>OY728151.1:1703961708-1708961708 GCA_963277665.1 Viscum album | reverse complement strand
CATTCCCATTATATTCAATTGGTTCTTATATTCATATATAATTAATTTATAACCAATGAATTTATTTTATATTTTACTAAACCATATATTTCTACAAGTTAGTTAATAATATTCTTAGTCTCTAATTTAATGACCAGGTTATATCTCAATATATTAAATAATAATGTTTTAGTGATACATTATTTGGTAAAAAGTCGGTCTTGCGTGTAATGAAGGCCATTAAAGAAACTTTTTGTTGTATTTGAAATAAACTAAATTAGTATCATGTGAATTTAAAGATATAAAATATATTTAATTTATTTAAGATAATAGATATGTTATAAATTATTTAAGTATTATATTCCCTTACTCACTTGGTGTTCTGTGTCTTACATGTTATTGAATACAATTTTCAACAACATATTTTCAAGGAGTTAAATATATTTTATTAAATTATTTAAAAATTATGAAAGTATTAAAAGAACAAAAAATTGGCTTTAAATAGTCTAAAATTTCATCCCACCTACATCTATGAGAAAAATTGTCACCTTATAAGTAAAATTAAAACCCTTTAATAGTGAAAAAGTCCATACCACAGTTAAGGTTAAAATTGGTTTACCAAGTGGATAAACCAAAATATATGGTTTAAAGGGATATCTAAACCTACCAAAACATGATTTTGTAATTATATTAAGACCATATATTCCTTTTATTATAATAAATTTCAAATTTTACCAGTTTACATGAGTTAGATACATATTATATTATGATATTTCATGTGTTTAATTAAATGACATTAATTATACTTTATAACAAAAAATATTTTATTAAATGATTTAAAATTCCTAAAAAACTATATTTGAAATATTAAATGTTATACGGTTTAAAATATCAACCATGTTGAATTTATGAGTCTCTTTTCATTTTATAGTAATATTATTGACCCCTAAAGTGGAAAAACATTGATATCGTTGTAATTGTAAAAATGGATAATGATGGGTTAATAAAAGAGATAGGGATAGGAAAATCACAAAAATTTGTCAAAATTTCATTGGATGAGAGAAATAAAACTTATCCTAATTTTATATTCAAATTATATCAATTTGGAACAATTTTAACTTTAAAATTAATTTATATTAATTAAATACTTTGAAAAATTCCAAGAATTCCCCTTCCCTCACTTATAAAAGGAAATCCCTCCCCTCTTCTCTACAAAAATTAAGATCCATTTTTATTGGAAAAACATAGATGAAATACATTCAAAACATACTTCCCTAATTCTATAGTTTTTATTGTTGGTGTAGTAACAACATTATAAGGCATAAGGTGTAAAGTAAAGGATGTTTTCCAAAGAAGAGGTGAAACTTTTAACTGAATGGTTTAGTATTATTTCTTAATCTAAATTTATTAAATATTATTAAAATAGGGTGAAATAATAATACTAGTATCTTAAATATAATGATATGTTTTTATTTTAATGGAATAATCAATATCCTTCTCCTTTTTTCATCAAATTGTAAATGATACCATTGTTTGTGTGTACGGTGGACAAGCACCATGTGAACCATTGTAATTCATTTTCTATCCCTGAATCTCATGAAAAGTTATAATGATTTATTTAATAATCATATAATAATTTAATGAAATATTTATCATTATTTAATTATTATATATCATCTAATTTATTACCTTTTCATCCAATAAAAATTGAAAATTTTGTTCATGTGTACGTGTGGATTACCACCTCCACGAAGAGATGCAATTCATTTTTCATGACCACATGAAATGTATACTATATATTTGAATATTTAAAGAAATAATTTGTTATTTATGATACAATAATAATTATGGTAATATAAAATTATTCTTAAATTATTTCTTGGAAGTGGTTTGAAAAATTGAAACGTTACTCATGAATATATATGACCAACCGTCTCTATGATGTTAACATAATTCGATTTTGATTATCAACTATCATAGTTGATTTTAAAAATTATAATTAATATATAAAAATTATTATTATTTCATGATTATTATTCTATAGATAATGTAATTTTTACCTATATCATCAAAGTCAACTTACAAAAGTCATTTGTACATATTAGTCTAATATCGTCAGAACATCCAACATGTACATAATTAATTAATTAATTTTATATAAAATTCTTATACATAAAATAAACTAATAATCACCTTGAAAAAAATTATTAAAAAATTAAAAAATTAATATAATTTTATTATATTTGATTTTAAATAACGTATGTGATGATTAAGACTCGAGGAAGGGGAAAATTTACATTAAAAAACAAATTTTAAGTGTTTTAATGATTTATTTTTAAAATATTTTTATTACATTTAAACATTATTAAAAATACTATTTATATTTTTTTTATATAGAAATAAATTATTTATTCGAGGTATTTTATGTCTATTTTTACTATCTATCTAGGGTTTTCAAAAGGAATATTTTATCATATATTATAAAAAATGTTTTGAAAAAATGGAAAAATGAATGTTCTGTTTTAACATATACATCCTTAATGGTTTTCCCTTTTTTGTAACCATTATTTGATGTATGTATTGATTCATAATATTACCTATTTTCTTAAAATAATTTTCATATCTCCCATTTTTTTGATTATTTTCAAAGAGAGTTTTATATAGAATGGATATTTTTTTATCCAAAAAGTCTTTTCTTATGGTTGTTGATAAAAGTTTTATAAAAGCATTCATGTGTTATAATTATTTTATGGTTATTAGGAAATATTTTTTATTATTAGTGGTTCTGTAATAATCCAAATATGGATTCATCCATTATAAACCATGTATGGTGGTTCCATTATAAACCATAGAAGGGTGGTTCTGTTATAAACCAGGAATGGGTGAGCCCGATATAGAACTCCAGCACATTGAGTATTTGTATGAGTGATTCTATGTGTGATATGAAAATGATGTCCCTAGTTACTTACATGAATTTTAAATTTCTAATATTTATTTTTCATGAATATTTTTATATCACAAGGTAATCTAATTATCATTTTTTTTAAAATAATGAACTTTCCTATTTGGGAAAATGTTTGTTTTTAAGAAAATGATTTTAAGGATTTTCATATTTTATAAACAAAACATCATTTTTATGATTTTTCATTTATGATTAATTTTAATGTTTTTTATATAAAACATTGGTAGTAAATAATATTTCTTGTTTAAATAAATGATTATTTGAGCTCAAATTTTATTATGATAAAGGGAAAAAATATTCTTTTATGATCTAACAATGATAAAATGGACTAATGGGTTACTTTTTTTAATATCTCTTACTGAGATTTTTTTTCTCATACCATGTTATGAAATTATTTTTCATTGGGATTAAGGATGAGTATAAATATTAATAATTACTGAGTTCTATATATAGAAGTTACCTTGTTTGAAACAAGAAATCCTTTATAAATAAATTGCCCTGTGAAAAAAAATAGACATTTTGTAGAAATTTCCACTTTGAAAGATATTTTCATAATTATATGGATCTATAATCTTAAAATATCATAGGATATTTAATTAATCCAATTTTTTTATTATTTATGTTTTGGATGGTTGAAAGTGTTACACATTTACGGTTATCAAAGATATAAATTTAAAGATTATGTTTTAAGCACCGTATTTTAGGAGTGTAGGTTTGGGTCTTTTATATTTCCACTGAGATCCATGGCTCTAGGGGGACTCATACCAGTATCAATAACCATATTACATCATCCAATAATCAAAAGGAAAAATCCAAGAAGATGGTATCCCACAACCCGACTATTTATTGTTGTACTTATGCTGCTTCACTTTCTATTACCGTTATTAAGGAAAAAATTAGGAAAATATAGATGGTGAAAAATATTGATGAACCCACCAGATTGTCAAAGGTGGAAGAGAGAATATGTTTGAAGAGGTTTCCCCAAGAAGATTCAAAATGAGTGATGCTATCACTCAAAAATAGAAATTTTCACAACCTTTGAAATCAAGATAAATTATACTAAAACAAGAGAATAATACTCATAGGATTTTGTTGGTGTTGCTAGGTGTTCGGGAACAATGCATTGTAATGTTGGCATAACATTTCAATTAATGAATATATTATATTCCAACGAGTAAGGGGTAGTAAGATAATTAAATGAGAAATTATACTATCATATAATGAAGTATATAATGTTAGTGTTTTCTTAAATAAATCATAAAAAAATTCAATAATATTTTACTATAGTTTTACATTCTTTTATGGATTTAATATAAAAATTGTAAAGAAAACCTAAAAACTATCTCTATTTTAGATTTCAAGTAACCGCTATGGTTTACATGAGGATACTCTCTAATATCACCACTAATGTATCTTAATAAATTCAATGACCCATTTTGGGTTTCATGAAAATCTATAACTTGGAGAGAAATATTTAGTGAATTAGTGGTGTTTTTCATGTTTCCACTATTTGAATGGTCCCAAATATAGTCAATCTGGGATGTTATACCACACATGTATTGGTTTCTAAGAAAAGGTTTTCTGAGTTAATATTAGATTTATATTATTTTAGTTCCTACTATATATTTCAAAATTCATTAAATCACCCTTACACTTCCATCCAGTGGAAAACAAGATGAGAATTAATACAAGGAAGATGAATTAACTTACTATAGCTCAAATAATAAACAAAATAAATGAATATTATATATAAAATTATACCTTGTATTACTATAGAAAAAGACTAAATAAGAATGAATAAAACATATTAATGAATTTAATGGTAAGATAATTCTCATTCTATTCTTCTGAGGAATTCTTTTTAATATTAACCAAATTCTGTTGAAAATTTCTTTAACAATAACACATATCATAGAAATTTACCTATTTTTCGTCTCAACGTAAATTATTTCTTGTATACTTTCTTATTCCATGGGTTATCAACCTATATTCACTTCTTTTCCTACCATTAAGTTATACAGAAACTTTTAGTTTGTATAAATATTATTCTTTACTCATAGATCTTTGTGAACATGTTGTATAGTAGCTTGGATCACATCCATGTATGAACCATTTTCATTTCATCAGATAAATTTTTATTCTTATGACCCCTATATTCTTCTACTCATGATCACACTGCATAGAGATGTTTTAATAAATATATATTTTACTAGGGGAATAAATATACAAGTTTATACTCCACTTCATGCTTGTAATCCACATTTCATTAAGATAATCTACATAACGTAGCTCTATTCTATCAACCCTTATCCTTTATTTTATCATACAAATGAATGGAATGATGTATCATGAAATTAAAATGGGTTACATTAGATTATTTGGGTGTTTTCAATAAGTAAATAAATATACAAATATATCTGATGCGAGGATATGATCATATTACTAACAAAAATGGAAATCTTTTTAGACATTAAGTGATCATTATTTATAGTTTAGGTGATGTTATACATAGTGATGGTTTTGGGGGTAGTGATATAATTCTATTTTCATATTCATTGGTTTTGTATTCTATAGTATCAACATTCCACAGGCGATGGAATTAGAATTTTTTTTACTATAATTTACATGAAACATCATGTTGTAATTATGATAGGGTATCTAATGATGTGGTATTCCTTCATGGGGACTATAATACAACCCCAAAAATATAATAACATAAATTTCATGTGATATGATGTTATGTTGTCATGTTTTAAGGATATATTCAAAGACATGGAATTTTTACTGTCTATGACATCCATCTCCTTAGATATTTGTACATGGTGTACACTAATAAAAATATATCATAGTGAAAAATGTTCATTAATGCTATTAATTTGGTTGTTTCATAGTCCAGTGTTCTGGAATGGGCTATGAAAAGGTGTTATTTATGTCCCATGATATCCAATTTATTAAATATTCCAGAAAAAAATTGATAAGATTTCCTAAATCATTTAATAAAACATTATTTTACCTTTAACAAACACATATATTTTTTGTCACATGTAACAACCTGACTCTAGTAACCCAAAGATTGTGGTTACTTCATTACATTGGTACAATATAGAAGAGATCAGTTCACAAATGAATGAATAGGTTTACATCCTTGAAAGAGTTGATAGAAACATTATTTCAATAGTACATTATAATTTAAAAAAACATGAAAATTTCTTGAAAATTTCTTATTCATTTTATTGAATCCCTGTATGTATTCATAGTTCACTTATTTGGGACTCTAGGAATGGAAAAAAAGTAAAGGGTTAGAATAAAAGATATGTAAGGGTAAAAGTATGGAAGATGAAATCATAATGAGAATACACATTATTTAAGAGTTTATAATCAATAAAAATTTCATATAATCAATATCTTGAGCATGAAAAATATACGTGGATAACATATCAATGAAAACAATCACTTAGATAACAATAACTTAATTCCTGGTGATAGAATTCATAATTCCAAATATCATGATCTTTACATTAAAGGCCTCATCCAAGAAAATTTTCTTCTCATGAAGGTTATAATTAAGACATCATCATTTTCTTAAATAAAACAGCTAATACATTATTATTTCATTGGGAAAATACAAAAAACTTTTTTTATCATGAGACCAACTGATTTATTAAGGGGATTTATAATCTTGAGCCCCACCCGTAACTATTTAAAGTCCAATGCATTCACCATAAGAAATATATGTATTAAAATACCCATAAAATAAACATTACTTCATAAAAATATATAATTTAATAACAATATATGAAATGTCTATAATTTTCCAGATGTCAATAAAATTTATATAATGACCATAACCCTTTCATTAAAAGATAAGTGATGGTAAACCGATATATATCGTAATGTTACCTAAGGAACATCATCCATAATCATGGATGAGCAATAAATAGTTGCTTTTATAGAAATATTAGATATAGGGATTATAAAAGTTTCCCTTTTCAATGGAATATTGTTCTTAATGCAGTGAATATCCAACCATAGGAACATTCCAGATGCATTTGATATTGAACTTATCAAAGGAATAAAGATAAGGTAGTAGTGAAGGGTAATTTAAAAATGTTGGGTTATCAATATAATATATTAACTATGTTAAAAAGTTTTCAATTTTAGGAGACCAAATAAATGGTAGGTAAATAATTTATTATGTTTTTTATGAGTGTGTGAATTATCCATAGTATATCCCCAAAGAATGTCAATCCATGTGTTCTATGCTCGCAGATCGTGCACAAAATGAAGATCAAGTTGATACTTAACCATCTATTTTCATGGTGATTAAAATTCAGTGAATTTGGGAAAAAATGCCACGAATATCTATTATCTATATAGGTATTTAATTAGTAGGACACTACCCACACATTACTTCACCAAAGCATTATTTTTTTCTCCACTATGGAAATGCTTTAGTTTCATAATGGTTCTGGTAAATATTTTTTCAAAATTACAAGAGTGATAGATAATGGTATGCACTCATAAATCCCTTGAATTTCATTTTGAATATGAAAACAATATATCCATGTAAATTTATACATAACACATGGTAAATAATTGGTGAATACAAATCATATCTCAATGAATCCAAATTTAAATAAAAAAACCCTATCTTCAATTCCTTACTTCCATAAATGTTCTTGGATATAATTTAGAATCAAAAAATTATATTAAAAACTTATTTAAAAAGAATATTCATATCTATATCCTTCATTTATATTTAATCATATAAAATATTTTAGTTATTTATTGTTTATTTTCATCATCTTATGTTGTTGGTTTCATTTAATATTTTGTATTATCCTCATAAAGGTTGTCCCAAATAAAATTTATTAAAAATAATTTAAAATTTAAGTATGTTAATAATGAAATTTTTTTAATATTATAGTGGTAAGAATTTTTTTGGAACAAGAATATTAAAAACAAAAGGCTAAGGTGTAAGAAATATTCACATTGAGAAGTTGAGATTTGTCTAAGAAAACTACTTCAAAATGGAGACCTTTGTCGATGTAATAGAGAAACTAGGATTATGAATGTTGGATGGGATTATATGAGGTGAAAATTTTCATATTTTTTGGATTAAATGTGAATGAATATGTTTATCATGAAGTGGTCGAAGTCATCCCTTTTTATAAGTGATGTAAATATCATAATGGTAAATACCCTTTAATTTTTCAATGATGGGACGACACTATTGAAGGATCAATAGCTCCAAAGTGGGAAATAATGATTTTTGGGGCTATAAAAGGTTAGTAATTAATATTCCATTTATTTATACACATTTTTTAAACATTTTTCAATTCTATTTCACTGATATTTTTTTTTCACTTTTACCATTTTTGGTTTTTTTTACCATGATAATTAATATTTACCTAAGTAGACTACATTTAATTAGTTAAAATAAAATAGTAATTATTAGATAATTTTAATATATTAATTCTAATTAGGAGTTTTATTTTATCAAATAATATTTTCATTTGTAATAAAAACTAATTTGGACATTAGCACATTTAACATATAAACCCCCTTTCAAAAAAGTGTATTATTAATCTTAAAATCAAGGTGTTGGATAAAATTATAAATGTTTTATATTTTCATAATATAAATTGGTTTATTATAAAATTTATATCGATTTAAATTAATGTCTAAATTATATATTTGATAAAATAATATTTAATTAAACCAAAACACTAAAAATAGTTTCTTTTACTGTAAAAGATAACTGAAGTTTATGAAATGTTAAACATAGGTTTTCTAAATTCATACTAGTATTTTTAAATGGAATTTTTGAGTCCTTAAAATAATATTTCTTCATGGAGAATTTTTAATATGTATTTTAGTTATACTTAATTCTTAGTATATTTATAGATGATACAATTTTAGTGAAAACTGTATTTTTCACTATTCACCTAAAAATCAATTATTTTAGAGAAATCTAAATAATTTTTGAAAAGATAAATTTTCCCTGATGAATTCTAAAAAACCTTATTTTTATGAAAATAATTTCTAAAATTTATGAATTTAAATTATAAACATGAATACATTCTACTTCTGTTGTGATAATGTCCACTTTGTGTAATGATTTTAAGGATATAGTGTTTACCTACTCGTGTTGGGTCTCATGTATTACATTACACCACGTAAATAATTTCATCCTTTTAATTTGATATATGTTACCTTGTGACCAAATATTCTCCAATCATCACTATCTCCTCTTTTGGTTCCCACATTTTCACCTATAATTTATATTTCTCTAAAGTGTATTCACTGGTTGAGTTGTCGGGTTTTGTAACATTGGATATCTGTTATCAAGATGTTGATAGGCTCTTCATTGTAATACCTTTTAGGTTACAATTATATACCCTCATTGGGGAGTACATGCATTGGTTCTGCTATGTACTTCATCAATAAAGAACCTTGGAAAATATCATCCACCTTAGAGTGGTTAGGTGTCTATAGCGACATGGTTGGCCATAACTCTAATTTTTTTACAAAATTTAAAAGGAGTTATATTCCTAGGATTTACTTTCCCCTTATTAAAATTATTTATAAAACCCTCCAATAGAGAAACCTATAAGATGAAATGACCCCCCTCATGAAATTAAAGATCCTTTCTCTAATTATCAATATTGATCTTTTGTCTGATTTAATCTATTTTAATATAATTATGAATAGTCTCGCTTTCATTATTGTCTCCTAAAAACTTTCAAGCATACTATATTCCACTCTCCATGCTCATACCAACAATATATAGTATGAAATATATTCCAATTCAATTCTTCATACAGAACCATATTGATTATCAAATCAAATCTATTAATATATTAAAATTATACAAAAGGGAGATATTGATCCCACGTACCCTAAACATCATTAGACCATAAGCATATAATTTCTTATAGTATCTGAATATTACATTCATATATACCATCATTTTCGGAGTGATATGTTGTCCAAAAATGTATCTTGGTGTCGACAGATACTGATCTACCCTGACGATGTCATTAAAACCTCTGGTCAATTCAAATTTTGAAATCAATAAATCCCCGCCTACACTAACTATAAGAGCAGGGTATTGGGGAGTGTAGTTTTGATAATATGAGGAAAAGGGTAATAATACTTCAATATAGTTTTGGTGCTGTAATTATTTATTTAACTAAAATTAAATTAACTCAACTACATTGAGTGGTGTGATTGGACAGTGTGAAAAAAAATTAATTAAGAGGAAGAAAAGAGAGTTGAAAATAAGAATGTTTTCTCATAAATTAAAATGATTCAATAATTACTTATGAAATTATATAAAAATAAATTATGAAAGTCTTTTTGGTGTATCTATCATATCTTCTCAAAAAAAATTTTAACAACTAAATCCATTTGACCCCACTATAAAGGTTTGTATATATCTGGTTTAGGTTCACTATGATTAATATCTAGGTGAAAGGTTAACTTAATTTGGAGTTAACTTAACAATTAAATTAATCACCTTAGGGTTCCTCCCATAATTACCATAAAATTATCTATATAATTGTGGATGTGATTTTGTTTCTTCTCAATGTACTCCAACTTAACGAGAAGAATTCATAAGCAAGAAAGAATTAAAATAGTGGTACTCATCCCCTTTATCAACACACCTTCCACTTGAAGACCTAGTCATTCATGATTAATCTATCAAAAAACATGTATGAGCTATGAGTTTTAAGAAAATTAATAGATAAGATATAATTAAAATAAATTTGTTATGAACCATTGGAGACATATTCCTATTACTCTTACAACCAACATATGAATTCAAAATTACAAAGAGAAAAGATAAACAAAAAAAAAGTATTAATTGTGTAGAATAATGGTTGATGATGACCCTTATCCTCCACTATTTCATTATATGTTTGGTAAAATACTTCTAATTTCCTCCTAAATTAATTTCTTAAATTATCATCAATGGAACCTGCTTCAGTTCTTTGAAAATCTGGCTCTATGTCACTCTGGGTCTCCCTCGCAAAACAACAACACCCTATATTTTTAGAAGAAATTTTCATAACCTTTAAAAATTACAATATTATCATCCTATTTGATATTTTATTCTTTATTCACTCTAATTATATTTTAATTTTTCCTCTCTTATCCAAATTACTAAATAGGGAGAGGGTTTTTTGGAATGGTTTTGAAATTTATTACATACCTATCCATGTTCTCCTATTATTGTGAAGAATTTACCACTCTAATTTTCCCATAAAGGGTCTCAGGTATTTATCCTATTGTTTAAAACTAATTACATTCATGTATAACCTAAAATATTCTGTATTTTGAATTTGTAGGTACAACCGTCCTAAGGTGTGGAAACCACTCTTGCGGCACAACCATGTACATAGTCTTTCATGGTTATGTCCAAGCTAGTAAAAAATTGAATGATGGTGAAATAATCTATTTTAATTAGTTATTCAATTTTTATCTCTACCATGTAGTAGTGGATACCCTCTGACATAGAAATCGACTCATGTATTTCTATTATGCATGGTTTTGACACAATATGGGTGTTATGGATGCATTGTCTCACCCTTGATCAAAACCTCATATTTTCCATTTTCACACCATTATGAGATAGTGGGAAGACAAATGTGTAGGATCATCTCCCATATTTCAAACTCCCTAGTTATCTATGACATAAGGGTGAAGCCTGCAGCATAAAACATCTCGACTCTCCAGTGCGGTTAGCTCCTTATTCAAATTTCCAGAGAAGTATTGTGGGGCATCAATGGTGATATGTGGTGTAGTGTGGTGGTTTATGATAAAAATTAGTGGTTTTAGGTCTATCTTATATATTAGTAGAATGAAATGAGGTATGGAGAAACAAAATTAGTTTGGTATGTGCATAGTAACCCAATGTTCCACATCCCACATTAGTTCTTCAGTCGACTAGCCACTCGTTAATAATTGTTCATGTGTCACCATTGGCTTAAAAGCCTATCGTAGGGATTGAATCTTGTACACACACCACACACCACATATGGTCTCATCATGACACGCATGGACCATGTGGGCATTGGCCTAACCATAGCATGTGTGCACTGTGTGTGTCTTGTCTTTTCTCCACCACCCAACTGGGACCTCCTCTCATGCTTTCTTAGATAGCTAACAACTATTAGGTTGGATAAGAAGTTTACGTCACTTTTGATGATGTCTGTCTAACCTATAGTTTTTTAACTAAAACAAGTAGAAAATTACATAGAACATTAAAATATCAAATTTCATGTATTCTATTTCATTTTATCAATTTCTTTTATGTTTCACTAAAATTTGGTTTACCCAAAAATGAAAAATAATGAATTTTAATTGAGTAATGATAATTGAATAAAATGAAATTTTTCAATGAAAAATTTAAAATTTATGATAAAAACTAGCTCATAAAATTACCCATATTTAAACAATTATTATCCTAAATCATAAATAGCCACTGTGAATTAAAAAGGAAACCCCATTTATACCAATGTTAAAAATATTAAATCAATGAAATAATACAATTTTAAATTTGGGATACATAATATTAAAGGGTATCATATTAAAAATGAATCAAAATTATCACTAGACATAATGTATTTGATTTTACCAACAAAAAAAATGAGCATATCCACTCTTCCATTGAAGCTTATTAATTTATAATTATTTAACATTCCAATCATGATCTACCTCACCAATTTTTTGTATTCTCTCATCATTCAAGTGAAAATATAAATGTGATGTTTTCCTCAAACCTTGAGTATATGCACCAAACTTGTGAACTGGAGACAGATCTACTTTATTCACTTTGTAAAGAAAAAAATTATTAAAATTAATGACATATTTTCAAATTAAGAACAAATGAATTTGTGGTTAGGTGATGGTAGGTAATTGATAAATAAGATATTTATATATTCAAAAGGATGATATGATCTAATTATTAATCATGATAATAAATGTAAATTCAATGAAATTTTGACGTTAGAATTTACATCTTCCCTATATCCCCAATATCAAAGTAAGACCATTAACAATGACATACCAATGAGTGAGTTACCCCTGTATTTTTTTATTTTTATTTATCTTTAAAAAATTTGAATTTATTGAAGATTGATCTAAAAGAAAGTCGTTCATCCACCACCCAACCCCAACTACTAAAAATAATTGGTTAAGTGATGGTGATTTTTGACCATCCATAATTCTGGCCAATTTTTTTATGCAAGATGTGTAAAAAAATATATACAGTGAATAATGACATGAGACTTCTCCAAAATAAGAAAATATAAACCAAAAATCTTCCATTCAAGACATCACATCCTCTTTTACATCAACTTCCCTTACCCCACACTTTAAGATTGAAAATAATGAAAAATATTAGAGAAAAGGAATGAATGGAATGTTTTTATTAAAATGTGGATTGTTTCTATAAATTGATATTCATGGTATCTAAGGGATAGAAGCATGATTAATGGTAGTTGGTTATGAAGGATAGTTCATACATCAAGAAAAATTCCTCAATATTGTTTTATGTTAATCTTGAACAATCATCTCTTTGACAAGATCACATTCAAATCATAGTATGTAACATATCCCAAGTTCTCTCAATAAATTTACTATGAATTATTTGTAAAAATTTCTCTTGAAAACTCTTGGGAATAAGAGAATGTAATTTAATAAAATCACTCATGGAATGTTTAAAATAATAAATTAATCAATATCAAATTCTAAAATTCATAGCATAAAATATGGTAGGTAATTTTCATCCAAATGTGACTAAAACAACATAAATTATTTTTTTTACATCAACTCCCTATGCTTATCAATGATCATCGAATCTCCCCATATTACTCATTAAATTTGATAAACATGAATATTAAAACATATCCTCATGGGGTACCTAAAAATTATATGTTCCATTGATCTAAATTAAATCACTAATCTAAGTATGGGAATGTATTTTGTTTTTTTAATATAAAAAAATAAAAAAATAGAATAGGGGAGTATAAAAAACATTTATTTTAAATATTACTTTAATTTCAGTTGAATCTCTTCTTTTTATTCCCTTTATTTATTCCATTATTCATTATGGACATATGAAAAATCAAAATTGTGAATATATAAGGTCTATGTTGTTAAACTTCACAAATATAAGAGTGGGAGGATTCACTGTATCCAATACTAATGTGCTAAGAAAAAAATAAATTAAAACACAATATTCCTCCCGTAATGAACTTTTTTATGTCATTAATCTCAACATTAACACATAAATAATGTGATAGGAGTAGGGTATCTAGAAAATAGTCTCATATTTAAATAATTCTTCCATTGAGAAGTTTCGGACTTAGTTCTTCAATTATTCCTCATCTTCTTCTTCTTGTTAAGTGAAATATGATGTAGGGTAAAACACTAATATATGGAATAAAAGATGTTGGAATTTTTATACCTTATAAAACACCAATTTTTCTTCTTTTGGTGGATTCAATTATTTATATGATGTACCATAATTTAGAATTATTTAAATCGCCATTATTTGTTCTTTTTCTACTTGGGAAACATGATGTAGTAACCAAAATCTAGATTTTTGTGAGCATAAAAAAAACAAGTTATATAAAAACCCAATGCTCTTATTATTATCTTCTTATTCATATTATTCTTCTTATTGTTTGGGATTTATTATAGTTTTTTGTAGGTACTTGTCATTCAAAAGGTTCTGGGTTCCCCTCCTCCATCATATCAAAAAGTTTCTCTCGTTATTTAGTTGATTCAATAAAAAAATATCTTCTTTAAAACTTTATCTATTTACTCATCATCCACCTTAAAAAATTTACTGTTATTATCCTTATAAAATGAATAATTTTCAAAAGTATTTTATTTTACCTCACACACATCATCTACTTTGGTCATGCTCTCTAGGTGTTTCAATCCTTTTTTGAACTTATCCTACATGCCCTGGATTCTTTGTTATGGAATTGGGTATAATTGTTGTTCCTATGGTGTATCTTAAAGTTCCTATACCTGAATTTTTTTAATCCTCTGGTCATATAAAATTAAAATATATATATAATACAATATACACTGACTAAAAATTTAGAGTATTGGTGAGTGCAGGGTCGAACCTATTAGGAAAAGGATTATATGACTTCAATAGTTTCAATGGTGTCATGGTTTATTAAAATAAAGTTAAAACTAACTGAACAACATTGGGAGGTGAGATTGTAATGAATCTAAAATATTAAATAGTTTTAATATAACATAGTTGATATTAAGGATGGATTCTCATAAATTAAAATGATTAAATCATTACTTGTGAAATTACATAGAATTAAAATTTCTATGAATTCTTATAATATCAATGCTAACTTCTCAGTACCATATAGAACAACATAAGTTAGTTAACCCCTCTCTCAAGGTATGTAAATATCCTATTTAGGTGCATTAAATTTTATCTCTAGGTGAAAATAGTTGTTCTGTTTGAATTAACTTTCCACTTACCTTTGTTTCTTTAGGTTTCCTATACTAACTTCCATCACTTCCATTAGGTAATTAGGTATTTGATTGTTTCTGTTCACATTATAAATCAATTTAATTATAATAATTTATATTCATGAAAGAATTAAAATATTGTTACTCATCCTCTTATCAACTCACATTTTCCTTGAATACCCATTCACTCATGATTAATCTCTCAACAAATATGAATGAGATATGAATTTGAGTAAAAGTAATTAAAATGATATAATTTAATGTAATTTTATATGAAATAAGGGATATATATATATATATTCTTACTACTCTCATATACAACATATAAATTCAAAATTATAAAGAAAAAAATAAATTGAATAAATAAAGTCATAATTATGTAGCAGTATGGTTGATGACGACCCTTATCCTCCAATCCCACATTGGATTTTGGGTATGACTCTTGCACTTGACTCCAAAATAAGTTTTCTAAATATCTATTCGTGTAACCTCCTCTAGTTCTATGAAAATTTGGTTCTGGATACCTCTAAGTCTCCTTCACACAACAGCACTATCTTTTATTTATGGAGAAAATTTATTTCACCTTTATAAATTCAAATATTCTCCTCATATTTTAATTTTTCTTCCTTCTTCCCTCTATTAATATTCTCTTTGAATTTTGATATCTTGGTAAAATTTACCCAAGAGAGAGAGGGTATTCAGATTGGTCTAATCTTATCTTGTGTAAATTTATTTGAATTTTATTAACCCCCTCAACATATTCTCATATTCATGTGTATTATTTCCCCTACTCTTTACTCATAGAGGATCCCATGTTTGTTTCCTATTGTATAAAAATCCTAATAGTCCTTGATATCCTAAAAGTTGTCTGCCCTTGAATTTTCATGTACAACCTTTATATGGTGTGGACATCAATCTTGTGTCACAGACTTATGCCTGGGATTTCATGGCTATGATGTAACCTACTGACTACGAAATAGTGGTGGAATCCAACATTTTCATTAATTACACAACTTTCTACACTTCATCGTCATATTTTAGACCCTAAAACAAAACACTATACTCATATATTTTTCTTTTTAATGGTTTCATCACAACATGTGTGTTAGGACTATAGTGTCATTCCCTTTATCAAAACCCTATAACTGTCAAATTTCTCACCCATATGGTGTAGTTCATAAATTATGTTGTAGGATCATCTCATCCATTTCAAACTCCCTAGATTTCTACAATGCAATGAAAAATATTATGGTGCAGTGATGCTTGAATCTCCTGTTCGATGAGCTCCTTATTTCACTAACCATAATGGCAATATGGTGTAATGATAATGACTTATAGTACTGGGTTGTGGTTCTTTGCATTAAAATAGTGGTTTACAACAAAAATTATATCCAAATAAGATGACGCGAGTTCAGGGGAAAATAGTGAATTTTTTTAGTGTAAAATACCATCATTTCAATCATCCCACGTCAGTTTTTGGTAGCCTGGCCACTCCATTATATTATTTTTGATGTCACCATTGGCTCAAATACCTGCTTTAGGGATAGACTCCCATATACAGATCAGACACCACATATGGTCCAATGATGACACACATGGTACCAAAAGGATTTTCCCAACTTATTCATATGTGCACTGTACATGACTCATGTTTTATCTTCGACCCATTTGACATATTTTTTATTTCTTTTTTTATAAGTGTCATTAAAATTTTAATTAACAAAAAAATTAATAAATGGATAATAATTATTAAAAAAATGACATTTCTCAGTTATAATTTTAATATTTATGAAAAAAACCGGCTCATCATATACCTAAAGGATTATCTAAAATTTTGAAGTAAACCAAGGGTCATGATAAGATACATTTAATTGAGGACAACCATGAAATCCCACTACAAAATTTATATAGAGTCGTGCAGGATTATTGATGTTTATGTACTCCCTTATTGTTTTGAAATGTGCATACTTGGTAAGACGATCCAAAATGACCCATATAGAATTATTCCTTTTAGGATTATTTATATTTATAGTGAAAATTTACATTATATTGTTGTTAAACTTCCACATTGGTATAGAGATAGGCCCATTGAAACTTTTAGGATGTTTTCTTTCAGCCTTAACCTATTAGAATTCCAAGAATCAAGATAGATTGTACACAATTTACATCTTCATAACATCCCACAAGAAATTTTCTCTTAAATCATTATACATATTTGTGCTAATATGATGTATAGAGAAACATCATCCAAGTGGTGCATTTAGTAATCCATTTTCATCTTTGGTATGGAGAGGACACTTAGTAACTTTCCAAACATTAACACACCATCTTCATTGGAAAAGACTATCAATATCCAGTCATTCATGGATTTAATTCCCTTTTTAAAACTATTTTTTTATATTAGAACTTCTATATCCTCTATAATTAATTGGATATCATTTGTAGAAGGATATATATTACCCCATCCTTAGCAGTTGCACTATCAAACTTTACTAAATCTACGGATATAGGATCCTTGTATATCCTCATCAGTCATAAATCCATGATATTTCCAACTTAAGGTATTTTCCACATTTTTTTCTTTCCTAAGGTGGTATTTTATCAAGTTATTATTGTACAGGAGTTTTCTATCCATCTACCTTTCCAATGTTAAGATTATTTTTTGAAAAAATGTATTTCAATATCTAGTGATATGTATATATCTTGCATCTCTCACTATAGTGGTAGTGACTCCACATATTAAAGTAAAATATTACAGATACAAAATAAATATCATTATTTTTATAGTTTTGATCATGTTTCATTAATTTTCTTAATTCATTTGGAACTACTCTATCATTTATAAGGACAAACCCCAATCCTTTCTTTGATTCATCACTCTATCTCCAAAATCATTTCTCTTCAGATAATAGATTCAATACCGGTGAATTATCCAATCTATTCATTATCTCATTAAAAATTTATTAACATTACTTTTACCACTTAAATTTTACACCTTTATGTGTCATCTTGGTTAATGGTTTCTTTAAATGATAAACCTTCTAAACAAATCATTTATAGTAACCTGCTAAGTCATAGAAACTTAGAATTTAAGTTATATTCTTATTAATTTTATGCTCCTTGATTACCTTATTTTTTTATGTATCAAAACATATTCTATACTCAAAGAAAATATTTCCCTGAATTTAAACTTCAAGGATAAAAAATTTTCACATATTAAATTTACTATACAATTCCTTTTCTCTGAGAGTCTCAAGAATTATTCACTAATGATTCTCATTATTCCTATAGGTTTTAGAGTATTTCAATTTATCATCAAGTAATAAAACAAAGAAATAATCAATATAATCATTGGATATTGTTATCTCAAATACTTTGAATACTAGAGGTGAATCAGGGTGTGATAGATTAAAAGAATGATCTTTTAGATCTTATATTTTTATTAAACAAATCACTCTTCTCTCCCTATTTTTTAGAAATGTATGAGAAAAAATGAAATCATTCAAAAGGAAAAATAATTTTAATTGGATATCATTCTTTTGGATACATTCAAGTAGAACACACAAGAAAATTCCCTATGTACAAAATCCACTAAATCATACCACTGTCACAAAGTTGAGAGATAAATCATTATCCCTCTTAGTTTACAACCATTCACAATATGAAGCTCACTGCTCTCTCAAATGAAGTCTGAACACTACTCCTTCATATGATTCTTAATTTTATCAAAATTAAATTAGAATCCTTACACACATAATTGTTCCATGAAGCTCTATTTTCACCCAATTGATAAAATATACTTCATTCCGTGGAAATTTTCTAAGGATGAGACCTTTATAGAAATGTTTGTGTTCCTCCATGAACAGTTTTAAACCCTTCAAAAAAACCCTTTCACTACATAGCATGAGTGATTTTAGAGCTACCTTTACCTCATAGATAAATTATTCCTTAAAAATACCTTATCCTTTGAGATCTATAGTGCCCCACAAACAACTTCCACGAATTGATCTTACTTCATGGAGTACCTCCACTACAAGTTGAACTACTATATGAACTTATGTTGGACATTAGTCAAATTATCCCAGTGATAATTCTCATGGATGAGATTCAATATTAAAAATAAAGTGATTCGGGAACATTTATGCATTCTAAACAACCTATAAAACCATATTACCACAATTAAGATTAACTTTATAGAAAACTAGCCTTTATCACTAATTACACTCACAATGTGGTTCACAAAGCACATGATTTACATGTGGTGGCATTAAATTCAATACCTTAATCAAAAAATGATGACTTCCTTTTTAGATTCCTTAATTCACCACCTATATATAAAAATTAAAACACCCTTTAACAAGGCCTCAAATTCACCTCCTTTAACTGCAAATGACAAACACCCTTTGTGGTTCACATAAAACAACATCTATATAGAATCTATGCCCTTTTTGATTTTGTTTAATGGTTCTGCATACTCACTATCTGGTTTTCATGTAAAAATCATTTGCGTTCCACATTCTATTTCCTAAAAAACCTCTACAAACTCTTATAGGGACTATTCGGTCCACCAAAAATGCTATATGGGAATGTTTTCAACTGGATTTTTTGACAAACAAAAATAACCCTAAAACATTGCTAAGTTATGTTGAGAGATTTTTTACCAAATATATCCCCTTGGGTTTCTTAAAAACTCTACACCTTTTGATACCACATGAAGGCTTATATTTACAATGTGTTGACAACACTTTCTTCATCAGTATTTTACCAAAACATTCTTATTGCACTTCTAGATAGGGATCATGTATTTAATCAACATATACTCAAATCTCACCTACGCTATGGTCCGTGTGATAGAAAATATTAGCATGCAATTTTTATCAATAAATCACTTTGTTCTCGATACCACTTCATAACCATCTCTTAATACCAATTTTAAAAATACATATGGAACTCAATGACACACCATTACTTATCAACATACTATAAACTGCTAGCATCACTAACTTCTCTAAATATTTTTCTTCATTAAAAGAACATCATAAACATTTTTAGACATAAAACTCCACCTATTCACTACTCCCCCTATAATCATCTCCCCTGATTTTGATTAATATATTTTCGCACACTTTTTTAATGATCCCAAAGGTCACTCCTTTTGGGCTACAACATTGTAAAGAACAAATATCCACACATAAGCGAAACACGCATTATACCTCTAGGATAGAAGGTCATATTTTCATCCTTATTGAAGTGTGGGAACATGACTAAACTCTATGATCTAGTTGATGTTGTTAAAAAATTATTTTGGTAAGGAGTTTGTAAGAATATATGTAACTTGTAGTTTTATAGACACATACTCCATCATTCCTAGATCATGCTCCACCTCATTGATAAAATTTTACTTGAATTCAATATAATTCATCTGTGAGTGATGGACTATATTTTGGCTAAGTTTTTTAGCACTTGAATTATCCCAATGGATTGCGATCAAAGGAATCACTTCAACTCTCATATCATCAAGATGCTACTTTGTCCATAATTACTGAGTGTAATCTTAAGTAGATAAAATATATTTAGCTCCTGTGGTGCCCAATGAAATAAAATATTTTTTCTTGATTATCTAATAAATACACAATCCGATAAGATTAAATTCCCCAAATGACAATGATTTTCTATAATCTATTGAACTGGAACAATCTGCATCTATATAGCCCAATAACTCTTATTAAGATATTTTGTTATATAGAAAACCAAAATATAATATTCTCTTAATGTAATGATGTATTTTCTTCATTGAAAATATGTTTCTTTCACTGGGATTGATTTGATACCATTCTACTTATCATGTAGAAAAAAATATCGGGTCATGTCGTAATAAAGTACAATATAATACTAATAATCTTCCTATATTCTATTAAATTAATTAGTTTTCATTCACCATCTCTTGATAGATTCATCCGGGTAGCCCCTAGAGTTTTCATTTCCATGGAATTATTGATTAAAAATATTCTTAGAAACTCCTTGTAATATTTGGATGTATAAATTAATGTTCCATTCCTTCCTTGGAACACCTATAAAAAATTCATTTCACCAATAATTGACATTTAAAACTCACTTTTTATGAATTTTGAGAACTGTTTGCATTATGCTTCATCTAATCCACTAAATATTATGTCATCGGCATACTCTAATACCATCATCCTTTCAATACAATCATTTTTTACATAACTATTTTAATCAACTCCACCATGATGAAAACGTGGCCTCTTCAAAAACAGATAAAGTCCTGAATACCAATCTCTCGATGCTTGATTTAACCCATATAGAACCTTCCGTAATCAATAAACTATATTCTCATCTTCATGATGGAGAAAACCATCTAGATTCTAAATATATACATCTTCCAGAACCCAATTTAGAAAAAATGGCTTGATGTCCAAATGTATACCATTGAACTTCCATTACATTGATATGGCTAAAAATTTGAAAATATTCTCTATCCATGCAATAAGTGTAAATTTATCATCAAAATCAATTCCATAGATCTGGGAGTATCCCTTGCACACTATTCATTCTTTGTTTCAAATTATCAATCTATCTTTATTTAGTTTCTTCCGAAAGACCCATTTGGTCCAAATGAAATTCTTATCTCATGGCCTAAAAATAATATTCCTTGTTTGATTCTTCTAAATTTATTCAAGATCATTGTTTATAGCTTAAGACTAGTTTTTATCTCTAGATACTTCTTCAAAAACATTTAGGCATACCTAATATAGGAAGGATTCTTTTGTAAACACTTCATTATCAATTTTTTAACTGGTTCTTCTTGTTCATCGATTATGTTTTTCCTATCAATTTCCGCTCAACTCTCTGGCATCTGTGTAGATAAAGATTTCAATTCATCTTTATTTTCATCAAAATATTCTTATAAATAAACATTTTCCACTTCTAATCTCCCAAATATTATTTCCTCCTCATCATTATAATCAGAAATTTTTTCACAATGTTATTGAAGATTCTATTTATTTTCTACTAAAGTGACATCATTGCTTCCAAACACTTTTTTTAGCCTCTTGTTGAAGCCTTTATATGACTTTATTTTACCAAATTATATAAGTTATGTCCCATAATCTTCATCAGACTCAAACATTATATGTTCATACTTATTAAAAATAAAGCACTTACTTCTAAAGATTCCAAATTATTTCAATGTTATCTTCTTTCCATACCATAGCTCATATAGAGTCTTTTACTATTTTGGACAAAACAAATCTCTTTTGTATATGTATATGGATGTCAAGAATACTTCCTTTCAAAATTTCTCTAGTAGTTCCTTTTCAATAATAACTATTTTATCCATGGTTCTTATCATCTAAATTCTCATTTCAACCACTCCATTTTATTGAGGAATTATCACTATAGAAACATGGTGCCTTATCTCATGTTTCTTGAGAAAATCCTCCACTATTTTAATTATAAATTTTTTAAGACTATCAGTTCTTAGCATCAGAATATTATATCCATGTATCCTTTTCTCTTACATTAGATATTATATTATGTCACTAAACACATTATAATTGTGGGAAATGAAAAATACATACTCTATCCTACTAAAATGATCAATGAAAAGAACATAGTACCTCTTACCGTAAATGTCGCTAGGTGATATACAGACACACACATATGCGTGCACCAATTCAAGAACTGAGGTTAAATTTTCTTCCATTTCCTTGAATTTATTTCTGACAATATTCCCTTGTTTTCAAGTATCAAATATTTGATTACGATCAAGTGACAACTTGGGGAGATATTGAAATGCAACACATTTTACCTGATCTTTTAAATATGGAAGGAAAAGATGGCCAAGCTGTTTATTCCACAAAATGTTTTCTTCATTTCTTGATAGATTTCAGGTATATTCTTCTCCACTCACAAGGTATAAATTCCCCTTTGTTTGCTTACCCTACAAAAAAATTACACTATCTTTTCCTTTAACTATACACAGCTTCCTGTTAAAGCTTATAGAAGTGCATGTGTCACCAAATTGGAAAACACGTAGCATGTTGTGACTAAGACCTTAAATGAAAAGAACAATATCATGTCTCATATATTTCCCCCAAACATGGAATTCCCTAAGCCAATAATATTCAGGACTTCATCAATGCCTAATTTTAAAACCCCTTCTTTATCATATTTGATTCTTGTTAAAAGATCCTTATTTCCCATCATATGGGATGTGAATCAACTGTTAAAGATATGTACACCAACATGATCTGATTCTTAATGGGAAATCCCTACAACCACTGCATTTTTATCTCTTTTATTTTTGATCCACATCATTGAGTTCATACATTTTGTGGACTTAAATTCTTGATCTTCGACATAGTATGATGGAACAACTTCATCTTATAGTGATGAAAATTAATTTTCCATTTTCAACACATTTTATGTTTCATTGTGTTGTATCTTATGACCCATTTGGGTCTTCATAGGTATATTCCTCTACATTATTGATGACAAATATCTTGACATGTCTCTAAATCCTCTACACCAGAAAAAGTGACCATCAAAATTATTCTTGGAATATTGAACTCTATGTGTCTTTCATTTAAACTCTTGCTCCCATATGCACCTTTTATATATGGAACATACATCTTGGGAATGTCCCATTATTCCACATCAATAACACCTAATACTATGTTAATTCCAATGATTCATTATTATTGAACAATTAGTTCCTTGGATTCTGTGAACCTTCTGGATCTTATTTTTGTCCTAATAAATTTTCAACCTTCGTGTGGGCACTATTAGTGGGACAATAATAATCAGTGATGTATATTTATTATTATTCCCTATACCAACATTTTAATTTAGATATTACTATTAATTCTCTTTTTCTATACCTCTATTCTCGACGTACATCTTGTTTTTGACTAAGTGGTCTACTTTCCTGATGTCATGTCAGAAGTCAAGAGTCTCCCCTCATCTTATAATTTTCTTCAAAGGTTGAAAAATTCCTCTTAAATTTATTTGATACATTTTATTGATATTTTTTTTGTTAGTCAAACCATCAATCACTTTTCTATTTTACTAAACTTTGATATTTCTCTAAATGATCTTTTTTGAGTTCCCTATCATTGAATACATATGATTTTTAATTTCTTCCTTTAGTATAAACTTCTATTCTTCCAAAGGATCCATATAGAGTTTGGAATAATGAACAAATCCATTTTATTTCATTGTTTTTTTTCTCCAAACATTTATCTCCCCATGAGAGGTTTCTAATTCTACTTGGAGATCAAACCTTTCTTCAAATGTTCCATCATTTTCGCTTTCATCCATTATCTGAGAGTTACCTACAACTACCACTATAGAATTTTGTCAATGATCCTTGTAATTCTCCATCTCTTCGACCTCAAATTTTTCTGAACTATAATTTTCCTATAAAATAATAGTTTTTTTGTTGAAGAAGTTTCTCTTAAAATTTTTCTTACCTTTCACATAGGCTAAAGAATTATTCATGGGAATTTTGAATTCGTCTTCATCATCATCTTTAAACTTATTGGGGAACCATGATGAAAGATTTATAACCTTCCCACATCAAAAGCAATTGAGTGGAAGTTTCCCATTGAAAATTAATTTTCCACTTTCTATGTTTCAGGAAAGTAATGACATGAACTTATCTGTATCTTCTTCTTCCTAGAAATATTTAATAGTTATAATATTCATGCCCTTGAATGCCACCACTTTTGTAACATCCCATCGCTCCTCATTTTCTTGAGAAGGAGGAGGGAAATTACATGTCCTTAAGATAAGTCCCTTAGATTAAAAAAGATAGTAATAAAGTCTAAGGGATTCATTAATAGATGGGGGATGACTTTCTCTTTTAGAAATAAAACAACCAGACCAGACATACCACAACCAAAACCACACTATGATGCATGATAAAAAATGTAAAACAACTCAAAGGAATATAATTGATATTAAAATCAAACTATAACTAAGTACCACATCAGAAGACTTCCAAAATCAAAGTATGAATCAGAAAACAAAACCAAAAAAACTCAAAGACACCATAGACAAACTCCAATATCGCATCATTCTATATGATCCAACTCCAAAAAATATCTCAAGGTATCATGATGAACCACTATAGAAATGAAATACCTTTTCTTTACCCTTTTCCTAGTAAACAAAATTGGAAAATGAACCAATGTTATAAATCAGGAGTGAGAAATGAAACTCAGAGTATTTTCCCCAAATGACTTCCCTACTCACACCACTAGGATAGATCAAGTAAGAACATTTACATAAATAAATTTATATAAGAACCATATAAATAGTTCAAATATTTATAACAAAGACCAAAAGTACAATACCAAAATATTTTCATCAAATAAATCAATTTCCAAGGAAAAAATAAAAATTCTATAAACCATTTAATATTCCTTTTTGGCTTACCCATTCCACGATTCACCCACACACACAAACATGCATGTGTAATTGACAGTTCCATAATCATGATTAGTTTCTCATCTATTCACCTTGTTCCCCAATGACACACTCCCCTTATCCATGGTTACGTCCTTTTATACCCTAATGGTACACTCCCCTTATTCAGTTTCATGTCAAAATAATGAACTGACACCAAACCATGTATGCCAAAACCATTTCAAACCATTTAAATAAATATACCCTTATTTTTTAAAACCATTCCAACAATCCATTTCATAAACCCAACAAAGTCATATTTTAAAATCAATAATTTAAAATCATGAAACCAAGGTACTCTGTACAACCAATGTCTACAATTTCTGAATATCCAAAAAACACCACTAAAGAAGGTTTATAACATGGATTGCACACCAATTTCATAGTGAAAATAAATAAATTTAAACATTTTGAAACCTATCCTTCTTTTTCTAGAAATATCAGTTGAGTGTGAAGCCACCTAATTTAGGAATTATGATGAAAACGAAGAACATCATGAAAAATCCCACAGAAATGGGCTGAAACTTCAAACACCCATATTAGATCTCTTACCCTGACATCAAAAAGGGAAAATATAAAAATTAAAGACATAAAAAACCTTAGATATATCTATAGTGACCTAGATCTAATATTCTCAGAGAATAAGGAAAGTATATCTAAGAAAAGTATGAAAATCAACCAACAAAGTAGACTTACCAAGGTAATCCAAGTTCAAAGCACCAAGAAATACATTCAGATCACTTCTAATTTGATAAGGAAGGGTTCCACAGACTTAAAGAGTGATTAATCTCAAATTAGGGTCAATTTGGAGAAAAAATGAATGGTCAAAAGTTAATCCCAACCTATATCCACAATTTAAGGATCTAGTTTTCAAACCTTGCACGGTTAATCATACTATTAGGAAAAATTGTGCACTAACTATACACGAGCCATTACCCTAAGGAGTGCCTCACATGGTTGTCCTGCAAGGATATAAAACCATACGCCAACTATGAAAAAGTCCATATTCCAGATTTTCAGGGTTTCTCCTTAGATTCTGCACAGTTTGGACAAACTATGTGCCTAACAGTGCACTTTCCCATTAGCACATTTCTCACTATGAACATTTTCTTATAAGATTTTAATGGTTTTTAATAACCATTTAGCAATATTTTACCTTTATAATATCCTAAAAAACATTCCAAAAGTCTTCCAAACCCTCCCAAATGTCACCCATATAATTTACATACTTAAACTGTATAAATAAATTGTTAATTACATGAAACTGGGTGTGCTACATTCTCCTCACCATTGGTCTTTCCATCCCTAGAAATTTCAAAACCACCATTTCCCTGAAATATTTCTGGAAATTGATTGACCATTTCCATCTTCTATTCCCATGCCTATTCTTGAATATGACCATGTTGTCACAAAACCCTAACAAGACCAATTCTTTTTCCACGTAAAAATTTTTCATTCCTATCTAGAATCTACACTACCATGTGAACCAACAAAAAATTCGTCTCTAGGTAAACATGATCCCATCGAATCACATGGTAAGGATCAGGCTGATACTTCTTCAATTTATATACATGAAACACATTATGGACAACTCTGAACTGTAGTGGAAATTCCAAGTGATATTCCCGCTCACCAACCCATTCATGTATCTCAAAATGGAATATGTTTCAAGGAGATAACATTCCCTACTTCCCAAAATGACAATGTTCAAGCCTTGTAGAGATCCTCGAGAGCACATGATCACATTCCATGAATGACAACGACTATCAATGATGATCCACATAATATTTTGATGACTCTATGGCATCTCCATCCATTTTCTAGAAAACTGGATCTTATTTTTTTTCAATTAGATAAGGCTCGGCCCAAGTAGGGAAGTCTCACATGTTTTCACCCATAAATTGGAGAATTTTAAGGATTACCATAAAATGATTCAAAATGAGCCATATGTATCAATACGTGATAAATATTGTCATAGAAAAACCCCATTAATGGTACATGCTCTTCCCATGAGCCTAAAAAATCTACTATGCAAGCTTGTAACATTTATTCCAACTTCTATATCATCCTTTCATATTTCCCATCTGTCTGAGGATGATATGGCATACTCATAATCAATTGATTCATAATTTATTTCTATAAGGATTTCTAGAAACGATATATAAACCTTAGATCTCTGTCTAGAACTATCAAAATTGATATCCCATGCCTCTTTATCACTTCTCATATATAGATTTTTGGAAATTCCTCCACCGTATCAGATTCATGAATAGGGATGAAATAGGCCGACATTGTGAGTTGATCCACTATCACCTGTATGGAATCTTGTTTCCAAACCGTTATAGAGAGACCTATTACAACAATTATTGATATTTTATCTCATTTCCAAATAGGAATAGGTAAATAATGCAACATTCCTTATAGTTGCTGATTCTCTTCATTAACCTTCTGACAAGTTAAGAATCTCGGAAAAAAACTTCTCTGCTTTACTTTTCATAATCACCCACAAAAACTGTTCTTTCAATGCCCTATACATTTTCTATATTCCTCGACGAAAAACTGATCTCGAATGGTGGTAATCATAAAGAATTTGTTCCTAATAATTCATATGTACTATTGGACTCCACATGATTTAATTCTCACAAATCATGTATCATGTTTTAATTCTCACAAATCATGTATCATGTATCATTCTTTAATGCTAACAAATAATGTATCATGTATCATATTTTAATGCTCACAAATCATGTTTAACTTCTTAAAAATCTTGTATAGATCTTATAAAATATGGTTAATATTTTTTTTATGGTTTAGTATGGTTATTTTTAATTTTAATCCATTATATGAATATAACTTCTTTGTACAGTTTACAGATATTTGGATAATTCTGTGAAACTATAAATTTACCACCGGTTATGGATTTTTGGAAATGTCCTTGACACCCTAACCCTAACACCATAACCCAGACACTATGACTCATACACCATAACCAATTACATATTTCACAAAGTCTGTGAAACCATTTCAATTATACTGTTTCCAGGACACCATGACAACACACCGTTCAGAATTTTGACAAAGGACTAGACACCATTACCTAAGACACTACTTATCTGACACCATAGTCTTTCTAAAGATTATTGAATTCACAAAGGACGGGTCATCATGACCATTATATCAATTTCACATTTTGAAAAGGATTTTCTACCATAATACTTCCACCATAATTGTGATACCGGTTTCAAATCTCAATGCAAATATGAAACCATGATTGACTCCCCGCTCAAAGGGAAAAAGAGGAGACACTATTTCTAGTAACATTGTTTCAAGAAAAACTGTGACATTGTTCCATACATTACAATTTTTTCTGTATTTCTCAATTAAATTTAAAAGTTATTTATAATGGTCATATTTGAGTCATTTAATGACACCAACATAATTAATGATATTGTTTAGACATGTCACATGACATTACAATCTACGAGGAGTACAAATTGTGCTTCTTATCGGCTCCAACATATTCAACTAAAATAAAATGAAAAGCATGGAACTGGAGAATTAGATTTTGAGAAATTGAATGCATGGGAAATAGAGCAGAACATATACACTGAGGAACACACAAATAACTATCGATTCCTAGTCATTGGACTGATATGAACCATCTTAAAAAAGATTCCTTGTATAAAATCGAAGGAGAAGAGGAGCATCTCATCAAACTGGAAACTAGAACACGAAACCCCAAATACTTTGTTTTCACAAGAGTACTCGAAAATCGCATCTGCTATATTCTACAAGTCCAGAGCTACATAGAACAATGCTCAGACATTTTCTAACACTTTATCATTATCCTTTATTGGTTGTGTATTGTTTTGTTACATTTTGAGATGTGTCTATATTTGTATTAAAATACACACTGTCTCCTACACCAAACTATAGGATACAATATATCCTCACTCAAATATCTTTTACACTTTGTTTCACCCATGTATTACTGTGGAAGAGGTCTTGTGTGACCTGGTTGTTAGTTTTCGCACATATAATAGTGGAAGAGGTCTTGTTACCTAGACAGTCATGTGTACTATTAATAAACCCGATCTAGGGTGTGGATAAAAGATATTTATATATATTTATTGGTGGAAGGTGATCACTAAGTGGAGTGGATTATGTCTTAGCTTGAGATTGAACCACTTGTTTTATCTGTTGTGTCTCTCAAATTATGTTTTCTCTGTTTTAACATATATTAAAAAACTAAATTTTACTGTGATAGTTAGTTTTGGATAGTGGTTATAACTATTTTTTGTTTTTATAGTAGTTTCAAAACATGTATTAATAACACATATTGGTATAAATAATAATTAATCAATCTTATGAGAAACTATTTGAATAGTCAAACTATTATAATTTTTTTACATTGATTAACTTGCATGTTTTATTTTAAATTTGGGGAATACTTTAAATAAACTATTTAAGAGAAATTTTTATAAGAACTCAATTCACCCCCTCTTGAGTCTTCTCCTTTAAACAACATTAGGTATCAAAGGTGTTTTTAATATCCTTATTTTTAAAATTTTATATTGTTAATCTATATAAAATATTTTTCCACTATGATTGTAGTTGTTTTTTTAATATATTTATATTTATGTTAGTTCTAATTTCTAGTTCTTTAAAATCCTGTTTATTTATTATGGATAATATATTTTATGTTATTGCTTGTTGGAGTTGGTGGTCTAGAACCAACTACTTTGTACTTTATTCATTAAATAAAAGCCTTATCACATCTTGATTGTTCTTCTGCGTGACATGTCATGTGATAATGTCCTAAGGATAGCTGTTGCATTAAAGGGTCGTAGCAGATCCCTGCTATGATGAGAACCCGAAAGTGCCATAACACTGTTCTTGAATGTATGTTCTATGGCCGGATGATATTGTTTGAGGGACACAAATAATACAGGTCATTAGGGGTGAGGACTCATAAAAATTTGAGGAACCTTCTCATGGTGTGCGCCCTTGGTAATATCCAGGAGGATATTATGAGAATGAGACCCGCCAGTAGGAAATCCACATTTCATAGTGTCATTGGATGTTCCTATCTACGGACGTGTGTATTGATCCTTGGACTTCAAGATTATTATTAATGTGTATTAAAACTCGCGCACTTAGATGTATTGACGAAAACTGTGATGACACACTGTTCACAGCGAGGTTGGATACATTGGATGCGTCACGAGTAATACCGCATTAATAGATAATGCGAGAAAGGATTTGTCCCTTCTGTTCCATAACGGAAGTAGATATCTCATGCCCTTTTATGGAATTGATATAGCTTAAATAATTCCATGGCCATGGTAAGGTATGGGCAAGTTAAATTCTGGGAAGTCAAAGAAATAATAATCAAGCACATGGGTTGATGGCACTAGCATGAAACCCGCTTGATTGGAGATATCGAGACAAAGGGATTATATTACACGGTAAGCGTTCGTAGGAGGTGACACGTCATTGCGGAGTTAACTTCTTTCTCTATGGGTGCCTTGGCGTGTTTCTATATGCTAACCTTGGACTTTAGGCAGGCTCAGCCTAATGCCACTGAGAAAGAGGCATAGAGGGTCACACACTAAGTGTGTCCATGTATCTCAGTTAAATATTAATTTAACAAGTTAAATAAATATTATTCCCGACTGTGGTTTAATAATTATTTAAGGATGTCTGATCGCATTTATTTTGACACTAGTTATTCGAGAGAATATACTGTGGATAAAATAATATATTTATTAGCGAGTAATGCAGTTACATTTATTTAAGAAATAAATAGTCATTACTCAAGGTCTAATAAATGTGGTGGAGAAAAATGGAAAATAAAAGTACACGCTGTGTAGTTTTATGAAAAACAAGTACACGCCGTGTAGTTTTTCCAATTGGGATTTTGAGGATTTAATATTGTTTTATTAAATGATATTTATTATAATCAGCATGGGCGCATGTCAAGGAATTAATAATTCGACATGGGGTTTTTCAATAGGAGTTAATGAAATAAATAAAATGCGTAACGCGTTTATTAATTGTCATAACTCTATTAACCTCAAACCTGATTATAAATTTCCTCGCAGCCCCAATATTTTTTTAGAGCCATTGTTGTGAACAACGGATTTGGAAATACTCTCAAGCCAAGAGAGAATTCCCTTTCCACCAAGAACGCCCTCAAGTTACGAGAGCAAGATCCTCCACCGGATCAAGGCGGTCGAAGGCGGACATCACAAGCGAAGGTTCTTCCGCGCTAGCACCTGGAGATATCTTCGGTGATGTACGGAGATACGTGACACACGTGTGGATCACTGCTAGAGGAATCCTACACTTAGATTCTACGACGCAATGACAGATCACCGAATCACGACCAGACACATCAACGAAGAAAGAATTCCAACAAGGTAATTCTTATGCATTAATTAAATTAATTATAATCAACATATGATGATCCTCCTCAAGGGTTCCGGGAATCTTATTTTCTTTTCGTTCTTCATTCTATTCTGAAGATTCGGCGTTTTATATCGTGACGGATCTCGGATTGAACGTTGTTTAAAATTATAGTTGGGAAAACCCACCAACGCGCTTCCGCTGCGCCCGGAACCAACAAGTGGTATCAAAGGGATCATATTTTTGGTTATAATTATTTAGTTTTTTGTTGGTGATTTACGCATTTAATAATTTAGTTATTTCAATTCATGTTTAATCGTTCTGGAAATCTGAATATCAAGATCTGTTCCTCCTCTCTCGTTTCTCGTTCACCTCATAGAAACAGATTTTTCTTTTAATTTTGATTAAAATAAAATAGAGGAACTCATCCGGATGAGCCAAATGTTTTTGGATGTATAACACCAGAATACACGCCGTGTATTCGGAAGTACACACCCTGTAGTCTAGGTTCAATGCATTGACTGATCCGCAAAATCAGGTTGTGTATTGGATTCTTTCTAAGAATTTAAGACACCATGTGTTGACCAGAAACAGGTGGCACACGGTTTCCGGAATACATGTCGTGTGGTCAAATGAACACGGCGTGTAGTACCTTCGGGTTAGGGTTGGGTCGTGTACTCCGTACATAGCCTGCCTAGCTGGAAACCGTGTAACCCGGAAACTACACGGCGTGTGTCCCACTGTACACGCCGTGTACTCCGAAAATTTCCGAAGTACATTAACACACCCTATCCCCGGGCGTGTACTTCGGATGGACGGTGAAGAAAAAGTACACGTCGTGTAGTCGGAACTACATGCCGCGTACTCACCCAAATTACGCAAATTTATTAAAATTTATTATTATATTATACAAACCCTTGAGACATGTACCATGGTGCAGGCGTAAAGCTGAGGCACAACACGTGATAGGTGTTTTATATATATGTGTTTAATTTAACATATGCGTAATAAATGGGAATTCGTCGGGTTGCCTCCAAGGTACAAGTTGTGTACAAGGATAATTTTAAATGAATTTATTTGTTTAAAATTATGATGGATAAGAATCTCAAGGAAATTCATAAAATGGATTTTAGATAAAAGGATTGATTAATTAAAGATAATCAATTTATTCAAGAGTGATTTATCTTAAACAAGAACGATTAAATAATTGAATGATAGTTTTATTTATGCGTAAATATCGTTGCATGTATGGATGATCATGAGCTAGACCGAGACCTTTGTATGTGAATGGTTTCTTTTAATTTATTTATTTAAATTAAATTTGTTGGCCTACGAGCCATCTCCTCATTAATATGTAGGGAATGCGCACCCAAGGATTCTTTTATGTAAAAACCCCTTTTTTCCCCTTACCTGCGTGTGAGATAAATGCATATGTAATTGATGGAGCTCCCAAGCTAGTGGAGGTGGCTCAAGTCAGGAGCCAAGATGAAACCAATCCAAGGAGATACAAAGGTGGACAGGTGGAAAGCTATAAACACGAACCCGAAAGGTTCAAGGTGTTTCTCCCCTAGGTCTTGGGTTATTTTATCAACCTCTAGATAAACTAACCAATAGAAAAGCTCATGATCATACCATTTATTTTATTTCTATCAGTTTCATGGTTTATTTATTGTGGGTGTGTAGTCACGATCACACAATTAATGAATTAAACAAGCATGCAAGATGGAACTAAAATAAAATTGGCTTATACGTAAATATTATCTTAGACATGGTTAATCACTTAAGTATATCCCACTTAATATTAACAGGCATGTAATCAAAGATAATAAAATGGAAATTTACGTATAAGGATAAAATCCCTCAAAATAAATATTAAGTCAGCATAGCCTTCTATAATCTTGATTAGAATCGAATCATAGTTCAAAGTTCTTGACCAACCCTAGTTGGGGTGCTTTCAATTATCGGGGAATTCTAATTCAAGGGTTTGGGTTGACATGACTTGGTTCGCATCAAGGGTAGACTTCCATAGCAGGACTTGGTGTGACCAAGAGGCAAAGGTTGAGGAAATCCAAAAAGGATTTCAGGATTGGGGAGTCCACTCAGCGGATCAAGGAACTGCGAGTTAATGCAGTTGGCATTTGAATGCCTACCTAAAACCCTTCAAGTTGCTTGACCAACCCTAGTTGGGGTAATGCAAAGGGAAATATGGATCCTTGCCACTAGAATATTCACGCAATAGAATAATCCGAAGTCAATGGTGAGGGCTATTGGATTTCGATAAAATAGTGGGAGACTAATAAGTATTAATTTATTTATTTGTCTCAATTTTTATAATAAAGTACTAAACCTTTGCTCATCTTAAATTGTAGAAACGGCAAGAAAATCACTTCAAACATATCATTGCGCACCATACTCGAAAAAGAAAACCTTCTCACCGGCACAAATTTCCAAGAGTGGAAGAGGCGTTTACGCGTCGTCCTTTTCCACGAAAGGAAATTATATGTGATGGAAGAGCCTATTCCAGTTGCGCCTGGGAAAGAGGCTAGTGATGAGGAATTATCTCTCTACATGAAACACATGGATGATGCCACATAAGTCCAGTGTTTCATGCTATCGGCCATGTCTAATGAGATCTTGAAGCAACATGAAAACATGGATGTGTATAGCATGATGTCTCACCTTAAAGATCTCTACCAAGAGAAGGAGAGACAGGAGAGGAATGAGATCTCTAATGATTTGTTTACCACGAAGCTTGGAGAGTCTGCACCAGCTGGGCCTCATGTGGTCAAGCTTATTGGCTACATTGAATGCTTGGACATCTTAGGGATTAAATTCACAGATGAGTTGCGTACAGATCTCATCCTATCATCATTGCCCAAGACCTTCTCTAGCTTCATTGTCAACTATAACATGAGCGGAAATGAGAAGAGTCTATCGGAGCTTCTGACCTTGATTCACCAGGTAGATAAAGACATGGGGTGTGACAAACCCGCGGTCCTTATGGTGAACAAGAAAAGGAAGGACACGGAAAAGGGGCCAAAGACTTATAAATGGTCTGAAGCCCCCGAGCAACGTCCCTCCAAGAAGGGGAAGATCCATAGGCAGGTTAAGGAATGGGAAGTAGTGTGTTTTTCATGTGGCAAGAAGGGCCACTAGAAGATGAACTGCACCCAGAACCGTGGGGACGCTAAATGTGTGTTCGTTATCGAGTGAAATCTTTCTATTTCTACACATTGGGTATTAGATACAGCTTGTGGGGCTCACATCTGTATTCAAATGCAGGAACCAAGTAGATTTAGAAATATTTCCAGATGAGAGGTGGATCTTCGAGCTGCCAATGGTGCAAGGCTGGCTGCGTTGGGTATTGGAGACTATCACCTCTCATTGCCAACTGGCATGATTTTGGTTTTACAAAACTGTTATTTTGTGCCTAGTGTTACCAAGAACATAATTTCTATATCTTGTTTGGATATGGATGGATTTATTTTCATGTTTGGAAATAAGGGTTGTCTCTTTTATAAGAACAACGTATGTTATGGTATGGCACATTTGAATAATGGTTTGTATGTATTAAATTACAAAAACCAAGTGTTGGAAATCGATAACAAAACAAACTCACATGACTCATACATCACCCAGTTATGGCATCACCGCCTTGGTCATGTGAACGAGATGCGCTTGACAAAGCTCTACCAAGATGGCTATTTAGACTCTACTGAGCTAAAACCACTTGATAGATGTCACGCTTGTTTACATGAAAAAATGACCAAGACGCCTTTTGGTGGACAAGGTGAAAGGGCCACAGAGCTTCTAGGATTGGTACACACAGATGTGTGTGGACCATTTCCAGTAGAAGCTAGAGGTGGATATTCTTACATTATTACTTTTACTGATGATTTGAGTAGATATGGCTATGTCTACTTAATGATGTATAAGTCAGAGTCCTTAGAGAAATTTAAGGAATTCAAGAATGAAGTAGAGAATCAACATGGTAAGAAGATAAAGAAACTTCGATTGGATCGAGGTGGAGAATATCTGAACCAAGAGTTTGTCGATCTTCTATGAGAGTCTGGGATTCTATCTCAGCTCACTCCTCCTTATACACCACACTGGAATGGTGTTAGTGAAAGGAGGAACCTCACCTTGTTGGACATGGTGAGGTCGATGATGAGTCATGCGGATCTTCCATTATCCTTTTGGGGATATTCATTACAAACTGCAGCATACACATTAAACCGAGTACCAACTAAGGCGGAAAATGGAATTCCATCTGAGTTATGGAATGGAAGGAAACCCACTTTGTCACACAAACGTGTATGGGGATGCGAGGCATTTGTTAAGGCCTTCTCAGGCAACAAACTAGCACCTCGGGTCACGAAGTGTATCTTTATAGGATATCCCAAGGAAACAAAAGGATATTACCTATATAACCCCCAAGACAAGAAAGTGACTGTCGCCAGACAAGCCGTCTTTCTTGAGAGGGAGCACATCCTCAAGAAGGCTAGTGGGAGCAAGATTGAATTCGACGAAGTTGATGCTCAAGATACATAGGAGTTGGTACAGGAACAAGTTCCACAGGTCCCCGTGGAAGAGGTTCCAGAAACACAAGTACTGCGTAGGAGCTCAAGAGAGGTAAGGGAACCAGAGAGATTTGGTTTCCTAGTCACTGAGGATGTTGAATCATTATTGTTGGACAATGATGAACCTCTCTCCTACAAGTAAGCAGTAGAAATCTCAGAAGCTGCAAGATGGCTAGAAGCTATGAATTCTGAGATGGATTCCATGTATCAGAACCAAGTTTGGGTTCTGGTCGTTGAGCCAGTTGATGTAAATCCTGTTGGATGCAAATGGGTATTCAAAAGAAAAATGGACATGGAAGGTCAAGTTAGCACCTATAAAGCAAGGCTAGTGGCTAAAGGATTCAGACAACGTCAAGGAATTGACTATGATGAAACCTTCTCGCCAGTTTCCATGTTTAAATCCATAAGAATCATACTTGCCATAGCAGCTTACCATGACTACGAGATTTGGAAGATGGATATCAAAACAGCATTCCTTAACGGGAACCTTCAGGAAGATGTCTATATGACACAACCAGAAGGGTTTGTGACACCAGGTGAAGCCAAAAGGGTTTGCAAGTTTCAGAAATCCATTTATGGATTAAAGCAAGCATCTAGGTCATGGAACATTCGATTTGAAAAATCCATAAAGGAATTTGGTTTCATTAAGAATGAATGTGAGCCATGTGTTTATAAGCGGTTTAATGGGAATGTGGTCGTCACCCTAGTGGTATGTGTTAATGACATATTACTTATTGGAAATGATGTACCAGCCTTACAGTCAGTTAAGGACTGGTTGAACAAGTGTTTCTCCATGAAGGACTTAGGAGAAGTAGCCTACATTCTAGGGATCAAGATCATTCGTGATAGATCCAAGAGGTTGCATGGACTAAGTCAGGGTATATACATTGACCAGATACTAAAGAGATTTAGTATGAAAAAATACAAGATGGGATTGGTTCCAGTGTCACATGGCTTACATATTTCTATGAAAATGTGTCCCCAGACACAAAAAGAGAAAGATAGGATGAGCAAGATCCCATACGCTTCGGATATAGGATCCATCATGTATGCCATGTTATGTACCAGGCTTGATGTTGCCTATGCACTGAGCATGGTAGGCAGCTATCAAGCAGATCTAGAAGAACAACATTGGACTGCTGTTAAGACTATCCTTAAGTATCTGAGAAGAACTAAGGATATGTTCCTGGTGTATGGGGGAGACGAGGAGCTTGTCATCAGAGGGTATGTTGATGCTGGTTTTCAAACAGATCAGAATGATCTGAAGTCGCAATCTGGATATGTTTTCTGTCTCAATGGAGGAGCTGTGAGCTGGAAGAGTTCAAAGCAGCCAGTTGTCGCCAATTCTACAGCGGAGTCCGAGTATATAGCGGCTTCTGATGCAGCCAAAGAAGCCATTTGGATTCGGAACTTTGTCCAGGAGCTTGATGTGGTGCCTAACAGTAAAGATCCCATTACATTGTATTGTGATAATACTATAGCGGTGGCTCTTGAAAAAGAACCAAGGTCACATCAACGGACAAAGAACATACTTCGGAAGTATCACCTCTTGAGGGATTTCTATCAAAGGGGTGAAGTTGCAGTGAGCAGGGTGTCCACGGAAGAGAACGTGGCGGACCCCATGACTAAAGGCCTATCTCAGCAGAAGCATGAATATCATGTGAGAGCTAGCGGGTTAAAGGTTGTTAGCAGTTGGCTCTAGTCCAAGTGGGAGTCTGTTGGAGTTGGTGGTCTAGAACCAACTACTTTGTACTTTATTCATTAAATAAAAGCCTTATCACATCTTGATTGTTCTTTTGTGTGACATGTCATGTGATAATGTCCTAAGGACATCTGTTGCATTAAAGGGTCGTAGCGGATCCCTGCTATGATGAGAACCCGAAAGTGCCATAAAACTGTTCTTGAATGTATGTTCTATGGCTGGACGATATTATTTGAGGGACACAAATAATACAGGTCATTAGGGGTGAGGACTCATAAAACTTTGAGGCACCTTCTCATGGTGTGCTCCGTTGGTAATATCTAGGAGGATATTATGAGAATGAGACCCGCCCGTAGGAAATCTACATTTCCTAGTGTCATTGGATGTTCCTATCTACGGACGTGTGTATTGATCCTTAGACTTTAAGATTATTATTAATGGGTATTACAACTCGTGCACTTAGATGTATTGAGGAAAACTGTGACGACACACTGTTCGTAGCGAGGTAGGATACGTTGGGTGCGTCACGAGTAATACCGCATTAATAGATAATGAGAGAAAGGATTTTTCCCTTCCGTTCCATAACGGAAGTAGATATCTCAGGCCCTTTGAGGGAATTGATATAGCCTAAATAAATCCATGGCCATGGTAAGGTATGGCCAAGTTCAATTCCGGGAAGTCAAAGAAAGAATAATCAAGCACATGGGTTGATGGCACTAGAATGCAACCCGCTTGATTAGAGATTTCAAGACAAAGGGATTATATTACACGGTAAGCGTTCGTAGGAGGTGACACGTCATTGCGGCGTTAACTTCTTTCTCTATGGGTGCCTTGGCGTGTTGTTAGACGCTAAACTTGGACTTTAGGCAGGCTCAGCCTAATTCCACTGAGACAGAGGCCCAGAGGGTCACACACTAAGTTTGTCCATGTATCTAAGTTAAATATTAATTTAACAAGTTAAATAAATATTATTCCCGACTGTGGTTTAATAATTATTTAAGGATGTCTGATCGCATTTATTTTGACACTAGTTATTCAAGAGAATATATTGTGGATAAAATAATATATATATTAGCGAGTAATGCAGTTAAATTTATTTAATAAATAAATAGTCATTACTCAAGGTCTAATAAATGTGGTGGAGAAAAATGAAAAGTAAAAGTACACGTCGTGTATATTAAATATACACGCTGTGTAGTTTTATGAAAAACAAGTACACGCCGTGTAGTTTTTCCAATTGGGATATTGAGGATTTAATATTGTTTTATTAAATGATATTTATTATAATCAGCGTGGGCGAATGTCAAGGAATTAATAATTCGACATGGGGGTTTTCAATAAGAGTTAATGAAATAAATAAAACGCGTAACGCGTTTATTTATTGTCATAACTCTATTAACCTCAAACCTGATTATAAATATCCTCGCAACCCCAACATTTTTTTAGAGCCATTGTTGTGCACAATAGATTTGGAAATACTCTCAAGCCAAGAGAGAATTCCCTTTCCACCAAGAACTCCCTCATGTTACGAGAGAAAGATCCTCCACCGGATCAAGGCGGTCGAAGGCGGACATTGCAAGCGAAGGTTCTTCCGCGCTAGCACCCGGAGATCACTTCAGTGATGTCCGGAGATACGTGACACACGTGTGGATCACCGCTAGAGGAATCCTACACTTGGATTCTACGACGCAACGACGGATCACCAAATCGTGACCGAACACATCAATGAAGAAAGAATTCCAATAAGGTAATTCTTATGCATTAATTAAATTAATTATAATAAACATATGATGATCCTCCTCAAGGGTTTCGGGACACTTCTTTTCTTTTCTTTCTTCGTTATATTCAGAATATTCGGCGTTTTATATCGTGATGGATCTCGGATTGAACGTTGTTTAACATTAAAATTATAGTTGGGAAAACCCACCAACGCGCTTCCGCTGCGCCCGGAACCTACATTGCTAACAACAAACCTCCATTCTTTAATGGAACAAATTGTGCACAATGGAAAATTAAAATAAAAATGTACCTTGAAAGTATGAGTTTTGTGATTTGTTCTTCCATTATAGTTGAATATAAGATTCCTACTACTGATAGGAATAATTGGGATGGACCAACTAAGGTTTATTATAATAATTATTGCAAATACATTAATGCCTTATACTATTATTTTGGATATGAAGTGTTTAACAAAATTTTTGCATGTAAAATAGCCCATGAAATTTGGGATACTTTATCAGTTTCACATGAAGGAAACTCTAATGTTGAGTAAATGAGACATAACACATATACTATTAAATATGATAACATTAAAATGAATCATGATTAGACTATTTCTAACATGTATCTTAGGTTTAATTGAATTTTGAACACTATGATCTCTCTCGGAAGAGATTTTACAACCAATGAGTTAATCATGAGAATACTCAGATGTTTAACAGATGGATAGAGAGGAACTTCTATCTCAATTTGGGAATATTGTGATATTAGAAAGATACCAGTCAAGGAGTAGATAGTGATGCTGATGATGTATGAGGAATAATTAAAATCCAACAAATAAGTGGAGGATGAACCCAAAAGAAAATTTGTGGCATTTAAGACTACTACCTTTAAACACAAGGAAAAGGAGAAATTACAAGCCTCTGTAGAAAGTACCCGTAGTGAAAAAGAATCACTAGGTAGTGATGAGGAAATGGATAAATTATCTAGATGAGTTAAGATGTTTTATCAAACAAAGAAATTTTTCTGAAATCCCAACTTCAATGGAAGATATGATCGCAAGGTAAACTGGAATAAGGGTTGGAAAAGAAGTAACAAAGATAATGAAATAATAAACTATAAACATAAGAGAAAAAGAAATGTAAAGGTGTATTTTTTCAAGATAAAATATAAGAAGAATTATGAGGATAATAATAGAAATTATAAAAAGGAAATGAAAGTAACATGGAGTGCTTTTGAGGATAGCTCAAGTGACTCAATGTCTTCATATGATGAAAAGTCTAACAAAGCCAATATCTGTTTTATGAAAAACACATATGAGGTAACTCGTGACTCTCTTGTATGAAATTACATTTATTAAAGAGTTAAAATTGATTCTAAAAATATTCCTAGTGAATAATTATTTGAATTTTATAACATTATTAAAGACACCTATAATGAGCTTGATGGTGAGACAAGGCTGTTATTTATGTTTATTCAAAATATCATTTTTCCAAGTAATGGTGATTTTGATACCCTTAAGTATCAAGATTTATTCTTGATATATCTTATGAATAATGTACATAAGATCAATCGGTGTAAGTATGTTATACTTCACATGTGTTAAATGATCAAGAAAACTTCTAAATCCACCTCTCTGTTTTATTCAAGATTAATTTCTTCAATGTTGTTTTCCAAATGAGTAGATTGTATGAATGAAGAAGTAATTAAAGATTATGAGATTTTTATCAAAAATGATATAGTTAGAATAATGAAAATTATATGTAATCCTTAAAAGAAATTTTGGGTAGAATACAATGGAAGATTGTATGAGAAGTTCAATACAATTGATAATCCTTCAAGACCTAAGAACAAATATGTCCCTAGTTTGGAACTAGATGAATTAGTTGAATATTTAGATAAAGACCCATAAGATGAAAATGTTTCATATGAGGAAGGAAATGTCTTAGAAAAATAAGATAGTGGTCAACCTATTCCACAATAAGCAGTTGCAAAAGATATATTCACTGCTAAAGGAAGTGTTATCGTTGAAGAAGAGCCTTCTATAGAAAAATAACCAGCTATTGAGGAAGAACCTGCTACTATGAAACAATTAGAAAATAAAATTGAAATGGAAGTAATATTATCTATTGAGGAAATAATATAACGAGATTTTCAGCTATTTAGAAAAGAGATGAGTGATCCTGAAAGATCTGAGAATTTGGATATGATTCAAGAGATTGAGTCTCTTAGTCCTAGAAGATATGCACCTGTTGAGAAGGAGTTGCACCCTAGTTTATAAAGTGTTCAAGTTCCTAATCCTATTGACCAGGGCTCTATGTATACCTAGTATATGTTTCCCATTTATTTTGATGTGGATAATACCCAAGAGGCCTCAATAAAAGGCATAGATCTTTCCAATTTGTTTCAATTGAACCAATTTCTTCCATAGATTTAACCTTTACTAAGGAACCTAAACTTGATTCAATTCCTGTTCCTAAACCTACTGATGAATATTCTGATTTTTTGAGTCATAGTGATCTGAAAGGATTTGGAAATACTTTTTTATATGTATTTGAAAAGATCATGAAGTCACAACCTTTTCCAATGACGAATCTTAGTGAAATAGATGTTTCTCTCCAATTAGAGAACATTATATGGAAAATTCAACCAAAGATGCTTCATGAAATTCAAGATGTTATGATTCAGAACAAATTGTTGAGTGATGAAGTGAACTAACTAGAATTTATGGTTGAATATATTTTGAAAATATTGAAAATTAGTCAAGCCCATGTTGCTCATAATGTTGATGATGTTGGTGATAAGATCCCACAAATGGTTTTATCTTTGATTCAACCAAACCTGCTCTCTATTTATGAAAAATTAGTTGAGAGGAACACCATGATAGTCAATGAGATGCATGAACTTTTTTTTGGACTTAATATGTTAACTGATGAATATAAGGTATGTTTACAGAATGTTATAAATCAACTTAATTCACTCTTTTTAGCCGTTACAGCTTCAAATATGTCAGGACATCCCTCTCAGCCTATAAACAGTGACCTGATTTGAATAGTTTTCAAAGAATAGCTCCAGCCAGTGTTGAGTGGCGTTGATAAGAATTTTTCTCTATTGTCATCTAGAATAGTGAATGAGTGATTGATTTAGAGAGGACACATTAATTTGTTTCCAATTATTCTCAAGAAGAAATTTCTAAAAAGGTAGACTTATACTTCATCAAAAAATTATTATATGCATGATATAAACAATCATTTCAAGTATCTTGTAAATAATTAGAATATTCCTCCTATAACTCAACCTTCAAGACTCATTTTCAGAAGATGAAGGACTTCACTCCTTTATTGGACATGTTTTTGGAGAAAAAATATGACTTTGATAAGGCTATTCAATATGTAGGTAAGATCATCACTAATTTCATTCAGTAGTTAAATCCTTCTATTCATGTGCAAAGTACTTCCATGAAAGCTCCTATAGCTACCCCTTTGCGGTCGGGTTCTACTCCTTCCTCATCCACCACTGTTTCTCCTACTACCATGTCAATATCTCAGGCTCCGAGCCAGATAAGACTAGTTATCATTGAAAACCCCTTGCCTCAGCCTTCAACAAAACCATATTTTTCACCCTCTATCTTTGAAGAAGTGTCTTTTCCTTCTTTCATTGTTGGATCAATCTCTTATACCACTTTTAATTATGCTCATGTGGCTCCTCCGGATGATTTAGCCAAGGGAAATGAATTAATTTATGGATCTAAAGAGAAGTGAAGGATGGATTTTGATAGAGTTGTTTTATGTTTTTCCCCATGCTTTTAATTAAGTATTTCATTCTATTAAATACTATGTGCACTATTGTTGTTTATTATCTTCTTCCCTTCATTCACTGTTTCTTTTTTTTATAATCCCAAAATGGGGAGAAATAAGACATGGCATTTATGATGATTACATTAATGGAAAATGGGGTAAAAATAAAACAATACATATATACCCAAATATCTTGTATTTACTAAAATATAAGGCTTATAAATTCCATGATTTGTGATCATAAATGTGGATATTTATGGAATCCTCATGTTTTAATGATCACAAATCATGTATCATGTTTTAATTCTCACAAATCATGTATCATGTATCGTGTTTTAATGCTCACAAATCAGGTATCATGTATCATGTTTTAATGCTCAAAAGTCATGTTTAACTTCTTAAAAATCATCTATGGGAACTGTAACCAATGGATAATCTCATTATATTATTTTTCAGTATGGGTATGTTTAATCTTAATTAATTTTCTAAATATTAATTCTTAAGACAGTTTATAGATATTTTTCTAAGTCTAAGAAACTGTAAGTTTTCCACTGGTTCCAGATTTTTGGAAACGTCCCTTACACCATAACCTTAACACTGTAATCTAAACATCATGACTCAGACATCGTAACTAGTTACAGATTTCACAAAGTCTAGGACATTGTTTCCATGCTACCATTTCCAATACATTTCTACAAGACAACATTAAAAATTTTGACAAAGGACTATACATTGTTACCTAAGACACTGCTTATATGACACTTTAGTCTTGAAACTGATTCTAGAATTACTAAAGGACCAGAAACCATGACCATTCTATTGGTTTCACATTTTTCAAGGGATCTGATACTACATTCTTTCCACCATAACTGTGATACCAATTTCAGATCTCAATGAAACTACCGCACCATGACTGTCTCATCATGACTGACTCAGTGCTCAAATGAAAAGGAGAAGACACCATTTCCAGTGACACTATTTTAAGAAAATTTATGACACTATTCCATACTTTACCATTTTATTTGTCTTTTTCAATTAAATTTACAATTTATTTCTAACAGTCATATTTGAGTCATTTAATGACACTGACATAATTAATTATTTTTTATAGACATGTCACATATCAGTACGAGTTATGAGGTGTATAAATCATGCTTTATGTTGGATCCAACACATTCACCCAAAATAATAAGGAAAATCATGGAACTGGATCATTAGAGTTCGATAAATTGAATGCATGTGAAATAGAGCAGAACACATACACTGAAGAACACACAAAGAACTCTCGATTCCAGACGACTGAACTACTTTGAACCATATTAAAAAGCATCCTTACAGCAACTCAAAGGAGAATAGAACCATCTCATCCAATTGAAGACTAGAACATGAAACCCAAAATACAAGTCTTCTACATTCTACAAGTCCATAGCTTCATTGAACAACACTCATAGCTTTTCCAACCCTTTCTCATTATCCTTTATCTATTGTGTATTTCTTTGTTACATTTTCAGTAGTGTGTGTATCTGTATTAAAACACACACTTCCTCATACACCAAACTGACGGATACATGATATCCTCACTCAAATATCTTTTACCCTTTTTTTCACCCATATATAACTATGGAAGACGTCTTGTGGGACCTGGTTATTAGTTATCCCATGTAGAATAGTGGAAGAGGTCTTGTGACCTGGACAGTCATGCGTACTATTTTTCACCCCAATCTAGGGTGTGGATTAAATCTCTTTATATATATTTCTTTGTGGTAGGTGATAATGAAGTGGAGTGGATTAGGTATCATCTTGAGACTGAACAACTTGTTTTATCCACTGTGTCTCTCAATTTAGTTTTTCTCTGTTTTGACTAATATTCTAGAAAAATAACTTTTACTTTGATAGTTAGTCTTGGATAGTAGTTATAACGTTTTTCCGTACTAGAGTAGTTTCAAAAGTGGTATAAATATCTCAGATTGGTATAACTGAGAATTAATCAATCTTCAGAGAAACTATTTGAATAGTCAAACTATTAAAATTGTATTACATTGATTAACTAGCCTCTTTTATTATAAATTGGGGGAATCTTTTAGTTAAACTTTTTAGCAAAAATTTTTATAAGAACTCAACTCACCCCCCTCTTGAGTTTCCTACTTCAATCAAAATTTTGAATCAAGGAGATTCTAATATCCCTTTTTTCAAAAATTTAAATTGTTAATATTTTTAAATATTTTTCAACTGTGATTGTAGTTTTGTTTTTGAGATCTTTAAATTTCCATTAGTTCGAAATTTATAGTTCATTAGAAGCCTGTTTCATTGTTATGGATAATAGATTGGGATGTGATGCTACCAACATACCTACATTCCTTAATGGAACAAATTATGCGCAGTGGAAAATTAAAATGAAAATTCACCAGGAAAGTATGGGTTTTTAGATTAGGTCTTCCATTATAGATGAATATAATATTATTTATACTGAATAGAATAATTGGGATGACCCAACTAAGGCTGCCTATAATAATAATTACAAAGACATGAATTCCATATACTGTTCTTTAAGAGATGAAGAGCTTAACCGAATTTTTGTACGTAAAATAGCACATGAAATTTGGGATACTTTATTTGTTCCACATGAAGGAACCTCTATTTTTAAAGATATAAGACTTAACACATATAATATTAAATATGATAACTTTAAAATGAAGTCTGATTAGCATATTTCTATCATGTATCTCAAGTTTAATGAAATTTGAACACTATTATCTCCCAACAAAGAGATGTTACAGCCATGGAGAAAATCATGAGAATACTCAGATATTTACTAGATAAAAAGATTGTAAATTCTATCTCAATTAGAGAATCTTGTGATATTAGAAAGATACCTTACAAGGAGCTAATAGGAAAGTTGATAATGTATGAGAAATAATTAAAAGGAAACCAAGAAGAGGAGGATCAACCCAATAGTAAATCTATGGCATTCAAGACTACTACCTCTAAACACAAGGAAAAAGGGAAATTACAAGTTGCGGCAGAAAGTTATCATAGTGAAAAATCATCACCATATAGTGATAAGGAAATGGATCAATTATATAGATGATTTAAGTAGTTTTTTAGAGGAATTATGTTTGTCATAAATCCCAACTTCAAAGGAGGATATGATCACAAGGGAAACTGGAAGAAGGATGGTAAAAGAAGTGAAAAATATGATTAAATAATCTTCTATGAATGTAAGAAAAACGTACATGTAAAGGATGATTTTCCCAAGATAAAATATAATAAGAACTATGATAAAAGGGATAAAAAGTATAAAAAGTCAATAAAAGAAACATGGAGTGCTTCTGAGGAAAATTCATCTGACTTAGATCCTTCCCATAATGAAATGTCTAACAAATCCAATATGTGTTTTATGAAAAAAAACATCTGAGGTAACCTTTGAGTCTCCTATACTAAATTCCTATTATTTTGGATATGAATTTGATTCCAAAAATATTAATAGTGATGAGTGATTTTAATAAAGTAATATTATTGATGACACATGTAATGAGCATGATGGTGAGACATGGCTATTATTTAAGTTTATTCGAAATCTTATTTTCCCAAGGAAAGGTTATTTTTTTACCATTAAGTATCAAGATTTGTTCTTGATATATCTTATAAAGAATGGAAAAAAGATCAATATGTGTAAGTATATTAAAAATCATATGTGTTAAATGATCAAGAAAAATTCTAAATCTACCTCTCTATTTTATTCGATATTAATTTCTACAATGTTGTTTTTCCAAGGAGTAGTTGGTCCAAATGAAGAAGTAATTGAAGATTATTAGTTTTGTATCTCAAAGGATACAATTAGAAGAATGAAAATTATGTAGAATTTTGGAAGAAATATTTGGTGGAAGACAATGAAAGGTTGTATAAGAAGTCCAATCCAATTGAGAATCCTTCAATACCTAAGAACCAATATGACCCATGTTTGGAACCAGACGAATTAGTTGAATATTCAGATAAAGAGGTAGAAGATGAAGAAGTTTAACCTAAGGAAGGAACTGCCTCAGATAAAGAAGACAATGTTCTACCTATTCCCCAAGAAGGAGTTGCAAAAGATGTTGCTACTGTTAAAGGAAGTGTTTTCATTGAATAAGACCTCATTATAGAAGAAGAACCTCTTATTGAGGAAGAACCGGATATTTTGGAACAATTAGAAAAATAAATTGAAACTGAAGTTATCTTATCTAATGAGAAATGAATGGAACAATCTTTTCAGCTAGCTAAAAAAGAGATGGGTGAGCCTAATAGATTTGAGAATTTAGAAACAGGTTAAGAGATTGAGTCCTATAAGAGATTCACCTATTGAGGGGGAGCAGCAGCCTAGTTTAAATTTTTTTTCATGTTCCCAATCCTATTTACCAATGTTCTATAGATACCTATTATAGGTTTCCCAGTTATTTTGATGTGGATAATACCCAAGAGTCCTCAGTAAAAGGAATAGATCATTCCATTGTGTTTCAACTAAAACCAATTTCTCCCATAAAAGTAACCTTTTCTAAGGAACTTGAACCTGCTTTAGTTCCTGTTCATGAACCTACTCAAGAATATTAGGATTTTTTGAGTTACATTGATCTAAAATAATTTAGAAATACTTTGTTATCTAGATTTAAAAATATTAATGAAGTCATAGCATGCCACTATGAATAATCTTAGTGAAAGAGATGATACTCTACTATTAGAGAAAATTTTATGGAAGATTCAAAAAAAATAAGATTCATTAAATTCAAGAAGTTAGGATTGAGAAAAAATATTTGAGTGATGAAGTGAACCCACTAAATCATATGGTTGTGGTATGCAAAAAATCATGCAAACTGGTCAATCCCCTATTACTCATCCTTTTTAGGATGTTGGTGATAAGATCCAATAAAAGTTTTTATCTCTAATTCATCCAAACCAACTCTCTGGATATGAAAAAGTGGTTTAAGGGAACACCATGGTAGTCAATGAGATGTGTATGTTTGTTGTTGGACTTAATAAGATAACTAATGAATATAAGGGATGTTTACAAAAAGTTCTAAAACAACTTAAGTCTCTCTCTTCAGATGTTACATCTTAAAATAACTATGGACAACCATCTTAGCCTATGGACAATGACCTAATCAGAATAGTTTTCAATGAAGATCTTCAGCTAGTGTTGAGTGGGGTTGATAAATAAGGTTTCTTTATTTTCATCAGGAATAGTGACTCAATTATTGATTTGTTAAGGGTACATTAAAATAATTCCAATGATGCTCAAGAAGAAATTTCTAAAAATGTGGACTTATAATTTAACATAATTGATTCTAAGCATGATCTGAACAATAACGTCATGTATCTTGTAGAGAATTTGAAAATTCCTCCTATTACTCAAGCCTTTAGGACTGATGTTTAGAAGCTTAAGGACTTCACTCCTCTATTGGACATTTTTTTGGAGAACAAAGAGGGAATTGAGAAGGCTATGCAGCATGGATGTGAGATCATCATTGATTTAGTTCAGTTGTTAAAGCCTTATATCTATGTGAAAAGTACTACCATTGTGGCTCTTGTAGTTTCCCCTTTGTGGGATAGTTCTACTCCTTCCTCATCCACTAACTTTTCTCCGACTACCATGTCTATATCTCAAGCTCCGAGCTAGATCATACCTATTATCATTGAACAACCCATGCCTCGGTCATCAACCAAACCATCTCTTGCACCCTCTGTCTTTAAAAGAGTGCATTTTCCTTCTCTCGGAGTTGGATTCATACCTTCTACCACTTATACTTTTGCTCATATGGATCCTCCTAATGTTTCTTCCAAGGGAAACGAAATAATGGATGCCTCTAAAGATAAGCGAAGGATGTGTTTTGATAGGGATTTTTTATGTTTTCCCTCATTATTGTAATGAACTCTTTCATTCTATTCAATGCACTGTGATTTATTGTTGTTTATTCCCTTCTTCCCTTGATTCAGTGTTTCATTTTTTTGATAATCCCAAAAGGGGTAGAAATAAGACAAGGCATTTATGTTGATTTTTTTTTGGAAAAAGGGGGAGAAATAAGACAAGACATATATACTCAAATATGTTGTATTTACTAAAATATATGTCTTATAAACACCATGATTTGTGATCATCAAAAAGTGGTCGATTTTTGGAATTATCAGGTTTTAATGCTCAAAAATCATGTATCATCTTATAATACTCACAAATCATGTATCATGAATCATGTTTTAATTCTCCAAAATCATGTATCATGTATCATGTTTTAATGCTCACAAATTATGTTTAACTTCTTCAAAATCATGTATGGATCTTGTAAACTATGGTTAATGTTATTATATTTTGTTTCTGTATGTTAATGTTTAATATTAATTCATTCTGTGAATATTACTTCTTAATAAATTTTTCAAATATTTGGCTAAGTCTGAGAAACTGTAATTTTTCCACCGGTTCTGGATTTTAGGCAAAGTCCCTGAAATCATAACCCAGGAATCGTAACCCTGACAACGTAACCCAGACACTGTGACTTAGACACCGTAACCAATTCCAGAATTAAAAATTCTGTGACACTTTTTCCTTGATACCATTTCCAAGACAATGTGATAATACATCATTCAGAATTTTGACAAAGGACTAGACACCATTACATGAGACACCGCTTATCTAGCATCGAATTATTTGTACTGATTCCATAATTTGCAAAGGACCAGACACCATGACCATGCTATTATATTCACATTTCAAAAATGATCTGCTACCATAATCTTTCCACCATAACTATGCTATTGGTTTCAGATCTCAATGAAACTATGGCAGTGTAACTGTCTCATCGAGACAGACTCGCCGCTCAAAGGCAAAAGAGAATAAACCATTTCCAGTGACACTGCTTCAAGTCAAATGATGACATCGTTCCAGACTTTACCATTTTTTCTATCTTTTAAAGTAAAATTTGATGTTATTTCTAATGGTTATATTTGAGTAATTTAATGATACTAACATAATTAATGGTCTTTTATAGAAATGTCACCTGATAGTACAAGGTACAAGGTGTATAAATCGTGCTTCCTATTAGCTCCAACACTTTCACCTGAAATAAAAAGGAATGTGTGGCACTAGAGAATTAGAGTTTGAAAATTTTAATGTTTGTGAAATAGAGCACAACACATACACTAAAGAACACTTGAACAAATCTCAATTCTTGACGATTGAACAATTGTGAACCATCTTAAAAACGCATCCTTGCAGTAACTCTAAGGAGAAGAAGAGTATCTCATCGAACTGGAAACTAGAACACAAAATCCACAATACCCTATTTTCACAAGAGGACTCAAAAATCACATCTTCAACAATCTACAAGTCTAGAGCTATATAGAACAATAGTAATAGTTTTTCTAACCCTTTTTCATTATCCTTTCTTTGTTTTGTACTATTTTGTTACATTTTGAGATGTGTGTGTATCTATATTAAAACACACATTTTCTCCTGCACTGAACTAGAGGATACAAGATATCATCACTCAAATATCTTTTACACATTTTTTCCCACTTATAACTGTATAAGAGGTCATGTGTGGCCTGGTTATTAGTTTTCCCATGTAGAACAATGGAAGAGGTCTTGTGACTTGGATAGTCATGTGTAATATAGTTAACCTTGATCTAGGGTGTGGGTCAAATCTCTTTATATATATTAATTTTTGTCAGGTGATCACCAAGTGGAGTGGATTAGGTCTCAGCTTGAGATTGAACCACTTGTTTTATCCGCTATGTCTCTCAATTTAGTTTTTCTTTATTTTAACTTATATTCCAGAAAAATAAATTTTACATTGATAGTTAGTCTTGGATAGTAGTTATAACTATTATTACTTATTAGAGTTGTTAAATAATTTGTGTCAATATCTCATATTCTTATAACTAAGAATTCATCAATATTATAAGAAACTAATTGAAAAGTGAAACTATTATAATTTTATTACCTTTATTAATTGGTAAGTTTTATTTTAAATTTGGGGAATATTCTAAATAAACTTTTTAACTGAAATTTTTTTAGGAACTAAATTCACCCCCCCTATAGAGTGTCCTACTCCGACCAACAGGTTCAACCATTTGATCTCTAAGACACAAAACTAAACTCCCATCCAGTTTCAATCCCTCATTGTTCTCCTAACCATTGATTTTTTACTCATCACAACATGAATCAAACTTCTATTCCTAGTACAACTGTCAGAATAAAATCAGGAACAAAAGAAATTGGAAATAAAAATACAACATCACCTTGATATTCACAATCTAATTTCATGTCGGACATCAACAGGAACTGATCTGATGACTAATTTCCAATTGATTTTATGACTTTATACATAATGCATCTTCCACAGAATTTCTATTACCCGGTGTATACATCAATTCAAAGTCGAACAATTGGAGATACTCCACCAATCTTGTTTTTCTCAGTTTCAAATATCATTTTAATAAAATATGTTTCATGCTCTTATGATCCATAAACACTGTAAATTTCTCATCAAAGAGATAATGAATCCAGGTTTTCAAAACATAGACTACAATAGATAACTCCAAATCATGAGTAGGGTAGTTCCTCTAATATAAATGTAATAGTCATGATCCATAAGAAACAAAATGGCCTCCTTGAAAGATAACACATCCCAACCCTGATCCTGAAGCATCATAATACACCCCGTACCCTCGTCCTTATTTTGGAGAAATCACAATAAGTGCTGATGTAAGGTGAAATTTAAGCTCTTGAAAGGACTTATGAAATTACTAATTCCACATTAATTGAACATTATTCATTACACATGAATATAAAATTATTCCTTGTCAAATATTTCATAGGTGAAGCTAGTCATGATAAGTCGTGAAAAAATCATCACAAATAACCAGCTAGACCAAGAAAACTGCATAACTCAAACACATTATTTGGTGGTTTCCAAGAGATAACAACCTATATCTTTTCTAAATCCATAGAAACACCACTTTTAGATATTACATACCTAATAAAGAATTCTTTTTATACCCGAAAATTGAACTTTGATAATTTTCATACAAATGATGATCTCTCAAGATTCCCAACATTTTCACCAAGTGTGGCTCATGATCAGTCCTTGCCCTTGAATACACCAGTATGTTGTCCATAAACACAACCATAAAAAATCTAGAAACCATTGAAATATTTGATTCATTAGTTCCATAAAGATTGATGGTTCATTTATTAGACCAAAATTCATAGCCACATACTCATAATGACCATATCTACTTCTGAAAGATGTATTCAGAATATCCTCTTACTGAACTCATAATTGGTGATATCCTAAGCGAAATTCAATCTTAGAGAACCAATAATATCCCCTCAATTGATCAAATAGATAATCAATTCAGGGATGTGGATATTGATTCATTATCATAACTTGGTTAATCTTATGATAATTGACACAAGTCCAAAGAGTTCCATCAACATTTTTCATAAATAAGACGGGTGTTTCCCATGGAGACATACTTGGCCGAATGAATCCTTTTCTTTCTAGATGTTGAAATTGCACTCAATTATATTGATTCCATATGATAAGATGGAAGTAAAATAGGATTGGTCCCCAAAATGATATCAACTATAAACTCCACTTCCCATATAGTTGGAAATATAGAGAAGTTTTCTGGGAAAACATCTAGAAATTGATCAAAAATTATTGGAACACTACTATTATCAATCTCTTCCATGGATACCAAGGTCAATGTCGATAACTGGTACAAGATCATTCCAACTAATATGGCCAAAAAACCTATTTCACTTGCCTTTATGTTCCTATCTCCTCTAAAAAGATGTTTGAATCCCACCTCAGTCGTAAAACTAATTGTTTGTGTATAAAATTCAATGTGAACATTTAACATTGTCAACCAATCCACACCCATGATTATATCATAGAAATATATCTCATTCACAAATAAATATCATATTAGATCTCCTCCATCGATAGTTATAGAACATTCTCTACACAAAAAGGCTTGGCAATTTCTTTGACCCATATGATTTTGGATTTTTAAATGAGAAATCATCATCTCAACATTTAAACATAGAAAATAAATATTTTGAGAAGAAATAAAGGAATCTGATGCTCCCTTATCAAACAAAGATTTCATAAGGGAATAATGAAAAAGTATTGTACCGCTCACCATTGATGGTCCAGGCTGTTCATTGATCACAACTTTCTAAGATCCATAAAACTGTTTATTGGCTACAATTTTTTCCTTATTACCCATTTGATATTTTCCTACATGAGGAGTTAAGGTGTTCCTTGAGTCACCATGGATAACACTATTCTACTGATTATAGGTAGTATTTTTCCCTCATCTCATTGGAGCATTGGGAATCTCAAACACCTAAGAAGTTTCTTGAACACCAAACATTAGAGTACTACAACAACAGTAGTAAAGACTCCTCATCTTATTTTAATTATGGAATTATCTAGGTGGTGTCATAATCTCACATTTCATGCGGTCGAACAAACCTGATTGGGAGAATCTAGCTTGGCTCTTTTGTATTGTAGGAATATTTACTGATCCAACTATTTGATTCTATATCATCCCACTACCTAGGAAATAGGTGACCCACTTCTAATTTTTCCTAGCATTGGAGTTCCGACCATTTCCCATAGGTATCAACATACTCCCTCCTCCCATAGATACTGATATTTCTCATTATTTCACTATCACTCTATTCAAAATATCTATATAATCTCTTATACAAAGCACAAAAATTTTTAGAGAATCTCCTACCTTAGTGGTGATTCAAAGATGCATGCCTTCAAGGATTCACTAGCAGCAGCTTAGGGTGAAAAGCAGACTAAATTCATAAATTTAGACACATATTATATCACTTTAATGATATATTAATTCAATATGAACAAGTTTTTCATTCTTTTGATTCTGAACGTTTGAAGATAGAATTGTGTGATGAACAATTCCTCAATATCCTCCCATGTAAATACTTGGTCTAATTTAGCTTGAACAGCTAAATCCCACCTCTGTTATGCAAGAACTTATATCATATACATCGCTATCTTGACTTTCAACTCTTCTAGTGTTCCAAGGAAATAATAGATTTGATTAATCCTATTCATGGACACCTCTACCGTCAATGGTTCTGAATCACCCCAAAAGATTGGTGTATTTTTTTTCTAGAATTGGATAGAGTGATCCACTTGTCTTAGTTCCTCCTGATGACTCCCTCTATCTATATCTTGAAAAGCGTACATAATACTCTTAACAAGTTCTTGGTTCACTTGTGGATTAGTTGAAACCAAATTATTAGTAGATTTTTTGGGTTGGTTTTTATGATGCCTATTTGGTACCTTTTTCAAGAAATACAACAAATTTCATAACTCTCACTCACAAGAAACTAAAGGATTAATAATTTCAAATTATTCCATATCATAAATATAAAAACATTGCTTTCCAAATTTCAATTTTTCCACATTAAAACATTTTTGAAAATTTTACCATGCCTATAAAAATAAAATTATTTTCCAAATTCCACAACCATATTCTTTTTTAAAAACTCACATTTGAAAAAAAATTCAACAATTTTCAAAAATCAACATCGTTGCACTAAACATCATAAATCATTGCTGAAAATGAAATTTTCACTTATAGAGGGAATTAATTTCTATAATGCATGTCATACTCCTCTCATTGGATAAGCCCATGACAATGAGATTTCAACTCCTATAAGTGTCTCCAGAACATTTATATACCCAACTCCCTAATAACCTGAAGTTCAACATAAGTAGGATAGCTATGCCTCTTTATTCTCTACATCTCAAGTCTCGACAATCCTACTCCTTTCTTCCATCCCAACTCCAGGACTAACCAAAATGAATTTCAACTCCAAGACCAACAACCAATAAAACGTGTTCCAAAATATTGGGCTAAACAAGATTGATTCTAAATGTAAGTTAAGGACTGAAAAATCTAATACCACTTGTAACATACAACCCCTTCTCATTGGCTTGAGAATGAAGAAGGACATTAGTTGTCCTTAAGTGGAATCCCCAAGATGCCAATGGTTGGAAATAAATGCCAAGGGATTCATTAACATATGGGGGATGATTTTCTATTTGAGAAATAAAACAACCAAACAAAACATGCCATAACAAAAAACATTATATGATGCATGATAAAAATGTAAAACAACTAAAATTAATACCATTAGTATTAAAACAAAACTATAACCATGTAACATAGTGGAAGACTACCTATATCAAAGTATGCAGTGGAAAACAAAACCAACAAGACTCAAAGACTCTAAAGACAAACTCCAAGCTACTAACATGCTCCATGCTCCAACTCCAAAAAATAGCTCATGGTTTCACGAATAACCACTAGATAAATGAAAAATGTTTCCCTTACCTATGTTCTGATCAAAAATATTTTCATAAGCACCAAAGTGAAAAAGTAGGGGTGAGTAATGAAACTCTATATATTGTTTCCAAATTACTTCCCTCCACACGCCACTTGCATAGAAAAAGTAAGAATGTTTATAGAAAGCAGTTTATATAAGAAACATTTAAAAAATTCAAAAAATAATACTAAAGATAAAAAATTTCATACCAATATAGTATCTTAAAATAAACCAATTTCATTGGAAAAAACCACAATTCTTTTAACCATTTCACATTCCTTTTTAGAATACCCATTCTGTGAATCACCCACACACACACACATGCATGCTTTATTGAAGATTTCATACTCATGAGTGGTTTCTCTTCTAATAAACTTGTTCTCCAATGAAAAACTACCCTTATTCATGGTTTGCATCATCTTATACATCAATGGTATATACCCCTTAATCAGGGTCACTTCGAAAGCTGTAACTCACACAAACCAATGTACACCAAAACCATTTCAAACAAACCATTTCAAAACATTTCAATAAAAATTCCCTTATTTTGGAGAACCTTTCCAACAAGACACTTCATAAACCTAAAAAAGTCATTTTTTAAAATAAATATTTTAAAATCAAGGAACCAAATAACTTTGCACAACCAATTTCATTAATTTCCACAAATCCACAAACCATTACCAAAAATGGTTTCTACCTTGATTTTCACACTAATATATCAACAAAAATCAATCAATTTATACAATTTGAAACTTATCCTTAAAATTATAACAATAGGAGTTGAGGTTGAATCCACCTACTTCAGAAATTATGAATAAAATTAAGAATGGCACAAGAATTCCCATGAATGCGGGTTTAAAATAAAAAAACCCACCTTATATCTCTTAACCTAACATCAAATAGGAAAAATATACCATTATTGGAATCAACAAACTTATATATATATATATAACTAGATATAATATTATGAGATTAGGAAATTTATTTAAGAAAAACTATGAAAAACTACCAATAAAGTAGACTTTCCAATGGAATATAGTTTCAACACACCAAAAAAAGCCTCAAGATCACTTCAGATTCAATAGGGAAGGGTTTAGAAGACATAAAGAGGGAGAAATCTCAATTAAGGGTTGATTCAAAGAAAAAATGAGTGATCAAAATCTCATCCTGGCCTTGATACTCAATTAAAGAATCTAGTTTTTAAACTGTGCATGGTTAGTCACACAGTTAGGCAAAACCATGTGCTAACCGTGGGCTAGCCTAAGAAGTTTTTTTCTTGGTTGGCCCACACAGTTATAAAACCATACACCAACCATGAGAAATTAATTTTTCCAACATTTCATAGTTTTCGTTAGATTACATATGCTTTTTCTAAACCATACACTTAACTGTGTCCCTTCTGATTATCTCGTCTCTCATAGTTCATTGTTTCCTGTTGGAGTTTCATAGTTTTCACTAACCATAGACCAACTGTTTACCTTTCGAAAATCCCCAAAAAAAAATTCAAAATTCTTCCAAACCCTCCCAAAATTCACTCATATAATTTACATACTTAAAAGACATAATGAAAGGGTTACTTAATTAAAACTAGGGGTGCTACAAGTTTGGACTTACCTTTTTCCACATACTCTTTATCATCATTTATTATCTCATATTCAACCAGAGTACTGTTCAAAATATCCAATGTTGGCTACTTGGGATCTTTATCATTTAAAATAGAATCCTTTGTATTGAATCATTGTGGAATTATTCTCAATATGTGCTTAATAATATTTACATATTCCCGAATTGCTATAAGAGCACACATGTCTTCCACAACAACATTCACTTGGTCCAAGAATACATTTAAACACTCATTGGGGTTTATTCGTATGTCCTCATAATTTTTTCAGATAACTTTTCAGCTTACTTATATAATGTTTGAATCACCTTCATATATATTTAATATCTTTTTGCACATGTAATGTATTGACATACATGACATCCCCTTCATATAAATTGTGTAAGATAAATATCCTTATATGGAATTGATTCATTTGGCATTAACATCCAATTACCTTAAGTTTTATTCTGATAGAACACCACTGTACACACTTATAGAAATTCCATAAATCAGAGCTATCAATGCATCCATGCCTAATGATCTAATGTACCACTGCATATGTTTTGTCCACAATTTAAAAAAATCCATTGAACAATGGAATCCCTTTATGTTTAACAACCTCCATTGAAACCACTAATAGAAAAACATTGATTTTTACATTTCCTATGATTCCAATTATTATCCTAAATAGGTTAATCTCTTTTATAGTTGGTGAATTAGAATATGAAATATTAAATCAAAATCCCCTTGGAATCTTATTTCATTGTAAAACATAAAACTCTTGTCTCCCTCTCATATGGAAAAGTATGAGCATAAATTAAATCATTCTTGATAAATAAAACAATCTTGGTTCAACTGCACTAGGATATATCCAAGGACCATAAACAGATAGTGCTCTTATGTCCAAATCAACTAAATAAAAATTTTATTACAAAATTCCTTACACTAGTGCAAAAACACTTTTTAGCGTCGGTTTTTTTTAATTTTTAACGTCGGTTATAAACCGACGTCTTTATAGGCGACGTTAAAAATACAGTTTTCGTGTCGATTCATAGAAACCGACGCGAAAAATAATTCACTTATGAGCTTCGGCGTCGGTTTTTTATAAAACTGACGCCGAAGCTACATTTAGAAATTATTTTCCGCGTCGGTTTATTAAAAAACCGACGCGAAAAACAGAGTCGACTAGGTTTTCGGCGTCGGTTTTATATAAAACCGATGCCGAAATATCGGTTTTCCGCGTCGATTTTTCTAAAAACCGACGCCGAAACTAATTTACACAGGATTTTCGGCGTCGGTTTTTAAAAAATCCGACGCCGTAAATAATTTTTTTTTTAAAATATTCGGCATCGGTTTTGAAAATAACTGACGCCGTAAATAATTTTTTTTTATATAAAATACATATCTTTTCTCCTCCAAAAAAATCGGAACCCTGGAAAAAAAACGAAGTATACAAAAACAATTAAACAGCTTTAACAGAAGTACTTGAGAAAACTCAAAGTAAAGCAGAATTAAAATACACGTACCTACATGGTGCATTTTCTTAATCTAACCATACTCAGTATCAATCATTGTAAGTTTCCTCCCATAGATAGCACCAATCTTGTCAAAACAGTAATGAAACTAAGGAGATGTGTGTGAAAAAATCAATCCAAGATATTAGTGCAATGAATAAACATTAAATGAAAATGTGTAATTTATTTGAATCATTCATTTTTTCACAATGTAAATTACCAAAATGAAATGTTACGACTCCTGATCAAAATTCAAGGAACACTCAGCTGATGCAACCTCTTCCTCACCTCCCCCACTGAAGATGTTGGGGGTGTCTTTTCACCATACGATCCCCACCACCCCCAACCTCAGGTTTTTATATTTGCTCTGTATAGACGTGCATTACCCATTCACTATTGTTATTTGTTTAAGTTATGGAATAACAGAGAAATAAGTTTGAGTGCAAAAAATAGGTTAGAAAATTGAAATCAAATGCAGATTGAAGAGACATAAAGAAACATACCTTAAAAATTGACGCCTTCTATTTTATCTTTGTGCAAACCCACTAAGCGTCGTTTCAGGTATTATGTGATATGCTTCTCAGCAATCATTTTCCGATATTTATTTGCATAAAAAATAAAAAGGCCTAGAAGATATTGATGTGCATGCAAGGGAGACAATTTTTAGTGTTTGTGAATGTTATTTCGCTATACGAATCTCTGTGTTCATGATCCAAGTACCACCCTCCAGATCTGTCACTGTACAGACAAATGATTTTAAGAAATAACAATGAAAAGAAATATAATAACTAATTCAGAATTAAAATACACGTACCTGAAATATACGACATGCTTATTGTTGGTTATTGTTGAAGGATTCATTTGATTATTAGTAGATTCAATAAAACAGTTTTTGCAGAGGCACTTGAGAAAACTCAGTAAAGAAGAATTAAAATACACGTACCTGAAATATATGACATGCTCATTGTTTGTTATTGTTGAAGAATTCATTTTATTATTAGTAGGTTCAAACACCTAATATATCATAAGAGTTAGTTTTTTAAACCCATATATATTATTATTTATAAATATTAGTATATACATACCTCAAATCTTAATCAGACTTAACAAATAGTCCGCAAAAGTAGATTGAATATGGATCATATCAGATTGAGAATATGACTGTGAATCATTGAATACCTAAAATAATATTGAATGATATGAAATTAATAAATAGAATAAAGTTGATGAAAATATATATAAAAATTAATACAACTAACCTTATGAAAATCAGTAGTTTCCCCAGTTGTGATTATCTGGTACATAAATCGTAGAATATAATAACCACATTCAACATGTCCATTTTGACAATGAAACTGCAGTTATAAAACATTTAACTAATAATGAAACCCAATATATAACAAAAATATAAAAACTAATTACCTGTACTTCCACATATTTGATTTTCGTTGGTTTCTTTTCCTTTGTAAAATGTTTCCATGAACTACATTTTTTTATATAAGAACTAATAAAACTTGTGTAAACAATTAAAATTAAACATAACAAACTTCTAAAAATAAAAAAACAACTAACCTGTTTAATAAGTTGGAAAACGGTTTACGCACTTTTCCTATTAAAGAGCAAAACCAATATAAGGTGCATTCATTTGGGAAAAATACACCTAACATCCAATGCCCCCTATAATACAAAAAGTTCACAATTAATGACATTATAATGATCATTAGTTCAAAATTATGTTGATATTCTTATTTATCAAGAAATGGAAAAAACTAGCACTGAATCTCTGTTTGTGATAATCTATCGGATATATATTGAACTCTTTCATCATTTTTCACATGTTTTACTTCCAAGGAAATGTACTCTGGATCTATAAAGCTGTAAATGCTTGTAGTTTCATTTTGTAAAATAATTCTGTATAGATACCTAATTTAAAAAGAAAATATAGTTAGTCAATGACATAACAATATTTTATTAAAGAAATAGCAATTCAAACATCAATTTACTTACATGGAAAACAACTGCACCACATTCAGCCAGATCTCTTCAAAATTAACTAAATTCATGATATATTCTTTCAATATTCTCAATTTATAATTTCTTCCACATATATCAGACGTCATCCGAAACTCATAGATAAAATTCAAGGAAGAAGAGCACTGAGATAATCTTTTCAACCCAGAAGAAATATCAGAAGTATCTACAGCCGACTGTTTCTGAACATTTTGCTGCATTTGTACAGTTTCTTTTGCTTTCAGATATTCCTATATAAGTTAAATGTCAGAAAACATTATAAGTAATTTGGAATCATTTCTAATTACTATTTAAAAAAACTCATACCTCATGTGAAATATAACGAAGAAGTGCAGTTGTACAAAGTAAAAAATGGCCCATACATTCCCCAACACTGGTGATCTCCGCAGTAGGAAATGGTAGTAGAGCAGTAGGATCTATAATAACAAGTACTGATACTCTAACCAGACCCATCTGCATAGGCTTATGATGTACCGAGTCCCCCAAAAAATACACTTGTCCTAACGCAACAATATGTACATGAGGATCTCCCGCAAACAACTCACAATATAAGGTTCGATCCGATGGAGGAGGTGGAGGCTCAAAGTTAGCAGGTGGGGCAGGGTAGTCAGGGTGAGCAGGCTGAGAAGTCAGAAAAATGAAAAGGGTATATTATTGTTTAAAATTTATAACATAGAAAAATTGATTAAAAATTAAATAAAATAATATACCTCAAATGGTTGCGCAGACGGGGCAGGGTAAGCAGATGGGGCAGGGTAGTCCGGGTGAGTTGGCTGAGAATGTTGAAAAATGAAAAAGTTATATCAGTGTTTATAATTTATAAAATAGAAAAATTGATGACATTAAATAATATACCTTGGAAGGCTGCCCAGACGGTGTTGGGTAAGCATATGAGGCAGGATAGTCTGAGTGAGTAGGCTGAGAATGTTGAAAAATGAAAAAGTTATATCAGTGTTTATAATTTATAGAAAAGAAAAATTGTTAACAGTAAATAATATACCTCGGAAGGATGAACAGACTGTGACTGTCTTTCCAATTGTTCTAATAAATCCTTCTGTACTGCTGCTTGAATTTGATCACCCATAGACCGTTTCATATCCTGCAGCTCTTCTTTTAAGGATTCGATTTCTGGGTCTCTTGGTTGCTTAATCTTACCAAAAACCTTCCGAATACTAACACCCGCCTGATATCCTCTAACACGGCCGGGGTGTTCAGCCTTTCCCAAAGCAGTGGCTAGGATATCCATCCTACCCTCGGGGATAAAAGAGCCTTGTGTCTCTTTCTCCTGAAGTTCATCCTGAAATGAAAAATAAAAAATTTATATTAGTGTTTATAAATTATAAAAAAGAAAAATTGTTAACAAAGAATTAATATTTACTTACAATTCTATAAGCCACTTGATGAGCTTCGTCTGTAAGATATTGTTCATTTTTTATTCTTCTTGTTCGTTTCCATTTCTCATGGTGAGTGGGAGGAGATGGAGGACTATACTGGACCTCTTCTGAACCACTACTTGATCGAGCTCTTAATGGTTCAAATTTTTCTTCAATAATTTTCTGCTCCAAATACGAGTATCCTCCACGTGATAAAGTATGAGGGTATACGTTTTTCAACTGGATCTCCTGATGAGATCTTCTGGAGGCCTGTTACATAAAAATAAACACATAAGTAATAAGGAAAATATAGCATAAATTTTAAAATATAAAACAATTACAATACCTGAAATTTCTATTCCTGACAACTGTCAACAAATCGCTTCCATGTTTCTTCATATATATATGGATACTTAAGACATGGGCTTTCAAACCTTCTCTTTCCAAAAACATAATATTTCGTCAGTTTGTTTTTAAAATCTCTCCATCGAACCGCTGCTAAAGAGAGATGTCTTTTCCTAATTTCTTTGGTTTCCTCAAAATTGAATGTCATCTGTAATTGAAAAAATTAAATATGTCATTTAAACTATATAATATTAAAAAAATGATATAAAATAAATAAATAAAGATATTTTACCGTCACGGCCTCCCAAAGCTGTTGCTTCGCCGTCCTGTCCACTGACTTCCAATCAGGATATAAAATACTAATCCTGCAACGGCTCTGCATCGCTATATAACTGACAAACTGAACTGCATTTGGGCCAACTGCATTATTATTATCATCAAAATGGATGTGTGATTTGTTATCATCACGAGCGAGTGATAGTTTGGTAAACGTGTAATACCACGTTTACCAACTAGAGAACTTAATTTTTGAGTAGTAACTGGAGAAGTCTCCTCCGCCGAGGACGCATCAGTAGTCCTGCAATTTTTTTTTATAAATTAATAGTTTTATTTCATTAAATATGTATATTACTGAATATTTAATAATATGTCAAAATAGATATACCTCGGTAACTACTCCTCTCTATCTGTATTTGACATTGCTACTAGAAAGTGTAATGAAATTTTGGGTACCTGCATATCATTAGAAAACTGAATAATTAGAAACAAGGAAATGAAAAATAAATATGTAAAAATAGAGGCATGCATTTTTAAGTTTTATAAATAGACACAAAATATAAATATTTACCAGAAAAATTAGGAGACTAATTTATTGTTTTCCCACATCCCTTCATCATGATCGGTACGTACTACATGCACTATGTCTGTCTTATATTCATTGTAATCATCTGAAAATTGCATAATAGATGAATAAGGCTCATGTAAATCACTAGCATCATCAGAATCATCATCATCACCCAAATAATATCTTTTCCCTTGCAAAACAACTGACCACTGATCATTCGACGGATCAATGACATAAAATACTTGTTTTGCATGTTTCGCCAAGATAAATGGTTCCTCATTGTGATTAAATCTTTTCAAATCAACCAGTTTAAACCCATATTCATCATGTTTTACGCCACTATTACTATCAACCCAATTGCACTTAAAAATAGTGACTCGAAATTTAATATAATCAATTTCCCATATGTCTTCAATAACTCCAAAATATGATGTTGATGCAAAAATTGGGTTTTTATCTTTGGCACTCGAAAAATGCACTGCTTCAGCGAATACCATCACACCACTATTCTGAACGGTACTCTTGTGATCCAGGTTTTTTGTGTAAAATGTGTAGCCATTGATATCAAAACCAGACCAAGTGATCACATTAAAAGATGGTCCCCCTGATAACCACTTCAATGTTTCTGATACAGATATATCTGGGGTGACTTTCTCTTTAAACCATGAAACAAATGTCTTCTTATACTCAATCATCAACCACTTTTCATTTCTTTTCTGATATCGTAACTTTAATTCAGCAATATGTGAGGATATATATGGTTGAACCTCATCTGTGTTGTTCAGAATGTATAAATGTGCTTTCATCACTTCATCACGTGGAATGAACTTTACCTTTAAGCCTCGAACCCCTCTACCTTCTCTGTCAACTGTCATATGTCGAGATAGAGGGAGACCAATATGCTCCACCTCATTCAAATAATCAGTACAGAACTCAATCACCTCTTCTGATACATATTTTTGAACAATAGAGGCCTCTGGTCGATAAGTATTTTTAACATATCCTTTCAAAATTTTCATATATCTTTCAAAAGGATACATCCATCTTAAATAAACAGGCCCACACATTCTTATCTCACGCACCAAATGAACCAATAGATGAACCATTATATCAAAAAATGTGGGTGGGAAATACATTTATAGTTGACAAAGAATAAGAGTTGCTTCATTCTCCAACAAATCTAACATATTTGGATCAACGACTTTGCTACAAATGGATTTAAAGAAATTACATAACCTGATGATTGTCTTCCTGACAGCTTTTGGTAATATACCACGCACTGCTACTGGTAGAATTTGTTGCATTAACACATGGCAATCATGTGATTTCATACCTATTAATTTACAATCCTTCAATGACACAAAATTATTCACATTTGAAGAAAACCCGCTGGGTACTTTAATACCATGAAGACACTGACAAAAATTCATCTTTTCAATCTTGCTTAATGTGTGACAAGTCGGAGGTAAATATGTTCATTTTCCTTTCACAGTGGGAGCTAACTCCAAACGTATTCGCATTAATATCAAGTCCAATATAGCATGTAATCCATCTTTTGTCTTTCCTTTTATGTCTAACAAAGTTCCAATCAAACTATCACATATGTTTTTCTCAACATGCATAACATCAATGTTATGTTTTATCTCTAAAAATCCCCAATAAGGTAGTTCGAAAAAAATAGACTGCTTCTTCCAGATATGTTTTTGTAAACCAGAACTTTTTCTCTTTCAAAATGTTGAATCAATATCTTTCACTCTGTCATAATATTCCTCAGCTGACAATGGTTGAGGGGGGAGGTTGTATTCTTGTAAACCGTTAAATGCTTTTCTCAATCTACGATAAGGATGATCAATTCGCAAAAATCTTCGATGTCCCATGTACACTGTCTTTCTTCCATTCTGCAATTGATAATATGAAGTTTGTTCTTCACAAATTGGACATGCTTTATGTCCCTTAACACTATATCCAGATAAGTTTCCATATGCAGGAAAGTCGTTTATAGTGAACATTATCATAGCACGCAAAAGAAAATACTCTTTCTTGTATGCATCGACAACTATAACACCTTTCTCCCATAGCAGTTTTAAATCCTCAATCAATGGTGTAAGATACACATAAATATCATTTCCCGGTTGTTTTGGTCCAGAAATCATCAAGCTCATCATAACATATTTTTTCTTCATACATAGATGTGGGGACAAGTTGTAAAGTACCAGCAAAACACTCCATGAACTATGTTGGCTACTGAGGCTCCGATATGGATTCATTCCATCAGTACACAATCCCATTCTGAGATTTCTAACTTCACTTCCAAAATCATGAATTTTTTTATCAAAACTCTTCCACTGTGGTGAATCGGCAGGGTGACGTAAGTTACCATCAGAAATGCGCTCATCTGAATGCCATCTTAACCTTTTTGCATCATTTGAATTTGAAAATATACGCTTCAAATGAGGAATAATTGGAAGGTACCAAATTGCTTTAGATGGAGTTTTGATTTTGGTACCTAAAAATAAATCAGAATTGAATTATCAGAATTGTTTGAAAAAAATATTGGATGATATCATTGGAAAGTAAAAAAATTGATTTTTCATAACGTTACATGACATCAACTGAAAATAAATCTGAGTTGACTTTCTCATCCGTCTTATAGCGCGATGTTCCACATGTAGGACAACTTTATAAATGTTCATTTTCTTTCCTATACAGTACACAATCATTGGGGCAAGCATGTATCTTTTTATACCCCAATCCCATTGGGCATAATAGTTTCTTCGCCTCATAATTGGAATCTGGAAGCCCATTGCCTTCTGGAAGAAGCTCTTTTAAAAGCTCAAGTAAACTGGAGAAACTTTTATCACTCCACCCATTTTTTTCTTTTCAGTTAACTAATCTCAAAACTGCTGATAACACTGTTTATTTACTGCAACCTGGTAATAATGGTTTCTCAGAATATCCATACAATCGTTCAACAGTTGGTGTTTTTTCGATGGTTTCAACACCTAAATCATGAATTAATTCTTCAATACGATCCTCTGCCTCATTATGAATATCGTCATCAACATTGGATGTTGAATTTTCAGTTCTTTCACCATGCAAGATCCAACGTGTATAATTAAGGCTAAAACCATAACAAATGAGATAATCCTTGATTTCTCTGAAGTTTAACTTTCTCATATTTACACACTTCACACATGGATAGAAAATCAAATCAATATTTTGATTATGCCGTTTAGCAAATTCCAAAAAATTGTCAACTCCTCTTTCATATTCACTAGTAGTTATTCATAGATATATCCAATTATGATCCATTAATACCTGATATCACAATATAATTGATGAATATATTAAAACATAGAAACATTTAAATATCTATCAGATAAATTGTAAACAAAAACATATTCCATAAAAACTATTGATAATCAGATAAAAGACATCAGATATGAAACACGTTTACAAATAGAGTAAACAGTTTATTTTCATATTATATACATGTGTGTTAACGACATTCTAATTTCATAAAAAATTATAAAGTATCAAAATTTAAAAAATAAGATCAAGAAATAAAATGATATGTCATTTCAATCAATGATGTAGTTTAAAATAAAATAAATTAATGATTGGTTCTTTGATTATTCTGAGGATATTATTGAACATGATGAAGAGTATGTTAATAAAATAATTCTTATTTTTGTGAACATAATAAATGAAAGAGTCAAATACAAAGATAAAATTCCTCAATATTTAAATTTTGGTCGAAATTGACATTTTGCAGTTGGGTCACAAGGTAAAATATAAGACATCCAAATAAGTGTATCATTCATACTGGCTCATTTGGTTTATTTATCTCCTAAGGTTATTTATAATATGGTTTTACTCCGAATAGTGGGTATAGTCTCCACATTATACGTTTATAAACCTATAATGATCCTTAGGAGCCTCAATTATATTGGGACGCATGCTTGAGTTCATTGGTAATATGACTCATGGCATCAGTTTATGATCCCTCACCACTGACACTTGATGTGGTTTCCCATGATTTTTTTCTATTCTCCCACATAGTTTTTGTAAATTATATGTCATTATCATTTTAGTATATCTTTATATTGATACTAAGACACTTCTCTTTATCCATATCTAACAGATCAATGCATTTCAATTCCACATTTCAGTGGATAATCACCATAATCCAATCTATATTATTTTATTATTGAACATATAATACATAATACATATTCTATCAAGGGATTTAGGTGTCATCGGCCCAAAAACAACACCATAAACTATCTTGAGTAACATCAATGATTTTACTTTTTCTAGATTATTTTTTTCTTGCCAATATTCCCTTTTAAAAATGAATCACCTACATAAATGTCATCAATTGTGAGTTTGGGAAGGTCTAGAGAACTATTATTACTGGAAATGATTTTTTTATGTTTTTTCAAGAACCAAGATGAGATGCCATCTAACCAGAAACCCAACACAGTCTGGGATATGGCCTGAAGGGCGTTCTTGATCCCCCAAAGCTGGAAACTACTATAGGGAATCAAAAGAATAAAAAAGGAATGATTTATCCCAAAAAACTACCAAGATCAATATCTAAACTGAATACACGGTAGAACTAACAATAATAAACATCAATTAATACATAACTAATCCAAATATAAAAACATCAAAATAAAAAAAACGAAAAAAAAACTTATGATACACCATGAAATCATGATCTCCATGTGACCTCTTTGTCACCACCAAACACAACGCCAACATGCTCTAATGGAATATTTAACTATAAATAATAAACTACAAAATATATTAGGTCAACCAATGTTGTTTGGAACAAGTATGATGTGATCATAAATAGCTCAGTAGGTTATCACACCCTATTCAATGCATTTCTTTTCCAAAAAAGTCCAAAAAAGGTTAAAATACATATATAAAGTAGGATTTTAATTATTCTAAAAAACAAAACAGATATTTCCACAAATTCCCTTTTTTAAAAATCACACATGCATCCTTTCTTTTCAAAAATGGTTTCACAATAAAAATTCATTTTAAAAACAAAACCAAAAATATAATTTATTACTAGATGATCAAATAGTGAATATAATGAATGTAAATGAAACAAATAATATGATATAAACTTGAAGGGATAATGACCAATAGAAGTATAAATAAATAGAACATACAGATAGATAATAAATGGAATCTCTTAAATATATCTAGAGGAAATCCGTGGAGGCACTCAGTTTGGAATCAAATACCAGTATATAGTGCAAATCCATAGTCAATAACCAGTTTTCTGTTATAAACTATTCAATCTAGTGGAACATCCAAATAATATTAAACCATTTCCATGTATTGACCCACTTATACATTTCAAGTGCAAAAATGGTGTGATAGCAATAGAGAAAGAGGAAGAACGCTTACCAGAAATCGTGCAAACGAAAAAAACCTTCAAAAATGTCCGTCCAAGATCGCAAATCAAGTTCGAAGGTCGTCGGGAGTCCGAAGTGCAGCCGCGGAGCTTGATTTCGACGATCGAACAAAATAAGGGTTTCGGCCGAGATCGCAAATTAGGTTCCAAGGTAGTCGGATGTCCGAAGGGCCGTAGCGGAGCTTGATTTCGACGATGGAAAAAAACGAGGGTTTCGGGACAGCGGAGCTCGATTTCGACGGTAGAACAAAATGAGGGTTTCAGACCCCGAATAATTTTATAAGAATTTTCGCGTCAGTTTTAAGGAAACCCGATGCCGAAAATTTTTAAAAAAACATTTCGACGTCGGTTTTTAGGAAAACTGACGCGGAAGTTTTAACTTATGGCGTCGGTTTTTAGAAAAACCGACGCCGAATGTTTTTTTAAAAACTATCTTCCGCGTCGGTTTTTAGGAAAACCGACGCCGAATGTGTTTTTTCGCCGTCGGTTTTCGGCGTCGGTTTTCCTCAAAACCGACGCCGAAAATAAAAATAAAAACTTCCGCGTCGGTTTTTTTGAAAACCGACGCGGGAAAATTTTTTAATTATTTTCTGCGTCGGTTTTTTTGAAAACCGACGCGGAAACTTTTTTTTAATTATTTTCCGCATCGGTTATTATAATAACCGACGCGGAAAATATGTTAACTAATATTATTGGCGTCGGTTTTCTGCAGAACCGACGCCATTAATTCCCCGCACATACTATTCATGTCGGGTTTTAAAAAACCGACGTTATTACGCCAACGCGAAAACCCGTATTTCCACTAGTGTTATGGACTCACTGTCCCTTTTTATTTACATACATTCACAATTTGAAAGATCACTACTCTCCCAATGGGAGTGTGTTCACTGCTCCTTCAAATTATTATTTTGTTGATCTGAAACCCCTCAAAAAAATTCATACATAATGGTTCCATTATTCTCTATTTTCACTCAATAGATGAAATATACTTCACCATGTGGTAATTTCTTTACGTAGAGACCTTTCGTGAACTATTTTTGTCCATCTGTGAACAGTTTTAATCCCTTCATGAAATCTCTTTAACCATGTAGTATGAGTTCTTTATGATCAGTATTTAAATCATAGATGAATGACTCCTCATAAATCCCTTCTCCTTTTTGAACTACAGTGCCCTGTAAAAACCTTCCACAAATATAGCTTTCATTACAGGTTGCCTCCTCCATGAACTGAACTGCACAGCAAACTGCTTTAATAATTTTATTTGAATTCTCATAGAAATAATTATCTCTAATGAAATTATACTTTCCTAATCAAGTTATTAGGGATCCTTTATATAGGCCAAAAACCCCATGAAACCTGATAATAACAGTTACAATTAACTCCTTTTTGGATTGACCTTCATTACGAGCTGCACTCGCTATGCGGTTCACATAGAGCATGATTTCCTTACAGGAACATTAAATTCACCACTATCATCTACAAAAATACATCCTATGTGATTGAAATAATTCACCACCTTCATCCAAAAATTAAAACAGCCTTTTAGGTGGACTAAAATTAACCGTCTTCGACTAAAAATGGAAAAATTCCTTTGATGTTCGCATAGCACAGCTACTATTCATGATTTCTTCCTTTTCCATAAAAAATCATGCTTTTGATGAAAAAAATGTAAAAAACAAAGAAACTATGCCAACTTAAAAAATCAATTTGTTTAGAAACAAAAATATTGAAATGTTTTCAACTGACTTCGTCAACAAACCCAAATAACGGAAAAACACTGCAAAGTTACCTTGGGGTATTTTTTCGCAACAAATATTATGTTCATCAAATCCAAAAACACATAGGGTACATTATTCATTCCAAATGGAATCACTATTAACTAATCATGTCCATACATTTTATGAAATGGAATCATTGTTATATAATTATTTATCACCCATAGTTAATAATAACTATAGTGGAGATCAATATTTGAAAAAAAACCAATCTCTCTAGTGTCAATTTAATAAGTAATTAATGTGTAGGATATGATACTTATTTATTAGATTAAAAACATATATCTACCTATAATTGATGCATGAACACAAATAATCATCCTTCTTTTTTATGAAAAGAATAGGGTCTCGCAATAGGGAATTATAGGGTAGATGAATCCCTTATCAGAAAACTCCTACAGTTACTAGTTCTACTCTATTAATTCCACTGGGGATATTTTGTTGGGATTCTTATATATAGGTTTCTATGCTGGGATTATTTAAAGATAAAACATTTCTTCATTCTCAAGAAAATGACAAGATAATTATTTATGAAACAAATCAATGTATTCATGAACAACATGAACATCCTCCATTCATAAGTTTTCCTTTCCAACCATAGGTTTCCTCTTCGTTTAACCTATAATGATTCCATTAAGGTGGGATACTAGATGTGGATCCAAGTATGACTCAGATAATGAGAACTCATATATAAATTAAAAGAACTCTATTCCTCCTTCCTGAATCATAATATCCTTCTCTTGGAAGTAAAATTTTTCATTGAACATCCAAATAAAACTAAAACCAAGGATTGGTTCAAATTCAATAATAGGTATTAAAATCATATTTCCAGGTATGGCATATTTGTGCATCCTAATATGGACTAATGAGTATACCCTCATTATAATTATATTTTCATTGGGTGTCATGAAGGAAAACTATTTTTTCTGGGTATTGGGTAATGATTTAATATTATCATCAAATAAGAAAGACATAAAAGATTGTAAATATAGATAATTGAATAATTATTTATCTAGATTTGAGTTTATGACTAATAATCATGCTACCACATCATTAGGAACCTCGAATTCCACTGTGGTGATTACATATTCCTAGGGCTTCCCACCATGGGTCTTCTGATGGGGATTCCATTGACTCATGGAGGATTAGTTTATGTAATTCCCCATCAATTTATTTTTTCGGTACTAGATATTAGTGGCTTCCTTTTTCCTCTTACATTCATGAGCTATATGTCCCTTAACTCTACACATGTAACAAACTATTATTCACCTTATTAATGTACCAGGAGGTTTATTTCCAAAATTATCACATTTTGGATGTCCCAAACAACCCTTCATCTTTCTTTTCTTATTAATTTGTCCATGGTTTTCGGTTGTACTCTTATTATATTGAATTCCTTTGAAAATGTAAGAAATTTAAAATTATTTTTCTATCTTAATGGAACTTGATGCTATATTACCATATGATGAAAAAGTCTAAGAGACTAGTTCCCTTTAGAGGTTTTAATTAAGACCATAAATAAAGTCAATACTACTTTAAGGTTTATGTACATAGTCTATTGCATTCCTAGAAAATCTTATAAAATTAGTTTCATACTCAGCACCACCCTCCTATTACTTCATATTTAAATTAATTAATTCTTATTCCATATTAGTTTATTTCTCTTGAGGGAAGTATTTCTCCGTGAATATAACTTTGATACTCTTATATATACTCATCCACCTTTTTTATTTTGAATTAATGACTACCATTGATCACCACAACCCCTTAGATAATAGATTTCAATGAAAAAAACACCCTTTCATTATATCCCATGGAGAGAAATATATTTTATAGGGACTTGATCCATCATTTAGATACTAATGTATAAGATTCCTCATTGAATGGCGGATGTTTTTGTCACATTAATTAGACCAAAATAGTCTCACCATGCTGTGGATTAATATATTTTTCTAGGAATGGAAGGTTATTAGTCATAACCTGAGCCAACTTCCTTAATATGGCTATAATCTGCTCAGTTGAAACACCAAACATAATGAATTTCACTATAAGTAAATCCATACATCGATTACATGTGAAAATAGTATATCCCTTTTACCCATTATTCACCATCACTAAAAAATGTCTAATATATAATTAATTTATAAAATTATTAATATTGAGCTACAAGAATACAAATTCATGTAATGGTTATTGAGAATCCCAAGGTTTTATCATAATTCTTCTGAAAACTATTTTTTTTCTAAAATCTAGTTCCCAAGGTTCCTAATAAACATCCTTTGATACAAATGGTAACAACTCAACTCCAGTAATCCAGATTTTATGGTTACTATATTACATTATAATAGTATACAAGGTATCGTGTAATGACCCGAACTTTTTAATTATTTTTGTTTACTAATTTTGTGTGTTGTTTTATTTTATACTCAATAAAACTATCTCCTTTAATTAATAAAGTGGGTATAATTAGAATGAGACCATTGGTTTTCAACTGTTATATGACCGTTGGTCAATATGACCGTTGGAAACTATAATCTTAACATTGTGTTTTTATAAATATGGTTATCTTAGTTAATTAATACAGAAAGAATTTTGAATGGCCTCATCTAGTAGACTCGAGCCATATAAATCCCATCTTTCGGAGCTTGGGAAGGAGGTAGCATCACTGGGATTTTTCTGGACCAATCCCAAGCCGAACTTCAACATATGAAGCTTGAACGGAATCACCTAAGGGAGAAGTTCAAGCTGATAGAAATCACCACTCTGGAAATTTTGTCCGAGCCACCCCAAGATTCTATCACCATATCACACCTAACACTTAGGTCCTATGCTGGTGTGATAAGGGATTATGTAACGAGACCTTAGATACTTTTTATAATCCTTTTATATAAATAAAATTGGTATTTCCTCTTATGGAAAATTTTGTGAATTTCAAATATCTGGATAAATATAAGATATGTATTATTGATGAATTTAGGAAAAAAAGGTGTTTTAAAATATTTTTGAAATCATTAAATAATTAATAATGTGAAATGTTTTTAAAAAATGGACTTCTACAGTTGTGATCAGTCAGAAATTTTGAGTCTAATAAGATCAAATTAGTTTTTAGTGAATAGTAATGTAGGAATAATTACATAACCATATGAATATTAATGAATATTAATTTGACCAAAAAAATAGAAACTTCACCCATGAATGTATAAATACATTTTAGACATCTTAAAAGTGAGAAAACTATCATAGTTTAAGTTTTGGTATTTTTGTACGCAATAAATATTTTATTTAAAATTTTATAATTTTTTTAATAATTTAAAATGGAAATTTATTTTCATAAAATATAATCATAAATTTTTACTTTATTGTCTTATGGTTATATGATAATATTATGGGACTTTGATTACTTTTTAAGGTGTTACAAAATGAGTTATAGTTTTAAATTTTTATTTTTGGAATAAATAATGATTTTATTTAAAAATTAAATTAAAATTATTTATAAAATTATTTTCATAAAATGGAATTCATTTTTTTAATTCAGAGCATTGGTATTAGGTAAGGGTGAATGTTTGGGTTTTTTCTGAAACAGTTGAATTATCGGTGAATAATAAAAATGCAGTTTCGAGTTTCGAGTGTTTAATGGAATCATTAATGATTTAATAATGATGTAAGCTTTTTGATAGACTTATGAATAGTTAGATATGATATGAGGTGTCCCATTTGGCCAATACCATGGGAAATACCATGGGCAAGCCCATGGTTTTGCAAATACCACCGATGAGGTGTCCCATGGAAATTAATAATTTATTCACTCACTTTCCTTATAAATACTAAGCCATTTCCCTCATTAAATTCATTAAAAAATCATCATAAACGAATTTATTGTCTCCTTTACTCCCAAGGAGTCCTTCCAAGGTTCAATCAAGCCTCCCAAGGTCTCGACCATCAAGGTTTCAAAGTTACTCTTCAATGTAAGGGATCTTTTCTCCCTCCTCTTTTAAGTCATGAATTCCTTTATGTTGTGTCTTCTAGTTTCCATCTCATTATATTGAGGGCATGTTCTGATATGTTATTATTACTATCCATTTCATGTCCAAATGATGAGAGACACTTTCTTCTATCATCAATTTTTTTGAATTTTTAAGTGACGCTGTTAGGCTGCAAAATATCTCGTAAAAGAAATCACATCTTCTCTTTTATTTCATGTTTCCATTTCATGTGGTATGTAATTAAAATATCTATACCATGATCTTATTCAGTATCTGTACTATATTATGAATTATTTATGAGCGGGAGACCCTTGTCCACTCTCCTTTTAATGCTTTCTAAAACCATGTTATGTAGTTGTTATGCTGTAGAAATTTCATCTCAAAATTTCTATCTCTTTCTCTCAAGAAATTCCCTTGTTTATTTATGTGAATACCCAGACCTATTTAGTTTCTATGGCTTCTCATAAATATATAAATATGATATATTTGATTCTGTAATTGACATACATATAACCCTCACTCTCTTTCCATGGGTTATAAATGATATAATGATCTTATTTTTATGAGATTTTAAAAGGTCGCGATTTTGAAATAAAACGCGTTTCTTTTATTCTCTATGGGTTATTTATGAAATATTTGATTATGATCTATGTGGATCATATGTAAATAAATACATATTAAGGGTGTGCCCGGATAGTGCTCTGATGCATTGGGTAAATAATTAATCTCTAGAGATAAAAATTTTCACGATACCATGGTGAATAACCTTGGTAATTTTTTTGACACCTCGAGGATAAACCTTGGTGATATGTTAATTAATATCTAAATGAAATTTTGTAGTCACATATTAAAGTTATGTTTCAAGTTATTTTCATTATGATATGCCTATAATTCCATTTCCCATGTCCTTATGTATTTATTCAAGTTCTTGTTGATGTCACAAGTAAACTGATTCCCTTGTTTACCCTTACTAGGCCTTCTTATTACCCTTTCCATTACATATATGTCTCCAGGTTATGATATCCAGTAATTGTACATAGGATGAACTTATGATGAATTCATACAAGTGGATTAGAAGAGTTTTTTTATGTTGTTTATCATGTATTATTTTCATGATTTCCAAGACACTAGACTTTAAAGATCCTTTGTTTGTAAAATGTAATGAAAAGTTTTGTAATAAAAAGGCAGGATGCCATAGTTGGTATCACATGATAGTTTAGTTATTTATGGAAATCAAGCTATGAAATATTTTGGAAGATTCCTATAGAAAAGTTTAAATATAAGAAAACATTGTATTATTTTGGTGAATATTGAGTAATTGGTTTAACAAACAAATACATCCCTGTCTAGATACGAGCATGTAGAGGCAGCTCTGGCATAGATGTACATAGAGGTAAAACCATAAAACACTACTTTGAGCTAGACTCGAACGGGAATTGGTGCACAACAACGGGTCTTGATGCACTCTTGGTTACTACACTCCTAGGGGATATGTTTGGTTAATCACAAGCTTTTTATAAATCATTATGAAGGAATTATAGAAAAATGTAATTGTTTAAGCATGAAGTTTTAAGACATAAAATCATTTATAGTTAGAAGATTTTTAAATGAAATAAGATTTTCCCTAAGGTTTTATTCTTTTAGAAAATGGCGGGCAATAGGAGGAACCACACAAATGGTGACCACAATGGACCATGCGCTGACGGCCCTCCGATGGAAGCCGGAATGGAAACATTCATGAGAATGATGAACCAACTGACTCAACTTATGGGAAATAACTTGAATCAAGCTGAGAGACTGATCTCACCGCGAAGGCAACAACATTATGTTGAGTCCTTTATGTGTCGAAGACCACCACAATTTAGTGGATCAACTGACCCATTGATTTCTGAGTAGTGGATCAACTCCATCGAAAAGATCTTTTCTGTGCTCCGTTGTTCAGTGCAAGATAAGGTCACCCTGGCCATCTATCCTTTAGAATGGGAATCTAATCAGTGGTGGAAACTAATTAAAAACACAAGGAAAAGAGTGGAAGTTGAAGATTTGGAGTGGGAAGAGTTCAGTGGGATCTTTTCTAGTAAGTATTTCCCTCATTCCATTAGAACAAGAATGGAGAAGGAGTTTCTCGAGCTGAAGTAGAAGGAGAATGCATCTGTCAGAAGCTATGAGATGAACTTAACCTGTCTTTCATGATATACCTCTTGATTTTTCATGGATCCAAAGGGTAAGGTTGATATATTCTTCGGTGGACTGAGACCTCATCTACAGAAGAATCTATCCAACCAAGACTATGATAGCTATTAGGAGATCGTGCGAAGTGCGATGAAAGTAGAACTGGAGTTTGGTGAGACATAGTGGTCTCATAAATCCAATGAAAAAAAAAGAGATCAATGGAGACAATATTAGGTAGGAGATTTGATCATGGAATTGGAGGCAAGTAAGTGCAATGTCCCATGTGTAATAAATGCGTGAATAAGCATTCAGAGAACTGCCTTCTTGGGAGTGGGAAATGCTACAAGTGTGGAAGATATGTCCATATTACAAGGAATTGTCATAGTGAGGTGAAACCTCAACTTCCAAACACAAACGACAAGGGGAAGATGGTTCATGCCCTACCTGATGTCCAATGATTTATGTGTGGACAACTTGGGCACTTTTCCAATCACTATCCAAATCCAAGGGTAGTGGAGGGGAACCACCATCAGCCTCAGCAAAGGCCATGGTAGCATGGTCATGATTTTTCTATCAAAACAGTTGAATTGGAAGCTCCAAATGATGTGGTAGCAGGTACTCTTGTTTTTATCTCTAAGCTAGAAAGTACTTTGTTTGATTCAGGTTCTACGCATTCCATTATTTCCTCCAAGTTTGAAAAGAATTTAGAATCTACCCCTGACTTTCTAAAAGTAGAGTTATCAATCAAGACTCCTGGTGGGATTATCCAAGAATCATCAGTGTTTAGAAACTCTAGTATTTACTTTGGAGAGCACAATCTTATCGCAAATCTAGTAGTCTGTCCAATTCTGAAATTCGACATTATACAAGGGATGGACTAGCTCTCAAAGTATAATGCTAAGATCAAATACAGAAGTAAGGAAATCTTAGTAGTCTTCAATGGAAAACCTAAAATTATCTTCCAAGGAGAGATATCTCAACCTGATCTTTATCTAGAAGAACCTCCTATATCCTTATTTATGGAATTTATTGGCGAAGAAGAAGATGGAAATAAGGGTTTGAGGATAGAAAATGTGCCAATCATCCAGGAATACATTAATGTATTTCCTGAGGAGTCTCTTGGACCTCCCCTAAAAAGCGAGGTAGAGTTCTCCATTGAACTCATACCTGGATCTCATCCAATATCAAAGACCCCGTATAGGATGGAAAATGTGGAGCTGGAGGAATTAAAGAAACAACTCCAAGATATTTTGGAGAAGGGGTTTATCCAACCGAGTGTGTCTCCTTGGGGAGAACCTATTCTCTTTGTGAAGAATAAGGATGGATCGATGCGGCTATGCATTGATTATAGAGAACTGAACGGAATCACAGTAAAGAAAAAATACCCTCTTCCAAGAATTGATAACTTATTTGACCAAATTTGTGGGGATCAATTCTTCTCTAAGATTGATCTTCGATCTGGTTATCATTAATTGAGGGTGAAGAAAGAAGATATTCCAAAAACTACCTTCTGATCAAGATATGGGCATTATGATTTTGTTGTTATGCCTTTTGAACTGACTAATGCACCTTCTATTTTTATGGATTTGATGAATATAGTCTTTAAAGGCTACCTTGATAACTTTGTGGTAGTTTTTATTGATGATATTCTGATATATTCCAAAAGTCGTGAGGAGCATGAGGATCATCTAAGGGTTATTTTAAAAACTCTACGAAAGGGTAGACTTTTCGAAAAGTTCAGTAAATTTGAATTCTGGTTACAACAAGTTGCTTTCTTGGGGCACATTGTTACCAATGAAGGAATCACAGTTGACCCTGCAAAGACAAAAGTTGTAAAGGAGTAGCCTCATCCTACAACAATAACTGAGATTCATAGTTTCCTTGGATTAGTAGGATATTATTGGAGGTTTCTGAAAAACTTTTCAGGACTTTCTAATCCATTGACCAAGTTAACTAGAAAAGGGGTCAAGTTCATCTGGACAAAGAAGTGTGAGTAAACTTTCCAAGAGCTGAAGAAGATATTGGTTACTACACCTGTATTAAATCTTCCTTCAAGTGGAGAAATATTCGTTATTTTTAGCGATGCATCTCTAAAAGGGATTGGGTGCATCCTCATGCAAAATGAAAAGGTCATTACTTATGCATATCGACATTTGAAGACTCATGAGAAAAACTATCCTACGCATGATCTCGAGATGGAGGCGGTCGTTTTTGCTCTGAAGATATGGGGCACTATCTTTAAGGGGAGAAATGTGAAATATACATAGACCATCATTTTTTGAAGTATATTTTCACACAAAATGAATTGAACATGATACAAAGGAGATGGTTGGAACTCCTCAAAGACTGTGATTGTTCAATTCATTATCATCCCAGAAGAGAAAAAAAAGTTTCAGATGCATTAAGAAAGAAAGAACTGGTTGTTCATTCCATGATGAGGATTAAAAAATATCCTTTTATCAATGAACTAGTAAATATGGACATGGTAATTATAAGGGAAGGGACATCATCAACCCTAACCCAAATTATTTTTCAACCGTCACTACTTGAGAAGATCAAGAAAGCTCAGAAAGAAGATCCTTTGTTACAGAAGAAGTTTGAGGCTGGGAAGAATGGGAAGTTTTCTGAGTTCAATACTGATCAAGAAGGTGTACTGAAATTTCATACAAGACTATGTGTTCTATCTATTCCCTAAATAAATAATGAGCTGATGGATGATTCCAATAGATCTACTTTCTCTATACATCTTGGAAGCTCAAAAATGTATAGGGGCCTTCATAATCATTATTGGTGGGATAATATGAAAATTGAGATTGCTGACTATACTTTAAGGTGCATGGTATGTCAGCAAGTGAAGGCAGAGAAACAACTTCCTAAAGGGGTATTGCAACAACTACCCTCAGCAGCATGAAAGTGAGACAATATCACTATGGACTTTGCCACTGGTCTCTTGATAACTTCCAAAGGAAATAATGCGATATGGGTTATTATGGATTGTCTCACCAAGACTGCCCATTTTATCTCCATTCGGGAAGGTTTCTCTCTTGATCAACTTGCCAGGATTTACGTGAAGGAAGTGGTAAGGCTACATGGAGTTCCACTTTCTATCATATATAATCGTGATCCAAGGTTCACATCAAAATCTGGAGAATTCATCAACAAGATATGAGGACTAAATTGAATTTCAGTACGTCCTATCACTTCCAAACTGATGTCCAGTCTGAAAGGACTATTCAAACACTCGAGGACATGTTGAGAACATGCTCAATGGATTTTAAAGGTGGATGGGATTAATATCTCTCCTTAATTGAGTTCTCTTACAAAAACAGCTTCCACTCGAGCATTCAAATGGAACCCTATGAAGATTTATATGGGAAGCGATGAATAACTCTTACTTTTTGGGATGAAGCTGGTGAGAGAAAGCTTCTTGGGCCTGATCTTGTGAAAGAGAGGACTAAAAAGGTCCATGCCATCCAACAACACATTAAGGATGCTCAAAGTCGGAAAAAGAGCTATCTCGACAACCATAGAAGGGACTTGGTGTTTGATGTTGGTGAAAAAGTCTTTCTTCAGATTTCACCTTGGAAGATAGTCAAGAGGTTTGGGAAGAAAGGGAAGCTCATCCCTAGGTACATTGGCCCATATGAAATCCTTGATCATGTGGGACAGTGGCCTATCAGCTTGCAATTCCTACAAATCTAGCCCATGTTCATGATGTCTTCCATGTATCCCTCTTTAGGAATTACATACCTAACCCTGCACATGTACTAAATCCAGAGGTGGTACAACTGGAACATGAACTCTCTTTTGAGGAGTAGCCGGTGGAGATCTTGGATCGTAGAGATAAGGTTCTACGCAACAAGACTACCCACCTTGTTAAGGTGTTGTGGAGGAACCACAAATGCGAAGAAGCCATGTGGGAACCGAAGGAGTCCATGAGATAGAAGTACCCACACCTTTTCCCATTAGAGGGTACGAGATAAAATTTCGGGGATGAAATTTCTTAAGGGGGGAAGAATGTAACGACCCAAAATTTTTAATTAATTTTGTTTCCAAATTTTGTGTGTTATTTTATTTTATACTCAACAAAACTATATCCTTTAATTAATAAAGTGGGTATAATTAGAATGAGACTATTGGGTTCCAACTGTTATATTACAGTTGGTGAATATTACCATTGGAAACTATAATCTTAACGTTGTGTTTTTATAAATACGGTTATCTTGGTTAATTAATACTGAAAGAAGATTGAATGGATTCATACAGTAGACCCGATCCATATGAATCCCATCTTTCAGAGCTTGGGAAGGAGGTAGCATCACTGGGCTTTACTCTGGACCAAGCCCAAGCCAAACATCAACTCATGAATCTTGAATAGAATTGCCTAAGGGAGAAGTTCAAGCTGATAGAAATCACCACTCAGGAAATGTTGTCTGAGCCACCCTAAGATTCTATCACCATGGCACACCTAACACTTAGGTCCTATGCTAGTGCAATAAGGGGCTATGTAACGAGACCTTAGCTACATTGTGTAATCCTTTTATATAAATAAAATTATTATTTTTTCATATGGAAATGTTTTTGAATTTCAAGTATCTGGATAAATATACAAAATGTATTATTGACGAATTTAGGAAAAAAGGGTCTTTAAAAATATTTTTTAAATCATTAAATAATTAATAATGTGAAATGATTTTCAAAAAATGGTTTTCTACAGTTGTGACCAGTGAGAAATTTAAAGTCTAATAAGATCAACTTGGTTTTCAGTGAATAGTAATGTAGGAATAGTAACATACTCATATGAATAGTAATGAATAGTAATTTGACTAAAAAAATATAAACTTCACCCATGAATGTATAAATACATTTTAGACATCTTAAAAGTTAATAAACGATCATAGTTTAAGTTTTGGTATTTTTGTATGCCATAAATATTTTATTTACAATTTTATAATTTATTTAATAATTTAAAATGGAACTTTATTTTCATAAAATTTAATCGTAAATTGTTACTTTATTTTCTTATGGTTATATGATAATTTTATGGGAACTTGATTACTTTTTAAGGTGTTAAAAAACGAGTTATAGTTTTAAAGTTTTATATTTTGAATAAATAATGATTTTATTTAAAAATTAAATTAAAAATATTTAGAAAATTATTTTCATAAAACGGACTTCATTTTTTGAAATCAGAGCATCGATATTAGGTAATGGTGAATTTTTGGGTTTTTTCTGATAGAGTTGAATTTTCGGTGAATAGTAAAAACACAGTTTTGAGTTTCAGGTGTTTAATGACATCATTAATGATGTAATAATGATGTAATATTTCGGGTCTACTTATGAATAGTTATATGTTCTATGAGGAGTCCCAAGTGGCCAATACCATGGGCAAATACAAACGGAAAGCCCATGGTTTAGAAAATACGACCGATGAGGTGTCCCATGGAAATTTATAATTTATTCACTCACTTTCCCTATAAATACCAAGACATTTCCCTCATTCATTTCCTTAAAAAATCATCCTCAACGAAGTTATAGTCCCCTTACCTCCAAAGGAGTCCTCCCAAGGTTCCCTCAAGCCTCCCAAGGTCCCGACCTTTAAGCTTTCAATGTTACTCTTCAAGGTAAGGGATCCTTTCACCCTCCTCTTTTAAGTCATAAATTCCTTTATGTTGTGTATTCTAGATTCCATCTCTTTATATTGAGGGTATGTTCTTATATGTTCTTATTACTATACATTTCATTTACAAATGATTATAGACCCTTTCTCCTATCATCAATTTTTTTTTTCTGAATTTTTAAGTGACGTCGTTAGGCTACCGAATTTCTCGTAAAAGAAATCACATCTTCTCTTTTGTTTCATGTTTCCTTTTAATGTGGTATGTCATTAAAATATATATACCATGATATTATTCAGTACCCATACTGTATTATGAATTATTTCTGAGAAGTTGACCCTTGTTCCCTCTCTTTTCAATGTTTTCTAAAACCATGTTATATAGTCGTTATGCTGCAGACATTTCGTCTCAAAATTTCTATCTCTTTATCTCAAGAAAATACCTTGTTTATTTATGTGAATACAAAAACCATTTTCGTTACTATTGGTGTTTATAAATATATAAATATTATATATTTTATTCTATAATTGACATACATATAACCCTCACTCCCTTTCCATGGGTTATAAATGATATAATGATCTTGTTTTTAAGAGCTTTTAAAACGTCGCGATTTTGAAATGAAACCCATTTCTTCTATTCTCTATGTGTCATTTATGAAATATTTTATTATGATATATGTGGATCACATGTAATTAAATACATATTAAGGCTGCACCCTGATATCTCTCTAATGCATTGGGTAAATAATTAATCTCTAGAGATGACAGGTTTCACGATACCTTAGTGAATAACCTTGGTAATTTTTATGACACCTCGAGGATAAACCTTGGTGATAAGTTCATGAATGTCTGAATGAAATTTTGGAGCCAAATATTCAAGTTATGTTTGAAGTTATTTTAATTCTTATATTCCTATACTTCCATTTCTCATGTCCTTATGTTTTTATTCAAGTTCTTATTGATGTCACAAGTAAATTGATTCCCTTGTTTACCCTTACTGGGCCTTCTGCTCACCCTTTCCTTTAAATGTATGTCTCCGGGTTATGAGATGCAGTAATTGTACAAAGGATGAACTTATGATGAATCCATACAAGTGGATTAGAATAATTTTTTATCTTGTTTCTCAAGTATTATGTTCCTGATTTCTGAGACACTAGACTTTAAAGATCCTCTGTTTGTAAAATGTAATGAAAATTTATGTAATAAAAAGGCAGGATTCCATAGATCGCATTAGAAAGTACCAAAGAGATTAGTAGTAAAGGGAGACTACATTCTCTCATGATTTCTATATTAAATTGGAACTTCAAAATATCGCATAAAAACTTCTTGGATTTTTTTTATTCAATTTTCTACATATTTGAATTTATTCATAGTTCACTTCTTGATACACTAGAAAAGAAATCATAATAATGTGTGAGCTTAAATAATATGTAAGGGTATAAGTAGAGAAGAATTTTTCATCATAGTTAAACATATTGTGGAAGATAATATAATCAATAAAAATTCCATATAATCAATATCTTGGGCATGAAAAACATCTATGGGTTACAAGACAATGAAAACAGTCATAGGGATAACAATAATTAAATTCTTGTTTATGGAATGCATACTGCTAGAAATATTGATCTTTTTCATCAAGGCCTCAACCATGAAATTGTTCTTACCGTCAAAGTTGAAACTAGGAAATCATTATTTCTAGAAGGAAAAAATGAATAAATTATTATTGAATTTCATATGAATACAGTAAATACCCAAACCATTTGTCTCATGATACCAATCAATGAATCAAGGGGATATATAGTCCCATGCCCCAACCATCGCTTCTTTTAGTCCAATTCATTCACTATATAAAATATTTGAATACAATTTCCATGAATAATCATAATTAATTGATAATAATACATAATTTATTAATAATATATGGAATTTCATCACTATTATACATGTAAAAAAAGAGATAACATAATCTTAAGACATCCCTAGAAAAAAGGTGAATGTTTAAAAAATACATATCTTATTGTTCCATAACTAAACTCATCTATAATCATGTAGGAGTAACCAATAAATATTATTATAGAAAGGGTATATTTATGGATTATAATAATTTCCATTTTCAATAGAATAATGTGGCTCACAAAGTGAATATCCAATCATAGTAATATTTACGATGTAATGGAAAGTACCCTTATCAATGGAATTAGGATAATGTAGTGGAAAAGGGAAATGTCAAAGTGATGTGTTGTCAAAAAAATATATTTGTAGTGTTTAATTATTTATAATGTAATGAGACCATAATAATTTTATTAAAATCTTTTATTATGGTTTTTAAATATGTGCTCATTATTTATCTAAAGCATCTCCCCCCAGTGTGTCTAGCCAAAAGTGCATTTATAGTCCCACTCATCATGCACTGAGTGAAGATTGATTTGATAATCCACAAGACTTTTTAAGGGTGATTGAACCTAGGTGTGTCTATTCTATATCTTTATACACATTCCAGTATCTATATAGGGATTTAATTACTAGGAAACTAAACACACTTTTACTTTACCAAAATAGCAGGACAGTTTTCCCTTTATGGAAAAGTTGGAATTTTATAATGCTTTTGATAACTATTGTGTCAAAAGAACATGAGGGAGGTATAATGATATGGACTCATAAATCCCTTTAAATTCATGTATAGGGTGAAAAATATATACTTGGAAACGTATACTCTACAAAAGGGAAACTGCTGGTGAATACAAATCATATTTCAATGAATCAAAATTGGGACAAACAAACCCATTCCTTAATGCTTGAACTCTATAAAATCGATTGGATATATTGAATAATAAAAATAACTATTTTATTAACTTATTTAATAACCTTATAGATAAAATATCTTTCATTTATATTAAATTATTTAAAATATATTTTTATTTATAGTTTATTTTCATCATTGTATGTTGTTGGTTTTAGTTGTTTGTTTTCTACTAGCTTTGTAAAGGTAGTATACATTCATATTTATTAGAAAATAAATAATATTTTCAAGATTACCAAATATATTCAAATAATATTTTTTAAATGATTCATCATATCCCATTTAATTAGTTGAAATACATGGATATGGTTTTGTGTAAAATTAAATTGCGATAAAATAGTTTTAGTGTATTAAACTATAGAAAGGGGATATATCAATAAATATGTTTATTATTAATAAAAACCTTTAAAGACCATTAAGACATTATATATTCCAGATTATGAAATTATATTGTCATTATATTATATGACTTATTCATTTATGATATAAACATTATAAAATTGTTTATATGGGTGTTAAAACTGACCCGAAAAGGAGAGTGTTATAATGATTCAATGAGTAAGTAATTTTATGTATGTAATGATAATATTAATTTTATAAAATCTAAAAAATTTAATAATTATCATATTTATAATCATAAAATTCGTTCATAAAACCATACTTTAGGGTTTTGGATGAAAAATGAATTTTCTTCATTCATGGAGGTTGTAATCTTTATGTTCACACGATTGAAGTTCCCATTTATCAATGAATGGGTTGTAATCAAGTTATATTATAAATTATCATTTAATAATAATAATTTTTATTTATAAAACATATTTCTTAATAGAATCGTTCATTTTTAACAACCCATAGATGCGGTTAATAAAATTGGATTGCATTACTTTATATAGGTGATAGTTTATACATATGCATGATCAATGTTTGATTTTTTAGCTGATGAAAAGGATTGAATAATTCTTTAAAAAATTATATAATAATTTTTTATTATAACAATAATAATTATTCTATTATATTTGGGTTTCTAAAAAATTAAACACAAATATTAAGAAGAAAATACAAAGGTGTAATAAATACTCATGCCGAGAACGTGAGAATTATCTTGGAAATATCATTAGAAATGGAGGTTATAGGCTAAATAATTAGGACCACAAGATTATTAAGGTGGGAGGGGATACTAACATTAGAAAAATTTTAATTTTATAGGATGAAATAATATATGTTTTATAATATAATTTTTACATAATGATTCTAAATACGAGATCTATTTCATCAAATATTTTTTATTTTTTAATGAAATTTATTTTTAACATTAACAAATTCAATGCATAAAAATACATTTTTAGAAAATTGTATTTAGAAGTTTAATATTGATGTTTAGGATAAAATTATTAATTTTTTATATTTTACAAATATAAATTGGTTTATTAAAAATGTTCAGTTAAATTAAATTAAATGAAAAATTAATTTGTACCAAAATAATATTTATTTAAAATAAATTACTAAAAACAATTTTTTTTGTTGGAAATGAAAACATAAGTTTATATAATTTTAAACATTGTTTTTCTAAATTCATACTTGTATTTTTAAATTTTTATTTTTACAAATAAAATATATCATTTATTATTTAAATGTTTTTATATGTATTTGTGTGATACTTACTTCTGGGTATATTCATAAACACTACAGCTTTAGTAAAAAAATTATTTTCACAATTCACACAAACATAAATTACATTTGAAAAATATAAAAAATTCATCTGATGTTAATTTTTTGAGAAAAATGTTAAAAATAAATTCCATTTTATTAAAAATAAATTATATAATTTTGAAATTTAACTTATAAAAATGAATAAAAGATCATTCTAAAATGATAGAGTAAAAATTATGCTATAATTTTGGGAATATAGTCTTTAAGTGACCCATTTGGGTCCCGAGTATTATAACACATTGTTTTTTATTGTACTATTATCAATTAATAGATATTAAAAAAATGTTTTAAAATCCATACATTGAATAAAAAACTATTCAATTAAATTATAATTTTAACCGAATTCACCATAATGATTAAGAAATATATTTTTTTTCTAAAATAATATAAAAATCCATAAATATAGAATTTTTGGGATATTTTTCAATGAAAATTATATGGAAATTCATTAAACCTTTAGTGTTATTGCATTCCCCAAAACATAAAATCTTCACCCCAAATAAAATAACTTGAACAAAATTTTAATTAAATAATTTATTACTAATTCCAAATTCAACAACTATGATAAAATTTTCAAAATTATGGATTTACTTAAAATAGATTTTCTCTTCCCTTATTGATAATTTCAACTCCCACAATCCGGATTTTTTAGATACAAAAACTTCTTAATATTTTATTTCTATCCATTCACATTTTATAACCAAATTTCAAAGGAAATAATCTTTCTCTATTAACTATTGAGAAATTTATTGAAAAATTTGTACCCTTTCATATGATATATATGTTATTCCATATAAATGATAAAATTCTATATTTAGTCTTAAAGGGAAAATGTTAATGTCAAAATCATGAGGTATTTCCAAGGATTAGTGTAGGGATAAAAATTGGTAGGTGAATTTTATAATTCAAGGCTCAAATGTGGTGTTAACTCATACATAAATTGATTTATAAAATCTAGGTAACCCAATGATATGTACTCACACAAATATAAGTAACCCCTTGAAAAATCCCTTAACCTTTTACATGGAAGTTTTTGTTTAAATAAATAATTTTTCTTCATTCGTGTATTGTTTATTTATCTATAAGTATATATATGTATTTTTAGGGGAAATTAAAAGGATGGAAATTGAACATCATTGAAAATCATTCCCTAACCTGATTCATCTCACACATTTATCATAACATATAACTAATATTAAAAAAGGCTATATAAAATACCTTTCATCACACATTTAACTTTAAAATAATATTAAACATTCATCTAAGAGATATAGTAGGAAAATGAAAATGGTTTTGATATGTGACTTATCATTTAAATATTTATAGTCTTAGGGGAATAAAATAAGGATCAATGATCAGGTAGGTATCAAGGGAAAAAATGGAGAAATTTTTATTCCTTTATCATATCAGTACAAAAGATTTATTCAAAAGAGTATTGATGCATAATAACATATGGTTATAATTCAAAACGTACATCTAAATTTTTAATCTATAAAAGGAGGGTATATAAATAGTAAAATACATTTATATTACCTCTCTATATAAATAATTATTGTGTGATAGTCACTCATTGATATGGAATTCAACAATATGAATTTTTTCTTTCAAATAATTGAATGTAAGAAAGAAAATTATTGAAAAACATATTATTTTTCATGACCTACCCCCACTAGGATCCCCACTTGGGACTACAGTGATAATGTGAGTGACCCTCAAAACACACATCCAATAGTCCATGGGATAGAAACTAGCTCTGAGGGAATATATCATGGAAATGGGAGGCATTACTCTCACAAATCCAAAGAATGTAAGAAATAAACCAAAAAAACATACAATAATTAAAAAAATAAGTCCAATATACCATAATTCATGTAATTTCAGATAGAAAAAAGACTCCAAAATAAATTCCCAAAAGAAATAACCTAAGGTAGCAACTCCAAACACAACTCTAAGGCATGACTTGTTATTTCATGATCAATCACCAAATCCATCTTGGAAACTAGAAATATATACATATTTATGTGTGTGTGTTTGTGTGTTTGTGTGAATATATGTATATCCTGTAATATCCTCCTTAGGAACTCTTGTTTATATTTGGAGGAAGTATACTAATGATTTAGTTAAATAATAGCATAACCAACAAACACCAAAAGCTTTAGTGAGAAAATATTATAAACAACACACACTAATACCAGGACATATTCCACCTAACATCCCCAAGGGTCACTCACACAATATCATATCCCTTAATAATAACCTAATAACAAAATAATATAGTTTGATCATACCCCTCAACTACTTACCCACTAATTGTTTATACTCATGACCAAAAAATATGTCATGATCTTTCATCCCTTTTGTATCCACATATTCTTATAACCACAAACCATAACAAAAGATAAGAAGATATTTATTTCAGTCTCATATAATACTACAACCCATACCATAACCACATCCTGTAAATGAACAATACATCCTCGTCACAATAGGGTATCATTAAAATTAAGGAAATCAACCTTGTACCCTTCTCCTACCATGATTGACCCCACCATATAAAATATAAACTATCATATCATTATAAATTTATATTATTTTTAATAATAATTATGAAAATATGTACTCATTCCTCATAATTTCATTCCATTATAGATGATATTATTCTTAGAAGAGAGAGGAGGATAGGGAGTATCCAACCATGTGTTCTCCTTCCAATCTAAATATTTAGGTAAAACCATAGAACCCAAAAACATTGGGCGTTGGTAAGATTCTCTAAAATGGATGGGTTGTGTACGAAATCAAGAGAAAAAACCATATATGATACCCACATAAAAATCACAACCTAGGGGTTTATATGAAACACTACCACCAATACTCAATAACAATACTATATGACCACTTCCATAAATAAACAACCATGGAAAACTTTGTCACACAACCAACCCCACCTTTCACACAAAAGAAATACCACAACAATATTAGCAATTTCTCATTATCTATATAGTTACCCATTACTTGATGAAATATTTTACTATCTAGATTACATTCATTATTCCATTAATTTTTAAATTTAATTTCAAACCATTCATTATTTATCACCCACATTTATCCCATGTTCTAACAAATCATTAAAAATGTTACAAGTCTATTTACATATTCTAATTCTATAATGATGTAGAAATTTATGAATGAAATTCCCCTTCTGGTTATATAAACGTTTCATATTTAGTAATGTAGTATGATATCAAATGAATGCACCACATAATTAAAATCAACAACACTTTATCATATTAACATGAACATTGAATTTAGATAATAAATATATCCATAAGAATTTATAGTGTTATAATGGGAAAAAATTAAAAATAAGATGACTATAATATGAAAATATGGATATGTTCAATTCCTTATAATGATCAAACTCATGAAAAACACTATAGAAATGAAATATAATATTAGTAATGAAATGTTCATTTTAGAAATGAACATATATATAACCTTGATAGAAAATAGAATTGAATTTATAAGGAATAAAATATGAGGTATTTATAGAAGGTAGTGAACCATTTGGTAACACCCCAATGTTTTAAAAAAAATTAAATTCATGAAACATTGTTTAAAGTAGATAATTATAACTATCCTTTAAACATAATTTTGTAGCTTTTTTATTTGAGTTTTGAAAAACAGTCATCTATAATTATGATCAGTAAGATATTTGTAGTCAGATGGAACCAACTTGATTTCTTGGCGAATAGTAACATACTCTTATGAATAGTAATATTAATAGTAATATGACCCTAATGAATAGTAAATTTTATTATTATTTTATTTTATTAAGGCTTTAAGATAATGATATCTTGATTAATTTTTCAAGGTGTTAAAAATGAGTTATAGATTTAAATTGTTATTTTTGAATAAATTATGATTTTATTTAAAAATTAATTTAATAATATTTAGAAATTTAATTTCAAAATATGGAGTTCATTTTTTAATTCTACACATCAAAAAATGTTTAGGGTGAATTTTTGGGGTTTTTCTGAAAATCTTTATTTTTTGAGGAATAGTGAAATACAGTAAAATACTGAATATTCAAATTATTTTTTAAATACACTATTTAGGACATCCTAAGTGATTTAATCCCACCTGTTTCAAACTAAAATTCTATATTATATATTTTTATCACAAGAATGTATATTATTCATATTCGTGGACAAAAATATTAAAATAATGAGTAAAATAATGTAAAATCTCTCCTCACCTCCACCATAAATACCACCTTCAGTCCCCTCTTCCTCTCACACCTCTAAATAATTTAGCATTGTCTTAGCTCTAAAAAATTCCATCCCAAAGGATCTTCACCACGTCCTAGATCTACTGGACTCACCGAAAGGCCAAAACCAAAGGCATTAAAGAGGATCTAAAGGAGAAGAGATCAAGAGGTAAGAATCCTCTTCCTTTTTCATGTGTTTTATTTTCAATTACTTTATTTTCTTATACTCTATTTCTATACACATAACCAGGAGGTATGAAATGTTCAGAATCATATATATTCTGTATGTTTATATGTTATTGTAAAATATTCGTTATCTTCTGTCCTCTCCTCTCCCTCTTGTTCTGAAAATAAAAACACCACCCTGATGTGTCGATTTACCAAAATCGTGAACGATGTGTTTCCAATTTCCATTACTTCCTTCACATAGGATCATAAAACCCTTTTAATTGTGTAATCAGAATTTAAATTATATTTTTTAACCTATTTCATGTTCTATAATGAACTTCTATGTATGACATTATATTATTTAATGAAACAATTTAATGATTATCGAGGAACCACAAAAAATGATCTAAACAAATATATGTAATGTTTTAAATAAATATTCATTATTGTATGTGATAAAAAATGAAATATGTAATAATTATATATTTTGGAAACATATTAGTACCATTTCATTCCACTTTTGGAATTTCATTTCCATAAGACAAGAAATTTGAACACAAACCGGCCATTGAAATCATGTAAAGAACGCACCTGAAACAATGGAAGGAACAAAATACTAACAATTAAAGGGTTAAATGGTGTTATAAAATGATCATATAATATGTTAAAAACATTAAAATGTTTATTTAAAATACTAATAACACTCTTTCAACCATTATATAGGAGGTTTAAATAATTTTTAAGAAAGGCGAACCCGAGGTAAGTGAATTCTTCACCTGATTTCCATTCTTTGGGTTAACCTTCTACTTCATTATTTATGTGGTATTAAAATTGTTTGTGTAATAATTTTTTTTTATATAATGATGAATTATGTGTATAATATATTAAGTCTCTATTCAATTATAAGATATTTATAAGGGAATTTTCTTTTAAAAACCTCTTAAAATTTTGTTTTAAAAAATTCAAAAGAAATGTTTTAATGTAATTATTCATGTCATATTATTGTGTTTGGGTTATTGGGAATTTTATATGATGAAGGTTGGGACCTATATCTACCTCCAATGCATTTGTTATGTGTAATTTGTAGGTCGGTCTTATGGTCACTCCAAGTGTAACTACGATGGTCACACAAATTGTAGGGTAGCCATGAGGGTTATAAATTATAAGGCAGTCAAGAGAGTTACAAGATTATGTAAGTAATTCACCAAGATACCTTTATGGTTCTATTTATTTTCTATATTTTTTGTGGAAATATCATGGAAATCTCATGTTTCAAAAATTAATTTTATATGGGTAACAAGTATGTATTTTTTTAAATGATTTCATACGTTTCAAGTATTCATGGAATTATGTTTTCATTCCTTCTTCTCATATCCCTTACTGAGCATTTTATGATCATTTGAGGTTTTAAAATTATTTTCATAGGTTATAAAAAGGTGTAAGACAAATAAAAAGGCCATGAAAAATGTCATGAAGATGTTTCGAAGAAAACTTGTTTTATTTTAAAAAAATTATATTTTGATAGAAATGGATTCTGTATTGTGGTATCTGCTCTATATTAATGTAGATTGTAATGTATGTATTATATCGTAATAATCTAAAACTATAAACCTAAAAATATCCTCAATATTAAAGGAAGTGAGTTCTTGACTAAAATTCAAGATTATATAATGTGATAAGGTCGGGTCCTTATAGTTTGTATCAGAAGATGGTTAATATAAAATTAGGGGTTAGGATGATGGTAATAGAATACCATTAATGATTTTTACTCTATCGTTAATTTGAAATGATATATAATTTAAAGATTAATATTTTTCTTCGATTAATATATGTTTGTTCAGAATGGTTTTCCTCAGAAGTAATAGGGAAGCTGAAGAGGAGAGGCACCAACAGAACGATATCCTTCCGAATATACAGCCCGGAATGGTAGGGATTGGAACTGAGAATCTTGTGACATTAATGGCTCAGATAACATAGGAAATAATTGGTGGGGGAATCCATGCATGAGAAAAACCATAGGTACCACAAAAGGAGCATGATGATAGTGGAACATTTAATGAGACAACACCCTCTTGCTTTCAATGGATCTTCTAACCCAATAGCAGCAGAAGGATGGATTAAGGCCATTGAAAAGATATTTGATGTTACGGGCTATTTAGATAATAAAAAGGTAAGTGTTTCTATTCATCATTTTGAAGGTGAATATGATCATTAGTGGTCAATGGTAAAAAAATCAAGTATAGAGAGGTGATTGATGCCTCGGTGTAGATTAATTTATATGTCTTTTCCGTGAAAAATATTTTCCTAAGGTGGTGCGACTTGGGATGGAGAAGAAACTCATTGAATTGAAGAAAAAGGAGGAATATTTAGTGGATCTGTATAAAGGGAACTTCCCTCAACTGGTGAGGTATGCTCCAAATATTACTATGGATCTTGATAGAAAAATAAACCACTTTTACTAAGGATTATATCCAAGGTATCGAAGGGAATTGGCCTCCTGTGATTTCAAAAGTTATGAGAAACTTTTCTGATATGCTGAGAGGGTAGATATGATGTTTTCTGATGATTTCATTCACTTTAAAAACAAGGAGGAGAAGATTTTGAGATGGCTATAATTGGGTAATAATCAAACAAATAAATATAATGGTAAGAAATTCTTATTTCCAGTGTGTGAAAAGTGTGGAAACAAGAACCCTAGGGAATTCATTAACAAAACTAGGAAGTGTTTTTGATGTGGTGCATTTTGACATATGTCCTGAGATTATAATTAAAATAATGCTCAAAATAATCCTGATAATAAATCTATAAAGTATTTTAAATGTGGTGATATGGTCATTATGAAAATACCTACCCAAAAAGAGATCCAAATGATAAAAAGAATTTAGACTATAAGCATAAAGGTGTAGTGATATCCTTTGTGACTACATCAGCAGATGTTGGGCCATCCAATAAAGTTGTATATGGTACCCTGTTTCTTTACTCTGATTTTTCTAAAGTTTTGTTTGACACGGGTTCTACACATTCCTTTATTTCTGAGGAATTTTATAGTAAATTGGAAATATCACCTCAAAAAATGAGACCAAAAATTATTGTTAAAACACCATTGGGAAATATTATAGAAAAGAAGAATTTTAATAATATTTCCATTGTGATCTATGGAAATACTTTACCTAATAAATTTTTTTCCCTTAGCCGAGTTTGATGTCAGTCTCGGAATGGATTGGCTTTCTATTTATCCTGCTAAGATTGCCTTTAGATCTAATGAAGTTGTTTTTTCAAAAGCATTTCAGTTTTATAGAAGAACAAACCCATACAATTGATAACATATCAGGAAGCTGAGATACTATTTAAATATAGAAATGAAAGTTATATTTCTCATATTTTTGAAAGCAAAGGAACTGTTCAGATTAATGATGTTTCATTGGTAAATAAATGGCATGATGTTTTTTCTGATGAGTTACCTAGTGTCATACCTAATTGGGAATTCGAATTCATAATTGACTTAGTTCCTAATTATAATCAAATATCAAAACCCCCATATCAAATGGATCAAATAGAACTTATTGTATTCAAAAATCAGTTGTAGGATTTTCTTGATAAAGGTTTCATTCGTCCTATTACTTCACCATAGGGTTATCCCTTTTTTTTGTTAAAAAAAAGATGGTTAAATGATACAATTCACTGATTATAGATCCTTGAATAAAATCACTATTAAAAATGTATCTTTTTCATCATATTGATGACTTGTTTGATTAGATCCAGGGATCCCAGTACTTTTCCAATATTAACTTGAGATCTGGATACCATTAACTGAAGGTGAATGAGGATAGCATCCTGAAAATAGATTTTCATACTATATATGGGAATTATGAGTTTTTTGTTATGTCATTTTGGTTAACTAATGCACCTTCTATATTGATGAATCTTATGAATAGAATATTTCATGAGTTCTTGGATAAGTTTTGGGTTGTGTTTATTGATGACATTATGGAATTTTCTAAGAATAAAGAGGATCATGAAAAACATTTAAGGGTTGTTTTGAAAACCTTAAAGGAAAATAAACTGTATGGGAAATTCATAAAGTGTGATTTTTGGTTTCAACAAATTTCTTTTCTTGGCCACATTGTAAATAAGGATGGAATAATAGTTGATCCTGCCAAAACCAAAGTGGTTGATGAATGGTAAAGACCTACAAATGTTATAGAGATTCGTAGTTTTATTAGATTAGAAGGTTATTACCAATGGTTTGTTTAAAACATTGCATAGTTATCTATCCAGCTACCTATGTTAATTCGAAAAGTGGTTAAATTTATTTATACAGAAGAATGTGATGTTTTTTTAGGAACTGAAGAAGATATTGGTGAATTCTCCAGTTTTGGCCTTGCCTTCCCAAAATGGTGAGTCTGTAATCTATAGTGATTCTTCATTGAAGGTACATGGTTGTGTTTTGATGCAGCATGATCAGGTAATTTCTTATGCTTCTAGACAACTAAAAATTCATGTGTTAAATTATCCCACAAATGATTATGAATTGGTAGCTATGATTTTTTTGTTGAAAATTTGGTGTCATCATTTATATAGATCCAAATGTCAAATATATACTAACCATAAAAATCTGAAGTATATATTCACTCAGAAGGAATTAAACATGAGGCAGATAAGATGGACTGAACTAATAAAGGACTATGATTTCACAACCAATTACCATCCAGGAAAAGAATACAAAGTGGCGGATGACTTGAGTCAAAAACACCATGAATCATTAACCACGTTAAATTTTTAATATGATCCCTTGATTAATGATTTGATGAATTTTTCCATAGAAGTTATTGGTGAAGGAAATACAACTATTTATTCTCAGGTTTTAGTGCAGTCATCGTTATTAGACATAATTAAGCAAGCATAGAAGGAAGACTGTGAGATATAGAAAAATGTAGAATTGGCTAAAATGGGTAAGTTTCCAGAATTTAACCTTGATAAATATTTTGTTCAAAGATTTGGTAAAAGGTTGTGTGTGCCTTCCGATTCCTAGTTGAAGAAATATTTTTTGTTTTAAGCTCATAATTCCCCATTTTGAGTTCATCCTGGTATTACTAAGATGTACAGAGACCTTCGGGAGTTTAATTTGTGGTGTGGAATGAAAATAGATATTTTTTATTTTAGCATGAAATGTTTGACATGTCAATAGGTTAAAGTAGAGTGGAAGTTACCAAAGGGGATGCTTCATCCTTTTCTAGTGCCATAGTGGAAATGGGAGAATATATCTATGGACTTCATGGCGGGACTGCCTAAGACATCTTTAGGTAACAATGTGATTGGGGTTTTTGTTGATCAGCTGACTAAATCTAAACATTTTATTTATATTCGAGATACAATGTATTTGAATCGGCTTTCTCAAATATACCTCAAAGAGATTTTCAGGTTATATGGAGTTTCTCTTTCTATTGTACCAGATCAGAATCCTAGGTTTACTTATAAATTTTGGAAGGGCCTTCATAAGTCGTTGGCCACAGAATTAAATTTCAATATAGATTTTCATCCTCAATCAGATAGGAAGTCAGAATAAAGGATTTAGACTTTGGAGGATATTATTTGATCTTGTTCAATGGAGTACCAGGGAATATGGGACCAGCATCGTTCTTTAGTTGAGTTATATTATAATAAAATTTTTCATTCCAGTATAAAGATGGCACATTTTGAGGAATTGTATGGAAAGTGCTGTAGAACTCCATATTTTTGGGATGTAGTCAGGGAAAGAAAGTAGATGGGACTAGAATTAGTAGAGGAAGTGGTTGAGAATGTGATAATGATCCAGAAACACATGAGGACAACTCGGGGCATGCAAAAAAGGTATGCAGACAATAGGATGAAAGACATTTCTTTTGAGGTAGGTGATCATGTTTTTCTTAGAATCTCACCCTAGAAAATTGTTATGTGTTTCGGTAAGAAAGGAATGATAATTCCATGGTTCATTGGACCTTATAAAATTATAGATAATGTTGGACCAGTCACCTTCCAAGTTGCTTTGACCCCATTTTTATCTCAGGTACAAAAAGTTTTTCATATTTCGATGTTGAGAAAGTATGTTCCAGATTCTTCTCAGGTTTTGATCCCAGAAGTAGTTCAGCTGGAGGGGAACCTTTCTTATGAAGAGAAACCGGTTCATATTCTTGATTGAAGGAAACGAGTATTGTGAAATAAGGTAATCCTCTAGCTAAAGGTTTTGTGGAGAAACCACATGGTTGAAGAAGAAACATGAGATTCAGAAAATGTTATGAGGGAAATGTACTCTCACTTGTTTAGTAGGTAAATAAAATTGTGAGGGAACAATTTGAAGAAGGTAGGGATAATCTTGCACACCAGGGTTTTTAAAAAATTAGTTTAATATCATGAAACATTTTTTAAATTAGATATTTATAACTAGCTTTTAAACATAATTTTTCAGCTTCAATGATTTTAATTTCAAAAAATGGTCATCTACAATTATGATTAGTGAGATATTTGGAGTCTGATGGAGCCAACTTTTTTTTTGGTGAATAGTAAAATACCCTTATAAATAGTAATATTAATAGTAATATGACCCTAATTAATAGTAAATTGTATTATTATTATTCTATTTTCTTAATGATTTAAGATAATTACATCTTTATTAGTTTTTCAAGGAGTTAAAAAATGAGCTACAGATTTAAAATTGTCATTTTTGAATAAATTAAGATTTTAATTAAAAATTAAATTAATAATATTTATAAAATTATTTAAAAAATATGGAGTTCATTTTTTAATTATACGTGATGAAAATATAGTTTGGGTGAATTTTTAGTATTTTTTCGAAAATCTGGATTTTTTATGAATAGTGAAATACGTTAAAATACAGTATATTCAAGTTATCAGTTAAATACACTATTTAAGAAATCATAAGTTAGGTAATCCAAATTTTCTTAAACTCACATGATCTATTTACTATTTTTATCATATTAATGAGGACTATTCATAGTCTTGGACAAAAATATAAAAATAATGATTAAAATAATGTAAAATCCCTTCTCTCCTCCACTATAAATACTAACCTTATTCCCCTCTTCTACTCACACCTATAAAGCCTTGAGAATTGTCTAAGTTATTAAAAATTACATTACCAAGTCTCTTACCCACGTCTTAGATCTTCTGGTCTCACCAGAAGTCCAAAACCAAAGGCCTTAAAGAGGGTCCCATGGAAAAAATATCAAGAGGTAAGAATCTTCTTCCATTTTCATGTGTTATCTTTTCAATTCATTTATTTTCTTATACTATATTTATCTAAATATATCCAGAAGGTATGAAATCTCAAGAATAATATATATTTTTTATTTTACCACGTTCTTGTAAAATATTCGTCATCTTACTTCCTCTCCTCTCCCTGTTGTTCTAAAAATAAAAACACCCTCCACGATGTGCCGATTTTCCAAAATCGTGGAAGTTATGATTCCAATTTCCATTACTTCCTTCTAAAAATATCATAAATCCCTTTTAATGGTTGAATAAAAATTTAAATTGTATGTTTTAACCTGTTTCATGTTCTATAATGAACATCTATGCAAGGAATTATATTATTTAATGAAACAAGTTAATAATTATCGAGGAACCGCCAAAATGATCTAAACAAATATCTGCAATGTTTTATCTAAAGATTCATCATCATATATGATAAAAATTATTTATCAAATAATTATATACTATGGAAACATATTAATACCATTTCATTCCACTTTTCTAATTTCATTTATATACATCAAGAAAATCAAAAACAAACCGGCCATGGAAATCATGTAAAGAACACACCTGAAACAATTAAGGAACAAAATACTAACAATTAAAAGGTGAAATTCTGTTATAAAATGAATAGATAAGATGTTATAAACATGAAAAAATTTCTTTAAAATATTAATAGAACTCTTTTAAACAATATACATAAGTTTTAAACAGTTTTGATGTAAGACGAACTCGATGTAAGGGAGTTCTTAACCCGATTTCCATTATTTGGGTTAACCTTATACTTCATTATTTATGTGGTATAAAAATTTATTATGTGCTGAAATGTTTTTATCTTATGATTAATTATTTTTATTTATAGTGTATATACATATTACATCTACTCTATTAAGTTTATCCTCAATTATATGATATTTATAAGGGATTTTTCTTTTAAAAACCTATTTTAAAATTTTGTTTTATGAAATTCAAAAGAAATGTTTTTATGAAATTTTTTATATTGTATGATTGTGTTATAGTTCTTGGGAATTGTTTATGATGAATTTTGGTACCTATATATCCCTCAAATTCATTGTGTATGTTGAATTTGGATGTCATTTGTATGGTTACTCCAAGTGTAACTACGATGGTTACACAAATTGTAAGGTAGACATGAGGGTTTCAAATTATAAGGTACCTGAGAGAGTTACAAGATTATGTAAGTAATTACCCAAGATACCGTTATGGATCTATTTGTGTTCTATATGTTTTTTGTAAATATCATGGAAATATCAAGTTTCAAAAAGTAATTTTATATGGGTAACAAGTATGTTTTTTAAATGATTTCATATATTACAAGTATTCATAGACTTATGTTTTCTTTCCTTATTATTATATCCCTTACTAAGATTTGTTTTCTCATACCAAGTTTTCAAATTATTTTCACATGTTATAATAATGTGTATGAAAAACAAAGAATCTAAGATAAATTTCAGGAATATTTTTCAATGAAAAAATCTTTTATTTTAAAGGTTTTATATTTGGAAAGAAATGGATACTGTTTTTGTGGTATCTGATCTATATGAATGTGGAATATAATGTATGTATTATATCCCATTCCTCTAAAACTATAAACCTGAAAATATCCTCAATATGAAAGGATGTGAGTTATTGACTAAAATTCAAGATTATGTAATATAATAATGTCGGTTCCTTATACATATACCTGTTAAAAATATGACTCTTAGAATAGTAATATGATAGTTAGGATTGACAACATGGTCATTAAAATAGTAACCTCAACTTATTAATTGTAAAATACTATTTATTTATCTTATAAAATTTAAATATAGAAAACTTATATCATGATTCAAATAAATAAACGTTTTAGAGATGATAAAATAAGTCTTTGTATTTTTTTTAAAATGTATATATTTTATTTATATTTTTATGATAAATATACTTATTTGAAATAAAATTTATTTTCATATAATTTTTCTATATAAAATTATTAGGTTATATCATAATTACAGTATAATTTTAGAAGACAATATGTGATTTTTCAAAGTGTTAGAAAATTGATCATAATATAGATATTGGCCCTTTTTCAAATAAATAAGGATTTTATTTTAAATTAATTGTCACATATTTAGAAAATAATTTTCATAAAATTAATTTCGTATTTAGAATATTAAAATTAATAAATTTTTAAAGTCAATTTTTCATATTAATCTAAAATAGTTGTGTTTTTTGTGAATAATGAAATACGATGAAATATGGTATTTTACATTATAAGTTAAATACATGTTTAATTTAATAATGAGTGGTGTAAGAAACCATTATCTAGGACTCACATGAACTAATTAAGTTATTTAGTTATAAGAACCAATACTATTGATAGTCTTGAGCTAATATAAGAAGAAAATTATTATTATATTGAAAAACACTCCTCTCCTCCCATTATAAGTACCACCCCTCACCTCCCCTTCCCATAACACATTATAAATTTCTTACCATACCAAATCTCTAAAAAATTATCTCCCCGTGTCTCCCCCAACATCCCTAGAATCCATAATCTCATAAAAATACTCATCCAAGGTTCATTAGTGGGAACACTACTAGGTGACATCCCAAAATGTAATATTCTTAACCAAAATATCCCTCAATTGTTTATTATTCTACCATATCAAGTATATTTATTCATTATATTATGATAAAATTATTATTTTCGATATACTTAATTTGAATTTAATTTTTTTAATATCCCTTATCTAACTTTCTCACTTCTTTTTTCAAAAAAAATGAAAACATATTCCATATTATGGTCGGTTCCACGCCTTTGGGGATGATGTGTTCTATTTTCCAATACCACCTTCATGGATAGATAAATTATAGTTATAGTTGGTTAAATATGAAATAAATATTTATGCTATATATATTTCTATATTCTTTAATTAATATATATTAGTAATATTAAAAAAATATAATAAGTTCATCATGGTCAAAAAACCTTCCTAAATAGACTATGTGTATAATGATAATACTCTATATTTATGGAGTCGCCTCTAGTAATATTGGATAATAAGAAAATTTTGGGATTCTATAAAAATATTAACCACAAAATATTATACAAATTTAGTTATGGAACCAATATATAAATAATTCCCATAATACTCCATAACTAATGTGACCTTGGACACATCACATGAATGACCTTGGGATAGTATAAACTCGAATGATATCTCAATTAAATTAATATAAACTAACAGAAAATGTTGAAAATAAATAAAATATATTTTAATAGTAATTTAAATCAATTATTTAATAAGTCTACTTTTATTATTTCTGATATTAAGATAATGTTCATAATGAATTTGGACATGATGTAAGTGGTCTCTCCAAATCACCCTATTTTATTTGGGTTATTCTTTATCTCTATTTACATACCTTTATCAGTACATTATTGTTATTTTATTATCCTATATTTTATATATATGTCCCAAACATATATAAATAATTTAATTCACCTTCCGTTGATGGAGATATATTTGTTTTAAATGATCCCTTCTCAATTTCATCCATTAAGTAGAGTCATTTAAATGGGTCTTCTCTATTTTCTTACATCATTTCAAGTACTAATCAATAAAATGTTAATAAAATTATATTCCTTCTAAAAATAGAAATTTTTATTTAAATTTTTTTTTGTTCATTTATATTTCTTTGAAAATTATTATTCTATTACCCTATATAAAGTATCTTAAACCTTTTCCCTAAACCCTCTCTTAAGAGGTAAATTTCAAAAGTGACTTCTCCAATATTTTTCAATCTTTCACTATATATGGAAAAAAATCATGTACTGTGCTTATTTTTCACATATTAATGTCCTATAAAGTTTGAATCCATTATTTCTTGGAAATAATTAGAATATTCCATCTGGTAATGCAATAACACATGATTACATAACCCCTTCCTTCTATGGGTATTTCTTATCTTTATAACTTATGCGTGATTACATTTTTTCAAGCACAATTTCTTGTACATGGTATGATGGGTAAACCCAGATATAACTTCAAGTAATTTGTAACTATTTATATCTTATGAGATTATATGTATGAGAATATTTTGTAAAATTAATCCTTGATGGAACTATGCACATCATGTTATGTTTTCTTGGTGGTGAGCATTGACATATGATTATTCCAATTTTTTGATGTCATCACAATCCTATGATTCCATGATTTTAGGAGTCCATTTATTATATTTCAGAGTTCCATATAATTATTCATGAACCTTTCTCTTCATGATATCATTTTATATCAATTGAATCATATTCTATACTTCGTCATCACGCTCATTCCCTTTGCGGGATTTATAGATCACCCCTTCTATTTATGTATTATGAAAATTATCCAATAGATTTTTAGAACCTAAAAGGGATCAAGGATCACATTATAGTGATCACAATAAATATGTTTTATTTCAGATTCATATTGTGTTTTATGTAACTAGTCTCCCAAATATAGTAGTCATCTCGATCCTTGGTTTGTGTTTGTTAGATATTTATGCAAAAAAATCATGTAATAGTATGGGTAAGAGTATTGAGTTGCTATAAATTCCATATCACCTATTAATAAACTACATCCCACATCACTTACCATATTAATTATTTTCAACTAAATTCCATACCCCAAGTCAACTAGGAAAAACTCTTACAATAACTAACTAATCCCAACAATAACTTCCCACAATACAAGAAATTAGCCCATATAACTACCATGAAACCATACCACTTCCACATCACCATCCATGAAATAATTATCAAATCACACCACATCTCATATTCCATTACTACATATACAAAAACATATCATCATACCTGCCCAAGAAATCTAGCAGCAACACCTACTGCACAACTCATGAAAATTCCTAAAAACATTCTAAAACAACACATAACCAAGTCCACTCTAATCCCAACAACATAGAAAAGAAAAAAAATCAATAAAAATGACCAATATTATTAATAAAACACCTCAAAAATTCCCTTATTAAAACATTTATTCTTATTAATTCCAGTTCTTTTGCATGTGTAACATACCCTAAATTCAATATTACCAATAACTTATTTATTGGTATATTTAAATATTTATACTTTTATGAGAGTTAATTTTAGTAGTTAACTAAACTAACCAATACATATTTAATAAAAAATAATTAAACTAATATTAGAAATTAAAACTCATAGATTCAACCTTATTCCACAATTATCAACTTATAAAAAATACAATAATTAATATATAACTACTGTGTTCCACCATTTTCCATCGAATTTATATAATCTCGTTATTATCCTTATTATTTTAATTCAAACCAATCACCTAGTGAAATTCAAGATCATGATAATTCCAAAATTTTCAACTAAAAATAGTGAAGTGTTGAATCCTATAACTTACCTAAAGATAAATTAATTGATTCAAAAAATAGGAGAAACATGGGAGATCACAAGACTAATACCTTGTAGTGAAACTTTAGATATCATGGGAAAAGAAAACCACATCAAACCACGACCTAAAACTAAATCAAACCTCTGAAAAAACCTATTCATAATGGAAATAAGAAGGGAACCTAGAATAAAGGAAGATTACTCTCCTTGGAACTCTATTTTATTATTGTAACATCCCACCCCTCCTCATTGGCTTGAGAAGCGGCGGAACTTCTACTCAGCCATAGGTGACATCCCCAAGCTTCCAAAGGCTGGTAGTAAATGTTGAGGGCTTCACAACAAGTGTGGGATGGTTTTACCTTGAAATGAAAACAACCAACCAAAGATGAAAATACCAAGATAACCACGTGATGCATGTCAACAATGTTTCATAATTCTACAATAACAAAGAACTTATACAAGTAAACTACAATAATACACAATCAGAGTTCCATGAAAAATACTAAACAAAAAAACATGAATGATCCATGACACAACTCCACAGCTTCACATCAAGATCCATTCTCCATGCACCACAATACCATCGAAGCATCACAATGAACCACAAAAGAAATGAGATGTTTTACCTTTACCTGTGTCTCGAAGTAAATCATTTTTAAAATCAATGATGTTTCAAAGTATGGGGTGTGTAATAATACTCAGTAGGTTTTCCCAAAATGAATTCCCTACATACGCCACTAGGATAGATTTGTTAGCACTATTATATAAAACAAATTATATAAATCCATTAATGAATTTAAAAAATTAACAAAAACAAAAACAAATCCTTACCCAAAGAATTTCACCCAAATCAACACAATCCAATGGAATGAAAGAAACTAATGAAACCAAACACAAAATTAACCCAAATCCCATTTCTCATTGTCATAACCCATTCCAACTAGCATAGTCATGCGTAGATCCCTACCAACATACTGATTTTAAAAGAACCATTTTAAAATCCGAAAACAACCACAATTACCCATTTTCCCTCAATTCCAAAAACGTCACAAAATGGGTTTCCAAAAAAGCTTCTCAAATTAATATCATAATGAATCACAAGAAAAACCATTAATTTAAAATTAAATCCTTCTAGTTCTATAAAAATAGATATGATAGTGTAACCACATACCTTAGGGTTCTTCAAAAATTGGTCAACACCCAACTACACCATAAATCTGGATGAAATATCCCCAGAAACCACATTAGATCTATTTTTTTACCATCAACAAGCCCAAATATCATCATTTTAGGAAACAAAACCCTAGATCTACATACAACAGGTGTAGATCTAGAAAAATGAGAGAGAGGGAGATGTGGATTTAAGAAAAACAACAACATAACCAAGTAGAGAGACTTACCAAGGAAAATTTGTCTTCAAAGTTACAATAAAACCATTCAAAATGCATTCAAGATGAGTGGGGGAGGTGACCAACCCTTGGAGAGAGGAAATTTAGAGTGAGGATCATGTGGGAGGAATTTTGGGATGTTTTTTGTTAATATTGTGCACCCCTATTTTTTAAAACCCTATTTTTAAAGTCATTCAAGGTTAGATCACACAGTTAGAAAAACTATGCGCGGACTATTAAACTGTTATTTTCCCAAACGGGTTCCCCACACAGTAGCCTTACACGGTTTGAAAAACCATTCATCAACTGTGTATAATCCCACTGTCTCAAGTCTCATGCTTTACTTGGGCTATCCACATGGTTTATAAACCATGCACCTTAATTATGCCCACCCCCTTTCCTCTACCTCACTGTGCACGGTTACCCAGGTTTGTTGCATAGTTTACACTAACCATTCTCAAACCCTGAAACCCCTAAAAGGCCCCTGAACCATTTCAAAACCCTTAAATACTATCCAAAACATTACCCAATCTCTTTAAACACAAAAATAGGAATAAAAAATGTTACATACCTCAAAATGGGGGTACTATATTCTCCTCACCATTGGACTTTCTTTCCTCAGAAATTAGAGAACCATTGCTTTGTTAAAAGATTTTGGTCCATTGCTCGGTCATATCTTTCTCCCACTCCCTAGTCTTCTGAATCTGACAATGATGCCACAAAACCTGAACTAGACTGACTCTTTTACCATGCAATACTTTATCTTGCCTATCCAGAATCTACACTGGAAAATGAAATAACAAAGCATCAGGTTATAGAACAACATGATCCCATCGAATCACATGGTGAGGATCCAATTGACACTTCTTCAACTCAGAAACTTGAATCACATTGTGTAACTCATTAAAACATGGTGGATAATAAAACCAATATACCACCTATCCAACCCACTGAGGAATCTCAAAAGGATCAATATACCTCAGAGATAACTTTCCCTACTTCCCAAAATGACAATGTCCCAACCAATGAGAGATTTTAAAGAACACATGATTTCCCACCTTGAACGAAAAATGTTGTCGATGATGGTTCACATATGATTTCTGAAGACTCTTAGCCATCTCCATTCTCTTCCTAATCAACTCAATCATCTTTTTTTGTCTATTTGACATGGCTTTTCCCAACCATCGAAGTCTCACCCGTTTCCACCCCGCATATTGGAGAATGACATCGACGCCCATAAAATGCTTCAAACGGAGCCATATGTATTGACACTTGATAACTGTTATTATAGGATAACTCCACCAAATTCAAGTGCTCCTCCCATGAGCCACCAAAATCCATTACACAAGATTGAAATATGTCTTCCAACATTTTTATCATAAACTCAGATAGGTCATCCATATAAGGATGATATGTCGTACTCATCATTAACTGAGTCCTAAGGGGTTGTTGAAAGGATTTCCAGAAATGAGACATGAACCTCGAATCTCTATCAAATACAATTTAAACTGGGACACCATGCCTCTTTACCACATCGTGGATAAAGATTTTGGAAAGATCCTCCATTATATGAGATTTACGAATAGGGATGAAATGTGATGAGTTTGTGAGTTCATCCACTATATCCCATATGTAATTGTGCTTATTGACCATTCTAGAATAATTGTAACAAAATTCATCATTATTTTATCCAAATTCTATACTGGGATAGGTAAATACGTTGCCATGTCTTCTATCCACTGATTCTATACATTGACTTATTGACAAGTCAAGCATCTCTTTACAAACTCATCCATGTTCCTTTTTATACTGGCTCACCAAAACTAAACATTTAACACTATATATTTTCTAAATTCTAGGATATACATCCTATATGAAATGATGATAATCACTGAGATGTTTCTTCTAATAAGACACTGATACAACCATCCAATTCTGAAATCACAACACTGAATTCCCATTGAGTTTCTAGCCCTCAATGGTATCCCCACCATTGAGTTTTGACCACATAGCCACACACACCGAATCATACCTCTATACCTCTTTAACCAATCCAACCAAGTTAGGATCCAACAAGACTGGAAAAAATTACTATATCACCCTGATATTTACATTCCAATTTCATATCGGGTATAACCAAAAACAATTATTATTGATTCCATGCATATTTCACCACTTGAGAATATGACTTTCTACTTAATCCATATTCCACTGAGTTTCCATTACCTGATGTGTACATCAAGTCAAATTCAATAATCTAGAGATACACCATCCATATCCTTTTCCTAAAATTCAAATCTCTCAGTGAGAAAATATGCTTCAAGATATTATGATCGGTATACACCATGATTTTCTCACCAAAGAGATAGCAACGCCATGTTTTCAAAGCATAACCACCACCGCCAAATCCAAATCATGTGTAGGGTAGTTATTCTCATAAAACCTCAACTAACGTGAGGAATATTTAACCACATGATCCCATTTCATGTGATACACCCAAAACCTGATCTCGATTCCTCACAGTACACAATGTACCGTTTCCTGGGTTCTAGAAAAAACAAGATTGGTACTGATGTAAGATGATCCTTAAGATCTTCAAAAGATAACTGTCACTTCTCATTCCACTGAAATGGAAAATTATTTCTTTACAAATATTTCATCTGCAAAGACAATAATGAGAATTCATTAACAAGTCATTGATAATACCTATATAGACAAAGGAACCTCCATATCTCAAAGACATTATTTAGAAGGTTTCAAGAGATAACAACGTTTATCTTCACAGGATCCATTGAATCAGCTCTCTCATAAATTACATGGCCAAGAAAATGAACTTCTTGTATCAAAAAATCACACTTTGGGAATTTGGAATACAACTGATGATCTCTCAAGATTACAAACACTACTACCAAGTGTTTCTCATGATAAACCCTTGTCCTTCAATACACCAGTATATCATCCCTGAATACCACTAAGAAAGAATCCAGATATCTCTGAAATATATGATTCATTAATTACATGAACTCCAATACTGAATTTGTAAGACCAAAAGGCATGACCACATACTCATAATGGCCATATCTACTCATAATTTTTTTTATATCCTCCTTCCACATTTAAAAATGATGATATGCTAATTCCAATTCTATCTTGAAGAACCACTGAGATCCCATCAACTGATCGAATGGGTAAAAAATTTGAGGAAGTGGATATAAATTCTTAATCATAACTTGGTTAATCTTATGATAATCAATACACAGCTGAAGAGTTCTATACACCTTTTAACAAACAAATTCACCACTGCCCATGGAGATGTGCTAGGCTAGACGAACCCTTCGTTTTCCAGTTCCTCCAACTGCACTTTTAGTCCCCTTAATTATACTGATTAAATCTAGTAATATGGAAGTGAGATACTATTCGTCCTTAGAAGGAGATAAATCATAAAATCCACTTCTCTTATAGGTGTTAACTGTAACGACCCAAAGTTTCATTAATGTAAAATCCCTCTTGATCCAGTTAAATGATTCTTTATGAATTTTTTTTTATAAGATGTCAACTTCTTTAGTTTTACGTTAAGATTTGTGACCATTACTTTTATAGCCGTTGAACAGTGATCATCTGGGTAGTTTAAATATAAGGCTTTAACGAACCAATTTTCTACTCAGACAAAGGAAGCGATGGCCTCATCCAGTAGAATTGCCCCTTATGAAGCCCATTTTTTGGAGCTCGTAAAAGAGGTGGCGTCTTTGGGCTTTTCCCTTGACCAAGCCCAAGATGAGCTTCATCAAGTCAAGCTCGAACGTGATCGTCTACGGGAAAAATGAAAGTTGATTGAAATTACAACTCGAGCGATGTTATCCGAGCGACCCCAAGAGTCTGTCACCATCGCACACCTTACCCTTAGGTCTTATGCAGCTATTTTAAGGGGTTATGTAACAAATAAGTAGCACCATGTTCATGTACATTATTTTTGTATATAATAATGAATATAATTTCTAGTCATCTTTTATACATTGTAATTAGTTTTTAAAGTACAAATGGTGTTTTTAGTTATTATTTAATTAAGAATTATATTTTATTAAATTAAAGGATTTTTGAATTAAATAAAATTTTATCAAAATATTATTATTAATATTAAATTAATTTTTTATTAAGTATAAATGATCTTATAATTTTATGAGTGCAATTAAAATTTTTATTAAGGTTTGAAAGCCATTTCTGTCAAAACCCGTGAATTTTTTTATAAATGTCGGTTTTTATTTTAAAAGTGAAAATTCACATATTTATAAAATTATTTAGATAAAATAAATATTATTTTTGGAATCAGGACATCGAAATTATCCAACGGTAAATTTTTCATAATTTTCTGAGACAGTCAAATTTTTGGGTAAAAATTAAATACCATTTAAATATATAATGTGTTTTATGACATCATAATGACGCAATGGTGATGTAATAAAATACCATAATCCTTATGTTCGGCCAATATGTGTTTTATAATTAAAATAATGAGTTTTTGGGTTTGTTTGACTTACTTTTCAAAGGATTAATGGAGCCCTCAAGACTTATTCAACACTTTGCCTTTTTAAATTAATTTCCATGGGAGTGTGACTCACCTCCACATAAGCAACCCTAATTTTTTAATAATTTCGGACCTTGTACTTGTAAAATATTGTTTTCCTCTTTCCTTTTCCAGAAACCATGTGCAAATAGCATGGGATGGTTTGTGGTTTGGATTATTTTAATATAAGGGGTCCCAAACGTAAATAATAAAGAATTGTCTCACCTTTCCTATATAAACCCACCCAAGCTCCCACTTCCCCCTCACTCAAAGCCCTTGAAGTTCGTCCAACCTCTGCCCTAATCTCTCTAGAATCCTCTCAAGGTTCCCCAAGCTCCCAAGAAGCCTCTCACAAGCCTCTCTCTAGCCTTTGGAAGCACACTTCCAAGTAAGGGTTTTTTTCTTCCTTTCTCAATTTTGTCAATTTTCTTTAAGTTGTATTACCCTTTTAATTTCAATTATGAATGTTGGGGTATAGTTTTGCACCTCCCACATACTTCCCTCTTATTGTTTTAATGATGGGATAACCCTTTCTCTCTCATTAAATGCCTCCCATGTACACCCGTTACTATGCCGAAATTCCGAAAGGAACTTCTCTCTCTTCTTTTACATTCAAGCAATACTTTTGTATCATGAATCTAAATTTCATTTCTATTGTTGGGACATGTATATATATGATCTCATTACTTTACATTACATGTAAATATGATGAGGAACCCCTTTCTCTCTCATCAACCTTTTTTATGAATTCTTATGTCACGCCGTTACGCTGCCGAAATCGCACCGATTTTCTAAGCCAATGTCTTTGTGTAGTGAATACCATGCCCATTTCTCCATCAAGGGTATTCACCTTTATGAACATTTACATATTTATTATAAATTTTCATGTATTAATTCCACATTCCTTTATCGTGGAAGAAATTATTATGTTTTATGAATCCATGTTTTATGATCCATGTGGCACACTTATGCATGAAATGAAATGTTTAAGAAGGGTGCGCCCTTTATAATGCTTCAATGCATTGAGTAAAGTATAGTATCATGATACGTCATGTGCAATGAGTGTTTACTCATTCTAATTCAAGTGCAACGAGGGTTTACTCGTGCTTCAAGTGCAATGAGGGTTTACTCATGCTCCATGTGCAATGAGCCTTGGCTCATGCTAATTCAATGTTAAGTGTTGTTGCCACATTTCCATGTTATGATTATCATGCTTTATCATGCCTTTATGTTCATGTTTCTCTTATGATCTATTGATATTCCCATTTCCTAACATGTATTTTACTCCTCATGTTATTCATTATGTACTCCCTTACTGGGCTTTATAGCTCACCCTTTTCTTATGCATGTCCTCAGGTTATCCCATGCAATGCTAAGTACGAAGGAATGTAGTGGTCATGTAAAGGAAGTTTTCAATAAAGATGTTGTATTTCAAGTTTAAATTTTTTATGTAATGATCCTAATACCCAAAGACACTAAACCTCTCGATCTTCTTTGTTGTATCAAGTGAAGTTTTATGTAATAAAGCATGTTTAAGTTGTAATAAAAAGAAGGGTTGTAATAGTTGGTATCAGAGGATAGGTTTAGATATTTTTGGGATTAGGAAACCCTATTAAATCCTTAGATAGAAGACTAAGCATAATAAAAATATCCCTAAGTTTTGTTAAATACTAAGTAAGTGGTTTATCAAACAAATACATCCCTGTCTGGATACGAGCAGGTAGAGGTGGCTCTGGCACAGATGTATCCTAGGGGTAAAACCCGAAAACACCGCTTTGAGCTAGACTCGAACGGGAACTAGTGCACGACAACGGGACTTGCTGCACTCTTGGTAATGACACTCCCGGGGGATATTTTTTGATAAATTCACAATCTTAGTATGAACCCTTATTAAGGGAAAAATTCCCCTAAGAATATATGTTAGAAGGAAGATCATGAAAAGCCTGGATTGAATCCTATAGACTCATGAGTTAAAGAGATTAAAGTTTATTTATAAGTCATCAACTTTTGTATTTGGATTACCCTTTATGTGTTACCCCTAACTTTCCTTTTATTCCAGCCAATGGCCGGTAATAGGAGAACTTGGCCTAACAACCGTTGTGAAGATCAGTGTGATGATTGTACTTATGAGATTCCCAATCCAATGGGAGCGGGAATCGCGAACTTTGTCATGCTTCTCTCTCAGCTAACTCAAGTTTTGAATAGAAACACTGGTCAAGAGGAATGTTCAACCCCCCCTAAGAAAGAACAAGTCGCTATTGAAAGCTTCATGAGACAAAGGCCTCCTACTTTTAGTGGATCATCCGATCCCACGATCGCTGAACAATGGATAAACTCCATTGAAAAGATATTCTCCATCCTCCAATGCTCTGAAAAAGAGAAGGTTCTCCTAGTGGCTTATCGTATGGAGGGTGAAGCTGATCAATGGTGGACTTTGATCAAAAATACGAAGCCTGAGGAGGAGATTGAGGCTTTGGAATGGAAGGAATTCTGGAAGATGTTTTTCGATAAATATTTTCCGTGCACCCTCCGTCTTAAGATGGAAAGGGACTTCCTTTCCCTCAAACAGAAAAATGAAGAATCTGTGGGAGCGTACAAGGCAAACTTCACAAGGATTGCATGATACGCTTCCGACTTTGTCATTACCCCTGAATGCAAGGTTGACCGCTTCTTTGGTGGGCTGAAGCCTAGCTTGCGGAAAGCATTAGCGATCCGTGACTTCGAAAGCTATGAGGAAATTCTCCGATGTGCCCTCAAGGTTGAAATGGAGATCGGAGAATCACAGGGGTATCATGGGGACAAGAAGCGTAAGGTGGACTTCAAAGATGGTGGTTCGATGGATAAATCCAACGGCGCTAAAAAGTTATAGCACCCCACTTGCCAAAAGTGTGGAAAGAAACAACCTGGAAATTGCCTTAGGGGGACAAGAAAATACTTCAAGTGTGGAAGAGAAGGGCACCTAGCTGTTAACTGTCAGCACGAAGGACCCGCGGCTACGACAGAGGAGAGGAACACTCCGTTCGAACCTCAACGCATTGTTCAATTCTACAAATGCAAAGAACCGGGTCATTTTGCAAATCAGTGCCCTAATACAAGGGTTATCGAAGGCAACCAACAACCTCCAAGATAGCAAGGAAGAACTTTTGCCATCACTTTTGCCGAAGTGAACCCCGAGAACGAAGTGGTGACAGGTACGCTAGTTATTCATTCAAGAATATCGAATGTAATTTTTGATTCAGGTTCTACGCATTCTTTTATATCTCAAAAGTTTAGTAGAACGATCCATGCACCACCACAAATCATGGAAGTAAAGATGTCGGTGAGTACGGAAAATGGGGAAATCATTGCATCCCATGAGTATAAGTCCTCCCCTGTTATAATATGTGGATTGAATTTCCCAGTGAACCTCGTCATACTCCCTTTGGTGTAATTTGATGCAATTCTTGGCATGGATTGGCTTTCCTTATATAGAGCCAACATAAATTTTCGGGAGAGGGAAATCACACTCCATATGGAGAATCGACAACCGATTCTTTTCAAGTGTCAGGAGGAAGATGGATCTCCTTTAGCTCCATCATCTCAAGCATGGATATTACTGCCTTATGAGCACGCATATCTGGCTCAGATGATTGACTCCAAGGAAGAAACCACCCTTGAAGAAATGCCTATTGTGAGGGAATTCGCTGAAGTATTTCTCGAGGAACTTCCTGGTCTTCCTCCAAAAATAGATGTTGAGTTCTCAATTGAACTTATACCTGGGGCACTACCAATATCCAAGACTCCATATAGAATGGTTGTTGTTGAGCTTGAAGATCTGAAGAAACAACTACAGGAGAATCTGGATAAAGGGTTTATACGCCCAAGTGCATCACCATGGGGTGCACCAGTCCTCTTCGTCAAGAAGAAGGATGGGTCAATACGGCATTGCATCGATTATTAAAATTAACAAAATCACGATAAAGAACAAGTATCCTCTCCCAAGAATCGATGACTTGTTTGATCAGCTGTGTGGAGCACAATACTTCTCCACGGTGGACTTGCGGTCGGGATATTATCAAGTAAGGGTGAAGAATGAAGATATCCCCAAGACTGCTTTTCGTACAAGGTATGGGCACTATGAATTCATAGTAATTCCTTTCGGACTCACCAATGCTCCATCAATATTCATGGACTTTATGAATAGAGTCTTTAGAGATTACCTAGATAAATTTTTGGTAGTCTTTATATATGATATTCTAATATACTCCAAAACCAAGGAGAGCCATGAGGAGCATTTAAGAACTGTACTGGAGACTTTGCGCAAGGAGAAGCTCTATACCAAGTACAGCAAGTGCGAGTTCTGGTTGAAGGAGGTATCATTCTTGGGCCATATCTTCACAAGAAATGGTATATCTATGGACCCCTCCAAAACAGATGCAATTGAGGGATGGTCGAGGCCAACATCGGTAACTGATATCCGTAGCTTCTTGGGGTTAGCTGGATATTATCGACGATTTGTGAGAAATTTCTCACGATTGTCCAACCCTCTTACCAAGCTAACTCGAAAGGGAGTAAAGTTTTCTTGGAGTTATGAATGCGAAGAAGGCTTAAAGGAGTTGAAAATGAGGCTTATCACTGCACCCGTGCTCACTTTACCCACAAGTGGGGAGCTTTTTGTGGTATTCAGTGATGCTTCGAAGAAGGGATTAGGATGTGTGCTAATGCAGAATGATAAAGTGATATCCTATGCCTCAAGGCAGTTGAAAATCCATGAGTGAAACTATCCAACGCATGATCTGGAGTTGGCGGCGGTGATCTTTGCCTTGAAAATCTGGCGGCATTATCTCTATGGAGAGAAATGTGAAATATATACTGACCACAAGAGTCTTAAATATATATTCACACAGAAAGAGCTCAGTATGCACCAGAGAAGATGGATAGATCTCATCAAGGATTATGACTTTTCAATACATTACCACCCTGGGAAAGCAAACAAGGTGGCAGATTCCCTAAGTAGAAAGGATCCAGCTATTCTATCAATGATGAGAATTGAGAAGGATCCAATCTTCTTAGACTTGATGAAGATGGATATGGGAATCATAAAGAAGGGAACATCATCAATCCCTTCACAAATGATTGCACAACCATATCTTTTGGAAAGGATAAAGGATTCTCAAAATAATGATGCGGGAATCCAAGAAAAAGTGGAAGCTATCAAAAAGGGAAAATCCTCAGAGTTTAATGTTAATGAATAAAGAATTGTGCGGTTTGGGAAAAGACTATGTGTTCCATCAAGTCCGGAGCTGAAGAAAGAACTTTTGGATGATGCACATAGTTCAAATTTCTCTATTCACCCAGGGAGCACAAAGATGTATCAAGATCTCTGAGAAAACTTTTGGTGGGATAATATGAAGAAGGAGATCTCTGAATATACATCAAAGTGCCTGGTGTGTCAGCAAGTGAAGGCAGAGAGGCAGAAGTCTAAGGGGATAATGCAACCATTGCCCATACCAGAATGGAAATGGGAGAACATCACCATGGACTTTGTCACCGGACTTCCACGGACATCCAAAGGCAACAATGCAATCTGGGTTGTTGTGGATCGTCTTACAAAGACTGCACACTTCATTGTTATTCGATAGGATTTCTCTTTGGATCAACTAGAACGGATATATATCAGGGATGTGGTACGGTTGCATGGAGTACCACTATCTATTGTTTCTGATCGAGATCCAAGATTCACCTCTATGTTTTGGAAGAGTCTTCAACATGCTCTGAATACTGAACTAAACTTCAGTACGGCCTATCATCCTCAAACTGATGGCCAATCCGAGCAGACTATCCAAACACTTGAGGATATGTTGAGAGCGTGCTCAATGGACTTTAAAGGAGGATGGGATCAACATCTTCCTCTGGTTGAGTTCTATTATAATAATAGTTTCCACTCGAGCATCCAAATGGCACCATATGAAGCCCTGTATGGGAAAAGGTGTAGAACACCGGCATGTTGGGATGAGGTCGGTGAACGTAAGCTGCTTGGACCAGAAATGGTCGAAGAAATGGTGGAGAAGGTGAAAACCATTCAGCAGCATATCAAGGCAGTCCAAAGTCGACAGAAGAGTTATGCAGATAATTGTCGACGAGACCTTGAGTTTAATGTCGGAGACATGGTGTTTTTACGCATATCTCCGTGGAAGAAGGTCATGAGGTTTGGAAAGAAAGGGAAGTTAAGTCCAAGGTACATCGGCCCCTTCGAGATTCTTGATCGTGTTGGGGCTGTGGCCTATCGACTAGCACTTCCACCTACTATGGCCAAGGTGCATGATGTATTCCATGTATCCCTCTTAAGGAAGTACATACCAGACCATTCACATGTACTCTCTTCCGAGGTGGTACAATTAGAATACGATCTTTCTTATGAGGAGCAACCAGTGAAGATATTAGATCGTAGAGAAAAAGTTCTACGAAATAAGACAATGCCCCTAATCAAGGTGTTGTGGAGAAACCACAAGTTTGAATAAGCAACTTGGGAGTCGGAGGATATGATGAAGCTAAGTTACCCACATTTGTTTTAGTGTGGGAAAAGGAAAATTTCGAGGGCGAAATTTCTTAAGGGGGGAATGTTATAACGACCCAAAGTTTCATTAATGTAAAATCCCTCTTGATCCAGTTAAATGTTTCTTTATGAAAAATGTTTCTATAATATGTCAACTTCTTTAGTTTTACGTTAAGATTTGTGACCGTTACTTTTATAGTCGTTGAACAGTAATCATCACTGTAGTTTAAATATAAGGCTTTAACGAACCAATTTTCTACTCAGACAAAGGAAGCGATGGCCTCATCCAGTAGAATTTCCCCTTATGAAGCCCATTTGTCGGAGCTCGGAAAATAGGTGGCGTCTTTGGGCTTTGCCCTTGGCCAATCCCAAGCCTAGCTTCATCAAGTCAAGCTCGAACGTGATCGTCTACGGGAAAAATGGAAGTTGATTGAAATTACAACTCGAGCGATGTTATCCGAGCAACCCCAAGAGTCTGTCACCATCGCACACCTTACCCTTAGGTATTATGCGGCTATTTTAAGGGGTTATGTAACATATAATTAGCACCATGTTCATGTACATTATTTTTGTATATAATAATGAATATAATTTCTAGTCATTTTTGATACATTGCAATTAGTTTTTAAAGTACAAATGGTGTTTTTAGTTATTATTTAATTAAGAATTATATTTTATTAAATTAAAGAATTTTTTAATTAAATAATATTTTAATAAAATATTATTATTAATATTAAATTAATTTTTTATTAAGTATAAATGATCTTATAATTTTATGAATGCAATTAAAATTTTTATTAAGGTTTGAAAGCCATTTCTGTCAAAACCCGTGAATTTTTTTAAAAATGTCGGTTTTTATTTTATAAGTGAAAATTCACATATTTAGAAAATTATTTAGATAAAATAAATATTATTTTTGGAATCAGGACATCGTAATTATCCAACGGTGAATTTTTCACAATTTTCTGAGACAGTCAAATTTTTGTGTAAAAATTAAATACCATTTAAATATATAATGTGTTTTATGACATCATAATGACCCAATGGGGATGTAATAAAATACCATAATCCTTATGTTCGGCCAATATGTGTTTTATAATTAAAATAATGAGGTTTTGGGTTTGTTTGACTTACTTTTCAAAGCATTAATGGAGCCCACAAGACTTATTCAACACTTTGCCTTTTTAAATTAATTTCCATGGGAGTGTGAATCACTTCCACATAAGCAACCATAATTATTTAATAAGTTCGGACCTTGGCCTTGTAAAATATTGTTTTCCTCTTTCCTTTTCCAGAAACCATGGGCAAATACCATGGGATGGATTGTGGTTTGGATTATTTTAATATAAGGGGTCCCAAACCTAAATAATAAAGAATTCTCTCACCTTTCCTATATAAACCCACCCAAGCTCCCACTTCCTCCTCACTCAAAGCCCTTGAAGTTCGTCCAACCTCTTCTATAATCTCTCTAGAATCCTCTCAAGGTGCCCCAAGCTCCCAAGAAGCCTCTCAAAAGCCTCTCTGTAGCCTTTGGAAGCACACTTCCAAGTCAGGGTTTTTTTCTTCCTTTCTCAATTTTGTCAATTTTCTTTAAGTTGTATTGCCCTTTTAATTTCAATTATGAATGTTGGGGTATGGTTTCTCACCTCCCACATACTGCCCTCTTATTGTTTTAATTATGGGAGAACCCTTTCTCTCCCATTAAATTCCTCCCATGTACACCTGTTACTATGCCGAAATTCCGAAAGGAACTTCTCTCTCTTCTTTTACATTCAAGCAATACTTTTGTATCATGAATCTAAATTACATTTCTATTGTTGGGACATGTATATATATGATCTCTTTACTGTCCATTACATGTAAATAATATGATGAACCCCTTTCTCTCTCATCAACCTTTTTTATGAATTCTTATGTCACGTCGTTACGCTGTCGAAATCGCACCGATTTTCTAAGCCAATGTCTTTGTGTAGTGAATACCATGCCCATTTCTCCATCAAGGGTATTCACCTTTATGCACATTTACATATTGATTATAAAGTTTAATGTATTAATTAGACATTCCTTTATCGTGGAAGAAATGATTATGTTTTATGAATCCATGTTTTGATGATCCATGTGGCACACTTATGCATGAAATGAAATGTTTAAGAAGGGTGCACCCTTTATAGCGCTCCAATGCATTGGGTAAAGTATAGTATCATGATACTTCATGTGCAATGAGTTTTTACTCATGATAATTCAAGTGCAACTAGGGTTTACTCATGCTTCAAGTGCAATGAGGGTTTACTCATGCTCCATGTGCAATGAGCCTTGGCTCATGCTAATTCAATGTTAAGTGTTGTTTCCACATTTCCATGTTATGATTATCATGCTTTATCATGCCTTTATGTCCATGTTTCTCTTATGCTCTATTGATATGCCCATTGCCTAACATGTATTGTACTCCTCATGTTATTCATTATTTACTCCCTTTCTGGGCTTTATAGCTCACCCTTTTCTTATGCATGTCCTCAGGTTATCCCATGCAATGCTAAGTACGAAGGAATGTAGTGGTCATGTAAAGGAAGCTTTCAATAAAGATGTTGTATTTCAAGTTTAAAGTTTTTATGTAATTATCCTAAGCCCCAAAGACACTAAACCTCTCGATCTTCTTTGTTGTATCAAGTGAAGTTTTATGTAATAAAGCATGTTTAAGTTATAATAAAAAGAAGGGTTGTCATAGTAACCCTGAGAATTCTATGGGAAATACATCTGGAAACTGATGAATAAATACAAGAAAAATAGTAATCCCATCCTCTTACATTGATACTAAAGAAAAATCTACCAACTGATATGAGATCATCCCAACTTCTGGTTCCAAAAATCCCTTTTCACCCACCTTCACATTTTTCTTTCCACTAAAGAGATGATCGATGCCACCACTCATCATAAAAGTAACCTTTCATGCATAAATAGTTCATATGTTCCTTAAACATCATTTTCCAATCCATAACTTGGATTATATCATACCCATCCTCCTCAATCCCTGAGAAGTACAATTTCAACTCAACCTCATCCAAAACTATACAACATTATCTACCTATGAAGGCCTAACACTCACTTTGATGTAGAGGAGTATGATGTTTTAAAATATAATGCATCATTTCCACACATAAACCCATAAAATAAACCACATGAGAATAAATGAAATAATGAGAAGCGCTTGTATCAAATAACACATTAATTAAGGTAGAAATAAAAAATAATCATACCTTTAATCAGGGATGGTCCTTCCTGATCATCCACCACAACCTACTCAACTACAAATAAACTACTTTTTTGCCCCAGTTTTCTCTTTATTACCATGCTGCAACATTCTCTTATGAGGATTTGTTGCATTCCTAGAATCACCCTGACTAACTCAGCTATGCTGATGAGGGGTATGCTTCTACCCTCGTCCTCTTGAGGCATAGGATGCATGCGACCCCTAAGGAGTGTCATGGACACCCAAAAATGGATCATTTACATAATAACACTGATGATTCCCCATATTATTAAGATTATAATATGCTAGAGGTTGTTTCGTACAATCTCACTTCATGTGACCTGTGGAACCACACTAAAAACATCTTATATTACTCTGAGGCATTGGAGTAAGATTAATTGATATTTCCATTGGGTTTTGAGCCATACTCTCACCCTAGAAATAAGTGTCCCTATTCCAATTGATCCTAAATTTAGAGTTCCCACTATTCCCCATGGGTTCCAACATGCTTCCCCCACCTGTATTCCCCAAGATATCCCTTTCATCCACTATTTCTATTCACCATTTATGTATAATCACTAATATAAAGGACTATAATTTTGGAATGAATTTCATGCCTCAATCCAGATTCAAATATTTTTTCCTTTAATGATTTACTAGTAGCTATCTCATGTGAAAACCCTACTAAGTTCATCAACGGAGATGAATATTCTATCACTAACATTTTATCCTGATTTAAGCTGAATAAATCCATTGTGCATTGAATTTTGAACGTATGATGGTTGGAATTTTTATTAAAAAATTCATAAAAAACCTCTCATATCATACATTGGTCTATTCCATCCTGGACCCCCAACTCCCACCACTGACGTCCATGATCTTCCAACATGTACATCACTAAATTCACATTCAACTCAGATGGTGTTTCCAGTAAATAAAATATCAGATTCATCCAATTCGAACACACTTCTACCCTTTTTGGATCCAAATAACCCAAAAAATTGGTGAAATCTGCTTTTGAAACTGAACTGAGCAATCCACATGCCTTGGCTCATCGCTTCTATTCCTACTTTCCACACCTTGGAAGTTTTTCACTATACTCTGTATAAGCTACTGGTTCACCAGGGTATTAGGTGAAATCACATTTTTTGTCGTATCTTCTGGTTGGTGTCTATTACATCTACTTGATACCATTTTTATCAATACAAGAATCACCATAAGTCTCACTCCCTATAAATTAAAGGTTTTAAATTTAAAATTATATCAATTTCTAGTAGTTACAACCATTCTTTCAAAAAATTATATTTTTTCCAAGTTCAACCATATTTGAAAAATCCTCTTTTTTTGAAAATTGACCCATTTTCCAAATACCACAACCATTAACTATTGAAAACCATACCTTTTGAAAACCAATTCCATATTTTTAAAAAATTAATACATTCATATCACAACAAAAATAATTATTCCAAATGAAATATGAAATCCTAGTGGGAAGTCATTCCTACCATGTTTGTCAAGGTCATCTCATTGGCTACACCAACGATAAAGAGATCATGCTCTTATAAGTGTCTCCAAAACACTTATGTACCCAACTCCCTGGTAACTTGATGTTTAGAAAAAAAGGGTTGGCTACATTTTTTTAGTGTATACATTTCTTTTTCTGATAATCCTACACATTGATACCATCCCAACTCAATTAATACACCAAGATCGATTGTCATCTCCAACACTGACCAATAATGCCCAGACTGAACAAGACCGACATTACATGTATGTCAAGGAGCTAACAAGTTGATACCACATTAAACATCTTGGCCCTTCTTGTTGTCTTGATTATAGGTAGAAGTGATAATCAGCCTTAAGAAACATACCCAAGGTGCTAAAGGGTGAAATAACTATCAAGGGCTTCACAAAAAATTTGGGGGAAATTTTCCCATGAAATGAAAAGTACCAACCAAACCTTCCAATACTAGGATAACCATATGATTCATGTTAACAATGTTTCAAGATTCCACCATACCAAAGTAATAATAAAACCAAACCACAACAATCCACAATTATAGTACAATGCAAAAGACTAAACAAAAAAACCTGAAGTAGCCCTAACAAAACTCCACTGCTCCAAACCAAGCTCTATGGTCCAACAACCATAATAGCACACAAGATTCACGATGAACTACTAAAGAAATGATATCCTTTACTGTTACATATGTCCTGGATTATAACATCTAAAAAAGCACCAGTGTCAAAACAGGTGGTGAGTAATAATACTCAATAGGTTTTCCTGAAATGGCCTCTCTACACATGCCACTAGGATAGAGCTATTAGGATAGTTATATAAAACAATTTATATAAATCCATTAATGAATTTAAATAATTAACAAAATTCCAAATACATCCTTACCCAAACTAATTCACCCAAATCAACACAATCCCATGGAAAAAAAACCAACCAATGCAACCAAACACGTCATTAACTCAAATACCCTTTCTCATTATCAAAACACATTCCAATTTCATGTCCACACATATATCCCACCCATATACCCATGTTTCACACACCCAAAACCATGCTCAGTGTCACCATTAATGGTGGAACTTCATGGCCAAACTCATCCACATTTTATAGTGATCCTTCATGCCCACTTACCTTTAATGGTGTTCCTTCATGCCCAATATCCATATTTCCCAACCATGATTAACCCCATAAAAAACCATGTTAACCACATTTATCAAAATAACATGAATCAATAATTTCCCAAATCCATGCCACACAACAATTTTCAACATCATATAAACCAAAAATTTCCAAAAAAACATTCCAAGATAACAATTCTCTAACCAATAATCCTTTAATCCAAATCATAATTTCAACAATATGCCAAAACTGTTTCAATAAAAATCACATCTTATTGAAAACACAAATTTTCCCCATCCATGCACAATGCCACTTTAATAGAAGCCACATTTTATTGATAACCATTTTCACAACTCATTTTGCAAAAAATAAATCCAACATACCAATTTTAAAAGCATAATTTTAAAATCCCACAACAATCACAATTCACCACAATAACCCATTTTCCCTCAATTCCACAGACATCACAAAATGGGTATCCAACAAATATTCACAAATCAGTATCACAATAAATCTCAAGAAAAACCATTAATTTGAAATTAAAGCCTTAGAGTTCTATCAAAATGGAGATAAGAGTGAAGCCACCTACCTTAGGGTTCTGGTGAAATCGACCAATGCCCAACCTCACCACAAATTGAGGTGAACTCTCCCCCAAAACCACCATATATCTCTTTTCTTACCCTCAAAAATAACAACTCTAATCATTTTAGGAAACAAAATCCATAGATCTACATGTGACGGGTGTAGATCTTGAAAACCAAGAGAGAGGGAGATGTGGATCTAAGAAGAACCACAACGACGACCATGGAGAGAGATATACCAAGGTATATTTTCCTTCAAAGTGGCAAGAAACCCTCAAAATTCCTCAAAGATGACTGGGAGAGGTGCCCTAACCCTTTGTGAGAAGAAATACCAATTTAGACTCAAGTGGGAGGATGTTTGGGGTGTTTTAGGTTAATCCTGAGCCCCTCTCGTTTTTAAAACACAATTTTTAAATATTCTCACAGTTATCTTGCACGGTTAAGAAAAATGAACTTTAACTATGTGACCACTATTATCCAAAAGGGGTTCCCCACATGGTTTCCTCCCACGTTTAGACAAACCATACTCCAACCATGCAGAAGACCACTGTCCCAAGTTGCACACATTACCTGGGTTGCCCGCATAGTTTATAAATTTTGTTCCATAACTATTGCCCACTTTCTCTACCACACTGTGCATAGTTACCTAGGATTGTTGCATGGTTTCCACTAACCGTTCTCAAACCACACACCCCTAGAAAAGTATCCAAACCTTTAAAAAACTCTTACAAACTCTCCCAAACATTAACCAATAAAATTAAACACATAAAAGGCATATATAAAGGCTACATACCTCAAACCAGTGGTACTATAATTATTATCTAGAAATAGAGTCCCCAAACATATTTATAGTTAGTAAAAGATCACCAGGAATAGATAAATGTCTATCTATATAAAAAAATGATCTAAAAAATAGCTAAAAATATAAGGGGTACCAAAATTTATAAATTATGGTTCATGAATAATGTTTTCATTCTCTAGGGAGTTTCTTCATTTAAAATCCTAGTAGTCTATCTTAATTTTCAAATTTAATTAAGATTGATAATTATCAACATATAGTAACATTTAAATTCCCATAAATTATGTCTCTGGTAATTTTAGGTGAGGGAATATATTTTTGTTTCAAAACTAATTTTTTATAATGTTTTATGATTCATAATAGTATTATCAATCTTAAATTAAAAAACTTATCAAACTAGAAAAATGATTATTTTTAAACATTGTGAACCACTTTTACTCATGATAATAATTAATTTTAAACATTATAAGACACTTTTATGTATCAAACAATCAATAAATATGTGGAATGTATTCTTTATTAAATTACTCTAACATTTTTTTAATTCTACTTTTCATTTTAAGAAAAATACTTTTATGTACCAAAAAACAGTAATGGGGCTACTTTTAAGAATTGAATAATGACTCTTATGTATATATATTCTATAAGGGGATTACTTTTACATATTAAAAAATAAATCTTACATATATAGATAGGACTCTTATAAATTAAAATTTTGAAAAACTAATCAGTAAATAAATTTCATTTCTAAGAGGTAGGGTCAATATGTAAAGGTTATTTCATGGAAATGACAATAGATAAGTGTCATTTCCAAGAGTGAAATCCATTATGTAAGGGTTATATTATGGTGATGGACATTTATAACGGTCATAATGTTGAAATTTAAGGGTAATTATAGACTTATCCCAAAAATCAAACAAGACACACAAATGAATAATTACCTAAATTCTCAACTTAAAATTGTCAATGAATTCCCCCACCTCCAAAATGATAAGAAAAAAACCATTAGACTCCCTCAAAAAATTTACAAATGAAAAGGGGAGGGTTCTATAAAATCCATGAACTTATATCATATAGTTATAAAATTATTATCTTCCTTAAGAATCAATAAAAACCTAGAAATAATCAACATACAATTACCCAAATTACCACATACATTCCTATAAGCCATCATACATTCCCAAAATGTGAACCAAGGGAATGATGAACCAATAAAATACCTTCACTAACCAATCATAAATATTAAAAACCCATACCATAAATGTATCTTCATCAAATACATAAAACTATCGAAAATAAATTACATGTGATTCATCATAAAGATATTTACAACTATGAAACACATAGAAAACATAACGAATATTATCGAGCAGCTAAGGTGGAACTAACAGGTATACCACCTTAAAAAAATGACCCAACACCTCAAAAAGACTACTAAAAAATGGAGAAATGAAAATTTATTACCCCAACCTTAATTTTCATGATGAGGGAAGCTCTCATGAACATATGATCTTCAACCTCAAACTACAGTGGCCTCCACCTTTTATAAACATATCAATTTGGATATTCCTAGACCACCCTCATCTAATCTTGATTTATATGAAAATTACCAGTCATTATCCAAACCACATCTAATCCATGGACTGAAAACTCCACATATTTGCTAAAAAATAGATATCTTAATGGGTTTCTATATAAATCCCCAAATAGAGACATGAAAAATGAAGAGTGAAAGATATTATTATAGGAAAACTCAAACAATGGTTGATGATTCAACCATAACCCATAAATTTATAAAAATAGGCATAAAATATATCCTATAACATCTTGATGGTGTATTTTATCTAATTACTCATTAGGGTATGAAAGGAAGTGATATTCTTAACTGAGATAAAAAAAGAACACTAAATGTGTTCTTAGACTCGTGAGGTAAAATGATGATTTGGATCAAATGTGATGGCCCTCGGTTCATCATGGAGATTCAGTAACCCATTCACATACCTCCTTTACAATACATCCAATTAACTAAATTTTCTAATTTCAATAAATGAGATGACTCCATCAATTGATATATGATCACTCAATTAGCATTACATCCTCAATTATCTCAATGAAAAATGATCATGAAATCCATTGGAATATCATCCAACTTCCACTTAAGGATATCTAATGGTGAAAATAGGGAACCATAGACAATATTCCATAACATTATCTACTAATAGACCAAATAGTTCACCTATTTCCAAAAAAATGGTGACACATGATTTTGGGTGTTTATTATTGTTGAAAATTGATTCATATATGGTTCAAAATTTTTGTTTCAATCATAAAAAACCAATGGTTCCTATATCGATGATAGGATAAGAACCTACTTACCTAAGTTAGGTGGTCACTGATGTATTTTTATAATGATGCATAGGAACTAAAATTGGTCAAGAGGATGGGAGGTCAGGCTCATCATAACCTATTAGGGAGAATTATTTCCTAATCCATGACTCTATTATAGATTTAAGATATATTTGGGAGTTCTTCACAAATCCCATTATTGGACTTGTTACCCATCCTATATTAGCAGTAAATTAATATAATTTATTTATTTGATCCATATATATGTATTAAAGGTTCTACATAAATTAAACCATCTATATGTACCATACGGTCTCCATCTTATTTTATTACTTGATGATTCCATGTTTTAGGGAACTATGCTTAAAAGCCACACAGATGGTCTCTCTGATGTTTAAAGCCATACATGAATAAGATGACTAGTTTGGTGTTGGTATTGGTCCCATGATATTGATTATTACATAAAATTTTGAAATTAATAATAAACCACATAGTTTAGTTCCATTTAACAGGACACATTCTAACTTTTAAGGTCCTGTGACGAGGACTAGACCACGAAGTTTAAAATATTGAAGTAAGGGAATCTAGGTGAATGGTTCCTAAAAGAGGCCTATCTGAGGATTATACATGATTTTACCTTTGGGTTTTACCTAGAAGGTAATGTATCCCTATGGTATTTTGTTGATAATTGAAGGAATATGGATCAGGGAAGACAGACCTCACTAAGGATGTGGCCCGATGGGTTGGGTTAATGATATGTGGGTTAAGCCTCAGGGAGGCATCCAACGTATCCCATCGAGATGGGAATCAAATACCATGTAGTTCATTTTATGTCTTTGATTATACCTAATGTGGATTCCATTGATTACTTAATTGGTAATTTGGACCTTTGAAGGATTATATGGAAAGGAATGTGGCCCTTTAAGAAGAAATAGCACATAGGCTTACACCTAAGAAGGAGCCCCTATAGTTTTCATCTTACCATGATAGTGGAATAATCACTATAGATACCTAAACCTACATATTCCATTCTTGTGTGAGGAACAAGGTTTAGTGGGTGATCAGTCCCATTACATGAATACCTAATTGAAGGGGACTTAAACTTGAAGAGGAATCCTGAAGCCAATTATCCTTCCTCTCCTACTAATGGATTAGGGAGGGGATTTATAGAATGTATGAGTGATATGAAATAATAAAATAAAGGAATGGGGATTTATCCATGAGGGATGTAGTTAAGAATCTTCTCTTCATCCGATGGTGGATGAGGGAGGGAACACAATAAGTTATTCAAAATGAATGACAAGTATATTACTCTAGGGGAATGACAATGTTTGTTTTTTATCAATATTTAAACCATAGATTGGTGATTACACAATGATAAATTTGAAAATAGAAGGTAAAAATTCTTCCTAAATCACATTATGTTTAATAAATCATTTGGGAGGTATTTGCTTCTACTTAGAATGGGAAGAGTCATGCTGCCACAATAAGGATTGGGGTCCTCATTAAATGGTGAAATCATGATTGAAAATATCTTGAAGACCCCATCAATTAAGAATGATAATAATGGTAGATACATTAAAAATATAATTACTTATCAAAAGGGTGGAAAACTAGTGTTCCTGATACCTTGATCATGTATATCTAGTGGCCTCAAGGGAAGAATTAATAACATCATTCCTAAATAGAAGACTTGGGTAAAGGATGAAGGAATTTTAGGGAGGAAAAATACCTGGTTCTTGGGTTGCTTAGGTTGGATGCCTTGGCTGATGGGTTTCTAAGTAGTAATCCTAAGGTGATGGGTCACTAAGGTGGGAATCCCTAGGCAATGGATCACTGATGTGGGAAGTCTTGGGCATTCAGTCGCCTAAGTGATGTATCTTGGTCAGATGGTCTCCTATGTAACAAATACCAGGTAGTTGGTAAATCAAGTGAGGAAACCCAAGTGGTTGGTCGTGAGGTGAGGGACCATAAGATGTTAGTTTATTAGGTGGGGGCCCATATGGTAGTTCTCCTAGGTGTAGGACCTCAGGTAGTTGGTCACCCTAAGGAGGGCCCCCAGGTGGTTGGTCACCCAGGTGATGTCTTTTGGATATCCACTTACCACTACATAAGTTAATTTTTATTATGTCTTATAGTTAAATAGGTTACCTAAGAGAGGTTTTGGTGACCTAATTGAATCATCTCAAGTAGTATTTATCTCTATTCTAGAAGCAGTAAAATCTTACTTCATGTAGTAGAGAAGGGGTTTATTTATAAGAAAAAATCAAGAGGCAGGGTGGAGGAAGATGATAAAGGAAGTGGTGAACATAAGTTTGATGGGAAGGGTTGGTTGTGCTTCCAAAGAGGACCTTGAGAGAGGTTAGCTGAGAGACTAAAAGAGACCCTAATTGAGGAAAAAATATCAAATAGAGGTAACCCAATGTGAAGTAATATGACCTTTCCCTAGGGTTTCATGGTCTCCTCTTCCTTTCCCCTTTATTCCAAAAGTAAAAGTTCTAACAAATACCCCCCCCTCAGAATGGGATTTGAGAAGATTGATGAGGATCATATTATAAGGTCACCCCTCCCTTCTAGATTTATAAAAAGTGCATATATATACTATTCATTTAGGTACATGGGAAGATCCATGATTGAAAATGGTGGTGGGGTGAATTGGCCATGCCGAGTGGGTCACTTTGGGTATACTGAGTGAGATGACTAAATTCTTTATAAATACCCATTACCTAAACATGTGATTCTATTCCTCATTCAATATTTTTTTATTCTTTATGGTGGGTGCTAGTTATCTTTTCACCTTAGTGGGGCCACCCTAGTGAGGGGTGTAAGAAGGGCTACTATAGTGGGGGACCTAAGCAGGCCCACCCTATAGAGGGGGCCTGAGCTGGGCCACCTAATCAAGGGGTCTCATTGGGAACACCCTAGCGATGGGGATTTAGTTAGGCCAGTGTAGCGAGGTGGCCTCAGTGGGGAAACCCTATTGAGACTATCTTAGGGTAGTTACATGGGAAATTATTTCACATTTTAAAATTCTCACCTAGTTTTATTTAGACCAAGTTTATCCTCATTTGAGGTATCTGTCTATGAATTCATTATTTATTATGATAAATTATTTTTTAAAATAATTTGTAGACTTTAATGTTTCATGCTATTTTTAAATTATCTCATATATTGTAGTTTTATCTCATATTAATCATATGGTTGTTGAGGTACATAAATAGTCCAATGGTTACAAAGAACACTATCTACCAGCTTAATTCAAGTTCCAGACAAAACAACATCAGAAGTACCCAACATCATATTTTTCCCTATCTGGGAATTGAATGCTATCATATACAGAAATTACTCACCCATATATCTTTTCCCCTGATTCATGGATTACCGAGTATAATAACTTGAGTGGGTAAAATATATTGGAAAAGGGAGGATATAATCCAAAAGGAACCAGATGGTTATCATGTGTTCCTTAACACTAAAATTCTTCACCAAACAATAGTATTATCATAACAGAATATGAGATGCATGACTATTACTCCATATTCCACCACTCTTCTAATGATTAGACTATTAGCTAGAATGTTTAGTGGGACGTTATCCCTATGGTAGGCTTCAAAGATAAGTGGATAAGGGCTTATAAGGTCTAGGTAACATGTGCAAATTTTGAATACACACTCAGTATGTCTTATATCTATGAGGCTATATGAGTTTACCAGACATATGCTTATAAGAATAAATGGTTTATCCCAAATATTTTAAGTCATTAGAGTTCCCACACCAAAACCTTTAATATTACTCATGGAGAAGGGGGTATCAGTTTGTGGGACATTTTTATGATCATGGTGGTATTGAACCAAAGGGCCTTATATGATGAGTTTATCCCCCATCAGGCTTCATGGGAAGATATCTAATGAGTGTCAAACATAGAGTTATTGAGAATATCCAAATATGTGATAGATAAAGAGCCATATCCTTGGGTAAATGTAATGATTTATAAATGGATGAATTCTTTTTTTGACCCCAACTAACATAAATATTTATGTATGTTTCCAAAAGTATGTCCCTCAATCTGAAAAAAAGGATATGATAGGTCATACTAGTTAGATATTGACCGGGGAGAGTATGATAAATGGGTATATGACATCATCTCAACAATTATTGAAGGATAATAATTTGTAAGAGTTCATTTCCATGTGGTAAAGTAGGTATCTCCTCCATGTATGTGATTCTAATAATAGTGTCATTCTGGTCATGTTCGTCATGGAAACCAAACTTGTAATGTGGGAGTTGGTGGGTTTGTCTATGCTGGTGTTAGTGAAGATACAACACTTCCTATTTCATGAATATAGTGGGAAGCCACATTTTCTCATTTTAGGGTCATTATAATTTTTTGGGGGTTGGGTTTCATCGCACTTGATTTCCTATTATCTCCAATGTACTATGTGAATCTCTTTGATTCATGTTCATTCCATTTATACATAACATTTCTGGCATCAATCCACTGATTTTTTCTTGTGGGTTACTCTTAATGTTTTTAGTATCCTCAGAGAATTAAAATTATTTTAGTATGGATGACCTATTACTAGCATAATCACTATTTATTTCATTGTTTTTGTGGTTTTTAGTCTTAAAAAATGCATTTTTGGATAGTGTGGTGGTGGCCCAGATTGACTATGAAATTATTTTTGAGGATTATGTGACTTATGAATTTTCATTCCAATTCTAATGAATCAAATATGAAATAGTATTGACTTCATTAAATGTGTTTTAGGAGGAAAATTTTATTGTATCATGACAACGTTTACTGATGATGTCCAAAGAGAGAACATGTGTTATTATCGACCTTCCACCTGAGAAAACATTCATCATACTATTTTCTTATTATACATATAAATAGATATCATTATTACCATGGGGAATATTATACAAGACCATTACCCATGTTACTATTGATTATCCTTTTATTAAGAGAAATCGTTCCACTAATGTTTCCTATAGGAGGCATTAAATAGTTGAGATTCTTGATTCCTCAATGTATGTTAATCCCTAAGAAAAATTATATTTAAGGGACAAGCCTATTCATCAAGGTTATATTCCAAGTAAATCTAGATGGAATATATAGTAGGAGGCCCTGAACATGGTCAAAAATCGTGGGGAGAAATTTATATCAAAGGGGACAAGATATTTTTCGTTCTAAAAAAATTAAGTTTTCCAATGATTCAAAATTGATATATTTAGAGTCTCTCAAGTTAAAAAAATCGAGGACTCTTCAACCACCACTTCAATTTTATGGGTCCTTCTATAAAGTAGAGTGATTATTCCTTAAATTGGAAATATAAAGGATTCCTCATACATAAATTACAACAGTAACCCCTTATAAGTAGGTATGAACAGTCAGAAGCTAGAAATGGTGATTTGATCAACCGATTCAAGGGTTCCCATAACTTGATGGTAAAAGGAAATAAAGAATCTGGGAATTATTGAAGGAATAATTAACTAATCTATAGATGAGGAGTGGTATCTAATTATATACCATATGGATTTAAGTTTATTTATTTTGACATTATATAGTTTTATCTTGAATCTAATTTTCACCCAACTATATTTTTTTTGTACGAAGAGCAGGGAGATGAAATGTGGTAAATTGTAGCAATGTTCAGTTCCACTGACTATGTTTTCAGGACTCTTATAGTGAATACCTTGAAACGGAAATTGATTAGGGAAACTATATCTTGGGAATGATATAATGAAAAAGGAGGAATGTGAAGGTATTTCATCCATTTTACCTCCACCTGGGAATGTTCATCTGTTCGGGGGTGTAACTATTTTTTCAGGTCAAAAATTATTGGAGGACCAAAATACTAACAAACTGTATTTTTCCTGAAGAAATTTTTCAACTTATAGTCTCTCTTTATTTATTATACACACCAGTGTTTAAACATACCAAAGAATAACATTTAGGTTTCAAAACTTTAGGATCCCTCTCTTTTGGAAAATCTAAAGAGCATTATGTGGGTGTCATAACTAGCACCCCAAGTGATGTTCAAATTACTACTGGAATGATTATTGTACGTAACATGGAGGAAACTTTAGTATTAGAGGACCCATTAATGGGGATGGAAGATTATTTTTGAGGGATATAGATATCAACAGATGGGACATCATCGATGTTGTTTATGTTTTCTAATTCTTTGCATACCATGGAGGATCTCTTGGTAGAATTCAACATGTCACCCAGTTAAAAAACCTAATGAGGTTAACCAAGGGTTAGAGTAGCTAGAGGCTAACCATGTATCCTTTACAGGATGATCATCCTTATTAGAGGATTATGTTCACCCTTTTCAAGAGGTTACTACCATGGAGGGTTATCTGAGTTCAATAGGTGACCAGGTTGTGGTGAAAGATGAAATATACCCAGAGGTTCCTATAAAAAAGGATATATTTATAGTTGATACCTCTATCACCGTTAATGGATGAGTATATAATGGTGGATTCACAAAGGTGGTCTCTTTATTTCGAGGGGAAACACACTATAAAAGCTAATGCAGCTGCCAATAAGGGTGAGTATCTATATCTTTTCCTGAATCTAGAACTACTAATCTGATATATAGATATACATATATTTCTTGTATTCTTTTTTGAAAACATAACTATCATGAATGGGGGTCCCCATTTTTTTAGTTTAGATTACTACGTTTTCAATCTCTGAGTAAATTAACATTGTCTATCAATGTGAAAATATTCAGGATTATGTTCTGGTTTCATGGAGAGACTAAGATCCAGTTCAAGAAGTCCTTGATTATTATCAGACTATATATCAATGTTCTCGTAAGGTTATATGGAAACTAACCTTCACCACAAATAGGGATGATCTTCACACACATATGCATCAGCTCAAATTCTACTACATGGACCTTAATTGATGGTGATTATATTATCGATACCTCTATGTCATCTTAAATGATGTTATTCAAGGCCCAGAGTGATGAGGAGTGGTTGAGGGATTCCCTTATCAAGAATAAATAGAAGCAATTTCCAAAAATTGAGCTATAAAACTTTAAAAGGAGTCCGATTATACTCTAATTGAATTAGGGAAACTATCACTCACCAAAACATATTTCATAATATCAATTATTTGTAGAGAATTCTTGGTCTAAGAGGCATAAAGAAATCACTAAGGTGGATATCCTTCTCCTTGTTGAAGAATTAAACCTTGTCCTACTACAATAATTTCACCACATCATTGTGGAGGCCCTGTATTCCTTTAGTGATCTTCAAGAATCTGTAGAGAATCATCTTCTATAGGGTTCTTAGGATAAAGACAGACACAAATATGTGGATGTCCCTCTCATTATTTTGATGAATAAATGAACGGTTTGTTTATTCTATGTTATCAGTCTCTTATCTCATATTGAAATTCTTTGAAATATAATATCAAGACATCTGAATTGGATCATTGAAATATGAATAATGACATAAGTTATAATTGTTTAATTCTTGAGTAAAAATGATATTCTGATGGGATTATCTCATGGATAGATATATGTATAATTTTAAATCACTATAATACTAGAGATGGTCCATTTTGATGGATGATTTCATATCACACTTTTAAAAGTATTTATAGAATTATCTAGAACAATATTTCCAATAATTATGTTAGAAATAAATTTTTCCTAGTCCTGTGCCATAGCATTAAAATCATAGCTATTTCCTAGGAACATATGGTGGGATACATGATTTTTTTTATTTCCATACCTTTTTCTTAAGATTAATATAAAAAAGACTTGGTGGGAAAGAAATGAATTTTTTTAGGTCGTACTTTCTATGCATTTGACCTAAAAAGTTTTTTTCCTTTTCAATTCAATGTTCTATATTTTTTCTACACTATGAGAATGGTGTGCCTAAAAATGGAGACTTGACTTTTTTTTCTATAACCCCCTTATTGGTTTTCATTCTAATTAGTTCTACGTATCTTTCATTATGAATTTTAAGGTCATTAATGTTAGAAAAATAATTACAATAATTTATTTACATATAGATTTGAATATTGTTTTTTACATAAAATATGTAAGATACACAAGTTTATTAATGTTAACGACACCAAATCTACATGAAGAGTTGGTTTATAAAATATATAAATCACAACCCATGAATGTATAAGTCGAATGGAAAAGGAGAATAGCATGAGAAGAAAGACCATTAGTAATGGGGGGAATAATAATTTCATGCTTAATCTATTGAGACAAGTGGGAGTAGTCTAGCTATAGCACCCACAAATTTTCTTATATATTTCTCTTTCAATAAATTGTATTTCTTTGATATATTTCTTTGGATGCAAAATAGATTTTAAACTAACCATGATATACTATTAAAATATTGTTACATAACTTGATAGTTACCTCATAGATGTTGCATTTTTGATTATGAGTATGACTAAATAAATTATTAAAAGTATATGGTTTACATATTTATAAAATAAATTCAATGGTTATCAATTTATAGGGAACAAAACTAAAATCATTTTAAAGTAAAAGAAATGTTTTTCTGAAAAAAAATATTTTTATGCATGAAATGGGTTTTTATCTTAGGTAAAATTATCAATATTGAAGAATGGTTTTAAAGAAATTTATATATTAAATATTCAATAAATTTTTTTAACATTAATTTATTATTTTTAGGAATGGCATTATAAAAAATCCATTTTTATTCTTAAAAACTATATTTTTCTATAAAGCGGTATCGTCTATTTTTGTATAGTTATTTTAAAATTAATTATTTCCAATTTTTTAATTTTTTATTGAAAAAATTAACTTAGTTATTGAAATAAACAAATTAAAGTTATTTAAGAGTGATTTTTTTTAAAATTTTTGAAATGATAAATTTTTTGAGAAGACTAAAACAAATTATTAAAATTTATCTTTTCATTTAATGAATTTAAAAAGTTTCATTTTATTTTAAAAAAATTAAAAGTAAAATTAGTTCAATTATATTTTTAATAATCCAATTTAGGTCCTTGGATTCAATTTTATGTTAGCTTTTTATATTAAAATTTTTATACTGAAGAAACATTTTTTTTTGGAAAACCACTTTTCAATTATGTTGGAGAATTGATTTTAAATTAAATTATTCCACTTAAGTGAAATGAATTCGATAAAATGGATTTAATATTTTGAATTATAATAATTAATATTAGGTAATATGTTCAATTTTATTCTTTTTCACAATCAATATTAAATAGTTTGAAAATTTTGTTACCATGGTTAAGGGTAAAATAGCTTACCGAGGGGTAAACCTAAAAATATATTGGTTAAATTACCTAAAAAATTTTATGAAACCTCATTTTTGGTTTTATTTATAACTTAAAATTATAATATATTAATATGGTTAATTTTTATATCATTTTTCAGAGAATATGACGTGACATTATTTTGAAACATTGAAAAATTACAAGTTTGCCATTAGCCTCAAATATTGAAGGCACATCTTCCCCTCACTCCTTCACACCTCGTTATCCATTAATCTATAAAAACACCTATTAAAAACTATCAAAAAAATTATTATACACAATCTATAGTTTTTGGTATTTCCAAAAGACCAACCCTAGCATTCATAAGAAGAGATCCAAAGGAGGTTTTTCTAAGCATAGGTAATCGTCTTCACCAAGGTCTTTATTTCCACTACTTCAATTACCCCCATAAATTTCATATTGAAAATTATAATATAATTAAACAATAATCTAGAATATATTTATATTTTATTATATTAATGACATAATATTTAATCATCTCCTCTTCCATCAAATGGGAATCAAAACCGTCAATCGTGGGTAGGGAGGACTACTACCTAGTGAATCGATATAATTTTTTTTCCAACACCGCATATCATGGATAGATATAATGATTAATTTAAAGTATATATATCATATTTATGACATAACTATTATTATTTAATTATAATAGCACATATACCTTTCTATCTTACGATCATTTAGAAAATGATAATGTCGCTCGTTTGTATGTGTGGACTATCACCTCAACAAAGTGATACGATTCATTTTTCATTTATGTTTTACATAGATGGTAATAAGGAATTATTTTATGAATATATATGTTTTTATGATATATTAATGATTCCATAAAGGTGTCTTATTTTTTACCCTCATTTCGTTCCATCCGTCAAAAAAATGAAAATAGCATTCATGTGTATGTACAACTTACCATCTCCATAAATGGTGTAATCCATTTTTCTATCTATCAATTTTATGGATGAATATAAAAATGTGCATATTGAATATATAATATATTTATATCATGATTAAGATATTGGATATGATGTAATTTTTATCAATGCATAAGTACCAAAAGTTCTGACCTAAAACATTCATGAAAAACGATGTATCCATCACACGAATGATTTTAATAAAGAATTTTTAATAATTGGGTGATAAAAGGTTATAAGTAAAGAATATATGGTATAGTATATATGAGTATGGTTATTGAATATATATATATATATAGTAAACCTATATCTATTATATTGGATTTTTTATCATGTATAAAGTAAGTTATACCTGATGTACGAGTTTTAGTTTATAATCTCATTATTTTTTAGGAACACTTATGATTAAGTTTCTAATGATGAAATACTATGATAAACCTCTCATGAAACTCTTGAATTTTATTCTTCTATAGTTATTTATGTAAATTAAATTTTTTCATTTCATTTTCCCTTATTTATGTTTTTAAGATACAAAAATAATATTTTTAATTAAATCTACAATAATTCTATCTTTGATAAAAAAATCATTCCATATCCAAGTTTTCTAAAAATGTATCAAATAATATTTCTGATATTCCACTATGGTTTTTTAAAAGTAATTTTTACACATGAATTAATTTTTTGAAAATGGTTTAAAATGAATATTCTTTTCATTTTTCGAATGAGGTACTTTTTTTACTTTTACCAACTTGTGAAAGGAATTTTTTCTTTTAACTTTTACAACATGAACTTAATTTACTACCATCATGAACAGGAAATAATTTAATTATTACTATATATATCATAAAGAATATTTTTAGAGGAATGAAATTTCATAATATTTTTTCAATTTTCTGTTTTAAGAAGTTAATTCCTATATGGAAAGGTTATTTTCCTCAAGAATGTTTTAATGATCTTTTGATGTTATTTTGACTAATCAACGACAAAATACGTTGATTTTATTTATTAAATACTTAGGATACCATCCAAGATTATAATAATTTTTTTCTCAATTTGGTTTATTATTGTGATGAAAATATTTTTATGAAACCCATTCATTTTCTATAGGATATGATATGATAAATTGATGAAATGTTTCTAAAATATGTTTCCTTTCCATGAATTGTGACATGTTGAAATTTTTATGAAACCCGTATATTTTTCTTAGGTTATAATGCGATGAACTTTTTATGATCTTATGGCATGCATCTTTATTATTTTCATTATATTATGGGTGGACCTAGATTTATAGAGCCCTCCAATGTATTGGGTAAATATGGATATCTCATGAGATAAAAAGTACTATAATGATGAGTAAACCCCATTCATTAATGGACTCTTCCCATTATGAATATTTTCTAAACAAACCTTGGAAACTATGCTGGTTTGGGGACTAAACCAAATCTACTAGGATAGTCCTTGAAGTGATTGTTCACTACTTGGAAAATTATTTTTATGCTTATTTTTATACCTAAGATGTGTTTCTTATCATAACTGTGTGATATCATATCTCATATTCTTTAATTCCTTTATTATTTATATATTATTAATGGCCAATATTTATTCTATGAATTATGATTATGTTTCTTTTTATGTAGGTTATGTTTTTAAAATTTTATTCTCGTGTTATCACACCGTTATTCTCATGTCATTTTAAATAAATATTGTATATCTCCCTTTATTACCCTTAATAAGCATCATATATTACCCTTTATTTTGTTTCCTCTCCCTAAGTTATGAAGAAATGTATTTTCCATGATATGTCTATGAAGGGTGATAGTTATAAAGAAATAAGTTGGAGGTGATATAAATATCTTATGAACCATTTGTTTTTGTTTGCACGTTTCAAAATTTTCTAGACCTATATAATTTTGAAATGGATAATTATGTTATGTAATGAATAAACATCTTTTAAGATGTGATATCTATGTTTTAAAACTAAGGGTCTCTATAGTTGGTATCAGAGAAAGGTTCTGTTATCCCTTATAAACTAGGATGGGAAATATTTAGTGAGAACCCTTAGGACAATCCTATGTATAAGAGAATATCTTAAGTTAGGTTAAAGAACTGAGTGTGGGTTTCCTAGAAAAAAAAATCCCTATCTCGATAAAATAAGTTGATTTTTTGGAATAGAATCATCTATGTTTAATAACCATGAAAAAATTGTTGGTTGAGTATATCTCGTCAATCATCCTGGTTCATAGTGAGTGTTCTCTTACTATTCATCTAGTTTGAAACTCCCCTAGGGTATACTTAGGTTGATTCATATTTTCTTTACAAACCATCCTGAAGGATTTGAATAGGTAATTCATATGAATGAATTCTGTTAATCCTAAGGTTTCACAGATTGAAAAATAATATGTCATGTTTTAGAAATCTTATAGATTATTTTTCAAAATTATTTGGTTTATCAAAATGATTATTATTTCTCACACTATGATTTTTGTTTTTAGTCAGTGAATGCAACTTTGAGAAACTGCATTGATGATGCATATGATGGATAATGAAATGATTATACTTCTGAGAAACCTAATTATTTGTGAATGAAAATTCTTATTATTATGCTTAAAAATAATTCAAAAGATATGAATCATGTTGATCTTCCAAATGATCAGAGGGAATAATGTTCTATTGATTCATTAATGAGGCCACATCCAATAACTTTTGGTGGTTATGAGGATCCATTAGTTTCTATGTAATTTATAAGTACTAATGGAAAGATAATTATCATTTACCAGTGTTCATAAAATGAAAGTTTCATTTTGAAAACCTATTATTTGGAAGGTGAAGAAGATCAATAGTGGAGTCTTATCAACAATAAAAGGAAATAGTATGAAATTTACTCTATGTAGTTGGTTGAGTTAAATAGAGTTTTCTAAATAAGAACATTCTTAATATTCTTTATAAAAATGTATAGATAAACTATTTGAGCTTATAAGAAGGATAATGAATCTATATTTACTTGTATTGTAAATTTTAGAAGTCTTATGAGATACACATCTTCTAATATCATCCAACATGAAATTAGGGTTGCTAAATTCTTAAGTGACTTAAAACCAAATCACCAAAGCACATTATCCATAAGATAACACATTAATTATGATGAAATCATTCGATGTTCTCTCAAGGTAGAAATTGAGAATGGATTCACCCATAAATGTTATGTTGTTTGTATGAAAATAATTGTGGAATTAAAAGAAAATTATAAAAATCAGGGAGAGAATATTTTGATCCTTCCTTTATTCTCAATGTGTCAAAGGAAACATAGTGGGAATTGTCTTAAGGGAATTGGTAAATGTTTAAGTGTGTAAATAAAGGTCTTCTTGAAATTTAATTCCAAAGTGATGGGAGTAAGTTGTTACCCAATTATGGATACAAAGGACTATATAATTCACCTCCCACACTCTATTTTTTCAAATGTAAGAAGTATGGGAATTATTTTAAATAGTTCTAAAATATAATGGTCAATGGTGATGATGGAAATCTATAACCAATTAATCCTAGAGATAAAGGTAAATGTTATTAAATCACTATTTTTGATGATGTGTACAATAACAATGTGGTGAAGGGTACACATACCAACCTCTCTATAACTACTAACATCTTATATTATTTTAGATCTACCCACTATTTTATATCTAAATAAATTTATAAGGGTATAAAAATACCTACTCAATGATTCAATGTTGAATTAATAGTGAAACCATATAATTGTATTCTGATCACATATCAAGTCTATGATTTTTCTCCAATTAAAGTTTGTGGGAATATGATTCCTGAAAATCATGTTATTTTATATCTAGTTAGGTTTGATGTTATCATAGAAAAGTATTGTATTTCTCTATATAAATCCCATATCAATTGATGAGTAAGGGAAGTTAAGATTAATATTCCAAACCAAACTATGATCATCTATTAGTGTGACCATAAATATGAACTTCTTATGGAAATCGTATCCATTATATGGGTATTTATTCTTATTAAAAATCTGTGTTTATCTTAGATTGTTGTAGAGAAACTCAACATTGAATATATTCCTATTATACAGGATTATTACGATGTCTTTTTAGAAGAGTTTCTTCATCTTCCACCAAATAATAAATTTTAGTTCTCAATATTACTCATACCTAGTGCTATACCTATTTAAAAGGCTTCATATAGAATTATCCCGATTAAGTTGTAAGAATTAAAGAATATACTCCATGAGAATCTTCAAAAGGGATTCATTCTACCAAGTTAATCACTTTGGGGTGCGCCTATTCTTTTTGTTAAGAATAAATATGGATCAATGTGACTCCACATTTATTATCAAGAACTTAACAAGATCAATACCAAGAATAATTATCCTCTACCCCATATTAATGATTTGTTTGAACAACTATGTGGAGATCAAAAAAATTCCAATGTTTATCTTCATTCTAGAAATCAACAATTAAGGATCAAGAAGGATGATATAAACATGAAATTGTTTTGTATAAGGTATTGAAACTGTGAATTTATCATGGTGACTTTTGGTATTACTAATGTCCCTAATATCTTAATTATTTCAATGAATAGAATATTTAGAGATAATAATGATCAATATGTGGTAGTATTTATAGAAAATATTATTATATATTCAAAGTGAAAGGAAGATAATGATTATCACTTGAGGATTTTCCTAAAGACCCTAAGGAAGGAAAATCTATATGAAAAATTAACCAATTGTGAATTTTGTCTACAAAAAGATTCGTTTTTAGTTCACATAATATCAAGTGAGGGTATATCTGCAGATCTATAAAAGACAAAAGTTATTGAATGTTGGCTCATAACAATCACTATGACTAAGATCTATAGTGTTCTTGGTTTGGATTGATATTATCAATTCTTTGTGGAACATTTTTCACTGTTATCCAATCCACTCACAATGTTAACTCAAAAGGGAGATAATTTCCTTTTGAATGATGAATGTGAGAAATGGTTCAGGGAACTGATGATAAGGCTACTTAGAATACCTATACTTACACTAACCTATAATGGAGGAAGGATTGCGATCTATAGTGATTAATTAAATTATATATTAGGATGATTAATCATACAAGATTATATTATTATAGATCATGACTCATTAAAAATAAATTTTAATGAGAAAAAATACCCAAATCATGATTTCGAGTTAGTTATGGTAATTTTTTCATTAAAGATACGAACAAATTATATTTATCGATAATGGTCTGACATATATACTAATCATAAAAATATAATGAATATTTTCCCTCAAAAAGAGATAAACATGTGTCGGATGAGATGGTTTGAGTTGATTAAATATTATGGTTGATCAATACATTTCCTCCCTTAGAATGTAAACAAGGTAGATAATGCTTTTAGTTGAAAGGATCATGCTAGCATATCTATGATGGATATTAAAAAAGATCCAATATTTCAGGATTTTCAAAGGATGGATATATAAAATTTGGTGGAAGGTGTAAAATATTATTTGGAATAAATGGGTGTTGAAATATCTATCCATGTGAGTATTAAAGTGGCACATAAGAAATATATGGAACCATAGAGGAAGGTATGAAATTTTTATAAGTTAAGCCATGATTGAAATGGAATTTTAAGCTTTATAAACCATGTTTTTCTCCCTTAAATACGATATTTAAATGAGTTTTTGGACGAAGATCATTATTATTCATTATTTATTAACCATAGAAGTATAAAGACGTATAGATATTTGAAACAATATTTCAGGATGAACAACATGAAGGGAGATATTATTGAGTATTTTTTTTGGTTCTTGGTGTGTTATCAAGTTATGGATGAGAGACATAAGTCTAAGGGGATTTCATAACTATAACACCTTGAACCCTCTAGACCAGAGTCGATGCATTACTTGTTATTTTGGCATGGTTAGAATGAATGAAAATCTTGAAAGAAAGATCAGTTTAGAAGTCTTGAAGAAACTAGATACATATATGTAAATCAAATTACATTTTAAAAGGTTACAAAATATAATACATAACAAAAACTAAAAATTACATCCACAGGAACTCAATAAATGATCTCCTCTTCATCACCTGTTGAAGGTATAAAATGAAAGGGGTGAGCCCAAACACTCAGTAAGGGTTACAAATAGCAGAAGAAATAATCAACAATAACTGAATCATAAACAAATATAGCATGGTGAATAAATGAAAAACGCATGCCATAAACTAAGAGAGGGCATGCATCCATAGATTTTCTCATAGTGAAAACCTCATGGATAGTAATGACTAAAAAGAATAAAGATAATTCTTATTAATTGGATTCCATGTATCTATAACATGATACCATTATACCGTTAAAATGGTTTAGTTCTGTGGGTAGAAACTCGTTAGATTTTTGGAAACTAACTCAAAGGGTTTATCACTAAATGATTTGTCTCATGAGACATGTTGATGCATCGAGGTGATGTGATGGGCCCCACCCACCACTGTAAGTCCAAATAATTATTTATAGAAATATTTAATACAAGTACACTCTTCCTTCTCAATATCCTTATAGATTATATAATAAGGATTCATCAATATTTCCATAGTTAAAATAACTTTCCAAATAAACACCATATGTAAAAGGGTATACAGATTAAGACAATACTAAAACCCATGAAACCAGAATATGGATATATAATATATTTAAAATTTCAAATGAAAAATTATCTCAAATGGGTAGTAGATACACCACATAAGAAATATTAGGTGCACAATAACAAGAAGGTCTCAATGAAATGTAAATTGAGACAAAGTCCCTTAGCATATTGTAATCAATTGAATCATATGAAAAAATGACAACAATCACCAAATTAATCATATAATACCATGAATATAAAGAGAATAATTTTATTATATATCAAATGGTAGTGCACGTATACCACATACAATAAATAAGTGGCGAACAACAGAAATCTCACGGAATTAAAAGTGAGATAACAAACCCCTTGCCTTATGCTTGAGTGTGTCTCCTCGTTTGTTTTAATGGCCTGAATAATAAAATTTAGATTCATTAATTAATAACTCTATAACTTCATATAAATTTAATTGATTTATTATATCATTATTAAGTTCATTCATGGACCTTTTTATGGGTTTAATAGGTTTAATATTATGGTTTTTGGAAGAATTTTATTCCTTGGTTTTCATGATTCATTTACTTGTATTCATGAATGGATGTTCATTTGAAATGTGGTTAAACATACATAATTTATAATATATATTATTAATTACATTAAGGAGATATAGATGATCTTATAATGATTTTGGGTTATATACCATGATGAAGATTCGTTAGTTAAAAGTTTATTACAACTATTTGGATTAACTTGGCCATTTTTTCATAATGAACTTGTTCTGCATTATTATTTTATATTATGAGTGTTTAAGGATTATAGAAAATTAATGATATAAAATAAATATATTCTGATTTAATTAAGGATAAAGTTAAGAACTAAACTTCATCATCCACAAATGTTATAAATTGGAACCTCGTGGACGTTGATTTCGTTTATAAACATAAAAGGGAGGGAGTAAGAATATTGATGATGTTTCTTCCATTAACATGATATAATTCCAGTATATATATGATAATGTATTTATCATGGTCATTTTGACAGAGTAGGTGAGGAGATAAAAAGAAAATATATGTACTTGAAAATAAAATAAAAGGTGAGAGATACCGTGTGAAATATCGACAAACTAACCACATCACTTAAAATTTCATAAAATGAATTGATGAGAGAAAAAGGGTATAGCATCATATGGAATTCAAAAGAACAGTAATAGGAATAAATAATATCAAATACAAACATATAATAATTTAAATTCAAAGAGACAACATAAAATTAAAGCTTAAGAAAAGTGAAGGGTGGTTGATTCTCTTACCTTGTAGAGTAACTCCCAAAACATTAAGGTTGGGACCTTAGGGGTTTGAGGACACCTTGTGAGGAATCCAATGGAGGTAATACAACCATATCTATGAGTATAATGAGTTTTTAATGAAATAGAACTAAGGGGGTGATTGGGTATTTATAGTAATTAATTGGGAGTTTTTTATTAATGTAAAGGGACACCTCATTAGTGGTTTTTGCAAAACCATGGGCTTTCCAATGGTATTTTCCCAGGGTTTTAGCCACTTGGGACACCTCATGTCATATGTTACTTCACAAAGGTCTACCATCCTTTTATATTTAATTATTACATCATTATTATGTCATTAAACTACCGAAAACTCAAAACTATATTTTTACTATTCATGAAAAATACAAGTATTTTAGAAATATCCAAAAAAAATTACCCAATCAATTTATGGACATGTAGAATCCAAAAATGAAATCCAATTTTTGAAAATAAATTTCTATGTATTTTAAATTTATTTTTTAAATAAATTCACATTTAATTCAAAAGATAACAATTTTAATGGTATAATTAGTTCTATATCACATTGAAAAAATTATTAAGATCTCATTATCTTATTACCTTAAGAAAATAAAATATTATCATTATTTATTATTTATAAGGGTCATATTAATATTAATATTACTAATAATAAGGGTATGTTATTATTCATCAAAAAAAATCAAGTTGGTTCTATCAGACTCCAAATAACTTACTGGTCACAACTCTAGATGACCGTTTTTCGAAATTCAAAACATAGAAGTGGAAAATTTGTGTTTAATGGATAGGTTTTTACTATCTTCTAAATAAAAAAGTTTTGTTTCAAAGGAAAATAGTGATTTATGAAATATAGGCTATGAATAGAATTTATGCAAGAGAAGAATACCATAAAATTTTTGGGATGTTATATTCATAACCATTACCCATACCAAAATAGAAATGGGAAAATCACCATGGATTTTTTTGTTAGACTCCCCAAAACTAAACAAGGAACAATGCTCAATGGGTTTTGATTGATCCTTATAAAAAGTAAACACACTCTATTTAAATTACTAAAGATTTATCTCTTGATCAACTTACTTGGTTAAATAATAAGAAAGTTTTAATATTTAATGGAGTACTACTCATAATTGTATCTTATTGGGATATGAGTTTTATCTTGAGGTTATGGAGAAGTCATTAGTATTCTATAGATACAAAGTAGAGTTTTATCACATCTTATCATCCTCAAAATGATTTTTAGTTTGAGAGTACCATTTAAACTCTAGAATATATATATATATATATATTTCTATATTTATTTATATAGTGGTTGGGATCAACACATTCATTTTGTGGAATTTTTTTACAATAATATCTTTTAGTCTAGTATTCAGATGGATCCATATGAATCCCTCTATTACGAAAAGTTCTTAAATTAAATGTTCTGGAAGGAGGTTAGAGAAATAAATATATTGGGACCTGATATTTCTATGTAAATGGTATATAAATTTAGTGATATTTAAAAAAAACAAAGCTCAGATTCGATAAAAAAAATTATATTGACAATCATCAGAAATATCTAGAAATTGAAGTCAGTGATAAGTTATTACTTCTAATATCTCCTTGGAAAAAGCATATGAGATTTGGAAATAAGGGAAATTTAAGCCCTAGGTATATCAATAACTTAGAAATTATTGATCACATTAGGATGTTAGATTATATTTTGGAACATACTGAACCTCTATCAAGTTCAAGATGTGTTCCATGTATCCCTCCTGGGGAAGTACATACCTGATCGTTCACATGTATTGAAATAAAAGGTCATAACAATGGAACAAAGTATATCTTATGATGAACAACCAATAAATATTATAGATCATAAGGATATATATATATATATAGAGGGAGAAATATTTCAATGAAACAAGACCACTCGCCTGGTCAAAGTTGTGTGGTGAAACCACCGAATTGAGGAAGATAGCGAGAGACCAAAGGATATGATGAGGAAGATATATCCATAGTTATATGTATCAAAAAGAAGTAATTTCTAGGTTTATATTCATTTACGGGTGTATAATTTTAAACCATGAGATTTTATAATATATCCCTCTGTAAATAAATTTAATTTCATTGATAGCTTGCACTACACACAACACTAAGTTTAAATGAACCATGATATACTACTAAAATACGATTATTTAATTTGATAGTTATCTAATATAATTTTCATTTGTCAGAATTAAAATTATGAATAAATAATAAAAACTATCCTTTTTACACATATATAAAATAAATTCATTTATTATCAATTGATTATAAATAACAATAAAATCATTTGAATGTAAAAGAAAAGTTTTTATGAAAAATTGTTTTTATGTATGCAATATGTTTTTATCTTAATTGAAATAATCACTATTGGTTAATTATTTTAATTAAATTTATATATTATATATTCAATAAAAATTTTTATCATTCATCTAATATTTTCTCGAGGCATTGGATAAGAATAAATCTATTTTTATGCATAAAAGTGTATTTTTTCAAAAAAGAAGTTTTGTCGCATTTTTTGCTCTTATTATAAACTTAAAATTTGAAACTTTTAGAAAATATATTTATAAAAATTAAATTTATTTTTTAATTCAATATATCAACATTTTCTTAGAGTTAATTTTTTATATTTTTCTAAAAATAATAATATTGTGATGAATAGTGAAAAATACAGATTTCTATTAATAAATATATATTTTTTAAATTGCTTAAAAAGTTAAATTTTATTTAAAATGTTTTTTTAATTAAAATTAGTTAAATTATATTATTATTATTCCAATTAATTTTATTGGAACTAATTTTTTGTTAAATTTCGATTTAAAATATTTTATACTTAAGAGAACCTTTTCTTTGTAAAATAGCTTTTTATCACGATTTTATTTTTAATTTTAAATTGAATTCTTCCAATTATGGTTTTTAAATTTGATAAAATGGATTTAATATTACAAATAAATACAATTAAAATTATTTAATAATTTAAACATACTTTTTTCAAAATTAATAGTAAAAACAGTAAAAAAATGTATTAATATGGTTGAGGTTAAAACATGTTTACATGGGGGTTAAACTAAAATGATAATGGTATAAATAAAGTAAATACATATTAAATACAATTTGTTTGTGATATTTTGATATTAAACTTATAAACTCTCAATTTCAGCCATTATGGATCCATTTTTTTATGAATGTTGCTTGAAATTATTTTGAAGCATTGAAAAAATACAAGTATGCCACTCACTTCAATTATCAAAGGGAACCTCATCCCCTCACCTCTTCACTCTTCATGAGCCATTTATATCAACATAAAACTAAACAAATTTCTCCCTAATATACTTATCCATGTTATGGAGTTTATTTTATTTCCAATTGAAAAACTCTAGGGTTCTTAAAAACAGATCCAAAGGAGGTTTTTCTTAGTGAAGGTAGTCATCTTCACCAAGCTCTTTCTTTTTCATTCATATTTTACAAAATTCAATTATGTCTTAAAAATTACAATATAATAACTCAATTATATAAAAAATAATGATATGTTCTAATGATTATGGATTAATATTTATCCATATCTACTTCTATCAAATTGTAAATGAAACCATTGATCGTGTGTGTGACGGACTACTGCCTCGCGAACTGACGTAATTCGTTTTCCATCGCTGCCTCTCACGGCTGAATATAATGATGGATTTAATATCTATATATATATATATATTATTTATGATATAATTATACTTCTTTAATTATAATCTCTCATCTACCGTCTTACCTTCCAATCCATTGGAAAACAATAATGCCAATCATGGGTACGTGTAGAATACCACCTCCACGAAGTTGTGTGGTTATTTTTCATTTATATTTTACATATATGGTAATAAGTATGGATTTGATGAATATATATGACTTATATTATATAATAATGATTATTTAATGGTTAATTATTATTTAACTTTATTTTGTTTCATCCGTTGAAAAATTAAAACTACATTCATGCCTATGTTCAGCCTACCGTCTGAATTAATTGTGTAATCCATTTTTCCTTCTATAACTTCTATAGATAACTTTGAATATTTATATAATGAAGATATATTATATTTATATCACGATTAAAACTCTTTATATAATTTAATGATGATCAAATTATAAGTACCAAAATTACCAAACCAAAACATATATGAAAAATGAATTTGTCATCACACGAAATAGTGATTTTAATAAATAATTGTTAATAAATTGGTCATAAAAGGATATGAATACATCTTATATGGTATGATATATATGAGTATGTTTTTTTAATATAATTATAATAGACCTATATTTATTATATTTATTTTTTAACATGTATGAAGGAAGTTAGATCTATGGTAAGGGTTTTATGTTACCAAGGCATTATTTCCATTACTAAACTGGGTTTACATGTTGTTGCATCCATGTATTACTGAACCATATTTACATGTCGTTCTAGTCATGTATATCTCATGAGATATAAATCTTTACCCAATTCATTATAAGTATATATAGATCCCACACATATCATAATGAAATCATTCTTACATGTGCCACAAAAACATAAATCATTCATCATATCATAACCCATTAAATACAATGGGTTTCTTAAACATCATTACATCATAATCCATATAAAATAAATGTATTTAATAAAATTAATTCCATTATAAACAAAAAAAATCAATGTAATAATAGGTTTAGAAACAAAACCTTATTCCATCTTAGATCGAAAATAATTTTTATAAAACACTTTAATTTTATTCCAGAGGAAAATATACTTTCTTTTTCAAAAATGTTTTCTTTTCTCAAAATGCCACCTAATTTTAAAAAAAATAATTTAGTTGAAAATAATATTAAAATCATGTATAGGAAGAATCATGGAAATAAGGGGTCATGAAACTATAAAAATATATTCATGTCGTATAAGTTAAAAAATAATTATCCTCATACTTTTTCTAGAAAAGTCAAAAAGTACCTCATATAGTAAACAAAGAAAGATTCCTTAAATACCATGTACTAAAAGTAAAAATGGGTACAAATGAATTTAAAAATACATATAATAATATTAAACATGTTATGATAACATTTTTAGAAAACATGGACATGGATGATAAGTATATCCCTAGTAAATACTTACATATAAACAAACTCGAATAAAAATGAGATTGCAAAATTATCCCTTAACTTGTACTTTTCATTAGTTGAGGGTTTTTTCACCACCTATATAATGTTTATATCTCATTATTAAATTATACTAGGACCATATCCATATTTATTATATCATATATGATCATATTATATAATTTTGTTAATAGTTTTTCAATATTACCATTATTTCGGGTGTTAACTGCTTTGTTTTCCCATTCCTATTTTGTCGTGTAAGTCTTTTTTGTTATTAATAGGATGTATTTTATTCATTAAATTAATTTCATAATTTTTATTTTAACTCACCATATTAATTTTATAATCATTATTTAATTTTTAACATAGAGAACAAATCTCACCGCATCGTGGAGACGGTAGACCGTATGTACGCACGAGCGACGGTATAATTCTCTTTATGATTAAATGGTATGTAATTTGATGTTATATTAATTATAAATAATCATTATCATGTTTTATTCATTATTTTAATCCATTATAATCATCATTATACCCATCCTAATAAAGTATTTTTGAATAAAAAATTACACCACAGTGTGGAGACGGTAAGTCGTACGTACGCACACATGGGGATATTGTTATTCATTTGATTGATAAATGAAGGTATAAGGTTGTCCCATAATTATAATAACATATCAGAATCTATAATATACTGGATTTATTACTTTTTTATGGAATCAACATAGAAATAGGATGTAGAAGAACAAAAGAAATTGAATTGAATTGGTAAAGTAATTACCTCTTCTTCATTGGACTTCCTTTGGATCTCTTACTAGGGACAATAGGGATGGCCATTTTGGAATACTAAGACCTCCATAAGTTAACTAATAATGTCTATAGGATAATTTGTCTTGGTTTGGTGGAGCTAGAAGTCTTGAAGAGGTGTGAGGAATTGTGGGAGGAGATAGCTTTTTATTAGAGAGGAGAGGGGCCCTTTAGGAAAGTCTCAAAATATTAAAATATAATAAGACTATTCAAGATCTAAATAATTAAAAAATGCCCATAAATTAAATTTATAAAAACAATTAGACCACATATTATACCGTTGTGATTATTCTACATTTTTTTTTATTTTGAAATAATTTAATAACAAATTAATTCAAAAAGATATGATTATTTCCAAATTTAACACTATTTATTTAATTTGACTTAAAATACAATAAGACAAATTGGTAATTAGAATATAATTATTTATCACATATAAAATATAACTTATAGATCTTGTAAATATGTTAGAAACATTAAATAATCCAAAATATAACACAATTAATATTATTAAAATCATTTATTCTATTTAAATGTAAATTGAATAAATATTGTTTTATAATTAAGGAGACTTTTAAGGTAATTATATAACTTTTAAAAATTAAAAATAAATTTATATAATGAAAACGTATTCATTTATATCAAAATAGACATTTATATTCGTTCATATCTTGATTTTGGCCCTATTTGGACACATAAAAGATATTAAAATACAAGATAGTAATATTTTGGAACTATCTTTGATTTAAATAATATATAATTTATTTTCATGTAAAAGTGTCCATTAAAAAATTAAAAATCACTCATATTGTGATATTTATTGAATATTATTCATCTAATAATTTCTTTGGACAATTTTTTGTTTTATTTTAAAACTCATATTTTTTATTTACCCTTAATTAATTCCTTTAACTATTAATATGGGAACATATACTTTTATTTTCTAAGGGTTAATATAGTCACTCTAAAATTAAAAAAGTTCCATTAATGGACCATTGGTGACATATTTAACTTTATCCCAATTATTTAGCCAAATATTATATTTTTATGAATTTTACATAAATTAATAAAATATTATTTTTTTAAAATATCAAGTGTCAATTTTGACACTATTAATTAGTTGACTTTTTAGAAATATCATAACATTGAGATATGTTCTAAAAAAACTCCTTTAAAACATAAAAAACATGTAAAAGTCATTCATAAAATTATTTTATGACATTAATTCACTAAAATTATAATTATTTTAATATTTTTAATATAATTTATTTGATATTTCTATTAATAAAATAATTTTCACGCCACTATTGTGTAATCGTTGATGATAATTATTTAATCTCTAAAAATTATAAATAAATTTCTATGATGTGTTTAATTCTATTATCTTTCCAGAGACTACCTATGTTAAATTTTATTCCCTATTAATCCCTAAATTAATATTATTAAACTTATATAAAATGAGAGTGTGACATCTTGTCACATTCATTATTATTTTTTATATTCATGTTATATTCATGGAAAACTGGACATTAAGTGATTCCATTTCTAACCATAGATTTTAAGGGTCTAATTTATTCATACAATAGGATTTTGACATGTGTTAAGTAAATTTTATAATATTATTTTTACCTTTAATTACCTGATTTACCTTTAACCACGGTAATAAAAATAATTACTAAAGTTACTATTCATAATTCCCAATAATAAAATTAACCTATTAACAGAATTTGGACCCACTTATTCCAAATATGGCTTCCATTTTTCATAAATAAAATCACATAATTGGAAGAAATTAATTTAAAATTAATTCTTGTTGTTTAAACCAAGGGTTTTAAGAAGTAAAAACTTATCAAATGATTGTATTGTGTTTATGTACAATTTAAATTTGAAATTACTTATAATGACCCAAATTGGATTAAATGATAAAAACATACTCCAATTACACTTTAAAAATAGTTAAAAATATAATCTATCTATATAAATAAATTGGATGAAAAGGCAGTTTTCAATTAAAATGCAGTATTTTTCACTATTCATTAAAATATGAATTTTATCAAAAAAATACCAAAAATTAAAAAAAAAGTTAATTTTTATGTTCCTATTACAAATAAGAAGTTTAATTTTATAATATAATATATAAAAGTGTTAAAAACTAAATTTAAAATGGGTGTGCCATCAAAAGGTGACAAAACTGCATTTTTTGAAAAATACTTCTTTTATCCGGAAAATTGAACTTGTTATTATATAATTTATTGAAAATACATAAGAAAAATTTAATGTTATATAAAACTCAAAATTTGGTTAATTATATTCATAACTATTAGTTTATATCCCATTAAATAATAATATTTTAATAATATATCATTGTTTAGTGAAACTCAGCATTGCATATAACGTAAGCTATCGATGAAGGTCGCTCTTACGTGTAATGTAAGTCAAGAATATTGTTGAATTTACAGAAATCTAATACGGTGTTTCATATAGTGAAAGATAATATTGGTTTAGCGTACAACTCAAAACATCAAACAAATTTAAAAGATTTTATCTCATAAAATCTCAGGGTGTCACATTCTACGCCCCTTAAAATGAATTTCACCCTCAAAATTCATCGGGGTTATAAATGGTTTACTACATGAAATTTTCATTCATGGAAACCCACATTGTAAAGAGGAATACAAAAACTTTATTTTATAATGGAAATTTATAAACATAACGGTTACCTAAATTAACTCATCATTGGGTTTCCACATAGGAGAATAAAGGTGAGAAGTGAAAACATGAATATGGAAGAGAAATATACCCATAAATTTCTGATGTATAGTGATAGAGAATAAGTTTGGGATAAATTTAACTACCATAAATCCATAAATATGTGATTATTTAAGAGACCATCTGATTCATCGGATAAAAAGGTACTTGGATAACATTTTTTATTTCAAGATCCTTTTCCTAAAGTCAATAAATTTTTTCATGAGAAGAAATACTTACTTGATTTCAGTACAATATCATCATTGATCATTCCATGAACAATTTCCACTTCATCTCTTATTTAACGAATTGAAGTTGAATTTTCCATTCTTTAAGTGTTATAAGATCATGTGATAGAATGATAGTTCATTTCATATGTCTCAGCAAAAAGGTTACAACATGTTATCAAATATGTATAAGTCCACCTATAGTGAGATACATCATTAATATAAAAAAATTCAACCATAATATTACATATACTATCAATAAATGGATAACATTACAATCCTTTCAAAAACTAAAAATTTAAAATATTAGAAAGAGGTGAATTAAATCGACTTAACATTTGTCTCCCATATCTCTTTTGGCAGTTCTTGTTTGTCAAATTTCAAACATGTGAATACCTAATTCATGTATTCTCTTGAAACATGGGAATGGAATGATTTACCATAGAACCTTAGTAAAGATATGCATGCTTTCAAAATTAAATCTTTCCACACACAAAAAATACCAAAAATTCTATATACTCAAACCATGATAACACTATTAAACATCTCACTATCTTATTATCCCTTAATTATGTGCATATCATGTGCTTCCCAAAAATATTTTGGCTACTTTTCATGGTTACTGGTACAATATAATTATAGAAAACCACAATGGACCAATACATAGATATTAAAATATTCTATAATACTATAAAAGAGACCCTAAAATACTATTTTGAAATCCCATTACATAAACACATAACAATTCCACCATTCCATTGTAATAATCAACATCATCAATAGTGATCACATGTGATTTGAATTTGTATTTTTCTATAATAGGTTGCTGATGTAGATAATCATTAACCCTTGGATTTGGTAATTGGTTATCATAATGCCCCATTTCCTTGCACTTGTATAATTAATGTGTGGGTGGTGCATTCTTGGTGGTATTTTCTCAATTCACATCATTAGAAACATTTTTCCCATTAATTCGGAACTCAACTACTTAATGAACTTATTTTACACACCTAAAACATTTTCTAGTCCCTTTAAGATAATATCCACCATGCTAGTTTCCACACTTTGAGCATAAGGAAACATTTATCTTATTTTCACCATTATTTTGAGATTTTACTTTGAACTTCATCTTCCATTTCTTGTAAAAACCATAAGATTGATATGTAACCCCAACATTTATTTCATAATTGATATCACAACTGATAATCTCTTCATATCTACTAAAGTCTCTTATATCTAATTCTCTTCAAAGACTTGGCTTTATTCCACTGAAGAATCGATCAACTTTAGTTTCAGGTTGGATGATAAATCTAGAAGCATACCTTGAAAGTCTGGTAAACTTTTCTTCGTATGTACAAAGGGATTCATCATAATTTTTTTTAAGCTCAAGGAACTCCTTTTCCATATTTTTTTAAGAATATGTGGGAAGTAATTATTGAAAAAACAAGCTCTTAAACTAGTCCCATTCCATGGATTCAATTTCATCTTTTTGCATTGTATTCTTAATTAGAGTCCACCACTGGGTGTTTCCTTGTGAAGGACTCATAAGACCCACTAAAATTAGGTGGGTGTTTCCTCATGAAGGACTCAATAGAATGTTGTTACCTTCTCTACTTATGTGGAAGTCCAGAATAATTTATTGCTTGTGTAAGTATTTAAATAAGATTTTTCATTCCATCTACCATAACATTTGGTTGTTTAGGAGTACAATCATTGCATTGCTCAGTGCATTGATCATTAACACGGTTACTTCAGGTTTCAGTAATCTTCTAAAACCCCAAAATAATAGTGTGAGAGGGAAAAATTATAGTAAAAAATATAATAAAGGGGGGGTACTTTCAATCTCTAACATCTTAGGTTTAATCCAAGGTTATTCATGATATTTACCATAATTATAAGACTGTAAACTATAGTTAGACTTACCCTTAGGGACATCCCAAGACATACCTTAGAAATATCTCTAGGGATCTCACTAAAGTTTTCTAATCCTAGTTTCAAAAGGATAATTAAACCTTCGCTCAGATAAAAACTCTAACAACTCAAACTTGACATACATGAAAATTTCATTTCTTTTTCAGAATACTTAATAAATGACCCAAATTGACTCCCAAGATTGTATTAGTTTAGTGTCATTGGAAACATGGAACATAATCTTATAACATGGTGAAAAATCTTCAATATATCCCATAAAGATCTTCCCTTTTTTTCGACCTAAATATTTTTTATATCTTGGAGAAAAGAAAACATAAAAATTGTGAGCTCAAATGCTAAGTAAGGGTAAAAATAGAGAAAATAAAACAAACCATAAACATAAGAATGTAAAAACATGAACATAAACTTTAAATATCAAAATCATGAGTCAGGAAATAAATCTTGGTAGTTCATAAGGCATATATCATAAAAGAACATTAACAACGATAAAATAGCATTGGCATAAAACATTGAATTCTAGAAAACAATTAAGAGCATAATATGATTTCCATATTAGCCAAGGTATTTTTTCCAAGACCATCATAGTGGAAAAAGTACAATACTGAAAGGGGTTTACATGTCGTTCTAGCCATGTATTACTGAACCAGATTTACTTTTCATTCCAATCATGTATATCTCATGAGATATAAATCTTTATCTAATTAATTGGAGGGATATATATGTCCCACCCATCTCATAATGAAATCATTCTTACATGTTCCACAAAAACATAAATCATTTTTCATAGCATAACCCATGAAATAAAATGGTTTTCTTAATCATCATTACATCATTACCCACATAAAATAAATAGACTTCATAACAATGATTTCATCATACACAGAAGAAAATAAAATTAATAATATGGATAGAAACATAAGCCAATGTCTTCTTAGATGGAAAATAATTTTGATAAAACACTTTACCTTAATTCCTGCAGAAAATATCCTTTATTTTTCAAAAATATTTTCATTTCTAAAAATGCCACACAATTTTAAAATAAAATAATTTAATTGAAAATATACTTAAAATCATATAGAGGAAGCTTCGTGGAAATAAGGTTTCATGTAACTGTAAAAATCTATTCATGTTGTATAAATTAAAGAAAACATTTTCTTTGTACTTTTTCCAAAAAAAGTAAAAAAGTACCTCGTATGGTAAACAGAAGAAACATTCCTTCCATACCATGTATTAAAAGTCAAAAATGGCTAAAAATTACTTTATAAATACATATAATAATAGTAAAAATTTTATGATAACATTTTTAGAAAACATGGACATGGATGATAAATATATCCCAAGTAAATACTTACGTATAAACAATCTCGGATAAAAATGAGATTGAAAAATTATCCATTACCTTGTACTTTTCATTAGTAGAGGGGGTGGTAAACTCCTCTATAATGGTTATATCATGTTATTAAATTATACCAAGACCATACCCATATTTATGATATCATATATGATCCTATTATATCATTTTATTAATCGTATTTCAATATTACCATTATTTCGGGTGTTAACTGCTTCACATTCCCATTCCTATTTTTTCATGTAAGTCATGTTTCTTATTAATAGGATGTATTTTATTCAGGAAATTAAGTTCATAGTTATTATTTTCACTCATCATATAAATTTCATAATCATTCTTTAATTTTTAACGTGGTGAATGAATCTCATCGTGTTGTGGAGATGGTAGGTCGTACGTACGAATGAGCGACGATATCATTCTATTGATGGTTAAATGGTATGTAATTAGATGGTATATTAATAATAAATAACCATTATCATGATATATTAATTATTTAAATTCATTATACTCATCATTATACCCATCCTAATAAAGTGTTTTTGAATATAAAAATACACCACAGTGTGGAGACGATAAGCCATATATATGCACGCATGGTAATATTGTTATTTATAGGATGGATACAAGGAGGTATAAGGTTGTTCCGTAATTATAATAACAGCTCATCATGTATAATATAATTGATTTATTACTTTAGTATGGAATAAATATAGAAAGTGTATGTATAATTAGAAAATAAATTAAATTGAATTCTTAAAACAATTACCTATTCTTCATTGAACTTCCTTTGAATCTCTTCTTAGGGACACTAGGGATCGAATTTTTGGAATAGAAGGACCACCATAAGTTAACTAAGAATTTTTATTGTAGAATTGATATGTTTTTGATCGAGATTTAAGGCTCAAGGTGGTGTGATGAAATGTGGGAGAAGATATTTTTTTATAAGAGAGGAGAAGGGCACTTTAGGAAACTCTCAAAATATTAAAATATAATAAGACTATTTTAGATCTAAATAATTAAAATATGGACAGTAAATGAAATTTATAATACATTTTAGACCATATCTTATCCCCTTGTGATTATTTAACATTTTTCTTATTTTTAAGTAATTTAATAAAAAAATAATTCAATAAGATATTATTATTTCCAAATTTAATCTTATTCATTTAATTAGACTTAAAATACAAAAATACAAAGTGGTAATTAGAATATAATGATTTCATACATCTATAATATATCTTATAGATCTTGGAAATTTTTTAGACATATTAACTAATCCAAAATATAACAAAATTCATATTATTAAAATCATTTATTCTATTTTTATGTTAATTGAATATGTATTGATTTAGAATTGAAGAGACTTTTAAGGTAATTATATAACTTCTAAAAATTTAAAATAAATTTATATTACTAAAATAGTTTCATTTATATCAAAATAGACATTTATATTCGTTCATGGCTTGGTTTTTTCCCAATGTGGACACCTAAAAGATATTAAAGTACAAGATAGTGATATTTTGCAACTATCTTAGATTTAAATAATATAAATTTTATTTTCATGTACAAGTGTCCATTAAAAAATTAAAAATATATTATATTGTGATAATTATTTAATCTTATTCATCCAATAATTTTTTTGGCTGGTTTTTGGTTTTATTTTAAACCTTATACTTTTTATTTTCCCTTAAGTAATACCTTTAACTCTTACCATGGAAACATGTCTTTTTATTTACTAAGGGTTAATATAGTCACTCTAAAATGAAAAGGAGTCATAAATTTAGTGTTTGTGAAATATTTAATTTCATACCAATTATTTGTCTGATGTTTATATTTTTATGAATTTTATATAATTTAATAAAATATTATTTATTTAAAATATCAATAGTGTCAATTTTTACACTATTTATTAGTTGACTTTTTAGAAATATCATAACACAGGGATATGTTCAAAAAAAACTCCATTAAACAATAAATAAGAGGTAAAATTAATCCATAAAATTATTGGATGACATTAATTCACTAAAATTATATTTATTTTAATATTTTTAATATCATTTATTTGATATTTCTATTAAAAATATAATTTCTACATCACTATTGAGTCATCATTAATGATAATTATTTAATATCTAAAAATTATAAATAAAATTATATGATGTATGTTATTCTATTATATTCCCATATACTACCTATAGTCTATTTTATTCCCCATTAATCCCTAAATTTAAATTAATATAATTATATTAAATGAGAGTGTGACATTTTTCCACATTCATTATTTTTTTTATATGCATGTCATATACATGGGAAAGTGGCCATTAATTGATTACACTTCAAACCATAGATGATAAGGGTCTCAAGTATACATCCAATAGGATTTTCATAGGTGTTAATGTAATTTTATAATTTTATGTTTACCTTTAATTACCTGATTTACCTTTAACCATGGTAATAAAAAAATTACTAAAGTTATTATTCATAATGCCCAAAAATAAAAGTAACCTATTAACATAATTTGGAACCACTGATTCCAAATAAGGAATCAAGTTTTAATAATTAATAAAATATAATTGGCATAAATTAATTTAATATTAATTCTCGTTGTTAAAACTAAAAGGTGGGTTTTTAAGAAGTAAAAACTTATAAGAATATTGTCATGTGTTTATGTCAAATTTAAATGTGAAATTACTTCCTATGACAACAAATTAGATTAAATGAAAAAACATAATCAAGTTAAACATTAAAATCAATTAAAAATATAATCTAGCTATATAAATAAATTAAATGAAAAGGCAGTTTTGAAATAAAATGCAGTATTTTTTACTATTCATTAAAATATGAATTTTATCAGAAAAAATACCAAAAATTAAACAAATGTAAATTTTTATCTTCCTATTCCAAATAAGAATTTAATTTTCAAATATAATATATAAAAGTTTTAAAAACTAAATTTTAAATGGGTGTGCTATCAAAAGGTGGAAAAACTGCATTTTTGAAAAATACTTCCTTTATTTGAAAAATTGAATTTGTTTTTATATCATGTCTAGAAAATACATAAGATTAATTTTCATGTCATATAAAATTCAAAATTTGGTTAATAGTATCCATAATTTTTAGTTTATATCCCATTAAATAATAATATTTTAATAATATATCATCATTTTGTGAAATTCAGTATTGCGTACAACACAAGTAATCAAGGAAGGTTGTTCTTGTATATAACGCAATCCAAGAATAGTGTTTCATATACTACAACCTAAAACAATGCTTTTTATTGAGCAAGATAATATTGGTGTAGTGTACAACAGAATACATCAATGAAATTAAAAAGAATCTATCCCATTAAATCTAATGGTGTCACGGATATCTCCCTTTTTTCCCTTACTGAGCATCAAAGCTCACTCTTTCCTTACTTTCCTCTCCCCATCTTATGAAGAAAGGTATTATGTATGATATGTATAATAAGGTTGATAATTATGAAGAAATAAGTGGGTGATTATGTAGATATCTTATGAACAAGTCATTTATATATCAGAGTATCCAAGGGCAGTGTACTTATATATTTATAACATGGATATGCAGGTTATGTAATGAATATTAGTTTATTAAGATGTTATATCTATGTGTGAAAATTATGGGTTGTTCTACAATAAATCACCACACTTACACAATGTATAACATATGGGGTTTGGTTGGGGACTAGAGGGAGTACAATAACCATTAGTAAGGGAGGAAAACTAATTTTATGCTCAATAAATGGATAATTCTAAGAGTATGCTAACCATTAACACACTTAATCCATCCTTGTTAACAGTTTTTATATGAATTAAAGAACAAAGGGGATTTACCAACTCACGTTTAATGGATTCTAAAAGAGGTATATTGTATTAAGGAACTGACTAGGGTTGAATTAGACATTAGAGATATGAAGTCAGTTCCCATATTATATAAATATTCACAAAGAATGCATTCCCATTAGTAATAGTTTCATTGTATATGGAACATATATTCGAGGTGAGAAGTTGTCATTTAAACCCAATCCAATGAAAGTGTGAACAAAATTTAAGTTCATAGTGTTCGGATCAATTTGATGGGGATAATGAAATGAATCTTGGATTATAGGGAAAAAATGATCCAACATATTATTGAACATGATAATAGAAATTGTAAATCATAACATAGGGATCAAATATATTGAAAGGTGTTATAAAATATGTACATAAAAATAACCATGGACATTATTTGAAAATAAAACTAAATTATGATGTTTCTTGTGTGTAAAAAGTTAGGAAGATTTTATCTTTATTTTGTAGGTTCCTCTAGCTAACAGGCCCTATAGAGGGTGTAGTATACATAGTCCAAAAGAGTTGTCCCCTGATAACTTAGGAAGGTTTTTAAAAATATGTTTTTATCAAGACATGAAGTCTGGTTTTTCAAAAATAATATGTTTTAAAATTATGATGTAATCATCTAGACTCGTGATTTCCAATACTATGTGATTGTGATCTTATTGAGAGGTATAGACTAAACTCCATGTGGATCTCATATTCATTCTCCTATAAAAATTTGTATTATATGAAGAAAAAGAGGTATAATTTTTCATTTTTATTTGGTCTTAGGAGAAAGGATCTCAGTGTCACTATTTATCTTGTAATAATAAGAATAAATACATGTATATTTTTCAATAAGTAACTTCATACACATATCTAAATCGTGTGTCATGTGGAGGGAATTGTTTTTTTATTTTGTGACTAGGCCTGGGATAAGGGATCCCAGCATCACTACAAATCTCCTTGGAATGAAAATCAAGACACACATAGTTCATGCAATGAAAATGTCCCCTATACCAATACAAAACATATACAAGGGAAGGGGACTTTATTTTCAGTATGGATCTATATGTGGAAGAACCCATGTTGGAATCACTTGCACAGATCTGGTTTATAATTAGAAGAGAGCACATTTTTTGTGGTTATTCCTAGAATAGGGGATCTAGGCATCACTACATGTATTTTGAGAATGAGAATCAATCCACACTTATTTATTGGAAATAATTCCCCTACATAGATCATATTCATATGGAGGGGAGGGTATTTTTAGATTTTACTGCTAGGTCTAGGATAAGGAATCTGAGTATCATTATGTATATTGTATCAACATGAATCAATACACACATAGTGTATTCAAGTGGATCACCTATATAAATTTATCTCATATGTATGGGACATAATTCTTATAGGGTATATAACTAAAATATGTTGCATTATTGTTTTGCTTCATGGTTCGAACATGCACCAAAGACTTCTACATGGATCAATATCTCATGTAAGGGAGAAAGAGGCCATGGGAAACTGTCCACCCCTTGTAGTTTAGAGTAATATAGGATATAATTTCACCTCACATCATAATTTCATGTTCCAAGGAAGATGACCATGTTATTTAACATCATAAGGTAAGGATATTGTTTTGTAGTTTAACGTCATGTGACTAGTACATTATCTATAATTTTCAGTGTCATACTTTGGATATGTGGGTTCTATGTTGTTTAATGTATTTCCACTAGGAAAATTCCACAAAATAAGGAAAATTATTTATTGAGAACCATTGCATTAGAGACTGAAATAATATTCTCTTCATCAATTTTGACCAGAGAAGAGTCTGCATTGGGGTAAAAATTATATAGGATGTATAGTCCTTCCATATTTGGTTCAGGTTTTGGAGTTTTCATCCGAGGTATCATTGGGGTCATGAAAGCCAATATTAGTTCCCCAAGGAGGAATTAAGTTAGATAAACTTTCTTATTGAAGGATCACACTACTCGGTTTTAATATATTTCAAATTTTTGAAAGGTACACAACCATATCTCATTAATATATTCCAACTCATACAACCTCTTTTGAGAAATATCTTCTATAGACAAATTATTGTAATTATCAATGTTGCGTGAAGTTAATTGACCCATTATAAGTAAAACATATTTTTTCCCATATACAAGGGAATACATGGATTCATGTGTAGACATGTAGATTATAGTGAGATAAACCCAAAGATAGTGTAGAAGCTTATCATTCCAATATTTCTTATTTTCATCCAGTATCTTCTAGAGTATATTTGATAGGGTTTTGTTGAAAGCCTTAATCTATCAATTTTCCCCTTTATAGTAGTGTGTTAAGTGTTTAGACTGAATTACATATTAGTGATACAAAATTTCCTTTTTTTAAGATTAGAAGTTAGTTCCATTATCCATTAGTATATTATGAGGGACACCAAATCGTGTAATAATGTTTTTCTTTAAAAAACTAATAATAGAAATTGTCCAAAATTCCTTGAGGGATATAGTATCAGACCCCTTGGAAAATAATTTGTTTGAAGTATGGATGCACTTGAATCTTCATGTTGTTGTTGGGGGATATGTCCACATGACATTTTTTCACAAATAGAAAATTTACATGATTATTTTCCTTAATAAAACAATTTTTACGGTCGATGAATGAAGTTTTCATGTATTTGATAAAAACATTCTTAGTGAATTCCATAAAATCAAGTGTCATTGAAGGCTAGAAATAACTGACCCTTCTAATTTAACGGGAAGTATAATCCTAGGATGATGATAACCACATGAACATTCATGGACATTGTGAATAGAAATGAGAGTTTCCTCTCCTTCAATGCATCTGGGGAGGAATCCATTATAGACTCGATTATAATGGAAATTTTCAGAGGTTGGAACATCGTAAAGGGTAAAGCTTACTTCCCATATTAATATATTCTATTTTATTTCATTGTTTAGTGGGGAATCCTACTTTTTAGGTTGTACAATATGGAAGATATCAGTTGTTCACAAAATCATATTGTTATGGGATAGAATTAACATTTTTGATCTCCTTCATTCTATTACCAATGGATGATTAAAACATTTTGGAATTTGAAATGTTACTGATTATTTTTTCGATATTTGGATCCACTAATAATGTAGAAAATTTACATAATGAAAATTCTAGGTAATTATATGAATGTGTTATGTGAGTTAGTGTTGGTCTTGAATTGAGTTTTATAATTAACCCTCATGCATAGACAAGTGGCGGAATGAGATCTTACATTCTGATAGCGTAGTATCGATTAATTTTCATCATCATTCACTCTATGTATCCTTTTACTTTTATAAAGTCTATAAGTATATGCAATAGAAATTCTAAATCTTCATTGAGGGATTCGTATTCTGCCTCATTGTTTGTAGAGACCCGGAGAATGACGTACATGGAAATTACATTACTTTTGCGGAATACATAATACATAACAAAAACAGACACACAAGGACCGTAATAGTTTAGTGTCTTTGGAAACTGGAATATAAACATCTAATCATGTTGAAAGATCTTCAACATCTCCCTTAACGATCTTCCCCTTTTTGTTTCCTTACCTAAAAGCTTTCTTTATTTCCTGGGGAAAATAAAACATAAAAAGGGTGAGCTGAAATGCTCAGTAAGGGCAAACTTAGAGAACATAAAACAATCCTTAAACATTTGAAAGCAAAAACTTGAACATGAAATCTAAACATTAAAACCTTGATAAAAGACATAAATCTTGGAAGTTCGTAAGGCATTTATCATAAAGGAACATCAATCATGATAAAATAGAATGGGAATAAAACAGGTAATTGTGGAAACCATTCAGCACATGTTATGATTTCCATAGTAGCCAAGGCATTGCTGCCAAGACCATCTTAGTGGACAAAGTCCCTTTCTGAATCGATTTCACTCCTCGTTTCAGTCCTGTAACACTGAACCAGATTAACTTACCATTCCATCCATGTCTATCTCATGAGATATAAATCTTTACCCAATTCATTGGATGGAGATATAGGTCCCACCCATCTCATAATGAAATCATTCTTACTTGTGCCACAAAATAAACATACGTCATTCATAATAACCTAGCGAATAAAATGGGTTTCATAAATATCTTTTCATCGTCACATAATCCATATAAAATTAATGGATATAATTTCATAACAATAAAAGTGAAACCATGTAAATCATAGAGACATTATACTTGAAACATACACATAATAAATAATGTCATCTGAGATGGAAAAATGGTTTTGATAAAACAATTGAAATGAATTCTTGAGGAAAATATCCTTTCTTCTTCAAAATAAATTTCTTATCACAAAACGTCATGCAATTTTAAAAGAAAGATATTTTTTCGGAAATAGTCATGAAATATTTTGGACGAAGCTTCATGAAAATAAGGCTTTATAAAACCATAAAAATCCGTTCGTGCCGTATAAGTTAAAAAACATTCTTATCATACTTTTGCTGGAAAAGTCAAAAAGCACATCGTAAAAGAAAGATTCCATACATACCATGTAGTAAAAGTAAAAAATGGGTAAAAAGGACATTAAACATATATGAAACCATTTTTAGGAAACATGGACATGGATGAGAACAATAACCCCAGTAAATACTTACGAATAAACAATCTCGGATAAGAATGAGATTGGAAAAGTTATCCCTTACCTTAGGTATGATATGCTTCGTACGTATCTGAACCCCTATATAATGATTTAAATAATGTCATTTACTTATTACAGAATCATATTCAATGTTATTATATCATATATAGTTCACTTATGAATTTATATTACCCGTTCTTTTGTAAATTCGATGTAAAAGCTGCGTTTTGGGTAAAATCATTTCATTTATCATATGTGTTTCGACTTGTCATTATTGATATTATTACTTATATCATGATTTACATAATTCCATAATGTAAAACATGATTTATATATAGTATATATTCATCATATACATATATATATTATAGATCGATAAAAGGAATGAAATACACTGTTCATGGAGATGGTAGGCCGTACATACGCATGAACGCTGTTTTCATTTCCTTATTGAATTGAATGAAACTAAATAGATAACATACATATATATATATACATAAATAAAGTAGAATTATTATTTCATATATTTTATTATTATTCATTATATAAACTTTATGATCATTCATGTATGGTTAACATGGAGAATAAATCCCATCCTGTCGTGGAGACGGTAGTCCGTACGTACGCACGAGCGATGATATCATTCCCATGATCGTGGAATTGTATTGAAGTGTATGTATACTATTTTAGAATCAATATCCCTTTACAATAATCATATATAGTTATTTATTTACACCATTATACCCATAGAATTAAGGTGGTGGTGGAAAATAGATTACACCATGGCGTGGAGACGGTATTCCGTACGTACGCACGCGCGGTGATTTCGTTTCCCATAGGATGGATAGATGGTGAAATAGGGTTGTTTTATAATTATAATAACATATCAGTATATGAGTGATACTGATGTTATTAATTCATAATGAAACAACTAAATAAGAAGAAGTAGAAGAAGAAATAATGTTGAAATAATCGGTAATGGATATTACCTCTTTTTTCGACACGCCTTTGTGAAACCTCCTCTTAGGGCACTAAGATTGGTCTTTGAAGAATACCAGGACCTCTATTATGTTTCTATGGATGTTTTGAAGAGAATTTTTCAGGGTTTGGCCGATCTTGAAGGCTAAAAGTGGTGTGAGGAAGAGAGGGAGGAGGTGCCCTTTTATAAGAGAGGAGAGGGGCACCTTAGGAAAAACTAAAAATATTATTTTATTATAAAGTCATATTCGGTTTTTAATAGCTCCAAATTGATTTATTTCGAAGATAAGGTGGGTATGGGTCACAATCCTCTCATACAATAGAATTTATACAAGTTTATGTTTCTATGTTAACCTTATCATTTAGATTTAACATTAAGATAAATAATTTTACTTTTACCGTGTCTTCTTGTTTCCTTACACCATAATGTTAATAAACATACTATAACAAGATAAAATAACCCCAAGTGGTTAATTAATAATATATATATCTTTATCTAAGTCATTTGGCCTAACCTTAGATTTTTAGGAATAAAATAACAATTAATAATATAATATTTGTTTTAAACACTATTTTATGTCAATTTTGACACTATTTGGTATTTGATTTTTGTGAAAATCATAAAAGCATTATTAGTTCGAAAAAAGTTACTTAAATAAATAATAACATGTCATATTAACCTATAAAATTATTTTAATTCATAAAAAGTCTCAAATTACATTTATTTGGGTATTTATAATATAAATTATTTTAATATTTCGTTATTTAGGTAATTACTGCATCACCATTGTGTCATAAATAAATTAAATTATTTAATTTCTAAAAATTATAAATAAAATACCATTTGGTATTAAATCTTTTTATCCTTCTAATTAATATTTATAGTCGAATTTATTTTATGTATAACCCTATATTAAAAATGATTTAGTTATTAAACTTTGATTTTAACTCTTTTAACCCTTTTTTTAATAAATTAATAATAAATGTTCTAATCTAACCCAAGTGGACCTAAATGGTCATATTTTATTCCTAAGGTTGTTTTTTTATCAAATTACACTTATCCAATAAAATTAGGAAATGTGTTAGGGTAATAATAATATCATTTTTACCCTTAATTACCCTATTTACTTTTAACCGTGGTAAAAAAAGTAAAAAGTTACTATTCACCAAAAATTATTTTCATCTCATTAAACCACATTTTAGTCCATGATATTAACCGTGTCTCTCGTATTTTCAAAATTAAATTTACAGAAGTGGTAAAATTTCTTTTCAATGAAAAAGTCCGAATTTTTAACTACCACTAAGTGGTTTCACTATTCATCGAAAATTGCAGTTTTTCAGAAAAATACCAAAAATTCAGCCTAAGAATTATTTGATATTCCGAATAAAAAATTGATGTCTATTTTTAAAAATTCAAAACATATAAGTGGAAGTAATTAATTTTAAAATTAATTCCTGTTATCAAAACAAATAGCGTGTTTTTTTAAGAAATAATAACTATCAAGAGATTGATACTTGTTTATATCCAATTTCAAAGTGAAATTATTTCCAATGACCAACATTGGATTAAATGGTAAAAACATATTTTAATTACACTTTAAACCCAATTAAAAAGATAATCTAACCATATAAATTATTGCGAGGAAAAAATTTGTTTTTAATTAAAATATAGCATGTTATTACTATTCATTAAAATATGAAAGTTATCAGAATAATATGAAAAATTTATCCAAAGTAAATTTTTATATCCTGATTCCAAAGAAGAATTTTATTTCATCAAATTGAACTTATAGACATGTCAAAAACAAGATTTAAGGTGGGTGCATCATCAAAAGGTGGGAAAACTGCAATTTTTTAAAAATACATATTTTACACACAAAAATTATTTTGTTCTCATACCATATTCTAGAAAATGTGTAAGATGAATAATAATGTTATAAAATTCAAAATGTAGTTAATACTATTCATAATGGCTAGTCCATAATAATATTATAACAATATATCGTTGTTTAGTGAAACTTGGTATTGCGTACAACACACGCTATCGAGGAAGGTCGCAATTGCGTGTAATGCAAGCCAAGTCATGGTTGCGTGTTGTTCAAGACTCTTCCGTTGTTTCGTATAACAGAATCCAACCATATTTCATTTATACATTGAATATATATATACACTCAATGTTTCGCAGAATAACCACTATCAAAATTGTGTGTAACATGATCCAAGAATAGTGTTGTGTATACTTGAAGCTCATACGGTGTTGTGTATAGCGCAAGGAAATATTGTTGTAGCTTACAACACAAGAAATCAATGAAATTAAAAGAATATTTTTCATAAAATCTCAGGGGGTTACATTCTACCCCCCCTTAAAATTAATTTCGCCCTCAAAATTCATCAGGGTTATAAATCGTTTACTATTTATAGAAACCCACATCGTAAAAAGGAATACTAAAACTTAATTTTAAAAAATAAAGTATGAAATGTAACAATTACCCAAAGTAACTCATCACTGGGTTTCCATATAAGAGAACATAGGTGAAAATATGGATTTGGAAGAAAAATCTGACCATCAAGTTCTGATGGAGAGTGGTAGAGAACATGGCTATGAAAAATCCATCAATCATAAAGCCATAGATTTGTGATGATCTAAGGTACCATCTGATTCATTGGATATAAGGAATATAGGACAACATTTTTGGTTTTCAAGATCATTTCCCTAAAGTTGATGAAATTGGAATTAGAAGAAATACTTTCTTGATTTTGGTACAGTCTCACTGTTGGTTGTTCTTTGGACAATTTCCACTTCATCTCTTAAAGAAATGAAGTTGAATTTGCCATTCGTGAAGTGTTAGCAGATCATGTGATAGAATGATGGGTCATTCCATCTGTCTCAAACAAAAGGTTAGAAAAGTTAAATACATAAGTCCATATATGGTGAGATTAATCATATATGGTTTTTAAAATGGACTTATACATCATATATCATACTTCTTAATATAATAAAACTAGTTTCTACTAAATAGGGACTTAATGTAGGCTAGTGATAGGCGATAAAGGTCTGTCGCACTTCAGTTGTGGGTTCAATTCCCACAGCCTTGTCTGACGCGATGGGTTGTCGCCCGTCCTGCAGGTTTTCCTTTTTCTAAAACTACATTACTATAACATCCCATCAATAATATCGAAAAAAGTTCTATCCTTAAACAATACTAACTTATGTCCAACATAATCCATTCCAATCTTTAGGCTTATCTAAAATACTTCGGTCCAAGCTCATAGTATAAATAAAACGATTACTTGAAATGTCATCAACCAAGCATGTGAATACCATCATTTATCCCCATATATCTTGTTGGTCACATTCCAATAGTGTGAATACCTTAACCATGTATCCTCTTGAAAAATGAATACCCATTAAACCTTAGTGAAAACATGAATGTTGTCAAAATTTAACTCTTTCCACATACCAAAATCCCAAAATTCTATATACTCAAACCATGATATAACCTTATCCTTATATCAGTCATGAGCTCATGAATACTATAAAACATTTAATTTTCTCCTTATCCATTCATTATGCGCATATCATCTACTTTCCAAAAATATATGAATAACCTTTCATGGTTACTAGTACCATTCATCATACACTTTCAAAACTTAAGGAAAGACAGTATTGTAACAATCCTTAGATTTCTCTTTATTCCATAGTACCATGATATTACTTATACAACATTACACTTGATAAACATTTAATCATTCCACTACCTTCTTAAACCATTGGCTGAGCTTCAACAATTCTTTCATCTCACATATCATTTGTAGTCTCTTCATCATCATCAATATAAATACTACCCATACGACCATACTAATTCTCTTCATGAGACTTTCCCTTAGGGCATTGGTTTTCATAATGCCCGTACATTCCACATTTAAAACATTTAACCATTGTTGATGTCGTAACAATACTATTATACTCATCCCTGGTGTTAACTGAACCTTTTCCTTTTCACTTACTGGATTTGTGTCCTTCTTTTCCACACCCAAATAATCTCCCAGTTCCTTTGAAACATTATCCTTGATGCCTATTCCCACATTATTTACATAGGGGAAATTGAACTTTCTTTCCTCTATGATCATCATGAAACTCCATCTTTCTCTTATTATCCGAGTCAGGAAACTTACCAAATTTGAGTTTATTGATCATATTATGAGATTGCTGATTCGGCATAATAATGATGTTTGGACTTCAAAATCCCATTTCATTTGTTTTCTCATGAAGAATATTATTCCATTGTCCATCATATCCTCCATTATCGTGAATCATCTTGTTTCCAGCCATTTTCTAAAACCCAAAAAGAATAGTGTGAGAGGAAAAAATCATAATAATGGGGGAGTAACTTCAATATCTACCATCTTAGGTTTAATCTAATATCGTTACCATAATTCTAGGACTATAACCTATACCTATACTTAACCTTAGAGACATACCTAGACATACCTTAGAAATATCTCTAGAGATCTCACTAATGTTCTCGCATCCTAGTTTCCAAAGGTTGACTAAAACATTCCTCTGACACCAACTTTAGAGACCCGGAGCTTGACGTACATGGAAATTACATTACTTTTTCTGAATAATTAATACATAACAAAAACAAACACACAAGGACCGTAATAGTTTAGTGTCTTTGGAAACTGGAATATAAACATCTAATCATGTTGAAAGATCTTCAACATCTCCCTTAAATATCTTCCCCTTTTTGTTTCCTTACCTAAAACCTTTCTTTATTTCTTGGGAAAAATAAAACATAAAAAGGGTGAGCTCAAATTCTCAGTAAGGGAAAACATAGATAATATAAAACAATCCATAAACATTTGAAAGCAAAAACATGAACATGAAATCTAAACATTAAAACCTTGAGCAAAGACATAAATCTTGGAAGTTAGTAAGGAATTTATCAAAAAGTAACATCAATCATGATAAAATAGCATGGGAATAAAACATGTAATTGTGGAAACCATTCATCACATGTTATGATTTACATAGTATCCAAGGAATTGTTGCCAAGACCATCTTAGTGGACAAAGTCCCTTTCTGAATCGAGTTCACTCCTTGTTTTAGTCCTGTAACACTGAACCGGATTAACTTACCATTCCATCCATGTCTATATCATGAGATTTAAATCTTTACCTAATGAATTGGAGGGAGATATAGGTCCCACCCTTCTCATAATGAAATCATTCTTACTTGTGCCACAAAATAAACATACATCATTCATAATAACCCAACGAATAAAATGGGTTTCATAAATATCATCCCATCATCACATAATCCATATAAAAGTAATGGATATCATTTCATAATAATAAAATTGAAATCATGTAAATCATAGATACATTATACTTGAAACATACACATATGAAATAATGTCATCTTAGATGGAAAAATGGTTTTGATAAAACACTTGAAATGAATTCTTGAGGAAAATATCCTTTCTTCTTCAAAATCAATTTCTTTTCACAAAACGTCATGCAATTTTGAAAGAAAGAGATTTTTTTGGAAATAGTCATGAAATATTTTGGAGGAATCTTCATGAAAATAAGTCTTTATAAAACCGTAAAAATCCATTCGTGCTGTATAAGTTAAAAAAACATTCTTCTCGTACATTTGCCGGAAAAGTCAAAAAGTTCCTCGTAAAAGAAAGATTCCATACATACCATGTAGTGAAAGTAAAAGATGGGTAAATAGGACATTAAACATACATGAAACCATTTTTAGGAAACATGTACATGGATGAGAACAATAACCCCAGTAAATACTTACAAATAAACAATCTCGGATAAGAACGAGATTGGAAAAGTTATCCCTTACCTTAGGTCTGATATGCATCGTACGTATCTGAACCCCTGTATAATGATTTAAATAATTTCATTGACTTATTAGAGAATCATATTCATTGTTATGATATCATATATAGTTCACTTATGAATTTATATTACCCGTTCTTTTGTAAATTCGATGTAAAAAGCAGCGTTTTGGGTAAAATCGTTTCATTTATCGTATGTGTTTCGACTTGTCATTCTTGATATTATTACTTATATCCTGATTTAAATAATTCCAGAATGTAAAAAATTATTTATATATAATATATATTCATCATATAAATATATATATTATAGATTGATAAAAGGAATGAAATACACCGTTCATGGAGACGGTAGGTCGTACGTACTCTTGAACGCTGTTTTCATTTCCTTATTGAATTGAATGAATCTAAATCGATGACATATATATATATATATGCATAAATCCAGCAGAATTATTATTTCATATATTTAATTTTTATTCATTATATAAACTTTATGATCATTCATGTATGGTTAACATGGAGAATGAATCTCATCGCGTCGTGGAGAGGGTAGTCCATACGTACGCACGAGCGATGATATCATTCCCATGATCGTGGAATTGTATTGAAGTGTATGTATACTATTTCAGAATAAATATCACTTTAAAATAATTATATATAGTTTTTTATTTACACCATTATACCCATCCAAGTAAGGGGGTGGTGGAAAATAGATTACACCACGTCGTGGAGACGGTATTCCGTACTTATGCACGCACGGTGATTTCATTTTCTATAGGATGGATAGATGATGAAATAGTGTTTTTTCATACTTATAATAACATATCAGTATATGAGTGATACTGATGTTATTACTTCATAATGAAACAACTAAATAAGAAGAAGTATAAGAAGAAATAAAGTTGAAAGAATCGGTAATCGATATTACCTCTTTTTCGACATGCCTTTTTGAAACCTCCTCTTAGGGCACTAAGATTAGTCTTTGAAGAATACCAGGACCTCTCGGATGTTTCTAGGGAAGTGTAGAATAGAATTTTTCTGGTTTTGTCCGAGCATGAAGCCTCAAAGTGGTGTGAGGAAGAGAGGTAGGAGGTGCCCTTTTATAAGAGAGGAGAGGGGCACCTTAGGAAAAACTAAAAATATTATTTTATTATAAAGTAATATTAGGTTTTTAATAGCTCAAAATTGATTTATTTCTAATCTAAGTTGGGTATGGGTCGAAATTAAATCATCCAATAGAATTTATAAAAGTTTAAGTTTCTATTTTAACCATATCATTTAGATTTAACCTTAAGTTAAATAATTTTACTTTTACCGTGTCTTCTTGTTTCCTTACACTATAAGGATAATAAACTTACTATAACAAGACAAAAGAACCCCAAGTGGTTAATTATTCATATATATATCCTTATATAAGTCATTTGGCCGAACCTTATATTTTTAGGAATAAAATAACAATTAATAATATAATATTTGTTTTAAAAACTATTTTATGTCAATTTTGACACTATTTGGTACTTGATTTTTGTGAAAATCAAAAAATCATGATTAGTTCGAAAACAGTTACTTAAATCAATAATAACATGTCATATTAACCTAGAAAATTATTTTAATTCACAAAAAGTCTCAAATTACATGTATTTGGGTATTTATAATATCAATTATTTTAATATTTCATTATTTAGGTAAGTACTGCATCACCATTGTGTCTTGAATAAATTAAATTATTTAATGTCTAAAAATTATAACTAAACTACCATTATGTAGGAAATATTGTTATCTATCTAGTGAATATTTATAGTCGAATTTATCTTATGTATAACCCTATATAAAAAATTATTTAGTTATTAAACTTTGATTTTAACTATTTTAACCCTTCTTTAAATAAATTAATAATAAATGTCCTAATCTAACCCAAGTGGGCCTAAATGGTCATATTTTCTTCATAAGGTTGTTTTTGGTCGAATTAAACTTATCCAATAGAATTAGGACATGTGTTAGGGTAATAATAATATCAGTTTTACCCTTAATTACCCTATTTACTTTTAACCGTGGTAAAAAAAAGTAAAAAGTTACTATTCACCAAAAATTATTTCCATCTCATTGAACCACATTTTAGTCCTTGATATTAACCTTGTCTCTCGGATTTTCGAAATCCAATTTACAGAAGTGGTAAAATTCCATTTAAATGAAAAATTCGGATTTTTTAACTACCACTAAGTGGTTTCACTATTCATCAAAAATTGCAGCTTTTCAGAAAAATACCAAAAATTCAGCCTAAGAATTATTTGATATTCCGAATTCAAAATTGATGTTTATTTTTCCAAATTCCAAACAAAAAAGTGGTATTAATTAATTTTAAAATTAATTCCCGTTATCAAAAAAAATAGCGTTTTTTAAGAAACAATAACTATCAAGAGATTGATACTTGTTTATATCCAATTTCAAAGTAAAATTATTTCCAATGACCAACATTGGATTAAATGGTAAAAACATATTCTAATTACACTTTAAACCCAATTAAAAAGATAATCTAACCATAAAAATTATTGTGATGAAAAAAGTTGTTTTTAATTAAAATATAGCGTGTTATTACTATTCATTAAAATATGAAAGTTATCAGAATAATATGAAAAATTTATCCAAAGTAAATTTTTATATATTGATTCCAAAGAAGAATTTTATTTTGTCAAATTGAACTTATAGACATGTCAAAAACAAGATTTAAGGTGGGTGCGTCATCAAAAGGCGGGAAAATTGCAATTTTTTAAAAATACATATTTTACACGAAAAATTTATTTTGTTCTCATACCATATTCTAGAAAATGTGTAAGATGAATAATAATGTTATAAAATTCAAAATTTAGTTAATACTATTCATAACGGCTAGTCCATAATAATATTATAACAATATATCATTGTTTAGTGAAATCTGGTATTACGTACAACACACACTATCGAGGAAGGTCGCAATTGCGTGTAATGTAAGCGAAATTAGGGTTGTGTGTTGGGCAAGACTCCTCCATTGTTTCGTATAACAGAATCCAACCATATTTCATTTATACATTGAATATATATATATATACACTCAATGTTTTATAGAATAACCACTATCAAAATTGTGTGTAACATGATCCAAGAATAGTGTTGTGTATACTACAAGCTCATACGGTGTTGCGTATAGCACAAGGAAATCTTTTTGTAGCTTACAACACAAGACATCAATGAAATTAAATGAATATTTTCCATAAAATCTCTAGGTGTTACATTGTTGGTGCTTCCTTCTGAAAAAAAGGAATAAGTTGAAAAGGCCTTGTTTGGAGATATAAGGATGATTACGAAACCAACCTTATTAAGTTTGGGGATTTATATTCTTCGCCCCAATGGGATTATAGTAGCACCATAAAATTAAATCTCTCATATTTGGGAGTAGTATTGGACATATAATACTTCTTTATTGGAAAATTTTGTGTTTAATGGAAGACTTTTTGCAGAAGGATGATCTGTAATAAAATTATCTAATTGCATTCCTTTTATTCCATTTTTTGGTATGAAATAAATATAAAACTATTAAAAAATTACCACACACTATGATATGTGTCTAGTAAATATATGATGATTCAGTATATACCTGATTGGGTCATTATGAGATAATAAATGAATCTCAAGGATTTGTAGGTAGTTTCTCATTTTCTAAACTGTAAATATTAATGAAAGGAAAGTATTCTTCACATTTGAATATCTAGTTTCAATACTAATCATATTTATGATGACATAATAGACACTATTAAAATCACATGAATCATTCATAAGTGTATGAAAGGTTCCAAGTGATCATGAAAAGTGTTTGTGACACGAGACATTAATATTGGTAAACTCCAATGGTATTTCTTGAGACTATCAAAAGATTATTGAAATCTTCAGTCCCTGTATAGGTAACTTCCTTATTTATTAGTCTAGTTAAGGGTAAACATTTCTCTATGATTTTCTCTATAAAGAGTTTCATGTTGGTGAAATGTCCCTGAATCCCTTTCAAATCATTGAAATCTCGAGGAGGCAACATGTCAAGGATAAACTTTTATTTCTACTGATTGACTTCAATTCCACTATAATGTAGTATGAATCCAACACACTTTACTGAGGTAACCCTGAAACTATATTTCATGTAGTTTATCATCATGATGTTTCATCATAGCTTATTGAAAACTGATTCTAGATCATTAATATGATCATATCACTACTATAATTTAACATCCATATTGTCGACACAACATTTAACTATCTTCCCCAATAACGGTTTGAGAATACATTACATGGTGCACTGATATGTGGTGTTTTCAATCTTTAAATTTAGATCCATGACTTGATATTTTTAGGATGGTATGTCTGAGTATGATATACTCTATAATACCAAATGTAGGATCGAAATAAGAATGTGATTCTCAGATACAAGAGGGGGGTGAATTGTACCTTTTAAAAATTCCTTTGGAACTTTTAAAGATGGTTATGTTTAACAAAGTTAAACAAGATAATTCACAAGACCTCTATAAGTTCTAAACACTTGCTAAATTTCGGAATAGTGATTCCAGAAATGGAAATTAACTTAAGTTTACAAAGATAAATATTATACCTTAAAGTGTATAGAATCTAACTATATCAGAGTACAAATAAGGAAGTATAAGAAAGTTATACTTTCTTTAAAAATACAAAATGCAGCGGAAAAACAAATTAGTAAACCCACAAGTAACAAGTATAAACTCTTTTGACCCAAAGAGGAGGGTATCCACCAACCTTGGATAATGGTCCCTTTATTTATACTTTCAAGAAAGTCTATCTTACCCACACCAGGGTAATCCCTTGATACGAAGATCGGAGTATGTCTTGTTATCCCAAAATCCCTCAACTATCAGGTAGTCGGCACATCTTTCATCCTTAGCAAGGAATCCCTCGACTTCAAGGTGTTGGAACCTCTGTTTTCCTATCCCCGGAATCTGTCGATTATACACAGCAACAATCGGAGTCTCACGAAGCAAGTCTGCATAAGGAAAATCTTGAACAAGTTGTTCAAACTTTCTGCACGAATCATGAGAGTGGATAAGATCCTATCTCTCTAGAAATCACTTCAACTGCATGTAAGCACATATGTCAATGTTGTGTCAAAGTTTTTGTCAACTTTCAAATGAACTCTTATTTATAGGTGAAGCTCCAACGGTCGGCTCCCTCCTCCAATGGTCATATTCTTACTTGAATTTCGTAGAGACCTGTACACGTGTCACTCAAACAACGGTTAGTTAATAACTAAAAGCATGACATCATTTTGTAAAATATCAAGTGTATGCATAACTAAACTGATATTCGGAATGGAGTAGAAAATGAAAGTTCATAATGGAAAAGGTTAAAGTTTGGAATGGAAGTAAAAAAATAAATTTGGATTCTATAAACTTAAGAATATTCAGATTCTATTTTGTAGGAATTCAGAACCTGAATTCTATATAAATCCGGAGTATAAATTTCAAGGAAATTCGGAGTCTAGATTCATAGGAATTCAGAACCTGAACTTAAAGAGTTCGGAGTTGAACTCATAGAAGTTAGGAGTCGAACTAGTAGAATTTCGGAGTCGAACTAGTAGAAGTTCAAAGTCAAACTCATAGAAGTTCGGAGTTGAACTAGTAGAATTTTGGAGTCGAAATTTATGAGAGTTTGTATTCAGAATTCGGAGTGGAACTTCATGAGAGTTCGTATCTAGAATTCGGAGTGGAACTTCATGAGAGTTCATATCCAGAATTAGGAGTGGAACTTCATAAGATTTTGTATCCATAATTCGGATCCTAAAACAGAATTCTTCAAGTCTAAGAATTATATGATTCTGATGTTTTAGATAGGAATCCGATTTTTACACTTAAGAATAAAATATTGATATGAACAATGAATACAAGGTATGGGTAAATTTCATTTGGTAAGGAAATTTTCATTATGGAAGTAAAATAGGGGTAAAATGAAATTTTCCTTTAGAAAAGGTTTTTGAGATTTTCAAAACAAGAGGAATTGTAAAGTCATAAGGAAACCTTGATGACTTATCGATCTCCCCTAAGAATGAAGGAATGGAAAGAGTCATAAGGAAAACATTATGACTCAACAATCTCCCCCTTTTTGGAAATCACAGACATCCTTACGAAAAAGAATGTAATGACTTAGAATAAATTTCTAGACTTGTAATTAAAGCTTATCTCCCTTTGTTTGTGATCAATGGTGAGTAGGACTAACTCCCCCTTAGGCTTTGAAACTCTAAGGATCGTATTCTAGATTTCCGGAATGAGATTTTCATTATGAATATGGAAGTCTTCGTAATGAGCACTCCCCCTCAAATAAACTCTCCCTTACTTAGGGATAGTTCTTCTTATGATTTGAAATTTTTCTTATCCCTTTCATATTTTTCCTTCTCCCTTTTGAGTTCTTTTTCCTTATCCCCCTTTGTGATTTTCAAAAATAACTTGAGGGAATGGAAAATCAATAAAGTGCCTAAAACATTATTAAAACATACAAACAATACAAGCAACCAAATTTTTCATTAATATTGGAAATATTAGTATAAGGAAACACATTACAACAAAATATCGGATTGGTCTATTTGCCTTCTTTTTCCTTGGGGATTAGCTTCTTCAGAAGGGTTTTCAGCTTCTTTATGTCTTTGTGGTCCTCTTTAGCTTGCTTCTCCAGGGCTGTGATCCTTTCTTCTTGAGTTTTCAGAGCCTCAGACTGATCCTTAAAAACTCCATCCGGCTTTGAAAGCTTCTCTTCGATCTCAATCCGGAGATCCCTTTCCCTTTTCCAGCTTTGAGAAACAGATTTAATCTTTCTATTCAGATCCTTCACCTATTGATTCCGAGTATTTTGGTCAGGTTTCAGCTTTTCCTAAAGATTTTTCATCTTGTCATCCTCAGTGTCAAAATATTCTTTTACATCATTCTGAAAGGTATCAACCTCTGTCAAATCCTCATCGATTTTCTTTGACCATAAAGTCATTTTTCTGCAAGATTTTCTGTGGACCTCATAATTGATAAGAAAATTTTTCTGTTCTGCCTCAATCTTCACACATTTATCCATCACCATGGATACAGATTCTAACTTTTGATTCATGTTGTGCTGAAGCATTTGGAATCTGGAGTCTATTATAGGAAATATCAAAATTGTTTCCACCAATTTCATCAGATAATCAACATCAAAATCTTGTCCCAATGCAGATGACTCCGAATCCAACATCTTTCTTGGTGAATGTTCTTCTTCAATTTCCAAAATCTTTCTTTTAAAAGAGCCACCAACTTGCTTTTTCCTTATGATATATTTCATTGGGGTGTCCATAAGTACTTGCTTACCCTTATAAACTTTTGGAATGGCTTCCTCATCAGGAGATTCTTCCTCACTTTCAGATAATTGAACTATTTTGTCTTCATCAGGTTTTTCCTTCTCTTATCCTTCCTCAAGAAAGTGATTTTCATAGCTTTCTTCCTCAGACAATTCATTCTCTTTCTCTTCTTCCTTGTCTTCATCTTTCTTACCTTATTTCTCACCTCACTTTCCCGGAGTAACCTACTTTGAGGACTCGGCCTCAGATGTTCGGAGTGGTAATATTTCTGATGGATTTTCCTTTTCTTGGTAATCTTAAACTTGTTTAATCAGATCATCTAAATTACCACTTTATTCTTCTACTACTTCTTATACTTCTTCTCTTTCTTCTAGTTCTTCTTATTCTTCTACATCTTCAATGACTTCTGTCTCTTTAGATTTTTCCAGAGTGACAATTTTTTTCCCAGAGTCTCAGGTAAAGGCTCGACAAGGAATGTTTCTGGTACTCGAATATTCTCAGAAGCTACTTCTGTGGATTTCAAAAGAGATTTTACAGCTTCAGTCTCAGACATTTTCTTCTTTATCTTCTTCTCTTTTTCTATCTTCTCAAGGTATTCAGCAGTCTTCTCTCTTAAAGACTTGGCTTTAGCAGGGTCTAATCCAAACTAAGGTTCCCCTTCTTTCCTCTTTTCTTTGATCTCTCTCCACTTTTCTACCACCTCATCTAGGTAGGATTTTTTTCTTTTTGGGTTTAGGATGTGCGGATTCTACTTCCTTAGACTTTAGAGTTTTACCTTCAACTTCCACTTCTTTCAACATCCTTTTCTTTCCGACCTTCTTGGATGGTTTAGATTTCTCTACATTTTCCAGAACATCTTTGGTGTCCTCCTGTGGAAGATCATAGAACTCACCTGTCTGTTTTGAAAAAACAACTTTCATCCTCTTTAAGGTGTCATCACTTATCAGTATCACCTTGCAATTTCTCATTTTGGAGGTTCAAGCAACCGTGAAAGAATCAAGACACTGAATAATAGGCTTGGAACGAAGAGCAGGATACATAATAATTTGACCTTTCAAATTCCCATTCTTGATCTTCTGAATCGTAATAAGGATGTGCCACATCATATTGATCTTTCTTAGATTTACCAACAAATCCAAGTTATAAATATCACGTTTCTTTAAGTTATCCTTGCCACCTCTTCTTGGTTCGAAAAACCCTTGAACCCACAACTGTAAAATCTACTTGTTGGTAGATAGATGGGAAATATTTTTGGGTTTGTCATCTTTGAGCCCAAGGCATTCCATAGCCTTCACCTTTCTAAAACTTCCTTGCACATCCGGTAGATTATGGGAGAAAAATCCGGCTTCTCCATCACATGAGAGCCCCACCAAGCTCGCAGCCTTGGTGTAAGAAAGCTTGTAAGTCTTTCTATAGCACTTAATGGATAACTTTTCTCTTCCATCTTCTTCATAGAAGGAAACAGACTCATAAAATTCGACAAGGAAATCCGTATAAAAAATATCCTGATCCCCTGGCTTTGATATGCAAAAATCTTCCCATCCATTGAGCTTGATATTCTTAAAAATAAGAGAATCATACTTACTGAAAAAGTTCAGATGGACCATCCTTTCCCTGTAGACTAACCAACATGAGATTGGCTTCATAGTAGACATTTCTTGAGAAGTGGCTTCTACAGACATTCAGAATTGAGGAACTCTAAGGGATTCAGAACGGGATTTAAGAACTGAGGCAGAGCTTTGAGACGTGACAACTTGGAAATCGATGTGGGACAGCATTAGGGGTCCCCTTTATATAGGTGATGGTGGTGACCTTTCAACTTTGAAAAACAATCGGATGGTTGAAAAAACTCCCTGATCTGATCTGACGGTTGAAAACATATCTTCAAGGAAATCTTGAATCCGATCTTTCGAGGTTTAAAAACATTTAAATTTAAGAAGAAATGAATCCGAGAAATTTTAAAAGAAAAAGAAACTACCAGCAACTAAAAATGATTACGAATACTTAAGTAAGTAAGTCATACCTTTCGGATTGGCTAGGAATATTATTCGTAATAGGTTATATTCTTTTTGAAGACAATTTGACTATGAAAAACTCACTACGAAAAACTCACTACGAAAAACTTAAAAAAAATATTGCAAAAACTTTTGAGTACCAAAACTCAATTACGAAAATATTCATAACATAAATTTTGAATACGGAAAAGTTCATTATGAAAATTTTAGTACGAAAAATTTTCATTACGGAAATTTCAGTTCTGAAAATTTTCATTACAAAAATTGTGATTATGAAAATATCCATTCAAAAACTTTTCATTCCAAAAATGTCCATTTCGAAAATTTCCATTCTGAAAATTTTGAAAAACTTCATTAAAAGAAACATGAAAAACTCCATTACAGAAAACATTAGAACTTCAAAATGAAAAATTTGAAAATCTTCATAATAGATGTACTCCCCCTATGAAATAGAGTTTAATACTGTAAGGAGAATGGTTTAACAAAAAGTTAATCAAGGAAGATTACCTTATAGTTATCATTACTAACTTTTGTTTAATGCATTAAAATATATCAGAGGATATAGATTTTGTAAAAATGTAAGCATGTTGATCTTGCATTCTGATGAATTGAAGAATAATATCTCCTTTTAGTGTTTGATCCCTAAGAAAATGATGCCTAATATCTATTTGGTTTTCACGAGAGTGATGTGCAGGGTTTTTTACTAAGTGAAATGGAACTTGTGTTATCACACAAGAATTTTATTCTTAGTAAAACTCAAGCCATAGTCTGTGAGTGTATGTTTCATCCACAACACTTGAGCACATCAACTTCCAGCTGCTACATATTCAGCTTCAGCAGTGGAGAGTGCTACTGAGAGTTTCTTCTTGCATGATCAAGAAACTAATGAATCTCCTAAGAAATGAAATGTTCCAGATGTACTCTTTCTATCCATTATACATCCACCAAAGTCAACATCCGAAAAACTCTTTAAAAAAATCATTTCTAGAAGTGTAAAATAGTTCTAAATCCATGGTTCCCTTTAAGTAGAGAAATATTATTTTCACTACCTTTAAATGAGATTCCTTAGGATTAGATTGATATCTTGCACATAACCATACGGAAAAAATTAAGTCTAGATGACTAGATGTCAAGTAAAGTAGACTTCCTATCATACCTCTAAAAGATGTTTGATTTACTGGTTTCCCAGCTTCATCAAGATCAAGTGTGTTTGAGGTATCAATGGGATTACTTATACTTTTATTGTTGTCATATCCATACTTTTTAAGAATATATTTAATATACTTATGTTGGGATATGTAGATTCTTTCTGGTTTTTGAGAAATTTGAAAACCAAGGAAAAATGTTAACTCACCCATCATACTCATTTCAAACTGAGATTTCATTAGATCTTCAAAGGAATCAGTTAAAGATTGCTGAGTTGAACCAAATATAATTTCATCAACATAAATTTAAACAATCAAAACATTTTTCTTATATTTCTTTATAAAAGGGGTTGGAAATGCATTCCCCTTAACATAGTTATTTTGAAGCAAAAATCATGTAAGTCTATCATACCAAGCTCGTGGGGCTTGTTTAAGTCCATACAAAGCTTTGGTAAGTCTATAAACATGATTAGGATGTTTTTTTTCTTCAAATCCAAAAGTTTGTTCAACAAAAACTTCCTCTTGAACATAACCATTAAGGAAAGAACATTTCACATCCATTTGAAAAAGCTTGAAATTAAATAATTTTTCAAAGGCAAGTAAAATACGAATAGATTCAAGTCTAGATACTAGAGCATAGGTTTCTTCATAGTCTATTCATTCTTGTTGATTATAGCCTTTAGAAACCAATCTAGCTTTATTTCTTACTATGATTCCATTTTCATCACACTTATTTCTAAAGACCCATTTTACTCCAATTACAGAAGCTTCCTTAGGTCTTTCAACTAAGGTCCATACATTATTATTTTCTAATTCATTTAGTTCATCTTGCATGGCTTCAATCCAATCATCATCACCTAAAGCTTCATGAGTTCTTTTTGGTTCTAATGGGGAAAGGAATTCTAGATGGTCTACTTCATTTCTTAGTGAATTTCTAGTCCTTACGGGTTGATTCACATCACCAATGATACTATCACTATGATGATTCTTCAGAAACGGCTGATTTGGGTTTTTTAAAACCTGTTCATCAACATAGGGTAGGAAATCTTCTGGGGTAAATGTTTGAGGAGTATCTTCTTGAAAATTTTCCTTATCAGAAGGATCTTTTATCATAGGTTGATAATCAGTTTTTGAGAACACATCCGAGGATGTAGGATGAGGTTGTTTAAAAACAAAAGGATCAGTTTCATCAAATTTAACATGTACTATCTCCTCAACAGTACAAGTGTTTTTGTTGAAAACTCTATAATCCTTAGAAGTTGTGGAGTATCCTAGGAAAATTCCTTCATCAGATTTTGGTTCGAATTTATGAAGATTATCTTTAGTATTCAGAATGAATACCTTGCATCCAAAAACCTTAAAGTAGGAAATTCTAGGTTTTCTACCATTCCATAACTCGTAAGGGGTTTTATTAAGAAACGGTCTAATCAAAACTCGATTTATAATATAACAAGTAGTACTTACAGCTTCAGCCCAAAAATGTTTGGCAACAGAATACTCACTCAACATGGTTCTAGTTATCTCTTGAATAATTCTATTTCTTCATTCAACAACACCATTCTATTGAGGTGTTCTGGGTGCTGAGAAGTTTTGAGTAATACCTTTTTCTACTACAAAAAGTTTCAAAATCAGAATTTTGAAATTCTCCTCCATGATCACTATGAATAGTTTTCAAGGGAAGGTTTTTCTAATTATTAACTTGGGATCTAAAACTTTTGAAATAGTAAAAAGCTTCATACTTCTTTGCTAGAAAATAGACCCATGTAAATCTAGTGTAATCATCAAACAAAATAAATACATAGTACTTTCCCCCAATGTTTCCAGTTTTTGTTGGACCAAAAAGATCCATATGCATTAACTGTAATGCATCAATGGTTGAGACTTGACCAACTGATATAAAACTTGATTTATGTTGCTTTCCATATTGACAAGGTTCATAGGCTTTTGAATAATCAAATATAAGCTTCATTAGATCCTTAACTAGTCCTTTCTTAAGGAGTTTTCATAAGTTCCTAAGGTTACAGTGTCCTAGTCTTCTATGCCATAACCAAGAATGATCTTCCATTGCACTAAGTCAAGTTAAGTCTTGGCTCCTAAGGTTTTCTATGTTCAATTTGTAGACAACTTCTTGCCTATTGGCAGAGAGAATAAATTCTTCCATATAATTTTGTAATAGGCATTTGTCATTCCTAAAATTCACAAGTTAGCCTTCATCACATAGTTGACTTATGCTGATGAGGTTGTGCTTAAGACCCTTAACAAAAAAACATTTGAAATCAATGTTTTTTCAATAATAACAATGTTACCTATACCAATCATTTCTCCCTAAGCATTATCTCCAAAAGTTACTCTTCCTCCTTTTGTCTTGATAATCTTTTCGAAATATTTTTTGTTACTAGTCATATGCTGGGAACATCCACTATCCATGTACGAAGTATTGTTGTTGGTACTTTCCCTATTTTCTTGAAAATAAGAAAAAGTTAGGTTTTCGAAATCTAGACTTGCTTGGATCCAGAAATCTCAGAAAGTGAGATTTTGGGAACCCACATCTTCTTTGAAAAAATAGCTTTATGAAATCCTAAATATTGGGTTTTGTTTAGAGAACAATTCTTTACCCAGTGACCACCACATTGACACTTAGTACAGAATGGGGTACTTTGAGGAACAAAGTAATTGTTGCTAAAAATTAGTTTAGAACTTGTGTAACCAAAACCAGAAGTATTCCTTCGAGGTCATATTTGTGAATACATTTTTTCAAAGTTATCCTTACCTAGGTTAAAGTTTGACAAACACATCATCAAAGAAAATATTTCAGATTTGAGTTTTATAACTAAGTTCTTGTCTTCCAAAACATTTTAACTAGAGCTAGGCTCGAAAACATTTTTCTTATAAATTACATTTTCTAGATCTTTTGAAAGTTTATTCTTCTCAGAACTTACATCCTCGAGATTTTTTTAAATACATTCAAAATCAGCATTTTTCTTATCAAGATCTTTAGAAAGATCTGATATTTCCTTAGTAAGAATAATATTCCAAAATTTTCCTTATCATGTTTTTTATGAGTTTTGAATTGTCATTCTCAAGGATTTTGGAAATCCTAGAAACTTCTTCATAGGTAGGTAAAGTATTATCTTCATCAGAAGAAGATTCTTCATCTGAAGAGTTATAATATTTACTATCATTATAATTCAAAGATACATTGGTCATTGATTCAGCATTGTGTACCTTAGCCATCAAGTATTGATTATCAATAGGTAGCCTGGATAAAAGAACAAGATTCTTCTGTCCAAAAGATTCATAATCCGAAGATTCATCTGAAGAGTCTCCACCACTAGCACTCCATGTGTCATTGGATTTAAACACTTTCTTAGCTTTGGACTTGTAATACCTTTTTCTATTTTTCTCAGAATTCCATTCCTTTCTTTCTTTTCTCTTGAGCATAGGGCAATCAGGTCTTATGTGTCCAGCTCTCTTACATTCATAGCATGTAACTTCATAATCTTTCTTGTCTTTCCTTTCCTTCTTCTTGTATTTATATTGAAAGTTCCTATGTCCAGCTATCTTATTCATCCTTCGAGCAAGATTTGTTAATTCATTTTCTGAGACTTCACTCTCACTAGATTCGGAAGGGATAACAACTTTCTTAGATCTGGATCTAGTAACTCTCTCAGGAGTTTGGGATTTCATATGATTAGATGTAGTAGTAAAATCTACACTTCCATTTCCATTATTTTTCATTAAAATATCATCATCTCTCTTCATTCTAGTCTCATGCTAAAGTAGAGTTCCAAACATCTCATCAAGGGTAATCTGAGTAACCTTTCTATTCTCATCAATTTCAGTCCTTTTTTATTCACACTCATTTGGCATGATGTCGATGATCTTTTCAAAAATGGATTCATCATCCAATCCTTTTTCACCCATTGATTGTAAACTATTCACAATAGTCATGAATCTCTGTTTCACTTTGCATATGGGTTCACCATAAGGAAAACTAAAACCATGATATTCAGCTCTAAGCATGGATCTTCTGGTATCAATTACTTTGGAAGTTCCAAAGTGAGTAACTTCAAGTTCCTTCCATATAGAATTTGCTGCTTCACAAGACGAAATTTGGATATATATATATATTTCTAGTCATTGAACAAAGTAAATTATTATGTACCTTATAGTTAAGTTGATATTCATGCATTTATTGATTTGTAAAGGCACTTACTTCTTTATCAGGGATCTTGTATCCACCAGTAAGCATAACAAAATTTTCAACCCCGGTGTTAATAATGAATGTCTTCATACGATCTCTCCAATATTTGTAATCATTACCATAAAAGATAGGTGGTATGGTATGATTAAGATTGTCTATGGAACCAGCATTGATTCCTGTCATCTTTAATAAAATTCTTTCTAGAAAATCTTGTTAGTAGAAAATGTTTGTAAAAAAAATATAAGCAAGAAAAGATAGAGTAAAAATAACTCTAAGAAAAATTGAATCCGAACTACGAGTCCGAAAAACAGATTCTGAAAAATATGAATCCAAAAATATGATTCTGAATATACAAATACAATAAGTCTCTTCTGAATCTAATCGTCATATTAATTGAGATTGAACCAAAACCTTTAATACCGATTGTTAAATTGGTACAGGTTATGAGTTCACCTGCTCTGATACCAATTGTTAGGATGGTATGTCTGAGTATGATATACTCTATAATACCAAACATAGGATTGAAATAATAATGAGATTCTCAGATAAAAAAGGGGGGTGAATTATAACTTTTAAAAATTCCTTTGTAAATTTTAAATATGGTTATGTTTAACAAAGTTAAACAAGATATTTCAAAAGACCTCTATAAGTTCTAAACACTTGCTAAATTTAGGAATAGTGATTCCAGAAATGGAACTTAACTAAAGTTTACAAAGATGAAGATTCTACCTTAAAGCGTATAGAATCTAACTATATAAGAGTACAAGTAAGGAAGTATAAGAAAGTTATACTTTCCATAACAATAAAAATGAAGTGGAAAAACAAATTAGTAAAACTACAAGTAACAAGTATAACCTCTTTTGACCCAAAGAGGAGGGTATCCAACAACCTTGGATAAAGGTCCCTTGATTTATACTTCCAAGAAAATATTTCTTACCCACACCAGGGTAAGCCCTCGATATGAAGATCGAAGTCTGTCTTACTATCCCCGCAAGCCCTCAACTATCAGGTAGTCGGCACCTTTGTCTTCCTCAGTAAGGAAGCCCTCAACTTCATGGTGTTGGAACCTCTGTCTTCCTATCCCCGGAAGACCTTGATTGTACACAACAGCAATCAGAGTCGCACGAAGCATGTCTGCACAAGGAAAAGTTTGAACAAGATGTTCAAACTTTCTGCATGAAGCTTGAGAGTTGATAAGAGCCTCTCTCTCTATAAATCACATCAACAGCATGTAAGCCCAGATGTCAAAGATGTTTCAAAGTTTTTATATAATTTCAAATGAGATCCTATTTATAGGTGAAGCTCCAACGGTCAGCTCCCTCCTCCAACGTTCATATTCTTCCTTGAATTTCGGAGGGACCTGTACACGTGTCACTCAAACAACAGTTAGTTAATAACTGAAAGCATGACATAGTTTTGTAAAAGAACAAGTGTAAGCATAACTAAACTGATATTCGGAATGGAGTAGAAAATGAAAGTTTGGAATAGAAAAGTTTAAAGTTTGGAATGGAAGTAAAAAAATAAATTTGGATTCTATAAACTTAAGAATATTCGGATTCTATTTTATAGGAATTCGGAACCTAAATTCTATAGAATTCCAGAGTCTATGTTTCAAGGTAATTCAGTGTCTGGATTCATAAGAATTCAGAACCTAAACTTAAAGAGTTCGGAGTTGAAATCATAGAATTTTGGAGTCGAACTAGTATAATTTCGAAGTCGAACTAGTATAAGTTTGGAGTTGAACTCAAAGAATTTCGGAGTCAAACTAGTAGAAGTTCAGAGTGGAACTTTATGAGAGTTTCTTATTCAGAATTCAGAGTGGTACTTCATGAGATTTCGTATCCAGAATTCGGAGTGGAGCTTCATGAGAGTTTGTATCCAGAATTTGGAGTGGAACTTCATGAGAGTTTGTATCCAGAATTCGGATCCTAAAACAGAATGCTTCAAGTCTATGTATTATACAATTTAGAGGATTTAGATATGAATCCGATTTTTACACTTAAGAAAAAAAATATTGATATGAACAATGAAAACAAGGTAGGGGTAAATTTCCATTGGGAAGGAAATTTTCATTATGGAAGTAAAATAGGGGTAAAATGAAATTTTCCTTTAGAAAAGGTGTTTGTGATTTTCAAAACAAGAGGAATGGTAAAGTCATAAGGAAACCTTGATGACTTATCAATCTGCGCTATGAATGAAGGAATCAAAAAAGTCATAAGGAAAACCTTATTGACTCAACAGATATTGTTATATTCCTTGGGGTTTCCTGAAAGCAATATCTTCATCATCATCAGGGAAAATTAAGATTTATTTTTATCTTAAATAGACATCCAAATGGTGGAGGTCTTGACAGATAGCTATTGCATCGACTAGATTTTTCGTAATTGGAATTGGGAAATCATCCTTTGGGAAAAAATAGTTGATATATATAAAATAAATATAAACCTTGAGACCCCAATTTTCTTTTTAAAAGTGAAAATTTTAGAAATAAATATCAATTATTAGACTACCTAAATGGATTTGGATTTGATAATATTTTCAACCTCCAATTCAACCATGGTAGCATGGGTCAGATGCATTTTTCTGGCCAAATTCTTATAACTGTAGTGATCCTCTAGAAATCCATTATGATGGGTAGAAACATCAATATCATGACCTAGCATTTTATTTCAATTATAGGTGATCACATCTTGGTGCTAATTTATAGAATACGTATACACATATTGTTTCTTGGAATTCATAGGCAGAAATATCAGTGTGGGTTATAGATATTCCTCCATGCCAAGATTTTTTGGTTTAAGCACATCAATAGTAGTGGAGACAAACTCATCAAATACTAGAGGAGAATCTTTTAGATCACAATATTATTCTCCCTCCTCATAAATATTAGGATAAATAGTTAATGAAGGGGAATATTTGAAGAAACAAAAGGATAATATGATCGGGTCTGAAGTTGAACTCTGATGGCTCCTCTGTGTGGGGAGAAATGCGGGGGGTGTGGTTCATGATTGGTGTGGGAGTGTGATGCTGGAATTTACGGTGTTCCTTGGGTGGGGTACCTCGCTTCAGGTAGAGGAAAATGCGCTTTCCTCTGGTTTGTGGATGTGTCGTCAGAAGAGCATTGTTATCTCTTAAGTGGAGATAGATTCGCTGATTCTTTATGGTTCTCGAATTGGTAATGTACATGTCCCTTGGTCAATTGTGTACATGGTTAGGAGGTTTTGTGCTCTCCTAGATGGTGTTAGTGTGTTTCACACCTGGCGTGAGGGGAATAAAGTGGAGAACCAACATACATCTATGGCGTAACTAGGTTCTAGCATCACCTATCTTCCATACATTGGTTTCTTGAAGCCTGAAGCTGTTAATCTTATCAGAGGGGACGCGCTCGGGATATATTATTTTAGGCCCCCTAGGCTTGGAGACCTTTTGGACCCAGGTGTCTGCCTGTGGCTTCCTTTGTTTTGTTTTGTTTTTCCCTTTCTTGTTTTCTGGCTTCCTGGACTCTTTCTTTTGTTTATTTTCTCGAATAAAAATGTGATGTTTGATGTATGAGAGGATAATATGTGGTCATTTATTCTCCCCAATGATATTAAAGAGGCTTCCCAAAATTCTCAGTATGTTTCTATACCAAAATCATCATTAGTCAGATCCCGATTGTACTTCCATTATCCCATCCCTTCAGTTTCATTTTGTGTATATGAGACATTGACATCCCTACCTTTAAAAAAATAATGTAAGGGAATTATCACTCTTTATTGGTAATATGAGAGTCCATCCTAATTAAATCAATGGAACATGGGTTTTCTAAAATTCTGATGAAAAATCTTGGGAATTTTAACTTGGGGTACATCTGATGTTGATGATATCATATGATTATTCCATGTTATCAAGTTTGGATAATGTGGCCGATATCATGAGATCTTAAGAAAAAAACATACCCAATGTAACGCCCCGACCCCAGCTACCCAGAGTCGGTGCATTACTACATAACATTGGCATGATCACAAGAAAGATCAAATCTCGAAAGACCGATTGGTTTAGTAGCCTTGGAAACACTAGATATAATCATAAAGTTTTACATTACATTTCAAAGTGAAAAACTACTACAACAACAAAGTCTTCATATCCACACTATTAACCCCTCATAATATCCCTGCAAGTCATTCATAATTTACTTCTTCACTACCTGGGAAAAATAAAACATAGAAAAGGGGTGAGCTCAAATGCCCAGTAAGGATAACAATATAGCAGAACATTCAAAATAATCATAAACATTTAAGGCAATGAATTACTAAAACAAAAGCCTTTTAAAATTGAAGTTCAACATAGTATGGCAAAAGTAAAATGAAATAATGCCATTTACATATTCACATGGATATTCTACTAATCGAATAATCACATGCAATATCAATAACCACTTTCATAATGTTGGAATGCATAATGCTAAACGTTAATTTCTTTGTCTAGGTCTCATCCCAAGACCTAGGGGTTACTTCTAACCGGAACCCAACCCGGAGTGCCTCTAATAACCGGACACCAACCCGGAGTGCCTCTAATAACCGGACACCAACCCGGAGTGCCTCTAATAACCGGACACCAACCCGGAGTGCCTCTAATAACCGGACACCAACCCGGAGGGCATACTTTTACCAGTCCCTAACCTGGAGGGATTACTTTAACCAGTCCCCAACCTGGAGGGCTTACTTTTACCGGTCCCCAACCCGGAACATACTTGTTTAGCACATTCATCTGAAGAAAAGTTTGAAATATAACATAAACATTCGGATTAAAACTAGCATACGAAATGTCAATAATTTCACCATAAACTATGAATGGTATAAAATAGCACATCCACAGTCAAACATATCACAAAACCTTCAATACAATATAGAAGTTTTGTATTATAATAAATCAACTTCAAATAAGCGTAAAATCCATTAAAGGATGTTGACATAGATGAAATCAAAACACTTTTTAGAGAAATATCTCTTTCTATTTTTGAAATCATTTAAGAGCCATATAAAATAAAACATTTTCTTGAAAATATTCTTGTAAGCTTGTAAGGAAAGCTTTGACGATTTTATAACGGCTTAAAATAACCGCACCCGCCGTATAAGTTAAAAAAAACATTCTTACCTCAATTCTGTCGAAAAGGTTAAAAAGGACCTTGTTTTGAAAACGACGGAAAGATTCCTTTATAAACCTATTATAAAAAGTCAAACAAGGGTATAAATGACTTTAACCCATATTCTTGTAAATAGTAAAAATGTTTTGAAATACATTTTTAAGAAACATGGATGTGGATGATAAAGATATCCCAGTAGATTATTACGTATAAACAACCTCGGATAATGAAGAGATTGTGAAATAACCCTTACCTTGTACTTTTCCTTGGTTGGAGTAGGTTAACCTCCTGTATAATGGTGAAATAGTTGTTATTAAATTATACAAGAATCATATATAATAATATGATATCATATATGATCTTTTAACATTGATTTGTTAATAATATCTTAGTATTATCATTATATCGGGTGTTAACTTACTTGTTTTCTTTTATATGTTTTGTTACGTAAGACATGTTTGTAAAGGATAGGTTGTATATTATTCATATCCAGAATGATATCAAGTCCTTAAACATCATTTTTAAATCATCAAATGATAATTATACTTGAATGGATACGATGGAGAATGAATCTCATCGTGTTCGTGGAGACGGTAGTCCGTACGTACGCACGAGCGACAATATCATTCTTTTGATATTAAAATAATATATAAATGGATGGTATATCATATATAAAGAATCATTAATATGTTATATTTATTATTTACATGAGTTACACATCATTATTATACCCATCCAAATAATAATATATTGAATAACAATTACACCACGACGTGGAGACGGTAAGCCGTACGTACGCACGTATGGTGACATGTTATTCAAAGGGTGGATAGAATACTGAATATGGTTGTACCATATTTATAATAACATCACAGTATATAAATGATACTGGAGTCATTATTTTAGAATGGTAACAACAAAGGAAGAAGAAGTGGAAGAAGAAATGAACTTGGAAAAGGGGTGGTGAAAACATTACCTCTTCTTCGGGTTCTTCCTTTTGATTTGATCAAAAGGGCTCCTTAGGTTGGCTTTCTGATCAAACTAAGGCCTCTAGGTTGTATTGAGGGATGTTGGGAGAGTATTTGGGCAGAGTTTGGCCGAACCAAAAGGCTTTGAAGGTGTGAAGAAATGAGAAGGAGGAGTGCCCTTTTATAAGAGGGGTGAGGGGCACCTTTGGAAAAGCTAGAAATATTAATTTATAATAAATTCATATTCGGTTTCTAATGGCTCCAAAGTTGACTATTCAAAGGTTAAGGTGGGGATAGGTCGAAAACCACTCAACCAATAGAATTTAGACAGGTTTGGGTACTTATATTAACCTTATCTTTAAGTATTAACTCTAAGTTAATTAGTTTCACTTTTACAATGTCTCTTTGTATTTTTATATAATATGGTTAATAAACTTACTATATACATCCAAGAGACCCCCAAGTGGTCCATTAATGAGGAACCTATCATAATATAAGTCTCTTGGCCGAACCTTAGATTTTTAGGAATTTAATATCAATTAATAATATAATATTTGTTTTAAGAACTCTTTTATGTCAATTTTGACACTATTCAATAGTTGATTTTTTTGAAACTCCTAACAGATTGATTACTTCGAACAAAGTCAATTAAATCAATCCTAATATATCATATTATCATAGAAAATTAGTTTAATTCATTAAAAGTTTCATATTATAATTATTTGGGTATTTATAAGATCAATTATTTTAATTTTTCACTATTTTAGTAATTACTGCATCATCATTGTGTCATAAATAAAATAAATTATTTAATGTCTAAAAATTATAAATAAAATATCATTATGTAGGAAATCATTTTATCTTTCTAATGAATATTTATAATCGAAAATCCAACATGAATAACCCTATGTAAAAATTGTTCTTCTAAAAGATGTAAGCTTATGCCATTTTTATTTTTATTTTAACTTTATTAATATAATGTGTCATTATCACTTACAAGTGGATCCATGGGGTCCCAAAATAGACCCAAAGATGCCCATGGTCGACCATGTATCAACCAATAGGGTTAAGACACGTTTTAGGGTAATTTAGTATTATTATAATATTATTTTTTTAACCCTTATTTACCGGATTTACCCTTTAACCATGGTAAATAAAATATTTACCACAGTAACTTTTCAAAATGTCTAAAAATAAAAGTTACCTATTTACACAATTTGAACATCCTGATTCCAAATATGGAATCCATTTTCCTAAATTCAAAACCCAGAAGTGGCAGAAATTAATTTAAAATTAATTCCCGCTGTCAAAACAAAAAGCGTGTTTTTAAGAGATAATAACTATCAAAAGATTGACACTTGTTTATGTTCGGTTTAATTGTAAAATTATGTCCAATGACCAACATTATATTAAATGGTAAAAATATATTCTAAATATACTTTAAAACCACTAAAATTCATAATTTATCACTATTAATTATTTTGATTAAAAAAGTTGTTTTTAATTAAAATTTAGAAATTTTCACTATTCATCAAAATATGAAAGTTATCCGAAATGTACCAAAATTTCACCCTAGGCTAATTTCGATATTCTGAATCCAAAAATGAAGTCCATTTTGAAATATAAAATATATATGATTTCAAAAATTAGGTATTACTATTCACAACGGCTAGTTTAATCGGTTGTGGTGTGTGTTAAAACTCGAAGTTGCGTATAACACACGCTACTGTATTATTCAAAGGAAAGCGTACCGTGGAAGCTTGGGATGTTTCATTTTAAATTTTTTTTTGATGTCCCCATTTAGTCAATATGTTTAAAATATTGTATTTAAAAAGGGTTCACTATTAAAAGTTGATAAAAGTGCAATACTGAAAATGAATTTGTTCTTGCATTATATCAAAGAAACTCATAATATGGATTCTAAAATTATAAGGATTATATAAAGTTTAAAATTTAGATAATACTATTCATAACCGCTTTTGAATGGCTTATTTTTGTAAGTCATGGTGTGATTGAACTCGGTGTTGCGTGTAGTGCAAGTTATTGAATTATTTTTAAGAAATAACACACTCTGAAATCCTGGGGTGTTACATTCTCCCCTCCTTCAATAAATTGCGTCCTCGCAATTTGAAATTGTTCTTCGAAGATAAAAGGTTGAAAGTAGAAAATATATTTGTGGGAAAACCCACATTGGAAATTGGGTTACTAAAATTTAGTCTTAATATGAGGAAAAGAGAAATTAAAGGGTCACCACCAAATTATGATCTCGATTAGGAGAACATGGGTGGCAATTAGAGACATATAATCGGAGGAAAAACGTAAATATTTATAGGTAGTGATTGAGGTCATCAATCACAAACAAGTGTATAATTGAGGTCCTTAAACTCATCAATCTATGATGATTTGAAGTACCATCGGTTTAACAAAATATAGGGTATTGGGATAACACATTTTTGACGTTTCAAAATATCTTAGTTGAAATCCCACATCGAAAAATGAATTAATGAGGCCTCTATTTAAAATAAAGAGTGGAAAGTATGAAGATTACCGGAAATAACACATACTAGGGTTCCATGTAGGAAAATATGGATATGGAGGAGAAATCTAACCATCAATTATCTGATGGAGAGTGGTAGAGAACATGGCTATGAAAAGGCCAACAATCCCAAAGCCATAAATTAGTGATGATTTAAGGTACCATCTAGGGAAACATTTTTGTTCTAAGTTTCTTTTCTTAATATTGAGGAATTTATTTATGATATTGGCTAAGATCATAAGGAGATATACTTACTTTATAATTAGAGTTTTATCCATTAATAAATTTCTACCACAAACTCATCTTTCACTCTAAAAGATAATAGAATGTAAAAAAAAATTCTATTTACACTATTCGTATAGGGTTCCAAAATAAACGAATTTATAATTCATATACAAGATCTTTTAATAAAAACTACATTATTTAATCTAGGACATCTCGTGGGCCAGTGGTAGGTGATACACCCTTGTCTCCCTTCGGTTGCGGGTTCAAGTCTCGCAGCCTTGCCGGACGCGACGGGTTGCCGCCCGACCTCCGGGTTGTCCTTTTATGGAAATCCAAAATAATCCAAACTAGAACTATCCAAAATACTTCTATCCAAACTCACAGTCCAACATTTATAATAAAGGTAAACATAATATAGATCCTTTTTACCCCGTAATAGCATATGAATACCTTCATCATGTATTACCATATTCCTTATTGATTACATTCATGTTCCCTTATTCCATATAGAATGCTGGATATACTTCATTAATCCAAAAATGTTTTAAACCCCAAAAATGATGGAATATACAAATCATTAATCAGCTTCAAGGTAGTCAATAATATCCAATATAATTTATCCAAAACAATCACATATTATTTCAAAATCACTACCTCAGTATCAGAACTATATTATGATTTATCATTCTCTCAACCATATATTTTCCAAAAATTTATCCTGCTATTGAGTCACTTTTCTTTGTTCCACACAATCTCAAGTCCTTAATGAAATAGTACTGCAGTACAATCCTTATATACTCCATAATTATTATAACAAGTACATTGTTGATACAACACTCAATTGACATAATCAACATAAGAACTCTAATCATTCCTCTTTATCTGTGGTAGTATCATAACTTGATTATTATCCAATAGCATCACTTGCGTCATAGACTGATGACTGGGACATAGGTTCGCGTAGTGTCCAAACTCCTTGCAAATGAAGCATTGTACATTTGAAACCATTTTCTTACCCTTGCAGTCACGTACTTTGTGCCCTTTTCCTCCACACTTATAACAAACTCTCATTCCTTTCAGGCAAGTTCCAGGGTGTTTCTTTCCACAGTTACCACATATGGGAAAATTCTTCTTTTCCCTCTTCCCTTTATCCATCTTTCTCTCTTCCATCCTTTTCTTCTCTTGCTTCCCTTCAAAGCCATAGGACTCAGTAAACTCTTTACTTATCTTATCAACACAAGATATTATTTCTTCATATGATGATAATACATGGGAGACTATTTCTCTTATAAATTCTAGCTTAAGACCATGAGAGATATGATCCTTCCTTCTCTTTGAATCATGTGCATTTCTGGAGTTATCATTCCTTCTACTGGGCGCCATTTCTAAACAATGGCATAAACTAGATCAGTTTATGAATCAAAATACATAATCCCATACTTATAAAACACCTAACATAAATTGAACTATTTATGGATATAATCCATAACCATAAGAATGTTTTCTTTGAGGAAGTATATACTCATAAACCCTTCAAAATGATTTGTAAAGAAAATGAGAGTTATCCTAAGCATATCCCCCGGGAGTGTCGTAACCAAGAGTGCAGCAAGGCCCGTTGTCGTGCACCAGTTCTCGTTCGAGTCTAGCTCAAAGCGGTGTTTTCGGGTTTTACCCCTAGGTACATCTGTGCCAGAGCCGCCTCTACATGCTCGTATCCAGACAGGGATGTATTGCTCGGAAAACTCACAAAATCTCTACAATACCAAAATTCTAGGAAGTTCTTCTATACTAATCCTCAAAGTTCATCTTAGGTCTACGTGCTCTAATCAGAGTTTATCTAAATCTAGCTTCCAAGGTTTGTACTAAACTTCCTCTGATACCAACTGTAACGCCCCGACCCCAGCTACCCAGAGTCGGTGCATTACTACATAACATTGGCATGATCACAAGAAAGATCAAATCTCGAAAGACCGATTGGTTTAGTAGCCTTGGAAACACTAGATATAATCATAAAGTATTACATTACATTTCAAAGTGAAAAACTACTACAACAACAAAGTCTTCATATCCACACTATTAACCCCTCATAATATCCCTGCAAGTCATTCATAATTTACTTCTTCACTACCTGGGAAAAATAAAACATAGAAAAGGGGTGAGCTCAAATGCCCAGTAAGGATAACAATATAGCGGAACATTCAAAATAATCATAAACATTTAAGGCAATGAATTACTAAAACAAAAGCCTTTTAAAATTGAAGTTCAACATAGTATGGCAAAAGTAAAATGAAATAATGCCATTTACATATTCACATGGATATTCTACTAATCGAATAATCACATGCAATATCAATAACCACTTTCATAATGTTGGAATGCATAATGCTAAACGTTAATTTCTTTGTCTAGGTCTCATCCCAAGACCTAGGGGTTACTTCTAACCGGAACCCAACCTGGAGTGCCTCTAATAACCGGACACCAACCCGGAGTGCCTCTAATAACCGGACACCAACCCGGAGTGCCTCTAATAACCAGACACCAACCCGGAGTGCCTCTAATAACCGGACACCAAACCGGAGGGCATACTTTTACCAGTCCCTAACCTGGAGGGATTACTTTAACCAGTCCCCAACCTGGAGGGCTTACTTTTACCGGTCCCCAACCCGGAACATACTTGTTTAGCACATCCATCTGAAGAAAAGTTTGAAATATAACATAAACATTCGGATTAAAACTAGCATACGAAATGTCAATAATTTCACCATAAACTATGAATGGTATAAAATAGCACATCCACAGTCAAACATATCACAAAACCTTCAATACAATATAGAAGTTTTGTATTATAATAAATCAACTTCAAATAAGCGTAAAATCCATTAAAGGATGTTGACATAGATGAAATCAAAACACTTTTTAGAGAAATATCTCTTTCTATTTTTGAAATCATTTAAGAGCCATATAAAATAAAACATTTTCTTGAAAATATTCTTGTAAGCTTGTAAGGAAAGCTTTGACGATTTTATAACGGCGTAAAATAACCGCACCCGCCGTATAAGTTAAAAAAAACATTCTTACCTCAATTCTGTCGAAAAGGTTAAAAAGGACCTTGTTTTGAAAACGACGGAAAGATTCCTTTATAAACCTCTTATAAAAAGTCAAACAAGGGTATAAATGACTTTAACCCATATTCTTGTAAATAGTAAAAATGTTTTGAAATACATTTTTAAGAAACATGGATGTGGATGATAAAGATATCCCAGTAGATTATTACGTATAAACAACCTCGGATAATGAAGAGATTGTGAAATAACCCTTACCTTGTACTTTTCCTTGGTTGGAGTAGGTTAACCTCCTGTATAATGGTGAAATAGTTGTTATTAAATTATACAAGAATCATATATAATAATATGATATCATATATGATCTTTTAACATTGATTTGTTAATAATATCTTAGTATTATCATTATATCGGGTGTTAACTTACTTGTTTTCTTTTATATGTTTTGTTACGTAAGACATGTTTGTAAAGGATAGGTTGTATATTATTCATATCCAGAATGATATCAAGTCCTTAAACATCATTTTTAAATCATCAAATGATAATTATACTTGAATGGATACGATGGAGAATGAATCTCATCGCGTTCGTGGAGACGGTAGTCCGTACGTACGCACGAGCGACAATATCATTCTTTTGATATTAAAATAATATATAAATGGATGGTATATCATATATACAGAATCATTAATATGTTATATTTATTATTTACATGAGTTACACATCATTATTATACCCATCCAAATAATAATATATTGAATAACAATTACACCACGACGTGGAGACGGTAAGCCGTACGTACGCACGTATGGTGACATGTTATTCAAAGGGTGGATAGAATACTGAATATGGTTGTACCATATTTATAATAAAATCACAGTATATAAATGATACTGGAGTCATTATTTTAGAATGGTAACAACAAAGGAAGAAGAAGTGGAAGAAGAAATGAACTTGGAAAAGGGGTGGTGAAAACATTACCTCTTCTTCGGGTTCTTCCTTTTGATTTGATCAAAAGGGCTCCTTAGGTTGGCTTTCTGATCAAACTAAGGCCTCTAGGTTGTATTGAGGGATGTTGGGAGAGTATTTGGGCAGAGTTTGGCCGAACCAAAAGGCTTTGAAGGTGTGAAGAAATGAGAAGGAGGAGTGCCCTTTTATAAGAGGGGTGAGGGGCACCTTTGGAAAAGCTAGAAATATTAATTTATAATAAATTCATATTCGGTTTCTAATGGCTCCAAAGTTGACTATTCAAAGGTTAAGGTGGGGATAGGTCGAAAACCACTCAACCAATAGAATTTAGACAGGTTTGGGTACTTATATTAACCTTATCTTTAAGTATTAACTCTAAGTTAATTAGTTTCACTTTTACAATGTCTCTTTGTATTTTTATATAATATGGTTAATAAACTTACTATATACATCCAAGCAACCCCCAAGTGGTCCATTAATGAGGAACCTATCATAATATAAGTCTCTTGGCCGAACCTTAGATTTTTAGGAATTTAATATCAATTAATAATATAATATTTGTTTTAAGAACTCTTTTATGTCAATTTTGACACTATTCAATAGTTGATTTTTTTGAAACTCCTAACAGATTGATTACTTCGAACAAAGTCAATTAAATCAATCCTAATATATCATATTATCATAGAAAATTAGTTTAATTCATTAAAAGTTTCATATTATAATTATTTGGGTATTTATAAGATCAATTATTTTAATTTTTCACTATTTTAGTAATTACTGCATCATCATTGTGTCATAAATAAATTAAATTATTTAATGTCTAAAAATTATAAATAAAATATCATTATGTAGGAAATCTTTTTATATTTCTAATGAATATTTATAATCGAAAATCCAACATGAATAACCCTATGTAAAAATTGTTCTTCTAAAAGATGTAAGCTTATGCCATTTTTATTTTTATTTTAACTTTATTAATATAATGTGTCATTATCACTTACAAGTGGATCCATGGGGTCCCAAAATAGACCCAAAGATGCCCATGGTCGACCATGTATCAACCAATAGGGTTAAGACACGTTTTAGGGTAATTTAGTATTATTATAATATTATTTTTTTAACCCTTATTTACCGGATTTACCCTTTAACCATGGTAAATAAAATATTTACCACAGTAACTTTTCAAAATGTCTAAAAATAAAAGTTACCTATTTACACAATTTGAACATCCTGATTCCAAATATGGAATCCATTTTCCTAAATTCAAAACACAGAAGTGGCAGAAATTAATTTAAAATTAATTCCCGCTGTCAAAACAAAAAGCGTGTTTTTAAGAGATAATAACTATCAAAAGATTGACACTTGTTTATGTTCGGTTTAATTGTAAAATTATGTCCAATGACCAACATTATATTAAATGGTAAAAATATATTCTAAATATACTTTAAAACCACTAAAATTCATAATTTATCACTATTAATTATTTTGATTAAAAAAGTTGTTTTTAATTAAAATTTAGAAATTTTCACTATTCATCAAAATATGAAAGTTATCCGAAATGTACCAAAATTTCACCCTAGGCTAATTTCGATATTCTGAATCCAAAAATGAAGTCCATTTTGAAATATAAAATATATATGATTTCAAAAATTAGGTATTACTATTCACAACGGCTAGTTTAATCGGTTGTGGTGTGTGTTAAAACTCGAAGTTGCGTATAACACACGCTACTGTATTATTCAAAGGAAAGCGTACCGTGGAAGCTTGGGATGTTTCATTTTAAATTTTTTTTTGATGTCCCCATTTAGTCAATATGTTTAAAATATTGTATTTAAAAAGGGTTCACTATTAAAAGTTGATAAAAGTGCAATACTGAAAATGAATTTGTTCTTGCATTATATCAAAGAAACTCATAATATGGATTCTAAAATTATAAGGATTATATAAAGTTTAAAATTTAGATAATACTATTCATAACCGCTTTTGAATGGCTTATTTTTGTAAGTCATGGTGTGATTGAACTCGGTGTTGCGTGTAGTGCAAGTTATTGAATTATTTTTAAGAAATAACACACTCTGAAATCCTGGGGTGTTACACCCAAATTTTAACTTTTATCATTAATTTGTTTTTCGGTTAAAACATATTATTTGTTGAGATCATTAAATGGATTTTCCATGGCCATTTCCAATCCATTTAGAGTGGTAACCAGAGTTATATCATCCATCATGGGTTTTTTTACTTCTATCTGGTATAACATTTCCTCAATGAATTGGGACTCACAGGATTCAAAAGGATCCCTATCATAGTGAATTGTCCCGATTTTTTCATAAATATAGTATTTGAGACATTGATTTTATGGTGATGGAATTTTTGAATGTTAATGAAACTATGGTCTCCCAAAAAGGACATTGAAAGGTGTATAATGTTTAACAACCAAGAATTCAGAGTCATAGTGAAGGTATCAAAAATTTGTTCTAATATTGATTCGAAAATGTTGTTTCTACTCATTCTTATATTATCCTTGAATTGTTAAAGAATAAAGAGACAAATCAGCTTCAATATAACAAAACTAATGTAGTATCCATATTGGGATGAGGTTTATCCCAGATACATTGTCAATTAAAGTTCATTGGACATCAATATTATGGAGTTTTAAAAATATATACAAGGGTATAAGGTGTGCATGTACAATAGTTTCACTATCATGCTCTATGAAATAGATGGTTGTATGACATTATGTGTAATATATCTCTATATGATACACATCATTGGAAGCTACCTCAGATTATAAATCTTGAGGAATCAACAAGGCATCTAAAATTGATTCCAAATGATCGTTGGATAAATTAATATCATTCATGATTGAAATAATATATAGAAGCATAACTAATTGATTCAAGATGTCATATTATTTTAGCCAATGTTTTGGGATTCCCATTGTGGGATTTTTCTTTGGCATGTCCCTCAGGGACTAAAGTATTTAAGTAAATGAGTCAAGTGCTACACTAAAATTTTATGTAACACTTTCTATTTATGGATTAGGCCAAACTATTATCCCCATTCATTTGGGATAATTGAAAAGTTTCACATCCTCCAGTCGGTCCCCCAAAAAATTGGGTTTGGATGAATCTTTACATATGTTGGGGTATACCCATGATTCTTACAATCTCACTAAAGTGATTTACCATGGGGTTTAACAACTTATATGTCTCATGTGGGTATGGAAATGGGATATCGTGCTCAGTCATGATTGTGTATTCCCCTATTTTCTTGCTTTCTATAAGTTTTACCTATGGATCTCAAGTTAGGTATAAGTAACCATAGTTAATAATAATATTAATCATCAAAGAAGTGGTCTATTAAATGAATGTAGTTAACAAAACCAAAGATTAAATATTTATCCTATGAGGGTTTTGTTTGGAAGGGTGGTGCACATTGTATCATTTGGTGGGATAATGCCCATTGTACCATTTGGTGGGATGACACCCATTGTACAAATTTTTGGGATGGTGGCCATCATCTAAGTATTGAAGGCATGGAATCTAAGAGTTTTAAGAATGTATTAGGTGTTAGTAAAGGTAATTCTTCCTATAGTTGAATTTTTCTTTTTGAGTTACTCCATTTTTTAGAATACCAACTTTGGGAAGAGGGTGGTGATAATAAATTTTGTCATTCCATGGTAGGAGACATTGGGGGAACAACTCACTAGTTTAGCTATGAACTTAGGATAACATGTGTTTGATTGATTTTATTTTTGTTTATCCAAACATTAATGGTTCATGCACTATTGCTTATAATTTCCTTCCATTGATTTATTCATTTAGAGCAGTGGAAACACTTGTGACAAGCGTTGGTGTCTTTCCCAACTTCACTTGTTCAGAATAAATCATTATTGGATAATGTATTTAAAGATGAATTACTCATGGATGGTGTGGATCAATTTTCAATAAATGGGGTAATAGTTTGTGTGATCACTAAGATCAATCTAATCAGACCTTCTATAATCTGGAAATATCCTAAAAAAATTACTATAGATGATTTGAATTAGTTAGGGACCTATTCATCTGATATGGAATAAACTTTATTCATCCAATCATCATATAGAATTAATTTCTTCCCTTTTCTCTCATAGGTATGGGGATGTTTCTATTATTTTTAAATCTCAAGGGAAGGTGTCACATGATATTTCACATGTTTAAAATATAGAGATAGCTTATGTGTGACAGTTGTGGTTTCAAGTTTACTTGTTCTCTCCCTTGAGTTTTAGCATTGACCGAGACATGGATTCGGTTCTCTAAATGGAATTTTCCAATAATTTCACAAATTTAGAAAGTTTATGAAATATTCATAGATATTTTACTAGAATGATTAGATTTTTTATTTCATAATGAAGATTATCTGTATAGATACTTGATAGATCTTCATGAGGATACTATATGTTGAGGGAGTAGGTCAAGACCTTTCACATAGCAATGAATGTTGAGACTCTCTCATTTTCATAATGTATGCAATTTAAGAGTTCAAGGATTCTGTTCTTTTTTAGAATAGTGATTAATTTATGGTTAAATATCATGTAAATTTATTCGCATTCCATGATTTATGTACCATAAAAAACTTATATACAAGAAAAAGGCGGGACCTCTAGTATTTGTATGAAGAATATGAGTTTGGATGCTTCTTTCCACTAATGTGTCTCCATTATGTGAGTATACTATTAAATGAAATGTGTAAACTATTGTTCTAGATCCCTAGTTCCATTGTGTTTTGGGAAAGTAGGATACCCAATATTGGATTATGTAAGAGTTTAATCTAACAATCTAGGGTAAGGATTTATCTCTATCTACATAGGTGCATGTTTCCCTTCCCTAGATTCTAGTCAGGTTGTTAGTGACTCAATGGTGTAAATGAGTTCTAATGGAACAACTGGCTTGGGAGATACTTGAGTAAGAGTAGTGATGGGTAGATCCTAACAAGGTTGGACTACAAACATTTTTCTTGATAATCCATATTGGTTGGACAAGGATAGTTCACTTGATATATTCATGGGTATTGTCCTAATGGAGGGAACTCCTTTCATTCCTTCTCCGTTGGATCTATGTAATTTGGATGTATAGAACCCACATTAAAAGAATGGTCTGTATTTTCTTTTTTCTGTATAATTTACCCTTCTTATTAAAGGATCTCTATTGAATTAATAACATGATGTTATTTATAGATTACATATCTAGTATGGAAATTTCCCATTAGTAACTCAATTTTGAGTGCCATTAACATTTTCATTTCTACCTCATACTTAGAAAATATGTCCTCAATCATAGGGGGTTCAACTTGTCTACGAAATGGGTGGGATGTAGCCACACCTTATACCTTTTCTTTATTTAAATCCCTCTAAAGAGGTGGAAGTCGAGCATATGAAGAAGCTCCCAAATTTTCAGAATGCATTTAGTTCTAGATGTTCAAATAGTCTTCCTTCATATCAGACAAGAAAAATTTTTAAATAAAAACACCCTCATATTGTTTCCCTACACTAGATTAATTCTTCATATCATCTACAGGGATATAGTTTATGACATTTACTAATTCACAGTGCACTATTTGTGTCATATATCCCTTGGAAGGATAATAGAGTTGATCACCCTTGGAGTATTCATTGATCAACTAATCCCAATTAACTACTCTATTTATGGGACACATTGAATGAAAACCGCTATAGGGCTTAATCATTTTTTCTTTAGGGTTCTCCTAGAATTTTTTATTGAAGGGTATCCTAGGTACAATCTCTCGAAAGTCTTGTTTTCATGTTTCAAAGGAAAAATATGGGTCATGATATGAAATAAACCATAAAGACTCTTCTTATAGTGAATCTAAAAATCAAGAAAATGAAAAATTATCCTAGGGGAAAAGGAGATGATGATAAAATTCCACCATCCTTTTGGGTTGAGGTTGATCATGTTCTCGTGATATAACATTCTGAACCCATCATATAACTGATGAACTTCATAAAGATGATGGTGGTAAAAATTCCCAAAACCCTATGGGTTGGGGTTGATCTTATATAGCTAATAATTCATCCATTGTTGAATCCTTTGTAATCTTGTGAACCTTTATCTAAGCATGATCAAGGTGCAATTCATGCTCTTAATGTGAGCTATATTTTATTGGAGGCAATAATTCCACTCAAGGATTGGATATTATTAAATAAGAATCTTTATTAATATTTACATATTCTTTATATAAGAGTCTTTTAATTTGTCACTCTTATTGGGTCTGATATTTGTAAAATTCAGTCATAGCTGATTCTTATAGAAATTACCATTTATTGTGGGTAGAGATCAATCCTTAGAGTCGGACCCAAGAAATTTCATTGGATTATTTCAAATTAGGTGGACTTTATGGGTTGAGGATCAGGGTAAAATGAAGCACTATATATTTTCTATATCCCCAAATATATACATCTGATACAGCATTGGTGATTAACTGACGTAGATTTCCAAAAGTGTCAGGTCTTGCATGTTGATTATTCTCATAATTATTTCTAAATTTTATGCATTGTACAAATAAAAGGGTACCCAAGTTGATATATTGATTAAACTATTCTATTGTCTTTATTGGATTCACATATCCTTCATAAGGATATAATTTCACATTCAGGTGGTGAAGATTCATCCAGAGATTTAGATGAATATGGTGAATGAATTACTTTTTCAAATTTTCTATAATTCTATAATTGGGGTTGATAGGGAAAAACATGACTAGTATATTATCTACAGCCATTTTTTTCCTCAAAATAATTTTTTTTGCTTAGTCTTTTGTGAGTCTAACCAAAGTGGTCATTTTCCAACTTTCTTGGTGTAGAAAATAGGTTTGAGAATAATCTTCTCTATTATAGTGAAATATAATCTATTTTAGTGAGGTTATGGGAATGACCATTCCCTTGGGTTGCCTTCTGGCTGGGAAATAATTTCACTTGTCAAATACATGGTATCAATCATAGTTGGAATCATCTTCTCAATTACCTCATGATAGGATGGATTTCTCATAATTGATCCAAAAAAATTATGAAATTATATTCAAAATAAAATATAAAGGTGTAGAGGATATTCATAGTGAACATCGGCATGGGAGGACTATCATCATGAATTGGAATCTATCCACATTGAGGAGTCTTGAAGTATTTTACATGGCAAGTACCTTCAGGTTAGACAATTTCAAGGATATTACCTTATTATAATGTGATCATATGATCTTGAGGGGCGATTCCAACGTACTTATAATAAGAAGATCCCTCATTATTGATCTCAATATGATCATGAATGAATCCATTATGTAAAATGATATGGAGAGGGCCTCTAGGGTTTCTAGTAGAAAGATTATGAGGAGAACATTTACAACTGCAACTACTACTACCTTGATATAGAAATTAGTTATCATGAACTTGGTTTACTATTGATAAATATTTGAGGGCCTTAAGAATACCATTATTGATTAGAGAATGGACGCGACCCTACTTTTGGACTTGATATTTCCCTTGGTAATATTTATTTATATATGTTCTCCATAAAGTGGTTGAAGTTTAATTTTTTGAAAATTGACTTTCATTTATGGGATCCTTCCTGGATGACTCCAATTTTTTTTCTAAAGTATGCTAAAAAATTATTTAATTTAGGAAGAAATATATGCATACCCTAAAGTGGTCATTGGATTGGGACAATAATATCTAGTTGGAATAAGGATGTGTACCTGATCCTATTGTATATTTTTCATGGGAGTGTGATGATGACCTTCATAGATAGGGGGAAAATGTGTGGTTGTAATAATATTGATGCTAATAGAAATATATGTTGATAGATTTGTAGAATGTGGGCAGAGATGTATGTATACCGCTCTATTTTTTTCTGAATGTGCTGATGGGATTCTGTAACAAAAATGGGAATGTGTTCCCATTATTTGGGTAGAGAAGGAATGTGTTCCTCCTCCTTGACTTTGATTCCTACTGGAATATATTGATGATATTCTTGTGTGTGGGTGGGAAAGTGTTCGTTCCCATTTTTATTATTGGTATATGATGATAAATTTCTCCAAGTACTTCCAAAATGAGGTGGAAGACATTCAAGGTGAATTCCAGAATGTGTCCCCACTCATAGGTTTCATATAGAGTATATTAGAGGGCTTCTTTGGTGTAATAGTATGTTTGGAACCTTTCATGGTTATTGAAGGTTTTCGGTTCTTGATAGGATATCTTGGGAAATCGATTCTGGGTGACCTGAGCCCAATCATGTGGGGTTGTACCCTTAGTGGGATGTTAATGGATTTTATTCATATGGAATTAGTGGTGGTGATCATTTATAGGATCCTTATGAAGTGACTCATGTGTTGTGGTGAGGCTGTTATCGGTTTCCTAGTCTACATCCCTAAGGTAGCGAAGATACATTCTAAAGTGTTATGGGGAGAGGGTCCTAAAATGGTTTGAAATGGAAATCGGTTCTATTTTCTTTTTCACCACTACTCATCATTGGGTAGGTTATTGGTAGGGTGTCATGTCCAGGAGGTAATTTTATATGACCTCCATTTTCATGATAGTACCACTTAGGTTGTAAGCCTGGATTAGTTCATTTTCCACATAGTGTTGAAGGCGATGGGTGGGAAATGATTCCCTTTGGTTAAACGATGACCCATCCCATACACTACATATTTGTGTGTTAATTTTGATTGGTAGGATACCATTTGTGTTAAATATAGTTTTGGTGGATTTCATGTTGAGAAAAAATTAAAACAGACAAGGAAACCCATCAAAGTAGGTTCTTAAGTAAATAAATACATGCATAGATGATTGTGTTAAAGACCAACATGTGGATAATTTTTGTGTCATGGGATATGAAATAAAAAATGATATAATGTGTGGGAGACTCAAATATTTTGGTTAATAAAATATTATCATCAGGATGAACATTTTCTATTTTTATGGAACAAAAAACAAAATGGCTTGATGTTTTATGTAAAATGACTATGAATGGTTGAAGGATTCATGTCAGGTTCACTCTCTTTTTTTTAATAAAACATTGTCTATCGATTGAATATGTGTGGGGGTAGGAGGGTTGTGTATAGTAGGACAATAATTCTTTTCAGGTTCATCATTTTTCATTCAACTAGAAACCAACAATGATTCCAGTATCTATGATTAGCTACACACCGGCTTTTTAAAGTTAGTTATTCACTAGGTAATTTCTATAATTACACTTAGGGACTCAAATTGGTTTAAAGTATGGGATTTATGGATATGATAACATTTTGGGGAGAATTATTTTTGTACTCTGCGACTCTCATATAAATTTATGATGTATTCATGAATCATTCTCAAATAATAGTGTGGGACCGGTTACCCATCAAATATTATCAAACAACCATTAATATGTATTGACTTGAACCATATGTATGTATCAAATTTTATATATCAAGGGAACCATCAGTTTGTATCTATGGTTCTCCAAATAATTTTTTTATTACTTGATAAAGACTGGTTTCAAGGAACTATGGTTTAAATCCACATAGCTGGGAGCTTTAGAGTTTACATCCATTAAATAAGGTAATGATTGGTTTAGTTTTGGGATCAGGCCATGATAGGGATTCATAAATATCCTTTTAATAGTAATTAGAACCCATGTAGTTCAGTGAAACTTAATGGGACAAATTTTACCTTCTAAAGTCATGTGACGATGACCAGACCATGTAGTTTAATAGCATTTTGTAAGGGAGTCTAGGATAAAGGTTTCAAGAAAAGGTTGGTATGCAGCTTATGCACAAGAATACCTTTCTTATCAACTTTAAATTTAATGTATAACTACAATATTGGGTTGATATTATATGGTATTTGGTCTTGTAAACCATACCTCACTGAGTACGTGCCCCGATGGGGATGATTAGTGATCTTTTTGTTGAGCCACAGGGAGCCATCCTACTTATCCCATCAAGATGATAATAAATTCCTACATAGTTGTTTTATGTCTGGGTGTACACCTAATAATGTGGCCCTTGATTACTTCACTGGTAATATAGCCCATTAAAGGAATATCTCACATGGAATGTGTCCCTTTCAGAAAAAGGTAGCGCATTGAAGTCTTACACCTAAGAAGGAGACCCTTTAATTGTAATATTGTCATGCTAGTGTCATAATAACCATGACACCTTATGTCACATGATTCATTATCTATGTGGGAAACAAGGTAAATCATATGATCAACAACATTGGAAGAATGCCTAATTGAAGGGAACATATACTTGTAAAGGAATCCTAAAGATAGATTTAGTTCCTAAACCAATTATTGATGTGGGAAGGGAATTATAAAAGGAAGGAGTGGTATTACATCCTATGAGAAAGACTATGCGCTTACTCCAGAAGGGATTCCCTTAATAATTTACTCACCATCCATTGATGGATAAGGGAGTGGCTATGATATGTTTTCAAAAAATAAATACAAAAGGAATAATCCAGAGGGTTCTTATCTTCATCATCATTTTTGTCTCTAAACCCCATATTGGGGATTACTTATCCAAAAAAAAGTAAGATGAATATAACTCCCAATTCAATTCATAATTTAGGAAGCTTGTAGGAGTTAAGTTTTATTCCATAAAATGGGAACATTCCCTCCACTACCTCTAGGATTGGGGTTCTCATTACTGGAGAGATGCATGACTCAAATCACCCCAATAAACCTATCTATTAGGGGGTTAAGTGGGAGAAAACATTTACCATGGGAACTCATGATCAAAATGGGGTCACACTAGAGTTCCCAATACCTTGATTATATATATCTTTTCTCCTCGAGGGAGGCCTTAATAATTATATCCCAAAATGGGAGACTTGGGTAAAGGATGATGGTATTTTAGTTAAGAAAAAACACAATATGGTGGGTCTCAAAGGTGGGATCCCCTATGTTGTGGGTAACTAATATAACACCATGAAATTAAAAAATAAGGACATTGTATTTGATAGCGTGTACCACATGAAACAATAAGATTATAATTGAATATAACACTTTGAGAATTTATGATATATTAATTTTTGAATAAATTAAATATATTCAATAACATTAATTACATGCAATGCTAAGATTAGTCTTAATTACATGCAATTATATGTTAAGCTTTTGTTACATGTAATAATGATTTTCTTTGATAGCCTGGGTTAAACACAATACCATGTTTTACTGAACCACAATATGCTCCTAATATTATTATTTAATATAATAGTTTTTATATAGATGTTGGAATAGAGGGTAGGAATAGGATTAACTATCTTATGAAAATATATTTTTTACACATGTTTATTATTTATCTATTGATTGGTAATACAATTATAGTCATTTAAAATAAAAATAAATGTTTTCTGTAAAAAAAAATTAAAAAGAGGATTAGTCATGTTTTGTGCTCATAATTTAAAATATATTTTTAACACTTTTAGAAAATTTATTTTAGAAATTAATATTCATTTTTTAAATTAGAATTCTAAAATTATAAAAGGGTAAATTTTTGGTATTTTTCTAAAAAGTTTCATTTTTTGATGAATACTAAATATTAATTGAAAACAACCTTTTAATTTAAATTAATTATAAAGTTGAATTGTATTTTTAATTGGTTATAATGTATTATTAGATTAATTTTATATCATTTATTCAATTTTATGTAATTTTAATAATTTTTGTATTGAAATTTGATATAAAAAAATTGTAAACTTTTAGAGAGTTTATCCTTAAAACCCTAATTTCTCATCATGTCTTTAGGATTAATTTAATATTAAATTATTATGATTCTATTAAATGAATTTTGAAAAATTGATTTAATATTTTTAATCTTAATTATTTTTAATTTATAATAATTTTAACTTAATTTTTTACCAAAACAAATAGTGAATTCCTAAAATTTAATTATTACGGTTAATGTAAATATGGGTTTACCGTTGGTTTAAACTATAAAGATAATTCTGAAAATGATGTATAAATTAATATAAAAACTATTTTTATAAAACTATTTATACAATTACACCTCTAAGTATAAATAATTTTACATTTTAAACCCTTATAACACATGAAAAACATGCGAGCACTCAATTATTTTCAAAAATACTAAGTGTGTCTTCTCTACCACTTATAAAAGGCCACCCAATCTCCTCTGCACTTCACACCTTCAAACAATTTTTTTGACAATAAATACCAAAATAACTTCCCAAATTCTCTCCACTCATCCGAGAATCATTATTTTTTTCATAAATCTAACCTAGGAAGGCTTTAATTCATAATTGAGGATAATAGAAGAGGAGGAAATGTTCATCAATGAGCACCATTGTTTTACTTATTTATCAACCTCCTTAAATTTTTATTAAACCATAATGATATAAACAAAATTAGTGTATTACATATACTGGTATGTTTTAATAATTACTACATGACATATACCCCTCCCCTCTTCTGTCATGCGGGTTATGAAATCATCGTTCATGTGTATAGAGGATTGTCACCTCATGAACTGATGTCGTTCATTTTTCCATTTACACCTCTAGAGGTTGGGAATGATGATGGATATAAAGTATATATATGATATTTATAAAATCTTTATACCAATATATTCACTATATCATATGTATATTTTGACCCTCCATTCCATAGGATATATGATAACATCACTCGTGTGTATGGTGGACTACCACCTCACGAAGCAATGTGATTCCTCTTTCTCGAATGCTTTACATAGTAGGTGATAAAGATAATGTTATTGATTATATGTGATATAAATTACATAATTAAAATATTAATGAAATATTTATCATTATTTAAAGATAATATATTTCATTTTATTTATTTCCTTTTCCCTCATGTTAAGATGGTAACATCGTTCGTGTACGTGTCAACTACCGCCTTCACGAATCAATGTGATTATATTATAATTAGCAAACCACATGGATGTTATATATAAGTATATAATATGTTATATTAGATATTATAATAATTATTTAATGATTATATATTACTTAGATTCTTCTTATAATGATCATTGAAAATAGATACATTACTCATGTGTAGGTACAGATTGTCGTCTCAAGGATCATAACATACTTCATTTTTCATAACAATCTTTCATGATAGGTTTTTGAAATTAAAACGGATGTAAAAATATTTTAATTATTTAATTATTATTAGTCTGGATATGATAAAACTAATAATATGTGCAACAACAAGATTCTTCATGAAAAAACCGGCACGAGAAAAAAAGTTATTAACACCCGAAACGAAGAAAGTAATGAAATATTATTAAAGAAAGAGTGAGAATATGATATAAAATGATAATATATGATATTATAAAAATTGATATGGTTATGGAATTAGAAAATAACATGTTTAAAACCACTTTAATGGAAGTCAAATCATGTTCAACTAAAAGGAAGCATGAGGTAAGAGATTTCATCTAAATTTCATTTCATTGAGGCATATTAAAATGTTATGAAACTAATTTTATTTATGTGGTTTTTATATAGATACATTTATACGTAATATTATGACTAATTAATTCTTCATGGTATTTTATGTTTCAATTATAATTATTTCATTTAATGGGATTTGAATTAAAAGTTAATAAGTGGTAAATAATTTCATAACTCAATTTATTTTCATTGGGTGATATTACTTACTCATTATCAATAATATTTTAAGATTATGTGTATAATGAAATTTTATTATCTTCTGTTTTATCTACACATGTTTTTGTATTTTTATTTTATAGTCATAATCGACTCATTGGTTGATTCTCACTTTAATGTTATGATCTTTGCAAGGGTTTACTTCACAATCTCATTATAATCAGGATTTTTTATTCTTAAATTTCAATTGAAGGAAGTTATTTATTAATTGTTAAATAAACCCTTTCATTTTATTTTGATACAATTATTAATTATCTTTTTCAAGTAATAGTACCATTTTCCAACTCTTTATTACTTCAAATAATTGGGAAAATATTTTTAATAAAATCTGACTTTATTTCTCTCTTAGTTCAGAAATCTATTTTTGTTTAAAACCATGTTTTATAAAAATGTTTTCAAAAAAAGTTTTTAACATTTTCAGAATAATTTATTAAAGTCATTTTTACCCATTTTTATAATTTTTTTTGAAAGGAATGTTTATTTGTTTTCCTTACAAGGAATTTTTCTAACATTTCTACAACATAAAAGGAATGTTATTTTTAACATGAATGACATGTATATATTTACCCACTGTAATTTATTTGATGATTATTTTCCATGATTAGAAGGATATTTTTAAAGATTTTTTTTAATATTTTCAAAATTATTAATTTAAAAAAAACAAATAAAACAATTTTCAAAAAAATATATTTTAAAATGTCATTTTCAAAATTAAAAGGATATTTTCCTCAAAAATGTCTTTAAATATATTTTTAAGGTAATTCTATTCATCAATGAAAACAACCCATTATTATTACCTAAATGGGTATATGGTGTATTGATACCAACCTTATTCTTTCTATGGATGGTTTATGATCAATTATACCAAGTAAAGTATTGACATTCACTTTCCTGATTCATTTTTTAGTCATTAACTTCCCTTTGAAATACTCCCCTCCCTGTGATCATTGGGTAATAAATTTCCCCTAATTATCCCTATCAATTATCATAGATATTATTATTTCTCAAACTATATCTCATTTATATATATATACAGTATTTTATTTGAATGTTATTTCATTAACAGGTTAAATGATGATAAATCTGTATAGTTTATTCAATAAGGATAATTGTTAATAAGACACATGGTTTTTGTATTAAATCAATTATTTTATATTTGAGGAATGATTTGGACATAAAATACATAGGTTGGGTACCATTTATAGAAATCCTCTCAATGTATTGGTAGTATCATGAGACAAAATTTGTTAGAAAAAACCCCTTTGGGTTTGTAACTAGAGTTTTAAACTGTCTGTAGAATTGATCATGACAGTAGGTGTCTTGTGAAAGGAATTGGCACAAATGAGTTGGTCAAACCACATTAGTTAATACCCAAATTATTTCAACCATATTGAGGATAGATCTTAAGGATAAACATATCATGTTCCTAGGAAACATGAAATGTGATATTTAAGCATTACCTTCATTCAGATTTAGTTATCATTATCCATTATATTTTCACAATGATTTTATCTACAGATGAATTTCATTCTCAGTTTACTAATTAAATGGAATGTTTGTTCACTACTATAATTTTAGGTATTTGCGTTGGAATCCCGTCGCAAATGATCTTTTGAGACAGTTTCCCATTGCAAATAGCCCGTTGTAGAAAATGGCATCGCAAATTGTTCTCCATTTTTATATAAAAAAACATTTTTGCAACGGGCCCGTCACAAAAAAGTATTTGTGATAGGCTCGTTTTCCCATCACAAATTGTTATTTAAAAAATATATAAACTATTTGTGATGGAAGCCCGTCACAAAATTCCCCATAGCAAATACTTAATAAAACCATATTCAGTACAATTATGATAAATTATTATTAGAAAATATTATTATTATTATTATTAATATAAATAATATTATATTATATAATTATAATACTAATATTAATAATATAAAAAATTATATATTTATAATATTAAAAATAAAATAATACTAATAATATAATAATTTTATTATTATTATTATTCATGAAAAAAAAATATTAATATTATTGAAATAAAAAAAATTAAAATTCTCAATATTTGAAAAAAATATAAAATATAATAAAATATTATTATTATTATTAGTAAAATAAAAAAAACATTAAAAAATAATACAAATAATAAATATTAAAATATTAAAATATTAAAAAATTCAATATTCACTCCAATATAAAAGATAGAAACAATAAATTGTTAATATTACAACAAACTTTGAATTCAAATGTTTTTAACATGATAAAAAATCACTGGGGGATCATCTTCTGGAGGAAGTGGAGGAGCTGGAGGTGATGGTGGAGGAAACTTCATCCCTAAACTACGAGTCAAACGGCGCATGTACTCCATATTCTCGTGTTTGTACTGCTACCATCGACGTATCTTCTCCTCATACTAATACTGATGTCATCAGTGCTCTTCCTCATGCTTCTACTACTGCTGTTGACGCATCTCCTCCTTCTCCTTACCCAAACTCTCTATAAGCTCACTCTGAGCTAGCAACTACTCCTGATATTGTAATACAGAAGATGATGTCACTCAATGAGCTCCTCTAGTGCTGGATTCTGACATCGCAATAGTACCATAATAAGTCCCAGGAGTCAATCGAGAGTCGATACCAACTACTCAGACCTTCTTGAAGCCGTACTTGGTCACTTGTATCCATGATGCCTCATTGAAATGGTGGGAACTAATCTGATCACCCATCTCGGTCTGACTCTTAGTCTGTTTTTGATATTTTGTGGCCTCATATGACTCCTTTAGTTCCAATTTGAAATTAAAATAGTGAAAATATTATATGTAGTTAATTTTTAAACTGAAAAAGAAATAATACTTACCACAATCTAACACTGGTGATCACCTCTAATCTCTCCAGTGGATGGATAATTATAAATCCTCCAATAAACGTCGTACTTCATAATATCAGGATGCTCGATAGCCTATATAAATATAAAATGAACTATTTATATTTAAAGTTATATAAAATATTTAATAAAAGTACTTACCAGATGCTCTCTATGAATATTGACTCTATGGCTACCGGCTCGATGCATCACCTGCTGTCTCCCTCAGTTCTGTCGGACCAATCAAGATCTCCTCTGAAATACACCACCCAACCAGTGTGAACATATTCCATCCCAAATGTGAGATTAAATGTACTCTAGTTGGTGGGCTCTACATGACCCATTAAATATTACCACTCTTTCTTTCTTCATGGTTTTCCTTCTATAATTGTGAAAAAACTAACGGAAACAATCACGTATAGACACCTCTCATGCCGCTTGGATAACATCATGTGTGCTATCATTGATGGGATACCATAAACCCTGAAAATAATTTATAATATAAAGTTATTAATGAACTAAATTTCAAAATTAATATTATCTATTTACATACCATCCAATGATCGAACATGTCGAGCTTCACATCAACAGAAATTTGTTCCCATGTGATCCATATATGAGAAAAATAATTGTGCAAGATATCACTCCCCTGTCCAACAGCTATATGCCCAAAACTGTGAAAAAAGAAAAAATAATCAAACATTTATTATATAAATAAATTAATAAAAGATAACTAAAATACACAGGTTATCATATCTCCACGTGCATTGATCGAAGACAAGACATGGATGTCGCTCGTGGATAGGGTCAAGAATCAACATTCATGTAAGACCGTGCCCCCTCTGCATGCCCCCTGAACTGCCAGTAGGATGAGGGTCAAATGATCCTAAATCCTCCTCATCCAAAGGAAGCTCATACTCTTGAAACCAATGAAATAGATCATCGTCCATATGAAACACAGAATTATTTTTGTTAGAAAATAGTTGAAAATAACTATTATATATATATATATATTAGTTATGATTATAACCATCATTTAACTCTGTCAATGTTCACCTTCATCATCATATTTATATATGATGATGTCAATGTCTTCATATTCCTCCTCAACATCATCAAAATCTATATGATTTTTAGTTTCATAATCTCCTTTCATTTCAAATTCAATTATAACATCATTAACATCATTGCTACCATCGACCCTTAATTGTGGGGTGGCATCATCGATATTCATGCCTCTTTGTGAAAAAGATGGATTTTTAGTAGTCTCTTGAAAATTTTCAATTCCTTTCACTTCAGTGAAACCACATTCACTTTGAGTAATGTGATTTTCCTGAAATTTTATTTTTATTATGCTCTACCAATCACTCAGTTCTCTTGAAGTAGCATAGTACTTTGCGTAAAAAATTTGATGTGCTTATTGAGCTAGTAAAAATGGTTCATTTCCTACAAGAAGACTTTTATATTTAATATCATTGATTCCATGAGTTGGATGAACATGAAATCCTCTCTCAATAACCAACCATCAACATTTAAACATCACTATGTAATTTTTTCCTAGATAACACAGTTCAATAATTTCATCCAGCTTATTGTAAAAGTAAACTTCAGTTTCACTATGATTATATCCTCTCAAGAAAAATCCACTGTTCATTTTTTTTGATTCCCCATATGCACATGTATGAAATCAAAAACTATTCACCATATACGAATTATAATATTTATCCATTTTGGATGGTGGGTTACTCAATATACACAGTCACTTATCAATTTTATTAGCATGTTGAGACACCTGAAAATTTTTAAAACAATTATCAATATAATAAATAATAAACTGAGTTGATATGTTAAACTATTAATAATTTATGTTACCAGTTTTTACTAATTACCAATAATTACAAGCGATACAATTTCTAGTGGATTTGCGGTTTCTCTTTTGTTTGAAGGCTCATTTACGTACAACTTTCTCACACTGAAATCACAATGAAAAATCTGCTCAGAGGTACGCATATCCATTCCTGTGCATATGATAATATATAAGCATACCTCTGACCAGATTATTCATTGTGATTTTGGTGTGAGAAATATGCATGTAAATGAGCTGTCGGACAAAAGAGCCCCCTTTTCATCGACGGATCATCTTTTTGAAACTGTCATCACCTGAAAACATAATCTAGAAAATGTGGTCCTATGAATGCATATCCAATATCATTCATAGGAGATTGGATATGCGTACGTAGGACCACATTTTTCATAATTTTTTTAGTCAGTGAGAGTTTAAAGGAGAAGAGTCATTGAGAAAAAAGAGTGTTACCAATCCACTAGAAATTGTGCCAAGTTCATATAATTTATTACAATTATACCTGCTTATTACTAATTATGCCAATTTATTACTAATTCGTTCAATTTATTACTAATTATTTCTAATTATATCTAATTATTAGTAATTATTTCTAATTATTTCTATTTATTGTTAATTATTACTATTTATTGTTATTTATTACTATTTAGTAGTATTTATTACTATTTATTAGTATTTATTACTAATTGTTATTAATTTTTAATATTTATAACTAATTATTAGTATTTATTACAAATTATTAGTATTTGTTACTTATTTTTAATATTTATTGGTAATTGTTAGTAATTATTACTATTTTTTCTAATTATTTCTAATTATTACTAATTATTACTATTTTTTTCCTAATTATTACTATTTGTTACTATTTATTACTAATTATTACTATTTATTACAAATTATTACTATTCATTACGATTTATTACTATTTATTATTAATTAATACTATTTATTACTATTTATTACTAATTAACACTACCTATGACTAATTATCACTAATTATTAATAATTAATACTAATTATACAAATTATCACTAATTATAACCAATTATTACTAATTAAGACAAATTAATACTAATTATCTCTAATTATTACTAATTATCAATAATTATTACTAATTGTTACTAATTATTAGTATTTATTACTATTTTTTTCTAATTATTACTACTTATTCTTAATTAATACTATTTATTCCTAATTAATACTATTTATTTCTAATTAATACTATTTATTGCTAATTAATACTATTTATTGCTAATTTTTACTTTTTATTACTAATTATTACTAATTATTGCTATCTGTTACAAATTATTGCTATTTGTTACTAATTATTGATATTTGTTGCTAATTATTTCTATTTATTACTAATTGTTACTATTTGTTTCTAATTATTACTATTTCTTGCTAATTATTACTATTTGTAACTAATTATTACTATTTGTTGCTAATTATTACTAATTATTGCTAATTATTACTAATTATTGCTAATTATTACTAATTATTGCTAATTATTACTAATTATTGCTAATTATTACTAATTATTACTAATTATTGCTAAATATTACTAATTATTGCTAATTATTGCTAATTAATTCTAATTATTACTAATTATTAGTATTTATTTCTATTTATTAGTAATTATTACTAACTGTTACTTATTATTAGTATTTGTTACTAGTTATTAGTATTTTTTACTAATTCCTAATTATTACTATTTATTCCTAATTATTACTAATTACCACTAATTGTTACTAATTAACATTAATTACTATTAATTACTCTTTATTACTGTTATTAATTACTAATTACCGCTAGTTATTTATATTCATTTCTAATTATCATTAATAATTCCTAATTACCACTAATTGTTAATAATTAGTTATTACTACAAATAAATACTCATAACAAAATAATATAAATCTAATTTAATTACAACTAATTAACAATAATTAAAATTAATATAAAAAAATGAAATAAATATTAAATTAAATAAAACATAAATACCTTTAAATTTGATCTCTTATAGGTGTATACGACTTCAAAATCTGCTCGCAAAAAAAATTAACTCAGAGAAATTTTTACTCTAAAAGTTGAGTTTAGAGAGAGAGAAAGTAGGAATAGAAAGGAATGAGGAAAAAACAAATTATTGGTATATATAGGTTAGATTATTTACGACAGGACTATTTACGATGGGAGCCCCGTTGCCAATACCTTCAGCCACATTAATTACTGTTGGCAGTTCAAAGGGTATTTGCGACAGGACTCGTCGTAAATAATGACATGCCAACACACTATTTGAAATGGGGGCATATCCTGTCGCAAATAGTATTTATCGTCGTTGGGTATTTGGGATGGGGAGGCACCCTCTGTTGAAAATACCCTTCCCGTTGTTTGGTGCGCAAACCGCACCAAACCATTTGCAACAGGACCCCTTTTCCCATCGCAAATAACTAATTATTTGTGATGGGTTGATGTCCCTATCACAAATAATCTTTTGGATGGACTATTTACGATGGGATCTATTCTCGTCGCAAATAACATGTCGCAAAAGGTCATTTTTTCCATAGTGGTTTAGTTATTTTCCTTTAGATATTGATTATTCATATTGATTTGTTATATCTTATTCTATACTTAACTGTTATAGAGCATTTTAGCTCAACCTTATCTTTTTTATTTTCCCTCAGATTCCATGAAGAGAACTGTGATTGATATGCAAGGATATACTGGAGGAAATAATGTAATTCTTAAAAGATAAAAATTATTTTTAAATTTTTGCATTCTAATGTAATGTAAGACTCAAGTGTATATCTAGTTTACCAAGACTACTAAACTATTTTCCTCTTTATGACACAATTCCTTGTATCTTATGCCAATGTAATAAAGCAGGAACAATCTACATGCTACTAGGGTCAGGGTCACATTAGTTTGAATTAGAGGGAGGTATAATTGAAACCTTGGGAACTAGATTAAGTAAAAAAAGATCAGGGAACATAACCAAATGATAGAGTTTTAGGGTAATAATTTAAGAACATCCTAATTTTTTTATAACGTATAGATTATGTAGTTTTTTCCTATCAACAAACCCATGTGTAGATCCTACAAGTAGACATGGTTCTGGAACAGAGGTGCCTAGTGGTAATAACTCCAAAAATAGGAGTGTTGGGCTTGACTCTAGTGTTACCTTGTACATGACAATTAGCCTTACTGTGCACCTGGTTTGACACTCTTGGGGGATAAGTTTAAGAAAATTCATATTTTATTTACAATAAACTTTGATGGATTTGAAGAGATGATGAAAATGAATGATCTAGGTTGAACCTAAGGTGTATTTGATATAAAATAAGGTTCTTAAAAGAAAAGGAAATTTTTTTTTTGAATAGAAAGTAAGAGGATGAATTAATGAATTGATGACGAATAATGTCTTTACATTTTAGTGAAATAATTTTAAATGTATTGATGACCTTTAGGGTTAATATTATCATTAATTAAAGTGTAATATTAGAAAAATAAAATTGTTAGACTAGGTTTAAAAGGGTTGTATCTAAAGCTTTATTAAAAAGGTTATTTAACAATTAATTATATATCATGGATTTCCATAATATTTTTTGGGAATATTATAGGAATTATATCAATATAATTCTAGAAAAGTAAAACCCACATTTTGGGTGAGAACACGTCACATTTGATAAGGAAGTGGGGTGTGAACCCATGACCTAATTATGATAAGGGTTTCATGCCTACCACTAGCCTATATCATGTCCTAGCTAATATTTCATTGATTTTAGTTAAAAATTGACAAATAAATATTAATGATTAATGAGTTTTGTTACTATTGATGTTTACATATTAATGTATTATAATGGATATCTTGTTCTAACCATATTGGTTTTGAAAATAGTTAAAGAAAAACATAATAACTTGTCACTCTTTTATGGATATTAGAATCTATTAAATTTAAATTTGAGTGCTTCTAGCATTAAAAAAATTCATTTTTTGATATTCATTTCCTTGAGTAAGTGATAAATTGGAAGTTGATCAAAGCACAACCAAAGGATGAAATTGTGCTTATGAAATAGAAACCAATCATGTAAGTATATTTATATATATTCTTATACAGTAAAATAATTCTTCAATTTTAGTAAAAAGGATCTTGAAAACAATTTTATCTGATTACATTCATATTTTATGAATCAAATGGTATTTTAAACCGTCACATACTTACATTTTTTAGGCCCTTAACTTTTCATTTATCATTCACTTTCTTTTGATAAATTAACTCAATAACTCTATATAATAATTTATTCTTTTCCTCTATGTAAATATCTTCATTTTTAACTAATTTTAACTTACTTAGAAACATAGTTATGTATTATTTTATATGACCATGGTACTTCCCTTTATCTCTTATTAAGAGGATGTTTTATTAATATTTTAATGATGTCAGTTTTTCAATAATGGTATTTCCAAATTAAAAACCCTTGATTACTAAGATAATGTTTAAATTATGGGGATGGAATTTATTTAGGTTTGGGAGAATGTAAAACCATATAATTCTAGAATAAGGACATTGTATTTGATAGTAAATATGGCACACAACACTAAGCTATGAAGAGAATATAATACCTCGATACTTTATGGAATATTTATTTTTAAATAAGTTCAATCTATTCAATATATTTCATTACACAAAAAATTGAGTTTATATTATGTTACATGAAATGCTGATTTTATCTTTTGTTACATGAAACAACGAGTTTCTTCGATATATTGTGTTACATATAAGGCCATGTTTTACCAAAAAACAATATATTATTAATATTATTATTTAATATAAAGTTTTTTACCTTGAGGTTGGAATTGTGGGTATGAATATGATTAAGTAAATTATGAAAATCAATAGTTTACACATGTTTATTATTTATCTATTTATTAGTAATAAAAATATAATCATATAAAATAAATAGATACATTTTTTGAAAAAACATTATATTTCTAAAAAGATAATTAGTCATACTTTTCTCACATAATTAAATTTAATTTTTAATACATTTATAAAATTTATTAGAAAATATAAACATAATTTTTTATATATAAATTCCAAAATTATCTTAAGGTGAGTTTTTAGGATTTTTCTAAAAATTTCGTTTTGTAATGAATAGTGAAAAATACGGAATTTTAATGGAAAAATAAATTTTCATTTAAATTACTAATAAATATAAATTATATTTTTAATTTGTTTTAAAAAATAATTAGATCAATTTTATATCATGTAATCCATTTTAGGTTATTTTAATCATTTTAACATAGAATTTTGGTATAAATTGTTTTTTACCATTTGGAAATTGTTTCTTTAAAAGCTTGCTTTCTTGTCATGTCGGTGGGATTAATTTTAAATTAAAATTTTTTATTTTTGTGAATTTAATTTGGATAAATGGATTCTTTATTGGGGAAAATAATAAAATATAATTTATAATAAGGTATAATTAATCACTGACCAAAATTAAAAGTGAATTCAGTAAAAATTAATTGTCGTGGTTAAGGTAAAAATGGGTTTATCAGGGGTTAAACTAAAATGATAAGGGTAAAATTGACATATAAAATTGTATAAAAACTATTTTATGGATGTAATTAGACCATTAAAGCTATAATGTTTGAGAATAGAACAATATTTCCCTTTTTACACATGAAACACATTAGAGCACTCAATTCTTTTCATAAATACCAAATGTGTCATCTCCCCCACTTATAAAATGTAACCCTATATCCTCTCCAATTCACACCTTCAAAAAACATTGGATTGGATAATACCTAACCAAATAAATTCCCAAATTCCCTCTCCTGATCCTAGGAGAATTATTTTGGGCATTAATCCAACCAAATAAGGCTTTGGTGGAAACCTAAGGGGCATACCCAAAGAATTGGTAATGTTATTCAACAAGCATCTTTATTTTTCTTCTTTCGCCACCTCTGTAAATTTTTATTAAAATGTATTGATATAATATCCTAATTATATTCCATATAATGGAATGATTTTATAATAATTCTATTACATATACCCTTCCCATCTTCCATCAAATGTGTTACGAAATCATCGTTTTAGTGTACAGTAGACTAGTGCCTCGCGAACTATTATCGTTCATTTTTAGATCCCCACCTCTAGAGGTTGGGAATGATGTTGGATATAAATTATATTTATGATATATATAAAAAATTTATACCTATGTAGTAATTTTATGTTATATATCTTTTTTACCTTACATTCCGTATGAGAAACGATAATGTCGCTCTTATGTACAACGGAATACCGCCTCATGAAACGATGTGATTCATCTTTCATTAATGCTTCTCATAGAATATGATAAGGCTAATACTAATGATTATATGTGATATTCATGAAATAATTATAATATTTATGAAATATTTATAATTCTGGAAATAAAATATATATCATTATCTTTCATTCCATTTCACTCACGTAAAGGTGATAACATTTTTCATGTATGTGGGACTACCACCTTCATGATGTAATGTGACTCTATTTTCATCACCACACCACACATTTGATATATATTAGTATATAAAGTGGTATATATTATATTATTATCATTATATAAAGAATATATAGTACTTATATTTTTTCCATAATGATCATTGGAAAATAGAAATGTTCCTCATGCGTATGTATGACAGCCCGTCCCATTGATCGCAACGTACTACATTTTTCATAAAAATATTTCATGATTGGTTTTAAAAATAAAATTGATGTAAAAATAAAATAATTATTTCATGATTATTATTCTGTATATGTTAGAACTATATAATATGTTCAAGATCTGAATCTTTCGTGATGAAATGCGTATGAGAAAACAAGGCAATTAACAACTTAAACGATGAACATAATGAAATATTATTAACTGATGGGTGATAAGATGTTATAAAAAGATCATATATGATATTATAAATATTATTATAATTATTTAATTAGTTAATAACATGTTTAAAACCACTATAATGGTGGTTAAATCATGTTCAACCAAAAGGAAGCGTAAGCTAAGGGATTTTATCGCAATTTCATTTCATTGATGTTTATTCAAATGTTATACACCTAATTTCATTTATTTTGTATATATAATACAACTTTAACATGTAATATTACGAATAATTCATTACTCATTTAATTTTATGATTCAATTGTAATTATTGCATTTAAGGGGATTTGAATTAAAATTTATCAAGTGGTAAATAATTTCATAACTCATTTTTTTCATTAGGTTATATTGCTTCCTAATTGTCGTTAATATTCTAAGATTGTGTATAAAAATAACTTTTATTATATTATATTTTATTTATACTTGTTTTATGTGTATTTATAATTTATACATATTATCCATTTATTGGTAAATTATCAATTCAAAATTATCGTATTTGTAAGGGTTTTCTTCACAATCTCATTTTAATTAGGATTGTTTATTATTGAATTTAAATTAAAGAAACTTTTATGGTAATTGTTTAATAACCCATTTTATTTTCATCCCCTTCCATTTTTCATGATATTTACCAAGTAATATAACAATTTTACCACTCTTTGGTACTTAAAATAATCGATAAAATGGTTTTAAGATAATCTAACGTAATTTATCTCTTTGGCCAAAAATCTATTTTCTTTTAAAACCATGTTTTCCAGAAATGTTTCCAAAAAATTTTATATCCTTTTTAAAAATATTTTTTAAAGAAATTTTTACCCATTTTACAAAAAATCAATGTAATATTCTTGTCATTTTTTTAATAAGCCACTTTTCTAACACTTTTACAGTTCGAAAGGGATGTTCTTACTAAATTGTATAGCATGTATGAATTTACATTACATTATTTCTCTGAAAAATATTTTTGAAAGGTTACAAAGATATTTTTAAAGAAAAAATTTTCCCCAATTTTCTGAAAATAATTAGTTTTTAAAAATTTATTTTCAAAGATAAGGTCTTTCAAAATGTTTTATTTTTTAAAAATTGATTTTCAAAATGAAAATGATATTTTCCTCAAGAATGTTTTTAAATATCTTTTTATGGTATTATTATTCCTCAATGAAAAAAATCCATCATTCTTACTTAAATAGGTATATGGTGTTTTTATATCCTCATTATTCTTTCTATGGATGGTTTAGGATCATTTTTAGTAATGAAAGTATTGAAATTCACTTCCTTGATTCATTTTTTGTCATTAACTTCCCCATGAAATACTCAATTCCTTATGATCATTGGAAATTAAATCTACTCTAATTTTCCATATAATTTATCATGGATATGATTATTTCTTAAAATGTATCTCATTTTTATATATATGGTGTTTTATTTACATGTTATTTAATTAACTGGGGAAATATTGATAAATATGTATCATTTATTCAAAATAGAGATTTGTTAATAAGGAACATTGTTTTTGAATTAAATCTATTATTCGATATATGAGGAATACTTTGTGCTTGGAATAAATTAGTTAGGGACCAATTATAGAAATACCCTTGATGAAACGGTAGTCTCATGAGACAAAATATATGGTCCAAACCCCAACTGGGTTTGTACCTAGAGTTTTAAACTATCTAGATGAAAGATATTGATAGTTGGTTTCTTTTGAAAGTTCTTGACACAAATGAGTTAGCTAAACTAGATTGATTTGTACCATGGTGTTTTAACCCATCATGTGGATAGATATTTATGGTAAATGTATCATGTTCCTGAGTAACATGACATCTAATAAATAAGCATTTCCTTCATTCAAATTCAGTTATCATTTTCCATGATATTTTCACTATGATATTATTTATGGATGGATTTCTTTATCCGTTTATTAATTAAATGAAATCTGTTTTTATTTATTTAACTTTCCATATTGATTATGCTTATTTAATAATGACATTTTCGACAACACTTAACCCTTAATGATCATTTTATCTCATCCTTATTTTTTCCATTTCCCATGGATTCCATGATGAGTACTACGATCTATATGAAAGGATATACTACAAGCAATAATCTTTCTCTCAAAATAAAAAAAATTATGTTGTAATTTTTTTATTCAAATGTAATATAAGAATCAAGTATGTATATATTTTATCAATAAAACTAAACTATTTGGTCCTTTGGGTTGTGATTCCTTGTATATTAATCTAATGTAATAAAGTAGGATCTGGTTCTGGGATACTGGGTTTGGGGTCACTAAAAGTAAGGTCTGCTACCCTGGACGATGTTCCACTAAGGTGGGATGCCTTTGTTAATGGTTTTATAAGTCATGCATCCCAAGGAATTTGGTAACCCTAGTGAGTGATCTCTTTTGGTTGGTCTGCAAGGTGAGGGTTCCCTAAATGTTTCTCACTATAGTGTGGGACCCCAGGTGGTTGGTCTCTATAGTAAGAAACCATGGGTGGTTGGATAACTATGTGAGGGATGTCAGGAAGCTGGTTACCCATGAGTGAGACCATGGGTGGTTGTTTTCCCAGGTGAGGGTCCTAGGGTATTGGTTTCCGAGGTTTTGATTTTTGGATCAACACTTACCAGTACTTAAGATATTTTTTCTTAAGTCATATAGTATAGTAGGCTACCAAAGAGAGGTGTTAGAGGCCTGAGTGTAGTGACTCATGGAGGGTTTATCTCTATAAAAATGAGAAAATATTGTTATATTTAGTTTAAATAGTGTCTATTTATAGGAAAAAATCTAGATTTTTTGTGGTGTAGGTTCATCGAGGAAGGTGGTGTGCACAGGTGAGTTGGGTGAGGCAGGTTGGGCAGCTGATGAGGACCCTGAGTGAGGCAGGTTGAGCAGTATGAGGAGATCCTTGGCAAGGCACGCCTAGTGAATATAAGGTACCCAGAGAAGTTAAATAGAACTTCTCCCCTGAGAAACCTAAGGGATCCTTGTGACCAACTGTTCTCTCAAATAATTAATAGCTTAATTTGAATAATCATTTCTCCTCTTATAAGCTCTCATACCCTGATAAGTTTAGTGATTTTAATATTCTGAACTCAAAGGCTCTGAAACATTTCATTTTTGAATTCCTTCAATAAAAATTCATAAATCATACATTTAGATAAAATCACTATAAAATGTAGCATCAAGTCATCTTTCAATATCTCCCTCAAAACATAGCTGGAATCATAAACATTCTATCATGAATATTTAACATTGATCATCTAGAATGGAGTAGTCAAATTAATTTTCACTAACAATAATATTTAGGAGTTTTACTAAGAATTTTTTCTTCCAAGATCAACCTCTGTATTAAACCTTCACATGGCCCCTATTTCTGTAAACACATACTGATATAGTACTTGATCTTATTATGAATATCATCAATTTCTCCAAAAATATAATTCAAACAAGGACCGAAAATTCCTATTGAAATTTTTTCATTATTGATCTCATTATACCCAAAGATTTAATGCCACATTGACTTCAGCTATGGATCTTCAATTCTTCTCCACCAATGGTCTTCTTATTTTGATAAATCACCCACTCATCTTCAGTTTTCTATGCTCCAATTACATGAAATTTTCGTGTTTTCACTTATTTCTATGACTTTTAGTATTAATGCCTTGGTCTAATTCTTTTGGAAATGAAGAAACCATACAGTGACTTAATGTAAACTGATTATCTTATTCATTTATATGATAATGAATCCCTATCCCTACATGCCTCCAGGTATTCTCTAACCTCAAAAATCCTTTATATCACTTAACATTTCTTTTATTTTCATTATTTGGCTAGTACATATCTATTTTTACATAATCTTGTGATTTTTCATGGTTCTTCAGCCATCATAAATATAATCCAAATATGATGCCTCCGTTTCTATATACAAGCATTGTATATATCTATTCTACATGTTCTATAGTAGAGAAAACATTATCTCAGAATCCATAGATCTTCATATCGAGAAACCTTTACCTACCCATCAACATGAATGATGATAACAAGATTATCATGATATTCTCGAATATTTATTTATATGTTCTCATTAAACTTTAATCACATATAGACCCTTATGTTTTGGTTTACTCAGGATTCAGACCATCATCTATTTCCTGAAAATCACCTATAATTGGTGAATGGAAATTTTTAGTTCCCTTCTACATAATATAAACACATAGGCTCTATTATATATTTATCACAATATTTTTCCCATATTTTATTTATTTTTGGTAAGATTTTTAATATTCATATTTTTATCACAAAATTCTATTGAATAATTCAGTCTCGCATCAGATTCCATCACTCAAGAAAAATATTCATGAAAATTCTGATTTTACAAATTTCACATGCTATTGGTTATCCATTCTTTGATATTTCCACAAACATCACCTAACTTTAGGGAAAATATCACAATTTTTCAAGTTTTAGGATTCAGTTAGAGCCTCAAGAAGATGAATTTTATGGTACTATATTGGTTTTTCTCAATATAATTCAAACAATCGACCACTTTTGTTTCTCATGTGTAGATTATGATACTGTCAACACATGATCTTCTTATAATTCATTAGACTGTTTTTTATTCCTTCCAGTAATTTCACTCATGTATCTTAAATAATATAATCTAATTCATTTTTTATAGTACTTGTGGATTTCATCTTCCGGTCACCACACCAAATCCATGCTTATGTTTTATCTTACTATAACATCGAACAACACTCCAACTACTCACAACTTCCATAGAATTTTTTTTCATAACTAATACCACTAACTTCACCTAGTTTACATTTTTTTCAAAATAACCATCCTAACAACATTCCTCATTTCTCATCCATTTGTATTCTTTTCTAGAGATCAATCCACAACACCATCTAATGATCTTAATCATTCAACTTTTTAGATATGATGCTTTACTATTTTCACCTCATCCAATTCATTTATATAAAGTTCATAGACTCAATCTCATTTCATATTCATAAGATTTTTTTCGAATTATACCATTCAACCATAGTATTTTTAAAATTTCGAAGGATATATCACCTAACAATAATTAACGTCGTCAAACCTTTATTTCATGTCTAACAATATAGATGACATATAAGTTTAATATTGGAGTTCTAATTAATTATAAAATATGTAAGAACATATCTGCATAACCTTCATATTCTACAAAATCACTCATAAAACATCTTCTAGTGAAATCAAAAAACATATTCTGATGATTTCATAAATCTTTATCTGGTAAAATCACATATTTTATTTTGGTGATTGGACAATTTTTTTTCTTGTTAAATAAAAAATATTCTTCCATTGATGTTATAAAATATCAAGATACTCAAATATTTTTTTATGTTAATTTTCTTCAACATATTTCAATTACACTTCCATAATATATTTCAACAAATTCATGACATTACCATCATCATTTTTTTGGTACCTCAATCTTGTCCTTTGGATTTTTTTGCAATACCAATTTCTCAATAATTTTTTATTAAATTAAATGAGTTATTATCTCTCCATTAATGAAAATAAATTCAAAGTTACTATGTGGGGGACATCCTTCTTCACTTTTCTCTCTCTTTTATTGTTCTGAATTCTAATCCCCCTTTTTAAAATTATGAGGCGTGGTTGGAAAATTATTCACTATTTCTTATTTTCTCTCATTTACTAACTCTAATTTTATGTGATAATTTCTTAGTGTAGAAAAAAAAAGTGATTAACTTGGATGTTAGAGATGTCCATAAAAATTACACATGTAAGACCAAATTATAAATTACTCCTTCAAGTTTGATTTAAACAAACTTATGTATTGTATAAATATCAATAAAGGGATTAAAAATTTCATGAAAACAAATAACAGGTTTCTCGCCCTTTTCAAAAAAAATGTCAATTTTTTTATTTGTTGTCCATTTTTTCCCCTTTTAATTTATGAAGGAATGGCCCAAAGGCCTAAATTTGTATTTATTTTTTGATAAACCCACTTTTAAGGAAAAAATGGGGAAACCACACATGACATAAAGGATATAGAAACATCAAAATAATTTAAGGTTAAATACCATAAAAATAAAAATTAGAAATAACCCTCCCTAGAATCAATATCAGTATGAAAAACCACCACAAATGTATAAATATTCAGAAAGTTATCCTGTGCAGAAATGTATAGGCCTGGTACCGATGGCTGAGCCATACCCTCTCAAATGTCCAAATCTTAATAGTCATGAACTGTGAAATCATTTGCTATAATCCTTGTTTGGATCATTTCCTTGTAGAATGTTTGGTATAATCCATCCAAAAACCAATCACAGATAAAATCCATGTACCCCTATGCTATAGAAAACTAGTATTATTGCTTACTTTCCCTCACTCTTAAATTAACTCCAGTGCTTCATTTCTATGGTAATAATACCACTATCATCAAAACTTATTCACTACTCCACCATTGTCCATTCATCAAACACCAACATCTCAACAAAAATCAATGAAGAACCAAACACACCATTGCACATAAACTCAGCTCCATGAATTAAATATCCCCCACAATACCACTGACTTCAGGAACAAAAAAAATAATACCACACCCTAACACCAAAATCAATCACGAATAAAAAATCCATAGCCAATAAACACATAACCCCTAAAACTGAATCACGATCAGTAGTGTATCCATAATCTCTAAAAATATCAAAAAATAGAAAACCATCACCGACATGATGACCTATAGAATGCCACTGGATGATGTCCTCTCCACAAGCCAACCGCAGATCCCATCGTCGCCTTCAAAGTCACACACGAAGATTAGAACCTCCCAAAAAACCCACAACCGACACCAATAGAAGATGAGAACCCCATATCAAAGAATCTGAAACTCAAACCCTGGACCTGCACCATGCATCCAAGGAAACCCTATCCATCTTGAATGTTAGGTTATGAAGGGTCCAGAAAATGGTGAGGATTTTTGAGATGGATGAGCCCTCACATCACCGCCACTAGAAGAAACCACACTCCACGAACGTATCGAGCTGAAGTGCTGAGATGATAAATGCAGCCGGCCTAAAATGGTGGAGGAGAAGGTGGTAGTGGGGGAAACCCAGCTTTATGAATCCCCTTACGGACTCATTCTCTTTTCAAGAACATTCGATTTCCATCCCCCCCCCCCTATAATTTATACTTATTCTATTAATATGAGAATGTGATAGTAAATAAAAAACCCTTGGATGATAACAGCTTCAGTTATCCATATCCTTAATATCTAAAAATTCATCATCATCCATATATTTAGATTCTAGTTACTTCAATCTTCAATCCACTAGATTTTTTGAATCTTCAATATTAGTTCTTTGGTTGTCTAGAATTTTGACTTTTTCAATTCAACTCATTAGTTGTCTAAAACAACCAACATCCTTCTCTATAGACATTCACTTTATGGATACCCCTCAATTTCAAAACCATATAATTCCGTTTTTGTTGAAATTCATCATTTATTATCATGGAATAAATTGGGGTTTTCAATTTTATTTAATCTGAGAAATATGACAGATAAATTTTTTCCAACCCAAAAACTCCCATTACTATGATTTCATCTTTCTTCATTATATCACCATAATTATTATAAGAATTAATCTTCATATGTATCATGGATTACATATTCCATCCAATTACATTATTAAATTCTTAAGTTGTTTTCCTTATAACTTCTTATAAAAAATACAATGTATTTTTTTAGGTTTATTTTTTTCCATTTTTCATACTGCTTCGAACGGATAGCACCAAACACTCAAGAAAACCTTCAGAATATATTTATCTTTCTTATATTGAGAATATTATTTCACAATAACATTTTAATATTCTAAACAATTCTTATGTTGATTTATCAGTTTCTCCAATTTGGGTAACCAATTCATTCATTTTTCAGGAGTGTGTATAACTTTCTTATATCTTCCACAAGTACTATATTCCTCTATTAAGTCACCCTTTTGTGATAACTCCTTTTTAACTCTAACTTCATATGTATATATATATTCTACCAATCCAAAATTATTTTTTCTTCAAAATTATTATATCCTATATTATTATAGACTTCTCATTTAATTTTATTATTCATGGAATAATCCCAAAAGTCTATAAAATAGCCATTTCTTCCAAATTAGTGTCATATTCTATTGGGAATGAAATTATTCACTTATTTCTTATTGGGTTCATTCTTATTTTAATATTTCATTACTTTACACTCCAAGGAAGACTTAAAATATTTATTCTTTTCATTTATATTTATCTTTTGTTCCCTCCTTTTATTTTTAGTAACAGACCTTTTCTTGGTAGTTTTAAAGAAGAACTTATCATAATCATTGCAACTTTTTTCATAACTTTCACATAAGTTTTCAAGAAACTCAAATCTGTTTGATATCAACATATTTTCCTTATTCCATCAATTTTTGTTATTTTTAGAATGAAATAATTTACTTTCTATTTCTACCCTACTTAATGTTGTCCTTCTTCTATTTTTCTATCTTGGCATGTTGTCCCAAAAAAATAGTCATATGTTTGGTCATTAAACATCACTGGTAGTAGATAATAAATCATCTTTTCTTCTATTATGTGTTATTATTTTTGGAGGATTTATGTTCTAATTATTTAACATGGATTCCTAAATTATGAATACCTTGATGGAATCCTATTATGTTACCTCTTTCTTCCACCATTAGGATGGTTGTGGGATTATTTTCATTTTTCTTTTCCCATATTTGCATAGAATAACAATCTATATAATTCAAAGTACTATAATTAGACTATAAATATTTATCAAAACATGGCATTACATTTTCTCTCTACTTATCAGAATATGGAACTTTTGATGATCTCATATTTTTTTCAATGCCAGATTAAGTCTTCTAAAAAGAACGAATTTTCTGAAAAACACTGGCAGTGTATATTTTTTCGAAATCATGTGAATATTTAACATCAGTATCCTCCATTTCGTGAAATTTTATTTTCAACTAAAGCAAATTTTATATTAAAGTGTTTTTTATATCTTCAATACATTTAACATTATCCTCACATTTATATTTTTTTCATTTAAATAATTTTCATGAATTATTCTTTCTTGTATTTATGAATTGGAACGAAATTTTTTTTCTTCTAGAGTTGATCTCTAATTGAGATTTCTTGAAATTAAAAATAGATTCATTTGTATAGAGTAGTTCATCAAAAACATTCTAAAAAACTTCTTTCTAACAATCAATCCTCAATAATTATTCTTCAATTATAGAACTGTTTTTATTCTAAAGTACCACTGATCATTCCTTAGCGTCATGAGTTCTGTAAGAGTTTTATACATATAGAACTTTTTATCTAGTGTATATTCCATTTCATTGGATTCAGATTCTAGCTCTATGATATCCTCTTATTTTCCTTTTATATATTCTAGTATATATACAACAAATTAAGTTGGTATGTTATTCATGTAATATTTTATTTCATAGTTAAATACATTGATGGTTTCAAAAGGCTCATACACACCACAATATGTAAATTCTTCACCCAGAGGATTACTTTCAATGGATTTTATAGTACAAAATTGAATTTTTTCTCTTTATAGTGATAGTGAACCATTCCTAAATTTATTTTTAGTTATTAAATTCTATTGAATATAAGCCTCATTATTTTTTTAATTTTATATTTTTTTTGAAACCATTATGTGAAAACAACCGTGAATACCTATTGTTTACTTTAGCTCAAGACAACTTTTCTAAACATCTTAATGTGTCTACCTTGTAACTTCCTTATATTTTGATGAGATTTTTTCCTCAACATCTGAAAATCAAAACTTCATGAAAATCATGCAAATAAAAAACTATGAATAAAACTTTTTATCTATTTTGGCGGAACCTATGCAATGTTACCAATTAAGAGTCTCATAGGACCATGTTTTCACCATGAGAGGGGTGGTGAAAAAGGGGCGAACAATTTCTAGAAGCTAAATTCAACACAAACTATTTATTACTTTAATATGATTAAACCTATATCATCAGTCATGATTTATGGATATTTGATATATTCCCTCAAAAATTACTCCCTTGTGTAATTAATATTAAGTAAATGACACAATGAAAATGGATTTTACAAGGTTTAGCTATATTATGGGAAACCAACTCCTTTCTATATCTGTTTATTATCCTGATCCATAGAATTTCACTATTCTCAAAAGTGTTACACCATGGAATGTTATTATCCTTAAAACAATATTAGAGTTATTATCCAGAAACTTGAGACCAAAATATTATGTATGTGGTGAGATATCACCTCAAATTCTCCTTCTACCTCTTGAAAAGAATGGAAGAGTTATTTATATTGGAAACAGTATTCAAATTTTCTTCATGAAAATCCTCATAGAAGGAGATTAAACCACAAATGATATTCCCCTAATCTTAAATACACACCATCCTATCCTCTTCTTTTGGTGATATTAATTTCAAGGGATCTTGAAATTCCCTGAACTTCAATGTTCAGAAATCCAGCTAGATCCAATAGACATTTGGTTTTCAAGTTTCTCAAATCATTAAGCCTACTGAACATATGATAAAATAATATTGGGAGACACTCTATACTTATTATATTCTCAAAATTAGTTCTACGTTTTTTATTTTTCCCAAAAACATTATACCTTATTCTCAGTGGACTTGACTAATTTTATATTCTCAAGTTCTATGATATGTTAAGTTATTCTAATTAACTGAATTCAAAGTCTCTAAACCTTTTTATTTTTTAATTCATTCAATAAAACATCAAAAAATCATAGAGATAGTTTCTAATGAATTGGGATTTGACCTGTAAGAATTTGGAATATTCCTAAGAATATTCTTGAATCCATGCACTGAGTCGGTGCAGGGATCTAGGGAAAAGAACCTCGGAGTGGTTATTTTTAAAATATTAAAAATATTTTTTCACGTGCGTGTACTTTATCATGAAAATAGGAATAACTCTTGAAAATAGTTTCATATCAAATTTATGAGACCACGGTTGAGTTTTTAACATCTGGTTTACTGTAGGAACGATATAAGGTTGTCCACACCAGGAGTTTTATATAGAGGTGAATTAGTAAGGTGATGTGTGGTGGATTAATTGGTTAAATAAAATTTTAATTAATTAATTAACCCTGGAACTTAATACCTATCCCCCTCCCCTCACATTGGTGTGCACGACACAAAGAGGATCCCTCTCCTCCTCTTCTCCCCCTCTCCCTTTGGAGAGAAATTGAATCAAATCAAAATGGATGTAGCAAGGTGCCTCTAATATCCGTTTCTAATGTAGATCATCATCATATCAAGAATTAGAATGATTCAGGTGTTGTTATTCACCCAAAGCATCGTAATTTTTCCCTCTAGGTAGGCAGTTTTTCATTTTATTCTTGATACCCTTCGTTATTATTTCTTTTAAGGTTGTAGAGCCCTTATACAATTACTAGAGATCCCTTCTAGGTTGATCCGAAATATTCATGGTAAACTTGGGTAAATCTGGGGCTTTATGAGTTAATTATTAATAATAACTACCATATACATGGCGTGTAGTCTAGTGGCGTAGGCTATGTAAGCCTTCCTATTTGGGGAAGATGGTCTTTGGGGACTACATTCCCTATTTAGGGGTTACATGCCTTATAGTGCCCCAAACCATGTGACCATGAGACATGTATTAGGTTAGCCATGTGAAACTTCATGGTTGTGTACTAACACATAGCCAAAGTACATGTAAAAGGGGTTTGGTATGTGGACATGAGAAAACTACATGGGTAGTTGGTCATTTATCCTAAAAATGCCATGTAGTATGGGATACACGGCGTGTAAGGGACACAGTTGGTATGTCCATGTATTAGAAGAACATAGACAGTGGTCGGGTGAAGCGGGACATGGTGTGTACCATCACTAAACTTTGTGTACCCATACATAGTTTAGAAAACTATGTACATAGGATACATGTCTAAGTTATCATGCGGTCTCACACATCGTGTGTGCCTTAGTGCACATCGTGTACTCCTAGGGGGTCTCCTTGAGATCATCTTCTTTCCATATCTCCTACTCTATGACTCAGATTCTGGCTTGTGAGTGGTCTATCCTAAGTGTTATTCTGCATATTACATGATTAAGGTCTCCATTATGGCATATAAGACACAAGGTGGTATAAATAGAGCAAGTTTATTTGAAGTTGTGCAGATTTGATGTTGGAAATCGGTGTGGTTCATAAAGAGAAACGTTTGGACTAGTACTCCCCTATGTATTAAAGGATCATGTTTCAGTTACCTCTATACTTTGGTAGATATGAGACTCCCCGCCTCATGGGCATGGGTTTATTACATTTGGGTAGTTTTTCTTAGGCTCGTTACTCCCCTAATGAACTAGGGTGTGGGTTCCCTGTGATGTAGGTATAATTGGACAGTTCACCCCTTCCATTTTACGGCATGGCCCCTCTATACTTGTTGGAAGGTAGAGTAGGTACTCCTCAATTGAACTAAGTTGCAGGCCACTCCATAAAAGAGTGAAAGAGTTTTTGTGGGTAAGTTAGGAACAATACTCCCTCAATTATGGGGTAGTGTCATGGTCCGGGTTCCTCTATTATCTCTCATTATATAGGATGCACAAGGTGCATATTCTGGTGCAGTTATCCCTCAATTTTCTATAGTGGTGAGGGGTGGGCCTCTACAATTATGTTTCTTTAGCTTGTGTTGGGAGAAAGTTAGCGATGATAGGACCTCTAGTACTAGGAACATGATATGGACCAAGTAAGTTGTTCCTGATGGAGCACGTTCTCTCGAGTATACCATTGGGATTGGTAGGTTTTTTCCTGATGGATTGTATCAAACACATGGGATCCATATGGGATTTTTGAGCTCATGGAGTGTGTTCCCCTAGTTTTATGTATGACCATTAGTGTCTTGAGTAGATATCCTATTACTAGTAATATGGTAGGAACCTCATAAGACTTGGAGTCTAAGATGTTTATATCTGGGAGTTTTATGGGAGTCCTTGTTGTTTTTTCTTTTGTTTGGGTTAAAACACCTTGTAGACTCAACTAACATGTCATGTACAATCATGGATGGTTCGATATGGATCATCTCTCTCGATTGGATTCCCTCTGGCTAAGTTAAGTGGGTTGTTTCCTTTCAGTTTCTCCATTTTTATATTGGGGTTTTTGGGGTTCCTACTAAGTATTTTTATAATCACTAATACACGGGGTTTTCCCAAACATGTTGGGCCTTTTGTGGACCACATTCCTTTCAACAGAGCCCATGTAGGACCCATGGAAGGTGGAGCTTAGTGAGCGAGACTAACCGAGGTGTTTTCCAAAGCTGGGTCGAGGAGTTTTCTATAAGTTTCATTTGATAGTGATACCCACCTTCTAATTAGGTTGTATGATTTAATAGTTATCTTTGGTGGGATTTTATTTCCTTTATTCTTTCAGTACTTCTATTGTACTCTGGTTTGGGATAGATGTAAGTATTCATTTTAGTTTTCTATATTTTTATACTTATGAACAGTTTCATTGAGGTGTTTTTGGATGTGTGTACCAATACATTTGGAAAAGGCCTCCCATCTATGTGATATGCCTAATTGGGGCTATTTTTTAGCCCCTGGCCTATTCAAGGTGGGCATGGGGAGTTGCGGCCCAAGCCCCATTGTGTTGGGACGTGATAGAGTGGTATTAGAGAAGATTCCACTTTGGGAACGCAGTGTCTTGAGCTTGGTTTAGGTTGCATTGCAACAATTTTAGGATGTTTCAAGTTCAGATATCATGAAAAATGTTCTATTGTTGGTGTGGTAGCCAATGTATCCATTCACTAGGTCTCTGATATCTTTATTTTCAACTCAATACATTAGGACACTAGTATTTGGAAAATAAATGGTACATGCATCATATAGGACTAGGTTTTGGTATTTCCTTGTCCTTATTGAGTCATATCCATAGATATATTCATTGACCATGGTATTTATTGATTCTAAATAAGATGTCCCTTCAAATATAGACAGAAAAGGTTCTATGGAATTATTGTGATGAAAATATGCACTGTAATGAGGCTTCAGTGCAGGGTACTGGTTCTATGGTGTTACTTATGAGTGGTCTGCCGGTTGTGCTACCACCCGTTGAGGATTTGGTTGTGTCTGAAGTTCAGGCCCAGGATGTGCACATGATAAGTGTATTTTATAAGTTCCAGAGGTAGTTACCTTTGTGGTATCAGTTTAATATATACCACCAAGAAGCTGATGACTAGCTCGAGGTAATCCCATGATTTTTTTGCTTAGTAAGGAAACTTTTTGATCATATGGTGGTCCTATAGGTGATCCTTATGCATGGTTCATCTAAGAGATGGTTGAATTTAGTGATGTGGTATCCTAATGAGGAGACAGTCACTTGGGTTGCATTCGAGAGACTCTTCTGAGGAAGAGTTTTACCAAGCTATGTTGAGATCAGTGCATATCCTGGAGCTTCTGTAGCTTCAACAAGATAGCATGATCATGGAATAATTTTTGGAAAGGTTAACATACCTATTAAGATACTACATGGATATGGTTTAGGATCTATTTTTTAGATAATGTAATTTTTAGTAGTTCTTGGTTCAGGGGATCAGGGTGTCTATGATTCTACTGTGCATTCCCACCTTTACTGGAGTGTTGGAGTGAGCTCTGGTGGTGGGGAGTTTCCTAGATCAGGGAAAAGCATATGTGACCCATAGTGGTGGTCACAATATGAGGCATATTCAATGATAGTTAGACGATAGGTGATAGGATAATAGCACATATGGCATACCCATTCCTAGACTCAGGAATGTGGGCCTTAGGCGCATGAGCTATACTGGGATTTAGTCAACAATAGAAGAGGTGCTATTATACTTGTAATATATAAGGATATCATACTAGAGATTTTCTGACACATCATGATGCTAATAAGGATTAGGTCTATGGGTCACCTTGGTAGAGGTATCATTTGGAGTAGGGAGTTACACAAGAGTGAAGATGGGGTGGAGGAGCTGGTAGAGCAACAGGAGGTGGCAGGTGGTTTGAGTTATTCCACCACCACCCCCATGTAGCCCTCCCTATGCTAAGGGAGCTTGAGTATGTGGGTGAGGATAGCTACAGGCCATGGAGGCCTTTGACCCTAAAAAATATGAGGATGAATAGAGGTATTCTTTATGTCCTTTATACTTTCTATAGTAGTGGTTTTTATACACTATAGTGAGGTACTTTTTTTCTTTTCTATTATCGCTTGTGGTTTTTCTTGGGTGACGTGAGGCATTGATAGAACCCCATGTTGGTAATTGTGATAGAGGGCCTGGTAAGACCCAGTTTGGTGTGTGTGAAGCCAAAAAAAAATTATTAGTACCTTAATATGCATAGCATCATCATTATCATGTGAGACTCTTGAGGATGGATGTGACATGGTTTGACATAGCATTGGACTCACGATGAAGTGGAGAGCTTTCCCCACTGAGATTTGATTTTGTGATGTGACAAAAACTATGTGAGAAATTTTGTGCTACCTAAAGAGGATAGTAATGATGTGTGGTAAACTATTTCCTTAGACTTGTGTGTTTAGTGCAAGGTTTTACAGTGGAGTGTCAGAGTAGGTCTTGTCCTTGCCAATGGAGTTTTTTTTCTGATTGGCCGTTTTTTATAGGCATCCCTGGTAGAGGGAGAGTCTTGTTTATAATCATTTCATAGTGGTATATTTAGACCCTACGATGTTCCTATAGTGTTTATTGGTTTCCTACCATCCACACTTATCTGGTATTCCACTAGTGGCTATGGTAGTGTTTCTATTTTGGTGAGTTTTGTTATAGTTGGAGGTATAAAGATGAAGGGCCTGATAAGACCTAGTGTTTGTGATTGGGCAGCCTTGTTTCGTTCGTGAGTACCCTCACGTTCTTGGAATAATCCTTGAATGAAAGACTATTGAGGAGTTTTTTAAATAGTTCATACAAGATAGGGGGTGAACTATGGGGGTTACATTGGTTTTTACATCATGTTAGCAAGGAGTCGTACTGCTAGACCATATGACTGCAGATGGGTTGTGGTGATTAGTTCTTTTCACCTATCGCAGTTAAAGAGATGTGTATCGATTTTTTATGTGACATATTCTGGTTGGATCTAGATGTTAGTGTGGTTTTTCATTTTTTTCCCTAAGTCCAATCTTGGAAGCATCATTGTAACCCATGGAGAGCTTCCTGGTGTGGGAGTTCCAGTGGAGAGCTTAGTTTCTTCCCTTGTGATTAGGTTTTTGCTTTTCGAGGAAAAAAATCCCTAATGTGGGGAAAATGTAATGACATGGTTTTTTACCATTAGGAATTTTTTAAAATTCCTATGAATATTCATGAAGACAGAAACTGAGTAGGCATAAGGATCTAGGGCCTAGAGAGCCTCAGAGTGTTGATTTTAAAAATATTTTGCCACGTATGTGTTTTTTTCTTGAAAATAGAAATAAATCCCATACTGAGTCTTGGATCAGATTTCTGATACCAAGTTTGAGTCCAGAACATCATTTTTACCCTATGTGTGACCTAAGGTTTTATGTGCCATGGGTTTTAGATAGAGGTGAATTGGCGGTGTGATGTGTGTTGGATTAATTGATCAAATAAAAATGTAATTAATTAATTAACCCTAAAACATAATAATTATCCCCCACCCCTCATGTTGGTGTGCATAACACAAAGAGGATACATCTCCTCCTATTATCCCCCTCTCCCTTTGTTGATTTATAGAAATAAATCCAAATTGACAAAGAAATGTGTTGTCGATCTCTACTTCTGATGCAGATCATCCTCAGACCGAGAAGAAGAATGATCTGGGTGTTGTTCGTCACCTGAAGATTTGGTGTTTCACCCTCAAGATAGGAAATTTTTTATTTTTAGTCCCAATACCCTTTGTTATTTTTTTTACGGTTTTAGATCCCATATAAAATTTCTATAGATCCCTTATAGGTAGATCTGTAGGTTTTGGGATAAAATAGGGTGAATTGGGGGGTTTGGTGGTAATTCTCGACTATAATTACCATCTACATGCCATGTAGTCTAGGGATGCACACCATGCAAGCCTTCTTGTTGGGGTAAGATAATATTTGGGTGATACATGCCATTGATAGGGGTTACACGCCATGTATTCCCTCAAACAGTGTGACTATGGGACATGGCTTGGGTTACTCGGGTGAAACTACATGGACGTGTACTAACACATGGACAAAGTACACAGATATGGGGTCTCATATATGGACTAGGGAAATATAAATGGTTAGGTGTCCATTTATCCTAAACACTCCATATAGTATGGGATACATAGCATGTAAGGGACACAGTTTATCGATCTGTGTAGAAGAGGAACATGGCCAGGGGATGGGTGAAGAGGGACAAGTTATATACCATCACAACATGTTGTGTATCCCAAAATGGGCTAGAAAAAAATGTAGATAGGATACATGTCCATGTGATCAGGTGGTATCACATGTCATGTGTTCTGTGGTGCATTTAATGTACTCTTAGGGGGTCTCTATAACATCTTCCACCTTCTATATCTCTTTCTATGGGAATCAAATTCAGTCTTGTGAGTAGTTTATCCTAAGATCTTTCGCACATATAATGCGATATTGGCCTCTGTTACAGACTACAAGATACTATTTGGTGTAAATAAAGAAATATGTTTGTGAAGATATGTTCAGTTGATATTGTAAATCGTTGTGGTTTGTGAAGAGATACATTAGGATTGGTACTCCCCTATATCTTCAGGGCACTAGTTTCCCTTACCTCTCGGTTTTGGTAGAGATAGTACTACCCGTGTCATGGGTGAAAGTCCATTACCTTTGTGTTGTTTTCCTTTGGTATGTTACTCCCCTAATGGACTAGGGTGAAGGTTCCTGGTGATGTTGGTATAATTATATAGTGATCCCATGTCCTGTCAGGGCACAGGCCCTCCATCATCATTGGAAGGTAAAGTTGGTACTTCCCTATTGGACCAGGGTGCAAGTCCTATGTCTGTGGAGTTGGTACTCCACTATTTGAACTGGGTGGGGTCCTCGATATATGATGTATAGATAGAGTGGATACTCCCTTATCATGTTAAGTTGTGGGTCCTCTATCCTAGGATTCGGCACTCCCCTATTGTTCTAGGGTGTAGGTCCTCCATACATGTTGTTATATAAGAGTTGGTACTCCCCTGTCATTCCAATGTGTACGTCCCCTAGCATGGGGTCAGCACTCCCCTATCGTGTCATGGTGTGGGTCCCCCAAAGTAATCGAGCTGGTAGAGTATCACTCCCCTATTTTTCCATGGTGTGGGTCTTATAGCCACATAGTAGTACTCCCCTACCTGTTTTGGGCATCAGTACCCTATCTATGGAGTTTTACTCACCTAAAGTATCAGGGTGTAGGCCCGCCATTCTCTTATTGGTACTCCTCTATCATTCTACGGAATGGATCCCCACTTTATAAGTAGTACTCCCCTATCTCCAAGTAATAGTAGGGAGTAGGTCTTCCATTGGAGTCTGTGCTCCCTCAGTTATTGATTATAGTTACTGGGATCAGGCCCCTGTACTAGATATGAGTGGATCCTGGTTAGGAATTAGTGCTCCCTTGACAGACTAAGGTGTGGAACACTCTATACAAGAGTGATAGAGGTATTTGGGGTAAGTTAGGAGTAGTACTCCCTCGACTGTGGGGAAGTGGAGAGGTGTGGGTCCCTCTGTTCTCTCTCATTAGAGAGGATGCACATATTGCATAGTCTGGATAAGTGATCCCTTAACTGTGTGAAGTGGTGAGGGGGGGCCCTTCACTTGGGTTTCTTTAACATGTTTTGGTCATAAGGTAGTGATGATAGGAACTCTAGTACTAAGAACTAGATCTTGACATTGTAAATTGTTACAAATGGAGCACATTCACTTAGACATACCATTAAGAATGGATGGGTTGTTCCTGATGAAGTTTATATCTCAAACATCTATCATATGGGATGGTTGATCTCATGGAGTCTATTCTACTAGTTTTATGTATGAACTTTAGTGTCTCAAGTATAAATAATGTTTCTAGAAATGAAGTCAAAACCTCATGAGACTTGGAGACTAAGATGAGTATATCTATGTGTTTTCTGGGATTCCCTGTGGTGTTATCACATGTCTTGGTTGATACCGCATGTAGACTAAGATAACTTTTCATGTAAATCTAAGGATGGTTTGAGATGGAGCTTCTCTATCGATTGGGTTCTCTCTAGACATGTCAACTGGGTTGTTTCCTTCCAGCTGATACCTTTTTATTTTTTGGTTTTTTTGGGAGCCTACTAAGTATTTTTATACTCACCTTTAAAATGGATTTTTTCACATGTGTTGTGTCTTGTGTAGACCCCAGGGCTTTCTATGGAGTCCACATAGGATGAGAGGCAAGCATAGATTAGTGAGAAAGACCGACCGAGGTTTTTACTAGAGCTGGGATGAGGAGTTTTTTGGAAGTTTCATTTGATAGTGATCCCCTCCTTCTAAAAAGGTTGGAAGATTTTATAGTTTTATTTGGTGGTCGTTGTTTTTCCATTTTCACTTTTAGTAATTCTATTGTACTCTGATTTGGGATAGATTTATGCATGAATTTTAGTTTTCCAGCTTTTTATATCTCTGCATTATTACATTGATGTGTTTGTGGGTGTGTGTGTATATGTAAAATAGGAAAAGGCCTCCCATATGTGTGATATGCCTAATCGACACTAGTTTTCATCCCATATCCTATTATATGTGGGATTGGAGAGTTGAATCCCAATCCCCATTGGGTCGGTTCATGACATAGTTCAAATATACAAAAAATACATCATCAACTCATATTTCCAAATCATACTAAATACATAGCTAAATTCATAATCTTTCTTTCGTAAATGTTGAAAAATCATCATCCAAATAAATATCATCAAATTCACTTTTTAGTTCTTTAATATCTATGTGTTTAACTCATTATTGATTCTTCTATACCAAACCTATTTTCTCAATCTTCTCATGGCCTTCATTTCATCAAATATATACTTATATAAGTGAATATCATATGTTCCAATAATAAAATTGTTTAGTCTAGGACTATAACTTCCATTTTCAATATATCATTATTGATATCATTATGCTCCCTGATCCTTTGTTACTAAAATTTTAGCTATTGATTACTAATTCTTATCCACCAATTTTCTTTTTCTTCTGGTAACCATTTAATTGATCTTCAAATTCTAGTACTGTAGTTTCCCAAAATTCTTGTTTTATCTCTTATTTCCATGACTGTGATCATAAGTATATTTTTATTCTTCTTTCTGTAATGGAAAAATATTTTACAGACTTCATTCACACTATTATACTTCTTCCTTTCAAGGATAATGAGTCTCCATCCATGCATGTATTCTGGTAGTCTTATACCCCATACAACCTCTATATCACATGATATTCCCAGTTTGTTCATCCTTTTATTGCTCCAACTCTATTTTTATATGATCTTGTTATTTCTCCAAGTTCTTCAGTTATCTTCAATATAATCTAAACAAGGATCCTCTATTTCTTCCTAAAATAATTATATAAATTTTTTCTTTATGTTCAGAAATAGACAAAAAAAATTCTTAACATCCATAAATCTTCACATTCAATAGCTTTCATCTACCGATAAACTTGAATCATGATTAAGAAATTATCAGGATATTTTAGCACATTTATTTTATTACTATCATTTAACATCAACCAACCGTAGACACTTTTCTCCTAATTGACTCGTGATTTAGACCATAATCTATTTCCTATAAATTATATTGCTTTGGTGAATGGTCATTTTCAGTTTCCTTCCATATAATCTAAACACTTAGGATCTATCTTTATGGTAATTACAATATTTTAGCCATATTATATCTATCTATGGTAATATTTTTAATCTTCATCTCTGGATCAAAATATTCTAGTGAAAAATGCAGTCTCGTATGAGCTTCTATCTCCAAAAAAAATATTTATAGAATATTTTATTTAACTAAGTTCACCTATTATCATACAAACATTCTTTGATATTTCTAAAAACATCACCTCATAGAAACGAAATTCTTTTATGGTGTCAAATTGTGTGGAAAGTGTGATTCTACTAAATATTCTTTGTATGAAAATGTTTTGGTCATTTTCAATATACTTTAAATACCATTACTCTATATTTCCCTCTTGTGTGAATTATTATACTCTCTTTGAATGATCTTCTTCAAATTATTTAATATTTGTGTCCTTATGATTATTTCACTCCTAAACTTAAACTATATAATATAAGGGAATTTATATCTATTTATTATATCTTTCATCCTCTAACCATCACAACACATCGTGAATTTATTTTCTCTTTCTATAACATCTCACAACAGTCAAACTATTTTCATATTCTCATCCATTCATATGATTTTCTTTCATGTAAGAACTCCCGATCTCTTCTTCTTCAATAAGTATATCCACATCACCTTCAAAAAACATGAGCACTCTAGTTCGTAGAACTGATGCTTATCTATTTTCACCTCATTCGTTTCATTTATGTAATGTTTATAGACTCATTATCCATTCATATTCACAAGATATTTTTAACATTCAACATCCATTATTTTAATCTTTTTAAGGATATATCATCTAACAATAATTAATTTTTTTTCACCTTCATTTATTTTCCAACGATATCCCTGACATATCATTTTACTATAGAAGTTATATTTTATCCTCTAATATTTATCAACATATTTTCATACCCTTTATAATCCTAGAAATCATTCATAAAACATCTTCTGGTGAAATCAAAAATCTTCTTCCGGTGATTTCCTAGATATTCCACTGATGAAATCATAAATCTTCTTCTAGTGATTTCAAAAATCATCATCTAGATAAATAAAAAACATTATTCTAGTGAGGTTATAAAACATCAACATACTCTAATATTATTATTTTTATTTTAAATCTTAATTTTCATCAAATTACTTCATCAAATTTTCTATAATCAATTGAAAAAATACACCACTTTACCATCATCATCTGTTGGGTACTTCAAAATTGTTAATTTTTTATTTAGTTGTTTATATTTGTTTGATATAGCATGGATTCCCAAATTTCAAAAGGGTCGTGATGAAATTTTAGTTGTATTTATAATGCTTTAAATTTATTTTATGGGTGAAATCATTCCCACCAGATCTTATTTCATAACCTTTGTTCTTGTCAGCAGACCAGGTTGATTGAGAACATCCCTTAGGTATATCATGGGTCAGATCAAGTCATTGATGGATGGATGGTCCAGGTTGGTTCATGAAATAATCATGATAGATAAACCCCATTATCTCGACCCATGTCCTTATTTCAAGAATTCCCATAGATATGATTATGGATCATGTGATTTTCATGGGATGTATAGGTTGTTTAAGTCTCTGTTATGAACGATAAAATTTTTAAACATGATTGAGTTTTATAAGATGATATGTTGATATCGTATAGAGTGATAGAGAAATGGATGATATTTGAATGATTAGTATTTACTTATATGTTTTCATGGGATAAGATATATGCCTGTCAAAATCTCTATTATTTGTGTATCCATATACATTAGCAAATAATAAGTGAGGATATTAAAATTCCTTCGACCAAAATATTCATAAAGCATCATGTTATAATGAAGATAGAGTATTGTATGAGTTGGTATACCTACATGAGATTTTTAGTTCAAACCCTAAAATAAAGTATTGTAATTATTAGGTGATATATATTTACCAAAGAATGAATTATGGATGTAGGTAATCACTTAGTGTTTTCATAGTGTATGACATACATTCTCATTAAATTTCATCCATAGTGGTTATTTATATAGATATATAATTGAAAAAGACATAATTTTCTCCTAGTTATTTGAGTATGTTATAGTCTTAGGATTTCATATAAGAAAAAAAGGTGATATAACTATCTAATTATATCTAATTTATTTAACCTCTTAATAATTGTATTGATGTGATATTATTTAAACATTTAATATGACATGCCTCAACATTCAATGAATATTTGTCACGAACCAGATCTGGTTTCCATCAAAACCGGCACCCGACCCAGCCCGTGGAAATGGCCAAAGGGCGTTCCCGATCCCCATGGGCTGGAACAAGTGCCTGGGTATCATAAAATGAAAATTAGGAATGATTTAACCGAGTTTATAAACATTAAACAACAAAAAAATTCGATATGACAAATATGGATTTTTCAAAACAAACCATCTTTTACAAAATACCAGAATTGAATTAAATAGTTTAAAACTATTATAAAAGAATAAAACAACTGTATAAACCGACAATGGACATCCCAAGAACCATCCTCATGGAAAGAGACACCGCCCTCAAGCCATCTCCACAAGACAGCACCATGAAGGACCTACTAGAATCCCGAACCACTCGCACTGAAAACTGTACCCAAACCTATGACAGAAATAACCAAGTCTACTTACACCTAGAGGTGTAAGTAGGGTGTGATCCAAATCCCAGTAGGATACCACCACTATGATATTTTATGTGATAAACATTTAGAGATGAAAATAATGAATGTTTTTCAAAAAATTAAATGCTAGCTATAATTTCTAAAAGATGCACCTTTTAAATAAAAGCAGTTTTTAAGTGGGTTATTTTAAAGAATCAAAATTTTTGAAAGAAATGGAAAAGATACTGAATTTTTCCATACAATCATACCATATTCCAACATAAACCAAAAATCATCTAATGAGAACAAGCAATAGGAAATAAACCCTAGGCACTAGCTCGTTGTGGGTCCCAAGTACCTCATATCTCGGTCAAAGTAACCATCATAATATTTGTTTTCATGTACGAGACACTAGTCGGAAACATACCCATAACCTAGTGGTCCCCCTTCATCATCATCATAGTTTATTTAGTGTTGTAAGTGTCAATCTTTCTACATGAAACTGAGTCCAAACCCCATGTGATCACTAGCATACTACTACACGTCCACCCACATAGATACTCGAGTTTCCCTCTTGTCCTCAAATAAGTTCAACAAGCCAAGAAAAATAGTTCTCACATTAAAATACCACTTCCACATGACACATTAACCAAACATCCCCCATTTATATCACACAAGTAACATCATCCAATTTTTTATTCAAACTTGTTTTGAAATCCAACTCACACCAAAATAGCCCACAACACGTTTTATCTATCTTTCACAATTTAAAAAATCATTTCACAATTTTATAAAATCTGTCCCAAGATGATAAAAATCACATAATAGCCCACTTACATGTTACATAATACCCTTCTTATAAAAAAAGCCCATTTTTTACATCACACTCACACAAAATATCCAGAAAACATGTTTCACACCCACATCACAATTTCATAAATCACCTCAACAAATTACAAAACATTACCAAAATGTTTGACATAAAAACTAACCAATTTGTCTTTCAAAAACTCATTTTTAAGTACATAATACCACCAAAATAATACATAAGTATCCTTTTCACACTTTTTGTAACTCGTTAAATCATTTACAATTTTCATAAAACCAACCCAAGGGGTATAACTATGTTTTCCCCACAAAACACATTTTTAAATACTCTTTCTAAGAAACAATCATGCCAATACCAATAAAAACAGAATTTATAGCCCTAAATATATTTATTTATCCACTATCAAGTATTATAAAATCACCTCAAATAATACCACAAAAGATATAGATAAAAAACACACATTTTCATAAAACGATTTCAAGGGGTATTACATGCTTTCACACATAAAACTCATTCAAAAACCCATTTAAAAACCAAAAGCACACCAAGACCCTACCAAAGCAGAATTGCCAGCCAAAACAACATTTACTAAACCACTTGCATAGGTTAGAGAGTAACCCAAATAATACCACAATAGTTTCACATGGAAATACACCCAATTTAAATCAAAATTCAACTATAGAATTAAATGCTTAACCAAATTCAGAAAAAAAAAACATTTTTTGCACAACACATAACATATGATAAACATGAAAAATCATTAAACAAGAAAACTAACTTATTAATAAATGGTTACATAGAGAATAACCTACCATTTGAGTCAAAACCCATGAATCTTGGTGTGAAACCACAACCACACCTCTGCCGCACCACAAGGGAGATAAATCCATCCCTAGACCACAAAATTTGACCAAAAAGCCAATAAATAAAACCCTAGGTTCGAACCCTAACTTATGGACATTATAGAACTTCATGAAAGAGGGAGGAAACCCTAAGGAAAATGCAAGAAACCAAGAAGGAATCACTTACCTTAAACAACCTTGAAGAAATCACCCCAAATCCACCAACGGTTGAATCACCAAGTAACCAAAACTGATATTTAGGATCTAATGATGCTGATTAAGTTAATTGGTACTATAATGGGAGAGAAAGAGTGAAAATTAAAATTTTTAGGAAATAATCAAATTACCTTATCAAATCTGGACAATTTGAGAAACCCTGAGATGTTTTGCCCTATTCCGAGATTTAAATGAGTTCCAAAGTGGTGAAATAGATAATGAGAGTGAGCCTAATGTTTTTTATTTGGGTGGGAGGTGGAATCACCAAAAAAAATGTAAAAATTGAATGAGATATTGAAAAATTAAACAAATAACTTAATGCCAAAAGTGGGCTTATGGGCTGGCCCAAAACCTTAATAAAAAACCAAAATCCATCATTATTATGGATTCCTATGGGGTCCAAATTGATATGGTGGTTTTAATATACTAGTGTATTCCAGTTGGTAAGTAGAATGGGTATAAAATTTTGAAAAATGAAGGTGTTATAAAAGAAAAAAAATTATTTTTAAATCTGAAAATGGGCTCACAGTTTGGCCCAAATTTTGAAAACCCACCATTTCCACCAAAATGCATGGGAAATCCCAAAATCAATGTAAGAATGGAAATTGAATGGAAAATACATTTTAAAGAAGTCATTTATGTGAGAATTATCCCCACCATAAAAATTTTCACCCTCAGAAAGCCAGAGCAAGGTCAAAGGAAAAACCAAACCCAACTGAAAGGCTAAAATGGACTCATTTGCCATGTTTTGCCGCCACCAAAAAAGCTAAGATATATCCAGTTGATAAATCAAGGAAGGAATACTCTCCCAATACAAAAAATACACCACTTCTCTATAACAATCAAGAACATTCCAAATTCATCCCAAATGAAACACCTCAAACACCATTTGAACAAGACTCAGGTAGTTTACCCAAACGAACAACAACATCGAACAAGGTTACACAGACCTTACTTTAAATAAACCATTGGGCGCAATCCAATCCAAAAATTCTCCCAATGGGGATGTTGATAGTTATATATATTTAAACAAGACTACCTACCACCAATACAAGACCAAGGATAAAACTGAGTTACTGATACCGGTACACACAAATGGGATCCCCACTGTAAGAGACAACTTAAATTTTCCCGAGACAGAATCGGGACACTAATAAGGAGAGGCCTGAATAGACTCCTAGACATAAGGGGTATAATCGCATTATATTTTTCCAACAGAACTTACATGAGACCCATAGTGGGTCTCCCCACTATAATAACTGACCATCTAAACAAACTAGCATGGTCTGACATGAAAAGACCCCAAAACATAAAGAGTTGGTGCGGCCGCACAGTTAGTCTGCATAGTTTGATAAATTGGGTGCTAATCGTGCAGAGCATTATTTACAAAGGGGAAACTTTTCATGGTTACATGGTACAAGGCACATGGTTGTGCGGTAACTACTTTATCTTATCACATGGTTCCCTAGTTCGGCGCACAGTTACTACTAACCATTCACAAACTGTGCGCTTTAATATGCTTAGCCCAAATTTCCAACTTTTCTCCAAAAACATTAAGGAAACCAAAGGGGAAAAGTATGAACTCAGGATACAAAATGGATATGAGGTCCTCCTACCTCTACCACCAAATAGAAAAAAATGGAACAAGATAATGAAACCATAGGTTTAAACTATTCCCATATTTCATAATGAGGATATGAATTTGTACAAGGGTTTGAATGACCCGGGGATTTCCCCTGACTACACACCAACTTCACTCTGAGACCTATGGATGGAGCTTAAATGATTGAAGTGTCTTAGTCCTTATAGTTCATCTTTGGAAACCCCATGAATAGAACTTCTTCTTCTAGTGCTACAAAAAAACAACACCAAAACCCCTAATGGGTATACCAAGACATAACACATTCCAAAACTCAGTTTAACAAACCCAAAATTTCACTGAATCAAGTGATTCAAAGATGCACACACATCACTCCTTGTTTCCTAAGATGAGAAATAGAAAGAGGAAAGTATATATAGAAACAACATCCTCCAAACAAAGGATATAGAGATCTCCTGAAAGGAGAAACACTTATTACAAAACAAAGACTCACAAAATATTGTACAACTTCACCTTTGCAATAAAACAAGCATGCAGCATCACAACGCATTACCGAACATGACCACTGCAACTGATAGAAAAAATACATGGAGGGAGACCATATATAATGTCCCCAAACGTCACAGAATTGCAAAAAGTGTCCATAACAGCCTCTCATGACCAGATTTCCCACACTGGTGGTTGAACATGAACTCCTACTTCAAAGAGACTAAGAAGGACCCATAGGCCCTCTTAGAAACCATCCAAGAACTCATCCACACTAACAGCCCTAGACCACTTACACCTTCAATGATTTAGGTAACTTAAGATAATAAGGTTTATTTCAACCTTCCACGAGAACTCTCTCACTACAAGAGGATCTGAAATACCATGAAAGGAAAAGGGTTTGTACTCAATATATAAAGATCGATAAAAATGTTCCTTATATTGATAAACTTGAAGATTTTATAATGGAGAAAAAATATGGGTTCCACTTTAATCAATCACTAACCCTTAATAGGGCCATACCTTATCCAAATAGAGAACCCAAGGACCCAACCAAGATGTTCCATTGGTCAAAATGTGCCAGAAACCAGAACCAAACACATGAGGGGAAAAACTGCAAAGGATTCCTGAAACATCTCTTAGAAGAGATCACTAACCATCCTTTCAACCCAGCTTACCAACCAAATACAATCCCAAAAAACCATTCAACAAAAGGGGTTCTTGGACTCAAAATATACCACAACAAATTTTTTTCCAAAAACACATAAAACAAACTAGCCCAAATTAGTAATCAAGACATCATGTTTTCTTTTAAAACATTTCTTTGAAAACAAATTTTTCAGTGGTTAGCATATCCATCAATGGTACCCTGTGGTCTTCACACATGCATGTTTCTCTGCCACACCGGGAACCCTCCTTATATCCATCCTGGAACTCATCCAGTTGTGTCATTAACCATCCATAGAACCATATAACCACATGCATGTGGTCACTCAAAAAGATACCAAGGGTTAAAACAAAAATTATTTCCACTTTTCAAAACCAAAATAATCAACCAATACTTCCTTTTTCTAAAGACTGCTAACCACGAGATCAAAATCCCAGTTTACAACTTGCAAAACTTTTCATAAAAAACACAACCATTAAAATAAGAACTCACTTTCAAGTTATTCACATCAATTTAAAAACATATCATACCATTATAACACATTTTAATAGTTTATAAAACTCTATTGGAAACACTTTTTCAAAACCAACTTCAATATAGTTCCTGCTTTCAAAAGAGGTGAAAGAACACCATTTTCCATTTCAAGAAAATTCTAAAAATTCAGTTCCACCATTTAATAAATCAAACCATTACCTATTTATTAGAAAATAATTTCTCAAAACTTTATGATTCTAAAAACCATTAAATTATTCCTTTAAAACTTAACTTCCAAGATTTCAAAACCAAAGGACATAAGACAATGCAAGGGGAAACTAGCTTCGGTGGGTGACTTGGACATATGGTTGGCGGCCATACGCCAATCACTTCACCATCATAGAGAGTGTTCTAGGGAAATATCTCCATCTCCACATAACCTTCCCAGACCTAAAATCTCACTAAGACCATTTACCAAACTCTCTTTTAATTTCCCTTAATCATCATCAAAATAAGAAAATCAAAGGACTCAGATAATTCCTGACTCCCTGGTGACTTGAATCCTGTCATGAGGTGTGGTGATTAGGAACACTACCCGTAACTGGAATTCCAAGTCCTGAAAATCCAAACTCTAGACTATCCCGACTGTTCCCCAAATAACATGACCCAAGGAGTTAACCTAAACCTCCTTTGATACCATTTTTGTCACGAACCAGATCTCTTCGCCATCAAAACTGGCACCCAACCCGGCCTGTGGAAATGCCTAAAGGGTTTTCCCAATCCCCACGAGCTATAAAAGGTTCTCATGTATCATAAAATGAAAATTGGGAATGATTTACCAGAGTTTATAAACATTAAAAAATAAACAAATTCGATATGAAAAATCTGGATTTTTCTAAAAAAACCACATTTTACAAAATAAAATAATTGAATTACATAGTTTAAAACAATTATAAAAGACTAAAAAATTATATAAACCCAGAATTGATAGCCGAATAACCATCCTCGTGTAAAGAGTCACCACCCTCAAGCCATCTCTACAAGACATCACCATGAAGGACCTGCTAGAATCCCAAACCACTGGAACTAAAAACAATACCCAGACCTGTGATAGAAATTACCAAGTCTACTTACACCCAAAGGTGTCATTAGGGTGTGAGACAAATACAATTAGAATACCATCACTAAGATATTCAATGTGATAAATATTTAGAGACGAAAATCATGTATGTTTTTCAAAACATGAAATGCTAGCTACATTTTCTAAAAGATTCACCTATAAATAAAAGTTGTTTTAAAGTGGGCTATTTTAAAGAATCCAAATTTTCGAAAGAAATGGAAAATATACTGAATTTTTTCATACAATCGTACCCTATGCTGGTAGTAAGCATAAATAATCTAATGAGCATAAGCAATAGGAAATAACCCCTTGGCACTAGCTTGTTGTGGGTCCGAGGTACCTCGTATCTCAGTCAATGTAACCATCACAATATTCGTCATCATGTATGAGCCACTAGTAGGGAACATAACCATAACCAAGTGGTACCAAATCATCATAATCATAGTTTAGTTAGTGTTGTAAGTGTCAATCTTGCTACATGAAATTGATTCCAAACCCCATGGGATCACAAGCATACTAGTACACATCCACCCAACTAGATACTTGGGTTTCCCTCTTGTACTCAAACAAGTTAAACAAGAAAAGAAAAATAGTTTGAACATGACAATACCTCTTAAACATCACACATTAACCAAACACCCCCATGTATATCACGCAGGCCACATCATCCCCCTTTTTACTCAGATTGGTTTTGAAATCTAACTCATAACAAAATAGCCCACAACACATTTTGCATATCTTTCACAATTCAAAAATTCCATTAAAAACTTTATAAAATATTTCCCAATATACTAAACATAAAATAACAGCCCACTCACATGTTACCTAATACCATTTTTATAAATAAAGTCCATTTTTCACATCACAATCACACAAAATAGCCCGAAAACATGTTTCACACCAACATCACAATTTCATAAATCACCTCGAAAAATTAAAAAACATTACCAAATAGTTTGACATAAAAAATGAACACTTTGTCTTTAAAAAACTCATTTTAAAAACATACTACCACTAAAACAGTACATAAGCATCCTTTTCACACTTTGTGTAACTCATTAAATCATTTATAATTTTCATAAGACCAACCAAAGGGGTATAACTATGTTTTTCCCCAAAAACTCATTTCCAAATCCTCTTTCAAAGCCAAAATCACACCAATACCAATAAAAAACAAAATTTACATCCCTAAAGATATTTATTTTGCCACTCTAAAATATTATAAAATCACCTCAAATAATACCAAAAAAGATGCGCATGAAAAACACACATGTTCATAAAATGCTTTCAAGAGGCATTACATGGTTTCACACATAAAACCCATTAAAAACCCCTCTTTAAAACCCAAAAGCCCAAAAATACCATACAAAAGAAGAATTGGAATCCCAAAACACATTTACTAAACCACTTGCATATGTTAGAGAATAACCCAAATAATACCACAAGAGTTTCACATGGAAATACACCCAATTTAAATAAAAATTAAACTATAGAATTGAATGCCTAACCAAATCCAGAAAAAATAGTTTTTTCACCACAAATAACATACAAGGAAAATTAAAAATAATTAAAACAAGCAAACTAACTCATCAAGAAATGTTTACAAATGGAATCACATACCTTTTGAGTCAAAACCCTTGAATCATGGTGTGAAACCCCAACTGCAGCTATGCTGCACCGCATGGGAGATAAATCCAGACCTAAACCGTAAAATTTTACCAAAAAGACAAAAAATAGAACCCTAACTTCTGGACATTTTAGAACTTCATGAAAAAGGGAGGAAACCCTAAGGAAAATGGAAGAAACCAAGAAGGAATCACTTACCTTGAACAATCTTGAATAAATCACCCCAAATCCACCAAAGGGTGAATCTCCAAGAAACCAAAACTGATATTTAGGCTCGAATGAGGATGATTGGGTTAAGTGGGGATTTAAATAGGGGAGAAAGAGTTAAAATTGAAAGGTGTATGAAAGAATCAAATTGCCTTCTCAAATCTAGATGATTTGAGAAACCCTGAGAAGTTTCACCCTAATCCTTGATCCCAATGAGCTCCAAAGAGGTGAAATAGATAATGAGAGTAATCCTATAGTTTTTTCTTTGGGTGGGAGGTTGAATCAATGAAAAAAAGTACAAAAATAATGAGATATTGAAAAATTAAAACAATAATTTAAAGCAGAAAATGGGCTTACGGGCTGGCCCAAAACATTAATAAACAACCCAAATCCATCATTATTATGAATTTCTATGGGGTCCAAATTGATATGGTGGTAATAATATACTAGGGGATGCCAATTCGGATGTGGAATGGGTGAAAATTTTGAAAAATAAAGGAGTTATAAAAGAAACAAAATTTATTTTTAAATCTAGAAATGGGCTCACAGTTTGGCCCAAATTTTGAAAACCCAACATTTCCACCAAAATGAACGGGAAACCACAAAATCAAAGTAAAAAATGGAAATTGAATGTAAAATAACTTTAAAAGAAGTCATTTATGTAAAAATATTGATTTTCATTTGTCTCATGGCTCAACCTATCCTCTTATCTCCCATTCAATATCACAATAATGCATATAAAATTCTGACTGCATAATTTAAAGATTAAAATAACTATTAACCAATTTATTCACCATTTTATTAAATTTCAAAATAATGTTTAAAAAATTAATTTATTTACAAAAATAGTGTAAATTGACATACAATAAGAAATTTATAGGGATATATTACATTGAAACTCATAAAAAAATTTAACCAAATTTTGGTTTCATTATACACCAAATCAAATAAAAATCTACATGATACTCGTCACTAGAACAAAGAAAATTTGATCATATACTATAAATAAGTCAATGAACACAAGCTGATGAAATGAAACTTCATAAAAAATATATGGCCAACTATGGATCTTAATAATAAATCATGTCACTTCCATAATAAAACACTCAAATCTAAGTCAAAGAATCATAAAATCTTATATCTAACTTTTTTATAATGGCCTTGTTGAATACTATCTAAATGAATTCATTGAATTTACATCTTATATATATATATATTTAAAAATATGGCCACATGAGCTATTGGTGGATCCTTACTATACACGAATATGATGTGAATTGGTAAGTGTGAAACTCATATGACACCAACTTTATGATCTTAGTTGGAATTATAATTTTTCTATGAGGATTATTTTTATTCCCACCATTTGAAAATCCATTAAGTTTATCATTTGAATCTCATATAGTTCTAGAAATCATATTCTATTTTCATTAGCTAATCATACACAACATGAAATAGGTGTTTAAATGTTACCAATATTGTGCTTAGAAAATTTAAATCTTTCTCATCTAGTAGAACTAACACATAACCAATAACATATATAAAATTTATATATAACTTCATATCAAAATGATGTGAAAAATTATTAAATATCACACCATGTGATGAGAAATCTCAACATCATATAGCCAAATTTTAGTAGATGTTACTTTAACACTAATTTTTAGTTATCCATAATCATCACTTGAAATAACATAATATTTACCATTATCTTATAGAGTATTAGGATGAAAATAATTTTTCATCATGTATCAAAAATGAAAACATACTTTATAAGTAAATTATACCCATTCAAACAACAGAATATAGGTGTTTGTAATATTGAGATCAAATCTTAGAATAATGGGAAATAACCTATCCATTCACTTTACTAACTATATATTTACCATCATGACTAAATAGATTATCACCTAATAATAATCAACTCAAAATATCTTCAAACATAAAATACAAATTCATCTATATACATCTAGATCCTTTTTCATCATTGGTGAAACATGAACAATGTTTCTATCGTTTTCATTACTATAGAACAATATACTATTTATGAGGTTGTGTTACCAAAGGGATGAACCATAAACTATCATATCACATTGTTTTTCCCTCTTACCATCATTATTAAATTGTAAATATTCTTTTAGGAACCCATAAAACCATATCAAAATTAGATTTATTTGGGTATAAAAAGGCGATGAAAATCAATTTTCATCATACCCTTGGAGAAAACCAATGAATTATAGTGACTATGAAGGACATCATGATAATCTTATTTCACTCACCTATTTTCATCTACAACTTATTATTGGTGGATATATATTACATTTCCATGAACATAAGATACTGTCATCATCAAAAAAAAAATCACCCTTTAATGAAACTCATTTCACCCAATCATATTATCAAAAAGATATCATGAAAATTAATTTCCATGATTGTTAACATCATGTGAACCGTCATTCCTTATAGAGAGGTTCACCCAAAAAATGTAAACAAAACAAATATTAGTTTTATTCATAGATACTATTACCATACTTCTTTGTTTAATACCTCCAATGGAATCATGACTCAAATCAAATCAACATCCATAATAATAATTAATTGTGTTTTCTTTCATTTTTGTGAAAACATATGTTATAGAATTTAGAAAAAAAAATTATTTAATCCCATATATGATTCCTTATGACCAATGTCTTTGATAACATGAAACTAATTTTCTCTATATTTTCTAGGTATAAGACCTTATCCTATATTCTATCTCATAAAAAGAGAATCCATCATCCATATTTCCTTGGATTCCATCCAAGGTTTTATCAACCAGACATCTCAACATAGTTAAAATGATTTAACAATAAATATAATAGTTCACACTACTCAATCAATCACCTTATATAGTTTTATTCTCTATGAATGAATATTTTAGGTCAACTCATTCTTGTCTCAACAAACTATATAAAATTTTAGATGAACACTTATTTTTAGTTTGAATTGATGTCTCATCTATAAAAAATAATAAAATTAGACTGATATTTATCCATGATCCACTAATACTATCTCAATATAAATCACTCAATAATTATACATTGAGAAAAGAAAATAAGGATATCTATATAGAGTAAAAGAAAAAACCGGTGTGAAGTTAATCATAAAAAACATTGAGAAAATTGAATGTTTTATTAAATCAAGATGAATTATCAATAATTATAAAGTAATTATGTCACCAGTTTTATTATTCTTGAGGTAACCCAAGCATAACATAAATAAATATTACATAATTTTAGATGAATATTAAATAAATTATATAATAATACATGAATGAGTAGTATAATGGTTTAGTGTCTTTAGAGAATATATACATAATCATCTTATTCCATTAAAGATATTATCACATTGTACACTTCTTAAACATACCCAACTTAAAACCATTCTTCATAACCTAGGAAAAGGAAACTTACGAGAGGGTGATATTAGATTATTAGTATGGGTAAACATAGAAGATATCTATCAACAAATATAATTTACCATAATATAATGAAAGTTGCATGGAAACATAATCATAATTAAATAAATCATACCCATTCAATCAAATATCATTAATCATAAATCAAGGTATAGGTCCTCATAATAACAAAAGACATTAGTCATATGTGTGCAATCATAAATAACCAATCATGATCCATGAGAACATATCATTAGAATGATACAAAAGTTTTTAGCATGCACATAAGTATAGAAGAACATTTCCTTAGTCATGGATAAATTCTAATACTACTATAGTTTATTTTGTTCACTTCCCATTCAATCATTTCCATAGTCAAGGTTCACTCTCAAGACTATCATAGTAGATAATTCCCCTTATTGAACTGATTTCACTCCCCATTTCAGTCCTTATTATATCATGATATATCTATTTTTACCCAATATAATAGACTGATATATAATTCTGGGCCGACCAGTCATGCAATGAAAATTATAGAAATGTGATCCACCAATTCATAAAACATACATCATATCTTCATATCATAAACAATGTAATAAAAATGAGTTTCACCGACATTTCATCATTTAATCATAGAATAACCCATGAAAAAGTAATTGGTTTCAGAAATATTTCATCATTTAATCACAATATAACTCATGGAAAACAAATTGGTTTTATAAAGGTTTCATCATAACTTAATTAACCCATTTGAAGGAAATGAGTTTCCTAGAATAATCCATAAATAATTATGATAAAAATCCATATAGAGAAATACAGTTGATTCTATAAAAAGATCATATTCCCTATTAAGAATAATATACCTTAAAGGATGTTGACATAGATTAAGACTTCTTATAAAATAATATCCAAACCTTTCTTTCATAACATGATAAACATATCCTTTTATATTGTTGACATTTTAACTGAAACTTAAAAATTTATTGAGAAAATAATTTTCATTGATAATAAAAATGGAAACTTTTATAGGACTCTATAAATGATTAAAAATCATGATTTTAATAGAATCCATACATACAATATACATCAAATAAGGAAATTCTTTTCACCATTTAGTAAGGACTCAAAAATAACTTTTATGGAAAATGTTTCATTAAAAATATTCCTTTTAAAAATTTATAAATAATGTAATATTAAATTAAAATAAAATTTCTAAAACATTTCAAGCATAGGTAAAAACTTTTATAAAATAATTTTCAAGATCATGGACATGGAATTAAAATTTCATCGATGAAATGGGAAATAAGGTCGGCTTTTCTAAAAAACTTTTGCATGATCATTTTAAGTATAAAGGGGAAAAAATTATTATTAATAAATAAAAATTATAGGTATAACTATAGGATAATAAAATATTTGTGGTTTATAGGATAAGATCCATATAATTTCCCTTAATAGATATTTATCAAAGATATTCCTAAAAAGAAATGGGAATATAACATAAACCCTTGCCTCATGTTCCATATTGATTCATTTGTGTTAAAATATCCTATATAATAAATATAAATTTATTATAAATATATTTAATAACTATATTCATGCATTAAACTCTATGTATCATACCATTATAATTTCAAAATATCCTTTTATTAACAATTTCATTATTACAATGAATATTTGGGTGAAAATTAGTATGTTTTCTAGGCATGTTTCGATTAATTGGTAATGATTTCATCATATACATAATCATAATAATGAAATAATTATCATATTTATTAATTATATAAAATTTTATAATAATTCATATAAATCGGTGATTAGAAATGAATCACATCGCTTTAGAGAGGTGGTAGTCCACATGTACACAAGAGTGATGTTATCATTTTCTAAAGGATGGAAAGGTAATAAGGTTGAGAAAATTTTATAGTTAAAAAAGAATAATTATAATATATGAAAATGAAATCCATATTAATAACCAAACATGAATGATAGTGATGTAAAATTTATCATATCTATACATGAAGTTGATAGTCTACACAGTCGCAAGAGCAATTCTTATGTTTCCCATTTAATGGAAAAGGAGATAAATAAATGCTGTAAAAATGACATAATAAAATATCAGTATTTTTATGATATTGGAGTCATCATGTTATGATGGATACAATAGGTTTATTGAAAGTGGAAGAAGAAATAAAATTTACAGTACTTGGTAAAGAGTTATACCTCTTCAATGAGAAATCACCATTGTATTACACATTAAGACTTAAAGGGATGGTATTATGATAAAAATAAGACATATAGGATGTAGAAAGGGGTTATAGAATTATTTTTAAGGGATTTTATAATAATTAATTCAAATTAAATGTGAGTAAGAGAATAAAGGTGGTTTCCTTTTACAAAGTAAGGAGGGGACAAAGTAGGAATTTTTAAAAGATTAAAATATATTAATGTCTCACTATAGAAAAATGGCTCCAAAATGACTCATACTCCATTATTACATGAAATAGGTTCATAATATTACCATAATAAAGTATTTATACAAGTTTCTAGGTCATTTTAACCCATATTTATTTAGTTTAATCCCTTACTAACACCTTTTATCCTTTACCATTGAAATGAATTTTTACCTTAGTTACTATTCATAATGACCAAAAAATATGTTGGACTTATTGTATAATATTAATTGTGGTGATTAAAAATATGAAATCTAATTTATCAAATTAAATATCTATAAGTGGAATAAATTTATTTTAAATTAAGTGTCAAAAAATCAACAAAAGAAATTTTAAAAAATTGCATTTTAAGCATAAAATGAAGTTTACCTTATTTCCTTGGAATGTAAAAACAATTAAATGAATGTTAAAACATTTTATAAAATTAATAATATATGAATTAAATTAAAATAAATAATATTAATTAATTAATTTAATGTATTAAGATAAAAACACATATCACACATTAAATATTTTTTCAGAAAAAACAACACTTTTACCTTTAAATGCTTTTATTTTACAGTTTAGTTAGTCATATTCATGCCCATAAATCCAATTTATAGGTGATAACCCACAAATTAAATTATAATAATTCAGAAATAAATCATGGTTTGTTTAAAATATATGTTGAGTGAAAATAAATATATCAATAGAATTAAATTTATATAAATATAAATATATCATAAAATATTGGGGTGTTACATTCTACCCCATTATAATAATTTCTCCCTTGAAATTCCATAAATATTGTACAAAAAAATTTGGATACTTTTTCCTCATCAAATTTTTATGTTTTCATTTTGATTCCTGGAATTTATGGTTACACCACAAAACATTGACCATGTGAGTTTTATTATCTCACAGAGCATTCTTTCTTCAATAAAATATCTCCACCAGTTTTTTAATTTTAGATAAATTATGATTCATTGGTAAAATATCTATGTTTAGTATAAATTAATGATAATGTATCTACTTTATTAATATACATACATGGAACACATCATGAAATCAAGATGTTTTGTGGAAACACCAAGATATAAAAAACCATACAAATCCAAAAAAAAATTACTAGTGGTTGATATATCTTAGGCTAAGAATTCACTATTTCTAAATCTCATAACCTTATTCCATGGATAAATTATCAGTAATACCTTCTCAAAAACATCTAATTCTAGATATCATTGATGATTTTCAGCATAAATCTTTTATCATCTCTAAGCTACCATGATGTTTTGTTAAATGGAACTAACATTATATTCTATTTCCTCAAGTTTATTATGTCAAATTATATTTCAATCACTGAAATCATCCCCAAAAATTGGAGTTTTCACTTCCTTCCATAGAAGGATTAATAAGGATCAATTTTAAATCTCAAGTGAAAGATATCGTTATAAAAAATCAACTAGAAGAAGGTGATGATTCCAACAAGCCTTAAAATTCAAAGAAGAAGATCTCAATATATTATCTAGGGTTTGAATGGCCCTCACATACTGACCATATTCCGATGGATGATAATAAAAACTAAAGTTCAACTTCATATTCAATTCTTATTGAACACTTATCTAGAACATCGAGGAAAAACTTATATCTCGATAAGATACACTAGAATTTGGAACTCTATGAAGCCTTACCACATCCTTAATGTATATTCTAGTAAGAAGGATATATGTTTAGTCTTATCTGATATAAATTAAATATTCCAGCATCATAAGGTGATCAACTACAACCCAATAGTATTATCCCCTTTAGGTGTTTTGGGGAGTCCATCGATGAAATCTAGGGTAATGTTTTCCCATTTAAATTTTTTTATGGGTAATGGTTGTAATATACCTTTAGAATTATTTTTATTAGCCATAGCTTGCTAATATATCACGTATAAAGATATATACTCTTCAATATCCATTTTTAGGTTATCCCAAAATAAATTCACTTTCAGATCTCAATACACCTTCATACTTCCTGTATCAATAGAGAGTTATGAAATATGAGATTCATACAATGAATCCTTTATGATGTATGGTATTTATGGGAAAAATACTCTGTTACTGAATATTATTATTCCATCAGAATAATGGTAGAACTCAGGAACATCTCACACCATCCTCTATAGTTCCATATCATACTTCTAAACCTATTTAATCCTCACATAGATGGATGGTTAACCATTCCTCAATGAAAGACATGACATTTCCCCTTTCCTCATGATTTCAATATCCATATTCTAAAAATCTATAAATATTTGTTTTTATTTAATTACTCATAATGGGGAAACTAGCATAGTCTTTATGACATAGATAATCAACCATATTGTTTGCCTTTCTAGGGTTGTAGTGAATATAGTAGTTATAAATCTTAATCAATTATAGCTATATCCTTTGGATAATATTAAAATATTTATATGTTAATATATAATTTATACTTTTTTTATCATCATATATATCAAATAATTCACCTTAAAGATTATTCCTCCATATTTTCAATGTAAACATAATTATTGTCAACTCCAAATAATGATTCGGGTAATTTTTTTTAAGATTTTTCAATTGGTCTAAGGAATAAGATTTCAGTATATAATTATACATGAGGAATCATTCCTATAGCTTATTTGATGAATCACTATTGATCATAAACCCTTCTCCTCCACTTGTCTATCTAAGCATAGGTGTACTCAAAAACATTCTTTTCATCACCTTTTAATTTTCCACACATTCATCTATCCAGAGTAAATTGGATACCTTATAAGTAAACAAGGTTATTGGATCATATATCCCTGAGAAATCCCTCAAAAATCACCAGTAGTATCCATACAATCCAGGAAAACAATATACCTTGGTTATCATGGTTGTTGTGGGCTATTTATCATTAATATCCATATTTGGAGGATCTACTGATATACCATCGCTTAAGAATATATAACCAAATAATGAAACATTTTTTATCCACAATTCACACAACCTATTTTTTCTTATAACTTCTCCTTCCTCGTCGTCTTTGATAAATCTTCAAATGAACTTCATTCTCTTCCTTTATCTTAGAATATATAAGAATATCGTCTATAAATAATACACAAAACTAATCAATGTAATCCCTTAGAATATATTCATTAGATCCATGAAGATAGAGGAGGAAATGGTAGGTCCAAATGGAATTAATATAAATTCATAATGACCATACCTAATATGAAATGATTTATTCTCTATATCCACCTTTTTGAACAGAAATGGATGATATTTAGAAAGAAGGAAAATCATTTAAAAGTATTGAGTTGTATGTAGTTTATCAAACATGTCATCAATATGAGGAATCTGATACTTGTTATTTATAGTAATATTTTTAATTTATAAATAATTAATTCCAAGATTCATTGAACTATATTTATTCGTAGGAAAAAGAAAAAATAAACCCTATGGTGACACACTTGGGTGTATAAATATCTTATCATGATTTTCTTGTATTTTCTTCTTTAAGTCATGCAACTCAATAAAAACCATTCTATATAGAGTGATTGAAATAGGTTGTGCACCATGTTTGAGTTCTATTGAATACACAACATCATGATTCATGGTAATACTGTGAAATTATTTAATAAATACATTAATAAATTCCTGAAAAATAAACATATCATCGATTTTGAGTTTCTCCCTGAAAATTTGAGATAAATATCCCTCATGAATAGGCAGTAAGACCCATATAATGGAAGTAACTTCCTTTGGAATTTTATATTCATCCACACACAGAAATATGATCATAGCTTTATTTAGAATATCATATGAGACTAATCTTCATTGGAAATTAATATGGGATCTATATAGATGGATCCATTCCATGCCCAAAATCAAATCAAATTAAACTAGATACAGAATCAAAAAATTTGTAGGAATCACATTTCAAAAAACTTATATCAAAGATGGGATATAGAATTGAGATGTGACTATCTTACCATTATCATTTTTTCTACTAACTCAACATCTAATTATTAAAGTGGTGACATGATTCCCATATAAAATTATTCAAATATAATTGTTTTGGTAGATTCATAATCAAATAAACTCTTTTTATCTCTAGAATGGATGGTAAGTGTACCTTACACCACTTCGTTTTCATGGACCACTTCAGTAATTGAAATCACATTAGCTTTCCATTTGTATCTTGGCTTAAGAGTTTGTTGATTTTAATTTTCATAATTAACCCTCATAATCATGAAATTATTAGATTAATGATCATAATCCTTGTAATTATGGAATTAGACTATGTGTGGCACGTTTGGTTGATCTTTTTATCCTTTCCATTCATTTATCGGCCTCTCTACATCACTTCAACTTTACTTTTCATGATGACCTTCTATTATACACTTAAAGTACTAACTAGAATCCACACATAAATTTACACTATTCTTCATTCCACCATTCTAAAATTAAGGAATATTAATTTTCATTACTACATGGGTTTTATTATTATAATTTATTTACAATTAAATCTTTCTCATTTTCCCCAAAACCATGAAAATGCTGAGAGTCTCTAAATTCCAATTCAATATTGAGATCATATGGATCAATTTATATATAGATAAAAAAGTCTATTATAGCCAATTACATTCAGAGACTTAGTCATAAGACACAAAATAATTGAACAATTCTTATTTTTGGGTTAATGATAAAACCCGAAACATACCATACATGTCTTTTGAAATTTCACACATAGGTATCGATGAATTCAGCGTCCATCTACCTTAGTTCCAGGAATTCCATTTCCATTTTCATGTGAATTTTTTGTGTAAAATAATATCTGGAAAATACCTTTTTAAAATCATCCCATATCATAGAGTCAATTGCATAATAATGCCTCATATTATAGATATTATTCTTCCATTGATAATCTTCACCTTCCAAATGATGCATGACTAGAATAACCTTCTCATGGTCTGATAATAATAGAACATAGAATATTTTCTCTATAGAATTTATCCTTTAAGTAATAAAAATTGGATTAGAGGAACCGCTAATGGAAGGTGTACATTTCTTTATAAATTTTCAATGGTGTGTTGATCCTTTCTTTGTCCATTTGGATGTTCAACATGATTCATGTTACTGTTCAAGTTTTGATGGAGTTGGGTGAGAATAGATAATGATTTCACATCCCATCTACCATTTCAATTTGTTTCCCTTGATGAAGGTCATTACATTACTCATTAGATTCATTGTTAACATGATTCCTACTGGGTCCAACCATTGACAAAGACCAAAAATTATAGTGTGTGAAATAATAATCATATTTTGTAATTATGTAGTCATGAAAAATAATAAATATTATATCTTAATCGTGACACTTTATTTTCAATCTATGATACATTAGGTTTATCATAGGTCGTTCATAGGAATTATTGATCGAAATATTTCATAATAGATCATAAATAAAATTTGAAATAGCCCAATCATATCCCATAAGAGTGTCTAAATAGGAGTGTATTTTTAGGAAAACTCATCATGCACCAGTTATGATCGAGTTAATAAAAAATATACCCTTTTCAAAGTTTTTACCCATAGGTACAATTATTTTGTAGCTAAACCACTTTATAGTATCAATAATGAGATTTATTTTCTAAGAAAACCACATGATAACTTATTTAAAAAAATCTTCAAGATGTTGTAATATCAATAGACTTATCTCCATGGTTTAGAAAAACGTTCTACAATAAAAAAACTCTAAAACTATCTAAACCATACTATGACACCAACAAAGGTGTCCCATGCACAATATACAAAATTAAATCATCATTTCAGATTTATAATCAATATATATTTTGATAATATATGTTTAACAATCAAAAAAGTTTAGTTTCATTGGAGATTAGATGCATAATCATCCTATTACATGAAAGATCTTCAACATAACCCACAAATATCTTCTCACATTTTATATTTCTTAGACATACCCAACAAAAAACCTTTCTTCATAACCTATAGAAAGGGAACATTAAAAATGCTGAGCTCATGTACACAGTAATGGTAAACATAGAAGATATTAATCATTAATCATAAATGAGACTAAGATAAGAATAATTGTGTGATAATAGGATCATAACTTATATAACCCATACCTAATCATTAAAATATCATAAATCATAAATCTTATAATAAGGATTTATCATAAAAAATACATACTTTGTAACATCTTAACACAGATACCACTAAATGGTGGCCCAAGCTAGTGGGTCACATGGCCTCAAGCACGTCACCTTGTACGGAAGAGGCTTCCAACTAGTAGTGATCCCCTTGGGTGTATTTGTGGGGAGGTTATTCCCTCTTTTAAGAGTGTAACACAGTTGTAAAATCATACTGATCAATAAAAAAAGCAGTTAAGTCAACTATACAAAAGATAAAAATCCACGATAGGAATAAATAAACAATGAAATAGGTAATATCATATAAAATATGATATGTCATGTCATGCCTCTATAGAGCTGGAAAACTGGAATACAAGCATCTAATACAACACATGAATCAAAATACCTAAAATAACAAAAATAACTATCCCATATTGAATCATTATCCGAGATCATTCTTGTTCTTTCCTTTTGCTAAGAAATAAAAAAACAAGCAATATACAATGGGTGCTTACCCTGGTCCCTACCTATATCCATGAAATCATTCCAAATACCCAATGGTGGCACAAATAGGGTGTGAGATAACACTCATTAGGCTGCTTCCAATGGTGTAAATAATGATCCAATATGTTTTATAACAATCTAAAATAGTTTACAATATATCACAGGTATAAAAGTACTTAAAGTAAAGTAAGTGATCCTAACAGCCAAACATGGATCCATGCAAACAATTATCGAGCTCCCATAATAAGGGAAGCTATAATAAAAATAAATTAAGTGTAATACTAATAGTCTCACAAATATAACTAGATAGCCATACCAGGGCTATCTATAAACCATATAAAAAATAACCATAATGGCCTCTCCATGTAATCCTAGTGTATAATAACTACCACAACCCCATTGTATAATATAGTGTATAATACCCATCACAATCATGTCATATAATCAAATGTCCTCCACAATGTTTGTGTTGTGAAATCCAAATTATCATACTATAATGTGTCGGATCCAAGGTATATAAGACTAAGGTATCCACGTCAAGTCCTAGAAGCACCTTAGTGGAAACTCTATGATGACCTAGTTAGACCCCTAGGATCATGTCAATAGACCATGTTCATCATGATTCCAAGCAAGATAGATCTAAGGGGTAGAAAATCCTGATGCATCCTATGGAATCAGGATCAAAGGAGGAAGTAATTCCAAGGAATCCACTACCACAAGCAAAATATATGGTAGAAAAGTCTATGACATCTAATGGAATCAATATAAAAGGATCTAGTCCATGGAATCCACTACCATTTCAATCATCCTCTCATTGCATTCATCATTTAAGAACCAATTAGATTCCATGAGTTCTTCTAAATCATTTTAAAAATTTCCATTTCAACCATTTAAATCAATTCACAACATCATATCACCTAGAAAAAGAGTCATAAACTTTGGCATAATATCATAATTAAATTTATATCAATTATAATGGATCCCTCTAACAAGGAGACCACTCACAAACCCAACAGGGTGGTATAAAGTAAGGATGATATAAAAGTACATCCCATGGGTGGTCTAGGTTGGTGAAACAACCTCCAACAATCTCAAAGGTACTCAAAGGGAAACCTGATAGGTTCAAAATAATTTTATTCAATCATTTAATTAATTAAAGGGGAACTATAGAAAAGTATGGCATGTGGTGCAACAACAACTATTATTATAAAACACCAAACCTTGAGGTAAAGTTATAGACCACCAACCATATGTCTGTAGTAAATCACTCATTCAATATTGAGCTCTGATTCTGTCCAGATCAAGATAAATAATAAGAATGGATGAAAAGACTATAAATAGTTAACATTAGATTTTTACTAAATAAATATGTCGATATGAATTCAAATTAATAATGTCATAAGGTGATCGAAAAACATACTGGCATAGATCCAATGAGGCAAACAGTGCTTGAATCAGATCTCAGAAGAAGAAAATGTAGAAAATCGTATAATTTGGTGTTAATGTGGATCAACAGGAGGAAAAGGTAGCTCCACTGTTCATTGGGAGAATAAATAAGAAAATTGGGTTTATGTTTTAAATGTATTAAGGTAAAAAAATATAATTTCCCGAAAATTCCTGGGTTATAACATTTGGCCACATGGTTGGTCAAAATTTGAACCAATCACACTCCCTTCACAGTCCAAAGGGAGACTCTACATGGTTTCATGCTCAAAATTTTATTAACCATGTGAAAAATATCCCTAGTTCCTATGATAAAAACTACATGACCTCTTGCATTGGTGTGTGCCTCTATCTACATGGTTTCCTCAAAAAGTGATGACTTTTTCAATCCTCTGCCCAACCCTCATATGGTTTCTTAAACCATGCATTTGGGGTTTCATAGTTTCTCATAACCATATAAACTCATTTTTTTCTCCAAAATTTTCAATTTGGGCTCTAAACAAACCTCATACACCCTAAAAATTCCCATAATCCCATTAGGAACCCACATTAGGTCAAAAACAAGGAGTTAAACTAAGAACAAAAAGATTCATACATCGTAGTAAAACCCGAGATCTTACAATCTTCCCCATTTAAATAAAATAATCCCTAAATTTCCTTTACAAGGGTGTTCATGAATCACTGGAGAATAAATCAAGCCACTGATCACATATTTCAGCCTCCCACTCCCAAGTCGCATCCTATAAACGGACGTTCTTCCATAGCACTCATACTATAGGAACTAACCGAACTTGGAGAACCTTCAAGATTCTATCAAAAAAAAGAATAGGATACTCATAAAAGGACACATATACCTATAATTCAACATCCTTGGGATGAATAATATGATATGGGTCAGAGTGATAATGGTGAAACTAAGATAAATGGAAGATGTCATGTGTGGAATGACACCTCTGAGATAACTGCAACTAATATGCTACCAGCCCGACTCTCTCTAGAATCTCAAAAATCCCTATATATCATAGTGAAATAATACCCTATATCCTAATATGTATATTTCCCAGCCTTATTGAGATACATAAAAAGGCTCTATCCTCGAACTCGAACTCTAGAGGTCGTCGATGGTGATCGGCATAAGATTTTCATCTCGACTGTGCAGTAACCATCTGTATTGGAATAAACTATACCTACTCTGAAGTCTCCTACATGGGACATGGTCTAATAAAAGATACCTAATATAACGAACCAAATATTCCTTACATTTGTATGACATATTTTTATATTAATATTCATTAAATTACATAAAAACACCCCTAAGGACCATAATAGTTTAGTGCTTTTGGAAAAACGTGGAACACAAACTTCTAGTTTGGTGAAATATATTAAATTTTTTCCACAAAAATCTTACCATTTAGTAGTCCTACTTAAAAACTTTATTCGTAACCTAGTGAAAGGAAAAATAAGAATGGGTGGTCTCATATGATCATAAATTGTAAACATAATATATACATAATCATAACATGAACATGGGTGAATGATAACATTAACATAACATTTTAAAAGCATACCCACCATATCAAATATCATAATCTTGAATCATGGAATTAAAGAATATAACATGAATCATAATATAATAAAATAACATGATCCATGTGGGTATAAAAATGGAATAATCCATTGAATTTGTGGAATAAACATAAAATTATACAATCATATGTCAATGATACCTACTAATAAATTCATAACATGTTAGGATTGAGATATTCAACCATGTACCTGCTTTGGGATTGGGATGAAATCATGTGTAACATATCATTTTAGTCATAGTATAACCTATAGTTTAACCTCTTATTGTTTTCTTAGGATGACCTGCTATGTAACCTCTTGTTGTGGGCCTGGTCTAGCCACCCATGTACCCTTTGTTGTGGTCTTGGGCTGACCACCCATGTACCCTTTCATCACATAGAAAATTTATCATTTCCCAATGAATTTTATGGGGATATATTCCCCACCCATCACAAAATTAAAATCATTAATATGTGTTCCACAAAAAGATAAATCATTCATCACATCATAACCCATATAAGGAAATGAGTTTCATAAACATTTCATCATAACATTACTCATGGAAAATAAAGAGGTTTCATAAATATCATTCCATCATAAATAAAAACAACCATAAAAATAATGAGTATAATATACTTGAATAATATCCCTAGTAAATCATAAGTAACATATAATAATTTTATCTTATATGGAATGTAATTTTGAAAGATCACTTGAAATAATTCTTGAAAAATAAAATTTCTATTTTCAAAATACTTCATTTTAAATAGATTCCCAATTATAAAAAAACATTATTTGAAAATAAAACTGTAATATTGTTGAGGGTAAATAAAATCATTAAAGAATCATGATAGTGGGAAAATCAGCTCATGTCGTATAAGTTAAAAATACATTCCTTTCATATTTTTGTAGAAAAGTCACAAAGAATCTCATTTAGAAAATAATAAAAAGAATCCTATAAAATAGTTTCAAAAAAAGTAAAAAATGGTTTGAAATTACTTTAAACAATCACAATTTAATAGTAATAAAATTTTGGAAACAATTTTAGAAAATAAAGACATGGAATAAAATGAGAGTTTTAAGGAAAAATTTTAAAAAATATAATTTTTAAAAGAAAATCCCTTTTAAATATCATATCATTAAAGTGAAAATTAATAGAATTAATAGATTATTTTTATTCACTTTAAATAAACATAAAACAAGTGTATATATAAAATAATATAATCAAAATTCATCACATATAAAATCATATCACAACATAATCAATGAAGTCCAATTTTAACTCAAATAATGGAAATTGGGTTAAGAATTCCCTTACCACAGTGTAATCAATGGAATCATATGCCCCATAAAAGTAATAATTATCAAATGAGACTTTTAATACCATAAATATAATTATTTTAATGAAATTATATATCAAATGGTATTATATATACACAACACACAGTAAATAAGTGGTGGATGGGGCATATATCTCACAGAAGTTAAAGTGAGATGAGAAACCCTTACCTCGTGATTCTCTCTAGTTTTTAATAATTTAAACTCATGTATAAAAGGTTTAAATAATTTTATTAATTCATTATAGAACCATATTAATATTTATATTACCTTTTATGATATTTTTATTACATCTTACCACCCATTCATTAATAATATTTCATTATTTTTATTATTTCGGGTGTGTTCATTCCATTATTGGTTCATTTGTGTATAATTATGGATTTTCTTGTCGAATGGAAATAAAACATAAAAATTAAATTAAATGGTATTAAAGAAATTAAATAAGTGTAAATGGTCCCATATATCATTTTTTTCTTAAATTAGTATTCTTCATTGGAAAAAATGTTAATGATAAATGTTTAGTTTAATTTGGTGGTTTTTAAGACCTTCATGAACTCATTTTGTTTTAATTAATATTTTGTATATATATTAGTTAAAAAACATGAAATAGGTTATAATATAATAAATAAAATCTTATTTTACAATAATAATACTTCTATGGATATCCTTTAATGTGTTAATTGAAAATTAAAAAAATTATTTTTTTACTGAGGTGATTAACCACTATAATTCAAATAATAGTTTCATTCCTTTGAATATGAGGAGGTAATAAAATGTATTGATGTAATATATTCAATTATAAACCTAGAATTAAAATATATACATGATTATTGGGTACTTATTCATTTATGGATTAATTAGGTGAGGATAAATTTGAAGAACAAAAGAGAATAAGAGAGGTGGTTTGAGAAAATTACCTTTTGAATATCACCTCCTATAAGGGTCCCTAAAAGACCATGGAATTGGTCTTTTAGTGAGCCTAGAAGCACTTTTACATGTTTAGAGTGAGTATGATGGGGTTTTTTATATATTTTTTTATCTACAATGATTTTTAGGATAAAGGGGTGGTGAGGAGTGGTATTTATACTTGAGAATGGGTGGTTTAAAGTTATTAAATAATGATTATTTTATGTTTCAGGCTAACCACATTGAGTTGGAATTAATTTACATGAATTTTGTTGATAATTAATGTTTTAAAGGATGGTTATGTTCACGAAACACCTCGATCAGCCATTAAATTTTTTATTTGTTAAGAATTTTAATCCTTATATTTTTACTTTAACTCATTTCATTATTTTACAAATACTTAAGTAAATATTTTTACAATGTTTTTATATCAAATTTCATTGTGAAATAAATTCTAATGACCTAAATTTGATTTATTGATTAAAATTTTATATAATTATACTTTAAAACTAAATTAAAATATAATTTAAATATATAAATAAATTAGATGAAAATTCATTTTTCAATTAAAATTCAATATTTTTCGCTATTTATCAAAAAATGATACTTCCATGAAAATTACCAAAATTTCTCCCTAAGATATTTTGAAATTAATATTCCAAAAATGATGTTAATTTTTTAAAATATAATTTCTAAAAGTATCGAAATTTATTTCTAAAACAAGTTTTCCATTATATGTTGGAAAATTTTCTATTTAGAAAAATATAGCGTTTTATGATTTAAAATGGATTTATTCTTATCTTAGGCATATCAAAATTATTGGATGAATTATAAAAAATTTGATAAAATTTACAAAATTTAAATTTCATTAATATCATTCAATAATATATATTAATTTAATTCATTAATATAAAATTCTATTATGGGCATAAAAATAGTTTTTTTATAAAAACACCTCCTTTATGTTCAATTGTTTTTTTATTTTCATTTCTACTTAATTGGTGTCCAATGAATTAATTTTACAACATTTTTAAACAATATTTTCAAAATTTATTTAATCTCATCCATTATCTTCATTCCAATGGCTATTTGATAACTATCACAATTAAATAATAATATTTAATCGTTTGTTTAAGCTCAATGTTCTCTGTAACGTAAGCTATTGAAAAGATTAAATTTATTTCAAAAAAGACATAGCATAACATTTTTGTATGCTACATTATACCACCCTTTAAATTAATTTCTACCACAAAATTCATTACTTAGATAAAAATAGATGAGTTTACCTCTTCCTTATCATGTCCTCATCTTCCTACATAACTTCTTCAAATTGGTTGTTTTATCACAAAACATTAACCATGTGAGTGTTCTTGTTTCATAAAACTTTATCTCTATGATATGGAATCTCTATTAGTTACTCATCATAAGAAATATATTTCTCCAACAGTATGACCTCTCATTTTAGTACATGTGAATTTTTAGTTATGTACTTCATTAGGAGAGATACATAGAAGAAATCATAAACATGAGAGAGATTTAGTGGAAGAGTCAATCAATGAGATACAGTCCTGATATGATCAATAATTTTAAAAAATTACATCCTTGAAAATTTTAAATTTCACTTAAAAAATAATATGTAGATATTTGAAAATTCCTTTATGGGGAACCCACATCGTAAACAGATTCAATAAAACATCCTCTTAAAAAGAGGGAAAGTAAAAGGTTGAGATAACCAGAAAACTAGGATTCTGATTATAGGAAAGTGAAAATATGGACATGGAAGAGAATTTTAACTATCATATTTTGATGGATAATGATATATAATGTGGTCATTAGAAGGTTAATGACCCCAGAAACCATAGACCAAATAGGTTTGAAAAGGGTCATTGATATCATCATAAATGATGATAATAGGATAACATTTTATTTTAAAATAATTTGATAATATATACACACTTGATTTATTATCATAAGTAGAATCTCACTCTTTGGTTGTACCTTTCTCAATTTTAACTTTATTTATTACTCCAAGTAATGAAGATGAAATTGTAGTGCCTATAAAACTAGTGGATCATAAGATCCATATTAGGATGACATGTCATTCCTTCTGTCTCTAGTCATCATAAAAATGGTTATCTCATATTATTCAATACAAATAAAAATTCATATGGTTATTTATTTATTTAATCTATATAACCTCATCCAAAGTTCAATGTAAAAAATTTCATAAATGGTTACCCTTATGAACCTTTTAAATAAAAAATGTTCAAATGAAGGTCACTAAATTTTCAATATCAACTTATCATTAATCCCCCAAACAACTTGATGTGGATCTTAATTTTCACACACCCAAAATTTAAAGAACATTATCAATTATTCTCTTGAAATATAGTGACAACCTAAATTACCATTAAACCATATTGAATACACACGTGCATCTTCATTCCTTATATAATATTTTTTCTTTTTAAAAAAAATTAATTTGAAGCTTGGGTTCATCCTTGTACTAATATAATATTTGATTTCATTATTCTAGAATCCAAGTAGATAATCACATTAAATTTCACTAATGGATGAAAAATAATATTTTCATTGGGCTCATTCATACAAAATCAATCATGAAATTCCCTACTAAGGAGAGGAGGATAAGCATTCTCTTATTATCATGGTTCACCTCATAAATTATGATATCATAAGCTTTACCTTTTCCCTTTTTCCTTATATTTTTTTGTGTATTATCATCTAAATTAGTTCTTATAGTCGGTCACTTGTTATCATATTGACCAAACTACTTTTAATTAAAACATTAAAGTGTGGGAGGTGTATTTTTTGGAGATTTATCATTATCCGTATCATTACCTAACTTCTTTTCATCACTTAGGAATTCAACCACTTGATGAACGTCCTTTCCAAACATGTAACATACTCTTGTCCCTTTCGGCCGTCTACATGACTTCTTCTTCCTACATAATTTGCATATAGATACCTAGAATTTCCTTCCACTATTTATGTTTTTAGGATACTTGATCTTTCTTTTCTATAAAAAAAGTAGTTGTGGGAATGTACAATTCCCATTTCTACCTTCATTTCACATAAAACAACTTCTTTATATCTAATAAAGTCACTTATATCTAATGTCCTTCATATAATTTTTTTCATGCCACCAAATAATTGATCAATTTATTATAGAGCCACATCAACTTGGTTTATCCATATAGTGATGTGTTTATAGTAATCCATTGGCTCTATCCTTTACCAAAATTCAAGGAATTTTTCCTGTACTTTAACTCATTATTATAATTTTCCTTAGAGACATCACTAGAAAAATCCTTATGAATATCCCTAGGGATCTCACTAAAGTTTTATCATCCTAGTTTCCAATGTTTGAATAAATATATTCTTAGATATCAAATAGAATGTCCTGGTATTTTTATACATGGATATTAATTCTTTTTAGATTAATATACATTAAATTACATATACACATGACATATGACCATAATAGTTTAGTGCCTTTGGAAACTTGGAACACAAACTTCTAGTCTGGTGAATAATCCTTAAAGTTTCCATAAAATATATTCCCCTTTCGTAATCCTAATTAAAACCTTTACTCATAACTTGGTGAAGGAAATATACAAAAGGGTGAGCTTAGATGCTCAATAAGAGTAAACATAAGAGATACATAATCACAACATGAACACAAGGGTATGATAAAATGAGCGCAAACATACATTGCATATCAAAGATCATATTCTTGAATCATGGAATTAAAGATTGGTACTTCATAAGTCATGAATCATAAGATAATAAAAAACATGATCTATGATTGTAAAATAATTGAATAAAAAATGGAATTTTTTTCATACACATAAACTTAGAAAATCTTATGTCAAGGAAACCTTCCAAGACATTCATAACATTTTAGGCTTGGGATTTTCACTAGTGTACATACTTTGGGCTTGGGATTACCTCATGTGTACCCTATAGTTTTATTCTTAGGATGACCTCCTATTACCCTCTTGTTTCGGGCTTAGTATGACCTCACCTGTACCCTATTTTTTGGGATTGGGATGACAACCCATGTACCCTTTTATAACGATCTTGGGTTGAACACCCTTGTACTCTTTGAGCTCATAAAACATGTATCGTTAAATAATGCATTAGAGAGAGATACATGTCCCACCAATCACATAATTAAAATAATAAATATGTATTCCATTAGAACATAAATAATTCTTCACATTAGAACCCATGTAAATAAATTAGTTTCATAAACATTTCATCATAACATAACTCATGGAAAAGAAAAAGGTTTCATAGATATCATTCCATCGTAAATGTAAACAAACCATAAAAATAATAAGGATAGTATCCTTCAATAATATCCCCAGTAAATCATAAGAAACATCAAATAATTTTATCTTATATGGAATGTAATTTTGAAAGATAACTTGAAATAATTCTTCACATATAACATTTTAAATTTAAAAAAAATATTTTTAATGAGCCGCACAATTAAAAAAGGAAATTTTTTTTTTCAAAATAAACATGTTATATTGTAAAGTTGACATAGAATTATTAATTCATCATGATAGAAAAAATATTCTCATTCCATATAAGATAAAAAACATTCATTTTGTATTTTTGTCGCAAAATTCACAGAAAACATCATCGATAAAACAACAAAAATAATCATTTCAAATCATTTGGTAAAAAGTAAAACATGAGAAAAATTGACTTTAAAAATCATGAAAGAGTAGTATAAAAATTTTGGTATTAATTTTAGTAAACACATACAAGGAAGAAAAATATATTTTTAATCAAAAATTTTTAAAATAAATTTTGTAAAAGGGAATCCCCTATAAATATCTTATCATTGAAGTGAGCATTAATAAAATTATTCAATTATGTGTATTCAATATAAATCCGAATAAAAAAGTGTAAATAAAACATAATTTAATAAAAATTAATCCCACACATAATCATTTCATGACATAATCAATGAAGTATAATTTTAACCTAAAGAATGGAAATCGTGTTAATAATTCCCCTATCACTTTGTAATTAGTTGAATATTATGCCCATAAAATTAAGAATTATCACATGAAACATTTAATAACAAGAAGATAATGATATTCATGATATGATATATCAAATTGTAGTATATATACACCACACATAAGAAATAAATTTTCAATAAGGCATATATCTCAAAGAAGTGAAAGTGAGAGGAAACCCTTAACTCATGCTTCTATTTAGTTATGTGTACATTAAACTCCTATAAAAAAAGTTTAAAGAATGTTATTAATTATTTATAGAATAATATTAATATTTATAATACCTTAAAAGGTATTTTTATAACATCTTACCACCCATTAATTAATAATATTTCATGATTTTCATTATATCTGGTGCATTCGTGTCATGGTTTTCAAGGTTGGTTCATTTGTGTACAATTATTGATTTTCTGGTCGATTGAAAATAAAAATAAATAAGTTAAATTAAATGGTATTCATGAACTCATATAAGTTTAAATATTCCCATATATCATTTTTCTTTCTTACAAGATGATTCTTCATTTGATAAAATGTTAATGATAAATGTTTTGTTTAATTTGGAAATTTTCCCAACCATCACGAACTAGTTTCGGTTTATTTAATATTATATCTATATATTTGTTACATAAAATTAAATAGGTTATGATATAAAAATTATAATCTGGTTTAACTAGAATAATAATTTTATGTCCATCCTTGATGGAGGTAATGGAAAATGAACAAAAACATTTTTTTACAGAGGTGATTAACCGCTATAATTCGGACAATAGTTTCATTTCTTTGAATAATAGGAGGTAAAAAAGGGTTGGATATAAGATATTCCATTACCAACATAAAATTATATTATATAAATGATTCTGTATTTATTATTATTTGATGTTTGAATGAGTTTAGGATAAATTAGAAGAAGAAAACAAAATAAGAGAGGTGGTTTGAGAAAATTACCTTTTGAATATCGCCTCCTTGATGGGTCCCATAAAGACTATGTAATTGGACTATTGGTGAGACTAGAATAACTTTTAGGTATTTAGAGTTTGTATGAGATATTTCGGTACATTTTTTATGACATTCACGGATTTTTAGGGGAAATGGGGTGGTGAGAAGTGGTATTCATACTTGAGGAGGAGTGGTTTTAAGTGATTATATAATGATTATGTTATGTTTAAAGCCAACCACATTGAGGTGGCATTAATTTCCAGGAATTTTTTTGATAATTAATGTTTTAAATTCTTTTTAGGTTATATAAATACCTCAAAACCCCATTAAATGTTTTATAGTTTAGAAATTTTATGCCTACACCTTTTAACTCTAGCTCGTTTCATTATTTTACCTATAACGCGGTAAATATTTATTTTTACTAGGGTAACGTATTATGAATAAAATTAAATTGAACTTAATACCTAATTTTTACCTTTTGATTAAAAATATGGAATCCATTTTACCAAATAAAATTCAAAAAATCGGAAAAATTAGATTAAAATTAATCTCATGGGCATAACAGGAAAGCAGGTTTTTAAAATGAAAACGTTCAAAAGATTCCAAAGTTTTTATATCCAATTTCAATGTTAAATTGATTATAATATCATAAATGTGATTTATTAACGTATAATTTAACTAATTATTTTTCAAAACTAAATTAAAATATAATTTATATATATTAACAAATAGGATGAAAATGTAGTTTTCAATTAAAATAAAGTATTTTTCACTATTTACCAAAAAATGAAACATTTTTTAAAAATAGAAAAATTTAAACCTAAGATAATTTAATATTATTCTTTCAAAAATCAATTTTATTTTATCCAATAAAATATATAAAATTTTCAAAATTTATTTTTAAAACAAGTGTGCAATTAAAAGGTGGAAAAATTTCCTTTTATAAAAATATAGCTTTTATACTGAAAAATGGACTTATTATTATGTTAAGACTACAAACTATAATCAATCAGGATTTTATTCAATTTATATTTCATATTTTTATATAAATATTCATTACATTACACAAACACATTCCCAAGGACCGTAATGGTTTAGTGCCTTTAAAATCTTTGAACAAAAAATTTTGTCTTGTGAAAGATCCTCAATGTTTCCCACAAAGATATTCCCCTTTATTACTCCTACTTAAAACATTTTATTCATAAACTAATGAAATTAAACATAAAAAATTTTGATCTACGATACTCAGTAAGGGTAAACATAAGAGATACATAAGCATAACAGGAACATTGAGGTATGAGAACATGAGCGTAACATTTGAAAAGCATACCTTGCATATCAAATATCATAATCTTGAATCATGGAATTAAATATTGGAAGTTAATAATACATGAATCATAATATAAGAAAATAACGTAATCCATGAGAGTATAAAAATGGTATAAGACATGGAATTTGGGTCATACACATAATCTTAGAAAATCGTAAGTCAAGGCTATCTACTAAGATATTCATAACATGTTAGGCTTGGGCTATTCACCTGTGTACATGCTTTGAACTTGGTATTACTTTCTATGTACCCTCTATTTTTAATATTAGGATTAACTCAAATGTACCCTCTTTTTTTGGGAACAGGATGACCTCAAGTGTACCCACTTTTTGTGGGCCTGGGCTGGCCACCCGTGTACCCTTTTTTGTGGGCTTGGGCTAACCACCAGAGTACCCTTTGAGATCATAGAATAGTTATAATACCAAATGAATTGAATGGAGATATAGGTATCACCTATCACACAATAAAAAATATATTTTTTCCACAATAATATAAATAATTCATCACATCATAACCATGTAAATAAACAAGTCTCAAAAACATTTCATCATAACAAAACACATAGAAAAGAAATAGGTTTCATAAATATCATTCCATAATAAACATAAACCATCCATAAAAAGATTAAGGATAATATCCATGAATAATATGCCTATTAAATCATATTTAACATAAAATAATGTTATCATATATGGAAATTAATATTGAAAGATCACTTAAAATAGTTCTTGGAAAATAATATTTAAATTTTCAGAAAAAAAAACTATTAAAGAGAAAATAATATATATAGAAAAAATATTTCTTTAAAAATAAACTTGTAATATTTTAATGCGGAAATAAAATAATTAAATAATTATTATGGTTGTAAAATCTACTCATGTTGTATAAGTTAAAAAAAATCCATTCTGTATTTTTGTTGGAGAAGTCACAAATAACCTTGTTTAGAAAAAAACAAAAAATAATCCTTTCTAATTGTTTTGTAAATATTCAATTATGAGTAAAAATGAATTCAAAAATAATAATAAAATAGTATTAAAATTTTGGAAACCATTTTATAAAACACAAACATGGAATAAAATGAGATTTTAAAGGAAAAAATTTAAAAAGATAAATTTGAAAATAAAATACCATATAAATATCATATCATTAATGTGAACATTAGTTAAATAAATAAATTATGTGTATTTAATATAAATAAAAATATATAAAGTTTAAATAAAATATAATATAATAAAATTTCATCCCACACACAATCATATCATGACATAATCAATGAAGTGTAAGTTTAATCCAAAGAATGGAAATTTGGTAATGAATTCTCTAACCACTTTGTAATCATTTGAATCGTATGCCCCATAAAAGAAATAATTATAAAATGAAATATTGAATTCCATTAATACAATTATATTCATGATATGATATATAATAGGGTATTATATATTCACCACATATAAAAAATTATTGGTGAATAAGGTATATATCTCACAGAAGTAAAAATGAGATGATAAACCCTTACCCCATGCTTCTATTTAGTTTTTTATACCATAATATTATATATAAAAGGTTTTAATAATATTACTAATTCATTAAAGAACAATATTAATATTTATAATACCTTATATGTAATTTTTATAACATCTTACCAACCATTAATTAATAATGTTCCACGCTTTTCACTGTTTTAGGTGTGTTTGTTTCATGGTCTCATGGTTGGTTCGTTTGTGTATAATTATGGATTTTATTTTAGAATTGAAAGAAAACTCTAGAAGTGAAATGTAATGGTTTAAATAAACTTAAAAAGTTTTATATTGTCCCATTTATCATTTTTATTTCATACATTAGGATGTTTCATTTGATAAAATTTTAATGATAAATGTTTAGTTTAATTTGGTGGTTTTTCAGACCATCATGAACTAGTTTTACTTTATTTAATATTATATCTATATATTAGTTCCACAATATGAAATAGGTTATAATATAACATTTTAAATATTATTTAACCATAGAAAACTTTTATGGACATCCTTGAAGGTGGTAAAGTAAAATGAACAACATAATTGTTTTACGGAGGTGATTAATCGTTGTAATTCGGATAACAGTTTCATTTATTTGAATAATATGAGGTAATAAAAGGGGTAGATATAATATATTACATTATAAACATAAAATTAAATTATATACATGATTTTGGTGTTCTTATTCTTTGATGTATGAGGGTGTTCAGAAGAAAGTAGCAAAGAAAGAAAACAAGAGAGGTGGTTTGAGAAAATTACCTCCTGAATATTGCCTCCTTGAAGGGTCCCATAAAGACTTTTGAATATTACTTTTGGTGATACAAGAAGCAATTTTAGGTGTTTAGATTGGTTAGGAGAGGGTTTGGTAGATATTTTAGGATCTTAAAGGCTTTTTATGAGAAATTTATGGTGAGAAGTGGTATTTATACATGAGGAGGGATGGTTTTAAGTGATTAAATAATGATTTTTATTATGTTTAAAGATAACCATATTGAGGTGGAATTAATTTCCACATATTTTTATAATAATTAATGTTTTAAAGGATATTTATGTTCTATAAATACCTCTACCACCTATTAAATTTTTTATTTTTTAGGTATTTTAATCCTTTATCTTTTAACTTTAACTTGTTTCATTGTTTTACCTATACCGTGGTAAATCATTCTTTTTACCACATGAAATTTTTTTATGCGTAAAAATTAAAATGACTTTACTACATAATTTGGACCTTATGATTACAAATATTGAATCCATTTTACCAAATTAAATTCATATAAGTAGAAAAATTAGATTTAAAATTAGTCTCATAGATGTAATGGGAAAGCGGGTTATTAAAATGTAAAAAGTTCAAATGCTAACAAAGTTTTTATATCTAATTTCAATGTAAAATTTATTTGATAACCTATATTGAGTTATTTTTTTTATTATTGAAGTATTTATAATTTAAAACAAAATTAAAATATAATGTTTCTAGATAATTAAATTATTGTAAAATGTAGTTTTCAATTAAAATTCAGTATCTTTCACTATTTATCAAAAAATAAATCTTCTCAAAAAAATATCCAAATTTATCCCTAAGATATTTTTGATATTCTTATTTAAAAAATGAAATTTATTTTTCTGAATAAAATTTATAAAAGTGTTAAAAATTTTAAAACAACTTCACTTTAAAAGGCTACAAAATTTTCTTTTTGAAAAATATAGATTTTATGCTTAAAATGGATTTATTCATATTATAATACTATTAAACATATTTTTATGAATTTAAAAAAAATTATTGAATATATAACATATAAATTTCATTAATATCTTTCATTAATAGGGATTAATTTTTTTAATTATGATAAAATTCCATCGTGGGCATAAAAGGAGTTTTTTTATAAAAACACATCCTTTATGTTCAATTGTTTTTTTATTTTAATTTCTATCTATTTGGTATCAAATGAATTTATTTTATAAACATGTGTAAAATATGTTATTATAATTTAGTTAGTCTCATTCATTCCCTCCATTCCAACAACTAGGTGATAACTATCATAATTAAATAATAATATTTAACCATTTGTTTAAGCTCGGTATTCTTTCTAACATAAGTTATCAAGGAGATTCAATTTATTTAAAAACAATTAATTACATAAAATCCTAGGGTTTTACACCTCACCTGCCTCTAACCAACATTGGGGTGATCATCATGGCCTACCATACAAAAACTCATAGGGATTCTTCTATATAGTCTCCTGATAACTATTATTGTAGGCGAACTCAACTAAGGGTATGTGCCACTCCCAAAATCCCCCAATATCTACGATGAATGCCCATATAATTTCCTCAAGAACATGGATAGTGCACTCTAACTGGTCACCAGTCTGAGGGTGGTAAGTTGAGATCAGAAACACCTTTTCACCCAATACCCTCTACAAACTTTGCCAAAATCGAGATGTAAACCATGTGTCCCTATTTGATATGAAGGTCTGAGGAACCTCATGTAGTAATAGTATTTCACATATATAAAATACTCAAATATCATACACTGAAAAGGTCTCCCTAATCTATGGAAAATGGGAAACCATTGTGATCATATCCACAACAACCCAAATGGTGTCACTATCATGAGGTGACCTCAAAAACTAATCACAAAATCCATCATGACATCTTCCCATTTCCACTCAGGAATGGGTAACTACTGTAAAATCCCTACTAGTCACTAGTTTTACACATTAACCCACATAAATGTGGAACACCTAATGATAAAACTAGCTACCTCAGATTTCATAACCGGACACCAATACTGTTGATGTAAATCATGATTCATCTTGGTAATGTCGGGATGTACTGACCAAAATAAGGAATAAAACTATTGCATTAGCTCATTGCATATGTCCACTAGAGCCCAAATTAAACCATGGATATGAATAATTCTATCATAAAATACATTCCAACTAGGAGATGGGTCCTCGCCTTCCACTCTCTCTTGTAGGATTAGGCCCTCAGAATCCAATAGTAGCCTCGTCCTCACTCTATCCAGAAGGGTAGAGGTCACAGCTAAGGATGAAAGAAATTTCTTCACCTGGAAAAACTTCACCTCTAAGTGCATCTATAAAAATAATGCCATAATATTCCACTTACTACTGGTCTCCTGAACTACATGTATCTGAGTGCTCGTTCTTAGTTCACTAGTCACCGTATTTCATTTACTAGGCGTATAGTAAAGCACAAAGTCAAATTACTATAGGTAATCAACCCAACTTCACTACCTCAAATTTAGATCATGATATATACTTGAGTATTTTGCGGTTTGTTTACACCATAAAATACTCTACCAGTAAATAATGCCTTCGACGGTACAAGTCATGAACAATAACAGCTAACTTGAGATCGTTTATCGAGTAGTTCCTCTCATGTGGAATTGACTGATGATCTTTTTATTCCATGACTCTATCCTCTTACATCATAACTTATCCTAGACTGATACCTTTTGTGTTGCAATACAAAGTGTATCTCCTTCCTGAATCTATTAAAATCAGAAATGGTGCTGAATCCAGTCTCCCTTTCAACTCCTAAAAGGTTTTCTCATAGGTATTTAACCATAAAAATTTCACACCCTTATTAGTTAAGATCATAATATGTTCTCTTATGCATGATAGGTTTTTTATAAAATTCCTATAATATCTATCTGTAATAAACTCTATATGACAAAGATGTTCTTGGGATACTCCAATAAAACTACAACTTTCACCTTCTATGGGTTAGTTGATACTCTTATCTCTTAGATAGTGTAACCCATGAAGGTTATCTTATCCATCCAGAAGTGACACATTTTGATCTTATCATATAACTGATTCCCTATTAGTGTATCCAAAAAAAATAAAGATTTTTGGTATGGTCATGTTGATTATGATAATACACCAAGATATCATCCATGAAAACCACCACAAACAAATCCATATAAGGATGGAAAACTTGGTTCATCTATTCCATGAAAATAGCTAGATAGTTCATGAGACCTATAGGTATAACCATATAATCATATATGATATACCTTCTATGAAAATCTATATGAGGTATTTCTGTAGGTTGAACATGCACCTGATTATAACCTGATCTCAAATCAATTTTTGAGAACACCAAATTTCCCATGAGCTAATCAAAAAGTTCACATATGCATGGAAAGGGATATCAGTTCATAACATTCAACTAGTTAAATTTTCATTAATCCACACATAGACTAAGGATACCATCCACCTTTTTTCACAAAAATGACCAGTGAACCCCACTGAGATGTACTAGCTTATATAAACACCTTTTCCTCTAAATCCTCTTGTTGGATCCTGAGCTCCGGCAAGTCTGCAGTAGCCATCCTATAAGAAGAAATGGATACCGGTGTAGATCCTATCACTAGATCGATAGAGAAATAAACCACTCTCTCAAGTGTTAAACTAGAAAACCGATTTGGTAAGACAGCCATGAATCGATTAAACACTGGAGGGAAATATTCCTAGAATCGTATTTGTTCATCTAGAAACAAAACAGCAATATGGGTTGTCACCCTACCTAGCCCATGATGCTCTAGTCCATATTTTATTTTCTAAAAATCACATTCCCCCTTATGAATAAATAACTCCACCCTTTGGTAATGTGATGGTCACCGTTTGGTGATAAGAATTGACCTGGTCTCATTAAGAAACCATCCAATCCATCTAGAGTATAACGTCAAACCATGTCATCTCAGGGAAAAATATCTCATTCGAAGTGACACCCACCAATTTCAAGTGGGCAATCCATACAATGGAATACACTCTCCATTCTATTCCCCAATGGATTATAAACACTTATAAATCCATTAGAAGACTAAACTACAAGAACAATGATTTCCACAATAGGTGTTGATATGAAACCGTGAGATTCACCTGTATCAGAAAGAGAATATACTATCATAGAGGCTACTAAGATCATACCTCCCACCATAGATTTCTTAGTGATATAATCCTTAGGTGTAGGATATAAAGAGTATATCTAGCCTGAATTGTAGACTTCTGAAACAACCTCACTAGACCACTCTGTTGTATAGGAAAAACTGGTGCTTGATTGCCTTAATGATAACCACCACCTTGGATTGAATGACCAGTATTTCTCCATCTATCATCCTATCATAGAGCTTTGAATCCCACTCTTGAAACTAGAGTTATAGATGACCCCCTAACAATAAACACTCAATGTAAGAACTTGAAAAATGTTTCATGTGTCCCATCCTAAAGAAATCTTGGCACTCGAATGGGTCTCAATTACACTGATTCTTCATATTCCCCCATCTATCACTGATGACTGAAAATAGAACTACCCACACTAACATTCTATCTAGTACTCACCTAATGGGAAGCCTAAAAATAGTGGATCTTTCCTGTTGAAGTTGAATCACTAGTATAGTGACCCAAGACTTTTACATATAACATTATATGATTTTAAGCATAATTATACATAATAGTACAAGCCAAGGATTGTAAATTTTAGTGTCTTGGAAGACTAGGTACATAATAAAATATTATAAAAACATTTTTTATTCAAACTCAATAATGAGATATTATATTCCACTATACTCATACAACTCCATAGGATAAACAAGAGATAACATGAACAAAGAGATGAGCTAAAATCCTAGTAAGGTAATAACTGTAAGAACACAGCATTAGCACCTGGGATAGAAGGCATGACATGATGATATAAAAAAAGGAATGTGACATATGGAATCATAACATATAAACATGGAATAATATAAACATGGAGTCATAGTAATGTGGTATAAACATAAAACATGAAATTTTTACAAGTCAAGGCTAACTGCCAAAACTATTTCCCATAGTAGCACAAGCTAAGGCTAACCTCCAAGACTGTTGCACATAGTAGCACAAGCCAAGTCTAGCCACCAAGATTGTCTCACATAACGTCTCGTGACACTCAACATTGCCAAATTCATTGGAGAGCTTTCTGGATTCACCCATCTGAACTTTCTATGAATATTTTTTCCATATAATTAATCATACATAATCAATCATATATATAAACATAAGGGTTACCCATGGAAAGGATTGGGTACTATAATCATGACATAAAGCATAAAAATGGGAGAATCATAAAAGTTACCATGATAGAAATGAAATAAAATATACATGGACATTAATAATGTAAAATAGGCATGTATCATTGGAAGTGACGTCAATTATAAGTGACAACATGTAAGAAAAGTATTTAAGAAATTTTAGAATTAAAATATTTGTGAGAGGTTTTAAGGAAAATTCTAGAGAGCCTTTAAAATAGAAAAGGAAACAATACTTTATAAAAAACAAGAATTGAACCTAGAAGGTTTTCATAATAAAAATTACTGATTTCATAAAGACAATTTTAGATTAAAATATAAAATAGAGTGCACTTTAAATCGGGTAAAAATTTGGGAAGTTCTCTTAAAACAGGTTCGCTTATCGGGAAGTATTAAGGATGGAATCACTTAAAAACATTTATATACCAAAAAGATAATGATAGAAGGTTCTTGATAAATTGATTTTGTACATGTAAAAATAATTTATAATATTCACATGAATATATAAGATAACTTCATTTTGTTAGAAATAAATATAATGCAACCCGAAGGAATAAAGGAGATTTGGGTAGAATTCCTTACGGATTATCAGCATGGTATCGGGTGTACTTAAGAGGGATTCATGAGAGAGAAAGGGGTTTCTCATCACTTATAAATCATGACTGAAGTTTGGGGGAGGTATGAAATCACACCCTATAATTAGTCATTACACATAAAATGGCATATCATAGAGGACATTCTTGAATAAAAGTGAAATGGAGAGGATCCCTTACCTTAAGTTTGAGGGTGTTTTCCACTTGTTATTAATGACCTGAATAGAAAAATTAGGATTATTAATTAATAATTAAAAAACCAATTATATATTTAATTTATTTATTGTACCCTTTTTAAGTTCATTCATGGATTTTTTTAATGGGTTAAGTGGTTCAATTTTTATTGTTCAGGTCCATTTGTTTTCTTAGTTTTTACAATCAATTTACTTTTTCATGAATGAATAATCATGTAAAAAGAGAATGTTAGTCCATAATTGAAGTTATATTTTGTTATTGAACATACTTAATATTACAAGGTTATAAAATTAATTTTGTTATTTGTAGTTAAGGTGAATCATTATATAAAACATTAATGATAAACACTTGAATTAATTTTAGCGATTTTTCTCACAATTAACTTGTTTTGTATTCTTATTTTACATCATGACTAAATAAGGATTAAATAACATTAAATAAGATAAAATGCACTTATAATAGTCTGGTTAAACCATAAAAATGGTTTCATTACAATAATTGAATATAGTAATATTAATTGATAACTCGTCGTCCTCGATTGTGCTAAATTAACACATCTCAAACGGTGTTTTCATTTCTTTCAAATAAAATATGGGGAAAGGAGAGATGATAATGAATTATCCCATTATAATAAAAAATTCCATTACATTTATGTTACTTTATTTTTCATACCATTTGTATGATTATAGGTAAGGAAATAAAAGAGGACAATAGAACTTAAAAAATGAAAGAAAAGTAAACGAGGAATTTTACCTCTTGAATCAACCTTCCTTGAGAGCCTCTTAAAGGGAGAGGATTTGGTATTTTGAAGAGGCTAAGGGATGTTTGAAATGGGGGAGGAAATTGAGGAGAGATTTGGGCAGAATATAGAAAAGTCACAAGGCTTGAGAGGAGTGAATAGAAAATGTAAGGAGGGGTGGTATTTATAGTGGAGGAGAGTGGAGTTTTCATAACATTTAATTCCTTAGTTTATTATTTTCCCTCAAGAATAGAAATAGTGATGATTCCATGACCAAAAATCATAATAATTGCATTTGATTTCGAACAAATTGGTTTTACATCAAGATATCATTATCAATGACTCAATAAATCCATTATTTATCCTTTTTCGTAAATTATCGTATTTTACTATTCATGAAAAATTCAAGTATTTTAGAAAAATCCCAAAAAATTAAAAATAATCATTTTTCGACATTTAGAATCCAAAAATGAAATCCATTTTTCAAAAATAATTTTATAAATATTATTAATTGAATTTTTAATTAAAATCACAATTTACTTGAAAAACAACAATTTTAAAACATTTATTTTTTTATTCCTAGATATAGGTATGTTGTACTTCCAATTTAATCATATATGTATACTATCATAGGTAAGGTTACTATTCATTATGTTATGTTACTATTCATAAGGTTAACATTACTATTCATAAAGTTTTGTTACTATTCACCAAAAATTAATTTTGTCATATTGGACTCCAAATAACTATCTAATCGCAACCGTGTATGTTATATTTTTGAAATTCAAATCACAGAAGTGACAAACTTAAGTTTAAAGGTAACATAGTACTTAGTAGTTCATTTTTTTGTGATTTTATGTGATTATATGACATAAGTATAAGAAGTAAATTTCCATTCAAAACATTGGGTTGTTACATTATCCCCCCCCCCTTATGAAATTTCACCCACAAAATTTCATTTTACATTCTAAACCATAAATAGGTGAGGGTACTTTTACTTCATTGGATCCTCTAGTTCCCATGTTTCCTCTTCATACTTATGGTTCCTCCATAGTACATTGACCATGTGAATAGTCTTGTTATGTAGAACTTTATCACTACGATATAATATCTTCACTGGATGATCCTTGTAAGAAAGGTCATTCTTTAATTGTACCACCTATGACGAGAGTACATGTGAAGGATCTACTATGTACTTCTTTAAGGGGGATACATGGAATAGATCATGTACTTTAGACATGGTAGGTGAAAGTGTCAGTCAATAGGCCACAACCCTGACATGATCAAGAATATCGAAGGGGCCGATGTACCTAGGACATAACTATGATTTCTTCCCAAACCTCATGACCTTCTTTCATGGAGATATATATAGAAATATCATGTCTCCAACTTTAAACTCAAGGTCTTGTCGAATATTGTCAACATAACTCTTCTGTCGACCTTTGGATACCTTAATGTGTTGTTGAATGGTTTCACCTTATCCACCATTTCTTCAACCCTTTCAGCTCCTAGCAGCTTATTCTCAAAGACTTTATCCTAACACACCAGTGTTCTGCACCTTTTCCCATAAAGGTATTCATATAGTTCCATTCAGATGGTCAAGTGTAAATTATTGTTGTAGGAGAATTAAACTTGTGGAATATTTTGGTCCCATCCTCCTTTGAATTCCATAGAACATGCTCTAAACATGTCTTCCAGTGTATGAATATTTCACTCAAATTTTCCATCAGTTTGAGGATGGTAGTTCGTACTAAAGTTCAGTTCAATGCCTAGAGCATGTTGGATACTTTTCCAGAACTTTGAGGTGAATCTTGTATATCTATAGGATATAATAGACAGTGGTACTACATGCATCATTACCACTTCATTGATGTATATCCGTGAATTTTTATCCAATGATAAGTCCTCTAGAATTGGGATAAAGTGAGATTCCTTTATAAGATGATCCACAATAACCCATATAGCATTGTTTCCTATGGATGTCCTTGGAAGTCTAGTGACAAAATCCATGGTAATGTTCTCCCACTTCCATGTTTGTATGGGTAGTGGTTGCATCATCCCCTTAGAATTTCTTCTCTCAGCAATCACTGGAAGTCATACCATGCACTTTGATATATATTCAACAATCTACCATTTCATATTGTCCCACCAACAGTTTTCTTAGAGATCTCAATACATCTTTGTGCTCCCTAGGTGAATAGAGAAGGTCAAGCTATTTGCATCATTCAAAATCTCCTTCTTTATCTCTGGATCAGATGGTACACATAATCATGACCCAAATCTAACAACTCTATCCTTTTCAATCAAGAACTCAAAGGATTCCCCATTTTTAATGGATTCCACCCTTTTCTAAATTTCCATATATTTTCTTTGAGCATCCTTTATTTTCTCCATGAGGGGTGGTTGAGCAATCATTTGATAAAGGATTGATGATGTTCCTACCTTAATTATTCCCATGTCCATTCTATAAAAATATAAAAAGATTAGATCCTTTTCAATTCTCATCATTGATAAAGAAACCAGATCTTTCTACTTAGAGAATCTTCCACCTTATTTACCTTACCGGGATGGTAGTGGATTGAGCAGTCATAATCCTTAATGAGCTCTATCCATATTCGTTGGTCCATATTAATCTTCTTCTGTGTGAATATATATTTGAGACTCTTGTGATTATTATATATCTCATACTTCTCCCTATAGAGATAATGCTGCAATATTTTCAACACAAATATCACAACTCCCAACTCTAGAACCTTCATGGGATAGTTTTTCTCATGGATTTTGAGAAGCCTTGAGGCATAAGATATCACTTTATCATTTTTCATCATCACATATCCTAAGACCTTATATGAAGCATCACAGTACACCACAAAGAGTTATCCACTTGTTGGGAGTCTAAGTACTGGCATAGTGATAAGCCACTTTTTCAACTCCATAAAATAGTCTTCACATTCCAAAGTCCAGACAAACTTTACTCCTTTCCATGTCATCTTGGTCATTAGGTTTGACGATTGTGAAAAGTTCTTCACAAATCGTCAGTAATACCCAGCTAGACCGAGAATTCTATGGATCTCTATTACAGATGTTGGCATGGTCCAATCCTCAATTTATATTGTCTTGGAAGGGTGAACAAATATCCCTTTTCTAGTGATAACATTCTCCAAGAATGATACATCATCCATCTATAACTCACATTTACTGTACTTTTCATACATTTTACCCTTTCGTAAAGTCTTTAACACAATATTCAAATGATCATCATGTTACTCCTTGATCTTGGAGTATATTAGAATATCATCAATAAAGACTACCTTAAATTTGTCTAGGTAATCTCTAAAGACACTATTCATTAAATACATGAAAATTTATGTAGCATTAGTGATTCTGAAGGGAATCACGATGAAATCATATTTTCCATACGTCTTTCGAAATGCATTATTGGGAATATATTCCTTCCTCACCTTTAATTGGTGATCTACCAACCAAAGGTCCACCTTAGAGATATAACTAGCCCCGCGAAGCTGATTGAACAAGTTATCTACCCAAGGAAGGGGATAATTGTTCTTTATCATGATTTTATTGAGATCATGATAATCAATGTGGAGGCGCATTGATCTGCCCTTCTTCTTGATGAAGAGTACTGTCACACCCCATGGTGATGGAATTGGGCATATAAAACCCTTGTCCATATTCTCCTATAACTGCTTCTTCAGCTCTTCCATCTCAGAAGTTGTCATTCTATAAGGTTTCTTTGATATAGGTAATGATCTAGGAATAAGTTCAGTTGATAACTCAACCTCTCGATCAGGAGGATGTATAGAAAATTCTTTGGTGAATACATCAGTGTGTTCCCTCACGATGGGCATGTCTTTGAGCATGATATTCTCCATTGTATCAATAATTTGATCTAGATATGATTTCTCATAAGGAATTAATATCCATACTTGAGACACCGATTCTAAAGGAGATTCATCTTCCTTCTTACACTTGTAAATAATTGGAGGATGATTCGGGATGTGAAGAGTGATTTCCCTTTCCTGACAGTTGATGTTGGATTTGTATATGGATAGTCATTCCATGCCCAAAATATCATTGAACTCTACTAAGGGAAGTATGACAAGATTTTCTGATAGGTTCAGTCCACAAATATTAACCGGGGAGGATTTATAATCCATGTACGCAGTAATTACCCCATTTTATGTTCTCATAGATAACTTATCCTCTAAATTCATAGTAGTTTCTTGAATAGTTCTACTAAACTTGCAAGATATTAAAGAATACATAGAACCAGAATCAAATAGTGTGTTCACCATTCTTTAATGAATAACTAGCATACCAGTCACCACATCATTGTCCTGCTCCACCTCAGTAGTAGTGATAGCACCCTTCCTTGTTTCCTTGGAGGTTGTTTTTGGTTTCCTATGACAACCCTTGGCTTAGGGAAATTGTTTGCATAATTCCCATGCTCCTTTCAGTTGTAACGCTATACTACAGGATGAGTTTTGATCTAAACCTTTTTTTATTCTCCCACATTAGTAGGATTCTTCATATCCCTTTGGCAGTTCTTGGCCAGATGTCCCATTCTTCTTCATTTGAAGGAATTATGGGTTCCCTTTAGATTTCTCCTAAGATTCTTCATCCTATGACTTTTACAAGTGATATATTTGGGCTTCTTTGCATCATGGGATTTTATTTTTGAACCAACCATGTTGTTATCCATTTTCTACTTCTTAACACCAAGCCCATGAGACCACTAAGAGTCTCCAATATCCATTTCAACCTTGAGGGAAAAATAGACAATCTCTCCATAACTGTCTTTGTCTCGAATCGTCAATACCTTCCATAGACTCAGATTTATCCCTCTAAAGAATTGATACACCTTTCTTTATGTGTTCATTAAAAAGCCAGAGGTGTACCCCGCAATCCATGTAATGTTTTCTTCATAATCCCCAATAGATCCATCTTCCTTCTACTTGATACTGAGGAACTCTCTTTCCATCTTGAGATGGAGGGTTTGAGGAAAATATTTGTGGAAAAACACCCTCTTTAATATTTCCCAATCCCTGGAATGAATTTACTCTTGGGACTTTTTATTGTTGATGAGTGTCCACCACTGATCATCTTCCCCATAAAAATGATAGACTATCAGTACAACATTCTCTTCTTTTGAGCAATAGAGGACGGAGAATATATTTTCAATGAAGTTAATACAATATACCGTGAGGAGGGGATAGAAGAATCACTAAACATGGGAGGCCTTTTTAGCATGAAGGATTATACTTCAAAATTATCTTTCCTTGGATGAGGAGTGAGTTCCAAATGATTCAAGTTATTATTCATAAATTGATCCAGCTGAACAAGTACTATCATGAAGTTTTGAGCACATGTTCCCATAATATCAGGCATATCATTATGTCAATCTTCACATTGCCTATCACATTGGTTATTGGAACGTGTTCTTATATTTTCCACCATTAACTAAGAAAAATAATTTACAATTAGAGGGCTTGAATACTTAGTTATTTAACATAAAAAGAAAACTTCTGAACATAAAATGATAAAATTGTAAAGGAGAAGTATATCCTAACTTGTGCTTCCTTAGTTTTAAATCTAGGTTATCCTATATCTATTTATTAACATATATTATTATGGGATATTTTTATTCCCTTAATAATGGTTGGTACTAATATCATGAATTTACCAAAGCATATCCCCCAGTAGTGTCAAACCAAGAGTGCAATAAGGCCCATTATCAGGTACTAGGATACCCCAGGTCAGGCCCAAAAATTCTTGTCGGATTTTTCACTCCTAGGTACATCTGTGTCAGATCTACCACTACCTATTTTTATCCAGATGTGGATTTATTTTCCTGATAAACCACTTTCTCTATACTTACAAAAATTTAAAGATGTTTTCTTATACATTGTATCATCATTAAGGTTCTCACTAAGGTGCTTGATTCCTAATCTCCAAAAATAACTTGACCATCCTATAATACCAACTATAGTAACCCTAGACTTTTACATATAACATTACATGATTTTAAGAATAATTATACATCAAATTACACCCCAAGGATCGTAAATTCTAGTGTCTTGTAAGACTACGTGCATAATCAAACATTATAAAAACAACTTTTAATTTAAACTCCATAATGATCTCCTATATTCAATTTTGATCATACATCTGCATAGGATAACCTGGGGATAACATAAACAAAGGGATGAGCTAAAATCCCAATAAGGGAATAACCATAAGAATAAAGCATTAGAACCTGGGATAGAAGTCATGATATGATGATATAAAAAAAGGCATGTAACATATGGAATCATAACATATAAACATGGAATAATATAAAAAAGGAGTCATAGTAATGTGTAATAAATATAAAACATGAATTTTTACAATTCAAGGCTAACTTCCATGATCGTTTCCCATAGTAGCAGAAGCCAAGTTTAACCGCCAAGACCATTGCACGCAGTAGCACAAGCCAAGGCTAACCACCAAGACTATCGCTTATAACGTCTCATTAGACTAAACTTTACCCAATGCATTGAAGCGCTATCTAGACACACCCATATTAACTTTACATGAATTTTTTTCCATATAATGAATCATACATAATCAATCATAAATAAACATAAGGGTTACACATTGAAAGGATTGGGTACCATAATAATGACATAGAGCATAAAAAATGGGAGTATCATAAAATTTTCCATGAAATAAAGGAACTGAAATATATTTCTTCATTCATAAGTTAAAATATTTATGTATCATTGGAATTGATTTCAATTATAAGTGACAACATGTAAGAAAATTATTTAAGAAATTATAGCATTAAAACATTTTTGATAGGTTTTAAGGAAAATACTATAAATCCTTTAAAATGTAAAATGGAAAAATACGTTATAAAAAACCAGAAGTGAACCTAGAAGGTTTTAATAATAAAAATATTGATTTTATAAAGACATTTTGGCCTTAAAAATAAGATATGGTTCACTTTAAATCAGGTAATAATTGGGGAAGTTCCCTTAAAACAGGTTTTCTTATCGAGACGTATTGAGGAGGGAATCACTTAAAAACATGTATATCCTAAAAATAGAACGATGGAAGAGTCTTGAAAAATAAATTTTTTACATTTAAACAGAATTTATAAGATTCAAATAAATAGATAAGATAACATCATTTTGGTATAAAGAATGATAAGGAAACCCGAAGGAATAAAATAGATTTGGGTAGAATTCCTTACAGATTATCAGCATGGTATCAGCTGTACTTAATAGGGATTCATGAGATATAAATGGGTTTATAATCACTTATAAATCATGAGGTAAGTATGGGGGAGATTATAAATCATACCCCATAATTAGGGATTACACATAAAATGGAATAACATAGAGGAGATTCTTTTATAAAAGTGAAATGGACAAGATCCGTTACCTTAAGTCCGATGGTGTTCTCCACTTGTTATTAATGACCTAAATAAACAAATTAGGTTTATTAATTAATAAATAAAAAACCTAAAATATATTTAATTGATTTATTATACAGTTTTTATGTTCATTCATTTCCTTTTTAATGGGTTATGTGCTTCAATTTCATTGTTTGGGTTCGTTCATTTTATTGGTTTTTGCAATCAGTTTACTTATGTTCATTAATGAAGAATATTGTAAAAAGAGAATGTTTTTCTAGAATTTAAGTTATATGTTGTTATTTAATATCCATAATATTGCATGGTTACAAAATTTATTTGGTTATTTTGAGTGAAGGTGAATCATTATATAAAACATTAATGATAAACGCTTGAATTAATTTTAGCGCTTTTTCTCACAATTAACTTCTTTTGTATTATTATTTTACATCATGAGTAAATAAAGATTAAAGAACATTAAATAAGATAAAATACATATATAATAGTATGTTTCAAACATAAAAATGGTTTCATGACCAGAATTAAGAATAGTAATATAAATTGATAACTCGTTGTCCTTGAATGTGCTAAATTAACACATTTCAAATGGTGTTTTCATTTCTTTCCAGTAAAATGTGGGGAAAGGAGAGATGATAATGAATTATCCTATTATAATAACAAAATTCTAGTAAATTTATGTTACTGTATTTTTCATACCATTTGGAAGATTAGATTTTATGAAAGAAAAGAGAAGAAAGGAACATAAAAATGAAAGAAAAAGAAAAGTGGAATTTTACCTCTTAAATCAACCTTCCTTGAGAGACTCTTAAGGGGAGAGGATTTGGACTTCTGAAGAGACTAAGGGATTTTAGAAGTGGGGGAGGATCTTGATTATAGGTTTTGATAGAATATAGGAAAGTAACAAGGCTTGAGATAGGTGAATAGAAGAGGTAAGGAGGGCTGGAATTTATAGTGGAGGAGAGGAAGGTTTTCATAATATTTAATTCCTTAGTTTATTATTTTACCTCAAGAGAAGAATTAGTGATGATTCCATGACCAAAAATAGTAATAAGTGAATCTGAGTTCGAACCAATTGGTCTTACATCATCATATCATCATCAACGACTCAATAAATCCATTAATGAGCATTTATCTTAAATTATCGTATTTTACTATTCATCAAAATTCAAGTATTTTAGAAAAATCCCAAAAAATTACCCTAACCATTTTTCAATGTATAGAATCCAAAAATGAAATCCATTTTTCAAAAAAAAATTATAAATATGATGAATTTAATTTTTAATTAAAATCACAATTTACTCAAAAAACAACATTTTTAAAACATTTATATTCTTATTCCCTGATATAGGTATATCATACTTACACTTTAATCTTATTTATATTCTATCATAGGTAAGGTTACTATTCATTTGGTTATATAACTATTCATAAGGGTAAAATTACTATCCATAAGGGTGTGTTACTATTCCCCAAAAATTATGTTGGTCATATTAGACACCAAATGACTTACTGATCACAACTGTGTATATTAGATTTTTGAAATTCAAATCACAAAAGTGAAAAATTTATTTTTAAAGGTCAAAAAATACATATTAGTTCATTTTGTTGTGATTTCATGTGATTATATGACATAATTATAAGAAGGAAATTTCCATTGAAAACATTGAGTGGTTACAACTGGTTCAAGAAACTGAAGTAACCCGCTCCATGCCCCCAGCTTTCCTTGGGTTTTTCTAAGTAATAAACACCTAATTCACTATCATTGTAAAAGTCTCAAACATGAAAACATTTACTTGATATTGAATGGAATGGTTGATACCTTCCTTGAAGCATCTCGTCCTCGATAGCTCATCAACAAGGTATATTGGCTCAAAACACTGAAGCTCTATAAATTGTATCGAATATTCCATAATAGTCATCACACCCCACCCAGATGCATAAACTCAATATCATGATCTTCTCTCAGAGTATCGAGTAAAATGTAGTCATAAACAGGGATTTTCAATCCCCCTAAAACATATCTCACAGTGCATCATCCTGGTTCAAAATATCCAACTAGTGATTTGTTGTTTCCCAAAGAATTTATGTCATAATCATCACTCTCCTATTATGAGGTATCTACATATGTTTGAACATCAAAAAAGTTGTCTCTAGGAATATCTTAGTATCATGTGGACCGTCATGTCTTAAGAACATGGGAAGATGATGTTCTTGGAACACCCTCATCAGCATTTCCATAGACGAGGTCGGTTGTAGTACTCCATGTGCGGTTTGCATAAAGCACATAAAACCCTCATGAAACTGTGACTCAACACCAGTTTCTGGTAAAAAAATTACTTCCTTAGCTGTAACTATAGGAGGATATATGGGTATCCCATGTCCCACCACCTCTAGAGCATGGTCACTGAAACCCTCTTGACATACTGTTTCCGACGCTTTCGTCGGGGTGCACGCATCCGTCTATGGAGGACGCATAGCTGTTGCCCCGCATTTCCGCTTTCCAAAGGCTGGTGGCATCCTCTCCTTATTCAGGGATGTTTTCTCCTTGGTCGAAACCCAGATGATGGGATGTTGGTTCTTCCTTCCGTGGATTCCTCCTCGGAACTCGTCACCTAGTCTGGGTCTCCCTCACAGATTTAATATGTTGTTCATGAAACTCTTCCCAGTGCCATTTTTTCATGGACGTCGATTAATTACACTACTTCTGTCAGGACATTCCAAAGGGTCCGGTCAGGGCAGCAACCTTCAGTCGGGGGAGTAGTAACGTTGAGGCATCAGTAGCGTGTCTAAACGCTGGGGAATTGGTGTGTCTATATTTTTTCCCTTGTCATAGGGATTCTCGAGGGCGTGGAAGCTCGAGGCATCCCACATCGACCGCGGGGAATCATATGATATAGGCATGTATCTGAGGTTTTCCTCAGCTTACTATGTTTAACATAGGGTATGCCATAGGTTTAATGTCTAGAAGAGACGGATCGGCCTGATCAGAACACTAGATGGAGTGGATCAGATTGAGGAATTTCCCTTGAAGGGATGCCGATGTCAAGATCAGCTCATGGGCGGCTTCCCGGACGCTGTAGAGGGGAGTGGAGTGGCATTATCTCACCGGGATGTGGCAGCCCGGGTAAGAATCAGGGTGGATGATGGATGGGTGGATGGATGAAGTAGAGGGGGAATAAAATGGGACCATCTCAAGGGTGGCAGTAAAGTTGGGCTTGAGCCTCAAAGAGACCTCATACGCATCCCCGTGGTAGGGAATCAAAGTCCTCGTAGTTCAGATGAAATGTGGAATATAGTTTAACGTCATGCGGGACGGGGGTGAACCGACGTGGATGGGGTCGGAACAACCGGGTGATGGGCTTGAACCTCATGGAGGCTTCCTGCGTACCATACCTTGATATGGATCAAAGTCCTCGTAGTTCGGGCATGAATGGTGGGTGTCGATGAATTGACTTGAAAGAAAAGAGACTTTGGTCTAGATGGTGTGGGGCTTACACACTAGGTTGCCCAGGTGTTGGTGAACAGACATGAAGGAGGTCGGAATGACCAATGGGTGATGGGATTGAACCTCATGGAGGCCTCCTACGTACCATGCCTTGGCATGGATCAATGACCTCATAGTTCAGGTGGTGGTTTTTGTCAGCGAACCGACGTGAAGGTGAACTCGCGGGTCTATTGGTGGTGGGCTTGAATCTCAGGGAGGCTTCCTACGTACCACGCCTTGACATGGATCAAAGTCCTCGTAGTTCGGGAGGAAATGGTGGGTGTCGGCTAACCGACGTGAAGAAAGGACCTTGTTCCGATGGGAGATGGGCTTGAACCTCAGGGTGGCTTCCTACGTACCGTGCCTTGACATGGATCAAAGACCTTGTAGTTCGGGTTGGTCGCAACGGCTTGCCGTCAGACTGGAATGCAGTTTAACGTCATGTTGGACGAGGGTGGAACCTGACGTGAAGGAATTATGGGCAGTGGGCTTGAACCTCGTGGAGGCTTCCTACGTACCATGCCTTGACATGGATCAAAGACCTCGTAGTTCAAATGGATGTGCATTTTAATGTCATGCTAGACGAGGGCATACAGTTTAACGTCATGCTGGACGAGGTATTGTCATGGCCAATGCTTACTCTAACCCCACGTGAGTCGTGCTTGGTGTGAGAAACAAGAGGCAGCAGAGACCTGACGATCACGTCACGAAGGGTGCGTCCGTGAGAAACGAAGAGGGGATTACGCGTTAGATGGCCCATGGTGATGGGACTTACTCCAGGATGGAGGCCCGAAGTGCGACAAAGGGCAGTGGGAAAGGGGCTCCAATGGCCTTGGCAGTGGGGAAGTATGGAGGTGCATGGGTGCAACCTCCCGCAAGAGAGGCTAGGGGCTTACGCTCTGAGGCAGCCCTTTCCCCGTGGACAAACGCCACTCTGACAAGGAGGATCACATTCCATGTGAGGTAGAATTCATTCCCGTGGAGACGAGCAGCGTAAAGAATCTCCGAGCTAGGGGGACCCTACGTGCGAGGAACGGGGTCAGATCACAGTTTAATGTCATGTGTTGAGGACGAGGTGCTTGGAAGTTTAACGTCCTGGATCTCAGACGAGGTGGGTTTACTCCTCACCCCTAGGACTTACATAACCGGTACACTCTTCCCCTTGAGGAAAGGAAGGTACCAGCAAAGTCATGGTCAAGGGGGGTCACAGAGTGAACCATCGAGGGGTCCACGTTAGCATGACTATGCGAAGAATAAATAGCCGTTAGCGTGCCTATGCGAAGAAGCATTAGGCGAAGCAATGGTACGGGTGGTGTTGTCCATGGGACTTTGAAATCACGTTGTGAAAACCTGGAGGGTCGCACGGGAAGATGAATTGCCAAGAAAAAGAGTATGCTTTGCAAAGTGGAGTGCCTTGGCCTTAGCATGGGGCAGGGGTGTGAATGGGAGGTGCTTCGTGAAGTGGAATAGTATTTGCAGAGAACTACCTTGAGAAGCAGAGGTGCCTCGTGAATAAAGATGTTGTGAAGCAGTGTGCTTCATGATGTATAGTGACCCTGCCTTGGCATGTGGATCACTAGTACAGGATAGGTGTTTCGCGAAGCATAAACTCTCCGCAGCTGCCCGGGTTCCCTTGGGAATCCCCTTCCTTCGCGAATGCCATTAGGCTTCGTGAAGGGAATCCCTCTCGAAAGAGGGGCTCAAAACGAGACAAGGCTAAGGCATCTCGCGAAGAAAAAATACCTCGCGTAGCTCATGATTCTCGGGGTGAAGGGTGCTTCGCGATTCGGGAGTTGAGAAGCCGAAAGGTTGGATCGTCCGTCCTCGTGGACTCAGGGGGGAGGCCAGTATTTAAAAGAAAGGGGCGTCGTGAAGCAGAGATCACATGACGCGAATGGGCAGCGGGTGCTTCGCGGTGGGCTCGCGAACGTCAGGCCGTTTGTGGAGCATTACCGCCTCCTCTGCTTCGCGGCAGGCTCGTGAATGTCAGGACGTTCATGGAGCGTTACCGCCTCAGGAGCCTCGCAACACGCTCGCGAATATCAGGACGTTCACAGAGCATTACCGCCTCAGGAGCTTCACGGCGCGCTCACGAACATCAGGTCGTTCGTGGAGCGTTACCGCCTCAGGAGCTTCGCGGCGACCACGTTGCTGGGGTGCGCTCTGCGGATGAGCTTCACGGGGAAAGTTGTGGGCTTATTTTCCTTCTTCATTGGTCGTCCAATATTTTGGTTCCAACAAATTCCCCCCCCCCCCCCTCATACTTGGAGCCGCAGAGGGATCAAGTGTCGAAGTCTGAGGGAAATTCACCAAAATTATCAGCTCCTCGCGATGCCGCCTCACGAAGAGGGTGCGCGGGGCGGAAAGCGGCCGCGTGGTCCGAATGCGGCGCGATGCTCCGCGCGGGCAGGACGCGCCACGATGCTCCGGGGTTGCCGCCTATAAATAGGGTGGCTGAACTCTCTTTTGTCCTCTCGCGACTTTTGTCCTTTTGTGCTCTCGACTTAGCGAAGCTTCGTGTACTCCGTGTCTTCTCTCCGAGAATCGAGCTTCGCAGTGAACCACGATTCTCCAACTCCGCGACCGTGCCAAGGGAACTTCTATTTTCTAGCCTAGGCCAGGCTCCATGGCTTGGTTTTGCGCCTGAGCTTCATGATAGATCTTCGTGAGCAACCTTCACAACCCGGCCTGAAATTGTTTCGAGTTTCGAAACCGAAATGGCCCATACAGAAGCTGTGTTGGGGGTGCTTGCAGACGCCACTCGGAGGGATGAGATTGCTAACTGTTTGGGCCTTTGAGAGATGGTCTGAAGTCACTCGGACCATAATTCTTTGAAAGCACTACTATCAGAGAGTCAGAAGAACTACCTGCAGTGCAAGAAGCTGCCCTTGTATAGCTTCGGGCTGAGGGATGATGTCCTCATCCCTGAGGCGAGTAGGGATGAACCAGCTTGCTCGTTCAGGAGCACGCCATGCCGGCGCCAGTTGTTCAGGGCGGCCGATGGTCATGCGTGGGAGGACTTCACACCTGTCATTGCTGACTGTTTCTACAACCATGTGAACAATATTGACGGAAATCCACTGCAACCGGAGACGTCCCCTCCTCTGTACCGCACCATGCTGAAGGCGACTTTGCAAGATTCGAAGAAGGGGTGGTCTGATTAGTGGGACCTGCGCCAGGGTGGAAACTTCACCAATGATCGGCATGGGTCTATTGGGTAGGCGCCTCATGCGAGGAGTTTGGGGCCGAGTTGAGGAGAGTGGGTTTGTATGAGGCAGCATGGGCCTCCCAATTCTACATTTACCAACCGAAACATCTGATGTCGGAGCTACTAAGTAGATGGTCATCTAGGACCAATACTTTTCACCTACACCATGGGGTGGTGGGCATCAGTCTGTGGGATGTCCACCAAATTTCGGGGGTCCTGATCTTGGGGGCCATGTATGATGAGTTCCTCCCCGTTATGAGTGTGTGGGAGGATCCAGAGCAGATGTTGCGACTGGGGTCGGCGCTAATGGAACTGGTCCTTGGAGAGGACAAGGAGGTAGTGAGGGATGTCCACATTAAGAAGTGGTTCGAGGGGTTCCTGAACTTCCCGGAGAATCGAGAGTTCCCTTTGAGGCCTTGAACTTGTCCGAAGGCGGATCAACGGGGAAAGGAGCACTCGTATTGGCGGGCCTTGGAGTACAGCCAATGGAAGACTTGGGGTTTCAGTGTCAGCACTGAACAGCAGCCGATAGTCAGGCTGGCGGCATTCATCGCGGCCCTTATCTGTGGTTGGATCCTACCGATGAGGGATACCAGCATGGGGGTGTGGCCCAGCTCATTCATCTTGGTGTCTATGATGGCCATGGGGCAGCGGGTCAATCTGGGGATTCCAATGCTCGCCAAGCTATACAAGATGTTACGGCACGTTAGCGAGGGCAAGAATCTGCCAAGGATATGCGGGCCCTTCCACCTTCTTTATGGGTGGATTACGGCGCATATCAGCAGGATTTATGAGTATCCAAACCCTATCTTGCCGCCGGGATAAAACTTCCTCCCCTCCATTCTGAATGCAGTCAAGAGCTTCTCATTCAAACTAACTGTACCGATGGTGTTGAACCGGGTGTGGAGGGTGGATGAGTTTAACTTCCCCCTGTTTCCATTGCCGACGGGGGTACTCACTGACGATGGGCAGGGAACGGAAGAGCACTGTGCTTATCTCCTGGCCTTTAGGGGCGGAGTTTTGGTGGCACGAGTGGATCGTGAGCTGCTCTATGAACCGTACACCCTGCATCGGTTTGTGAGGCAGTTCTAGTGCCACCAGCGGATGACCCCGTAGGTCTACTGGGAGGTGCGTCATGAAGAGAACTCGTGTGTGATGAGGCAGTTGTGGCTTATGTTAACACGTGGAGATGGGAAGATGCGAATTGCATTGTCTCCATCCACTACTGCTTTAGGATTGGTGAGGGAGTATGCCATCAGCTGGGAGGCTGCTTATCTGGGCGAGATGCTGAGGCAGCCAACCGTTCGAGTTGGTGACGTAAGGCCTCCCCTTTCCCGAGGTCAGGGCCGGAGGGCAGCAAGGGCCTCTCGCGGTGGCGGGGCTACCATGGCGGTGAGACCCGCACTGGCCGAGGGTGTGGCAGAAGTGGCAGATCTGGTGATTCCAGAAGAGCAGAGCCATCTGTAGGGGTGGTCGTCGAGGGGATTTCGTAGGATATCCACTTAGGCTCCATGGAAGCGACTATGCCACAATGACATGCCAGAGGATGCCATTTTTTCAGAGGCCTGGGACACTTGGGATGTCAACCGGAAATTCCTCAGTCCACCCGAGATGTGGGCGCACTTGAATCGCCTCGGGATGGAGTTACCAGGCATAGGCCCGGTCCGAGCTAGTTTCACGGCGTCTCCGGCGGAGGCGGAGTAATACTTGGACGAGCTGGAGGACTACGTTCACTCTAGTGGAGTCCCACGCCCAATGACAGACCGGGTGAGGGTACTGCTGGATCGGAGGGTTCCCCCACAGCTGTCAGCTGCCGATATGAGGGAGCGCTTCCCCCTGCTGAAATAATCAGAGGACTCCTCTCGGGAGGATGAGGCTGGAGGAGGGAGCCCGTTGGTGTAGGGAGAAGTCAGAGACTAAGACTCATATTCTGATGATTTCGTAGAGGCTCTTGAGGTAGCATTCCGAGCTTCTTTCCTCATGGTCCGTTCTCGGGCCATCATGGATTTCTCAAAGTTGTTTGAACCATATAGGAGGATCTTGTATGCAGTTATCGCTCTCGCCCCTTAGCGGGTGACGATGCAGGACCTTCAGAACGAGCGCCTACGGCTGCATCCAGTTCTGTGTCTGGTGGGGCCAGAGCACCCGAGGTGGCTCCTCCAGAATCTCCATACCTTCCAACAGTATATAGAGGGCCACGCCTCAGGGTCCCGTCAGCATCGACTCAAGAGAAACACTATGAGTTCGATCTCTGTAAGTTTCCTCTACTGGATTCATTGATGTCATATGTAGATTGTGCCAACTAGCGTTTATACCCCTCTCTGTTGTACAGTTCTCCGACTGGCATGGGCTGTTGTGGCTAGGCTGGTCGGGATGTCTGGTGGCATCCCTCCTAGGGGCATGCCGGTGATGGTGGAGATATTCCCCCCATCTCCCCGAGCTGCAACACACACCATCATTGGCAGGACCACCAGCAGGGTTGTGCCCGAGGTTATTGAGGTGGAATATGATAAAGAGGATCAATTGGCCACCCCAAGTCTCGTCACGCCTGCTCTGGCGCTAGATGATGAACCGGATTCAATGCCAGATGCAAATCCTACCGAGTACTTCTTGTGGGCGTATCCTGCATACGAGCCTATCAATCGCACAGACTGGGACAAAACGGCCTCCGACGAAGAAGACAGTAGCATAGTCTGTCGCCGATCGTGGAAGCTAATCACGCGCTTCATCAAGGACACCCCCATGCTCTATGGCTAAACAAAATGGATAGACTTCGCTCCCAGTTGCGTGAACTATGCGCTGGGGGATTGGATGCCCAACGTCCTCATGCACTAATCCGTGATCTCATGGCCGAGAAGATCCGGGAGTATGATGGCAAGCTCAGCATGGGCTGGCAGCGGAGGAAGGAGACAAACATCAAGAAGCTCCAGGAGGCTGAAAGTGAGGTCCAACAGCTACAGGCCCAGGCGGATGAGCACTCAGCCTCTCTTAATACACAATCTAAGCTGATCTCACGGTTGAAGGCCCAGCTGGCAGAGGCAGAAGAGAATATAAGTCAAGCTTCTGGAAAGATGGCTTCCATTCAGGCTGGCATAGAGAGGGTCAGGGCCAAGGCTGACGAGTTGTACCCCACTGCTGCTGAGGAGGAGCAGAAGCTGAGTCAGCGGCAGCAATTCCTGGGTGCCACAAGTCGAAGGGTGGTGGAGCTGCAACGCTCTTTTGACGGGATCAACCCTTCCATGGGGGGAGTTGACCCCCGGGTACTGTAACAAATTACAAACATTTTAATGGTACTTTTGTGCTTCAATTTTTCTTCTTTTGAATTTCGTATCATGCACGATTTCCACTAATTATGTCGGTTCATTACATCCCTATAATGTTTGTGGGACGTTCGGCGATAATTCCCCAAGCTCACATGGGTCAAGCCCAATATGAGAAATAGGAGATAGTTGCCTCATCGTCCCACCCAACATAGGATTGGAGACCAAGATTCGGGCATCCGGGGTTTGGATAACCAGTCTGGATTTCCGAAAGATGGGAGAGGCCTGGCCGGAGAAGGAAGTTCTCAAAAAAGCCGAATTACCATTTCTTCAACTTGCTCTTATGCACGAACGTTGTGACGCCATGGGCGCTAAAATTGGTCCAAACAGATGGAAATGGGAAGTGCGAATCACAATACCCAAGATTTGGAACACTGTGGGGATGGCGTGACAATAAGGGACAAACGTTAGCCGTGGTAGAGAAACGATATCCTTACTGCGTTAGCCTGAAATGGGGACAACAAATGAGGGGTGATCGTTGACCATGTTAGAAACATGGGACCAGTTCACAAATTTTGTCAATCAATCCTTCGGGACGTTGGCCTAGTACAGTAGGCAGACCATAGGTTTAGCACCCATACTATTAGGGGGTCCTTCCAAACATGACCAGTCTTCCGGAATGTTGGCCTAGGACGGTAGGTGAGCCGATGGGGCATGAGACCAGGTCGTTAGGGGGTCCCTTCAGACATGAAAGGGGACAAGGGTCCGAATAAGGGTCACACAAAGTGTGGAATATGGAGTGATGGTTTGTCCGAATAGAATCCAACAATCATGTAATTACACCACCGTGGTGGGAGTACGCCAAATGGGCGCATCGGTTTGATTATGGATCCTTCCTTCTTTGCGATAGGGCCTCTCTAGAGAGGGGGTGTGTCGCTTCCCAATGGGATCTTGGGGGATCCTGAACTTGTTCAGGGTTGAATCATAGTTACATGGTCCTCTATGAGGGGTCCGACCAGGGGGCTGGAAAGGGGAAGAATAGTATTAATGATTCTTATGGGATGGACCCTAGGCCAAATACCAGGGTGTCTCTATGTATCCCATGAGGATGGTAATCAAGCCATACGTAGTTCTGAAAGCGCAGTTTAACGTCATGCGGGACGATGAGAAGCCTGGCCGTGTTGGTACACATCCTGCCAAAACTACTAAGCCCACGTGAGTCATGATCGATGTGGGAAACAAGTAGTGGTGGGACTTTCCCAACACAGAAAGGGGGTAGGTTAGGGTGAGGGGATGCTCGGTGAATACCGGTCCCATAATACTAACGTGACCAGGTGTCACACCTAGATGCGTGAAGAGATAGAGCTGAGTATGTTGGAATCCAACTTGAACATGAGGAAGTGGAAATGTGTGAATCATGACGCTTGAGATTTAGATCACAATGAAGGTGGCGTGACGATAGAGGATAACTGTTAATCGTGGCGGAAAAACAGTATCCATATCGCGTTATCCTAGAATGGGGACAGACAAATGAGGGTCGACCGTTGACCATGTTTGAAACACTGGGCCATGTCACAAATGTTGTCATAGATCCGTAGGGATGCTGGCCCAAAACGATCGGAGGGCCCTTAGGTCCAGCATTCGTGGAGAGCCCTTAATCCTAGTATCCATGTCTTCTGAGGGTCGCTTTTGATGTGGAAGAGGATGAGGATCCAAATATCGAGCTCATGAAGCTTGGTCATGGGACGAGGGGAATGTCCCCATGAAAATCCCACACTTCGGGATCTTTGTCAAAATGCATCTGAATACGAAAATGAGACTTATTAGATAGAGGGATTAGAATCCTTTCCCATAGGGAGATCATAGTTTAGGGTCGTAGAATTCGGACCATGGGTGGGAGGAAGCATAGGAGGCACGTGACGGGTACTTGCGAAAGCCCGACGTGGATGGGAACCGGGGGTGTGTATAGTGTGGTGAACAACCCGACATGAACGAGGACATAATCCCATACCACACCGCACAACCTCCCTTGAGATGGGTTTTAGGTCAAGGAACTGAAAGCTGAAGTTGAGCTAGGCCCGAAGCAAAGCGCAAGGGAGTTCCTACGTACCCCATGGGGATGGGGATCAAGCTGCACGTAGTTCTCGAAAGGGTATTAGTTTAAGGTCTTAGAGCTCGGATCATGTAGGGGTAAGGAGAGCATGGGACAAATGGTAAGGTGGTTTACAAAACCTGATGTGAATGAGGACATAAGCCCTACTTACCATGCGTTCTTTGGGTATTGCTTGAGTCAAGGGACCGAACATGAAAGTTAGGCGGGGCCCGCGGGGAAGTTCATGGGCACTCCTACGTATCCCACGAGGATTGGAATCAATCCATACATAGTTCTGAAGGGTGGCATGGTAAGATACTGGTGCCCGGGAAAAAGGGAAGTGTGGGCGTGGCCCTTGCACCGAAAAAAGCGGAATTTGATAAATCTTGTTTTTCCTTTAAGGTGAGTGGTTTTTTTTGTGAAGCGACAGGCCTAGGGTATTAAGCCCTTGTGTCACCAAAAGAATCAATCCTTGATAGGTGTTGACAAATGGAAGGGCACATGACCATTACCCAACGTGATGTCCTCTACAATGAGGTCATCACAATGCAGTGCCGTTTTTCGTCGTGCGGCCAGGACGATAATGTCACAGTTTAAGGTCGTGTGATAGGACCAAGCATGCATTTTAACGTCATGCAGCGCAGACGTAGCAGAGGTGATTCTAGGCGGGGAATCTGTATGGTGTCGTGTGGCATAACCTGCGTGAATGAGGACATGATCCCTCATCACACCATGCAGTCCCGTAGTCAGGGTCCCAAAGGTAGGATGTTGAACTCAAACTGGACCCAAAGACAAGAGGTTTGGGTGTTCCTACGTATCATAGGGGGGCGGGAATCAAGACAGACTTAGTTCTTGGGAGATCTTAGTTTATGGTCTTTAGAGCTCGGACCACGAGTGGATGAAAAATTTCCAGGTAAGCGCAGACCTCAACCCAATCCCTAAGCCCACATGAGTTAAACGCATTATGGGAAACAAGGGGGTAAGATCCTTATCGCAATACCTGAAACATCCATCGAGGGTAAGTTGGTGAAGATCCCTGAAGTACGCCTTTGACATAGCTTTGTTCCTCCAACGCGTAGACGTGCACGGAGGAATAGTACCAAGAGTTTCAAATCTCTACTTGGACATGATGAGACTGGAGAAGGATGTGAATCATGTAACCTATATTTTGGCCTTAATGGGGTTGGCATGGCGATAGAAGATAACCATTATCCGTGGTGGAAAAATAGTCTCCATATCGCGTAAGCCTGAGGTGGTAACAACAAACGAGCATCGACCGCTGACCATATTCACAACGTGGGATTTTTATCGATTTGTTGTCTGAAACCCTCGGTGGCATTGGCCCGTAACGGTAGGAGATCCCTTGGGCGTGGTATCCAGGCCAATCGTGGGGGTCCCTCCGGGTGTGAAATATGATGGAAGCCCTGATGGAGGGATACGCAAAGCCTGAAAAGCGGGTGCGGATGTGTCCGAGTAATGTCCGACATTCCAGGTAATAAACCGGAGTACCTTTAGGCACATTGGTGAACCGCCGAAGAGGGTCGACGAAACAGCTCGGGAGGGAGATGTACATGGCGTGTTCATTATAAGACCGACGTGAATGAGGACATAATCCCACACCAACCATATAATCTCCTCGTGGAAGAAGGGTAGGCCAAGGGGCCAAGGTGGGATGAAGATTTTCGAGAGGTGGGGATGGACCCAAATCTTAGATATTCAGGTGATCCTACGTATCCCATAAGGATGGTAATGAAGCCACACGTAGTTCTAGACGATACCCAGGGGCAGGATACCCTATCAAGGGCGTATGTAGTGTAGCGAATAATGAGGAGATAATCCTGCACCACTCCGCACGGTCCCCTAGTAAATTACCTGGGCCAGGGGCCCGAGAAGGCCACGGGGCCTGATGGTTGGGTTTTGGTCAGAAAGGCCTGGCCTACTCACAGTTTAACATCTTGCAGTAAGGAAGATGGTTGGGGAATAGGAACCCCTAGACAGAGGAGTTGTATGGTATGGCAAACAAACCGACGTGAATGTGGACATAATCCCTCACCACACCATACACTCTGGGTAAGAACTTGGGATAGGGCTCGGGAAGGCCAAGGGGCCTGAGGCTAGGCCTCGGTGAGGGAGGCCTAAGGCTGGACCTCAGTCAGGACGGCCTGACTAACTTGAAGTTTAACATCTTGCAGCAAGGACGGGGGTCGTGGGCCCGGAAAGGCCAAGGGGCCTGAGGTTAGGCATCGGTCAGAAAGGCCCAACCAGTTTGCAGTTTAATGTCTTGCATGAGGATGGGGAAAGAGATAACTGCATCTCATCCGGGGTTGTGTACGGCATGGAAATTATCCCGGTGTGAATGAGGGCGTAATCCTACACCATGTCGTAAATCCCTTATAAGAGAATCGGGGTCGTGGGCCCGACCAATGGCACCACCCGGAGGGAAGTTTGTTGCTTCGGGATGGGGCAGAATGAATCACTGCACTCGATGTTTGGGACATCTCGGGGTGGACCCGAAGATCCAGGACACTGCTGACTATGTTCGAAACACAGTGTTCCTATGGTGACCTGATATGGGAGCAAAAAATGAGTGTCGACCATTGACCAAATTCACAATGCGGGACTTGTATCGGCTTGTTGCTCGGAAACCCTCGGGGGTGTTGGCCTGTATCGGTAGGAGAGCCCTTGGGAGTGGTATCCAGGCCATTCTTGGGGGTCCCTCTGGGTGAATAAAGTGATGGCATCCCAGTCAAGGAGTGGGTGAAGCATAGTTGTACCCATCCATGAAAGAGGAGAACATCTCCAAGGGGGACGTGCAGCTGGGTCGAGGCTTGCTCGATGTGAGTTGGGGAAAAAGTGTGAACCCTGTCATATATCTTGACCTGAGGGGAAGATTTTGGCTTTTGGGCAGTGCCAACATATGAAATGTCCGGGCATTCCTATGTATCCCATTAGGATGGGAATCAAGCCATACATAGTTCTTGAAGGCCATGCAGTTTAATGTCGTGTGGTAAGGACGTGGGAGAATAGAAGAATGGGAGTGGGCACATGGTGTGACCCTTATAATCCTTGTATGAGAGGGGATTAGAAATCTCATCCTCATCATGCAAGGATCCTCTAAGGAAACTATACCCAGGGGAACAGTGAAAGAGAAGAGCTCGGGGCTGGGCTCAAGACAAGACATATGAGCGTTCCTACGTATCCCATTAGGATGGGAATCAATCCATACGTAGTTCTTGAAGGCCATGCAGTTTAACGTTGTGTGGTAAGGAAGTGGGATGCATCTCATTTGGGGATATGTACGGTACGGTGGGTAACCCGACGTGAATGAGGACGTGTCCCACACCACACCGTACAATCCCATAAGAGAGCCTGAGTCGACGAGGCCCAAGGGGCCTGAGGATGAGCCTCGGTCATGGAGGCCTGACCGGCTTGCAGTTTAACGTCTTACAGTAAGGACAGGGGCCAGGGGCCCGAAGAGGCCAAGGGTCCTGAGGCTGAGCCTTGGTTCGGAAGGCCTGACCGGCTTGTAGTATAACGTCTTATAGTAAGGATGGGGGGGATCTTAGTTTAAGGTCATAGATCTCGGACCATTTTTCAGTTTATCATCTTGCAGGAAGATGGTGTAGTTTTGGGTCGTGCGGGACCGTAACATGTAGTTTAGGGTTGGGCGGGACCGTAACATGCATTTTAGGGTCGTGCAGGACCATAACATGCAGTTTAGTGTCGTGTGGGACCGTAACGTGCAGTTTAGGGTTGTGGGGGACCGTAACATGCAGTTTAGGGTCGTGTCAGACCGTACAGTTTAAGGTCATGCCGGACCAATGATGCTTAGGCAAAGTACTGCTTGAGGAACTTGGCGTTGGTGGGAGGAGTTATGCGCTCACCATCTGTGGTCACCAAGGAGTATGCTCCGTTGGGGTAAACCTTATGGATGACATAAGGTCCTTCCCATTTGGGCTCTAGCTTGGGCGGGTTCCTATCGGGGATCATTGGCACTCGAAGGGCCAACATTAAGTCTCCCTACATAAAAGAGCGAAGGCGAACCTTCTTGTTAAAGGCTCTGGCTATCTTATTCTGATGCCTTTCCAGATTGTGTAGGGCACGAAGCCTATTCTCATCCAGTGCTTCCAATTCAGCTAGACGGATTTCAGCCACCATATCTAGTGACTGCTGGTCATAGACTGCAGTGCGTAACGATGGCAGCTGGATCTCAATGGGTAGGATGGCCTCAGCCCCATACACTAGGGAATATGGGGTCACCTGGGTGGAATTTCGAGTCGTCGTCCGATAATCCCAGAGGGCGTTGGGGAGCTTGTCCGTCCAACATTTCTTGTTCTGACCAACCATCTTTTGCATAATGTTAGAGAGGGTTTTTTTGAATGACTCGATCTGTTCATTTGCCTATGCATGATAGCGAGAGGTATGGTTCGAATGGATATTATACTTGGAATAAAATTTCTTCAGCTCAGCCGCTCGGAAGTTGTTTCCATTATCGGTGAGGACAGCGTGAGGGACCCAAAACCGGTGGATGATATTGGAGCTCACAAAGTCGACGATGGAACGGGCCTTGACCTCTTTGAGTGGAACTGCCTCTTCCCACTTGGAGAAGAAATCTGTAGCAGTTAGGATGAACCTACACTGGCGAGCTATTTCTGGTGGATATGGTCCCACTATATCGATTCCCCACACCGCAAATGGCCAAGAATACTTGGTGGAGTGGAAAAGCTCTGGCGGCCGATGCAGGAAGTTGGCATGAATTTGGAACGCGTGGAATCTCTTGGAAAACTCGATACAATCATGGATCATAGAGGGCCAAAAGTACCCCAAACTCTGGATTTGATGGGACAGCTTTGGCCCAGCTTGGTGGGAACCACAGGAACCGGCGTGAACCTCTTGCATAACCTGAGAAATCTTGACTCCTTGAATGCAACGGAGGATAATGTCATCGAAGCTCCTCTTATAGAGGATCTTCTCAAGACTAGGACCACTCTAGAGGGTAAATTGCAGCGCACGGTGTCAGATTCGCTCGCGCTCGGCCCGTTCGTCTGGGAGGCAACCATTTTGGAGATACTCGACAAAAGGTTCCCTCCAGTCGGGAGTGGCCTCAACCACTGTGTCTGACAAACCTGGGACCCCTGATGTAGAAGGTCTGGCGGTGAGATGACTTACCCACAGGCCGTCATTTTCCTCTGGGGTGATGGGGGAAATGACTCTCCGGTGTGCCACATGTATGATCAAATCATCTTGCTCGGGTTCTGCGAGCGACGTAGCTAAGCCAGGAAAAGCGTCTGCTCGACCGTTCTGTGACCGAGGGACATGGGTAACCTCTGGTCGAGAAGGGAAGTGGGCCATTAGACAGAGGGTGCACTCCAACAATGGCACAAGCTTCAGCTTCCTGACGACATAGTCTCCATTGACCTGCTTGATAACCAGCTCAGAATCCCCTTTCACATGTAGATGGGGCACATCGATCTCAAGGGCCAACTCAAGGCCAGTGATTAGAGCCTGGTACTCGGCCTTGTTTTTGGTGAAGCCTTCTAACAACAGGAATGAGTATGGAAGGACCGCTTGCACCGGGGTGATGAAGACGATACCCAGACCCACTCTGTTGAGCTTAGGATCGTTGAACCTCCTACCGATGGGGCTCCGGGAGGCACCATCGAAGTGCATTTTCCAGCATGAGACGACATGATCGACTGAGAGGATCGTCTCATTAGGAAAATACAGGTCCATGGATTGATCCGCGGAGGTTTGATGGGTAGCTAAAAAGTATGCCAATGCCTGTCCCTTGATGGCCTTCTGAGGGACGAACCTGATATCAAACTGCTGGAGGATCACCGCCCACCGCGCTAGTCAGCCAGTCAACATGGGGCGGTTCAGGATGTACTTCAGTGGGTCTACCCGAGAGACCCATTGTACCTCATGGTGGTGTAGGTAATGCCGCAACTTCTGTACGGAAAAAATGAGCGCAAGGCAGCTCTTTTTGACAGGGGAGTATCTAATCTATGTATCGAGAAGCATGCAGCTAAGATAGTAGAGACTGTTCTTTGTAACCTTGTTATTCTTCTGGGTGAGAAGTGCGCCGAGGCACAATTCCAGGGTAGTCACGTAATGGACCAGCGGCTTTCCAGATATGGGTGGCATCAAAACCGTAGGTTGGAGCAGATACTGCTTGATTTCCACGAAGGCGGTCTAACACTATTCATCCCATTCATAGGTGGTGCCTTCCTTCATGATCCGGAAAAAGGGCTTACACTTGCCGGCCAGATTCACGATGAACCGGCGTATATAAGATAAGTGTCCTTGGAGACCTCGAAGTTCCTGAATATTGCTCGGGGGAGGCATTTGGATGATGGCCTTGATCTTCTCTGGGTCGATCTCAATGCCCCGGTATCTAACAACAAATCCAAGAAATTTCCTGGAGGTGACCCCGAAGGCACACTTTAACGGGTTCATCTTCAGGTGGCAGGAATAGAGGAAACTGAACACTTTCTCAAGGTCTTTGAGATGGTCCTGGAGCTGGCAAGATTTGACCACTAGATCATCCACGTAGCATTCCACTATAATCCTGAGAATCGGCTTGAATATACGATGCATGTCCCCCTGATAAGTGGCACCTGCATTTTTCAGGCCGAAGGGCATAACCTGGTAACAAAAAGTACCTTGGGGAGCCCAGAAGGAAGTGGACTCCTCGTCCTCGGGGGCCATCCGGATTTGGTTGTACCCAGAATACCCATCCATGAAATAGAGGGCCTAGAACCCGGCTGTGGAATCAATCAATAACTCAGTCACCGGGAGGGGAAAGTCATCCTTTATGCAGTGGCGATTGAGATCGTGGAAGTCGATGCAGACTCTGATCTGCCCGTTCTTCTTCCTGACTGGCACAATGTTGGCAAGCCACTTGGGGTACTGGACTTCCTTGAAGAAGCTGGATTTGATAATCTTGTCAACTTCGGCCTCAACCATGGCACCGTGAGAAGGGTGCATCTTTCTGGGAGGCTTCTTAAACCCACAATGGTTTGACGGGAGGCCCAGGAGGTGAATGGCTTCCTGAGGATCTAGTTCTGGCATCTCGCCGTAACTCCAGGCAAACACATCACTGTGTTGTTTGAGAAAGTCTACGTACAGCTACTATTCCTCGGGGGACATGGCTGTACTGATCAATGTGGGTCTCGGATATGCCTCACTGCCAAGATTCACCTATACCAGTTCATCAACTGTGGTAGAGACGCCTTCCTCAAAGGTGGGGGGAGCGTCCTCCAGATCTTCCTCTCCACCCGTGGAGGGATTTCCTGCAAGGGGAGATGCTTCTGAGCTATCAATCCCTAACGGGAAGCTGGTGCCGGCTTGGGCAGCAGTGGTCACCATATCAGGAGACCCATGCACCACTGAGACCATATAAATGAAGGAACTCGATCCTATTTCATCTGGCCTTTGGCCTAAGGGGGCACATTTGATGACATCAAAGCAGTGGTGACGCGTCGGCCTGAGTCGGTTGATTCTAGCCTAGCGGAAGAGACACGTATGATGTACTTCCATTGTCATAAGCTTGACATTCCCATACCGAATAGGGGTAGGAGGTTCTAGGATCTCCTGGTCCTGGTTGGTGTAGGAGTACGAGGTGATTTTCCATCGTCGCTTGGACATGGTAACATGCCTTCCTTTCGTACCTGAAACAGAAAAACACTACCCCATGTCGGGGGTCGTGGCCTCCAATCGAGGGATTGGGAAGATGTAGGCATCATCCAGGCTTGCCCGGGGATCACTTGTGACCGGGGTAGGTTCATCCTCACTTTCTAGGATTTGCATATCCTTTCTCTTGTAATATTCGGCGTCCAGATAGCGGGATTCACGAGAGGTGAAAGGAGACGCATCTCCTTGGAGCACGCCCACTCGACTCGTGATGGAGTATTTGAGGCATTGGTGATACGACGAAGGGACCGCTTCATATAGGTGGAGCCATGGCCTGCCCATCAATGAGTTGTAGGCGGTGTCCTGGGAGACTACCATGAACTCGGTGCTGGAAATTAGGCCACCGAACTGGGTCTTCAGGCGGATCTTGCCGACTGGAGATTTCTCAGTCCTGTCGTATCCCTAGATTCTGAGGTCGGAGGGAGTTAAATCATCTTCCGACAAACCCAACTTTCGCAGTGTCTGAGTCGGGATTAGGTTGATCCCATAACCCGTGTCAACGAGGCAGTGGCAGACTTCCACGCCATTGAACTGTCCAGTGACGTACATTGGGTGAATATGCCCATGTATGGGAGGGTCTTCATCTTCACCGGGGAATGAGATAACTGCCTGGCATTCGGCATTCTCAATTGCCTCGGCGTGGAAGGCTTCCGCAGCTGCTACCTCTATCTCAAACTGAAGAGGGCTCTTTAGGGCCTCGGCAAGTGATTCGCGCATTTCAGACGATAGGCGAAGGGCATCATGGATAGAAAGCCTTGCTGGAATGTTGGCCAGGTGCTTTAGGACATCGTACTTTCGTGCCAAGCACGAGCCTCTTCTTACAGGGGTTCGTTCTGCAGTTGGAGGCATGGCGGGTCCTGCCGGTTGAACCGGCGGCTGGCTAGTACTGGGTACATCCCGCTGCCTACTAGTTGAAGCCTGGAGAGTAGCTTCCAGATTAGAATCGGACAACGAAGATTGGCCTGTAGCTGGACAAGACTGATCACGATACGGATGAGGCAGCTATGCCTGATCTAGTAACACAAACGGTGGTAGAGGTAGAGCTGAGGGCATCAGATGAGGTTGTGCATGTTGGGATCTGCGCTGAGCATGTTATCTGGTTTCAGTAGCGTGCAAGGCTTGACGGAAATCGCCCGCTGACGTGCCTTGACGACCTGTGTGGTTACGGTTCTGCTGATGTTGGCGTCGGCTTGGGACATTGGGGAGGTTTGTCTGGTGTTCCCCCTCGTCGGGAGCCATATAGGGCTTTAACAGCTCCACGGTGTTAACCGAAGCATACCCATGGCTGTCGCTCGATGACTCATCTGTCACCGAGCGGATTTTGGGAGGAATCCCCATTTCAGGGGGCATAAAGTCTTCAAGAGTGCGGGATGACTATGTCAGAGGTGGAGCGCATTGCTTCTTCTTGCATCGTCGCTGCTTGCCCTTTTGGGAAGAGGTCGGCTGTGATGACGATGCAGAGGTACTGTCTACTTCCTCCGAAGGCTCCGGCTGATTCAGGCATGCCTGAATGATACCATGGGCACGGGCGATGGTTTTTCAAGCCATCCAGTCATCGTATTTCTGGGACCCATGGCTAGGAACCTGCTGCCACTCTCCTTCGTTGTCGCTACCGATCTCTGACCCTACAAAGACACCCGCTACTTGTGTCGGTGTTGGGCCCAACCTGACTATGTTGTTGTCGACCTGGTCTTGAACCCAGTCTTTAAACACATAGCATTTCTTGAGGGTGTTCCCCAGAATCTGATGATAGGGATAGTAATTGGGTTGATCGGTGAGATTCACCTCTGCCGGCCTTTTGCACTCTGGCAAGCGCACATTCCCTTGCTCTAGAGCACTTCGGAAGTAACCGGGGACCTGATTCTCATTGAACGAGTAAGTCTGGTGACTTCTTTCTGGATAGGGGGCTCTGGGAGCCTGGTCCTGACGAGGGACCGGAGGGGCCTGCCGAGGAGGTGGTTCCTAATTGTCTCGCCTAGGTGGTGGTGGCGCATTGTGTGGGGGAACCTGACGATTCTGAGGTGGTCATTGCTAAGCAGAAGCATGCGCTTAAGGTGGAGGACCTATGCGGGGTTACGGGGTCGGCGCTGCTGGCAGTAATTCCATCTACCTGGGGGCTTCTATTTGGGCCACCACAGCGGGTTCGGCTCTGGAATCCCTCCTAGCTGGGATCACAGGGGGTGGCAGACGTGCCTGACTAGCCTTTTGCAGAGCCTTCTCGAGGCGCTGAGCCTTATCTGAGAAATCTCGGAACCCTACAGGGTAGTTCTGGGTGATCAGGGAAGGAACCATCTCTGTTTTAACGTTCCCTACACACAACGTCAGTAATTTATCCTGATTCAGTGGCATGTCGATGGAGTATGTAAGTCCCTTCCACTGGGCGATGAAGTCCGTGACTCGCTCATCAGGCCTTTGTTTGAACTTGAAGAGGTCTGTGATGCTGGTCTTTCGCGTGGTGGATCTGAACTAGTAAAGGAACTGTCGGCGGAGATCCTCCCAGCCGGTCACCGATCTGATAGGGAGCTGGTTGTACCAGACGAATGTGGGGCCCTCCAATTTCTGCCCGAAACATCGGATCTTGGTGGCTTCTTACTAGGTCGGGGTCCCCAGCATGGGGTCGCACCTGAAAGAAAAGTGGGCCAAGTGCTGCAGCGGGTCCCCTGTCCTGTAGAAGGGAGAGAAAGTGGGGTTCCCAAAACCCGGGGGTGTGGTCATATCATCTACCCACGCGGGATATGGATTTCCATCCGGTGGGACTACAACCTTCTGCATTTCCAACGCTTTGAGGCGGGCGATGAGTGCCGCTATAAGATCATCCTGGTGGGGGTCCCTATCTTGACGAGGATCCCTAATCACAAGTGTGTTGCTGAGTTCTTTGACACAGTATATGGCTTCAGCAGCTCGTGGAGCGACTGGCGGAACAGCCTGTGTGGCGGCTGGGGGGACCCAGGCTGGATTCCTCCGATTTCCCCATCGTTCCGGAGGGTTCGGCAAGACGTATCGCGCCCTCTTGTCGGGAGTTCCGGCTTCTTCCCTGTCTGCAGAAGTAGCGTGATCAGGGTTGCCTAGAGGCATCTCTCTGGGGGGAAATTGTTCCTGCCCCTGCTGCCCCGGCTTGGGATTACCATAGTCGGGTCGCAGCTCTGCAGCGCGCTCAGCCAGGAGCTCGTCAACCAGCCTCTTCTGCTCAGCAAGCTGCTGGCGTAATGAGGCCTTCTCGGGATCTTCATCCGTCTTATGTATAGAGGCGGACGGGTCGGAGTGCTTGACGGTTCCAACATGCTCCTTACCCTTACTGGCATTTCGACTGAGTACCAGCGACTCGGTGGGTAGGACTCCCACTTGAGATAGTCGGGTCGGAGTGCTTGATTCTTGAAATGTATTCTCTGAGCGGCGTTGGTGCCATGGCGGGGAGGACTCCCACTTGAGATAGACGAGGTGTTAGGGGAACCAGGTAAAATGTCGAAGGGTACATGGGGAGGACCTCCATGGACAGCACCCATGTGGGCAGAACCTCTGTTGGAACCAGTAGGAGTGTGGGGAGGACCTCCATGCTTGATGCGGGTGGAGCGAGGCTGACCTTCACTCCCCTGGTTGCCGGGGTGAGGAGGACCTTCACCAGTTGCAGATAGGACATAGGGAGGACCCCGAAATTGGAGAGGGACCGGATGGGCAGTGCCTTCACATCGACGGTCGGGGGCAGGAGGAGGAACTCCATTCCCTGTGTGGTGGGTGCGGGAGAGGCTTCCGCGCCGAGCGTCACCGCCACGGGGAAGGTCTTCATTCGGGATGGGAGTAGCACGAGGCATACCCCCATGAATATATTCGAAGCGGGGGAGGTCGATGCTCTATGGAATGGTGGTACGGAGAGGACCTCCGTATGGAGTGACATCACCGCGGATTGGTTCGCGGCAATCACCGCTCGGGCCTGCGACCCCGAGAGCCAACCCAATATGCCCATGGGGCGGTTAGGGCCTCAGTCCTGGTCGGGTGAAGGAGTGACTCTGCTCAGTGTATGAAGGGAATCCATGTTTCACATCGGTGGTGGTTCAGGCCATATTAGCTGTTGACGTCGATGCACCTTGACGAGCGTCCTCAGCTCAGGCCCGACACTGACGTTGGGTCAGACGAGCTGGCGCAGGTGGTGCAGGGGAATAGCATACCTGCTCCTCTGGCGATGCCGAACGGTGGTGCCAATGCGGCCTGCTGGGGACCCTTGCATGGAGTCCTTGGATTGGGACTCTGACTGGGCTGATCCAGACATCACCCGCCTCATCAGCGTAAGGTGAGGAGTTGTCGAGGCGTTCCGGGGACAGGCTCCCGAAACGATTGAACGTTGGGGTGGGGAGCTGGGGCTCCCTGTGCGGAATTTGAGGGCGGCGTTGACGGTGGGGCCTGGATGCCTCCAGGTCCAGGTGGGCCATATCCCGAGTTGGGATGACCCCTTCCTCCTCGTACCTACGTACAAGGTTGTTGATCACCCTTCGTTGGATGATCTCTGATGGGGAGAGGGAACGTGGGCGTCCCGTATTCACGGATGTAGAGGTCGTCGTGGGGGTAGTGGAGCCACGTGGAGAGGCTGTGCTGGTAGTGCCCCTGCCATGCGTAGGCGAGCGGGCGGTGATCTTGTCTCCATAGTAGCAACCTGGTTCCTAGGAAGCTGAGAGATCGACTCATCAGTAATGCGAGGAAAATGATCGACAACCAGTGCCCCAGCGTCATTCCATCCTCTGTGGTCGGTGAGAGGAATCCACGCCAACACGTTGCAGAATGGAATGCCCCACGTTCTATTGCCTCGTCTGGTGAGTTTCATGCCAGGCCCGTTATTTGCTTGGCAGGACCCGGCACCGGATATCTGGATCTGGTGATACGTCAATCTACTGATGTCTCGAACGCTACTAATCTCCACATTTGAGGAGAATAATTTCACGTCGGGTTCACCATTTCTGTTTCCAATGCTTTCGCTGGGGCGCGCGCATCCGTCTGTGGAGGACGCACAGCTGTTTCCCCTCATTCCCGCTTTCCAAAGGCAGGCGGAATCCGCTCCTTATTCAGGGATGTCTAATCCTTGATCGAAACCGGGATGATGGGATGTCGGTTCTTCCTTCCGTGGATTCCTCCTCGGAACTCGTCACCTAGTCCGGGTCTCCCTCATAGATTTAATACGTTGTTCGTGAAACTCTTCCCAGTGCCATGTTTCCTTGGACGCTGGTTAATTACACTGCTTCTGTCAGGAAATTCCAAAGGGTCCGGTCAGGGCAACAACCTTCAGTCGGGGGAGTAGTCACGTCGAGGCATCAGTAGCATGTCTAAACACTGGGGAATTGGCGTGTCTGTCTTGTGTCCCTTGTCATAGGTCTTCTCAAGGGCGTGGAAGCCCAAGGAATCCCACATCGAGCGCGGGGAATCATATGTTATAGGCATGTATCTGAGGTTTTCCTCAACTTCCTATGTTTAACACAGGTTATGTCGCAGGTTTAACGTCCAGCGGAGATGGATCGGCCTGATTAGAACACTAGCTGGAGTGGATCAGATTGAGGAATTTCCCTTCAATGGATGCCGATGTCGGGATCAGCTCATGGGCGGCTTCCCAGATGCTGTGGAGGGGAGTGGAGTGGCATGATCTCATCGGGATGTGGCGTCCCGGGTAAGAATCAGGGTGGATGATGGATGGGTGGATGGATGATGTAGATGGGGAATGAAATGGGACCATCGCAAGGGAGACATTAAAGTTGGTCTTGAGCCTCAAAGAGACCTCCTACGTATCCCTGTGGTAGGGAATCAAAGTCCTCGTAGTTCAGATGAAATGTGGAATAGAGTTTAACGTCATGCGGGACGGGGGTGAACTGACGTGGATGGGGTCGGAATGACTGGGTGATGGGCTTGAACCTCATGGAGGCTTCCTACATACCATACCTTGATATGGATCAAATTCCTCATAGTTTGGGCATGAATGGTGGGTGTTGGCAAACCAACGTGAAAGAAAAGAGACCTTGGTCCAGATGGTGTGGGGATTACACACTAGGTTGCCCAGGTGTTGGTGAACCGACGTGAAGGAGGTCAGAATTACCAACGGGTGATGGGATTGAACCTCATGGAGGATTCCTACATACCATGCCTTGGCATGGATCAAAGACCTCGTAGTTCAGATGGTGGTTTTTGTCAGTGAACTGGCGTGAAGGTGAACCCGTGGGTCTATTGGTGGTGGGCTTGAACCTCAGGGAGGCTTCCTACATACCATGCCTTGACATGGATCAAAGTCCTCGTAGTTCGGGAGGAAATGGTGGGTATCGACGAACCGACGTGAAGAAAGGACCTTGGTCCGATGAGAGTTGGGCTTGAACCTCAGGGAGGATTCCTACGTACCGTTCCTTGACATGGATCAAAGATCTCGTAGTTCGGTTTGGTCGCAACGGCTTTCCGTCGGACTGGAATGCAGTTTAACGTCATGCTGGATGAGGGTGGAACCTGACGTGAAGAAATGATGGGCAGTGGGCTTGAACCTCGTGGAGGCTTCCTACGTACCATGCCTTGACATGGATCAAAGACCTCGTAGTTCAAATGGATGTGCAGTTTAACGTCATGCTGGATGAGGGCATACATTTTAACGTCATGATGGACGAGGTATTGTCATGGACAATGCTTACTCTAAGCCCACGTGAGTCATGCTCAGTGTGAGAAACAAGAGGCAGCAGAGACCTGACGATCACGTCGCGAAGGGTGTGTCTGTGAGAAACGAAGAGGGGCCTACGCGTTAGATGGCCCATGGTGCTGGGACTTACTCTAGGATGAAGGCCCAAAGTGCGACAAAGCGTAGTGGGAAAGGGGATCCACTAGCTTTGGCAGTGGGGAAGTACGGAGGTGCATGGGTGAAACCTCCCGTAAGAGAGGCTAGGGGCTTACGCTCTGAGGTAGCCCTTCCCCCACGGAAAAACACCACTCCGAAAAGGAGGATCTCATTCCATGTGAGGAAGAATCCATTCCCGTGGAGACAAGCGGCGTAAAGAATGTTCAGGCTGGGGGGACACTGCGTGTGAGGCACGAGGTCAGATCACAGTTTAACGTCATGTGTTGAGGATGAGGTGCTTGGAAGTTTAACGTCCTGCAGCTCGGACGAGGTGGGTTTACTCCGCACCCCTAGGACTTACATAACTGGTACCCTCTGCCCCTTGGGGAAGGGAAGGTGCCAGCAAAGCCATGGTCAAGGGGGGTCACAGAGTGAACCATCGAGGGGTCCACGTTAGCGTGGCTATGCGAAGAAGCAATAGTCATTAGCATGCCTATGTGAAGAAGCATTAGGCGAAGCAACGCTACGGGTTTTGTTGTCCATGGGACTTTGAAATCACATCATGCAAACTTGTAGGGTCGCACGGGAAGAGGAATTTCCAAGAAAAAGAGTATGCTTTGCGAGGTGGAGTGCCTTGTCCTTAGCATGGGGAAGGGGTGTGAATGGGAGGTGCTTCGCGAAGTGGAATAGTATTCGTTGAGCACTGCCTTGTGAAGTAGAGGTGCCTCGCGAAGCAAGGTGCTATGAAGTAGTGTGCTTCACGATGTACAGCGACCCTGCCTTGGCATGTGGATCACTTGTATAGGATGGGTGTTTCGCGAAGCATAAATGCTCCGCGACTCCCCGGGTTCCCTTGGGAATCCCCTTCCTTTGGTAATTCCTTTAGGCTTCGCAAAGGGAATCCCTCTCAAAATAGGGGCTCAAAATGAGACAAGTCTAAGGAATCTCGCGAAGAAAAAATACCTCGCGGAGCTCATGATTCCTGGGGCGAAGGGTGCTTCGCGATTCGGGAGTTGAGAAGCCGAAAGGTCGGATCGTCCATCCTCGTGGACTCAGGGGGAGGCCAGTATTTATAGGCAAGGGGCTCCGCGAACCAGACCTCACGTGGCACGAATGGACGGCGGGTGCTTCACGGCGGGCTTGCGAACGTCAGGTCATTCGCGGAGCGTTACGGCCTCCTCTGATTCACGGCAGGCTTGCGAACGTCAGGCCGTTCGCGGAGCATTACCACCTCAGGAGCTTCACGGCGTGATCACGAACGTCAGGCCATTCGCAGAGCGTTACAGCCTCAGGAGCTTCGCGGCGCGCTTGTGAACGTCAGGCCATTTGCGGAGCGTTACCGCCTCAGGAGCTTCACGTTGACCACATTGCTGGGGTGCGCTCTGCGGATGAGCTTCATGGGGAAAGGCACTGGCTTCTTTTCCTTCTTCCTTGGCCATCCAATATTTTGGAGCCAACACATACGACTGGAGTTCATCATGGTGGCATGTCTCTACAATGACAAACACACACCTCAGAAAAAACTGATAGCTAGAAGGTCATTGATATAAAAGAATGGTACCTATCAAAACCTTCCTATAAACTAAACATACCCCTCTACTTGCTCCAAAATCTAGTACTGGGTAAAAATAAATAGTCATAACCATCACTAGGTACATTTCCTAAAGGACACTCTAAATCCAGGTCTAGTTCAAATTCTATGATTCACAATTTCAATTTCATTTTAAATTCACATTTATAAGAAAATTTTATTTAAATGGTTGAACCAAGTAGTTCACCAATCTTGATATATATGGGCCCATACACCTCATGAATCTAAGTGTGTCCACCACCTAATACATTCAATAACATGTTATAGTTCATGTGACTAATAGTCCATGACTCAATGTGAAATAGTTGACATCATAGGGTTTCTATTGCAGGCTAAGTAGTAAAACACTATTTAGGTTACGGAGGGAACTCTAGGTACCAACTATTTTTATCAATTTTATACAATAACACTAACAGGATAAAAAAATATATCACACAAGGAACATATCACATGGTCATGCAGTCAAGCAATTCATCCTATATGGAATGGAATAATGCATGGCATGTGAATCCTGTAAGGTTCCTAAAATGATGAATGAGATTCATACCACCATATCATCATAAAATAATGAAATCCAAAATCATTTAAATAGTAACACCACAATCCAAATGCAGCACCCAATGGAGGAATCAAATCAGTTTTAATATCTCAATCTAGAAAACAACGACTTCCATTCAGGTTAATTTGGATTTTTCCTATACATGGGTTATCTACTCCCAGGGAAAAATCATTAAAAAATCAAATACCTTCCTAATTGTATATCCATTATATCAAAATAGTATCTCTATAAATAAAACCCTTTGAAACCACTTTTTAACATCCCAACCCAGATGCCACTAAACAGTGCCTCAGATGGTGGGTCACATGGCCTCAAGCGTACCTCCTCATATGCCAGAGGCAGCTGACTAGTAGTGAGGGCCTAGGTTGTGTCTATGGGGAGACTATTTTATCATCCTAGAGTGTTACATGATGGTAGAAATCATAATTATCAATAGAGAAATAAGTTAAATCTAATAGATAGAAGATAAATATCCATGATAGGAATAAATAAAAAATTCCAAAGGTAATCTCATATATAATATGATGTGACATGTCATGAATCTACAAAGTTGGAAAATAGGTATACAAAAATCTAGTAAAATACAAGAATAAAAATACCAAAAATACCAAAAATAAATATCTTAGAAAGAATCATGATCCTAGCTCAATATCGGGTTCTCCTTCCTCTAAGAAAGAATAAAATATATCATCATACAATGAGTACTTACCCTGGTCACAACCTACATCTATGAAATCTGTCTGGGTACCCAATAGCGGCCCAAACCGGTTGTGAGATAACTCTTAGTATGTCACCACCAATGATCTCTATAACAATCCAGTATGTGTTATAACAAGCTGAATTAGTGTGCAATATACCCCAGGTACAAAATTACTGAAATTAAAGAAAGTTATCCTAACAGTCAAACATGGATCCTTACTAACAAAATTCAAGCTCCCATAACAAGGGTAGATATAATCAAAATAAATTAGGTGTAATAATAATAGTCTCACAACTTTAACTAGATACTCATAATAGGTATATCTATAGAGAATATAAAAAATAACCACAATGAACTCACTATATAATTGAGGTGTATAACAACAACCATGACCATGTCGTATAATTCATTGTATATTTCCAATCACAGCCACAATGTATAATAAAATTTCACCCATAATGGTTGTGTCATGTAATCTAATGTTTCAGACCATGAAGGGCCAGATCCATGATATAGAAGACCAATTCATCCACATTGAGTCTCAAAAACATCTTGATGGAGTCTCAGTAATGACCTGGTTGGAGTCCTAGGATCATATTAACAAACCACGTCCATCGTGAGTCCAAGAAAGCTAGATCCAAGGGTTATAAAGGCCTGAGGTGTCATGTGGAATCAAGATCCGAGGAGGAAATAGGTCCAAGTCATCAACTACCACAAACAATATCCATGGGATAAATGTCCATGTAATTTAATAGAATTAATATCCAAGGATCTTGTCCAAGGAATCCACCACCATTTACATTATCATATCATTACATTCATCATTTAACAACCAATTACATTCCATGAGTTCTTCTAACTCATTTCCATGATTTCCATTTTAACTATTTAAATCAATCGACATAAATTTATCACATGGAAAACAAGCATCAAATCTCTCCAATATATCAAAATTCAATTTTCATCAATTATAAATGCTCCATCTGATAAGGTCAGAACTAAAATGCCCAATGGTGTTTTATAAAGTAAAGAAGATACACAGGAACACCCCATTGGTGGGATGAGTTGGGGAAAGACCCTCCAATAATCTCAAGGGTACTCAAAGGGAAACCTGAAAGGTTCCAAATAATTCAATTGGATCATTTAACTAATTAAAGGGGAACCTCCAGAATGCCTGGCATGTTCCATAATGACAAAAAAATCAATACTTGAGGAAAATTTATAGACCACCTAATTTAGGTCCATAATATATCAATATTCTAGTATCGAGCTCTGATTCAGTCAATATCGAGAGATAAATGAAGAACAAACAAAAATCCTAGAAATAAGAAATATTATTTTTCACCTAAATAACCCCATCAATATGATTCCAAATTAAGAATGACATAAAATTATAGAATAACATACCAGAATGGATCCAATGAGACAAACGGTGCTTATATCAGACATCGCATGAAGAAATAGTGGTAAAGCCTGTGATTTGGATTCAAAGTGGTTCAATGGGAGGAAAAGGGATTTCCCCTTTGCATTGGGAGAATAAATTAAAATAAGTGGGTTTACATTTTAAACTTTTTAAGGGAGAAAATGTAATATCCTCAAAATTCCTTGGCCACATGGTTTGGCTGCACGGTTGGCCAAATCGTGCGCCAACCGTGTACCCTTCACTATCCAAAGTGATACTTGTCATGGTTTCAAGAGCATGGTCTGACATACCGGGAACAAATCATTCCCAACACCTTTTCTAAAAACTATAGGTTCTCTTTCATGGGTGTAAAACTCTTTCCATATGGTTTCTCAAACTGTGTCGACTCCTTCTATCCTGTTTCCATCCCACACATGGTTTCTCAAACTATTAGGATTGGATCACACACTTTCTCCTAACCATTTAGACAAACTATTTTTCTCCAAAATTTGGGTTTCAGGATCCAAACAATCCCAAGACACCTCTGAAACTCTCAGGATCCCATTAGGCACTCACATTAGTTCCAAACCAAGGAGTTTAACTTAAATAAAAAGGATCCATACTGCGTAGGAAACCCAAGGATCTTAAATAATTCATAAGTATGTGGAATATGAATTATCAATCCTGATCCATGATAGCATATAATAACCATAATACTTAAGCTTTTGGAATACACATAATTATAAAATATCATTTCCTTAGTGAAGGTCCTCTTCCATGACTATCATAGTGTATTGATTGTACTACCCATTTTATCATTTCATTAATCAATTATCATTCCCAAGACTATCATAGTAGATAGAGAATCTTACTGAAAAGGTCTACTTGCAATTTTAGTTCTTATTATCTCAAGATATATCCATAATTACCCAATGTATTAGAGTACTATATGATACCAAACCCTCCTATCACAAAATGAAAACCATTCATATGTGTTTCAAAAGATCATAAAACATTTATCATATCATCATATCATAACCTATGGAAAGGAATTAGGTTTCTTAAAGATTCCATCATCTCAACATAGCATAACTTGGGGAAAAGAAACGTATTTCATAAACATTTCATTATTTCATTATATCATAACCCATGTAAGAAAATATGTTTCATAAAGGATTGGTTATAACTTAATAACCCACGAGAATGAAACATGTTTCACATAATCATTATTAAATCATAATCCTAAAAATACATCTAGATAAATAAAATGGATGATGACATATGATCATATCCCTAGGAAAGTATAAAACACCTTAAAGGATGGTTACATAGATTATAAATACCATTAAAATAACATTTAAACATTTCTTAGAAAACATGATAAAAATATCCATTTATTTTGATAACATTGAAATTGAAAATTCCTATAATATTAAAAAAATATTTGAAATAACCATATAAAAAATGTAACTAAATCTTCAAATCAAATAATAATTTTGATTGGGGTAAAATCCATTCATACCAAACATGTTAAAAGAGAACATTCCTTTCATAGTTTTGTAAAATGTCAAAAAAAACTACTTGTTTAGAAACCATATATTTAAAAATATTCCTTTTAAATCATTGTAAATATGGTAAAAAAATGAAAATTATCTTTTAAAACATTTCAAGTATTGGTAAAAACTTCCATAAAATAATTTTTATGAGAATGGGAATTGAAGAAAAAATTTATCAATCAAAAATGAAATAAAAATGAATTTTCATTAAAAAAATGTTTTATTGATCATTTTATATACCGTGGAGGTAAAATGGTAATAATACATAAAAAATATAGTAATAAATAGATTATAAGAAAATATTTGGGTTTCAAAGGATAATATCCATATACTTTCCCTCAATAAAAACTTTGCATAGCCAATCCTGAAAAGAAATGAGATTGTAACACAATCCCTTACCTCAAGTCTCATCTTACTTCATATGAATTAAAATATCCATAATAATAAACATATATTTATGATATATATATTCTATAATAATATACATATATAAATTTCTATGTTTCATTCCTTTATAATTTACAATTATCCTTTTATTAGTAATTTCTTCATTAAAATGAACATTTGGGTGAAAATTGGTCATTTTCTATGCCTATTTTTGTTTGATGGTTCTTGTAATTGTACCATGATCATGATTTTTTAATATATAAAAATTAATCATGAAATAATTATCATATTAATTCATCATATACAATTTTTTAACTATTAATATAAATCAATGATAAAAAACAAATCATATCACTCCAAGGAGGTGGCAGCACACACATATGCCTGAGCGATGTTATCATTTTACAACTGATGGAAAAGTAAGAAGGTTGATAAGATATTATAATTAATTTAGAGTAATTATTTAATAAATATAATATATAGACATTAAATCCCTCATAATAACCATTCATGAATGATGGTTATGGAAAATTAATCATCTCTCTACATGGAGTTGGTAGCTCGCACCTTCATACAAACGATGGTTTCATTTCCCATTTGACATAAAATAAGATGAATAATGGGTTTCCCATCAACATAATAAAATATAAGAACATTTATGACCCTAGATTCTATTTTTATTATGAATATAATATGTTTAGTGAACGTGGAAGAAAAAATAAAGTTAAAATTACTATGTTAAGAGTTATACCTATTCATTGAAAAGCCTCCTTTGGATCACACCTTAATCCTTGAAACGATAATGTTGTAATCAAAAAGTACCTCTAGGTAATGGGTATTAATGTTTTTAAAGGATTTAGTTAGGTATTGTTTTAACTATAAGTACCATGATTTTTTAGGAATAGAGGAGGGGTAGTGTCCTTTTATAATGGAGGTAGAGGATATACATGGAATGTTTCTAGTTATTTAAATATAGTTATATATTAAAAACGTAAATGGAACAAAAATGACTCATAATAAATTTTGAGATGATATATAATTAAAATATTACTATAAAATAAGATTTAAACAAATTTATATTCTATTTTAACCCTTGTATATTTTGTTTAACCCCTGAGAAACCCCTTTTAACCATTACCACATTAATGAATTTTGACCTTAGTCACTATTAATATTGACTAAAATTTAATTTGAACATATTATATAATATTAATTATTTCAAATAAAAATATTGAATACATTTTATCAATTTCAATCACTAAAAGTGGTAAATTTTCATTTTAAAATAATTATACAAAATACAACAAAACCGTTTTTAGTAAAATGAGTTTCTATTCATAAAAATAAGTTCACCTCATTTAAATGTAAAAAATATTATAAGAATGTTAAAATGATTTATTGAATATATAATCTATTCATTACATTAATATGAATCATCAATAGTAATTAATTTAACTTATTAAAATAAAAAAACTTTGCGAGCAAAAAAACCATTTTTCATAAAAACATCTATTTTTATATTCTAATGCTTTTATTTTCATTTATAACAAATTTATTACAAATGAATTCATTTTATACAAATGTAAAAATATATTTTCATAATTGATTTTGTCTTATTCATACAAATGAATCCAATATAAGGGTGATAATTTCCAAATCAAATAATAATAATTCATCAGTATATAACGGTTCATTTAAATTTGGTGTTTCCCATAAAGAATGATATCAAAGAAATTAAATTTATATAAATAGAAATATGTTATAAAATATTGGGGTGTTGCCATAAACTCATTTCATCCACCCCAAAATTAATGAGTCAAATAGTGGCTGGAGGGATCTAAAGATCTCTGTCTAGATCACTACATCTACACTCCTAATAGAAAATGTCATTGTTAATCACTTACCCACCAACCATGAAACAATTTATTTCATATATTTACCTTAATGATATAATTCTTTCACTAGAGGGATAATCCCAAAAATATCATATAAAAATGGATCCACTAATTAATGTTAGGATCACCTTGTACAATTAATGTCAGGATCACCTTGTATCATGAGTAATATCATTAATGAAAACTCATATAATGTATCCAATACATGAAATATAGATTCCTTTATAGTTGGGATTTTTCTTTTGTATGTAAATAGGTTCTAATAATTTATACCTGTGTACATAGAAGATGTCCTTATCATATTATTGTTCATCCATGGATAAAACATTGATGTTTACAGACCATATCTTCTTTCTATTATGTTTTTTCTATAAAGTTACACATTAAAACATATCACATAAAAAAGGAATTAAAAATTCATGCGAGATTCATAATAAAATGAAGGGGAACATTTTAGAGGATCAGAATAAAATTTCTTTTATGCTCATAAAAAATTACCCTATCATAAGAAATCATGGATTCTAGCCATAACCCGACCACTATATAATATATATTATTACTAAACTATATTCTATAAAAATATATCTATGTTCATGAGTTTTTTAGTAAATAATTATACTATTTGAATCGTATTAAAATTATCATTATATCATAGTATCAGTTTACCCATCCTAATATACTGAACTCAAATTACATGACCACTATTTCCATAGTTTCCCATAAAAATCTCACATATGCCTAACTCCAAACTCTAAACTTAAGAATAATCTTATTTGATTCCTCTCTGGCCTGACTTGACACCATCTAGTCCTTGATCGAGTAAAAAAACATGGACTACCTCTCCTAAATTCCATATAATAAGAAAATGGTTAAACATTGATACAAAAAGATTATAAACACATAATGGAAGTAATTAATCCATGAAACTTGTAACAACACATATCCAATATACCAATATAAAACCAAATATGTAATGAACATACTAAATATTATCATGCAATACATACATTTATGTCATCATATTCCTAAAATATATACCACAATGAAAACAAAACTAGGGTAAATAATGTAAAAAATAAAATACCCCCACTGAAACATGACTATATACAGGAAACTCAATTTCATAACCTAGATGAACCATCCTCCTCCATGAAATGTTTGTTGATCAAAACTAGGTCCCCCCAACAAACTAATATAACCAACTCGCCCAATGTTTTGATCATCTAAAAAATGTTATAGATCCTCACATACAAGAGTATGTCACTAAAAAGATCTCCATATAGGGGTTACTATAATAACATTATAGGATAGTTTAAATGTTAAGAAGTGGAGAATCTAACTCATGTATGCATAATAATCAAAGTTTATTAAATAATGTTATTATTATGACATCATTTCCCAAAACTACCCTAGGGTAATCTTGGTCATACCTTAACTACGGGACTACATTATCATAGTAATCATCAAATTTATCATATATTCACCCAACCTCACTATTTATTCTATTAAAAGGCTCACTATAAGTAATAACTTTATAAATAAAAAATCTTGAGATAATATACGTACCAAAATATATATAAAAATTAAAACACACTTTTATATTGGATAATATCATTGAACATATTATAGATATCATAGAGCAGAGCCTAATATCATACAAAGAGATGTTTTATACTTATCATATAGTATCACATAGTATATTTCATAACATCCTAAAAATGATTGAAATAATTCATTGTGTTAGTTGAGGGAGGATCAAGTGATGTTTCAAAAAAAGTAATTCCCTAACTGAACTAAAAATTATATGGATGATTTTAAAATTATGAGAATAATATTTTTAAATGGAATTACTATAGTCCATATCCATCAAATAACCCTATATAGAAAATATAAATTATTTACCAATGTTAGTGCCTCATCGATTAGGACTCTAGATTGTGGTATTTTAAAATTTTGTTACTTTAGTAAAATAGATCCATTATGAATTTCATATCAACCCATTAATGAATTTTGTACATGGAGAACAACCCATAAAATAATCTCTAACCATATTCATCCAAAGTAATATAATAAACTATTATTAACTTCTTTACATATTGAAAGTAAATCCAAAACTATTAAAACTATTAGTTGTTAAGTAGATCAATAAGATAACCCATTGTTAACATTATCATCTTAATCAGATAGATATGACTAGATAATATCATATAGTAAATCATAATACTCAATAAGAAAATAAATATAACTTATGACACTAAAAAAATAGTTGTCATATCATATTTACATAATGATACACTAGATTAACCCTACATTAAATAAAACAAAAAAGTAAATTAGAAACATATTCTTAATCTGGCATATAAAACTCCAAAATCAATATTAAAAAGTCACAATGATAATTCCTTCACTCATTTATCTTTCCAAAAGTTTATTATTTAATTACATAGATAATAAAATTATCAAATAATCATTTCATTCGTAATCATTAACCTTAATGTGTTATCATATTCTTACTTTGGGTTATGGGTCCTCTTGGGAGGCACCACACATCCATACCACATACCTCATGAGTGAGATGTTCTCTAAGGGGTATGTTTGTGTAGTGCTTAAATTTTGGGTAAAACCCTATGATTTATTATGTTATATTATTAAAAACAATGAGGGTTAGTCTAATGCATCAAATTTTATCCCAATAGTAGGCCATACCACTACCACTATAGTGTATTTAGATAAGGTTATCCCCTACCCTCTATAGATTATTTTAATCCTATAGATTTTTTCTTTACACCTTTCAAATAAATGATTTTTCCTCTTCTCCAAAATGAAACACAATCTGAATTTAGTGGATCCTAATTATCTCTCTCCATTAATCAAACAAAAATCATTAGAATTATTTATCTATATTTAATTCAAATATAATGTCCTTACATTAAAGAAATATTTTAAATGGGAGATCAAATTCTCGATGATGATTAGGTTGGTTCAGTCTCTCTAATGTGGTTCTCCATACATCCAACATCCACCAAGTGGGAGGTAGTATAATTTCCTTAAATGGAATGTCCAATCACAAAGATTTATATTCTTATATAGGGTGTGGTCTATATCGAAAACACTAGAAATAAGAAATCATTGTCTTTTGGAAGAAAATTTTGACGATTTGTTGTCTTCTACCAATATCATCCCACAAAAAATAATAATTTTTTAAAATATTTTAATTATTTTTTAGTTAAGTAAATTTTAAAAAAAAACTATTTAAACCCTAAAATAAAAATTCTATAAATTTTTTTAACATAAATGAATAAATATGAAAATTAGGGTCATCGATCCTATATGGTAGGGACTACCATTGATCCATTGGAACTATTTGATCTATATTACATCAAATTACTTCAAAAATAGTGTTTATAGGGGATGGGGTCTACCTATTTATAGAAAAAATGTGTCAAATAGAGGTACCAAACTAAAATATACCAAACATGACACATAATTAAAACACATTAATCAATGAAATAGTATAATGAGGAAGTTTCAATATGAAGCTTCATTTCGGAGACATTTTCATGTTTTACTTCCAATAGACCTTATTTATAAATATATATTGGTGTATAATTAAACCTTATATGATATATATTCAATTATTATGATCACTAGTGATGGAAATTAAATAAAATTGATAGTCAAATTAATTTAATAAATAAATTAATTCAAAATAATCCATTGAAATGGAATAAATAATCATAGAATGTTTAACTATGCATATATTTTTTACATATTTATTAGATATTTATATTATATTAGAGAACCATAAAAAATTCAATTTCCTTTACCAAATTAATTTTCCAATTCTTTTTTGACTATTTATAAGAACTTTTCATTAATATATGATCATGAGTTTGATCAGTTTTTATTAGAATGGAAAATTTTAGTTTATTTTTTATGTTTATAATAATTTCATTTGATATGAACAAAGAATATAGATATTCATAACATATTATTTATATAATTGTGAAAATCTATATTTAGGAAATCATAATCACTAAGTAATAATGGAAAACATCATTTTAACATTTTGAATAATATATACTTTGTAATGTTGAAAATAAAAATAATATTAATCCATAAATTACATATAATCATAATGATTCATTAAGATTGTTTATGAATAATTATTTATTATTTTACATCACTATTAAATGTAGTAAGAGTTATCTTTAAAAGAATATAAACACTAAAAATAATTAATATTCCATTTCCTTATTCTATATTACTTATATTATTTTTTCAAAAAAAAAATAGTAGTTATAATAAATAAATTGATATGTTCTTTGTGATCATAAAAAGTTTAAATCAGGATGGTTAATAATGTGATATTTAGGGGATTAATAGATAAGGGACCCCTCTTGATAACATGAATACCAATTTTTTACATTTTTTGTAGGTTTTTTTATTATTACACTGATAGGATGAAAAAATTAAAATTATTTTCAAATAACTTAATTAAAAATGAGTTAAAATTATATGTGATATATTATTTAAAAAAAATGTAACTTGTTTGTAAGAAATTTTATTAAAATGATTATTTATTACTTAACTATGTAAGTAACAAGTGTGGATTTAAACCATACATTTACAATTAAGTGGTAGATATCATGAGATAAGTAAGATAGGGTAATGTAAGCATACTTACCTATAAATTTTATTGTGGTAGTAGAAAGACTTGAATATATATTTATAATTAAATATATTTTGGTACATCATTATAATATTATTCATGATATAATTATTTTGAATATGAATTTATAATTCATTCCTAAATTATTACATATTTCATTTTTATTCTTCCAGTTATGTGTAAATTATTTGATAAACTAACTGTTACAAAATGATTAATCTCACTAATTGTTTTACATTTATTTATTACCAAAGTCATGATAAATAATTTTTAGTATAAAAATATATGTTTTTTATAACATGATAATATATTCATTTATTAATGTGTATATATATATATACTCACCAAAGAATAGTCTTGTTCCATGAATCTTACTCGAGAATAGCCTCCAGATTTATTCTTATCTATATTTATTTTTGACGGTAAGGCTACCATTTTTACACAAATTGGAAAGGTAGAACACATGTTAGAACTCATTAAAAGCTTCTAAAAAATAAAAATAGATGTAAAAAATGTAAAACTAATACAATAAAATATGAATATTTACCACAGATAAAGTAAAATACTAATAGAGCATATATATATATATATATATTTATTTATGTGTGTGTTTTGGTTGAATGATGAATTTTTATTAAACAAATACCCCCAAAAAAATGAAATTAAAGGAGAGGTCTTGGTGGCCTAATGCTATGGGGACCAAGTGAATCCTTTTCACTAAATGTATTATAATCTTTAGGAAAAGAACCTAAAAAAGAGGAATTTTTAAGAGGAAAGTATGCATCTCCTTTAGCACCCTTTTTCCCTCTCACCAAGTGTTACAAATCAGTGCATTTTGGTAAGGAAATTATTTAAATTATTTAATGTTGTAAGTTATGGACTAGTGGATATGGGAAATACCTTGAATATAGTTTATGATCAAGGATGAATCAAATTTAGTCACTATTAGGGGGATGTTTTCATTTTTGAAAATTTAGAGTCTAATGAGAAATTGTTGATCTTCAACACAAATAGGATTATCTAGAATGTAGAAATCAATGAAATAAAAATTAAAAAATATATAAATGTCATTAATAAGGCCCACACCACGCATAATTCCATTTGAGTATATTCCATAAATATTGTTCTTGTAACTAGATTTTGGGGGATCTATTTAACCCACTTTCAAGATCTATCAATAACATGTCATTGAGAGCTGTGTAAGATGATATTTTGGATTCATAGGTTAAAGGATGAGTTGTGATCACTATAGAAGAGATGTAAGTCATGGATTAAGTTATGAACTCTAATTTTTATGTTCTAAAAAGTATAAAACATTTCCCTATGATAGTTGGAAATATGATGATCCCAAATGGCCTAACATAAAAAATAAAAACACACCTTATGGAACAATCCTTTGGTGTAATTTTTTCCCATGGCTTTAATAAAAGATGCCCAGAAGATATCAGAGGATGATAGTCAAGGGTTTATACCTAGACATTCTCTAGGGAAAGACCAAATGAACCTTCCCCAATAACAATACAAGAATAAGTGAAATTTAGTCTCTAATTTTATAGTGACTCATACTTTTCATATATAGATATTACATCTTAATAGATGAATATTCAATACATAACATTATGATCCATGCCATAATTTTATTGTTCTACTATCTCTGTAAACTTTGATGCATAAATAACTTTTTTTAAGATATCTACATCATATCCCACTAAGTTATTAATAACTAAGACCCTTATCATTCATGTGGTATGTAAAAATTTTCTTCATAACTTGGGGAAAGAAAACACAAAAAAGGGTGAGCTTTGATACACAGTAGGGGTAAACAAGAGAGATATCAATGATCACATAAACATAAAATGAGAATAAGGGTATGATAATATGAACAAAAAAATTTAAAAACATACGCCACATATCATAGACCATAATATTGATTTATTTCATAAGGTTTGGTAGTTCATAAGACATAAATCAGAATGAAATAAAAGGACATGAGACATGAGATAATAACATTGGAATAAGATATGTTTTTTGGAATACACATAAGCATGAAAATCATTTCCATAGTCAAGATTCATTGCCAAGTCTATCATAGTGGATTGGTTTCATTAACCATTGCTTCATATCATTTTTCAAGGTTCAATCCCAATATTATCATATTTGATACAGTCCCTTCTGAAATAATTTCACTCATAATTCAAGTCCTTATTATCTCACAACATATCCATCTTTACCCAATGCATTAAAGGGATATATAATTCTAGTCCCACCCATAAAAAATGAAAATCATGCATATGTGGGCCACATAATCATAAAAATTTAATAATATTATAGCCTATGGAAATAAAATATGTTTTATAAAAAATTAAACATTCCATCATTACATAACATGTGTTAAGTAAATGACTTTCATAAAGGTTTCATCAGAACCTAATTAACCTTTCAGAAATTAATGAGTCTCATAGAATAAACCTTAAATCATCATCATAATAATCCATACAAGTAATGAAAGTGGATGGTATCATTGGATAATAACCCCAATAAATCATAATTAATATCAAAGGTTGTTATCATAGATGAGAAATACATTTAATGGATCACTAGAATATTTTTTGTAGAAAATTTATGTTTTCACATTAAAATAAATTCTTTAAAATCTAAAAATTTCCCCAATATTAAGGAAATTATTTTAATTAAAAATTACCTTGTAAAAATATAAACAAGGATAAAAAAATTAAATGGTGATGATGGTGGGAAATTATTTTCATGTAATGTACATTAAATCAACAATTCCTTTCATATTTTCATTAAAAATTCGAAAGTATCTCATTTCTAAAAATGAAAAAGTTTATTTTTAAAACATTTTGTAAAAAATAAAACATGTGTAGAAATTAATTTCAAAAATCATAGTATAATATTAAAAATATTCTTGAAAACGTATTTACAAAACATGGACATATAAGAGCAAGGATTTTCGACCAAAATGAAAGATAAAGTCAGTTTTCTATAAAAAAACATAGATTCGGTATCTTGAGTACACAAAGTTAGAAAAATTAAGGGAAAAATTATTCTCAAGAAATAAATATATGATAATAAAATTCAGTATTTTATTGATAGTTATATCAACTTATTTCATCATTGTAAACATAATCACAAATAATCCCAATAAACAACAAGATTGTAACATATATCCCTTACCACTTTGGTAACTTGTGAATCATAAGCTCCATGAAAGAAAGAAACTTATATGGTTATGTATATCCCATAATTTTCATGATAATAATCATAAAATACATCCTTGTATAGTATATACACCTCATAATAGATACAAGTGCTGAATATGGAATGTGTCTCATAGAAATAAAAGTGAGATGAAAATCCCTTACGCCAAGTTTGACTTGATTCAAAAGAGAATTAACCACATTTATAATATATTTATATTTATTATAATTTTATTATAGATTAATACTAATACTTATAATATCATATTTTTCTAATTATAATATTTAAACATCAATTAATTAATAATTTCTTTTTAAAAGCATCATTTCTGGGTTTTAACTGTATCGTTTTTCCTGAAAATTTTGAATTACTAGTTACAGTAATTTTACATTAATAAATATTAAATAATATTTATAATGAAATTATTTATATAAATATCATATATATTAATTATATATATGGTTTTATACATAGAATGGAAAAATAAAAAAATAAATTTAACCATTTATGGAGATGGTAGGTCATACGTACTAATGAACGTGGTTTTCACATTTTGATGGATGGAAAAAAAAGAAAGGTAAATATTGTTCCAAATTTATATAATATTTATTAAATCATATATATAATATATATTAATTAAATATTTACTTATTACCATCCTTGAAAATTGAAATTGAAAAAAAATCACATCACTTCGTGGAGGTGGTAGTCCACACGTACGTATAAGCAAGGTTATCCTTTTCCAAAGGATTATAAGGTAAGAATGTAAATAATATATTATAATTATAAAAGAATAATTATGCCATAAATATCACATATAAACTTTAAACCCATTTTGACAACCATCATTGAAATATGGTTGTGGAAAATGAATTGTATCTCAACGTGGAGGTAGTAGTCCACACGTCCACACGAGCAATAATTTCACTTCTAATTTGATGGAATAGAGGGTGGATATTGGTGGTTACATAATAATAATAAACTTTTACTCTATTTAGGAAAAAATAATTATTATTTTAAGATAAATACCATATATTTATTAAAGGTATATAATAATGAAATTGAAATAGGTCGGATAAGACAATTACCCCTCTTTAAGTTGACCGCCTTTAGATCCCTTCTTAAGGACCATTGGAATGGTCTATTAGGAAAATATACAACTATAAATCATTGATAATGAATTTTATAAGATAACTTAATAGTATTTGGTTGAAAAATGTCACTCGATGTTGTGCAAATTATAGAAAGGAGGGGTGTCCTTTATAGGTGGGGGAGAGGACACGGTTGGAATTTCTCAATGGAATAAAATATAATAAATTCATATTCAAGAAACATTCTTTCAAATGGACACAAATTTCAAAGTTTTGATATTATAAGTTTTAAATATTTCATAAATTAGTATTTATACCTGTTTAATTGGAAATTTCACCCATATATCTTGGTTTAATGCACCTAGTAAACCTACATTACCCTTTATTACGGTGAATTTTTTTTTCTATTTTTACTATTTATTATGACCAAGAATAAAAGTGTCCTAATTAAAAATTTTGGAAATTATGATTCCAAATATGGGATCCATTTTATCAAATTCAATCTATAAAATTGGCATAAATTAATTTTAATAAAAACTCACAAAATGTGACAAAAAATGAATTTCATCAAAAAAAACTTTTTCTTATGTATACAATGTTTTTATACCAAAATATACATAAAATTAATTATAATAACCCTAATTTTACTATTCATAACATAAATTAAATAATTTTAAATTTAAGGCTATTTTCAAAAAAAATGAACAATAATATATGAATGAAATGAAAAGATAGTTTTCAATAAAAATCAGTATTTTTCACTATTCATAGAAAAATCAATCTTTTCAAAAAATTGTCAAAAAATCTTACTAAGATAATTTTGAAATGATAATTTCAAATATTTAGTTCAATTTTTCAACTAAATTTTCTAAAATTATCACAAATTAATTTTTTATTTGTTCACAAAAATAATTAAAGATAATTTTTTAAGGAAAATTATTTTTTTAACAAATATAAAGCATTCACTAAAAATTGAGCACATATTTAGAAATATATTTACATTATATAAAAGATTTATAAATTATTTTTAAAATGTGGTTATTACTATTTTTACTTAAAATTTAATGTTTAGGTTATAATGGTATACTATAGTATAGCTCATTTAGACTCTAGGTTTCTTATATCACAAGTTATCAAAGAAATAAAATTTATTTAAAGAGAAATATATCAAAAATATCGTCATGTTAAATTATACCACATTAAAATGAATATCTCCCTCAAAATTCACTAAATTTTATAAAAAAAATGAGAATATATTTATTTCATCACATCTTTAAGTTCCTATTTAGCTTCTTCGAATTTAGGATTCCTCTGGAAAATAATAACCAGGTGAGTAGTATTTTTGCAAAGCACTTTATCTCAATGAATTAATATTTACACCAATTTTTCTTCATCGTAATGATCATTCTCTAGTGGTACAACCTATGATTTCAGTACATGTAAAGGATAAGTTATGTACTTCCTCGTGATAGATATATAGAAAGCATCATAAACGTTAGAGTGGTTTAGTGGAAGTACCAAGCATAAACTATCATCCCGACTCGATCAAGAATATCAAAGAGGACAATATACCTAGGGCTCAGATTTCTATTCATTATAAATATCATAAGATTATTCCATGGAAAAAATTATAGGAATACCTTCAAACCAACTTTTAATTCCATGTTTCCCCGATGATTTTTATAATATCCTTTTTGTCGACTTTGAGATTCCATAATGTGTTGTTGAATGTCTCTACCTTTATCTTCCATTTAAATATATAGATTAGGTTCCAATAGCTTTATTTATTCAACTTCGTCCCATTACATGGGATTTCTAAACTTCCTTCTATATAGGGCTTCATAAGGAGCCATCAAAATTATTGAGTGAAATCTATTGTTGTATGAAAACAATACAAGAGAAAAATCTTGACCCCAACAACCTTTAAAATATGTAGAATAAGATCTCATAAGGTCGCATAGGGTTTGAATGGTTCTCTCAGACCAACCATTTATTTTAGGATAATAAGAATCACTAGAACTCAAATATGTATTTAGATATTTCAATAGACTTATCTAGAAAAGTGAGGTAAACCTTGGATCCCGATCAGATATAATGGAATATGGTTCTATATGAAGCCTTACAGATTCCTTAATTTATATTATGGAATGTTGATTAAGATAGAAATATTATCTAAAATTAATTAAGTTTGTTGACTTCATAAGTAAATAAACTAAAAACCAAATAGAATTTTCACCCTTCGACATTTTGGGGGAGTTCGATCACAAAATACATGGTGATATTTTCCCATTTTCATTATGGTATGGGAAATGGTTGTAACAAACACATAGAATTTTATCACTATGTATTAACTTGATGACATAAAAAAGCACTAGGATACATACTCTACAATATCACTATTCATTTTTTCCCATCAAAAATACTATTTTATAACTACATACATCTTTGTACATTCGGGATGAATATAGAATGACAAACTATGAGTTTTATTCAATAACCCCTTCTTCATGTCTGGTATTAAAATGAAAAAAAACATGATTTCTATACTTTATCATTACATCATAGTGAATATTTAACATAGGATAATTTTATACATTATTTTTTAGTTATAAATATTACTTTTTCACCTCTTTAATTTTTACCTTGATATATCAATGAAAAATCATTTTAGTAAGATAAGAATTTTCCATTTATTAAATATTTCTAGATCCATCCATTGAAAATACCAAAAATATTTGATCTCTTATGATCCTCATCATAAATAAGCAAGATGATCCTTTCAACTCATAGTATTTTCTAACTTTTTTATTTCTTAGGGTGGTAATTTATTGAGAATTTGTAATCATCAATCAACTCTAATCATATTATCTGGCACATATTCATCACTTTCTAGGTGAATATATAATTTGAAAATTTATGATCAGTGTATATATAACACATTTATCTATAAATATTGTGCCTCCATATATTTAATTAAAAAATTACTTTAGCTAACTCCAAATCATGATTTTGGTAATTTTTCTCATAAACTTTTACTTTTCATGAGGTATAACTTTTCACTATATAATTATTCATGGTGATTCATCATATTCCCTTCTTCAATGCAGCACTAAAAATAACAGACACTTCTCTGTTATAGGTTAGTGTAAAAAAAATGTTTCACCCCTAACCTTCCTTTTAATTCCTTGAAATTTTAATCACATTCATCTGTCCAAAGGAAATTTCCTCCCTTCTAATTTAACTTGGTTTTTTGATTAGATATATGTGGGAAATTATAAAAAAAATAATCAATAATATCTTTCCAAACCAAAAAAACTAAAAATCTCAGTCATCATGGTTGGTCTATGACAATGTTCAATAACATACAACTTTTATGGATCCACTGATATACCCTCACTTGAGATTATATGACCAAAATATGGAATATTTTGTCACCAAAGTTTACCATTGGTAAATTTTTCATACAACTTATATTTCCATAAGGTCTTGAGTACAACCCTCATGTGATCTTCAAGCTCTTTCTTTCTCTTTGAATATATAAGGATGACATATTTAAATACAAAAACAATATGATCAAGGTAATCTCTAAAGAATATATTAATTATATCCATGAAGATAGTGGGGGGTTAGTATGTCCAAATGGAATCACTATAAATTCACTATGTTTATACCTCATTCGGAAGGATGTCTCATGTGCCTCTTGAATTTTGACCCTAAAATAATAGTAACCATATCAATTATCAATCTTGGAAATATATTTTTCACCTCATAATTTATCAAATAAATCATCAATATGGGGAATATAACACTTATTCATGATTTTGATCTTTTTGAGTCCCTGATAATCATTTTATAGTCGCATTGATCCATATTTATTTGTAATAAAAGAACAAGAGACCCTAAAGTTATACACTAGGATGAATGAATACCTTATAAAGATTACCCAAGAGTTTTTCTTATGTTTTTACAACTCATTATTGGTTATTCTATATAGATTCTTCAAAATAGGTGTAGCACTAGGTATGAGTTTTATTAAGAACTAAACTTCATGATTTGAAGGAATACTAAGAAACTGATCCAAAAAAACATTAACAAACTCTCATACTAGAGGAATATCTTTGATGTTGATTTTATCACCGACCATCAATGATAAACACCCCTTTTGAATAGAAATTAGGAACCATGTATTGGATACAATTTTTATAGGATGTTAATATTTATTATCTCGTCAATAAATGATCATAGGTTGGTCAGAATATCAAATGTGACTTCCTTTCCTCAACAATTAATTTTGGATTTATGTAAATAAAACCAACCAATTCCCAATATAAAATAAAATTCAACTAGAGGGAGAATAAAAAGTTTTGCAGGATGAACGTTCCTACAAACATTAGTTGGAGAGGAATCATATACTTGAGATACGATCATCATAAAAATAAATATTTTCATTACTAACTCAATATATAAATGTTGAGGATATAAATTATAATTCATTGAGACTATTATAGATATATAAAATTTTATATAACTAATTTCAAATATGGTACATATGTATTTGAGCATACCCATAACCACCTCAACCATTATATATTCCATCCATTATTAAAAAATGGTTTAGAAGACTATCAGGCATATTTGATTAGAGTGATCAATCTTGAAAAATCATTCATAGGATATCTAAATCATGAAACCTTATTTTAAATCTATGACACTTATGGTTTAACCTAGGTAATAAATTATCATCATCTATCCAAATAATTTTGGATAGTCTATAATTAATATGGGAATTAACCCAAGCATACCCCCATGAGTGTAAAACAATGTTCACTATTAGGGTATACTCATTGTGCACTATAATGATGTTCAAGATATAATCAAACAAGTCTTTTTGGGATAATTAACCCCAGCTGCATTTATGTAAAGACCACACTAACCTGTAGTATCTAGATTGGGATTTTTTATATGAGAACCTCAATCATTTATTTACCATAACTTAGGAATTTATTCTTAAAATAGGATTATCTAAGGGGTCCTCACTAATTTTTTCTCATCCTAGTTTCTAAAGGCAACCATACTTTTCTTTGATACCAACTAAATCAATCCATTCTTTTCATACAGATTTATTACATCTAACTAGAGGAATATTCAATAAATAACATTACAATCCATGTGATAATTATATTATTCTAGTTTCATGAAAATGTGGATACATAAATAACTTATCTATAAGATATCTATATAATTCTACACTAATTTCTTCATAACTATCACCCTTCTAATAAATATCATGCATAAAACCTTTTTTCATAACAAGGGGAATAGAAACATAAGAAAGGGTGAGATCTGATTATATCAAAATAAACTTTTCATAAATAGATATTACATATTAATATATGAATATTAATTACATAACATAGTAATTAATTCCCGAATGACTTAGGTCTAGTGCCTATGGAAACTCAGATACTTAAAAAACAAGTTCATAGGTGATCTACGACATATCCCACTAATTTATTTATAACTATCACCCTTCTTTGACAAATAATACAAAATACCTTTCATCACAACCTAGGGAAAGAAAAAATAATAAATGGTGAGATCAGATTCTGTGTAATAGTAACCAATGGAGATATAAATATATCAAGGGCATAAGGTTTCCAGAACATGAGAATAACATTTCAAAACCATACATTACATAAAATTGATCCTAAATATGATTCATAGCATAAATCAGGGAAGCTCATAATACATTATTCATAATGGAATCAAAGATAATGATCCATTAGAACATAACATTGTCCTAAGACATAGATTTTTTTCATACACATATGTATAGAAAATGATTTCCTTAGTAGTATAGGCTAATTTACAAAACTATCAAAGTTGAATGGGTACACTCCACAAAACGTCATAGTAGTAAACATTCACTCCCAAGACTATCATATTATAAATATTTTCTTACTAAACTAATATAACTCACCATTTTATTCTTATTTATCTCATGTGATATCAATCATTACCTTATGTGTTAGATGGGGATATAGTCCCCAACCAGCACATAATGAAAATCATACATATATATTCCACAAGATCATAAAAAATCCACCATATCATAACCCATGAAAAGAAATAGATTGCATTAACATTTCATCATAACATATCTTGTAGAAAATAAAATTTTTTTATAATAATTTCATCATTTCATAATAGTATAACCCATGGAAAATAAAGTGAGTTTCATATGTATTTTATCATGGTGTAACCTGTGTAAGAGAAATGAGTATCCTAAATATAAAAATAATCAATTTTATTGAAATAATAATAATTAAATCCTTGGATAATATCCCAATTAAATAATAAGTAACATTAAAGGATGTCATCTTAGATGGAAAATGATTTCGAAAGATCACTTGGATCATTTCTTGAGGAAAATTTCCTTTTAACTTTTATAATCAAATTCAAAAACTAAAAATTCAAAAAACCTTTTCAAAAAAATTTCATTAAAAAAATTTATATACTTATAAATTAATCTAAAAATAATTGATCGGCCATGATGGTGTACAATTTAGTTTATGTCATACACATTTAAAAACAAAAATTCCTTTCACATTTTTGGTAATATTCAAAAGCACATCATTTAGATAAAAGGTAGGATGATTACTTTAAAACCATATTGTAAAAAATAAAAAAAGGGTAAAAATGACTTTAAAAATCATTTTATAGTAGTAAAAACTTTTTTTCAGAAAATTTTTTTTATAAAAACATTTTTATGGATGAAAAGGTTTTTTTAACAGAAGAGCACAGTAAAGTCATTTTTTATTAAAAAATTCATTTGAACACTTGAGTATGCAAAGAGAGGAAAATAAAAGGACCACATGTATTCTCAAGAAATAAAAAAATTATAATAAATTTCATGATTTTCTATAAATATAGGTCGTAATATTTCATAACTATAAACTTAATCATAAAGAATCTTGATAAACAATGATATTGTAACATAAAACTTTTATCACTTTGGTATATTTTTAATTATAATCCCCATGAAAGAATAAAATTAAATGAAACTTAAAATATCAGGATAATAAATAAATTAATGAAATTTCATGTTAATGGATATGTATCTAAACCTCATAAAAGAAGATGGATGCATAATATAATGTTTGTCTGAAAGAAGACTAATTGAGACAAAAATACCGTACCTTAAGTCTCCAATTCCTTTGTACACATTCAAACCTCCTGTATAAAAAAATTAGGTTTATTTTAAATCTATTAATTAAAAATAATAATATTTATCACGCCAAATATTATTTACTTATTTCATTTTAACACATTTTTATTAACAATTCCTTGTTAAAATCACATTTAAGGTAATAACTGCTTCGTTTTTCATGTATGTTTTTGTTTGGTATCTTCATACATTTTTTATCATGGTTGCATAATAAAAAGAATTTTAACCATGATATAAATATAATATATGTTAATTATATGAGAATTTATATTAATTAATTAAATTTATAAATAGAAAATGAATTACATTGTTCATGGAGAGAGTAGGTCATACGTATGCATAAAATTTGTTTACATTTTCTCAATAGATGAAATAAAAGGAAATAAAATAATTTATTTATTTTTATAATAATTATTATTTCCTATATATCACATATATTAATTAAATTTACCCTTATTACTTTCCTTGTAAATATTAAGTGAAAAAAACAATTCACATCACTTTGCAAGGTGGCAGTCTTCTGTACACAAGAACGATGTTATCTCATTCACACAGAATGAAAATCAAGATGGTATATGTGATATTATAATTAAAGGGGAATGATAATATAATAAATATAATATATAGACATTAAAACCATCATTATATCCAGTCGTGATAGTTAGTGATGGAAAATGAATAACATTGGTTCGTTAGGGGGTTATCTTTCGTACACACGATCGACAATTTCATTTCCCATTTGATGGAAGAGAAGATTGATAGAGGTAATTACATTAACATAATAACATCTCAGTATATAAAATATATTTTTTTATTATAATATCATATTTTGAGAATATTTTAAGGATGTGGAAATATAAATTAAATAATAAAATAATTTTCTGAATTTTACCTCTTATTTAGAGAACCTCTTTATGTTTATACTTAAACTCTTATTAGGAGGGTTTCCTAAAAAATAAGGACTATAGGATGTGGGGAGGAAATTAAGGATGATATTTGGGTATGTATTGTCTGATAAAAAAGGGTTTTGGATATGTGAAGAGGAGAGGAGAGGGTGTCCAATTATAAGTGGGAGAGAGGACACAAATGGACTTTTTGAAAAGAATAAATTGTTCCCACATCTTTCACATTCTATAAGGATAAAAAATATATGATTATTAAACCTTAGATGTTATAAGGTTGAAATATGTTCATAAAATTGGTTTTGTACAAGTTTACAGATCATTTACTCTTACTATTTTAGTTTAACCCTCGGTAAACCAGTTTTAACAATAACTGCGATAATTAATTTTTATTGTTTTTACTATTAATTACAGTAAAATTTTAATTTGAAATTATTAAATGATATTAATTATTATAATTTAAAATATTAAATCCATTTTTATAAATACCATTTATGGAATTCAAAATTTTAATTTAAAATTAAACCTGCAAATGCGACAAAAAACTGGTTTTCCAAAGAGAAAATTTTCAAAAGATTAAATATGTTTTATATCATGATTCAATATGAAATTTATTAACATTAAATAAATTGGATTAATTATAATATAATTTAGTTTATTTTACTTTTAAAAATTGGTTTAAAAAAGATCCTTATAAATTCATTAAATAAAATTATTTTTTTTAATAAAAATAAGAATTTTTCAATATTGATCAAAAAATTAATATTTTCCAAAAATTCCCAAAAAAATAAATCTAATAATTTTGACATGTAGAATTTAAAAATTAATTTTATTTTTTCAAATTAATTTTATAGAAGTGTAAAAAAATTATTTAATTATTTTTTTTAGAAAATCCAATGAAAACATTTTTTAAGAAAATAGTATTTTTGAAACATGTAAAGATTTACTGAAAATTATATACTTTTTAACAATATGTTTAATTTAAAGAAACCCATTATACATAATATTTTAAATGTTTTTTCCTATTCATACCAAAAATTTTAATATCTATGTAATAATTGTTTTATTTAAATATTAATATTAATAATATATTGTGGTTCTTTAAGAACACTGTGTTGAGTGAAATGCAAGCTATGAAAGAAATTATATTTATTCAAAAAATATATTTCATAAAGTCTCAGGGCATTATATTATAAACCTCTTAAAATTAATTTCTCACTCAAAATTATTTCACTTTGGTACAAATAAATTTGGATACATCTGCCTCATTTCACCCTCAGATTCACACATAGCATCCTCAAACTAGTGGGTTTTCCACAAAAATTAGACAAAAGGGTGGTCTTGTTTCATATCACTTTCTCTAAAGATCCAGAATTAACACTGGTTGTTTCTCATAATAAATAAAATCCTCTAGTATTATAACCTTTGAGTTTAGTACATGTGAAGGATAATTTATGTACTTCTTCGTGAGAGATACAAGGAACACATCATGGACTTGAGAGAGGTTTGGTGGAAGTGCCAATCGATAAGATATTGTCCCAATATGATTAATAATTTAAAAGGGATAGATATATCTAGGGATTATTTTCCCTTTCTTATCAAATCTCATAACCTTCTTCCTTGTATAAATTCTTATAAACACCTTCTCACCAAATTCAAATTCCATATCACATCGAAAATTATCAGCATAACTTTTCTACCAAATTTGTGCCATCCTTATGTTTTGATGAATGACTATAACCTTATCTACCATTTATTCCACTAGATCAGGTCCCAATAGATTTCATTATTAAACTTTATCTTAGTACATTGGATTTATACACTTATTTCCAAAGAGGGGTTCATAAGGATCCAGAAGAATGATTAAGTTGAAGCTATTCTTGTAAAAATACTTGACTAGATGAATCTGATTATCCAAACCACATTTAAAATCCATAAAACAATATATCAGCATATCCTCTAGGGTTTTAATGGTTCTCTCAGACCAACTATTTGTCTGAGGATGATATTTAGTGTTGAAACCCAACTCTATATTAAGATCTTGTTGAATAATTCACCATAATTTTGATGTAAACATCAGATTCCCATCATATACAATTGAATTTAGTTCTCCATGAAACCTTAACACATCATTTTTTTATATTTGGGAAATTTAATCTAATGATAAATATTCTCTAATAGATATGAAGTGTTCTGAATTTGTAAGTTGATGGACTAAAACCCATATAACATTATGCACTTTAGATGTTTTGGGGATTCAAATGAAAAAATACATAGTGATCTTTTCCCATATTCATTCTGGTATAGTAAATGGTTATATAATCCCCTTAGACTTTTATATCATAGACTTAAATTGCTAGTATACCAAGCACCAAGTTAAAAAATCTACAATATCTCCCTTCATTTCATCCTGCCAGAAATAATATTTTAGATCTCTGCACCTCTTTGTACTTCCATGATTCATAAAGAATGAATAACTAGAAGATTCCACTAATAGGTCTTTCTTCAAATCTAGTTTATATGGATCAAATACATGGCTCCTAAGCCTTATCATTCCATCATGATCATGGTTAAACTCAAAAAAATTTCTCACCTTCTTTTTCAGCTCCATATAATCCTTTTGTGCCTATTTTATCCTCACATGGATAGATGGTTGAACATTTAATTAAGAAATATATGATCTTTACCCTTCCTTCGAGATTTCAAGATCCAGCCTTTTCATATTTATAAATATTGTATCTTTTTTATCCTCATCCAAGATAAGCTAGTATGATCATTTCGACTCAATTAACCTGTCACCTTTTTTTTCTTTCCCTGGTTGTTAATGTATTGAGTAGTCATAATCATTAATCATCTCTAACCATCTTCTATATCACATATTCAACTCCTTCTATTAGAATATTTTTTTTTTAAAAAAATTATTATTATATATATCAAAAAAATTCTATAAATATAATTCTTAGATATATTTAATCCACCAATTACTATAGTTAACTTCAAAACATGATTTGGTATTTTTTTCATGAACCTTTAATTATAGATCAGAATAAGCTATAACTATGTCATTCTACATGAAAGCACATTATAGACCCTTCTTGGATTAATCACTAAAGATTTGAAATCATTATATACTATAGGGTAATGTAATAATAGGCACATTGACTAATATTATATTTAGTTCCTTGAAATTTTCCACACATTCATGTACCTAGTGGAACTTGGATCCCTTCAAAGTAAACATGGTGAGTGGATTAGATATTAATGATAAATTCTCAAAAAACTATTGAAAATAACTATCTAAACCAAGAATAATATGGATCTTAGTCATTGTGGTTGGTCTGGGCCAAAATTTAATAGGCCCCATCTTTTTTAGATCTATAGATATACCATCTCTTGAGATTATATAACCCAAAAAATTAATCATTTTATAGCCAAGATTCACACTTTATAAACTTTCTATATATTTTCTCCTTTCATAGGGTCTTTTGTACAATTCTCAAATGATCCTCATGCTCCTCCTTTCTATTTGAATAAATGAGAATATCATCAATAAATACTACCAAAAATTGATCAATGTAATCTCTAAAGACTATATTCATTAAATATATAAATATTAATAGGGAATTAGTAAGACAAAATGAAATCACTATATTCTCATAGTTTATATAGCTTTTATATAACAATTTCTTTAGTATATCATTAGTATTGACCCTTAATTGATGATATCCATAATGAAGGTCAATCTTGGAAAATTATTGATCTCTTTGTAGTTGATTAAACAGTTGATCAATATAGGGTACATGATAATTGTTCTTGATCATGTTATTATTCATATTCTAATAATCAATGTTGGGTCATATAGATCAATATTTTTTTTAAATGTAGAATATTTTCACGCCATGTTTACACACTTTGATGAATGAATACCATTTCAAGGTTCTCCTGGAGTTTCTTATTAAATTTGTGTAACTCAATCTAGGCCATTCTATATAGTTTATTTGATATAGGTGTCTCACTAAGAATGAGTTATATTAATATTTGAATATATTTTTTGATTTATTACTAGGAAAAAATTTTGTAAACACATCCACAAAATCCCATACAATAGGCACATCATCGATGTTGAATTTCTCCCCAACCATCTAAGATAAATACCCCTATTTAATAAGAATCAAAACACATAAAATGGATTTTATTTCCAATGGAAGATAAAATTTATCATCACACAAATAGATGATCATAGGTTGGTTTATAATATTAAACATGACTTCCCTTCCTTGGAAATTTATATTAACTTTATGTAGTTAAATCCAATCCATGACTAATATAAGATAAAATTCAACTAGAGAGAGAATTAAAAAATATGTAGGATGCACTTTCCCATAAACATCAAATTGATAAGAATAATATACTTGTGATGTGATCATTGAATTATTCGGGTTTCTCACCAATAATTCAATATATAATTTTTGGTGTTTCATTTTGATTCCCTTATAAAATTATTCTGATATAAAAGAGTGGGTTGATCATAGTCAAATAAGACATTAGCAGTTCTAGAGTGGATGGTAAGTGTACCATTCATCATCTCATTATCACATCCCTAATTTTAATTAATGATCACATGAAATTTCCATTTTTATCTCATCTTAGGATAATGTTGATGTTGATCATAGTCATTAGCCTTCATATTTGGGAACTAGTTAATTTAATTCCCATGCTCCTTTCATTTGAAACACTAGAGTGTGGGTGGTGCATTCTATGTAGATTTATCTCTAATAACATCCTTAGATAAATTGTTCCCATAACATCATAAATTAATTGATCAATGACCATCCATCCTATACTTAAAAAATTTACAATCCACCTTAATAAAATTTCTACCATGTTTTATTCCACACATTGAGCATGAAGGTAATCTCATCTTATTTTCAATATTTTTTTTAGAATTTCCTTTGAATTCCATATTTATTTTTATATCAAAACCATTTGATTAAAGGGTAACCCCAAAATCTATTTCTACCTTGATAGAATAATAAATTATTTCCTCAAAGATATTGAAGTCTCTTATGGCCAACACCATTCTCAGACATGGTTTTAAGACCCTAAAGAATCAATCAACAATACTTTAAGTTTGGTTGATAATACCAAAAGCGTACCTTTAAAGTGTTGTAAAATTTACCTCATGGATACCAACATATTTATCATCCTTATTCTTTAACTCAAGGAATTACTTATCCAACTTCATGCGGATAATATGAAAAATATACTTATTTAAAAACATGTTCTTAAACTCATACCATTCCCTGGAGTTAATTGCATCTATTTGACTTATATTCATGATAATAGTCCACCATTGATCTACTTCATCTTAGAAATGATAGATAACCAAAATGAATTATTCATGCTCCAAACACTAGATAATAGAAAGTATATTTTCAATGGTATTGGTCTATTTTTAAGAAAATAGTGGATTAGTATAACAAATAAAATAAGGTGGATGTTTTCTTATGAATAACTCAATAGAACATTGTTCCCTCCTTTTCTAATTTTGAAGTTCATCATGATTCATAGCTTGAGAAAGTTGTGTGATCATAGAAATGAGATTTTACATTCCATATCCCATAAAATCTAGTTGTTAGGAGGAAAATAATTTCATTATATTTCACACTCAACCATAAAATGTTTTCTTTATGTTCCAACCACTTACTAAAGCTAAAAATAATTGTGTAAGTAATAATGATCATAATGGGGAACCACATAATCATGAAAATTACTTATAGGATGTCAAAATCATAACACCTTATTTTCAATATATGACACCATAAGCTTAACCTAGGTTATTCATGGTCATTATTCAAATCCTTTGTTCTGGTTCATAAAGTGACTGTGAATTAACCAAATTATATCCCTCAAGAGTTTTGAATTAGGTGCTTAGTAAGGCTTATTTCCATGTACCTAATAACACTGAAGTCAGGGTCTACATACCTGTTTGGAGTTATTACCCCTAGGTACATCTATTCTAGAAACACATCGACTAATAGAATATAGATAAAGATGTTTTTCTAGGAAAACCATAGTCCTTTTTTTTAAATAATATAGTATGTTATCCTATACATTGGATTATCTTAATTTTTCTCACTAACATTTTTTATCATTATTTCCAAAGGTTTAACTAAACCATTATCTTATACCAACTATAGAAACCTATACTTTTCATACGTAGATATTATATCTTGATAGATGAATATTCATTACATAACAAAATAATCTATGCCAAAATAGTTTAGGTCTAGTACCTTTGGAAACTTTGATACATAAACAATTGGTTCATAGGTGAGCTACGTTATCTCACACTAAGTTCTTTATAACTAATACCCTTCTTAGAAATATCATAAATGATACATTACATTATAATGAGGTAAAAGGAAACATAATAAAGGGTGATCTCAGATGCTTAGTAATGGTAACAAAGGAGATAGCAACATATCACGAGAATAAGGATATGAGAACATGAGAATAACATTTGAAAACCATAACATGCATATCATATATAATAACCTTAAGTAATAGAATAAATAATGGTAGTTAATAAGATATGAATCATAATGGAATCAAATAACAAGATCTATTAGAACATAAAATTTTTATAAGACATAGATTTGTGACTTACACGTAATTATAGAAAATAATTTCCTTATCAGTCAAGGCTCATTTCCAAAACTATTATAGTGGAATGGGTTCACTCCCCAAAACATCAAAATATTCAAGGTTCACTCCCAATACTATCATAGTGTACAAAGTATCACATAGGATTCACTCCCCATTTGAGTCATGTTTATCTCATAATATATCAATCTTTACCCAATTCATTGGGGGGAGATATTTGTCCCACTCATCACATAATAAAAATCCTACATATGTGTGACACATGATCATAAAACATTAATCATAACAAAACCCAGGAAAAGAAATGGGTTTCATAAATATTTCATCATATAAAATTCTATGGAAAAAAAGGTTTCATAATCTTTTCATCATAGCATAACCCATTGAATATAAATTGGGTTTCCTAATCATTTTATAATTGTATAAACTATAGGAGAGAAACGAGTTCCAAAAACTAAACCTAAAACATTAAAAGAAATAATATGAATTTTATCCTTGGATAATATCCCAAGAAAATCATAAGTAACATCAAATAATTTCATCCCATATGGAAAATTATTTGTAAAGTTAACTTGGAACATTTCTTGAGGAAAATAGCCTTTCCGCTTTGAAAATAAATTTTTAAATTTAAAAATTCATAAAACATTTTCAAAAGACTTTTATTTGAATATAAAATTATAGTATTATAAAGTAATACTTAAATAATTTATCATTCATGATGGTAGAAAATTACATTCATTTCATACATGTTTAAAAAAAGAGTCCTTTCACATTTTTTGATAAAAGTCAGATGTACCTCTTTCAGAAAATGACTAGAAGATTCCTTTTAAACCATTTTTTAAAAATTAAAACATAAGTAAAAATGAATTTAAAAAACATTTTATAGTGGTAAAAACATTTAAAAAATATTTTTATAAAAACATGGATATGGAAGAAATTTTTTTTGACCAAATAGAGAAATGAAGTCAACTTTTCTTAAAAACCTTATATTGAACTGTTGAGTACACAATGTGATTAATATGAAAGTAATACATGTTTTTTCATGAAATAAATATATTAGAATAAAATTCATTATTTACAAGAGATATAGGTCATAAGAATACATCTTTATAAAATTAATCATAAATAATCCTGATAAACAATGAGATAATAAAATAAAACACTTACCACTTTGGTATCATTTGAATCATATGCCCTGTGAAAGAATAAAATTAAATTAAACATAAAATATCATGATAATAAATAAATTAATTATATTACATTTCAGAGGTTTTTTATATACACCTCATAAAATAAGATGGGTGCACAACATAAAATATGTACCAAAGAAAAACAATTTGAGACCAAAATCACTTACCTTGTGTCTTAAAATACTTCTTACATGTTATAAAAGAAATTAGTAATAAATATTTTTTATTATAAATACATTAAATAGCCATATTAATATTTATCAAACCATATATTATTTACTTATGACCTTTTATTACCTGTTTATTAACAATTCCTTGTTAAAATCTCGATTTGGGTAATAACTACTTTGTTTTTCATGTATGTTTTAGTTAGGTATATTCAGTACTCTTCATAATATCCATAATTCTAAAAATGATATAAATATCATATATATTCATTATATAAGTATTTATAGTAATCCATGAAAGTTATAGATAGAAAATGAATTACATTTTTCATGGAGATAATAGGTTATCCTTATGCATGAACACTATTTAAATTTTGTATAATGATGAAAATAAAGGAATTTAAATAATATATACCACATATATTCATCAAATTTATCCTTATTTCCTTCCATAAAAATTTTAATGTGAAAGATGAATCACATCGCTTCGTGAGTTAGTAGTCATCTGTACATATAAGTGAAATTATTATAGTCCCATAGATTGAAAAGTAAGATTTGATATGTGATATAATAACTAAATAAGTTTGATAATATCATAAATATTATCTATAAATATTAAATCCATAATTATATTCATCCATGAGATGAGGTGGTGGAAAAAAATAACATTGGTTCGAGAGGCAGTAGTGTGTTGTACACACGATAGACGGTTTGGTTTCCCCTTTGATTGAACAAGAGATATATGTATATCATTCCATTAACATAATAAAATATCATTATATTTTATATACTAGTGTAATTATAATGTCATATTATGGGAATATTTTAAGTAGGTGGAAGAATAAATAAAACAAAAAGACATGTTTAATAATTTTACCTATTCTTCGGAGAACCTCTTTAGGTTTATATCTAATTACCTATTATGAGGTTTTACTAATAAAAATTAGGCATATAGGATGTGTAGAGTGAATTAAGAAATATATTTAGTATTTTATTGTCTAAAACGTAAGTTTTTTGAACTATGAATAAGAGAGGAGAGGGGGTGTCCTTTTTTAGTGTGGTAGGGGACACACATAGATGTTTTGAAAAGAATAAATTGTACCCATGATTTTCACTTGTCAAATGGATCCAAAATGAGTCATTCTAAAACCTTAGAGGTTATAAGTTCAAAATACGTACATAAAATGGTTTTTTTAAAATTTTATTGGTCATTTAATCCCTTATCATTTTAGTTTAACCCCCCATTAATACTGTTTTAACCTTAACCATGGTAATTATTTTTTACTGTTTTTTACTATTCATTTTAGTAAAAATTTAAGTTGAACATATTATATAATATTAATTATTATGATTAAAAATATGAAATCCATTTTTAAAAATTCCATTCACATAAGTTGAAATTTTTAATTTAAAATTAAACCCACAAACATGATGAAAAAATGGTTTTCCAAAGAGAAAATTTTCAAAAGTTTAAAAAGGTTTTATATCAAAATTTAACATGAAATTGATTCCAATAACATAAATTGGATTAAAAATAGTATAATTTATAGAGATATTCTTTTAAAACTATTTTTTAGGAAAATATAACCTTATAAACTCTTTAAATGAAAAGGAACTTTTCAATAAAAACCAGTATTTTTTACTATTCATCAAAAAATTAATCTTTTCAGAAAATTAAATAAAAATCACTAAAAGATAATTTTCACATATAGATTTCAAGAATTAAGTTTAATTTTTCAAATAAATTTTATAAATTTTGAAAAAAAATTAATTGTTTTTTAGAAAATGAAATAAAAACATTTTTGGGAAAATAGTATTTTCAAAACATATAATGACGTTACTAAAAATTAAGTACTTTTTTATCAAAATGTTTTCTTTCTATAAAACCATTATACATAATATTTAAAAAAATATTCATATTCATACCACCATGTTTAATATCCTGGTAATAATAGTCTTATTTAAAAATTGATATTGATAGTATATCACATATCTTTAAAAACTCAATGCTGTAAGTAATGAAAGATATTAAATAAATTAAATTTATTCAACAAAATATATATCACAAAATCCAAAGTTGTTACAATGATGATCATTAAGGGTAAAAAAGATAGATATCCTTGATCACTTAAACATAACATGAGCATGATGGTATGAAAGTACATGAATAACATTTGAAAACCATACTATTCATATCATTAATCATAATCTTGATTCATGGAATAAGGCTTGATAGTTTAGAATACATGAATCATTATGGAATTAAATAACATGGGCCATGAGATCATAACATTGTCATAATAAATAAGTTTGTGTCATACATATTAGCATGTAAAATCATTTCCTTATTCAAGGCTCACTTCCAAGATAATCATATTGAATTAGATTTACTCCCCATTCTATCATATCCTTAGTTAATTTTCACTCCCTATACTATCATAGTGGATAGATTCTCATACTGAACTAGGTTTACTCCCCATTATAGTCATTATTATATCATTATATATCCATCTTTTCCCCATTCATTAGAGGGATATATAATTTTGGGACCAGCCGTCACATAATAAAAATCATACATATTTGTACCATAAGATCATAAAACATCCATCATGACATAAACCATGGAAAGGAAATGGGTTTCATAAATATTTCTTCATTATATCATAGCATAACCCATGGTAACGAAAACTGTTTCCTAAAGGATTCATCATAACCTAATTAACCCATGGGAATGAAATGGGTTTCATATAATCATCCTTAAATCATCATTAGCATAATAAAAGTAAAGAATGAAAGTGTAGGGTATCATTGGATTATAACCCCAATATATCACAAGTAAAAATAAAGTAATTTATCATATTTTAAAAAATACTTTAAAATGTCATTGGGGCATTTCTTGAGGAAAATACGCTTTTCAATTTTAAATCAATTACTTAAAATAAAAACATTTCCCAAATATTGAGGAAAATATTTTCTTTAAAAATAAAATTGGAAATTTTTTATTAAATCTTCAATTTATTTATTGGTCATGATAGAGGGAAATTCTTTTCAAGTTGTGTATGTTAAAATAAAGATTCCTTTCACAATTCTAGTAAAATTTCGAAAGTTCCTCATTTTAGAAAATTAAATAAATAATAATTTTAAAAGATTTCATAAAACATAAAAAATGGGTAATAATTACTTTAAAAATCATATTATAATATCAAAAAAATTATGAAAACATTTTTATAAAACATAAAAATTGAAGAAAAATGATTTTTGACGAAATAGATAAATAAATTCAGTTTTAAATAGAAATATTATTTCAGACAGTTGAGTTTTTAAAGTGATGAAAATGAAAGTAAAAAAATTATTCTCAATAAATAAAAATAATATAAGAAAAATCATGAGTTTATTTAGAGTTAATATATATTATTACCTTATTGTAGTCTTAATCATAAACAATCCCTATAAAAATTGAGATTGTAACATAAATCTATTACTCTATTGGTAACTTCTGAATCATAAGAACCATGAAAAAAACAACCTTATATAGATTTTTATAAACTATAATTTTTATGATAATAATAATAATATGTATGTATGGGCAGTATATACACCACATAAAAGACAAATGTAGTGAATATGACATGTGCCTTAGAGAAATAAAAGTGAGATGAAAATATCTTACATCAATTTTGACTTTCTTTGAAAGTGATTTAACCTCCTATATTATAAATTAAAATTTATTATAAATATATAAAAGATTCATTCACACACTTATAATATAATATTTGATCTACTATAATATTCTAATACCCATTTATTATTAAATTTTTTTTAAAATCATTGTTTCAAGGTGTTAATTTTTGTGTTTTTCATAAGAATCTTTATTCATTAATTCCATTCATTGTTCTTTAATCATAGTGAAATAATATCTATAATTAAAATAATGAATTAAACATCATATATATTAATTATGTATATGTATTTATAGTTTTATATAAAAGGTAGAGGTAGAAAAATTAATTACACCATGCATGGAGATGGAGGCCATACATACACAAGAACAATTTTTTCACATTTTGAAGAATAGAATAAAATAAAGGTAACTAATAATTCACCTTTTAATAATCATTATTATATCAAATATATTCATTAAATCTATCCTTATTATAATCCATGTAAATCAGAATCAAAAAACAAATCAAATTTCTTCATGGAGGTGGAAGTCCACATGTACGCATGATTGATATTATCATTTTCCAATGCCGTGGAAGATAAGAAGGTAGATATGATATAATTATTAAAAAAGAATAATTATTTCATTAATATCAAAAATAAACTTTAAATCCATCATAATAATCATCCATGAAATATAGAAATGGAAAATGAATTATATTTCTACATGGTGGTGGTAAGCCACACATACGCAAGAGAGATACTTTCACTTCTCATTTTATGGAATAGATGGTGGATATTTGTGATTGAATAATCATAATAACATTTCAGTATATTTAGTATAATTAAGTTATTAATTTATTAGGAGTACCATATGTCACACTCCAACTTTCTAATTTATTTATTTTTATTAATTCTTGGCTCCGAGTTCTCGCACCAAGGTCTCGGCTGGGTCCCAGACTATAATCCTTGTCGTTTAATGTTTTTACTGGATTTCAGGGTCGTGCGTGGTCACTGCATGGTGGGCGGTATCCGCGCAATCTCCCCAGGTGCTTGTGCGAATGGCCATGTGGTCTGAGTTGAGAAGTGTAACTTGCACATAGTTTATTAAGTCATGCAACGAGTGCGCGGTGATCCATTTTTTTTAGTATGTCAAATAAACAGAGATATATATATATATATATATAATGAATGTTCAATAATAATAATTTTACGTTGTTATTTTTATTATTATTAAGATTATTATTACGAGTATTAATATTAATAATAATAATACTAATAATAATATTGTATTATTATTTTTATTAGTTTATTATTATTATTATTCTTTGTGTTATTGTAGATATAAATTGTTGTTTTTATTATTATTAATAATATTATTATTACTATCTTTTGTGTTTTTTTCCTTTTCTTTTCTTTATTATTATTTCTTTTTTTCCTCCTTTAACCCTAGTCGCCCCTTTCTTTATTATTGTTTCTTTTTTCCCTCCTCTAACCCTAGCAGCCCCTTTTTTCTCCCCCTCTTATTCTCTCTTCTTCCCTGCCGCACCATCCCTTCTTCACCGCACAGCTACCCCTCTTGTCATCCCTATCACGAAGGGCCACCCCCCCCCCCATGTTGCGCACTCCCTACACAAAGCCCATGCACTCCGACCTTGCACTGGCCGTCCAGCCCGCCCTCTTCTCACCTAAGCCAGTGCACCCCCTTCGCCCCCCTCTCTCCCGCGCAGCGCCCCGGCCTCCTTCCTGTAGCTGACTCCCTCGCCTCGATCTGCCTCTGCCTCGTCCCCCCTACCCAGCTCCTCCTCAGCGGGCCGTCAACCCCGCTCCCCGCTCCTGCATTCATGCGGCATGACCCCCCCCCCCCCCCCCCCCCCGGCTCCACCACGCCACTGCGCGCCTCCCCTTCTAGCCCTTACAGCGAGCCTGTCGTCGGCTAGAAGCCTCCATCCCACTCCAGTGACCTATGGTCGAGTTCCGGTGAGCCTCGCCTCCGGCCAGTAGCCCTCCAGTCGTTGTTCCCTTCAGACAACCGATCTGCAACCCCTCGTGGTAGTTTTTCGTTGGTTTAGATGTTAAATATTGTTAGGGTTTGTAATTTAGGGGTTAATATGGTTTTAGTTGGTAGGATTTTCATTGTGTATGGAAATTTTGGCTTCCTACAGGTGCAGTCGCGGTGCGAACGAGGTTTCGCACCATTTTTGGGTGGTCCGCCCACATTTTAGGTAGGTGATTCCACCTATTAGATTTATTTGATGAATTAATTTACGCGTTTAATTAAATTAGAATGTTATTTAAATTATTTGTTTGGTGAAAATTTGTTTTCAGCATTTGTTGAGTTGCTTCGCTTATTTGAGTGTAGCTTTGTGGTAAAACTTTGTCGCGCAGCATGAGAATGTTCTATCAATTGTCTAACTGATTTATTAAATGATTTTTTTGCTGCAAATATATATATATATATATATATATATATTAGTGTTTGTTAAGTGTTGATGTGAATTTGATCATAAAAGTGTTTTTTAGGGGGTTTAAGTTGGTTCCGTGTGTTTAAAGTCATGATATGCTTTTCAAAAAAAATTCGTAAAGTTTTAAATGGTTTATAAAATAATTTTGAGGCTTTGAGCTTGGTTTTGAAAATGTGTTTAGGCGCACGTGCTTTAAATGTATATTTTATCGTGTCGTGCGTTTTTTTCTGGTTTTTCACTCTTAAGTGTTTTCTTGAATTGGGTCATTGGCTTGGTGTCATGTGATTTAGTTAACACTTTGCGGTTTTTTAAAGTGGCCTAATAAATGATGTTGATGGTGTGAGTTGTGTTTTGAAAATGTTTCGAGGTGGTTCTTTCGCATTGTTTGCTTGTTTGGATTGTTTTAAGTCCATTTTTGTGTGATTTTTGTTTTATGCGTTTATTACAGTGTGTTCGCAAGGTAGACCTGCGATATTGCTGTCATCAGCTTGTGCTTGCTTGTACGCATGCGCGAGGCATGTCGCGCCTTTGTGTTTGGAATGCGAGATGAGATAGGTCCCCCACTGCACTCACCTTTAAATTTAGAATTTATTAATTGCTTGATGTTTTATTAATTTTAATGAATTAGAAATAATATAAGATAATTAATTTTTAAATGATTATTTGGTGTGAAAAGAGCCGTTTATTTTATACCGAACACTTGAAACATTTTCTTGACGAGCGGGCACCCAGTATTGAAAGAATGCTCATTTGGCCTTTAAACATAATTCACAAAATTTCAAATGTACTTCCAGTTTTAAAGATAAATGATTTCTTCTAAACAAGTGTTTTGGGTTTTCTCGAGAAATGAGGTTTTTCTTTAAAATTGGTGAAGGCCCATTTGGTACTATAGTAAAATAAATTATTTTTGAAAACCCATCCAGGTGTGATATTTGGTGTGTGTTGATTGTGTGAGCTGTATGTGATGTTTGTGCATCGTGACTGATTGATTTACATTATGGACGCACTTCTTTTTATTGCTTGTGTTGACATGGGAACCTGGCATAGTGAGTGAATCTTCTGAGAACAATTACTGCACTAGTTTAGATTATGCACTGGATAGTGGCCCCATATAAGGGGAATACTGAGTTATTGCTGCTATGGGGATTGGGCCCCTCAGTTAGGTCATGTATGCATATTCCGAGCATTAGGGTTTTATGACGTCATCGATTTAGGGCATGCCTTCAGGATGAGTCAGATGTATAGTACGTTCTGGATTGTTCACGATCTCCTAGGTTCGACCCATGTTTCCATTAGTGTTCATTTTTATGTGGCAGATGATTGAGAGGTCTAGTTCGGTTGCTGGACCATGTGTGCCACTCTTCTTTTCCATTTTTCTCAGTGTGTGTTGTGTGTTGTGTGTTGTGTGTGGTTTTACCCTTTGACTAACAACTGAAATTTAAATTTCTAACTTGTTATCAGAAATGTTTTAAAATTCAATGCACATGTTCCTTTCAAACAATAAACATTTTTTTAAATTAAAAATGGCAATGGACTGTTACTTGTCTTATAAATGTAAGTGTGTGTGGGAAAACCAATATTTTGTATATTTAGTTCAAACCTGGAATTAGTAAATTTCTTTATTTAAAGGTAGTACTTTGGGAATAGATTTATTTGGCTAGCCTACGGAGTTTTAATACTCACACCTATAGTATTTTCTTTTTTTTAGTTCTACTACAGGTTCCAGCTTCAGTTCTTCGCCTTGAGCGATGTTGGTTGTGGTATTGGGGGGGGACCCAAGGGGTCACGTGGAGTTTGGGTCATGGTCAGGTTAGTAGTGTTGTTGGTTTCTCTTTCGTTATTTGCATTTTTTCTATTTATTTCCACTTATTATTTTATTTTCTTTTGGGAAAAATCGTTCCCACCTGTTTACTTTTGATGCCCGGAACTAGTTGTCAGCCCGTGGGGATCGGGAACGCCCTTCGGGCCATGTCGCAGACCGGCTTGGGTGACCGGTTCAGGGTCGTCCCGGGTTGGTTCACGAAAAAATGGTATCATATGGGGCCCTTATTATTTGGGATGTCTGATAGATGGAGATTAGGATTGTTGGGACTCGAGAGGTAGGTACAGGAAGGACGTCATGAACCCTCGCCCGTTCCGAACCTCGAGTCTCCAGGGGTAGTCTGACAATTGAGTCTTTGTCTTGTCTTGGTTTGTTTTGAATTGAGGGATGACAACGGAGGCAAGCTGATGTTACCGAGTGATCTCACATGGAGTAGTGACCCATGTGGAGTCTGGGTACCTGGCTTGAATTCCTCCAAGTGGTCGACACTTACATGGGACATGGCCCACTACCATGTCGGCAAGTTAAGCCTGACTACTAGTCCCTCACTCCGGTGTTTGATGCAATTTGAGTGTTTATTTAATTCTGGTTGGTGTAAGTGCGTTTTTTGGAAATGAAAAAGGGTTTTTGAAAATGGGACTAATTTCTTTTAAAGGACATTAAATGTATGAAATGGTTTTAAAAACTGAAAGCTCTTGATTTGGAAATTCATTGTTTGCTTGGTTTTGGTCAAAAATGGTTTGGGGTGAAACCTCAGGACCTCTTTATGAACGTTTGCACACGTTTGAGAATGCATGGAAAGTGCGTGTTGGTGCATGTATGAATGGAAGCAGATGAAGACATGTGCAACAGTTCATGGGATTACCTGGGTGTGTATTTGAAATAAGAGGTTTGACCTTGTTTTCTGAATTGGCTTTTAAATAGGGAAAATGGTCTTGGAAAGTGATTTTTGGTTTAAAAAGTGGATTTGGTATTTGGAAAGTGGTCGTGAAAGAAAGAGGTTTTGAAATAAAAAAAAGAGTGGTGGTTTTGGAATCTAAAATGGAACGGGAATTTTCGGCAGGGAATTTTGGGTTGTGTTTGTGGCTGTTTGGGTTTTTTTTTGAGCTGGTTGTTTTTGGATGAGGGTGTTTTATTGATATTGCTTCGATTGATATCGGTTTTGGATTGGTGTTATATATGTTGTTCAAAAATGCCACCCAGAAAGGTCCCCAGAGTTTTGATGAGTCATGCCCAGTTTTTTGGTCTTTCTCGGACGTTGTCTGTCCTTCATGGTGATTAGAGTCTGTTAGAGACAATGGAGTGTCTTGAAGAGGTCGAGTGCATCTTTAGGGTATTGGGAACTCCCGAAGCTGTTAGATTGCATGATGTTCTGGGTCTGTTCGAAGGTCCAGCTCTGGATGAGTAGGAGTAGTTTGCTCTACCATTACTGCTAGTTGGGATTATTTGGTATGTCTTTAAAGCTTTATTCATTCGATGGCATATACTTTTGGAGGTGAAGACGAAGAAAATGGAAGAGCTCATGTGTGTTCAACATGGCCAGCATACGGTGAAAGCATATGTTGACCATTTCAAGGAACTTGTGTCTTTCTCTGGAGGTAGAATCGTAGGACTTGATGAAGTCTCCTCCCTTCATTAGGGGTCTTTGTCCAGAGATCAAAGATCGGGTCCTCTCTTATAGGGACCATCATTTAGATAAGTTTGTGGATGAGGCGATTTTAGATGAGTTAGTCTCCAGAGTGTAGACGGTTGGAAATCCACCGTATCCAGTCGCTCGTGAAGGTCCCCCATCTGGCGAGCAGAGTGTGTTAGATGGATCTATTTCTAAAGAGTCCTTTGTAGTGACTCTGGTTTCCAGTTCGACGGATTTTCCATTGTTGTGCTATCAGTGTGGACGTTTAGGGCATGCAAAGCCATCATGTCACACCCCATCGAGGATGTTCCATCATTGCAGGTGTCTAGATCGTCTAGAGAAGTTTGGCAGGAAGCATCATCTGAGGAAGACACTGTGACCAGAAGATTCCAATGCATGACTGTGAGGTAGGAGATGCTTCAACCATCAGATCCCCAGCCATAGGTCTTTGGGTAAATCTCGCGCGCAGTAAGGGGTTTTCGGGGGTGTAACTCCTCAATTTGGGTTTCGTGTTCCATGTTGGCAATGAAACATTTAAAGTCCTTCCATTCTCGTCCTTCCACTGTTAAAGATTAGGCGTTTTTTTAGGTTCATTGTATCGTCGTTAGGTTTGGATTAACGTTTTCATTTGTAATCCAAACAGTCTCGTTTGTCTGATTAAGGTGTTCTGGATCGTGCATTTTTCTTAAAAGTATGTTTAGGCCTTGCATGAATTAATCTTGGTTTAGCAGTGTTCGTTTGGAGATATAAGTGCCTGCAGAGGAGTCAAGGTTTGTGGTTATGCTCGGGTTTACTGCTTGGGTAATGTTCTACTCAGATTTTTTCTCTAGTGTTCGAGATTTCTTTGGTCTGAGTCGATAGCTCCAAGTTTGGTGGAGGTGTTGTCTCGCTCGTAGTATGGAATTTAGTCTGGGTCGGTTGGGAGTTCCCATGTCGCCCCCCCTTCCCAAGGTGGTATGTTTAGGTGTTAAATTTTTTCTCTAGCTAAGTTCTTGTGGTGGGGAGAATCCTCTCGTGTTCTCCCATCCTCTTGTGTTGTGGTTTCTTTCAGTTTTAATTGGGCATGGATTCTTATTGGTCCATCGTTCGGCTGAGTGACTTTCTGGGGGCAGAAAGTGTCTATGGTGGGGATAATTGTCCCACTCTGACTTTCTAATTTATTTATTTTTATTAATTCTTGGCTTCGGGTTCTCGCACCAAGGTCTGGACTGGGTCCTGGACTAAAATTCTTATCATTTAATGTTTTTAATGGATTTTGGGCCCGTGCGCGGTCACCGCACGGTGGGCTGTAGTCGCGCAATCGCCACAGGTGCTTGTTTGAATGACCATGTGGTCTGAGTTGAGGCGCGTAACTTGCGCACGGTTTATTAAGTCATGCGACGAGCGCGTGGTGATCCGTTTTTTTTTTGAGTATGTTAAATAAATGGATTAATATACATATATAAATATTAAAAAATGGAATGTTCAATAATAATAATAATAATAATTTTATGTTGTTATTTTTATTATTATTAAGATTATTATTATGAGTATTAATATTAATAATAATATTATTATTATTATTATTGTATTATTATTTTTATTAGTTTATTTTTATTATTATTCTTTGTGTTATTGTAGAAATAAATTTTTGTTGTTATTGTTATTATCATTAATATTATTACAATATTTTGTGTTTTTTTTCCTTTTCTTTTCTTTATTATTGTTTCTTTTTTTTCCATCCTCTAACCCTAGTCACCCCTTTCTTTATTATTGTTTCTTTTTTCCCTCCTCTAACCCTAGCCGCCCCTTTTTTCTCCCCCTCTTATTCTCTCTTCTTCACCACTGCACCATCCCTTCTTCACCGCACAACTACCCCTCCCGTCATCCCCATCACAAAGGGTCGCCCCCTGCTACGCACTCCCCGTGAAAAGACCCTGCACTATGACCTTGCACTGGCCGTCCAGCCCGCCCTCTTCTCACCCGAGCTAGAGCACCCCCTTCGCCCCCCTCTCTCCCAAGTAGCACCTCGGCCTCCTCCCCGCAGTCAACTCCCTCGCCTCGATCTGCCTCTGCCTCGCCCCCCCCCCCCCCCCCACCCGGCTCCTCCTCGGCACGCCGTCGACCCTGGTCCCCGCTCCCGCACTCGCACGGCCCGACCCCCCCCCCCCCCCCGGCTCCACCTCACCGCTACGCGCCATCCCTTTTGGTGAGTCCGCCGGCCAGCGGCCTCCAGCCCCCTCCAGTGACCTCCGGATGAGTTCCGGCGATCCCCACCTCTGTCCAGAAGCCCTCCGGTTGTCGTTCCCTTCATATAGCTGATCTGCAACCCCCCGTGGTAGTTTTTCGTTGTTTTAGATGTTAAATATTGTTAGGGTTTATTGTTCAGGGGTTAATCTTGTTTTAGTTGTTACGATTTTCATTGCGTATGGTGGTTTTGGCTTCCCGCAGGTGCGGTCGCGGTGCGAACGAGGTTTCACACTATTTTTGGGTGGTCCGCCCACATTTGAGGTAGGTGATTCCACCTATTAGATTTGTTTGATGAATTAATTTATGCTTTTAATTATATTAGCATGTTATTTAAATTACTTGTTTGCTCAAAAAAATTCAGCATTTGTTGAGTTGCTTCACTTATTTGAGTATAGTTTTGTGGTAAAACTTTGTTGCGCACCATGAGAATGTTCTATCAATTGTCTAACTGATTTATTAAATGATTTTTTTTTGCTGCATATATATATATATATATATATATATATTAGATTTTGTTAAGCGTTGATGTGAATTTGATCATAAAAGCGTTTTTTAGGGGGTTTAAGTTGGTTCCATGTGTTTAAAGTCACAATAGGCTTTTCAAAAAAATCGTAAAGTTTTAAATGGTTTATTAAATAATTTTGAGGCTTCGAGATTTTTTTTGAAAATGTGTTTAGGCGCACATGCTTTAAATGTATATTTCATCATGTCATGTGCTTTTGTCTTGTTTTGCACTCTTAAGTGTTTTCTTGAAATGGGTCGTTGGCTTGGCATCATGTGGTTTTGTTAACACTTTGAGGTTTTTTAAAGTGGCCTAATAAATGATGTTGATGGTGTGAGTTGTGTTTCGAAAACGTGTCGAGGTGGTTCTTTCGCATTGTTTGCTTGTTTGGATTGTTTTAAGTCTGTCATTGTGTGATTTTAGTTTTATGCATTTATTGCAGCATGTTCACAAGGTAGCCCCGCGATATTGCTGTCATCAGCTTGTGCTTGCTTGTACGCTTGCGCGAGGCATGTCACACCTTTGTGTTTGGACTGCGAAATGAGGTAGGTCCCCCACTGCACTCACCTTTAAATTTAGAATTTATTAATTTCTTGATGTTTTATTAATTTTAATGAATGAGAAATAATATAAGATACTTAATTTTTAAATGATTATTTGGTGTGAAAAGATCCGTTTATTTTATACCGAACACTTGAAGCATTTTCTTGATGAGAAGACACCCAGTATTGAAATAATGCATGTTTGGACTTTAAACATAATTCACATAATTTCAAATGTACTTCTAGTTTTAAATATAAATTATTTCTTCTGAACAAGTGTTTTGGGTTTTCTCGAGAAATGAGGTTTTTCTTTAAAATTGGTGAAGGCCCGTTTAGAACTTTAGTGAAATAAATTATTTTGGAAAACCCATTCAGGGGTGATCTTTGGTGTGCATTGATTACATGATTTGTATGTGATGTTTTTGAATCATGACTGACTGGTTTACATTGTGGACGCACCCATTTTTATTGCTTGTGTTGACATGGGAACCTGGCATAGTGAGTGAATCTTCTGAGAACGATTGCTCCACTAGTTTAGATTACACACTGGCTAGTGGCCCCATAGCAGGGCAATACTTAGTTATTGCTGCTATGGGGATTGGGACCCTCGTTTATGCCATTTAGGGCTATGCCGAGCATTAGGGAATTATGACGTCATCGAGTTAGGGTATGCCTTCAGGATGAGTCAGATGTATAGTACGTTCTGGATTGTTCACGATCTCCTAGGTTCGACCCATGTTTCCATTAGTGTTCATTTTTATGTGGCAGATGATTGAGAGGTCTAGTTCGGTTACTGGCCCATGTGTGCCACTCTTCTTTTCCATTGACCTCAGTGTGTGTTGTGTGTTGTGTGTGGTGTTCCCCTTTGACTAAAAATTGAAATTTAAATTTTTAACTTGTTCTCAGAAATGTTTTGGAATGCAATTCACCTGTTCCTTTCAAACAATAAACTTTTTTTTTAAATTAAAAAGGGAAATGGACTGTTATTTGTCTTAGAAATGGAAGTGTGTGTGTGAAAAATAATATTTTGTATATTTAGTTCAAACCTGGAATTAGTAAATTTCTTTATTTAAAGGTAGTGATTTGGGAATAGATTTACCAGGCTAGCCTACTAAGTTTTAATACTCACGCCTATAGTGTTTTCTAGTTTTCAGTTTTGTTATAGGATCCAACTTCAGTTGTTCTCCTTTAGTGACGTTGGTTGTGGTATTGGGGGGTGACCCAAGGGATCACGTGGAGTTTGGGTCGTGGTCAAGTTAGTAGCATTGTTGGTTGCTCTTTATTTATTTTCATTTGTTCTATTTATTTCCACTGTTTATTTTATTTTCTTTTGGGCCAAATCGTTCCCACCTGTTTACTTTTGATGCCCGGCACTAGTTTCCAACCCGTGTGGATCGGGAACGCCCTTCAGGCTATGTCGCGGATCGGATCGGGTGACCGGTTCAGGGTCGTCCCAGGTTGGTTTGTGACACCATATATTTAGAGGTATAATATGAATGAAATTGACAGACGTTGGGTAAGACAATTACCTCTCCTTTAAATGGCCTCCTTTATATACTTACTTAATAAAACTTGGAATGGTAATTTAATAAAACCATAACCTATAATTTATTGATAGGTAAGTCAAGAAGATAATTTTTAATGTTTATGTTAAGATATATGGCTCAATTTTGTGTAAATAAGAAAAAGTATGGGTGCCCTCTTATATGTGCGGGAGAGGAAAAGATTGTATCTTCTCAATAAAATAAAATGAAATAAGACCATACTCAATAAAAATGCTTTATAATGCCCAAAATTTTACAATTTGGAATATTATAAGGTATAAATATGGCTATAAAATATGATTTATTCATGTTTAATAGGAAATTTCTCCCTTATCTCTTGGTTTAACCCCTAATCAACCCATTTTACTCTTTAGCACGGTGAAAAATTTTCATCATTTTTAGTATTGATCATTAACAAAAATGAAAGTGGACATATTAAAAAAGTTAAAAATTATTATTAAAAACTTTTAATATATTTTATAAAATTAAATCTCTAAAATTTAAATAAATTAATTTGAAAATAAAATCACAAAAGGTGATGAAAAATAGTTTTTAAGAAAAAAATGATTTCCTAAGTATACAATGTTTCTAATAGAAAAATCAATATAAAATTAATTCAAATGAAAATAATTAGATTATTAATAATATTAATGATCTTATTTTAATTTTAAAACCATTCTAAAAAGATTAATCTTTTAAAATTATTTAAAATGAAATAAATTTTTCAATAAAAAACCTTATTTTGACTATTCAGTGAAAAAACAATCCTTTTATAAAATTCTCAAAAAATCACTTTCATATGATTTTGATATAATAATTTCAAAAGTGATGTTAATTTTTTCAAATAAATTTTCTATAATTGGAAGAAATTAATTTTGTTTTTTGTTCACAGTAAGGAATAAACATCACTTTTGTGGAAAATGTATTTTTATAGCATATAAAGACTTTACTAAAAATTAAGTACTTCTTTATAAATATATTTGATTTATCTAAAACCTTTATATATTATTTTTAAAATGTGGTTATTACTATTTATATTGTGAATTTAACTTTTATGTTATAATTATATACTATATTATGGTTTATTTAGACTCGGGGTTGAGTTTATCACAAACTATCAAAGAATTTTAATTTATTTAATGGTAAATATATTATAAAATCTCAAGGTGTTACAAAGTGGGGTTGGGTGAATTATTCCAACTTGTATTCCGGATGAACACCTCAATATTGAATAGAAATATCTATGGGAATATCTTTTTGGTATACCCTCCATATCAAGAAGCTAAATTTAATTGGTATAGCATTATACCTGTATATTTTTTTCTGGAGGATCATACCATTATAAATTATTAACTAAGGAATGATATTGTCTCATAGAAAAATTACTTGAGCTGTAATTAATGAAGAAACATTTATCATCTCATTATTTGAGGAGGATAGATTTAAACTGGGCACTTAGATCCATATTGAATAAATTGTTAGAGGAGGGATGATCCTAGGCTATTTTGAAGTTAAATTAAAGGGTTGGGATGTTGGTAAAATAATTAGTATTCCCTGCCCAATTTTACCTAAGGAATTTTTATTAGTATTAAAAAGTCTTTATCAGATTCCATAGATAGTGTCCCTAAAGTATTTTTTATATTTTTTTCAATTCTTGAATATGGATTTATGTTTGAGGTATTTTTAGTACATTAAAAACATTATACATAGATTTAATGATCATGATTAGTTGACTAAAATGCCAAAAATATGGTTTTATTAAGATTCCTATGAAAAAAATTATTTTAGTAATACATCATGACATTGAATATAATATTGAAAGGGTTGTATAAAAGGTGAAATATGATTGTGAATGTTTTTTTATATTATTTAAAAATATGAACTAATATTGTAATTATAAATTGAATGGTTATGTAACTTGATATTTAGCTTGAAATCATGTAATCATTATGTAAAATTTATCCATGCAACATAGTATTGATTACATTAAATCTAATTCCAAATAAGTTTCATATTATTATTTTATAGTTTGTGATAGTTTAATCAGATATTTCATGATATTGAATAATATTACATAACAATGTTAAAAAAACATATATATATATATATATATATATTATTTTAGTTTCAATTCACAGTAAAAAGTTTAATCAAATGAATTTTAAAGCATGTTTCTTATGAACATGGAATAGGTGGAAAATGAATGTGGCATCATTGGAGAATATACACATGTCATACTATTTTAGCATAGATATTTTTTTAATGAAATAATTAACCTATTTTAGGGTGATTGGTTTGAAATAACATCATAGAATATTTTTTGATATATATTCTTTTATAATGTTATATACTATACACAAACTTTTCAAGATTATGTAGAGGTATTTTGATTCTATCTTTATGAAACATATAATATGTCATTTATAAAGAGGCCATGAGTTGAGTAAAATATAAATAAAAATTATAGAGATTCAAAAAAGGAAGAAAAAATATAATAAGTTATAAATATGGATTGAGTTTATTTTATATAGTTTTGAAAATTTTAAAGACTAGTATATATAGAGAATTTTTATTAAGAGTTATTTTTTAAAATAGATATTTCATATGGTTTTTTTGAAAAAATTTGATTAATGGGTTTATTCTTATTAACCCTCAAATCACAAAAATTATTATAAAATAATCCTTTTTCACTCCTGAAATTTCATTCTATTATTGATTGAGTCTGGTCTTTCTGAATATATTTTTGAAAATATACTACATTAATTCTTCTAATAGAAACATTTTATTTATATTGGATGGTAACAATTATAATATTTTTAGAAAATTAATATTACCCTATCTATTATCTATAATCCTTTATGTTATTAAAATTTTCTATTGTGGTTTAATTCCTTTTAAGGAAGGATAAGTTTTGTATCTTGTTAAATGGGGAAATTTAAAAAATAATAAAAGATATAGAAATAATATTTTATCTTCACTTTTAAAAAATGATTTTACAAATTTTATGTAAAAAAACAACTAAATACATTTTATTATAATCCTAAAGAACAATTATAAAGGTGATAAAAAGTTTAATGAGGTGGATATTCACATATAATGATCTAAATTTAAACATTTTCACATGATTGATAATGAAACAATTGATGATTTCATTAAATGTGTGAATGATATTATATATACTATAATTTTATTTAGAGGGTCACTTAAACTCTCTATATTAGTGAAGAATATTATTAAAAAACATACAGGGAAGTTTTTTTCCAATGTTTCATTTCCGGAAGAAAAATGTTTTTTATTGATGATCGACATAATGTTTTTATTCAATAACAAAACCGCAGCAAAGGAAATTTGGGGAATAAAATAAATGTGAAATAAAAAATCAATTTAACACATAAAAAATCTTATAATATAAAAAGATAAATAAGGGTAAAAATGTACTGATGGTGAAACTGATAATGAAAAATTTTAGATTCTTATATCATATATTTCTAGGATTTTCAAGATTGTTAATAGAATGTGGAAGGGAAAACAACCAATAAAATTATTTAACTATTTAGATATTAGAAACAATTATTATTATTATCTAAATCATAATTAATATGAGAATTATGAAAAAAAAGTAATGTATAATAAATTAGATTAAAATATAGAAAATAACTAGGTTCTAAAAAATTCCAAAAGAGAACGTAAAAATTATTCTAGAAATAAGGGATGGAATTCTATGTCTAAAAAATATAATAGTTTTATTAAATGAAAATTTGGTTTATGTATATTATTTTGATGATAAATTTGAAACTATATATTCTATCTAAAATTAATTATAAAATAGAGGATTCCCACTATAACAAAGGAGATAATAATGAAGATACTCAAATGAAGTTTATTTTAATGGCATAATTAATGGATTTTTTATAAAATATATAATCTCGAAAACTAAAATAGTCCATGAAAGAATCCATAAACATAATAAATGAAATTTTAATTTTTTAAAATAATTTAAACCTTTTTTAATAGAATATTTATATATTAAATTTTCTAATTACTGAATAGAATAAGATTAGATGTGATTTTGAGATGATTTATTCTAAAAACAAAAGGATGTTAAAATTTATTCTATGATGCTTATTGATAAGAAAAGGCATTTGAATAAATGGAAGATAACTTAGAGAAGTTTTTGAAAAAAATTGGTGAGACATAAAATAATAATGAAAATTTTTTAGAAGCTTTTTGAATTCTTAACAGAAGACTGAATTAGTAAATATCTCATATTGAAAGTAATAATGATATTAGATTATCAATTATTATAATTGGAATCATCCAAAATATATATATTTGATGTTTTTTAATTTAAATTTCATTTTATGATATATATTATAAGATAAATTATAGAGTGGGAGGAATTTATAACATTCCTATAACAATTATAGAATATTGAATCACTTTTTTAGAGTAAATTTTCCTAAAAATAAATTTATTAGTGGTTTAAACAACTTATGAATTAGTTTCATAGGAAGAATGTATATAGTGGTTTTTATGAGAATGTATATACCTTTAAATATTATCCTTAATATTATAGATAATTTGATATTTTTTCATGAAAGTATTCATTCATTGAGAAATTTGAGTTGTAAAGTAATAGTTTAGAATGAAATTTTCTTATGCAGAGATAATCAGTTCTATTTAATAAATTAGAAGAATTTTTTTGTGACATCCTAGCCCAAAAGCCACTAAATTTGTTCCCCAGGCTAGTGGACCACATGACTTCAAGCACACCTCCCCATATGTTATAGGTTGTCGACTAGCAGTGATGGACTAGGATTTGTCCATGGGGAGACTATGCCCTCATGTTAAAGTGGAGCATAATGGTATAATACAATTATAATGGATGTATAATAATAGTGGAAGAATAATAATTAATAAAAAGAACTGGTAGTTAAGGATAAGGATAAACATAAAAGCACCAAATAATAATCAAAATATAAAAACTAAATCATATAAAAAATGATGATAATGTCATTTCATGTATCTATAAATTGGAAAACATGTGTACATGGTAGTAGGAAATACATGTTATACAAAGAATCAAAAATAATCCAAAAACTATCCAAGAATCCTGAGCATTGGCTTGGTCATCTACTACCAAGATCTATCCTAAGAATGAAAGAAATATTAGGTGTTCAAAATGGGATGATTCCCCTTATCAACACTTGCATTTATATAATCTTCCCAAGTACCAACAACGTCCTGGATAGGGTGTGATATGAATCCCAATAGCCCAGTCCTTTCTCCATCATCTAGGGTTCAGAGCTCTGAACAAGTCTTGAACACCCCCTGAAACTTCCATAACCTCATTATAAATCCATAATAGGTCAAAAAATAAATAATTAGAATGAAATTTAAAGGATCGATACATGATAGAAAAAAAAAATTGTATAGTCTTCCCCCCTTTTAAAGTAAATCTTCCCCGAGTCCACCTTCCAAGGGAAGAAAAATTCTTTTTGAGAACAACTCCAGACACCGAGCACATACTTAGACTACCCACTCCCAAGTCTCATCCTATACAAGGATTTGCTTCCATAGCACATGAACTAAAGGGATAGACTTATAACACCCCAATATTTTTTGGTATGAATAATTTCAATTCATTAAATATCTTACAATATTTGCAACATTGAGTCTCAACGAAATAACACTTTGTTATAGGATGTAGTTATAACCAATCCATTAAAAATAATTTTTCAAATTCGGTGATTTGAATTTCAAAAAAACAGACATACACGGTTGCGCTTAGTAAGATATTTACAGTTGGATAGGATCAGCTTAATTTTTGTTAAATAGTAATATATCCTTATAAATAGTAACTTGACCCTTATGAATAGCAATGTACACATATGAATAGTAACTTGAACCTTATGAATAGTAATGTATCTTTATGAATAACACCCTAAATCTTATGAATAAAAATATACCCTAATAAATAGTAATCCCACCCATGTAAGTATAAATAGAATTTAGACATCTTATAAATGAGAGTGAATATTTTAAAAAATAATATTTGACTGTTGGTATTTTTATGAGAAATAGATAATGAATTACAATTTTATAATTAATAGATTAATTTAAAAGATAATTCATTTTCATAAAATGTAGTCATGAATCAATATTTTGTTATCCTATGATTATAGGATAATTTTATGAGACCCTAGTTAATTTTCCGAAGTTTCATAAAATTAGTTATAATATTAAACTTGGTATTTTTCGAGTAAATGATGATTTTAAATAAAAATTAAATTTCTCATATTTAGAAAAAAAAATATTAAAATGGATTTCCTTTTGGATTCTACACATCATAAAATGGTTTGGATGAATTTTTGAGATTTTTATAAAATAGTTTAATTTTTGTTGAATAGTAAAAAAATACAGTTTTTTATAAAATACGACATTTTTCGTGACATCATCATGAAATTATTATGATATAAAAATTTAATTAAACTATGTAATAACTAAATAATTATATTAAAATTGGAATATTGTATAGAATTAATTTATAAAAGAAAACGTATGTTTTTTCATGACAAGCTTAAAAATCATTGTCAATGTCGACGTCGTGCATGCGCAGCACTGAAAAAGTCAAAATTGGTAATTAATAAATTATAATTGAGTGATAAAAATTATTTTCATTAATTTTTTTATTAATTATTATGTATTATTTTTCTCTTTTATTTTTAATTTTTTTTAGTGTTATATAACATGAATATTATCCAAATGTCTGTGCAATGATTGTACAGGGCAAGAAAAGAAAAATTAACAAATCTAAGAATATGTCTTGTTAGGTATAAGAGTGAATATACATAATGAATAAATTCATAATTTTATTTTGAGCCTAATTAATTTATCTTTATGATATTATTTTATTTTTAATTTTTATATATGAAACAATTAACATTAATGTTAATGCAATGCCGAGGAAGCTCTTGTGCAAGAATAAGAAAAATAAATAAAATGTTTTTAATTAAAATGATAAGAATTATTAAATGAACTATATTTTGGATAAAACGTTTTATATAATAATTTTAGACTATTATCAAGTTTTTATTCGAATTTGGGACATTATGTACCGACATTAATCACTTTAAATCCTTTATAATATTTTATTTCAAAAGGAAATCAAGTTGTCACGTTATAGTTTTTAATTTTAATAATATTGTTATATGAGATTTTACAAAGGTTTTATTCAAAAAATGATATTATTTGGAAAGCTAAGAAAATTATATTTATCATAGAATTTTATTTTTAATTTTTATACAAAAAATAAATATCATAATGGATTTCAAAAAGATGTTGCAATATTAATTTAATTAACAAATAAATCAAATAAATGATATTAAAAATAATAAAATAAATAAAATTTTATACTTTTAAGATAATTCATGGATTCTAGAGATTGATATTAAATTTATATAATATAATACAAAAATTTATTCAATTTTTAAACTTTGTTTTGATGTATTTAAATTCATAGTTATGAATAGTTTTTATCTTGAAATAATTGTTTTTCATGAATAAAATATATTGTTAAATTATTTGAAAATCCCAAAATTATTGAAAAATTCCAAACATGATAATAGTACTTCTAAAATATAATTCCCCTTTAGTTTTAGACCTTTTTTAAGTCTTAAACCCTATAATTGATTTATTATATTTTAATAATTTTAGTGATTCCTAAGTTACCCCTCAACTCACTAATAAAAGGAGGTTCCTTCCTTCACAAATTTCATAACCATAAGCCTTCTTGTTTGTAAAACCTCTTCCAAATTCCATCCTAATAATCCCTTGACATATTATTGTTCTTCTAGTATCTCAAAAATACCACTTACAAGATCCTTAAGGTGGTTTTAAAAGAGAAATATTCAAGAAGTAAGATTTCTTCTAATTCTCTTTCAAATTCATTCTCACTTATACATTATCCATGACTATTATAAAATTATTAATGACAACTCCAGTATTATATGTACTATTATGTTGTTTTATTTAAGTTATATGCTTCATAAAATCTCTTATTTTCTTCTTCTATTCATAAATAATGAAATTATCGTTCGTGCTGTGTCAAATCACTGCCTTTCTTGATGATGAGTTTTCATTTCACTTTTCCACAATTATGGTATGTTATAATTCACATTTAATTGTTTAAAATGATTTAAATATATATATTTTATCAATTCTGGTTTATTATTCCATTTTTACAAGGAAAAGTATAATAAATCGACCTGGAAACCTTGAAAAGAACTCACCCGAAACTATGGAAATAACAAAATATTGTTAATAAATATGTGGAAAATATTATAAAAAGATTATGTAAGGTATTATAAATGTTATTTTATTTTTTTAATAAATTAATAAAACCTTTAAAACCATTATATATGAGGTTTGAAAAAATTTTATAGAAGTCGAACCTGAGTTAAGAGATATGTTAACTCAATTTTCATTTATTAAGTTAAACATCTTTTTCATTAGTTATGTTTCTCCAAGGATATGTGTGAATGGCCTCTGATTTTTTTTTATACTATATATACACTTGTATTTTGTGGGTTTATATTTTTCACGCATAATTATGTCATTGATTCATCCTCACTCTAATGATACGATCATTGTAAGGGGTTTTTTAATCTCACTTTTATTTCCGTGATATTTCCATTGTCTGTCACTTATTTCTTGTATGTGAAGTATTTTTACTCCCACCTGATGTATAATATCATTATTCTATTTATATTAATGGTATTTAGTGATTCACTTGTTGAATATTAACTCAATTTATTACGATGTTGTAAGGGACTTCATTTTAATTTTCCATTTCATTGTGATTTACTTGGTATTGAGCACATAATCATTCTTATGTGGTGTAACTACTGCACCTCTGAGATAATTTACCATTTTAAATTTTAATTAAATTAGATATCCATATTATTGTAACATGGATATTATTATTGTCTTAGTCTTATACCATTTTACATATGGTTTTTATGTGGAATGTTTTTCTAACTATGGAAATATCGATGAATTTGTATCCTCTACTCAATACAGATATTGAAAAGGCATGTGGTTCTTGTATTAAATCTTTTAATAATGAATAATTTGGACTAGAAGCGATGGGTGGGGCCTGATATATCCCCTCGATGCATCAACAGGTGTCATGAGACAAATTAGTTGGCGAAAAACCCTTTGAGTTTGTTTCCAAAAATAAAATGGGTTTCTACTCACAGACATAAACCGTCTCGACGGTATGATGGTTCATGTCCTGGATACATGAAATCCAAATAATAAGAATTTTTTTTATTTATAATTTAGTTTTTACTATCCATGAGTTTTTCACTATGAAAAAACCTTTGGATGCACTTTTATTCTCATTTTATTAATGGTGTGTATTTTTCAACTATTCATCATGCCATACTGATTATGTCTAATTGATTATGATTCAATTATTATTATTTTATGATTCTTCTATATTTAACCCTTACTAAGTATTTGAGATTACCCCTTTCATTTGTTTTCCTTCCCCATTTTATGAATAAGAGATCATTTATTGTGTTTTCAAGGATGCAGTTTATTAGATTTTTTTATGTATCATATTTTGTTTCCTTTCCAAATGTAAAATGGGTTCCATGTATGTACCTAGTTTCATCAAGACTACTAACTGATCGTTCCTTTGGGATTTTATTCCTTTTAATCATGCCAATGTAATAAATTAATGCACCGGCTCTAGGCTTCTGCGTTCAGGGTATTATAGTCAGTATCAGAGGAATTTTCGTAGAAACACTGGGAACTAGATTTAGAAAACATAGTTTAGTGAGCATAAACCTAAGATAGAATTTGAGGACAAGAATAGAAGTAGCACCCACATCAATTTTTAGGTCATTATACATGAAAATTTTGGAGGATGAAATTTCCAAAGGTGGGAAGAATATAACACCCCAATATTTTACGGTACGAATAATTTCAATTCATTAGATTGCTTACAAAACATGAAACATTGAGTCTCTATGAAATAACACTTTGTTATAGGAGGTAGTTATAAACTATCCATTAAACATAATTTTACTGCTTTTGTGATTTGAATTTCAAAAATCAGACATACATGGTTACGTTAGGTAAGATATTTAGAGTCGGATAGGATCAACTTAATTTTTTAGTAAATATTAATGTATCCTTATAAATAGTAACGTTACCCTTATGAATGGTAATGTACCCTTATAAATAGTAACCTGACTCTTATAAATAGTAATGTACCCTTATTAATAGTAACTTGACCTTTGTGAATAGTAATGTACCCTTATGAATAGTAACTTGACCCTTATGAATAGTGATATATCCTTATGAATAGTAACCTCGCTCATGTAAGCATAAATAGAATTTAGACATCTTATAAATGAGAGTGAATATTATTAAAATTAATAATTAAGTACTGGTATTTTTATGAGAAATAAATAATGAATTACAATTTTATAATTAATAGATTAATTTAAAAGATAACTAATTTTCATAAAATGTATTCATGAATCAATATTTTGTTTTTCTGTGATTATAAGATAATTTTATGATACCCTAGTGAATTTTTCAAAGTGTTGTAAAATTTGTTATAATATTAAAATTGGTATTTTTTGAGTAAATGATGATTTTAATTAAAAATTAAATCTATCATATTTAGAAAAAAAATTATTAAAATGGAGTTAATTTTTTGATTCTACATGTTGGAAAATGGTTTGGATGAATTTTTTGGATTTTTATAAAATAGGTTAATTTTTGTTGAAGCATAAAAAGTATAGTTTTTTATAAATTACGGCATTTTTTGTGACATCGTCATGAAATTATTATGATATAAAAATTTCTTTAAACTCTGTAATAACTAAATAATAATATTACAAGTGGAATATTTTATTGAATTAATATATAATAGGAAAAGTATATTTTTTCATGATAAGTATAAAAATCATTGTCAATGTCGACGCAGTGCCTGCGCAGCACTGAAAAAATCAAAATTGGTAATCTATATATAATAATTGAGTTCTAAAAGTTATTTTAATTAATTATTTATTAATTATTATGTATTATTTATCTCTTTTATTTTTAATTTTGAATTTTAGTGTTATATAACATGATTATTATCTAAATGTATGTGTAATGCTTTTAAAGGGAAAGAAAGGTCAAAATAACAAATTTAAGAAGATGTCTTGTTATGTATAAGAGTGAGTTGACCTAATGAATAAATTCATAATTTTATTTTGAACCTAATTAATTTATCATTATGATGGTATTTTATTTTAAATTTTTATATATGAAAGAATTAACATTAATGTTAATGCAGCGCTTGTGCAAGCATAAGAAAAATAAATAAGATGTTTTTAATTAAAATTATAAGTATTATTAAATGATCCATATTTTTTATAAAACATTTTTTATAATCATTTTAGACTATTATCAAGTTTTTATTCTAATTTGGGACATTTTGGACCCACATGAATTACATAAAATTCTTTATAATATTTTATTTCAAAAGGAAATCAAGTTGTCACATTATAGTTTTTAAATTTAATAATATTGTTATATGATATTTTATAGAGGTTTTATTCTAACAATAATAGAATTTAGAAATCTAATAAAAATATATTTCTTATATAATTTTTATTTTTAATTTTTAAAAAACAAATAAATATCATAATGGCTTTCAAAAATATGATGCAATATTAATTTATTTAATGAATAAATCAATTAAATGATATTAAAAATAATAAAATAAATAAAATTTTATACATTTAAGACAATTAACAGATTCCCTAGATTAATATGACATTTCTATGATATAATATAAAAATTTATTCAATTTTTAAACTTTTTTATGTATTTAAAATCATAGTTATGAATATTTTTTATCCTAAAAAATTCTTTTTCATAAATAAAATATATTATTAAATTATTTCAAAATCACAAAATTATTGAACAAGTCCAAAAATGATAAGATTACTTTGAAAATATAATACCACATTAGTTTTTGTCTTTTTGTAAGTATTAAAACCTATAATATATTTATTATATTTTAATAATTTTTTTGATTCCTAAGTTACCCCTAACTTCACTAATAAAAGGAGGTTCTTTCCTTCACAAATTTCATAACTATCATGACCTGTCCCCTGGGGCCTGTATCGTGACTACCCCAAGCCCGCCTTCCATAGGCCAGGGGCTGGCGACTAGCACTGAAAGGCTTATTGCCTAAAAAATTGGAAGTCGTTGCCTTTATAACCTGAAAACACAGGCAACCAAGCACACATCAAGATATGAACACAAGTAAATTGTATATTAAAAAGAGTGTGTACAGTAAGAAAATGTGCCAGAATACAAGGCCAACTGGAAAGTACAAGAAAACTGAAAAGTACAAGTAAAATGAAATAGCTCCTATGAACTCCCACAAAGGACCCTACTTGAATGGTAGGTATAGCTCTTGAACAGTGGTCTCTATGGTATTCCTCGTCTAATGTCCTTCTCTGAGCTACCTCAAGTCATGTTACTCTCGTCCTCAGTCAGTGTTGTCCTTCATCTACACCAAACACAACAAGGTGCGGGCGTACCCATGCATGGGTGAGTATAACGATACTCAGTAGGGACCCTAAGACCCTCGAAGGTCTCACAAAACCCACAAAGGATAAACCACAAAGAATGGAAACAAATGAAAACCCTACTTAGGTATATTCCAAAACATATACCTAAGTTATCGAGTATACCCATATCATTCATGAGAAAACACAAGGTCCAATTCAAAATCCCAAAGATCAATTGTTTCAAAAAGGAAGTAATATCATGAAGGTAGCACAAAAAATTTAATTACCACAAAGGTAACGCAACACAAAATAATACCACAAAGGTATCACCACAAAGGTAAGTACCACAAAGGTATGATTCACAGAGGATTACCACAAAGGTATCACCACAAAGATAAGTACCACAAAGATACACTGCACATAAGATTACCAAAAAGTTAAAGACTCAGCTCACACCAGGTATAACTTAGGTACAGTAGTAAAGATGATTAGATGTAACTACTGAATCATCTTACTCTGATAAGAGGTAGACCCACATAGGATCCTAAATCATCAGACCCATGTAGGATCCTAATACAAAAAACCGACGTAGGATCCTAGATTAGCCCACGTTGATTTCCTAGAGTGGATCCAAGTGGGACTCTTGAACATAGACCCACGTAGGATCCCAAAGCACAGACCCACATAGGATCCCAAGGCACATACCCACATAGGATCCCAAAGCACAGACTCACATAGGATCCCTTTCTCATGATACAGCCAGCTATAGGGTACCTGGACTAAGTTCGCTTGATTTTGAGAGAATATTCTCCTCAAGCCATAGTTTGACACTCATACTTCTACTAAGTCCCACAAATATGTACCCAAAGGACCGCCACATGATAGGTATCTCAACACAACTGACGGTACATCAATTGGATTCCTGGTCTGTAAGTTATTGGCTTTTTAGTCCCCAAGGCCTGGTTGGATTCGTGTTCTATCCAACCCAGCCCTACCCCAAAATTATCCAAAACTCAAGTGCGGTATACAAAAAGGAACATCTCGATCCAAGATTTCTGGCACCACAGACGGTTCGTCAAACAGATGCTCATAGCTCAAGATATGGCTGAAAGAAAAAAAAGGGGTCAAAGCTGGTCCGGGTCTGGTCCAACCCGGTTGGACCGACCCGGGTCTGGCCCTGGGTCCGACCCGGCCCACAGGATCTGACCCGGCCAGCTGGGTCCAGCCCGCCAGCTCAGCCCAGCCTATTGGGCGGCCCGCTGGGTGACCCGCGATGGGTGGCCCCACTCGGATCGCAGCCGACCAGACGACCAGCCTTCCTCCACATGGTTCGGTCGCACGCCGCACCATCACCAGCAGTCGAAAGTGAGCCGGCCGCCCTCTCTTCACCGCTGTGGAAAAAGGTCACAGCTCCTGCATGCCCAGCAGCACAGACGTGCACCACCGCCTCCCCTTCACGCGGCTGGCCATGTTCCGGCCGTCACCCTTGCTCTGCCATGGCCGACGGGCCGTGGCCCTTCTCTGGCGGCGCGGTCACACCGCCGCCATCGTCACAGTCGGTCGGGGTGTCAGTCGCCGCTCCCGAGTCCTTCTGGCGACGTTCCTTGGGCACCGGGCACGCCCTGATGGCCCATTCTTCATTTAGTAGACTCTCGCACTCTCCTCGGGATTTCTCCATCGATTCAAGACCATCAAAATCCCACAAAGGTTGCGGAGAGGTCGGGTTGTGTTCGTTTGGCCCGCACCCTATGAGTTAGAACGGTAGAAAGTGGCTTATTTGTTCTTGAATCAAAAAGAATATAAATGTTCTTAAATAAAGATGAACATCAATAATGAGGAAAGGGGTAAACAAACAACAATCCCTACCTTGATTGTTCGTTAGAGGTGTTGCGAGATGAAGTCGATGAAGGCGATGGGGGTGACAACAATCGTCGCTTACACAACACGCTTCCGAAGTCAGGCTTGTGTGTCGTCATCATTCTTGATTTCGAAGTATTTTCTTCATTAGAGAGGGCGTTCTTAGTTGGATAAAGAGTTTGTCCAAGTTTCTCCCCAAGCCTAACTTTCGCCAACGATTTCTCTAAATAAATGAGGAGACAACAAATTAAAATATTTTTATCAATTTAATTTACGTTGGCACAATTAAAGTTGGAACAATTAATTGTATTGTGTTGGCACAATTAATTCTATTGCATAGACACAATTAATGGGAGTATTCCAAGGTACTTCCCCACATTAAATAGGGGATTAGGTAGTCCCCACCACTAGAATTCAAAATAGGGGTTTTCTAGTTTGGGTGTTCTCCACCCCCATAACTCAAAAGGAGGGGTTTCAAAAGAAAAATAAAATGTTAAATATTTTATTTTTCTTCTTCCACGAAAAACTCAAAAACTATCTTCTACCCTCGACCTACTGTGGTTGAGGTAAAAGTCTCCTTAAGTTAATATTGGTACTACGAGATCATCGGTTCCCTTGGATTTCAATTATGAGCATCGGTTCGAAAGTTACAAAAACCTGCTCGCACGTTTTTCTTAACATACCTAAAAAAATCAGAAATTCATTCCTGGAACACCGGGCCTCGGAATCACGCGCCATCAATTTTCATGGACTCTTAATATTCCATATAATTAAAAAAAATTACATGGAATTTTTCTGGGTCTTTACATTCTCCCCACCTTAGGAATTTTCATCCCCGAAATCCACATCAGAAAAACTAGAAAAACAAGTGGCGGTACTGAGCACGAATCTGAGCCTCCCACTCCCTTGTGCTCTCCTAGAGGTTCTTGTGATGCCAATATACATGCACAAAAGGTATCTATCACCCATGAAGGACTCTCTCCTATAGATCCTCAATCTCCACTAGAACCTCCATAAACGTATCCCCATCATCGATGTCCAGCTCGTCGTGGTCGATGATGTGAGATTGGTCATGCACGTATCTCCTAAAATGGGATATGTGTAAAACGTCATGCACCTGGTGCAACTGAGATGTAAGAGCTAAGCGGTAAGCCACCTTGCCAACTTTGATGAGGACCTTAAAGGGTCCGATAAACCTCGGAGATAACAAGCCACCCTGGCTAAATCTCCGCAAACCTCATCGGGGTGAGACCCGTAGAAAGACGGGGCCACCATCCTCGAACTCCAGAGGTCTCCGTCTCCTGTCTGCATAAGACTTTTGTCTGCTCTGTGTTGTCTTCATCCTCTCCTGGATGATTTTCACCCTCTCCATGGTAGCCCATACCATGTCTGGTCCCATGAGTGTTGACTCCCCTGGGTCAGTCCAGCACAAAGGAGATCTGTAAGGTCGGTCGTGAAAAGCCTTGAAAGGTGCAATCTCAATGGTGGAGTGATAGTTGTTGTTGTATGAAAAATCCACCAAGGGAAAGTGATCCTCCCATTTGTGACCGAAGTCGAGGATACAAGCACGCAACAAGTCCTAGAGGGTCTAAATGGTCTGCTTAGTCTGGCCATCTGTTTGAGGATGGAAGGCTGTGCTAAAATGAATTTTCATCCCCTTCCATAGCCAGGAAGTGAAACAGGCATCACGATCAGAGACAATCGTTGAGGGTACTCCATGTAGCCGCAAAATCTCCTACACATAGAGGTGTCACAATCTCTCTACTGAACCCTGATCTTCGATTGGCAGGAAGTGGGCCGACTTGGTGAGTCAGTCGATGATCACCCAAATAGAATCATGACCCCTGGATGTACGTGGAAGTCCTATCATGAAGTCCATGGATATCCCGTCCCACTTCCACTCTGGGACCTCTAAAGGCTGAACTAAGCCTGCTGGTACCTGATGCTCCGCCTTCACTTGCTGAAAAGTGAGGCACCGAGAGACAAACTCTGCTAATGCTCTCTTCATTCCTGGCCACCAGTTCTATTGTCGAAGGTCTTGGTACATCTTCACCACTCCTAGATGTACCGCTAGAGGGGATGTGTGGAAATACCTCAACACTTCCTCCTGAAGATACACTGGTACCATGGTACGTCCTCTGAAGAGGATGATGTGCTCCCCACCTTAAGAAAATCCATCAGGTTCCTGTCCTGTGGATATCTGAAGACATCGAGACTCGCAGTAAGTGTCCCCACCTGTTCTTCCCTGACTCACTGAAGAAGTGGGGGAGTGACTGTAAGATACTGAAGAAAATATGCTTCATCTCATTCCACAAATGAAATCTATAAAGCATCCAGCTGCTCCGTCACCTCACCTAGAAGTTGTATACCAGATCTCCTGCTAATTGCATCTACTACAATGTTCCCCTTACCAGGAGTATAGACTATCTCGAAGTCATTGTCCTGGAGGAACTCGATCCAACGTTGTTTTCTCAGGTTCAAGTCCTTCTGAGAGAAGATATACCCAATACTCTTGTGATCATAGTAGACTATAAAACATTTGCCCATCAAGTAATGTCTCCACATCTTCAAGGTAAAAACCACTTCTGCTAACTCTAGGTCATGGGTAGCATAGTTATGCTCATATTGTCTCAGCTATCGAGAACCATACATGATAACAGCTCGCTCCTTCATTAGGACACATCCGAGCCTGGTCTATGATGTGTTGCAATAGACTATGTACCCAATTCCCTCCTCTGGAAGCCTCAAGATGGGGGCACTAGTCAGACTCTTCCTCAGCTCCTGAAAACTCTGCTAGTATTTCTCCAACCACACGAAGGGTTTCCCCTTCTTTTTCGGCACTGGTAAAGGTGCTGCAAATCTGGAGAAATATGGCACAAACCTCTGATTATATCCAGCCAAACCCAAGAAACTCTGTACCTTCGTCACACTCCTGGGTGACTCCAAAGAAAGTACTAACTCACTCTTCGCTGGATCCACTACAACTCCAGCCTCTGAGATGATATGTCTTTGAAATTGAACCTCTCGGATCCAAAACTGGAACTTCAAGAGATTACCACAAAGCAGGTTCTCTTAGAGTGTGTCTAGAACTATCTAAAAATGATAAGCATGCTCCTCCTTGGTAGCCAAGTAGATTAGAATGTCATCGATGAAGACTACGACAAAGAGATCAAGGTATGGATGAAAGATCATGTTCATGAGTCCCATGAACACTACTGGAGTGTTGGTCACACCGAATGGCATAACCAAGAACTCGTATTGGCCATACCAATATCTGAAATCCGTCTTCTACATATCCACATTTTTTACTCTGAGCTAGTGATAGCCTGATCTAAGGTCTATCTTCGAGAACCGCCATGCTCCCTTTAACTAATAAAAGAGGTCTTCAATCCTCGGTAGTGGGTACTTGTTCTTCACGGTCACCTATTTTAGGCACTGATAGTCAACAAAAAATCTCAAGCTCCCATATGCCTTCTTGGCAAACAAAATCGGGGCTGTCCAAGGAGAAACATTGGGCTAGATGAATCCCTTCCCCTATATGTCCTCTAGTTGTACTCACAGCTCACGAAGCTCTACGGGAGCCATCCGATATGCTGGTGTAGATATCAATGTCATCCTAGGGTACAAGTCAATGTAAAATTCCACCTCTCTATGAGAATGTAGCCCCGAAACATCATCAGGGAAGACATCTGCATACTATTCCACCACTACAGGATATCGCGGACTCTCCACATCAACCACTCCAAGGGTAAGGCTAGACAACTGATGAGTGATCGGATGCACTCTCCTTCGGGTAAGTCCATCATGTGTTGTAAAGGCTCACTTCTCACTGGTGAAGGAAAACCCAGTCCCATCCATGCACACACACCACACTTTGTGCCTAATACAGTCTATCTAAGCATGGACTGTAGATAACTAGTCCATACCCAAGATGACGTTGTAAGGCCTCAACGCCGCTACTAGGAGATCCCAGTCGAAGCTCTCGCCTCCTAGAGTAATCTCACACTATCGGCACCAGTGTTTAATCGTCGAATCCTCTACCATAGGAGTCTCTAGCCATAAGAATCGAGCCAACGCCTCCACCAGAATCTCCAAGCTCCGAACGAGGGTAGTGGAAATAAAAGAATGACTGGAACTTGTGTCTATAAGTACCACATCTATGGTGGATTAGACACAGATCGTACCTCGTATCGTCTCCAGAGTGTCATGGTTATAGAACTCAGCTGCCTAGAGCTGATCTTTCCTCTATCCACCTACTCCCTATGGTCAGGGTAGACCACTTGGTGGTGGTGGCAGTAATATCTCGAATCGTCACCAACAGCCAACTGCACGGCCAGCTCCTCTTCTACGTCTTCTTGCTCCCAACGAACCTCCTCGGTCGAACCTTTATCTCTGGTTGGGCAGTCCTTTGACCATCTACTGATCATTCGTATGGCGGGTCGGGTAGTCTCAAGCTATGTGACCATGCCTGCCGCATGCGTAACATTGTCTGCTCCCCGCATGACTGGCTCTATCTCTGGTGCACCGCACAACCGAACCTGAATCCTATGGTTGTCCCCCTGTAGGTCTAGTCCTCTTGGACCTCTATGAAATCTGTCTACTTCCAGATGCAGAAGACTCCGCTACGTGATTCCCGGTGGTGGGTCTCGCTGCTGGTGACTGCTCAGCAAGAAAACTCTCCACTAAGAGGGCTCTCTCTAACACCCCTGTCTATGTCGGGATGCTGGGAGAAATCATCGAAGCCCTGATCTCCTACCTGAGTCCCTACTCAAAGTTCTAGGCCCTAAAGAATAGTTTCATCACCATATCAATGCAGTGGCGTGAGAGGTCGGTGAACCTCGCTGAGTACTGAGCCACAGTCATGTTGCCCTGCTGCAGATGAAGAAGCTATTCTATGTGCACTACGCGAAGGGTCGCTAGGACAAACTCTGCATGAAACAGGCTCTCAAAGTTTGCCTAGAGAAATGTCACCTTGTCATGAACCTGGTGCATCAAGCCCCACCATCTGCCTATTGCTTTCTATAGAAGACCGGTGGGAAGGATCACCAAGAGATCAGCTAGTGTCCCTACCAGACAGAAGACTCTCACTACAACCTCCAGCCAATCCTCAGCCGCCTGTGGGTCCATCTCACCCTTGAACCTGAGTGGCCTCTGGCATTGGAACTCGTTCAACATGCTCAAGTGGGGTGCACTCTCTGCTATTACCGTTGGTGGCTATGCTGGTGCCTCTACAGATAAAGGGCCCTGCGCTGAGGCCTCGTTCCTCAATGGGCTATCATCACGTACTTTGCCTAGAAACCAAACTGGTTGCCTACATGGAGGCATCCTGAAAAGAAATAGGTGTTCCACGGTCAATAAGTTATACCTGGTGATATGAATCAAAGAGATCACAAAGAAAAATTTTCAAAACACACATGCAGACAGTGTTTTCATGCACTGGGTCAGAAATCAGAAGTCATGGTCCAGGTGTATGGATATGTCGGCCGCCACACCAACAATGGATTCCCTAAACCGATAACCACACTCATAACACTTAACATTATTGAACTTTAAAAGATCATAGTCCAATGCTCTATGGTAGAACCAACTCCTCTGATACCAATTTGTCATGACTCGTCCCTCGGGACCCATGTTGTGACTACCCCAAGCCTGTCTTTCATAGGGTAGGGGCTGGAGACTAGCACTGAAATGAATATTCCCTAAAAACTGGGAAGGCATTGCCTTTATTACTAGTAAACACATGCAACCAAGAACATAGAAAGATAAGAATACAAGTAAACTGTACAGTAAAAAGAGTTTGTAGAGTAAGAAAAAGGGGCCAGAATACAATCCCAACTGGAAAGTACAAGAAAAATGAAAAGTACAAGTAAACTGAAATAGCTCCTGTGAACTCCCACCAAGGACCCTACCTGAAGGGTAGGTAGAGCTCTTGAATGGTCGTCTCTGCGGTACGCATCGTCTAATGTCCTCCTCCGAGCCACCTCCAGTCCTATTACTCGCATCCTCAGTCAGCGATGTTTGTCATCTGCACCAAACACAACAAGGTGTAGGCGTAGCTCGTGTAGGGGTGAGTATAACGATACTCAATAGGGACCCTGAGACCCTCGAAGGTCTCACAAAAACCACAAAGGATAAACCACAAAGCTTAGAAACAACTGACAACCCTACTTAGGTATATGCCCATACATATACCTAAGTTATCAAATATACCCATCTCATTCATGAGGAAACACAAGGTCCAACTCAAAATCCCAAAGCTCAACTATTACACAATGGAAGGAATATGACGACGGTAAAACCACAAAGGTAAGTACAAAAAAGGTAACACCACACAGAAGAATACCACAAAGGTATCACCAAGAAGTTAAGTACCACAAAGGTACGCCACATAGAGGATTACCACAAAGGTATCATCACGAAGATAAGTACCACAAAGATATTCCGCACAGAAGATTACCACAAAGGTAAAGACTCAGCTCACACGAGCTATAAATTAGGTATGGTAGTAAAGATGATTAGATTTAACTATTGAATCATCTTAATATGTTAAGAGGCAGACCCACGTATGATCCTAAATCATCAAACCCACGTGGGATCCTAACACAGTAGACCCACATAAGATCCTAGAGTAGTCCCACATGGATTTCCTAGAGTGGATCCAAGTGGGACTCTCAAACATAGACCCGCATAGGATCCCAAAGCATAGACCCACATAGGATCCCTTTCTCATGTTATAGCCTGCTACAGGGTTCCCGCACTAAGCTCACTACATTCCTAGAGAATCCTCTCCTCAATCCACAAGTCGATACTCAAACTTCCACGAAGTCCCACTAAGAAGTATCCCAAAGTACTTCCAGGTGATAGGGGTATCAACACAACAGACGGTGCATCAATCGGATGATCGGTCTGTAATTTATTGGATTTTTAGTCCCGAGATCCCGGTTGGATTCATTTTCGATCCAACTCGGACATACCTCAACTTTATCCAAAACTCAATTTGGGTATACCAAAAGGACCGTCTCGATTCAAGGTTTTTTGTGCTGCATACGGCTTGCCGAACAGACACTTGTAGCTCAAGATAATGTCAAAAGAACGAAAAGGGGTTGAAGCTGGTCCGGGTCCGGTCCGACCCAGTCGGACCGACCCGGGTCTAGCCCTGGGTCTGACCTGGCCTGCGGGATCAGACCCGGCCCACTAGGTCTAGCCCGGCCTGCTGGGAGGCTCGCTGGGCAGCACGCTCGGCTCGTGGCTGGCAGGACAGCCAACCTTCCTCAGCATGGCGTGGTCATACGTCGCGCCATCACCGATGGCCCGCAGCGAGCTGACCGCCCTCCCTTCACCACCGCGGCACAGGTTCGTGGGTCCTATATGCTCGGCGGCACGGATGTGTGCCTCCACCTCCCCTTCGCGTGGCAGGACGTGCACTATCCACCGCACTTGCTCTGCCGCGGCCGATAGACCGCTGCCCTTCTCCGGCAACGCGGTCGCGCCGCCGCCTTTGTCGCTGCTCGCCGGGGTGCCGGTCGCCACTCCCGAGCCCTTCCGGTGACATTTCTCGGGTCATCGGGCATTCCCTGATGGCCCTTTATTCATTCTGTATACTCCCACACTCACCTCGGGATGTCTCCATCCATTCAAGACCATCAAAATCCCACAAATATTGTAGAGAGGTCGGGTCGTGTTTGTTTGTCCTACACCCTCCACGTTAGAACGGTAGAAAGCGGCTTATTTGTTCTTGAATCAAGACGAATGTAAATTTTCTTAAACCAAGATGAATTTAAAGAATGGGGAAAGGGGTAAAAAAACAACAATCCCTACCTTGATTGTTCGTTGGAGGTTTCGTGAGAAGAAATCAGTGAAGGCGATGAGGGTGCCAACGATCGTCGCTTCCGCAACACGCTTCTGAAGTTGGGCTCATGTGTCGTCCTCATTCTTGATTCTGAAGTATGTTATTCTTTGGAGAGGGCATTCTTCGTTGGAGAAAGAGCTTCTCCAAAGTTCTCCCCAAACCTCCATTTTTCCAAGGATTTCCCCAAGGAAATGAGGATCAAAAAAATTAAAATAGGTTTATCAATTTAATTTACATTGGCACAATTAAAGTTGGAACAATTAATTGTATTGTGTTGGCACAATTAAATGAAGCAATTAATTGTATTGCGTTAACACAATTAAATGGGAGGCTTCCAAGGGACTTCCCTATATTAAAGAGGGGATCGGGTGGTCCCCACCACTAGAATACGAAATGGGGGTTTTCTAGTTCAGGTGGTACCCACCCCTATAACTCAGAAGGAGGGGTTTCAAAAGAAAAATAAAATGTTAAATATTTTATTTTTCTTCTTCCATGAAAAACAAAAAAAACTATCTTCTACCCTTGACCTACTATGGTCAAGGTGAAAGTCACCTTAAGTGAATATCGGCGCTACGAGTTCAACGGTGCCCTCAAATTTCAATTCTGAGCACTGGTACGAAAGTTACAAAAACTCGCACGCACGTTCACTAAACATACCTAAAAAAATTCAGAAATCCATTCTGGGCACACTGGGCCTCAGAATCACGCGCCGTCAATTTTCAGGGACTCATAATATTCTATATAATTAAAAAAAATACATGGAATTTTTCTGGGTCTTTAGAATAACCATAAGCCTTCTTTTTCATCCAACCTCTGCCAAATTCCATCCTAATCATCCATTGACACATTCATGTGCTTATTTTATCTCAAAAATAACACTTCCATGAGCCTTAAAGTGGTTTCAAAAGAGAAATATTCAAGATGTGAGATTTCTTCTTCTTCTTTTTAAAATTATTTCTCACTTATACCTTATCCATGCCTATTATCCAATGATTCATCACAACTCCAATATCATATATATACTATAATGTTGTTGTGTTTATGGTATCTTGTTCATAAAATCTCTTATTTTCTTCTTGTATTCATAGATAAATAAATCGTTGTTCATGCTATATCAAATCACCACCTTTGTGGACGATGAGTTTTCGTTTCACTTTTCCACAATTATGGGATGTTATAATTCACAATTAATTGTTTAAAATGATATAAATATATATATATCTTATCAATTATGGTTTTTTTATTTCATTTTGACAAGGAATAACCTAATAAATTGACATTGGAAACTATGAAAAGAACTCACCTGAAACTATGGAAATAAAAAAATATTGTTAATAAATGTGTGGAAAATATTATAAGCAGATTATTTAAGGTATTATAAAAATTATTTTTGTTTTTTAATAAACTAGTAACACTTTTCAAACCATTATATAGGAGTCTTGAACAAATTTTAAGGAATTCGAACCTAAGGTAATGGATATCTTAACTCAATTTCCATTCATTGTTTTAGAAATCTTTGTCATTGGTTATGTTTATCAAAGGATTTGTGTGAATGGACTATGAATTTTTTATACTATCTATACACTTTTATTGTGTGGGTTTTTATTTTTCACACATAATTATGTCATTGATTCATCCTCACTCTAATGATGCGATCATTGTAAGGGGTTTCTCAATCTCACTTTTATTTCCATGATATTTCCATTGTTCGCCACTTATTTCTTGTATGTGGATTATGTTTACTTCCATTTGATGTATAATATCATTATTATATTTATATTCATGGTATTTAGTGATTCAATTAATGAATATTAACTTGACTTATTACAATGTTGTAAGGGGCCTTGTTTCAATTTCTATTTCATTGTGATTTACTTGGTATTTAGCAAATAATCATTCTTATGTGGTGTAACTACTGCACCTTTGAGATCATTTACCATTTAAAATTTTAATTAAATTATATATCCATATTATTGTAACATGGATATGATTATTTTCTTATCCCTATACAATTTTACATATGTTGTTTATGTTGAATGTTTCTCTAACTATGGAAATATCGATGAATTTGTATCCTCTACTCAATACTAATATTGAAAATGCATATTGTTCCTATATTAAATCTTTTAATAAATAATAATTTGGACTAGAAGTGATGGGAGGGGCCCACTATATCCCCTTGATGCATCTAAATGTCTCATGATATAAATTAGTTGGCGACAAACCCTTCGAGTTTGTTTCCAAAAATCAGACATTTTTCTACTCACATACTTAAACTGTCTCGATGGTATGATGGTTCATGTGCCAGATATATGACATCCAAATAATAATCATTCTATTAATTTAGATTTTAGTTGTTACTATCCATGAGGTTTTTACTATGAAAAAACCTACGGATGCACTTTTATTCTCATTTTATTGATGGTGTGTGTTTTTATTACACCCCAACTAATGAGATTATTTTATTTTAATTATTTTTTGGCCTTTATATATTTTTGATGTAGTATAGGGTGAGTCTAGGATGAAGTTTCTGAGTTTGTGTTAAGATAAATGTGTGTTTTAGGTTTGATGTTGTTGGGCGCATGAGCGGAGCGCGTTTTGGAAACCCAGCATGGCTCCGCCCGGGTAACGGCGTGACTGACCATTCTCAAAAAATGAAAATAAATTATTTTTATAATTAAAAACAAAATTTAATTGCATCATTTAAAATTTTTATTGCTTATATTTTTATGATTATTAAAATTAAATAAATACATTTATTATCTTAGTTTTTTATCATCATGATTTTATTATTAGAATTATTCTGTATTACTATTATTATTATTACTATTTTTATCACAATTATTTTTGTCTATATAATAATTATTATTATTACTTTTATTATTATTATTATTAGATTCATTACTATTTAGTTATTAGAAGTTAAAATATATATATATATATATATATATTTGTATATAAATATATATTTCATCTTTTAGTAGTTTTTATTATTTATTTTATTATTATTATTATTATTATTATTATTAAAACCTTTTATTTAGGGTTCAGTGAACCCATATTCTCTGCCCCCTTCCCTTATGTGCAGCGCAAGCAGGCCTGGCCCCCCTCCATTCGAACCAGCGTCGTCGGCTAGCTCCCCTTGCAGCTCTCTCTGCCACCTCCATCATGGAACACCCCCTGTCGGCCAACCTCATTCCGGTGCCCCATATTATTCTCACCTTTTCACCGGATCCAACCAACCTCCAGTGGATCCCCTCATGCTAAACCGCTAGCCTCCCCTACCCCTTGGCTGCACTCGAGCAGACCAACCCCGCAGCACTCATTCGTCCGCCCCATCACATACCCCTGCTGGCCTCACCCGGTCAGCACCGACCCCCAACTCCTGTTCGGTCGCCCCGTCATGGGTCCCTGTCTGCCTCACCCAGCTCGTGCCCTACTCGCTTCCTATCTGGATACCCACCAAAACACCTCCTCGGCCCTCAACCTCCCTTGCAGCGCGACCATCCCACCTGGACTCTTTGGCCTCCATGTCCTGTGTCCTCCTACAGGTCTCCTGACCGGCTCCCCCTGGTGTGTCCCATTTTTTCCCCTGTGCATAGTCCAAGAGACCATGGCTATTTACCTTGATCGGGTTTTCCAAACAGTACCCCTTGTGTGCTACTATCCTTCCCGACGCACACAATTCTAACAACCACCTTTCCTACCCGACTCATCTCAAGTGCAACACCACTGCCGGCATGATCCCCTACCGGTGCACCACTCCTTCCAACATTAAACCCAATCCCTCCGATATACCCTCCTCCCTTGTTTTGTGTCATTCTACTAATTTTTGTTCTAGTTTTTATTCATTAATATTTATTTTGGTTGAGTTGGTATTTTAGGACCTGTGTAGGGTGTTTCCGAGTGAGCGACGTCATCTTGCCTTGCTTCTGAAGTTGCATTATCGTCTCACATTGATCTCGAGGTATTAATTCCCTTTCACTTTCCATTTTTAATTTAAGAAACTTTAATTATATGTTTTTTGCACATAGTATACATGTTAAATATTTTTGTGCAACCTTTTGGTTAGTCGTTTAATATGTGGTCTATGTTTGAAGTCTTGTTGAATATGGTCTTATTGTGCATTTAACTTTAATGTAGTATTTTTGTGTAAAATTGAGTTTGTTTTTATGTAGAAATTTTTTGGGCCTCAAGATTTGTGTTTTATAAATTTCTCAACATTGACTAAATTATTTTGGTAGTGCGAGTTATAAAAGAAAGTGTTTCTGGGGTGCGTATTATTTTTTTAAAAAAATTGTTTTTAATGTGCAGTATGTTTTGTTGAGTTGTGAACACTGGGTGTTTTATGCAAATGATCTGTAATGTTAAAAACATTGTTTAAAAATTTAAACAAAATTAAGTCATGTGATTATTTTCAATATTTTGTTTGGTAGTAAATGGAAAATTGTGTTGATAAAAATTTCATGCAATGTGTCTTTTTATATATAAAAAAATTACTCGTTTGGCCCTTTAGAGTAAACTGTGATGTAAAATAAATTGTTGGGGTTTTAAAAATGAATCATTAGTGTGCATAACAATGTTTTGGGTTCTTTATGTTGTTTCCCAAGTGGTTTGGCTTTTACAAAATTGTGGTTTGTATTTTAGTGTGTTTTGGAATTTCATTAAAAATGGTCGGTTCTTGAGTGTGTTGTATAACTATATTAAAAAGTGTGTTATCAATATTTGGATGTGTTAAATGATGTCTTTACATATTTTTTTGGTAATGTGGAAATTGTACCTTTGATAAAAGTGGGGTTTTTAAATAGTGTTTAAGGTCCCTTTTGGCCACTTTAAAAAAATGATGTAAAGTGTTTCTTGTAAAACCCATATGGATGTTCCTCATGCCTCGTTGACATGGGATGGTTGGGATGTCCTTGGTATGGAATCCCCAAGTTCCATTATATGGGTTCCTCAGTTGGGAACCCTTAGTATTTCTTGAATTTAAGGCATGAGGTATATCCTTTGGGAGACTCGGGGTGAGACCTACTGTGAAATATTATTATAAATATAGGTTGTGATTTGATGCTCGTCATCATATGTTGGCTCACCTCCTTTTATACTTGTGACATACGAACCTGACATATTGAGAGAATTTTCTGAGACGAGTACTGCACTGTTAGGTTATGGCACTGACCAGTGGCCCATGGTAGGTGGATATATTTGGGTTTATTACTATGGGATTTTCCCTCGGCCTTCCTGAGAAAGGATGGCTGACCATTTTGGAGTGTTAGATTTCATCGTATGTGGCAAGATACTGTAGATGGGGTCGCAGGTATTAGTGTCGTATGGATTATTCTCGATCTCTTGGGTTCTCCTATTTCTAGTGATTTTTAGCTAATGAAATATTGCTGAGATATTTGCATTCATATTTACATCACCCTTGTTATATCTGCCTTGGTACCCTTGTGTGGTGTTTTTCATGAAAAGTGACATTTTGGTTTTCCTAACTCCTATGATAATGTTTTCAAAAGAAAATGTGTTTCAAAATCTTTTGTTCTGGTTTTTTTTCAAATGACTAAGAGAAATGGTTTGGACTTTGTTTTCAAGTAAAAAAAATTGTAGAAATGCATACTTTAATATATTTTAGTTCAAAATTAGAATTGATGTTTCTTAATTTTAAAGGTAGTGCATTGGGAATAGATATAGGGCTGGCCTACTGAGTTTTCATACTCACACCTATAGCTCTTTTCTGTTTTTATTGTTTGTGTAGGCTCTAGCTTGGGTGTGCTCTCCTTAGGCGATGCTTGATCATTGGGTCAGAGAGTGACCCATGAGGCCACACAGAGTTAGTTCAGACGACGATTGTGGTTAGTTTTAATTTTTTTTATTCTTTTTTAGTCGTTTTATTTGGTTTATTTATCCTATGTTGATATTTATTATTTCTGTCATTTTTGTTTATTACCTTGGGTGAAACCGTTCCTACAGTCTCTTTTGATACCTTAGCACTTGTCGCCAGCCCGAGAGGATCGGGAACGCCTCTCAGGCCTTTCCATGGATCGGCTCAGGTGACTGGTTCAAGGTTGACCCCGTTTGGTTCGTAACAGTTTTTCAACTATTCATCATGCCATATTGATTATGTCTAATTTATTGTGATTCAATTATTATTGTTTCATACTTCTGCTATATTTAACCCATACTGAATATTTGAGCTCACCCCTTTCATTTCTTTTCCTTCCCAGGTTATGAATAAGAGATCATTTATTGGGTTTTCAAGGATGTAGTTTATTAGCTTTTTTATGTATCATATTTTGTTTCCTTTCCAAATGTAAAATGGGTTCCATGTATGCATCTAGTTTCTTCAGGACTACTAAATTGATCGGTCCTTTGGGATTTTATTCCTTGTAATCATTCCAATGTAATAAAGTAATACACTGGCTTCAGGCTTCTGGGGCCAGGTCATTATACTTTGTATCGGAGGAATTTTAGTAGAAACCTTGGGAACTAGATTTAGAAAATATAGTTTAGTGAGCATAACCCTTAGATAGAATTTGAGGAAAATAATAGAAGAAGCACCCAAATCAATTTTGATGGCATTATACATGAAAAAATTGGAGAACGAAATTTCTAAAGGTGGGAAGAATATATCAAGCCAATATTTTACGGTATGAATAATTTAAATTCATTAGATAACTTACAATACATGAAAAATTTAGTCTCTATGAAATAACACTTTTTTATATGAGGTAGTTATAACCAATCCATTAAACATAATTTTTCCACTTTTGTTATTTGAATTTCAAAAAATAGACATACACGGTTGTGTTCAGTAAGATGTTTAGAGTCGAATAGGATTAGCTTAATTTTTTGGTAAAAAGTAATGTATACTTATGAATAGTAATTTGACCCTTATGAATAGTAATGTACCCTTATAAATAGTAACTTGACCCTTATGAATAATAATGTACCCTTATTAATAGTAACTTGACCCTTATGAATAGTAATTGACCCTTATGAATAGTAACTTGACCCTTATGAATAGTAATATACACTTATGAATAGTAAAATCACCCATGTAAGTATAAATAGAATTTAAACACCTTATAAATGAGAGTGAATATTTTAAAAATTAATTATTAAGTGTTGGCATTTTTATAAGTAATAAATAATGAATTATAATTTTATAATTAATGAATTAATTAAAAAGATAATAAATTTTCATAAAATGTATTCAGGAATAAATATTTGGTTTTCCTATGATTATAAGATAATTTTATGAGACCCTAGTTAATTTTTCAAAGTGTCATAAAATTAGTTATAATATTAAAATTGGTATTTTTCAAGTAAATGATGATTTTAATTAAAAATAAAATTTCTCATATTTAGAAAAAATAATTATTAAAATTTAGTTCCTTTTTGGATTATACATGTCAGAAAATGGTTTGGATTTATTTTTGGGATTTTTATAAAATAGTTTAATTTTTGTTGAATAGTAAAAAAATACAGTTTTTTATAAAATACATCATTTTTCGTGACATCATCATGAAATTATTATGATATAAAAATTTATTTAAACTATTTAATAACAAAATAATTATATTAAAAGTGGAATATTTTATATAATTAATTTATAATAGGAAAAGTATATTTTTTCAGGATAAGTATAAAAATCATTTTCAATGTCAACACAGTGCCTGCGCAGCACTGACAAAGTCAAAATTGATAATTTATATATAATAATTGAGTGTTAAAAATTATTTTCACTAATTATTTTTTAATAATTATGTATTATTTATATATTTTATATTTAATTTTGAATTTTAGTGTTATATAACATGAGTATTATCCAAATGTCTATGCAATGCTTTTAGAGGGCAAGAAAAGACAAAATAACAAATTTAAGAAGATGTCTTGTTATATATAAGAGTGAATAGACATAATGAATAGATTCATAATTTTATTTTGAACCTAATTAATTTCTATTTATGACGTTATTTTATTTTTAATTTATATATATTAAACAGTTTACATTAATGTTAATGCAACGCCGATGCAGCATGTCACGCCCGGACTTCATTTAGGTACAATTTTAATTTTTAATTTTTATTTCGCAAATTAATTTTCCGTTTATTTAAATTGTTTGGTTGTGGCATGGGCTGAACCCGATGTGGGTTGCCCATTGTGGCAACGATGTGTGTGCTCGGACCTTGCACCGCTCGGTGCATGGGCAGGGCACGGGTGAAGCCGTGTGGCTTTGTCATTCCAACATACGGTGCCCGTTGCACGGACGTTTCAAATACCGGATGATTAAATTCAGTTTCCTTATTATTATTATTATTATTAGTATTTTCATTATTATTATTATTATTATTATTATTGTTATTATTATTATTAGTATACCCCCTTCATTTATTTTATTTTATTTTATTTTATTTTATTTTATTTTATTTTGTAATCTTTCTATTCTAATTCACTTTATTTTATTTTCTTTTATTTTCATTATTACTTCTTTTATTTTATTTTATTTTATTTTATTATTTGCTTTGTTTTTTTTCTCCCTACCCACCGCCACCCCCTATCTCTCTTTATTTTTTTCCTTCTTCCTCCTTTTCTTCTCTCTCATGTGGCCTCCTTTCTCTCCTCCTCTCCCCTTTTCTTCTCCTTCCCTTCTCCTCTTCTCTCCCCCACTCAGCCGCCCCTCCCTCCTTCTCTATTTTTTTTTCTTCTCCTCCTTTTCTTCCCTCCCTTCCTCCTTTCTCTTCCGCCGCACTGCTCTCCCCCGTTCTCCCTCCCTCACCCGCTGCACTCCCCTTCCCCTCACCTCCCCTCACCTGCCGCACTCCCCTTCCCCTGCTCTCCCTCACCCTCCACGTCTCCCCACTTCTCCCTCCCCATCGGACACCTCTCCTCCATCTCCGGCCTACCGTGCCCCGACCTGCCTCGCACCAGCCTCCCGCTCACCAGACCGGCCTCCCCCCCCCCCCAACTCCCTTCTTCCTCCCCTCCTCCTTTCCTGGACCGACCAGCAGCCGACACCTTTCTTCCTCTCACCAGACAGCGGCTCCCGCACCCTGCTCATGTTGTCGGACCGTCTCCCTCACCCCGCTCGTGCTACCAGACGACCGTGAAACTCCCTCTTCACCTTCCTGACTTTCCACAAGGGGTTTGTTTTAATTTTATTTAATTACTTTAATTGATTTAATTGATTTTTTGTGTTGTTTAATTGTTAATGAAAATTTTTAAGTGTTAATTAATTAAATTATTGTTATTAAAATTGTTAATTATTCTATTTATTTGGATTGGTTAAGTTGATAATTAATTTATTTAGTTTGATAAGTCGTTAATTAATTTGTTTAGTTATTATTAAATTTGTTAATCATATTTTTTTATTGAAATTGTTAAATGGTTAATTAATTTATTTAGTTATTATTAAATTTGTAATCATCTTATTTAATTGGAATTGTTAAATTGTTAATTAATTTATTTAGTTAGTTTTGGAATTATATACTTATTAATCAACTTAATTAACTGTTTTGGTTTAATTGTTAATTAATTTATTTAATTATTACTGAACCTGTTAAATGGTTAACTGAATTATTTAATTGCCGATGTTTATTTTATTTTTTTATGGACTGCTAATGTTTCACTGGGTTGGAATTGAGGGTATTTGTTCCACTGTTTTAGGACTCTTTTGATGTCTTCTTACGGTGTGACCATTGCACACCGGGAGTTTTGCGCCCTGTCGCTTCACGCACCTGTTTTAGGTAGGTGGTTTTGCATTCTTAGGGCGTTTGATCATTTGGTCTTCTGGTTGATTAATTTAATATTTCTTTTATTTAAATACTGTTGTGAGTTGTCGGTTGGACTGGTAGAGCATAGGTTTTACTTTTTTTAGTGGTTGGTCTAGATTGCTGGGTTTATACTGTGTTGTACCTTGGTTTTTGAATGAATGAAGCAATTGAAATTGATCCTGGTTACAGTCTTAGTGTGCGTCAGAGTGGGTTCTACACTGTTGGGTGTGTTGTTTTATTTTCTTAAAACTTATAAACCAGTTTTCCAAATTTTTGATAAACTTTAATTTGACCCTCGAAATTCCGTAGTTCTTGCATGTTGTGTGGTTCTATGTTGTGTTTTGTGTCTTGACCTTGATGAGTAGGGTGAACATGGAATAATGAGCACAAAAGGGGAAGCATGGGTATTAGGTGGGTGGACTAGACTAGCATGCTAGTGATACGGGAGCGGCCTCGGCCCAGTTTCACTTAACGGGATTGACGCTTAGAATACTAACTAAACATTTGATGATGATTAGAGACCACTACAGCAGGAGGTGTTTCCCTGCCGGTGGCTCGTGCACGGGAAATGTATGGTATGGTTCACCGAGACGTGAGGTTATAGGGTCCCACACGGCTTCAGTACTTAGGGCCTCTCCCACTTTTGTTGCTCTTGTGCGATTATGTACTCATCACTGGTTGGTTTTGGTGACTCCTGTGGTTTCAAAAGGTAAGAATGTTTCTTTTTCTTTCAATTTCAAAAACCCCTTTTTCCTATTTTGAAACTATCTTCCTTTCTTTAAAAACTATTTACATCAAGATGTTAGTGAATTTATTTACTTTCCCTAAAATTTGAACCTGCGAACTACTTTGGTCATCTAACCCCTTTTCATGCCAAATATTTTCTTTGGTTCCAACCTATTGAGCGTTTCTCACACCCTACTTACACCTTTGGGTGTAAGTAGATCTGATTATGTCTAATGCAGGAAAATTCCAAGGTTTTGAGCACGGTGGCCCGAGTTGTTAGTTGACTCATCTGATTTGGCATTGGTGGCGGAGACCTGACAAGGATATTCCTCCACCAAGTGACTGTTGTTGGTTTGGTTTTTGGTCTCCTTTTTGGGAGTTGGTTGTGTTTGGGATGTAGTTTGCCTTTTGTTGAGACTCGTTCGGGATTTTTTGTTAAACTTATGGTTGTAATGTTGCTTTTGGATTTTAGTTTACTTATGGGTTGTTTCTGGTTGTTTTACGGGTAAATCGTTCCCAAAAGTTATAAATTTATACCTGGGAACTTGTGCCAGCCCGTGGGGATCGGGAACGCCCTTCGGGCCTTGCCACGGGCCGGGTCGGGCGTCGAGTTGATGGAGACCTGACTCGGTTCGTGACAAAATGGTATCAGAGGGGCAGGTTAACTCTTGGTCTATGTTATTTGGGATGAGTTTGGTTATACAGAAGTTGGGACTATTAGGGGGCTCAGAAATTATGTTGCGAGTATGGTGCTCGGCCATCACGCCTCGTGACAGATAATGAGTCACCATGGGATGTCAGGGTGCTTGTTTTACTTCTTTCCTAGGTGGGACGTATAGGCTGCAGACTGTACGTGGACACCAGGTAGGAAAGTAGAGTTTTGACATGAAGTTGTTTTTTCATGTTTTGTTTATTGATGATTATTTATCCTATTGAAAAATTTGGTTCCTCTTGAGATATGTAATATTGATGGTATTCCTTTATGAATGTTTCCCTTTGCAGCAAGATGCCTCCCCGGAGAGCTCCCATGCACCCACAGGAGGAAGTCGGAGAGAGTTCTCCCGCACCGCTTGATCAGATATTGGTAGAGGCTATGGTCCGAGCCGTTCATGCTTTGGGACAAGGGGAGACTCCTGCCCACGCCCCTATTCCAGCTAGAGAGGAAGAATCTGGCTCCAGGAAGGATAGAGATCAGGAGTTTCTGAAGAACAAACCTCCTTCTTTCCGAGGTAGTTTAGAACCTAAAGAGGCAGAGGAGTGGCTTGAAAAGATAGAACACATGTCTGATTTCCTTGACACGCCCGAGGAAGTCATGGTGAAGTGTTCCTCGTTCCAGCTAGAGGGTTCCAGTCGCAAATGGTGGGAATCAGTGGTTTAGGCTGGGAAACATGAGCACATGAGTTGGAAAGATTTCAAGGGTATCTTCAACGAATAGTATTTTCCAGATTTTCTAGCCTACGTTAGATCTCGGGAGTTCATGGAGCTTTCGCTAGGAAATCAGACAGTGATGGAATATGTGAACTGCTTTGCTGAGCTGGTGCGTTACGCACCCGAGATAGTTTTGAGAGAATTCATGAAATCTCAGAAGTTTGAGAAGGGCCTTCGACCAGAAATCCACTCTCAGGTTTTCTTATTCAAGATGAAGACTTATGCTGAGGTGGTCGATCATGCTTGCATGGCCGAGATTGACCAGAGAGGAAAGTCGGGGTTTTCTAGATCAGTATCAGGCTTTACCTGCGGCAGTTCCTCAGAGAAGAAGAGGAATCGTGTTGAACAGTGGAAGAAGAGTGGTGGCGGCTTAGGCCATCCCTACAGACAGACATCATCTGAGTCTTCTGATGTGAGGCCCATTGTGCGCCATCAGTGCAGAAAGGCAGGGCACATCCGACCTGCATGTCCACATCCTCCCAGACCTTGCTATGGGTGTGGCGTTATGGGGCACCTACAGAGTTTCTGCGGGAATGTACGCCCTTACCAGATTGGGACTGGATCTGTAGCTTCCAGGGGTGTATCAGTGCAGTCAGAGCTAACCAGGACGCCGGGATCTCAGTTCGGTGGTCGTGGTGGTAGGACTGGATCATCTTCTAGGCAGAGCCATGTTAGGGCAGAGCCGCAGGTGAGCGGTCGTTCTCAGGCAGGAACCAGGCAACTGCATGCTGTGGATCAGGCACCAGCGGGATCTGATGCAGGGCCTTCGACGGTTCGAGGTACTATTCTGGTTGCATCTTCTATAGCTGCAGTTTTATTTGATACTGGTGCTTCAGTTTCTTTCATATCTGCTCGCCTTGTGAATCTTTTGAACCTACCAACCGAGTTTTTATCGTTTTCTATGGAGTTGGAAACACCGTTGGGGAAAAAGAGGGAGCAAGGCCTTAGGTGCCCATCGTGTGCACTCTCTGTGTCAGGAGTCAATATGGAATGGGATTTCTTGGTCCTTGATATGGACCTATTTGATGTGATCCTCGGTATGTACTGGGTGGTGCGCTTCCAGGTTCACATTGATTGCTATTGGCGCCAAGTCAGTTTTACGGCACCAGATGGAACTCCCCAGTTATTTCACAAAGAATGGTATCCTCGGTCGGGACGCACGAGACCTCCACTCCCTAAGTTGGGAAATCTTGCTTATCAGTTGTCGTCGCTCGCACTGGAGGACGATGGTGGTGTTTTACAGAGTGGGTTACTTCATGTAGTGGATGAGTTCCCAGAGGTCTTCCCAGATGATTTTTCTGGCTTACCCCCAGAGCGGGACGTGGAGTTCTCAATTGAGTTGGCGCCGGGAACATAGCCTATATATCTTCCCTCATATTGCATGGCCCCCACCGAATTGAGGGAATTGAAGATACAGCTGGACAATTTGGAATCCAAAGTATTCATTCGCCCGAGTGTCTCTCCTTGGGTCGCCCCAGTCCTTTTTGCAAAGAAGACCGATGGAACCCATCAGTTGTGCATTGATTAACGGAAATTGAACAAGGTAAGCATCAAAAATAGATACCCTTTTCCTCGGATTGACGATTTGTTTGATCAAATGAAGGGGGGAAAGTGGTTTTCCATGATTGATTTACGTTCGGGATACCACCAGCTCAGGGTGATAGAAGAAGATATCCCGAATACAGCTTTCTGAAGCAGGTACGGTCACTTCGAGTACTTGGTCATGCCTTTCGGACTGATGAATGCTCCTGCAGTTTTCATGGCGCTCATGAATAGGGTGTTCCAACAATATCTTGACTCATTTGTCATGGTATTCGTGGATGACATCCTGGTTTATTCTGGATCTGAGGAGGAGCATGAGCATCACCTGCACGTTGTTTTGGGCACTTTGCGGGATCACGGCCTATATTCCAAACTCTCAAAATGATCATTATGGATCAGGGAAGTGAAGTTTCTGGGGAATGTCGTCTCAGAACAAGGGGTTTCAGTGGATCCTGAGAAGATCAGGGTAGTTATGTCATGGGAGAAGCTGAGAAATGTGTTTGAAATCAGGAGTTTTCTGGGCTTGGATGGTTATTACAGGCACTTTGTCCGAGACTTCTCACGGCTTGCCTCCCCCATGACCGCACTCACCCGGAAAGGGGTGAAGTTTGAGTGGAGCCCTCAGTGTCAGGCATCCTTTGAGGAGTTGAAGCGGTGGTTGACCACCACCCCTGTGCTGACCTTACCAGAGTCGGGAAAGGGCTATGTGGTTTACTGTGATGCTTCAGGTACGGGCCTTGGGTGTGTGCTCATACAATATGACCATGTTGTGGCTTATGGTTCTCGCCATCTCCGGTCGCATGAGAAGAATTATCTGACTCACGACTTAGAGTTTGCAGCGATGATGCATGATTTGAAGTCATGGAATCACTATCTCTTTTGGGAGAAGTTTGTGGTCTATTCTGACCATAAGAGCCTGGCCTACATTTTCTCTCAGAAGGATCTCAATTTGAGACAGCGCCGCTGGGTTGAGTACCTGCAGGGTTTTGATTTTGATATTGTCTATACCCCTGGAAAGGGTAATGTGGTAGCTGATGCTTTGAGTAGAAAAGTACCAGTGCAGGCATTGAGGAAGTCCAGCGATGAGTGGACTTTGATGGGGCTCTTCGCCCAGATGCACTTGGAGAGTAGGGAGCACAGTGGATGTACTTTCTTGGCTAGCATTTAGTTGACTCCTGCTCTTCTGGAGTTAATTCAGCGAGAGCATCCTGGTGATGAGATGTGTCAGTGATCTATGCAGTTTCTTCATGGTGGGGAGACCCCTTCTGATTGGTCTTTGTCTTCCCAGAGGGTCTTGTGCTTCAAGGGTCGTGTTGTGGTGCCGTTGTCTCTACGAAAGGTGGTGATGCAGGATAGCCACCAATCTCAGTGGGTCGTCCATACTGGTACCACCAAGATGTATTATGATGTTCACCGTCAGTTCTGGTGGCCAGGTATGAGACGGGACATAGCCGACTTTGTGTCGAGGTGCTACACTTGCCAGCAGGTAAAAGCAGAGCATCAGAGACCATCTGGCCTACTCCAACCACTACCCATTCCTACCTGGAAGTGGGACGAGGTCGCCATGGACTTCATTATTGGATTGCCTCGTACACCTCGGGGGAGGAATGATATCTGGGCAGTGATTGACCGCTTAACCAAGTCAGCTCACTTTATCCCGATCAGAGATACCGTGAAGGTAGGGGAGCTGGGCCGCTTGTATGTTCAGAAGGTGGTCAGACTTCATGGTGTGTCGTCAACAGTTGTTTCTGACAGGGACCCCCGCTTTACATATCAGTTTTGGGGAGGCCTCCAGAAGGCTTTAGGGTCACAGATTAAGATGAAAATGGCTTACCATCCTCAGACCGATGGCCAGACGGAGCGGGCGAATCATATTCTGGAAGACATGCTCCGAGCCTGTGTGTTAGATTTTGGAGGCTCATGGGATATCCATTTGGGGCTGGTCGAGTTTTTTTATAATAACAGTTACAAGTCTTCCATTAGAATGGCAACCTTTGAGGCGCTCTATGGCCGGCCTTTCCGGTCTCCTCTGTGTTGGGTTGAGGTAGGCGAGACCTCACTCTTGGGACCAAGCCTTGTTCAAGAGACGTCTGAGAAGGTCAAGCTGATTAGGTAGGGGTTGTTGACAGCTCAGAGTCTCCACAAGTCCTATGCAGATCAGAGGCGGCAGGATCTCGAGTTTTCAGTGGGGGACAGAGTGTTCCTGAAAGTGGCCCCTGGCTTGGGTCACCGTCGTTTGGGGAAGCAGGGGAAGCTGACACCGAGGTATGTCAGACCTTTCGAGATTCTTGAGCAGATTGGCAAGGTGGCATACAGGTTAGCTTTTCCCTCGCAGTTGACGTCAATTCACGACGTATTTCATGTCTCCCAACTAAATAATTACAACCCCAATCTGTCGCATGTACTGAATTGGGAGGAGTTGGAGATAGAGTCCGACTTATCTGTGTTTGAGCGACCAGTGCGGATAGTGGATTCTCAGGAGAAGGTGCTACATGGAAATTCCATTCCTCTGGTCCATATTCTCTGGTAGCACGGGAATGATGAACATGAGACTTGGGAGCGGAAGTCGTGGGTTGAGCAGGAGTACCCATTTCTATTCCCTGATCAGGCATCGAGCTAACTTTCTGAGGGCGTAAAGTTTTCATGGTGGGGAGAATTGTCACGCCCGGACTTCATTGAGGTACAATTTTAATTTTTAATTTTTAATTCGCGAATTAATTGTCTGTTTATTTAAATTTTTTGGTAGTGGCATGGGCTGAACCCGATGCGGGTTTCCCGTTGTGGCAACGATGTGTGCGTGCGGGCCTTGCATCGCTCGGCGCATGGGTAGGGCACGGGCGAAGCCGTGCGGCTTTTCCATTCCAACGTGAGGTGCCTGTTCCACAGACGTTTCAAATACCGGATGATTAACTTCAGTTTCCTTATTATTATTATTATTATTATTATTATTATTTCCATTATTATTATTATTATTGTTGTTATTATTATTATTAGTATACCCCCTTCATTTATTTTATTTTATTTTATTTTATTTTATTTTATTTTATTTTATATTCTTTCTATTCTAATTCACTTTATTTTATTTTCTTTTATTTTCATTAGTACTTCTTTTATTTTATTTTATTTTATTTTATTATTTGCTTTGTTTTTTTTCTCTCCCTCCTAAACCCCACCCTACCCACCACCACCCCCTATCTCTCTTTCTTTTTTTCCTTCTTCCTCCTTTTCTTCTCTCTCATGTGGCCTCCTTTCTCTCCTCCTCTCCCCTTTTCTTCTCCTTCCCTTCTCCTCTTCTCTCCCCCGCTCGGTCACCCCTCCCTCCATCTCTCTTTTTTTTCTTCTCCTCCTTTTCTTCCCTCCCTTCCTCCTTTCTCTTCTGCCACGCTGCTCTCCCCCGTTCCCCCTCCCTCACCTGCTGCACTCCCCTTTCCCCCACCTCCCCTCACCCGCCTCCCTCCCCTTCCCCTACTCTCCCTCACCCACCGCGTCTCCCCACTTCTCCCTCCCCGTCGGACCCCTCTCCTCCATCTCCGCCCTGCCGCGCCCCGACCCGCCTCGCACCAGCCTACCGCTCACCAGGCTGCCCCCCCCCCAACTCCCTTCTTCCTCTCCTCCTCCTTTCCCAGACCGACCAGCAGCCGACACCTTCCTTCCTCTCGCCGGACAGCGGCTCCCGCACCCTACTCACGTTGTCGGACCATCTCCCGCACCCCGCTCGTGCTACCGGATGGTCGTGCAACCCCCTCTTCACCTTCCCGACTTTCCGCAAGGGGTTGGTTTTAATTTTATTTAATTACTTTAATTGGTTTAATTGATTTTTTTTGTTGTTTAATTGTTAATGCAAATGTTTAAGTATTAATTAATTAAATTATTGTTATTAAAATTGTTAATTATTCTATTTATTTGTATTGGTTAAGTTGATAATTAATTTATTTAGTTTGATAAGTCATTAATTAATTTTTTTAGTTATTATTAAATTTGTTAATCATCTTTTTTAATTGAAATTGTTAAATGGTTAATTAATTTATTTAGTTATTATTAAATTTGTAATCATCTTATTTAATTAGAATTTTTAAATTTTTAATTAATTAATTTAGTTAGTTTTGGAATTGTATACTTATTAATCACCATAATTAACTATTTTGGTTTAATTGTTAATTAATTTATTTAATTATTACTGAACCTGTTAAACGGTTAACTGAATTATTTAATTGCCGATGTTTTTTATTTTTTTATGTATTGTTGATGTTTCACTGGGTTGGAATTGAGGGTATTTAGTTCACTGTTTTAGGACCATTTTGACGGCTTCTTACGGTGTGACCGTTTCACAACGGGAGTTTTGCGCCGTGTCGCTTCACGCATCTATTTGAGGTAGGTGGTTTCACTTACTTAGGGCGTTTGATCATTTGGTCTGCTGGTTGATTAATTTAATATTTCTTTTATTTAAATACTGTTGTGAGTTGTTGGTTGGACTGGTAGAGCATGGGTTTTACTTTTGTTAGTGGCTGGTCTAGATTGCTGGGTTTATACTGTGTTGTGCCTTGGTTTTTGAATGAATGCAACAATTGAAATTGATCCTGGTTACAGTCTTAGTGTGTGTCAGAGTGGGTTCTTCACTGTTGGGTGTGTTGTTTTAATTTCTTAAAACTTATAAACCAGTTTTCCAAATGTTTGATAAACTTTAATTTGACCCTCGAAATTCTGTAGTTCTTGCATGTTGTTTGGTTCTATGTTGTGTTTTGTGTCTTGACCTTGATGAGTAGGTTGAACTTGGAATAATGAGCACAAAAGGGGAAGCCTGGGTATTAGGTGGGCGGACTAGACTAGCGTTCTAGTGATACAAGAGCGGCCTCGGCCCAGTTTCACTTAGCGGGACTAACGCTTACAACACTAACTAAACATTTGATGATGACTGGAGACCACTACGGCAGGAGGTGTTTCCCTGTCGGTGGCTCGTGCATGGGAAATATATGGTATGGTTCACTGAGACGTGAGGTTCTAGGGTCCCACACGGCTTCAGTACTTAGGGCCTCTCCCACTTTTTTTTCTCCTGTGCGATTATGTACTCATCACTGGTTGGTTTTGGTGACTCCTGTGGTTTCAAAAGGTAAGAATGTTTCTTTTTATTTCAATTTAAAAAACCCCTTTTTTCTATTTTGAAACTGTCTTCCTTTATTTAAAAATTGTTTACATCAAGATGTTAGTGCATTTATTTACTTTCCCTAAAATTTGAACCTGTGAACTACTTTGGTCATCTAACCCCTTTTCATGCGAAATCTTTTCTTTGGTGCTAAACTATTAAGTTTTTCTCACACCCTACTTACAGCTTTGGGTGTAAGTAGATCTGATTATGTCTAATGCAGGAAAATGCCAAGGTTTTGAGCACGGTGGCCCGAGTTGTTAGTTGACTCATCTGATTTGGCGTTGGTGGCAGAGGCCTGACAAGGATATTCCTCCATCAGGTGACTGTTGCTGGTTTGGTTTTTGGTCGCCTTTTTGGGAGTTGGTTGTGTTTGGGTTGTAGTTTCCCTTTTGTTGAGACTCGTTCGGGCTTTTTTGTTAAACTTTTGGTTGTAATGTTGCTTTCGGATTTCAGTTTACTTATGGGTTGTTTCTGGTTGTTGTATAGGTAAATCGTTCCCAAAAGCTATAAATTTATACTCAGGCACTTGTTCCAGCCCGTGGGGATCGGGAACGCCCTTCGGGCCTTGCCGCGGGCCGGATCGGGCGTCGAGTTGATGGCGACCTGACTCGGTTCGTGACACAGCACTTGTGTAAGCATAAGAAAAATAAATAAAATAATTTTAATTAAAATTATAAGAATTATTAAATGAACCATATTTTGGACAAAACATTTTATATAATAATTTTAGACTATTATCATGTTTTTATTCTAATTTGAGACATTTTGGACCCACATGAATCACTTTAAATCCTTTATAATATTTTAATTCAAAATGTAATCAAGTTGTCACATTATAGGTATTAGTTTTAATAATATTGTTATATGAGATTTTACAGAGGTTTTATTTGAACAAGAATAGTATTTTTAAAGATAATAAAATTATATTTCTCAGAAAATTTTATTTTTAATTTTTATACAACAAATAAATATCATAATGTCTTTCAAAAAGATCATGCGGCATTAATTTAATTAATGAATAAATCAATTAAATGATATTAAAAATAATAAAATAAATAAAATTTTATATTTTTAAGCCAATTCATGGATTCCCCAGATTAATATGACATTTAAATGATATAATATAAAAATTTATTCAATTTATAAACATTTTTTTGATGTGTTTAGAGTCATAGTTAGGAATAGTTCTTATCTTAGAAAATTGTTTTTCTTAAATAAAATATATTATTAAATTATTTCAAAATCCCAAAATTATTGAACAAGTCTAAAAATGATAAGATTACTTCGAAAATATAATAACCCTTTAGTTTTAGTTCCTTTTTAACTCTTAAACCATATAATAGATTTATTATATTTTAATATTTTTTGTGATTCCTAAGTTACCCTTCACCTTGCTAATAAAATAAGGTTCTTTCCTTTACAAATTTCATTACCATAAGCCTTATTTTTCGTGAAAACTCTGCCAAATTCCATCCTAATCATTATTTGACACATTTTTGTGCTTCTGGTATCTCAAAAATACCACTTACAAGTGCCTTAAGGTGGTTTCAAAAGAGAAATATTCAAGATGTAAGATTTCTTCTTCTTCTCTTTTAAATTCATTATCACTTATACCTTATCCATGCCTATTATCCAATGATTCATGAAAACTCCAGTATCATATATATACTATATTTTTGTTTTTATTCTTCATAAAATCTCTTATTTTCTTCTTGTATTCATAAATAAAAAAATCATTGTTCGTGCTGCATCAAATCACCGCCTTTGTGGACGATGAGTTTTCGTTTCACTTTTCCACAATTTTGGGATGTTATAATTCACATGTAATTGTTTAAAATTACATAAATATATATATATATATATTATCAATTCTGGTTTTTTATTTCAATTTGACAAGGAATAACATAATAAATCGACCTTGGAAACCATGAAAAGAACTCACCCGTAACTATGGAAATAACAAAATATTGTTAATAAATGTGTGGAAAATATTATAATAAGATTGTGTAAGGTATTATAAACATGGTTTTAGTTTTTTAATAAATTAATAACACTTTTCAAACCATTATATAGGAGTATTGAACAAATTTGAAGAAATTCTAACCTGGGGTAATGGATATCTTAACTCGATTTCCATTCATTGAGTTTAAAATCATTGTCATTGGTTATGTTTCTCTAAGGATTTGTGTGAATGGTATCTGATTGTTTTATACTATATATACACTTGTATTTTTTGGTTTTATATTTTTCACACAAAATTATTTCATTGATTCGTCCTCTCTCTAATGATACGATCATTGTAAGGGATTTCTCAATCTCACTTTTATTTATGTGATATTTCCATTGTTCGCCACTTATTACTTGTATGTGGAGTATTTTTACTTCCATTTGATGTATAATATAATTATTCTCTTTATAGTTAGGATATTTAGTGATTCAATTAATGAATATTAACTTGACTTATTACAATGTTTTAAGGGACTTCGTTTCAATTTCCATTTCATTGTGATTTACTTATTATTGAGCAAATAATCATTCTTATGTGGTGCAACTACTGCACCTTTGAGATCATTTACCATTTGAAAATGTAATAAAATTATATATCCATATTATTGTAACATGGTTATGATTATTGTTTTGTACTTATACCATTTTACATACGGTGTTTATGTGGAATGTTTCTCTAACTATAGAAATATTGATGAATTTGTATCCTCTACTCAATACAGATATTGAAAAGGCGTATTATTCTTATATTAAATATTTTTATAAAGAATAATCTGGACTAGAGGTGATGGGTGGGGCCCGCTATAGCCCCTCGACACATCTATAGGTCTCATGAGACAAATTAGTTGGTGACAAACCCTTCAAGTGTGTTTCCAAAAATCAGATGGGTTTCTACTCACAAACTTAAATTGTCTTGATGGTATGATGGTTCATGTGCTAGATACATGACATCAAAATAATAATCATTCTATTTATTTAGAATTTAGTTATTACTATCCATGAGATTTCACTATAACAAAACCTATGGATGCACTTTTATTCTCAGTTTATCGATGGTTTGTTTTTTTCAACTATTAACCATGCCATATTGATTATGTCTAATTGATAGTGATTAAATTATTATTGTTTCATGCATCTTATATATTTAACCCTTTCTGAGTATTTTATCACCCCAATTTCATTTGATTTCCTTCCCCAAGTTATGAATAAGATATCATTTATTGATTTTTCAAGGATTCGGTTTATTATATTTTTTTATGTATCATATTTGGTTTCCTTTCCAAATGTAAAAAGGGTTCCATGTATGTATCTAGTTTCTTCAAGACTACTAAACCGATCGGTCCTTTGGGATTTTATTCCTTATAATCATGCCAATGTAATAAAGTAATCCACTGGCTCCGGGTTTCTGGGTTCAGGGCATTATAGTTGGCATCAGAGGAATTTTAGTAGAAACCTTGGGAACTAGATTTAGACAACATAGTTTAGTGAGCATAACCCTAAGATAGAATTTTAGGACAAGAAAAGAATAAGCACCCACATCAATTTTGAGGGCATTATACATTAAAAAATTGGGGGGTGAAATTTTCAAAGGTGGGAAGAATATATCACCCCAATATTTTATGGTATGAATAATTTCAATTCATTAGATTGTTTACAATACATGCAACATTGAGTCTCTACAAAATAACACTTTGTTATAGGAGTTAGTTATAACCTATCCATTTAACATAATTTTTCCACTTTTGTGATTTGAATTTCAAAAAATGGACATACATGGTTGCGTTCAGTAAGATATTTAGAGTCGGATAGGATCAGCTTAATTTTTTGGTAAATAGTAATGTATCCTTATTAATAGTATATTTACCCTTATGAATAGTAATGCACCCTTATGAATAATAACTTGACCCTTATGAATAATAATGTAACCTTATTAATAGTAACTTGGACCTTATGAATAGTAATATACCATTATGAATAGTAACTTAACCCTTGTGAATAGTAATATACCCTTATGAATAGAACCATCACATTTGTAAGTATAAAAGGAATTTAGACAACTTATAAATGAGAGTGAACATTTTAAAAATTAATAATTAAGTGTCAGTATTTTTATGAGTTATAAATAATGAATTAAAATTTTATAATTAATAAATTAATTTAAAAGATAATTCATTTTCATAAAATGTATTCATGAATCAAAATTTGGTTTTCATATGATTATAAGATAATTTAATGAGACCCTAGTTAATTTTTCAAAGTGTCATAAAATTATTTATAATATTAAAATTTGTAATTTTCGAGTAAATGATGATTTTAACTAAAAATTAAATTTTTCATTTTTAGAAAAAAAAATTCTTAAAATGGAGTTCCTTTTTTTATTCTACATGTCATAAAATGGTTTGGATGAATTTTTGGGAATTTTATAAAATATTTTAATTTTTTTGAATAGTAAAAAATACAGTTTTTTTTAAATACAGCATTTTTCGTGACATCATCATGAGATTATTATGATATAAAAATTTATTTAAACTATGTAATAACTAAATAATAATATAAAGAGTGGAATATTTTATATAATTAATTTAGAATAGGAAAATTATATTTTTTCATGATAAGTATAAAAATCATTATCAATGTCGACGTTGTGCCTGCGCAACACTCACAAAGTCAAAATTGGTAATTTAGATATAATAATTTAGTGCTAAAAATTATTTTCATTAATTATTTATTAATTAATATGTGTTAATTATCTCTTTTATTTTTAATTTTTAATTTTAGTATTATATAACATGAGTATTATCCAAATGTTTGTGCAATTCTTATACAGGGCAAGAGAAGACTAAATAATAAATTTAGGAAGATGTCTTGTAATGTATAAGAGTGAATAGACATAATGAATAAATTCATAATTTTATTTTTAACTTAATTAATTTATCTTTATTATGGTGTTTTATTTTTAATTTTTATATATTAAATAATTAACATTAGTGCTAATGCAACGCTGATGCAGCGCTTATGCAAGCATAAGAAAAATAAATAAGATGTTTTTAATTAAATTTATAGAATTATTAAATGAAACTTATTTTGGATAAAACATTTTATATAATTATTTTAGACTATTATAAAGTTTTTATTCGAATTTGTGACATTTTTTACCCACATGAATCACTTTAAATGCTTTATAATATTTTATTTCAAAAGGAAATTAAGTTATCACATTTAAGTTTTTAGTTTTAATAATATTTTTATATAAGATTTTACAGAGTTTTTATTAGAAAAAGAATAGTATTTGAAAATCTAATGAAATTATACTTCTCATAGAATTTTATTTTTAATTTTTAGACAAATAATAAATATTATAATGGCCTTCAACAAGATCATACAGTATTAATTTAATTAATGAATAAATCAAATAAATGACATTAAAAACAATAAAATAAATAAAATTTTATATTTTTAAGCCAGTTCACGGATTCCCTAGATTAATATGACATTTATATGATATAATATAAAATTTTATTTAATTTTTAAACTTTTTTGGTGTGTTTAAATTCATATTTATGAATAGTATTTATCTTGAAAAAATTGTGTTTCATAAATAAAATATATTATTAAATTATTTAAAAATCCCAAATTTATTGAAAAAGTCAAAAACTGATAAGATTACTTTGAAAATATAATACCCCTTTATTTTTAGTCCTTTTTTAAGTCTTAAACCCTATAATTGATTTATTATATTTTAATAATTTTTGTGATTCCAAAGTTACCCCTCACCTCACTAATAAAAGGAGGTTCCTTCCTTCACAAATTTCATAACCATAAGCCTTCTTTTTCATCCAACCTCTGCCAAATTCCATTCTCATAATCCATTTACACATTCGTGTGCTTATGGTATCTCAAAAATACCAATTCCAAGATCCTTAAGGTGGTTTCAAAAGAGAAATATTCAGGATGTAAGATTTCTTCTTCTTCTCTTTTAAATTCTTTCTCACTTATAACTTATCCATGCCTATTATCCAATGATTCATGAAAAATATAGTATCATATATATACTATAATTTTGTTGTGTTTATGGTATATGCTTCATAAAATCTTTTATTTTCTTATTCTATTCATAAATAAATAAATCTCTAGTCTTGTTGTGTCAAATCACCGCCTTTGTGGACGATGAGGTTTAATTTCACTTTTCCACAATTATGGGATGTTCTAATTCACATGTAATTGTTTAAAATGACCTAAATATATATATGTTATAAATTCGGGTTTTTATTTCATTTTGTTAAGGAATAACATAATAAATAGACTTTGGAAACCATGAAAAGAACTCATGTGAAACTATGGAAATAACAAAATGTTGTTAATAAATTTGAGGAAAATATTTTAAGAAAATTATGTAAGGTATTATAAAAATGATTTTAGTTTTTTAATAAATTAATAACACTTTTCAAAACATTATATAAGAGGTTTGAACAAATTTTAAGGAAGTAAAACCTGTGGTAACAGATATATTAACTCAATTTCCATTCATTGAGTTAAACATCTTTGTCATTGGTTATGTTTCTCCAAGGATTTGTGTGAATGGACTCTGATTGTTTTATACTATCTATACAGTTTTATTTTGTGGGTTTATATTTTTCACACATAATTATTTCATTGATTCATCCTGTCACGAACCAGCCCGGGTCGATCCTGAACCGATCACCCGAGCCGGTCCGCGGCAAGTCCCGAGAGGTGTTCCCGATCCTCCTAGGATGGCGGCAAGCGCCAGGGAATCATAGAGACCACATGGGAACGATTTCAGCCCAAACTAAAAATAGGATCGAAAGAAAGAATATAAACTAAACAAGCAGATGATCATAAAAAATACATAAACAGAACTAAACCACGACATACCTCCACGTGACCTCGCGGGTCACCACCCAACTACAACCAAAGTCACTCCCTCACTGAGCGACTCAAGCCAGGAAAACCTGAACACAATAAACCTGCAACTGAAATGGTAAAAGATAGGTGTGAGCACAAAAGTACTCAGTAGGTGAGCCCCACAACAAAAACCAAAGCACTGCCAGTAAATAAAGAATCTACCTATTCTAGGTTTGAACTACAATGTATAAAAGTAAGCTTTTATAATATTTCACTTGAAAATCTAATCACGAGCCATTACCCTTATTCCTTTTCAAAAGTTGAATTTCTTTCCATTGATTCTAAATTCGTTCTGGAAGATAAAGAAGTGTTACATTTTCAGTTACACTACACAAGAGAAAAATGCATTTTCATTTGAAAGCCATTTCCACAAAGTGACCAGTACAAGCTGTAACGAAGAACTGAAAGTAAACAAGTAGGAAAGAAAACAAATGCAAGTAAAAGTAAACAAGAAGCTATAAGAAATAACCATGGGTGATCCTAAACATCCCTAGAAAACCCCTGGACGTACTCGGGTTCAGACTACCTGCCGGCATGGTACTCTATAGTCAATAACCAACTGGCCGCCCTAACAGCCAAACAGTGGAACGCCCCACAAGGCCTTACCTACCAAGGGGGGACTAACCCGTCTAATCGGGGTTAGCCAGCAACCGTCACTCGATTCTCTAAAAGATGCCCAGGAACCCACAGTAGTTTTAATGATACTGTGTAAGTGGGAGGCCCTCGCACGCGTGACTCATCTCACCGCACTTGTCAACCCCTTACACGGACACCGCTACATGACAACCCTCGAAGGGAAGTCCCTCTGTAGAGATGCCCCATAAGTGCGTGTATATATAAGTAGTCAGTTCACAATCAACAAAGTGCCAATCGGGCCGCCATATCATTTAAATTTAAACCATTTAATGTCAAAGCCTTTCCAAAGTATATAACACACGTCATTTCATTGAAAACCAGAACACACTTAGAAATTTATTTAAGAAACTCAAATAAACATATTAAACCTAAAACACACTGGTTTCACAAGTAGATTAATTTTCCAATATCCAACGCACCCCACTTTTATCAAGAGCCAAACGGGCCTTTTATCACTTTTTTAAAGAATAATGTTTCTCAAACGAAATCCCAACTTTTAAATACGCGTTAAAGGAAAACATTTTTCAACAACTAAGAATCACACTTAAAGATTTCAAAATCAAGTTTAAAAGTCATACGGTATTTCCTCTAATCAAAGTTCTAAGAAACACTTTTTTTCCATAAACAATACCCCTACTAATTTACACACACCAAAACATTTCAAAATGCAATTTAACATGACTTTCATTTATCATCAGATCACTACACTATAAATATCTACTTAGTAATACTTTTAAATTTACTGAAACTAAGTGAAGAGACAAGGAATAAATAAATTCTAAATTAAAGGCGAGTGCAATGGGAGACCTACCTCGGATCGGAATGAAGAACGACACGACGTGAAACTCCTGTTGCGTAAAGGTCGCAGCGTATTGCGCCGTCAAAATCGTCCTAAAACAATAGGCCGTTAAGCAGGCTCAATAATGACAACATACTAATAATAATAATAATAATAGTAATAACGTAAAAATAATAATAATAATGATAACCATAACATAATAATAATCATAATAGTATGATATAATAACAATAGCATAATAATACTATAATAATAACAGCCATAATAATAATAACCAAAATGTAGTAATAATAACGTCATAATAATAATAATAATAATAATAATAACATAATAATAATCTAATAATAATAAGAGTAACAATAATATTAACATAATAATAATAACAATAATATAAGAATAATAATAATATAATAATGATAATAATAAAATAGTAATAATAACATAATATAATAATAAAAATAACAACATAATATAATAATTAACATGATAATAATAATAGAAAAATATTAACATTATAACATTCATAATAATAATATTATTACCAAGATAAATAAAATAAAACAAAACAAAACGTAATAAAAATAAAACAAAGCTTACAGTGGAGGAGAAGTGGGGGAAGTGGCTCGGTGCGACGAAGGCTGAGCTGGGCGGACAGGGGGTCGCGCGCAGGGGAGGGATCGCCGGATGGAGGTCCGGGGTTCGGGGGTTATGCGGGCGTGGCGGTCGGCACGAGGGGAGCGGGGCGGAGCGCTGGAGGGCCGGGAGCGGTTGCGGTTGGGACGGGGAGGTCGGGACAGCCGGCGCAGTCGCGGGGGGGGGGGGGGGGGGGAGCCGGAACAAGGGGTGCGCCGGACAGGAGGTAAGGACGGCGGTGCGGGCCAGCAACCGGGGTGGTCGGTGCGGCGAGGCGACGGAGCAGGGGACGCTGGGTTGTTCGTCGGCGGAGGCCGGAACATGGGCGAGGCGGGGCAGCGGGTCGGCGCTGATGGAGGGGAGGCCGGAATGGAGGTGGTGCGGCGGCTCAGCAGGAGGAGGGTCGCCGGACGGAGAATAGGAGGCCGGCGGTTGGTTGGGTTGGAGGGGCCGGGAGCAGCGAGGTGCAGGGGGTGCAGTCCGGCAGAGGGCGCTGGCTCTGGCGAGGGAAAGGCCGGGGCGCGCAGAGGAGGCCGAGACAGGGGGGGCGCGAGCTCGGCGGTCGGCACGAGGGAAGCGGGGCGGAGGCCGGAAGTCCGGTCGAGGGGGGCACGCAGGAGGGGAGCTGGAGGCGGCGCGGCCGGCCGAACCAACGGGGAGAAAAGAAAAGAAGAAAAACGGGGAAGAGAGAGGGGGGGGAGAATAGGGTGGCGACTGCGGGAGTAGGGGTAGCATTAGGGTTAGTTTTAGTTTTATATATATATGTGTGATAAAAATAATAATAATAAAAATAATAATAACAATAATTAACATTATAACAATAATAATAATAACATGTATAATAATAATAATAATAAAACCTTATAATATTAATAATAATAAAATGTTATAATAATATTAAAACATTATAATAATAATAATGATAACAATAATAATAATAACAAAGGACTAAATCAAAGAATAAAACTAATCTTAATAATAATAAAATTTATAATAATCTTATTAATAAAAATTTATAATAATAATAATGAAACTTTATGATAATAATGATAAAACTTGTAATGTTAATAATAAAACTTATAATAATAATTATTTTTAATCAAAAGATTTAAAATATTAAAACCATTTGAAAATAAATGCGTGCGCGTGCACACCCGCATATATATATAAACATATATATGTATATTTAAACATATACAACATATATATATATCTATACACATATAACATGTACACTTCTATATAACTGCATATAAACATATATATATACACACATATATATATATACACACATATAAACATTTATGTAGACATATGTACAATAAACAAAAAAAAATAACTTCAAAAATAACAACACAAATTTTAAAAAGTAATAATAAAATATCAACATAAAAAAATTATAGTATTTAAAATGTCGGGTGAACACACTGTCACTTGGGCTGAACGCACGGTCACTGCTAACGATGCGGTGACCGCGCAACGGTGCGAAACCACAAATCGCAATTAATCTTCGAAAAATTTAAACCGGGACCAAGAAAGGAGAAAAAAAATTTCAGACATCCGCAGTCGGGGTGTGACAATTCTCCCCACCACAGACACTTTCTGCCCCCAGAAAGTCACCAGGCCAAAAGTCGTCAGATTCAGGTCGATGCCCAGATAGAACTAAAGGAACCGAAGAAAACTGAGAATATCGGTATGACCTTACTCCACACAGGTCACACCCGACCGATTCAAGAGAAAACTGAGGTCCGAGGTTGAGGGGAGAACACGAAGGGGTTCTCCCCACCACAAGAGCTCAACTTGTGCAGGAAAGTTGACCATCTAAATAGACAACCCTAGGAAAAAAAGGGGGGGTCGACGCGGGAACTCCCAACCGGTTTAAACCAACTCGTATGGCACGAGTGAAAAACAACACCTTCGCCGAAACGTTGAACCCTCGACCAAAGTCAACGACCTTCAACCCTAGGGGGAAAACCCATGGAAAACATTTTACCAACATCAAATTGGAGACATGATCCACCGAAGTCTACAAACATAACCACATCGACAACATAACTAAAACGAGGTCAACCCACACGAGGGTCAAACACACTTTTAAGAAGGACACACGATTTAGAAGATCACATCCACACAGACAAAAAAGCTTGGACTATAATTGAACAAGTTCATCATTACTTCATAGAGAAACAACGTACTTACAATGACTTTGAAACTTTAGTAGCAGATAGGCAAACATGAAAAGATTTCTAATTGTTCCACCGCCAACATGGAACACAAAACCTGGACCAGAGCTTCACCGCCCTGGGGACTCCTGACTGTGCGTGAGCTTCACCCCGAGACCTATGGCTAGAGCTCTGATGACTGAAGCATCTTCTGCCTCACAGTCAGGTACTGACATTCTCCCATCACGGCATCCTCTTCAAGCGACGCTTCCTGCAAAACTTCTCCAGATGACCCAGACAGCCGCATCGATGACACATCTTCGGAGGAGTGCGACAAGACGGCTTTGAATGCCCGAAACGACCACACTGATAGCATACCATTGAATGATCTGATGAACTAGAAGCTGGGACCAAAGGGGATAACTCCTTAGGAACAGGTATCTCTGGCTCCTTTTCCTCACTAGAGGGGGAACTCTTACGAACAACAGGGGACGCTGAAGTATTAACCACTCGTACACTGGAAACCAACTCAGCCAAAAATGCTTCCTCTACCAGCTTCTCGAAACCAAGGTCTTTAGAAGGGAGGACTCGCTCCTTGATCTCTGGATGAAGACCCCCAGTGAAAAGAAAGACCTTCATGAGCTCATGCGACGCTACCTCTAGAGAAAAGGGAATCAGTTCCTTGAAATGGTCAACATATGCCTTCATCGTCCGTTGGCCTTGTTGAATATGCACAAGCTCTCTCTTTTTCTCCATCTTCACTTCCTCAGGTACAAACCATTGGATGAAAATAGTTTTAAAGACATCCCACGTCATTTCACCTTGCGTTGACGGTGGGGTAACCATCTTCCACTGGTCTAGAGCTGGACCCCCAAACAAATCCATAATTGCACGAACCTTAACACTATCGGGAGTTCCCAATGTTCTAAAGACACGCTCCACTTCCTCGAGCCATTCCACTGCCTCTAGTGGACCCCGATCACCATGGAGAATGGGAAATGTCCGAGGAGGACCAAAAACTGTGCATGACTTGTCCGAATCCTTAGAGACCTTTCTGGGTGGCATTTTCTGAGCGACATATAAAACACAAGGCCAAAACCAATATCAAACTGAAGCAACATCAATAAAAGTGCCTTCATCAAAAACAGTCGGCACAAGACTGAACAAATGCGAACACAACCCAAAAATAAAATCTCCTTTTTAAAATCCCCTTATTATTTTAGATTATAAAACCACCCTCTTTCAAGACTACTTTTCAAAACCAAACCACTTTCAAACCAAAAACTTTCCAAAACTGTTTCCCCTTTAAAACCAAATTAAAAAATCAAAGTCAAGCCTTTAATTTCAAATACACACCCAGGTGCTCCCATGACCCGTTGCACATGTCTTTATCCACTGTCCATTAATACTCGCACAAACACGCATTTTGAATGCATTCTCACACATTTTCAAACGTTCATAAGGAGGACCTGAAGTTTCTCCCCAAATCATTCATAACCAATTCCAAGAAAACAATAGATTTCCAAATCAAGAGATTTCAGTTTCAAAACCCATTTCATACATTTAAAGTCTTTTAAAAGAAACCAGTCCAATTTTTTTTAAAAACCTTTTTCATTTCCAACAACGCACTCACACAAACCAAAACAAAAGCATTATCCAAATTTGCATCAATCACTGAAATGAGGGACTAGTAGTCACGCTCAACATGGCGACATGGTAGTGGGCCAAGTCCCAAGTCAGCGTCGACCACTAGGAGGAATTCAAACCACGTACTCAGACTCCACATGGGTCACTACTCCATGTGAAATTACAATGTAACGTCGGCTTGCCTCCATTATCATCTCTCAATCCAAGACAAACCAGGAAAGACAAGGTCACAATTCCCGAACTACCCCTGGTAACTCGAAGATCAGTGCGAGAAAGAGTTCACGACGCTCTTCTTGCACCTACCCCTTGAGTTCCGACAGTCCTAATCTCCTTCTACTGGACAACCCAAATAACAAGAACCTACTCTGATACCATTTTGTCACGAACCAGCCCGGGTCAATCCTGAACCCATCACCCGAGCCGGTCCGCGGCAAGTCCTGAGAGGCATTCCTGATCCTCCCGGGATGGCGGAAAGCGCCAGGGCATCATAGAGAACACATGGGAACGATTTCAGCCCAAACTAAAAACAGGATCGAAATAAAGAATATAAAATAAACAAGCAGACGATCATAAAAAAGACATAAATAGAACTACACCACGACATACCTCCACGTGACCTCGCGGGTCACCACCCAACTACAACCAAAGTCGCTCCCTCACTGAGCGACTCAAGCCAGGAAAACCTGAACACAAGAAACCTGCAACTGAAATGGTAAAAGATAGGCGTGAGCACAAAAGTACTCAGTAGGTGAGCCCCACAACAAAAACCAAAGCACTGCCAGTAAATAAAGAATCTACCTATTCCAGGTTTGAACTACAATGTATAAAAGTAAGATTTTATAATATTTCACTTGAAAATCTAAACATGAGCCATTACCCTTATTCCTTTTCAAAACTTGAATTTCTTTCCATTGATTCTAAATTAGTTCTGGAAGATAAAGAAGTGTTACATTTTCAGTTCTACTACACAAGAGAAAAATGCATTTTCATTTGAAAGCCATTTCCACAAAGTGACCAGTACAAGCTGTAACGAAGAACTGAAAGTAAACAAGCAGGAAAGAAAACAAATGCAAGTAAAAGTAAACAAGAAGCTATAAGCAATAACCATGGGTGATCCTAAACATCCCTAGAAAACCCCTGGACATACTCGGGTTCAGACTACCTGCCAGCATGGTACTCTATAGTCAATAACCAACTGGCCGCCCTAACAGCCAACCAGTGGCACGCCCCACAAGGCCTTACCTACCAAGGGGGGACTAACCCGTCTAATCGGGGTTAGACAGCAATCGTGACTCGATTCTATAAAAGATGCCCAGGAACCCACGGTAGTTTTAATGATACTGTGTAAGTGGGAGGCCCTCACACGCGTGACTCATCTCACCGCACTTGCCAACCCCTTACATGGACACCGCTACACGACAACCCTCGAAGGGAAGTCCCTCTGTAGAGATGCCCCATAAGTGCGTGTATATATAAGTAGTCAGTTCACAATCAACAAAGTTCCAACCGGGCTGCCACATCATTTAAATTTAAACCATTTAATATCAAAGCCTTTCCAAAGTATATAACACACGTCATTTCATTGAAAACCAGAACACACTTAGAAATTTATTTAAGAAACTCAAATCAACATATTAAACCTAAAACACACTGGTTTCACAAGTAGATTAATTTTCCAATATCCAACGCACCCCACTTTTATCAAGAGCCAAACGGGCCTTTTATCACTTTTTGAAAGAATAATGTTTCTCAAACGAAATCCCAACTTTTAAATACGCGTTAAAGGAAAACATTTTTCAACAACTAAGAATCACACTTAAAGATTTCAAAATCAAGTTTAAAAGTCATACGGTATTTCCTCTAATCAAAGTTCTAAGAAACACTTTTTTTTCCATAAACAGTACCCCTACTAATTTAAACACACCAAAACATTTCAAAACGCAATTTAACATGACTTTAATTTATCAGCAGATCACTACACTATAAATATATACTTAGTAATACTTTTAAATTTATTGAAACTAAGTGAAGAGACAAGGAATAAATAAATTCTAAATTTAAAGGCGAGTGCAATGGGAGACCTACCTCGGATCGGAATGAAGAACGACATGACGCAAAACTCCTGTTGCGTAAAGGTCGCAGCGTATTGCGCCGTCAAACTGGTCCTAAAACAATAGGCCGTTAAGCAGGCTCAATAATGACAACATACTATTAATAATAATAATAATAGTAATAACGTAAAAATGATAATAATAATGATAACCATAACATAATAATAATCATAATAGTATGATATAATAACAATAGCATAATAATACTATAATAATAACAGCCATAATAATAATAACCAAAATGTAGTAATAATAACGTCATAATAATAATAATAATAATAATAATAACATAATAATAATCTAATAATAATAAGAGTAACAATAATATTAACATAATAATAATAACAATAATATAAGAATAATAATAATATAATAATGATAATAATAAAATAGTAATAATAACATAATATAATAATAAAAATAACAACATAATATAATAATAAATATAATAATAATAATAGAAAAATATTAACATTATAACATTCATAATAATAATATTATTACCAAGATAAATAAAATAAAACAAAACAAAACGTAATAAAAATAAAACAAAGCTTACAGTGGAGGAGAAGTGGGGGAAGTGGTTCGGTGCGGCGAAGGCTGAGCTGGGCGGACAGGGGGTCGCGCGCAGGGGAGGGATCGCCGGATGGAGGTCCGGGGTTCGGGGGTCACGCGGGCGTGGCGGTCGGCATGAGGGGAGCGGGGCGGAGCGCTGGAGGGCCGGGAGCAGTTGCGGTTGGGACGGGGAGGCCGGGACAGCCGGCGCAGTCGCGGGGGGGGGGGGGGGGGGAGCCGGAACAAGGGGTGCGCCGGACAGGAGGTAAGGACGGCAGTGCGGGCCGGCAGCCGGGGTGGCCGGTGCGGCAAGGCGACGGAGCAGGGGACGCTGGGCTGTTCGCCGGCGGAGGCCGGAACAGGGGCGAGGCGGGGCAGCGGGTTGGCGCTGATGGAGGGGAGGCCGGAATGGAGGTGGTGCGGCGGCTCAGCAGGAGGAGGGTCGCCGGACGGAGAATAGGAGGCCGGCGGTCGGTTGGGTTGGAGGGGCCGAGAGCAGCGAGGTGCAGGGGGTGCAGTCCGGCAGAGGGCGCTGGCTCCGGCGAGGGCAAGGCCGGGGCGCGAAGAGGAGGCCGAGACAGGGGGGCGCGGGCTCGGCGGTCGGCACGAGGGAAGCGGGGTGGAGGCCGGAAGGCCGGTCGAGGGGGGCACGCAGGAGGGGAGAATAGGGTGGCGGCTGCGGGAGTAGGGGTAGCGTTAGGGTTAGTTTTAGTTTTATATATATGTGTGTGATAAAAATAATAATAATAATAATAATAATAATAATAATAATAATAATAATAACATTATAACAATAATAATAATAACATGTATAATAATAATAATAAAACCTTATAATATTAATAATAATAAAATGTTATAATAATATTAAAACATTATAATAATAATAATGATAACAATAATAATAATAACAAAGGACTAAATCAAAGAATAAAACTAATCTTAATAATAATAAAATTTATAATAATCTTATTAATAAAACTTTATAATAATAATAATGAAACTTTATGATAATAATGATAAAACTTGTAATGTTAATAATAAAACTTATAATAATAATTATTTTTAATCAAAAGATTTAAAATATTAAAACCATTTGAAAATAAATGTGCGCGCGCGTGCACACCCGCATATATATATAAACATATATACGTATATTTAAACATATACAACATATATATATATATCTATACACATATAACATGTACACTTCTATATAACTGCATATAAACATATATATATACACACATATATATATATACACACATATAAACATTTATGTAGACATATGTACAATAAACAAAAAAAAATAACTTCAAAAATAACAACACAAATTTTAAAAAGTAATAATAAAATATCAACATAAAAAAATTATAGTATTTAAAATGTCGGGTGAACACATTGTCACTCGGGTTGAACGCACGGTCACTGCTAACGATGCGGTGACCGCGCAACGGCGCGAAACCACAAATCTCAATTAATCTTCGAAAAATTTAAACCGGGACCAAGAAAGGAGAAAAAAAATTTCAGACATCCACAGTCGGGGTGTGACACATCCTCACTCTAATAATATGGTCATTGTAAGGGGTTTCTCAATCTCACTTTTATTTATGTGATATTTCCATTATTTTTCACTTATTTCTTCTATGTGGAGTGTGTTTACTACCATTTTATGTATAATATAATTATTCTCTTTATATTTATGGTATTCAGTAATTCACTTAATGAATATTAACTTGATTTATTAAAATTTTGTAAGGGACTTCATTTCAATTTCCATTTCATTGTGATTTACTTGATATTGAGCACATAATCATTCTTATGTGGTGTAACTACTACACCTTAGAGATCATTTACCATTTTAAATTTTAATTAAATTAGATATCCATATTATTTTAACATGGATATGATTATTTTCTTGTCCTTATACCATTTTACATTTGGTTTTTATGTGGAATGTTTCTCTAACTATGGAAATATCAATGAATTTGTATCCTCTACTCAATACAGATATTGAAAAGGCATATTGTTTTTGTATAAAATATTTTAATAAATAATACCTTGGACTGGAAGTGATGGATGGGGCCCGCTATAGCCCCTTGGTGCATCGACAGGTCTCATGAGACAAATTAGTTGGCGACAAACCCTTCGAGTTTGTTTCCAAAAATCATACGGGTTTCTACTCACAGACTTAAACCGTATTGATGGTATGATGTTTCATGTACCATATACATGACATTAAAATAATAAGCATTATATTTATTTATAATTTATTTTTTACTATCCATGAGGTTTTCACTATGGAAAAACTTATGGATGCACTTTTATTCTCAGTTTATTGATGGTGTGTGTTTTTTAACTATTCACCATGCCATATTGATTATGTCTAATTTATTATCATTTAATTATTATTTTTTCAGGCTTCTTCTATATTCAACCCTTAATGAGTATTTGAACTCACCCCTTTCATTTGTTTTCCCTCCCCAGGTTATAAATAAAACATCTTTTATTGAGTTTTCAAGGATGTAGTTTATTATCTTTTTTTATGTATCATATTTTGTTTCCTTTACAATTGTAAAATAGGTTCCATGTATGTATCTGGTTTCTTTAGGACTACTAAACTGATCAGTCCCTTGGGATTTTATTCCTTGTAATAATTTCAATGTAATAAATTAATTCACTGGCTTCGGGCTTCTGGGTTAGGGCATTATAGTAGGTATTAGAGGAATTTTAGTAGAAACCTTGGGAACTAGATTTATAAAAAATAGGTTAGTGAGAATAACCCTAAGATATAATTTGTGTACAAGAATAGAAGATGTACCCACATCAATTTTGGGGGAATTATACATTAAAGAATCGGAGGATAAAATTTCTGAATGTTGGAAGAATATAACACCCCAATATTTTATGGTATGAATAATTTCAATTCATTAGATAGATTAAAATACATGAAATATTGAGTCTCTATGAAATAACACTTTTTTATAAGAGGTAGTTATAACCTATCCATTAAACATAATTTTTCTACTTTTGTGTTTTGAATTTCAAAAAATGTACAAACACATTTATCTTCAGTAAGATATTTAGAGTCGGATAGAATCAAATTAATTTTTTGGTGAATAGTAATGTATCCTTATGAATAGTAATTTGACCCTTATGAATAGTAATGTGCCCTTATGGATTGTAACTTGACCCTTATGAAAAATAATATACCCTAATTAATAGTAACTTGACCCTTATGAATAGTAATGTACCCTTATGAATAGTAACTTGAAACTTATGAATAGTAATATACCCTTATGAATAGTAAAATCACCCATGTAAGTATAAATAGAATTTAGACACCTTATAAATAAGAGTGAATATTTTAAAAACTAATAATTAAGTTTAGGTATTTTTATGAGAAATAAATAATGAATAACAATTTTATAATTAATAGATTAATTTAAAATATAATTCATTTTCATAAAATGTATTCATGAATCAATATTTTTCTTTCCTATGATTATAAGAAAATTTTATGAGACCCTAGTTAATTTTTAAAAAGTTTCATAAAATCGGTTATAATATTAATGTTGGTATTTTTCGAGTAAATGATGATTTTAATTAAAAATTAATTTCTCATATTTATAATATTTCTCTTAAAATGGAGTTCCTTTTTTTGATTTTACACATAGGAAAATATTTTGGTTAAATTTTTGGTATTTTTATGAAATAGTTTACTTTTTGTTGAATAGTAAAAAATACAGTTTTTTATAAAATATGGCATTTTTCGTGACATCGTCATGAAATTATTATGATAGAAAATTTTATTTAGACTATGTAATAACTAAATAATCATATTACAAGTGGAATATTGTATATAAATAATTTAAAACATTAAAATTATATTTTTTCATGATAAGTATAAAAATCATTGTCAATGTCTACGCAGTGCCTGCGCAGCACTGACAAAGTCAAAATTGGTAATTTATATATAATAATTGAGTGCTAAAAATTATTTTCATGACTTATTTATTAATTATTATGTATTATTTATCTCTTTTAATTTTAATTTCCTATTTTAGTGTTATATAACATGAGTATTGTCTAAATGTTTTTACAATTCTTATACAAGGCAAGAAAAGACAAAATAACAAATTTAAGAAGATATCTTGTTATGTATAAGAGTGAATACACATAATGAATAAATTAATAATTTTATTTTGAACCTAATTAATTTATATTTTTGATAGTATTTTATTTTTAATTTTTATATATTAAATAATTAACATTAATGCTTATGCAAGGCTGATGCAGTGCTTGTGCAAGCATAATAAAAATAAATAAAATGTTTCTAATTAAAATCATTATAATTATTAAATGACCCATATTTTGGATAAAACATTTTATATAATCATTTTTAGACTATTTTAAATTTTTTATTAGAATTTGGTACATTTTTTACCCACATGAATCACTTTAAAGCCATTATTATATTTTATTTCACAAAGAAATCAAGTTGTCACATTATAATTTTTAATTTCAATAATATTTTTATATGATATTTTACAGAGGTTTTATTCAAAAACTAATAATCTTTGTAAATTTAATAAAATTATATTTCTCATAGAAGTTTATTTTTTATTTTTAGACAAATAATAAAAATCATAATGGCTTTCAAAAACATGATGCGGTATCAATTTAATTAATGAAAAAATCAAATAAATTATATTAAAAATAATAAAATAAATATAATTTTATATTTTTAAGATAATTAAAATATTCAGTATACTAATATGACATTTATATGATATAATATAAAATTTTATTCTATTTTTAAACTTTTTTTATGTATTTAAATTCATAGTTATGAATAGTGTTTATCTTGACAAAATTGTTTTGCATGAATAAAATATTTCATTAAATTATTTAAAAATCCCAAAATTATTGAAAAAGTCAAAAAATTATAATATTACTTTGAAAATGTAATCCCACTTTATTTTTAGGCCTCTTGGAAGTCTTAAACCCTATAATAGATTTATTATATTTTAATAATTTTGGTGATTCCAAAGTTACACCTCACCTCACTTATAAAAGGAGGTTCCTTAATTATCAAATTTCATAACCATAAACCTTATTGTTTGGAAATCCTCTACCAAATTCCATCCTCCTCATCCCTTGACACATTCTTGTGCTTCTAGTCTCACACAAAGACCACTTCCAAGAGCTTTAAGGTGGTTTCAAAAGGGAAATATTCAAGAGGTAAGATTTCTTCTTCTTCTCTTTTAAATTCCTACTCACTTATACCTTATCCCTAAATATTATATAATGATTCATGAAAAATAATTTATCATATATACTATAATTTTGTTGTTTTATGGTTTATGATTCATAAAATCTCTTATTTTCTTCTTCTATTCATAAATAACAAAATCATCATCCGTGTTGTGTCAAATCATTGCCTTTGTGGATGATGAGTTTTCATTTCACTTTTCCAAAATTATGGGATGTTATAATTCACATTTAATTGTTTAAAATGACCTAAATATATATATTTATTATTTCATTTTTACATGGAAGAACATAATAAATCAACCTTGGAGACCATGAAAAGAACGCACCCAAAACTATAGAAATAACAAAATATTGTTAATAAATGTGTGGAAAATATTATAAGAAGATTATGTAAGGTATTATAAACATTATTTTATTTATTTAATAAATTAATAACACTATTCAAACCATTATATTGGAGGTATGAACAATTTTTAAGGAATTCGAACTCAAGTTAAGGGATATCTTATCTCAATTTCCATTCATTAAGTTAGACATCTTTATCATTGGTTATGTTTCTCCAAGGATTTGTTTGAATGGCCTATGATTGTTTTATACTATCTATACACTTTTATTTTTTGGGTTTATATTTGTCACACATAATTATTTAATTTAGTAATCCTCACTCTAATGATACAATCATTGTAAGTGGTTTCTAAATCTCACATTTATTTCCGTGAGATTCTCATTGTTCACCACTTATTTCTTTTATGTGGTGTATGTTTACTATCATTTGATGTATAATATAATGATTCTATTTATATTTATAGTATTTATTGATTCACTTGATGAATATTAACTCGATTTATTATAATTTTGTAAGGGACTTTGTTTCAATTTCCATTTTGTTATGATTTACTTGGTATTGAGCATTTAATCATTCTTTTGTGGTGTAACTACTACACCTTTGAGATAATTTACCATTTGAAATTGTAATTAAATTATATATCCATATTATACTATTTTACATTCAGTGTTTATGTGGAATTTTTCTCTAACTGTGGAAATATCGATGAATCAATATCCTCTACTCAATACAGATATTGTAAAGTCATATTGTTCATGTATTAAATATTTGTACAAAGAATTATTTGGATTGGAAGTGATTGGAGGGGGGCCTATAGCCCCTAGATGCATCGAAAGGTCTCATGAGACAAATCAGTTGGTGACAAACCCTTTGATTTTTTATTCAAAAATCAGATGGGTTTCTACCCATGGACTTAAACTATCTCGAAAGTATGATCGTTCATGTGCCAGATACATGAAATCCAAATAATAATAATTATCTTTATTTAGAATTCAGTTGTTACTCTCCATGAGGTTTTCACTGTGAAAAAACCTGTGGATGGACTTTCATTATCAGTTTATTGATGGTGTGTGTTTTTCAACTATTCACCATGCCATATTAATTATGTATGATTGATTATGATTCAATTATTTTTTTTTCATACTTACTCTATATTTAAACCTTACTAAGCATTTGAGCTCACCCCTTTCAGTTTTTTCCTTCACCAAGTTATAAAGAAAAGATCATTTGTTGAGTTTTCAAGGATTCATTTTATTATCTTTTATTATGTATCCTATTTTGTTTCCTTTTCAAATGTAAAATTTGGTCTATATATGTATCTAGTTTCTTTAAGACTTCTAAATTTATTGGTACTTTTGGATTTTGATTCCTTGTAATCATGCCAATGTAATAAATTAATACACCGGCTCTGGGATTTTGGGGTCGGACTGTTACAGGACTAGCCACTGAGAGCCTTCATTCTCTATTCAACAATTCATATAGGATACTCCTCAAAGGAATCATTATTCTCGAACTCAACTGCCTCAAGATAAAATGTATGATATAGGTCATCATGATACTGGTGAATCTAGTAAATATAGAATACATCATGCATGACACAGTACCTCTAAGGTAATAACAACTGATAGGCTACCAGCCCAAATTTATCAAGAATCTCAAACAACCCAACATAATGAGGTGACATCTTCCCTTTCCTATGTATACATCAATTCCCAAGATTGGTTGATACCCTCAATAAGGAAATATCCCCAACCTCAAACTCTAGAGGTCATCGATTGTGATCACCATAAGATTTATTTCTACACTGAGCTATATAACTGCTCTTTCTAATCAACTAAACATGATTTGAAGTATCCTGGATGAGAGGAGGACCTAGTAGTGCTACCTCTCCTACCTCTAACTAGTATATGGTTGATCAACAAGGCCTAACATACAAGTAATCATAAAGATAAATATTAATCATCACCTGAAAGATATTATTTTAGGTGAACTCAATGAGAGGGATAAGCTTCACCCAAGAACCAAAAAAATCAATGAAACGTTCTTGAAGCATATCCTCTAAAACATGTATCATCCATTATAATTGGATATCATTCTAAAGGTGAAAATATATGCTTAGGATCACCTAGGTACCCAAATTTATTTTCAACCCCTACTAGAACCTCGATGTGAAATGAGTGTTTATATCCAAAATGATAGCATGAGGGACCCCATATAGACATTGATCTCATAGAAATACAGTCTTCCCAGCTCATAAATTGAGAAATTCTCCCATATGAGAAGGAAGTAGGCTAATTTTTTTAGTTGATCCAAGACTACCCAAACTGTATCCCTACCTTGAGGTGACCTCAGCAAGCCAACTAAAAAATCCATAACAATATCTTACAATTTCCATTCTGAGACTGGTAATATCTTTATCAAGATAGAAGGCCATTGGTGTTCCTCATTAACCTGTATTTAGGTGGATCAACAACTAATAAAACCTAAAATCTGACATTTCATCCTAGGACACTAATACCAGTGTTTCATATCTTGATACATCTTGGAGATGCCTGGATGAGCTTCCCACTAAGAATCATGGGACTCTATAATCAATTCCTATATCATATTTATAGGATCCCGAATATGCCCGTGTATATATAGGATATCATGTCTATCTATAGACCAATCTGGAGGAATTTCCTCACCATAAATACTATCTTGGAGAACCAAGCATTCATGATCTAAAAACTGCATACTGTCCACCCTATCAAGGAGGGAAGAGGTAACTTTCAAGGCTATAAGATAATATTGGTCAAAAATCTCATGAAACTCTAGATGAACCTCAGAAAATAGGGCCATCAATTTCCATTCATCAATAGCTTCTGGAATGACATGTTCTTAATTTTTTCAACTCAACACATCCACTATCTCATTTCATTCTCCAGCCATATAGGAAAACTCAAAAATTGAATAACTAAAGTAATTTGACCCATCTTCTATGTATGAGATTTAAGTCACACTACAAAAAGATATAATTTAGGATCTTGTGTTCCGTATACACAAAAATGTTCTCACCCATCAAATAGTGTCTCCATCAACATAAGGCATAGACAACTTCTACTAGATCTAGGTCTTGTGTTGGGTAGTTATGCTCCTAAGATCTTAACCGGTGGTAACTGTATGCAACTAATCTATCCTCCTACATCAATAATACACTAAGACCGAATCCTGATGCATCATACAAAATAATATATCCTCTTCCATGATTTGGAAGAATCAGAATAGGTGCTAAGGTATGTAATACTTTCATATATTTAAAGGATTGCCCACACACTTCTAACCACATTAACTTTACATCCTTCTTTGGAAGTCCATTAAGAGGTTCAAATAGGCATGATAAGTTCTTTATGAAATTCATGTAATATACATTCAACCCCAAGAAACTCCATATATTAAATATATTCTTGGTCCTCTCCTAGGACACCACGACACTCACCATCTCTGGGTCAATGGATACTTCTTATTCCAAGATAATATGACCCAAGAAGTTCACTTTTTCAATCTAGAAGTGGCACTTATCAAGCTTATCATATAGATGATTCTCTATCAATTTTTTCAAAATGGTATCAAGATGTTTAGTGTGGTCACTTCCATTATGAGAATACACCAAGATTTCATCCATGAAAACCATGACCAAAGAATCCAGATAGGGATGGAAAACTCTATTCATCAAAGACATGAAAACGGAAGGCACATTTGTAAGACTGAACAAAAAAATGAGATACCCATAAAGACAATACCTACTATGAAAAGTTGTACAAGGTATTTATAAAGGTATGATTCACACTTGATGATATCCTGATCTTAGTTCAATCTTTGAGAATACCCTATATTCTTGGATATGGTCAAAGAAATCATATTTCCAAGGTAGTGGATAGCAGTTCTTAATTGTAAGTCAGTTCAACCATAGATAATTGACGCATAACTTAAGGATCTCATCCTATTTCTTGGATAAACATATAGGATAACCCCAAGTTGATGTGTTGGGTTATATAAATCCATTAGACTCTAAATATTATAACTATATATTGAGATCATGGAGGTCAGTAGGTGTTATCTTGTATAGAGGAATGGACACTGGATCTTCTTCTGGAATAAGTTCAACCATGAACTTTTCATTTCTATCAGGTGGTAAGCCATAAATATCATTGAGGAATAAATTTCTAAAATGATCTACCATAATAGGAAACATTTTCAGATGTATTACATACTCCTCTATGAAAAGACTATCCATATGGGTGGTAACTATACATAGACCATAATGATATGGTCTGACTCTACTAGTCCAGACCTCCCACTCACCCTTATGAAGATAACTATTTCCCTTTAGTGATGTAATTGATACCCTAATAATATATCAGTCCACAAAGTTGTTATATGAAACCAACCAATCCATTCAAATAATAACAATGGAACATGTCATAATGAGTATAAAGAGGTCCCATAATAAGGGATAACTACCTAACTCAAGGGGTATTCCCTACATTGGAATATTCCCTCTGACCACACTCCTAATATTGTGTCCAGTTTCATCACTCCACAGAATTATTAAACCTCAAACTGAGACTTTCCATGGTATATAAAGAGATAAAGGTGTGAGACACATATATCTAATAATAAAGATACAATAGAGGATTCTACTGTAATAGTACCTCAAACTACCAATAGTCCTGCACTCTTATCCTCAAGTATCAGTTGTAAGGCATGAAATTAGCCTAATCTATGGCCCTGTGTTATAGTTAGACAAACCTGAGTATGTATTCTCTGCTGGTGCATATAATTAGAGGTCTGGATAACACATACATAACCTCCTCCTCACCTTATCCTATCAGTGTTACTCCAACTCCCTCACTAATGTTGCACAACTGATCATTCCCATGAAGTAAGAGCTGGAATGAATCCTCTTCCCCTAGAATAAGATGGAAAGGTCTAACAAAACCTCTAATAATTCCCCATATAGATGAAAGTACAATGATTAATAGGATCTCTATCACACTGAGGCTTAATATGCCCCTGTCATCCACACTGATGGAATATAACATAGCTTCCAGTGAGGATACTTTGGTCTCCAATGTGCTAATGAGAAACCTCATTGTAGGTTTGCACAAGAGTCTCAGCTCGGTTGGTGAGGACCTAGCAACTGCATCCAAGATACCTGAGTTCAAATCTGGGCAGAGACATAATTTGTGGGGTATTGTAGCAGTACTTTAGCATTATTATAGTAGTAATATATCATAAACTATAGAAGAAATTTTAGTAGGAACCTTATAAATAATATATAAAGCATTGTAGTAGGTACTATAGTAGCTGGAACTATTCATCTGTTTGGGATTTTGGGCCACCGGTTTGGTCCTCGGGTCCTTCAAGGCCTTCAAGTCACCCAAGGACTTCAGGTTAATAAGGATTTTGGGCCAACCCAAGGTCTTAGGGCCACCTCCAGGACTTCGAGACACCTCAAGGCTTGTGGTTCACATGTAATTATGCTTAATGGACCAGGAAAACTCTACAACGAGCAGACTCTAGATGAGGACTCAGAGCAGGTGCAATCACCAGAGAAAAAGCTAACGAATTTAGAAGAAATAGAGTACATGGAATTTACCTCAGTACCAGCCTGTGCATGCATGGTAAACCTAGCATAATAGCCATTCAAAGGTGGAGAGCTGACATCATGATGTAGAAGCTGGGGAGGAGCAGTTCCAAGTAGTTATAGTCTGGATAATTCCTCTAAGACCTACAGGTCATGTAATGTCCAAGACCTTTGGTTCATGTAATATTTGATCCTACTGGATTTTTAAGGGTTCCCCCTCACCCTTAAGAGGGGGTTATCAAAAATTAATAAAAAAAATAAGGCCTTAGGGCCATTTAGACAGAAACCTCGAGGCTACACTTCCTGTTATTGGAAGAAATACTTCCCTGCCTCAACACTAAACCTTTGTTCTTGGTACTATCAGATTCTCTTAGGTCATTCTTAGTGATAGGATCCTGATTAATGATATTAGAAAAGGTAAGAAATAAAAAAAGGGTCACCTAAAAGTATCTGGCATACTGGAGCCCAACCTCAAATCATCACACTCACGATAGCTCATCACTGGCTATAAGTGGTGAAAAAGAATTTCAAATCAATAAAACACATTGAATAGTATATAATAGAAATATAGCCCTAATCCAGGTGAATGAAATCTCTATCTTGGTCATTTATCAGCATATGATGTAAAAATTAATTGTATAAGGTAGTTTGGAGGTCATCCCAAACCATATCCTGATGAAGAACAACCTGAGTAATCACATACCACCAGATCTTGGCCATATCACACATCATATAGGTGGAAATCATGATCCTCATCTCTAGAGACATCACCGTATGCTTAAATATAGAATTATTGTCCTCCATCCAAGACTCATTATATTGTGGGCCTCTATCCCTTAAAAGGATGGGAGGATGCTGCTATAATAACTCATGATTCAGATCATCCATATTATGATTAGGTTATGAAGCATACTACATGGACTACATCATTCATAGAAAACCATCATGAAATATAACATCAGTTCCTAATTTGAGAATAGCAGGTGGAGCCTCAGGTGGAACTACTAGAGGTATCATCGGTGTCTTAGGGCCCACCACCTCTGAAGCGTAGTCGTTTCCACCATCTGGGTGAATGACTAGAGGACATCATGGTGGAATATCTCTAAAAATTCCAAGAACACTCATTGATCAATATTGGAAATAGGTAAAAACACCAGTGAAATAAGAACACAATAATAAGGGCTCACTACCAAGATAAACTACCCCAACTACCCACTTATAAGGCCATGGAATTGGTTATTTTTTAAGGTTTAATTTATAGAGGTTCCAGCAGGTGAAGTGTCGATTATAATTTTCCTCCTCATTTACTAGAAACGATATCATTTTATAAGTCAATATTAACATTTAAAGTGAGTATTTTCTTATACATATATACCATAGTTCAATTAAATGGATCATCATTCCTAGATAATAAATACCCATGCACTTTATAACCAAATGTGACACCCATTTAATTTTAATCAGTACTTCTACAATTCAATCTTAGAATATAACAGGTAATATATCATGGCTCAACTTGGTAAACTAACCCTTCCAATCCATGAGGTCCCATACACCTCATTAATCGAAACTAATGGTCACTCAATCGCATCCAAATATAATATCATGTAACCCAAGTTATATAGATGATATAGGTAGAAACTATTTATTTAAGATTCCACCATCAACCTGTATAGGAAAACACTATTTAGATCGATGATGACACTTTAAATAACCAATTCCCTTACCCTACAAATGATATTATCATCACAAGAATATATATTACAACCATAGTTCACTCAACAATCATAGGTAATATAAGTAATGAAAGAAATGAAATGCACATATATGGAATGACATATACATGGAATATGATTTCTAGGTGCCTATAATGATGCATGTAAAAATGGTCCTTTCCGTATCATCCCAAGGTAAAATATACATAAATAATATAAAATACCAAAATTCATGTGCATCACCCTATAGTGAAAGGATATCAACTGGAATAAGCAAAATTCAAAAACAACAATTTACCATTCCCAGTAAACTTCGTATTTACCCCAAAAATGGGTTAGTTACTCTTAGGCATGACTTATAAATAAGTTCCAACATATCATAATCTCCAATATATATTCCCAAAAAATAATAAAAAATAAAATAAAATTCATTGATACCACTTTGTGATGTCCCGAACTGGAAGCCACTAAATTGGTTCCCCAAGAAGGTGGGCCACATGGCCTCAAGCACGTATCCCTGTACGTTAGAGGATTTTGACTAGTAGAAAGGGCCTAGGTTGTGTTTTTGGGGAGACTATTCCCTAATGTCATAGTAGAGAACAATGGTATAATAAAATTATAACATATGGATAATAATAGAGTAATTATAATAATGAATAAATAGAAGTGGTAGCAGAAATATAAGGATAAACATCCAGGAACAAAATAATAATCAAAAGCTGGAAACTGAATCATATAAAAATGATGGTAATATCATGTCATGTATCTACAAAACTAGAAAATAGGTATACATGGTAGTAGGATATTTATGTTATACAAATAATCAAAGGAATCTGAAAACTATCCAAGCATCCCAAGCATTGGCCCAGTCATCTGCTACAAGGATCCATCCTAAGAAAGAAAGCAAGATCAGGTGTCCAAAGCAATATGATTCCCCTTATCAATATCTAGATACATATAATATTCACAGGTACTAATGGTGTCCCAGATAGGGTGTGAGATAAATCTCAGTAGGCCACCACCAATGGAATCTATACAATCCAGTTTGTAAATATAAACTGATAGTGTGTAGGTATATATAAATGTAAAGTAATTTTAGGATGACAACCAATAGATTATTTCTCCTCTAATGGTAATGTCCCAGAACATATAATTATTTCATTTATTCATTTCATTTAATTTTAAATAAATAAGTCACATGAGGTGTAAAAAACTTGGACAATATATCTTTCTAATAATAAAAGAGGATTCGAGGTATCACCTAGGCATCCTTGACCTCAAAGGTTAACCAAATCATAGAAGTAACTCATGAAAACTAGAAAGAAAAGGGTATGAGTGTAATATATGGTTCATCACCCAAGGAATTACATGGTAAATTATTCTAACCGAGTCCAAGGATATCTTCCAAGGTAAACTAGGCTATGCAATACTGGGCACAATGTGGTGAATCCATGGTGCCATGTGTCTGAAGACATCAAGCTGGATCCAAGGAGTGTATCCAAGGAATCCTAATAATCAAGAAATAATATCATTTGAATCATTGATACTATGTCATGGAATTCACATGCTTACAAAAAGACTAATTTCCAAGGTGGGTATCTCCCTTAGGAACTATCTTAATGAATTGGAATGGATTCCAATGAGTTCTCAAGTAATTCCATTTAGAATCCAAGGTTGGATCAAGTCTAACCATCCATATAAATATAAGATGGTCTAATATAAGTAGGAACCTTAGTCATAAATTATTATTTAATTTAGGCCATGTAGTACTCAGGTCATTTAATAATTCATATAGTTTATTCCATTTCCTTCCATACTAGGTGATAAGGTTAATAGGACATGAAACCATTTATTACCATTTTAGTTTATAAACATTTATTGGGGTCATTCTATAGATTACATGAAAACAATTAATAATTCAATTCTATATTTAATTATAAGGATCATTCCTTTACCTTTCATAATCATGATAAGGCAGGACAAGGACATGCAGCCATATGAAATTTAATTATAATTAACTAGGCTAAGTTATATCTATAAATACACTTTCCATTTAACATTTTAAAAGATCGTTAATAAATTAGAACACTAACCTTAGAAGGGTGAATTGATAACTATAAATGCTATCAATTTAAAATTAAGGATCTATTAATTATATAAGAACACTTACCTTATCAAAGTCAAGTCATAGCACACCTGATCAGTGGTACAAATAGTTATAACAATCCACTAAAGGGGTAAATAAAGAATCAGCCTACTTGGGGTGGAAGGTGTTGAGGTATCAACCTCCAATGGTGTGGTGAACATATATAGAATGAGGTATTGAATATTATAACAATGATTATAATCATGTAATATGAATTTTAGAGGCAATGTACAATGAAATTAGCATGCACACAATAACGATAGTTTATAAAATAGCGAGACTTGATGGATGAGTCATAGACCACCTACCTCGAGCCTAAATCACTCTCCTCAAACAGTACCGTCTCTTAATTTGGCCTGGATTAGAAAAAAATGTAATAACACATCAACAACCTAAAAATAGGGCTTATTATCATACACCAAAATAGCACAACTGATATAAAGAAGAATGGAGAAATTATCCTAAGGATTTAAGAGATTACCCATAGAAATCTAATGAGACCAACGGATCAGGAATCTAACTTCAGATGGTGAATTGAGATCAAAAGCTATGAAAAGGGAACTTGGGATCTCCAATGGAAGAAAATAGGGCTTGTTGTGAACTAAAATGAAGAAAGTATAATGAGGTTGGGTTTAATATATTTTTACGGTTGAAATTATTATTTTATCCAAAAATTATAGGGTCTCATGGTTTTCCAAACCGTGCGCCAACCGTGTACCTCCCACAGACTAAGGAGGGACCCCTCATGATTTCATGCACATGGTTTAACTAATCGTGCAAAAACCATGTTTCACATATCTATTAAAAACTATAGATCTACCTATATGGGTGTGTGCCCCTAGCTACACAGTTTCCTCAAACCTTGCAACCACCTAAATCCCTTATTCTAGTAATCGCATGGTTAAGGAAACTGTGCAGACTAGCTAGCACAGTTTCTACTAACCATGCGGCCTAGTCCCTTCTCCATTGGTCAGGGTCCCCAGCTTTGAACATTCCCCAGAAACCCCCTAAAACATCAATAACCTCACTATAAATCCAATATAAGTACAAAAATAAATAACTAGAAATAAATTTGATGGATCCATTTCGGATAGAAAAACCGGGTTCTTACATTTTTTCATTCAAAAATTTCACTACAAAAATTAACTATATATAATTCAATAAGTATATACATTAACTGATCGTATGTTTTTTCTGGAGTTAAATTTTATAACTACACTTATAGAAAATTATAAGTGTAAAATAATATTATTATTCTCAAAAATATAGTAAAGGTATGAAAAAATTATTTTTTGTTGAAATTTCCTTGAAAGTATAATAGAATAAAAATCCCATTATTTGAAAATTGATCTTAATCTCATATAACATGAGATTTGAATCTTCTTAAATGTTTCAATAAATATCTTGATGTCTTATTTACAATTATAAATAAAAATTTATTCAATTTCAAGGGATTCAAATAAATGGTAATAGGAAAAAATAAGTTATATAATATAGAAAAATTATTAATTAATTGATAAAAACCTTAATTGTTAGTTGTGTCAACCTTTTATGATAATGGGAATGAAATATTATTACAATTTTTTTTAAAATATGGAATGATTGAATGATTTTAAATTAAGGGAATGGGATAAAATGTATTGTATTTCAAATATAAGAACTCTAGAATTCAAGTTATATTGGTATAATTGAATATAATTTTTGTTTGAATAAAATATTATAGTATTTGAGTCAATGAAATATGAAAAGATTTACCCTTTCATATTTTATTTGAATTATACCAATTTTTAATAGATAATGTGATTCTATTAATAGTAGTTTTCAAAAGGGTATGTTTTTAAATAGTTCAATTAAAAGTATGTATATTCAAACAAAAAGTTTGTTGTATATTATCTATATTGATATATGTGGAAATCTTAAACAAAATTATTAACATTTTGGTAGATATTTTATTTGTTTCATTGATGATTTTTCTCTATTGATAACAATCATGTACATGAAACATAAATCATAGTTTTTTATTTTCTCAATAGTTATAGAATTGGGGTGGAGATTAAAAAATAAAAGGTTATTTTCAATATCATAAATAATAATAGAGCGAAATATACTTGAGTAAGGCTTAAAACATATCATAGGGAACATGGAATCGTATATGATTTCTAACAAATCTATACAATACATGAAAATTGTGTCATATATATAATGACCCTAGACCTTTACACATATTATTACATGATTTTAAGCATAATTTACTATCAAATACAAACCAAGTATCCTAAATTCACGTGTCTTTAGGTGATTTGGTACATATTTAGAAAACATGAAACCAAAATAAAAACATATTTTATTTAATCTCCATAATGATATCCTAACATCATTTGAGATATTACATCTCCATAGGATGACTTAGGGAATACATGAACAAAGGGATGATCTAAAAAACCTAGTAAGTGAAAAAAACATATAAATAAAGCGTAGAACATGGGTTAGAAGTCATAACATGATGACATAAGAAGGTATAGAATATGAATAAAAATATGGAATCATAATATATAGAACATGGGATCATGTAATCATGGATTAATATGAATTTTGAAGTAACATATAACATGACATAAGCATGAGTTAAGGCTAACTGTCAAGATTATATCACATGGTGGACAAAGTCCCATAAAGGAATAAGAAGTACTCCATGTCCTAACATGATTTCTCATGAGACTAAACATTACCCAATTTATTGGAGTGCTATATGGTTGCACCCATCAGAAAATTTGCATGCATATGTTTGCTATATGAATATTCAAGCATAAGGGTTACCCATGGAAAGAAATGGGTATCATAATCATGTCATAAAGCATAACTAAAGGTAATATAATGGATTCCATGAAGGAATAGATTTAAATCATACATGAACATTTATAAGGGATAATAGGAATAAATCATGATAAATTATATCTAACTGAATCAAAATAAAATAAAAATAGTGTTTAAGAAACTTTAGAAATAAGCCACTTTAGTGCGGTTTAAGGGAATATATTAAAGATGATTAAAGAGGGGAAAATGAATATTTTTTGTATAAAACCAAAAATAAACCAAGATATTTTTTCAACATAAAAATTTTTATTTTATAAAAATAAATGTGGATTAAAATAGATTATGGATGGTACTTAAAATGGGTAATAAATGTGGAAGTTCCCTTTAATCGGGCTTGCTTATCAGGCGTAATTGAAAATGTAACCTTATAAAACCTGTGTTTACCCATAAAATAGAGAATAATTAAGATAGTTAAATATTTTTGGATCATACACATAGAATTTAGGAGGAGTACATAAGAAAAATTATGAATAAAATTTGGGTAAAGAGAGAGAAAGCGTATCCTGAAGTAAAAAATTGGTGGTTTGGAGAGAATCCCTTACCATATGTATGAAAATATTATGAACTTATACTTAATTTCATTGATAATAAAATTGAATCCATTAATTAATTAATTAATAACCTCTTATATATGTATTTTATTTATTATAATTTTATTAATATCATTTACATCCTTTTTGATGAGTTATAAGATACAATTTCGTCATTCTCAGAGCGTTCATTTCATGATTCTATGATTAGTTCCCTTGAGTTTTATTAATAGAGTTCCTTTAAAATGGAAAAAAATCCAAAATAGGAATAATATGATATTTATGCACCTCTAAAATTCTATATGGTCCCATATATAATTTCCTTCTCAAATATTAGAATGATTCCTTAGAATAAATGTTAATGATGAATGATAGTTTGTTTTGGTGAATTTTCTATTATCATAAAATATTTTCATTTTATTATTTAATATTATGCATATATATTAGTTCTAGAATATAAAAGAAGTTTTAATATATGTATTATAATCTGGTTTAACCATCAAAATGGTTTTATGACTAGACTTGAAGATGGTAATAGAAACTGAAAAATCATCATCCGCGAAAGTGGTTAATCGGCACATCATGGATGACGTTTTCATTTTTAAGATAAAAAAGATAAGAGAATTGATTATATGATGGATATCCGATTAAAATAATAACATTATAGTATATGTATGATACAAGAGTTATCTGTAGGACCCCGGGACACATTGAGAGGGGAGGCGTGAATCAAGGTGTCAACTTTTTATTTTAAAGTAGTGTATCTTGTTCTCGCATTGGTAGGAACTCATTAAACCTATATGATGGATATGATCAGGAATCAAAAATTAGCATGTAAAGAGATGGTAGACAACAATTTTACTTGGTTCAACGCTAAGGGATACATCCAAGGAGCATACGCCGACAGTGTCTTGGTCATGCCAAAATACACTAATCTTCACTAGTTGTGGAGTACAAGAGTTTTAGCACAATCACTTTATGCTAGGAACCCTGCCTTTACCAAAGTCTAGGGATATCTCAATACATCCCTCAGATCACTTCCATCGACTCCCCCTAGCTCACTACCTTGGGAGAATCCTTACTCTGTTTTTTGACTTGAAGGACTCTTCAACAGATTTTTATTTAAGTCTTTGTCTCTGTTTAACATGATACACTGCTTTCATCCGAGTCCTGAATTGATGCACTTGGAAGCACTGATCACAAAACCAGATGTCAAAATAACCTTATAATCTCAACACTGAACTTGCGCACAACATCTACTTTTTGTGTGCAAGATTTTATTTTTGCATGAAATATTTGAGATATGTCTCATGGGATTTCTTTCTCACAATCCTGATTTTTCACATAACCCCGATCTTTCACGCAGCTACACCAAATGATTCACTTGGTATTTAAAGACTAAAGGAATGATTTTCACACAATATTTGATCTCATCTTCTCTTTCATGTGCAAGTATTTAGTGTAGCCTAGGAACCCAATCTTCCTTGAAAAGTTCTACCTCTTAAGTGGGTGTAGCCACCTATTTTCAGGACTCGGTGACACATCACTCAAGATTCTGACACATAGTGCAAGGTTTTCTCCATGAATGAAAAACCCCTTTTGACTTTGCATTGAGCACATAAGACTCTTTTTCACAACTTCATATTTCATGTGCTTTTTTCCTTTGACAAAATTCAAATAGATGATCCTGAATCAGGCCATACGTGCAAGATTCCAAACAACCTTCAATATTGTATGCAGTTTCAAATCTTTCACATGGATCTTTCATTTTTCATATTTTGATAGATTGGTCCCAAAATAATCCTTACTTATAATATTCTAAAACCCCTTCAATAATTCACACAACTCCATTTTTCAAATTCAATTTTCTCCATTTTCTAATTTTTGGACTCAAAAATTTGGTAAACAGTGGGAAACGATGCCACCTTCAATATTGTTGCCTGGTTGAACTATATGATCCCTTTATTTATAAACACTCTAATCTTCCATGTAAGTATAGACAAAAACAAATTCAAACCTTTATCATCCTAGTGAATATTGACAAAAAACACAAATTGAACTCCATTATCACCAATGACCATCCTTAGTTCCAATAATCTCCCCCATTGGGGTTGTTGGAAATCTCCAGATAAATTCAACAAAGCACTAGCCACTATCAAAAATGGATACGCAAGAATCAAATCAGCCAACACTCAAAGTCTACATGATTAATTCTCGGTATAGAAAATAAGAGGGAAGCCATGAATTCTATTCTCGTGTGTTTGAAATAATGCTCTGATTGTTTCCTCGTAACATCAGATTGTTTTCTACATTCAAATTCTAACTCATTGAATTTATCTTTTCTCCCAAATTGTAGTGTTTTTGACTTTCTCTAATTCCCCTCTTTCCTATAACCAGAAGAAAACATTTCATTCTCCACCAATGATTCATTGAATTCCCTCTTTTGAGACACTGAATTTATCATTTATCCCCCATTTAAAATAAACCCAAAGAAACATATCTTAACATGTAGAGTTCAAGAACATAATCCCCTTGGATAGTATCTCCCCCATAAACTTGCATCACTTCAAAAAATAGATTAAAATAGTTAAAACAATTGGGGATAGGGAAATTTTTATGACCTCCTCATGCATGGGGAGGTGGTTAAACACTGATATTCAACCGATGTTTCGCAAACACAATTGTTGCCAGTGGCTTGGTTAGAATATCATCCACTTTCTCATCAGTTCCCATGTGATCAAGTTTAACCATGCCTTTTCAACTTTTTCCTTAATGAAGTGATATCTAATTTCAATATGCTTCATATGAGAATTTTGAATAGGACTCTTTGTGAGATTGATCGCACTCTTATTATAATAGTGAATAACCATTGTATGTTTCACCTCATCACCAACATACGTCAGTTGTTGCTTCATCCACCATAGCTAAGTGCATTCCTTCATAACGGAGATATAATCAACTTCAAAAGTACTGAGAGAATTGATTTCCTATTTCTTACTCAACCATTCCACACATTTATTTCCAATAAAGAATTCTCCACCACTTTTGGACTTTATATCAACAATGTCTCCAACCCAGTGAGCATCAGAAAATGTTTATAGTTTGTTATCTCTTCCTACATCAAAGTATAAGCCATAATTGTGAGTACCTTGAATGTACCTCATGATTATTTTCACTGCTACCATATGTTCTTCCTTTGGATTACTCTAAAATCAGGCTTCTAATCATGTTACAAAGACAATATCTGGTCATGTCGTCTTCAGGTATAATAAGTTTCCAATGATTTTCTGGTACAGTGTAGGATCTACAGATGTCTCATCCTCATGCTTTCCCAGTTTTTTTCCAACCACAATCGAATTAGACATTGGTTTGGAGTCATGCATATTGAATTTCTTCAACAACTCTCTTGCATACTTTTCCTAAGAAATGAAAGTGTAATCCTTCTTCTGAATCACCTGTATCCCTAAGAAGTATGTGAGTTCACCAATCATACCCATTTAAAATTCTAATTTCATGTGATTGGAAAATTCTTCCACTAATTGTTTCATCCTTACACCAAATATAATATCATCTACATACACCAATACTATAAATTTATATTCAATTGAATTATTCACACAAATATTATGGTTGACACTTCCTATCTTTAAATTCAAGATTCTTCATATATGAGTCCAACTGTGAGTACCATGCTCGTGGTTCCTATTTCAATCCATAGAGTGACTTATTTAATATATAATCCTTCATTTTATCATTTCCATGCAGAAAACCCACTATTTTTTCAAGGTATACTTCTTCTTCAAGAACACATTTTAAGCATTTTGTTTTGACATTCATCTAATAAACATTGTGTCCTCTTTGAATTTCCATGGAATGGATAGACATGATTAAATTCAGTCTCACCACTAGAGAAAATTTTTATTTGAAATCAAATCCTTCAATCTATGCATAGCCTTTACACAATAGGTGTGTCATGTTTCTGATAACATTTCCATTTTTGTCAAAAAAAAATTGAAGATTCGTTTGGTTCCAATCACATTTTGGTTTTATAGTCTATTAACAAGATCCCATGTCTGGTTCTTCTCAATCTAATTGGGTTTTTCATTCATGGATTTAGCCCATTATTAATCTTTCATAGATTCTTCATATGATATTGGTTCCAAAATTGATAGGAAGGTAGACTATACATAATTCCTCATTCTCCCTGTCTGTGTGGGAGCTTTCCCATCCCCAATGATACTGGATTCGTTGATTTCTTATCTTTTCTTTATCCTTTTAGGTTTACATGATTTTTCTTCAGATTCTTATAAACTATCATCATAGTGTGAGCCCTGAATATCATGTCCACCTTCTACTATTTCAGAATCTAAAACTATCCCTTAACCATTGATCAGGATACCTGAAACTCCTTTTCCAGTGACTTGAACTTCACAAAATTTCTAGAATAATCAGGTTAGATAACAATTGAAATAATGATTCTAGAAACTTCTTCATCATTATTCATTTCCCCCCCCCCTCCCCCTTAAGGTCTATAATTGTCAAAATGTTCATAATGATGGATCTCATCAAGAATGGATTTGATAGAATTTCAATATGTAGAGAACACTAGAATAGATCTTCATCTTGTGACATTTAGAATTGGATGAATTTCACAAAATTCACCCTAGAAAATCTTCTTGAACACTTGTTCTTTAGGATAACAATAAGATCAATTCAAGATGGTACCTTATTTGTCCAAGTTATTCAGAATAGAACATCTTATGCTTCATCTAAAAATTATTCTCCATCATGATTGTATTTGAATACCAAATTGAGTAATCATTCAAAGATAGTGACATCTTTATTTTGGCTGTCAAGAATTAAAATACCTAACTGATTCTCAGGTTCTCACCCTAAGAAATTACATCACCTTTAATTTCCTGCATAATAAGCCCAAATATAATACACAAAATATTACGGGAATAAGGTGGATCATCCTTGCTTCATCAATATGAACTGTACGGTTGAGATGATTTTCTCAACTATATTGCTCTATTTGATCCATACTTCATGATTACACATCTGGACATATGTTCTGATTTATGTTGAGGTAGCATGGATCTCTTCACATTCCCTTCTACTTTGTGGGGAAAAGTTTTCTTATAAACATCCTTTATGGATGAAAAATTCTCACTCCCCTTAAGGAATACTTCTTGTTTTGGTATTAAGGTTAAACAATCTTTTTCAATGTGACCATATTTATTGCATCACTCACATATAACTTCTTTAGTACATGAGTTTCCTTTTTTTCATATTCTCTTCTACTTTTTCTTCAACACGTGGATTATTTTCTTTTCCTTTTTCACCATCCTTAGCCCGTACATTTTCAAGTCTCCTCGTTATTTACAAATCTTCTATCCAAATAAGCAACAATTCATTAGGAACTGTGGAAGCATGTTTGAATCTTCCAAATGGATTCTTCTAAGTGTCACCCATTTTAGTAGGTCTTTTGAATGTACTACCCTTCAACTTATGGTACTTAAAAACCAAGGTCTTCTCACTATTATTATTTGATACCTTTATGGGAGGATTTCTATTCAAAAAATTATTCTGATTTATTCCCAAGTTATCCTCTTCAAACTTAACCATATTTTGTGGTCTTCTTTTATTATAAATAATGAATTCTATTTGTGATAATCATGCACCATAATTGTGACCAATTCCATTGAAAACATCATAGATGTTATCAAGTATTCCAAATCTATTTGCAGTAAACATATGTTTTTGGACTTATGGATGTTTTTTCTTCATCTCTGGATTCCCCCCCCCCCAATGATATTGGCTTATTTTGTTCTCTTACATTTTGAGGATTGTACCAACAGTTTAATGCACAATTCCCAAATCTGTTTCAGTACCAACATTGACCCACAAACCTTGATCTCTTTGTATCTTTTGTGGATGGTCATTGTCTTATCTTCAAAACTTTTTGATCACTCTTTTGTGAAGCAGCTTCTATATTCTTTTTCCTATAAACCCTAGTCATGGTGGTAGGTTTTATATCTTCTTTATTCATCCATACATGTCTATTATTTTTTATACAGCCTACACTCTTCATGATAAAAGGTTTAACACAAGTTCATTTGGATGCTACCAGTTTCATCTTGGATGCTTGAGATAGATCATCAAAATATGTCATGAGATTATTATCAGATGTTGGTGGTCGTTCAGATTTATAATCCCCTAGTGATCATTGATTGGAAACATCAAATATTCCCTTATTTTTGGAAGTCTCAATATATTTCTTCTCAATATTGGCCAAATGAGCTTTCGAATCTAGACATTTTATATTGAGGATTATTTTTTGATATTCCATCATAATCATCTTTTCTTTACAAGACTTATTCATTATAAATATTTCTTCTTCATGCAGCTTAACATTTTTCTAAATCAAAGAGTCATGTTCCATGATCTTATTGAACATTTCTTCCAATTTTAGACCCTTTTCATCAGTGAAAGTTTTCAATTTTTATTCAAGAATGTGGATCTTATCTTCAAGAGAATTTTTGATTCCCTCTTTCTCTTCAACTTCTTTAAGGTATTTTTATTATCTTATTTAAAGTTACCTCATTGTTTCTTCAAAGGTTCCAACTTGTTTGGATAGATTAAAACATTCTATAATTTTTCTTTTCAATCCTTCCTCCATAGAATCTGCTTCTTTTCTTAGCTGGGTGGTTTCTACCAGCATACATTGAAATAATCCACAAACAAGGGAGGATCTATCCTCTAGAATATCATGTAGATATTTTCTTAATATCTAAATTTCATCTAAGGTTGTATATTGGTCATCACCACTTGTTCTAGGATTATTATTTTGAGGAAAACTTACAAATATTCAAACATGTACCTCCTAATAATTTGAAATTTTTGATTTACATGAGGTGGAATGTGTGTCCTTCCCTCTGGGGGAAACGAGACCTACTTGATCTTTACTTTACAAGCCTAATACGTCTTCATTTTTATAAAGTCATGGAGAACCTGATACTACATCTTCTTTAGATAAGAGGGACTTCTTCAAATGTCTCTTCTCTTTATTTTTCCTATTTGTCATTGTCTTATTGGATATAAACTTCTTATCATAGATAACTGGATATTCATCAAAATTGCACTTAATTTTTGACTCAATAAAGGAACTGAAATCTTCAACATATAATAGATTCATTGTAGGGTATCCAACATATGTGAACCTAACTCGGATACCACTTATAGGACCCTAAGACACCTTGAGAGGAGAGGGGTTAATCAGTGTGTCAACTTTTTCTTTTAAAGTAGTGGATCTTGTTCCCATATTTTTAGGAACTTATTAAACCCATATTATGGATATGATTAGCAATCAAACATTCGCATGCAAAGAGATGGAAAACAAAAATTTTACTTGGTTCACCACTAAGGTCTACGTCCAAGGAGCATACTCTGAAAGTGTGTCGGTCATGAAAAAATGTACTAATATTCACTAGTTGTGGAGTAAAAGAGTTTCAGCATAGTCACTCTATTCTAGGAACACTACCTTTAAAAAAATTAGGGATATCTCACTACATCCCTCAGAACACTTTTGTTGGCTCCCCCTAGCACACTGCCTTGGTAGAAGTCTTACTCAGTTTTTCGACTTGAAGGTCTCTTCAGCATATTTTCATTGAGTTCTTTTTCTTTTTCCATCATGAGACCCTTCTTGCTTTGAATTCCTGAATTAGTTCACTTGGAAACACTGATCACGCAAACCGAATGTCAAAAGACCCTTAGAATCTCAACACTGAACTTGTACACAACATCTTCTTTTTTGCATGCAAGGTTTTATTTTTTCATGCAAGATTTGAGATATGTCATGCAGGATGTCTATCGCACAATCTTGATCTTTCACGCAACCTCGATATTTTTCGCAGCTACACCAAATTATTCACTTTTTCTTTAAAGACTGAAGAAATGATTTACGTGCAAGATTAGATCTCTTCTTCTCATTTGCGTGCAAGTCTTTTACACAGAAGAGGAACTCAATATTCCTTGAAAAGTTCTAACTCTTGATTGGGGGTAGACACATATTTATAGGCCTCTATGAATCATCATGCAATATTATAATGTGTCACGCAATATTCTCTCTATGCACACAAAACCCCTTTTCACATCGCATTTGGCGCGTAAGACTCTTTCACGCAACTTCATCTTTCACAAGCTTTTTCCCTTTTCCAAAATTTGAATATATAATCCTAAATCATGCCTTGCATGCAATATTCCAATAAACATTCAATATTACGTGCATTTTCAAATCTTTTTTGTGGCTCTTTCATTTTCCATATTTTAATTCATTGATCCCAAAATAAACCTTGTGCGCAAGATGCCAAAACCCCTTCAATCTTGTGCACATCTCCCTTTTCCAAATTCACTTTTATTTATTTTACAATTTTTGGAAAAAAAATTTGTAAAACACTAGGAAATGACACCACCTTCAATATTCTTGCATGCTTGAACTGTATGATCCATTTCCTTGAAAACTCCTTGATCTTCTATGTAAGGATAGACAACAACAAACACAAACCTTGATCAACCCAGTTTGGATTGACAAAAAACAAAAACTAAACTCCATTTTTAGCAATGAATTGCCTTGGTTCCAACATTATCATGTTGCTTTTAATAGGGTAGTTGATGGAAGGATAATAAAATAAAGGAAATTAAAAGAGAAAGAGGGAGGGTTTTACCTTTTGAGTGTCGTCTCCTTGAGAACCTCTTTAACGAACTTGGAAATGGCCTTTTGGTGAGACCAGAAATACAAGAATATATGGAAGAGGTTTGGAAGAGTAATTGAATATAATATAATAAATCTCCAAGTATTGGAAGGTGTGAGGTAAATAGGTGGTGATGGGTGGTATTTATAGTGGGAGGAGAGGTGTGTTTTTATTATTTTATTCATTTGTTTATTATTTTGGCTCAAGACTATCAATAGTGTAGATTCTTGTTACTAAGTACACTAAATAGATCATGTGAGTTTGAGATAATGACCACTTATATCATACATGAATCACCCATGACTCAACAAATCATTTATTTACTCATAATGTTAAATACAGTAAATTATTGGTTTTCACTATTCAAAACAAATTCAACTATTTTAGAAAAATTTCAAAAATTCAGCCTAACTATTTTCTGATGTGTATATTTAAAAAATGGAATAAATTTTATAAAAATAATTTTCTAAATATGAGAGGTTTAATTTTTAATTAAAATCATCATTTATTCAAAAAATATTGATTTTAAAATTATAACTGATTTTATGAAACTTTGAAAAATTAATTATGGTCTCATAAAATTATATTATAATCATAAGAAAACAAAATATTAATTTATGAATCTATTTTATGAAAATAAATTTTTTTTAAACCATTATATTAATTATAAAATTAAAAATAATCATTTACTTTTGAAAAAATAAAAATACTTAATTTATCATTTAAAAAAATATTTACTTATTCCTTAATATAAATATATTATATTTTAATTCATAAGATACCTAAATTTTATTTATATATTCATAGGTGAGGTTACTATTCTATTGGCTAGTTTACTATTCCTAATGGTTATCTTACTATTCTAATGGTCAAGTTGCTATTCTATTGGTTTATGTTCCATAATTTCTAGAAATACCCCTTATTTCATTCATTCTTAATTTATAAAGTTTTTATTGTGTTATCTATGTGACTTTATGTGATTTTTACAATATGAAATAATAATAAGAAGTGAATTCCCAATGATAAAATTCTAGTTTTTTATATTATTCCCCCTTATAAAATTTCACACTCAAAATTTCATTTTACAATCTAAGGTGAAAACATGTGAGGTTACTTATCCTTAATTACTTCCTATGATTCCCATGTCACCTATTTATACTTATGATTCCTCCATATTACATTGAATGGGTGAGTAGTATTGTTGTGTATAACTTTATCTCTATGTTCCATGATCTTCCCTGTCTGCTCCTCATACGAGAGGTTGTTCTCCAGTTATACCACCTTAAGCTTTAGTACATGTGAGGGATATGGTATGTACTTCATCAAGAGGGATACATAGAATAAAACATGTACTTGAGACACGATAGTTGTAAGTGCTATACAATAGGCCACATCACCATCACTATAAATGAAATCAAAGGGGTCAATGTACATGGGACTCATCTTTCCTTTCTTCCCAAATCTCATGATCCTCTTCTATGGAGATATGCGGAGGAATAACATATCTCCAACCTTAAACTCTAGGTCCCATCAATGATTGTATGCATATCTCTTTTGTTGACTTTAGGCATCCCAGATATGTTGAATGGTTTTCACCTTCTCATCCATTTCATCAACCATTTCATGTCCCAGCAACCACCGTTCACCGATTTCATCCCATCGTTTTGTTCTTCTACATCATTTCCCATAAAGGGGTTTATATGGAACAATTTGGATTCTTGGGTTGGAACAAATTGTTGTATGAGAACTTGAACAGGGGAAGATTTTGGTCTCATCCTCCTTTTAAGTCTATAGAACATTCTCTCAACATGTCTTCCAATGTCTGAATAGTCTGTTCTAATTGGCCATTAGTTTTGAGGATGATAGGTCGTATTGAATTTTAACTCAGTGTTTAGATCATGTTGGATAATTTTCCAGAACATGGAGGTAAATCTCAAATATTTATTAGATAAAATAAATAGTGGTACTCCATGCAGCCTCACCACTTCTTTGATGTATATTCTTGAAAGTTTGTTAAGTGACAAGTCCTCTTGAATTGTGATAAAGTGAGTTATCTTTATAAGACAATTCACAAAACCCAATATAGCATTGTTTCATTTGGATGTATTTGGATGTCCAGTGACAATGTCCATGGTGATGTTTTCCCATTTCCATGTTGGTGTGGGTAATGGTTCCATCATTCCATTATACTTTTTCCTTTCAGCATTTACTTGCTGACATACCTAGTACTTTGATGTATATTTAGTGATATCCTTCTTCATATTTTCACAGCAATAGTGCTCTTAGAGATCTTAATAAATATTTGAGTTGTCTGGGGGAATAAATAAAGTTGATCTATGTGTATAATTCATAAGATCATTATTTATCTCTTGATTGGATGGTATAAATAATCATGACCAAAATCTTATGAATCCTTCCTCGTCAATTTTGAACTCTGAGGATTTCCTATTTCTGATAGCTTCCACATTTTTTTAATTTCCACATATTTTCTTTGAGCATCCTATATTTTCTCCATAAGGTATGTTGAGAAATTATTTGATAAAGGACTGATGATGTTCCTTAATGATTATCATGTCAATCCTTTTCAAATCTAATAAGATTTTATCCTTCTCAATTCTCATCATTGATAAGTTTGTAGGATCCTTCCTACTTAGATCGTCTTCCACTTTATTTTCCTTACTAGGATGGTTGTGTATGGGGAATGTATAATCCTTGACGAGATATAACCATATTTACTAGTTCATATTAAGATAATTATGTATGAATATATATTTAAGGCTCTTATGATTAGTATATATCTCATAATTCTCCCCATATAGATAATGTTGCAGGATTTTTAACATAAAGAACATAGCTACCAACTCCAAATCATGTTTGGGATAGTTTTTCTCATGAAACTTCAACTCCCTTAAGGCATAGGAAATAACTTTATAATTTTTCTTTATTAAACATCCTAATCCCTTCTTTGAATCATCTATGTATACCACAAAGAGTTACACACTTATCAGAAGTGTGAGTATTGGTGCAATGATAAGCCTCTTTTTCAACTCTTTGAAGTAGTCTTCACTTTCACTAGTCCAGATAAACTTTACTTCCTTTTGAGTCAGCTTGGTTAGTGGTTTTGACAATAGTGATAAGTTCTTCACAAATTTTTGGTAATACTGAACTATAGAAAGGAAACTATGGATCTTCGTTATAGATGTTGGTCTAGGTGACTCTTTGATTGTATTTGTTTTTTAAGGGTACATAGATATTCCTTTACTGGTGATAACATTCCTCAAGAATGATTCTTCCTCCATCGAGAAATAACATTTAATATACTTTTCATAGAGTTTCTCCCTTTACAAGGTCTTTAGCATAGTATTCAAATGCTCATCATGTTCCTCCTTTCTCTTGAAGTATATCAGAATATCATCAATAAAGACTACCACAAATTTTTCAAGGTAGTCTCTAAAGACTATATTCATTAAGTCAATGAAAATTTATAGAGAATTAGTGATTCCAAAGTGAATCACTATGAACTCATAGTGTCCATAACTTGTTTGAAAGGTATACTTAGGAATATATTTCTTCTTGATGTTTAATTGGTGATATCCTAACTGACGGTCCACCATAGAGAAATACATTTCCCAATGTAGTTGATTGAACAAGACATCTTTCAATAAAAGGGGATACTTTTTATTTATCATGATTTTATTGATCTCATGATAATCAATGCAGAGGTGAATCAATTCATCATTCTTATTGATAAAGAGGACTAGCAGAACCCATGGTGAAGCACTTATATGTATAAATCCATTGTCCATATTCTCCTATAAATGCATCTTTAGTTATTATAACTCAATGGTGTCCATTCTACAAGGTTTTCTTGATATAGGAAGACACCCAAGAATAAGTTAAATTGAGAAATCAACCTCTCAATTAGGAGGAAGACTGGGAAATTATTTATGGAATGCATTAGTGTAGTCCTTCATAATGGAAATGTATTCAAGCATGATTATATCGTTTTTCACAATAATTTGAGCTATATATTCTTGCTAATAAGGTAATAATATCCAAAATTAAGATGATGATTCTAAAGGAGATTCATCATCCTCCTTATACATTTACAGAATTGGGGGATGCCTTGGGATGTGATGAGTGGTCTCCCTTTCCAGACAATTTATATTAGATTTGTATAAAGATATCCAATCTATGCCCAAATAGCATCAAAATCCACAAAAGGAAGTAAGAAGATATTTTTTAGGAGTTTTTTTCAACAAAAATTAACAATGGAGGAGTTATATACTTTGAATACAATAATTTACCCATTTTTTCTCACATATAACTCAACCTCTATATTTTGAGGTGGTGTTTGAATAGTTATACTAAAACATCAAGATATTAAATAATGTGTAAAAACATAATCAAGTAGTATGTTTTCTATTATTGAATTAATAACTAGCATACTTTTCACCACATCATTATTAGGTTCCACCTTAGTAGTAGTGATAGCATATTCCCTTCATTATTTCCTTGGTGGTTTTTGTTGTCGATTTCCTCCAACAACACTTGACTTAGGAAAATGTCTCACATAATTCCCATATTCCTGGAAGTTGAAACACTACACTCTAGGCTAAGTATTGATCTGAACCTTCCTTTATTCCTCCAAATTTGATGAATTCTTCATATCCCTTTGAAAATTATTATTCAGATGCATCTTGATTCCACATTTTAAGTATCTCCTAGTTCCCCTTAGGTAGTTTCCAGGATTATTCTTCCCACACTTTTGACATGTGGGATGTTGGGTTTTCCTTCCATCCTGGGATTTATCTGTTGATCCTCCCATATTAAACTGAATTTTACACTTTTTATCTCCAGGCCCATGAGACCGCTGAGAGTCCCCAATATCTATTTCAACCTAAAGGGAATAATGAACAATCTTCTCATATATTTCAAAGTCTCAAATCACCAAGGTTTTTTATAGACTAGGTTTTAGACTACTAAATAAGAAATCCACATTACTTTTGGTGTTCATGAAAAATCCAGAGTCGTATCATTCAATCCTTGTAAAGTTTTCCTCGTACACCCTAATAGACTCATCTTCCTTTTTCTTCTGCCTCAATAACTCCATTTCCATCTTAAGATGGAGAGTTCAGGGAAAATATTTATTGAAGAAATATTTTATTTAATGCATCCAAATCCATGGAATGAATTCCCTCCTTGGAAATTGTGTTTTTGATCAGTGTACACCACTGATCAGCTTCCTCATCAAAACAATAGACTACTAATGTAACTTTATCTTCTTCTAAGCATTTAATAATAGAGAATATCTTCTAAATGGATTTAATCCATTTTTCCATAATGATGGGATTCGAATATCCACTAAATATGGGAGTAATTTGTTGCATAAAGTATTTGACCGAAACTTGCACTATCATAAGAGAAGGGGGGAATTCAACATGATTCAAGTTATTATTAATAACTTGAGCTAGTTTTTTAGTACTATCATGAGGTTTTCAATGCTCATTGCCATTATATTTTGAATTTTCTTAGGTAAATCATCACATTTCCTATCACATTAATTATTGTCATGGGTTCTCTTATTTCCTACCATTAAATAATAAAAATAAATATCAATTAGGAGGATTAAATACTTAATTAATAAGTATATAAAAAAACTTTCAACATATAAGGATAAACTTATAAATGGAAAGTATATCATAACATGTGATTCCCTATGTTTCAATATAGGTTATCCAGGGTTATAGAATTATCCATAGGGTTCTTACTAAATTTTTCTAATCCTAATCCAAAAAATTAACTAGGTTGTGCTATGATAACAACTATAATATCCCTATAAATTTACAAATATTATTATATGATTTAAGAACAATTAACCATAAAGTAAAAAACCAAGGATCGTAAAGTCTAGTGTCCTTAGGATATTAGGTAAATATTTATAAATCATGAAACCAAAATAAAAAAATATTTTATTTAATCTCCATAACGATATCCTATACTCCTTTTTGCTCTTACATCTTCATATGATAACTTGGGGAATACATGAATAAAGGGATGAGATAAACAGGAGAGTAAGGTAGTAAAAATATAAATAAAACATGGCATATGGGTTAGAAGGCATAACATGATGACATAAAAAGGTATGGAACATAAATAAACATATGAACTAATAACATATAGAATATGGTATCATGTAATAATGGCTACATAGGAATGTGGAAGAAACAGATAATATGACATAAACATGAGTCAAGGCTAACTTCCAAGACTATATCACTTGGTGGACAAAGTCCCATAAAGGAATTAGGTTTACTCCTTATACCAACATGAAATCTCTTGAGACTAAACATTACCCAATGTAATGGAGTGCTATTTTGGTGCACCCATCATAAAATTTTCTTTCATATGTGTGCCACATAAATAATCAATCATAAGGGTTACCCATAGGAAGAAATAGGTATTATAATCATGTCTTAAGGCATAACCAAAGGGAATATAATGGTTTCCATGAAATAATATATTTAAATCATATATAAACATTAATAAGGGAGAATAGTAATATATAATGATAAATTATATCCAACTAAATTGAAAGAAAATAAAAAGATTGTATAAGAAACATTAGAAATAATCTATTTTAGTGTGTCTTAAGGAAAAATATTAAAGAGACTTAAATAAGAAAAAGGCATAATTTTTTGTATAAAACCAGAAATAAACTAAGATGTTTTTTCATGATAAGAAGAGTTATTTTATAAAAATAAAGGTGTCTTAAAAATTATTCTGGATGATACTTGAAAATCGGTAAGAAATTGGGAAGTTCCCTTTAATTGGGCTTACTTATCAATTGAAATTGAAAAGGAAGCATTATAAATCATATATTTCCATGTTAGAGAAAGAAAAATTGATCTAATTACATATTTTTGGAGTATAAAAATGTAATTTATGAGGATTAAATAATCTTAATTAATAATTACATTTGGGTAAAGGGAGAGACAACGTAACTCAAAGGAAAAAATTGGTGGTTCAGAGAGAATCCCTTAACTTATGTTTGAAACTATTCTGCACTTGTACTTAATGTCATGTATAATAAACATAGATCCATTAATTAATTAATTTTGAAATTATTATACATGTATTTTATTTATTATAATTGTATTAGGTTCATTTATTTCCTTTTGATAAGTTAAAATATGTAGTTACTTTGTTTTAGGAGTGTATGTTTCATGATTCTATGACCGGTTCCCTTGAGTTTAATTAATGGATATCTTTTAAAATTGAAGAGAAAATCCAAAATAGGAATTATACGATATTGGTACACTACCATAATTTTAAATGTTCCCATATGTCATTTTTTCATATATTATAATGATTCATTAAAATTAATGTAAATAATGAATGTTAGTATATTTTGGTGAATTTTCGATTATCACAAACTAGTTTTATTTTATTATTTTATATTATGTATATAAAATAGTTACAAAACATAAAAAAAAGTTATAATATACATATTATAATCCAATTTAACCATAAAAAAATTATTACCAGCCTTTAAGGTGGTAATAGAGAATGAAAAATTGTCATCCATGTAGGTGGTGAATCGACACATTGCGGGCGATGTTTTCATTTTTAAGATAAAAAAGAGAAGAGAAGAGATTAGATGATAGATATAACATTAAAAAAATAAAATTATAGTATATTTATGATACTATAGTTATCATGTTACTTTGGATAGGGTAGATGGGGTAAGGATAAGAAAATAATAGAAATTAAAAGAGAAATAGGGGGTTTTATATCTTGAGTGTCGTCTCCTTGAGAACCTCCTTAAGGCACTTGGAAATGGTCTTTTGGTGAGAAAAAAAAAGAAAAAAACTTGGGGAAGAGTATTTTCATAGTAATTTGGTAGAATACAATCAAGCTCCAAGTCTAAGAAGGTGTTAGAAGAAGATGTGGTGAGGGGTGGTATTTATAGTGGAAGGATAGGGGTGTTTTTGATTATTGTATTCATTTGTTTAATATTTTTTCTCAAGACTATGAATAGTGTTGATTCTTAGTAATAATATCAGTAACTAGAGCATTTTAGTTCGAGATAATTTCCAATTACATCATCCATGACTCAAACATGACTCAGAAATTTATTTATTTACTTATAATGTTAAATACCATAAATTATGGTATTTCACTATTCAATAAAAATATAACTATTTTAAAAAAATACAAAAAACTCACCCTAAACATTTTTTGATGTGTATATTTCAAAAATAGACTCTATTTTATAAAAAAAATTCTAAATATGAGAAATTTAATTTTTAATGAAAATCATCATTTATTTAAAAAATTCTGATTTTAAAATTATAACTGATTTTATGACACTTTGAAAAATTAATTATGGTATCATAAAATTATCTTATAATATAAGAAAACAAAATATTAATTTATATGTCAATTTTATGAAAATAAATTTTATTTTAAACAATTATATTAATTATAAAATTGTATATAAACATTTATGTTTCAGAAAAAATACTAATACTTAATTTATCATTTTAAAAAAATTACTTATTTTATTATATAAATTTATTATATTTTCATTCATAAGATACCAAAAAAAATTATACTTTCATAGGTGAGGTTACAATTCTATTGGCTAGTTTACTATTCCAAATGGTCGTATTAATATTCCAACGGTCAAGTTACTATTCTATTGGTACATGTTCCTTAATTTCAAGAAATTCCCCTTCTTTCATTCATTATTCATTTATAAATTTTTCATTATGTTCTCTATGTGATTTTATGTGATTTTAACTATATTAAATAAATATAATAATGGAATTTCCATTGATAAAATTTTGGGTTGTTACAATACATAGAATGAATAAAAGTCCTATTAACATGACCCTGATTATGTTAACTGGTTATGTATAGGTACTTTTAGAGACAACCAATTTTTTCTATATTATATATCTATTTTAGGTGTTTATTGAGACCAAATTCATATATATACATATTTTAATTCTTTTTTAAAAGGATAAAAATTTAATATATTTCTGAGTTTTTGGGAATCCATACCTTATAAAAATAAAATTAAATAATCTTAATAAGTTAGAGGAGAAGAAAAATGATGGAATTTGTTTGGGAGATGCTAAAGATGTTTTAAAAAAATAGAATATCGGTTTAAAATTATGATTTTATGGTTATTAAAAATAAAATAAAAACTATATGAAAAATATTTGATTTATAATATTAATAATTAATATATTTAAGTGACCAAACCTGAGTAAGATTGTTTTAAAAAAATTATAGATAAAATAATAGTAATTCAGAATAAGATGACTCAAATTTTATATCAAAAAATAAAAATGAAGTATAATTCATGAAATAAAATAAATTTAATTTTAGGAATATTATTATCAAATTTTATCTTTTATTTTGAACAATGAAAACTATAAGATCAATAAATCATAATTCACGGTTTTCTCATATTGATCCTTGGACTACTAAAAAAAAATTTAGGCATAAAATGGATTTTATGAACTATATTTAATGAAAAAGGAAATGTATTAAGAATGTAATGATAGTGTATAAAGCATACTCATATATTAAGGGGTTGATTTTTATAAGACTTTGGAACATATGTAAAGGATGGAAACTCCAAAATATTTTTTGTTATTTTATCTTAATGAAATTATAGAATCATTATATTGATGTCACAATGAAATTTATAACTAGATATTTGGAATAAGAGGTATATATTGATCAAAAATATGGATTCTTACTTAGAAATATAGTTAAAAAGTTTGAAATGTGAAGAAATTTTTATAAGGGATTAAGCAAGTACCAAGGACTTGGTATTCTAAGGATGATATTTATTTATAAACTTTTGAATATTGAAAATGGAGATTTTGATATAAATTATCTATGAAATAAAATTATATGCTCTCATTGATAGTATCAAATATGTCTATGTAGTTATTTTTTTAAAAAGTTAATAAGTCAATGTTCATATATTTTTAAACTTATATGAATAACAATTTTTAATTTCCAATTCTTAGTAAATTAATATTTTATTGGGTATTCAGGTTACTAAAACATAATAAATATTTTTTATGTATTATAAAAAGTATACTAGATAGATAGTAATTATTTTTGGTATAGATGATTAAAAATATTTATTTACTCTTATTATATAAGGGATAACGTTTTTCAAGGATGATCAGGGAAAGGTGGAAAACAAAATAGATTCAGTAAAATTTTTGGAAGTTTTTTATAGTTTATAGTTTCATGTCTTGATATTTTATTATGATGCCTTTGTACATGAATTTAATGTTCCCCAAAAAAATTCATTATTTTTACATCCAGTAGTAATATCAAGAATGTATAATTCAATATTTATAATGTTATAATTTATGAGAAAAATGAAAAATTAAAATTGTATTTATTTTCATTTACTAAATATGTAAGAAATATTTATCATAGAAAGCCTGCATTAGGTGGAGTGGTTTTCATGTGATATAAATGTGTTTCATAGAATTTAAAAATTATAAATAAGTAATATTATGTATAAAAAATACTAAATACATTTCTTATATATAATAAATAAAATTTATGGTGTGGAATAAGGCATAATCAAAGGATATTAGTATTGATGTTAAGTTATCACTACTAATTGGGTATAACAATCAGAGAAAAATATATATTTATAAAAATATTATATACCATTAAATATAAAATAGTACTAAAATTAAATATAAATTCTTTTTTTAAATGATTTATAAAGGTATTTATAAAATAAAATATGTTTCAATAAATTAAAATATGTTTTATGGGATTACCAAGACTCCATCAAAATATGTTTTTTTTAAATTGAGTCCAATGATGGGAGTTTATCTATTACAATTATAGGGTAAAGATTTAAATAATGATGTCCCACTTACCTCTAAGTATATATAATTTTCTATAAATTGGGGAACATATAAAAACTAGGGGAGTTATGAGATATTTAGTGTGAGTTTATTTGAAGATTAAATTGGGAATTTTATGAGTTTAGAAAGATAATAGAGGCTTGTCAGTCTATTACAAACATTTGATTTAGAGGGTGCCTTAAAAATAGAAAGTATGGTTACATAATTCTATGACCTAGTGTTCAAATTAAATATTAAATTTTATAATTATATGATAAAAAATCCAAATAGGGATATTAAATTATCATTTAAAGTTGGATTAAATCCTATTTCTATTACTGTTGATGTATTTATGTTTAACATATTTCTGATAATTTAATGATTTATAATATATATTTTAAGAACCTTTTATATTATTTAAAATGAATAAAATATATTTTTACTAATTTGTGAAAGATATATATTAATTTAATGATGATCGTATAACATTGAATTGATTTTTTAAAAATTTGTGAAAGAGTGTCCAAAATATTTTAAATATTTCATGATAATGTTTTTATAGTTGAACTAGATACATAATTATAAAATTGGTCATATAATAGCTTCAAATGATTTTACTTAATGTTATTATAATTAATTGAGATGTTATTGATTTTATAAAAATGTCGATTTCAGTGGCTCGACCCACCCAATATCCCCATGACACTAACATGGATCAATCTCTCGATGGTCTGACATAGTTTAACTCTTCATGGATATATTCCCTAATGGTTTTACCATCCCCTGAATCATGTAAAATTATTATCTTTTATTTTTTTTTTCAAAAATATATGGTACCCTATGATTCTCTTTTCCAAAAAGAAGTTATAAAATTAAAGTGTTTATATGTGTGATATAATTTCTTCACGAAAAGGTTGAGCTAAAAGATCATTAAGGGGATAAATAATGGGAAATAAATTGAGATATAAATTAACATTATAGTATAAAGGATCATAGTGATATCCATTAGAACATAAAAATGGTAACATAACATAAGAATGTGAAAATAATAGGACAATTTCATATCCATAACAATAAAAAATAATAAATATAATAATGTCTCACTACCATTGTACCATGACAATGTTGGGCTAGCATGAATCCACATTCCCTATACATAGTATCTCATGAGATAATAAAATTACCCAATAAATTCGGTGGATATATAATTTTTACCCCACCCTTCATATCATAATATGTTGAAAATAATTTCACATACATAAAAATGAAATGAAAATGATCATATAAAAAGTATAAGTGTAACTTAGATTACTTATAGTGAAAGAGATTCGGGTTTCATAAAAGCCTCAAATAACATAATATATCATAAATAAATTAAAATGATATAGAATTATAGATAATTACCCATAAAAATAGAGTTAATAGGAAAAATTGATATTAAAAGATAATATATACACATTTATAATTTACACATAGAAGAGAGAAAACATCAAAATGAGATGTACTCAAAATGAAGAAATCATAAGTTATTTAGAAGGAGTTTAATTAATAATATAATAAAAAATTGGGTAAGAAAAATATATGATTAATTTAAAGGAATGAATTTATCTATAAGAAAATTTAAAAATAAATCATATAGGAAGTGAAATAGAAATACATATATTAATTATGAATGAAGATACAAAAGGATGAGAGAATTTTTGAGACAAAAAGACAAAAAATTTCATAAAATTGATTTATAAATAAAAAATATAATATTAAATAGTGAAACATATAATAAAATTAATTAATATATTTCCATAATATATATATTTTATTACATAAAATAATAATAATTAAAAAGATATTATTTAAACCCAAAAGATAGAAAATGGAGAAGGAAACCCATAACTCATGACCAGTGTTTCTTCAAAATTCTATAACCAATTGATGAAATAATTTTAATTTATTAATAAATTACTCTAAAACTATGTATATGTTAATTTAAACTATTTTTAATAACTTATATCCATTATTAATTAATTATTATCTTCTTGTTATAGATAAAAGTCATGCGGAAATATTTGTTCATTGTATCCTAGGGTAGTTTCATTATTTTGTTACCAATCATTATTCCTAGTTCATGAAATAAAAAATATCTAAAAAATTCATGGTATTAATTCATGATGGATACATGATAGTTTTATGTTTTATAAAATTACGTGATAAATTATTTTAAAGGATTATAATGAGTGTGAAAATTTACTATTTTAGAATTTAAATTTTTCACCAATTTAAATCACTATAAAATAAATAAATAAATAAATTATATGAAATTTACTTAAATATTTAAATAAGGTTAAAAATAAATTAAATTAAATATTTTTTTAGAAAATATATTGCATTATCTATCCTCAAATTTGATTATATGTAAAGAAATGTTATCTTCTATACAAGTTGTAAATCTAATCACGCAGTGGACTTGTCGAAGAAGATAAAAATTGGTAAAATCTAATATTTCAGGATAATATAAATTTTATAGAAACCATATGAAAATTATTTTTTTTATATAATGTTTAATTATATTGATACATTTTTAGAACTGGTTTGGAAATAAAAAATAAAGAGAAAGGGTGATTATAGTTACCACTAAGACAAAACTACCACATAAATTTTGTGAAACTACTTGTATTCGATGAATAATATTATATGAGAAAAATGTATATCTGGAATGGGAAAAATTATTTATATATTATATTTGAGTATAGTTTTTTATGATGATTTTTTTTTGAAGTTATTAGTAAATGGGTTTGAAAGTGTGTATTTATATTTAGTGAGGAGGAGTATTTTTAAATTAAATAAAAAATCTAATAAAAAATTTCACAACTACTTGAAATAGTGGTATAATTTGGGACTATAAATAGTTTTTTATATCCTTATATTAACATAAAAATTCATTACATCATTCATGATGTTATTGTATGACGATATTATTTTTACATCATTTATGAATCTTATTTACCCATTTGTTTATTTTTTATAGAAATTTAAAAAATATAATCTAAAGTAATTTTGATATTACAATTAAATATATGAATCATTTTTTATAAAAAAAATATTTAAATTTGTTATTTTTATTTTTATTTTTAAAAATTCCTGATACCATGATGAAATCAAGTTTTCAAAAATCATATCATATTTTTAATCACTTTCTTCCATTGAACAGTGATGTTCATGGGTTTGTTATTTGATAAAAAAAAATTAATATTTTATTGATTTTAAATGGTATAGTTTCTTCAAATTATGTAAAATATTATATTCAAATGAAAATATCAAATTTGAGATAAATTTAGGAATTACATGAAAATTCTACTGCTAACGCTTTAAATTGTATTAAAGTATCGATTGTATATAATATTTCTCGGTCATTATTTAAAATTAAAATTTCACAATAGGATTAATATATATATATATATATATCATCTATAATTTTCATTAGAATTATCCTATCCATATTCTACATTTAATGGCTGATAATGGGACCTGAAGTTAATTCTTGATTGGACATGTCAGCATGGACTCAACTATAGCATTTCACCCATAACATATTTAGTTGGGATTTTATTGGGCTCAAAATAGGATATTTTTTAGATTAATTAAAACTAATCATTTCATCCATATATATGAATAGTTGTTTTACATGGGAATAGGGTCAATCATTCGACCTAATTTTTAGTAAATTAATTGATCAAATTTCCCTATTTTCCCTTGTAACTAATTCTGACCCAAGCCTCCCCTACTGTATATAAAGTTATATTTTTCTAATTTTTAATGGATTCTCCATGGATAAGGAGATTTATAAAAGAATATAAGTGCTTCTTCACCATTTATCTTATACATTAGAAGTGGGAATGTTTTTTTCTAGGATCCCTACCAAGATGTTCTCTTCTTCTTTTGTGTTATAATGTATTGTTCCTTTAATTAAATTTTCCATTTCACTTGTATTTGAATTATTTTATATGATTTTAATTTTTATCTTATTATCTTTTTTAGGTCTGGTAGAAACTATTATTGGTATTTTTTTATCCCTTTTCATATCCTTACACTTCAAAAATATTTGTATGATTACCCATCCAATGATGGAATATTTTTTCCTTAGTGATCGATATAATTTTTAACTTCTTTAATTGATTTCATTAAATATAGTGGAATAAATATTTTTTATTTTTATTTTTTATTTTATAATTTATTTAATTTTTAAATTTATTATGAATTAAAATAACTAGAACATAGAATGTGAGGTTTAGTAGTGTTTGAATTGTAACAACCACAATTTTAATTGGTAAAATAGAATAATAATGGATCAATTTTTAGAATTCAAATCCAATCCTAACATGAAAATCATTATCAATTCTAGTTTGGATATTTTTCACTATTTATAATATACCACAAGCTTACAGTGGAATGATAATCAGCGTAGGGTTCAATAATTTCTCATAAAATAGTTAGTCTATGGTTAAATATTTTAATTATTTGTGGTCATGCTTAATTCCATAGGGTTCAGATGTTATGAAATTAATGGATATTAATTAAATTAATATTAATTATAATTATAATGATAAACAATTATATGATTATTTTATTTATATAGATTACACTTCATTAAATAAACTTTCAAAACAAGATCTCTTCTTCTGCTCACCTATTTTTTTACTTCATAATCCAATAATCAAATCCCACCCAAATTTTAACTTATGTTTACTTATTTTATTTTTTAATAAAATATATAATAGTTTTACTAAATTTAATTCCACCTTAGTATAATAACCTAGGTTATCCATTATGTTTCACCTTGTCAAAATACATACATTTTGAGAGTGTGTATGAAAATTATCTAAAAATTTGTTCAATTTACTTAATGGCTAGTGCTTTGTTTTTTATATTTTTGGGATATTTTTTACTTATTTTGAATCTATTTTCTTCATTCCTTTTTTGGACTAACAATTGAACTATTTTCCTCTTGGATTTATGAAGTGGTATCATCTAGGAGATCTTTTTGTTTTAGACCTTGAGATTTTATGTATCCTTAGGGCTTAAATCGGACAATCCTAGTCAATAGGATGTAAAAACATTAACCCATTTTTGCTTCACTTATATTTTGGTAACATTAAAATTTTTATTTCATTTGATCCTAGAATATATCCATAAAAAATTTTGAAAACAAACATGGATTTAATTGTACCTTTTCAGAATGTTTTATACAAAACATTAGTTACTAAGAAATATGCATTGTATACTCTATTTCTGAAATAGAATTTGAGATTAAAACTATAAAAATAAATTTAATTCAAAAAAATGAAGGAATATCTATATAAGACCCAAAAAATGACTAAAATAATTATTTTTATTTTTATTAAATAGGATACCAAGTATTTTTTATAAATACCAAATCGATAAAGAGAATTCCCATTTTCTTCTGATTGAATCTCAAAAAATTGATTTATTATTTATAACCTCATATGTTAACAATTTTGAAGGAATTAATATATCATTTCTTATAATGATTTTTTTCAAAATAGAGAACCAGATACATCTGGAATGACATATTAGGGATCAAACATTTATATAGAGGTCCACTACATGAGTACTGAGATTGATAGAATAAGTTGTGCACAAGCTTCCCACATCATAAAATTATTGAAAAAATATTCATCCAATTCCTCTATGAGGGTCTCACACCTATAGAGAGTATTAGGTTGTATGAAACCAAGAGAGGATAAATAGTCAATAAAACATCAATATACACTTAATAATATATTTATATAGTGGCACAAAAATTCTAACAATTTGGTGATCGAGGCACAACAGCTTCGTGAGGAGAACACAAAGCATGTTAATATACTTTTGAAAAACATTTACTTGAAAAAATGTTATACTAGTTATCTAATATTATTAAATAGATAAAAATTTATCAAGATACTTCTAGACCTACTTATAAAAATATATTTGGAATCTATAACAAATATAGCCATCCAACTAATTGTTTCCTATAACATGATGATAAAAATTAGTGTTTCACAATATTCTTATGGAAAACATATCAACATAAATAACAACCACCAAACTATAATAAATATGATACCTTCATATAGATGTATAATATGGGATATAAATATCATATTGGACTTAAGCATGGTACAGGGAAGTAAAAAAGGCTTCTTTTTAAGAAAAATTTTATACCACTTCAAGCTTACCTGTTTATCAGTTCTATATGATCATAAAATAATCCTAAATGGTAGAAGAAAATAGAAAAAATGGGAGATACACCTTTAAGAAATTAATTTGAAAATAATAAATAAAAATAGAGAACCAAAAATTCATGGAAAACTATGTTCTTGATCTTCCTTCTATAGAGAGTGTTTTAGGAATATCATTAGGAGTAGTGAATAAAGGCACCATACCTTTGAGGTAATACACCAGCCAATGAATCCATGTGTAATTTGTGAGGATACCTAAATTTATAAGGGGTTATTATGTCTTCTTAAATGAGATAAATGGGTTATTGGTAGGAAGAGATTTTAGAAAAATATCATACACATCACACTCTTAAGAGGAGATTACCTCATCCTATTATATAGCCAAAGACTGAGGATCCTCTAATTTATATTACATCATATGCATTTCTGACTCTTGGGGTATTTATTTATTGAATTCATTACAATAAATAAATTCAAAGTAATCAATCCATTCATAAATTGATGGTAACTGATGAATAATTCTTTAAGGAGAAATAAATAATATATATATATATATATTATATATAAAAATATTATATTCATATATCACATGCTTTAAAAATTCATGCATCATACAAATATATCAAGTGTACACTATATAGAATATCATATTATATATATATATATATCTCATGAATCATATGAATGTGTAAATGCATAATGTTCATATAAATTTAGTGTGCATACAACAATCTCACACTTGTAATAAAATCCTATATGGACTTTGTGAATAACATCACCACACTTTTTAAATCCATCCAAAATATTTTTGATATGGTTATTCATCAAACTCTCTTCATTTTGAAACATCACTTTGTCCAAGATATTATCCATATCTAATTTCATAATTGTGTGGCCTTGAGAGCCATAAAATCATTGAAAAAATCTAGGAAACCTCAATTTTATAAAATTAAGCAAAGTGGGGTCTCTAGCAAAGCATCAATGCAACTAAAGATACTATGGAGTCTAGTGTGATCTCTATAAAACATACTCATATCTCAATATGAAAATTCCCAAAACAAGATGTATCATACACATCATATTTATACCTATATTAACCTTTTTTCGATGACATTCATTGACCACTATACACGGAACAAGTCAATATTGTATATCCTCTCATCATTTCATGATTCTCTAAAAAAGATAGGCCATGATGATGAATACATCACATATCATTCATTTATATAATAAATGCATCATATTTCATTGATCCAAGTAATTGAACACGTCATATATGAAAAAACTAAACATGGTCATACATTTCCTCAGTTTAACTCGATGAAGGGCCATATGTATTTACTTGTCATACAAGTGGAAAAATCCCATCTTGGATGCACTCCAACTAACGATATTATCAAAAAACATACCTAAGCACCCATGTATTATTTATTTTCATATGTTTACTGGCGTATATAGGGTATCAAAGTATGAAGGTTATCATGTTAGGTATCTCTCTAACCTTAGGTACAAAGGATTGTTCATAAGCATATACTCTGAAGTATATCCCTGACCATATGAAATTTCATGTGATATAATTTTTCAGATCAGTCTTACCTCATGAATCTATTCTTCCTATTTCATATTCAAGCCTTTATAATGGATATCTTAATTTATTTAGTTTAACCTTTACATATCATCAAAACCCATTATAATCCATAATGATTTTTGATTAAGGACAATTTAATGTTTGAAATTTGGGGGGATATTTATCGTTTGACTATTCCTATAAAGTAAATTGTAACAAACATAAATGAATAATAAATATTGATTGCCTTTATTATCAATAATTTTTTTACAATAATTACAACTAATATATTAAGTGTTTTATTTCAAGAGATTCCACATGGATCTCAAGATATTTCTATAGTAATGGTTTTTGAACATTTCACCCATATAAAATTCATGTCACATCCCTATGTGACCATCAAATAAAATACACCCCCTAACGTCTTAGTGAGTAGCATTTAAAAAGAAATCTATTTTGAATATTGATGAGAAATTGGAATCACATTCTTGGTGTTCAATTATTTGAACATATATTCAAGAAACATTACTTTATAACATCAATTATTATAATATTGTCTTCTATTGTATACTTATAACTCTTTATAAATATATCATCACCATCCTAGGAACCCTTTCAATAAAAAATTTTCCTTGAAATATTTTTTAAATAATGTAACTATTTACATTATCACATTACCAAAAAATCATAAACTCTTTTAGGATGATTTTATATCCAATTAGTTATCATAACTAATGTAATTATTTGTATTTATACTTTATTCCATACCCTAAACTCTTTTAGGATACCAAGTGATACACTTTGTGTATTGGATGGTGTAAACCTCTAGGGAATAATGATGTTTACGTGTTATGGTAACTAAATACAACTCTTAACATTTTTTATTTTTGATCAAATTTCTTAATATTATTTATTATATTAAGTTAGGATAACTGTATACTTAGACTATTATAATATTTTAGTTTATAGTGATATTCACTTTTTCACATTAACTAAATGTAACTATCTACATTTTTCTTTACTATCACATATCCAATCAATTTTGGATTTAAAGTAAATAATAACTTAAAACAAATTTGGTATAATAAATATTTTTTATCTTTGAAATTATTTAAGTTCAAACATACTCCCACTAGCCACTTAAACACTTTATTATTTTCAAAATATCATTATAATGAAAAACATAAACTGCTTTGTGTTTTTGGGAATAAAATTCATTTTATTTTAGTTGGAGTATATATCAAATAAAAAATATATTTCATATCTCAAATAAAATTATATATGTTTAGTTTATATATGGGTAAAAAATTTATCCAAGATAGAAAACTTTTATCATTATCTCCTCCAAGATATAAAATATAGAGGAATAAAAATCATATCAATAAAACAATCTCAATAATTTGAAACAACACATTTTTTACAAATTTAAATGATAAAAAAATATCATCCTTAAAAATTTATCTCTTTCTTTATTCTATCCATATAGTAACTACTTTCTCTATTATATCAAGCTCTATCCTTTAATTATTCACTTTAGCTTCTAGATTCCTATATATTTTCATCATTTTCAAAATATATAATTGGTATCACATAACCATCAGAATCAATTAGTTGATATTTATATTATTCATACATGGTGTAGATTCTCCACTAGATTTATTATAAAATATCAGGTATTCAAGATAGTTTCTCCTCTAATGGATATTTTGGCCATAATGGTTGCATTGTCCTTTCATTTTCTTATTCAAGGTAACTAGTGGTGTTAACTCTTCATGAACACTTCTATTAACTTTCATTACATAACCCTTAAATTTATATTTATGTACCGTCATTATGGTACATAACCTAGGACCATCCATTTCTTGCACAGTAATCTATAACATGTTAAGGAGATTAGGTAATGGTTATATAATTCATTAATGTTGAATTAAACTATAAACTAAAAACTACAAGATTGTTTCTAGTAGTTATTTCAGAATGAAATATGTAGCATCTATATCTTAAGAGATTAACCAAGCCTCTCTAAATCATTAATATACCCAATAATATTAATTATTTTGGTGGTGACTAAGGTTCATTCCACTATTTTACTTCAAACAAGGACTTTTGAAACATCATAACTTTCATGTTTTATGAATCCAAAAACTTATGTTGTTTTTGAAACTTGGAGTCCATCATAATAGTAATAAGATTGAAAACCTCTATATATTATTTTAGATTATTAATGTAGACATATAACTCTATTGGTGGAATATCCTTCCCAATGGGTTTCTCTGAAATTGGTTGCACTCATATATAGAATTTCTCCTCTTACTTGAGAGTAATTCTAAATTTTCTATATTAATCAAGAATATTTCTTATATTCAATATTTCTTTTTCCAAATCCAATCCCAAGTTTAACATGATGGGTTATTCCATTATCTATAATAAAAAAATTTCAAACAGATATCATGTCTTATACCAATTAATTAAGTAATTTTAATGATAGTTTTTCCACTAAAATTTATGACCATGTACATCATATCCATTTAGTGGGCCAATATCCACATTTCACTAAGTAAGGAGTGCACTTTAGTGTTCATATAACTTCTAGGTTATTTAGGTATAGAATCATCCAAATAAAAATAGTTTTGTATCTTTTATAGTTGAGTGGATAACCCTTTATCCAAATACATCATATGAATTCAGTCAATTCTATTCCTATTATATATTAACCATTATGGATTTCCAGCTAGTGTAACCCAAATAAAATTCCAAAAACAAGATAACCAAGGATAATCCAGAGGCACTTGGATTTGGAATAAAACTACCCAGTTGGATGATTGATGTCTTGACAATTATTTCTTTAAAAGGAATATCATACATAGTTTTTATGGTGTTTTCTTTTAATTTCTCAACCAATTAATATAAATCATATCCATATTAAATTCATAACTATTAAATCCTATGTAATAATTATCATTTCATGTTTTATTTCCTTTTTTGTGTGTATTATTCTAAAAATTTAGTTTTGAAAATCCCCATTCCAACCACCAAATTAATAGATTCACACCACATTAATTTGTAACTATTTACAAAACCCACAATTCTGTGTTAATCAAACAAAAAATGAACTCAAGTGTATTCATACAGATCAAAATGCATCATATGCATAATGTTTCTAAATTCTTCATGTAAATACATAAATTTATATGAGATTGAGAAACTACAAATGATTAAGTCTAAAGCGACATATAGACAACCCCATTAACTTTACTAGCCAAGGGAATCCTCCAAAAGAGTTGGTTTTCTAACACCATGTCCATCTATATGTAGAGTCTTTACTCAAGATACAATTCATTTTTTTAGAAACGTTGACACTTAAATTGAACAATCTATTCCCAGTAACTTTTATCAAGCTCATAACTAAAATTTAAAATTATGGTCAAGGAAGATGAAAAGAAAATTTTATGATAGAAAATATAGCATGATATATAAGGCCCTATACTGGAAGCAATTTATCATATTAATGGGCATAAAAATATATATTCAAAATTCATAAAATTTTTACTAAACCTGAATATCAAGTAAATTTAACAAATAAACAAAAAATTTCTTATTTTTCAAAATCATGAGTCATTTATGATCTATTCATAAATAAAATTTCATTTTAAAAAATTTAGAATTCATAAAAATTATAAAAAAATTATATTCATTTCAATACAAATACCTTCATACTTTATATTAAATTGAATTTATATGGTATTTCATGAATTATAAACATTTTATAATTCAATTTTATAAAAAAATTATATAATATAAATATCATATATTTTTTTAATTTATAAAAACTTTTTAATCACCACTAATGATTTCCAAACAAACCTTTTATTTCAAGATCATAAGTAAGACAATTTAATTTTTCAAAAGGTATTATAAAATTAAAACCTTTAGTATTTGGGAATAATATTTCATAAAAATTTAATTAATTAATTATAAACAATTTTATAATTAATTAATTAATTAATTAATAAAATTCTTATAAATTAACATATCCACAAATACACTTTATTATTATTTATAAACTTTTTGAATACAATAAGAAAACATTTAATATGTCAAAAATATTTTTTTAAAATGTTCTGCTTACCCTTATAAAGAACCCCAATTCTATGTAAGGGTATCCCCTTATTACCCTTATACAGATTCTCTATTTAAGGTTAACTCCATTGAATAAAGTTAATGTGTATATTACCTTTATGAATCTCCCATATATAAAGTTATTACCACGACAAACCTCTATTTCATATAGGTAAATCTAATGTTTTGCATGTTGTGTAAAGGTAAACATCAAGGACCATTACACCACACCTCAACTAACATTACATGTATGGGTAATGCACTAAAGACCTTTATTAAAAACCCCTTACATAAGGGTACTACCTTTCCACAACACATTTTTATAATGGTAAGAGTGAGGTTTCCCTTATGTGGTCATTTTACATAAGGGTATCAATTAAGGTTAAATCATATTTACCTTTATGTATGTAATTTCTAGGTAAGGTTAGTACCTTTAGAAAACCCTTTTTCATAAAGGAAATTCAAAGGTTACCCTAACTTTTTCATTTGGGTATTTTTACATAAATGAAAAATATAAAAGTAAATAAAATTTACCCTTGCATAACTTATATAAGGGTTTGTAATCCTCTATTGGTTTTATGATAATTATATTTTTTATTTCTCTCTAAAAACTAGTGACTCCAACATGTTAAATTCTAGATAACCTACCTTTGATACCACTAATGGGTTTCTTATGGTCATAAGTAGTGGAAAACCCAAAAAAAACAAGTGATCTAACTTCAATAAATTTAAATTCAAATAATACTATAAAATAGAGTGCCTAAAATTCAAGAATATTAATGTTTGGAGCTTCCTCCAAGTATAGTGTTTGAGGAAGATCATGAGGTGTAGTGAATAAAATAACTCTACCTCTGAAGTGATACACCAACCACTGGGTCCCCAAACATTTTGTGTGGATACCTAAAATCTAAATGGGTTCTAGAACATCATCAATTTAGATAAATTTGGTATCAGGAGGAAGGGAGTTTATAAAAATATCATACACATCTTACTCCCAATAGGATAGGATCTCATCCTATTTTATAATCAAATCTTGAGGCTCCTCCAATTCATAACTCAACATATTTTTTGTGTTTATTGGGGTGATTATATATTAAATTCATTATAATAAATAAATAAATAATCAATTAATACATTCATGAATATATTTCAACCAATTAATACTCCATTTAAGAGAAATAATATATATATATATATTATATTCATGCATCACTTACATGAAAAATACATGTGTCATATGAAAATATTAAATGTAAAATATTTATAATATCATAATATATATATGTGTGTGTGTGTGTGTGTGGATGTATGTATATCTTGAATCATATTCATGTGTACATGAATCTCATGCATGAACATTTAAGTTCACATCTAACACCAATAGGGTTTTCCACAACCTGAAGGAGATTTTTTCCCAAGCATCAATAATACCACAATAAGAAGGTAACTATTTACCAAAGGTTTATTCTAACACTGATGATCTTTTGCAATAAATTTTTCTTAATAAATATCATGAGTAAAAGATTACAACCACACAATTGAGGTAGATAAAGAGACAAATGATCTATATTTCTACCCCTGTAATGAACTAGTATGTAGTAACTCAGGACATATTCCCTTCTAATCTACTCCATATCCCAAGGGGAATGTCAGTTCCCTCACTTCAATTATTGGGAACAAAATAATAGATATATCTACCCCAATGTATCCATAGAGTTTCACTCAAGCTACTGAGAAGGTCCATTCAATCCTAATTATTGATCAGCAGAATATAGAGCTGAGATTAACATCCTTCTACTTGAAGGAATAAAAAATTACATGGCCTAAAAAATCCTAAATACACTATGTATGAATAAAATATGTATAAATAGAAATGGTTTGATCAACCCAAGGATTAAATTCCATATTCTCAACATACACACCATGGTGATTATTATAAATTACTAGGAAACCATGATATTCACTAACCCTTCACTACAGGGGATTTTCATTTCTCTAATGCTTTGTGACATTTTGGTGCTTCAATAAATGAATTGATTCACCCTTTTTTATATTCATTACAAATTTTTGAGATGAATCTAATAGGGGTGGTGGTAAAATTGGTGAATAGGTCCATGAAATACATTATAGGCCTTCAGGATGTACTAGTTCGAGTGAGTGATATGATCTTTCATTCTTATTTTTACATGATGAATATGAATGGTGATCAGGTAAGTTCTTATGATTCAATAATTCTTGGTAGGAACATTCTCAAAACTTCTATTATAATCATAAATTTCTATGAGATTACACTTTATATAGATTTTGGATATTAGATTATATGATTTTATATTTTGGAATCTATGAATTACCCATTTGAAGACCATTCTACTCTCTTCATCACCTATTCTGACCTATCTTTTAATGATTCTACAAATATATAATTTTAATCTTTTTAAAATATAGTTCATTCCATGATTAGATAGATTTTTATCATTATGATGGGTTTCATGTCTCAATTTATACCCATATAAATTATACATAATGAATCATAACATAGTTGTAATTTTGAATTCACTTCATATTCTTATTCTGAGTAGGTTTTTATGAGTATAACATGGTTGTTGATTTTCTAGATGGACTTGAAAAATTATTCATTGATTATGATAACATATATTTGAGTCCTCAAATTCATTGTGAAAATATCTCTATAACCATGATATTTTCATTAATACAACACCAACACAAACTATAACTCAATCTATGGCCCCAAAAGATAAAATACACATAATTATTGAATGTTTAAAAATTGCCTATAATTATTTATAATAATCTCCTTCAAGAACAGGAAACAAAAACTTATAAATATTTTCAAATGAAGATTATAAAAATAGGTAATACCTTAATAAAAATACTAGGTATTGTCCCCTATATTTTTTTATAGGATTCCTTTAGAGTATGGGGATAAATTGATTAGACCACTATAAAGGAGACATAATCTAACACTATTGGAAGTTTTAAATAAAGATATGGTAAAATTAAATAGAATACATATAATTTATCTCATCTATTACTCTTAATGGGTTATCACTATCAATGTCACACCAAAAAAAATTGTTTTAACTACTATAAAAATTTAAAATGAGGAGCTAGTTTAAACTAGGATTGAAAATAGTTTTTGAGTGTGCATAAAGTATTATAAACTAAAATAATCCACTTATAAGGACCATTTACCCTTCCTTTTATTGAATAAATTATTGAGAGACTCATGGCTAGGATAGGATTATGCTTCTTGTATGGATTTTATGGTTATTTTCAAGTTCTTATTGCACCATAGGACCAGAAGAAGATTCCTTTCCCTCGACTATTCTTTATATTGTCTTACTGAAGGATTATATTTGGACATTCTAATTCCCTAGGTATGTTATAAAGATGCATAAAAATAATATGTTCATATTTTTTGAGAATTTTATGTAGGTATTTATGGGTAAATTATATATATATATATATATATATATATATATATATATATATATCCTCATATTATTAGTGTATCCCTTTAAAATGAAATGTTTTGTGTTCAATTATTGTGAAAAATGTGATTTTAATTTTAAAAAAAAATTAATTTCAATGTAGAGTAGTGAATTTATGTCAGTATTTTATTATAATAATATTGAATATATGATGATATAAATTTGGTGGAAATTATTCCATCATTTCCATATCCTATATTTTTGTTCAATGTTTTATCATTCCTTGGACATTTTAGTTTTTTTATATACTTCGTAAAATATTTTAGTAAAATCACTTTACCCTTATCCCAATTACTTAAAGAAAATATTGGCTTAATTTTTAAAGATTAATTCATTATATCATTTGATGAGATAAAGAAGTGACTCACCACTCCACCAATGATACAACTTCAAAAAAGAGTGATCCAAAACATACTTATTTGTTATACTTCAAGCATTACAGTAAGGGGGTTTTAATCTAATAGGGTGGAAGGGAAACAACATGTGATCTCATATGCTTCAAATACATTTTATGTAACCCAAAAATACTATAATAAAAGATAAAATGAGATTTTTATATCATATTAGGTCTATATATATTATATTTTTATTTATTAGGGTCTACAGTAGCTTCTTTTTTATGACCATGTATCTTTGAAGAACCTCTTGAATAATCCAAGTGTAAAGCTAAGACATATCCATTGGATGATCTTTAATTTAGAGTTCAAAATCAATTCAAAGGAAAATAATGGTTTATAAAACTTGGTGGAATACACCATGAGTAGGATCACTCAAAAATTAGAGGATTACATCTCAAATCATGTACCACTATGAGACACAATTCCAAATGAGAATCCTAATAGAGACCCAGGTATTCATCAATGCTATGCTAATTTGGAATAATGTATTATCACCTTTGAAATCCTAAAAATTATTCTGAAACACCATGTTTAAAATTTTAAGTGTGTGTTTAGGTACTATGTGTTTTATTACCCCTGCATTTTGTGTATTTAGATAACTAAGTCATTAAGAGATATTTTTATGACCAAGATATTGAGACTATTTTCAATTTATTTTAGAAAAATGAATGTGGAAGAAACATTATCCCCCAATATATATATTGGAACATCTTAGTCTCTAGTTTTTTATTATCCTAGATTATTCCATGATTCCCATGTGCTTTTATATCATCTCTACATTACCAACACACTGTAAATATTTCTCGAAGACACGAGACACCTCAATAACATATATTATGTTGTCAGATTTTTAATGTAGGTTAAATCAATTTAATGGGACTATTTTTAAGTTCTTTTGAATTTCTGTAAATTTTAGTTTCTAATGATTATGTTATAAAATGGGTGGAGGACAAGGAAAAAATGATGGAGTGTTCTTTTGTTGTAGTATGTTTTGTTAAGTACATTTTTTTATTAGTTTTTCTTAAAAAATGAGATCTGTAATGAAAAAAGGTTATAGATTTTCAAACAGAATTTGATTTCTCTATATTGGATGTACAGGTTGACATAAAAAATGTGGACTCCTTACCACCCCTAAAAATGGAAAAACTGAAGTTCTGAAATAATGGATTATGTGGATAATGGAGAAAAACATGTAAATGAGGATATTTCATTGAATAAAGTTCATATATAATATTATTTATTACTATAGGAATACATTAAAAATGAATCAGCAAGTCCCCAAATTATATCATGTTTGGGGAATAAATTTTAATTTTTAAAGGTATAGAATCAAGCATATAATCTGATAAAAAATTAAATGTGGATTCATCCTATGTAGGAGAAATTAGTAATTTATAACTTTATAAGGTTGAGGAGTTTTGAATTTTAGTATTTGAGAACTCATTAATCTAAAAAGATTGATCAATAGTAACCAATTAGAATTTGATCAGTATTAGAGAGTATTAAGTGAGAGAAAAAGTCATCGTCTATAGTTCAAGGTTAATGTTAATTCATGGTAAGTTGTATTCTATATGTTTAGTCTCTTATGTTTTCAATCATCTGTTTCATATGGATTAGTGGATATTAGACAAGAAACCAAAAAAAGGAGCTTCATAGTTAATAGAAATTGATTAACATAATACTTCAAGTGATTCAATGTATACGTAGTTGATTCCATCAATGTTCATGACCCTATAATAATTTTAGAACATCAAGTTATCTCTCATGTGATTCCCCAGACCCACACTTTCGGATTCAGTGCTCATAGACACATAATTTACATAATTTATTTAATATAAGATATAAAATCCTAGATATAACCACCCTTGATTAAAAAAACATAACTGTTATTAAGTCTATTAAATGTGAAGGATATTTTTAGGTTTATATCTTTAGATAATTATGAAATGTCATAAACTAATAAAACATATGTCTTTCTCAAATAATGGAAAAATTTCACATTATACGAAAAAACTAAATTCATGATAAATATTAATTATATCCCATAAATTATTCCACATGTGGTATCCTTAAAAACATGTCACATATAATACTTTTCTTCATAACCTATGTAAATGGAAGCATAAGAATCGGTGGGTTCAAATGATTAGTAAGGGAAAATATAGAACTGAAATAATTATGGCATAAACATAGAATAAAAATTATGGAAAGAATATGTAAATGACATGAATCTATAATAAACTTGAAAATAAGATATTTCTATATACATAATAATGAAAAAATGGATATCAATAATTTTGATCTCATACTAATGGAATAGATAATTCTGAAAATCAAAAACCTATTATCAAGGATTTATTCCAAGGAATTATCCTATTATGGGAAGTGGAATATGCCAAAACCCAACCTATATTGTATCATGAGACCTATTGATGAATCTAGGGGATATATGTTTATAGGACCCACCCTACACCTAATTAAGTCCATTGTATTCACCATAATATTGAATAATAATTTTATTACCATTCCCTAAGGAATATCTTATAGAATAAAAACATGGTTATCCATATAATGGTAGATATAGAATGTAAATACATAATAAAAAAGTGTTAAAATTCAATAATCATCAATAATATCAATAATTTTAACAATGTTAATAAAAGTGACAAAATTATCTTAATCTATCCACAAGAAGAATGTGGATAGTCAAATAATAAATAGTAAACATGCTATTAATCATGGTAGTAGAATAAAAACATAAAAAATGCCAATAATTTTATCCATTTTAATAAAAAGGATAACATGGTAATAAAAATTCTTGAGGAATAAAGTATATTGTTAAAAAATAAATAGCCAAATTTTTGAAAATCATCTATATAAGAATAATAACAAACAAAAAGCCAATACATTTACCCATGTCAATAGAATAATATACCTTCTAGGTGAATATCAACCCATCTGAATTATGTAAAAATTGATCTTCATATCATATAGATAAATGAGTATACAACTAATTAAATACTAGAATAACATGATTATAAACATTCCAGAGAAAGAATGTATATGCTTTCAAATGAATATAACCCAAATGAAATAAGGAAAAATATAATGGTGTTAACATAAATGAAAAACACCCATGAAAAATAATGTTTCATACAGTATTATGTGAATTGAATTGTTTGATAAATAATGTTTAATCCCTCAAATGATAAATATATATATATATATAATGAAATATAAACCCCACTATGGAAAATTATTTTGAAAAAAATAAGGAAAATGGAATTTAAAACTTCAAAGATATTTTATAAAAAATTATCATTGATTTAAAATACTAAATTACATGTCCCTTTAAAATGTAACATTTGAAATAAATAAATGAAAGACATTAAAAGAGTTTAATTTTAAAATTAATCTCCAATATTGTATTCTTGGAAATATAAAATTTTTATCTTGGATAAATAAGTAAAGAAAGAGAAAACATGTGAAAGTGAAAGGAAAACCCCTTTTTATTATTTTCAAAGTACCATTGTTTAAGACTCACATTGTAAGAAGATTAAAAAATAATTTTAATTTAAATATTACACTATAAAAGAGAATTATGAAATACCATATAATAAAATATTAGGGTTGTAGAACCCAATCAGGAAAGGGTAATGTTCATGATGAAACAATATAATAAAAGGAAAGTATACTTGAGTTATTAATGTCCCTTGGAGGAAACAAACTCTCTGAAACTTGAATCATTTGAAAAGGGGTTTATATGTTAAAAATATAAACAATTATATAATACCAAGTAATAAAATCAAAAGGAATAATATAACCTACTTATAGGAAATAAGTTCAATTGAATGATAATATATCAATGAATGAAAATTGAGATACCAAAAACTCTTAGGATTGGGGTAACACTTGAGTCAAAAGAAATTTGAAGAAAAGAACATTATATGGCATATATTATACCAAAAAATACAAGAAAATAATTTATATAAAATTCATGGGATATTAACTAAATAGAACACTATACAGAGGAAACATGGTGTATAACATGTATAATGTCTCAAAGAATATGAATTGAGACCATGAAAAACCCTTGCATCTTAGGTAACACATTAATAAAAACCCTTAAAAATATAATGATTTTAATTTAACTTCAAATATCATGATTAAAATATAATTCATGATATAATATCTAAAATTGGAAGTATATAAACCACATAAATTAAATTAGGTGTATAATACCAAACATGTCTCAAAGAGATGAATTTGAGACAAAAAACCTTAATTCTTATTCTGATATCCATGAACATACATTAATATCCTATATAAAAAACACACTTATTTTAATCACTTACTTAACAACATTATTCATGTAAATTTTCATTTATACACTTCATAAGTATTCATTATCTACATGAATTCTTCCGATTTTCCACATTTGGTGTGTATAAATTTAACTGTTTTGAACACTTTTATAAATTTTGATATCATTAACCATAATTTGAAATATATTTCATACTGATAAATAATTTAAGATTCTATAATATATAAATTTTATTGATTTAAAATTTTATTATTTTATTTTATATATTTTTTGGTTTTTTTATGTTAAAAGAGAATTGATAACTGCTTATTTCACAAATATTGGTGGCTGAAGGTGATTTAATAATAATAGATTATATACATTATATAACTTTTAAAAACCCATAAAATCATACTTATTTACTTATTAACCTACAATAATATAAATATTTAGTTTCCAATAGTCATCCATGATCGTCTTTTAAAGCATCGTTCATGTAGGTGGTTAAATCATCCAAAACATGAGTATACTTTATCTTGATGGGTGAGTATGGTAAAGTAGGTGTTTTGTTTGATATAATATAATTATAAAAGAATTATAATTGTATGATTTTTATTTATATATCATGGTGAACCTTATTTGAATATATTTTTAAAATGAATGAAAAACAAGAAGAAAAATAAACAACTGATTCTTCGTGGATGCGGTAATCTGTGTACACACATGATTGATAATCCATTGTATTTATAAGTGGATAGAAATTAGTAAATAAGGGTTGAAACATTAATATAAATATATATAAATATAATAATGATACTTAATTGATAATATTTTTATGGTGATTAGATATTGGAGAGAGTAAGATAAAGAATAAAAACATAAGAATGAGATAATATATATACATTGGAGATTTGATCTTTCCTTGGAATTCTCAATGAAATTGAATGAAATGGGATAACTATGAGTGAAAATGGGATAACTATGAGTGGAAATGGGATTATTTTTGTGGGAGTGTGTTATAGGGAGAGTAAAATGGATTATTTTAAAGGACTAATTTGATGGTGATGTGTTACATTTAATGGTATAAGTGGTGTGTTTTTATAAGTGAAAGTAAGGGTACTTTTGGGAATACCATTACATTTTTTTAAATAATGTAATTTCCTTTTCAAGGTCCCAAGGATCCAAAATTGACAAAATTTTAGATGAAATATGTATTGGTATATAAAAACTCAACCATTCAATTCAAATAAATTTTTTAAAACGTTTTAGGACTTTCACACTAGGTTAAGCTCAATTTACTACTTTTACTTTTACAATGATAATTAATTTTTAAACTTATTAATTAATTTTAAAGAAAAAAATTAAAATAGAACTTATTAAATAATTTTATTCTTATAAATTTAATTTCAAACACAATTTTATCAAATAAAATTTCTATATGTATGAAATTTTAATTTTAATATAAAAATAATTAAAGGCATAAAGAAGTTTTTTTGAAAAATAACATAATTAAAATTTTAAATATATATATAATAAAATTATCATTGTTAATAATTTTAAATCCATAAATTTATTTATTATGAATTTAATTAAATTCAATAGGCTTACAAGTCACGACAAAATTGAACCTCACCTGGAAAATACTTTATTTAAAGAGAAGACTAAAAAATGTTTTTATATACTAATGTAATATTTAATTTTTTCTAAAAAATTTGGATACATGATCTATAAGTTCAAAATATATTTTTAGATCCATATTTTTATACCTCAAATTTATTTTTGATTAATTAAATGGATATTTAAACTTCTAGTTCATTCTTATATAATGTTAAATTCATATAAATCACAAGTTTCTTGAAAACCGTATTTTTTTACTAAAAACCATACTTTTTAGAAAAAATTAAAAATTTAATAGTAAACTAATTTCTACATGAGAAATTAAAAAATTAAGTTTATTTTTATTAATTAAAATTATAAAATTTATAAATTTAGTTTTAAAGAAAATTATAAAATATAATGAAACATTTTTTATTGGAAAATGACATTTCCAAATATTATCTGTTATTATTAATATTTCATATCGTTCTGCAACTAAATTGGTGAAAATAAAATATTAATATAAAATATAATTTATCGTTAATAATATTTTCCATTAAATAGAAATTTGTATTGTATAGAAGTGAATTTTTTATAAAAATATTTTTCTAAATAATAAATGTTCTTATTAGTCATTTTATGTAGAATAATTGAATTTTGTTCATATTAAAGGTATCCTTTATTTTCTATATACATATATTTCAAAAATTGGTTACCCATATTCATTCATGCTACTTTAATAGCTAAGTTTTTATGATCATGGTTAAATATTATATTTTATCTAAATATATCATGGTTTTTTTATGTTTGGTGTTGCTTGTAGAGAAATCAATCATAAAAATTGACTTATTTGAAGGTAATAATATATTATTATCTTGGGGTATTATGTTATCCTCCCTTTAAATAAATTGTGTCCCTCAATTTGACTCATATTAATTTCTATAGGGGCCTCATAATTAACCCTACACTGATAGATTATCGTGTGTTTATTTAGGATGAGGAATGAGATTTATCTATATGATAAATTATTATAAGTTATTTGTAAAGAGAGTAAACCCTATCATTATTTTACAAATAATTTTATATTGAGAAGAATATCTAGATCCATAATAAATAGCTTCCTAAAAACCCTAAAAATGATTTATATGATAATCATACCACAGTCATGTGTTCTCAATAGTTATCCCTGAAATATAATATTGTTGTAAAATAAAATTTCAAGGTTATTAATACCACTTTCTATTTGTTTCTAAACCATTAAAGTGGAACTAATAAAGAGTAATCTTTATATTTTTATCATAATTCCCATAACTTTTAGAATATATCATAATATCTTCACTAAATATCACTCACCAATGAGAATAACTAAGACCGTCAATATTTAATTCATATTAAATATCAACCTCATTTCCATATTTAAAATTTAGAAACTCAATTTTTCCATCATAATAGGAATATACTAAAATTCTTAACTATTTACTTTTTCTCCCTTATTTCATTATAAGACATAGTGATTTTTAGATACATACCTTTCTCAGATTCATATTCATGATCCTATTTCATCCAAATACTAAAACCAAAATAGTTATGATAATATAAAAAATGTGAATATGAAATCATTAATCTAAATATGTATTTAATTATGAAACCTTTATTTTTATCATATGATACTTGTGTATCAACCTATGGCTCCCTTGTTAAATCCTTGGTTATCTACGGTAAATTTTATATTAGGTTCGTTAACATAAATAGTTACAATCATTACTAAATCCTTCATAATTTTTCTTAAAGAGAATGTGATTAACTAATGCACATCCCTCGAGAGTGTCTATCCAATTGTGTAGTCTTAAGATCACTCATCATGCGTCAATTTGATTATTGAGCCAATGCTCAACTGACCCTTTTCAAAGTGATTACCACTAGGTTCATCTGTTCTACAGCCATGCCCACTTTCCAGTATCCAAACAAGGGTGTATTACTAAGAAAAACTACATAATATGTACTTTACCAAAACATCAGGACATTATCCAATACTTACACTTATTTCTAGGGTTTTCACTAATGTCCCTTCATCCTAATCTCTAAATAAAATTGTTATTATTAACTTAACATTCTATCATTTAATTATCCCAAAGGTTTATCTATAAATTTGAAATTATGATCAAACCTAACATGTTAATCATAAAATTATCCTCAACAAACATTATAATCTCCAATAATATCTAAACCTTTCTTTTGATACCAAGTATGTTATACTGGACCCACACTCCCACATCTGGTTCTCATAGACACAAGCTTTATATACTTTCTTTAATACTAACTGTAAAAGCATGGATATAACCATTAATAAATACAAAATAAATAATTATTATTTATTTTCTTACATCTAATGGATATTTTTTAGGTTTAGAGATTTAGAGAATTAGGGAACATCATAAAATAATAAATCACATGTCTTTATTAACTAACTGATACCTTTTTTCAATTATGATAAACTACATAATTCCTGATAAATCTTCAACATATACCATAAAATTTTTTTACATTTTTTATCCCTATAAACATTTAATATATACTACATTTATTTATAACCTATAGAAATGGAAAAATAAGAATGGGTGAGCTCAAAAACTCAGTAAGGGAAAAATACAACTGAAACAATAATGGAAATACATGGGATAAATAATATATCAATAATTGGAAAACCACATGAATCTATAATCATGTTGAAATTGGCTGATTTTTAATTCCATGAAAATAAGTGAAAACATTTATATCGATAATAATGATCTCATAATGATGGAATTCATAATTTTGAATATCAGAAACCTACTTTCAAGGCCTTGCACAAAGACATTATCTTATTATGGGAAGCGGCATATGCCAAAACCAAATATGTTTTTCTCTTGAGACTTATTGATGCATCGATTGGATATATAATTATATTCCACACCCATCACCTAGTTAATTCAAATGAATTCACCATAAGGGTAAACAATATTTTTCTACAATTACTTAAGGAATCTCTTTCTGAATAAAAACATGGTGATCTCTATAATGATACATATATAATGTAAATACATAATAAACCTGTATTAGAAGTTGATAATAATCTAGAATATAAATATGTTTCTCTATATAAAAAAAATTTATAACATGGTCATAACATATCCATAGAAATAAATTTAATGGTGAAACAATACATAGTTAACATGCCAATAATCATCTACATTAGAATAACAACATAAAAAATTCCAATACTTTTCCCCATGTTAATAAAAGAAATAACATGATCATAAAAGATCTAGAAAAATAAGTTTTATAGTTAAAAAATATATATTTAACTTTTCAACAACCATACATATCATAAAAACAATATATTAAGCACTAATAAATTTACCAATGTAAATAGAATAATATATTATTTAGGTTAACATTATCAAATCTAAATCATATAAAATGTGATGTTTAGACCATATAGATAAATGAGTTTGTAGCTAAGTAAATACTTGAATATCATGATCATAGTCTATCTATAGAAAGAATATATATGTTTATAAACAAATATAACCCTAGTGCAACAAGTAATCATAGAAGGGTATTGACATAAATGAAAAACACCCCTAAAAAATGCTTTAAAGGGTATCATAAGAATTGAAATGTTTAATACCACAAATTCAATGCCTAAAATTATAACATATATATATCATGAAACAAAAACCCAATTATGGTAAATTATATTTAATAATTATTAGGTAAATGGTTTTTAAAACATAAATGTGCTTTTAGAAAACACTTTTATAATTGACCTAAAATCCAATTTACATGTATCTTTTAAATGTAACTTTTGAAAAGGTTATGTGAAATCCTTTAAAAACAATTAGTTTTAAAAATAATCTCCAATAATTGATCCCTAAAAAGACATAAAGTTTAAATTTTTTAAATGAGGCAAGGAATAGGACATGTAAAAGTACAAGGAAAATCCATTTTTATTAGTTTCAAAATAGCATTTTTTAAAAGAAAACATTGTAAAATGAGTAAAAACATTAATTTATCTTAAAAATTAATTTTCCCAAGGTGTATTATAGAATAAAACATAATAAAATATTAGGGTGGGAGAAATTAAGAATTTATGGATGAAGATCATGATGAAAATACATAACTCAAGGAAAGGAGACTTGTGTTATTAAAATTTTTTATGAGAAACATACTCTATGATAAATGAATCATTTAAAAGGGGGTTCATGTGTTAAAAATATAAAAATATATAGAATACCAAATAATATAATCAATGGTAATTATTAACCTAACTTATTTGAAATAATTTCAAAGGAATAATAATATCTCAATGAAAGAAAATTGAGTTACCAAAAACTCTTATGACTGGGGTAACACGTGATTCAAAAGAAATTTGAAGAAAATAACATGATATCTATTATTTTATCCCAATAATTTCAAGGAAATATTAAATATAAAATTAATGGGATATTAAATCATTTTAACACTATAAAAAATGGAATCATGGTGCATAACATGTATAATGTCTCAATGAATAATAATTGAGACCAAGAAATACCCTTACAGCTTAAGTAACACTTTAATCAAACACCATGAAATATGTTTTTTTAATTGAAAATAAAATTACATGATTAAAATATAATTTAGGATATAATATCTCAAATTTTATTATATAAAACAAATAATTGAAATTTGGTTAATAATACCAAGTATGTCTCAAAGAGATAAATTTGAGTCAAAAAAACCTTACCTTTTAACCTTATTTCCAAGAAAATACTTTAAAATCATGTATCAAATACATATATATATTATTAACTTAATTAAAAACCTTCCTCATATCAATTTTCATTTATAAACTTCATAAATAGTACTTATTTATTTGAATTATACAAATTTCCCAAATCAGGTATTTATAACTTTAATTATTTTGTGAATGTATAATAATTTTTATATCATTACCCATAATTTAATACCAACTAAAATATTTATATATAATTTAATATTATATTATACAAAACATATATTGATTTAAAAAAAATTATTTCATTCCATGTGTGTTTTTGTTATGTAATGTTAGAACTGAATTGATAACGGCTTATCGAAATTTTTTTTGTTGAACATGTTTTAATAATAATAAATTATATATCTTATATAAATTTTCCAAAACCATAAAATGGTACTTATTTTTTATTAATTAATAATAAAATCATTATTTATTTTCTCATAGTCATTCATTATTGGATTTTAATTCATCATTCATGTAGGTTGTTAAATTGTCCAAAACATGAACACGGTTTATCTCGATGGGTGAGTATAGTGAGGTTTGTGTTTCATTTTATATAATATCTTTATAACATAATTATAATGTTATTAATTTGATTTATTTTTCATTTTTAACTAGATTTTATTATTTTTTTATAAATAATGAAAAACTAGAATAAAAATGAAAAACGATTCTACGTGGAGGTGGTAGTCCATGCACGCACACGATTGACGTTCATTAGTTTTTATAAGTGAATGGAAATGAGTAAATTAAGGTTGTACCATTAATATAAAAAATAATATCATACTAATTTTAAATAAAAAATCATATTAATATAGTTATAATATATTAGGGAGAGTATTATTAAGAAGAAAATCTTAAAATTGTGATAATACTTTTGTTGGAGACTTGATCTTTCCATGGAAGTATCCTTGAAATTAAAGGGTTTAGGATAATTATGAGTGAACAGGGGATTATTTTAGTGGGTCAAGTTTTTAAGGAGAGTAAATTTATCAGTTTAAATGAGAAATTCTAAGGTTAAGTGTATATTTTATGGTTGGAAGTTTTATGTTTTTATAAGTTAATGTAAGGGAACTTTTGGAAAAACCTTTACATTTTTTAATAATACAATGTCATTTTCAAGGACCCAAGGCTCAAAAATACACAAAAGTGTATTGTATACAATTAAAGGTCAAAAGATATCAAAAACATTCAATTCAAGGCACTTTTTTGAAATTATTTTGAACATTTACACTAGGTTAAACTCAATTTAAAACTTGTACTTTTACCGCGATAATTAATTCTTAACCTCAGTAATTAATTTTAAAGAAAAAAATTAAAATTTAACTTATTAAAAAATTTTAATATTAATATTTTAATTTTAAAAAGCATTTAAACAAATAAAATCTCTGTAGTTATAAAAATTTAATTTTAAAATAAAAACAATTAAATACGTAAAATGGTTTTTTTTTAAAAAAATAACTTTATTAGGCTTATAGATTTAAATCTAGGATAAAAGTATCATGATTACTGATTTTAAAGCTAGAAATTTATATATAGTGAATTTAATAAATTCAATAAGTATTCAATAGAAATCTAAAACTAAACCTCACCTTGAAAATACTTTATTTAAAGAGAAGACCAAAAATAGTTTTTGTAAACTAGTAATATTTTAATTAGTTCTAAAAAATCACATATGATCTATAAGTTAAAAGAACATATTAAAATGCATATTATTATTCTTTAAATTCATATTTGATTACTTAAATTATTTTTTTTAAGCATTAATTTACTCTTATATAATGATAAAATCATACTAATTACTTTTTTATGAGAACTATATTTTTTGACAAAAAAACGGCCTTTCTAGAAAAAGTTAAAAAATTCATACAAAGTTAATTTTGTCAAGAGGAATTCAAAAATTAATTTTATTTTTATTAATTTAAAATTCAAAAATTTATAAATTCATTTTATGAACAAAATCATAAAATATAATGAAATATTATTTTTATTGGAAAATAACATTTTAAAAAAATATTAATTGTTATTATTCATATTTCATATCATTTACTAACTAAATTAGTGTTAATAAATGAAAAATATAAAAAATAATTTTTGAGTATTCTTATTTTTTATGAAATCGAAATTTGTATCACAAAATGGTAATTTTTTAGGAAAAAAATTTCTTAGAAATAAATGTCATTATTAGTTATTTTAGGTAAACTAATTGAATTTCATTAATATTGAAGGTAGAATTTATTTTAATTACACATATATTTCATTAATATTTTACTCTTATTCATTCCCTCTAATTAAATAACTATGTTTTAATTATCATCATAAAATATCATATTTTATATAAAGATATCATGGTTTCATTTAGGTTCTTTGTTTTCTAAAAAACAAGTTTTTAAGCAAATTAACATATTTAACATAATCATATATTAAAAGCTCAAGGTATTACATCTTACCATCTCTATTTTATATAATTTGTCATAATTTATGTATTTTATAAGTACATATCTTTTTATAGAATCATGTTGAAGATAAGATAACAATTAAATTTTGGGGAGGGATAATATTTGTAGTTACGGTAGAAAATATTTTTTTTTCAATAATTTAATTTTTATTTTAAATTATTTTAGTTTTAATTTTTATGGTTGTAATTATTGAAACCATTTTTCTATGTTATTATATTTTTGAAAACATGGATATGGAATTATGGTGAAGGAGTGTTGAAAATATGGATGTTGAATTATAGTTATCATATTTTTTAAGAAAATTTGGAATAAGAATGGTAACTAAATGAGTAGAATTCTTAGTTGGACCATTTCTAGAAATGATATGGATAAATATGGTTTTAGTAAGTAATGAAAATATGAAGCACCTATGTAAAGTTAAGGTGAATGTTTTTATGGTTGATCTATATTTTAACTACAGTAACAAAGAGATAACATACAGATTCCTAGAATGATTGAATGGTATATTATCCTAAATGTGCAGCAAATTGATCTAGCATGGTCAGTTAGAATTTTATTATTTGGCTAGTTTAAATAATTAAGAGTATCATATGTCCAGAAAAATAGCTAAGTGCCCACATATGGATTTTCCCGCATAAGGTAATTCACCATATATCTAAAATCCTCTATACAGAGGTTAAATGAAAGGAAATTTTTGTGGATAAAACAAATATAGCTATATAGAGGTTCTACATATGGGAATTCTGGAAATATAATTAAATCTTGATATGTAAGGGAATTTTCATATGAAATGGCTTGACATTTTTAAATTCAGTTTTGTAAAGAGTCATGTATGAAAATTCATCTACATAAGAGTCATGTAAGAAAATTCAGGTTATGGGAAATAATTAAACTACTTGAAGGGTCACATATGAGATTATAGCTATGTAAGGGAGATCATGTTTGTGAATCAGTGGTGTGTGGGAATTCGGCTATATGAGAAACCATATATGGGTTTTTTTACATTTTTTTTAGGTACATTCAAAGACTTTTTCCCAGATCCATTCTATTTCATTTAAAGAAGGGTTTCCAAAATAATTTAAATACAAAATTTTTTCTAGAATTCATAGGTAGAAGAAGACTGAGTCTTAAACAATATTTCAAGAATCCTAAATTAGGATATCATAAAAAATTCCTAAGAGAATATCCAAACTATAAAATATATTTAATATTGGAAGAAAGATTTTGAAATGTAGATCTTATTTCTTAATATTTAGTGTTGGGAATAAAAATACCCCTGCATGATATTCAGAGATTTTGAATGGTGGATATAAGAGGATATTTCCCCAGATTATGTGGATAAATGGTTTAACTATTATTAATTACTTAAAATTAATGATCAACATGATAAAGAAGAATAATAGTAAGCTATAAATACTGATGATCATGGATCTTTATTCAGGGATTTTTAAAGAAGTAATGACCTAGAAACTATGGAGTTACTCTCAAAGGATATAAGGAATCTATACATGTAAACAACATGTGGAAATTATAAAGGAAATTTAGGGATATATTATTTCATTTTAAACATGTGTTATCATGTGGGGTAGATAACATTGATCGAGAAGAGTTCAAGGATATTATCCATATGGAAGAATCTATTTTTCTAAATTGGGTTTTATTGAAATTAAAACAAGAAGATCTAAATATCATAAATTATGGGAGAATTCAGTTTTTAAATTTTAGAAATAAAATTACACTTGACTGCCCTTGAAATATTATAAACATGTTTTATTTATGGTGACACGTGGAAGGATCATGAAAAGTAGGGAGGAACATGGTTTGATTAACACTATGTGTTGTGATGCATTGAAGTCAAGCATTAATATATAAATAATATTTAACACAATTCTATGAAATAAGAGGGAATATAAACTAATATTGAAGATATGGAATGGAAATATTTTTGGCATACTTCTATATCTAGTTCCTAAGGAGATGAAAAAGGAGAACCTTTGTAGAGCATCATTACTAAATTTGGTTTTATATTAAATTTTGAAGGCTCCAGAGAAGAAAAGAATTGCATTGCTACATTTGGAATCTTGAATAATAAATCTATAGAAAAATTTTGGTTTGTAATTATTCTCTCCAATATAAGAGAAGTGATTCTTTTAAGAAGAAACAGAGTTATCCCCGGTAATTAACCATCTCAGGTTAACCTCAACCATCACCCAAGTTATCCCACCACAAGATAGATAAATACAATAAAAAGGATCAAAACAAGTATCATGAATAACTAGAATTAAGTAGACCAACATATTAAAATGAGAAAAAAATATTATATATCCATGAAACATACAAAGCCAATAAATAATGCTAAACTAGAAAGTTATACAAAATGGGAAAAAATTTGAGTCTCTATGTGGTCATCCATCACCACCAATCTGAATCATGAATAAAGGCAATGAAAACCAATAGAATCTGATGAACTAAATCACACCATTTCCATTAATGGATTACAAAAAAAAACATCTACAAATTCCCAAAGGAAAAAATAGGGTGTGAGCACAAAAATATATTAGATTTCACTTAAAATTTATATAGAGTCTAATACCATGAAAACATTTTCTCTAGATTTAAAAAAATCCATTTTTAAAGAATATTAAAGAGGGAATAATTTTTTAAAATAAAAATTGGATTTCATTACATACTTTCATATTCACACAAACAAGTAATATGATAGGTACATGTAATAAAGAATGAGAGCATAAGAAAAATAATCCATAGATTCACTATAATATAAATAAGTGAGTGAGCAACCATGTAATATACCATCATTTTTAAAAAAGAAGAATAATATGTACTCTATCCTATAGGAACACATACTCTGACACATTAATAACACTAAACAAGGTTTCACATAAACCCACAAATATTGAGTCTTGTAACATTCTTTTTATATCCACAAAAGAACCCCTAGTGGAATTACACACAATAAGGTGACATGTATCTATTTACCGACACGCCCCATGTTCCCAATGTTCTATGTTTTCCAAAAATCATTCAAAAAATATGATAATAATTTATAAAACATTCTCACAGTGAAGCATAATTTCTTCCATACTTGAAAATCCCCTTTTAAAATCAAATTCTCTATTGAGGTATTTCATCAAACATATAGTGTGCACAAAACTAATTTTAAATAAAACCCCCTTTAAAAATATTAATCAATGGAAAAAATCCACGTTAATAGTAAATCAATCAATTTAATAAAACAAACAAAATCATTTCATGATAATAATAAGTAATTAATGAGTTTAAACCTTTTTATAGTGATTCCTACCTCATTAATGGAGGGAAAACTAGTAACCTTTGAAAACAAATATTGGTAATGAGTATATCAAATCCTCAAAAGTATAGATCCATAATAAATAACATCAGTCCTCTATCAAACCCCTAAAATTCAGAAACGCCAGCCTAATTGTGTTCCAATGAGAAAATAGGAGAAGTGATATAGATGGGATCTATATAGATAAGAAAAAACAATATCAAAATCAAAAAATACTTTGACATGATTCATCAAGGATAAAGATAAATTGTAATGACCTCAACTTTTATAAATAAAATTCCCCTTATAACTTCATTAAATGTCTTATTATGTATTATGGTTATGAACTTATTTGGTTTTATTATATCCTATTAGATTTAAAAAAATCTTTAAGCATCGTTACCATTTATAATTTAGTCATTGAACATTGATCACATGATTAGTATGCATCCTTTTTATTAAAAACCTCTTAAGCTCAAAAAATATCTCCTTTATTTTAAAAAATATTATAAAACCAATATAAAATTCACTTCTAGTACTAAACAAGGTCAAATATATTTTAAACACTAATTTAATTTAAAATAATACATTGAATCATTTTTAAAAACACTTGACACTCAAATTCCCCTTTTCAAAATAGAAAAAAAATTTACAACCCTCTTTTCACCAAGTGATAATAAATTCCAAAAATTATAAAATTCATTTTATGATCATAAATAGGCATAGTTATATAAATAAACCATTTTAAAACATAAAAAACAAATGGAAATCCAAATAAAGAAAACACATTAAATAACCTAACTTAAAAAATAGCAATCTATCAAGAAGTGGTCGCCTTTGATAGTGAATTCAAAACCAAGTAAGGAGAATATGATCCATAATAACCAAAACCCTCTTCATTAGATAAATCCCTACCCCAAATCAATCCCAAAGGATAATAATTCTTCTAGGATAAATAAATTTAGGGGAGAATTGAGGTTCAAAGAAAATAGAAATAATAGGAATAATAAAGGATGATTTTCCTTGAATATCTCTTGAAATAAAAGTAGAAATTGATTGAAATCAATGGAGAGGGGAGGGAGAGATCCTTATGTCATGATTCCCTCTTGTAAAAATGAGATTGGGGAAAAAAGGGATTCAAAACCTTAAAATAAAAGGAGGGATAAAATAGGAGAACCAAAAAATTTAAAGAACTAGGTGGTCACTTATCCATGCACCATAGCTTGTTCCACATTGTGGTTTCCTCCATGAATCCCAGTGAACACCCTTGACCATGATAAAACCACACAAAAATCCCTTACTGGGAATTTGGAATAGTTCCCTAAACACCTAACATTGGGTGATCTATGATTTGGATCTCCCCATAGTTCTATCAAATTCTCAAAAACATTGAACCACAATATTTTTCTCACTATTTCACCCCTCCTAGATGAACAGCAAGCACCTCTTTATGCCCTATACCATGGATAGATCCACACCCTAAACTCTATGGCTAGGACCTCACAACCTTTACTATTTCAACATGCACCATGGTATTCACTATGTCATGGTGGAATTAATCATTTACCATAGTTTAAATCCCCCAAGAAAAATGGCCCGTAAAACACTGTGGCCTTAGGCACCATAATATGGTCCCATGTACCGAGGCCAAAAATACCCCTCAGGGCTTCCTGAAACACCTTAAAAACATTTATAACACCCAAAAAATCAAAATAACTTTAAATTATATAAAATTAAGAAACAATTACATCTAGGTGTAACATTATTGATTTCATATTATGTTTACTTTTATTTATACTCATTAATTAAATGGTTATAATATAACAGTGACGTTTTAATACTTATAATTTTATCTTAATAAAATGTATCACAATTCATTTTAGTTTGGTTTTATATGTGAAACAATATATTCAACATAGTATTTATTTAAAGAGAATTTAATACTAAAATTTTGGGTGTTTCATTCTTCCCCTTTTAAATAAATTGTGTCCTCAAAATTTTAATTACTACTCACTACTGAAAATAGTTAAGGGTGTGACTCAAGATATAATTTCTAACACGCTATCATGTTTAAGACTATAAAAATCATATTTTACTTCATAATAAAAAAATATTGAGATTCTCAACCATTTTTTCCAAATATGTATCATTAGAAGACTATATGTATTATGAGTTTCTAGATACATAACTTTTATAAATTATTTTTCATGATACTAATTCCAACCAAAAAATAAAACCAAAATGGTGATGATATTATCCAATAAAACTAAATTAAATGATCATATGAATATGAAATATCAATAATAATATGTATTCCCCATTGACACCTTCATTTCACTTAAAATACAATCATTTAAACTATTTTATTTCCACTTAAGTTTCATCCCCTTACGGTCAATAACCTTATCCAAAAAAATAGCTAACCTAAATTTTAAAAGGTATTATAATATTATAAACCCAAAATCATGAAAACCTATGCTCCCAGAAATAAACTTAGCATATATATCCAAAAAATTTAAATTCACATATCAATCAATATCATATCATATTAATCATAAATAATCCTAAAAATATATTATTATTTTCCCAAAATAACCTAAATCACCTTATTATAAAATAATTTCTCAATTATTTAGGTTTATGTATATTTCTCAACTTATATTCCCAAAACCAGTTAACCCATTGTCAAAATTGTTTATAATTACCTCAACATATTACATTGGGATCCATCTATAAAAAATTTCATGCACTTACATAGTTCCTGAATAACACCATGAATTTTAAATAATAATATATAATTCATAATTCTACTGTAGCACTTAATATAAATTAGAAATTTACGCAACAGTCAATCCTAGAATCATAAGATTAGTGTCCTTGGGAATATCTTTAAATCATAACAATATTTTCAAATCCTTCATATTGGTTTGAAAAGGTCATGTTAATCAACCAAAGAATATCCCCCATGAGTGTCAAACTAAGTGTATAGTTTTGAAACTTTTTCATGCACCTAATGAAGATCAAGTTAAATACCAACTAGACTTTTAGGGTTATAAACCCTAGGAGAATCTATGTTGGGGATTGAATAAACTTTTTTTATCAAAAAATGGATTCAATTTCTAGGAAATCACACTATAAGGACTTATCATTAAACACTATATATTCTGGTGACTTTAATCTAGAATGCACTTTCTTATATTCCAAAAAGATATTTTAGGTTTAGATTTTTAGAGGGCTAGGTCATAACTCTTACATAAAAAACCCATATATATATATATATATAAAGTGGAAACTTTTAATCAGTATCCATTTTTTTAAATATGAAAATTTTAAATTAAAACATTATTTATTTTCAGTAAAAATATTCACATCTTTCAACTTGACCTCTTTGTTCTTAACCATTCTTAAACCCTGTGAAAAAACATTTTAAAACATGGGATGAACATAAAAATCTTATTAAGGGATATAAAAATAATAAATTTTTTAATCCAGTGAAGAACATGAAAATCCATGTAATATTTACCTTTATTTTTAAAGTTTATTGAGCATGTAAAATAAAACATTTCCATATTAAAAAACACACATGTTTTTCTCAAATAAAACCTTTATAACCCATAGCTAGAAAATAAAAAAAACTTTTAGGAAACTTAGTGCATCATAATCATAAAACCCTTTCAAAACCCTTGAAATTGAAATAACCATACGACCAACTACAAATATAATTATCTAGAGAATATAATAATTATACAATTAATTTGATATATATAATTGGGTTCACCCTTCTTATAATCTATATCAGGCTCAGCAATTTTTCATGAGCTATAATGGGGATCAACCCTTTATATAAGCTATATCGGGCTCACCCATCATCTATTATGGGGATCAACCCATTATATAAGTTTTATTGGGATCAACCATTTTTCATATAATTATTAAGTACTATATCATGAATAAATCATTTTATTCTTTCACTTTTCATCATATAACCATTGAAAAACTCTTTTAACACCGTATGAAAACACTTTCAGATATCAAAATAACTTTTCTTTCAAAAAAACATTTTCAATACCAAAATACCCATAAAAATGGAAAGAGGGTTTTTCTTTTAAGAAAACATGAAATATTTTTAAGGGGATATAGAAATAAAATAACAGTTATGGTGGTAGTAAAATTCCTTATCACCATATATGTTAAAATATAACATTCCTTTTTAATTTTTCTCAAAACATTCTGTATAAAACACATAAAAATATTCCTTTTGAAAATATTTTGAAATAAAATAAAAAGAGACAAAAAATTTCACTTATAATATTTTATTTCCCTATAAAATCATCCATAAAATAATTTTAAAAATATGTACATGGAAGAAAATAATTGAAAAAAATAAATCTTTAAAATAACATATTTTTTAAAAGAAAGTACCTTACCACATTGGAAATATTTGAAAGATAATTCCCATGAAATAATAACATTAAAAAAACTTTAAATGTCATGATAATAGATAAATTTATGATATAACATGTCAAAGGGGTCTGTATATACACCTCATAATATAATATAGGTGCATAACATCAAAATATGCCTCAACAAAAGTAAATTGAGACAAAGTCCCTTACCTTGAGTCTGACTTGTCATGTACGTTCTATATCTTCCTAAAGAATAAAATTATGTTAATTATTTACCTACTTAATAGAATTTGTAAAGTTTATTATTCCATTTATTTTATCTCTTACATTACTATACACAATTAGTTAGTTTTTTAAGTTTACTTTGGATGTTTTGATAGTATTTGGCTTATGTCACAAAAATGAATTGGTAGGTTGACTATGGTCAAGGAGGAAATTATTCCATAACCAATAGAATAATAATAATGAAAAAATTATAATTTAAACTTTTAATACTAATCATGAAAGATGGTTATAAAAAATTAACTATGTTACAATCATGGAGATGGTGGGTCATACGTATGCATGAGTAATGTTTCCATTTTTCAATGTTCATTATAGAAAGAAGTTCTATGATATTTTATATTCCAAAAATGATAATAATATCTTAAATAAAATATTATTTGTTTAAATATAATTATATATATCATCCATGTGATTTAGGGATGAAAAAAATAATCGCATCGCTTCGGGGAGGTGGTAGTCCACATTTACGCATGAACGACATTATCATTTTTCATTATAAGAAATAAAATGATATATTATCTTTTTAGAATGAAAAATATGTCATTAATATCATAATTATGTCATATATATTACAAATATTCATTAAATTTATCCTTATTACCTTTCATGTAAAGTGTTAGTGAAAATTGAATCACATCACTTTGTGAGGCGGTAGTCCTTCGTGCACATAAGCAGCATTATAGTATCCCCCACGGAATGGAAAGTAATAAGGTATATGCGATATCATAATTATAGATTTATAATTATATTAAAAATATAAAACATATATATACTTAAAATCTATAATTATAACAAGTTGTGAGAGGTGATGATGAAAAACAAATTACATTGGTTCGTGAAGTGGTAGTTCATCATACACACGATTGATGGTTTCATTTCCCATTTTATGGAAGAGGAGATGAATTTAGACTATTAAAATAACATAATAACATCTCATTATATGTGAGATATTTTTGTTATTATATCTTCATAATTTAAGTAAATTTAAAGGAGGTTAAATAAGAAATAAAGTAAAAACACTTGGTTAATAATGATACCTTCTCTTTAGACAACCACCTTAAGTTAGCACAAAAATCCTTCTTAGGATGGATTTATTATAAAAATAGAGGATATATGTCATGGTTATGTAAGAAAGGAATTTATTTGGTCATGTATTTTCCAAAAACAAAATTAAGGTGTGAATAGGGGAGGAGAGTGGGTGGCCTTTTATAAGTGAGGTGAGTGGCACACTTGTAGTTTTTGAAAATAAAAAGTGATACCCACATTTTTCACATGACACAAGGATCCAAAATGGACCACTATTGAGAATTATACAATATAAGGTCGAAATATGACCACCCAATAGATTTTATAAAAGTTTTTAGATCATTTTTACCCTTATCATTTTACTTTAACCCCCTGGTAAATCTATTTTTACCTTAACCATTGTAAAATATTTTTACTGTTTTCATTATTCATTATAACCAAAAATTAAGTTTACACTATTATATAATATAAATTATTATAATTAAAAATATGTAATATATTTTACCAAATTCAATTCACATAATATCCATAATTTAATTTAAAATAAAACCCACGGACGTGATGAAAAGGCAGTTTTTCAAGAAATGTATTTTTTAAGCATAAGATGATTTTATATTAACACGGTGATTAGTAATAATCATTGTATGAATTTAAATTAATATTTATTGATATATAATTTATAAATTTAATTTAAATCATTCCTCATTATGGGTTTTTAAATTAATTAAAATAGAGAAACATTATGCACTTTAAAATAGTTTCAAAAACCCCCAATTTTTAAACCCAAAAATAAACTTATACTAAAATACAATATAAATATGATTAAGATGTAATTAATTGGATTAAATAAAACTAAATAATAATTATGTTACTTGAAATAATATTCAAAACATAATGGGACTTTTAAATTACTTAATTTATTGAAAATAAATTACATTTTTACAAAACAATTTGGTATTTTCACTATTCACCCAAAAATCAATATTTTTCAAAAAATACCAAAATTTCACCCTAAGTTAATTTTGATATGATGATTTAAAAAATTAAATTAATTTTAAAAAAATCATATACTATAATTTATAAATTAAACTTATAAATAAAAAACATTATAAGAAAAGAGTTTAGTTAAAACTATTTCTTTTTTATTTAAAAATTACTTAATATTTTTATAATGAATATAACTATATAGTTCTTATTAATAAACATGAAAATGATTTATTATATCATTAATTTTGTTTTTACACACACACTTTATACATTACCAAACATTTAGGATGTTTTTCTATACTTAGACTTATCCCTAAAGTCTATCACGGGGCTATATTCTCTAATTTATATTTTTCTAAATCTAGTTCCAAATATTTCTAATAAAGTTTATTTAATATCAACTAAAATAACCCCAAATCCAGTAACCTAGATATAGATTCTAATAATTTACATTGTTACAAGATTCAAGGGATCGCATCACAAAGGATCACACAGTTTAGTTGTCTTGGGAGACTAGATACATAAATATTTTCCATATTACATTGGAAAATTTAAAACACAAAACTATAAACTTCATGGAAACTTTATAATTCTACTTTGTACAACGTTGGATTTATTCAAATATCCCTTAATTGTACCCTGGGTAAAGGAAACAAAATATAATGGTAAGCTTAAATGCTTAGCAAGGGGAATTATAAAGTGGAATTTATCATAGAAATAAAAGACATAAATAATATGGCAGAGTAAATAATCAAAAATATGTTTCATATAATCAATAATTTTTTCTTTAATTTCATCCATTGATAATATATAAATGTAAATAATCACATGGATAATAATAACTTATTTTATAGTGATTTAATGAATAATATTAGATATCTAATCTTACTGTCAATACCTCATACCAAGACATCATGATCTTACCATCAATACCATATTCAATTGAATCATGATATTACTGTTAAGTCCACCTTAAAAGACATCATTATCTTACCAAAGGCCTTGTTTCCATGACATCATGATCTCACCATCAAGGCCCTATGTCAAGGATATATTAATTAATGAGCTGGCATACACCAAATACCTAAACCTTTTGTCTCATGATACCCATCGATTCATTGAGGGGATATATAATTATTTTCCCCACCCATCACTTAATTAATTCTAATAAATTATCTATATCAAATAAATGGATAATAATATAATTCATAATCAACTTTCCTTAGTTATCAATAAACATTTTTATTGGAATAATAATATATGGGATTTAAATATTTTCCCCATACAATAAATGCAATAACATGATTATAATTCATCTAGAGAAAGAATTTGGATGGTATCATTAGATCATATCCATAGTGAAACATAATAAAATTTAAATCATGTTATAATATTTAAAAAATACCTTTAAAAGAGCATTAAAAACTTACTTAAATAAAGAAGAAGAAATGTCCTTTACTTTTTTTATTCCATTTTTAGAAAAAAATTATGAAGGAAAGGGAATAGAAAATTATTTTTAAAACCATGAAAACTTAGATAGGAACATTCCTAAGAAGAATAAATAAATATGGAGGGAAAATACATTAGTATGAAAAACTTATAGAAAAGATTCCTTTCAAATTTTGTTAGGAAATTCAAAGTAATCAAAAATGAAGTCACAAGTAAATTTTAAATATCATTTTAAATAATATGACCATAATAATTTTTAAATTTTTATTTTAAAAATTAAATCTTTAAAAAAATTAATTTTGAAAAAAATAAAGGTTAAGTCTATAGATATGTGGAGAAAGATAAAAGGTACAAATATGAATAATTTTTCAAAATATCTTTATTGAAACCCTCATAATTAAAAATTAATATTGATTAATTTTAAAAATAGATATATAGAAATATTAATATCATAATAAATAAAAAATATTTGGATTTCAAAGAAATTAGGACATTGTCTAGAATAAGAATATAGATATGAAGGAAAAAGTTTTCTGACCAAAGAGAAGCAATATTGGAAATGAAACCCTTATGGATTTGGTAGCATTTGAATAAAAATTACCCAAAATATAAGACATTAAATAGAACTTTAAATATCATGAATAAATACATTCATAGTAAAATATTTGAAAGGGGTAGTATATACACCATAAAAATGAAAATAGGTGTGTAATATAAAACATGTCACAAAAAAAAGATAATTTGAGATGAAGAACCCTTACATTTTACTCATAACTTTCATGAAAGATATTTAACCTCCTATATAATAAAAATAATCATATTAATCACTTATTTTAGGAAAATATTAATTTATATTTACTTTTCTAATATTTAATTAAAATAATCATTAAAAATTTATTAGCGAGTTATTTTTTTTTCATCACCAGGTGTTAGTACAATTGATTGTTTCGTATATGTTTCATCATAGTGATATAAAACCCTAATCTTTGATAATAAGTTCATCATTAACAGAATATAAAATATATTTAAACCATTTTTTTCAATGATTTATGCATCCTCATGTTCATTTAATGGAAAATATGGGCATGGTTTGAGAGAACATGATCCATGATGAGCTTGTTTCGAGTAATTTAACAATATCAATGGGTTACTTCATAATGATCGTCAATTTTTGTGTCATATTTGCTGAACCATATTCATAATTTATATATTTGTCCTTAATATCATATATATTCATCCAATATATTTTATAACCATCCATGAAAGTAAGTGGTGAAAAATGAAAGTCGTCATTCATGGAGGTGGTAATATGCACATACACACAAGTGAAGTTTTCATTTTCTAATGAATGAGAGGGAGGTAGAAAATGGATTATCTTTTAAGAATATTAATCATTATATAAATAAAATATTTATACATTAAATCCATTTTTATAACCATACATTAAAGTTAGTGGTTAAAAATTAAAGACATCGTTCATAAAGTTGGTAATTCACATGTACACATGGGCGACGTTTTCATTTTTTTGATAGGTGGAATGAAATAAAGGTAGATAATGATTTATATTTACAAAATCATAATTATTTCATAAATATAATATTTATTCAATAAATTAATTCTTAAAACTATACATTTGTAACATTCCAGCCCAGGGTCCACTTAAAATGTGCCTCGAGCCAGTGAATCACATAGCCTCAAGCATGCCTCAACGTACACCAGATGTTACCAACTAGTAGTGAGTGTGTAAGGATAGTAGAATAGGGAGATTATACCCTCATTTAAAATTAGTAGAGTGGATAAAACAATAACATACAATAGATGAATCATATATAAATAGACATAATAATAATAAAGTGTGGAAGTGTAAATAGATAATTGAATAATAATCAAAATCCACAAGGCAGTGTCATATACATAGATGCATGGAATGATGATATAAAAAGGGAAATAGAGGACATGCATATAAAATCATGCTATAAAAAAGTAAAAAAAGACCAAAAATATGCTCCAATAGCATCCCATGTATATGCTTGGTCCTCTGCTCCTATAATATATCTATAATAAAAAAATATCAACAACCTATATCAGGGCCTTTTCCCATACTCGTACCTACAATTATATAATATTCTCGGGTACCAAAGGCAGCTTGAGTATAGTGTGAGATAAAAATCTTATTAGGCCACCACCAATGGTGTCTAAAAGTAATACAAGTAGTTCTCATAACTAAACAGTGTGAAGGTAATAAATCAAATAATCGACAATGTTGAAATAAATAACCAGCCCGCTCAGGTTCCTATAGGATACCTGGAGGGTCTACCTACTTCGTATCATGGCTGGTGTGAAGTGTGATCGGTCACTATATATATATATATATATATATATAGTAATATATATATATAGTTACATATATATTGAATCCACCTATATGAACCAAGTACGTATGGATGTAAGTAGCCAAATACTTGGAGTACTAGTTGTTGGATAGACCAGTATGTAAATAAAACATCCATAACCATTCTAATGAGCCTATAAGATCAAGAAATAGGTTACATTTCCTATATCTCATAGTGAGTGGCATATGTCATTCTCATCACTCGATATGGTGAGTGTGCCAACATATCAACACTCGAACAAGGGATGTGGTGCATAAATCCCAATGTCCATCTAGTGTCAATGGTGTGAGACATCTTGCTCAATACCCGATGTAAGGGAGCATGACACCATCATGCTCAACTAAACCCTTACAATTTTATCACAACCTATATCAAGTCATATCATATTTTTAATACAAAAACATGAGGCATTACCTCTCATGTGTCATTTTCACCTAGCCCATATATATAAATAAGGCTTAACGGTTCAATTTAAGAAATTAATAAGTAAAGAAATAATAGGCATAGCCTTTCCACCCTTTAATCACTTTATTTAAACCATTCCATTTATTTAAAGGAAAGAAAACCATCTTGTATAATCCATTCTATTTAATATATGAAATTAATTATAATAAGGGAATCCATATTGTATAAGACATTTAACATTATTAATCCATTTAACTCATTTAATTTAATAAAACATGTCAATACCATTTATAAGTTCAAAGGTATCACTTAAAGGGTGACATAGTCATCAAGTAAATTTCTTACTTGGTAAATTCCAAGGATAGGAGGTCCAAGCACTTGGTAGGTGCCTTGGGTAACTTTAAACAATTATAGAACAAGAAAAATCCGATCAATGAACCAAGTTGAATGCATGTAAGGTGATCCATCCAGATAAACAATTAACCAAAAATATAAATTCAACTTGGAACACCCATGGTGTGTCCATAAAAGATGTACACGTCCTCTAATCCACTAAAAAAAGTTCAATAGACATGTATCAAGGTGTGTTGCTCAAATTTATATGAAGAACTAAACTAAAATGTGATGCTTGGAAAAATTTGACATGTTGTATAATGGTATAGCTACATAACATCAAATCTTAGAAGGAAAATTATGAGACCGCCTACCTCAAGGCCATAGATGACTCCTCTCTCAATATCATCCTCATATTAGGAGTAGGTTGGAAGAAATCTAAGAAACAGTCTAATTCCCTAAAAATAGGGCAAAAGGGATTACACCTAAATAGTGTAATGGATACCAAGAAAAACATAGATAGGAAGCAATAGGATTTGAGATCTTTCCTTAAGGACTCTAATGTCATCGATATATATTAAATTGGACACTAGATAGGAGAGATAGATCAATTCCTAGGTTGAATGAGGTTTGATCTATGGGAGAGGAGCAGAAGGGTTGCATGTTGGAAGTGGGAGAGGAAAGAAAATAAATTAGATTTATGGATTAAAGAGGGTAATTTTAGACTCTTCACCCAAAAACACAAGGGAGAACGGTTTGGCCTAATGGTTGGGCCAAACCATGGGAAAATTGTGCTCTATTCACAACATCAAAGGAAAACCCCACATAGTTTGGTGCACGGTTTATCTAACCATGCGAAAACCATCGAAAAACAGATGTCTAAGAATGTATACAGTACCACACGGTTTTAAACAAACTGTGAGGCCCCCAAGTCTCCACTGTCTATAACAGCACAGTTTTCGAAAAATCATGCGGGATGGGATGCATGGTTTCTCTTAACTGTGTGGTCCAAATTTTTCTTTCCATTTTAGGGATTTGGGCTCTAAACGATCCCCAAACACACCCAAGACCTCCTTGACTTCATTAGGAATCATTATTATGGTTGTTTAAAGTAATTTAAAAGTAAAAAATTGATCCATACCTTCATGAAAAGATAGTTCATTGTAACATTACCTCCTTAAATAAACTCATCCTTGAGTTGGCATTATGAGGGTAAAGAGGTACTGTTAGAAAATATTTCTGGACACTGAGCTCGTATATCAACTTCCCATTCCCAGGTCGTCTCTTCTACTTGTCTGTGATGTCATAGAACTTGTACTAGAGGAACTAACCTACCTCAAAGTGTATTCACACTCTGATCCAAAATATGAACTAGATACTCCTTAAAGGAAGCATCTACATCTATCTCGACATCATCAGGTTGAAAGATGTGTGACGAGTGTGGATAATATCAATGAAGCTGAGATACATGAAGGAAATCATGCATAGACCAGTATTTATGAGGAAGTTCCAACTAGTAAGCCACTAGTATAATCTATTTCATAACCTTAAAGGGTCCAAAAAACCTCTATAAGATCTTACCCTACCACTGAATATGTTTATGGCCCAACCTAGGTGAGACTCACAAGAAAACCAAGTCTTCATCCTCGAAATCGAGAGGTCACTGGTGTCTATTGGTATAAGACTGCTATCTGGACTGAGTTTTCATCATGTTCTTTCTGATCAGTTGGACTTTCTCTTTAGTCTCCTAAATGATATGTGGTGTAAGCATAGATTTCTCCCTTGCCTCTAGCCAGCACAGAGTGACTAGAAAGGCCTTCCATATAAGGCTTCATAAGGATCTATCTTTATGGTAGACTAAAAGTTATTATTATAAGAAAACTCGATGAGGGGAATGTGTTTCTCCTAAGAACCCCCAAATTCAAGGACACGTACAGGGAGAATATCCTCTAGAACCTGAATAATACACTCTATATGTCCATTGGTCTATGGGTGATAGGTCATGCTCAGAAGCACCTGTGTACCTAAGGGCTTCTGTAACCCCTTCCAGAACTATGATGTAAAGAGAGTGTCTCTATCAAAAACGATAGAATGAGGATCTCCATGAAGACATACAACATCCCTAGAATATATCCTTCCTATCTCATCTACCATGAATATCTATCTCATAGGTAATAAGTGTGTGACCTTCATCAAATGATCAAAAACAACCCACACTGTATCATTTCCATGAGGAGATATAGGTAATCCAATAACAAAGTCCATTGAAACATTATACCATTTCCACTCAGGAATGTACAACGGGTGAAAAATCCCTTCTATTCACTGATTTTTTGATTTCACCTAATGACTGGTTGAACATCGAGTGATGAAGCTAGAAATCTCACATTTCATATCAGGCCACCAATACTGGCATTGTAGATCTCAATACATTTTGGTGAATCCAGGGTGAATCTCCTATGTTGAGGGATGTAATTCCCACATCATCTTCTCTCTAATGTCTTCTAGGACTCATACACACCCATAGAATGGTAGGGTATCATCCCCATCCACATTCCAACATGAAGTTTTATCATCATCTGAGAAACTTTCCCTTAGTACAAGGCCCTCAAGATTATATAGTTGCCTCATTCTTACCCATTCCAGAAGAGTATAATTCGCTGATAAGGATGTGATGATAGAATGACCATGGTCCTCCTGAACCTCAATGTGAATCTCTTAGAATAATTCCATGAGATACCATTCGCCACTGGCCTCTTGAACCACCTGAGTTTGAGTCTTCTAGCTCAGAGTGTCAGCCACTGCATTTCCTTTACCAGACATATAGGAAAGATCAATATCAAATTATTGTTGGAACTCAACCCACTTGTGCTTATTAAGATTTAGATCTCAATTTTTAAATATGTTATTGAGTATTTTGTGATAATTGAACACCACAAAATGATATAAAAGTAGATAGTGTCTCCAACAACATAGAACATGAACTACAGCAGCTAGAAAGAGATCATGTGTCGGGTAATTCTGCTTCTATATCCTCAACTGATGAGACTTGTATGAGATGACTCACTCATCCTACATCAGAACAGCTCCAAGCCTGATACTTGATGCATCATAGTATACTTTATAGGTCCTACCTGGATCTATAAGAATCATTATCAGTGCTAACTTCAATATTCCCTTCAACTCCAGAAAGGATGTTTCACAAGCTTCTGACCATTTGAATTTCACAACCTTATTTGTCAAGACCGTAAGTGGTGATGCAAGGACTAAGAAATTATGGATGAATCATATATAATATCCTGCTAGCCCTAATAAAATCCAAATGTAAAAGGCATTCATGGGATACTCCTAGGAAACTATAGCTCTTACTTTCTCTGGGTCTAGTGAAACTCCTAAATCCAAGTTGATGTGACCTTGGAAGTGTACTTTATCGATCCAAAAGTGGCATATACTGAGATTATCATGGAGATAATTCTCTCCCAATTTACTCAGAACGATATCAAGATGCGTTGAATGGTCGTGTCTAGAGTATGAATATACTAACCTATTTCCAAAAAGGTATAACAGGAATGAATCCAGATACGGGTAGAAAACTCGATTAATTAGAGACATGAAAACAGTAGTTGCATTCATAAGTCTAAAAATAATGACCAAGTACTTGTATAGACCATACCTAATCCTGAAGGTTGTGTGAGGTATTTCTGATGACCTGAAACACACCTGATGATATCCCAACCTCAAAAATATCTTTTAAAACTCTCTTATTACTTATATTTGATCAAAGATGTCATCCATTCAAGGCAGTGGAAACTGATTATTTACTGTGAGATGGTCTAATTGGAGGTAATCCTTTAAAAGTATGATGGTACCATCCTCCTTCTTAGAAAAAAGGACCAGTTAACCCCAAGAAGAACTTTTGGGGCATATAAATCCTTTAGCTTCTAGATCCTCTAACTACTTCGTAAGCTTCATAAGCTCCTTAGGTGTAATCCTATAAGAAGGAATGGTCACTGGTACTAATCCTAGCATAAGATCGATGGTAAAATATACATCTTTCACCATAGGTAGACCAAGGAATTTATCAGTAAATACATCCCTAAAACACTCCATTATAAGAGAAAAAATATCATGTCATAACCCCTAGTTATCTAAGAAGATACTTGTGATCTAAGTTGTCACACTACCCATCCTCTAATTCTTAGGCCTATCTCTAGTCGTACTGACATCCCATTCCCACTTATGCATGTTCCTAACACTCTATAGTAATAGAAACTTCACCCTATGATGATAACAGTCAATATGGGCTCAATAGAGAACTAACCATTTCATCCTGATGATTATGTCAAAACCCATCATGTCGAGGATGAATAGATTCCATGTGAAAAGGTATCCACATATCTCAAGGATAAAATCCTTAAAATGGTGAATTACCTCTAATCAGATACCTAATGGGTTTTCTAGCATCATAATTCCATGAAAGTTATCAACCTTGAATCCCAGACTCTTAGTGATTGCCTTAGATATAAAGGAGTGAGACACGCATGTTTCAAATAAAGAAAACACTAAAGTGGTGGATACTAAAATAGTACCTAATACAATAGAAGGTATAGTGATCTGATCCTCTAGAGTAAGTTGGACTACATTTAACTAGCATGTATTGTGGCCCTGAGTCACTACCTGACTGCCCTGAGCATGCCTTCCCTATTGGCATGAAAAATCATAAGTCGAATTTCCTCAACCTCGACTACCACCTCAGCTTGGTTGGTCAGTGGTATTCCAGCTGCCTACTTGTCATGATCTTACTGGCCCAACTTCTGATCATGGAGTGGTTTTAGATCCCCACTCTCTAGGTACTAAAGGAAATGTTCTACAGAAATGTTGGATATGGACCATCCTATCGTAGCCTTTTCATTCCACTGGATCTCATAAGCAGTGAGTCATAGTGTGTCCCAGCTTCTGACACTACTTAAAAATCAGAAATATGTTAGTACGAGGAGACTGATTATTTCTACCTCCATGAGCAACCTCAAAATGCCTCTTTCTCCCAGAAGAAAACGTATTGATAGATCTAGGTGTCTAACCTCCCTAACTCTCAGCATTATCTTCCCTCAAGTTTTTCTCTGTGATAAGGTCTTGGATGAGGATTTCAAAAATTGCAGTCATCCTGAAGACATTAACCTACAACCAAATGGATTATACCAGCCTATCCTCAAATCACATGGCAGTCATAAGATCATCACTAGCTGGAGTAGGAGTGAACCACTATAGCTATATAAATCAAGTAAAGTATTACATAAGGGACATACATCCTTACTAAAGGTTCATGAATTCTCTAGATCTGTTAGCCCTAAAAGTTTGGTGAAAAATAGTCATTGAAGATCATCTGGAAATCTGGCCAGATCATATCTCTATATCAATCCACCAGGGTGATAACATCCCACCATCGCTTAGCATAATCGTTCAGTATATACACATCTAGTTTTACCATCCTCTTTGGAGGTGTATCCATATGCTCGAATATAGATAATAATACTTCAAGCTAAGAATCAATAACATGAGTTCTTCCATCCCTCAAAAATGTGGGAGGATGATTCTATTGTAACTACCGAGTCAACTCTGTCATACTTGTGGCAGGTCAAAAAACATCTTACATATTATGAAACATTTGTAGAAATCCCTCACAGAATTGGGCATTGGTACCCATATCAGTAAAAGGGTGAGGTTCCGCATGTGTCACTATATGAGGAATCAATAGAGCCTCAGGTCCCACCACCTCAGGTACAAGGTCATCTGCACCTTCAGGGCATGCGATTGTAGGATGTCATGTCGGCATAATGCTCCAATTCCAAACACATACCACATAAGAGATTTAATCAACTAAAAAAATTTCAGATAGAAAACTTGAATAGGTATAAATCCTTCCTATAGAAAAGATCATTCATCTCTACCTGCTTCAAAATCTAGGTATAAAATATAGAAGATACCATAATGTCCATCAGAACATAAGAGATACCCCACTACCCACTACTAAGGTCGGGTTTGGATCTTAGTCTCTATTTTTCTTATTTAAGATGGTTGTTCTTACTTTATAATTCATATTCATTTTAAATTGTGCTAGTTTAAGTATTTAAACCTCTTTAAATGGTTGAATTATATGGATTATCATTTCTGATCCACAAGGTCCCATACTTCTTATGAACCAAAATATTCTATCCACTAAACCCATACCATAACATGTTCCAGCCCCTGCGACCAATGGTCCATGGATCAACGTTAATTGGATTCTTAAGGTGTCTTATTTAACCTATTCAGGAAAACATTATTAGGTTAAGGCAAGAACTTTAAGTATCAATTATTTTTTCCAATCCTTGCAAGAAGTTTCAACTTAATTCAATACATAATCAAGGAACTAACAATGTGCAATAGTCAAATGCTTTCTGAAAATAAACATGACATGGAAAAATGCATGGAATATTAGTCCTATTGTGATTATAATGGTTTATGTAATGAAGCGCCCTCATTTCATCAGGACTAGGTAAAAGAAACAATCATTTAAATAATACCAATATAATAATATCATAAATCAAATGTGTCACCCAATGGTGAATTTTTATCAACTAGAAATGGCCTAATAAATAATAATAATTTCCCATCCCAGGTAATTTAGGATTCCCCTATACATGGCTTAGCTAAGTCCAGGCATAGGGTCATTTCCAAATTCCTTTAACTCCTAGTCTCCTATCTAATACCAAAACAGTAAGACGAAGGAAATAAATAAAGGCTCAAATTCCACTTTGTAATGTTCTGACTCAGGGTCCACTCAAATCTTGCCCCGAGCTGGTGGGTCATATGTCCTCAAGAACGCCTCCCCATATGACAGAGGTTTCCGACTAGTATTGAGGGTGTTAGGGTAGTACAATGGGGATATTATAACCTCATTTAAAAGTAGCACAGCAGATACAATAAAAAAATACAATAGTGGAAACATATATAAACATACATAATGATAATAAAGGCAAAAAGTGTAAATAGATAACTGAATAATAATCAAAATCCACAAGGCAGTATCATATACATGTATGTATGGAATGATTATTTTCAAAAGTGTAATATGGTATAGGAATATACAATCATTCTATACAAAAGTAAAAAAAAGACCAAAAATCGGTGCCACTAGCATCCCAAGCATATGCTCAGTCCTCTACTCCAATGCTCCATCTACAACCAAAAATATCATAAATATAATCTTCTTGAGTACCAAAGTCAACCTATGTAGGGTGTGAGATAAAAATCTCAGTAGGCCACCACCAATGGTGTCTATAAGTAATCCAATCATTGCTCATAACTAAACAGTGTACAGGTAATAAATGAAATAATCGGCAATGATGAAATAAATAATCATCCCACTCAGGTTTCTATAGGACACCGGGAGTTTCTACCTTCTTCAGCTCATGGATGGTGTGAAGTCTAATCAATCACTATATATATTTATAGTAATAATATATATATATATATATATATTTCATCCACCTATATGAACTAAGTACATGCAGACGTAAGTATCCATATACCTGGAGTACTAGTTGTTAGATGGACTGAGGTATAAATCAAACATCCATAACCAGTCTAACAAGCCAATAAGCTCAAATAATAGGGTACATTACCTACATCTCATAGTGAGTGGTACTAATCATGTTCTTCATTAGATATGGTGAGTGTGACAATATGTTAACACTCGAACAAGGGACGTGTTGTGTAAATCCCAACATCTAGCTAGTATCAATGGTGTGAGATTTCATGCTCAACACCCGATGTAAAGGAGCCTGATACTTTCATACTCAACTGAACTTTTACCATCATATCACAACCTATGTCAAAGAATATCATATTTATAATACAAAAACATGAGGCATTACCTCTCATGTGTCATGTTCACCAAGACCATATATATAAATAAGTCTTAAAAGTTAAATTTAAGCAATTGATAAAGAAAGAAAAAATAGTAATGAACTTTCCACCCTTTAATAATTTCATTCAAACCATTCCATATATTTAATGGAAATCAAACCATCTTGTATAATACATTCCATTTAATACATGCAATTCATCCTAAGAAAGGCATCCATCTTGTATAATTCATTCCACATTATTATTACATTTAACTCATTCAATTTAATAAAACATGGAAATACCATTTATAAGTTCAAATGGGTCACTTAAAAGGTGACATAATCATCAAGGTAATTTCCTAGTTGGGAAATTCCAAGGATGGGGGGACCAAGAACTTTGAGGTGTTTTGGGTATCTTTAAACAATTATACAACAAGGGAAATTTGATCAATGAACTAAGAAGAACACATTAAAGGTGATTTGGAAATATAAACATTTAAACAAAAAAGATAAATTCATCTCATAACACTCTTGGGGTGTCCATAAAAGAGGTAAACATCCGCTAATCCACTAAACAAGGTTCAATAGATATGTATCAAGGTGCGTTGATCAAATTGATATGAAGAACACAACTAAAATGTGATGCTTGGAAAAAGTTAGTGTGAGGCACAATGGCATAGATACAAAACAAAAAATATCATGGGTAAAATAATGATATCGCCTACCTCAAGTTCTTAGATTAATCCTCATTCGATATCAGCCTTAGATTCAGAGTAGGTTGGAAGAAACCTAAGAAATGTTCCAACATCCTAAAAATAGGGGAGAAGGGATTTCACCTAAATAGTGAAATGGATACCAAGAGAAACTTTTATAAGAAGGGATAATATTCAAGAGATCACCTTAAGGAATCCAATGCCTTTGATGGATTTTGAATTAGACACCAGATCAGAGAGATATCTCAATGCCTATGTTGAAGGTGATTTGAGCCACAGGAGTGGAGGAGACGGGTTGCATGCTAGAAGTGTGTAGGGAAAGAAAAGAAAATATATTTAAGGATAAAAGAGGTGAATTTTAGACTTTTCACCCAAAAAAATGAGTTATCATGGTTTGGATACATGGTTTTTTCAAACTTTACTCCATTAATTACTTCAAAGGGGCACCCTACATGGTTTATATAACTGTGCGCAAACACTGAAAACCCCACTATCCAAGAATTCCTACAGCACTGCACGGTCATGCACCATGGTTCACACAGTTTTAGACAAATTGTGTGGACCCAATCTATTTGTTATCTTTAACCACACAATTTCAAACAAACTTTGTGGGATGGGCTATACAGTTTCTCCTAACCGTGTGGCCTAGTCTTTTCTTCCCATTTCAGGGCTTCAAAAAAGACCCAGACACACATGATACCTCCTTGACATGATTAGGAATAATTATTAGGTAATTTTAAATGAATTTAAACCCAAAAAAATTATTTTTTTTCCTTTTATAAAATATGGGTCATTTACCATTTAAGTCATTGATGAAAAATGAAACATGTCATCCATGGAGGCGGTAGTCTGCAGGTATGCATGGGTGACATTTTCATTTTTCAAATGGATGAGAGGGGAATAGATAATGGTTGTACAATGAATATAATAGAATTTTACTATACAAATGATTTTAATTTAATTATTTTAATATATTTAAAATAGTTTTGGAAGAGGATGGATGATAAAAATATAGAAGAGAAAGTTAGGGAGTGGATAATACTCACATTCAGAGTTTGAGTCTTCTCTTTAAAGACTTATTCAAATTGGAGGAATTGGGATACTTTATTGTAACCAAGGTATAAAAAAATGTAAATGGTTTCTATTATAGTTAAAATGATTAGTATTTAAAGTAAATTTCAAAGTATAAAGGTTTGTATTGAAGAGGGTGAAAGTGAGATCCTTTTATAAGAGAGAGAGAGAGAGAGACTTTTCCTTAGAATTAAATGGTAGGTGATCATTAAAGAGGGAATCACACGGTATTTAGGTGAGTTAGGTAAGTAAATGTTGGTTATATATGTAGGTATAACTTTACAACCTAAAATAGTTATTCTAGAAGGTATTTTTTTCAAGTTAATTTAGTAAAATTTGAGCTACTTTATATTACTCATTTTTACTCTTATTAAATTTGATTGAAAATAGACCATGGTAATAATTTATTATTAAAAATATATGACTACCCATATTACCAAATTTATATTTTATTATTCCAAATTTGAACTCAATTTAATATAATTCAATTTCTAAGTATGGTAAAAATTAATTTTAATAAAATTATGTTTAAATAATAAAAAAAAAATTAGAAAAATAATACTTAGTTTTAAAAATATTAATAATAGGTTTATAAATTAATATTTTTATTTTAAATATATTATTTTAATAATTAAATACATATTTGATGATGTAAAATGTTTTGTAAATTTTTAATTTATTCTTATATCCTAATGATGTCATACAATTTGTGGTATTTATTCTTATACCCAAAGGTGAGTCGTTTCTAATTTTTTTCCCAGTTTTTCCAGTTTCACCCCTTCTGAAGTAAATTAATTTTGAAATTGTATTTAAGAGGTTTTGGGGTCATTTTAAAGGATATAAAATATATCTTTAATTCCTAACACTATGAGGACTTTAAATGGTCAAAGTGTGCGGTCTAGATCGTGATCCAACTTTAATGGTCTTGAAACCATTTTCCTCCATTGATATAGGATTTAGCCTTTTATAAAGTTGAGACCCTTACTCCCTTGTGAATTTCCTTTCTCCTTGATACCGAGGCACCAAGAACCTTTCTTCTCTGAGTGATCGTGCATTTGTGCCATCGGTTTGAGTTTCTCCCCAAGGAGTTATCTTGATGCTTGTGCACCCCCTGTTTGGTGCAAGGAGGAAGTGTTGATTGTCTATTCTTCAAGGTAGGAATCCCTTTATCCATATATTATTTGTGTATCATGTGGGTTGGGTGTAATAGTGTCACCTTATTATTACAGTTGAACTCAATTTTAATTAATTTTGTTACGAATATAATTGGATTTGTCACCTTAAAATAAATGAGGGGTGGGAAGATGATGATAATAAGGTTGTTTGGACCTGTTACTATATTCATAAATGAGGGTATGAGAAGATTATTATGATAATTTCTTTTTATCTATTATCCTTTATACATGTTGTGAAATTCATCTGTTTTACACCTTCTGAAAATCATGGTTGTTGGTGGTCTTTGTTTGCGCATGGGTGGAGACTTGTGGATGTTTGATTTTGTTTTTGTATTGAATGATTATATATGAATTAAACTGATTAACCACTTATATATGAATAAATAAATGGATTCCGTGGGATTATATACCATCTGTGATCACCCCTAAATTATTAAAGTGTAATTAGATAACCGGTATTGGCTAAATCTGAGTACACCTTGCTTGTTGGTGTGGTTGTGTGTTGTGTGTGGTTCTATTCAGCCTTGTATCTATGGGGTGGTATGGGTGGTTTAATGTAATCTAAGGTTGAGAGATTGATTGATTGTGTAATGGAGTAATAGTTTGATTCATTGGGACTACAATTGGGTGGTGTTTTGTTTGTGGGGCTGGGTGTGGTGTGTTTATAAAGATGGACTGCTGAGAATGGTTGTGCTCTTATGTGTTGTTGGGTGTGGCTTTGAGTTGGGGGCTTGTTGTGTTGAGAGTATGTATTGGTATGTATGACTTTGAAGAAATATGGTGTTACTTTGTATAAGAATTTCACCTAGAGTTTCTCATGATTGGTTTTAATATTCCATGAATGGTGTTAAATAAAAGGGAATGTAAAGTGGGTTGTTTTACTATGTGGTTTGTTATGTGGTGTGTTTGGTGACTCTTCACTTTTTGAAAACTATTTCTTGAGTTGTTCTGGGTAGTTTCTCTGATAGGGATGAAATTAATAAATGAATTTCTTAATACATAATGATAATTGGTTAAATAAATTGTTTGGGGTTACGAATTGAGTATGGATTATTGTGTGGTTGTGCATATAGAGGTACCAAAAAAGGAAGTTTTGTGGGTTGGTCATTTGTTTAGAAAATCCATAGGTTGTGATGAGTGTTTGATACCTATATATATACTTTTATTTCCTTATGATTTCCATATTCACCCTACCCTTGTTGAGTACTATGTGCTGAACACCCCCATTACTATGGGGGAGGATGTCTTTCTCAAACATCCCGGTGGGAGGATAGATGGTTGTGTTGGGAACAAGTTGGATGATGAAGTTTTTGGATGAATGAAGTATTGTATTTTGTTGTCAAGGAAGTTTGAGAAGAAAGGAAATCACTTCACTTTGTATAAGTGGGTGATGAAAGACAGGAAAGTTACAATACTTTCCACAGTAAATATGATGATGCTTTGCTAATTTGTATTTCACACAGATCATAATTTGGTTGGAGTACTTTTGATTCAATCTTTATGAATGAAAGGGGGATAAAAGATGTGTCCAATCAGCATGGTTGGTCTTGCATAAGTAGGTGTCTAATGTGGCACAGTTTCCCAGTGTTTGCCAAATTTTTGGGGTCAAAAATTTGGAGTTGGGATAGCATTAAGAAAAGTGGATTTCCTTGAAGATATCATCAAAATATGGAAAAGTAATTTATTTCACTAAGATAGGATTCATGAAGTAGATTTTGTGAACACATGAAGAATTTTGACGGTTTTCTTTGTGATTACGATGAGCATTGAGAATGGTCGAGGAAAGGAGCATTGCGGGTGAGAATTGCGATGGTGAAAGTGAAGAACATTGAAGTGGAGAAAAGTAAGAAGGAGCATCATAGCGGTGAAAAGGATTTGAAATAATGCTTCATGATTATGAAAATATTTTTGAATCTAGAAAATAACCAAGGTGCTTCACTAAATAGAGTGAATTTTGGTAGAAATTTTGGAGCTCTTCAATTTGGTGTTGACATGGTTCTGCGGTGGATGGAAGGTTCTAGAGTTGGTGGGAAAAGCCTATAAATAGGCCTCTACCCCCTCAAGAAAATCATAGAGAATTAATGATAATTTTAGAGCTCTCAAGTTGCGAAGAAGGTTCGTGGAGAAATCAAGCTTTGCGAAGGCAGTAAGCTCTATGAAGGAAAGGAGATTTGTGGCGAGCCGTTGAGCTTTGTGAAAGAAGTGAACCTCACAAAGACCAATATATGCTTCGAAAAATAGTGATCTATGGGATCTAGTGAGCTTTGAGAACTAGGGATCTTTGCGAACTAGAGTTCTCTGCGAAGCTAGGAGCTTTTTAAAGGAGTTATGCGAAGGAGCTCTGCGAGCTGAAGATTTGAGTACCCAAATTAAGTGAGAAGTTCTTTCAAGTGGATCAAGATATGACTGGGGTATAAGACTTATTATTACAAAGTCCAGGTAGTTCCTATCATCTTCTGGATAGGAAAGAGAATATTTGTTTTCAAAGATTAGATTTGAGAAATTTGGTCAAGAAGCACATAGATATTACTTTACCCTATTTGTGCTAAGAGGGTGCATACATACTTGATTATTATCTCCCAAGTACTACATGAGTGAAAGGGAATATCCTACTCATTTTATTCCACATCAAAGTATTTTTTTTATAGTGGATTATGTGGCACTAGATTATTTTTGTACCATACCAAGGATGTAGTTACTCTTTTTGAGTAGTGAACCTTGCAAATCTTGTGTTCCTATGGTTGTGTGTGTTCAGTGGGTAAATAACTCTTTAAAAGAGGCGAATGTCATTTCAAAAGTAAAGGAAACATAAAAAATAAAATATATCATTGATTCACCCCTCCCCCTCTCATTGATACTTATATCCTGACGGGGAACTTTATGATGGCCACCCACCCTTCCCTTATCCCTCTTCTAGGTGGTGATAACCTAAGCTTCTTTAGGAAGTTTATGGTTTGTGAGGCCCAAGTGTGTGCTATAAAGTTGTTTTTCCCAGGTGTCTTTGGGATGTGATGTGTTGTTCTTTCCCAATTGTCTTCGGAGTGAGGTTTGGTTTGTGGCCTAGGTGTCTGCAGGTAGGATGTGATTTGGTTTGCGGCCTAAGTGTCTACAGGTGGTTTGTGATGTGGTTTGTGTTTGGAAGAGGTGGTAGTGCCAGGAAATTTTTCATTAGGGTGTGAGAGTGGCTAATCTGTGGGAAAGTGGTGCGGGGTACCCTATCATCGATGTTCTTATTATATTACTTTACTTTAATTCTATTATTTGGTGAGAGTTCCTTGGTGAGGTTAGGGTGGTTAGTATACCTTGTTAGGTGATGTTGGTTTCTATTATTTTCTCAAAGGGGAATTAGTATTCTTCTCCCACTTATGCACCAGAAACTTTGGATTTTCCTACTGAGTATACTTGTATGCTCACCCTACATATGTAAAACTATTTTCAGGTTTCCAGGAGGGTTTTTGGACTATACTGGACCCTACTATCTTGGATCTTTATAGTTTTTGTGTTGCTTATTAGCTTATTTTTGGTACTTAACTTGGATATTTTTTGTATTTCAGTAGTTTTATTTGAAAACATGCATGTGGGATGGATTTTGGTTTTACTTTTTATATATTTCTAGGAGTTTTTTTGGGGGATGGACCATATTATCTCTCAGTCATGTTTTACTTAAAAAGGGTAATTCCTTCCATTTTGATAGATTATATACCCTTGGAATTGGTTTCTACCTCGGGGCCTACTAGAGGTGGGACTCAGGGGTCGTTATCTCCTCTTTTTCATCTTGAATAAGGAAGGTTATGACACATCACCTTCCACTCTCCAGGTTGAAGAAGCAGGTCATGACAGAATGGTATCAAATCCTGGTGGTTGAGAGATAGGATGGAGTTCGGAATTAGGAATAGTGAGGATTGCATGGGTTGGTAGGGAAACAGTGTTAGGTGATCTTGGTGTAGAAAATAGGCTAGGGAATACTGGCTTAGACATGTAATTTTAGGACCCCCATGATCTGATGCAATGACTCTGAGTGTCACAAACCATCCCCCGAGGCCCATATCGTGACTACCCCAAGCCTGCCTCTCAAAGTCCAGGGGCTGGAGACTAGCACTGAAGGAATTATACCATGAGTGGGAGACATTTTCCTGAATACCTGAACACAATTACACACACAACCACATCCCAAAAATCTGGAAAGGAAAACATGCATGCCACTAAAACAACAACTGAGTAAAGGTATAAGCTACAAGTCAAATGGGCCAGAATACAAACCCAACAAAAGACAAACTAAAAACATGAAAGTACAAAAGATATTTGAAAAATTCATCCAAAGGGTAACCCCACTAGGAAGGTAGGAAAGGAGTGGCTTCTAGAAGTTATATAAGTAAGTCCTGCCTGTCGTATCTCACTGGGCACCACCTTGTCCGAGACCACTAAGGTCTTTATCGAATCACCTATCGTTTTCACTAGACACAATAAGTGAAGGCGGAGCCTATGTAGGGGTGAGAAACATAATACTTAGTAAGGACCCCTAAAAAAAGGTAAATACCCTAAAAGAAGTTATGCACAAGGTATTATCATCCCACGCAGTTATAATCTAAATTATGGAAAGAAATACTATCAGTCGTAACACTGAACACCTTGGACTACCGAGGTACTCATCCCTTATGAGTATCATGGGTCTGTTGGGTCACTAAGATCCACTCCCCATCATGGGTCTTCCAAGTCACTAAGAGCTGCTCCCCAATTAGGTCTTTCTAACTGGGTCACATAGACCCTCTTATAGCTAGGTCACACAAATCACCTTATAGTTGATCCACATAGGGCTGTTTATAGCTAGTCCGCATATGGGCCACTTATAGAAGGTTCACATAGAGCCTATTGTATATTTTTTACATATAGCTTCTTGTAGATGGTCCATATAGGGATAATTTTGACTATTCCACATAGGTACACTTATCATCTATGCCTTTAGGGTCACTGAGACCCGCTCGTTAGCAGTTTTTGGGTCTCAGCTAGCCACAAGATTCCCGCACATAGCACACTTGATTCCTAGAGAATCCACTCCTCAATACATTACTCATATCTCAAATTCTATAAAAATCCCATTATATCAATCTAAAATTACTTCCTCATCACGAGGGTTCCAACTCCGCAAACGTCTCTTCAATCGGGCATACAGTTTGGACGTTATGATCGTTTTTCTGAAAAGGGGCTAGTCGAGTCTCGGTCCGGTCTGACTCGGTCAGACTGACCTGAACTAACCTAGCCTACTAGGCAGGAAAGCCTGCTCTTTTAGGATACCAAGGGTATACTACCTCTTAAATATTTTCCCGCTATGAGTGGGTTGTCTTACCACACATGGACGCAGCGGTGGTCGCCACATCCGGTCCCAGTCAACACAGCGAATACACTGCGTGACCACCCCAAGGGTCACTACAGGGCCCACCTACAATAGTCTGGTTAGATTGTGTCCCTTCATCCTGCGTGATGTGGCTCGGTGCTCCTTCATCAATTCTGTCACCACTGGCCGTTGTCGGCTTCCTATCCCACCGCCCATGGTTGATGTCATGATCCGCCTTGCTGTTGCGGCGCGCCGTCAAACACGCTTCCCCTTTCTCTTTCGCGGCCAGATGGGGGATCCTTTTCCTGGAACGGCACTCTTCTATAACTGTGGTTCTGAACTGCCACAGACCTATGGTTGTGGCCTTCCGGCCTGACGTGGCACCCTATTGGCGTCGCAGTTCTGAATCTCCACCAACTTCCTGTCGATGGCCTCCTCCGCTATGGCACGTGTTGCCTCATGCACCGCCATGTGCTGCCACCGCACACTTTTGTCATCGATCTAATGTTTCTTCCATAAAGAACACAAGAAATCCCATGGAGGAGGATCCCAATCCTTGTTTGTGTTTTCCCATACCCTCCGCCTTAGAGTTTTAAAACCATTGAGATAGATTTAAGGTTATATCAAGTTAAACCCCAAATCTAAACCCCAAGATCAAACAACCCTCCCATAATAACAAACAACCCATGGATCAACCTTTTCATGGATTTACCACAATAATTTTTTAGAAAGAAAGAACGGGGAAATAAGTATCAATCACAAGACACACTACCTGGTTGGAACTCTATCACAGGAAGAATATGTCGTCAAAGTTGATCCGCCTGTGAAGGTCCTCGATCCATCATTGAGGGTGGGATCTCTAGAAGCGGAGGGATAGTGATCAAGTCGTTGGTGATCTTCATTCATCATTTTTCAATGGAAATCCTTCAAATATTCATATTGTTTCTCCCAACATTTTAAATACACACCCCCAGTTAAAACATTAAAGGAGGAAACGCTTTTCTATTACCATTACATTGCAATGTTGTTACATTGTTTCATTTATGAAACAGTGTTTCGGTTTTGATGAGTTACAATGCTGTTTTGCTGCAACAATTTCTAAAGTTCAAAATAAAAATAAAATAATCAAGTTTATTTCATTTTAATTTTTCTTAAAATTCCCAAAACCCATCTTTAACCCTCGACCTGCACTAATTGAGATTAAGAGCTTCCTAATAGAAACATGTACTCACGAGCTCAACGCTACTCTTGGATTTATAATTTGAGTTAACATTTAGGATTTATAAGGATTTGAAAATAAAATAATTATTACTTAATTATTTTATTTACATCCAAAAACTAACTTCCACTGTTGGCCAATGCCAGCCAACATTAAGGCCTTTCTAGTTGAATCTCGACACTCTGAGTTCAACGGTGCCCTCGTATTTTTTATCTGGGCACTGGTTTAAAAGTTATAAAAACCTTCTTGTGTGATTATTTAATAAACCTCAAAAATATTTCAAAAATACATTTCGGCCACTCCCGGCCTCGAAATTATGTTCTATCTCAAAGCCTGGTCTCGAAATAAACCCATTTAATTTTCTAAAATTTTACATAGAATTTTGGGTTATTACATTACTCCCCCATTTTAGGGATTTACGTCCTCGTAATCCAAAATAAAGGCTAATCAAATAAATAGGGGTACTCAGCACGAATCTGAGACTCCCACTCCCACAGTCTCTCCTAGATATTCTCGTACTGCCAACAAACACGCACCAGAGGAATCGACCATCCATAAATGATACTCTATTATCGATCCTATATCTCCACTGGGTACTCTACAAATATCTCCCCATCATAAATCTCCATCTTTCCATGTTCGATGATTTGAGAATGGTTGTGCATGTATATCCTCATCTAGGATATGTGGAAGATGTCGTGCACCCTCTCTAACTACGGAAATAGTGATAAACAGTATGCCACCTCTCCCACTCTACGTAGTATCAGGAAAGGTCTGATGAACCTCAGAGATAAATTTCCACCCTAGATAAATCTATGTATCCCTCGTTAAGGAGATACTCATAAGAATATGTGTTCCACATCCTCGAACACCAAGGGTATCCATAGCCTATCAGCATAAGACTTCTTTTGGCTCTGTTCAGTCTTCATCTGCTCTCAAATGACCTGCACCTTCTCAGTGGTAGCATGTACCATCTCTGGACCCATGATTGTTGACTCCCCTGGGTCTATCTAGCATAATGGTGACCTGCATGTTCATTCGTACATTGCCTCGAATGGTTCCATACTGATGGTGGAGTGGTAGTTGTTTTTGTACAAAAACTCCACCAGTGGTAGGTGGTCCTCCCAAATGTGACCAAAATCGAGGATGCAAGCATAAAGCATGTCTTTCGAGGTCCGTATGGTCTACTCCATCTGACCATCAGTCTCTGGGTGAAAGGATGTGATCAAGCACAGCTGAGTCCCAAAATCCTCATATAATCCCTTCCATAACTGGGATGTAAAGTGTGAATCATGATCTAAGACTATTCTAGATGGTACTCCATGGATTCGAATGATCTCCAACATGTAGAGGTGTCCCAAGATCTCTACTGAACCCTTCTCTCAAATGGGTAGGAAGTGGGATGACTTGGTGAGTTGGTCTACGATCACCCAAATGGTATCATGCCCCCCCCTAGATGTATGAATTAAGCCCGTTATGAAGTCCATAAATATTCCATCCCAATTCCACTCTAGTACCTCAAGGGGTTGTGTCAAACCTACTGGAACCTGGTGCACATCCTTCACTTGCTAACAAGTGAGGCATCTCAAGATAAACTCTGCTACTACCTTCTTCATCCCCAGCCACCAGTACTAACGTTGGAGGTCCTAGTACATCTTTTCCACACCTTCAAGTACTGCCAAAGGGGATATATGGAACACCCTTAACACCTCATCCCTCAAATCCACTAGTACTACTGTGTGTCCTCTGAAAAGTTTGATGTGCTCCCCACCTTTAGAATATCCAATATGGGTATTCGTTGTAGACATTTGGGCACTTGTAGTCTCGCAGCTAGCATCTCCGATTTGCGCCTCTCTGACTCGCTATAAGAGTGGAGGGGTAACTACCATATACGGTAGATAATCTACCTCAATTCTATCCACAGAGGATATCTAAAGTGTGTCCAATTTCTCTGAGGCCTCATTTAGTAGTTGTGAACTCGATATCCTACTGAGAGCATCTTCCACCATGTTCCCATTCCTAGGAGTATATGTAATACCATGAAATTCCTGGTAAATTTTTTGAAAATTAAATGGGATTATTTTGAGACCAGGATCTAAGACAGCATGTAATTCTGATTCTCAGAGTGGACAGAATATATTTTTGAACTATTTTGAGGTCTATTAAATAATCATGCAAGATGGTTTTTCTAACTTTTAAACTGGTGCCTGGATCAGAAATCTGAGGGCACTATTGAACTCATAGCATCAAGATTTTCCTAGAAAGGGCCTAACATTGGCCGGCGCGGGCCAATAGTGGAAGTTAGTTTTTGGTTGTAAATAAAATAATTAAGTAAAAATTATTTTATTTTTAAATCCTTATAACTCCTAAATGGTAACTTGTATTGGAAATCTGAGGGTACTGTTGATCTTGTGAGGGCATGTTTCCATTAGATGGAGCTTAACCTTGACCAGCACGGGTTGGGGGTGAAAGATAGTTTTCAAATTTTTTAAGAAAAATTAAAATAAAATAAACTTGATAGTTTTATTTTTATTTTTAACTTTTGAAATTGTTATAGAGAAACATAATTGTAACTCAACGAAACTGAAATGTTGTTTCATAAATGAAACAGCATAATGGCACTACAACACAACAGTAACGGAAGAGTGTTTCCACCTTTAATGTATTAATCGGAGGGTGCATCTTTGACACGTTGGTAAAAAAACTATGAATCTCTGAAGGATCATAGTTGATGAATGATGAACAATGATCACCAATTAATTGAGAACTCTCCCTCCTCTTTTTGAGAGATCCCTCCCTTGATGACGGATTGAGGACCTTCGCGGACGGATCTCCTTCAGCGATGGATTCTTCCTGTGATCTAACTCCAACCAGGTAGGGTGTCTTGTGATTGATACTTGTTTCCCAATTATTTATTTCTAAACAACAAACATAGGCTAATCCACGAATAGGTTGATCCATGGGTCATTTTTTCTTGTGGGAGGATTGTTTGAACTCGAGGTTTTGATTTTGGGTTTAACTTGATAAAACCTTAAATCTCCCTCAATGATTTTAAAACTCTAATGTGGATGGTATGGGCCAGAAAAAACAATAATCGGACCCCTATATCATGGGAGTTCTTTTTCTCTTCATGTCTAAACCTTTATATTGACGGAAACGGTGCACGGTGACAGAAAGCGGCGGCGCAGGAGGCAACGCACGCCACAGCGGAGGATGCTATTGGCAGGCGGCCGGTGGCAGTGCGAAACTGCGATGCCAACAGGGCACTACATCACATCAGGAGGCCATATCCATTGGTCCACGGTAGTGCAGGACCACGGAAAAAGTAGGGTGATGCTTTGGGTAAATGAGGTTGTGGCCATCGGGTTGTGGCGGAGCAAGTGGCGGCGTGTGGGATGGCACGCCGCGGCGGCAAGGCAGCTCGTGGCATCAGCCGCGGGCGGTGGGATGGACCGCCAGCAATGACCGATAGTGGAAGCATCGATGACGTAGCACCGAACCGCGTCACATAGAATGGAGGGTCACAGTCCAACCAGACTGCGTCATGTGGGCCCCACGGGGCAATCACGCGGTGCATTCTCCATGTTGACTGGGACCAGATGTGGTGATTGCCACTATATTCGTGTGCGGTGAGCCAGTCTACTCATAGTTAGTCGAGTTGTAGGAGGTTCTCCACCAAATGGGCGGTACCTGTGGCCTAATAGACCGGACATGTGGTTCAATGGTCTAGGTTAGATCCAGACTTGGGTCGGGTCGGTGGACCCTAGGCCGGGTCGGGTCAGACCAAACCCAACCGACCCCTTTTCAAAAAAATGGTCATAACTTCCGAACTATATGCCCGATTGATGAGCTATTTGTAGCGTTGAAACCCTCATGATGAGGAGTTTATTTTGTAATGATCTAAGGGGGATTTGTGGAATTTTATATTCTATAAATTTCTTGAGTAGTGGATTATCCCAGAATCAAGCGCGCTATGTGTGGGAATCCTACGGCTGGATGAGACCCAAAGACTACTGAAAAGCAAGTCTAAGTGGCCTTGTAGTCCTATATGATAAGTGACCCTATGTGGACTATCTAAAAGCATCCCTATGTGGACTAACTATAAGAGGCTTTATGTGAACCGGATACAAGTGGCTCTATGTGAACCAGCTATAAGCGCCCCTATGTGGACCAGCTATAAGTGGCCTTATGTGGACTTACTATAAGATGCTCTATGTGACCCAACTATAAGCATCTCTATGTGACCCATCTATAATGTCCTAAGTGGTTATAATCTCTTAGTGACCTAACAGATCCATGGTGGGGAGCGACTCTTAGTGACCCAGCAGACCCATGGTACCCATGTGGGTTGAGTACCTCAGCAGTCCAAGGTGTTCAGTGTTACGGACACTAGTCTTGCTTTCCATACTTTATATTATACCATCTTGAACTGACAATACCTTTTGAATACCTTATTTTATGGTATTTCCCTTATTTTTTGGGTTCCTTACTGAGTATTTTGTTACTCACCCTTGCACGGGCTCCACCCGCAATGTATCGTGTCTAGTGCAGACGACAGGCACTTCAATAGAGACATTGGTGGCCCCAGACTAGGTGGTGTCTAGTGAGACACGATTGGCAGGATGTACTTCTAAAACTTCCACTAGCCACTCCTTGCCTACCATTCAGGTGGAGTTCTCCAACGTTTTACTTTTTTAGAGATCTTTTATACTTTCTTATTTTCAGTTTGTCTTTTGTTGGGTTTGTATTTTGGCCCATTTGACTTGCATCTTGTACCTTTACTCAGTGGTTAATTTTGTGGCATAATTTTTTTTCCATTCCATCTTTTTGTAATGTGATTGTGTGTGTTCATGCGTACAGGTATTCAGGAAAATTCCTTCCACTCATGGGATAATTCCCTCGATGCTAGTCGTCATCCCCTAGCCTTTGGGAGGTGGGCTTGGGGTAGTCACGGCTTGGGCCCCAAGGTATGGGTCATTAAAAAGTGGTATCAAAGGATTTTGGTTCTACTAGAAGAACTAAGAGTCTGTAATTTTTTATGGGGAAATATTGTTAAGTGTTTCGGGATCATCTTTCAGGCCATGGATTCCAGTGTTGGTGCGACGGTCGACGTATCCATACACTAGGACACTAAATTCTGTTTTCAAACTCAGTACATAAAAACACTAGTTTCATGAATATTTGAGTGTTTTATCTTGACCTTTTTGAGTTAGATACATCTCACTAGGTATAATCTATTGAATGTGGTAAATATTGATCTTTTTTAGGATGCCTCCATGCAGACAGCCATCCAAGATTATGATGCACGACCATGAGGACAGCCCTCCTGGCGATGAGGTGTCAGTTCAAGAACTAGTGCTAGAGATGGCCCCACCAAGTTGCGCGCCAGTGTTACCACCACATGTTGATCAGTAGTTACTATCGGTGCTACCGGTAGAGGATTCACGTAGGCTCAGTGCCTTTCATGAGTTCTAGAGGAAGAGACCTCCCAGGTTTAGGGATGAGACTGACCCCTAGGTGGATGAGAATTTTCTGAGGTGGTTACATGAGTCTTTCATCTTGTGAGAAAACCTCTCGAACAGATGGTGATCTTAGCCATGATCCTTCTTCAGGGCTCAGTAGGTAGATGGTGGAGCTTGACTATTCAGACACATGATGATGTGACCCTCACCTGGATAGACTTTGATCACCTCTTTGGGTAGGATTTCTTCTCGTAGACATTGCGCTCTATGCACATACAGAATCTACTACACCTACAGTAGGGTAGCATGACAGTAGAAGAGTACTCATCAAGATTCACCGAACTTTCTCACTACTCTACAGACATGGTGTGAGACCTATTATTTAGGGCTCGAGCCTTTAAGCAAGGACTCCACTAGGATATTAGGGAATCCATGGTGTCTCTCAACATCCCTACTCAATATGGGGTGATAGAGCAAGACCTACTTGTAGATAGATTCCTGAAAGAGAAGGCACCGATAGCTAGAGCCACCAGTGGACACCAGGTGACAGAGTCTTCAGTGGTGGGAAACAGGTAGCAGATGCGGGGAACCAAGCAGTTCAACCCTTTTAGGGGATGACCACAAGACTCAGGGTTAGTAGTGTGGGGCTCCCAGAGTAGAGGGAGTCAGTAGAGGGCCAGGTTGTGCTTCTCATGTGCCAAGCAGGGACACATGGCTCATGATTGCCCGAATCGCTGCACAAACGATTAGCATAAGGTAGAGGGACTGCCGAGGAAGAGGTAGAGGGTCGAGAAGGGTAGTTCACAGGGAGTCAGATGTGAAAGAGGAGCAGGCAGTGTGATGGGTAGTGGAAGGAGATTTGAGTTACTACCACCACCACCCCCAGGTGGTCCACCACGACCTTAGGGAGCAGGTGTACAAGGGCGGGCTCAGCTTCAGGTGAGGGATTCCTATGACCACAGCACTCTGGAGATGATTAGAGGTGTGATCTTGGTCTTCTCTACCTTAGTAGTAGTTCTTATAGACACAGGTTCTAGTCACTCTTTCCTTTCCGCAAACCTTGTTCGAATCTCGGAGATTCAGGTAAATCCTTTGGCTCGATCCTTATGATTAGAGACTCCTATGGGAGGGGATTCGATGATTACACACTAGTTTCAGTAGTGTGATATTACTCTTGGAGGCAAGAACTTTGGATAGAAACTCTTTGTAGTAGTGTCGAGGCCTTATGAAGTCATTCTAGGTATGGATTCGTTATCCACAGTTCATGCTCAGATTGACTGTTTTAGGTGCAGAGTGCGGTTTATCTGCAGAGATGGAACCAGGTTCTCTTTTACTGGTGAAAGGGGTATTCTTGCAGCATAGGATGGAGTTTCTCGAATAATGGTGCAACTGATCACTCACCAGTTGGCTAGCCTCACCCTTGGTGCGGTGGATGAGTAGATTCATAGGCTCCCTATAGTGGTGGATGAGTACGAGGATGTCTTCCCCAAGGATGTTCCATGATTACCTCCTTGTAGGGAGGTCAACTTCTGCATCTACTTTTACCCTAGGACGGCACCAATATCTAGACCTGCATATCGGATGGCTCCAGTAGAGCTCTAGGAGCTGAGGGTGCAGCTGGAGAACTTGCAGAGGAAGGGGTTTGTAAGGCCTAGTTTTTCACCATAGGCAGCCCCAGTGTTGTTTTCCAAGAAGGTAGATAGAAGCTTGAGGAAATGCATGGACTTATGTCACCTGAACCAGGTGATCGTGAAGAACAAGAATCATCTACCAAGGATTGATAACCTCTTCAATTAGATAAAGGGAGCGAGATGGTTCTCAAATATAGACCTTAGATCAGGTTTGTAACGCCCCGGCCCCAGTTACCCAGAGTCGGTGCATTATTACATAACATTGGCATGATCACAAGAAAGATCAAATCTCGAAAGACCGACTGGTTTAGTAGCCTTGGAAACACTAGATATATTCATAAAGTTTTACATTACATCATAAAGTGAAAAACTACTACAACAACATAGTTTCCATATTCCACACTCATATCCCCACATAAAATCCCTGCAGGTCATTCATAACTTACTTCTTCACATCCTGGGAAAAATAAAACATAGAAAAGGGGTGATCTCAAATTCCCAGTAAGGATAACAATATAGCGTAAACTTTAAAAAATAATCATAAACATTTAATGCAATGTATAACTAAAACAAAAGCCTTTTAAACTTGAAATTCAACATAGTATGGAAAAAGTAAAATGAAATAATGCCATTTACTTATTCACATGGATATTCTACTAATCGAATAATCACATGCAATATCAATAACCAATTTCATAATGATGGAATGCATAATGCCAGACTATCATAACCACATAGCCAAGGCCTCGTGCCAAGACTACAAATAAGATTTTTCCAAGGCCTTGTGCCAATACACTAGTTTGTCTCATGAGACCTACCGATGCATCGAGGAGCTATAGCGGGCTCCACCCATCACTTACTAAGTCCAATGCATTCCCATATGAAAAGGTTTAAACATAACATAAACATTCGTATTAAAACTAGCATATGAAATGTCAATACTTTCTCCATAAACCATGAATGGTATAAAAATAACGCATCCACAGTCAAACATATCACAAAACCTTCAATACATTATGGAAGTTTTGTATCATAATAAATCAACTTCATATAATCATAAAATCCATCAAAGGATGTTTACATAGATCAAATCAAAACTATTTGAGAGAAATATCTCCTTTTTTTGAAATCATTTAAAAGTCAAACATTTATAAAGAAAGTAATTAAAAAGAGATTTTTGCATCAAAGTGTCCCATACCACTTTGAAACTTTTGAAAGGAATTAACATTTTAAAAACATTCATGTCCATATAAATAAATCCTTAAATGCCATTTTGAAGACATGGACATTAATTAAAAAGATTTAGAAAGATAAATCTTTAAAACATTTAAAATTCTGATTTTGATAAAAAGTACCTTTCCGAAATTCTTAAAATATTCATTTTGAAATCATTTAAAAGTAACATAATTATAAAATAAAACATTTACTTTGAAAATATCCTTGTAATCTTGTAAGTGAAGCTTGGAAAATTTTATAACAGCAGTAAATAGCCGCACCCGCCGTATAAGTTAAAAAAAATTCTTACCTTAATTTTGTCGAAAAGGTTAAAAAGCACCTTGTTTGGAAAACGACGGAAAGATTCCTTTATAAACCTCTTATAAAAAGTCATGCAAGGGTATAAATGACTTTAACACATATCTTAGTAAATAGTAAAAATGTTTTGAAATTCATTTTTAAGAAACATGGATGTGGATGATAAAGAGATCCCAGTAGATTATTACGTATAAACAACCTCGGATAATGAAGAGATTGCGAAATAAACCCTTAACTTGCACTTTTCCTTGGATGGGGTAGGTTAACCTCATGTATAATGGTGAAATAATTGTTATTAAATTATTCAATAATCATATACATTAATATGATATCATATATGATCTTTTAACATTGCTTTGTTAATAATATCATAGAATTATCGTCGTTTCAGGTGTTTACTTACTCATTTTATTTTATATGTTTTGTTATGTAAGCCATGTTTTTAATGGATAGGTTGTATATTATTCATATACAGAATGATATAAAGTCCTCAAACATCATTTTTAAATCATCAAATTCTAATTATACTTGAATGGATACAATGGAGAATGAATCTCATCGCGTTCGTGGAGACGGTAGTCCGTACGTACGCACGAGCGACAATATCAATCTTTTGATATTAAAATAATATATAATTGGATGGTATATCATATATAAATATTCCTTATCTTTTTATATTTATTATTTACATTAGTTACACATCATTATTATACCTATCCAAATAATAATTTATTGAATAACAATTACACCACGATGTGGAGACGGTAAGCCGTATGTACGCACGTATGGTGACATGTTATTCAAAGGATGGATAGAATAGTGAATATGGTTGTACCATATTTATAATAACATCACAGTATATATATGATACTGTATTTATTATTTTAGAATGGTAACAACAAAGGAAGAAGAAGTGGAAGATGAAAGGAACTTGAAAAAGGGTGGTGAAATCATTACCTCTTCTTTGGGTTCTTCCTTTTGATTTGATCAAAAGGGCTCCTTAGGTTGGATTTATGATCAAAATAAGGCCTCTAGGTTGTAGTGAGGGAATTTGGGAGAGTATTTGGGCAGATTTTTTCTGAACCCAAAGGCTTTGAAGGTGTGAAGTAATGAGAAGGGGGAGTGCCCTTTTATAAGAGGGGTGAGGGGCACCTATGGAAAAGCTAGAAATGTTAATTTATAATAAATTAATATTCAGTTTCTAATGGCTCCAAAGTAGATTATTTAAATGTTAAGGTGGGGATGGGTCGAAAACCACTCAACCAATAGAATTTAGACATGTTTGGGTACTTATATTAACCTTATCTTTAAGTATTAACTCTAAGTTAATTAGTTTCACTTTTACAATGTCTCTTTGTATTTTTATATTATATGGTTAATAAACTTACAATATAAATCCAAGAGACCCCAAAGTTGTCTATTAATGATACACCTATCATGATATAAGTCTCTTGGACGAACCTTAGATTTTTAGGAATTTAATATCAATTAATAATATAATATTTGTTTTAAAAACTCTTTTATGTCAATTTTGATACTATTCAATAGTTGATTTTTGTGAAACTGATAAAAGAATTATTACTTCGAAAAAAGTAAATTAAATAAATACTAATATGTAATATTATCCTATAAAATTAGTGAAATTCATTGAAAGTCTCAAATTATATTTATTTGGGTATTTATAATATCAATTATTTTAATTTGTCACTATTATGGTTATTACTGCATCATCATTGTGTCATAAATAAATTAAATTATTTAACGTCTAAAAATTATAAATAAAATATAATTATGTAGGAAATCTTTTTATCTTTCTAATGAATATTTATAGTCCAAAATACAACATATATTACCCTATGTAAAAATTGGTTTTCTAAAAGATATATGCTTATTTCATTTTTGTACTTATTTTAACTTAATTAAAATAAAGTGTCCCTCTCACCTAGAAGTGGATCCATGGGGTCCCTAAATCAACCCAAATATGCCTATGGTCGAACATGTATCAACAAATTAGGTTATGACACGTTTTAGGGTAATTTAATATTATTATAATATTATTTTTTAACCCTTATTTACCGGATTTACCCTTAACCGTGGTAAATAAAATATTTACCGAAGTAATTATTCAAAATGTCTAAAAATAAAAGTTACCTATTTACACAATTTGAACATCCTGATTCCAAATATGGAATCCATTTTTCCAAATTCAAAACACAGAATTGGCAGAAATTAATTTAAAATTAATTCCCGTTGTTAAAACAAAAAGCGTGTTTTTAAGAGATAATAACTATCAAAAGATTGACACTTGTTTATGTTCGGTTTAATTGTAAAATTATGTAAAATGACCAACATTATATTAAATGGTAAAAATATTTTCTAAATATACTTTAAAACCACTCAAATTCATAATTTATCAATATAAATTATTTCTATTAAAAAAGTTGTTTTTAATTAAAATTTAGTAATTTTCACTATTCATCAAAATATAAGTGTTATCCGAAAAGTTCCAAAATTTCACCCTAGGCTAAATTCGATATTCCAAATCCAAAAATGAAGTCTATTTTGAAATATAAAATATATATAATTTCAAAAATAGGTATTACTATTCATAACGGCTAGTTTGATTGGTTGTGGTGTGTTAGAACTCGGTCTTGCGTACAACACACGATATCACGTTATTCAAAGAGAAGCGTATCGTAGAAGCTTGGGGTGTTACATATTAAATTTTTGATGTCCCCATTTAGTCAAAAAGTTTAAAATATTGTATTTAAAAAGGGTTCACTCTTAAAAGTTGGTAAAACTGCAATACTGAAAATGAATTTGTTCTTACATTATGTCTAAGAAACTGATAATATGGATTCTAGAATTATAAGGATTATATAAAGTTTAAAATTTAGTTAATACTATTCATAACCTCTTTTGAATGGCTTGTTTGGTAAGTCATGGTGCGCTTGAACTTGGTGTTGCGTGTAGTGCAAGTTATTGAATTATTTTGAAGAAATAACACACTATGAAATCTTGGGGTGTTACATTCTCCCCTCCTTCAATAAATTGCGTCCTCACAATTTGAAATTGTTCTTTGAAAATAAAACGTTGAAAATATAAAATATATTTGTGGGGAAACCCACATCGGAAATTAGGTTACTAAAGTTTAGTCTTAATATGAGGAAAAGAGAAATGAAAGGGTCACCACCAAATTATGATCTCTATTAGGAGAACATTAGTGGAAATTAGAGACATATAATTGGAGGAAAAATGTAAATATTTATAGGTAGTGATTGAGGTCATCAATCACAAACAAGTGTAAAAGTGAGGTCCTTAAATTCATCAATCTATGATGATTTGAAATACCATCGGTTCAACAAAACATAGGGTATTAGGATAACACATTTTTGGTTTTAGGATTCCTTAAATAAAGTATAAAAATTAATTTCTTCATAGAATAAGAGAAGAAGAAAAATATATTCTTGACAAGTAGAGTTCCATCCTTTAACTAATTTCTACCACAAACTCATCTTTCACTCTAAAAGATAATAGAACGAAAAAAATATATTCTATTTATCCTATTCGTATAGGGTTCCAAAAAAACGAATTTCTAATTCATCTACCAGATCTTTTTGAAAAAACAACATTATTTAATCCCGGACATCACGTGGGTCAGTGGTAGGTGATACACCCTTGTCACCCTTCGGTTGTGGGTTCAAGTCTCGCGGCCTTGCCGGACGCGACGGGTTGCTGCCCGACCTCCGGGTTGTCCTTTTATGGCAATCCAAAATAATCCAAACTAGAACTATCTAAAATACTTCAGTCCAAAATTTATAAGGAAGGTAAACACAATGAAGATCCCTTTTTTTTTGCCGCGTAAAAACATGTGATCACCTTCATCATGTATTCTTTTAAAACACTGCAACATCCTGAATTATCATAAAACCTTATTGATTACATTCATGATCCCTTATTCCTCATAGAATAATAGATATAATCCTTCAATCCAAAAATGTTGTAAACCCCAAAATTGATGGAATATACAAATCATTAATTAGTTTCAAGGTAGTAAAGAATATCCAATATAATTTATCCAAAACAATCATGTATTATTCTAAAATCACTACCTCGGTATCAGAACCATATTATGGTTTATCTTTCTCTCAACCATATATTTTCCAAAAATTTAACCTGTTATTGAGTCACTTTTCTTTGTTCCACACAATCTCAAGTCCATAATGAAATAGTAATGCAGTACAATCCTTATATACTCCATAATTATTATAATAAGTATATTGTTGATACAACACTCAAATTACATAATCAACATAAGAACTCTAATAATTCCTCTTCATCTGTGGTAGTATCATAACTTGATTATTATCCAATAGCATCATTTGCAGCATAGTCTGATGACTGAGACATAGGTTTGCATAGTGTCCAAACTCCTTGAAAATGAAGCATTGTACATTTGAAACCATTTTCTTACCCTTGAAGTCACGTACTTTGTGCCCTTTTCCTCCACACTTATAATAAACTCCCATTCCTTTCAGGAAAGTTCCAGGGTGTTTCTTCCCACAGTTATCACATATGGGAAAATTCTTCTTTTCCCTCCTCCCTTTATCCATCTTTCCATCTTCCATCCTTTTCTTCTCTTGCTTACCTTCAAATCCATAGGACTCAGTAAACTATTTACTTATCTTATCAACACATGATATTATTTCTTCATATGATGATAATACATGGGAGACTATTTCTCTTATAAATTCTGGCTTAGGACCATGAAAGATATGATCCTTCTTTCTCTTTGGATCATGTGCATTTCTGGAGTTCTCATTCCTTCTACTGGGCGACATTTCTAAACAATGGCGTACACTAGATTAGTTTATGAATAACAATACCTAATCCCAAACTTGTATAACACATAACATAAATTAAATAGTTTATGGATATAATACATAATCATAAAAATGTCTCCTTTGAGGAAGTATATACTCATAAACCCTTCATAATGGTTTGTAAAGAAAATGAGAATTATCCTAAGCATATCCCCCGGGAGTGTCGTAACCAAGAGTGCAGCAAGGCCCGTTTTTGTGCACCAGTTCCCGTTCAAGTCTAGCTCAAAGCGGTGTTTTCAGGTTTTACCCCTAGGTACATCTGTGCCAGATCCGCATCTACCTGCTCGTATCTAGACAGGGATGTATTGCTCGGAAAACTCACAAAATCTCTACAATACCAAAATTCTAGGAAGTTCTTCTATACTAATCCTCAAAGTCCATCTTAGGTATATGTTCTCTAATCAGAGTTTATCTAAATCTAGCTTCCAAGGTTTGTATTAAACTTCCTCTGATACCAAATATAACGCCCCGACCCCAGTTACCCAGAGTTGGTGCATTATTACATAACATTGGCATGATCATAAGAAAGATCAAATCTCGAAAGACCGATTGGTTTAGTATCCTTGGAAACACTAGATATATTCATAAAGTTTTACATTACATCATAAAGTGATAAACTACTACAACAACATAGTTTCCATATTCCACACTCATATCCCCACATAAAATCCCTGCAGGTCATTCATAACTTACTTCTTCACATCCTGGGAAAAATAAAACATAGAAAAGGGGTGAGCTCAAATGCCCAGTAAGGATAACAATATAGCGGAAACTTTCAAAAATAAGCATAAACATTTAAGGCAATGTATAACTAAAACAAAAGCCTTTTAAACTTGAACTTCAACATAGTATGGAAAAAGTAAAATGAAATAATGTCATTTACTTATTCACATGGATATTCTACTAATCGAATAATCACATGCAATATCAATAACCACTTTCATAATGATTGAATGCATAATGCCATACTATCATAACCACATAGCCAAGGCCTCGTGCCAAGACTATAAATAAGGTTTTGCCAAGGCCTTGTGCCAAGACACTAGTTTGTCTCATGAGACCTACCGATGCATCGAGGAGCTATAGCGGGCTCCACCCATCACTTACTAAGTCCAATGCATTCCCATATGAAAAGGTTTAAACATAACATAAACATTCGTATTAAAACTAGCATACGAAATGTCAATAATTTCTCAGTAAACCATGAATGGTATAAAAATAACACATCCACAGTCAAACATATCACAAAACCTTCAAAACATTATGGAAGTTTTGTATCATAATAAATCTACTTCATATAATCATAAAATCCATCAAAGGATGTTGACATAGATCAATTCAAAACTATTTGAGAGAAATATCTCTTTTTTTTTTTGAAATCATTTAAAAGTCACACATTTATAAAGGAAGTAATTAAAAAGAGATTTTTGAATCAAAGTGTCCCATACCACTTTGAAACTTTTTAAAGGAATTAACATTTTAAAAACATTCATGTCCATATAAATAAATCCTTAAAAACCATTTTGAAGACATGGACATTAATTAAAAAGATTTAGAAAGATAAATCTTTAAAACATTTAAAATTCTGATTTTGATAAAGAGTACCTTTCCGAAATTCTTAAAATATTCAATTTGAAATCATTTAAAAGTCACATAATTATAAAATAAAACATTTACTTTGAAAATATCCTTTTAATCTTGTAAGGGAATCTTTGAAAATTTTATAACGGTGGTAAATAGCCGCACCCGCCGTATAAGTTAAAAAAACATTCTTACCTTAATTTTGTCAAAAAGGTTAAAAAGCACCTTGTTTGGAAAATGATGGAAAGATTCCTTTATAAACCTCTTATAAAAAGTCAAACAAGGGTATAAATGAATTTAACCCATATCTTAGTAAATAGTAAAAATGTTTTGAAATTCATTTTTAAGAAACATGGATGTGGATGATAAAGAGATCCCAGTAGATTATTACGTATAAACAACCTCGGATAATGAAGAGATTGCGAAATAAACCCTTACCTTGCACTTTTCCTTGGTTGGGGTAGTTTAACCTCCTTTATAATGGTGAAATAATTGTTATTAAATTATTTAATATGATATCATATATGATCTTTTAATATTGCTTTGTTAATAATATCTTAGAATTATCGTCGTTTCGGGTGTTTACTTACTCGTTTTCTTTTATATGTTTTGTTACATAAGCCATGTTTGTAATGGATAGGTTGTTTATTATTCATATCCAGAATGTTATCAAGTCCTTAAAAATCATTTTTAAATCATCAAATGATAATTATACTTGAATGGATACGATGGAGAATGAATCTCATCGTGTTCGTGGAGACGGTAGTCCGTACGTACGCACGAGCGACAATATCATTCTTTTGATATGAAAATAATATATAATTGGATGGTATATAATATATACAGAATCCTTATCATGTTATATTTATTATTTACATGAGTTACACATCATTATTATACCCATCCAAATAATAATTTATTGAATAACAATTACACCACGACGTGGAGACGGTAATCCGTACGTACGCACGTATGGTGACATGTTATTCAAAGGATGGATAGAATAGTGAATATGGTTGTACCATATTTATAATAACATCATAGTATATATATGATACTGGAGTTATTATTTTAGAATGGTAACAACAAAGGAAGAAGAAGTGGAAGATGAAAGGAACTTGAAAAAGGGTGGTGAAATCATTACCTCTTCTTTGGGTTCTTCCTTTTGATTTGATCAAAAGGGCTCCTTAGGTTGGCTTTATGATCAAACTAAGGCCTCTAGGTTGTATTGAAGGAATTTGGGAGAGTATTTGGGCAGAGTTTGGCCGAACCCAAAGGATTTGAAGGTGTGAAGTAATGAGAAGGGTGAGTGCCCTTTTATAAGAGGGGTGAGGGGCACCTTTGGAAAAGCTAGAAATGTTAATTTATAATAAATTAATATTCGGTTTCTAATGGTTCCAAAGTGGATTATTTAAATTTTAAGGTGGGTATGGGTCTAAAACCACTCAAACAATAGAATTTATACAGGTTTGGGTACTTATATTAACCTTATCTATAAGTATTAACTCTAAGTTAATTAGTTTCACTTTTACAATGTCTCTTTGTATTTTTATATTATATGGTTAATAAACTTACCATATACATCCAAGAGACCCCCAAGTTGTCCATTAATGATACACCTATCATGATATAAGTCTCTTGGACGAACCTTAGATTTTTAGGAATTTAATATCAATTAATAATATAATATTTTTTTAAAAAACTCTTTGATGTCAATTTGGACACTATTCAATAGTTGATTTTTGTGAAACTGATAACAAAATTATTACTTTGAAAAAAGTAAATTAAATCAATACTAATATGTAATATTATCCTATAAAATTAGTGAAATTCATTTAAAGTCTCAAATTATGATTATTTGGGTATTTATAATATCAATTATTTTAAGTTTTCACTATTATGGTTATTACTGCATCATCATTGTGTCATAAATAAATTAAATTATTTAAAGTCTAAAAATTATAAATAAAATATAATTATGTAGGAAATATTTTTAGATTTATAATGAATATTTATAGTCCAAAATCCAACATATATAACCCTTTGTAAAAATTGGTTTTCTAAAAGATATATTCTTATTTCATTTTTGTACTTATTTTAACTTAATTAAAATAAAGTGTCCCTATCACCTACAAGTGGATTCATGGGGTCCCTAAATCGATCCAAAGATGCCTATGGTCGAACATGTATCAACCAATTAGGTTAGGACACGTTTTAGGGTAATTTAATATTATTATAATATTATTTTTTAACCCTTATTTACCGGATTTACCCTTAACCATGGTAAATAAAATATTTACCGAAGTAATTATTCAAAATGTTTAAAAATAAAGGTTACCTATTTACACAATTTGAACATCCTGATTCCAAATATGGAATCCATTTTTCCAAATTCAAAACACAGAAGTGGCAGAAATTAATTTAAAATTAATTCCCGTTGTTAAAACAAAAAGCGTGTTTTTAAGAGATAATAACTATCAAAAGATTGACACTTATTTATGTTCGGTTTAATTGTAAAATTATGTACAATGACCAACATTATATTAAATGGTAAAAATATATTCTAAATATACTTTAAAACCACTCAAATTCATAATTTATCAATATAAATTATTTCGATTAAAAAAGTTGTTTTTAATTAAAATTTAGTAATTTTCACTATTCATCAAAATATAAGTGTTATCCGAAAAGTTCCAAATTTTCACCCTAGGCTAAATTCGATATTCCAAATCCAAAAACGAAGTCTATTTTGAAATATAAAATATATATAATTTCAAAAAGTAGGTATTACTATTCATAACGGCTAGTTTGATTGGTTCTGGTGTGTTAGAACTCGGGGTTGCGTACAACACACGCTATCACATTATTCAAAGAGAAGCGTACCGTAGAAGCTTGGGGTGTTACATTTTAAATTTTTGATGTCCCCATTTAGTCAAAAAGTTTAAAATATTGTATTTAAAAAGGGTTCACTATTAAAAGTTGGTAAAAGTGCAATACTGAAAATGAATTTGTTCTTACATTATGTCTAAGAAACTGATAATATGGATTCTAAAATTATAAGGATTATATAAAGTTTAAAATTTAGTTAATACTATTCATAACCTCTTTTGAACGGCTTGTTTGGTAAGTCATGGTGCGCTTGAACTCGGTGTTGCGTGTAGTGCAAGTTATTGAATTATTTTGAAGAAATAACACACTATGAAATCTTGGGGTGTTACATTATCCACTCCTTCAATAAATTGCGTCCTCGCAATTTGAAATTGTTCTTTGAAAATAAAACATTGAAAATAGAAAATATCTTTGTGGGGAAACCCACATCAGAAATTAGGTTACTAAAATTTAGTCTTAATATGAGGAAAAGAGAAATGAAAGGGTCACCACCAAATTATGATCTCTATTAGGAGAACATTAGTGGCAATTAGAGACATATAATTGGAGGAAAAACGTAAATATTTATAGGTAGTGATTGAGGTCATCAATCACAAACAAGTGTAAAAGTGAGGTCCTTAAATTCATCAATCTATGATGATTTGAAATACCATCGGTTCAACAAAACATAGGATATTAGGATAACACATTTTTGGTTTTAGGATTCCTTAAATAAAGTATAAGAATTAATTTCTTCATAGAATAAGAGAAGAAGAAAAATATATTCTTGACAAGTAGAGTTCCATCCTTTAACTAATTTCTACCACAAACTCATATTTCACTCTAAAAGATAATAGAACGAAAAAAATAAATTATATTTATCCTATTCGTATAGGGTTCCAAAAAATTGAATTTATAATTCATCTACCAGATCTTTTTAAAAAAAACTACATTATTTAATCCCGGACATCACGTGGGTCAGTGGTAGGTGATACACCCTTGTCGTCCTTCGGTTGTGGGTTCAAGTCTCGCGGCCTTGCCGGACGTGACGGGTTGCTGCCTGACCTCCGGGTTGTCCTTTTATGGCAATCCAAAATAATCCAAACTAGAACTATCCAAAATACTTCAGTCCAAAATTTATAAGGAAGATAAACACAATGAAGATCCTTTTTTTCGTGTAAAAACATGTGATCACCTTCATCATGTATTCTTTTAAAACACTGCAACATCCAGAATTATCATAAAACCTTATTGATTACATTCATGATCCCTTATTCCTCATAGAATAATAGATATACTCCTTCAATCCAAAAATGTTGTAAACCCCAAAAATGATGTAATATACAAATCATTAATCAGTTTCAAGGTAGTCAAGAATATCCAATATAATTTATCCAAAACAATCATGTGTTATTCTAAAATCACTACCTCGGTGTCAGAACCATATTATGGTTTATCTTTCTCTCAACCATATATTTTCCAAAAATTTAACCTGTTATTGAGTCACTTTTCTTTGTTCCAAACAATCTCAAGTCCATAATGAAATAGTACTGTAGTACAATCCTTATATACTCCATAATTATTATAACAAGTACATTGTTGATACAACACTCAAATGACATAATCAACATAAGAACTCTAATCATTCCTCTTCATCTGTGGTAGTATCATAACTTGATTATTATCCAATAGCATCATTTGCGGCATAGTCTGATGACTGAGACATAGGTTCGCATAGTGTCCAAACTCCTTGCAAATGAAGCATTGTACATTTGAAACCATTTTCTTACCCTTGCAGTCACGTACTTTGTGCCCTTTTCCTCCACACATATAACAAACTCCCATTCCTTTCAGGCAAGTTCCAGGTTGTTTCTTCCCACAGTTATCACATATGGGAAAATTCTTCTTTTCCCTCCTCCGTTTATCCATCTTTCTATCTTCCATCCTTTTCTTCTCTTACTTCCCTTCAAAGCCATAGGACTAAGTAAACTCTTTACTTATCTTATCAACACATGATATTATTTCTTCATATGATGATAATACAAGGGAGACTATTTCTCTTATAAATTCTGGCTTAGGACCATGAAAGATATGATCCTTCTTTCTCTTTGGATCATGTGCATTGTTGGAGTTCTCATTCCTTCTACTGGGCGCCATTTCTAAACAATGGCATACACTAGATTAGTTTATGAATAACAATAACTAATCCCAAACTTGTAAAACACATAACATAAATTAAATAGTTTATGGATATAATCCATAATCATAAAAATGTCTCCTTTGAGGAAGTATATACTCATAAACCCTTCATAATGGTTTGTAAAGAAAATGAGAATTATCCTAAGCATATCCCTCGGGAGTGTCTAAACCAAGAGTGCAGCAAGACCCGTTGTCATTCACCAGTTCCCATTCGAGTCTAGCTCAAAGCGGTGTTTTCAGGTTTTACCCCTAGGTACATCTATGCCAGAGCCGCTTCTACCTACTCGTATCCAGACAGGGATGTATTTCTCAGAAAACTCACAAAATCTCTACAATACCAAAATTATAGGAAGTTCTTGTATACTAATCCTCAAAGTCCATCTTATGTCTGTGTGCTCTAATCAGAGTTTATCTAAATCTAGCTTCCAAGGTTTGTACCAAACTTCCTCTGATACTAACTGTAACGCCCCGGCCCCAGTTACCCAGAGTCGGTGCATTATTACATAACATTGGCATGATCACAAGAAAGATCAAATCTCGAAAGACTGGTTGGTTTAGTAGCCTTGGAAACACTAGATATATTCATAAAGTTTTACATTACATCATAAAGTGAAAAACTACTACAACAACATAGTTTCCATATTCTACACTCATATCCCCACATAAAATCCCTGCAGGTCATTCATAACTTACTTCTTCACATCCTGGGAAAATAAAACATAGAAAAGGGGTGAGCTCTGTCACGACCCGCCCTCGGGGTCCGTGCCGTGACTACCCCAAGCCCGCCTTCCATTGGCCAGGGGCTGGCAACTAGCACCAAGGCGTAAATACCGGTAAAAAGGGAAGGCATTGCCTTTGTAATGTAAACAAACACCACAGAGTAAGCAAGCGGAAAGTAAACACTAAACAAAAGCAGAGTACAACTGAAAGTGCGGAAAAGTAAATGGGCCAGTATACAAACCCAAACTGAAAGTAAAGTAGAACTCGAAAGGGAAAACAACAACTGAAAAGTAAAAGTCGCTACATCGAGCTGTCCACTGGAAATCCCACCTGAAGGGTGGGTACAGATAGCTCCTCTGCTCCACGGGTCCCGCCGTCCGCTCCGAACACGTCCTGCCTAGTGGTCCACCTCCGGGTACCGTCCCGCTCTGCAAGCCTCAGCTAAGGTCAACGTTGTCCGTTGTCTGCAACCAACACAACGTAGTGCGGGCAAAGCCCGTGCAGGGGTGAGTATAAGCTACTCAGTAGGGACCCCGAGACCCCTGAAGGTCTCTCGAATCCACAAAGAATAAACCACGAAGAAAGGTATAATCACGAAGTAACAACCAACATTGCTTAGGTATATGCCCATACATATACCTAAGTCATGAAATTCAAATACGCTCTAACCTCCGAGCCCAAGTACAACTCAGTCCACACAGGAAAGTAAACGTATTCCACACAGGAAAGCAAAACGTATCCACACAGGATTGCACAACACAATCCACACAGGGAAGAAAAACGTAATCCACACAGGATTGCACAACACAATCCACACAGAAAAGCAAAACGTAATCCACACAGGATTTCACAACACAATCCACTCAGGAAAGCAACAGGATTCAGCTCACACAGGATTTTCATTATCAAAAACGTAACTACTGAAGAGCCACATCTCTGAAGTGTACAGTGTCCTGTCACGACTCTGAGATACTGCTCACTAACCTAAGACTGCTGAGGTACTCCTCCTGTCGAGTACCGCGGGTCTGCCGCCATCTACCGGGCGCTCCGTCCGCTGAGGGTCTGCTGCCAAATACCGGGCGCTCACCCAAATAGCCTACAGAGTTACTCCTCCAGTCGAGTACCGCGGGTCTGCTGCCAACTACCAGGCGCTCCGTCCGCCGTGGGTCTGCCGCCAAGTACCGGGCGCTCCGTCCACTAGGCTAGTCGACTCACTCCAAGTCGAGTCTGTCGAGCAGTCTTCAGGTCTCAGCCGGCTACACGGTCTCCGTACTCCGTACGCTCGTCTCCAGTATCGCGGGTCTGCCGCTACAACCCAGCGCACCACCTCTATCGAGTAAAACAGAAGATTCAGCTCACACAGGTATACTTCTTCGGATGAGGATAAAGATGATCACTGAACCATCTAAGTCGTCGGACCTACGAAGGATCGATAGGTACTAACCCCCGCAGTGACCTACACAGGATCGGACCCACACAGGATCGGGCCCACGCAGGACCTGTAGCACTGATCCACGTAGGATCGCTGAGTGCAGTAGTCGTCGCAGTCCACTGAGGATCTTTGCACAGTCGTCGCCGCAGTCCACTGAGGATCTCTGCATGGTCGTCGTCAGAGTCCACGGAGGATCTCTGCACAATCGTCGCTGTCGGAGAAGCAGTCGCAGCCAGCACTAGGGTTCCCGCACACAGCAAGCTCGTTCGGAGGGTCTGCTCCATGAGCCGAGAGGCTGATACATCAACTGTCACAAAGTCCAGAGTTGATGTATCCAAAAGTTCCGTATCGTCAACAGGAACTCAACGCAACAGACGGCGCGTCGATCGGACGCCCGGTCTGAGAGTTATTGGCATTTTCGTCCCCGGGGCCCGGTTGGTTTTTAAGGCAAAACCAACCCGACCATACTCCACCTGCGTCCAAACCTCGGGCGGAGTATGCCAAAAGATCCGTCTCACTAAGAGGAACACAACACAGCTGACGGCACGTCAATCGGACGTTCGTAGCTCAAGATATGAGCGTTTCCGCTCCGAAGGCCCGGTTGGTTTCGTGAAAGAACCAACCCGGCAGAACTCAAAGTAATCTGAAACCTTGAGTGCGATATACCTAAACGACCGCCTCGATCCAAGGATCGCGTTGCCGCAGACGGTTCGTCGATCGGAGGTCCGAGGCTCAAGTTATGGCCAAAAGACCGAAACTGATTCGAAACGGGGGGTCCGGGTCCGGGGCCACCCGGCCCGACCCCCCCTGGGTCGGTCCGAACCGGGTCGACCCGGGTCCGACCCGGCCCGGCCGGCGGCAGACCGGCGCGGCGGCGCGGACCGGCGCGGCGGCGCGGTCCGGCGCGGTGGCGCGGCCCGGCCGCCGGCGGCGCCGCTGGCGCCGCTGGGTCACGCGCGGGAGGGCTAAGCCCCCCGCTTTCCAGAAGGGCGGCGCGGCTTTTTAGCCGCGCCCTTATTTTTTTTAAACGGCCCCCACCGCACGTGGGAGCTGACTCAAAGGGAAACCGGGGGTTTCAATCCCCCGTATTTATAGGATCGGCCGGCTTTAAGCCGGCCATTTTCTTTACACGCGGGACCTGCGGGTCCCGCTTCTATTGCAAGCCGGCGGCCGGCACGGCCAGCCGCCTCCCCATGCTATGCCGCGGCCGGATGGCTGCGGCTCTCCTGGACGCCGGCGGCCGGCGAAGCCGGCCGCCCCTGGTTTCTCCGCCGCGGCCGAAGTGTCGCGGCTCCTCCTGATCTCCGGCGGCCGGCGAGGCCGGCCGCCTCTTGGTGCTCCGCCGTGGCCGTCCGGCCGCGGTTCTTCTTTTTCCCGCCGTTGGCCGGTTTTCCGGCCCCCCCTTCTTGCTCGGTCCTTGTAAGATTTGCGCAGCATAACGACGTCGCGCCCCAGCGCCGCAGCCCGACTCCGGCCGCGGTCTCCTCCAATCTCAAAGGCGCGGCATTAAAGCGTCGCGGTTCTTCGTCGTGACCCAAACCGGCCTTAAATAATTCTTTCTCGCGCGGTACAATGGTACCGCGTTACCCTGCTTCAAACCACAATAAAACTAAACCACGATGGGAGGAGGATCGGCCGTGTTTGTGCGGTCCGGCCTCCTCCCGTTAGTTTGTTATCAATTGGCTTAGAAATACTTGAGGAATGTCAAATAAAAAGAAAACAATGAACTCAAGAACCCCTACCTCGATAGTCGCACGTTGACGTAGTCGTGGAATATCGGTGTCAATTCCTTTGACGTCGGAGGAAGAGTCGTTGTCAATGGCGTTCGTCGCGGAAATCCGTCGCGGAAGAGAAGACGCGGAAGAAGTACGTCGCGTCGCGGATACGGCGTCGCGGATGGACCGTGTTCTTCGGCGGAGAAGTTCTTCGTTGAAGAACGGCGTTCTTCGCGTTCTTCGTTGAGTTTGAAGAAGATGAAGAAGACTTCCCTACTCTCTCAAGGAGATAAAATTCTAACAAAATAAAATAAGACTCTTTCTTATTTTATTCACACAACCCAACCTCTTTGAATTTCAAAGGTTTGAAATTCAATAACCACACACAACTCACCTCATTAACTCATTACATTTAAGTCATAGGTTTATAACTTAAGTTAACATAAATTAAGTGGGAGTTGAGGGGGTTTTAGAGGATATGAAGGGGTGGGGTTCGTGTGGGCCCCACCACCCTCATAACCTCCCATGGGAGGTTGGGTGGTTACCCAACTTCCAACAAGAGATATCACTTAGAGTAAAATAATAAAAATTGTAGTGTAATTACAAAGTAAACATCCACAATTTTTATTATCAACACTCGCATGAACGCAACTCCAGAACAGGAGTTCCTAAGCGTATACCGGCACTACGGTTCCATCGGTGCCCTCGGAATTCGATTCCGGGCACCGGTTCAAAAGTTAGGAAATCCCGCTCGTTCGTTCACTGAACGTACCCGAGCCAAACTTCGGAAATTGATTCTGGGCACACCGGGCCTCGGAATCAGGTGCCGTCTGAAACCGCACTCTTGTAAAATTCTAAAGAAAATTAAGAAAAAAATTTCCCTTGAATTTTACGGGTCTTTACATTACTCCCACCTCAGGGCTTTACGTCCCCGTAAAGATACATCAAAAACTAGGGAAACAAATGAGGGTACTGAGCACGCATTTGAGCCTCCCGCTCCCATGTGCTCTCCTGGAGATTCCCGTGTTGCCATCTGATGCGCACAAGAGGAATCGATCGCCCACGCAGGACCCGCTCTTGTCAATCCTCTATCTCCACCGGGACCTCCGTAAAATTCGCCCCATCGTCAACGTCAAGCTCCCCATGGTCAATGATGTGTGTCGGGTCATGCACGTATCTCCTCAGCTGAGACACGTGGAAGACGTCGTGCACCCGGTGCAACAGAGGTGGTAGAGCCAGGCGATAAGCCACCTCACCAATCCTGCTGAGGACCTGGAAGGGTCCGATGAAGCGCGGAGATAACTTGCCGCCTCGGCCAAATCTCCGAATACCACATCGAGGTGAGACCCGCAAGAAGACGTGGTCATCATCCTCGAACTCTAGTGGCCTTCGCCTCCTGTCAGCGTATGACTTCTGCCGGCTCTGTGCTATCCTCATCCGCTCCTGGATGACCTGGACCTTCTCTGTCGTGGCCTGGACCATCTCCGGTCCCACCAGAGCTGCAAGATTTCTTCATTGCCGATAAGAGAAATCTGGTCTCATCCCCTGGATGAACCACATTCTTTGCCTAATACAGTCAATCCTAACACGGATGATACTAATCCATACCAAGGATGACGTCGTAAGGCCTCGACGCTACTACTAAGAGATTCAACCGTTACTCTCGCCTCCAAGGGTCGAGTCACACTGTCGGCATCAGTGTGTGGTAACTGGGTCTCCTCCAGTAGATGTCTCACAAGTGAGGGTCAAGTCAATAGCCAAAACTGGAACCTCTTAGTAACATCACGAAAGAGGACAGGAACGAAAATATCACAAAGGTATGCGTTTTTTTTATTATTGCAGCTCATAATACAAGACGCTACACAAAAGAAACAAGGAACCAGAAGTACAAAGGACGTATCCACTAGTTCTTCTCCTGTCCATCGGCTCCCAGAGCTCCATGATCGAAGGCCTCGGCTGCCTGAAGCTGAGCTCTCGCATGTTCACCTACTCCCTGTGGTCGGGGTGGACCTCCTGGTGGTGGTGGTGGCAGAGCCTCAAAGCGTCGCCCACCACCGGCTGCTCGTCCAGCTCCTCTGCCTCGTCCGCCTCCTCCCTGCGGACCGCCACGGTCGAACCTCTGCCTCTGCCTGGGAGGTTCTTCACTTAACTGCTGATCATCAGCATGGCGGGTCGGACAGTCACGAGCCATGTGACCAATCCTGCCACAGGAGTAACACTGCCCACTCTCGGCACGCCTGGCTCTGACTCCACCCCGGCTTCCCCGTACAACTGAGCCTGAGTCGTGCAGTCGGCCACTGGTAGGTCTGGTCTGCCTGGAACCCTGAGTCATCCGTCGGCTACCTGTTGCCGAAGACTCCGCTATCTGCCGCCCTGCGGTGGGTCGCTGCGCTGGTGTAGACTCAGAAAGGAAGCTCTCAATCAGAAGGGCCCGCTCCAGTACTCCTGTCTGAGTCGGTATGCTGAGGGAGATCAACGATGCCCTGATCTCGTGTCTCAAACCCTGCTCGAAGGTCTGGGCCCGGAAGAATGGGTCCCATACCATGTCGGTCGAGTAGCCTGAGAGATCGGTAAACCTCGCCGCGTACTGGGCGACCGTCAAGCTGTCCTGCCGCAGCTGAAGAAGCTCCTGGATGCGCACCGCACGGAGGGTGGCCGGGACGAACTCTGAGCGGAAGAGGCTCTCGAAGTCCGTCCAGATGAGGGTGGCCTCATTGTGTACCTGGAGCATCAGGCTCCACCATCGCCCTGCTGCTGCGTGCAGTAGGCTCGCCGCGAGGATCACCATGAGGTCTGCTGGTGTCCTCACTAGCCTGAAAACTCGGACGACCGCCTCCAGCCAGTCCTCTGCTGCCTGGGAATCCGTCTCCCCGCGAAACCTGGGTGGTCGCTGGCGCTGAAACTCATGCAGTGCGCTGAGGCGACGTGCATCGTCAGCGGCTGGTGCTAGAAGCATCGGGGGCTCGGTGGGTAGAACTACCGCCGGTGCCACTGCTGACAAAGGGCCCTGCACCGAGGCCTCGTCGCTCGGTGGGCTGTCGTCACACTCGACTCTCGGAACCCTAGCTGGCTGCCGTCGTGGGGCCATCCTGAATGGGAAACAGGTGCGCCACGGTCAAACAGTATACCTGGTGAGCTGACACAAAGAAATCACAAAGAAAACTTTGAAACACACTCGCAATCAATGTTTTCGTGCATTAAGTCGGAAATCAGAAGTCAGCGTCCTGGTGTACGGATACGTCGGCCGCCGCACCAACACTGGACTCCCTGGACTGATAACCACACTCAATACGCTAAACATCATTGCTCCACATAGAAAAGATCAGAGTTCGCGGTAGAACCGAACTCCTCTGATACCAATTTGTCACGACCCGCCCTCGGGGTCCGTGCCGTGACTACCCCAAGCCCGCCTTCCATAGGCTAGGGGCTGGCGACTAGCACCAAGGCGTAAATCCCGGTAAAAAGGGAAGGCATTGCCTTTGTAATGTAAACAAACACCACAGAGTAAGCAAGCGGAAAGTAAACACTAAACAAAAGCAGAGTACAACTGAAAGTGCGGAAAAGTAAATGGGCCAGTATACAAACCCAAACTGAAAGTAAAGTACAACTCGAAAGGGAAAACAGCAACTGAAAAGTAAAAGCCGCTACATCGAGCTGTCCACTGGAAATCCCACCTGAAGGGTGGGTACAGATAGCTCCTCTGCTCCACGGGTCCCGCCGTCCGCTCCGAACACGTCCTTCCTAGTGGTCCACCTCTGGGTACCGTCCCGCTCTGCAAGCCTCAGCTAAGGTCAACGCTGTCCGTTGTCTGCAACCAACACAACGTAGTGCGGGCAAAGCCCGTGCAGGGGTGAGTATAAGCTACTCAGTAGGGACCCCGAGACCCCTGAAGGTCTCTCGAATCCACAAAGGATAAACCACGAAGAAAGGTATAATCACGAAGTAACAACCAACATTGCTTAGGTATATGCCCATACATATACCTAAGTCATGAATTTCAAATACGCTCCAACCTCCGAGCCCAAGTACAACTCAGTCCACACAGGAAAGTAAACGTATTCCACACAGGAAAGCAAAACGTATCCACACAGGATTTCACAACACAATCCACACAGGGAAGCAAAACGTAATCCACACAGGATTGCACAACACAATCCACACAGGAAAGAAAAACGTAATCCACACAGGATTGCACAACACAATCCACTCAGGAAAGCAACAGGATTCAGCTCACACAGGATTTTCATTATCAAAAACGTAACTACTGAAGAGCCCCATCTCTGAAGTGTACAGTGTCCTGTCACGACTCTGAGATACTGCTCACTAACCTAAGACTGCTGTGGTACTCCTCCTGTCGAGTACCGCGGGTCTGCCGCCAACTACCGGGCGCTCCGTCCGCTGAGGGTCTGCTGCCAAATACCGGGCGCTCACCCAAATAGCCTACAGAGGTACTCCTCCAGTCGAGTATCGCGGGTCTGCTGCCAACTACCAGGCGCTCCGTCCACCGTGGGTCTGCCGCCAAGTACCGGGCGCTCCGTCCACTGGGCTAGTCGACTCACTCCAAGTCGAGTCTGTCGAGCAGTCTTCAGGTCTCAGCCGGCTACACGGTCTCCGTACTCCGTACGCTCGTCTCCAGTATCGCGGGTCTGCCGCTACAACCAAGCGCACCACCTCTATCGAGTAAAACAGAAGATTCAGCTCACACAGGTATACTTCTTCGGATGAGGATAAAGATGATCACTGAACCATCTAAGTCGTCGGACCTACGAAGGATCGATAGGTACTAACCCCCGCAGTGACCTACACAGGATCGGACCCACACAGGATCGGGCCCACGCAGGACCTGTAGCACTGATCCACGTAGGATCGCTGAGTGCAGTAGTCATCGCAGTCCACTGAGGATCTCTGCACAGTCGTCGCCGCAGTCCACTGAGGATCTCTGCATGGTCGTCGTCAGAGTCCACGGAGGATCTCTGCACAATCGTCGCTGTCGGAGAAGCAGTCGCAGCCAGCACTAGGGTTCCCGCACACAGCAAGCTCGTTCGGAGGGTCCGCTCCACGAGCCGAGAGGCTGATACATCAACTGTCACAAAGTACAGATTTGATGTATCCAAAAGTTCCGTATCGTCAACAGGAACTCAATGCAACAGACGGCGCGTCGATCGGACGCTCGGTCTGAGAGTTATTGGCATTTTCGTCCCCGGGGCCCGGTTGGTTTTTAAGGCAAAACCAACCCGACCGTACTCCACCTTCATCCAAACCTCGGGCGGAGTATGCCAAAAGATCCGTCTCACTAAGAGGAACACAACACAGTTGACGGCACGTCAATCGGACGTCCGTAGCTCAAGATATGAGTGTTTCCGCTCTGAAGGCCCGGTTGGTTTCGTGAACGAACCAACCCGGCCGAACTCAAAGTAATCCGAAACCTTGAGTGCGATATACCAAAACGACCGTCTCGATCCAAGGATCGCGTTGCCGTAGACGGTTCGTCGATCGGAGGTCCGAGGCTCAAGTTATGGCCAAACGACCGAAACTGATTCGAAACGGGGGGTCCGAGTCCGGGGCGACCCGGCCCGACCCCCCCCCCCCCCCTTCCCCGGGTCGACCCGAACCGGGTCGACCCGACCCGGGTCCGAGCCGGCCCGGCCGGCGGCGGACCGGCGCGGCGGCGCGGACCGGCGCGGTCCGGCGCGGTGGCGCGGCCCGGCCGGCGGCGGCGCGGCTGGCGCCGCTGGGTCACGCACGGGAGGGCTAAGCCCCCCGCTTTCTAGAAGGGCGGCGCGGCTTTTTAGCCGCGCCCTTATTTTTTTTAAACGGCCCCCACCGCACGTGGGGGCTGACTCAAAGGGAAACCGGGGGTTTCAATCCCCCGGATTTACAGGATCGGCCGGCTTTAAGCAGGCCGTTTTCTTTACACGCGGGACCTGCGGGTCCCGCTTCTATTGCAAGCCGGCGGCCGGCACGGCCGGCCGGCGAAGCCGGCCGCCCCTGGTTTCTCCGCCGCGGCCTAAGTGCCGCAGCTCCTCCTGATCTCCGGCGGCCGGCGAGGCCGGCCGCCTCTTGGTGCTCCGCCGTGGCCGTCCGGCCGCGGTTCTTCTTTTTCCCGCCGTTGGCCGGTTTTCCGGTCCCCCCTTCTTGCTCGGTCCTTGTAAGATTTGCGCAGCGTAACGACGTCGCGCCCCAGCGCCGCAGCCCGACTCCGGCCGCGGTCTCCTCCAATCTCAAAGGCGCGGCATTAAAGCGTCACGGTTCTTCGTCGTGACCCAAACCGGCCTTAAATAATTCTTTCTCGCGCGGTACAATGGTACCGCGTTACCCTGCTTCAAACCACAATAAAACTAAACCACGATGGGAGGAGGATCGGCCGTGTTTGTGCGGTCCGGCCTCCTCCCGTTAGTTTGTTATCAATTGGCTTAGAAATACTTGAGGAATGTCAAATAAAAAGAAAACAACGAACTCAAGAACCCCTACCTCGATAGTCGCACGTTGACGTAGTCGTGGAATATCGGTGTCAATTCCTTTGATGTCGGAGGAAGAGTCGTTGTCGATGGCGTTCGTCGCGGAAATCCGTCGCGGAAGAGACGACGCGGAAGAAGTACGTCGCGTCGCGGATACGGCGTCGCAGATGGACCATGTTCTTCGGCGGAGAAGTTCTTCGTTGAAGAACGGCGTTCTTCGCGTTCTTCGTTGAGTTTGAAGAAGATGAAGAAGACTTCCCTACTCTCTCAAGGAGATAAAATTCTTACAAAATAAAATAAGTCTCTTTCTTATTTTATTCACACAACCCAACCTCTTTGAATTTCAAAGGTTTGAAATTCAATAACCACACACAACTCACCTCATTAACTCATTACATTTAAGTCATAGGTTTATAACTTAAGTTAACATAAATTAAGTGGGAGTTGAGGGGGTTTTAGAGGATATGAAGGGGTGGGGTTCGTGTGGGCCCCACCACCCTCATAACCTCCCATGGGAGGTTGGGTGGTTACCCAACTTCCAACAAGAGATATCACTTAGAGTAAAATAATAAAAATTGTAGTGTAATTACAAAGTAAACGTCCACAATTTTTATTATCAACACTCGCATGAACGAAACTCCAGAACAGGAGTTCCTAAGCGTATACCGGCGCTACGGTTCCATCGGTGCCCTCGGAATTCGATTCCGGGCACCGGTTCAAAAGTTAGGAAATCCCGCTCGTTCGTTCACTGAACGTACCCGAGCCAAACTTCGGAAATTGATTCCGGGCACACCGGGCCTCGGAATCAGGTGCCGTCTGAAACCGCACTCTTGTAAAATTCTAAAGAAAATTAAGAAAAAAATTTCCCTTGAATTTTACGGGTCTTTACAAGCTCAAATGCCCAGTAAGGATAACAATATAGCGGAAACTTTCAAAAATAAGCATAAACATTTAAGGCAATGTATAACTAAAACAAAATCCTTTTAAACTTGAAATTCAACATAGTATGGAAAAAGTAAAATGAAATAATGCCATTTACTTATTCACATGGATATTCTACTAATAGAATAATCACATGCAATATCAATAACCACTTTCATAATGATGATATTCATAATGTCAGACTATCATAACCACATAGCCAAGGCCTCGTGCCAAGACTACAAATACGATTTTGCCAAGGCCTTGTGCCAAGACACTAGTTTGTCTCATGAGACCTACCGATGCATTGAGGAGCTATAGTGGTCTCCACCCGTCACTTACTAAGTCCAATGCATTCCCATATAAAAAGGTTTAAACATAACATAAACATTCGTATTAAAACTATCATACGAAATGTCAATACTTTTTCCATAAACCATGAATGGTATAAAAATAACACATCCACAGTCAAACATATCACAAAACCTTCAATACATTATGGAAGTTTTGTATCATAATAAATCAACTTCATATAATCATAAAATCCATCAAAGGATGTTGACATAGATGAAATCAAAACTATTTAAGAGAAATATCTCCTTTTTTCGAAATCATTTAAAAGTCACACATTTATAAAGGAAGTAATAAAAAAAGAGATTTTTGAATCAAAGTGTCCCATACCACTTTGAAACTTTTAAAAGGAATTAACATTTTAAAAACATTCATTTCCATATAAATAAATCCTTAAAAACCATTTTGAATACATGGACATTAATTAAAAATATTTAGAAAGATAAATCTTTAAAACATTTAAAATTCTGATTTTGATAAAGAGTACCTTTCCGAAATTCTTAAAATATTCATTTTGAAATCATTTAAAAGTCACATAATTATAAAATAAAACATTTACTTTGAAAATATCCTTGTAATCTTGTAAGGGAATCTTTGAAAATTTTGTAACGGCGGTAAATAGCCACACCCGCCGTATAAGTTAAAAAAACATTCTTACCTTAATTTTGTCGAAAAGGTTAAAAAGCACCTTGTTTGGAAAACGACGGAAAGATTCCTTTATAAACCTCTTATAAAAATTAAAACAATGGTATAAATGAATTTAACCCATATCTTAGTAAATAGTAAAAATGTTTTGAAATTCATTTTTAAGAAACATGGATGTGGATGATAAAGAGATCCCAGTAGATTATTACGTATAAACAACCTCGGATAATGAAGAGATTGAGAAATAAACCCTTACCTTGAACTTTTCCTTGGTTGGGGTATGTTAAACTCCTGTATAATGGTTAAATAATTGTTATTAAATTATTAAATAATCATATACATTAATATTATATCATATATGATCTTTTAACATTGTTGTGTTAATAATATCTTAGAATTATCGTCGTTTTGGGTGTTTACTTACTCATTTTCTTATATATGTTTTGTTACGTAAGCCATGTTTGTAATGGATAGGTTGTATATTATTCATATCCATAATGATATCAAGTCCTTAAACATCATTTTTAAATCATCAAATGATAATTATACTTGAATGGATACGATGGAGAATGAATCTCATCGCGTTCGTGGAGACGGTAGTTCGTACGTACGCACGAGTGACAATATCATTATTTTGATATTAAAATAATATATAATTGGATGGTATATCATATATAGAGAATACTTAGCATGTTATATTTATTATTTACATGAGTTACACATCATTATTATACCCATCCAAATAATAATTTATTGAATAACAATTACACCACGACGTGGAGACGGTAAGCCGTACGTACGCACGTATGGTGACATGTTATTCAAAGGATGGATAGAATATTGAATATGGTTGTACCATATTTATAATAACATCAAATTATATATATGATACTGGATTTATTATTTTAGAATGGTAACAACAAAGGAAGAATAAGTGAAAGATGAAAGGAACTTGAAAAAGGGTGGTGAAATCATTACCTCTTCTTTGGGTTCTTCCTTTTGATTTGATCAAAAGGGATCCTTAGGTTGGCTTTCTGATCAAACTAAGGCCTCTAGGTTGTAGTGAGGAAATTTGGGAGAGTATTTGGGCAGATTTTTGCCGAACCCAAAGGCTTTTAATGTGTGAAGTAATAGGAAGGGGGAGTGCCCTTTTATAAGAGGGGTGAGGGGCACCTTTGGAAAAGCTAGAAATGTTAATTTATAATAAATTCATATTTGGTTTCTAATGGCTCCAAAGTGGATTATTTAAATTTTAAGGTGGGGATGGGTAGAAAACCACTCAACAAATAGAATTTAGACAGGTTTGGGTACTTATATTAACCTTATCTTTAAGTATTAACTCTAAGTTAATTAGTTTCACTTTTACAATGTCTCTTTGTATTTTTATATTATATGGTTAATAAACTTACCATATAAATCCAAGAGACCCCCAAGTTGTCCATTAATGATACACCTATCATGATATAAGTCTCTTTGACGAACGTTAGATTTTTAGGAATTTAATATCAATTAATAATATAATATTGGTTTTAAAAACTCTTTTATGTCAATTTTGACACTATTCAATAGTTGATTTTTGTGAAACTGATAACAGAATTATTACTTCGAAAAAAGTCAATTAAATCGATACTAATATGTAATATTATCCTAGAAAATTAGTGAAATTCATTGAAAGTCTCAAATTATATTTATTTGGGTATTTATAATATCAATTATTTTAATTTGTCACTATTATGGTTATTACTGCATCATCATTGTGTCATAAATAAATTAAATTATTTAAAGTCTAAAAATTATAAATAAAATATAATTATGTAGGAAATCATTTTATCTTTCTAATGAATATTTATAGTCCAAAATACAACATATATTACCCTATGTAAAAATTGGTTTTCTAAAAGATATATGCTTATTTCATTTTTGTACTTATTTTAACTTAATTAAAATAAAGTGTCCCTGTCACCTAGAAGTGGATCCATGGGGTCCCTAAATCAACACAAAGATGCCTATGGTCGAACATGTATCAACAAATTAGGTTAGGACACGTTTTAGGGTAATTTAATATTATTATAATATTATTTTTTAACCCTTATTTACCGGATTTACCCTTAACCATGATAAATAAAATATTTACCGAAGTAATTATTCAAAATGTCTAAAAATAAAAGTTACCTATTTACACAATTTGAACATCATGATTCCAAATATGGAATCCATTTTTCCAAATTCAAAACACAGAAGTGGCAGAAATTAATTTAAAATTAATTCCCGTTGTTAAAACAAAAGGCATGTTTTTAAGAGATAATAACTATCAAAAGATTGACACTTGTTTATGTTCGGTTTAATTGTAAAATTATGTTCAATGACCAAAATTATATTAAATGGTAAAAATATTTTCTAAATATACTTTAAAACCACTCAAATTCATAATTTATCAATATAAATTATTTCTATTAAAAAAGTTGTTTTTAATTAAAATTTAGTAATTTTCACTATTCATCAAAATATAAGTGTTATCCGAAAAGTTCCAAAATTTCACCCTAGGCTAAATTCGATATTCCAAATCCAAAAATGAAGTCTATTTTGAAATATAAAATATATATAATTTCAAAAATAGGTATTACTATTCATAACGGCTAGTTTGATTGGTTGTGGTGTGTTAGAACTCGGTGTTGCGTACAACACACGCTATCACATTATTCAAAGAGAAGCGTACTGTAGAAGCCTGGGGTGTTACATTTTAAATTTTTGATGTCCCCATTTAGTCAAAAAGTTTAAAATATTGTATTTAAAAAGGGTTCACTATTAAAAGTTGGTAAAAGTGCAATACTGAAAATGAATTTGTTCTTACATTATGTCTAAGAAACTGATAATATGGATTCTAAAAATATAAGGATTGTATAAAGTTTAAAATTTAGTTAATACTATTCATAACCTCTTTTGAACGGCTTGTTTGGTAAGTCATGGTACTCTTGAACTCGGTGTTGCATGTAGTTCAAGTTATTGAATTATTTTGAAGAAATAACACACTATGAAATATTGGGGTGTTACATTATCCCCTCCTTCAATAAATTGCGTCCTCGCAATTTGAAATTGTTCTTTGAAAATAAAACATTGAAAATAGAAAATATCTTTGTGGGGAAACCCACATCAGAAATTAGGTTACTAAAATTTAGTCTTAATATGAGGAAAAGAGAAATGAAAGGGTCACCACCAAATTATGATCTCTATTAGGAGAACATTAGTGGAAATTAGAGACATATAATTGGAGGAAAATGTAAATATTTATAGGTAGTGATTGAGGTCACCAATAACAAACAAGTGTAAAAGTGAGGTCCTTAAATTCATCAATCTATGATGATTTGAAATACCATCGGTTCAACAAAACATAGGATATTAGGATAACACATTTTTGGTTTTAGGATTCCTTAAATAAAGTATAAGAATTAATTTCTTCATAGAATAAGAGAAGAAGAAAAATATATTCTTGACAAGTAGAGTTTCATCCTTTAACTAATTTCTACCACAAACTCATCTTTCACTCTAAAAGATAATAGAATGAAAAAAAAATATTCTATTTATCCTATTCGTATAGGGTTCCAAAAAAATGAATTTATAATTCATCTACCAGATCTTTTTAAAAAAACTACATTATTTAATCCCGGACATCACGTGGGTCAGTGGTAGGTGATACACCCTTGTCGCCCTTCGGTTGTGGGTTCAAGTCTCGCGGCCTTGCCGGACGTGACGGGTTGATGCCCGACCTCCGGGTTGTCCTTTTATGGCAATCCAAAATAATCCAAACTAGAACTATCCAAAATACTTCAGTCCAAAATTTATAAGGAAGGTAAACACAATGAAGATCCTTTTTTTTTGCCGCGTAAAAACATGTGATCACCTTCATCGTGTATTCTTTTAAAACACTCCAACATCCTGAATTATCATAAAACCTTATTGATTACATTCATGATCCCTTATTCCTCATAGAATAATAGATATACTCCTTCAATCCAAAAATGTTGTAAACCCCAAAAATGATGGAATATACAAATCATTAATCAGTTTCAAGGTAGTCAAGAATATCCAATATAATTTATCCAAAACAATCATGTATTATTCTAAAATCACTACCTCGGTATCAGAACCATATTATGGTTTATCTTTCTCTCAACCATATATTTTCCAAAAATTTAACCTGTTATTGAGTCACTTTTCTTTGTTCCACACAATCTCAAGTCCATAATGAAATAGTACTGCAGTACAATCCTTATATACTCCATAATTATTATAACAAGTACATTGTTGATACAACACTCAAATGACATAATCAACATAAGAACTCTAATCATTCCTCTTCATCTGTGGTAGTATCATAACTTGATTATTATCCAATAGCATCATTTGCAGCATAGTCTGATAACTGAGACATAGGTTCGCATAGTGTCCAAACTCCTTGAAAATGAAGCATTGTACATTTGAAACCATTTTCTTACCCTTGCAGTCACGTACTTTGTGCCCTTTTCCTCCACACTTATAACAAACTCCCATTCCTTTCAGGCAAGTTCCAGGGTGTTTCTTCCCACAGTTATCACATATGGGAAAATTCTTCTTTTCCCTCCTCCCTTTATCTATCTTTCCCTCTTCCATCCTTTTCTTCTCTTGCTTCCCTTCAAATCCATAGGACTCAGTAAACTCTTTACTTATCTTATCAACACATGATATTATTTCTTCATATGATGATAATACATGGGAGACTATTTCTCTTATAAATTTTGGCTTAGGACCATGAAAGATATGATCCTTCTTTCTCTTTGGATCATGTGCATTGCTGGAGTTCTCATTCCTTCTACAGGGCGCCATTTCTAAACAATGGCATACACTAGATTAATTTATGAATAACAATACCCAATCCCAAACTTGTAAAACACATAACATAAATTAAATAGTTTATGGATATAATCCATAATCATAAAAATGTCTCCTTTGAGGAAGTATATACTCATAAACCCTTCATAATGGTTTGTAAAGAAAATGAGAATTATCCTAAGCATATCCCCCGGGAGTGTCGTAACCAAGAGTGCAGCAAGGCCCGTTGTCGTGCACCAGTTTTTGTTCGAGTCTAGCTCAAAGCGGTGTTTTCAGGTTTTACCCCTAGGTACATCTGTGCCAGAGCCGCCTCTACCTGCTCGTATCCAGACAGGGATGTATTTCTCAGAAAACTCACAAAATCTCTACAATACCAAAATTCTAGGAAGTTCTTCTATACTAATCCTCAAAGTCCATCTTAGGTCTATGTGCTCTAATCAGAGTTTATCTAAATCTAGATTCCAAGGTCTATACCAAACTTCCTCTGATACCAACTGTAACGCCCCGGCCCCAGTTATCCAGAGTCGGTGCATTATTACATAACATTGGCATGATCACAAGAAAGATCAAATCTCGAAAGACCGATTGGTTTAGTAGCCTTGGAAACACTAGATATATTCATAAAGTTTTACATTACATAATAAAGTGAAAAACTACTACAACAACATAGTTTCCATATTCCACACTCATATCCCCACATAAAATCCATGCAGGTCATTCATAACTTACTTCTTCACATCCTGGGAAAAATAAAACATAGAAAAGGGGTGAGCTCAAATGCTCAGTAAGGATAACAATACAGCGGAAACTTTCAAAAATAAGCATAAACATTTAAGGCAATGTATAACTAAAACAAAAGCCTTTTAAACTAGAACTTCAACGTAGTATGGAAAAAGTAAAATGAAATAATGCCATTTACTTATTCACATGGATATTCTACTAATCGAATAATCACATGCAATATCAATAACCACTTTCATAATGATGGAATGCATAATTCCAGACTATCATAACCACATAGCCAAGGCCTCGTGCCAAGACTACAAATAAGATTTTTCCAAGGCCTTGTGCCAAGACACTAGTTTGTCTTATGAGACCTACCGATGCATCGAGGAGCTATAGCGGGCTCCACCCGTCACTTAATAAGTCCAATGAATTCCCATATAAAAAGGTTTAAACATAACATAAACATTCGTATTAAAACTAGCATACGAAATGTCAATACTTTCTCCATAAACCATGAATGGTATAAAAATAACACATCCACAGTCAAACATATCACAAAACCTTCAATACATTATGGAAGTTTTGTATCATAATAAATAAACTTCATATAATCATAAAATCCATCAAAGTATGTTGACATAGATGAAATCAAAACTATTTGAGAGAAATGTCTCCTTTTTTTGAAATCATTTAAAAGTCACACATTTATAAAGGAAGTAATTAAAAAGAGATTTTTGAATCAAAGTGTCCCATACCACTTTGAAACTTTTGAAAGGAATTAACATTTTAAAAACATTCTTGTCCATATAAATAAAACCTTAAAAACCATTTTGAAGATATGGACATTAATTAAAAAGATTTAGAAAGATAAATCTTTAAAACATTTAAAATTCTGATTTTGATAAAGAGTACCTTTCCGAAATTCTTAAAATATTCATTTTGAAATCATTTAAAAGTCACATAATTATAAAATAAAACGTTTACTTTGAAAATATCCTTGTAATCTTGTAAGGGAAGCTTTGAAAATTTTATAACGGTGGTAAATAGCCGCACCCGCCGTATAAGTTAAAAAAACATTCTTACCTTAATTTTGTCGAAAAGGTTAAAAAGCACCTTGTTTGGAAAATGACAGAAAGGTTCCTTTATAAACCTCTTATAAAAATTAAAACAAGGGTATAAATGACTTTAACCCATATCTTAGTAAATAGTAAAAATGTTTTGAAATTCAGTTTTAAGAAACATGGATGTGGATGATAAAGAGATCCCAGTAGATTATTACATATAAACAACCTCGGATAATGAAGAGATTGAGAAATAAACCCTTACCTTTCACTTTTCCTTGGTTGGGGTAGGTTAACCTCCTGTATAATGGTTAAATAATTGTTATTAAATTATTCAATAATCATATACATTAATATGATATCATATATGATCTTTTAACATTGTTGCGTTAATAATATCTTAGAATTATCGTCGTTTCGGGTGTTTACTTACTCGTTTTATTTTATATGTTTTGTTACGTAAGCCATGTTTTTAATGGGTAGGTTGTATATTATTCATATCCAGAATGATATCAAGTCCTTAAAAATCATTTTTAAATCATCAAATGATAATTATACTTGAATGGATACGATGGAGAATGAATCTCATCGCGTTCGTGGAGACGGTAGTCCGTACGTACGCACGAGTGACAATATCATTCTTTTGATATTAAAATAATATATAATTGGATGGTATATCATATATACATAATCCTTATCATGTTATATTTATTATTTACATGAGTTACACATCATTATTATACCCATCCAAATAATAATTTATTGAATAACAATTACACCACGACGTGGAGACGGTAAGCCGTACGTACGCACGTATGATGACATGTTATTCAAAGGATGGATAGAATAGTGAATATGGTTGTACCATATTTATAATAACATCACAGTATATATATGATACTGGATTTATTATTTTAGAATGGTAACAACAAAGGAAGAATTAGTGAAAGATGAAAGGAACTTGAAAAAGGGTGGTGAAATCATTACCTCTTCTTTGGGTTCTTCCTTTTGATTTGATCAAAAGGGATCCTTAGGTTGGCTTTCTGATCAAACTAAGGCCTCTAGGTTGTAGTGAGGAAATTTGGGAGAGTATTTGGGCAGATTTTTGCCGAACCCAAAGGCTTTTAAGGTGTTAAGTAATGAGAAGGGGGAGTGCCCTTTTATAAGAGGGGTGAGGGGCACCTTTGGAAAAGCTAGAAATCTTAATTTATAATAAATTCATATTCGGTTTATAATGGCTCCAAAGTGGATTATTTAAATGTTAAGGTGGGTATGGGTCGAAAACCACTCAACCAATAGAATTTAGACAGGTTTGGGTACTTATATTAACCTTATCTTTAAGTATTAACTCTAAGTTAATTAGTTTCACTTTTACAATGTCTCTTTGTATTTTTATATTATATGGTTAATAAACTTACCATATAAATCCAAGAGACCCCAAAGTTGTCCATTAATGATACACCTATCATGATATAAGTCTCTTTGATGAACCTTATATTTTTAGGAATTTAATATCAATTAATAATATAATATTTGTTTTAAAAACTCTTTTATGTCAATTTTGACACTATTCAATAGTTGATTTTTGTGAAACTGGTAACAGAATTATTACTTCGAAAAAAGTCAATTAAATCAATCCTAATATGTAATATTATCCTATAAAATTAGTTAAATTCATTAAAAGTCTCAAATTATATTTATTTGGGTATTTATAATATCGATTATTTTAATTTGTCACTATTATGGTTATTACTGCATCATCATTGTGTCATATATAAATTAAATTATTTAAAGTCTAAAAATTATAAATAAAATATCATTATGTATGAAATCGTTTTAGATTTCTAATTAATATTTATAGTCCAAAATAAAACATATATAACCCTATGTAAAAATTGGTTTTCTAAAAGATATATGCTTATTTCATTTTTGTACTTATTTTAACTTAATTAAAATAGTGTCCCTATCACCTACAAGTGGATCCATGGGGTCCCTAAATCGACCCAAAGATGCCTATGGTCGAACATGTATCAACCAATTAGGTTAGGATACGTTTTAGGGTAATTTAATATTATTATAATATTATTTTTTAACCCTTATTTACCGTATTTACCCTTAACCATGGTAAATAAAATATTTACCGAAATAATTATTCAAAATGTATAAAAATAAAAGTTACCTATTTACACAATTTGAACATCCTGATTCCAAATATGAAATCCATTTTTCCAAATTCAAAACACAGAAGGGGCAGAAATTAATTTAAAATTAATTCTCGTTGTTAAAACAAAAAGCGTATTTTTAAGAGATAATAACTATCAAAAGATTGACACTTGTTTATGTTCGGTTTAATTGTAAAATTATGTAAAATGACCAAAATTATATTAAATGGTAAAAATATATTTTAAATATACTTTAAAACCACTAAAATTCATAATTTATCAATATAAATTATTTTCTATTAAAAAGTTTTTTTTAATTAAAATTTAGTAATTTTCACTATTCATTAAAATATAAGTGTTATCCGAAAAGTTCCAAAATTTCACCCTAGGCTAAATTTGATATTCCAAATCCAAAAATGAATTTTATTTTGAAATATAAAATATATATAATTTCAAAAAGTAAGTATTACTATTCATAACGGCTAGTTTGATTGGTTGTGGTGTGTTAGAACTCGGTGTTGCGTACAACACACGCTATCACATTATTCAAAGAGAAGCGTACCATAGAAGCTTGGGGTGTTAGATTTTAAATTTTTGATGTCCCCATTTAGTCAAAAAGTTTAAAATATTGTATTTAAAAGGGGTTCACTATTAAAAGTTTGTAAAAGTGTAATACTGAAAATGAATTTGTTCTTACATTATGACTAAGAAACTGATAATATGGATTCTAAAATTATAAGGATTATATAAAGTTTAAAATTTAGTTAATAATATTCATAACCTCTTTTGAATAGCTTGTTTGGTAAGTCATGGTGTGCTTGAACTCAGTGTTGCGTGTAGTGCAAGTTATTGAATTATTTTGAAGAAATAACACACTATGAAATCTTGGGGTGTTACAAGGTTATCACCAGCTTCGAGTGAAGGATGAGGACATCTCGAAGACAGCTTTCAGATGTCACTACGGCCACTACAAGTACTTAGTGGTGTCATTTGGTGTGACGAATTCCCTAGTTGTGTTCATGGGACTCGTGAATAGGATCTTCTAGCCATACCTAGACCGGTTTGTAGTGGTCTTCATTGACGACATCTTGGTGTATTCAGCATTAGAGGAGGAGCATGCGATACACCTGAGGATGGTTCTGGACACACTCTGAGAGCACCAACTTTATGGTAATCTCTCGAAGTGTGAGTTCTGGATATGGAAGGTCCACTTCCTAGGACATGTCATCTCAGAATCTAGAGTTTCATTGGATCCAGTAAAGATAGATGTGGTGATTTCTTAGGATCCACCCAAGAGAGTTAACGAGGTGTAGAGTTTCCTTGGGTTGGATGGGTACCATCAGAGGTTTTTACCTGACTTCTCCAGGGTATCAGAACCCATGACGGAATTGAAGAAGAAGGGAAACCCCTTTGTGTGTACAGAAAGATGCCAGTAGAGCTTTTAGTAGCTCAGGCAGAGCTTGACGGGTGCTCCTATCTTGAGACTGCTAGAGTAGGTCACCGAATACGTGGTGTACTGTGATGAATCAAAAACCAGTCATGGTTGTGTCCTAATGTAGGGTAAAGGAGTGATTTCTTATGGATCATGACAGTTGAGACTGCATGACCAGAACTATGCGACTCATGAACTTTAGTTGGCAGTGGTATTCTTTACACTAAATATGTGGCGATGCTACCGTATGGGTGAACGATTCATCGTCTACTCTTACCACAAGATTCTAAAGTATATCTTTTCTCATAAGGATCTGAATCTGAGACAGTGATGTTGGCTAGAGTTCCTTCGAGACTATGACTTAGATATATTTTATACTCATGGGAAGGGGAACATGGTAGTAGATGATCTCAGTAGGATATGAAGTTCACAGCTACTGAATGAGGCCTCAAAGAAGTTGGCCTCACTTCAGATATCCTTTGTGGATATAATTGAGGCAGCTTATCTACAGTCGATGGTAGTTTCCCCTCCACTCTTATAGCTAGTTAAATAGGTGCAACTCGAAGATTCTAGCTGCAAGACTACACATGCCCAGATGTCCACAGGGCATGCCCCTGTTGAATATTTTAAAGGTTGGGATCACATCATCCTTTAGAGGACGCATAGTAGTACCAAGGGCGTTGTGGGAGGAGGTGTTGAGGTAGTTCCATACATCCCATTTGGAAGTACATACAGGTGTTGGAAAGATGTACCAGGACCTCCTATGTCAGTACTGGTGGCTGGGGATAAAGAATGAAGTAGCATAGTTTGTCTCGAGATGCCTCACTTGTCATCAAGTAAAGACTGAGCACTAGGTTCCAGCAGGTTTGAAACAACCCCTCAAGGTACCTAAGTGGAAGTGGTATTGAACATTTATGGACTTCATGATGGTCTTACCACATATTTCTATGGGGCATGATACCATTTGGGTGATTGCAGACCAACTCACTAATTCAGACCACTTCCAACCCATTCGAGTATAAGGTTCAGAAGAGATCTTGGGATTCCTATACATGCAAGAGATAGTTCAACTCCATGGATTCCCATATACGATAGTCTTAGATCATGATGAACGCTTTACATCCTAGTTGTGGAAGGGATTTTAGGAGGATTTTGGTACTCATCTACACTTGAGTACAGCCTTTCACCCACAGACTGATGGTCAAACGGAGTGAACCATACAAACCTTGGAGGACATGCTTCGTACTTGCGTCCTTGATTTTGTTCGCAGTTGGTTGGACCACCTACCACTAGTGAAGTTTGCATACAACAACAACTATCACTCCACTATCGGTATGGAACCATTTTAGGAACTGTACAAAAAACCACGAAGGTCATCATTATACTGGATAGACCCAGGGGATTCAGCACTCATGGGCCCAGAGATGGTACAGGCTACCACTGAGAAGGTGTAGGTCATACAAGATTTGAGGAAGACTACACATAGACAAAAAGTCCTATGCTGATAAGTGATAGAGACCCTTAGAGTTCGAGTAGGGGGGCCACGTATTCCTACGATTCTCTCCTCGAAGAGGGATATGAATATTTGGACGGGGTGGAAACTTATCTCTGAGGTTCATCGGACCTTTCCTGATACTGTGTAGATTGGGAGAGGTGGTGTACCGCTTGGCTCTACCACCATAGTTAGAGATAATGCATGACGTCTTCCATGTATCCCAGCTGAGGAGATGCGTGCATGACCCTTCTCACATCATCGACCATAGGGAGCTGTAGATTGATGATGGCGTGACATTCGAAGAGTACCCAGTGGAGATAGAGGATCGATAGGAGAGGATCCTTCATGGATGGTCAATTTCTCTGTTGTGTGTTCATTGGCAGCACAGAAATATCCAAGAGAGCATGTGGGAGTGGGAGGATCATATTCATTCTCACTACCTTCATTTGTTTTATTAGCCTTCATTTTGTCTTACGAGGATGTAAATCCCTAAAATGGGGGAGTAATGTAATACCACATAATTCCATGTAAAATTTTACAAAATTAAATGGGATTATTTCAAGACCAAGTTCTGAGACGGCACATAATTCCAAGGCCATGAGTGGTCAGAATGTATTTTTGAACTATTTTTTAGGTTCATTAAATAATCATGCAAGAGGGTTTTTATAACTTTTAAATCGATTCCTAGATCAAAAATATGAGGGCACCACTGAACTCAGAGTTTTGGGATTTTCCTAGAAAGGGCCTAACATTGGCTGGCATGGGCTTGCAGTGGAAGTAAGTTTTTGGCAGTAAATAAAATGATTAAGTAATAATTATTTTATTTTCATATCCTTATAACTCCTAAATGGTAACTCGGATTGGAAATCTGAGAGTGCCTTTGAGCTCATGAGGGCATGTTTCCCTTAGGCAGAGCTTAACCTCAATCGGCGCAGGTCGAGGGTAAAAGATAGGTTTCAGAATTTTTAAGACAAATTAAAATAAAATAAACTTGATTATTTTGTTTTTATTTTTAACTTTCAAATTTTTTGCATTGAAATGGCATTGTAACTCAACAAAACCAAAACATTGTTTCATAAATGAAATAACATAATGACACTACAACTCAATAGTAACAGAAAATCATTTCCTCCTTTAATGTTTTAACTGGGGGGTGCATCTTTGACATGTTGGGAAAAACACTCTAAATATATGAAGAATCGCTATTGAAGAATGATGAATGGTGATCGCAAATTACTTGAGCACTCTCCCTCCTCTTTGAGAGATCCCTCCCTCGACGACAGATCAAGGACCTTCACAGATGAATCACCTTTAGCGATGGATTCTTCATGTGTTTGAACTCCAACCAGGTAGGGTGTCTTGTGATTAATACATGTTTCCCTATTATTTCCTTCTAAACAAAGAATGTGGGTCAACCCATGAATAGGTTTATCTGTAAGTCATTTTTTTTGTGGGTGGTTTGTTTGATCTTGGGGTTTATATTTGGGGTTTAACTTGATAGAACCTTAAATCTCCCTCAATGGTTTTAAAACTATAATGCAGAGGGTATGGGCCGACACAAACAATGCCTGGGCCCCTCCTTCATGGGTGTTATTTTATTATTTGTGTCTGAACCTTAGGATCGACGGTGACGATGCATGGTGGTATCACATGATGGCACAGAAGGCAACACATGCTGTAGCGGAAGAGGCCGCCAGCAGGTGGCCAGGGGCGGTTCAGAACCGCGGTGCCAACAGGGTGTCATGTCAGGCTGGGAGTCCATAGCCATCGAGCTGCGGTGGTGCAGGACCACAGTGCCATCAGGGCACTATTCCAGGTAGAGTAGGCCCCGGCCATCGGGCCATGGTCGAGAAAGGGACGGCGCATGTGGCGGTGCACCGTAGTGTCAAGGCATCCTACGGCATCGGTCGCGGGTGGTGGGACGGGCCATCGGTAACGGCTGATGGTGATAGTATCGGTGACGCAGCACTGAGCCATGTCGTGCAGGTTAGAGGGATGTGTTCCTAGCAAACCGTGGTAGGTGGGACCTGTGGTGACCCGCGGGGTGTTCACACGAAGTATTCTTTGTGTTGACTGGGATCGGATGTGGTGATCGTCGTCGCGTCTGTGTGTGGATAGTCATCCCGCTCATAGTAGGTAAGATTGTAGGATTTGGGCTTTCTTGGGTGGTCCAGAAGATCAGTCATGCCCACCCAGTGGTCCAGACCCACAGCCCAATGAGTTGGGTTGGATCCAGACCTGGGTCGGACCGGACCCAGACCCAATCGGCCCCTTTTTGGAAAAATGGTCATACCTTCCGAACCGTACACTCGATTGATGATATGTTTACGGTATTGGAACTCCCATGATGAGGAGGTTCTATGAAATGATCTAAGGGGTATTTTATGGAATTTGAGATATGACTAATGGCTTGAGGATTGGATTCTCCCAGAATCAAGTGCGCTACGTGCGAGAATCCTGCGGCTAGATGAGATCGGAAGACTGCTGATGAGTTGGTCTAAGTAACCCTACAAGCCTAGATGATAAGCGGCCCTATGTTTACCAAATACAAGATGCCCAATATATACTATCTATAAGTGGCTCTATGTGAACCAGCTAAAAGCGGCTCTATGTTCACCAGATATAAGCGGCCCTATGTGGACCAGTTATAAGCGGCCCTATGTGAACCAGCTATAAGTGGATATGTGTGGCCCAGCTATAAACAGCTCTGTGTGACCTAGCTATAATAGCCTAATTGGGGAGTAGCTCTTAGTGGCCCGACACACCCACGGTGGGGAGCAGCTCTTAGTGACCCAACAGACCCACAGTACTCATCAAGGATTAGTACCTCAGCAGTCCAAGGTGTTCAGTGTTACGACTGATAGTCTTTCTTTCCATACTTTAGATTATACCTGCATGAGCTAACATTAACTTGTGCATACCTTATTTTATGGTATTTACCTTGTGTTTTGGGGTCCTTAATGAGTATTATGTTAGTCAACCCTACACAGGCTCTGCCCGCACGTATCATGTCTAGTGGAGACGATAGGTTCTTCTATAGAGACCTTGGTGGCCCTAAACCAGGCGGTTCCTAGTGATATATGACAGGAAATATGTACTTCTACATATTTTGGAAGCCACTCATTTCCTACCTTTCAAGTGGGGTTCTCTTGCGGATGACTTTTTAGAGATATTTTGTACTTTCCTATTTTCAGCGTGTCTTTTGTTGGGTTGGTATTCTGGCCCATTTGACTTACAGCTTGTACCTTTACTCAGTGGTTTTTTTAGTGGCATACATGTTTTCCTTTTCAACTCTTTTAGATGTGATTGTGTGTGTGTGTGTGTATAGGTATTCATGAAAATTCCTCCCACTTGTGGGATAATTCCCTCAGTGCTAGTAGCCAACCCTTGGCCTTTAGGAGGAAGGCTTTGGGTAGTCACAACACGGGCCCCAAGTAGAGAACCTAGGAAAGGTACATTCATCATAATAACTTGTGTTACTATTTGAATTTGGGGAGTTTGGGGAAATTTAAATAAATAATGAGTTAAAATGAATCTTAAATGAATTTTAATACTACTCGGGCTTAGGAGTTCCTTGTTTACCTTTTTCAGCTATGGCACCTCGTCATCGTCCACATGTATCACGGGCAATGGAAGTTTAGTAGGCTAACCCAGTCAATCGATAGAGGGTCGATCCAGTGGATAAGGATGACTATTGGTAGAATACACTATGTTTTTTCTAGCATCAAACCCTAGAGAAGTATGAGGGACACATTTTGGACATGAAGATGGAGATTTGGCTGGGGGATCTTGTGATCACCTTCACCTTGATCTAGGTTCTGAATGATTATTGGGTTCCTTTAGTAGTTATCCAGATGTGGGGAGCCTCACAACAGTGGTAGACATTGTACTTGGGGGATAGGAAGGAAACTAATGTTCAGTGGGTCGATTTTGAGAAGGAATTCCTGGAAAAATTCCTTTCTTCGATGATGAAGTCTAAGAAGAGGTAGGAGTTACTCTCCCTCCATTAGGGGAGTATGTCAGCACAGGATTTGGGGATCAAGTTCAAGGATCTCCTTCACTTTTCCCCGGATCTCTTTATGAGTGAGGAGTCTCGTGTGATACATCTAGAGGAGGCACTTAGGCCTTCTCTCTAGTAAATCGTTACTCTCTTCACCTTTCCAACATACTTAGAAGTTTATAGGAAGATGGAGGTAGTTTAGAGGATGCACTTACAAGGAGTTATACCGAAATAGGGGATCCAATAGGGCTCTTAAAAGTGAAATTATACTAGCAGTGGGTCTGATGAAGATCACATTTTCATATATTTTATACTGTAAATAATTTTTTATAATCCCAAAAAAGTGTTATTGTATGGGTAATTGTCATGTTTTTAGGTTTTAGTGTTATTTTGAGCTAAATAGTAAAAATTGGCCATTTTGGATTTTTAACAGTTTTAAATTATTTCGGTAGTTTGGCCATAACATTATATACAATGATCCAAATTTCAAAATTTTTAATTTTAAAGATTCTACACATCCAGGGATTCATTTACTATTTTTGTACGAAAAGATGAATCGGCCATATGGAAGCTCAAAAGAAGCTCACAAGTGGGAGAAAGAAAATTGTTTTCAGTTCTGCCTAGTTTTGGTGTGGGATCCATAACTCATCCATGGTGGGCCCAAATCTTGTGAAATTTGGTAGATGGACGCGAAAGGCGTTTGGGAGCATCTTTTATGAAGGACGAACCGAGTGAATTTTCCGTTTATGGGGTCATTAAATCACCCTAATCTGGATGATTTCGTTTTGGAGAGTCTGACTGGACATAATAAATGCTTAGAGTAAAACGGCCATAACTCTTGGAATACATGTCTAAATATTCTGATATTTTTAGGGGACACGTCCAAGGTAATTATGAAGAACATTCAAGAAGGGATAAATGCGTGAATATCTCATTTAATTGTGATACAATGCATCAACATCTGGGGGATAAATTCTGGCTATAAAAGGAGGAGAGCTCCTCCGTCTCAAAGCATCCCATTCTCCATCCCATTCTCCATCCCATTCTTCATCCATTCCTTCAAGGCACCAAGGAGGAGATCTCCACCGAGGGAGGCCGGCCAAAAATCTTCCCCCTTTATTTTTATTTTATTTCTTTTCTTTATTTTTAGTTTTCAATTGTAATTTATATTTCTAATAAAATCATGCATTGTTTTTATTTTTGTGTCCACCGATTCACCCTCTTTTCTTCCTCTCGTCTTACCATCGTGAACTATAATACTCATGATCATGAGTAACTAATAAGATGAATATTCCAAGGGAGTAATCAGGTTCTTGAACCCAAGACCATCTTTTTAATATTCTTTGAGTTAATTCTAAGGATAATTTATAGTGGGTGTAATCCTCACTGTGGTTGTCTAAAGGTTAACTTCTTAATCTACAACCATTTTCCCTCGATTGAGGAGGTGGATGGAGGGTGTGATTGGCGATATCTAAGTAGACTTTTCATTCACAACCAGGGTAGAATAAGATGTTCACACATACGATGGAGTGTGTACACTAAGAATATTTGAAGTTGGCCAATGAAGGTGCTCCCAGAATATTCTCTCGGGAGAACTTCCTTTCTTCCCTAATTGCATTCTGTTTAGCATTGCATGGTAATTTAGAATTAAATTTTAGTCTCTTCTGATTTATGAATTTCATTTATTTTATTAAATTACAATTATTTCATAAAATATTAAACAACAAAAAGAATTATATTAAGTGGACTAGAAGTAGTGATTTATTAACCACAAAGGCTCCTCAAGAGAACGACCTAGGTCAGCCACTGTGCTACACTTAGTATAAATATTTTTGAGAGCGCACACAACAATTCTTTGTCAAATTGGCATCGTTTCCGGGGAGCCAATTGGTTTTCATTCACTATTTTTATTCACTTTTTATAAATAATTTTCCTTTCACTAAAAAAAACATCAAAAAAATCATAAATTTCAAAAACTAAAAAAATATTCTTTGTTCGTGATGTATTCAAATTATGATTATTATGCATGGACTATCCAATATCAAGTGCAAGAAAATGTTTACAATGATCTTGACGCTTAGTTTCATAGGATTAGCGATAAAGTGCAAAACCTAGAGAGCCAAATAGAATTGATTGCAGAATATGTACGCACATCCCAGTAAAAACCCGAACCTGAGTCGGAACCTGAGCTGGAACCTGAACCAGAACGAGTGGTAGAAGAGATATCACCAATCACATTTTATGTTAAAGAACCTGAGGTAGGTGAGAAATAACTTCTAAAGGAACTTATCACATCATCCCGCACTCAACCATTGCTCAAGGAGGTCCCAAAAGTACACATTCCAACTGATGCACTAATGGGAGGTCAACATTTTTTTGAAGAATCTTGGAATAACTTTGTTGAAGATAACTTGAAACATGATCTTCCCATACTTAATAATGAAACATCAGACACTTTCTACCTCTCTCTTGCTTTGGAAGATAAGGAAGAATACACACCTACTGAGATTGAGTTTCCAATGGTCATGCCTGAAGAGATCAATTACCAAGCTGAATTACTTGAAAGGGAAGATTTATTTATTAATTCTTCATGTTTTAATCTTATTCAAGCTAAATTGTTTTCTGAAATCTCTTCCTTTGAAATTTCTGATATAGAACAAATGGAGCAGACCATGGATGATAAGAAAGATACCACTGAAGTAGTGGTGATCATGGAAGAAGATCTGGAGAAGGTGGCGGTGGTGCGACTACCTCCTCAACAAAAATTTACATACCATATAGAGGAGGACACCACCGAAGTTATCAGGGATCACCCTTATCTTTTATTCCCTCCCACTTCAAACCTCAAATTTCTTCTTTATTCTTTCTCAGGGGTTGGAAACATTCTAATCTTATTTGGGGTTATCTACTTTCAGGTTTTACTCATGGATATTGGGAAAACTCACATGTGGTGGTTCATCTCAAAGAAACCACACCCACCTTATGATTGGGGATAATCCACTGAAACTACCTGACTAGGGGCAGTAAAAACCTATCACCCGCTTGGGGGTCTAAACCAAGCATTATCTATTTTCTTTTCATTTTCTCATTATTTTTATTTATTTTTCTTATTTATTTTCATTACTTTCTTGTAGTTTTAAAGTGGCTTCTTCTAGGATCTTAACTCAAGGAATACACCTCTAAAATAATGTCAGGTTGTATCTTTCCTTCCCTTTGATTTTCTACCTTTATATTTATATTTTGTTGAGTTGAAATAAGGGGTGGTTAAATTTAAGTGTGGGGGAGTTTCAACCTTCTTAGTTCTTCTTGTGTGCTTTTCATTTTTTTAGTATTTTTGAACTTTAATGAATATTCTTATCACTTTTCACACATCAATTTATTTTGAAAGAGTTGAAATGATTTTTGAAATGATGGATTTTAAATGATTGTTGATGTGAAAACATTTTTCTTGAATTGGATTATCAATCATTTTTATGAGTTTGGCAGATTTTTTAAATCCATGACCATGAAACACTAACTCAAAATATTTTTCCAATCCTGTGAGGTATTCTAAACCACTTTTACATATTCTTCTTAATACCCACACTTTCTTGAGGTAAACTTGAATATTGTGTGAGAACTAGAATTTGTGAATATTCTATTTCGAAGCTTTGGATTTCATTGAATGTATTTGAAATGATTGAGACATCTCTTTGACTAGACACATTTTATCATGAGACCCAACTTTACATTTATCCTTCGTAAGACCTTAGATTCCATGTATTACCTTATAGGTTTAAGCCACATTACAAGCCAATTTTTCCTTACCTACCCGCACTTTTAGTATTTTTGCATGGATATTTCAAGTTTGAGTGTGGGGGAAGGGCCTTTCGTGTGAGTTCGTTGGGATGTGTATCATTTATGGGTAGTGTGAAGTGTGTGTAAATATTTTGGGTTGTGGATAATAAGAGAATTGGGCATGTGTCATCATTTAATTGTGCTTAATTTGTTTCATCCATTTCTCCTTCAAAAAAAGAAAAGAAAAAAATGGAGATGAGCTTGAATTCCTCATTGTACATTATTTTATGACTCATGTCCCTCTAAAAAATCAAGGGCATGAATTTTCATTCATTCATTGTATTCAATTTTCAGCTCATCCTCCATGAAAAAAAGAAAAAAGAAAATAAAGTTGTGCCTTTCTGGAGATTTAAAAAAAAGAGAACTTAGATGATATCATTCTTTATAATCACTTATTGGCTCATGTACCATGTCATAAAAAGGGTGTGGTTTTGTTTTTCACATTTTCAAGTGGGATTGAGTGAGTAATTCCCTGTGTTTTCACTTGATTTAATCATGCATTGTACTTAAAAGCCCAACCTCCTCTTTCTAGCCTGGAACATTTTTCAATAATTTTCCCACCAACCCTAAGCCACAGAATCATTTGAACCATTAATTAAATCCCTCATGATTAAATTCATTTTCATGTTTCACGCTGTGGAGAAATGATAATTTTCACAAACCTATGGTGATACATGCGATTTTCAAGTATGAGTATAACTCTAGATTCAATTTCTCTTGAGTGAAGAGTGACATAAAATTCAATGTCAGGTAGGTTGTGATTGGGCCATGGATTGATTTATGATGTTGAACAAATTTTAGTGATTTAAATGAAAATAATAGAGAATTATTATTCATATATGAGACATGATGAAATTCTATTTTGGATAAAATCATTGATATTTTCTCATTTTTGATCGTTGTGTGGATTTTGATTTGGATGTAAGATGATTGCCCAGGAGTGCAATGTTTAAGTGTGGGGGAGTGATGAAGCTCACATTTTCATATATTTTATACTGTAAAACATTTTTTATAATCCCACAAAAGTGTTATTGGATGGGTAATTGTCATGTTTTTAGGTTTTAGTGTTATTTTGAGCTAAATAGTAAAAATTGGCCATTTTGGATTTTTAACAGTTTTAAATTATTTTGGTAGTTTGTCCATAACATTATATACAATGATCCAAATTGAAAAATTATTTATTTTACAGATTCTACACATTCAGTTATTCATTTACTATTTTTGTACGAAAAGCTGAATCGGCCATATGGAAGCTCAAAAGAAGCTCACAAGTGGGAGAAAGAAAACTGTTTTCAGTTCTGCCTAGGTTTGGTGTGGGATCCATAACTCATCCATGGTGGGCAAAAAGCTTGTGAAATTAGGTGGGTGGACGCGAAAGGAGTTTTGGATAATCTTTTATGAATGAATAACTGAGTGAATTGGCCATGTATGGGGTCTTTAAATCACCCTAATCTGGAGGATTTCGTTTTGGAGAGTCTGACTGGACATAATAAATGCTCAGAGTAAAATGGTCATAACTCTTGGAATACATGTCCAAATACTCTGAGCTTTTGAGGGGACACGGAAAAGGGAATTATGAAGAACATTCAAGAAGGGATCAATGCATGAAGATGTCATTTATTGGTGCTAAAATTCATCAACATCCGGGGGATAAATTCTGGCTATAAAATGAGGAGAGCTCCACCGTCTCAAAGCATCTCATTCTCCATCCCATTCTCCATCCCATTCTCCATCCATTCCTTCAAGGCACCAAGGAGGAGATCTCCACCGAGGGAGGTCGACCGCAAATCTTCCCCCTTTATTTTTATTTTATTTCTTTTCTTTATTTTTAGTTTTCAATTGTAATTTAGATTTCTAATAAAATCATGCATTGTTTTTATTTTTGTGTCCACCGATTCACCCTCTTTTCTTCCTCTCATCTTACCATCGTGAACTATAATACCCATGATCATGAGTAACTAATAAGAGGAATATTCCAAGGGATTAATCAGGTTCTTGAACCCAAGACCATCTTTTTATTATTCTTTGAGTTAATTCTAAGGATAATTTATAGTGGGTGTAATGCTCACTGTGGTTGTCTAAAGGTTAACTTCTTAATCTACAACCATTTTCCCTCGATTGAGGAGTTGGATGGAGGGTTTTATTGGAAATCTCTAAGTATACTTTTCATTCACAACCGGGGTAGAATAAGGTGTGCACACATACGATGGAGTTTGTACACTAAGAATATTTGAAGCTGGCCAATGAAGGTGCTCCCTGAATATTCTCTCGGGAGAACTTCCTTTCTTACCTAATTACATTCTTTTTAGCATTGCATGGTAATTTAGAATTAAATTTTAGTCTCTTATGATTTTGAATTTCATTTATTTTATTAAATTACATTTATTTCATAAAATATTAAACAACAAAAAGAATTAGATTAGGTGGACTAGAAGTAGTGATTTATTAACCACAAAGGCTCCTCAAGAGAATGACCTAGGTCACCCACTGTGCTGCACTTAGTATAAATATTTTTGAGAGTGCACACGACAACGCTTCGTCAAGGTCTCAAGCACTAGGGACTTTGAGGTTTCGGCTGGAAGGGGGTCGACCTCAACAATTTCAGTTTCAACCTTCTGTTCATCGTGCCTATCTTATGGGTTTGGGAACAGTGTGTTTTGTTTGCATAGTTCATGGGAATATTTAGAGTCGTTTATTGATGATCATTTGAGCTCTGTATGGTGGGGGTTGGCAGGTTCAATGCCCACCTCAATAGCAGTTTCTGGCTAGGCCATTTCAACAACAGGGACAGAAGGCTCCAGCTCCACCGAGAGGAGATAAAGTAGGTAGAGGCTGGCCTCAGGGTGTTTATCTGGGACCTTGGCTCAGGAATGGTCAGGGAGTCGGTCTTTAGTATAGGGTTAGAGGAGCTAGGCATGGTCATTTTCATGCCACAGAGGTAGTAGTTTCAGCAGGGCCAAAGATCATTCGAGGTATGATTAGATTGTTCGGTAATATTACTCGTTCTTTATTTGATTCAGGAGATTTTCACTTCTTAATTGCTCCCGCTCTAACCCATACTCTAGGACTAGACATAGAGAGGATTTTTGTGCCCCTAGTGTTGAATACATCAATCAAATTTCAGACCATATTGTTTGATGTTTGCTGGGATATAGACTGATTATGGGAATGAATCAGTCTCATGGGGATCTCTTCTTGCAGTAGATACAGCCATACGATGTTATTATCATCATTAAATGGTTGTATTCTGTTCATGATATTATTTAATGATTCTAGAGGAGAGTCTTGTTTTTAGACGGGGATGTTCAGCATGTGGTTTTTAGAGGCGACTGAGGTTTTCAGGTGGGCAGCCAGCATTTGGAACCTCTCATTTCCTTATTGGTCAAGCTGTTAATGGAATAGGTGAATGCTAAGATGGTGGAGGCCCCTAGAGTTGTTGGGGAGTTCCTATATTCTTTCCTCTAGGAGGTTATGACTCTACCCCCTCGATGTGATGTTGGCCCGTTGCTAGTTCGGTTTCGATGGCTCCCTATCAGATATCACCTTTTGAGTTGTGGGAGCTACAGATTTAGATTGATGACCTAATGAAGAAGGGATTTATCTGTCCTAGTGTGTCACTATGGGTTGCTCAAGTTTTTTTTCAAAGAAGTAATATGGTGGTATGAGGTTGTGCATAGAATACTGGAGGTTGAATCTGGTAATAGTCAAGAACCATTACCCTCTTCATAGGATAGACGGTCTTTTTGACCAGCTGAGGGGGGAAAGTTGGTTCTCTAAGATTGACCTATGGTCTGGGTATCACCATTTGAGGGTGAAGTAGGGTGACATCCCAATGATATATTTCAGGTTCAATTATGGACACTTTAAGTTCGTAGTCATGTCATTTTTTGTTATAAACACACCAATAGTGTTCATGGGGATTATGAACTCTGTCTTTCATGAGTTCTTGGACCAGTTCATTATCGTACTTATTGATGACATCATGATCTACTCAAAGTCAGTGGAGGAGCACATCGAGCATCTTAGGACTATCTTGGAGGTCCTTCAACGCCACCATCTCTATGGAAAGCTATCCAAGTGTAAGTTATAGACATGATAGGTACACTTCCTTGGACATGTGGTGTCTCGGTAGGGTATAGCAGTGGACCCTTAGAAGTTCTAGGTAATTTTTTCTTGGGAAGTATCCAAGAATGTGGAGGAGGTTCGTAGTTTTCTTGGTTTGGAAGGATACTACCAGAGAGTTGTACCCAACTTCTCTCAAGTTGTAGCTCCATTGACAGCCTTGACCAGGAAATACCAAGACTTTGTGTGGACTGAGCAGTGTCAGGTAGCTTTCAGCTATCTGAAGGGGAAGTTGGTCAGTGCTCCAGTACTCTGGTTCCCAGAGTAAGGGGTGATGTTTGAGGTGTTTTTCAATTCTTCACATCTGGGATTGTGATGTGTGTTGATTCAGTAGTGAGGAGTGATCTATTTTGGGTCTAGGAAGTTACGTACCCATGAGAATAACTATGCCACCCATGATCTAGAACTAGCAATGGTCATGTCTGCACTAAATTTGTGGCAAAATTACCTTATTTGGGAGTGATTTGTGGTCTTCACAGATCAAAAGAGCTTGAGGTATATCATTTCTCAAGTAGATATGTACTTGAGACAGCAGAGGTGGATGGAGTATCTTTAGGATTATGACTTAAAGATCTCTTACACCTTAGGAATGGGGTACATCATGGATGATTCCTTGAGTAGGAAGTCATAGAGGGAGGTAGTTCGAGAATCTATGGATGCTTGGAAGGTGATGGAGGATTTTTCCACCTTGCACCTAGATGTAGGGGTGGATGGTGGAATATGTTTTCTATTTCATATGACAATGCATTCATCTATAATGTAGTAGTTAGAGGAGTCTCAGTAGGGAGACTCAGAGGAAGAGGTGATGTGGGGTCATGTTGACCAGAGTGGTGCTCTAGAGGGATGGTCGAAGGATGGTCAGAATTGATTGTTGTTTTATGGGAGGATGTTTTTTTCAGTGGCGTTGTGCAAGGGAGTCCTCTATGAGTTTCATAGATCACCCATAGAAGTACACCTAAGAGTTTCCAAGATGTACCGCGGCTTGAGGGAGTAGTTTTGGTGGCCCGGGGTAAAGTGGGTAGTGGCAGAGTTTGTGGAAAAGTGTCTAGTATGATAGTAGGTGAAGGACGAGAATCATGTTCCTAGTGGGTTGTTTCAGCCTTTAGATGTTCCCAAGTCTAAGTGGGATGAAATCTCGATGGATTTCATCATGGGGTTACCCAGGGTTCAAGTAGGTTGTGATGATATCTGGGCAGTGGTGGACTAGTTGACGAAATTTGCTCACTTATTTTAAATCAAGGAGTTGGGTGTAGTGGATGATTTGGTGAGGGGGTGTGTGGATGAGGTAGTGCAGCTTCATAAAGTTTTTAGGTCCATTTTCTCATACTAGGATACATGATTTTTCTCACGAGTCTGTAGGTGATTGCATCATACTTTTGGAACCCAGCTATGCCTCAGCACTGCCTTCCACCCCCAAACAAATGGGTAGATAGAGTAGACCATCCATACATTAGAGGAAATTCTGCAAGCATGCTTCTTAGACTTTGGTGGATCTTGGGTGTGACACTTTCCCTTGGTAGAGTTTGCTTACAAAAATAACTATCACTATTCCATTTTCATGGATCTGTTTGAAGCCTTGTATGGAAGTTATTTTCATTCAACTTTGTGCTAGATGGAGGTTGGAGAAATTTTTGGTCTTGGTCTCGAGGTGGTTCAAATCATGACAGAGAAGTTTCAGCTCATTCGTGAAAGTATTAAGGTAGTGTAGGACTGGAAAAAGTTGTATGTCAATCTGAGGAGGAGGCCCTTAGAGTTTAATGTAAAGGACCGCATCTTCTTTAAGGTTTCCCCTTGACATGGGAAGTGGATGTTTGGAAGAGGGAGTAAGCTTTCTCCCAGGTTCATTAGAACCTCCAAGGTGTTGGGACAAGTTGGAAAGGTGGCATACCAGCTAGCATTTCCACCACAGTTGGAGAGAATCCATGATGTCTTACACATCTCCCAGCTTCTTTGGTACCTTCACGACAACTCCCATGTCATTTAATGGGGAGAGTTGGATATCGAGGATGATGTAATGTATGTGGAGCGGCTAGTGGAGAACCAGGATCATCAAGAGAAGGGGTTTCGTGGATGGACCATTCCCTTGGTTCATGTGTTGTGGAGGCATGGTAGCCTAGAGGATAGTACTTAGGAAAGGGAGATACAAATGCATGACCAGTACCTAGAGTTGTTCTGAGTTTTTCCTTATTATGATTTTATTTGTAGTGATATATTTTAACCTTGATTGCTATGAAATCAGTTGTTTCCTTGTTTTTTAATGTGTGATAAAGCCCTGGCACATGAATAAGGGAAGAATTGATTCCTAATTGAGATGAATTAATTGAGATGATATTAAAACCTCGCGGGTGAGTTAGTGCTGCCTAGAATGGATAGTATCTTGACCTGGAGGAAAGAATTCCCTAATTCATGTGTTTAGAAGGTGTGACCTTGTTTTTGTGTGTTGTGTCTTCTGGTTAGTTGGGTTAGTATATATCAAAGGATTTTTTCTTGGATGTCAAGGTTTCACTCCAGTTTTCGAAAAAAATAGGCTGGTTTATCATTGTACTTTGATGTGTTAGTGGGTAGCAGTGTTTCAAGTGTGGTGGGATCCTTGAGAGGTATATCATGGAGTGGTTGTTCGGACCCGTATTTCTTCTAGTTTGGTTTGAATTATTGAGGGTGAGAATAGTTTGATAGGTATCTGATATAATAGTCTGGACCTCTCTGGTCCATTCCTTTGCTAGAATCCAGTGTTTGAGGTGTTCTGGGAAGCAACGATGACTCATTCCAAGAGTATACCAGTTTTCTAGTTTTTCCAATGGTAGGTGGTGATGGTGTCGGTAGGTGGTGATAGTATGTGGAATCAGTGAGTGGCATTGGTGATTTTCATTGGTATGTGGCATTGGTGAGTGGAATCATTAGGTGGCATCGGTGAGTGGCATTGGTGAGTGGTATCGGTGAGTGGCGTTGATAGGTGACGTTAGTGAGTGGCGTCGGTGAGTGGTGTCAATGAGTGAAGTCGGTGACTCATCCAATGATGAGTCACCCAATGGTGACTCATCCAATGGTGAGTCACCCAATGGTAACTCATGCATCGGTGACTCATCCAATTGAGAGTCACCCAATGGTGACTCATCCATCGGTGACTCAGCCATCAGTGACTCGCATCGATGACTCACCCAACGGTGAGTCATTTCCAGTTTTTTTCCTAGTTTTTCTAGTTTCACCCCTTTTTACTTAAATTAATTTTGAAACCATATTTAAGCAATTTTAGGGACATTTCAAAGGATATAAAATATATCTTTAATTCCTAACGCTTTGGAAACTTTAAAGGGTTAAAGCATGTGGTCTTGATTGTGATCCGTCTTTAATGTCCTTGAAACCATTTTCCTACATTGATATAGTATATGGATATTTCCAAAGTCAATACCCTTCCTCTCTTGTGTGTTTACTTTATCCTTGGTACCGAGACACCCATAACCTTTCTTCCCTGAGTGATCGTGCATCTATACCGTCGGTTTGAGTTTCTCCCTGAAGAGTTATCCTGCTGATTGTGCACCCCATATTTTGTGCAAGGAGGAAGTGTTGATCATCTATCCTTCAAGGTAGGAATCCATTCATACCTCTTTTATTCATGTATCATGTGGGGTGTGTGTAATAGTGTCACCTTTCGATTATGGTTGAACTCAATTTTAATTAAGGATGTTACAAAGATAATCGGATTTGTTACCTTAAAATAAATGAGGGGAGGGAATATGATGATAATAAGGATGATCAGAACTATTACTATAGTCACAAATGAGGTTCTATGAAGATGATGATGATCATTTTTTTTATCTATTATCCTTGATCCATGTTTTTAATTTCATTTTTTGTATACCTTCTGAAAATCATGGTCATTGGTGGTCTTTTTTTGTGCATGGGTGGAGGCTTGTGGATGTTTGTTGTGGTTTTTATGTTGAAGGACTACATATGCATAAAACTGATTAACCACTTATATACATATAAATAAATGTATTCCCCAAGTGGAATTAAAGAACTGGTATTATCTAAATCTGAATACACCTTTCTTGTTTTTGTGGTTGTGTGTTGTGTGTGGTTCTATTCAGCCTTATGTGTATGGGGTGGTATGGGTGGTGTAATGTAATATTAGGTTGAGATATTGTTTGATTATGGAATGGAGGAGAATTGTGATGTAGTGGGACTACAAATGGGTGTTGTTTTGTTTGTATGGATGGGTTTGGTGTGTTTATGCAATGGGACTGTCGATAATGGTTATGTTGTGATGTTTTGTTGGGCGTGGTTGTAAGTTGGGGAATTTTTCTATTGATAGGATGGATTTATATGGGAGACATTGAAGAAGGATGGTGTTACTTTGTATGGACCTTTCATCCGGAGTTTCTCAGGATCGGTTTTAATATTCCATGAATGGTGTTAAAGAAAATGGAATGTGAAGTGGGTTGTTTTGCTTTATGGTTTGTTACGTGGTGTGTTTGGTGACTCTTCACTTCTTAAAAACTATTTCTTGAGTTGTGATGGGTATTTTTTTGGGTAGGTATGGAATGAATAAATTAATTTCTTAATACATAATGATAATTGGTAAAATGAATTGGTTGGGTTTATGAATTGAGTATTTCTTGTTGTGTGGTTGTGCATATAGAGGTAGCAGCAAAGGCAGTTTTGTGGGTTGGTCGGTTGTTTGGAAAACCCATAGGTTGGGATGAGTGTTTAATACCTCTATATATACTTTTATTTCCTTGTGATTTATATACACACCCCATCCTTGTTGAGCACTATGTGTCAAACACCTCCATTGTCATGGGGGAGGGTGACTTTTCTAAACATCCTGGTGGAAGGATGGATGGATGGCGACCTACTCTTCCTTGTTCCCTCTTCTAGGCGGTGATAGCCCATAATTCTTTAGGCAGGTTGTGGGTTTTGAGGCCCAAGTGTGTGCGGGAGAGTTGTGTTTCCCAAGTGTCTTTGGGATGAGATGTGTTATGCCTTCACAGGTGTCTTTGAGATAAGGTTTGGTTTATGAATCAGGTTTCTGCGGGTGGGATGTGATGTGGTTTTTGGCCTAGGTGTATGTGGGTGGGTTATGATGTGGTTTATGTTCAGAAGTGGTGGGAGTTCCAAGATGTTTTCTGTTAAGGTGTGAGACTGGATAATCAGTGGTAAAGTGGTGAGGGGTACCTTATCATCGATGTTCTTATTATATTAATTTACTTTACTTTAATTATTTGGTTAGAATTCCTTAGTGAGGTTGGGGTGGTTATTATACCTTGTTAGGTGATGTTGGTTTCTACTTTTTTCTCACATGGGCACTATTATGATTCTACCACTTGTGCACGAGAAACTTTGGATTTTCCTACTGAGTATACTTGTATGCTCACCCTACTTATATAAAACTATTTTCAGGTTTCTAGGAGAGATTTTCATGCTATGTTGTACCCTACTATCTTAGATCTTGATAGTTTTTGTGTTGCTTCTTAGCTTGTTTTTGGTACTTACCTTGGATATTTTTTTATATTTCAGTGATTTTATTTGAAAACATGGATGTGGGATGGATTTTTGCTTTACTTTGTATATAGTTCTTGGATTTTTTTTGGGGATGGGTTATCTTATCTCATGGTCTTGTTTTACTTTAAAAGGGTAATGCCTTCCATTTTAAGAGATTCAATACCCTTGGTGATGGTCACCACCCCGGGACCTACTGGAGGTAGGACTCGGGGGTCATTACCTCCTATTTTTCATCTTGAAGAAGGAAGGTCGTGACACATCACCTTTCACTCTCCATGTTAAAGAAGGGGGGTCGTGATAGGAACACGTCTCTAGTAAATTACAGATAATATCACCAAGTAATCCAAAATAATTTCCCTGAAGAAATGTTCATGTTCAATTTCTATAATTTATCTAAGTCCCATATAACACTTATATAGTCTAGTAAATACACCTACATGTCCTTATCACATATACACTAAGGGTGATGTCATGTACATTGGCCTAAAATGACACTTACATTCCCTAAATTTTCTAAATTTTGATATCCCATATAGAATGACACCTACGTCAGTTCCAAGTCACACATACATATAGTAGAAAGACACCTACATTATTGTTCAAATGTTCCATATGGTCCTTCAATTTTCCAAAACCACACATTCCAACTAGAATGACACTTACGTACATGCATAATGACACATAAATATATCCTATTTCATTTCTAAATTCACATATCCTAACCATAATGTTACTTATGCTACTTGTAATTGACATGCATTCTTAGGGGACTTAGCCAATTTTAATAATTTTTTTCTCCAAATAGATTTCACATATGTTATCCAAATTAAGTAAAAGATGAGTTCCAACCACATCCAGCCTTTATGGTACATACCATTAATTATTCTAAGTCTTTCACATGCCCTTTTATTTGTCAAAAAATACAACTTATATAGTAGTTAAACTTCACCTTCCAAAAATACTCTAAGAATTAATTTGGAAAGAATGAAATATAAATCCACACTTCAAGTACCACATGAACATCCATTCATCCATCTCCATAAATTATTTTCAATAAACATGCATATGGACTTCCTCCATAATTCTTTTCAAAAAATCCAACAAAAAAATCTACAGGGGTATCAATAAAATCCTTATTTTTATTTTTTATAAGATATCACCTTATCTTCTCCCCCTTCATCAATGAAATACAGGGGGCAAGAACCATCCAATTGTACCTTCAAATCCCCCCCCCCAATACTTGGTAAGAGACTATAACATATCTCACTTCCCATTGATCTTTAGAATACAAGAGGGTTTTATTCATGGGATTTCGCTCTTCATCCATGAGAAATTATTTTTCCCATTTTTTGAATGGGACCCTCACTTATCCCCATTCATAAATAGGTTTTAAATCATAATTCTATCATATTATTTTTATTTTTCATGGGATAACTTCTCCATCACATGAATTAAACTTCACTACTTATTGGATAGCCTTTGTCTCTATTACCACTTGTTATAAAACACAATATTTCTGTTTGGACTCCCCAATTCCATAATTCCTCTATCCAATTATAAAAAAAATTATTTGATTTAGATACATTAACTCAAATAACCCAAGTAATTGAATTCACCACTTAGAATTTGACTATTCATGAAATACTCTAAACATATTGAGCCTAGGATCAGTGTACGAAACTATAGTTATTGAAAACATCCTCAAAGATCTCCATGTCACTCATTGGTTTTCTATTAAAGTAATTGAATCCAAAAAGATTTTACTTTTCTCTAAATACAACTAACATGTGATATCATCATACTTTCACACCAAAACATTAATAGATAAACAAGTAAATCACTAATATGGCGAGGCAGGAACAACATCAGGCATGGAAGGTCTGCTTTCAATCAAAATTCTACCATCTCTAATATTCTCACAATGACCAGAAATGCCAATCAGCTTCATTCTAGACAATGTCATAATTCTATCAAAGATTTTGTAGTCCTGAGGAGGCAACATTTGTCAGGTAACTTCCCCAAACCTTCAGGAACTATAGAAATTTTCTGGATACCTCCCCTTGCAGGTTGGATCAAATGCAACATTGATGGTGCCTCGAAAGGAAATCCTGGACTGGCTGGTTATGGCATTGTGTTCCGAGATGAAAATAGCAACTTTCTAGAGGGCTACTATGGCTCTTGTGGTCATGTCACTGCCCTTGAAGCTGAGATGATGGCCCTTATTAATGCAGTGGATATGGCTCATCAAAGAAACTGGAATGATCTCTGGTTTGAAAGTGATTCTTCTACTATAGTGCAAGCTGTCCGGAAAAATCAGATTCACCTTGCCTGGAAACTCACCCTGAAATGGATCAAATGCTTTTAAATTCTTGCCTCCATGAACTTTATCATTACTCATGTATATCGTGAAGCCAACTCTGTTGCTGAAGGCTTGCTTCCAAGGGTATCTCTGAAGCCTCTAGAGTGCACCTGACCACACCTGATGAGGATTTTACTGATTTTCTTAATAGAGACAAGTGTAAAATTTCCTCCTTTAGACTCCTGTAATTTTCCTTATTTATTTGAATCTTTTCTTGATTTTCTAAAAAAAACTAAGTTTGAGAATATACCACTTGATGAATAAATTGATACAACTTGTTACTAGTGATGTCACTTGAACTCCATTCATTAAATCTCTTCACAGGATTCTCCATTTTATAGTTAAGGCTAAATTTCCTTAATAAATTATCATCAAATACCCATGAATTTCATCCTCATGTTTACTGAAATTTTATTTAGTTTTGGGGTTCCTCTTATTTTGAAAAACATTTTTTGTTCATCATGTTTTAATATCATGTAAATAACTAACACCACATGTTAGACCATAAAGATAAACATAAAAATATTTTATGTTGTTGATACTTCTCACAATCTATCCACTTTATTTTAGTGGTATAATTCCACTTATTTTAGTTTTGAGTCTAAATTAGCCTTGAAGTGCTCGTTTAGTCCTAATACCAATCTGAGACTTGAACTCCCTCTGACTCTACTTTTTCATGAATCCATTTCAGCTTCAATAGACCCAATTTTTAGATCATTCTCATGTGTTTTTCCAATATAACAACCTAATGGATTGTGTCTCCCCATAAATTCTATTCCACTTCAAAATATTTAGAAAACATTGAAGTACATCGGGAGATGGGTACCTCTGATTTCCAAAAGTTAAGGAATGTTCCTAGTCTGGTTGAATCAACCCTTCATCTTCACACTTTCTTTTTCCCTTTTTCTGATTTAGGGAAAGGAATTAAAATACCTCATTAAATTCATATTTATCATCCTTTAAATATAACTTATTCATACCCTTTAATATGTATTTTATATGTGTGTAACCACTTACACACATTTCTTCTAGGATGTGATAATTATTCTCATTCCATGGTTTGGGCTTTCCTGCAACTATAAAATATATTCCACTTGTGCACGCCTCCTCTTGTGATGAGAATCTAGTGGTTATTATTTATTAATTCCTTATACATTAGAGTAAAATTCAACCAAACTTCATCTCTTTCATTATATTGGTTTTTTTGAGACCACATAGGCATACCTATTCCTGGATGGTTATGAGATCCATCTCAAACTTATTCTTATTTAGTGGATCCTCTTCTTAGGTTCCTCCACCATTCTCTCTGATGGGCCAGCTCCCTCCTTATTCTTTATCCTCTACATGTGATTCCTTTCTTTACAAGAGTTTTATTGTGAGTAATAATAACTCAGTGTTTGAAACATCCTTATTTTAAATTAATTTTTTTCTTCTAAAATAGTAAAACTAATTTACAACACAAAAGACTTCTTTCTAGGATAAAATATATCCTTATGTATCACAGGAGTGAGGATCTACTAGTGACTTTACTTACTTTCTTCATGATGAAATGTCTTTCCAAATGGACAGGTTTATCATATATAAAATACCCCCCATAATAATTACACCTTATGTGAACACCACTTGATTGAGATGTTGTTGAAGTAGAATTTCTTTCACCACTGGGCCTTTGGGATTTAAAACACATACTCATAATGTTCCTAAACCTTCCATAAATGTTTCACTTTGTTGTTAACTTCTTCTAAACTTCATTTATTCCATATTATCCAAGAAAATTATATCTATTTATATATACTAAATTACTTTTATTTCTAAAATTTAGATCTAGAATTCTTTACTATTTTAATGTTGGGGTTGTTTTATTGGGATTACTTCTTTGATTATGAGGTTTTTATCCTCCCCTCAAGTTCTATAATTTTATCATCCTTCTCCTTTACCTTTATATCCTACTCCTTCATTATGGATGTCGCTTCCATTCAAAATTTTCTTCTTTCTTCAAGCTGAGTTTTGAGTAGTATAATGCTTATCACTACTACAAAACTAGCCTTTAACGGTGTTAGAATTTAGAAGCGCTAGAAAAATGTGCTGAGAAATTCCATCTTTATCAGTGCTAAAATAAGAATTGATAAAGGGGGGGATTTATTATCACTAAATGAAAGTGCTGATAAAGGATACCCTTTATCAACACCTTTTTTTAGCACTGATAAAAGGTCTCCTATATCATCACTTTATTTTAGCGCTGATAAAGGTTACCCTTTATCATCGCATTTTTTAGTGTTAATAAAGATGTTTTTTATTAACACTTTTTTAGCACTGATAAACATCACTTTTATCAGTTCTTATCAATTTAACATTGATAAAAGGGATTTTTATCAGTACTTTTCTAAAAGTATTGTTAAAATTTTCACCAATCTATTTTTAAAAACCCTAACCCGCACTCAGTCATCACGATTCTGAAGCTCTTGCGGAACTCCTCTGCTACTGGCACGACTCCTCTACGATCCATCAGATGAATCAATAATAGAATCCAAGGTGTGTTATTTTCTAATTTTCCTATATCGTTTTTTGATCTTTTGGGTTCTTCATTTTGCATTTTTGCACTGTTAAAAACCCTACATCTCATCTCCTCACTACTACGGGCATGAATCCTCTAGAGGACCAACCAAATTACTTTATTGAGATATCATCATTAATAATAATGTATTTTTAGATGAATTACCACATGTAGTCATTAGTATTATGTATAAAAATTATGATGGAGTCCCATTTATGTTCTCCATGGCCATTACTAACTCAAAGAATATTTTTTATTGGTTTCTTAATGGCCTTGTAGAATACCCTTTTTGTTTAACTCGTGTAATTTATTTGCAGAGGGATCTCTGTAAAACTTTTATTCTAGACACTGTCATTAAAATCATTTATCCTCCATAGATACCACTCACTTACATAAAGAATCAAATTTTATATAGTCTATTGGATTCTTAAATAATGTGTTTCCATATATTATGTAAACCACCTCTTTATAATATTTGATCAAGGATGACCCCTTCGTAAATGATCATTTATGTGGTCTATAAAAATATCACTCTAGTCTCTTATAAATACAGTTGTATAATGAATTATAAATTATAGATGGATACTTTATCCGCTACGGTTTCCCACCTTAGATGATCTTAATCTCTATGCATTAATGGATCAAAATACCTTTCATACACTTTATTTACTTGGTTAAAACCTCTATAATCATGTTTTATTAAGGCATCCTCTAAAGAAACTTTACTTGGATGGGTAGTACTTAGTTCCCAAGAACCAACTAACATTTTACATGTGATCACATTAATATTAATAACTATTTTATAACATTATGAGTGTTATTATTTGTAACATTAATGTTATAATGTATTTAGAATATATGTCACATCGAAACATTATATGAGTTACCCATTATAATGTGATCCATGAAATATAATGGAAATATTCATAAACATATATCAAGTGATCTAGATTTTATCTTTATGATCAGACAAAAATGATGTTTGATTATTAGGTGTTGGATATTTATAGGTACAAGACAATTATTCTCATTAATTTTAAACCATGTATTCCTCAAGAAGGGGGGTTATGAGTACAGACCCTGAAATAATAATTCCCCTTATTATATGTGCCATTAGGTATTTATAACTATATATATGTGTATTTAAATATATATAGGATTTTATTAATGAAGTATATTATAATCAACATAAATTGACATTTTCATGTAAATAGTGGAAACATATTTTCATGGTGTGTTAAGATATATTGGGTTTATCATAAGTTATATGGAATTAATTGACTAATTCGAGAAATAATTTTTTTTCTTTAATTTTATGGAAGATGACATCTCTACCATTTTGTTTGAAATTGAACTATCTGATTAGATCCATACCTCTGTAGTTCATTGATGAATTCATATCAGAAAGTCAAATAAAGATAAATCAATAATATAGGTTAATAACAAAAGTATGAAACATTAATTATGATATATAATTATAAAGGGATTTAATTGAATAGTAAGATTTTATATGAGCTTGTTATCATTGCGATGTTATCTTATTTCTCTATGGGTTTCTTAATGTATTTCTAGATTTCAATCATAGACTTTACACAATTTCTACTAATCTAACTGAGAAATTTTCTTATAAGGTCACACAATAACTCTATCCCCAATATCAGAAAATTTTATTTTAAATTTAATATTAAGAATGAATATTATCATTTATTTTGATAGAAAAAACCATAAACCAAAATGAAAACAAATAACATAGATAAAATGAAATAAAACCATAAATATAGAGTTTAAAAACCAATTCTTATAATTTTCATAGAGCTTTATAAATCAAATAAATTTATTTTTTGGTCTAATAACCTCATATGAAATCCTCTTCCTTGGTTTAAATTTGTTTTTTGGATTGTGAGCCAGTTGTTTTGGCCCAAAATGTTCCTTTAAGTTGTGTTTCAAATTGATTTTGAACCTGATTTTATGATTTTTTTTTATTCAGAATATATCACCCAGAAAGGTCCCTGAAGTTTCTAGTGGGTCTCACGCTATTTCTAGTTATCCTAAATTGATACCCATATTTCATGGAAATTGAGGTTTGTTAGAGGTAGTGAAGTGGATTGAGGAAGTTGAGCATGTCTTCAAAGTGTTTGGAACTCCCAAAGTTGTTATAGTTCATGATGTTCTGGGTCTGCTTAGGGTCCAGCTTTGGAAGAAAGGAAGTTTGATTGCCCCACCAATGATACAAGTTGGGATGACATGGGGTTTATACTTGAGGAGGTGAAGATGAAGAAAAGGGAAGATCTCATGAGTTTCCAGTAAGTCTAGAGGGTGGTGAAGGATTAAGTTGAACACTTAAAAGAGATGGTGTCCTTTTGTCCGGAGGTGGTGTCACAGGATCTGTTGAAATCTTATCTTTTCATTAGGGGTCTTAATCCAGAGATCAAGGAGTGAGTACTCTTCTCCAAATATCTCCATTTTGAGAATTTGGTGTAGGAATTGTTTTTGGTTGAGTTGTTATAAAATAATAATAAACACATTGGCTCATTTTTTGTCTCTCGTGTTGGGGTGAAGACATTCAGAGTTTCATTATTTTTGTTTTGTGTCTATTAGAAGTTCATATTTCATTATAAAGGAATGATGAAATTATCCTTTCATAGTTAAAATGGGTTTTTTTTAATGTTAACCTTTAAATGGTTATCCTTTCATGAATTAGTTCCCCTACTTCTATCATGCTTGTTTAGAGATGTCTATTTTTGTAAAAATCACTCTCTGTAACTTTTGTGTGGGTTCATTTACATTATTTATTTTTGTCATTTATGTTGTTTTTTATACTGATGTAGTGTGTTGGAAGAATATTGATGTCTATTTGGCTCCATTTATCAATGAATACAAAACATGGAATGGTTGTGCATCACTCACAGAGTTAATAAAAAAACTAAGCATTATTTGTGCACTTCACTACTATTGGTTAACTACTTCTTAATATAGAATATGATCTAAACTTCTTGTCCAGTGTACCCATTATACTCTCATCTCACACATGCTCACCACCATCTGTATCGTATCACTATTCATCATTCACTTTTCCTTCTATTCCTACACCCATTTACTATATGAATTCATCATGCATATTTACAAGTAGTAAATGGGTGTAAGAAGATAAGTAAAAGTCAATTCTGAAAGGTTACATGATAGAGATAGTGGTGAGCATGTGTGGGATGAGAGCATGGGGATGTCGGGCAGGAAGTTCAAGTCATATGCTATGCTAAGTGTTAGTTAACCAATAGTAGTAAAGTTCACATAGAATCCTTAGTTTTGTTATTAGATTATATCTGGACCAAATAAACCCTTTGGAAATATGTAAACATAATGTTACGATATAATTTATCTATTTTACCTAAAAATTATATAATGATATGTTGATTTAATTTTCATTATTCCTTGTAGAGTTCATTTATTTTAGAATATTTTTCCCATGTGTCATGCCTTATAAGTAAGAGAAATGATTCTATCTCTTCTTAATCACAGAGTTAATCTTGATGTCTGCACAGTAAAATAATTTTCCATAGAATTAATGCATTGTTTCATATTTATGTTTATTTTATTTCTTTTTAGTATTAATCAAGTGATAATTGTTTTCTTATACACGTGGATTATTTTGTTCAAGTTGGGGTGATTTGTCCTATAGTTAGGATTTTTTTTGAATTTATGTAATAATTTTTATTTAAGTAATTGTATAAACCAATGTTTGAAATGTTTATAATATAGTGTTTTTTCTGGTATTTGTGTTGTAAATTTCATTTCATTTAAATATTGTATCGGGGCTTGTTTTTATTGATATCTAGTGTGTTTCTAGTGTGTCTTTGGTCTATTTCTGATGTTTTAGTGTGCTATTACAGCACACTTGATTATCACCCTTTATCAGTGATTTTAAAAGTGATAATAAAAAAAATTTATTAGTGCTTATAAAAGCATAGATAAAGGATACCATTAGTAGTACTAAAAAAATGTTGATAAATGTACCCTTTATCTGTGTTATTTAAGCACTGATAAAAGTTATGGGCTTTTAACGTCGCTCAATTAGTCAGTGCTTTTCTAGCATTGATAAAGGTCATTTATAGAACCGTTAAAGGCTAGTTTTTTGTTATTTTATCTTTAAATCTATTAGTGGTCATTTTCTTTATAATTTCTTGGTACATTTATTCAAGGAACTCACTTTTCTCTTAAATTTTTTTCTCCTTTATTATTAATGTCAAAATTCAAGGTCACCTACTCTCTTTTTAGCCTATTGTTTTCCATGAACAAATCATTTATAAATATATTTTTCATTTTATTAATAACTTATTTTTATTCCACCTTTTATTATAATAATATAATATCCTTGTGGTTTTTGTATGAACACCTCTTGGATTGGTATCTTGATGTTGTTTCTACTTCATTACTCTAATAAACTATTATTTTTAGCTCTATAAGAGGGTCTAAAATTTTTGATTCATGATATTTCTCTAAACTAGGGTTATAATTAGATATAGTAATAGATTCATAATTTATTAACTCAGTTGGAGAGCATGTCTTCTGAAGGTACTTATTCTTGCCGTTCTTCTTCTTGTATTTGGATATAAGACATTCTTCTTGGCCGATTTTTTCAAATAGTTCCTCCAATTTCATCTATGCATACTTGGAGAACTTCCCATGAGTAACTTCCATGTGGATTACTTTTCATAAGTAATACTTTAATACCTTCTTCACTAAAGCATCAATATACAAATTTCTTTGATCTAACTCAAATATAACTCTATATAAGCTCAATAGAAAAATCCATTCTTGTGAAACTAATTAGGGTGATTCCAAAACTACTTCCATGAATTCCCTGAAATTCCTTTTCCACCTATAAAACTTTATACCATTGAAAAAATTTGCCTTCATTATGTCCTTCATTTATGGAATAAATTCAAAATATTCTCCTACATTTCAACACATAGTGAGAACCTTAGGATTTGATACTAATTTTTAGGTCCCCAAAGAACCATGAGAGGGGGGTGAATCTTGGTGTGAATGATTTAAGCACTTTTAAATATTTCTACATATTTTATTTTGTATTTTTTATCCACTTAGGTAGTAACATTGTTCAACCAATTAATTTTCACTCTATATTACTGAATTCTCTTAATAAAAGTAGTAAATTATGCAAGAGGTGTAAGGATTTTACTTGGATCACCTGCACTGGGATAATATAAGGAGTATGAAATCAGTGATGTTTCAATGGTCTCGAATCCACTATTTCACTTTTCAATGGATAAAAAAGTTTTTGGTCACTCCACACCTAGGCTCATTGCCTTAAAAATGGTTTGGGATTGGTTACTTCTTATCCAAGGATCATTGGCCTTCCTCTTCCTTTATGCACTGCCCTGGGGTAGGACACCCTTGGTTTATAGATGTGTAGATCTATATTCAAATATTATAACTTTCTTGGATGATTGAATCCTGTGTTTTTTGTAGATTCTCTACTGAACCCCATGTTGGTAACTTCTTCACAATGAAAATTGTGAACTTCTCCTCAAGTTGCTTCTTCTTATTCTTCATAGGATAAGTATGAAACTCCACTTTCTACTTTAGCGACTGGAATAAATTATTTTTATTTATTTTTTTCATTGTGTCAATATCTTTCTTCATGAAATATGTATATAAAAGATATTTTAGGTTCGTTATTCCTTTTCACTTCAATTCACTAGTCATAAAATGTTGTGTTGCGTCGAGTTCTTATTCTCTTGGCTACATATGTATTGATAATTTCATTAGGATCTCTCTTTTATTCTTCTCTATTTTATTCTTATCTATTGTTACATAAATATTTAGTGAATAGCATTTAAGAGACACACACACTTATCATTATTCCTTTTTCTCTTATTATTTAAGATATGATAACATGTGAGAAAAAAATTTCTATATTAAGAAAATATGGAAACCACATTTCATCTTCTATCACTGCTTCTGGGTTCAAAAATAATAGTTTATAGGCACATTATTTGAAGATATATTTTGGGTTAATGAATCTTTCAAGATATTATATTAGTATCTAGTTTAACTCCTCTATCCTCTCACTACTTTTTCTTTTCCCTAAATATAGAAAATACCACTTCACAAATTGATTACAAACCACTTATTAAAAATACATGCATGCTATAGCAGTCTCCATATCGCCATCTTACTTAAAATATATTGTCATGTGTTTTGGAAAAAACCAAAAATAAAAAACCCATAATCTACCATAAATCATGTATCCTTACTATATATTTTTAGTAACTCACCACGAACCCACTTCTTCTTTTTGTTTCCCTCTTTCTTTCTTTGCAGCATGAAAATATTTTTTATTTAGTATACTAATAAATACACTTCAACTCCTTCCTTTCATTTTCAACTTGAATCATGGCTCATTTTAAAGTCCTGTGATATTTGAAATATTAAATAACAAGTCAAGCATCATCTGAATTAAGGGAATAGTCCTCTATAAAATCATAGATAATGTCACCAAATCATCAAAAATAATTTACTTACAGAAATGCTACTGGGTGATTTCTAGAATTTCTTTAAGTCCTATATGACACTTACAAAGTTTGGGAAACAAACCTATATAACATGATCATGTGTACACTAGGGGTGATGACACATACATTAACATATAATGACACTCACATTCCCTAACTTTTCGAAATTCTCATATCCCAACTAGAATGAAACATATGTCAGTGTCAAGTCACATGTACATAGAGTAGGAAGACACCTATGTTTTTGTTAAAATGACACATACACTCATTTCCTTTGACAAATCCTCACATTATATCCAAAATGACACTTACACACACATCCAATGAAATATATGGATATCTCATTCCTTTTATAAATCCACATCTCTAGGCCAAAATGACACATATTCTAGCAAAAAATAACATGTATGCCCATGGGACTTAACTAGTTTTCTTCAATTTTTTCTCTAAATAAATTTCATATGTGTGATCCAAATTCGGTCTAGGATGAGTTACATACACTTCCAAACTTTATTGGATATCCCATTAATTCTTACGATGCTTTCACATAACCTTTCCTTTGTCAAAAAATCCAATGGATATAGTATTTAAACTCCATTTTTCAAAAATCTTCCAAGAATCACTTTGGAATTCATAACATCTAATGTCATAATCCAAGCACTACATCAACATATATTTATATATATCCATCAGTTATTTTCAGAAAAAATTCATTCAACCTTTATCTATAAGTCTTTTAAACAAATCCAACACACAAATCTATAGGGGTTCCAACAAGTGGAATGTGTTCATAATGATGGTCCCTTCATTAAGTGGTCATGATCCATTGTTTTAGAACCTACACTTTGTAAAAAATTATAATTAATTAAGTGTTTTTATATTGTAATTTTATTTTATTATTAGATTTTTAATTTGATATATCTGTATATCATCTTCTATGATAAACCTTCCACCCATGGGAAAGTTTTTTCCCCTTGGTGATATAAGTAGTAGTTTTAATAATATATTCATGAAAGTGAGATATTTTAAGGGATTAAACAAACCATTATGGAATGAAATAAATTTGGTGTTGTAAATCCTGAATTTTTTGGTTTAATTGGAACTATTTTGGTGCTATAATAGATCAATAAAAGGAACTTTCATATTGTTAGAGCATAGCTCTTTGAATTTCAAATTTCATTGCAAGTACTGCATAAAAACTCCTTGTTGTAGCTTTATATTCTCTCATATGATAGTACCTTTCATCTTCCACGAATCTTATTATATTGGTTATATACTCATATCATAATATTGGTAAATTTAAACTTTTTATGGTTTTGTATCATTTTTTAAATACCTTCATGTGTCTTCTTCTAATAAAATACATCTCTTTCATCGCCTCAGCCGATAACACATATTGTAACATGATACAATAAATGTTCATGTTTACTATAAAAACATAGTATAATGGAATCCCCATAATATAACCTTATTATAATAGGTGTATCCTTCAGTTTAGAGACACCCCAATATCATTTTTTTTATTCTGTTCATTCCCATGGCCTGGCTTGAAGATACCAAGTATTATAATGACAATACCAAATGTGGGTACCGATAACTCTATGTTAATTCCTACAATTTATCCTTCATAATTACATGATAATGTCATGAATAATGACATAACTATCATAGTGGTTTCTTTTATGATCATAGGGATTCGTTGTCCTTTAAATAAATTAGTGTCAGGGTGAGGTATTGGGTATGTAGGAAAGCTGGTGAATCCCCAATCTGGTGATTCATTTTAGGTGATATAGCATCGAGTGGGAGAATTTGATTGGGATAATTATCTATGTGGAGGATTTTTAGATTTTTTTTTCTTGGGTATACAATATTCATAGTGTATCTTTGTTCCCCAATTCTAGGTCAATCCACACTAGTGCATGTAGAGGGATGCATGCACTGTATTTTTTTATCCAATTTGAAAACTTTGATAGACCTAGAATGTCAAATTGGTAATTGAGATACACCTTAAACTAATTTTAGGAAATGTTGTATTGAATATATAATTGTACATTTCTTTAAGGATCATGGATATTTAGGGTGATGATAAAATAGAAGTTATGAGCTAGATTAAGATTAGATATAAATTTTCAAGGCTATTGCAGTTTTCTCAGGTTTGAATTTGGTGTACAGGAGGTTTTAACTTCATCATAATATGTTGTATATTACATCATATGTCATGAAATAAATAAATGTTCAGGGTGAGTTTATTTACTATTATCTATTGAAATGTTCCAATCATAAGGAGCGATTTCTATCACATTTAGTGAAACCTCTCTATCATAATAATAGGTTTGGACACAATCAGTGATATGACATTATAACTTTTGTATTATAATATTCTCTTCATAAATTATGTGTTGTGGTTGATTACTCCCCCATGTAATTGAATATGACTTATTTACATTCTCAATAAAACATTTATTTTAATAAATTTCATGACTTGGTTGGACATATTTAACATGATCATCAATAAAATACACAATAAAACTTCAATAATTATCATTAAAATAAAAAAACATGAATAAACCAATAAAATCCATATTTATTTTGGATTTGTATTTAAGTTTTAAAATTAAAAATTCATTTAAAATAAATTCAATTGAAAAAGAAATAAATTATAAAGTGGTTTTTCATTGAAATTCAACATGAAAATTATGTTTAAATTGTCCTCAATCAAGAACCTCTAAACCATAATCATATACAACTCATACATACCTTCATACATAAATATAGAATACAATGAATCCTCTTAAATATATAATGAATTAAGATAAAAAATAAACAAAATTAAGGATATAAAAAAATCAATTCTAGTGATCATCATGAAATTTTACACTATTTCCTCCAACAAACTATTTTAATTTTTTTATGATATGAAAATGATGTTGAAATCCAAAAGAAACACCTCTTTATTAAACATTTCACCCACTGCAACATTTATTTATAATCTTTATCCCTAGAAATTTTTTAACCAATTATAATAAAAATATAATTTAAATCATATATGTCCATACCTTTATTTTTTTGTTTCAACATCATTGTACCAAATTCATTGTTAGAAATCCCAATTGACCAATCATAAATAAATTAGAATATTCCATATGATCTCACCTATTTTTGTGAAACTTCCTTGAATTAGCATAATGAAGCTGTTAATTTGAAAAAAAAAATCTTTATATAATGTTTGAATTAGTAACCACATTTTAAAATAATAATTAGGATATTTTATTAACTCTTTAAACCTATCGAATAGAATTTTTGAATTAGAAACCACATTTTTTAGTTATGGTTATTTAAGATTAATAAAAATTGTTATTGTATTTCTAATAATATATTTAAATAAAAATTATCAACATAAATTGATGAAACAATTATACTTGGAATTACATCAACTCTTTTTGAACAAATCCATACATTATTAATGTTTTTCATTTTTTATTGTCTTTTTAGAGAAAAATGGTTTCATCTATTGATTTTGTTCAACTTAATCCATGTTTTTTGTCTTCATTATTACATAAATATCATTTCAATATCAAAATCACGAAGTTTCTTTATTTATTGAGTAAAAGTTTCTCAATTTAATATTTCATGCATAAATAATATAAACATACAATTCTTAACATAGATACTCAAGTGAAACAAAATGTGTTAGTCTTAGTGGACTAGTGTAGACAACTGAGAGGGTGGGTGAATCAGGTGTAGCGAAATTCCTTTACCAAATTCCAAATATTCTTTTAACTTTATCCCCATGTGGTATTTAAACCTATATTTTCAATTACGAAAAATGGGCTTATTTATCTTTTATAAACATTCAACAACCACATGCAAAGCGGTAAATAAAAGTAAAAGCAGTACATTGTGTTTTTATAAAGTATAATCCCTCTTGGGAATCATACTCCTTATTTTACTAAGGATTTATGGGTCATAGATTATGTATTATAATATTATAATAAATTCAACTAGATTTTGGTAGGTATTATCCTAAACCCAATTTTTCCCTACACTTTAGAGGGGGTCAAGTATCATCCTGAAACTATTGGTACTGGGTGCACAGTAGAATCATAAAAGCAAGGAAATTAAAATTATTCTACCATATTAATATTGTAACAATGTATCTATAATTACTACACATAGTTATCAACTTGAGGATCCTATTTTAATTAATTAATCATTGAAAATCAAAATTGAAATCATACCTCATTTGATTTAGATTGAACACATGTTCCGGTCATCATCGATAGTTGTTGAATTAATTAACTAAAGTAATAACCCTATAAATCATCCACAAAAAACATTATAATCTTTCTTGAATCTAGACCTTTGAAATTCAACTACTATCATTAATAATATAAGGGTATTTCAACATCAAAAAAACCATGGGATAACCGTTTCTTTGATCCGGGGGGAGTTCTTGGATCAGGGTTCCCCAAACCTCTATTTATCTCTCTAGAAATTTATAGAGTGAGATAGAAGCTCTAAAATTTATAAGTTTAATAGTACACTTGAATTTGGGTTTCTCATAGTGTGTGTACATAATTTTAAACTCATGAAAATTTCACTTTTTCCCCTAAATAAGTTTATACTTCTAAATAAGTCCTAAATGAAACTAATGACCTAATACTTGTGTCATAAATGTCATATTTATTTTATTACTAACTTGTAACATAAAAATAATGTCACATGATAAAATATTAGTCCTTAACTTGACTCGTACCTCCCATAAATATTCAATGAACTTTGAATATCAAATATTAATTCGTAAAATATTTTTCTTGTATTCATAATAAATTGGGAATACAATGAGTTAATAAATTCAACACTTATTATTCTAAACTCAAATAATATTTAATTTATTAATTTATTATGATTATTAAAACTTAGAAACAATCCAACCCCCACTATGGGGCCTACTATGTCCTAAACTCTAACTCATTATAATTGGCCAAACTTTAAAATACGTTTTTTTGCATCCCTTTAAGACTTTATCTCGATAAAAGTGAGTGTCATTCATAAACTAGGAGTATTTTTTATCAACATATCAAGGCCCATAAGGAGAAAATGTTTATTCATAGAAATTATAACCTCATATGAACACGCATCATGTAATATAATATCTTCATATCATGATATCTCATAAAGCAGGATGCATCACTTATGTTATCATCCTTACTTTAATTAGTAATTATTTAAATGACCATTCTATATGGGCTTACATTTTTATACCATGGAAATGGATTTAATAATTGTACTACCATCCTGGTTAACTCAACTCGAGATATCACTTCCTCTACTCAGAAGCAAAAAAAAAATTCTTGATCATTCAATCAATGTCATACCACCAATGATGAACCCAATGTATGTTACCTCACCACAAACATAAATTTCATGGTTTTCATCTTGCATAAAATAACACAATAAAAATATACATAGGGATAATGATCTCAAGTTGACCAATACACAAGCTCATAGATAGTAACATCCAATGAAACATGAAACATGTAGTGTTCTTATTGGAAAGTCATCCCCCATGATCCCCTCTACTTGAGATCGCCAAGTGAAAATGTAATGAGAATAAGTCTCAAAGATTATCATCCCTTAACACCTGATAGTTAAACATCATCTTTTTCCCATCAATATGATGAATCTAGACCATAAAACATATTTTTAAGATTTCTCGTATAGTATCTCAAGGTTTTAATTATAGTTGGGAACTACTATAACCTTTTGATACGATAAATAATATAAGGGAATTACCATATAAATAGTATATGTAGAAATATTAATAATATTATGGTAAGATAACATCATGCATAACTCTCTGTATATATAATATGGTGATTGAAATTTACTACTCAAGTTGGGTCTTGGACAACCAATTTTACAACACTCCCACTTGCACTAAATCTAACTTTCTAACTATTAACCTGTTAGCTCTCACATGATAAAATCATGCTTCTACTAGGATATATATTTAGTCATTGGGTCTGCCACATTTTCTTGCATATATAATTTGTTATATGTGACTTCACATCCTTGAGTAAAGACTCCCTAGAGAGATTATATCCCCTACTATATCCATTTTCCCTCTTCTATAACCTTGAAATCTTTCCTATTACCATTTTCATAATCTTATCATAATTTATATTATGATAATATCTTACTTTCTAGGTATGATTCCATGAACTGGAATAAATCATCCATATTTATAATGCTTCTTTAGCTGCATTAGAATCTGCAACATACTTATTATTTATAGATATGGATATAATTGGATTTAATGATATCCTCTTCCTAATTTCATTAGAAAATGTAATATTAGATCAATTTATCTGTAGTAATTCTATTTTATTTCCCCTTGGTAACTATTGTTCCTTCCTATCAAATTACTAGGTATATATCCCTTGTACTTTTCAAGTACTATTGGATATCTCTAACTACTTCCCATGAAATTCTCTTATATTTATTTGATATTTTCCTACTATAATTTATGTTTCAGAAATATTATATCTACTTTTCAACATGGAATATGTGATAGGTCCATCACTAAAACATATGGAATTATACTCACCATTTTAATCTCCCACTATGTATTATACATTTATTCTTAGATATATTTATGCCACGATACATTAGAAAAAATTCTCTCTTAAATTTTTTCAACTTGTATTTTTCAATACTTTTTTATTATTTATACATTGACTTGGCATAAGAAACCCATATAATCTATCCCAATAGATCTTTTCCCCTAGTACACGGTTTACTATAATTTAATATTTTTAAAGATTCTTTCAACTAATTCTAAACTAACTATAAGGTTGATAACTATTTTTCATATACTATCAACATATTTATATTGGAAAACTATGGAATTCACACTAACCACTTATAAACACATGGAAAATTTTCACCCCAAAAAAATATTATATGATCATGATGATTGCATCAATCCATAAATAAATCTCTATAACTTGAATTCCTTATTGTCATTCTATGGTGTCACCAACTCTTTTTGGTTACATCATATATACATATTCCATAAGGTTTCCTTATAGAAAGGTGGTCTTGATATCTAATTCCCAATATAATGATCATATGAATTTTCTATTACAAGTAAAATAGTAATGTATTTAAAAATTATTACATGGTATAACCAATCGATCCTTATTGATACCATGCATGTACTACCCTTTTATATTTTATCTTGAATACCCACCAATAGATTTATAATAATTAGAAGAACTTCCAAAATATAAAACCAAATTTTTGTACATATAATACATCTTTGAATTCATATGAAATTATCAATCATATCTAGTTACAAATTACTACTCCCACTAGGATTCATTATTCTTATAAAATAATATATTACCTAACGTGATGATTATAAAATCATCTCACTTTGGTTTTATCTTTCCTATGTTGTATGTTCCTCTGGAACATACCTTTTCCATGATATCTTGTGGAACTTGTTCCTATGCCAAATATTTATGATTCTTTATCCTATTCCACCTTTCTACCACTATGCCAAATAGATATTTTCACCCTATTATAGAAATATAATCTTTCACTGGACTATAACTTTTCTATCTTATGGATTTATATAATATCCTTAAAACCCTTTAGGATAAATACCTAAGATTCACTTTGTGTTTTTCTTGATAAATTTTGATACTTAACATATCCATAACAAATACCTTACATATAAACACTTGAATTAATTCATGATGGATTTATTTCATACTATAACTCATATGATATCCATTTGTCATTATAGTTGGCATATTGTTAAGGGTTATTAGCCCAACTAGGTTAAATACCCTAGGAGTGGTGTGGATCAGGGTATGATAGATTAAAATAACTATGCATTTAGATCTTGTTTCATCATTAAAAAAACTCCCTTCTATCTCCTTCATTTAGAATAAAATAAATGGATATTAAAACACGCACAGCAAAAATCAATTTTACTTGGTTCACCCTTACTAGGTTACACACAAGGATCACACAAAAGAAATGTTCTAATGTACCAAATAAAATAAAGTAGACCACTATTACATGGTTTGGAGTATTCTCAATGTCCCTCCTAGTTTACAACCACTTACAATTTCAAATCTCATCATTCTCTTTTTATTGTAGTGAACACACTTCTCCACCGGTAAAATCTTCTGATGATCAGTTCTGAGTTGATTCACACTTGTGTGTGTCTTTATTCTTTTATTTCATATAAGAGAAGATAGCCACTTTTTTGTGAGAATTTTCCTATTTTATAATGTAACCCTTGTGCAAGAACCCTTCACAAGACCCCTTCATGAGACCTTGTTTAGTTCACACAGATTGCATGAATCTAGCACAATACCCTGTTTAGGTTATGAGGATCATATGACACCAATGGGTCTTCCTATACATGAAAACACAAAAATGCATACCTCCTTTCGCAAGATGCATTCGTGAGACCCCTTTGCAAGATCTCTATACAAGACCTTATTCAATTATTTTGGGTCACATAACACCTATGTAAAACCCTTTTCATCTTATATGAAATACCTTTTTCATACTTTTCTTCAGATTAAACCACTTAAGAAAATTAATTGACCTTTTAAGTACATGTTAAGGGGTATTTATAGGAATAAATCCATCACCTTAACTCCAAAAATCATGGTTTTTCATCCATTATATCACCTTATCATCACTCTTACACACTTCATGTAATTATTTTTGGATTTCATGATAAACCTTCATGACATGTCACTTGTTAAAAGCACTTACTCCTTGGTCAGCATCATTATCTTTGAGTGTGTCATGTGAATCCATTGTGATATTCATTTAAAATCATGTGGTGGTCAAAAAAAATTCTTACACACTTCACACAACTCCATCACAAAATCTATTGATAGTCACATGGTGGTCAGCAGCATTGTATTACACACTTCATTGACTCTATCACAAGATCCATTGACTATCATATGGTAATCATAAAAATTGTCTTATTCACTTCATGTGATCCCATCATAAGATCCAATGACAATCATGTGATCTTGTGATTTTGATAAACTGAGAGAAGTATCTATCACTTCTAGCCTATTTTCATTCATTCACTTTACATGAATCCTTTTCCTATTCTATGGTACTTTATGTGATCATGTGATTCCATCATGTGATAAATTAAGATATATGTGATTGTGTGATCAAGCGACCACAATACGTGTCTACTTTGGCTAGACATACACACTTCAAATGATCCATTAGGAATTATGTTCTTCCATAATATCCTTTTGAAACTTTCACGCTCTACATAATCCTTAAGGACTTACACACTATACATGATCCTTTTCCACTTTCACACTTCATGTGATCCTTTAAGAAATTCTCACAAACTCTTCTTCTTAGACAAGTTCTTCTTTGAAAAAGAGCCTTCAACAACAATGTAAAACATTATCAACAAACACAATCAACCTAAAAACACCATCAAGATGGATTTTTACCAACAAGGGTTAACACTGTTGTTTTATAAATCATGTATCAAAAGGAATAATGGAATACTTTCATAACTTATAATACTCAACATCTATTCTACTTTTACTAACATCATGGATTTGATGTTCATAATAAAATGTGAGTTTAGGAATTACTCCACTGTACATTTTAATGATTGATGAATGCATGGTTATGATATACTCTAAAAATAATTCTTGTAGGATTTAATATCTTTTACCGAGTGTATTCATTTATTTACTGGGCATTCAAAAAATTTCTCAAAATAATCTCATGAAGTATTTGAATTTTAAACTCTAACTTCTCCTTAGAATACTTCACATGGTCAAGATGAACTAAGTCTATGAGTTTTATGGCCCACCCTTATTTATATAGGTTTCCTTACCTAAATAAATATTTAACTTACCAAAAGTAGGTATGAGTCTTATATTTTATATTTATCATTTATTAATGATGATTTAATTATTACAAAACTATTAGTTGAGTCTAAAACACCACAAACAACATTCATTAAAAAATTAAATAATGTATCATTATGTCTAATGGATATTTGAGATAAATATTTTAGTAATACTCAATAAATGGTAAACTAGAATCGATAAACTTATAAAAATAGAAGTCATGTTCTTCTCATTAATAATATAGGAATCACCCTTTCTAGGTTACTAATAGAATTCACCTTACTTCTTAAAATGTATCTAAATGTACTTGGTTATTGTATTTAAATAAAAATGTAAGATCCACAAGTTGTACCTAATACCCAATAATTAAAACAAAAATATTTTATATGATTATGAATATAGTTTAAGAATAAGATCATTCTTTCTTCTTCTTAAATTCACTACAATTTATCTTTCAATGAACTTTTTTACCACATGAAAAAAAATAGCCTCATATCCTTTTCTATCCCCTAGAATCCCTTTTATCTTTTAAGGAAGTTATAAAAAAATTCATTTACTTAGAAATAGTCATGAGTTTCTTAACTTTATATTTAAATTTTTCTCACCATAAGGGGTGAGGAAGAATATTCACACTAATCCTTAGATACCTAGAGAATTATAGTCAAAAGATCCTTGAGGGTCTCATCCGAATTGTTGATCCTATAATAATTGATGAATATAGAGAAATTGGGAGGTGAGGATGATAATATGAGATTAATGGGTAATTATTTATCTATACAGAAGCCTAACTTTACTAACTGCTCAATATATTCCAACATTTTTCATAATCACTATCTTGATCTATATCTTCCAGTATACACTCATATAGTGCAGTGATGGTCTCAATTATCTTAAGCCACTTTTTATCATACTTAAGTTCAAGGAGATGAGTTTTAATGGTTTAAGCATCTATGTATTTATGTTTCAACATCATCTCTTTATACATATATGATTTCATGATTCAATTAACATAAGATGCACCCTTCTCAAATCTTTTTTTGGTATCATTTTCACATTTTCTTGGTCGATGAGGTGGTTGAACAGGTATAGGGGACTCCAGCACATTATAAAAAATTTCCTCTATTAGTTTAGTGTATAAATGATTATAACACTCTTGGAAATTAGTGATGGTGAATAAATTATCTATGTCCATAAATGTTCACAATATTTGTAAGGAATTTATTCTATATTTATACAAAATCAAACTTAGAATATTAGTAATTTTATCTTGGTTTCTGATTATTATACATTTTAGATTTATTAATCTTAAATTACTACAATAATTTTATCAAATCCTAGTGTCCTTCAATAACTATATTCAGAATACTCAGTTTTATGGTTATTCTAGTAGAAAGGGTCATTTAAAACCTCTCATCATATCCCAAGATATGACCACATCACTACTTAGAGAGTTTCAAGGTAGAATTTTGACTAGACAACCACCCTGGACCGCATCTCCTAATTTTATTGAGTGAATTCCCAACTTATGAAAATTGTAACTTTTATTTAGTTGGTGTTTTTCTTCAAAAATTACACCAAGATATCTATAGTTATTTCATTGATCATAATTTTAGTTAATTTGATCCACTACTCTTGTTAGAACTCATGAATAAGATGAAGAACCATAAACTATGGATGACGACCACCATGTACTATGATTTCATTTTAACATAAGGAGTGAATGTTATTTGTTACTTAATATTTACTTTTAGGGGTTTAAAAGTTTTTATTTTCCTTTACAACTGAAATACTATTCTATCAATAATTCTTGTTACTATGTGATCATGGTCACAACTTTCCCGAATGGCCCGAAGGCCTTCTTTTTTATTTTAATTCTGGATAATCCCCCTTTTTAAGGGTTAAAGGGGAACCCGTACATGACCCGTATGCCCAAGGCACAAGGCCCGACAAACCCGCAATACATGACCCGAAGGCCTAGAGGCATACCATGTCCAATACATGACCTGTAGGCCCAGCCCACTTGAACTTCCCCTCCCTAGCTTTATGCATCATTGATCACCTAGCTCCCCACCTTGCATTGGTGATCGGCTAGAATTGCCCCGTACAAAGTTGCAAGGTGCCTGGTCCTGATGGCGGCTTCCATACCCTCTCATTCTTCCAATCTGGTTAGCTCTGCATCTGGTGGCTGCTACTCCTGTTTCTCTGATCCTCTTTTGGGGCATGTTCTATGCGAACTGGACTACTTCCTGGTCTATGTGACCCGAAGGCCCTGTGGCCCGAAGGCCTTTGATGACCCGAAGGCCCTGGAGACCCGTAAGCCCAAACCGGTGGCCCGAACGCCCAAATCGGGTGAATAGTTCTGGCTGCTACAGTGCCGAACAGTAACTGCTACAGTGCTGCTATAGTAACCTGGAAATTCTCCTCCACCCAGTTTTGAACCCGGGTCTCTTGGATTCCAAGCAAGAGCCCTTACCACTCGGGTACGGGCTCGTTGGCTCATGGTTACAACTTAACCATGAATAAATAGAACATATTCATCCCATAAGTTCTTTTATTTTATTTATTCATGATCATTAACTATACAATGTTATCATGTATCATATACACATTCACTAAACAATAAACCATGCTTAAATAAATATACAATGTAATCATGATCTTTACTAATGGTTGATCCATCGAGTAAAAGGTGGATCAATCTAGACCCTATGGGTAACTACCTATGTCAGATCAAACTCGAGTTATAGTACTCACCTCATCCAAAGTATCAAATCCATATATGGTACTTCATTAAATCTTAGCGTAAACAATGTCACCTTTAGTCCTCCTCATTACACAAAAATACTAACATGTAGGTGAGGGGGTCTCAAGAATACAGGATACACATGAATAATATCACTCGTGGATATTTATGCTTTAGAATCTTTCTCAAACACTGGAATTTGTAATCTAAGTTCTAGCATGATGAATCAAAGGGTATTTTAATGTCAACATGATCATGGGAGCATCATTTATTTGATATGGGAGGGAGTTCTTGGATCAGGGTTCCCCAAAATTCTCTTTCCCTCTCTATAACTTGGTAGAGGGGAGAGAGAATATCTCAAATTCATAAGCTGAATATTTCACTTAAATTTGGGCTTCTCATGGATTATATAGGTAGGTTTAAACTCACATAATTTTCTCTTTTTCCTCAAAATAAGTTTAGCCTTATAAATAATCATTAAATGAGACTAATGACTTAGTACTTATATCATAAATGTAATATTTATTTTATCACTGGATTATAACATCAATATAATATTACATGATAAAATATAAGTCTTTAATTCAGCTCTTCTCTCCCAGAAATATTAAACAAACCTTGAATATAAAATATTCATTCATAAAATATTTTCTTGTATCCACCTAATAACTTTCTAATACAATGAGTTAAAAAATTCAATACTTATTATTATAAACTTTAATAATATTGAATTTATTAATTTCTTATGATCATTCAAACTTGGACATTACCTAACCTTCACCATGGGGCTAACCATGTTCTAAACTCCAATCCATTTTGAATAGAAAATATTTTGAATATGATTTGTGTGTATCCCTATAGACCCTTATCTAAATAGAAATGGGTGTCACTCATATACCAGGATTGGTTTCTAGTAACACATTAAGGCCCCTAAGAAGATAAGGTTTATCCATTCCAATGACAACCTCCTACTAACATTCACCATTTAATATAATCTCTTTGTATCATGATATCTCATAAAGTAGGACGTGTCCCTTGTGTCACCGTCATTACATGATTTATTTATTCTTTTGATAACCATTCTAGATGGACTTACCTTCTTTTATCATGGCCATGGATTTAATAAAGGTATTACCATCCTGGTCAAATGTGCCTGAGATGTCTCTTCCACTTCTCAAAAGTGAAAAATTATTTCTTGTTCATTTAATCAATTTCATACCACCAATGGAGAACCTAACACAAACTACCTCATCAAAAACATAAATGTCATGGTTTTCATCTTGCATTAAAATACATGATCAAATAATACACATTGATAATGATCTCAAGTCTAGATACCAATACACATGCTTATAGATAATAACATCTAGTGATACCTAAAACATGTAGTGTTTCTATTGGTGGATCAATCCTCATGGTCTCCTCTACCCGAGATCACCAAGTGAAAACTTTATGAGAACAAGTCTCAATGATTATAATCCCCTAGAAACTGATAGTCAAACATCATCTATGTAACATTGGTATAATGTATCTAGACCATATGAAATATGATTAATATTACTTTTATGGTATCTTGGGGTACTCATTATAGTCAAGAACTTATATAACATTTTGATATGATAAATAATCTAAGGATATTACCATGTAAATAGTGTATGAAAAAGTATTAACACTATTATGGTAATATAACATCATGCATAAATCTATGTATACATGATATTCTAATCAAAAAAGTACTACTCAAGTTGGGTCTAGGGAAAATACTTTTACAATAGAAACCATTCTCAGTATATTACAAGGATGAGTAAGCACATTTCTTTTTCTAGAATCCCACTAGAATTCAGTCTTCATGAATATTCTTGAAAATGATAAACTATTAGATTAGATGTTATCTTTTCATAGGATTACACAGGATCAAAAAAATTAGATCTTCTTCCTTACTCAATTAGATTTTTTTACTACCTTGATATAAACTAGTAGAGTATATGTAACTTAGTCACTGTTTATATACCTTTCTTATAGATCTTATTTGGAATATGTTAGTTGGTATTCTCTCACTCAAACTCCAAGTTCTATGACTACCACTAAATATATAGAATAATTTCATGCACATCAACCCTTTCTTCTTATTCTCTCTACAATACTGAGTACTATAGGTTCTCCTTCTTCATTCAGATTTTAATAGATATAATTAGTATAAATAGTTTGTGTATTACTTATTATTCCTATTATTGGATAAATAGATGGTATATATTCTTCAACATTGGATTATTTTCTTCTTTTTACTCACAAATAACTCTCAAGTTCTTATTCATCGGAAGTTCTACAAGTAACTCTATCTATATCTATTATTCCTCATATTTTTATAAATAGGTCATAATAAATATATGTTATACAGTAGAAACACTCACGGTGTGAGGAATCACCTTGCGGCGTGGGAGTTTATACAATTATAGATCTAACTTCAGCTCAAATTTTAATTAGTTAATTGTATCTCAACTCATTATATTATAAATTAGACCATTCAACTTGAATCATAAAGAATTTTTTATATTTTATTCCACTTTAGTATAGCACAAGCATCAACACATTGTTTCGATATTTACTTGATATGGAATTTTTTATTCATTTATTTTACTCAAAATATAATCTATATTTGATCTCTTTTTCCATATTGAATATCACCTTTTTTATTCATTTATTGATTCATAAATAATTTTGTGGTATTTAAATCCATGAGGAATAGTTCTAGCATTATCTGGTTTGATTCATATTTGATCACCAAATATGATTTTCAAATATTCTCATTTGAAAATCATAGATTAATAAAATAGTGATATCCTCTCTTCTTATTAATTAATATTCCTCATATAAAGCTTGTATCATGGATTAACTAATAATTTTGATGTTTTTATCATGATGAAATAGCTTTATTATCCTCTAGTTCATCATTTCTTCTTTAAAATTTAATTCTAGAAACTCACTTTTAATTCTATAAAATTCTCAAATTTTTACAAAGTGTTAGATTTGTATGTTTAAATGAATCATATGGAAATATTCATGACACATACACTGAATTAAATGTCTTATGCACATATTACCATGACTCTTACATGGGTGTCAATGATTTATACATAGTTCCCAAAACACTCATGTATAGATTCCTTAACTAGTACGCAGAATGGGATGACTCATATGAAGTCTTAATTGACTCATATAGTCTCATAATGATTCATATGAAATTCAATGTGACTCTTTCCTTGCTCCCAATATTATCTTTATTTTAGTCATTAGCATCATCATATGAGTGAATGACTCATATGCAGCATAGGGAAATGACTCATACATAGTACTGGGACTTAGGAAATTTTTTAGTTGCAACTTAAAAAAATTAGAATTGTTAAAATTAATTTTGATCCACTCTAAATCATTTCAAGGATTTTTCAATCACTCCAATCACCTCAGAACATCTTCAAATAATTCCAAGGATAGTCATCATAGATTATAGTGTCCATCTTGCTCAATGTTCCTTGGATGGTTCTCCACAACTTCAACTAGATTTTATTCAACCATTAAACCTAATTAAGTCTTTATAAATATATATATATATTTATAGTATAATATAGTTTAATAAACATCTCCTCTAATATTCTCTATAAAATTTTATAGACATCACTACTCTAAACTTTAGTACTTTTATTTGACATGAGGACTAGCTCATCAATCATCTGATTTAAAATGGCTACCCACCAAGTAATTTCTTCATAATTTTTCATTTATGATGGAAGTAAATTCACTCTTCATTACCCAATAGTTTGGGTAGCATACACAGCTTCATGATTGGGTTAATACTTCCTCTATATCCCATCACACCAATATACATTGACTTTCACAATGATAAAAAATACAACATCAGCTTCTCAAATCCATATGGGTACTTCAATCTCCCCCTTTGGATTTGTTTCCAATACCAATTTTATTCCTAAGGTAATTTTTATCTTCTCCACATTTATTAACAAAAAATACAAAGAGGGAAATTTCATATCCCATTTATTGACAATATAGTTATAAGGGAAGGTTTTTCAAAGGGAAAATTATTCTCCCACTTTCTCTTCTAATACCAAAACATATTCTCCCCTATTTTCTTTTTCCATATTTTGATAAGAGAACCAATTAATTCCTTTTTATATAAGGTTTACATCACATTTTTTTAGAAATATGTAATCAACTAATCAACTCTATGTCCACTTTGTAAAACATATTGTAGAAAAAAAAGAGTAATAAATTTAGAAAAAAAGATTATGTATTAAATAAAAATGTGATTCCATATCAGTATTCACTTATAAGGGGTTTTACAACTGATTTTAAATAAATATTATAAAACCTCACTAAACTTAAAAAAACACATCAAAAAAATAAATTGAAAGTTTATTTGTCCCATTTATTTTGTTAGATAGTCACTCCCCCTTGATAACCAATTTAAACATAAAATAAATTATAATTGAGAGGGTGAAAATTATACCTCATTCTTCAATTTTTACAGGGGATGTAAAGATTCCAAATTTAACAAAAAAGAATAAATCTCTATAAACTTGCTTCATATTAGCTCCCCCTCAAGGTATGCTCTCCAATAACCATCATCATGGTTTGTTTCCTCTAGAAATAAACATTATATTACTTGTTAATTCACCATGATGGATATACTTATATGTTGTATAGACATAATATCATTCTATAGTTCTCTTGTTTCATTATTCGCCTTCAATCCCCTATTCAAAGTATAGTGATAGACAAATATGGGAATAAAGTGAGCTTTCATCATCTTCTTAATGGGATAAATAGTGTTGAGACTTATTCCTCAACCTAAAAAATCCTTTATTGACATATATAAAAATCTTGGATCTCTTTATTCTTGTTTCATGCTTGATTTTACAAATATATTCTTGCTTAAGAATCATGGGATTATTTCCTTTTTCAACATTATTCTTAGTTAAAACAACCATATTCACTTTAGTAATCAAGGAAATTTCATTCCTTTATTCCTCTTAAATTTTCTTAGCCATTTCCAATAGGAATGGGCATATAAATAAACAATCTTTAGGAGTGTGTTCATTCTTGTTCTTATGTGAGGACATCATGTTCACAGTATCTTTCTTATTACTTGGATTCGTTGGTGATTTTCTTATAGTTCTCAACCAGTTATCTTGTTTAGGAAACCATGTCCTGAAATTGTTATCTATATTGTCACAAACCAGCTCGGGTACCCTGGTAACCTGATAACCGAGCCATCATTGACATAGCCTGAATGGTGTTCCCGATCCCCATGGGTTGGTTACTAGCACCTGGAATCATAAAAAATAAAAGTGGGAACAAATTTTCCACAAAAATTATGGAAGAAAGATAAAAAAGATAGTATGCATATAAAAGAAACCCCATACGGAGAAGTGTACTAGAAGTAAAATAGGTATAAAAAATCGAAAGTATTGTGGTAAAGTACTATAAAACTGAATGAATATCCCAATTCCCAATAGATGAAACTCTCCAATTCCATGGATCAATAGCTAGAACCACCTCCAAGAGGTGTTTTACCCCTATTCAAACCTAGAAGGAGATAATCTACAAACACCTGAAGTCACAGGTAGGGTGTGATCTAAAATCCTAGTAGGGTCTCACCAAGTATTCCATAAAAGATTCCAACATTTAATTAACAAAATAATATCTTTCAATTTTAAATAAATATATTTGGAATTTCAAATTCATATTTAAATAAATCATTCTTTACATTTCAAAGGACATAAACTTTAAACAAAATCTTTATATTTAAATTAATGGAATATTTCTAAAATAGTTTCTTAAAAAAAATTATATAAATCAATTTATATAAATTCACAAGGCATGTAAAATGGTTTCCAAAAACAATGGCATATATTTAAAATACAAACAGGTGAGCCACATGGTCATATGCCTAAAAGTTATAATAGTTACAGGATAAAGGACTACACACACTCAATGTGGCATGGAAATATGTGTATACACACGCCCCTATGACATAATCAAAAGGATTTCATCACTATCTTATCACGGATGTGACATGTCGCATTGTTGTTTTGGAACGTTGTAGAATTGTAGAGTGATGTCCAAATAACTCACTAACTACCTAAGGCTTACATGTACTCTATTAAAAAATCAATGATGGAAAATTCATTTTAAAACAAAAATGAAATTCATCCCATTATCCATTTAAAATATTCCAATTTTCCATTTAAAAACCGTAACATGGGTTTTTAATCAAAAACATGCCTTTTTTCAAGATAAAACCCAAAGGTTTCTGTAAAAACCATTTTTAAGACATTTATATCAAATAAAAATTTGAAACAAAATAATTAATCAATTTAAATAAATTAACTTCCAAAATTTAATTTAAAAAAATTCCAACCAATTTCATAATCCATCTAATTTCACAAATCAAACCAAATTAAAAGGAATTGGGGTTTTTCCCAATTCCATGCTAATTTCAACTAAATCCCTAATCCAATGGAAATAGAGTTTTTTTAAAAACAATTGAAATAAAATTTAAGAAATTTAATTTAAATAAAATAAATCAATTTAAATAAATCAATTAAGGTTAATAAAAATTGGGCATCATGACAGAACCACCTACCTTAGAATTGTTAGATATTGAAACTCCAAACCCTAATCGGGATTTGTCAATGAAGAACAAAGAAAATGATAACTGGGAATAAAACCAAGATTTAATATCCCAAAATAAATCTTATTAGATCTACCAATAAACATGGATATCCATAAAAACCTAGGGAGGAAAATAGAGATAGTGGAAGATAGAGAACGGGAAGAGAAATTAACTAGGAGAGGATCGAATGTCATTCTCCAAGCTTAGATCTACTTTTATGAGGGTGAAAAGGGGCCTAAATATTCTCTTAGGAGATCCTAGGGAAGGATGAAAAGGTTATGGGTCATAATGGTTTTCCGGGTATCTTAAACGGGGGATTGGGGGATTTAAAAATCTCATTTTTGGATTAAAAATCCCGTACGCATGGTTTATTGGGCAAAGATGCATGGTTTTCCCAAACCATGTGCCCTAGCTATATACCCCTTTTAATGGGTCACACTGTTCCTCATAAGTGGTCACACAATTATTCAAACCATGTAAACTCCCACTGTTTGGGTTTTCATGGTTTCCATTGGGAGGGCTTGGAAAAACCATACGCCAACCATGCACTAGCCTAGAACTTTCAAAAAATTCAAAGTTTCCACATTAAGCAAGTCCAAACAAAACCCAACCTAAGAATGATTAAAATAGGGGTTTAGGAATACCTGAAAACATTGATAGGATATTACAAACACCCCACCATATAATCTTTTTCCCCCTATAAATCCTACTCAGAAGTTTCCATGCCAAAAATATGAGGCCACTTCTCTCTCATCAGTGCCTCCCTCTCCCACGTCTCATGATTATCAGAATCTTAATGCCATAGCACATGAACCAAAGGTATCATCATTCCATGAAGTACTTTGGTTTCAAAATAAAATATCCTAATAGGCCATTTAGTCACGTATAAATCAGGTTCAACTTCATCATCACTCTAGATCAGAACATAAGATGGATTAGATTGATAATTTTAGAGTTGCAATACATGGAACACGCTATGTATTGACATAATATGTGGTGGAAGTTCCAAATGTTAATAATCTTTTTCTACATGATCAACAACCTCAAAAGGTCCCACAAAACAAGGGGTAAGTTTTCCTTGCCTCCCAAGCCGTCGATGACCCAAACAGGGTGAAACTTTCAAGAATACCTGATCACCAACTGAAAACTCCAATGTTCTGCAATGATAATTATTATAATACTTGTACTGTATTTATGTCATAAACATTATCTAATTAATCAAATTAATATTTGTTTCATCTCTTGAACCATGCTCGGTCCAACCAAGGAACTTTCACCAATCTCTGACCAACACAATGTAGATCTGCAAGGACTTCCATAAAAGGCCTCAAAATGATCCATTATAATCATGGACTAGTAAATATTATTATTTTAAAACTCAACCATCCCCAAATGATCATCTCATACCCCACAAAATTCGAGAACACAAGTGTGAATCATATCCTCAAGAATTTGTATAGCTCTTTCTGTCTGGCCATCTGACTGCCGATGGTATGTTGTGCTCAAATGGACCTAAGATCCCAGTGCCTCATAAAGGCCTCTCCAAAAGCAAGAAGTAAACCAAGGATCCCTATTAGAAACTATAGTAGATGGAACTCCATGAAAATGAACACTCTATTTCACATATATATTTCCCAACTTCTCAACTTTGATTGTATCATGAATGGGTATGAAGTGAGGCAATTTTTTCATCCTATCGATTACAATCCATATCAAATTCTTCTTTCTATGGGTACACAGAAACCCAACCACAAAGTCTATAGAGATCTCATCCCACTTCCAAGTAGGGATTATAAATGGCTGAAGCAAACCTAAAGGTTTCTAATGCTTTTCCTTAACATGTTGTCACGTATAAAAATAAGAGAAACTCAAAAAATTTCCATCTCATACATAGAAACCATAATTTCCACCACATTTGATAGAAAATATCCATGGTTCCTGAGTTTGCTACCGACTAGGAGCTATAGAAATCCCCCATCACATCTTTCCTTACTACTAGGTATAACAAAGTGATTCTGAAATCATAGTATGGCCTCTTTGGAGAATGATTACTCAGCAACATCCTCCCCACCATAAAGAGAGTCTCTAATGATATGGAACTCATCATCAAGTTGTTGTTCCCAAATTATCATTTCGAGAATATTATATTCCAACTAAACAATGGACAAGGAAACCTCTTCCTCTGATTCCTGGACTCCAATACATAATTGTTCAAAGAGATCCATAAATTTCCACTCTTCTAAAGATTCTTTCATGGATTGGGTTAGAATTTTCCTTATCAAATCATATAAAATGACATTCCCTTTCCCTAGGGTATAGGTGATATCAAAATCGAAAGACTTTAGGTACTCCACCCAATGTCTCTGATGGAGATTCAAATCTTTTTAAGAGAAGATATATCTTAATTTCTTGTGGTCTTAAAACATGGTATACTTTTCTCTATAAAGGTAATGCCTCTAACTCTTAAGTGTTTGCATCACAACTATAAGTTCAAGGTCATGGGTCAGATAATTCTTCTCATGTGGCCTAAGCTGATGAGAACCATAAGTAATGAAATGATCACCTTGCATAAGAACATAGCCCAAACCTAAACTCCATGCATCAAAGAAGACCATAGAGCCATACCCGGCCTCTAGAAGAGTCAACACTGACATAGTATTTAAAATAATATTCAACTCAACAAAATAACTCTGACATTTTTCATCTCAAGAAAACTTTTCTCCCTTCTGAGTAAGATCAGTCATCAGAGAAGATAACTTTGATAATTCCTTTACAAACTGACAATAATATCCAGCTAGACCCAAGAATCTTTGAATCTCAAAAACATTTCCTAGTTGATCCCATGTCATAAAATCCTTCACCTTTTTAGTATCAACTGATATTCCATGTTTTGACACCATATTTCCTGATAACTTCACTTCCTGAATCTAGAAATCACATTTTTAAAGCTTAGAATAAATTCAGTGGTTTATTAAAATGATCAAAACTATTCTCAGATGATTCACATGATCCACCTTGGAATTAGATTAAACAAGTATGTCATCCAAAAATACTACCATGATGGTATCAAGATACTCATGGAAAATATTTTTCATTAAAGCTGTGAAAGTTGTAGGAAAATTTGTTAGACCAAAGGGCATGACAAGGTACTCATAATGGTCATACCTGTTCTGAAAAAAAAATTCTGAACATTAGATTCTTTTATCCTCAACTCGTGGTAAACAGATCGAAGGTCGATCTTAAAGAACCACTTTTTCCATTTCAATTGATCAAATAGATCATAAATCTATGGAAAAATATATTTTTTATTTATCATAACTCAATTTATTTTTTGATAATCAACACATAGGTGAAGTGATCCATAACCTTTCTTAGAAAATAGAATTGGTGCTGCAAAAGGTGAAACACTCAGGCGTATAAATCCTTTATCTATAAGATCATCCAACTAAGTCTTAAACTCTTTCATTTCAGCTGGTGCCATGTGTTAAGAGGGAATAGAAACTGGTTGTGTACCAAGTACTAAATTAATAGAAAAAATTACCTCCCTTACTGATAGTAAATTAGATAATTCAAAAGGGAACACGTTGGGAAACTTAATAACAACTGGAGGGAGATAAAAACTCAAGGATTCCTACTCCAGATCAAAAGAAAACATAGATATCACATTCCCCAACTATAGATAATAAGTCTCATCTCTGCTCTACCTTGGGTCCCATTCTCCATGAAAGACACAGCACACGCCATCGAGTGTAGTGAAGGATCCCCATTTAAGATAACAATCAATTAGAGATTTATTGTTAATGATCCAATCCATACTAAATATAAAGTCAAGTAGTTTCATGTTAAGAACCAAAAAAACACCAAGCAATCTCAACATATGATAGAGAGAAAACACAAGTGGGGCTATAGAGACCTTTCTCTCTTTTTGTACTAAGGGGTGTAGTAATATCCATTATATAAGACAAAATATTTTTATAAAGATTTAGCATATTAATAACATGGGAAGTGGATGTTTGGAAGAGGGAGTAAGCTTTCTCCCAGGTTCATTAGAACCTTCAAGGTGTTGGGACAAGTTGGAAAGGTGGCATACCAGCTAGCATTTCCACCACAGTTGGAGAGAATCCATGATGTCTTACACATCTCCCAGCTTCTTTGGTACATTCACGATAACTCCCATGTCAGTTAATGGGGAGAGTTGGATATTGAGGATGATGCGATGTATGTGGAGCGGCTAGTGGAGAACCAGGATCATCAAGAGAAGGGGTTTCGTGGATGGACCATTCCCTTGGTTCATGTGTTGTGGATGCATGGTATCCTAGAGGATAGTACTTAGGAAAGGGAGATACAAATGCATGCCTAGTACCTAGAGTTGTTCTGAGTTTTTCCTTATTATGATTTTCTTTGTAGTGATATATTTTAACCTTGATTGCTATGAAATGAGTTGTTTCCTTGTTTTTTAATGTGTGATAAAGCCCTGGAACATGAATAAGGGAAGAATTGGTTCCTAATTGAGATGAATTAATTGAGATGATATTAAAACCTTGCGGGTGAGTTAGTGCTTCCCAGAATGGATAGTATCTTGACCTGGAGGAAAGAATTCCCTAATTCATGTGTTTAGAATGTGTGACCTTGTGTTTTTGTGTTGTGTCTTCTGGTTAGTTGGGTTAGTATATATCAAAGGATTTTTTCTTGGATGTCAAGGTTTCACTCCAGTTTTCAAGAAAATATGATGGTTTATCATTGTACTTTGATGTGTTAGTGGGTAGCAGTGTTTCAAGTGTGGTGGGATCCTTGAGAGGTATATCATGGAGTGGTTGTTCGGACCCGTATTTCTTCTAGTTTGGTTTGAATTATTGAGGGTGAGAATAGTTTGATAGGTATCTGATATAATGGTCTAGAACTCTCTGGTCCATTCCTTTGCTAGAATCCAGTGTTTGAGGTGTTCTGGGAAGCAACGATGACTCATTCCAAGAGTATACCAGTTTTCTAGTTTTTCCAATGGTAGGTGGTGATAGTAGGTGGAATCAGTGAGTGGCATTGGTGATTTTCATTGGTATGTGGCATTGGTGAGTGGAATCAGTAGGTGGCATCGGTGAGTGGCATTGGTGAGTGGTATCGGTGAGTGGCGTTGATAGGTGACGTTAGTGAGTGGCATCAGTGAGTGGTGTCAATGAGTGAAGTCGGTGACTCATCCAATGATGAGTCACCCAATGGTGACTCATCCAATGGTGAGTCACCCAATGGTAACTCATGCATCGGTGACTCATCCAATTGAGAGTCACCCAATGGTGACTCATCCATCAGTGACTCAGCCATCAGTGACTCGCATCGATGACTCGCCCAACGGTGAGTCATTTCCAGTTTTTTTCCTAGTTTTTCTAGTTTCACCCCTTTTGACTTAAATTAAGTTTGAAACCATATTTAAGCAATTTTAGGGACATTTCAAAGGATATAAAATATATCTTTAATTCCTAACGCTTTGGAAACTTTAAAGGGTTAAAGTATGTGGTCTTGATTGTGATCCGACTTTAATGTCCTTGAAACCATTTTCCTACATTGATATAGGATATGGATATTTCCAAAGTCAAGACCCTTCGTCTCTTGTGTGTTTACTTTATCCTTGGTACCGAGACACCCATAACCTTTCTTCCCTGAGTGATCGTGCATCTATACCGTCGGTTTGAGTTTCTCCCTGAAGAGTTATCCTGCTGATTGTGCACCCCATATTTTGTGCAAGGAGGAAGTGTTGATCATCTATACTTCAAGGTAGGAATCCATTCATACCTCTTTTATTCATGTATCATGTGGGGTGTGTGTAATAGTGTCACCTTTAGATTATGGTTGAACTCAATTTTAATTAAGGATGTTACAAAGATAATCGGGTTTGTTACCTTAAAATAAATGAGGGGAGGGAATATGATGATAATAAGGATGATCAGAACTATTACTATAGTCACAAATGAGGTTCTATGAAGATGATGATGATCATTTTTTTATCTATTATCCTTGATCCATGTTTTTAATTTCATTTGTTGTATACCTTCTGAAAATCATGGTCATTGGTGGTCTTTTTTTGTGCATGGGTGGAGGCTTGTGGATGTTTGTTGTGGTTTTTATGTTGAAGGACTACATATGCATAAAATTTATTAACCACTTATATACAGATAAATAAATGGATTCCCCAAGTGGAATTAAAGAACTGGTATTATCTAAATCTGAATACACCTTTCTTGTTTTTGTGGTTGTGTGTTGTGTGTGGTTCTATTCAGCCTTATGTGTATGGGGTGGTATGGGAGGTGTAATGGAATATTAGGATGAGATATTGGTTTATTATGGAATGGAGGATAATTTTGATGTAGTGGGACTACAAATGGGTGTTGTTTTGTTTTTATGGATGGGTTTTGTGTGTTTATGCAGCGGGACTGTCGATAATGGTTGTGTTGTGATGTTTTGTTGGGCGTGGTTGTAAGTTGGGGAATTTTTCTATTGATAGGATGGATTTAGATGGGAGACATTGAATAAGGATGGGGTTACTTTGTATGGACCTTTCATCTGGAGTTTCTCAGGATCGGTTTTAATATTCCATGAATGGTGTTAAAGAAAATGGAATGTGAAGTGGGTTGTTTTGCTTTATGGTTTGTTACGTGGTGTGTTTGGTGACTCTTCACTTCTTAAAAACTATTTCTTGAGTTGTGATGGGTATTTTTTTGGGTAGGTATGGAATGAATAAATTAATTTCTTAATACATAATGATAATTGGTAAAATGAATTGGTTGGGTTTATGAATTGAGTATTTCTTGTTGTGTGGTTGTGCATATAGAGGTAGAAGCAAAGGCAGTTTTGTGGGTTGGTCGTTTGTTTGGAAAACCCATAGGTTGGGATGAGTGTTTAATACCTCTATATATACTTTTATTTCCTTGTGATTTATATACACACCCCATCCTTGTTGAGCACTATATGTCAAACACCTCCATTGTCATGGGGGAGGGTGACTTTTCTAAACATCCTGGTGGAAGGATGGATGGCTGGAGACCTACTCTTCCTTGTTCCCTATTCTAGGAGATGATAGCCCATAATTCTTTAGGCAGGTTGTGGTTTTTGAGGCCCAAGTGTGTGCGGGAGAGTTGTGTTTCCCAAGTGTCTTTGGGATGAGATGTGTTATGCCTTCACAGGTGTCTTTGAGATAAGGTTTGGTTTATGAATCAGGTTTCTGCGGGTGGGATGTGATGTGGTTTTTGGCCTAGGTGTATGTGGGTGGGTTATGATGTGGTTTATGTTCAGAAGTGGTGGGAGTTCCAAGATGTTTTATGTTAAGGTGTGAGACTGGATAATCATTGGTAAAGTGGTGAGGGGTACCTTATCATCGATGTTCTTATTATATTACTTTACTTTACTTTAATTATCTGGTTAGAATTCCTTAGTGAGGTTGGGGTGGTTATTATACCTTGTTAGGTGGTGTTGGTTTCTACTTTTTTCTCACAGGGGCACTATTAGGATTCTACCACTTGTGCATGAGAAACTTTGGATTTTCCTACTGAGTATACTTGTATGCTCACCCTACTTATATAAAACTATTTTCAGGTTTCTAGGAGAGATTTTCATGCTATGTTGTACCCTACTATCTTAGATCTTGATAGTTTTTGTGTTGCTTCTTAGCTTGTTTTTGGTACTTACCTTGGATATTTTTTTATATTTCAGTGATTTTATTTGAAAACATGGATGTGGAATGGATTTTTGTTTTACTTTTTATATAGTTCTTGGATATTTTTTGGGGATGGGTTATCTTATCTCATGGTCTTGTTTTACTTTAAAAGGGTAATGCCTTCCATTTTGAGAGATTCAATACCCTTGGTGTTGGTCACCACCCCGGGACCTACTGGAGGTAGGACTCGGGGGTCATTACCTCCTCTTTTTCATCTTGAAGAAGGAAGGTTGTGACACATCACCTTTCACTCTCCATGTTAAAGAAGTGGTGTCGTGATAGGAACACATCTCTAGTAAATTATAGATAATATCACCAAGTAATCCAAAATAATTTCCCTGAAGAAATGTTCATGTTCAATTTCTATAATTTATCTAAGTCCCATATAACACTTATATAGTCTAGAAAATACACCTACATATCCTTAACACATATACACTAAGGGTGATGTCATGTACATTGGCCTAAAATGACACTTACATTCCCTAAATTTTCTAAATTTTGATATCCCATATAGAATGACACCTACGTTAGTGCCAAGTCACACATACATATAGTAGAAAGACACCTAAATTATTGTTCAAATGTTCCATATGGTCCTTGAATTTTATAAAACCACACATTCCAACTAGAATGACACTTACGTACATGCATAATGACACATAAATATATCCTATGTCATTTCTAAATTCACATATCCTAACCATAATGGTACTTATGCTACTTGTAATTGACATGCATTCTTAGGGGACTTAGACAATTTTAATAACTTTTTTCTCCAAATAGATTTCACATATGTTATCCAAATTAAGTAAAATATGAGTTCCAACCACATCCAGCCTTTATGGTACATACAATTAATTATTCTAAGTCTTTCACATGCCCTTTTATTTGTCAAAAAATATAACTTATATAGCAGTTAAACTTCACCTTCCAAAAATACTCTAAGAATTAATTTGGAAAGAATGAAATATAAATCCACACTTTAAGTACCACATGAACATCCATTCATCCATCTCCATAAATTATTGTAAATAAACATGCATATGGACTTCTTCCATAATTCTTTTCAAAAAATCCAACAAAAAAATCCATAGGGGTATCAATAAAATCCCTATTTTTATTTTTTATAAGATATCACCTTATCTTCTCCCCCTTCATCAATGAAATACAGGGGGAAAGAACCATCCAATTGTACCTTCAAATCCCCCCCCCCCCAATACTTGGTAAGAGACTATAACATATCTCACTTCCCGTTGATCTTTAGAATACAAGAGGGTTTTATTCATGGGATTTCGCTCTTCATCCATGAGAAATTATTTTTCCCATTTTGTGAATGGGACCCTCACTTATCCCCATTCATAAATAGGATTTAAATAATAATTCTCTCATATTATTTTTATTTTTCATGGGATAACTTCTCCATCACATGAATTAAACTTCACCACTTATTGGATAGCCTTTGTCTCTATTACCACTTGTTATAAAACACAATATTTCTGTTTGGAATCCCCAATTCCATAATTCCTCTATCCAATTATAAAACATTTTATTTGATTTAGATACATTAACTCAAATAACCCAAGTAATTGAATTTACCACTTATAATTTGACTATTCATGAAATACTCTAAACATATTGAGCCTAGGATCAGTGTATGAAACTATAGTTATTGAAAACATCCTCAAAGATCTCCATGTCACTCATTGGTTTTCTATTAAAGTAATTGAATCCAAAAAGATTTTACTTTTCTATAAATACAACTAACATGTGATATCATCATACTTTCACACCAAAACATTAATAGATAAACAAGTAAATCACTAAGTTTGAGAATAGACCACTTGATGAATAAATTGATACAACTTGTTACTAGTGATGTCACTTGAACTCCATTAATTAAATCGCTTCACAGGATTCTCCATTTTATAGTTAAGGCTAAATTTCCTTAATAAATTATCATCAAATACCCATGAATTTCATCCTCATGTTTACTGAAATTTTATTTAGTTTGGGGGTTCCTCTTATTGTGAAAAACATTTTTTGTTCATCATGTTTTAATATAATGTAAATAACTAACACCACATGTTAGACCATAAAGATAAACATAAAAATATTTTATGTTGTTGATACTTCTCACAATCTATCCACTTTATTTTAGTGGTATAATTCCACTTATTTTAGTTTTGATTCTAAATTAGCCTTGAAGTGCTCATTTAGTCCTAATACCAATCTGAGACTTGAAGTCCCTCTGACTCTACTTTTTCATGAATCCATTTCAGCTTCAATGGATCTAATTTTTAGATCATTCTCATGTGTTTTTCCAATATAACAACCTAATGGATTGTGTCTCCCCATAAATTCTATTCCGCTTCAAAATATTTAGAAAACATTGAAGTACATCGGGATATGGGTACCTCTGATTTCCAAAAGTTAAGGAATGTTCCTAGTCTGGTTGAATCAACCCATCATCTTCACACTTTCCTTTTCCCTTTTTCTGATTTAGGGAAAGGAATTAAAATACCTCATTAAATTCATATTTATCATCCTTTAAATATAACTTATTCATACCCTTTAATATGTATTTTATATGTGTGTAACCACTTACACACATTTCTTCAAGGATGTGATAATTATTCTCATTCCATGGTTTGGGCTTTCCTGAAACTATAAAATATATTCCACTTGTGCAAGCCTCCTCTTGTGATGAGAATCTAATGGTTATTATTTATTATTTCCTTATCCATTAGAGTAAAATTAAACCAAACTTCATCTCTTTCATTATATTGGTTTTTTTGAGACCACATAGGCATACCTATTCCTTGATGGTTATGAGATCCATCTCAAACTTATTCTTATTTAGTGGATCCTCTTCTTAGGTTCCTCCACCATTCTCTCTGATGGGACAGCTCCCTCCTTATTCTTTATCCTCTACATGTGATTCCTTTCTTTACAAGAGTTTTATTGTGAGTAATAATAACTCAGTGTTTGACACATCCTTATTTTAAATTAATTTTTTTCTTCTAAAATAGTAAAACTAATTTACAACACAAAAGACTTCTTTCTAGGATGAAATCTATCCTTATGTGTCACAGGAGTGAGGATCTACTAGTGACTTTACTTACTTTATTCATGATGAAATGTCTTTACAAATGGACAGGTTTATCATATATAAAATACCCCCCATAATAATTACACCTTATGTGAACACCACTTGATTGAGATGTTGTTAAAGTAGAGTTTCTTTCACCATTGGGCCTTTGGGATTTAAAACACATACTCATAATGTTCCTAAACCTTCCATAAATGTTTCACTTTGTTGTTAACTTCTTCTAAACTTCATTTATTCCATATTATCCAAGAAAATTATATCTATTTATATATACTAAATTACTTTTATTTCTAAAATTTAGATCTAGAATTCTTTACTATTTTAATGTTGGGGTTGTTTTATTGGGATTACTTCTTTGATTATGAGGTTTTTATCCTCCCCTAAAGTTCTATAATTTTATCATCCTTCTCCTTTACCTTTATATCCTACTCCTTCATTATGGATGTCGCTTCCATTCAAAATTTTCTTCTTTCTTCAAGCTGAGTTTTGAGTAGTATAATGCTTATCACTACTACAAAACTAGCCTTTAACAGTGTTAGAATTTAGAAGCGCTAGAAAAATGTGCTAAGAAATTACATCTTTATCAGTGCTAAAATAAGAATTGATAAAGGGGGGGATTTATTATCACTAAATGAAAGTGCTGATAAAGGATACCCTTTATCAACACCTTTTTTTAGCACTGATAAAAGGTCTCCTATATCATCACTTTATTTTAGCGCTGATAAAGGTTACCCTTTATCATCGCATTTTTTAGTGTTATTAAAGATGTTTCTTATTAACACTTTTTTAGCACTGATAAACATCACTTTTATCAGTTCTTATCAATTTAACATTGATAAAAGGGATTTTTGTCAGTACTTTTCTAAAAGCAATGTTAAAATTTTCACCAATCTATTTTTAAAAACCCTAACCCGCACTCAGTCATCACGATTCTGAAGCTCTTGCGGAACTCCTCTGCTACTGGCACGACTCCTCTACGATCCATCAGATGAATCAATAATAGAATCCAAGGTGTGTTATTTTCTAATTTTCCTATATCGTTTTTTGATCTTTTGGGTTCTTCATTTTTCATTTTTGCACTGTTAAAAACCCTATATCTCATCTCCTCACTACTACGGGCATGAATCCTCTAGAGGACCAACCAAATTACTTTATTGAGATATAATCATTAATAATAATGTATTTTGAGATGAATTACCACATGTAGTCATTAGTATTATGTATAAAAATTATGATGGAGTCCCATGTATGTTCTCCATGGCCATTACTAACTCAAAGAATATTTTTTATTGGTTTCTTAATGGCCTTGTAGAATACCCTTTTTGTTTAACTCGTGTAATTTATTTACAGAGGGCTCTCTATAAAACTTTTATTCTAGACATTGTCATTAAAATCATTTATCCTCCATAGATACCACTAATTTACATAAAGAATCAAATTTTATAGTCTATTGGATTATTAAATAATGTGTTTCCATATATTATGTAAACCACCTCTTTATAATATTTGATCAAGGATGACCCCTTCGTAAATGATCCTTTATGTGGTCTATAAAAATATCACTCTAGTCTCTTATAAATACAGTTGTATAATCAATTATAAATTATAGATGGATACTTTATCCGCTACGGTTTCCCACCTTAGATGATCTTAATCTCTATGCATTAATGGATCAAAATACCTTTCATACACTTTATTTACTTGGTTAAAACCTCTATAATCATGTTTTATTAAGGCATCCTCTAAATAAACTTTACTTGGATGGGTAGTACTTAGTTCCCAAGAACCAACTAACATTTTACATGTGATCACATTAATATTAATAACTATTTTATAACATTATGAGTGTTATTATTTGTAACATTAATGTTATAATGTATTTAGAATATATGTCACATCGAAACATTATATGAGTTACCCATTATAATGTGATCCATGAAATATAATGGAAATATTCATAAACATATATCAAGTGATCTAGATTTTATCTTTATGATCGGACAAAAATGATGTTTGACTATTAGGTGTTGGATGTTTATAGGTACAAGACAATTATTCTCATTAATTTTAAACCATGTAATCCTCAAGAAGGGGGGTTATGAGTACAGACCCTGAAATAATAATTCCCCTTATTATATGTGCCATTAGGTATTTATAACTATATATGTGTGTATTTAAATATATATAGGATTTTATTAATGAAGTATATTATAATCAACCTAAATTGACATTTTCATGTAAATAGTGGAAACATATTTTCATGGTGTGTTAAGATATATTGGGTTTATCATAAGTTATATGGAATTAATTGACTAATTCGAGAAATAATTTTTTTTCTTTAATTTTATGGAAGATGACATCTCTACCATTTTGTTTGAAATTGAACTGTCTGATTAGATCCATACCTCTGTAGTTCATTGATGAATTCATATCAGAAATTCAAATAAAGATAAATCAATAATATAGGTTAATAACAAAAGTATGAAACATTAATTATGATATATAATTATAAAGGGATTTAATTGAATAGTAAGCTTTTATATGAGCTTGTTATCATTGTGATGTTATCTTATTTCTCTATGGATTTCTTAATGTATTTCTAGATTTCAATCATAGACTTTACACAATTTATACTAATCGAACTGAGAAATTTTCTTATAAGGTCACACAATAACTCTATCCCCAATATCAGAAAATTTTATTTTAAATTTAATATTAAGAATGAATATTATCATTTATTTTGTTAGAAAAACCATAAACCAAAATGAAAACAAAGAACATAGATAAAATGAAATAAAACCATAAATATAGAGTTTAAAAACCAATTCTTATAATTTTCATAGAGCTTTATAACTCAAATAAATTTATTTTTTGGTCTAATAACCTCATATGAAATCCTCTTCCTTGGTTTAAATTTGTTTTTTGGATTGTGATCCAGTTTTTTTGGCCCAAAATGTTCCTTTAAGTTGTGTTTCAAATTGATTTTGAACCTGATTTTATGGTTTTTTTTTTATTCAGAATATATCACCCAGAAAGGTCCCTGAAGATTCTAGTGGGTCTCACGCTATTTCTAGTTATCCTAAATTGATACCCATATTTCATGGAAATTGAGGTTTGTTAGAGGTAGTGAAGTGGATTGAGGAAGTTGAGCATGTCTTCAAAGTGTTTGGAACTCCCAAAGTTGTTATAGTTCATGATGTTCTGGGTCTGCTTAGGGTCCAGCTTTGGAAGAAAGGAAGTTTGATTGCCCCACCAATGATACAAGTTAGGAAGACATGGGAAGATTTTAAGTCCTTCTTTGTCTGATGGTTTATACTTGAGGAGGTGAAGATGAAGAAAAGGGAATATCTCATGAGTGTACAGTAAGTCTAGCGGGTGGTGAAGGATTAAGTTGAACACTTAAAAGAGATGGTTTCCTTTTGTCCGGAGGTGGTGTCACAGGATCTGTTGAAATCTTATCTTTTCATTAGGGGTCTTAATCCAGAGATCAAGGAGCGAGTACTCTTCTCCAAATATCTCCATTTTGAGAATTTGGTGTAGGAATTGTTTTTGTCTGAGTTGTTGTAAAATAATAATAAACACATTGGCTCAGTTTTTGTCTCTTGTGTTGGGGTGAAGACGTTCAGAGTTTCATTATTTTTGTTTTGTGTCTATTAGAAGTTCATATTTCATTATAAAGGAATGATGAAATTATCCTTTCATAGTTAAAATGGGTTTTTTTTAATGTTAACCTTTAAATGGTTATCCTTTCATGAATTAGTTCCCCTACTTATATCATGCTTGTTTGGAGATGTCTATTTTTGTAAAAATCACTCTTTGTACCTTTTTTGTGGGTTCATTTACATTATTTATTTTTGTCATTTATGTTGTTGTTTATACTGATGTAGTGTGTTGGAAGAATATTGATGTCTATTTGGCTCCATTGATCAATGAATACAAAACATGGATTGGTTGTGCATCACTCACAGAGTTAATAAAAAAACTAAGTATTATTTGTGCACTTCACTACTATTGGTTAACTACTTCTTAATATAGCATATGATCTAAACTTCTTGTCCAGTGTCCCCATTATACTCTCATCTCACACATGCTCACCACCATCTGTATCGTATCACTATTCAGCATTCACTTTTCCTTCTCTTCCTGCACCCATTTACTATATGCATTCATCGTGCATCTTTACAAGTAGTAAATGGGTGTAAGAAGATAATTAAAAGTCAATTCTGAAAGGTTACATGATAGAGATAGTGGTGAGCATGTGTGGGATGAGAGCATGGGGATGTCAGGCAGGAAGTTCAAGTCATATGCTATGCTAAGTGTTAGTTAACCAATAGTAGTAAAGTTCACATAGAATCCTTAGTTTTGTTATTAGATTATATCTGGACCAAATAAACCCTTTGGAAATATGTAAACATAATGTTACGATATAATTTATCTATTTTACCTAAAAATTATATAATGATATGTTGATTTAATTTTCATTATTCCTTGTAGAGTTAATTTATTTTAGAATATTTTTCCCATGTGTCATGACTTATAAGTAAGAGAAATGATGCTATCTCTTCTTAATCACAGAGTTAATCTTGATGTCTGCACAGTAAAATAATTTTCCATAGAATTAATGCATTGTTTCATATTTATGTTTATTTTATTTCTTTTTAGTATTAATCAAGTGATAATTGTTTTCTTATACATGTGGATTATTTTGTTCAAGTTGGGGTGATCTGTCATATAGTTAGGATTGTTTTTGAATGTATGTAATAATTTTTATTTATGTAATTGTATAAACAAATGTTTGAAATGTCTATAATATATTGTTTTTTCTGGTATTTGTGTTGTAAATTTCATTTCATTTAAATCTTGTATCGGGGCTTGTTTTTATTGATATCTAGTGTGTTTCTAGTGTTTCTTTGGTCTATTTCTGATGTTGTAGTGTGCTATTACAACACACTTGAGTATCACCCTTTATCAGTGATTTTAAAAGTGATAATAAAAAAAATTATTAGTGCTTATAAAAGCATAGATAAAGGATACCATTAGTAGTACTAAAAAAATGTTGATAAATGTACCCTTTATCTGTGTTATTTAAGCACTGATAAAAGTTATGGGCTTTTAACGTCGCTCAATTAGTCAGTGCTTTTCTAGCATTGATAAAGGTCATTTATAGAACCGTTAAAGGCTAGTTTTTTGTTAGTTTATCTTTAACTCTATTAGTGGTCATTTTCTTTATAATTTCTTGGTATATTTATTCAAGGAACTCACTTTTCTCTTAAATTTTTTTCTCCTTTATTATTAATGTCAAAATTCAAGGTCACCTGCTCTCTTTTTAGCCTATTGTTTTCCATGAACAGATCATTTATAAATATATTTTTTATTTTATGAATAACTTCTTTTTATTCCACCTTTTATTATAATAATATAATATCCTTGTGGTTTTTGTATGAACACCTCTTGGATTGGTATCTTGATGTTGTTTCTACTTCATTACTCTAATAAATTATTATTTTTAGCTCTATAAGAGGGTCTGAAATTTTTGATTCATGATATTTCTCTAAACTAGGGTTAGAATTAGTTATAGTAATAGATTCATAATTTATTACCTCAGTTGGAGAGCATGTCTTCTGAAGGGACTTATTCTTGCCCTTCTTCTTCTTGTATTTGGATATAAGACATTCTTCTTGGCCGATTTTTTCAAATAGTTCCTCCAATTTCATCTATGCATACTTGGAGAACTTCCCATGAGTAACTTCCATGTGGATTACTTTTCATAAGTAATACTTTAATACCTTCTTCACTAAAGCATCAATATACAAATTTCTTTGATCTAACTCAAATATAACTCTATATTAGCTCAATAGAAAAATCCATTCTTGTGAAACTAATTAGGGTACTTCCAAAACTACTTCCATGAATTCCATGAAATTCCTTTTCCACCTATAAAACTTTATACCATTGAAAAAATTTGCCTTCATTATGTCCTTCATTTATGGAATAAATTCAAAATATTCTCCTAAATTTCAACACATAGTGAGAACCTTAGGCTTTGATACTAATTTTTAGGTCCCCAAAGAACCATGAGAGGGGGGTGAATCTTGGTGTGAATGATTTAAGCACTTTTAAATATTTATACATATTTTATTTTGGATTTTTTCTCCACTTAGGTAGTAACATTGTTCAACCAATTAATTTTCACTCTATATTACTGAATTCTCTTAAGAAAAGTAGTAAATTATGCAAGAGGTGTAAGGATTTTACTTGGATCACATGCACTGGGATAATATAAGGAGTATGAAATCAGTGATGTTTCAATGGTCTCGAATCCACTATTTCACTTGTTCAATGGATAAAAAAGTTTTTGGTCACTCCACACCTAGGCTCACTGCCTTAAAAATGGTTTGGGATTGGTTACTTCTTATCCAAGGATCACTGGCCTTCCTCTTCCTTTATGCACTGCCCTGGGGTAGGACACCCTTGGTTTATAGATGTGTAGATCTATATTCAAATATTATAACTTTCTTGGATGATTGAATCCTGTTTTTTGTGTAGATTCTCTACTGAACCCCATGTTGGTAACTTCTTCACAATGAAAATTGTGAACTTCTCCTCAAGTTTCTTCTTCTTATTCTTCATAGGATAAGTATGAAACTCCACTTTCTACTTTAGCGACTGGAATACATTATTTTTATTTATTTTATTTCATTGTGTCAATATCTTTCTTCATGAAATATGTATATTAAAGATATTTTAGGTTCATTATTCCTTTTCACTTCAATTCACTTGTCATAAAATGTTACGTTGCATCGAGTTCTTATTCTCTTGGCTACATATGTATTGATAATTTCATCAGGATCTCTCTTTTATTCTTCTCTATTTTATTCTTATCTATTGTTACATAAATATTTAGTGAATAGCCTTTAAGAGACACACACACTTCTCATTATTCCTTTTTCTCTTATTATTTAAGATATGATAACATGCGAGAAAAAAATTTCTATATTAAAAAAATATGGAAACCACATTTCATCTTCTATCACTGCTTCTGGGTTCAAAAATACTAGTTGATAGGAACATTATTTGAAGATATATTTTGGGTTAATGAATCTTCCAAGATATTATATTAGGATCTAGTTTAACTCCTCTATCCTCTCACTACTTTTTCTTTTCCCTAAATATAGAAAATACCACTTCACAAATTGATTACAAACCACTTATTAAAAATACATGCATGCTATAGCAGTCTCCATATCGCCATCTTCCTTAAAATATATTGTCATTTGTTTTGGAAAAAACCAAAACTACAAAACCCATAATATACCATAAATCATGTATCCTTACTATATATTTTTTGTAACTCACCAAGAACCCACTTCTTCTTTGTGTTTACCTCTTTCTTTCTTTGCAGCATGAAAATATTTTTTATTTAGTATACTAATAAATACACTACAACTCCTTCCTTTCATTTTCAACTTGAATCATGGCTCATTTTAAAGTCCTGTGATATTTGAAATATTAAATAACATGTCAAGAATCATCTGAATTAATGGAATAGTCCTCTATAAAATCATAGATAATGTCACCAATTCATCAAAAATAATTTACTTACAGAAATGATACTGGGTGATTTCTAGAATTTCTTTAAGTCCTATATGACACTTACAAAGTTTGGGAAACACAACTATATAACATGATCATGTGTACAGTAGGGGTGATGACACATACATTAACCTATAATGACACTCACATTCCCTACCTTTTCGAAATTCTCATATCCCAACTAGAATGAAACATATGTCAGTGTTAAGTCACATGTACATAGAGTAGGAAGACACCTATGTTTTTGTTAAAATGACACATACACTCATTTCCTTTGACAAATCCTCACATTATATCCAAAATGACACTTACACACACATCCAATGAAATATATGGATATCTCATTCCTTTTATAAATCCACATCTCTAGGCCAAAATGACACATATTCTAGCAAAAAATAACATGTATGCCCATGGGACTTAACTAGTTTTCTTCAATTTTTTCTCTAAATAAATTTCATATGTGTGATCCAAATTCGGTCTAGGATGAGTTACATACACTTCCAAAATTTATTGGATATCCCATTAATTCTTACGATGCTTTCACATAACCTTTCCTTTGTCAAAAAATCCAATGGATATAGTATTTAAACTCCATTTTTCAAAAATCTTCCAAGAATAACTTTGGAATTAATAACATCTAATGCCATAATCCAAGAACTACATCAACATATATTTATATATATCGATCAGTTATTTTCAGAAAAAATTCATTCAACCTTTATCTATAAGTCTTTTAAACAAATCCAACACACAAATCTATAGGGGTTCCAACAAGTGGAATGTGTTCATAATGATGGTCCCTTCATTAAGTGGTCATGATCCATTGTTTTAGAACCTACACTTTGTAAAAAATTATAATTAATTAAGTGTTGTTATATTGTAATTTTATTATATTATTAGATTTTTAATTTGATATATCTGTATATCACCTTCTATGATAAACCTTCCACCCATGGGAAAGTTTTTTCCCCTCGGTGATATAAGTAGTAGTTTTAATAATATATTCATGAAAGTGAGATATTTTAAGGGATGAAACAAACCATTATGGAATGAAATAAATTTGGTGTTGTAAATCCTGAATTTTTTGGTTTAATTGGAACTATTTTGGTGCTATAATAGATCAAGAAAAGGAACTTTCATATTGTTAGATCATGGCTCTTTTAATTTCAAATTTCATTGCAAGTACTGCATAAAAACTCCTTGTTGTAGCTTTATATTCTCTCCTATGATAGTACATTTCATCTTCCACGAATCTTATTATATTGGTGATATACTCATATCATAATATTGGTAAATTTAAACTTTTTATGGTTTTGTATCATTTTTTAAATACCTTCATGTGTCTTCTTCTAATAAAATACATCTCTTTCATCGCCTCAGTCGATAACACATATTGTAACATGATACAATAAATGTTCATGTTTACTATAAAAACATAGTATAATGGAATCCACACAATATAACCTTATTATAATAGGTGTATCCTTCAGTTTAGAGACACCCCAATATCATTTTTTTTTATTCTGTTCATTCCCATGGCCTGGCATGAAGATACCAAGTATTATAATGACAATACCAAATGTGGGTACCGATAACTCTATGTTAATTCCTACAATTTATCCTTCATAATTACATGATAATGTCATGAATAATGACATAACTGTCATAGTGGTTTCTTTCATGATCATAGGGATTCGGTGTCCTTTAAATAAATTAGTGTCAAGGTGAGGTATTGGGTATGTAGGAAAGCTGGTGAATCCCCAATCTGGTGATTCATTTTAGGTGATATAGCAACGAGTGGGAGAATTTGATTGGGATAATTATCTGTGTGGAGGATTTTTAGATTTGTTTTTTCTTGGGTATACAATATTCATAGTGTATCTTTGTTCCCCAATTCTAGGTCAATCCACACTAGTGCATGTAGAGGGCTGCATGCACTGTATTTTTTTATCCAATTTGAAAACTTTGATAGACCTAGAATGTCAAATTGGTAATTGAGATACACCTTAAACTAATTTTAGGAAATGTTGTATTGAATATATAATTGTACATTTCTTCTAGGATCATGGATATTTAGGGTTATGATAAAATAGAAGTTATGAGCTAGATTAAGATTAGATATAAATTTTCAAGGCTATTGCAGTTTTCTCAGGTTTGAATTTGGTGTACAGGAGGTTTTAACTTCATCATAATATGTTGTATGTTACATCATATGTCATGAAATAAATAAATGTTCAGGGTGAGTTTATTTACTATTATCTATTGAAATGTTCCAATCATAAGGAGCGATTTCTATCACATTTAGTGACACCTCTCTATCATAATAATAGGTTTGGACACAATCAGTGATATGACATTATAACTTTTGTATTATAATATTCTCTTCATAAATTATGTGTTGTGGTTGATTACTCCCCCATGTAATTGAATATGACTTATTTACATTCTCAATAAAACATTTATTTTAATAAATTTCATGACTTGGTTGGACATATTTAACATGATCATCAATAAAATACACAATAAAACTTCAATAATTATCATTAAAATAAAAAATCATGAATAAACCAATAAAATCCATATTTATTTTGGATTTGTATTTAAGTTTTAAAATTAAAAATTCATTTAAAATAAATTCAATTGAAAAAGAAATAAAGTATAAAGTGGTTTTTCATTGAAATTCAACATGAAAATTATGTTTAAATTGTCCTCAATCAAGAACCTCTAAACCATAATCATATACAACTCATACATACCTTCATACATAAATATAGAATCCAATGAATCCTCTTAAATATATAATGAATTAAGATAAAAAATAAACAAAATTAAGGATATAAAAAAATCAATTCTAGTGATCATCATAAAATTTTACACTATTTCCTCCAACAAACTATTTTAATTTTTTTTATGTTATGCCTATGATGTTGAAATCCAAAAGAAACACCTCTTTATTAAACATTTCACCCACTAAAACCTTTATTTATAATCTTTATCCCTAGAAATTTTTTAACCAATTATAATAAAAATATAATTTAAATCATATATGTCCATACCTTTATTTTTTTGTTTCAACATCATTGTAGCAAATTCATTGTTAGAAATCCCAATTGACCAATCATAAATAAATTAGAATATTCCATATGAGCTCACCTATTTTTGTGAAACTTCCTTGAATTATCATAATGAAGCTGTTAATTTGAAAAAAAAATCTTTATATAATGTTTGAATTAGTAACCACATTTTAAAATAATAATGAGGATATTTTATTAACTCTTTAAACCTATCGAATAGAATTTTTGAATTAGAAACCACATTTTTTAGTTATGGTTATTTAAGATTAATAAAAATTGTTGTTGTATTTCTAATAATATATTTAAATAAAAATTATCAACATAAATTGATGAAACAATGATACTTGGAATTACATCAACACTTTTTGAACAAATCCATACATTATTAATGTTTTTAATTTTTTATTGTCTTTTTAGAGAAAAATGGTTTCATCTATTGATTTTTTTCAACTTAATCCATGTTTTTTGTCTTCCTTATTACATAAATATCATTTCAATATCAAAATCACGAAGTTTCTTTATTTATTGAGTAAAATTTTCTCAATTTAATATTTCATGCATCAATAATATAAACATACAATTCTTAACATAGATACTCAAGTGAAATAAAATGTGTTAGTCTTAGTGGACTAGTGTAGACAACTGAGAGGGTGGGTGAATCAGGTGTAGAGAAATTCCTTTACCAAATTCCAAATATTCTTTTAACTTTATCCCCATGTGGTATTTAAACCTATATTTTCAATTACGAAAAATGGTCTTATTTATCTTTTATAAACATTTAACAACCACATGCAAAGCGGTAAATAAAAGTAAAAGCAGTACATTGTGTTTTTATAAAGTACAATCCCTCTTGGGAATCCTACTCCTTATTTTACTGAGGATTTATGGGTCATAGATTATGTATTATAATATTATAATAAATTCAACTAGATTTTGGTAGGTATTATCCTAAACCCAATTTTTCCCTACACTTTAGAGGGGGTCAAGTATCATCCTGAAACTATTGGTACTGGGTGCACAGTAGAATCATAAAAGCAAGGAAATTAAAATTATTCTACCATATTAATGTTGTAACAATGTATCTATAATTACTACACATAGTTATCAACTTGAGGATCCTATTTTAATTAATTAATCATTGAAAATCAAAATTGAAATCATACCTCATTTGATTTAGATTGAACACATGTTCCGGTCATCATCGACAGTTGTTGCATTAATTAACTAAAGTAAGAACCCTATAAATCATCCACAAAAAACATTATAATCTTTCTTGAATCTAGACCTTTGAAATTCAACTGCTATCATTAATAATATAAGGGTATTTCAACATCAAAAAAACCATGGGATAACCGTTTCTTTGATCCGGGGGGAGTTCTTGGATCAGGGTTCCCCAAACCTCTATTTATCTCTCTAGAAATTTATAGAGTGAGATAGAAGCTCTAAAATTTATAATTTTAATAGTACACTTGAATTTGGGTTTCTCACAGTGTGTGTACATAATTTTAAACTCATGAAAATTTCACTTTTTCCCCTAAATAAGTTTATACTTCTAAATAAGTCCTAAATGAAACTAATGACCTAATACTTGTGTCATAAATGTCATATTTATTTTATTACTAACTTGTAACATAAAAATAATGTCACATGATAAAATATTAGTCCTTAACTTGACTCGTACCTCCCATAAATATTCAATGAACTTTGAATATCAAATATTAATTTGTAAAATATTTTTCTTGTATTCATAATAAATTGTTAATACAATGAGTTAATAAATTCAACACTTATTATTCTAAACTCAAATAATATTAAATTTATTAATTTATTATGATTATTAAAACTTAGAAACAGTCCAACCCCCACTATGGGGCCCACTATGTCCTAAACTCTAACTCATTATAATTGGCCAAACTTTAAAATACGTTTTTTTGCAACCCTTTAAGACTTTATCTCGATAAAAGTGAGTGTCATTCATAAACTAGGAGTATTTTCTAGAAACACATCAAGGCCCATAAGGAGAAAAGGTTTATTCATAGAAATTATAACCTCATATGAACACGTATCATGTAATATAATCTCTTCATATCATGATATCTCATAAAGCAGGATGCATCACTTATGTTATCATCCTTACTTTAATTAGTAATTATTTTAATGACCATTCCATATGGGCTTACCTTTTTATACCATGGACATGGATTTAATAATTGTACTACCATCCTGGTTAACTCAACTCGAGATATCACTTCCTCTACTCAGAAGCGAAAAAAAATTCTTGATCATTCAATCAATGTCATACCACCAATGATAAACCCAATGTATGTTACCTCACCACAAACATAAATTTCATGGTTTTCATCTTGCATCAAATAACACAATAAAAATATACATAGGTATAATGATCTCAAGTTGACCAATACACAAGCTCATAGATAGTAACATCCAATGAAACATGAAACATGTAGTGTTCTTCTTGGAAAGTCATCCCCCATGATCCCCTCTACTTGAGATCGCCAAGTGAAAATGTAATGAGAATAAGTCTCAAAGATTATCATACCTTAACACCTGGTAGTTAAACATCATCTTTTTCCCATCAATATGATGAATCTAGACCATAGAACATATTTTTAAGATTTCTCGTATAGTATCTCAAGGTTTTAATTATAGTTGGGAACTACTATAACCTTTTGATATGATGAATAATATAAGGGAATTACCATATAAATAGTATATGTAGAAATATTAATAATATTATGGTAAGATAACATCATGCATAACTCTCTGTATATATAATATGGTGATTGAAATTTACTACTCAAGTTGGGTCTTGGACAACCAATTTTACAACACTCCAACTTGCACTAAATCTAACTTTCTAACTATTAACCTGTTAGCTCTCACATGATAAAATCATGCTTCTACTAGGATATATATTTAGTCATTGGGTCTGCCACATTTTCTTGCATATATAATTTGTTATATGTGACTTCACATCCTTGAGTAAAGACTCCCTAGAGAGATTATATCCCCTACTATATCCATTTTCCCTCTTCTATAACCTTGAAATCTTGCCTATTACCATTTTCATAATCTTATCATAATTTATATTATGATAATACCTTACTTTCTAGGTATGATTCCATGAACTGGAATAAATCATCCATATTTATAATGCTTCTTTAGCTGCATTAGAATCTGCAACATACTTATTATTTATAGATATGGATATAATTGGATTTAATGATATCCTCTTCCTAATTTCATTAGAAAAATGTAATATTAGATCAATTTATCTGTAGGAATTCTATTTTATTTCCCCTTGGTAACTATTGTTCCTTCCTATCAAATTACTAGGTATATATCCCTTGTACTTTTCAAGTACTATTGGATATCTCTAATTACTTCCCATGAAATTCTCTTATATTTATTTGATATTTTCCTACTATAATTTATGTTTCAGAAATATTATATCTACTTTTCAACATGGAATATGTGATAGGTCCATCACTAAAATATATGGAATTATACTCACCATTTTAATCTCCCACTATGTATTATACATTTATTCTTAGATAGATTTATGCCACGATACATTAGAAAAAATTCTCTCTTAAATTTTTTCAACTTGTATTTTTCAATACCTTTTTATTATTTATACATTTACTAGGCATAAGAAACCCATATAATCTATCCCAATATATCTTTTCCCCTAGTACACGGTTTACTATAATTTACTATTTTTAAATATTCTTTCAACTAATTCTAAACTAACTATAAGGTTGATAACTATTTTTCATATACTATCAACATATTTATATTGGAAAACTATGGCATTCACACTAACCACTTATAAACACATGGAAAATTTTCACCCCAAAAAAATATTATATGATCATGATGATTGCGTCAATCCATAAATAAATATCTATAACTTGAATTCCTTATTGTCATTCTATGGTGTCACCAAGTATTTTTGGTTACATCATATATACATATTCCATAAGGTTTCCTTATAGAAAGGTGGTCTTGATATCTAATTCCCAATATAATGATCATATAAATTTTCTATTACAAGTAAAATTGTAATGTATTTAAAAATTATTACATGGTATAACCAATCGATCCTTATCGATACCATTCATGTACTACCCTTTTATATTTTATCTTGAATACCCACCAATAGATTTATAATAATTAGAAGAACTTCCAAAATATAAAACCAAATTTTTGTACATATAATCCATCTTTGAATTCATATGAAATTATCAATCATATCTAGTTACAAATTACTACTCCCACTAGGATTCATTATTCTTATAAAATAATATATTACCTAACGTGATGATTATAAAATCATCTCACTTTGGTTTTATCTTTCCTATGTTGTATGTGCCTCTGGAACATACCTTTTCCATGATATCTTGTGGAACTTGTTCCTATGCCAAATGTTTATGATTCTTTATCCTATTCCACCTTTCTACCACTATGCCAAATAGATATTTTCACCCTCTTATAGAAATATAATCTTTCACTGGACTATAACTTTTCTATCTTATGGATTTATATAATATCCTTAAAACCCTTTAGGATAAATACCTAAGATTCACTTTGTGTTTTTCTTGATAAAGTTTGATACTTAACATATCCATAACAAATACCTTACATATAAACACTTGAATTATTTCATGATGGATTTATTTCATACTATAACTCATATGATATCCATTTGTCATTATAGTTGGCATTTTGTTAAGGGTTATTAGCCCAACTAGGTTAAATACCCTAGGAGTGGGGTGGATCAGGGTATGATAGATTAAAATAACTATGCATTTAGATCTTGTTTCATCATTAAAAAAAACTCCCTTCTATCTCCTTCATGTAGAATAAAATAAATGGATATTAAAACACGCACAGCAAAAATCAATTTTACTTGGTTCACCCTTACTAGGTTACACACAAGGAGCATACAAAGGAAATGTTCTAATGTACCAAATAAAATAAAGTAGACCACTATTACATGGTTTGGAGTATTCTCAATTTCCCTCCTAGTTTACAACCACTTACAATTTCAAATCTCATCATTCTCTTTTTGTTGTAGTGAACACACTTCTCCACCGGTAAAATCTTCTGATGATCAGTTCTGAGTTGATTCACACTTGTGTGTGTCTTTATTCTTTTATTTCATATAAGAGAAGATAGCCACTTTTTTGTAAGAATTTTCCTATTTTATCATGTAACCCTTGTGCAAGAACCCTTCACAAGACCCCTTCATGAGACCTTGTTTAGTTCACACAGATTGCATGAATCTAGCACAATACCCTGTTTAGGTTATGAGGATCATATGACACCAATGGGTCTTCCTATACATGAAAACACAAAAATGCATACCTCCTTTCGCAAGATACATTCGTGAGACCCCATTGCAAGATCTCTATACAAGACCTTATTCAATTATTTTGGGTCACATAACACCTATGTGAAACCCTTTTCATCTTATACGAAATACCTTTTTCATACTTTGCTTCAGATTAAACCACTTAAGAAAATTAATTGACCTTTTAAGTACATGTTAAGGGGTATTTATAGGAATAAATCCATCACCTTAACTCCAAAAGTCATGGTTTTTAATCCATTATATCACCTTATCATCACTCTTACACACTTCATGTAATTATTTTTGGATTTCATGATAAACCTTCATGACATGTCACTTGTTAAAAGCACTTACTCCTTGGTCAGCATCATTATCTTTGAGTGTGTCATGTGAATCCATTGTGATATTCATTTAAAATCATGTGGTGGTCAAAAAAAATTCTTACACTTCACACAACTCCATCACAAAATCTATTGATAGTCACATGGTGGTCAGCGGCATTGTATTACACACTTTATTGACTCTATCACAAGATCCATTGACTATCATACGGTAATCATAAAAATTGTCTTATGCACTTCATGTGATCCCATCATAAGATCCAATGACAATCATGTGATCTTGTGATTTTGATAAACTGAGAGAAGTATCTATCATTTCTAGCCTATTTTCATTCATTCACTTTACATGAATCCTTTTCCTATTCTATGGTACTTTATGTGATCATGTGATTCCATCATGTGATAAATTAAGATATATGTGATTGTGTGATCAAGCGACCACAATACGTGTCTACTTTGGCTAGACATACACACTTCAAATGATCCATTAGGAATTATGTGATTCCATAATATCCTTTTGAAACTTTCACGCTCAACATAATCCTTAAGGACTTACACACTATACATGATCCTTTTCCACTTTCACACTTCATGTGATCCTTTAAGAAATTCTCACAAACTCTTCTTCTTAGACAAGTTCTTCTTTGAAAAAGAGCCTTCAACAACAATGTAAAACATTATCAACAAACACAATCAACCTAAAAACACCATCAAGATGGATTTTTACCAACAAGGGTTAACACTGTTGTTTTATAAATCATGTATCAAAAGGAATAATGGAATACTTTCATAACTTATAAGACTCAACATCTATTCTACTTTTACTAACATCATGGATTTTATGTTCATAATAAAATGTGAGTTTAGAATTACTCCACTCTACATTTTAATGATTTATGAATGCATGGTTATGATATACTCTAAAAATATTTCTTGGAGGATTTAATATATTTTACCAAGTGTATTCATTTATTTACTGGGCATTCCAAAAATTTCTCAAAATAATCTCATGAAGTATTTGAATTTTAAACTCTAACTTCTCCTTAGAATACTTCACATGGTCAAGATGACCAAAGTCTTTGAGTTTTATGGCCCACCCTTATTTATATAGGTTTCCTTACCTGAATAAATATTTAACTTACCAAAATTAGGTATGAGTCTTATATTTTATATTTATCGTTTATTGATGATGATTTAATTATTACTAAACTACTAGTTGAGTCTGAAACACCACAAACAAAATTCATTAAAAAATTAAATAATGTATCATTATGTCTAATGGATATTTGAGATAAATATTTTAGTAATACTCTATAAATGTTAAACTAGAATCGATAAACTTATAAAAATAGAAGTCATGTTCTTCTCATTAATAATATAGGAATCACCCTTTCTAGGTTACTAATAGAATTCACCTTACTTCTTATAATGTATCTAAATTTACTTGGTTATTGTATTTAAATAAAAATGTAAGAGCCAAAAGTTGTACCTAATACCCAATAATTAAAACAAAAATATTTTATATGATTATGAATATAGTTTAAGAATAAGATCATTCTTTATTCTTCTTAAATTCACTGCAATTTATCTTTCAATGAACTTTCTTACCACATGAAAAAAAATAGCCCCATATCCTTTTCTATCCCCTAGAATCCCTTTTATCTTTTAAGGAAGTTATAAAAAATTCATTTACTTAGAAATAGTCATGAGTTTATTAACTTTATATTTAAATTTTTCTCACCATAAGGGGTGAGGAAGCATATTCACACTAATCCTTAGATACCTAGAGAAGTATATTCAAAAGATCCTTGAGTGTCTCATCCGAATTGTTGATCCTATAATTATTGATGAATATAGAGAAATTGGGAGGTGAGGATGATAATATGAGATTAATGGGTAATTATTTATCTATACAGAAGCCTAACTTTACTAACTGCTCAATATATTCCAACATTTTTCATAATCACTAGCTTGATCTATATCTTCCAGTATACACTCATATAGTGCAGTGACGGTCTCAATTATCTTAAGCCACTTTTTATCATACTTAAGTTCAAGGAGATGAGTTTTAATGGTTTAAGCATCTATGTATTTATGTTTCAACATAAACTCTTTATACATACATGATTTCATGATGCAATTAACATAAGATGCATCATTCTCAAATATTTTTTTGGTATCCTTTTCACATTTTCTTGGTCGATGAGGTGGTTGAACAGGTATAGGGGACTCCAGCACATTATAAAAATTTTCCTCTATTAGTTTAGTGTATAAATGATTATAACACTCTTGGAAATTAGTGATGGTGAATAAATTATCTATGTCCATAAATTTTCACAATATTTATGAGTAATTTCTTCTATATTTATACAAAATCAAACTTAGCATATTAGTAATTTTATCTTGGTTTCTGATTATTATACATTTTAGATTTATTAATCTTAAATTCCTACAATAATTTTATCAAATCCTAGTGACCTTTAATAACTATATTCAGAATACTCAGTTTTATGGTTATTCTAGTAGAAAGGGTCATTTAAAACCTCTCATCATATCCCAAGATATGACCACATAACTACTTAGAGAGTTTCAAGGTAGAATTTTGACTAGACAACTACCCTGGACCGCATCTCCTAATTTTATTGAGTGAATTCCCAACTTATGAAAATTGTAACTTTTATTTAGTTGGTGTTTTTCTTCAAAAATTACACCAAGATATCTATAGTTATTTCATTGATCATAATTTTAGTTAATTTGATCCACTACTCTTGTTAGAACTCATGAATAAGATGAAGAACCCTAAACTATGGATGACGACCACCATGTACTATGATTTCATTTTAACTTAAGGAGTGAATGTTATTTGTGACTTAATATTTACTTTTAGGGGTTTAAAAGTTTTTATTTTCCTTTACAACTGAAATACTATTCTATCAATAATTCTTGTTACAATGTGATCATGGTCACAACTTTCCCGAATGGCCCGAAGGCCTTCTTTTTTATTTTAATTCTGGATAATCCCCCTTTTTAAGGGTTAAAGGGGAACCCGTACATGACCCGTATTCCCAAGGCACAAGGCCCGACAAACCCGCAATACATGACCCGAAGGCCTAGAGGCATACCATGCCCAATACATGACCCGTAGGCCCAGCCCACTTGAACTGCCCCTCCCCATCTTTATGCATCATTGATCACCTAGCTCCCCACCTTGCATTGGTGATCGGCTAGAATTGCCCCGTACAAAGTTGCACGGTGCCTGGTTCCGATGGCGGCTTCCATACCCTCTCATTCTTCCAATCTGGTTAGCTCTGCATCTGGTGGCTGCTACTCCTGTTTCTCTGATCCTCTTTTGGGGTATGTTCTGTGCGAACTGGACTACTTCATGGTCTATGTGACCTGAAGGCCCTGTGGCCCGAAGGCCTTTGATGACCCGAAGGCCCTGGAGACCCGTAAGCCCAAACCGGTGGCCCGAACGCCCAAATCGGGTGAATAGTTCTGGCTGCTACAGTACCGAACAGTAACTGCTACAGTGCTGCTATAGTAACCTGGAAATTCTCCTCCACCCAGTTTTGAACCCGGGTCTCTTGGATTCCAAGCAAGAGCCCTTACCACTCAGGTACGGGCTCGTTGGCTCATGGTTACAACTTAACCTTGAATAAATAGAACATATTCATCCCATAAGTTCTTTTATTTTATTTATTCATGATCATTAACTAAACAATGTTATCATGTATCATATACACATTCACTAAACAATAAACCATGCTTAAATAAATATAAAATGTAATCATGATATTTACTAATGGTTGATCCATCGAGTAAAAGGTGGATCAATCTAGACCCTATGGGTAACTACCTAAGTCAGATCAAACTCGAGTTATAGTACTCACCTCATCCAAAGTATCAAATCCATATATGGTACTTCATTAAATCTTAGCGTAAACAATGTCACCTTTAGTCCTCCTCATTACACAAAAATACTAACATGTAGGTGAGGGGGTCTCAAGAATACGGGATACACATGAATAATATCACTCGTGGATATTTATGCTTTAGAATCTTTCTCAAACACTTGAATTTGTAATCTAGGTTCTAGCATGATGAATCAAAGGGTATTTTAATGTCAACATGATCATGGGAGCATCATTTATTTGATATGGGAGGGAGTTCTTGGATCAGGGTTCCCCAAAATTCTCTTTCCCTCTCTATAACTTGGTAGAGGGGAGAGAGAATATCTCAAATTCATAAGCTGAATATTTCACTTAAATTTGGGCTTCTCATGGCTTATATATGTAGGTTTAAACTCACATAATTTTCTCTTTTTCCTCCAAATAAGTTTAGCCTTATAAATAATCATTAAATGAGACTAATGACTTAGTAATTGTATCATAAATGTAATGTTTATTTTATCACTGGCTTATAACATCAATATAATATTACATGATAAAATATAAGTCTTTAAGTCAGCTCTTCTCTCCCAGAAATATTAAACAAACCTTGAATATAAAATATTTATTCATAAAATATTTTCTTGTATCCACCTAATAACTTTCTAATACAATGAGTTAAAAAATTCAATGCTTATTATTCTAAACTTTAATAATATTGAATTTATTAATGTCTTGTGATCATTCAAACTTGGACATTACCTAACCTTCACCATGGGGCTAACCATGTTCTAAACTCCAATCCATTTTGAATAGAAAATATTTTGAATATGATTTGTGTGTATCCCTATAGGCCCTTATCTAAATAGAAATGGGTGTCACTCATATACCAGGAGTGGTTTCTAGTAACACATTAAGGCCCCTAAGAAGATAAGGTTTATCCATTCCAATGACAACCTCCTACTAACATTCACCATTTAATATAATCTCTTTGTCTCATGATATCTCATAAAGTAGGGTGTGTCCCTTGTGTCACCATCATTACATGATTTATTTATTCTTTTGATAACCATTCTAGATGGACTTACCTTCTTTTATCATGGCCATGTATTTAATAAAGGTATTATCATCCTGGTCAAATGTGTCTGAGATGTCTCTTCCACTTCTCAAAAGTGAAAAATTATTTCTTGTTCATTTAATCAATTTCATACCACCAATGGAGAACCTAACACAAACTACCTCATCAAAAACATAAATGTCATGGTTTTCATCTCGCATTAAAATACATGATCAAATAATACACATTGATAATGATCTCAAGTCTAGATACCAATACACATGCTTATAGATAATAACATCTAGTGATACCTAAAACATGTAGTGTTTCTATTGGTGGATCAATCCTCATGGTCTCCTCTACCCGAGATCACCAAGTGAAAACTTTATGAGAACAAGTCTCAATGATTATAATCCCCTAGAACCTGATAGTCAAACATCATCTATGTAACATTGGTATAATGTATCTAGACCATATGAAATATGATTAATATTACTTTTATGGTATCTTGGGGTACTCATTATAGTCGAGAACTTATATAACTTTTTGATATGATAAATAATCTAAGGATATTACCATGTAAATAGTGTATGAAAAAGTATTAACACTATTATGGTAATATAACATCATGCATAAATCTATGTATACATGATATTCTAATCAAAAAAGTACTACTCAAGTTGGGTCTAGGGAACATACTTTTACAATAGAAACCATTATCACTATATTACAAGGATGAGTAAGCACATTTCTTTTTCTAGAATCCCACTAGAATTCAGTCTTCATGAATATTATTGAAAATGATAAACTATTAGATTAGATATTATCTTTTCATAGGATTACACAGGATCAAAAAAATTAGATCTTCTTCCTTACTCAATTAGATTTTTTTACTACCTTGATATAAACTAGTAGAGTATATGTAACTTAGTCACTGTTTCTATACCTTTCTTATAGATCTTATTTGGAATATGTTAGTTGGGATTCTCTCACTCAAACTCCAAGTTCTATGACTACCACTAAATATATAGAATAATTTCATGCACATCAACCCTTTCTTCTTATTCTCTCTACAATACTAAGTACTATAGGTTCTCCTTCTTTATTCAGATTTTAATAGATCTAATTAGTATAAATAGGTTGTGTATTACTTCTTATTCCTATTATTGGATAAATAGATGGTGTATATTCTTCAACATTGGATTATTTTCTTCTTTTTACTCACAAATAACTCTCAAGTTCTTATTCATCGAAAGATCTACAAGTCACTCTATCTATATCTATTATTCCTCATATTTTTATAAATAGATCACAATAAATATATGTTATATATTTTTAATATTGAAATTTTATAATAAAATTTGGTTCCACGATCCTTCAGCTCATTCTCCTTATCTTTTTCTTAAGGTAAATGTGTGTGCTTGTCCCCACGATCTCCTGAATATTGTTTTTGTTCAACTTCATGTCTCCAATAATATTATAAGAATGCCTTACTCATTTTACTTTATCATTTCGCTCAACTGAATAAATATTTATTTATTTTATATAATGGGTTTTGAAACTTAATATTCTCAAAATATCTCCACAATATCCTCAAATAAATCATTCTTCAAGGTTATATGAAAATATACAGTAGAAACACTCACGGTGTGAGGAATCACCTTGCGGCGTGGGAGTTTATACAATTATAGATCTAACTTCAGCTCAAATTTTAATTTCTTAATTGTATCTCAACTCATTATATTATAAATTAGACCATTCAACTTGAATCATAAAGAATTTTTTATATTTTATTCCACTTTAGTATAGCACAAGCATCAACACATTGTTTCGAGATTTACTTGATATGGAATTTTTTATTCATTTATTTTACTCAAAATATAATATATATTTGATCTCTTTTTCCATATTGAATATCACCTTTTTTATTCATTTCTTGATTCATAAATAATTTTTTGGTATTTAAATCCATGAGGAATAGTTCTAGCATTATCTGGTTTGATTCATATTTGATCACCAAAGATGATTTTCAAATATTCTCATTTGAAAATCATAGATTAATAAAATAGTGATATCCTCTCTTCTTATTAATTAATCTTCCTCATATAAAGCTTGTATCATGGATTAAATAATAATTTTGATGTTTTTATCATGTTGAAATAGCTTTATTATCCTCTAGTTTATCATTTCTTCTTTAAAATTTAATTCTAGAAACTCACTTTTAATTCTATAAAATTCTCAAATTTTTACAAAGTGTTATATTTGTATGTTTAAATGAATCATATAGAAATATTCATGACACATACACTGAATTAAATGGCTTATGCACATATTACCATGACTCTTACATGGGTGTCAATGATTTATACATAGTTCCCAAAACACTCATGTATAGATTCCTTAACTAGTACGTAGAATGGGATGACTCATATGAAGTCTTAATTGACTCATATAGTCTCATAATGATTCATATGAAATTCAATGTGACTCTTTCCTTGCTCCCAATATTATCTTTATTTTAGTCATTAGCATCATCATATGAGTGAATGACTCATATGCAGCATAAGGAAATGACTCATACATAGTACTGGGATTTAGGAAATTTTTTAGTTGCAACTTAAAAAAATTAGAATTATTAAAATTAATTTTGATCCACTCTAAATCATTTCAAGGATTTTTCAATCACTCCAATCACCTCAGAACATCTTCAAATAATTCCAAGGATAGTCATCATAGATTATAGTGTCCATCTTGCTCAATGTTCCTTGGATGGTTCTCCACAACTTCAACTAACTTTTATTCAACCATTAAACCTAATTAAGTATTTATAAATATATATATATATTTATAGTATAATATAGTTTAATAAAAATCTCCTCTAATATTCTCTATAAAATTTTATAGACATCACTACTCTAAACTTTAGTACTTTTATTTGACATGAGGACTAGCTCATCAATCATCTGATTTAAAATGGCTACCCACCAAGTAATTTCTTCATAATTTTTCATTTATGATGGAAGTAAATTCACTCTTCATTACCCAATAGTTTGGGTAGCATACACAGCTTCATGATTGGGTTAATACTTCCTCTATATCCCATCACACCAATATACATTGACTTTCACAATGATAAAAAATACAACATCAGCTTCTCGAATCCATATGGGTACTTCAATCTCCCCCTTTGGATTTGTTTCCAATACCAATTTTATTCCTAAGGTATTTTTTATCTTCTCCACATTTATTAACAAAAAATACAAAGAGGGAAATTCCATATCCCATTTATTGACAATATAGTTATAAGGGAAGGTTGTTCAAAGGGAAAATTATTCTCCACCTTTCTCTTCTAATACCAAAACATATTCTCCCCTATTTTCTTTTTCCATATTTTGATAAGAGAACCAATTAATTCCTTTTTATATAAGGGTTACATCACATTTTTTTTAGAAATATGTAATCAACTAATCAACTCTAAATACACTTTGTAAAACATATTGTAGAAAAAAAGAGTAATAAATTTAGAAAAAAAAATATTATGTATTAAATAAAAATGTGATTCCATATCAGTATTCACTTATAAGGGGTTTTACAATTGATTTTAAATAAATATTATAAAACCTCACTAAACTTAAAAAAACACATCAAAAAAATAAAGTGAAAGTTTATTTGTCTCATTTATTTTGTTAGATAGTCACTCCCCCTTGATAACCAATTTAAACATAAAATAAATTATAATTGAGAGGGTGAAAATTATACCTCATTATTCAATTTTTACAGGGGATGTAAAGATTCCAAATTTAACAAAAAAGAATAAATCTCTATAAACTTGCTTCATATTAGCTCCCCCTCAAGGTATGCTCTCCAATAACCATCATCATGGTTTGTTTCCTCTAGAAATAAACATTATATTACTTGTTAATTCACCATGATGGATAGACTTATATGTTGTATAGACATAATATCATTCTATAGTTCTCTTGTTTCATTATTCACCTTCAATCCCCTATTCAAAGTATAGTGATAGACAGATATGGGAATAAAGTGAGCTTTCATTATCTTCTTAATGGGATAAATAGTGTTGAGACTTATTCCTCAACCCAAAAAATCCTTTATTGACATATCTAAAAATCTTGGATCTCTTTATGCTTGTTTCATGCTTGATTTTACAAATCCATTCTTGCTTAAGAATCATGGGATTATTTCCTTTTTCAACATTATTCTTAGTTAAAACAACCATATTCACTTTAGTAATCAAGGAAATTTCATTCCTTTATTCCTCTTAAATTTTCTTATCCATTTCCAATAGGAATGGACATATAAATAAACAATATTTAGGAGTGTGTTCATTCTTGTTCTTATGTGAGGACATCATGTTCACAGTATCTTTCTTATTACTTGGATTCAATGGTGATTTTCTTATAGTTCTCAACCAGTTCTCTTGTTTAGGAAACCATGTCCTGAAATTGTTATCTATATTGTCACAAACCAGCTCGGGTACCCGGGTAACCTGATAACCGAGCCATCACTGACATAGCCTGAATGGTGTTCCCGATCCCCATGGGTTGGTGACTAGCACCTGGAATTATAAAAATGAAAGTGGGAAAAAAATTTCCACAAAAATTATGGAAGAAAGATAAAAAATATAGTATGCATATAAAAGAAACCTCATATGGAGAAGTGTACTAGAAGTAAAATAGGTATAAAAAATCTAAAGTATTGTGGTAAAGTACTAGAAAACTGAATGAATAGCCCAATTCCCAATATATGAAACTCTCCAATTCCATGGATCAACAGCTAGAACCACCTCCACGAGGTGTTTTACCCCTATTCAAACCTAGAAGGAGATAATCTACAAACACCTGAAGTCACAGGTAGGGTGTGATCTAAAATCCCAGTAGGGTCTCACCAAGTATTCCATAAAAGATTCCAACATTTAATTAACCAAATAATATCTTTCAATTTTAAATAAATATATTTGGAATTTCAAATTCATATTTAAATAAATCATGCTTTACATTTCAAAGGACATAAACTTTAAACAAAAGATTTATATTTAAATTAATGGAATATTTCTAAAATAGTTTCTTAAAAAAAATTATATAAATCAATTTATATAAATTCACAAGGCATGTAAAATGGTTTCTAAAAACAATGGCATATATTTAAAATACAAACAGGTGAGCCACATGGTCATAAGCCTAAAAGTTATAATAGTTACAGGATAAAGGACTCCACACACTCAATGTGGCATGGAAATATGTGTATACACACTCCCCTATGACATAATCAAAAGGACTTCATCACTATCTTATCAGGGATGTGACATGCCGCATTGTTGTTTTGGAACGTTGTAGAATTGTAGAGTGATGTCCAAATAACTCACTAACTACCTAAGTCTTACATGTACTCTATTAAAAAATCAATGATGGAAAATTCATTTTAAAAAAATTAAATTCATACCATTATCCATTTAAAATATTCCAATTTTCCATTTAAAAACCGTAACATGGGTTTTTAATCGAAAACATGCCTTTTTTCAAGATAAAACCCAAAGGTTTCTGTAAAAACCATTTTTAAGCCATTTATATCAAATAAAAATTTGAAAAAAAATAATTAATCAATTTCCATAAATTAAATTCCAAATTTTAATTTAAAAAAATTCCAACCAATTTCATAATCCATCTAATTTCACAAATCAAACCAAATTAAAAGGAATTGGGGTTTTTCCCAATTCCATGCTAATTTCAACTAAATCCCTAATCCAATGGAAATAGAGTTTTTAAAAAAACAATTGAAATAAAATTTAAGCAATTTAATTTAAATAAAATAATTAAATTTAAATAAATCAATTAAGGTTAATAAAAATTGGGCATCATGACAGAACCACCTACCTTAGAATTGTTAGATATTGAAACTCCAAACCCTAATCGGGATTTGTCAATAAAGAACAAAGAAAATGATAACTGGGAATAAAACCAAGATTTAATATCCCAAAATAAATCTTATTAGATCTACCAATAAACATGGAGATCCATAAAAACCTAGGGAGGAAAATAGAGATAGTGGAAGATAGAGAACGGGAAGAGAAATTAACTAGGAGAGGATCGAATGTCATTCTCCAAGCTTAGATCTACTTTCATGAGGGTGAAAAGGGGCCTAAATATTCTCTTAGGAGATCCTAGGGAAGGATGAAAAGGTTATGGGTCATTATGGTTTTCCAGGTATCTTAAACGGGGGATTGGGGGATTTAAAAATCTCATTTTTGGATTAAAAATCCCGTACGCATGGTTTATTGGGCAAAGCTGCATGGTTTTCCCAAACCATGTGCCCTAGCTATATACCCCTTTTAATGGGTCACACACTTCCTCATAAGAGGTCACACAATTAGTCAAACCATGTAAAATCCCACTGTTTGGGTTTTCATGGTTTTCATGGTTTCCATTGGGAGGGCGCATGGTTTGGAAAAACCATACGCCAACCATGCACTAGCCCATAACTTTCAAAAAATTCAAAGTTTCCACATTAAGCAAGTCCAAACAAAACCCAACCTAAGAATGATTAAAATAGGGGTTTAGGAATACCTGAAAACATTGATAGGATATTACAAACACCCCACCATATAATCTTTTTTCCCCTATAAATCCTACTCAGAAGTTTCCATGCCAAAAATATGAGGCCACTTCTCTCTCATCAGTGCATCCCTCTCCCATGTCTCATGATTATCAGAATTTTAATGCCATAGAACATGAACCAAAGGTATCATCATTCCATGAAGTACTTTGGTTTCAAAATAAAATATCCTAATAGGCCATTTAGTCACGTATAAATCAGTTTCAACTTCATCATCACTCTAGTTCAGAACATAAGATGGATTAGATAGATAATTTTAGATTTGCAATACATGGAACACGCTATGTATTGACATAATATTTGGTAGAAGTTCCAAATGTTAATAATCTTTTTCTACATGCTCAACAACCTCAAAAGGTCCCACAAAACAAGGGGTAAGTTTTCCTTGCCTCCCAAGCCGTCGATGACCCAAACAGGGTGAAACTTTCAAGAATACCTGATCACCAACTGAAAACTCCAATGTTCTGAAATGATAATTATTATAATACTTGTACTGTATTTATGTCATAAACATTATCTGATTAATCAAATTAATATTTGTTTCATCTCTTGAACCAAGCTCGGTCCAACCAAGGAACTTTCACCAATCTCTGACCAACACAATGTAGATCTGCAAGGCCTTCCATAAAAGGCCTCAAAATGATCCATTATAATCATGGACTAGTAAATATTATTATTTTAAAACTCAACCATCCCCAAATGATCATCTCATACCCCACAAAATTCGAGAACACAAGTGTGAATCATATCCTCAAGAATTTGTATAGCTCTTTCTTTCTAGCCATCTGACTGTCGATGGTATGTTGTGCTCAAATGGACCTGAGATCCCAGTGCCTCATAAAGGCCTCTCCAAAAGAAAGAAGTAAACCAAGGATCCCTATTAGAAACTATAGTAGATGGAACTCCATGAAAATGAACACTCTATTTCACATATATATTTCCCAACTTCTCAACTTTGGTTGTATCATGAATGGGTATTAAGTGAGGCAATTTTTTCATCCTATCGATTACAATCCATATCAAATTCTTCTTTCTATGGGTACACAGAAACCCAACCACAAAGTCTATAGAGATCTCATATCACTTCCAAGTAGGGATTATAAATGGCTGAAGCAAACCTAAAGGTTTCTAATGCTTTTCCTTAACATGTTGGCACGTATAAAAATAAGATAAAAACTCAAAAAGTTTCCATCTCATACATAGAAACCATAATTTCCACCGCATGTCATAGAAAATATCCATGGTTCCTAAGTTTGCTACCCACTAGGAGCTATAGAAATCCCCCATCACAGCTTTCCTTACCACTAGGTATAACAAAGTGATTCTGAAATCATAGTATGACCTCTTTGGAGAATGACTACTCAGCAACATCCTCCCCACCATAAAGAGAGTCTCTAATGCTATGGAACTCATCATCAAGTTGTTGTTCCCAAAGTATCATTTTGAGAATATTATATTCCAACTAAACAATGGACAAGGAAACCTCGTCCTCTGATTCCTGGACTCCAATACATAATTGTTCAAAGATATCCATCAATTTCCAATCTTCTAAAGATTATTTCATGGATTGGGTTAGAAGTTTCCTTATCAAATCATATAAAATGACATTCCCTTTCCCTAGGGTATAGGTGATATTAAAATCGAAAGACTTCAGGTACTCCACCCAATGTCTCTGATGGAGATTCAAATCTTTTTAAGAGAAGATATATCTTAATTTCTTGTGGTCTTAAAACATGGTATATTTTTCTCTATAAAGGTAATGCCTCTAACTCTTAAGTGTTTGCATCACAACTATAAGTTCAAGGTCATGGGTTAGATAATTCTTCTCATGTGGCCTAAGCTGATGAGAACCATAAGTAACGAAATGATCACCTTGCATAAGAACATAGCCCAAACCTAAACTCTATGCATCAAAGAAGACCATAGAGCCTTGCCCGGCCTCTATAAGAGTCAACACTGACATAGTATTTAAAATAATATTCAACTCAACAAAATAACTCTGACATTTTTCATCTCAAGAAAAATTTACTCCCTTCTGAGTAAGATCAATCATCGGAGAAGCTAACTTTGATAATTCCTTTACAAACTGACAATAATATCCAGCTAGACCCAAGAAGCTTTGAATCTCAAAAACATTTCCTAGTTGTTCCCATGTCATAAAATCCTTCACCTTTTTAGTATCAACTGATATTCCATGTTTTGACACCATATTTCCTGATAACTTCACTTCCTGAATCTAGAAATCATATTTTTAAAGCTTAGAATAAATTCAGTGGTTTATTAAAATGATCAAAACTATTCTCAGATGATTCACATGATCCACCTTGGAATTAGAGTAAACAAGTATGTCATCCAAAAATACTACCATGATGGTATCAAGATACTCATGGAAAATATTTTTCATTAAAGCTGTGAAAGTTGTAGGAAAATTTGTTAGACCAAAGGGCATGACAAGGTACTCATAATGGTCATACCTGTTCTGAAAAGAAATTTTCTGAACATTAGATTCTTTTATCCTCAACTCGTGGTAACCAGATCGAAGGTCGATCTTAAAGAACCACTTTTTCCATTTCAATTGATCAAATAGATCATAAATCTATGGAAAAATATATTTTTTATTTATCATAACTCAATTTATTTTTTGATAATCAACACATAGGTGAAGTGATCCATAACCTTTCTTAGCAAATAGAACTGGTTCCGCAAAAGTTGAAACACTCATGCGTATAAATCCTTTATCTATAAGATCATCCAACTAAGACTTAAACTCTTTCATTTCAGCTGGTGCCATGTGCTAAGAGGGAATAGAAATTGGTTGTGTACCAAGTACTAAATTAATAGAAAAATTTACCTCCCTTACTGATAGTAAATTAGATAATTCAAAAGGGAACACGTTGGGAAACTTAATAACAACTGGAGGGAGATAAAAACTCAAGGATTCCTACTCCAGATCAAAAGAAAACATAGATATCACATTCCCCAACTCTAGATAAGAAGTCTCATCTCTGCTCGACCTTGGGTCCCATTCTCCATGAAAGACACAGCACACGCCATCGAGTGTAGTGAAGGATCCCCATTTAAGATAACAATCAATTAGAGTTTTATTGTTAATGATCCAATCCATACTAAATATAAAGTCAAGTAGTTTCATGTTAAGAACCAAAAAAACTCCAAGAAATCTCAACATCTGATAGAGAGAAAACACAAGTGGGGCTATAGAGACCTTTCTCTCTTTTTGTACTAAGGGGTGTAGTAATATCCATTATATAAGACAAAATATTTTTATAAAGATTTATCATATTAATAATATGGGTTGAAATAAAATAATGAGATGAACTAGTGTCAAATAGAGCAGTCACTAATGATGAAGTTATAGTAATGGTATCTCTCACAGTCATTGGACCCGTATCTGCTTCCTCTGGAGACTCTTCCACTGTGTGAAGAAGTTTCATTTTGGATTCCTATATCTGGAACCCTTTTCTACATGAATAATCTGATTGTGCTATAGTTTTAGAAGGTGATGATGATCTTGTTCCACTATTCATAGTTTAATAGATATGACAGAACTTCTAGAGGTGGACCATGTATCTGCAGGAGACACATATCTTGGGTGCCTCAGTGAAAACCCTCTTTGAATTTATCATCTTTCCACACTAGTAACAGGCCAAAGTAACTCTATCAAGTACTATAGGAGGTCTATAAAATCCCTGTTATCGAGAACCACCATGAGAATAAACACACTTCCTCTTTCCCTTAAATGAATTTACACTACCACTGGAATAGAAATAAATTTTCGACAACCCTGACTTTCCATCCAGTTCCATTTCAACCATCAGCACTTTATCCATAACATCAGCATAAAAAGGTAGATTCAATAAGAAAACCTAAGAATTAATATCATGTCATATTCCCAACTCAAATCATTGATCCTTCATCTTATCATTAAATACTATCTCAGGTGAAAACTGCATGAACTTATCAAAACGGTTTGCATATTCTATCATAGTCCTGCCATCCTACTCAATTTTAAAAAAATCAGTAGCCTTGGCTAACAGCATCGACTCTGGATAGAATAGGTCTGTGAAAATAAACTTAAAGTACTTATACTCTAATACATCATTCTTATTCAATATCACAATCATCTCCCACCATCTTCTACTCATTCCTTCCGATATGATGGTGGCACATTTAACCTTTATATCGTCGGGTGTCTCTAAGAACCCAAACAAACACCCCATCCTTCTCATCCACTCCTCATAATCTTGAGGATCATTTGATCCATTTAATGGTTCTGTATTTTAGTGAATTAATTATTTAGAATGATCCTAAAGGTTATCCCTTTGAGGTTTCATAGCCAGAGCCTAAACGGGAACTGGTGGTGGTACCTATCCTAGATCTTGGACAACATGCACAATCAGCTCTACTAGATTTGGTTCAAAAAGAGGATTCAGTCACTGAGGTTCAATATTAGCTTACTCTTAGAACTTATTCACACATCTTCTCAGAGGCATGATGCTACACAACATTAGCAGACAATATTGAAGACATCATATTAGAACTCAAACAAAGAAACAAGGGAGATTAATCCCATTAAATAGAAAAACAAGATTTGGATTTCACTTTATCCAAATCTAAAGCGGGGAAAAGACTTGAAATAATCTTCAAGAATTCTTTCCCAAACCACCCCAGGTGGATTAAGGTTCATTGTCGTGAGAGTTTTTCGGTTACTCAATCTCAACTACCTCTTAATTCATGACAAGATTACACAATGCATACTAACTTCAAGATAGTAAGTTAAACCTAGATCTGATACCACTTTGTAACAAACAATCCCGGGTACCTTGTTAACTCAATAACCAAGCCAGCACTGACATAGCTCGAAGGGAATTCCTGATCCCCATGGGTTGGTGACCAGTACCTAGAATCATAAAAAAAGAAAGTGGGAAAAAATTCCACAAACATTATATAAGCAAGACAAACAAGACAGTATGCATACAAAAGAAACCCCATAGAGATAAGAATATCAGAATTCAAATAGGTATAAACAACCCAAATTACTATAGTAAACTACCAATAAACTAAAATAGTATCCCAATTCCCAAAAAATACAACTCTCCAAGTCCACAGATCAACATCTAGAACAACCTTCAAGTGGTGTTTTACCCCTATTCAAACTTAGAAGGAGATAATCTCAAAAACACCTGAAGGCATGGGTAGTGTGTGATCTAAAATCCCAGTAGGGTCTCCCCAAGTATTCCATAAAATATTCCAAAATTTAATTAACCAAATAATATCTTTCAATTTTAAATTAATAGATTTGGTATTTCAAAATTATATTTAAACAAATCATGATTTGAATTTAAAATGATGGAAACTTTAAATAAAAGATTTACATTTCAATTGATGTAATATTTCTAAAACAATGGATTAAAAAAAAATATATAAATCAGTTTATATAAATTCACAAGGCATGTAAAATGGTTTCCAACAATAATGGAATATATTTAAAATAAAAACAAGAAATCCACATGGTCATATTCCTAAAAGGTACGATAGTTCTAGGCTAAAGGACTCCACACACTCAAGGTGACATGGAAATATGTGTATACACATTCCCCCATGACATAATCAAAAGGACTTCATTACCATCCAATTAAGAATGTGACATGTTGCATTATTGTTTTGGAACATTGTAGAATTGTAGATTTTTGTCCAAATAAATCACTAACTACCTAAGGCTTGCATGTGCTCTAGTAAAAAATCAATTTTTGGAAATTCATTTTAAAACAAAAATGAGATTCATCCCATTCTCTATTTTAAATATTCCAATTTTCCATTTAAAAATCAAAACATGGGTTTTAAATTAAAAACTTTCATTTTTCCAAGATAGAACCCAAAATTTTCTATCAAAACTATTTTTAATACATTTATATCAAATATAACTTTAAAATCAATTTCATCAATCAATTTCCATAAATTTAATTCCACAATTTAATTTTAAACAAATTCAAATGAATTTCACAATCCATACAATTTAACAAACCAACCCCAATTCAAAGAAATTGGGGGGTTTTCCCAATTCTATTCCAATTTCAACCAAATCCCTAATCCAATGGAAGTATGGTTTTTAATAAAAAAAATGAAATAAATTTCAAGAAATTTAATTTAAATAAAATAATTGAATTTAAATAAATCAGTTAGGGTAAATAAAAATTGGGAATCTTGAAGGAACCACCTACCTTGGAATTATTAGGCATTGAAACGCCAAACCAAAATCGAGATTTATCAGTGTAGAATAATGGAAATGATAACTGGGAATCAAACCTAGGTTTAAGATCCCAAAAAAGAGGTTATTAGTTCTTCCAATCAACATGGAGATCCATAAAAACCTAGGGAGGAAAAGAGAGATAGCGGGTGATAGAGAACGGGAATAGAAACTAACTGGGATAGGATCGAACATCATTCTCCTTGTTCGATATGCTTTTTGGAGGGTAATAAGGGGATAAAATATTCTCTTGGGAGCTCTTAAGGAAGGATAAATCGATTATGGTTCATAATGGTCTATTAGGTAGCTTAAAAAAAAGGGGGTTGTGGATTTAAAAGTCTAATTTTCAGATTAAAAATCATGTATGAATGGTTTGTTGGGTAGAGCCACATGGTTTTCCCAAATTGTGCACCCTAGTCATGCGCCCCTTTTAAGGGGTTTCATGGTTTCTCCTAAGGTTAACATGGTTACTCAAAACGTTTGAAAACCATGAAAACCCCCAATGTCTAGGTTTGAATGGCTTCCAATGGTAAGGAGTTGAAACTTCCTTTGATTCTTCCATCCCAAACTTCTTTAACAATTACTTGGCATACTTTTCTTGGTACAAGAAAATGTAGTTTTCTTATTGTTGAACTTGTAATCCAAGGAAGAAAGTTAATTCTCCCAACATTGACATTTCAAAAAATATCTTCATCTCTTCAGAAAACTTTTCACAGACCTTTTTCTTCATATCCAGCAAAAATTATATCATCCACATAAATGATTACAATTAAAGTTCTGGAGTCAACATCTTTAACATACAAGTTTATATCAACCTTTCCTTTAGAAAAGTTCATCTTTCTCAGAGAATTGTCAAGCTTTGAATACCATGTTCGTGGAGCTTGTTTCAACTCAAGTTTAAGGGAAGTCTGATTTTCTAATCTCAACTACCTTCTTGTCTGAACTGGAGCCTTCTGATCCCCAATAATATTTTCATGTTCAACAAGTTTTTGTAATGTATAAAAACTCACATTTCCTTTCCCAGCATCACTTTCTTCCCCATGTGACTTATCTGAGTCACTCTCACTATGGTGGGGATTCTCTGATTTATCTTCCTCAGTATTCTTAACAAATTTTGTGAAGGAACTTGGATTTTTAATTACCTTCACATCAAATGAATCCACCAACTTATTTAAACGTTTGTTTTAGCATTTGTAACTTCTTCCATTCGGTGAATAACCCATAAATATTCCTTCTTCATCTTTCTCATCAAACTTTACTAAGTCCGGATTTTTGATTTTGAGCAAGCATGGACTTCCAAAAACTTTGAAGTAATTAAAAGAAGGTTTTTTGTTATACCACATCTCATAAGGATTCATGTAGGTTTCTGGTCTCAACAAGCATCTATTTTGAATGTGTACAGCAGTGCTAATAGCTTCTCTCCAAAAGAATTTTGAAAGTTTGTATTCTGATAACATACTTCTTCCCATTTCCACCAAGCTTCTATTTTTCCTTTCTGCAACTCTATTTTGTTGTGGTGTATAGGGATCACTTTATTGATGTTTGATACCATGATTCCTTATGTAAGTTTCAAAATAATTTCTTGTGAATTCGGTATCATTGTATGTTCATAGTTTTTTTATAGAAGCCCCCAATTCTTTCTCGACATCTCTTCTGAAGAATTTAAACATTTCAATAGCCTCTGACTTATGCTTCATGAACATGATGTTTTTCATCTGAGTGAAGTCATCAATAAAAGTGATAAAGTATAAATCTCCTTTTTTTGATTGATGTCTCATCGGCCCACATAGATTTGAATGAATAAGCTCAAGTGGTTTGTTAGATTGAATCTCAACTCTTTTATGGCCTTTGTTAGTCATCTTTCCTTTCTGGAAAGTAATACAAACATCTTCATCTCTTCTTTTCAGTTCTGGAAAATTTCGAACAGCATCAACATTATAAAGATTACTCATGTTCTTCTACCCAAGGTGGCCAAGTCTTCGATGCCACAACTTATTTTCATCTTCAGCACTCAAATAAAAAGATTTATTGGATTCTCCAATTTGAAAGAGATCCCCACTGGTTCTTTCTCCTTTTGTAATCACTTTTCCATTTTTCACACTTTTGATGATACAAGAATCCTTTCTGAAGATAACTTCTTTTCCATCATCACAAAGTTGACTTACACTAAGTAAGTTATCTTTTAGCCCATCAAAAAGCAAGACTTCCTTAGATTTTAGTTTCTCTGCTTCAATCTCTGCTGTTCTGATTCCCTTAATTTTTAGGGAACTATCATTTCCAAACGTAACTGCTCCTCCATCATGACTTTCAACATGTTCCAAGATTTTTATATCACCTATCATGTGTGAAGAACAACCACTATCAATAATCCATGGTTTGTTCCTTTTACTTGCTTTCAAAGTTGTCTCAACAACAAAAGCTCTCTCATCAACCTTCTTATTTTCATCATTCTTTTCTTTCTTATCATAAGAAACTTGTTCTGGAATGAGTGTCATACATCGTTTGGAATGATGACCAAATTGATCACATCTTCCACAAACTTCTTCCAAACATTCAAATCTATTCTTTGTTGGAATGTTTCTAACATCTTGAGAATTCACCTTTTCAACTTTCTGTGAGTACGGAGAGTTACTATTTCTTCCACTTTGCTCAAACCTTCTCCCAAGTAGAGATAAATTGTGCCAACAATTATAAGATCTATGCCCATATATTCCACAACACCAGTAATATCCCTCACATCTTGATTTTCTATTGATGAATGATCTTTCATTATTGAAACTTTGTTGAGGTTGATAACTTCTATCAACTCTAGAAAACCCAGGATGTAGGCCATCTCTCCTTTTGAGCGAGTCTTCTACTTTTATGGGATTGGTGGATTTATTACATCCTTTCTCCACCCAAGATTTACTAACACTTCTTTTGAAACCTGAAATGTCAGAATAATCAGATGAAACATTATTTTTGGTAAGTGAAGATTTCACCCGATTCTCATAATGAGCCTTCACAGTATTTTTAGAGGTCTCGGCTTTTACTTCTGTAGCTTTGTTGAAGTTTTCATTCATATTCCTCAGGGTATTTTCAGAATCAAGGAGTTTTGATTTCACATTGTTTGCTTCTTCTTCCTTAGCTTACATCTTCTTTCTAAGATCTTCAATCATATTTCCTTGTTCAACAATCCTAAGTTTGTAACTTAAAATTTCTTGAATGTATTCATCTTACTTCTTGGTGACATCTTTACTTCCATCATGAACTTCTTCATGATTTTTCTTCATCACACGAATTTATTTCTTGAGAGATTTGTTTTTCTCAAGACATGCAAGGACTTCAGATCTTAGTTGATATTCTCTGTAAGATTCTTCACCACCTTCTTCACATTCTGAGGAAATATTTGTTTTCTAAACTTTTTCAATGATGGTTCTAAATCTTTCTTTACTTTCATCTTCCAAGGAATCATTGTCAGATGATTGCAATTCAACCTTCTTTCTCAACATACTTCTTTTATTTCCTGAAAACTTCTTCTTGAATTCTTTTGAAGTCTTCTATTCTTTTTCATTCTTGTTATACTTCTTCCACTGAGAATTATCATTATAAATATCTTGATATTCTCCAACTTTCTTCTTAGGGAAATTCATAGAAAAGTGTCCAATTCCACCACACTCAAAACATTTGAGAGGAAGTTTCCCTCCATACTTTCCTCTTCCTCTTCGATAGTTCTGGGATATGAGAGACATGATTTTTTCATTCAACTATTCATCTTCCTTATCAACAGACTCACAAGGGTCAGCTTCTTCATCATCTTGGATTTTCATCTTTCTCATAGCTTCAAAATCCATTTTATCTTTCATCTTCTTCTTAAATATTGGAGCTTTCCTCATTTCATAGGCAACAAGAAAGTTATGCAGTTCATCAAGAGATAAATCATCCTTATCTTCTAAAGATGAAATTTTAGAATCAAACATGTCTGAAAAGTTTCTCATAAGTTTCTTCACAATTGTAGAATCTTCCAAGTTTTCTCTGAATCCCCTGATGTTTCATACAATTTCATTAACTCTGGTGAATTATTCATCAATTGTTTCATCATCTCTCATCCTGATGTCTTCAAATATACTATGCCAGATTTGTAGCTTGACCTCCTTGAATTTTGTGTTTCCTTCAAAAACACTTTCCAGCTTGTCCCGCATGCTTTTTGATGTTGTGAGACACATCACCTTCTGATAAACATTTGCTGATAAGGACATGAGAATAGTATTTCTATCCTTTCCATCAACTTATATGTTTCTCTTATCAGAAAATGTCATAGGATCATTTTTCTCAATAGGAGGAAAGCCAATAGTAGTAGCATCAACAACTTCAAGGCCAAGAGATAGGAGATAAGGAATCATCCTATTTTTTTATCCATAATAATTCTTTCCATCGAAGGTAGAAATTCCTATACTGTTGACAGAATTGATATTCTCCATGATAAGTATTAAACAAGGGAACCTTCCTCTGATACCACTTGAAGTTCCAAGGATCGAATAACAACTGAGAAGGGGGGGTTGAATTAGTTGTTTAACTTTTTATAAGTTTCAAAACTTTAAGAAACTCAACCCCTGCAACCTGTTAAGATTTATTTCCTTACCAATCTTTAGCAAGGAACTCACGCATGAAAGAAAGGTAAATCAAGAAAGGCACATAAGATTTATAGGGTTCGGCCTCAATAAGAGAACCTACGTCCTTGCCATAGCCACTACTGTGGGTCTATCGAAATCCACTATAATGAAGAAGTGAATACAAATTGTGCCAACTCCCATTAGACACCTTATATCTCCCGATAGGAAAGATTATACTGACTCCCGTCAGTTTACAATGTTTTCTTAAAGAACAAATGATCCATTCATAAGAAAATGAACTTTGTTAAAACTGCTCCCCAGATGCTCACCCTGAATTCTTAATCCGGTTTCCTTGGATCCGATTTTCTGGAACCGAACTTCTCAGTATGGAAAATAATGATTTCGCAGAAATTCCCACTCCGAATATTCAATCTGGATTTCTTGAATCCGATTTTCTGAAACTGGTCTTCTCAACAATATAATAACGATTACCAAGAAATGCCCACTCCAAATATTCACTCTGGATTTCTTGGATCCGATCTTCTGAATCTGAACTTCTCAGCAAGTAAATAATGGCTTTGATTCTCTTCTTCTCAAATACTCAAGAAAACTTATTCAAGATGGTATATGCTTTTCACTTTGAATTCTCCAGTGCTCCGCCTTTTCTGCATATGTAAAAATTTGTAAATAAGAGAATGATTTGAGCACATATTTATAGGAAACTCATAAAACAAAGGCGTGAATCTTGAAAAACTTTCCCACTTCCTCAAATCTCAAAAACTCCGCAAATCTCTCGCATTTAATCTTCAATCTTTGAATTCTTTAAATCTCCTTAAATTTATCTGAGATTTAAGAAAAGTTGAAATTCTGGTTTTCATGAACTCAAAATTGTCATTTGGAATTTCTCAGAATGTTACTCAGGATTGTCATTCTGAATTTCTCAGTATGTTGCTCAGGATTGACATTTCGAATTTTGGTTCAGGAAGTACACTCTGAATTTCTGGCTCAGGAAGTACACTCCGAATTTCTAGTTCAGGAAGTACACTCTGAATTTCTGGTTCAGGAAGTAGACTCCGAATTTCTGGTTCAGGAAGTACACTCCGAATTTCTAGTTCAGGAAGTACACTCCAAATTTCTGGATCAGTAAGTACACTCTGAATTTCTGGTTCAGGAAGTACACTACGAATTTCTGGTTCAGGAAGTACACTCCAAATTTCTAGTTCAGTAAGTTCACTCCGAATTTATGGTTCAGGAAGTACACTCCGAATTTCTAGCTTAGGAAGTACACTCCGAATTTCTGGCTCATGAAGTACACTCCGAATTTCTGGTTCAGGAAGTACACTCTGAATTTCTGGTTCAGGAAGTACACTCCGAATTTCTAGTTCAAGAAGTACACTCCGAATTTCTGGTTCAGGAAGTACACTCCAAATTTATGGCTTAGAAAGTACACTCCGAATTTTGGTTCAGGATGTACACTCCGAACATCAGGCTCAGCAAGTAGACTCTGAACTTCAGGTTTAGCAAGTAGACTCTGAACTTCAGGCTCAGCAAGTATACTACGAATTTCAGGCTCAGGAGGTAGACTCTGAATTTCAGGCTTAACAAGTAGACTCCAAGCTTCAGGCTCAGCAAGTAGACTCCGAACTTTAGGTTTAGCAAGTAGACTCCAAACTTTCTGAGAATTTTTCTTAGTGAAAAACACCAATCCTCTTAACCATTTATTCAACAGATTTTATCATGAAGCTTTTCATGATTTGTGAGAACTTTAAGATCAGTAAAGAATCATTTGATTTTGTTAAGAAAGTTTGAGATACTTTCATAACTTATGACTTCTTAATCTTCAACATAATCTTCTTCAAGGAAATCTTCAGCAACCAGCAACTTCAACTTTCTATAACTCAAAAACATTCTTCAACAAAAAGATAAGTTATCAAAAAATACAAAACTTTGTTAAAAAAACACCACAAAGGCTCTTCAATCTCCCCCTTTGGATTTGTTGGCAACCCTTGTTAACAAGTTTTCACCTCTCAAAAAACATATCAAGTTCTTGAATTTTACCAAAACATATCCTTTCTTTAAAAGAGTGTCCTGACACCACACTATTAGATAAAGTAATGTTTTTGAAGGATTTCCATCCCTTGGTGTCAAGAAAAATTTGCGGCCATGTAAAGATAAACTTCACCTTACTCAAAACTCCCCCTCAACTATTATCTTTATCTTTCTCACTTTTTTTTCTATCTCATTTTTCTTTCTCTCTCATTTTTCTTTCTCTCTCCCCCATTATATGATAACCACATCTTTAGATTCATCAAAGAAAACTTACTCTCCCCCTTTGTCAACATAATCCAAAGAACGGTGGGGGAAACTTCCTTATGAGTTTTAGGAAGTCATGGGAGGAGGCTGAACATGGAGTTGTAGCCTTAGTTCAAAAACCTCTCCTTTGACATTGCTTTTGTGAAAATATCGGCAATCTGATACTTTTTTGAAATATATTCCAGCAAGACTTCTCCAGCAGTAGCTTTCTCTTTTAAAAAATGATACTTTATATCAATATGCTTTGATCTTGAATGTTGAACAGGATTCTTAGAAAGATCAATGGAACTTTGATTATCACAGAGTATCTTCAAAGGTTTAGAAAATTTCACTTTCAAATCTTCCAGCTGAACCATAATCCACATCATTTGAGTACAAGCCTGATTAGCTGTAACATATTTGGATTCAGTTGTTCTTAAAGTTACTAAACTTTGTTTCTTGTTGTGCCAACTCACACAACATTCCCCTAAGAAAAATGTTCCTCCTGATATTGATTTTCTATCATTACAATCACCAGCCCAATCAGCATCAGTATAACCATGAAACGTCATCTCATTGTTTCTCTTGTATAACAACCCATGTAAAGTTGTTCCTTTAACATATCTTAGAATCCTCTTAAATTCCAACATGTGTGATTCTTTTGGATTACTTTGATATCGAGAACAGAGAGTCACAGCATAAGCGATATCAGGCCTTGAGGCTATAAGATAAAGAAGACTTCCTATTAACTTTCAAAAGTCTTTCTGATTCACACTGTTCCCTGACTCATATTTTCTCAAATTTTTGCTCACTGATATAGGAGTTGAAACTTCCTTTGATTCTTCCATCCCAAACTTCTTTAACAATTCCTTGGCATACTTTTCTTGGGACAAGAAAATGTAGTTTTCTTATTGTTGAACTTGTAATCCAAGGAAGAAAGTTAATTCTCCCAACATTGACATTTCAAAAAAATTCTTCATCTCTTGAGCAAACTTTTCACAGACCTTTTCTTCATATCCAGCAAAAATTATATCATCCACATAAATTATTACAATTAAAGTTCTGGAGTCTTCATCTTTAACATACAAGTTGCTATCAACCTTTCCTTTAGAAAAGTTCATCTTTCTCAGAGAATTGTCAAGATTTGAATACCATGTTTTTGGATCTTGTTTCAACCCATACAATGCCTTCTTCAATTTTCAAAAAAAATTCATCCTCATCAAGAAAAAACCCACAAGGTTGTTCAATGTAAACTTCTTCCTCAATCTCACCATTTAAGAAAGTTGACTTTACATCCATCTAATAAACCTTGTAATTCTGATGAGCAGCCACTGCAAGAAACATTAGAATAGTTTCCAACCATGCAACAGGGGAAAAGGTTTCATCAAAATACACACCTTCCACTTGTGCATACCATTTACACACAAGCCTTTCTTTGTTTCTTGTAACTTCTCCATGATCATTCAATTTATTTCTGTAAACCCACTTGGTTATGATAACATTCTTATTTGATAGCCTTGGAACAAGTTCCCATGTTTCATTCTTCTCAATCTGATCCAGTTCTTCATTCATAGAATCCACCCATTCTTTATGTTGAATAGATTCTGAAACTGATTCTAGTTCAAATTTTGAGATAAGGGAAGTCTGATTTTCTAATCTCAACTACCTTCTTGTCTGAACTGGAGCCTTCTGATCCCCAATAATATTTTCATGTTCAACAAGTTTTTGTAATGTATAAAAACTCACATTTCCTTTCCCAGCATCACTTTCTTCCCCATGTGACTTATCTGAGTCACTCTCACTATGGTGGGGATTCTCTGATTTATCTTCCTCAGTATTCTTAACAAATTTTGTGAAGGAACTTGGATTTTCAATTACCTTCACATCAAAAGAATCCACGAACTTCTTTAAACGTTTGTTTTAGCATTTGTAACTTCTTCCATTCGGTGAATAACCCATAAATATTCCTTCTTCATCTTTCTCATCAAACTTTACTAAGTCCGGATTTTTGATTTTGAGCAAGCATGGACTTCCAAAAACTTTGAAGTAATTAAAAGAAGGTTTTTTGTTATACCACATCTCATAAGGATTCATGTAGGTTTCTGGTCTCAACAAGCATCTATTTTGAACGTGTACAGCAGTGCTAACAGCTTCTCTCCAAAAGAATTTTGAAAGTTTGTATTCTGATAACATACTTCTTCCCATTTCCACCAAGCTTCTATTTTTCCTTTCTGCAACTCTATTTTTTTGTGGTGTATAGGGAGCACATTATTGATGTTTGATACCATGATTCCTTATGTAAGTTTCAAAATCATTGCTTGTGAATTCGGTATCATTGTCTGTTCATAGTTTTTTTATAGAAGCCCCCAATTCTTTCTCGACATCTCTTCTGAAGAATTTAAACATTTCAATAGCCTATGACTTATGCTTCATGAACATGATGTTTTTCATCTGAGTGAAGTCATCAATAAAAGTGATAAAGTATAAATCTCATTTTTTTGATTGATGTCTCATCGGCCCACATAGATTTGAATGAATAAGCTCAAGTGGTTTGTTAGATTGAATCTCAACTCTTTTATGGACTTTGTTAGTCATCTTTCCTTTCTGGAAAGTAATACAAACATCTTCATCTCTTCTTTTCAGTTCTGGAAAATTCCGAACAGCATCAACATTATAAAGATTACTCATGTTCTTATACCCAAGGTGGCCAAGTCTTCGATGCCACAACTTATTTTCATCTTCAGCACTCAAATAAAAAGATTTATTGGATTCTCCAATTTGAAAGAGATCCCCACTGGTTCTTTCTCCTTTTGTAATCACTTTTCCATTTTTCACACTTTTGATGATACAAGAATCCTTTCTGAAGATAACTTCTTTTCCATCATCACAAAGTTTACTTACACTAAGTAAGTTATGTTTTATCCCATCAACAAGAAACACATCCTTAGATTTCAGTTTCTCTTCTTCAATATCTGATGTTCTGATTCCCTTAATTTTTAGGGAACTATCATTTCCAAACATAACCGCTCCTCCATGATGACTTTCAACATGTTATGAGATTTTTATATCACCTGTCATGTGTGAAGAACAAACACTATCAAGAATCCATGGTTTGTTCCTTTTACTTTCTTTCAAAGCTATCTCAACAACAAAAGCTCTCTCATCAACCTTCTTATTTTCAGCATTCTTTTCTTTCTTATCATAAGAAACTTGTTCTGGAAGGAGTGTCATACATCATTCGGCATGATGACCAAATTGATCACATCTTCCACAAACTTCTTCCAAACATTCAAATCTATTCTTTGTTAGAATGTTTCCAACATCTTGAGAATTCACCTCTTCAACTTTCTGTGTGTACAGTGAGTTACTATTTCTTCCACTTTTCTCAAACATTCTCCCGGGTAGAGATAAATCGTGCCAACAATTATAAGATCTATGCCCATATATTCCACAACACCAACAATATCCCTCAAATCTTGATTTTCTATTGATGAATAATCTTTCATTATAGAAACTTTGTTGAGGTTGATAACTTCTATCATCTCTAGAAAACCCAAGATGTAGGCCATATCTTCTTTTGAGCGAGTCTTCTACTTTTATGGGATTGATGGATTTATTACATCCTTTCTCCACCCAAGCTTTACTAACACTTCTTCCAAAACTTAAAATGTTAGAAGAATCAGATGAAACATTATTTTTGGTAAGTGAAGATTTCACCTGATTATCATAATGAGCCTTCACAGTATTTTTAGAGGTCTCGTCTTTTACTTCTGTAGCTTTGTTGAAGTTTTCATTCATCTTCCTCAGGGTATTTTTGGAATCAAGGAGTTTTGATTTCACATTGTTTTCTTCTTCTTCCTTAGCTTCCATCTTCTTGCTAAGATCTTCAATCATCTTTCCTTGTTCAGCAATCCTAAGTTTATAACTTAAAATTTCTTGAATGTATTCATCTTCCTTCTTGGTGACATATTTACTTCCATCATGAACTTCTTCATGATTTTTATTCATCACACAAATTTCTTTATTAAGAGATTTGTTTTTCTCAAGACATACAAGGATTTTGGATCTTAGTTGATATTATCTGTAAGATTCTTCACCACCTTCTTCACTTTCTGAGGAAATATTTGTTTTCTCAACTTTTGCAATGATGGTTCTGAATCTTTATTTACTTTCATCTTATGAGGAATCATTTTCAGATGATTCCAATTCAACCTTCTTGCTCAACATACTTCTTTTCTTTCCTGAAAACTTCTTCTTGAATTCTTTTGAATTCTTCTCTTCTTTTTCATTCTTGTTATACTTCTTCCACCGAGAATTCTCATTAAAAATATATTGATATTCTCCAACTTTCTTCTTAGGGAAATTCATAGAAAAGTGTCCAATTCCACCACACTCAAAAATTTTGAGAGGAAGTTTCCCTCCATACTTTCCTCTTCCTCTTCGATAGTTCTTGGATATGAGAGAGATGATTTTTTCATTCAACTCTTCATCTTCCTTATCAACAGACTCACAAGGGTCAGCTTCTTCATCATCTTGGATTTTCATCTTTCTCATAGCTTCAAAAGCCATTTCATATTTCATGTTCTTCTTATAGATTGGAGATTTCCACATTTCATAGGCAACAAGAAATTTATGCAGTTTATCAAGAGATAAATCATCCTTATCTTATAAAGATGAAATTTTAGAATCAAACCTATCTGGAAAGTTTCTCATAAGTTTCTTTACAATTTTAGAATCTTCCAAGTTTTCTCTAAATCCTCTGATTTTGCATACAATTTCATTAACTCTAGTGAAGTATTCATCAATTGTTTCATCATCTCTCACCATTATGTCTTCAAACTTACTATGCCGATTTGTAGCTTGGCCTCCTTGACTTTTGTGTTTCCCTCAAAAACACTTTCTAGCTTGTCCCGCATGATTTTTTATGTTGCGAGACCCATCACCTTCTGATAAACATTTTCTGATAAGGACATGCGAATATAATTTCTATCCTTTCCATCAACTTCTATGTTTCTCTTGTCAGCAAATGTCATAGGAGAATTTTTCTCAATAGGTGGAAATCCAATAGTAGTAGCATCAACAACTTCAAGGCCAAGAGATAGGAGATAAGGAATCATCCTATTTTTTCATCCATAATAATTCTTTCCATCGAACGTAGGAATTCCTCTACTGTTTAAAGAATTGATATTCTCCATGATAAGGATTAAACAAGGGAACCTACCTCTGATACCACTTGAAGTTCCAAGGATCTAATAACAACTGAGAAGGGGGGGTTGAATCAGTTGTTTAACTTTTTATAAGTTTCAAAACATGAAGAAACTCAACCCCTGAAACCTATTATGATTTATTTCCTTATCAATCTTTAGCAAGGAACTCAAGAATGCAAGAAAGGTAAATCAAGAAAGGCACATAAGATTTACAAGGTTCGGCCTCAATAAGAGAACCTACTTCCTTGCCATAGCCACTCCCATGGGTCTATCGAAATCCACTATGATGAAGAAGTGAATACAACTTGTGCCAACTCCCATTAGACACCTTATATATTCTAATAGGAAAGATTATACTGACTACTGTCAGTTTACAATGTTTTCTTAAAGAAAAAATGATCCATTCATAAGAAAATGAACTTTGTTAAAACTGCTCCACAAATGCTCACTCCGAATTTTAATCCGGTTTCCTTGGATCCGATTTTCTGGAACTGAACTTCTCAGTAAGGAAAATAATGATTCCGCAAAAATTCCCACTCTGAATATTCAATCCGGATTTCTTGAATCTGATTTTCTGAAACTAGTCTTCTCAGTAATATTATAATGATTCCCAAGAAATTCCCACTCCGAATATTCACTCCGGATTTCCTGGATCTGATCTTCTGAATCTGAACTTCTCAGCAAGTAAATAATGGCTCTGATTCTCTTCTTCTCAAATACTCTAGAAAACTTCTTCAAGATGGTATATGATTTTCACTTTTAATTCTCCAGCGCTCCACCTTTTCTGCATATGTAAAAAGTTGTAAATGAGCAAATGATCTGAGCACATATTTATAGGCAACTCAGAAAACAAAGGCGGGAATCTTGAAAAACTTTCCTGCTTCCTCAAATCTCAAAAACTCCTCAAATCTCTCGCATTTAATCTTCAATATTTGACTTCTTAAAATCACCTTAAATTTATCTGAGATTTAAGAAAATTTGAAATTCTGGTTTTCATGAACTCAGAATTGTCATTCCGAATTTCTCAGCATGTTTCTCAGGATTGTCATTCTGAATTTCTCAGTATGTTGCTTAGGATTGACATTTCTAATTTTGGTTCATGAAGTACACTTCGAATTTCTGGCTTAGGAAGTACACTCCAAATTTCTGGTTCAGGAAGTACACTCTGAATTTCTGGTTCAGAAAGTAGACTCCGAATTTCTGGTTCAGGAAGTACACTCCAAATTTCTAGTTCAGGAAGTACACTCCAAATTTCTGGCTCAGGAAGTACACTCCAAATTTCTGGTTCAGGAAGTACACTATGAATTTATGGTTCAGGAAGTACACTCCAAATTTCTGGTTCAGGAAGTACACTCTGAATTTCTGGTTCAGGAAGTACACTCCGAATTTCTGGCTCAGGAAGTACACTCTGAATTTCTGGCTCATGAAGTACACTCTGAATTTCTAGTTCAGGAAGTACACTCTGAATTTCTGGTTCATGAAGTACACTCTGAATTTCTATTTCAGGAAGTACACTCCGAATTTCTGGTTCAGTAAGTACACTCCAAATTTCTAGCTTAGGAAGTACACTCCTAATTTTGGTTCAGGATGTACACTTCAAACTTCAGGCTCAGCAAGTAGACTCTGAACTTCAGGTTTAGCAAGTAGAATCTAAACTTCAGGCTTAGCAAGTATACTACGAATTTCAGGATCAGGAGGTAGACTCCGAATTTCAGGCTTAGCAAGTAGACTCCAAACTTCAGGCTCAGCAAGTAGACTCCGAACTTTAGGTTTAGCAAGTAGACTCCGAACTTTCTCAGAATTTTTCTTAGTGAAAAACATCAATCCTCTTCACCATTTATTCAATAGCTTTTATCATGAATCTTTTCATGATTTGTGAGAACTTTAAGATCAATAAAGCATCATTTGATTTTGTTAAGAAAGTTTGAGATACTTTCTTAACTTCTGACTTCTTATTCTTCAACATAATCTTCTTTAAGAAATATTCAGCAACCAGCAACTTCAACTTTTTGTAACTCAAAAACATTCTTCAACAAAAATATTAGTTGTCAACAAATACAAAACTTTTTTAAACAAAACACCACAAAGGTTCTTCAAATATCTTATTCAAAATCTATTGGTTGGGATTCACTCACTAAAAATACAAGGTCTACGACTATCACTAAATATATAGAATAACTTCTTGCACATTAGGAACTTATTATTATTGTCACTGAAATATTGAGTATTGGAGGTTCTCTTTCTTCCTTTATCTTCAAATAGATCTAATCAGTAAAACTAGGTTGGATACTAATTCTTCTTCCTCCTCTTATATACCTAGATATTATATCTTCTTTAGAATAGGACTAGGATTTTCTTTTTCCTCATATATAGATCTTGGGTTCTTCTTCTCAAAGATTTCTATAAGTCAGTCACTCTCTCTCTCTCTCTTTCATTATCTTTTTATGTGTATATCACAAAAAATATATTTTCTATATTTTTAATATATAAAATCTCTAAAAAAAATAAATTCTAGAGTCCTCCATCTTTTTCTCCTTTTCCTTTTTCTTAAGGAAGGCATTTGGTCTTATCCGTAAGATCTCATTCATATTATTTTTTTTAACCACTTATCTTTAATGAAATTATAATAGTTCCCTACTTATTTTACTTTCTCATTTATCTTGAACAAATAAATATCTATTTATTTTCTATATCAGGGTTTGAGACTTCCTATTCTAAAAATAATTCCAAAAAATCTATAAATAAATAATTCACTAATCCATTATGAAAATATACAGTAGTAGCACTTGTGTCATGGAGCATCTCCTTGTGGTGTGAGAGCTTATGTAATTCTAGGTCCAGCTTCATCTCCACTTTTAATTACTTAGATGAAACGTAGCTCAATCACTTCTAACTTAGATAATTCATCTTGAATCACAAAGAATTTTTAATATTTGGTTCCACTTTATCACAACACATGAATTAACACTTTATTTCCAGATTTATTTGATCTTGAATTTAATAATCATTTATTTTACTTAAAATCTTAACCATCTTTGATCTCCTTTTTCATCTTAATGATCAGCTTCCAAATTCATTTCTTGAATCCTAAATATTTTTTTATATTTAAATCCATAAAGAATGGTTTGGGAATCATATGGTTTAATTTATCTTTGATCACCAAATATGAATTTCAAATATTCTCATTTAAAAATAAAATATTAATGAAATTTTTTTCTCACATATTATTCTCAATTCATCTTCCTTGTATCAATATTGAATCATATCTTAAACAAGCATCGTGATGTTTTGATCATGAAAGAATAACCTTAGCATCTTCTGATTTGTCATTTCTTCTTTAGTATTTTATCCTGGAAACTCACTTTTCATTTTGTAGAATTCTCAAAAAAATTCTAAGTGTTGGTTTCATATGTGTAAATGAATCATACATAGATGGATCATATATAAATATTCATGACACGTAAATTGCAAAAAATGACTCATATGTAGAGTCCCATGACTCATACATAGGCCTCAATGACTCATACGCAGTACCCAAAACACTCATACGCAACTTCCTTGACTTGTACGCAGAATGAGATGACTCATACAAAGTCTTTATTCACTCATACGATGTCATAATTTCTCATAAAATTTTCTAGATGACTCAAACATTACTCCTAGAATTGTCTTTAATTAAATCAGCAGTATCATTATATGTGTGAATAACCCATACATATCATAGGTAAATGACTCATACATGCCACTAAAATGTTAGAAATTTTTCAATTACTACTTCAAAATTCCAGAATTATTTTAATTAATTTAGAGCCACTCCAAATCATTTTTGTGATTCTTCAATCACTAAAATCACCTCATAAAAACTTCAAATAATTCCAGGTATTTTCTTAATAATTCAAAATTCCTTCAGCTTGTTTCCAAGGTCCTTTATAGCATATAAATAGCCAGTTCTAGGTATTTAAATAAACCTCACTACCTATTAATTTCAACCTTCACAAACCTTCATTCAACTGATAGGAATCACAAATTTCAATATCCATCATGTTCTATGTTCCTTGAATGGTTCTCCATAACTTCATCTAGCTTTTATTTAACCTTTTAATGTATTTAAGTCTTTATAAATATAGCTATAAAATATGTCTAGAATAGTCTATTTCATCATGTAGCTTCTCTATTCTTATTTAAGAAATGTTGTATATAACACTACTTTAAACTTAAACACTTGTCCTTGACATAAAGACTTGCTCATCAATCGTCTGATTTAGAATGGCTACTCACCAAGCAGTTTTTTCATCATTTTACATTTATGATAGCATCATATTCACTCTTCATTGCCTCATAGCATAGGAAGCATACTCAGATTCTTGATTGAGTGAATACTTCCTTCATCACCCATCACACCAAAATGAATTAACTTTCACATTGATAGAAAATGAAACATCAGCTTCTCAAATCCATTTGGGTACTTCAAAATAAATAAAATAGATGAGTGAGAGGAAAATAATATAATATAATCTATTTAATTCTAAAATTAATGTAAGTTCCAGTAATGGAAAAGGGCCATATACCAACATACCTATACCAATGGTTTTTTAAAACTAATGGTATAGCATTCCATTATCTACCTAGTGCATGAACTCTCCTCCTCCCATCTCATTCGCAACCACATTCAACCCTAGTAGTGTGTGGCCTTCGTTTTTCTTCCCCATCCATGGTAATCTCTCCTCGGTTCATGTTTTAATTTTATTATTCTTGAACATTAAATTTTTGAGTTCTAAATCCTTTATTTCTTCTATCTACCATCATTTGAATTTTTTTTATAGGTCTAAAAACTAACCATGATTCTTTTTTGTTAGGATTCTTCCAAATTCATTGAATGGGGATTAGTTTTGATTTTATTTTTTATTGTATTTCATAATAAATTTTATTTTAGGTGATTTATTTTTTTAATTGAATTTACCTCTACTTATATATAAATCTAATATGAACCCGTTATTTTTTGTGGTATATATGAGGTAAATCTTTAATTAATTATTGCATCACTTTGTTTGTTTTGTGAAAATATTAGGGGGTCATGAAATTATTAATTTAAATGTTTTATTTTAATAATTTAAATTATTCATTTCAAGTCTTAAACAAGTTTAGATTTAAAATATATTATATGGTTCACATATATATATAGGTCTTGTTTCCATAAAATGTTGAATATGGATGGAATTTTTTTGTTACATGAACATCTTTCTTAAATTATGTTAATTTTTTGGAAAACATATTTATATAAAGGATCGTTTCCTTTCTTCTGATATGTCTAAAGAAATAATTTTGTTATGCCTTATTTTTTGTGTGAGTTATTGTGAGTAAGATTTTGTTGTGACCCATTCCATACTAAACACTTAGTTTACTACTTATATAATATATTTTTTGACCAACCTTAACTACTTCTATGTTTGGTTTGTAACATGTGATATTTAGACCACAATATATACCATAGTTCATGTTTTATATACATTTTTTCTTTTATATTATAATTCTCACATGGACTAGTTTGTAAATTATTCTATACATATACTTTATTGTGTGGTATTATGTATAGTTATTAGTCATTGATATAATGGAATTAAATATTATGGTTATATATATATAGTATTTTTTTATCTCATGGGATTGAGTTATGAAATTAAGGATATGGGTGATAAATATATCATTTTAATTATTTACAGATGGTCTTTTCCCATATCAAATTGTTTTTTTCATGATAAAATAAGTTTTTTTATAATGATGTATTCATGTATGTTAAATTTGGTATTTATTCACAAATTTGGAGAGTGATTTAAAATATAATTTATTTCAATATTTGTTCAATTTTTTCAAACTAGTTGAAATAAAGTGAACAAGTATTGTTTCCTTAAATATATTTGTATTTGAATTCAATCTTATTTCATTGTTTTTATAATAGTACATATAAATTTTTTTTAATATAATGGATAGAAGTTGGATGTATGAAATAGATCAAATCTCAATCGAGTTCATGAAAAGTTGGAGATTTTTTTATATTTTTTATTTACCAATGCTTCAGATAGAGATATTATACACTACCAATATTATAATTATGTTTTAATAGCTTGGTTAAGTCATGAAGAAGTTAGCTACTATATAAAAAAATTATTTTTCAAAAAAACTACTATGTATGGTTTAATAATGGGTAGAAAAGGAAATATCAAAATGTTCATGATTTGAATGAGAGAATTGGATTGGAGAATTTATTGGATGACCAGTTTCTTTTATTCATCATCATGAGAAATAAAGTATTATAATACAAGAATGAAATGATACGAGTACACATGATGCATGTATTGAAAATTATGATGTTGATAGGGTGAAAAAATTGAATGATGTTTCCATGAATCCAACATATCGGCAATGTGGTAAAATGAAATGGTTGGAATTTTTAATTTGATTATTCCATAGGAAAACCATGTCTAGGATTTCTGATACTTCCATCGATTATATTCTTACCTTTTTAAGGGATTACTTCAAGATAATGTAGATATTACCTCAAACTATTATATGGAATGGAAGTTAGTTGAAAAAACATATATTTTCTAAAAACAAAATTCATTCTTTCCTAAAATATTATATATTATTCTAGGAGGAAACAGATAAATGAAATGATTGTATGAAATGTGAAACTTCCTAATGGAATCCAAATGTTGATGGAACACCATCTCGTATTCCACATAAAGTAATGTGGCACATTCCATTGACTCCTAGGTTCCAAAATATTTTCAGGTCTCCTAAAATATAAATAAATATGAAATGGAATGATACTAAGAGAAATAAGGATAATTATGAGTTTTTTCATCCTGAAGATGGATTATCATGGTGTACATTTGATGCTAGATATCTTGATTATGCAGCTGACATGCATAATGTGAGGTTGGGTCTATCATGTAACAGTTTTAATCCATTTTGTTATATTCTTACTTCGCACAGCACATGGACAATATTCGTACACATTTATAACCTACCTCCATGGATGTGTATAAATAAACCTTTCACTTTAATGAGTATACTCATATCTAGACCTTCTGATCCTTGAAATTATATAGATGTATACATGAAACATTTAATAAAAGAGTTTAGGAATCTTTGGAATGTGGACGTGTGCACATGAAATTCTTATTCAAAAGATATATTTTAGATGTGTTTTGTGCTTATGTGAACAATAAATGATTTCCTTTTTATGAAATGATGTTTAGATGAAGCATGAAGTGAAAACTTTCATGTCCTATTTATATGAAGAATACATGATCTAAAGGCTTAAATATCACTGTAGTTTCAGTTTTATAGGACATCAATGATTCTTTCCAATGGATCATCCATATAATAATAATATTAGAAGGTTTGACAATACCATAGAGATTGAAAATCCACCTCAGTGTATGTCTGTAACTAATGTGCTTAATAAATTGTAAGATGTTAGTTTTTTATTCATGAAAGGTCAGATGAAATCTAGAAAGAGGAAGAATGTTTCCACTAAATCTAGTTACAATTGGAAAAATAAAAGTATCTTATTTGAATTTCCTTATTGTTCAACCAATTTGTTATGTAATTGTTTAAAAGTAATTCAGAATGAAAAAAAAATATGTGAAATTTTACTTCAAATTCTTCTAAATATCAAGGGGAGGACAAAATATGATTTATGAAATCAATGTGATTTGGTGGATTGAGGAATCAGACCATAATTTCATCCTATGCGTATTAGTGAAAATAAATGTAGAGTTTTATGTGATTCTTATGTGATGACACATGAAGAAAAAAATCAATTTATGGAAGTACTAGAGACTATCAATTTTCCTGATGTCTATTCAATAAGCATATCAAAATGGGTCAATAGAAGATAGTTGAAGCTAAAATATTTAAAGAGACTTGATTACTGCATCCTTCTTCATGAATTGATTCCAATATCAATATGTCATCTACTGTACAATAATGTTAGGGTGGTAGTTATTTTATTGTGCCATTTTTATAGATATCTTTATACTAAAAATATTTCCAAGTATTTATTGAAAAAAATATAGGAAGAAGCGCCATTAATTTTTTGTGAGTTAGAAAAAAAATTCTCCATCATTTTTCACATGCATGTTGCATCTAACTATACATTTTCCAACTAAAATACTTCTTGGAGGACCTATTTATTTTCTTTATATGTATACAACTTAAATAAATATATACCCATTTAAGTCTTACGTCTAGAATAATAATCATCCTGAAGGTTCCATTGTGAAAGGTTGCTTGGATCAAGAATGTATGGATTTTTGTTCAATGTATTTGTCTGATGTGACCACAAGATGGAACCAACCAATTATAAATGAAGAAGATAAATATGAGAAAATTGAACCCATTTTTCCATTACTTCCCCAAATAGGGTGAATTCCAATATCATATACATTGACCACATTAATCATTGAAGTGTGGGAGATGGCACATCACACAGTTTTGTTCAACCATGATTTTGTTGATGGCTACATCAAGTAAGTAAATTTAATATGTATATGTTATCTCATCTTATTTAATTATAAAAATGTGCTAAAATTTTTCTATATTTTTTAACATGGAACATAAATAAATTATAAATAGAAATAATTATTCTTTATCTTTGAGATGGAGAGATACTTTTCATAGAAAAGAGTTTTCTTCTTGGTTGAAATTGAAGGTATAAGTATTACTGAAATAAAATAAAAAAAATTAATATTTAATTAATTTTAGTATTCATTTATATTTCAAGTATTGAGTTTATCTTCTAAAAATATCTCTGAGGAAATACCATCTTTGGATTTTGGTCCTAATTCTATGGTTCATGAATGTAAATAAATTATGATCAATGGGTACAAATTTATTATCACTGAACGAGAAATGAATATGAGAATTCAACATGATGATATTATGGTAACTACTACAATAGACTGTTATGATAGTGCATCATATAGTAGACCTCGATTTGAAAATTTATCTTATAATGGAGTTGTTAAGAAAATACTAATATTGGATTATTACTCTCATGATCGATTAACTATGATGAAATGAAAGTGGTTTGATTCAATCATGAGACATGGAACATTTATTGATGACTTTGGATTTTAAGTTATTGACATGATTCTCATTCTTTCTACTAATGATCCATATATATTGGCATCATTGGAAAAACAAGTTTTTTATGTGAAAGATCATCTGAGACCTGAATTTGGTGTCATTATTGAAGTAATCCCAAGACATATTTTTTATGGTGGTGGGGATAAAATTGACACCATCACTACCCCCATTGGCCTCGATCAATTTATTACTTATGATTACTCCAATAGTTCAATTTTTGTAGTTGGTTGTGAACCTATAGTTGTGGTGGGTAATATATGTAATAATCGAATTGTGTTCTCAGTTCCTTTGGATTAACTCGACTTGGGTTGTTTAGGTTAGTACTATTTAAATTTATTTAATATTTATTACAAATATTTTTTATCCAACTTTACCTTCATATTCATTTTCAATATAAACTAGTTTTTTTTTCCTTGAGTTTCATTTTCTAATATTGAATTGAACTATATTAGAACCTAACAAACCAAAAAAATTAAATAATCCAATTTGAACAAAAAACAATATGAATTTAACTAAAACATATTAAACTAATTATAATGAAAATAAAAACCAATGAAATGAATGACCTAAAAAAAATGGCCAAATGACCTAACCCAAAATATGAACCAAATGACCTAATCCAAAAAATGGAAAATTGACCTAATAAATTGACCAAAATGAACCTAATAACCTAAAACTAAATTGGATTGAATTGAAAATAGAAGAATAAAAATATATTCTACCCATGCTAAACATGCTAATTAGAATGTGTTGATTTTTATATGGAATTTCTGTTATGTTTTTATATTATTATCACTAAATATAATATGATTATGTTATGTAACTATGTATCCTTTATTTGTATTGATAATTGGTATTCATTAATTAAGTCATGTCATATATTATTTATTGTTTTTATTACACATTAATTATGAATTTATAATTAAATTAATATTTGTTTTTAAATGTAGGAAATGAAAAACATTGAAGAGGTATTAAGGAAGAGTATGTCTAAAAATAATCATCACATAAGAGAGATGGGAGTTCATCCTATGGTGCATGTTGTGAGTATTATATTTCAAATATATATATCAATAACATATAATTTCATGTCATTAATTTTGTTTAAAAATTGTAATTAGGAACCACTAACTAGGAAAAAATTACTCTCCAACCAACCTAGTGGAAGCAGTACTTAGCCATATGATGTCAGGGGGTGGTACTAGAGCTACTTTTACCACTCGCCGTGCCCGATCAACCTTACCCCTTCATCAAATCCCATAGTGTCATTAGAAGCACCCAATATATTTTTACCACCTATATTGTTGCCACCATTTATATCTCATCCTCATCATATTTATTTTCCTTATCTGATGATGGATCCCAATCCCCATATATATTATACTTTTCCAAAGACACATATGCTAGCTTATTTTCCTTCTACTACATTCTCTCAAGAATTTTACATTCATGCTCCTTTAACTTCTACTCTAACACATTCTAATCCTCACAAATAGACATTAGACCCCATTGCTACTATATAGGTTAATGATCCTTTAGATCCTAGAGATCCAGTAGTACCCACTTATCATCCTGGCTCGGCTATATGTATAGAAACCTAGTATTTTTTTACCATAATTTATTTTCATTATAAGATATATTGATATAATATTTGTCTTTTTTTATTTCACAGCTAGATCTTCTACTAGGCAGTGTGGGCATACAAGCATGCGTGAAGTGTGAACTGACACAAATAAATAATGGTTGAGTAAAACAAGGATAATCAAATGAATGGTAAAATAGGGTGAGAATGCAGGATTTTTATGGAGAAACTTTCCAAATGCTCTGGAATAATTCCCATTAGGCCACTCTCATAGAGACACCTTAAAAATTAAGTAAAGGATAATGCTTGGGCACAAATATGGATAAGTAAATTCATTATATTTAATGTTATTTTATTATTGTATTTATATGAATTAATATTTTCATATAAATGCTGTTATAATTTTATTGATAATGAGTCCATGAGGACTGCATGGCTCATGGAATTAGGTAAGCTATAGAGAGAATATAAGAATGAGTTATATAATGGTTGAGTTGCTGGAGTTGTAACGGATTTAGAGGCCATACCTATCATTAATGAGTATCTAGTAACACTTTATCAGGAAATTATTTCTCATTGGAAGAGTATTGAGTATAAGGTATTGATCAAATTTGATATTTTTGAATGAAAATTATGATGATTTAATTTTGATACTCTATTTTTCATTATTGAAAATTATTTTTTTGGAAGTGTCAGAAAGAAATAAAAAAATAGGGATTCTACAAAATACCTCCACACTTTGGGGTGGAAAATGATTCCAAAACATAAGAGGAATAAATTATTTTTCCTCGGCAATTGCATTTAATTAGGCTGTATTACTTGTCATCTTAAGATTCAGTTAATTTTTAAACCCTCTAATCAGCAGATTTAGTTTTCAGTGTTATTGACTTATATTTAAGTAATTTTATAAACTTTCCAATGGATTAATAAACACTTTAATTTGAATTATTTAGCATACAATATCATTAAATAACAAAATAACACATAATCTATAAAATTTCTATAGGATAGAAAACATTTCAGATTAAAGGTTTAAAGGTTATATACATGAATTCAAATGGTGGGATCTAAGTGGATTGAGAGTTGGAGACATTAAGCCACCATTTGGTTATATTATTATCATTTAGTTCTTCATAATCAAATGGTCCGTGATGTATTTTTTATACATGGTGATTTATTATTTCTCATTCGTATAATTTTTATGTTTAAATAAATTATAGAAATATAATTAATTCAATTATAAATTATATAAATTCAATAGAATTTTTTTATAAAAAATATATTGATTTACATGTGAATTTATGAACATTACAATATATTGATGAGAAAAAATAAATTATTAATAAGTTTACTGACCATATAGAGGAAAAATCATTAGTGAAATCATCCACTTCATTTATAATTTTAAAGACTTATTTCTAGTTTCTAGTAACTCTGCACATGAGCCTTAGCCCAATTGGTAAGGACTCCGTAAGTGCATCCGGGAGACCTGGGATCAAATCCAGGCAGAGACATTATTTCCGAGTACTGTAGCAGGCACTGTAGTAGGAATTGTGTAGTACTGTAGCAGGTACTGTAGTAGGTACTATTTTGCACTGTAGCAGCCGGGAATATGCCCCCGTTTGGGCCTTCGGGCCACCAATTTGGTCCCTGAGTCCTTTAAGGCCTTCGGGCCACCCAGGCCTTCAGGTCATTAAGGCCTTCGGGCCACCTCAAGTCCTTCGGGCCACCTTAAGTGAAGATGAAAACCAGACGACCTACGAGGAACAAGCTCTACAAGGAGGATGAGCAAGGAGCTTTCACCACAGCAGAAGCTAAATGGATTTCAAGAATGAGAGGGTATGGTACCTGCCATCAGGACAAGCATGTGCATGCACGGGAATGCCTAGCCGAATAGCCATGCGAAGGTGGAGAGCTGATTTCATGATGAAGATGCTGGGGAGGAGTAGTTCCAAGTAGTTAATTCTGGGTTGTATGTAATGGTTGAAGCCTACGGAAAAATGAATTCCTCTAAGGCCTACGGTCCATGTAATACTTACGCCTACGGGCCTTGTAAGGGTTCCACCTCACCCCTTGAAAGGTGGATTATCAAAAATCAATAAAAAATGAAGGCCTTCGGGCCATTGGATGATAGTAAATCTTCTCAAAATGAAACTAACATATGAATCTCCTACCTTTAGGTATAACATGGAATGTTCTACAATTTTCTAAATTTCAAGTTCAAATAAACCATTACATGTTCTCTCTAAGTTACCATTATGTGTGGGATATTATAAAATTTCTAAAATCTTATCAGCACTAATTAGCTTTGTGTATTTGGTTTTGGATGATTTTACATATTGGAATCTATCAAATTCTTGTTTTTGGTGAAATTTATTTATATAGGGAATTCTTCAAGGTCTTTTTCATTTTCCTTTTTTGTATTTCACATCCTCTATAAGTACATACTATTATTCATCATGTCCAACAATAATTCCCTTTATACTAATTCCATCACTAGTATTATCAATAACATATTAATCATGAATTTTAGACTCTACTCTTTGAACCAAAGAATCACATCCAGTGGTAGTCTCATCATGATTCATATTAACAGTATCATAAACAATGTTATCAATCTATTTTGAAAATTCATTATTTTCATTTGTTATAAAAAAACTCTATTTATAAAATTCATCATTCTAAAATTCAAATCTTGTTTTATCAGATTCATAATCATTAGCTACTTGTCTTCAATAATTTTCAATTATAACTGATTTATTACTAACCCTTTCATTCTTTATAATGTCAAACCTTTCTGTAATAACATTTTTATCATCAACAACATGACTCTGTCATTATCCCCAACAATATGTTAAACCTATATGGTAGCCTATAAAACATTGGTATTTTATTTAATAATCACTCAATCCAATTTTAAACTCTATCTTCATTAGTAGATCTTTAAAATTATTTTATAACATTACTAATTTTACTCCCCTTAATTAGGGGAAATTAAAGAAATATTATTTTATAGATTATTCAATGTTTCCTTTATTATCATTAGGAATCCCTCTTAATAGAATAACTCTACTCATAAGCTTCAACAACTACTAACATATTCAATGGTACCCTCCTTATGTTCCCATTTACTTGATAACTCCTCCAGAAAGATTATTTTTATTTTTTGGTTTATTACAATCCTCTTTCTTTAATGATACTTCATTAAAAAATAATGTTAAATTTCTTCAAAATAGATAACAATTTAATATTTTTATACCCATGGTAAAGGGATACATAACCTTTTCCATGTATTTAATAAAATTAACAATCTTTTAATTAACTAACATGTACATTAAATTCATGTCTTGGAATAGGAACTTCTTAAACTCACCAGGATTTCATGAAATTTTATTCCATAAAAACATTCACATAACCTTGTCTTCTGGAGTTAAAAAATACAAAAACATATTTTCTATGAGAATAGTTACAAATAAAAAAAATATCATATCTTTAGATTTTATGCCATCATCATCCACTATATTTTTATTAAAAAAATATTACTTCATGAGGAACATGAATAATAACACTCATTTTAATATTTGTAAGCAAAAATTACTTTCCAATTTCATTTAATTTAAATATATCCTCTATATAAACACACCCAAATGAAAAATTAACTTAAGGATCCTCACATTTCCTTTCATATAATTTTTTATCTTGATCATCATAAAAATATTATTTATAAAATTTGATAGATTTCTTCAACAAAATAATCATTGGTTTTAACCAATAAAAATCTATAGCCTTACCCAATAATATCTTCATTTTATAGATTTATTTATTTTATTTATTCAATTTAGTTTATTGGGATATAAATATACTTATCAAGTTCCTCTCAAAGAACTATCATGTCAATGTGTAAAAACCATACTAAATCATATATGAATAAATATTAAAATTGACACATTCTATTTTCTTAAATAAATCTATAAACCCATCTCACCACAAATACATCCTCCAAAATCTGATTATATGATATAAATAAAATTAAATCATGTAAGATTAACTATGAAGGTACCACATAGCCACTTACCCACCAATCTATTCACATTCATGCCCAAACAAAACATGTCCTAGTATAACCATTCGTCCCTTATCTATATATTGCATCATACCACAACCATATTATCATAATACCACAACCATATCTTATCTCACCTCATACCAAAATCACGAGATCACGTAACCATAACTACAACTAAAATCGTGTATAGAAGGTAGATCAAGTCATAGAGAGTACTTAATTATCTATATCGACAATAACATGGATGTTGAGGGTTTACTCAGTACCAAAAACCTCAAATATGTATAGCTTAGGTTACTCGACTTTAGTGGTTTTATGTATTAAAAAAGAAACATACAATGATAAATAATTCTAAACAAGTCTAACCCAAGGTTCTACATCCTAAAATTATCACTTATATAACCATCTCATTATATACTTTTTCACTACCAAAAAATTACCATCTACACCATTATCTTCCCTATATAATTAGTCACAAAAAATAGGAAATTTAACTTTATCAATTATCAAAAAAAATTACTACAATTTATTTACCAATTACAAGTTACCACATATATTAACTACCCCATTAATTAATTACTTTTATCACTTAATTTATTGATTAAGTTTATCAACATAATTCCATAACATGATACTTATTTAGTTTATTCATTCATTCATTCCATAACAAAGGAAATATAGAATTATCATTATAATTGTGTCAACCTCACTACACATATTCCTTCATGTAAAAATTCTATATACTTATCATCACAGCACCTTGATATAATATCATACTCCATAATGATATGAAAAAAAATTAAAATAATAAATCACAAATATCATAATAAATAATTTAAATAATGGAATTATTGATCAATGATACTAAATAAAAAGAGTTACCTCAAAACACCCACCTTAAATTGATGATCATATCATTGTATCTTCAAAGGATGAGATTTAATGTCTAGATCCCTTATTCTTGTGAAGGAATTATCATATAATTATTTAATCAAATCGATATGATTATCACCACCCATAGATAATCAAGAATATTAAGATATAATAAAAGATAAAATATTAAGAGGGGATTAACCTTAATTTATGTGTTGAATAAATGTGATGAAGGAAGTAACTCAAGAATCTATTAAACGGAACTCAAAAATCCTCATAAGAATTTGATTCTCATCAAGAGTCATTAAGGTAGATCTAAAACCCCTTGAAAAGAGAGAGGAGAACTAAAATTAATAATTAAATGGTGATAAAAAACCATGATGTGATTCCTTAAACCATGGTGTGGTTTTTTCTGTTCAAGGAAAATCATAAAACCATGATACTTAAATCTCCATACCTTAATATTTTTCTGGTTGTTTTTTCTAGTTTGGAACATTTTGATAAAAAACCTGACATGGATCAATAAACCAATACCCAGTTTTATAAAATTTTATTTAATCCATTTGATGAAAGAAAAATTACCTACACTCAACCCTATCATTTTTATAACCTTGAAAATAAACCAAGACATGGTTTTATTGAATTTTAGAAAGTAAATAAAACAAAATAAAACTTCCAACCATAACATGAACCATGACCCTTTTAAAAAAACAATGTAAAAAACACCTATAACATGACATAGTTTCACTTTTCATGGAATATAGTTGAAACATAAATATTTATCTTCCAACCATGAATTCACACCCCACTAAAATTGAAACCCATAGAGAATCAAGGAAACCATGATGTATTGAAGACACAACCATGATGAAATTACTCTCATAAATTTTATTTCCAAATCAAGATAGACTTCCTATTATTAAACAACCTATGGAAATTAAATTTACTTCTAGAAAAACATTATCCCCTCTTCTAAGAAGACTTCTAAAACATATAACTTCATGAACAACATTCACTTCCACCACCATAATCAAATTCTGAACATCCACATAATCAACATCTTGAATTCAACTAATAGTTATTTTGAAACCTCCTAACATCTTGAAAAACTCAAATTCCTCATTGTTATACATCTTAAATAATCTAAATGTGGATCCCATGTGTATAATAACCATCCTATTCACCTTCAAATTCACCATATATTCTAATATCATCGTACATGTCCTTGTCAATAAATCTAGCTATTGTTTCATCAAATAAAACACATAAACTCCTTGTTACAATATTCTACCCCCTTATATTTTTTTTATAATACTACTATAAATAACATTCCACCATTTAACACTAATTTATTAAAAGCAATGTATGGATTATAGTGAATTCTACTTAGTCATCCTTTGTAAATAAAATGAAATTTTCTTCTTTTATATATATTTCATTTAATTATCTTCCCGTTTCACATAGAATTTATTAGGGGTATATATTATTATCTCTACTCCCCCTTCATTTAGGTTTCATTGATTATATTTTTTCATGGTTGGAGATAATAAAATACAATTCTATGAAGTTTAATTCAATTGGTTTTGGTTATTAATTGTCAATTAAATATTAGTTATAGTGACTTAATTTTTTTAGAAATATAGTATTATTGAATAATGGTTTTCTATATTCAATGTCATTTTAGAGGGTGTTATTGAATATTGAAGGATGTTTGCCTCAAGAAAAATTGTTTTTCTCAATAAAAAATAAGAAATATGGAAGTGTGGTAAATTAATAGACACAATAAAAGATTATAAGTTTTACTTTATTGATTTAAAATTTTAATCTCTATTTTGTAACTTAATAGTTCATTTATATTTTAAAAAGTGTGCTTTGGAGGCCCTTGATTCATAGGAAGCTGGAAATTTTGGGGAAAATGGTCATTTGCACCTAGTATTAGGAGATGAGCACCATGGAAGAGTATGTTTTCAGTCAGGGAAGAGTATTGTCCCTATTAGATATTGTCCCACTTAAAATGCCAATCCTAGTAGCACCGAGTTGGAAATGAATTATGTAGAGGTAGCACGGGCTCGTATAGAGTTAGTAGAGGCCAAAAAATAGCCATGTGGGAGTGTGAATGGAGTCAAAAGGCCAAAAATCAATTTATGAAAGTTATGGAAGCCTTATATCTATCACTTCCACCAAATACCGCCAAGGTTTTTGTACATTCATGTCAATTATGTGTTCTTCATATGATGAACCAGGAAATTATGGTCCTAGTGGTGGTCAGGACGATGAATTTCCTAGTGATGGTGATGGTGACTATGATACTGAGGATGATGGTGAGGATGATAGTGAGGATGGTGATGAGGATTATGGTGATGATGATGGTGATGATGGTGATGATGGTGATGATATTGGTTGTGATGATAGATAGATTAATCCTTTACATTTTTTACTCATATTTATAACACATGCTGATTGATGATTAGATATGAATGCATATATGTGATGTTTTATATGTGTTTTATAACTGTTTTAATTCATTAATTAGTTTCTTGAATTTTTTATATTGGATGGTAGTGGTTTGGGTGAAAGTGTTTTGGGGTTTACAAATTTTGGGCCAAGGTGTGGGGTTGTTGGCTGCCAAGGTAAGGGAATTCTATACCAATAATTTCCAAAATCGTTTGTATAGAACTATATCAATGGTTCTATTAAACCATTGGTATAGTGTAAATTTAGGTAACCTATACCAACAGTTTATAGAAAACTATTAGAATAGATCAATACCCCAAGGAATTATACCCAAATGGTTTGGAGAACCATTAGTATAGGCTATGCCAATGGTTCTCTATTCTATACCAATAGTTCAAAACCATTAGTATAGCTCCTTTTTTCAGCAATGTTCAAATTTTCCCCAATAACAAGATAAACTTTTAATAAGATTGTAAACATGTTAATTTTCAAAAATATGTAAATTTAAAAAAAATATAATAATATTTTATATACTAATAAATAAATACAAAATATAATGAATAATTGAATATCAAACCCATGAACAAGAAATTCATCCCAATAATATTACATTGACTAAAAAGTTATAAATTCCATATAAATTTATTTTTTTATTTTGTCTCCTTGAACTTTGAGTCACCTTCATAAATATTCAATAATATTTCCCACATAGAACTTGAGAATTTTCATGCCATAAATTTAGTGCACACTATATTTGATAATTCCCCCCCCAAGGCATTCAACCCTTTTTCATCTGCTTCCATATCCTAGTATTAATTTTTAGAGAGAACACATCCAGCCATATCACCAAAATTGATTCCATATATCACAATGATATATGTATCCATGTTAATTATTTAGAAGTAGTGAAACAACAAAATTTTATATAATTGGAAATTTTGTTTTCTAGATATTAGTATCCTTTGGGATTTATTAGAGTAACTATTCTATAGAATTTGAGAAATAAAACACTAAACAAAAATACCCATGTTATGATATTGGTTATTAGTCCCATAAGGGAAATACTCTAAGAGTATGGTGATTTGGGGTATATAAAAATTGTTCCTTTTTTAATCTATCTACTCTTATATCTCGTTAAAACAATTAGTTATAACATATGGATATCTCAATATTATCTTTGCATTCATGAGTGAATTAAAAAAAATTATAAGATGAATTCACTTCATTTACATAAAATGTAGATTCTAGTCTGAGAAGAAATAGTGAATCACTCATCATCTCTCCAAAATCATTAAATTAAGACTTTATTGAAAGATTTTAGTAAAGACTCATTGTCCATCTTAGTCCAAAACACTCACTATGAAAACAATCCACATTAAAGATAGTATCACTAACATTATAATGGGTTCCCTAAAAAGATAATAAATATAACAACTTTAGAGTAAAGTTAAAAAAAATCATTTTCTTTAAACTTTGTGAATGGTTTACTCCTTATAATAATGTTCACCATATTTCTCCCTTGGATAGAATCCACTTAAAATTGTTCCTATATTTATTCACCATATCATCTTCTCCTTTTTATATAAATCTTCATATTCATTTTAAATATCCAATATCTTCTCTTTATACACCCTTGATGAATTGTATCCAAATACTCTACAAAATATTCATTAAATACCAAGTGGGATGATGTTGGGTTTTGGGGTGAGAAATTTTTTCCAATTAAAGTATTTGAATTTCCATAACCATACACCTAGAAGAATGCTTGTAGAACTAGATAAAGGAAACTCACCTAGAACCTGGAAAGTCTGTAATATAATGAAGTTAGCATTAGAAACCACTTCCAAAGGAAGTTATGTATGAGGTGTTCTAGATACGGTATGGAATTTCCAGATGAAGTAGTGGAGTCAATATCAACTTATTCTAAATGATGAATAATGTTACATAATATTAAATAACTCTTATATAATATTAAATCTAAAGTGGGTATGTAATATTAATATGGATTATATAATGAATTTGGATGCTAACATAAGTGCTCAAGTTATTTGATGTGATTTTGGAATCTTACACTGATGTAGGAAAAGTGAGGGAGAATCAAAAACATGCACTATCCACTAGAAGGATCAGTTGAGGTGGTGATGCTCATATGATTTTCTTGATCAAGCGGAGGGACGCCTGTGGAGATCAAGAGGTGGAGTGACTGGTAGAACTGGTTGACTATTGTGAATATCATCTATAAAATGATGTTTTGTGGCCACTCATTTGGTTTGTTTTGTAAGACAACCAAAGTGTTTAAGTATTTGATGTTGGAGGCAGGAATTTCATAGTCCAAAAGGGAAGTAAATTGAAAATACTATATGAAGTGTGTGATAAAGCTTCCATAGGGACTGATAAATTATATTAAGGATCCATCAGTCTACCACATGTGGGCGACACAATAGGAGCACATGAAGTATGAGTTTTTCATGAGATATTTTGGATCAATATTCTTTTTTATCCAAGTAGGGTATCTGTAAGATGGTTCCCTTATAACTCATAATTTGAGTAGGGTTTCCAAAAGATAGGTTCCCTTATAACCTAAATATTCTATCCTTTTTTCCCCTTATTATAAATTTTTATTTTTCTCCCATATAATATAATTAAGTTTTATACCATGTTATTCCTTGTGTTTTATGTGTGTTGAGTGTGTTATTTCATTTCATTGAACTTAGTAAAGTCTTGTCTGGAATGGATCTAATTAGATATAGTGGTTAGAGTATAGGGACTTCTTAGTTTTGGAAACATCAAGTTATCAGTGCCCTCCATTTATACCTCATTCTACATTTTATGTTATATATGTCATCTTATAGATCTAGGGTTTCATGAAGAACAAGTGGTATTAGAGCATGGTTTTAAATTTTGGTATGTCAGGCCCTGGTCATGGGGTTTAGAGTTTGGTCAGAGGGAATTATTTTGAATTTTTCCTTATGAAAAACTTCAGAATCTAGTTCCCACCTTTACACATTTCAAATTTAGTTGGAGTTAATTGTATCTGGAGAATGGTATTGGAAAATTTAAGGTCTGGTTTAATGGGATTCAACTAGAAGTGAGTATAAATAAAAATTGGAATATGCAACCTAGAGACACCTAGAAGGAGTTTTGGAAATTGTTAACCCAAAAGATAGTTTGCATGACCCAAAGAAAAAAATTGTTGATGGTGTTGATGATAAAACTGGGTAACTTATTTAAGGAGAATTAGTGATGTGATTTATTCGGGCCTGGTTTCACAATTGGAATTGAGGAAGGAAAGGGATGTCTGTTGAAAAAGTTTTTTAGAGACCAAAAATGTTGTTGCAGAAGGTTGAATCCAATTTTTTCATCCACATATCCTATTTTAGAAGTTTTTAAGAACTTTTTATGGATTTTTATCCAATACTATTGATTCATAGGCCTTTGAATATAGTAATTTTCATTCTATATTCAGGAGAAAGGATGCATAGAAAATTGTGTTCAAATTTTTTTCAGAAAGTATTCACCTTCCATATGGATTTTATCTCGAAATCATGGAAGAGTTATGTTTTCCATCCATATCATGGAATAGATGCTTACTGGGTTTTATAAGTAAGGTTTCACATGTCAAGGTTTTTAAAGTTTCATATCTCAATATAATAGTGGAACATTTTTTATTTTTGTACAGAATTTTTTGGATGGTGTGTGGAAATTCACATAGGGGGTTTCATAGAGGTGGAAAAGTTAGAGACAAAATTTTATCCAATCTACATTTTGGAAGGAGAAATGTTTGATAGATATGAAAATCCTAGTATAATGAATTTATTGTAATGTTAATCTATAAACACTTGAGTAGGAAGTAGGATTGAAATCCTAGTTGAAAAGGCACATGAAAGTTTAGACATAGGTAGTATGGAATTTGCAAGTAGTGCGACCTTGGGAAGTAGTGTAAAGTGATCTTCATGGAATATGGAGGAATCGAGGATCAAAAATAACCATCTTATTCTCATGTACTTCCATTTTACCCTTTTTACCTTCATCTATGACATAATATGGAAGGTTTGGGTGTTTATTCTCAATTACAAAGTTTGAGGTTTGATTGGAACATTCTTCGAATAAAGAACAATGGATAAAAGGAGGCCATGTTTTTTGAAATTTTGTTGGTCTACTGGTGAAGAGTTTTGAAGATGATAAGTAATAGAACAATCACTATAAATTATTCCAAATATATCATCCATAACCACATTGATGTTGATAGGAAGAGTATAATCCTAGAGTCCTTAATGTGTTTCTTTGTAATGAGTGTTGGTGAAAGACTATTTTTTCATCTCTAGAATAGAAAATTTTGGAAGGCTGTAAAAGTTCTTGAAATTTACTCTATGGTGGGAGTAAAATCTTATTAAGGATTGGAATTGGTCATAGGGGTGTAATTGGGAACAGAGGACCAATGAAATCCTAGGTTTGGTTGGGATAAAATCACATAAGAAGTTATGGATTGTCCCAAAAGTTCATCAATTCAAAGATACAAGACTTTATAAAAGGATATATTTGGATGGATGTTGGTTTTAAAGGTATAACCAAATCTAGAAGTATCAGAATATCATGATTATGGAAGAACATAAGAAGTTCTAGAAGATTTAGTACCAGAATAAGTTGTTTCTTTAGGTGTTTGAGGAGGTCTACCAGGGCTCGGTGCTCAGTTCATAAAATCATTTCTTATTTTCTTACAAACAATGAAGAAATTAATATCCCAAGGTGTAGAAAATCTAAGTATCTTGAAACAGTAGTAATTAGTTCTAGAATATGAATCTATCAGAGGTTTCATCTATGAGAAGAGAGCTTGAAGACAAAGGGTTTACTGGCATGTGGAACAAATGGATAATGGTGAAGTGATATGAGGAAAAGTCATTTTGATGGTATTTAAACAATTCAAAAAATGATAAAATTAAATGATAGGGAGAAAACCTTATAGAGTAATTCAAGTAGTTTCATAGAGATAAAGCATATTCATGGTTCAAAAAGAGGACTTGGATAACCGAGAGAAAGAACACTTCATTCCTTGGAGTTTTTTATTAAAAATATTTATAATATTGAGTGTCAAGAGGAATGTACTAGTTGATGAGATCAAAAATAAATAATGTTTTAGATCATGGTTCTTCTATTAAATAGGGTGATAAAAGTCCAATAAATTATAGGGTTGCTGCTTTTTCACCTTAGTGGGGCCTGGATATTTATTGGAAATGAAAATACCAACTAAAGTTGTTGGTGGACTTCATGAAAGTCTTGATAATGGTCTTCTTATGGGTGATTATTAGGAATAACCTGAAAAAACAATTTTCAATTGTAAGATTGTAAGATTTTTCTGTGAAAATGCTTTCTAGTTAAAGTGTTGGAATTTCTAGAACCAGAATTCCAAAATAATGCTTGTGGTACCCGATGGAGGAAACTCACCTAAAACCTAGAAATTCTAAAATCTAAATAAGGCAATAGCAGCAAACACTTCGAGAGGAAGTGATGTAGGAGATATTTATTATGTGGCATAGAAGTTCTAGAGGAATTAGTAGAGTCGGCAACAGATGATTCTGGGTGATAGAGAAGACTGCATAAGATTAAATAAGACTTGCATAAGATTAAGCTGAAGTTACTATGTGATATTAATCTAGATCATATGATGAATCCAGATGTTTTCACAAGTGTGTAAGCTATAAGATATAATTTTAGAATCTTTTACAAATATAGAAAAAGTAGTGGAGAATCTAAAGCATTTATTTTTCACCAGAAGGGTCGGTTGAGGTGGTGATACTCAACCAGTTATCTTCATCAAGTAGAGGGATGTTTGTGAAGATAAAAAGTTGGTGTGACTAGAGGAATCAAATAGCTTCTATGGATCTCATCAATAAAGGATGGTTTCTGGTCACTTGTTTGACATGATGTGGTAGAGCAGCAAAGTGTTAAAGGCTTTGATGTCGGGGGTAGGAAGATCACAGTCTTAAAGGGTGATAGACCAGAAGGATCATATAAAGAAAAATATGGAGCTACTAGAGGGGATTATGAATTCTATAAAGGACTCATCAATCTAAAATTTGTGGGTAACATAGTAGGAGTTCATGTGGTTGGAGTTTGTCATGGGAGAATTTGGAGAAATATTCTTCCATAATTGAATAGGGTGCCCAGAATATGTTTTTATTATAACTCAGAGTCTAGTTAGGGTGTCCATAAGATAGGTTCCCTTTTAACATAGATATTATCTCATTATTTTTTCCTTAATATAAAGTTATAATGTTCTCCCGTGGAATAGGATTAAATTTCAAGCCATTTTATTCCTTGTGTTTCATTTGTGTTGAGCATGTTCCTACATTTTTTTGAGATTGGATAAATTTTATCTGGAATGGAGGTGATTTGATGTCATAGTTGGGGTATAGGGAATTCTCGGTTCCAAAGATATCAAGTTCACAATTCTCTTCCATTCCAAGTGTTTTGTACCTTGTTCTGTATTGGATATTTTGGATTTCATCTTCTGGATCAGGGCCCCATCTTCTCATATGAATTTTTGTATCTTGATGATATAGGAAAACATATTTTTATTCTATCTTGATACATACCATGATGTCATTGATTTCATCATGGTTTAATGAGTTTCAATCAACTTAAAATCCCAAAAATCATGGCCATCATCATCACCCTTCTGAGAAAAATGAAAATAAAGGATAAGTTTCATTCTTTTCTAAACATAGCACCATGAAGTTTTAATATTTAAATGGTGTAGTTCCAGTTTTGTTCTTCAACTTCAAAACCTTTAGTAAAATGACTTTAATTATTACAATACCACTACTTATTTTAGTCATTTTATTCATTAAACTTTGAAAAAATTAACATTAAACTATATTTTCTTCTCTATTTAATATTTAAAACAATAATTTTGGTATGATATTCTTAAACCAAGATACCATAAATGATGTTTTTATCTCATTTAGATCATGGTACATAACACAAACATCCCAAGACTTTTCAATCACATGATCTTGTCATAAAATCATTAGGATCACCACTGACAAACAATTCCAGAATAAGATTAAATGGGAGAGAAAAAGAATAAAAATAATAAGAACAAGAACACAAGGATTTACATGGTTCAGTAAGAATCCATATGTACCCAAAGAGGTAGAATCATTTCACTAATTTTGGAAGAAAATTATATAGAACACACAACTCTATCACAAACCCCTACTTGAGGATAATATTATAAATCAATATGGTACTACAATAACTTGAATTACTATAGTTCCATATCCACATAGTATCCCAAGCTTCTATGGTACTCATGTAAGTAAATTCCATACTGTTATAATACTTGAGTTAGTAAATTCCACATGGATACAATGTATGTTTTTGGTTTCATCAATCATCTCTACTACAGTGTATCTGAAATTTGGGTTGGGGCCTTATTCCCTGAACCCTCAGCTATGGGGAACTACCCAATAGAAGCCCTGGAAACCTCACCGTAGAGGTTTAACCACATAAGATTCCAGAATGGTGTATAGTAAAGGTCTCTAGAACTTGGTCTAACTTCATCTAATGGATCAGAATGCACCATTCCAACATATCTTCTACAATGTTTCCCATTATGCATGGTACACATTGAAGGGATTTAGAATATATATAATAGTTTGATACATATGTTTTCAAAAAAATCAAACAAATTTGTTTCATAACACTAAATCTGGAATACCATTCCTTGGATTCTCCCAAGGATAATGTATGATATATTTAATCATGAAAAAAATTAAATGAAATTATAAAAATGATATCTCTAGGATATGACATGTTCTTGGCATTCTTTTCTCATCACTGGATCATCATAGCTAAAAGGAACCAAATGAGGAACCCTCTAGATCATCCAAACATGTATCAAATATCCTAATTCATTATTTTTAAACCTTTTGTGTTAGAAAGATAGAGAGTCTAGTGTTTTAAAATTCCTATACAATCACTGGAAGAACACAAACATGATCTGAGAATGAGGAACTGATATGATTTTGTTCTTCTTTTTTATTTCTCTTTATAAACCTTGATAGAAGAAATGGTAGGGCTTAAATTCATGTAAATTATATCCAAAACAATTCATGAGTCTAAAATAAGTTTTTACGCTTAGGTTAAGATCTGTTTCATTTCACTTTAATCATTTAATGATAGTTAGCCTTAAAACCAACCCATTATTTCATAAGCGACAAAGTTAACTCATCATAAGTGTCATGAATATTTCATCACTTACTTATGACACTCATATTTCAAGTGAAGAAACAAAAACCATTAACTCACCTCATTTCTCCAAAATATGTTTACTGAACCTCAAATGATTTATATTCATTTGAAAACCCATTTTTCTCATATTCACTTTTTATACTTAAATAACTTGTGGATTCATTAAGAAATAAATTCAATTCTAATTATTCTAAATTTCAATAACATATAATTGAATTTTTTTATTCATTAACTTGTGATTTTTCACACTCAAACATTTCACCAACCCATGGACATGATGCCCAATTCATCCTAAACTCCTATTCATCCAAATTATTAAAACTTGTGAATACACTATGTGTGGCCCTCTAGACCCTTGTCTCAATAGCAGTGAGTTATACTCATAGGAAAAAAGAGGAATATAGAAATACATCATAACCCCTAAATATATAATGATAAGTCATAACTATGAAAAGATCCTACGAATACTTATTATGTAAAATAATTTCTTTATCTAGTGATATATAATAAGTCGGGATACATACTTAATGTCTCCAACATTCCATGATTTATTTTTTTTATTTCACTAGTATAAAAGGTATTTATAACATCAATATTTTAACATCAACTGTATAAAAACCTATGTAAAATATACTGCATGGGTATTTTTAATGTCAGTTATTAAAATAACTAATGTTAAAAATATTTTCTAGAATATATTTAACATTGGTTCTTAAAATAACCAATGTTAAAAAGGGAATTTTTAATTCTGGTTATTTAAATAACTGGTGTTAAAAAACCAACATAAAAAATGACATAAAACATGTTTTGTACTAGTGTTTGACTGTATTGGATGGAATTTTCCTCATCTACAATGGTCACAGATTTAGTCAAGGCACTATCATCCAATTAAAAGGTTTATAGATATCTTATTTCTATACTCTAAAGTAATAAATCCTATCTTGATCATTCAATCAATTTCATACCACTAATTACGCACCTGATGCAAGATAACTCACCATAAACATAAACTATTATGTTTTTTATCATACATCAAAGTATGATATTAAATGATATACATTGATAAATCTCAATTTGAGATACCAATACACATTCTCATGGATAAGAACATCTAATGACACACAAAACATGTGGTATACCTATTATTGGTCCATCTCTCATTATAGTGACCCATACTTTTCATATATAGATATCACATTTTAATAGATGAATATTCATTATATTATATAACAATCCATTCTAGAATCATATAGTTATAGTGTATTTGGAAACTTGGATACATAAAGTGGTTAATAAATAAACTTCATCTTCTCCCACTAATTTCATCATAATTATCACCCTTCTTAGAAAAAACATACATAATATCTTTCTTCATAACCTGGGGAAATGAATGATAAGAAAGGGTGGTCTTTGATGCTTGGTAAGGGTAAACAAGGGAGATAACAATGATCAATTAAACATAACATGATCATAAGGGTATGAGAACATGGGAATAATATTTTAAAATCATACCCTACATATCATAGATCATAAACTTGAGTCGTGGAATAAATATTAGTAGTTTATAATACATTAATAATAAATTAATCAAATAACATGATCGATGAGAGTATAACATTAGCATAATACATGAGTTTGTGGCATACATATGAGCGTATAATATCATTTCCTTTATAGTCAAGGCTCATTGTTAATACTATCATAGTGGATTGTGTTCACTACCCAAACCATTGTAGTAGTTAAGTTTCACTATCAAGACTATCATAGTAGATTTGGTTCACTTCCCAAACCATCATAGTAGTTAAGGTTCACTCTCAAGACTATCATAGTAGAGGGAGTCCCTTACTGAGTTGGGTTCACTCCTCATTTCAGTCCTATTTATCTTATGAGATATCAATATTTACCTAAAACATTGGAGGTCTATATAATTCCGGTCTAACCCCTCACATAATGAAAATAATATATATGTATTCCAAAATATCATAAAACATTCTTAATACTAGAAACCATGAAAATAAATGGGTTTCATAAACATTTCATAATAGCATGTCCTATGGAAAAGAAATGGGTTTCATAAAAATTTCATCATTTCATCATAGCATAACCCATGAAAAAGCAGGTCTCATAAAAATCGTGTCATCATAAACATAAACCATCCATAGAAATAATAATAATTTCATCCTCGGATCATATCCTCGGTAAATAATAAGTGAATCAATGGTTTTTTTCTTTGATGAATAGAAATACTGTAGAACCCCCGGTTTGAGATATTTAGCCTTTGTTTATGCATTTTTATGTGTTTAAAGTGCATGGAATGAGTTGGGAAGAGTTTGAGAGTGTTTGGAATGGTTTTGGATGAGTTTGGAGGCTTTTAAAGGGGTGCACGGTTTGAGCACGATTAGTGTAAACCGTGCGTATGCTCCAGGAAACCGTGCAGGGGGAGACAGTAGGCTCCACATGGCCTGTGCACAGTTTGACAAACCATGCGAGGAAACCACGCGGACTCTGGATCTCGAGGTAGTGGCATGCGCACGTTTAGCGCATGGTTTTCCAAACCGTGTGGGCTAACCATGCGGCCACTTAAAGTTAGGGTTTTAAAACCCGGTCTCACTAGGGATTGCCTCATTTCACTCCTCTCTTCCTCCCACTCGAGCCTCACTTAGGTTTTTGGGTTCTCAGGGGTTAGGGGTGCTCTCCTACTCATTTTGGAAGCGATTCGAAGGGGTTTCAAGGTGGATTCAAGGTGGTTTCTCCCAGGTAAGTCTCTCCTCTTACTTCTATTGTGTTTTCCCTCTAGATCTACTTCCCCCTCTTTCTTGGTTTTCTAGATCTACACTTTTTGTGTGTAGATATAGGGTTGGTTTGCCTTGGATGGTGATTTTGAGGATTGTTATGGTTAGGTGAGGGGATCTAAAGAGGTGTCGTTTGTGCGTTCTCCAGATTTGAGGTGTGGTTGTTCGTGGGTCGATTTCTCGGGAACCCTAAAGGTAGGTGGCTTCTCTCTCGAATCCACTTGGTTAGAACTAGTGGTTCCTTGTTACAATTAATTTTGTGTGCTTGAAATTAATTGTGTTTTGATGTTCTAAATTGGTGGAAAATTCCTTGGGTGAAGTTTTGGGGATTTTTGGGAAAAAGAGGGTTTTGTGGTGAAATGTTGTTGTTGTGGATTTTAAAATGGAGATTTTAAAATGGGATGTTGTGGTTGATTTGTGAAAATGATTGATAGAAATGGTTTTCAATAAAAGGGTTGTTTATTGAAATAGGGTTTGGCATGGAAAATGGTTTTCAATAAATGGGTGATTTATTAAAGTGAATTGACATGTGATGGAATTGGTTGATTACATGATGTTGTTGTGACCTTGATGGATTATATGCTTGGTTGTGATTGGTTGAATTGTTGTGTGGAATTGGGCGGGAAGTACCATTATAATAAAGGGGGATGGATAGTGGACGGAAGGGCCACCATCAATGATAAGTGGACGGGAAGATCCACTAGTTGTAAATGGGTGAAACGGGTTGGTCAGAAGCGCCACCGTTATGATTGTTTTGTTGTGTACTGCTTTGAAAGATGGAATTGTGGTGATAATGGGTAAATTTTGGAATGGCTATGGATTGTTTGGTTGGCTTTCCCTTGCTTTCTTGGTTTGGGCATGATGGCTCAATAAGGGCATGTTTGGCTTAAAGAAATGTTTGTACTTGTGATTTAATTTATATAAACTATTTTATATAAATGTGCTAACGGTTTTATCCTAGTGGCGTGTGTAGGGAAGTCATTTGGGGAAATCCTACTGAGTTTTAGTACTCACCCCCTACTTTGGCACGTTGTTGTCTTTGCAGATGTTGTGTACTTTGACGTGGGAAAAGGTAAGGCATCAACCTCCTTTAGTGGTGCGTTGTGATGTCTTGGTGGAACTTGGAGCTTAGATCTTGGTGTGGAGCTGTGGTGGTGTCATGGCTCATGGTGTTCTTGTTGAGTCTTCCGCATTGTACTCTGATGTTGTATGGGGTTGTGTTGGAATGTGAGATTATGGATTATCTGGTTGTCTTGGGTAATGTATGAGTTTGGTTTTTTTGACATGCATCATTTAGTTGTGGTTGTTTGGTTGGTTTTGTCTCAAGGGAAAATCGTTCCCCAATTTTTCTCGGAGCCCTCGGCATTTATTTCCATCCTTTAGCGCCTTAGGAACATCTCTTAAGGCCAAGTATCCCTCACCACCTCCTCAAGTCAATGAGGTAGGGGTGGGGTGTTACAAGTGGTATCAGTTTGTTCGGTCCTTTGGAGTTGATTCTCGGATTTGGTGTTGACATTTGTTGTGGTACATTCCTTGAGTCAGGATGGTAGCAAGGCATAGGAATGTTGGAACTTGGAATGTATAGCATAAAAGGACATAGCTAACCCTTTTATGCTAAAATTCAAGTTACCAGGGAGTTTGGTACATAAGTGTTTTGGAGACACTTATAGGCATGGGATATCTCATTGTCGTGGGTGTATCCAATGAGATGAGCACGGCATGCATGGTAGAAATGAATTCCCTATAGGATGCATATTTCATTGGGGTATAATGATTTATGATGTGATAAGAATATGTGAAATTTTAATGTGAATAAATTGGTATTTCAAAAATGGTTTGGTTTTCAAAATGGTGAAACTTGGCACATGTGGAAAAATGTGAACTGGTGGAAAGCCTTGTTGTGATAGTGTTGTGTAATGTGATTTGAAATGGTATTTCATGATGTCTACGGAAGTGAGAATCATGGTTGTTTGTTTTATATTTATAGAAATGGAACCGGGTAGGCATCGTAGAGACCAACTTGAGGAGGCTGCTAAAAATGTGGTTGCACATGAGCCTCAGGTGAACCAGCAGCTGGTGCAAAGTATAGTGCAAGCTTTCCAAGTTGTGGGAAGTGGGAATAAAACAGATGAACCAAGGAATATAGATCATGCGTTTCAGTTTCAAAGGCAGAATCCACCCATCTTCATGGGTGATTCAGAGACAGAAAGGGAAGAAGCATGGTTGAATAGAATGAACAAGATCTTTGAGTTCTTGGGAACGCCGGTAGAGCTGAAAGTGAAGTTTTCCACGTATATGCTGGAAGATCTTGCCCTTCAGTGGTGGGAGTTATTAGTCCAAGCAGGGACGGACCAGGGTGTGACATGGTAAGGCTTTGAGGAATTTTTTAACAAACAATTCTACCCACATACGTTTAGAATTCAGCATACGAATGATTTCTTCATTTTGAAGCAAGAGATGATGTCTGTGACGGAGTATGCAGCTAAGTTTATGAACTTAGTGAGGTTTTCACCCGAGGTGGCGGGTGGCACGTCGTTGAAGGCAAGGATCTTTTAAGCGGGGTTGAGACAAGAAATCTGTTCAAAGATAGCGGTGTTGTGTATAGATGATTACACGGAGATGGTGAATAGAGCCTCGGTGGTTGAGCAGGATCTGTTTGGAACTCCGGGCGGGGGAAGCATGGTGGTACCCATGGGGAATAGTGGGAACTCTAAAGCTGGGTTCAAGCGAAGGAGTGACACTTATTCTCAGGGCGGGAACATGACATATAATCTGACAGCAGGATCGGTAAATCTTCCTCCGAAGCCCCAGAGCAAGCTGGGATGTTTTCAGTGTGGTTCTACAGGCCACATAAAGCGGGATTGTACAGCACAACCTCGAGCATGTCATAATTGCAAGGAGATGGGGCATCTACAACATTATTGTTGGAATTCTCTAAGGTCAGGTGCGCGTGACACTCCTCAGGGATCACAGATGTCGTATGCTTCGACGGGACGGGGGCAGCAGTATACCCCTCGGCAGCAGAGTAAAGTGGGTCATGGTGATTCTCGGAATACCCCGACGCCTCAGCAAAGTAATAAAGAGCAGAGTGTGGCAAGAAAACATGTGTTCGGAGCTGAACAGGTTGTGGTGGATGATCAGTCAAGACCATCCACGGTGCGTGGTACTATTCTTTTAAATTCTACCTTGATGGAAGTGATGTTTGATACGGGTGCTTCACACTCTTTTATTGCTGCATGTGTGGTTGATTTTATGGGTTTAAGGGTAGAAATGATGCCCTCTGATTTGAAACTTCAAACTCCTCTGGGTCAAAGAGAGTTTCGAGCCTTCTTGTGTAGAGAATGTTGTATCATTGTGGGCGAGGTTGAGATAGTGTGGAATTTCTCAATGCTTGAGATGGATGGGTACGATGTAATACTGGGAATGGATTGGCTGGTGTCTTTTAAGGCCCACGTCGATTGTAATACACGTACAGTGGCTTTTACAACACACGATGGCGTTAGACATATCTTTAGAGGATAGAGGCATGAAAGGCAGGGTGCAACAGGTTTTTTGGCACCAGCAGTGGGTACGTTATCATATCAGTTGGCAGTGTTGTCATTGGAATCGGTAGACGGTGTTGAGAAGAGTGTTCTTCCATCATTGGTGGATCAGTTCATGGATGTTTTTCCCAAATAATTCTCTGGGTTACCTCCCGTAAGAGAATTGGAGTTTACAATTGATCTCCTTCCAGGGACCAGTCCTATCTCACTTCCATCTTATCGGATGGCACCAGCTGAGTTGTGGGAATTGAAAGTCTAGTTGGAAGAGTTATAAAACAAAGGGTTTATCTGGCCTAGCACATCTCCGTGGGCAGCGCCAGTGTTGTTTGTGAAAAATGCATATGGAACTTTGAGGCTCTGTGTTGATTATCTTAGACTTAACCAAGTTATGATAAAGAACAAATATTCACTTCCACGAATTGATGATTTGTTCGACCAGTTGAGGGGAGCCCAGTGGTTCTCCAAGATCGACCTCGGGTCGGGATATCATTAATTGCAGGTGAGGAAGGACGATATTCCTAAAACATCTTTTAGAAGTAGATATGACCATTATGAATATGTGGTTATTCCCTTTGGTATAACGAATGCGCCAGTAGTGTTCATGGCATTGATGAATCAGATATTTCAGAGATATCTGGATTCATTTGTGATGGTGTTTGTAGATGATATTCTGGTGTATTCAAAGACAGGGTTGGAGCATGAGTAGCACTTGGAGATAGTGTTGGGGATCTTTAGGGATCATCGGTTGTATGCCAAATTGTCAAAGTGTGACTTTTGGATACAGGAAGTTCATTTTCTTGGCCATGCGATTTCTGAAAGGGGTGTTTCAGTAGATCCAGAAAATATAGAGGTTGTTCTCTCGTGGAAACCGCCAAAGAATGTGTTTGAGATATGGAGTTTCCTTGGTCTATCTGGGTATTATCAGCATTTTGTTCGTGATTTTTCACATTTGGCTTCGCTGATGACAGCATTGACAAGACAGAATGCTCCATTCCAGTGGAATGAACGCCATCAGTGTTTTGAGGGGTTAAAGGGTCATCTTACATCAGCACCAATATTGGTTTTTCTAGAACCAGGAAAAGGGTACATGGTGTATTGTGATGCATCGGGATCATGGTTGGGGTGCGTTCTCATGCAAGGGAATCATGTGGTTGCGTGTGGCTCACGGCAGTTGAGAGCGCATGAGAAGAACTACCCAAATCATGATTTGGAGTTTGTAGAAGTGTTCCATGATTTGAAAATATGGAGTCATTATCTCTTCGGTGATAAATTCACGGTATATACAGATCATAAGAGCTTGAAACACATTATAGCATCCCGCCTTTTTATAACATAAACTTTCATTACATTACACAAAACTGAGGATCTTTAAGGTTTAGTGTCTTGGAAACCAGGAACATAAAACATGAAAACATAAAACGTTCTTCTTAAACACTTGAAAGGCTTCTCCTCATGTTCATCCTAGGTTCATTACTGCATCTCATAACCTGGAGACATACATCAAAAGAAAGGGTGAGCAGAAGGCCCAGTAAGGGAAACAAGAGAAACATTTTACATGTGAACTTGAGATACTTCAATAAGGTCATGAAAAGAACTTTATGGCATGAAAATGAAACCATGAGGCATATCATAATAAAAATAACATTTTTCATAACTTGAAGATGTGGCTACATCATTTAACATAGAAAATAATGAACATATCACCAAGGTCCATCCCCAAGGTGTCATTTAAAAATTACCAAGGTTATTCACCAAGGTATCGTGAAAATTGTAATCTCTAGTGGTTACATAATTACCCAATGCATTGGAGCGCTATCAGGGCGCACCCTTAAATTTGCCTTTTTTATCATGTGATCCACATATATCATCATCAAACATTTCATAAATAACCCATATAGCATAAAATAAATGGGTTTCATTTCATAATCATAACGTTTTAAAAACTTCTTTAAAGACATGATCTTTATGTCACTTTAAAACCCACAGAAAAGGAAGGTGGGTCTCATGTATGTAAATCGCAGAATTTAAAATAGAACATTTTGGTATATATGTGAATACCCATTTAGAAGAAAGAGCGTTGAGTAATCACTTAATAATATAAAATAACTTTAGAAAAATGGAGAGACATTTTGAGACGGAAATTCTGCAGCATAACGGCTATGTTACGAGGTTTTAGAAGACATTAAAAAGAGAGGGAAAATGGGTCAAACATTCATAAATGACCCATAAAACAGTAGATGGACAGAATAAGAAGGATACATGATCATGGTAATGAAATTTCAAGGACATACCATTTGAAATGAAAACATGGAAGGAAGAGAAAAAAAATTAGATTTCTCTTATGAAAGTTCGGCAGCCTAACAGCGTTACTTAAACTTCAACAAAAATGATTTAAAAAGATCAAATAGGGTCTCTCATCATGTGAACATAAGAGTTAAGTATGATAGATATAGAGATAATTCCCCAACATAATTAAAAAGAAACTTGAAAGACTTGACATGAAATTAGAACTTTGAAAAGAATAAGAAGGGTGAAAGAATCCCCTAAAAAAATTCGGCAGCCTAACGGCGCCACTTAAAACTTCAAAATACTGAATTGAAGAGATCAAATGGGGTCTCTCATAATATGAACATAAGAGTACAGTATGATAGATATATAGATCATACCCCAACATAACAAAAAGGAACTTGAAAGAATTGACATGAAAGTAGAACTTCAAAACGAGAAGGGTGAAGAACCACTTAAAAATTCGGCAGCCTAACGGCGCCACTTAAAACTTCAAAATACTGAATTGAAGAGATCAAATGGGGTCTCTCATCATATGATCATAAAATATAAGTATGATAAATTTAGAGATCATACCCCAACATAATAAAAAGGAACTTGAAATACTTTACATGAAAATAGATCTTGAAAAATGAGAAGGGAGAAAGAATCTGTTACAAAAATTTCGGTAGCCTAACGGCGCCACTTAAAACTTCATAAAATGAAATAATGAGAGTAAGAGGGGATCTCTCATTATATGAAAATGAAAATTTAAGTAAGAGGAGTATAAAAGAACATCCTCCAACATTATAACATGGAGCATAAAATGAATGACATAAAAGAGATTACTTGAAATGAAAGAGAGAGGTCGGATCCCTAACCTTAAAAAGTAACTCTTAAACCTCAAAGGTTGGGACCTTGAGGGCTTGGGGGCACCTTGAGAGGACTCCTGTGAGGTATTGAGACCAGAACTTCATTGGGGAAGAGTGGGGAGTCGAATGGATGAGAGGAGGGCTTGGTATTTATAAGGAAAGTGAGGGGACAAGACATTAATGGCAAAGGGACACCTCATTAGTGGTTTTGGAAAAACCATGGGCTTGCACATGGTATTTTCCCATGGTATTGGCCACTTGGGACACCTCATACCTTATCTTACTATTCATAAGTCGAACATATTGATTACAAACTTAATACATCATTTAATGATGTCATTAAGCACCCGTAACTTAAAAACTGTATTTTCACTATTCATCAAAAATTCAACTTTCTCAGAATAATCCCAAAATTTCACCATAACAAAATATCAACGCTCTGATTACAAATATGAACTCCATTTTATAAAAATAATTTTCTAAATATTTTTAATTAAATTTTTAATTAAAAATACTATTCATCGAAAATTCATTTTTTTCAGAAAAATCCCCAAAAATTACCTTAACATAATATCGATGCTCTGAGTTCAAAAATGAAGTCCATTTTATAAAATTAATTTTCTAAATATTTTTAATTAATTTTTTAATTAAAAAGCACTATTCATCCGAAAAAACTAATACTTGAATAATAATTTATGAAACCATTATTTAACCATTTTATTGAATCACATTACTTAATCAAGGTGCCGAGATTATAATAATACTTTCTTTAAGTGAGATTACTAATCCATTTGGACACATTACTAATCCTAATCATAAAATCACTATTCATAATTTACTATTCATCAAAAATCAAGTTGATCTTATTAGACTCTAAATTTCGTACTGAACATAATTGTAGAAGACCATTTTTTGAAAATCATTACACATTTTTAATTATTTAAGTTTTACATAAACATTTTTAAAATATCCTTTTCTAAAATTCATCAAAAATATGCATACTATATTTATCCGGTCATTTGAAAATTCATAAAATTCATCAAAAGAAGAAATCCCAATTTTTATTTAAAACAAAGGATTACACAAGGCAGTTACGATCTCCTTACATAGCCCCTTATCACACCAGCATAGGACCTAAGTGTGAGGTGTGATAAGGTGAGAGAATCCGAGGGAGGCTCGGCCAGCATCGCACGAGTAGTAATTTCTATCAGTTTTAACTTCTCGCGAAGGCGATCCCGTTCTACCTTCATACGATGAAGTTCAGCTTGGGTTTGGTCTAGAGCAAAGCCCAGTGGTGCTACCTCCTTCCCAAGTTCATTTATATGGGCTTCGATCGGTCCAAGACTACTGGGTGAGGCCATCGAGTCTTCTTTCTATATTAATTAACCAAGATTACTTGTATTTAGAGACAATAATCAAAACGTTTAGTTTCCAGCGGTCATATTGACCAATGGTCAAATAACGGTCAAAACCCAACAGTCTCATTTTAATTATACTCATGTTATCAAATGAAAAAATTTTGTTGAGTACAAAAATAAAATAAAAAAAACACATAAAATTAGGAAACAAGATTTATTCAAAATTTCGGGTCGTTACAATATTCCCCCCTTAAGAAATTGCGTCCTCGCTATTTTTAAAATTGGGTTTTGAAATTTCATTGAAAGTTCCACATCGGAAAAGGAGTCAGTAAAACTATTACTTTAAAAGAAAGAAAGGGAAGTACAAAGGCCACCCGAGATAACCCACACTAGGATTCCATGTAGGAAAAAATGGACATGGAAGAAAAACAAAGGGTCAAGTTCTGAGAGAGAGTGATAGAGAACGTGATTAGGAGAAAGTTAACCATAAGAAAATCCCAAACTTACGATGTGTGTAAATGGTCTTTGATTACCTAGTAGGAAACGTAAACCGACAACGTTTTTGTTTTACGTTCCTTTTCATAATTTTGAGGAATTCATTTACTACATAAAACAAAAACATAAGAAAATATATCTACCTTCAAGTATAGTTTCATCCTTTAATAATTCTCTACCAAAACTAATCTTTTCTCCAAAAGATGAGAATTTAAAACTACTTGGTCTCATCGAAACACAAGAATCATCTTCTAGAGAATCACATAATCCACAAAAGATTTAACTATCTATTTCTTCTATCTTTAAACATTATCCTAAAAACAGAAAGGGTAAGGTAAAACAACTCTTCAAAAAGAAAGAATCCCATAGGAAGGGAAACTATTTTTAAATCTTCTAAGTTCCATGGTACTACCCAAATTTCATCATAGACCATCCCATAAATAACGGTCCTTAAAATTCCTCCAAATAAACCAAACTAAGATTGAAACCCAAATACAAGAGGGATTTGATAACATAGTCTTCCAAAACAACTTCATTGTTCATCTCCAAACAACATCAACCACACCTAACATCTTATAACAAAAGTAGCTAACCTAAACATATTTTACCCAAGAAAGGTTAATCATTTCCATAAGTAACCTAAATTACCATAAGTTCTCCTTAAATTCATCGATTCTTCAAAATATAAGTCAACCTTACTCCTCAATGAAAATACCATAGTAATCTATTTACCTTGATCAAATAGGGTCCCCAAAATAGTGAACGTCTTCCAAAATAATAATCATCTTTTAATCCCCTAATCATCTCTGTCTTATTAATACGAAAATAATCACATTTCCTATCACATTGGTTTTTGGGACATGTTCTTCCATTTCCCACCATTAACTAAGAATAGAAAGAATAATTAGGGGCTTAAATACTTAGCTTACAGCATATAAGGATAACTTGTAGAAGAAAAGTGTACCCTAACTTGTGATCCCCTAGGTTTCAAACTAGGTTATCCATGATCATATATTCTTATGTGAATATTTATTTTATTTTATCTTTGTTCCTTTAGTAATGGTTCATACTAAGCTTATGAATTTACCAAAGCATATCCCCCAGGAGTGTCGTAACCAAGAGTGCAGCAAGGCCCGTTTTCGTGTACCAGTTCCCTTTCGAGTCTAGCTCAAAGAGGTGTTTTCAGGTTTTACCCCTATGTACATCTGTGCCAGAGCCACCTCTACCTGCTCGTATCCAGACAGGGATGTATTTTCTTGGAAACCCCTTACTCAATACTCACAAAAATACCAGGAAGATTTCCTATATTTAAACTTTTCTATAGGGTTCTTCCTAGAGTTTTCATATCCTAATTTCCACAAATAACTAAACCATCCTTTGATACCAACTATAGAATCCCGCCTTTTTATAACATAAACTTTCATTACATTACACAAAACTAAGGATCTTTAAGGTTTAGTGTCTTGGAAACCAGGAACATAAAACATGAAAACATAAAACATTCTTCTTAAACACTTGAAAGGCTTCTCCTCATGTTCATCCTAGGTTCATTATTGCATCTCATAACCTGGAGACATACATCAAAAGAAAGGGTGAGAAGAAGGCCCAGTAACGGAAACAAGAGAAACATTTTACATGTGAACTTGAGATACTTCAATAAGGTCATGAAAAGAACTTTATGGCATGAAAATAAAACCATGAGGCATATCATAATAAAAATAACATTTATCATAACTTGAAGATGTGGCTAAATCATTTAACATAGACAATCATGAACATATCACCAAGTTCCATCCCCAAGGTGTCATTTAAAAATTACCAAGGTTATTCACCAAGGTATCGTGAAAATTGTAATCTCTAGTGGTTACATAATTACCCAATGCATTGGAGCGCTATCAGGGCGCACCCTTAAATTTTCCTTTGTTATCATGTGAGCCACATATATCATCATAAAACATTTCATAAATAACCCATATAGCATAACATAAATGGGTTTTATTTCATAATCATAACGTTTTAAAAACTGCTTTAAAGACATGATCTTTACGTCACTTTAAAACCCACAGAAAAGGAAGGTGGGTCTCATGTATGTAAATCGCAGAATTTAAAATAGAACATTTTGGTATATATGTGAATACCCCTTTAGAAGAAATAGCGTTGAGTAATCACTTAATAATATAAAATAACTTTAGAAAAATGGAGAGACATTTTGAGACGGAAATTCTGCAGCATAACGGCTATGTTACGAGGTTTTAGAAGACATTAAAAAGAGAGGGAAAATGGGTCAAACATTCATAAATGACCCATAAAACAGTATATGGACAGAATAAGAAGGATACATGATCATGGTAATGAAATTTCAAGGACATACCATTTTAAATGAAAACATGGAAGGAAGAGAAAAAAAATTAGATTTCTCTTATGAAAGTTCGGCAGCCTAACGGTGTTACTTAAACTTCAACAAAAATGATTTAAAAAGATCAAATAGGGTCTCTCATCATGTGAACATAAGAGTTAAGTATGATAGATATATATATAATTCCCCAACATAATTAAAAAGAAACTTGAAAGACTTGAAATGAAAGTAGAACTTTGAAAAGAATGAGAAGGGTGAAAGAATCCCCTAAAAAAATTCGGCAGCCTAACGGCGCCACTTAAAACTTCAAAATACTGAATTGAAGAGATCAAATAGGGTCTCTCATCATATGAACATAAGATTCAAGTATGATATATATAGAGATAATACCCCAACATAACAAAAAGGAACTTGAAATAATTGACATGAAAGTAGAACTTCAAAACGAGAAGGGTGAAGAACCACTTAAAAATTCGGCAGCCTAACGGCGCCACTTAAAACTTCAAAATACTGAATTGAAGAGATAAAATGGGGTCTCTCATAATATGATAATAAAATATCAGTATGATAAATTTAGAGATCATACCCCAACATAATAAAAAGGAACTTGAAATACTTTACATGAAAATAGATCTTGAAAAACGAGAAGGGAGAAAGAATCCGTTACAAAAATTTCGGCAGCCTAACGGCGCCACTTAAAACTTCATAAAATGAAATAATGAGAGTAAGAGGGGATCTCTCATTATATGAACATGAAAAGGGAAGTAAGAGGAGTATAAAAGAACATCCTCCAACATTATAACATGGAGCATAAAAGGAATGACATAAAAGAGATTACTTGAAATGAAAGAGAGAGGTCGGATCCCTAACCTTAAAAAGTAACTCTTAAACCTCAAAGGTTGGGACCTTGAGGGCTTGGGGGAACCTTAAGAGGACTCCTGGGAGGTATTGAGACCAGAACTTCGTTGAGGAAGAGTGGGGAGTCGAATGGATGAGAGGAGGGCTTGGTATTTATAGGGAAAGTGAGGGGACAAGACATTAATGGCAAAGGGACACCTCATTAGTGGTTTTGGAAAAACCATGGGCTTGCACATGGTATTTTCCCATGGTATTGGCCACTTGGGACACCTCATACCTTATCTTACTATTCATAAGTCGAACATATTGATTACAAACTTAATACATCATTTAATGATGTCATTATGCACCCGTAACTTAAAAACTGTATTTTCACTATTCATCGAAAATTCAACTTTCTCAGAATAATCAAAAAATTTCACCATAACAAAATATCAACGCTCTGATTAAAAATATGACCTCCATTTTATAAAAATAATTTTCTAAATATTTTTAATTAAATTTTTAATTAAAAACACTATTCATCGAAAATTCATTTTTTTCAGAAAAATCCCCAAAAATTACCTTAACATAATATCGATGCTCTGAGTTCAAAAATGAAGTCCATTTTATAAAATTAATTTTCTAAATATTTTTAATTAATTTTTTAATTAAAAATCACTATTCATCCGAAAAAACTAATACTTGAATAATAATTTATGAAACCATTATTTAACCATTTTATTGAATCACATTACTTAATCAAGGTGCCTAGATTATATTAATACTTTCTTTAAGTGAGATTACTAATCCATTTGGACACATTACTAATCCTAATCATAAAATCACTATTCATAATTTACTATTCATCAAAAATCAAGTTGATCTTATTAGACTCTAAATTTCGTACTGAACATAATTGTAGAAGACCATTTTTTGAAAATCATTACACATTTTTAATTATTTAAGGTTTACATAAACATTTTTAAAATATCCTTTTCTAAAATTCATCAAAAATATGCATACTATATTTATCCGGCCATTTGAAAATTCATAAACTTCATCAAAAGAAGAAATCCCAATTTTTATTTAAAACAAAGGATTACACAAGGCAGTTACGGTCTCCTTACATAGCCTCTTATCACACCGGCATAGGACCTAAGTGTGAGGTGTGCTAAGGTGAGAGAATCCGAGGGAGGCTCGGCCAGCATCGCACGAGTAGTAATTTCTATCAGTTTGAATTTCTCGCGAAGGCGATCCCGTTCTACCTTCATACGATGAAGTTCAGCTTGGGTTTGGTCTAGAGCAAAGCCCGGTGGTGCTACCTCCTTCCCAAGTTCTGTTAGATGGGCTTCGATCGGTCCAAGACTACTGGGTGAGGCCATCGAGTCTTCTTTCTATATTAATTAACCATGATTACTTGTATTTAGAGACAATAATAAAAACGTTTAGTTTCAAACGGTCATATTGACCAATGGCCAAATAACGGTCAAAACCCAACAGTCTCATTTTAATTATACTCATGTTATCAAATGAAACATTTTTTTTGAGTACAAAAATAAAATAAAAAAACACATAAAATTAGGAAACAAGATTTATTCAAAATTTCGGGTCGTTACACACATTTTCTCACAAAGTTATTTGAACTTGAGGAAAAGGAGATGGATGGAATATCTCTAGATGTTTGATTTTGACTTGATGTACACACTGGGTAAGGGAAATTTGGTGGCGGATGCATTAAGTAGGAAATCATATGCTCAGATGGTGAAATAGGCATTGGACCAGTGGAAGTTGATGTTGGTTATAGCTGATATGCGGTTAGAATGTGAGGACCAGGGTGATAGAGCGGTCTTCTTTCCAGTTTTGTTGATTCCTGACTTTGTTGGCCTGTTTTGAGAGGCACAGATATCTGATTCTGAGTGTGTGACCATGGGGTCAAGACTCAATGGTGGGGAGACCATTGAGGGTTGGAAACTGAATGGAGATTTAGTTTTGTATTTTCGGAATCGGATGGTAGTACCAGTTACTTGTCAGGAGGATCTTCTCAGGGCATATCATAATTCTAGGTGGGTTGTTCATCCTGGAATTCAGAAAATGTATAAAGTGTTGAAAGCTTTGTTCTGGTGGGCTGGTATGAAAAGAAGTGTGGATGAGTTTGTTTCGAGATTCTTGACTTGTCAGCAGGTCAAGGCAGAGCATCAGAGGCCAGCAGGAATGTTGCAGTCATTATCAATCCTTCTTTGGAAGTGGGAGAAGATAGCAATGTATTTTGTCATAGGTCTCCCAAGAATAGTCAGAAATCATGATTCCATTTGGGTGATAGTGGATCGGCTAACGAAGTCGGTCCATTTCATCTCGATTCGTGAATCTCATACGGTGGAGGATCTGTCCAAAATATATATCCAGGAGGTTGTAAAGAGGCATGGTGTTCCAGTTTCGATTGTATTAGATAGAGATCCGAGGTTTACAACTCATATCTGGAAATCCTTACAGCAAGCCCTTGGAACGCAGTTGACAATGAGTACGGTGTATCACCCTCAGACAGATGGTCAATCCAAGAGGATGATACAAACTCTGGAGGATATTTTTCGGCCTTGTGTCATGGATTTTGGTGGCTCATGGGAGGTGTACTTGTCGTTGGTTGAGTTCTCTTACAATAACATTTATCATGAATCCATACAGATGGATCCGTTTGAAGCATTGTATGGGCGGTCATGTCGTTCTCCACTATGTTGGGTGGAAACGGGTGAGTCTTCAATGGTTGGACTAAGCCTTGTCCAGGAGACCACGGAGAAGATCAAGTTGATCATAAAAATAATAGAGACAGCCCAGTGTCATCAGAAATCATATGTGGATCATCATTGATGACCGTTGTCGTTCGAGGTGAGTGATCATGTTTTCTTGAGAATCTCTCCTAGGTTGGGACATCATCGGTTTGAGAAGTAGGGAAAGTTATCTCTAAGGTATATTGGGCCTTTTGAGATTCTTAATCGGATTGGTGAGGTGGCTTATCATTTGTCTTTTCCACCATGGTTTAGTTCGGTGCACAATATGTTCCATGTGTCGCAGTTGAAAAAGTATCAGCTAGATAGTGACCATGTAATTCGTTGGGATCATGTTGAGCTAGAACCGGATGCTTCGTTGGTTCACATGCCTATGTAGGTTTTAGATAGGCAAGAGAAAGTATTGCGTGGTAAAAGAATCGGTTTAGTTCGTGTTTTGTGGCAACATGGTCAAATTCAAGAGGATACTTGGGAGTGGGAGAAGGAGATGGTCGAGCAGTGGCCCGAGCTCTTTCGGCAAAGGTTCACTACTTTACGAGGATGGAAAGTCCAATGGTGGGGAGAATGTAGCACCCCTAGTTTGAGTTATGTAGCCTTTTTTATGCATTTTTATGTGTTTAAATTGCATGGAATGAGTTGGGAAGAGGTTGGGAGTGTTTGGAATATTTTTGGATGAGTTTGGAGGCTTTTAAAGGGGTGCACGATTTGATCACGGTTAGTGTAAACCGTGTGTATGCTTTAAGAAACCGTGCATAGGGAGACAGTAGGCTCCACATGGCTTGCACACGGTCTTCCAAACCATGCGAGGAAACCGTGAGGACTCTGGCTCTCGAGGCGGTGGCATGCGCACGGTTAGCGCACGGTTTTCCAAACCGTGCGGCCACTTAAAGTTAGGGTTTTAAAACCCGGGCTCACTCAGGATTACCTCATTTCACTCCTCTCTTCCTCCCACTCGATCCTCACTCAGGTTTTTGGGTTCTCAGGGGTTAGGGGTGCTATCCCACTCATTTTTGAAGTGATTTAAAGGGGTTTCAAGGTGGATTCAAGGTGGTTTATTCTGGGTAAGTCTCTCCTCTTGCTTCTCTTGTGTTTTCCCTCTAGATCTACTTCCCCCTCTTTCTAGGTTTTCTAGATCTACACTTGTTGTGTGTAGATATAGGATTGGGTTTTCCTTGGATAATGATTTTGAGGCTTGTTATGGTTAGGGGAGGGGATCTAGAGAGGTTTCGGTGGTTCGTTCGTCGGATTTGAGGTGCGGTTGTTCGTGGGTCGATTTCTTGGGAACCCTAAAGGTAGGTGGCTTCTCTCTTGACTCTACTTCATTAGAACTAGTGGTTACTTGTTACAATTAATTTGTTATGCTTGAAATTAATTGTGTTTTGATGTTCAAAATTGGTGGAAAATCCCTTGGGTGATGTTTTGGGGATTTTTGGGAAAAAGAGGGTTTTGTGTTGAAATGTTGTTGTTGTGGATTTTAAAATGGAGATTTTAAAATGGGATGCTATGGTTGATTTTTGAAAATGATTGATAGAAATGGTTTTTAATAAAAGGTTTGTTTATTGAAATAGGGTTTCGCATGGAAAATGGTTTTCAATAAATGGGTGATTTATTGGAGTGAATTGACATGTAATGGAATTGGTTGATTACATGATGTTTTTGTGACCTTGATGGATTATATGCTTGGTTTTGATTGGTTTAATTATTGTGTGTAAGTGGGTGGGAAATACCACTATAATAAAGGGGGATGGATAGTGGACGGAAGGGACACGATCAATGATAAGTGGACGGGAAGAGCCACTAGTTGTAAATGGGTGAAACGGGTTGGACGGAAGCGCCACTGTTGTGATTGTTTTATTGTGTACTTCTTTGAAAGATGGAATTGTAGTGCTAATGGGTAAATTTTGTAATGGTTGTCGCTTTTTTGGTTAGATTTCCCTTGGTTTCTTGGTTTGGGTGTGATGGCTCGGTAAGGGCATGTTTGGCTTATGGAAATGTTTGTACTTGTGATTTAATTTATATAAACTATTTTATATAAATGTGCTAACGGTTTTATCCTAGTGGCATGTGTAGGGAAGTCATTTGGGGAAATACTACTGAGTTTTAGTGCTCACCCACTACTTTGGCATGTTGGTGTCTTTGTAGATGTTGTGTACCATGACATGGGAAAAGGTAAGGCATCAACCTCCTTTAGTGGTGTGTTGTGATGTCTTGGTGGAACTTGGAGCTCAGAGCTTGGTGTGGAGCTGTGGGGGTGTCATGGCCCGTGGTGTTCTTGTTGAGTCTTACGCATTGTACTTTGATGTTGTATAGGGTTGTGTTGTCATGTGAGATTATGGATTATCTAGTTTTCTTGGGTAATGTATGAGTTTGGTTTTGTTGGCATGCATCATTTAGTTGTGGTTTTTTGGTTGGTTTTGTCTCAAGGGAAAATCGTTCCCCAATTGTTCTCGGAGCCCTCATCATTTATTGCCAACCTTTAGCACATTGGGAACATCGCTTAAGGCCAATTAACCCTCACCGCCTCCTCAAGCCAATGAGGTAGGGGCGGGGTGTTACAAATACCATTATAATATCATTAAAACAATCTTGAGGAAAATACCCTTTCCACTTTGAAAATCACTTTTTAAAAACTAAAATTTCACAAAAATATTGTGAAAATAAATTTCTTTGAAAATATCCTTAGAAACTTATAAAGTGATATTTATAGTATTGAGTGGTTATGATAGTATAAAATTCTATTCATGTTGTATAAGTTAAAAGAAAACATTCCTTTCACATTTTTTGTAAAGAGTCAAAAATACCTTATTCGGAAAATGAAAGAATAATATTTTTAAACCATTGTTTAAAAATTCAATAATGGGTAAAAATGAATTTAAATAATAATTTTAGAATAATAAAAACCTTCTTTAATGTTTTTAGAAAATGTAGAAATGGAAGAAAAAGGGTTTTCAATCAAAGAGATAAATAAAGTCGATTTTTGTTAAAAATAATTTTTCAGCCTCTTGAGAACTTAAGGTGGGGAAAAACGAAATTAAAAAAATTATTTTCAAGAAATAACCAGAGTATAATAAAATTTGTGAGTTTCTTGAGAGTTATATCATAATATTTCATCATCAAATACTTAATCATAAACAATCTCGATAAACAATGAGATTGTAACATAAAAAACATTATTGCTTTAGTATCATTTGAATCATAAGCCCCATAAAAGAAATATCATTGGATGGATATGAAAATCCCCATAACTTTCATAATGATAATCATAAAATAGATTCATGATCAGTATATACACCACATAAAAGAAACAAGTGGTGAATATGTCATATGTCTCACAGAGATAAAAGTGAGACGAAAATCCTTTACCTCGAGTTTGACTTACTTCGACAGTGCTCAATACTCCTCTATAATAAAATTAAATTTATTATACTTTTATAACAGAATAATTTAAATACTTATAATATTATATATTACCATTTTATAACATTTTATCACCCATTAATCAATAATTCCTTATTAAAATCATCTTTTTCTTGTGTTAACTATTTCATTTATCATGAGAATTTCAGTTCGTTATTTCTATTCCTTGTACTTTGATCATGGTTTAATCATATCCAGGATGTTAATAATGATAAAAATATTATATATATATATATATATATCCATTATATACATATTTAGTATCATTTATAAATGATAGAGATAGAAAAATGAATTGCACCGTTCATAGAGACGGTAGGTCGTATATACGCATGAATGTTGTTTTCATTTTTCAATGGATGGAAAGAAACAAAGGTAAATGATAAAGAAAATTTATATAATAATAATCATATATATCATATATATTCATTAAATTCATCCTTATTACTATACAAGTAAAACAAAAATGAAAAATGAATCACATCGCTTCGTGGATATGGTATTCCACACGTACGCACGAGTGACGTTATCATTTTCCAACAGTTTGTAAGGTAAGAAGGTAGATGTGATATTATAATTAAATAAGTATAATTTTATCATAATTATATTATATAAACATTAAATCCATCATAATAACCATCCATTAAATATGGGGGTGTAAAATGAATTGTATCGCTAAGTGGAGACGGTAAATCGTATGTACGCACATGCGATACTTTCACTTTCCATTTGATATAAATAGGGTGAATGAAGGTGGTTTAATAACCATAACAACATTTCAGTATATTGAGGATACTGAAGTTATTATTTTATGAATAATATAACAAATTCAAAGGAGTTCAAAGAATAGTTTAAAAGAAAGTGATTGGTTAATGCGATTACCTCTTCTTTGAAACAACTCCTTTAAATATCCTCTTAAGGGCCCTATAGTTGGTATTTTAGGAATACCAACACCTCTAAAATGTGGATAAGGAAGTTTATAAGGTATTTTGGTAGGGTATTTTCAATTTATAAGGCTAAAAAGGTGTGAATAAGTGAGAGGAGGAGGTGACCTATAATAATTGAGGGGAGGGGCACTTTTGTAATTTCATACAAGATTAAAATATAACAAATTCATTCTCAAGAAAGGGTTATAAATGATACTAAATATGTATATAATGGATATATATATATATAATATTTATATGTTTAATTGGTGTTTTAAACCTTATCTTTTGGTTTAACCCCTTAGTTAACCTATTTTAACATTAACCACGATAACATCTTATTCACTAAAAAAGGGTTATAATTTTACATATATGGTTAAAATTGGATCATAAATTTCCAAGGCATAATATTTTATACCATAAATTATTTTCCTTATCCTATTTAAATATTTTTATGATTTTTAAATAATTTAATAAAATAGTATTTTGATAAAATATCATTAATGTCAATTTTGACACTATTCACTTAATTTGACTTAAAAGGCATAAATAAAAGTTGGAATTCGAGTATAATCCTTTAAAAAAATATTTCATATAAATATATAAAATTTATTGAAAATTATAACTCATTCAAATTATATTACTTTTAATATTTTTAAAATCATTTATCTTATTTTTCTATTAATTGAAGAAATACTGCATCAGTGTTACATAAGCATTTAAGGTAATTATATAATTTATAAAAATTATAAATAAATTACCATCACGAATATAATTTCATTTTACACAAAATAACCATTTATATTCTTTAATCATTTTATTTTTTCCCTATATGAACACATAATAGATATTTAAAAGTAATAGAGTGACATTTTGTATTTTTCTTTTCTTAAAATTATGTAGGTAATTTTCATGGAAAAGTGTCCATTAAACAAATAAATTTATATTATAAGGTGTTAAGAGTTCAATTAAAATAATCCAATAATAATTATAATGAAAATTTGTGGCCTTATCAGTTATTTTTAACCTAGATTAACCTGATTTACCCTTTAGCGAGTTGATAAATTTTACCAAGGTTACTATTCATATTGACCAAAAATAAAAGGGGTCTATTTACAAAATTTTAACCTTTTTATTCCACATATTGAATCCATTTAATCAAATTAAATATCTATAAATGGAATAAATTAATTTTAAAATTTGTTCACAAAACGCGACAAAAATCACTTTTTAGAAAAAAAACATTTTTAAGCACAAAAATGGATTCACGCCTAGGAAAAATATTAGATAAATTTTAAATAATTTGATTGAATATAATATATATATATATATATATTTAAAATCATTCACCAATAGTAATTAATTTAATTTATTAAGATAAAAATACATTCCGTGCAAAAAAACAATTATTCATAAAAACATATTTTTTATTTCCAAATGATTTTTATTTTTATTTATAATTAATTGATAACCAATTAATTCATTCTATAAATATTTGAATATACATTTTTAATAATTTGGTTAGTCATATTCGTGCCTGTCAATACAATGTCTAGGCGGTAACTGTCAAATAATAATATTTTAATAGTATATCGTGGTTTGTTTAAACTCGATATTTTGTAACGAGAGATATTGAAGAAATAAATTATTTAAAGAGAAATATATTATAAAATATCAGGGTGTTACATTCTACACCCCTTAAAATGAATTTTACCCTTGAAATTCATCACTCTGATAAAAATAAATGAGAATATCTCGGTTTCATTACATCCTTGGGTTCCCATATAGCTTCTTCAAATTTCTAATTTATTTAGAGAACTTTCACCAAGTGAGTAGTCTTGGTCTGTATAACTTTATCTCTATGATCCAAAATTTTTACTGGTTGTTCTTCATAATAAAGATCATACTTCAGCGGTATGACCTCTGAGTTCAATTCATGTGATAGATTAGGTATTTACTTTGTCAAGAGAGATACATAGAATATGAACTGAACTTGAGAGAGCTTCAGTGGAAGTGTTAAGTGATAAGTTATCATCCCTATTTGATCAATAATATCAAAATGGACAATATAACTAGGGCTCATATTTACCTTCTTTTTGAATATCATAACCTTCTTGCATATATAAATTCACAAAAAAAACATTTTTACCAACATCAAATTATAGATCACGTCAATGATTATTAGTATAAATTTTCTATCAACTATGATAAGAATTTATGTGTTGTTAATGGGTCTAGATTTATTTGTTATTTCCTCATCTATCTCAGGTCCCAATAGATTTATTTCTCTAACTTAATCCCAGTGGGTTTGAGTTCTATAATTCTTTCCATTGAGGGATTCATAAGGAGTCATCTGAATTCTTGATTGAAAGCAATTGTTGTAGAAAAACTCAACTAGAGGAAGGTGTTGATCTCAACCACCTTTGAACTTCATAGAACAAGATCTCAGCAAATCCTATAGGGTTTTAATTGTTATCTCAAATTGACCATCTATTTTAGGATGATACGCAGTGCTGAAACTCAACTCTATATCTAGAGTTTGTTTAAAACTTCATCAGAACTTTGAGGTAAACCTCATATCTCAATCAAATACAATAGAATGTGGTACTCAGTAAAACCTTACCACTTCCTTAATGTATATTCTTGTAATATGATTAAGATATAAGTCTTATCTGGTGGCAATGAAGTGTTTTGACTTTATAAGGTGATCAGCTACAACCCAAATGTCATTATTTCCCTTAGAGGTTTTGGGGAGTTCAGTGACAAAGTCCATGGTGATGTTTTCTCATTTTCATTCTGATATGGTTAGTGGTTGTAACATCCCCTTAAACTTTTATATCTCATCCTTAACTGTCTTACATACCAAACACTGTGATATAAGCTCTGTAATATCTATATTCATTTCATCCCACTAGAAATACTCTTTCATATCTCTGTACATCTTCATACTTCTAGTATGAATAGAGAATGGTGAACTGTGAGACTCCTCTAAAAAATATTTCTTCAAATATAGATTGGAAGTAACACATACATGGTTCCTAAACCTTATCATTCTATCATAATAAAGGTTAAACTTGGGAACATTTCTGACCTTCTTTTGTAGTTCTACGTCTTCCTTTTGTACCACTTTAATCTTAACTTGGATAAATGGTTGAACACACATTTGAGAAAGATAATATTTCTACCTGTCCTTCAAGATTTCAAGATCAAAACTTTGTAAATCCAAAAATAATCTTTAATTAACTCCAACCATATTATTCAGTGCATATTCAACTCTTTCTATGTGAAAATATACTTTAAAGTTTTATGATCATTATATGTGAAATCTTGTTACCAATCTGATAGGTATGTCTTTAAACTTGTTGTGGTTTTCCCTTTTCGTTAATTGGGTATGTTTGAAAAGGAATTAGGAGGATACTTGTGATGGTGAAGTCATAGATTTGTTTTACTCTTAGCTTTAACCAGTAGGCTGCATGAGGTTTTCACATAGTGTAACTGGGTTACAATGGTTTTTGGGTGTATACCATGATAAGGGTTCATTCCATAATATGTTACACAATGTGATGAGTTTTTACATGTCGTGAGTTAATTAAATATTGGTTTTTAATTCGAAGCAATAGTTTTTTCAGTGATTACCAAATTTAACTATTTCACGATGTGTAATGGGATTACACGTCATGTAATAACTCACTTGTCAGTTATATGAAGGAAACATGGCTGAAATTCCCACTTTTTCTCCTCTCCATATTCATTTCTCTTGACCCAAAACCTTCTTTGGGAAATCTTGTAGCTTTCCAACCCTTCCAAGTCCTTTCTTTCGGCATTTGATCATCATTGCGTTGGCAGTGTGAATTCCTGAGTAAGCGTTCTCCCTTTTTCTTCATCTCTTTCTCTTTATCCTCCTTGGGGTTTAATAGATCATTCTGAAATTGATGGATCTATACTCTCTGTTTCTAGATATTGTTTCTAGGTTTATTTTTAAGGTCTTTTTCAACTTCCTTCTCATTGGAGGGTTTCGTTGTGGGCATTGAGTTTCCGTGAAAAAGGTCAGTGGTTCTATTCCGCTTGGACAAATTTATTAAACTTAAGTTTCTTGATTTATTTCAGTTTTTTATTTAAATTTAATTGTTTGAAATTTATTTCAATTTAATTTGATAAAAACAAAAATTCTAGTGAATTGGGAGGTTTGAAATGGTTTTGGAAAGAAATTGAGAAAACCCCCAATTCTTTTGAATTGGGGTATGTTTGAAAATGGATGGAAATGGTTTCAATTTAATTGATAAATTTTAATTATTGAAATAGAATTGGTAGAATTTTTTAAATTTTGAAAATGGATTAAAATGTTTTGATAGAAACCCAGTGGTTTTATCTTATTAAAGAGGAGTGTTTTTTATTAGAACATGTTTTGGTTTTAAATGGAAAATTGGAATTGAAATAAAAGAATGGGATTTAATTGTATTTTAATCAATCTTAAAATAAATTTCCCATCATTGATTGTGTAAGAGTACGTGTAATCCTTAGGTATTTTATGAATTATTTGGGCACACTCTACAATTATAAAATGTTCTAAAACATAAATGCAGTAGGTCGCATCCCTGATGGGGTAGTGACAATTCTTCTTTGGCCAGTGTCATAGGGAAGTGTGTATACACATATTTTCATGATCACTTAGAGAGTACATAGTCCTATATCCTGGAACTTTCATACCTATCTGTTTGATGACTATGTTTCTCACTTTTTTATATTTGAGATATAAATGTATTCCTATATTGTTAAACTATTTTATATTCCCTTCTGAATTTATATAAAATGTTTTATTTAAGACATTGTTTTAGAAATATTTCATCACTTGTAAATTAAATCACGATCTTTAAGTATTTTCCATCATTTGAACTGTATAGCATGAATTGTTTAAATATTTTTCAAATATCAAACCTATTTATTTTGAAATTTTAAGGAATTAATTTGGTTAATCTATTATGAGAATCTATTGTGGAATACTCGATGAGACCCTACTAGGATTTTTAGCTCACACCATACCTATTCCTTTAGGTGTTTGTATATTATCTCCTTCCAGGTTTGAGTAGGGGGAAAGGATCTCTTGGAGGTGGATCGAGCTGTTGAACCGTGGACTTGGTGAGTTGTGTCCTTAGGGACTTGGGTTGTTTTACCCTATTTTGGTACTTTGGTTATAATACTTTGGGATTATTTATACCTTGTTGTATTCTAGTACACTAATGTGAGTGGAGTTTCTTTTAATATTCATATCATCTTGTTTCTTTTACTTCCACATTGTTTGTGGAAAAATAATTCTCAATTTTAGTTTGTATGATGCCAGGTGCTAGTAACCAACCCATGGGGATTGGGAATGACTTTAGGGATATGTCAGGGTGGGCTCAATTATCAAGTTACCAGGTTACCTAGGAAAGTTCATGATAAAATGGTATCAGATCTCCAGGTTGAGATTTTATCTTAAATTCAGTATGCACTTGTGAAATCTTATCGGGAATTAGGAGGTAGTTACGATTGAGTGCCAAGACATCACTCACCACAAAGAACCTTATGTCACCAAGGGTGACTAGGGAAATACCTATTTTGGATTAGTTATAGTATTTCCCCTATTTTGATTTGGATATAGTGGAATCCAAATCTTTTTTGTTATTTCTATTGGGATTAATTTCCCTTGTTTCTCTATTTGAGAATTATATAATGTCTTCAATGTTGTTTGTTGATGTTATGTAGCATCATTCCTCTCGGAAGATGTATGAATCAGGTCTAGGGTTTGGCATGGAAAATGGTTTTCAATAAATGGGTGATTTATTGAAGTGAATTGACATGTAATGGAATTGGTTGATTACATGATGTTGTTGTGACCTTGATGGATTATATGCTTGGTTTTGATTGGTTGAATTGTTGTGTGGAATTGGGTGGGAAGTACCACTATAATAAAGGGGGGTGGATAGTGGACGGAAGGGACACCATCAATGATAAGTGGAAGGGAAGAGACGCTATTTGTAAATGGGTGAAATGGGTTGGACGGAAGCGCCACCATTGTGATTGTTTTGTTGTGTACAGCTTTGCAAGATGGAATTGTGGTGCTAATGGGTAAACGTTGGAATGGTTGTGGGTTGTTTGGTTTGATTTCCCTTGGTTTCTTGTTTTAGGTGTGATGGCTCGGTAAGGGCATGTTTGGCTTATGGAAATGTTTGTACTTGTGATTTAGTTTATATAAATTGTTTCATATAAATATGCTAACGGTTTTATCCTAGTGGTCTATGTAGGGAAGTCATTTGGGGAAATCCTACTGAGTTTTAGTACTCACCCTCTGCTTTGGAACGTTGGTGTCTTTGCAGATGTTGTGTACTATGACATGGGAAAAGGTAAGGCATCAACCTCCTTTAGTGGTGCGTTGTGATGTCTTGGTGAAACTTGGAGCTCGGAGCTTGGTGTGGAGCTGTGGTGGTGTCATGGCTCGTGGTGTTCTTTTTGAGTCTTCTGCATTGTACTCTGATGTTGTATGAGATTGTGTTGGCATGTGAGATTATGGATTATCTGGTTGCCTTGGGTAATGTATGAGTTTGGTTTTGTTGACATGCATCATTTAGTTGTGGTTGTTTGGTTGGTTTTGTCTCAAGGGCAAATCGTTCCCCAATTATTCTCAGAGCCCTCAGCATTTATTGCCAACATTTAGCGCCTTGGGAATGTCGCTTAAGGCCAAGTAACCCTCACCGCCACCTCAAGACAATGAGTTAGGGGCGGGGTGTTACAAATACCATTATAATATCATTAAAACAATCGTGAGGAAAATTCCCTTTCCACTTTGAAAATCACTTTTTAAAAACTAAAATTTCACAAAATATTGTGAAAATAAATTTCTTTGAAAATATCCTTAGAAAATTATAAAGTAATATTTATAGTATTGAGTGGTTATGATAGTATAAAATTATATTCATGTTGTATAAGTTAAAAGAAAACATTCCTTTCACATTTTTTGTAAAGAGTCAAAAATGCCTTATTTAGAAAATGGAAAGAATAATATTTTTAAACCATTTTTTAAAAATTCAATAATGGGTAAAAATGAATTTAAATAATGATTTGAGAATAATAAAAACCTTATTTAATGTTTTTAGAAAATGTAAATATGGAAGAAAAAGGGTTTTCAATCAAAGAGATAAATAAAGTCGATTTTCGTTGAAAACAATTTTTCAGCCTCTTGAGAACTTAAGGTGGGGAAAATGAAATTAAAACATTTATTTTAAAGAAATAACCAGAGGAGAATAAAATTTGTAAGTTTCTTGAGAGTTATATCATAATATTTCATCATCAAATACTTAATTATAAACAATCTCGATAAACAATGAGATTGTAACATAAAAAACCTTACTGATTTAGTATCATTTGAATCATAAGCCCCATAAAAGAAATATCCTTGTATGGATATGAAAATACCCATAAATTTAATAATAATAATCATAAAATACATTCATGAGAAGTATATACACCACATAAAAGAAACAAGTGGTGAATATGGCATATGTCTCACAGAGATAAAAGTGAGACGGAAATCCTTTACCTCGAGTTTGACTTACTTCGACAGTGATCAATACTCCTCTATAATAAAATTAAATTTATTATACTTTTATAACAGAATAATGCACATACTTATAATATCATATATTACCCCTTTATAACATTTTATCACCCATTAATCAATAATTCCTTATTAAAATCATCTTTTTCTTGTGTTAACTATTTCATTTATCATGAGAATTTCAGTTCGATATTTATATTCCTTGTACTTTGATCATGGTTTAATCATATCCAGGATGTTAATCATGATATAAATATTATATATATATATATATATATATCCATTATATACATATTTAGTGTCATTTATAAATGATAGAGATAGAAAAATGAATTGCACCATTCATAGAGACGGTAGGTCGTATATTATATATATATATATATATATAATTTTATAGGTTTAAGTGGTGTTTTAAACCTTATCTTTTGGTTTAACCCCTTAGTTAACCTATTTTAACATTAACCACGATAACATCTTATTCACTAAAAAAGGGTTATAATTTTAAATATAAGGTTAAAATTGGATCATAAATTTCCAAGGCATAAAATTTTATACCATAAATTATTTTCCTTATCCTATTTAAATATTTTTATGATTTTTAAATAATTTAATAAAATAGTATTTTGATAAAATATCATTAGTGTCAATTTTGACATTATTCACTTAATTTGACTTAAAAGGCATAAATAAAAGTTGGAATTAAAATATAATCCTTTAAAAAAAATATTTCATATAAATATATAAAATTCATTGAAAATTATAACTCATTCAAATTATATTACTTTTAATATTTTTAAAATCATTTATCTTATTTATCTATTAATTGAAGAAATATCGCATCAGTGTTACATAAGCATTTAAGATAATTATATAATTTATAAAAATTATAAATAAATTACCATCATGAATATAATTTCATTTTACACAAAATAACCATTTATATTCTTTAATCATTTTATTTTTTCCCTATATGAACACATAATAGATATTTAAAAGTAATAGAGTGACATTTTGTATTTTTCTTTTCTTAAAATTATGTAGGTAATTTTCATGGAAAATTGTCCATTAAACAAATAAATTTATATTATAATGTGTTAAGAGTTTAATTAAAATAATACAATAATAATTATAATGAAAATCTGTGGCCTTATCAGTTATTTTTAACCTAGATTAACCTGATTTACCCTTTAGCGAGTTGATAAATTTTACCAAGGTTACTATTCATATTGACCAAAAATAAAAGGGGTCTATTTACCAAATTTTAACCTTTTGATTCCACATATTGAATCCATTTAATCAAATTCAATATCTATAAATGGCATAAATTAATTTTAAAATTTATTCACAAAATGCGATAAAAATCACTTTTTAGAAAAAAAACATTTTTAAGCACAAAAATGGATTCACGCCTAGAAAAAATATTAGATAAATTTTAAATAATTTGATTGAATATAATATATATATATATATATTTAAAATCATTCACCAATAGTGATTAATTTAATTTATTAAGATAAAAATACATTTTGTGCATAAAAACAATTATTCATAAAAACATATTTTTTATTTCCAAATGATTTTTATTTTTATTTATAATTAATTGATAACCAATTAATTCATTCTATAAATATGTGACCATACATTTTTAATAATTTGGTTAGTCATATTCGTGCCTGTCAATACAATGGCTAGGCGGTAATTGTCAAATAATAATATTTTAATAGTATATCGTGGTTCGTTTAAACTCGATATTTTGTAATGCAAGATATTGAAGAAATCAAATTATTTAAAGAGAAATATATTATAAAATATTAGGTTGTTACATTCTACACCCCTTAAAATGAATTTTACCCTTGAAATTCGTCACTCTGATAAAAATAAATGAGGATATCTCTGTTTCATTACATCCTTGGGTTCCCATATAGCTTCTTCAAATTTCTAATTTATTTAGAGAACTTTCACCAAGTGAGTAGTCTTGTTACATATAAATTTATCTCTATGATCCAAAATTTTTACTGGTTATTCTTCATAAGAAAGATCATACTTTAGTGGTATGAACTTTGAGTTCAATTCATGTGATAGATTGGGTATGTACTTTGTCAAGAGAGATACATAGAACATGAAATGAACTTGAGAGAGCTTCAGTAGAAGTGTCAAGTGATAAGTTATCATCCCTATTTGATCAAGAATATCAAAAGGGACAACATACCTAGGGCTCATATTTACCTTATTTTTGAATATCATAACCTTCTTCCATATATAAATTCACAGAAAAAACATTTTTACCAACTTCAAATTCTAGATCACATCAATGATTATCGGTATAAATTTTCTATCAACTATGATAAGAATTGATGTGTTGTTAATGGATCTAGATTTATCTGCTATTTCCTCATCTAGCTCAGGTCCCAATAGATTTATTTCTCTATCTTAATCCCAGTGGGTTTGAGTTTTATAATTCTTTCCATAGAGGGATTCATAAGGAGTCATCTGAATGCTTGATTGAAAGTAGTTGTTATAGAAAAACTCAACTAGAGGAAGGTGTTGATCTCAACCACCTTTTAACTTCATAGAACAAGATCTCAGAAAATCCTCTAGGGTTTTAATTGTTATCTCAAATTGACCATCTATTTTAGGATGATACGCAGTGCTGAAACTCAACTCTATATCTAGAGTTTGTTGAAAACTTCATCAGAACTTTGAGGTAAACCTCATATCTCAATCAAATATAATAGAATGTGGTACTCAGTAAAAAATTACCACTTCCTTAATGTATATTCTTGTAATATTATTAAGATATAAGTCTTCTCTGGTGGAAATGAAGTGTTTTGACTTTATAAGGTGATCAGCTACAACCCAAATGTCATTATTTCCCTTAGAAGATTTGGGGAGTTCAGTGACAAAGTCCATGGTGATGTTTTCTCATTTCCATTCTGATATGGTTAATGGTTGTAACATCCCCTTAAACTTTTATATCTCATCCTTAACTTTCTTACATACCAAACACTGTGATATAAGATCTGCAATATCTATCTTCATTTCATCTCACTAGAAATACTCTTTCATATCTCTATACATCTTCATACTTCCAGTATGAATAGAGAATGGTGAACTGTGAGACTCCTCTAACAAATATTTCTTCAAATATAGATTATAAGTAACACATACATGGTTCCTAAACCATATCATTCTATCATAATCAAGGTTAAACTTGGGAACATTTCTGACCTTCTTTTGCAGTTGTAAGTCTTCCTTTTGTACCACTTTAATCTTCACTTGGATAAATGGTTGAAAACTCATTTGAGAAATATAATATTTCTACCCTTCCTTCAATATTTCAAGATCAAAACTTTTTAAATCCAAAAATAATCTTTAATTAACTCCAACCATATTATTCAGTGCATATTCAACTCTTTCTATGTGAAAATATACTTTAAAATTTTATGATCATTATATGTGACATCTTGTTATCAATATGATAGGTATGTCTTTAAACTTTTCATGGTTTTCCCTTTTTGTTAATTGGGTATGTTTGAAAAGTAATTGGGAGGATACTTGTGATGGTGAAGTCATATATTTTTTGGACTCTTAGCTTTAACCAGTAGGCTGCATGAGGTTTTCACATAGTGTAACTAGGTTGCAAAACATGTAATGGTTTTTGGGTGTATACCATTATAAGGATTCATTCCATAATATGTTACACAATGTGATGAGTTTTTACATGTTGTGAGTTAATTAAAAATGGTTTTTAATTCGAAGCAATAGGTTTTTTAGTGATTACCAAATTTAACTATTTCACAATGTGTAATGGGATTACACGTCTTGTAATAACTCACATGTCAGTTATATGAAGGAAACATGGCTGAAATTCCCACTTTTTCTCCTCTCCATATTCATTTCTCTTGACCCAAAACCTTCCTTGTTAAATCTTGTAGCTTTACAACCCTTACAAGTCCTTTCGTTGGGCATTTGATCATCATTACGTTGGCAGTGTGAATTCCTGAGTAAGCGTTCTCCCTTTTTCTTTATCTCTTTCTCTTTATCCTCCTTGGGGTTTAATAGATCATCTTGAAATTGATGGATCTATACTCTGTGTTTCTAGATATTGTTTCTACGTTGAGTTTTAAGGTCTTTTTCACCTTCCTTATCATTGGAGGGTTTCGTTGTGGGTGTTGAGTTTCCGTGAAAAATGTCAGTGGTTCTATTCTGCTTGGACAAATTTATTAAACTTAATTTGCTTGATTTATTTCAGTTTTTTATTTAAATTCAATTTTTTGAAATTTATTTCAATTTATTTTGATAAAAACCACAATTCTAGTGAATTAGGAGGTTTGAAATGGTTTTGGAAAGAAATTGGGAAAACCCCCAATTCTTTTGAATTGGGGTATGTTTGAAAATGGATGGAAATGGTTTCAATTGAATTGATAAATTTTAATTATTGAAATAGAATTGGTAGAATTTTTTAAATTGTGAAAATGGGTTAAAATGTTTTGATAGAAACCCAGTGGTTTTATCTTATTAAAGAGGCCTGTTTTTTATTAGAACATGTTTTGGTTTTAAATGGAAAATTGGAATTGAAATAAAAGAATGGTATTTAATTGTATTTTAATCAATCTTAAAATAAATTTCCCATCATTGATTGTGTAAGAGTACATATAAGCCTTAGGTATTTTATGAATTATTTGGGAACACTCTACAATTATACAAAGTTCTAAAACAAAAATACATTAGGTCACATCCCTGATGGGGTAGTGATAATTCGTCTTTGGCTAGTGTCATAGGGAAGTGTGTATACACATATTTTCATGTTCACTTAGAGAGTACATAGTCCTATATCCTAGAACTTTCATACCTATCTGTTTGATGACCATTTTTCTCACTTTTTTTTATTTGAGATATAAATTTATTCCAATGTTGTTAAACTATTTTATATTCCCTTCTGAATTTATATTAAATTTTTTATTTAATCCATTGTTTTAGAAATATTTTATCACTTTTAAATTAAATCATGTTCTTTAAGTATTTTCCATCATTTGAACTGTATAGCATGACTTGTTTAAATATTTTTCAAATATCAAACCTATTTATTTTGAAAATTGAAGGCATTCCTTTCGTTAATCTATTATGAGCATCTATTATCGAATCCTCGATGAGACCCTACTAGGATTTTTAGCTCACACCCTACCTATTCCTTTAGGTGTTTTTATATTATCTCCTTCCAGGTTTGAGTAGGGGGAAAAGGATCTCTTGGAGGTGGATCGAGCTGTTGAACCGTGGACTTGGTGAGTTTTGTCCTTAGGGACTTGGGTTGTTTTCCCCTATTTTGGTACTTTGGTTATAATACTTTGGGATTATTTATACCTTATTGTATTCTAGTACACTAATCTGAGTGGAGTTTCTTTTAATATTCATATCTTCTTGTTTGTTTTACTTCCACATTGTTAGTGGAAAAATAATTCTCACTTTTAGTTTGTATGATTCTAGGTGCTAGTCACCAACTCATGGGGATTGGGAATGCCTTTAGGGATATGTCAGGGTGGGCTCAATTATTAGGTTACCAGGTTACCTAGGCTAGTTCATGACAAAATGGTATCAGATCTCCAGGTTGAGATTTTGTCTTAAATTCAGTATGCACTTGTGAAATCTTATCGGGAATTAGGAGGTAGTTACGATTTAGTGCCTAGCCATCACTCAACACAATGAACCTTATGTCACCAAGGGTGTCTAGGGAAATACCTCTTTTGGATTAGTTCTAGTATTTTCCCTATTTTATTTGGATATAGTGGAATCCAAATATTTTTTGTTATTTCTATTGGGATTAATTTCCCTTATTTCTCTATTTGAGAATTATATAATGTTGTCAATGTTGTTTGTTGATGTTATGTAGCATCATGACTCTGGTAAGATGTATGAATCAGTTCTAGGAAGATGTTGTTGTTGAACCTCGGTGAGCGAATCCTATTTTGGATCCAAATCTAATTGAGGTGATCGTGCATACTATCCAAGTTTTGGGATAGGCACCACCACTAGTCCCTATTCAGGCTCCAGCTATGGATCCTTAGGGGGGTGTCCTTTGAAATCATTCTCAATAATTCCTTTTCCAAAATCCACCAGTTTTTAAAGGCTCCATTGATCCTCAACATACTGAGGAATGGTTGGGTAGCATAGAATGTCTATCTGAGTTCTTGGAGATACTGGATGAGATCAAGGTGAAGTGTGCCACCTTTATATTGGAGGGTCTGAGAAGGAGATGGTGGGACACAATTGTGATGGAGAAGAAACATGAGGGATTATAGTGGAAGGACTTCAAGGTTATTTTTGCTGACTAATTCTATCCAGAGTCAATGGTGTTAGCCAAGGCTGTGGAGTTTTTGAAGCTTGAGAAAGCTAACAGAACCATGACTGAGTATTCAAATTGCTTTATTGAACTTGTGTAGTTTCTACCTGAGATTGTATCTAATGAAAGGATTAAGGCTCGACGATTTAAGTTGGGACTTCAATCAGATATTTGTTCTCAGATTTTCTTAATGAAGCTTCCCACTTATGCTGATGTTCTAGATAGGGAAATGATGGTTGAGAAGGACCTGGCTAGTAATTCAGGGTTGACAGGATTTCCTTTTTCTTCTAATGATAGCATGAGTTCCTTTAAAGGAAAGAGTAATCATGATAAATCTCGTAGTGGTTCTCAACAACAGGGTTATTCTAGACCTCCTACAATGTCTGGAATAAGCCCTTTGATATGCTACCAGTGAGGTCAGCTGGGGAATTCAAAAATAGTTTTCATTGAGGCACCTAAGAACTATGGATCCTACAGACGTTTATGGAAGTTTCAAAAGTTCTTCCACAACTTTTCCACTCCGCACAGTGGAACAGGATCATAAGCTTCTCTAAAAAATATGAGGAAATCAAATGATTCTTGTATAAAATGGTTCCAGTCATAGGAATCTGGAAATAAGCTTCTTTATGTAGTGGAAGAGTATCCAGAGGAAGATGATATGGGTCTAGAAACTGTGAGAGGTACCATTACTATAGCTTCGACATTAGTGACTGCTCTATTTGATATCGTTGCATCTCACTCGTTTATTTCAATCTGCATTATTAATCTGCTAAATCTTTCTATGGAGATTTTATCTTGTGAAATGGATATTACTACACCCCTTGGTATAAAGAGAGAGCACAGTCTCTATAGTCCCACTTATGTCTTCTCTCTATTATATATCGAGCTTACTTGGAGCTTTCTAGTTCTCAACATGAAACCACTTGATGTCATTTTTAGGATGGATTGGCTCATTACCAATAAAGCCCAGATCGATTGTTATCTTCAATGGGTCTCCTTTACTGCACCTAATGGGGTTTGTTGTATCTTTCAGGGAGAATGGGAACTAAGGTCGAGCAGAGCTAGACCTTCTTATCCAAAGTTAGGGAAAATGATATTAGTTTTTTCTTTTGATCTGGAGTGGGAATCTTTGGGTTGTGATATCTCTCTAGTTGTCGTTGAGTTTCTTAATTTTTTTTCTTCTGGCTTCTCTATTTTTTCACCAGTAAGGTAGGTTGAGTTTTCCATTGACTTAATGCCTTGTACTCAACCAATTTTAATTCCCTCTTACCACATGGAAGCATCTGAATTGAAATAGTTTAATTCCCGTTGGATGACTATTTAGAGAAAGGCTTTATACACCTAAGTGTGTCGCCTTGGGTAGTGCTTGTTCTCTTTTCCAATAAGGCTGATGGTTCACTTTGCCTATGTGTGGATTCCTAAAAACTCAATTGAGTTACAGTAAAGAACAGGTATCTATTTCCATGGATTGATGATCTGTTTGATTATCTGAAGGTCGAAAAGTGGTTCTCAAATATTGATCTTCGATTTGATTACTATCAGATGAGAATAAAAGAATATGACATTTAGAAAACCGCTTTTTGGAGCATGTATGGTCATTATAAGTACCATGTTATACCTTTTGGTATAACCAATTCTCCTATAGTATTTATGGAGTTAATGAATAGGATTTTCTATGAGTATCTAGATACCTTTTTGGTAGTCTTTGTGGTTGAAATCCTCATTTACTCTAAGTCTAAAGAGGATCATGCGCATCCTTTGAGAATGGTTATGAGTTTTTTGAGAAATCACCGACTTTATTCCAAGATTTAGAAGTGTGATTTCTAGACTCAAGAAGTAAAATTCTTGGGATATGTGGTGTCAAAAAATTAATTTTAGTTGATCTTGAGAAGTTGAAAGTTGTTATGACATGGGAATAACCATGAAATGTTTTTGAAATTCGAAGCTTCTTGGGGTTAGTTGGATATTATCACTAGTTAGTCAAGGACTTATCAAAGTTGGATTATTTGATGACTTATCTAACTTAGAAGGGAGTTAATTTTTCTTGGAATGAGAAATATTAGACTTCTTTTGTTAATCTAAAGTGAATTTTGACAACTACGTCGATGTTGGATCTTCCAGATCCCAGGTAGAGCTATGTGGTCTTTTTTGATGCATCGAGTTTAAGCTTGGGTTGTGTTCTTATGAAAGGTAATCATGTTGTTTCCTATGGATCTTGTCATCTCAGGTATCATGAGAAGAATTATCCTACCCATGACCTTGAACTTTTAGCTATAATGCACACGCTTAAAATTTGGAGGCATTACCTTTACAAAGAAATATTTACTGTGTATTCAGACCACAAGATCTTGAGTTATATCTTATCTCAAAAATATTTGAATCTCTACTAGAGGCATTGGGTGGAGTAACGAAAATCTTTCAACTTTGAAATCACCTATACCCTGGGGAAAGGGAATGTCATTTCAGATGCTTTGAGTAGAAAACTTCCAACCCTGGTAGTGAATGAATCTTCAGAAGAGTGGAATTCGATGTCTCTTTTTTGAATAATTTCATATTGGAGTTTAGAAGAAAGTGGCTGAAGTTTCATTATTCGGCATTCTATTTTCATCCGCTCTTCTCATGATGCTTCTTCATGATCAACATCTTGATGATGAATTCCATAGCATTAGAGACTCTTATGGTGGGGAGACAATTACCCAATGGTCATTCTCCAAATAGAGTGTTATATGTTATCAGAACCACTTCTTTGTGCCATTAGCGGCAAGGAAGGATGTGATGGGAGATTTCCAAAATTCTCAGTGGGTTGTGCACCCAAGAACCATGAAAATGTTCTATGATATATGGTGGAAGTTCTAGTGGCCAGGTATGAGGCAGGGCATTGCTAAGTTTGTTTCCCATTATTATACATGCCAATAGGTGAAAACCGAGCACCAAAAGACTTCAAGTTTATTGAAACCACTTCTAACTCCTACTTGGAAGTGGGATTAAATCTCTGTGGACTTTTTGGTTAGGTTTCCTTATACCCAGAGAAAGAAGAATGCGATATGGGTTATGATCGATAGGCTGACCAAGTTGAATCACTTCATACCCATTCATGATATAGCCAAAGTTGAGGAGTTGGGAAATCTCTACATGAAAGAGATTGTCTGTTTGCATATAATTTCATCTATTATAGTTTCTGATAAGGATCCTCAATTCACTTCTTTCTTTTAGAGAGGCCTTCGAGAGGCACTGGGATCTTAGGTATGTTTTTGTCTGGCCTACCATCCACAGTCGGATGCCCAGACAGAGAGAACTATATAGATTCTTGAGGATATGCTCTGTTCTTGTGTTCTCGACATTGATAGAGCTTGGGATGATCATTTTTGGCTAGTTGAGTTTTCTTATAATAATAGTTACCATTACTCAATCAGAATGGCTCCTTTTGAGTTCTTGTATGGTCAGCCTTGTAAATCTCCATTGTGTTGGTTGTAGATTGGTGAAAGTTCCTTGGTTGGACCAAGTTTGGTGCAAAGATACAACATAAAATATTCAGTTGATTAATTATAGAATGTTAACGAACCGGATCCAATATAATTCTTATGTTGATCGTCTTCGTAGACCCTTGGAGTTTTCAGTTGGTGATCAGGTGTTCTTGAAAGTTTCATCCCAGTTGGGTATCAATAGTTTGGCAGGTAAGGGAAGTTTTCTCCTCATTTTGTGGGACCTTTTGAGGTTGTTGTGAAGGTGGGGAAAGTGTCTTACCATTTATCACTTTCACCACAACTGACATCGATACATAACATGTTCCATGTATCGCAACTGAGAAAGTATATTTCATATCTATCTCACGTTTTGAGTTGGAGTAATCTTGAGACTAAACCTGATTTATCTTTGAATGAATGGATAGTCAGGATAATTGATTCTGAAACCAATATACTTCATGGGAGGAAGATACCTTTGGTTATTGTACTATGAAAACATGTCTCTAAGAGTCATGATATGTGGGAACATGAGGCACTGATGAGAGAGCAGTGGCCTTATCTTTTTGTCATGGAAGCTTCTTTATAGGATTTCTGGGGATAAAAGGTTTTTATGGTGGGGAGGTTATAACATCACGTTACTGATCTGATAGGTACATATTTAAACTTTTCATGTTTTCACTTTTCATTAATTGGGTAGGTTTGAGAAGGAATTAGGAGGATACCTATGATGGTGAAGTCACAGATTTTTTAGACTCTCAGCTTTAACCGGTAGCTTGTAGGAGGTTTACACACTATGTAACTAGGTTACACAATGTGTAATGGTTTTTGGGTGCATACCATGAGAAGGGTTTACGTCGTAAAAGGTTACATGATGTGATGAGCTTTTACACGTTGTGAGTTAATTAAATAATTTTTTTTAATTCGAAATGATAGTTTTTTTAGTGGTTATGAAATTTAACTATTTCACAATGTGTAATGGGATTACACATTGTGTAATACCCCGTGTATTGGTTATATGTAGGTAGAACAACTGAACTTCCCACTTTTCCTCATCTCTAGATTCATTTCTCTTGACCCAAAACCATCCCCATGTTATTTTGGAGCTTTCCAACCCTTCTGATTCCTTTTGTTCGATGTTCGATCATCATTGCATTGGTGGTGTGAATTCTCATGTAATAATTCTCCATTTTTCTTCGTCTCTTTCCCTTTATCCTTCTTGGGGTTTAATAGAAAATCCTAAAATTAATGTTTTTATACTCTTGGTTACTATATCTCATTTATAGGTTGAGTTTCGAGGTATTTTGTGCCTTTGTTCTTGTTGGTGGGTTTTGTTATGGGTATTGAGTTTCCATGAAAAAGGTATGTGGTTCTATTCTGCTTGTCCAAATTGATTAACCTTAAGTTTTTTTATTTATTTGAGTTGTTGATTTAAATTCAATTTTTTTAAATTGATTTCAATTTATTTTGATAAAAAATCCAATTCTAGTGAATTGGGAGGTTTGAAATGGTTTTGGAAATAAATTGGGAAAAACCCCAATTCCATTGAATTGGGATGTGTTTGCAAATGGATGGAAATGGTTTCAATTGAATTGTTAAATTTTAAGTATTAAAATAGAATTGATGGAATTTGTTAAATTTTAAAAATGGTTTAAAATGTTTTGATATAAACCCATGGGTTTTATCTTTTTAAAGAGGCATGTTTTTTATTAAAATGTGTTTTGTTTTTGAATGGAAAATTAGCATTGAAATAGAAGAATGGGATTTAATCATATTTTAAGAAATCTTAAAATAAATTGATATTCATTTATTTTATAAGATAATATGAAATTCTTAGGTAGTTTGTGAGTTATTTTGACTCACTCTACAATTATACAACATTCTAAAATATAAATGCAGTAGGTCGCATCCCTGATGGGATAGTGACGAGTCACCTTTGGCCGGTGTCAGAGGGACGTGTGTATACACATATTTTTGTGATCACTTAGAGAGTGCGGAGTCCTATAGCCTGGAAATTTCATACCAATTTAGAAGATGACCATGTTTATATCTTGTTTATATTTGAGATATAAATGTATTCCAAGTTTGTTAAACTATTTTATATGCCCTTCAGAATTTATATAAATAGTTTTATATAAAAAAATTTATTTAAGCCATTGTTTTAGAAATATTCCATAACTTGTAAAGTAAATCATGTGCTTTAAGTATTTTCCATCATTTGAACTGTATAGCATGATTTTTTTAAATATTATCTTAAATGCCAAACCTGTTTATTTTAAAAATTGAAAGCATTACTTTGGTTAATATATTATCAGAATCTGTTATGGAATACTCAGTGAGACCCTACTAGGATTTTTAGATCACACCCTACCTATGCCTTCGGGTGTTTGTAGATTATCTACTTTGAGGTTCGAGCACGGGGGTAGGATCTCTTGGAGGTGGATCCAGCTGTTGAACCATGAAATTGGTGAGTTGTGTCCTTAGGGATTTGGGTTGTTTTTTCCTATTTTGGTACTTGTGTTGTAGTACTTTGGTATTTTTTATTCCTTGTTTTATTTTGGTGAATATCTCTCAATAGAGTTTCTTTTGATATGAATACTATCTTGTTTCTTTTACTTCTGCATTATTAGTGGAAAATAATTCCCAATTTTAGTTTGTATGGTGTCAGGTGCTAGTCACCGAACTCTGGGGATTGGGAAGGCCTTTCAGGATTAGTCAGGGCTAGCTCGGTTATCGGGTTACCAAGGTACCCAGGCTGGTTCATGACAGTATATATATCACACCTTTCACTGTAAAGATAATGCCTATGTATCTTTAATGAAAAAATTATTATAGTTAACTTCAAATCATGAGTTGGGTAATTTTTCTCATGAATATTCAATTATCATGAGGCATAAGCTATCACCATATCATTTCGCATGAGAACACATCCCAAACCCTTCTTTAATGCATCACTATAGATTACAAACTCTTCTCTACTACAGGGTAAAGTAAGCACAGGTTCACTGACTAACCTTCTCTTCGATTCCTTGAAATTTTCTTCACATTCATCTGTCCAAAAGAATTTATCTCTCTTATGGGTTAACTTGGTGAGTGGATTAGATGATTGAGATAAATTCTCCACAAAGTGTTGATAATATCCAGCAAAACCAAGAAAACTACGGATCTCAGTCAAAGTGGTTTTTTTGGGGAAATGTTCAAGAACTTCTGTATTTTAATGATCTACTGATATATCCTCACTTGAGATTATATGACCCAAGAATGAAACTTTTCAAATCCAAAATTCACACTTGGTAAATTTTTCATAAAGATTATCTTCTTTAGGGTTTTCAACACAATTATCAAAATGATCTTCATGATCTTCCTTGCACTTTGAATATATAAGAATATCATATATAAAGACTACCATAAACTGATCAAGGTAATATAAAAATATGTTATTCATTAAATCCATAAAGATAGTGGGGGTATTAGTAAGACCAAATGGAATTAGTAAAAATTCATAGTGTTTATACCTTGTATGGAATGTTGTCTTAGGTATATCCTCCTTTACCATCAATTTATGATAACTACAATGAAGTTCAATCATGGAAAAATATTGAGCTCTGTGTAGTTGATCAAACAAGTCATCGATACAGGGTAGATGATACTTGTTCTTGATTGTAATCTTATTCAGTTCCCGATAATCAATAGAGAGTCGCATTGATCCATCTTTCTTCTTAATAAAAATAACAAGTGCACTTCAAGATGATGCACTTGGACAAATAAATCCCTTATAAATATTCTCCTAGAGTTTCTTTTTCAATTCATATAACTCAATCAGAGTTATTCTATATGGGGTCTTTAAAATAAGTGTAGAACTAAGTATGAGTTCCATTAATAACTTAACTTCACGATTCAGTGGAGGACCAGAAAATTATTTTGGAAATACATCAATAAACTCTCATACAATAGGAATATCTTGGATTTTGAGTTTCTCCCCAACCATATGAGATAAACATCCCTTTTGAATAAGAATCAAGACCCTTATAATGGATGTGATTTTCATCAAAAGTTCATATTTATCATCACACTAATAGACAATCATAGGTTGGTTCGTAATATAAAACATGACATCCCTTCCTTGAAAATTGATGTGGGATTCATGTAAATAAATTCAATCCATTCCCAAAATAACATCAAATTCCACCAGAGGGAGAATAACTAGATTTACAAGAATCAAATTACCATAAACTTCAACTAGAGAAGAACCATAGAATTGAGATGCGATCATTGTACCATTATGGGTTTTCACTTCTAATTAAACATATAATTGTTGGGGTGGAATTTTTATACACTTAAAAAATTATTCAGATAAAAAAAAGTGGGTAGAACCAGAGTCAAATAAGACATTAGCAGTTCTAGAGTGGATGGTAAGTGTACCTTTCACTACATCGTTATCATACCCCTCATCATAAATAGTGAATATGTGAGATTTCTCTTCGTCTCTTAGATTAAGAGGTTATTGATATCGATCATCATCATAAACCTTTAGATTTTATAACTAGTTAGCATAATGTCCATACTCCTTGTATTTGAAACACTGGAGTGTGGGTGATGCATTTTGTGGAGCTTTCACTCTATTGCATAATTTTCCAACTTATTCCCATAAATTCAGCATTCAATTACCCAGTGACCTTATTTTCCATACTTAAAACATTTTCCAATCCCCTTAAGACAATTTTTTCCATGTTTCCTTTCACAATTTGAGCATAATGGAAACCTCATCTTCTTCTCTCCATGATTTTTAGAATTTTCTTTTAATTCCAAGTTTCTTTTTTTATCAAAACTAAGGGATGGATGGGTAACTCCAAGCTCCATTTCCACCTTGATAGCACATCGAATGATTTCTTCATAGCTACTAAAGTCTCTTATAGATAACACCCCTCGGAGAATTGGTTTTAATCCACTAAAGAATCGATCAACCTTACTTTCAGGTAGGATGATAATACATAAGTGTACCTCACAAGTCTCGTAAAATTTTCCTCATAGGTTCCAATAAATCCATTATAATTCTACTTTAGCTCAAGGAATTACTTCTCTATTTTCATATAAAAATACAAGGAAATAATTTATTGAAAAATAAGTTCTTAAACTCATCCCACTCCATGGAGTCAATTTCTTCATGTTGCCTCATATTCTTGATAAGATTTCACCATTGATCTGCTTAGTCTTCCAAACGATAGAAAGATAAAAGGACTTTTTCATGTTTTAAACACTCTATAATAGAAAATCTCTTTTCAGTGGTACTGATCCATTGCTCAAAAACTAGGGGATTAGAAAAATCACTAAAATAATGTGGGTGTTTCCTTATGAAGGGATCAACAGAACGTTGTTCCTTCCTTTTCTCATTTGGAAGTTCAAGATGATTCATAGCTTGAGAAAGTTGTACGAGCATAAAAATGAGATTTTTCATTTTATCTCCCATAACATTTGGTTACTTGGGAGGAAAATCATTGCATTGTCCATTGCATTCATCATTGACATGATTCCTTCAGGTTTCATCCATTGAATAAAACTAAAAAACATAGTGTGACAAAAAATAATCATAGTGGAAAACCATATAATCATGAAAAATTATTTATTGGATGTTATAAATAAAGACACCTTATTTTCAATATATGAAACCTTAGTCTTAACCTAGTTCATCCATGATCATTACCAAAACTTTTAGGATGTTATCCTATACTTGGATTTATCCTCAGGGTTCTCACTAAAGTTTTCTCATCCTAGTTTCCAAAGGCTTTCTAAACATTGCTCTGATACCAAATATAGAAGTATGGGCTTATAACTAGTGGGATATAATTGATACTTATCATATCACTCCATGGGAGGCTACACCCATCCTAGGTGGGACTCTTACTACTATCCCCAGTGGAAGCCCTTTCTATATAAAGCCCTTGGGTAGAGAATCACGCTTTGACTAATGTTCACATGTGAAAGTTCCTAAGGATCAGATCCCTTTGCTCTGATACCAACTATAATGACCCATAATTTTCATATATAGATATCTCATATTAATAGATGAATATTCATTACATAACATAATGATCCACACTAGAATTGTATAGGTTTAGTTCCTTTGGAAACGTGGATACATAAACAAATGGTTCATAAATGAACTGCATATTCTCCTATTAAGTTCTTCATAATTAGCACCCTTCTTAGAAAAATCATACATAATACATTTATTCATAACTTGGGGAAAGGAAACATAAGAAAGGATGAGATTAAATGCTCAATAAGAGTAAACAAGGGAGATAATGATGATCACTTAAACATAACATGGGCATAAGGGTAAGAGGACATGAGCATAACATTTTAAAACCATACCATGCATATCATAGATCATAAAATTGAGTTGTGGAATAAATCTTAACAGTTTATAAGACATGAATCATAAGTAAATAAAATAACATAATCCATGAGATCATAAAATTGGTATAATACATGATTTTTTGACATACACATAAATATAGAAAATCATTTCTTTAGTAGTCAAGGCTCATTATCAAGACTATCATAGTGGATTGGTTTCACTCCATAAACCATCATAGTAGTCAGATTCACTCCCAATACAATCATAGTTGATTAGGTTCACTCCCCAAACCATCATACTAGTAAATATTCACTTCCAAGAATTTCATAGTGGACAGAGGAGTCTCTTACTGAACCGGGTTCCCTCCCCATTTCAATCTTATTTATCTCATGAGATATCAATCTTTTCCCAATGCATTGGAGGAATATATAATTCCAGGGTTACCCATCACATAATGAAATCATACATATGTGTACCATAAGATCATAAAACATTCATCATATCATTGTTGGAATGGTGTAGCCCGATCTATTTGGATGATGATGGCTTGAATGCTAGCGGCCCATACTGTACACCAGACTGCAACTCTCATGGGTCGAGCTCCATAGTGAGCACATTGAGGGTTGTAAGGGGAAATGTTGACCTAATACAAGGGTTCAGGGTCCAAAAGAACTTGGCCTAAATTTTGGGAAATTGTAGCAACTCTAACTGACTATAGAAAAGATGACCAGGCGACACCAATAGGGCACTATAGCATTGCAGACATTGGAGATAGTAGTACTATAGCTCCACAGACCTCTTTCCACCATCCACGATAGCATCTTGGACTTGGGTGGTTATATCACTATAGCAGTGTGAACTTTTATCCACCATTCATTGTAGCACAATGGACTTACTGTGCAGTTGGTGGAATGGTGCTTCATCTTCTTTATTAGCTCATTTCAGGCTAGGTTTTCCATGTGTGAAACTCTAAAACCTCCTTGTAATTATTCTCCCAATTATAGTGAAGTGATTTTTCCTCTACATGGACATAGGTATTATTCCTAAACCACATAAATCTCTATATCTTTCAGTATTCTTCTCATTCTTTTGATCTTTTATTCTATCTTTTCTTAATTTTAAAACCCATTCTATCACTAAAACTCTTATCGTTTCCAAAAAAATCAGAACCCATGAAAAGAAATGGGTTTCATAAATATTTCATCATCGCATAATCTGTGGAAAAGAAATGGGTTTCAAAAACATTTCATCATTTCATCATATCATAACCTATGGAAAAGGAATAGGTTTCATAAACATCTTGTAATCATAAACATAAACCATCCATTGAAAGAATAAGGATGGTATCCTTGGATCATATTCCTAGTAAAGAATAAGTGAAAGTAATGTTTGTTGTCTTTAATTAATAAAAATACTATTACGATATTATTAACACATTCTTCATGAAAATACCCTTTCCTCTTTGAAAATCACTTTTTAAAAACTAAAAAATCAAAAAATATTGTGAAAATTCTTTTCTTTGAAAATATATTTGAAAACTTATAAAAGAATCTTTATAGTATTAATGAATCAAGATGGAGAGAAATCTCGTTCATGTCTTGTGAGTTAAAAGAAAACATTCCTTTCACATTTTTATAAAAGGTTGAAAGATACCTCATTCATAAAACAAAAAGAATATTATTTTTAATCCATTTTTATAAAAAGTCAATCATGGGTAAAAATGAATTTAAAAAATCATTGAAGAATGGTAAAAACATTCTTTAAAATATTTTTATAAAACATGATATGGAAGAAAAAGGTTTTTCGAGTGAAGAGAGAAATAAATTCGATTTTCCTTAAAAAAAAATTGGACTCTTGATTACTTAAGGTGAGGAGAAATAAAAGGAAAACACGTATTTTCAAGAAATAACCAAATGAGAAGAAAATTCATGAGTTTCTTGAGAGGTAGATCATAAGATTTCATCATCGGAGAATTAATCATAAACAATATTGATAAACATGTTGGATTGGTGTATCCTAATCCATTTGGATGATGTTGGGTTGAATACTAGTGGCCCATACTACACACCAGACTGGAACTCTCATGGGTTGAGCTCTATGGTGATCTCATTGGGGGGTTGTCAGGGGAAATTCTCCCCTACTCTAAGGGTATGGGGGTCGAAGGCCCCAAGCAATTTTTGGGGAATTGTAGAATCCCCTACCAATTGTAGCATAACTAATCAATGACACTACCAGGAAACTGTAATATTGTGGACTTACTATAGCAGTATACGATAGGTCATTGTAGCTCTGTAGACTTCCATCCACCAGTCATTGTAGCTCTGTGGACTTTTTTTCACTAATACTATAACAATTTGGTTTTGGGTGGTCGCAGCACTGTAGAAGTGCGTACTTCCATCCATCAGTCACTATAGTATAGTGGACTTATTGTGAAGTTGGTGGAATAGTGATTCATATTATTTATTAGATCATTTGAGCTAGGGTTTCTATGTGTGTGAAACTCTGATCTCCCTATGATTGTGCTCCCGAATTATAGTGAAGTGATTCTGATTCTTCATAGATGTAGGGATTTTTTCCAAACCACATAAATCATTGTGTTCGTGTTCATCTTCTTCTTCTTATTTTTTTCTTCATTTTAATTAGCTACAAGCATATCTTTCACTGTGACTCTCAGTGTTTCCTTAATAAAACAATGAGATTATAACATAAAAAACCCTTACCGCTTTGGTATCATTTGAATCATAAGCTCCATGTAAGAAAGAACATTATATGGATATGAAAATCCTAATAAATTTGATAATAATCATCATAAAATATATTCATATATATTATATACACCACATAAAAGAAACAAGTGGTGAATATGGCATGTGTCTCACGGAGATAAAAGTGATATGAAAATCTATTACCTTGAGTTTGACTTGCTTCTAAAGCACTCTAGCCTCCTGTATAATAAATTCAAATTTATTATACTTTTATAATAAAATAATTTACATACTTATAATATCATATATGATCCCTTTATAACATTTCAACACCTATTTGTCAATAATACCTTAATAAAATTGTCATTTTTGGGTGTTAACTGATTCGTTTAACATGAGAATTTTGGTCCAATGTTTCCAATCTTTTTACTTTGATCATGGTTCCATAATCTCCAAAATGTTAATCATGATATAAATATAATATATATTTCCATTTTATGCATATTTATAATCATTCATAAAAGATAGATATAGAAAAATGAAGTATGTCTTTCATGGAGATGGTAGGTCATATGTACGCATGAATGTTTTCATTTTTCAACAGATGTAAAGAAAGAAATATAAATAATAAATCACCTTTAAATAACCGTTATTATATCATATATATTCATTAAATTCATTCTTATTACCATCCAAGTAAAATATAAATGAAAAACAAATCACATCATTTTGTGGATGTGGTAGTTCATATGTACACACGAGCGACGTTATCATTTTCCAACAGTTTGGAAGGTAAGAAGGTAGATGTTATATTATAATTACATAAGTATAATTATTCCATAAGTATCATATATAAATATTAAACCCATCATAATAATCATCCATGAAATATGGTTGTGGCAATCGATTGTATCACTACGTGGAGACGGTAAGTAAAACGTACGCATGACCAATACTTTCACTTCCCATTTGATAAAAAGATGGTGATTGAAGGTGGTTTAATAACCATAAAAAATGTAAGTATATTAAGTATAATTAATTTATTATTTTATAAATAATATAATATATTTAGAGAAGGTAAAGGAATAATTGAAAAGAAAGTGATCGATTAAGACAGTTATCTCTTCTTTGAAACAATTCATTTAGATCTCCTCTTAAGGGTCCTAGCATTAGTATTTTGGGAAGACCAAAACCTCTAGAATGTGTATAATAAATTTCAGAAGGGATTTTAGTAGGTTATGTAAAAGATATAAGGATCAAAAGGTGTGAATAGGTGAGGGGAGGAGGTTCCCTGTTATAATTTAGGTGAGGGGCACTTTTGGAATTTCTTAAAAGATTAAAATATAACAAAATCATTCTCAAGTACCAAAAGGATAGGTAATAAAAGATAATATATGATGGGTTTTAAATATCATCAACCAATAAAATTTTGATAGGTTTAATTGGTGTTTTAAATCTTATATTCTGGTTTAACCACTTAGTTAACTCATTTTAACATTAATTGTGGTAACGTCTTTTTCACTCTTAAAGGGTTATAATTTTACATATAAGGTGAAATTTGGCTCATAAATGGAAAAGGGATGACATTTTCAATCATAACTTATCCACTTTTTCCTCTTTCAATATTTTTATGTTTTTTAAATAATTTAATAAAATTTTATTTTGATAAAATATCATTAATGTCAATTTTCACACTTCATTTAATTTGACTTAAAAATGAAGGAAAAGTTGGAATTAAAATATAACCCTTTAATACAACACTAATATGTCATATTAATCTATAAAATTCATGAAACATTATAACTCATTCAAATTATATTACTTTTAATATTTTTAAAACCATTTATTTATTTGTTTGTTAATTGAAGAAATAATGTGTCGGTGTTGCATAATGATATTTAAGGTAATTATATAATTACTAAAAATTATAAATAAATTACCATCATGAATATAATTTCATTTTTCAAAAAATTACTATTTATATTTGTTCACCACTTTCTTTTTCCCTACATGAACACATAATAGATATTTAAATGTAAGAGAGTGACATTTTGTATTTTTCTTTGCTTTAAATATTATATAGAACATTTTCATGGAAACGTGTTCATTAAACAAATAAATTTTGAGCCTAAGGTGGTAAGGGTCGAATTACCTTCATCCAATAAGGATTAGGATGAAAAATTATGGCTTTATTGTTTATTTTTAACCAAGATTAACTCGATTTACCCTTTACTGGGGTGATAAATTTTACAACAGTTACTATTCATATTGACCAAAAATAAAAGAGGCTAATTTACCAAATTTTAACCTCATGATTCAAAATATGGAATCCATTTTATAAAATTCAATACCTATAAGTGGCATTAATTAATTTTAAAATAAGCACGCAAAACGTGACAAAACCCACTTTTAAGAAAAAAAACATTTGTAAGCATAAAACTAAATTTATTCTTATCTCATGCATAGGAAAAACATTAGATGAATTTTAAATCATTTTATTGAATATATAATATATAAATTTCATTAAAATCATTCTCCAATAGTAATTAATTTAATTTATTAGGATAAAAATACACTGCGCGCAAAAAAACATTTTTTTCAAATGTTTTTTATTTATATTTATAATTAATTGATATCCAATGAATTCATTTTATACATATTTAACCATAAATTTTTCATAATTTAGTTATTCTTATTCATATCCATCAATCCAACAGTTAGGCGGTAACTGTCACATAATAATATTTTAATAGTATATCACGGTTCGTTTAAACTCAGTATTGCATGTAATGCAAGATGTTGAAGAAATAAAATTATTTAAAGAGAAATATATTCTAAAATTTTGGGGTGTTACACTCATGATATCCTATACTTGATATCACAAAGTGTTAATTTCATGAGAATAAATCTCAGTGTTAATAATCCCCTAGTAATTGATAGTCATACACCATCTATGTCAAGTTACTAACCATAGGACATATGTTTAAGATTATTATCATAGTTTTTAGGAGAAGAATTAACCTTTGATTGGAACCACGCAAACTTCCATTTGCATAAAGTACTTCACCAGAAGATGTGTGATGGAGCGGAAGCTGGTCCTCTAGAATGGCCTCCTCCCACCGAGCTTAGTGTACCGAAAGATGGGAATATGATACACCTAATCACCACACTAAGTAGAAATGTGCACACACTCTTCCAAACAACTCACACAAAAACATTCAAACAAATATAAAAACAATAGGAAAGTAAAGATGGCATATAAGAATTACTTTGTTTGGACTTTAAGTCCTACGTCCACAGTTTAACACTATAAAACTTTATTAGTGAAAGAATTCAAGGATTACAATTCACCATCGACAATTTTTGATATCTGAATATTAGATCCAAGTCAAGTTTAATACAAGCCACATGAAGTATGGGTGGTCCCAACCCTATTTTATAGAAGTTTTCAATTTTTTGGACAGGTTGCACCACTATCCAAAGTTTGCAGAGCACCTCCCCAAAAAACTAAAAACCCATGATTTCCTGTAGCTACCACCACCTCAACCACTATAACTGGTAAACCACCCTAGGACCTCTCCATGCACCAATAAAAAGTTTTGTTCTTCCTATCAGACTACCTATTTTCACTAAAGTTTCTTGTTACTATATGAAGGAACATCAAGACCAATATATCTTCCAGAATTACTCCTGGTGGATTTAATCAAAACTTAGAAAAATTGACTTCAAATTTCTTAACAATCTCTCACTTGAAGAATGTTTTACAAGTAACCTTTGAGTAACCTCCATCACTTGGGAAATTATGAGCATCATCCCTTCTACGATATACATGAAGTGTTCTCCATCACCCCTTTTGTTCACTCAAGTCTGATTGAGGAATAGTTTTGTCTCGGAATTTCTTGGACCAAAACCTTAATGAACATGTCGGTTGGATTTTTCTTCCTAGTTATCTTCTGAAACTCTAACACTTTGTCTTCTAGCATATTCTGGATGAAATGGAATTTTATGCCAATGTGTTTCATCCTTGAATGAAACACTAGATTCTAGGAAATGTGAATTTCACTCTGACTATCACAGAATAACACTCCTCCTTTTGAACCCTTTTTGAGCTCCTTCATAAAATGTATTAGCCAAAATAATTCTATTTTGGCTTTCATAGATGCTATGTATTCTACTTCTATTGTAAACAAGGTAACCATAGGTTGCAGCCAATACATTCAATTGATCATCATTCCACCAAAGGTAAACACAAAACCAGTCGTTCACTTCCAAGTATCTGAGTCTTCAATAAATTCTATATTCAAAAAACCTTGCAATGGATCATATTCCCCAAAACATAGAGAAACATATTCTAAAACTTTCAAGTATTAGATGATCTATTTCACAGCTTCCTTGTGCTCCCTTTCAAGGTTCGACATTAAGAGACTCACCACTCCCGCTACAAAAGCAATATTTAGTCGTGTATATATCATCACATGTATCAAACTTCCAAAAACTGATGCAAATGGAACTTTCACCATGTACTGAACCATATTTTGTTTTCATTTCCTTCTCCATGGATAACTTGAAGTGTCTAACAAGAGGGGTTGATACAAGCTTACATCCGGTCATTCCAAACTTTTCAATGATCTTCCAGATGTAGTCCTTCTAGGATAACACTAATGTACAAGCTCTCTTTTCACTCACTATCCTCATCCCCAAAATTTTCTTGGCATGTTCAAGATATTTCATCTTGAATATTTTAAAAAAATTACTCTTCAACACCTGAATTCATGAAACCTCTAAACCCGCCAACAAAATGTCATCCACATATAGAAGAATTATAATTCAAATCACATCATTCCATACCTTTAAACAGAAATAATGATCAAAGTCACTCCACGTGAAACCTTCTTTAGTCATGAACAAATCAAACTTCAGGTTCCACTGTTGAGGTTCTTATTTCAATCCATAAACACTTCGCTTCAACCTATAAAAAAATCCCCCATTCTGATGATCTTCAAAACCCTTTAACTGCTTCATGTAAATCTCATCCTCCAAATCCAAGTGTAGATCATCAAAAGAAACTAAAATCAGCATGTTTAACAACCACTGAAAAAAATTCTGAGAATTCAAATCCCTCTTTCTATTGGAAACCCTTCACCATTATTTGTGCCTTGTGTCATCTTCTTTTATTTTTTTTCCTTAAAACATAAGACTTATTTATTCTCAAGTGTATGTTTCCCTTATGGTAATTTAGTCAGCTTCCAAGTTCCATTGAGTTTCAAGGAATCCATCTCTTCATTCATCGTTGATTCCTACTATTTCAAGTTAATAAGTGTCATCGCTTCTTCCAGGTATTCAGGTTCTCCTGCATTCGTTAGAATTAGGAAGTTCATATCATCTCCATATTTTTGGATGAATCCTAACTCTAGAAGATTTTCCCAACTCAACTTGAGATTCAGATCTTTATGGTGCTACTCTTTCTGGTTCCCAATATTCCATAACAACATTTTCCAACTACTCAACTTATAGAGCATTTCCTCAAGCTTCAACAATCCTTGAGAATTCTGGCACGTCATTTTCCAGTTTTACTTCTGGGCAATCTATGATGACATCTGGACTCACTAGAACTTGTGATATTTCATTCTAATGACCCAAACTTGATGTACATGGACATTACATTTCTTTTTCATAATACTGAATACATGATAAAAACTGATTCCCAAGACTGTATTAGTTTAGTACCTTTGGAAACATGGAACATAATCTTCTAACTTGGTGAAAGATCTTCAATATCTCCCATAAAGATCTTCCCTTTTTTCCTACCTAAAACCTTTATTTATATGCTGAGGAAAAGAAAACATAAAAAGGGTAAGCTCAAATGCTCAGTAAGGGTAAACATGGATAACATAAAACAAATTGTAAATATAAGAATTTAAAAACATGAACATAAAGTTTAAATATCAAAATCATGAGTCGTGAAATAAATCCTAGTAGTTCATAAGGCATAGATCATAAAGGAACATTAACCATGATAAAATAGAATTAGCATAAAACATGGAATTATAGAAAACAATTAAGCACATAATATTATTTCCATAGTAGCTAAGCTATTGTTTTTAAGACCATCATAGTGGAAAAATTCCATTACTGAACCAGGTTTACATGTCGTTCCAGCCATGTATTACTGAACCGGATTTACTTGTCGTTCCAGTCATGTCTATCTCATGAGATATAAATCTTTACCCAATTCATTTGAGGGAGATATATTTCCCACCCATATCATAATGAAATCATTCTTACATATTCCACAAAAACATAAATCATTCATCATAGCATAACCCATGAAATAAAATGGGTTTCTTAAACATCATTCCATTATAATCTATATAAAATAAATGGATTTCATAACAATAATTCTATCATAAAAACAATAAAATCAAAGTAATAATAGGGATAGAGACATAACCCTAAGTAATCTTAGATGGAAAATAATTTTGATAAAATACTTGAACTTAATTCCTGAGAAAAATATCCTTTCTTTTTCAAAAATGTTTTCTTTTCTCAAAATGCCACCCAATTTTAAAAGAAAAGAATTTAGTTGAAAATAATATTGAAATCGTGTAGATGAAGATTTTTGGAAATAATTTGTCATGAAACCGTAAAAATCCATTCATGCCTTATAAGTTAAAGAAAACATTCTCCTCATACTTTTGCTAGAAAAGTCAAAAAGTACCTCATATTGTAAACAAATGAAAGATTCCTTCCATACCATATAGTAAAAGTAAAAAATGGGTAAAATGGATTTAAACATACATAGAATAATAGTAAACATTTTATGATAACATTTTTATAAAACATGGACATGGATGATAAATATATCCTCATTAAATACTTACGTATAAACAATCTCGGATAAAAATGAGATTGCAAAATTATCTCTTACCATGTACTTTTCATTAGTTAAGGGTGTGGTCACCTTCTGTATAATGGTTAAATCATGTTATTAAATTATACCAGGACCATATCCATATTTATGATATCATATATGATCCTATTATATCATTTTGTTAATAGTATTTCAATATTACCATTATTCCGGGTGTTAACTGCTTCGTTTTCCCATTCCTATTTTGTCATGTAAGTCATGTTTGTTATGAATAGGATGTATTTTATTCATGAAATTTTGTTAATAATTATTATTTTCACTAATAATATAAATTTTATAATCATTCTTGAATTGTTAATGTGGATAACGAATCTTACCGTGTCGTGGAGATGGTAGGTCGTACGTACGCACGAGCACCGGTATCATTCTCTTGATAGTTAAATGGTATGTAATTGGATGGTATATTAATTATACAGAATCATTATCATGTTATATTAATTATTTAAATCCATTATACTCAGCATTATACCCATCCTAATAAAGTATTTTTGAATAACAAATTACACCACGGCGTGGAGACGGTAAGCCATTCGTACATACACATAGTGATATTATTATTCGTAGGATGGATAAAATGAGGTATAAGGTTGTCCCATAATTATAATAATATCTCGGCATATAGAATATACTGGATTTATTACTTTATTATGGAATCAACATATAAATAGGAAGTATAAGAAGAATAAAAATTGAATTGAATTGGTAAAGCAATTACCTCTTCTTCGTTAGACTTCCTTTGGATCTCTTCTTAGGGACACTAGGGATGGAATTTTTGGAATACCAGGACCTCTAGAAGTTAACTATGAATGTTGATAGGAGAATTGGGTGGGGGTTGGTTGATCTATAAGGCTCGAGGAGGTGTGAGGAAATGTGGGAGGAGATTCCTTTTTATAAGAGATGAGAGGAGCACTTTAGGAAACTCTCAAAATATTAAAATATAATAAGACTATTCTAGATCTAAATAATTAAAAATGGCCCATAAATTAAATTTATAATACATTTTTGACCATATCTTATCCCCTTTTGATTATTTAACATTTTTGTGATTTTTAAATAATTTAATAATAAATTAATTCAATAAGATATTATTATTTCCAAATTTAATATTATTCATTTAATTTGACTTAAAATACAATAAGACAAAGTGGGAATTAGAATATAATTATTTCACACATCTATAATATATCTTATAGATCTTGTAAATTTTTTAGACACATTAAATAATCCAAAATATAACAAAATTAATATTATTAAAATCATTTATTCTATTTTTATGTTAATTGAATAAATATTGTTTTAGAATTGAAGAGACTTTTAAGGTAATTATATAACTTCTAAAAAATAAAAATAAATTTATATAATGAAAATGGTTTCATTTATATAAAAATAGACATTTAGATTCATTAATAGCTTTATTTTGGCCCTATGTGGACACATAAAAGATATTAAAATACAAGATATTGATATTTTATAACTACCTTTGATTTAAATAATATATAATTTATTTTCATGTACAAGTGTCCATTAAACAACTCAAAATCAATCATATTGTGATAATTATTGAATCTTATTCATCTAATAATTTTTTTTGGACATGTTTTGGTTTTATTTTAAACCTTATATTTTTTTATTTATGCTTAATTAATTCCTTTAACTCTTACCATGGAAACATGTCTTTTTATTTACTAAGGGTTAATATAGTCACTCTAAAATGCAAAAGGAGCCATAAATGGACCATTGGTGACATATTTAACTACATCCCAATTAGTTGGCCAAAGTTTATATTTTTATGAATTTTATATAATTAAATAAAACATTATTTATTTAAAATATCAATAGTGTCAATTTTGACACTATTCATTAGTTGACTTTTTAGAAATATCATAACATAGAGATATGTTCGAAAAAAACTCCTTTAAACCATAAATAACATGTCAAAGTCTTCCATAAAATTATTGTATGACATTAATTCACTCAAATTATATTTATTTTAATATTTTTAATATCATTTATTTGATATTTCTATTAATAAAATAATTTATGAATCACTATTGAGTCATCATTAATGATAATTATTTAATCTCTAAAAATTATAAATAAATTTCTATGATGTAGGTAATTCTATTAGCTTTCCAGAGACTACCTATAGTCGATTTTATTCCCTAGTAATCCCTAAATTAAAATTAATATACTTATATAAAATGAGAGTGTGACATGTTGTCACATTCATTAATCTTTTTATATTCATGTCATATCTATGGAAAATTGGCCATTAAGTGATTCCATTTAAAACCATAGATGATAAGGGTTGAAATTTATTCATTCAATAGGATTTTAACAGGTGTTAAGGTAATTTTATAATATTATTTTTACCTTTAATTACCTGATTTACCTTTAACCTTGGTAATAAAAATAATTATTAAAGTTACTATTTATAATACCCAAAAATAAAATTAACCTATTAACATAATTTGGACCCACTGATTCCAAATATGGAATCCATTTTTCATAATTCAAAACATGGAATTGGAAAAAATTAGTTTAAAATTAATTCCCATTGTTAAAACCAAAAAGCGGGTTTTTAAGAAGTAAAAACTTATCAAAAGATTGTCATGTGTTTATGTCCAATTTAAATGTGAAATTACTTCCAATGACCAATATTGGATTAAATTATAAAAACATAATCCAAATTCACTTTAAAACCAATTAAAAAGATAATCTAACTATATAAATAAATTAGATGAAAAGGCAGTTTTGAATTAAAATGCAGTATTTTTCACTATTTATTAAAATATGAATTTTATCAAATAAATACCAAAAATTCAAAAAAAAAAATTATGTTCCTCTTCCAAAGAATAATTTTATTTTTTAAAAAGAATATATAAGTGTTAAAAACTAAATTTAAAATGGGTGTGTCATCAAAAGGCGACAAAACTGCATTTTTTGAAAAATACTTCTTTTATCCAAAAAAATGAATTTGTTCTTATATCATATCTATAAAATACATAAGATGGATGTTAATGTTATATAAAATTAAAAATGTGGTTAATACTATTCATAACAGTCAGTTTATATCACATTAAATAATAATATTTTAATAACATATCGTTGTTTAGTGAAACTCAGTATTGCGTACAACACAAGCTATCGAGGAAGATTGCTCTTGCAAGTAACGCAGTCCAAGAATACTGTTGTGTATATTTCAAGCTAATACGGTGTTGCGTATAACGCAAGATAATATTGGTGTAGCGTACAACACAAAATATCAAAGAAATTAAAAAGAATCTATCTCATAAAATCTCAGGGTGTCACATTCAGTGATCCGGATCAACCTAAACTTCAGTAGCTGACTCCTAGCCCTTAGATTTTGATTCAGCTATGTTTTGGTCCTTCCATAGGACCTCATTGAATATAACATCTTGGCTCATGATGACTTTTTTCATGTCATCATCCCATAGTTGAAATATAAAGTCTTCGTTTCCAAATCCAATAATGAAACGTAACTTGGACTTAAAATCAAGTTTGTCTCTATCATTGGAATCGATATGAACATATGGAAAGATTACAAATATTTTGAGATGGCCAACTTCCAGTAGATTTTGGACCATAGCGCTTATGGTAGGATTTGTCCCATATCATATGATGAACTTCCATTGGCGAAGTATGCAGTCGTGTTAATTGCTTCCACTCAAATTTCTTTAGGAATTACGAAATGCATTTGCATGCATTGAGCCTTATCAATCAAAGTTCAATTCATTCTTTCTACTACACTATTTTTTTGTGGTGTTCCGATTATGATCTTCTCCATCTTTATCTCTTTCTTCTGGAAAATGTTTTGAAAGTTGCTACCATTATACTCTCCACCATTATAAGATCTGAGGTACTTCAACTTCCGACCAGTTTCTCTTTCAACCATGGATTTCCACTGTCCAAAAGAATTAAATACATTCTATTTATGATTAAGAAGGTACACCCAAACCTTCCTCATTGCATCATCGATGAATGTAACAAAGTACAGTGAACCTCCATGGGACTGAACTGGGGAAGGCCCACACACATGAGAGTGAACCGGCTCTAACTTCCGACTCCTGAGATTATAGTCACTCAAATTGAATAACACCCTCTTTTTCTTCCCAAGCACATAGCTTTCACAACTTTTGATGTTAGTATGATCATGTTTCGGCATGCCTTTCACCATTAGAACTTTCATATTTTTCTCACTAAGATGTTTAGGCCTACAATGCAATAACTCTGGGTCTTATGAAGTTATACTTTCGACAATTGGAGATCTATCTAATCTTTTAATTAAATAGTCTCATTCTTTACTTCGTACGCCGCCACCATGGAACCGTGAGTAACTTTCCAAACTACGTTGGCCAATCTTATACCAAAGCCTACCTCATCTAGCTAGATAATGTAAATTAAGTTCTTTTGTACTCCAGGGGTGTGTCTGGCTTCTTTGAGCTTCAAGAATTCACCATTCTTCATCTAGATATTTACATCTCTTTTTCCCAATATTTCCAAAGCTTCATCATTCGCCAAGTGTACCTTGTCAAATCTTTCATATACATAATTGACAATGCACCCCTACTCTATCGTTGAGTGGAATGGTGCATTAGAATCAACAACCCATGATTCCACCGGAACATTGACACTTGGTAGAAAGCTGTTACTCCCCTCATATGTGCTCATAGAATTTTTACTTTAGGAAGATGTCCTTCCAGTGACTTCCTTACGACGTATGCAATCCTTCATGAGTTTCCCATATTTACCATATGGTTAGTAAATAAGACTAGGGTCAACTGATTTTCCTCAAATTATGTCTTGAGGTTTATCATCTAATTGCTACTTTTGAATTGTCCTTTGAGGTGATCGCCCCCTTTCTTCAGCATTCAGAGCATGACCACAAGGTGCATGGACGTCCCTCCTCTAGAGCTCTTCATTGAGAAATAAATTATGAATATCCTCAAATACTGGGTCGGTCTTACCATAAGAGTTTTTAACTACCATTACTATTTTATTCCATGATTCTGGTAGTGATGGAAATAGTAGAATTGCCCATACATCATCCGTGAAATTCACCTTCACTGATTCGAGCCAACTTCGGATCAAGTTGAAGTCATTCACATAATATGTGACTGGTCTACCGTTTGTTAAGCTCATGATGAACAGTCACCGCAGCAGGAACAATTTGTTAAGTTTCATAGGTTTCTTGTACATGTGTGTTGGTATTTCCATCAAATCCGTTGTAGTTTTCTTCTCTCTAATGTTAAAGGCCACGTTCTAGGCCAGTGAAAACTTCACCAAACCAAACACTTTCTTATCCAACCTTTCCCATTTAGCTTTCTACATAACTTTTGGTTTGACTCCACCTAACAGAATTTCCAAATCCTTTTGGATGAGATACCATTCCATCTGCATCCTCCAAAAGCTGAAGTCAGTGTCGTTGAATTTATCGATTTGAACCTTTCCTTTTTCCAATGCTATATATTTTGATGACAGTAACACCAACTGAAATCTATATAACGTCAAGGAAAGCGTGAGAATGTTACCTGAGTTGTTTTCAGGTGTGTTATGAGAAAGAAACATAAGCTTTGATATCACCTGTTGGGAGAAGAATGAATCTGCAATCAGAATTGTGCCAACTTCTGCTTGTCAGAAGTACTTCACCAGAAGATAAAAGATACAACGAAAGTTTATCCTTCAAAATGGCCTCCTCCCACTAAGATTAGTATACCGGAAGATGGGGTTATGATGCACCTCATTCGCCACACTAAGTCAAACTTCCCACACTCTTTCAAACAACTCACACAAAAAGATTCGAGTAAAGAGAAAAAACAATAGGAAGTAAAGAGGACACACAAGAATTACATGGTTCAGAATTTTAAGTCCTACATCCACAGGAGAACATCGTCAAACTTTATTACTGGAAGAATTCAACAATTACAATTCTCAATCAGTAAATTTTGATATTTGAATGTTAGATCCAAGTCAAGTTCAGTACAAGTCACACTAAGTGCAAGCGTTCTTGCCCATGTTTTATAGAAGTGTTCTGCTGATTGAACAGGATATACCACCATCTGAAGTTTGTGGAGCACCTCCCCCTAAAACTGACAACCTTCGATTCCCTATAGCTACCACTGCCTTAACTGATACATCTGATAAACCACCCTTAGACCTCTCCATGCACCGATCGAAATTTGTGGTCTTCTTATCAGACTTCCCCCTCCCGTTGGAGTTTACTGATTTTGGTCAAAGGAACATAACCCTATTATCTTCTGAAATTACTCCTTCTAGTGGATTTAATCAAAAGTTGAAAAAAAATCCTAACAATAATATCATGAGGTTCTCATTATAGTCGGTAACATCTATAACCTTTTGATACGACTTATAAATAGGAATATTAACAAATATAACACACAAAAGTTGTGTTGTCGTGGTAAGTACGAATCATGTACATATCGGTAATTGAAAAGTACAAGTTTGAATTAGGTTTATGGCACTCGGTCTCACAACACACAGTAGATCACCTCCATCAACCATGACCTTTTAGTATGGTGTCCTTATTTCATACATAATGTAAAATACTTCATAAATATAAAAGTCTCTCTCTGAAATAAATAACCCACACAAACTATGGTTTCCACCATGATATGGTTTGTGTTTATTCTTAATTTCAACCTCATTCACAACTCCAATCTTCTAAACACTTTTAAAAGATAATAGATGTTTTTTTCACTGTTTTTCCAAAATAAAAAACACAACCCAAGTGAAAAAAAATCAATTTTGAGATCAACACATAATTTTTCTTCTTGAGTGGAATTAGAGAATAAAATTTTAAAATTGAGGATCAACGTATTGTTCTAGAAATTTCAATTGATGATAGTGATGTTGCGTGCTCAAAAAATATTAAGCAAGAGGTAGTTAATTCTTATGGGCGCTCGAGATTATTTTGCAACCACTATTATGGGAGAGTCAGATATCATTGGTTTTGATCTTGTTGAGATAGTAATGATACAGGTATTAAAAAGACTTTGATGTTAAATTTCTCTTGTAAGGGGAGTTATCATGTTTCAATCATATTTGTAAAAGGGAAAGGAAATGTTTTCTAAAGAGACGGGGTTCGTGAGATACCAAAAAAATCTTTCCAAGTTTATTGGAAAATATATCCATTGATAATGGGTAGACTAAGGGATATTGAAAAGGTTTAACCAAAATTTCAAAATTAAAGATATACATTTTATGAAAAAGGTTTAAAGAGGCATGAAAACATGATTAGGGATAATTTTTTGCTTTAATTTTTTTGGTATCTTTCGCACAATAAATTTGGGAGGGGGTATTTGTGGTGATGGTAGGGGCTTGTAGTAAGGCTAGAGGACAAGAGCATCAGTACACATACAGTGGGTGCAGAGACTTCTTAGAGTGGTGGTCATAGATTGTTGGCTTGAACGAGGTCAAAGAGGAGGGGTATAGTTTAATGGTTTAGGGAGGGCAATCATAACCAAATCTTATTGGTTCTTTCATACCCAAATCATATTGCTTCTTCCATAAACTTATTCACACCACACCTAAACATCCCGGCATGAGAGCAATCATACACCTCTATCTCCTTTTCGTTTATTACCAACTCTTTCATAAACTGCAAAAAAAATTACATGTTTATTAAAGGTCCTTCAAAAGTAATTACATGTTTTGTAAATTTGGTTTGTATGGTGGAAGACATTCCTCTCAAACTTCTGCTTCCTTTGCTTTTTCATTTCTATAGTCCTCATCTTAGAGTTTTTTTTTTACGTTTTTTAAAAAAAATTGCAGAAAACAGTTAGGGCAGAATATTTTTTCAAAATGCGGCAAAAAGGCGGCTCCGCGATGGCTCCTTTCCCCTAAAAAAAAATTTTTTTTTGAAAATTTTTATTTTTTTTTCTTGTTTTGTTTTGTTTATATATATATATATATAAACAAAACAAAAAATTTCAGCAGAATTTATCCGCTATTTAAAATCCAGCAGTACTGCCATTACAGCAGTCTGGATTCTGACAGAACCTCTCACCCAGAGCTCCATTTTATAAGAGAGCTTACCCTGAAAATCATTCTGCATTTCCGATGTGGGATTCTGGTTCTCAATTTCCTGCGCAGAACATTCTGCATTTCCGATGTGGAATTCTGTTCCAAGTACTCGACTTTAAAAGACTATAAAATATAAACTATAAGACCAATATAAATGAAACTTAAAACATGGATTAAACATATAAAAAATAGTTGAAAACAAAAAAAATCATAAAAAATGATGATAAAAAATAATTTATAAGCTTTCAAAACCACCTATTTGAAACTTAAAAAGTTTCAAGTACGTGAATTTAGAAGTCTATAAAATATAAACTACAAGACCAATATAAATGAAACTTAATATATGGATTAAACATATAACAAATAGTTGAAAATAAAAATAATTTCGTAAAAAATGTTGATAGAAAATAATTTATAAGCTTTCAAAACCGCTTACTTGAAACTAAAAAATGTTTCAAGTACGTAACATTACAATCCAATAAAATATAAACTATAAGACCGATATAAATGAAATTTTAAACATTGATTAAAGATATAATAAATAATTGAAAACAAAAAGAATTTCCTCAAAAATGTTGATGAAAAATAATCTATAACCTTTCAAAACCGCCTACTTGAAACTTAAAAATGTTTCATGTACGTGAATTTGAAAGACTATAAAATATAAACTATAAAACGAATATAATTGAAACTTTAAACATTGATTAAACATATAATAAATAGTTGAAAAAAAAGGAATTTCCAAAAAAATGTTGATGAAAAGTAATTTATAAGCTTTCAAAACCACCTACTTGAAACTTGAAATTTTTCAAGTACGTGAATTGAAAAGACCATAAAACATAAAATAGAAGACCAATATAAATGAAACGTTAAACATTGATTAAACATATAAGAAATAGTTGAAAACAAAAGTAATTTCCAAAAAAAATTAATGAAAAATAATTTATAAGCTTTCAAAACCGCCTACTTGAAACTTAAAAATGTTTCAAGTACGTGACTTTGAAAATTTTTAATTATATTACTAATTAACTAATTAATTATTATATAATTAATAGTTATATTAATAATTAACTAAATAATTATTATATACGTAATAATTAATGAGTAATAATTAATAATTAATAATAATAATAATTAATAATTAATAATTTAATGAATAGTTATAATTAATATTTATATTACTAATTAACTAATTAATAATTACTAATTACTTATTAATAATTATTAATTACTAATTACTAATTATAATGAATAATTATAATTAATATTTATTTTACTAATTAACTAATTGATAATTAATAATTACTAATTACTAATTAATTAATTATAATTATTAATTATATTTCTAATTAACTAAATAATTATTATATATGTAATAATTATATTACTAATTAGTTATTATATAATTAATGATAATATTACTAATTAACTAATTAATTAGGACATATTTAATTATTAAAAATTACTAATTAAAAATTATAATAATTATATTTAATAATAATATTACTAATTAACTAATTAACTATTATATAATTAATAATTATATTACTAATTAACTAATTAATTATTATATAATTAATAGTTATATTAATAATTAACTAAATAATTACTGTATAAGTAATAATTAATAAGTAATAATTAATAATTAATAAGTAATAATTAATAATTATAATTAATATTTATAATTAATATTTATATTACTAATTAATAATTAATATTTATATTACTAATTAATAATTACTAATTAATAATTACTAATTACTAAGTAATAATTAATAATTATAATGAATAAATGTAATTAAAAATTATATTACTAATTTACTAATTAATTGTTATATAATTAATAATTATATAACTAATGAACTAACTATTATATAATTAATTATTAATAATTACTAATGAATAATTATAATTAATATTTATATTACTAATTAACTAATTAATAATTAATAATTACTAATTACTAATTACTAATTAATAATTAATAATTATAATGAATAAATGTAATTAAAAATTATATTACTATTTTAGTAATTTATTATTATATAATTAATAATAATATTACAAATTAACTAACTAATTTTTATATAATTAATTATTAATAATTGCTAATTAATAATTATAATGAATAATTATAATTAATAATTATATTACTAATTACTAATTAGTAATTATAATGAATAATTATAATTAAAAATCATATTACAAATTTACTAATTAATTATTATATAATTAATAATAATATTACTAATTAACTAATTAATTTTTACATAATTAATTATTAGTAATTATTAATTAATAATTATAATTACTTTTTATAATTAATTAACATATTTATAATTAACTAATTAATTATTATATAATTAATAATGATATTACTAATTAAATAATTATTTATTATATAGTTAAAAATTACATAATTAATCATTATATTACCAATTAAGTATTATATAATTAATAATTAATAATTAATAATTAATAATTAACAGTTATAATGAATAATTATAATGAATAATTATATTACTAATTAACTACTTAATTATTATATAATATTTTTAATAATTACTAATTAATAATTATAATGAATAATTATATTACTAATTAACTAATTAACTATTATATAATTAATAATTAAATTACCAATTAACTAATTAATTATTATATAATACTTTTTAATAAATACTAATTAATAATTATAATGAATAATTATAATTTATAATTATTTTACTAATTAACTAATTATAAAAAGGGTCTCGACTCTATCTTTCTCAAAAAATTAACTAATTAACTATTATATAATTGATAATTATATTACTAATTAACTAATTAGTTATTATATAATTAATGATTAATAAACACTAATTAACAAATTACAAATTATATAGTTAATAATTATATTACTAATCAACTAATTAATTATTATATAATTAATAATTATATTTCTAAGTAACTAATTAATTATTAAATAATTAATAATTATATTACTAATTTACTAATTATATTAGTAATTAACTAATTATTTATTATATAGTTTATTATTAATAATTACTAATTAACTAACTAATTATTATACAATTAATAGTTTTATAATTAATAATTATATTATTAATTAACAAATTAATATTTAATTATTAATAATTAATAATTATAATTAGTAATTATAATGAATAATTATAATTAGTAATTATAATGAATAATTATAATTAATAATTTTAATGAATACTTTTAATTTATAATTATATTACTAATTAACTAATTAACTATTATATAATTAATAATTATATTACCAATTAACTAATTAATTATTATATAATAATTTTGAATAATTACTAATTATTAATTATAATGGATAAATATAATTTATAATTATATTACTAATTAACTAATTAACTATTATATACTGAATAATTATATTACTAATTAATTGGTTAATTATTATATAATTAATTATTAAAATTTCTAATTAACTAATTAATTATTATATAATTAATTATTAATAATATTAATTTAATATTTAAATAAATTATTATATGTTTAATCCCTGTTTTAACTTTAAATTATATCGGTCTTATTGTTTATATTTTATAGTCTTTCAAAACCACATACTTTAATCATTTTTAAGTTTCAAGTAGGTGGTTTTGAAAGCTTATAAATTATTTTTCATAAACATTTTTTACGAAATTCTTTTTATTTTCGACTATTTGTTATATGTTTAATTCGTGTTTTATGTTTCATTTATATCGGTCTTGTAGTTTATATTTTATAGGCTTTCAAAGTCACGTGCTTGAAACATTTTTAAGTTTCAAGTTGTCGTTTTGAAAGCTTATAAATTATTTTTCATCAATATTTTTTACGAAATTCTTTTTATTTTCAACTATTTGATTTATGTTTAATCCATGTATTAAGTTTCGTTTATATTGGTCTTATAATTTATATTTTATAAGCTTTCAAAATCACGTACTTGAAACTTCTTAAGTTTCAAGTAAGTGGTTTTGAAAGGTTATAAATTATTTTTTATCATTTTTTAGGAAATTCTTTTTGTTTTCAACTATTTTTTATATGTTTAATCCATGTTTTAAGTTTCATTTATATTGACATTATAGTTTATATTTTATAGTCTTTCAAAGTCACGTACTTGAAACAGAATCTCATATCGGAAATGCAGAATGTTCTGTGCAGGAAATGACAGGCTAAGCTCTCTTATAAAAAGCTCTGGGTGAGAGCTTCTGTCAGAATCCAGACTGCTGTAATGGCAATACTGCTGGATTTTAAATAGCGGATAAATTATGTTGAAAATTTTATTTTTATTTTTATTTTTATTTTTTGTTTTGTTTATATATATATATATATATATATAAACAAAACAAAAAATAAAAATAAATTCTAGAATTTTTTTTTCCTGTTTTAGGGGAAGATGCCGCCTTTCACCCAGGCCCAAAGGCGGCATCTGGATGCCGCCTTTGTGCCGCATTTTGAAAAAAAAATTTCCCTAACCGTTTTCTGAAAAAAAAAATTAAAACATAAAAAAAAAAAAAAAAAACTCCCTCATCTTTCGTATCTTTTTCTGATTATTCATTCTATTTTGTCATTGTTTTTGTAGCTTTTTCAATAATTCTCTCACATCCCAAGGTAATAGATTCCGCTTCAACTCATATTGCCCAGTAAAATTCCTTTCGGTCTTTACTCAACTGAGTGAATGTTTCTCCCATTAAAAATTCAAGTTTATTTTTTAAAGCAAATCTATTCTTCGAATTAATTTCAGAATATTTATAACTCGAATGGTCGTCAAGATAGTTATAATTGTTTCCTCCAATAAACTTTTTTGATTGCTTTTTATGTTATATCTTTGTTGTTGTTGAAATCCATTAGAAGCACCTCTGTTAAAAGTTTTGTTCACTCCATCCTTGGTTTGCGATCTCTCCCTCAAAATTATTTTACCAATTATGATAAAAATATTACTTAAATTTAACATAGGCATACATTTATTGTGTTCGATCAACATTACCAAATCAATTGCCTTTATTGTAATTTCCACTTGATCAATCATCAATCCATTGAAATCCTTTGTCACTATCTTCACCAGAACCCCTCCGGAATCGGCATCGAAACCTCATGCGATCCCTAAGACCCGCCTTCAGCTATCCATGAGTTGGAGAGTGGCACCGAGGATATAAACACATGACAGTCATTACACTATAAAATCCTAAAAAAAAATTAAAAAAAAAAACCATCAATCAACTCTAGATAATAAAATAAAACCAAATCTCATCCATAATATAAATAGCATATAATATCATACGAAAATGTTTCTCCCTTTCATATGTTTTGGATTCAAATTTCAATTGAGAAAAAAATTTTGACCAATTCTTATTATGATAATTGTTTGAACAAAAAATCATTTACAACACACATTACTCTCATAGAGACTTACTGCACATTTTCAATTATTTTGCAGAATTTAAACAAATATACAGTGATAGTCCATAAATGAAGAGAGAAGTTAATCATAAAAATAGTATAAAGAATTATTAATCATTAACTATAAAATTTCATGAATTGCCTCCAGGGATAATACTAGAAAACTTGTGTCAAATCAGAGAACTTTCAAAAGATACTGTAGATTTGGACAGATAGAACAGATTGAGGACAGATCCATTCCAATGTTGGCTCTGGTTTGAACCGACTGCAATGGGTGAAGATTGAGGACAGATCCATTCCAATGTTGGCTCTGGTTTGAACCGACTGCAATGGGTGAAGATTGGGCCTTTTGGGGAACTGGCCAATGGACCGCAGAGTGGGAGTGGTGCCTAACATGGCACCTGGCGGGGTGTTGGGATGTTCGCTTCAATTGTTAAATAAAAGTATTCATGTCTTTACTGTCAAAAAAACCTTACTCTCAAATTTTATTGAAACCATGTGTTAGTGTTGTATTTGTTGTCAATAAGGATCAAAGGCATTAAGCCAAGTTGCATGATGGGATGAAGTATTGCTTGCTAGGAAGTTGTTTGGAAGTTCCCAAGCATGATTGAGAAGAAAGAAAGAGGCTCTCAAGCGAAGGTGTTAGTATGTGAATCCTCTTGAAAAATTATTTTGAGACTCGAAGCTTGGAAGTGACGTAAGCTGACACCATTAATTATGTGGCAGAGAAAAGAAGAATGAAGTTCTGCCATTAGATTCAAGGAGGTTCAGACAGATGACGGCAAAGATGATTGGTGATGTGAGTTGCTGTCATTATTCATATGGCAAAGAATGAGGGAGTTGCTAGGAGGGAGTTGCTAAGAGTTTATATGCAGAATCTGTTTGGACAGATTTGGCGAGTCACAGTGAGTACCGCCATTGGATATGCCTATGCTTAGGAATCGATTCATACATGGCAAGCAAAGATGAACTGTTCTTAATGTTGACAAGTACAGATGATAGGAGTGCTGTCTACAACAGTTTTTGAAAGAGTTTGGAAGTTGTCGACCAGTGGGAACATTGAAAGAAAAGACTAGCTGAAGTTGTGAGAGGTCGTGAAAGACCATTCAAGTGAGGAAAATATTTGGGTGATGATTTGGAAATGCTGATGATTATTTGAGTTGATTTTGAGTGGTTGAGAAGACCTCTGAATGAGTTGAAGAGGTTCTAAAGGAATTTGGAGGAAGGCTGGAATTCTGAAAAATGGCCAAGTCCTCAAGCAAGGGGATCCACACGAAAAAATATCCACGTATGAAGATTCACATATGTGGAACCACATAAAGACATCGATCTCAGGGGATTCACCAAATGGAAGCTCTTATAGGTGCTACAACAACAAATCTGAGAAGATAATGGACTGTGATGATGTGATAGTCATTGAAAATGAAGAACTCGTGATGGGGATGATGCTGTCAATTCTGGCCTGCAAATTCTGACCTGCAGAAGAGACTGAGGAAAACACACAGATTCGGGATTCATGATGGGGATGTTGATTCTACTTTACTGATGATGTGGAAGATCTAAAGTCCACAGGAACAAATACAAGACAGAAGAAACATGTTGATACTGAGAATATCATTGGGGATCAGAATCAAGGGGTACAAACAAGAAGAAAAATCATGTCAACTGGTCTTTCAAAAATTGAACCTCGAACTGTTGATGAAGCTTTTGAGAACAAGGAATGGATTCAAGCCATGAATGAAGAGTTGGATCAAATTAAAAAGAATGAAACATGGAAGTCTGTGCCTAAGCCCAAGGAGAAAACATCTTTGACACAAAATGAGTTTTCAGAAACAAGCTAAATGAGAAAGGTGAAGTTACAAGAAACAAAGCTAGACTTGTATGCAATGGGTACTCACAAATAGAAAGCACTAATTTTGATGAAACGTTTCCTTGTTGTCAGGCTTGGGACCATCAGAATCTTTCTTACAATCGCAGCCCAAGAAGCTTCAAAATTTTCCAAAAGGATGTAAAGTTTGCATTTTTCAATGGCGAGCTAAATGAAGAAGTTTTTATGGAGCAACTGAGGGTTTTATGCTTCATGAAGATAGGAGCAGGGTATGCAGATTGAAGAAGACTATTTATGGGTTGAAACAAGCCCCAAGAGCCTGATATTTCAAGATGGATGAGTACCTGAGAAACATCAAATTCAGGAAAGGGCGGGTGGATAACACCCTGTATGTGAAGAAGACCAATACCACATCACTTAATTGTAATTGTGTATGTTGATAATATTATCTTTGCTAGTAATGAGGAGAAATTGTAGGAAGAATTTTCCACACAAATGAAGAAGTTTGAGATGTCTTTTCTTGGGGAGATGAAATTCTTCTTGGGTTTGCAAATCACCTAAGATGTTGGTCACATTTTCACCTCTCAAGAAAAATATATAAAGGAGTTATTGAAAAGGCTTGGCATGGAATAATCTGGAGTGTCCACACCAATTCAAGTGATCACAAAGTTGGGTAAAGATGATGAAGGCAAGGTTGTTAATGAAAAAGAATTAAAAAAGTTGATTGGTTCTTATACTTGACTACCACAAGCCCAAACATTGGTTATGTTGTGACTCCTTGTGCTAGGTATCAATCCAGCCCAAAGGTATCACATCTCCTAGCACCCAAGAGAATTTTGAAATATGTCTCAAATACTTCCAATTATGGTTTGTTGTACAAGAAGAAAGGTGAGTTAGATTTAAAGGGCTTTACAGATGTTAGGGCTAGTGATATTGATGATAGAAAGCCCACATCATGAGATATGTTTTTGAATTTCCTCCAAGGAGCAAATTGCGGACATTCTTACAAAACCACCTAAGTTGAGACAGCAAATGGGCGTTCAGCCCATTCCCCAACAACATTGAGATATGTTTTTGAATTTCCTCCCCTCTTCCAATTGTGAGGGGGATAAGTAATCTGCTTGAGGAGAAACCTGCTTGTTATTGATTGTTTTCAATATGTATGTTGAGTGAGTGCAAGAAAGTGCTTTAAAATCAAATTTTCTTTTCTTGACTATAAATTTTGAGTTGGTATCTCTTGGTGATCTGCTTGAGGACGGCTTTGATGCCTGAATTAATCACTCTTCTTTTCTGCACTGAGCTAGCACAAGTAGACTTAGTTGATTGGTTCATGGCTCACTGCTTTGAAGAAGTTGATATCACACATTTCACAAACTCTGCATCTTTATTGATAATGGGGGGGGGGGGTTTAACATTTCAGTTGCATTGCACAACTTGAGGGGGAGAAGATTTCAGATCTGAACTGAAAAATGTATAGTATTAACAGCAAATCCAAAGGGGGGTTGTTAACTCATTTGAGGATGATGTTGAATTTGTTGTCAATACCAGTGGATGAGGATTTGATGCATTTGAGTTGAGCTGATGATTGGTGGAGATGTACTGAGAAGGGTTGAAGGAAGTTCTAATGAGGCAGGCTGAGGAAGCTACAGAGTCTGAACTAACTGAAAGGTTCAGAAGATGCGTCTGACAAAGTTAAGCTGGTCATTCAAAGTAACAAACATCACGATTGTTTGAGAACAGTTCATGATTCATGCCAGGTCCAGAAGATAAAGTTTTTGTTGAGAATTTGGCGAAGTCCTGGGAGTTCTCTTTAGTATGGTAAATAAGATATTCTGCTCTCAGTTTAGTGTAAATCGGCGAAGGAAAAAAACCTTATGTTGATACGTAAGATTTTTGAAACATATGTAAGGTTTTCAGAGCATCATGGATGATACATAAGATTTTACCGAAGTGAAAATTGGCAAAGTGTGGAGCGCACAGTGATACATAACATTTTTTTTACAGAAGAAATTTGATACGTGAGATTTTTAAACCATACGTAAGATATTCCAATGCATATATAGGATATTTGTTGGAGCTCAAACAGAAATATGGAAAAGGAAAAAAAACCTTACGTTCATACGTAAGATACTTGAAGCTTGCCATTGTGATACGTAAGATATTTCTTACGTAAGGTTTTCCGGTTTGTGAAAAAGGCAAGAATTCTAGAGTTCCAAGTCAAATGATGTTATGTTGTTCATCAATGATTCAAATATCATGATTACAATTAAAATCCCAGGATCTGATTACTACACTGAGAAGGGGGATGAATCGGTGAAGATTTTACAATTTCTTCACACTTAAAATCAACCCCTGCAGCTGTAAGTTCAGATTCACCCAAAAGTAAATTCTCAACCTCACTCATGAATGCGGAAAGCAAGAGAGTAATGAACACGAGGATTTTTACAAGATTCGGCTCCTTCATGAGAAGCCTACTCCTTGTCATGGTTAGTTGCGCCCCACAACCATGGATTCCTCACTATAAGCACAACAGATTGCAAACTTACAATGTTGGCACAGAGTCGCACCATGTCAGTCCAGAGTCACACCGAACTATGCAGTTTCACACTGCCTTCATACAGAATATATAACTGGAATGGGAAAGATGTTCTTGAGAGTTCAGTTGTTTCAGCAACTGTAGAAGATCTCCCTCGATAAGCCTTTAAGAATATTCAAGAACAATTGCTCACTTCATGCAGAACTAAAATTGTTTCTCAATCTCAAGCTCAGATGATCTCACTGAATGCTCGAGCTCCAACAAATGTAGAAGATGGTCTCTAAACTTCGGCTTCAGGCTCTCTCTTCAGCTCACTCTGTTTTTCTCAATATGTTTGATATGCAGGAAGCACACAATTCTCTTTCTTCGAAAGCTCCTTATATTATGGCAACTCATAATACAGAAATTAATTTTTTTCAGTAATCATTTTTCAACTCAGCAGTCTCGATTTTTCTTCTCAACAGAATCGCACACCGCTCTCATATCCATATTTAGTTAGGCTCACAAACATGCACCACAATCTCCTGAATATTCTTTACTTTTAATAACTTCAATATTGAGAATAATCCACATATAGTGAATTTTTAAATTCCAAAAATACCCATCACCTTCCTCCTCAATGAACTCTACTTTCTTCAACTTGTTCTCACGACATAGCACTTCTTGAAAATAACTCGGCAGCTCTGATACTCATCCATTCAAAACTTGGCAAGAATCATTGCATATCCCAATGCTAGTGATTATTAGAATTCCAAAACATCAAAGCATCGTCACAAAAGCATTCCAGATTTATTATCTAGAGATTCTTCTTTAGCAGACACAACCTCTTAACAGCAGCTTTTCAAATAAACCAACTCAGAACATCATACAGTTAAGTGAAGTGCCTAGTGGATCATGCAGATGCACTGAGAGGGGGTTGAATCAGTGTACACAAGTTTTACTGATTTCTTTTCATTCACCTTTACCCCCTATTAAATTTGAACCTCTGCACCTATTAGGATGAATAGATCTTCCCTGTAAACAAAGATAATTATACCACATGCAACACAGAAAGTAAATGAAGCACATCAAACAGTATTTTTACAAGGTTTGCCCCCGATGTGGGTGACTACGTCCTTGTTGTGTTCGGGATGATCTGAGACACAAATTCTCCACTAGAAATCAATTAACAATTGCAAGTGGGTCGGTCAGGTATTATCCTAACACCATGATGGGTAGGTATTAACCACTTCTCAAATTATACTGGCATCCCACCAGTGTTCTTTATACCGTCATCCAACCAAGGTTATTTATATTGGCATCCCACTAGTGTTTACAAACACAACACTAACACAATGAGAAAGATCACACAAACTTCAAGCTGCCACTGCAACACAAAACTGATCTTCCTCTTCAAGACACTGAGATTAACTGATTCTGCACTTGCTCACTTCAACTCAAAGTCTTCGACTGTCACTGAATGTAATCAACAACACTGTATGCAAGTCGGCACAATATACTCTTTTGAATAAGTAGAAGGCATCACTTCCACTTCCTCGCTTTACTGAAACATATCACCTCAGCTCAAACAAATACTGCCAACAGTATTTTCAATCATTACACACATTAATATCGTGTGTTCTTCATGCATGTAGAGTGGCAATTATATTTTCATAAGAATATCATTTCATGCATGGCATACTCATCATCATGCAAATATTATATTGCCTTCTCTTTTGCATATCACTAGAAGTGTAATGTCGTTGTTTTTATGCAAACCCTCTTCAGGTAATATCCATACTCTTCGCACAACACTGAACATTGTAGTTCGAGTAATAGATTCACTCCGCCTCATGCATGCACATTATCATATGCATGGTTCTCTTCTGTTTTTCAAATACTAACTTCGTAGTATTCTTCTTCTTGCAACACTACCATTTAACATGTATAAGCTCCACGCTTTGCTCGCGTAATACAGTATGTGGTATTTCTTCTTCGCGCAAGTAAAAAGAAGGTACCTTCTTCGCGTAACAATATACACGACACAATACTTCATGAAGCTCTGAAGCTCGCGGAACTCTAATGTATCTTCGCGTGTTAAATGATCACAAAATTGTATACACAGTACATTATTGTCTCGCGCAATAGTTACTTGCACGGAATCATGGCGAAACCCATGTGTATGCCTTGATCAAACATGAGTTTGCGGAACTTCACATACATCATGCAGTTGCGAAGGCTTAGAAAAGCAGCACAAACGCATGGAAACTTCTTCGAGAATTCAGAAGTCCCTTGAGTCTCTGTTTCGGCTCTCTCATATTACTCTCTTGATGCACAGTCAATATATATGCAAATGGCGAGCACGGTGGGTATTTATAGACAAGCCCCCACCGCCCCAACTCGTGCGCACCGACTTAGCACGCATCGACTTACTCACCTGCGCGCACTGCCATACTTCGCACTTCACAACAACGACAATTATCGTCGCCACAAATGAAGCCTACTGTATTCAAACTCGCGTGCACTCACGCCTCTGTCTCACTGTAACATCGTAACAGTGGGTTCTCATGCATGCAAACGAAGTTGCATGCATGCATTCAATCATGTTCGGAACTCAGCTTCAATCATTGGACGCCACATGCAAAACTCTCGGATATCTGCGGGTTTCAAGTTTCTCACTGTTTTTCATAACAAAATGCATCACAGACTTCGATTTATGATTCTGAAGTATCTTTCGATCTCATTTGATCATCCACATCACAATGGCGAGCTCGGTCTGATCTATGGATATTCCATCGTGAAGCTTCGACGCATGCAGAACACTCGAGAGGCCGTGAGGTTGAAGATGTGATGGCGCCGATTGAACGGCTCAGATCAAAGAGATTTGACGGCGCTGCTTTTTTACGTATCTTTTTAATCGGATGAATAGTGTCACCTCGTTCATTGTCCCACATCGGTTTGACTCAAGCCGAGCGCTGCTTAATAAACCAAAGCGCATCTTCAGCCCGCCAAATGCAAGTATCGGGGTCTACTCCTGAACCCCCCACTGGCACCGACCAGTGTCGGTATTCTACTCCGCCATCGTGCCGCGTCGCACGGTGTCGCCACTGTTCTTCCTATGCCCGCCTCTGCATGCCTCTTACTGCCACTACATGTTGTGGTCGATCCTAGTGTCCATCTGAGCAGTGGTTGCACATGGATCTCATGGCTTCCTGGTTAGCAGGCTTTTTTTTCAGAGGCCAACATATAAGTGTTAGCCGAACATAAAGAGCATGCCAAGCCAAGCCAAGCCACCCAAAGCTCTTAAAATATTCATCATGTAAAATATATATATTTTGCCTCGTCTTCATTAACACATCTTCTTTAGCATGATGTAAACAATGTGTCCTCATCGACACAAGTCTTGGAACTTATGACTGGTTCAACAATCGCCACAATTAATGTTGTTTTATTTAAAGCAACTCTTCAAATCAAAACATCATTGCCAACTTATGAATAATTCTCAAGAATAATTCAATGGCAAAAACTTCATAGTTCAATCATTGTCACGTTGACTTTTCATCATACAAACACATTGACAACATATACAACACAATTATTACTTCAATCAATTTGGGTTCTTCAATTGCCCCACCGTTGGTGGTGGGGTGGTAAGGGCTTGGGGGGTAAGGGGCAGGTCGCGGGGTCAAGTCCCCGGGCTTGCGATTTATATGTAATTTTATTACTTGTGTGTGTGCCGCTTTCGCGGTTGTACCCAATTTTTTAATTTGGGTTCTTCAATCTCCCCCCATTTGGATGTGTTGCCAATACTCATTTCACTTCCAAAGTCGATGTTTTCTTCTCCCCATTGTTGACAATAAAACCAAAGATATAAGTATGGGAAAGAATTCAACTCATCTCATTCAGTAACAACTAATCTTTTCTTCTTCTCTCCTTTAATCTCCTCATTTCATAAGAGAGGGCATTTAAGAGAAGTCCAAATTAATCTGTTTGAGGGAAGGAAAGTATCAATTTTCTTAAAATAATGAGTCATTAATTAATCAGCTCCAAGTCTACGTAGGCTAACTCAGTGTTGAAAACAAGAGTGATCAATCTAGACAACAAAGCTGTCAATTTTTTTTTTCCAGAATGTGATACCAACACTGAAACCTTCATTCAGGGGTTGTTCAAATGATTTTCAACTAATCTCCACTTCTGATTCAGAATTATTTTTCATATAGAGATAGGAGAACATACCTCTTTAATGACAAGCTTCAATTTCTAGAATTTGAAATCATCAGATAAATCCTTACCAGAACTTCAGCTTTGCTCCCCCTAGAGGGATGACCTCCATCCATCTTCATCGTGATTGGCTTTCTTCAAGAATGAACTCCAAGAACAATTTTAACACCAATTGAAATAAAGAACTCCCATGACGGATAACTTCCTGGATGATGTATAATGTTCTCACAACACTCATATCTTCAGGACTCCTGAATATATGTCTCACCTTCAATTCCCTGCATAGAAGAAACAAACACAAAATATGAATGAAAATAAGGTGGCTCTTCAATGTTTTTTCAGTTAAAACAACAGGGATGAGATTTATTTCTCAACCCATAAACTCCTTTCAATCCATTTCTAGATTTACGAAAACTATTCATGCTTGCTCTTTGACTTTCCAGATTTTATCATTTAAGGGCAGCATGGACTTCTTAATTCTTCAACTTTCATCTTAGATGGAATATGCTTCTTCACATTAGCAAGCAGTGCACTTCCATTCTTCTGTTCCTGCTCCAACTTCTTAACCAATTCCAGCTGCTTTGGTCATATGACTAAGAATTCTTTTGGTACATGCTCAGACTTCTTATGTGTAGAATCTTTCTTCACAATAGCATTTTTAACACAAGAAGCCACTGGTGTTTTTCCTTTGTTCTTCACTAGTTCTTTTTGTGCAGGCAACCATGTCATGCATTTGTCACCATTATGCCCAGACATTCTGCTCTTTCCACGCAAATCTCCAACAATCACAAGGTTATCTTTTTTAGACAAGCTCTCATGAAATTCGAATTTTTCATCTTGGTTGTCATGCACCAAATCAGCCTTTTATTTGTTTCTGAGATTGATTTCGTTTTCTGCTTTAGCTTGATTCCACTAGCATTGGTGTTTATGACCTGTTTGCAAAGGTCCATTATATGGCATCTTCTTCCACAGTAGAAACATCTTTTCATTGATGTGACATTCATTTCATCTTCTTCTTGGGTGTAGTTTGCTTCACAGTTTTCTTAACTCTCTTCTTCTGCTTATACCCCAAGGAAGACTTTTCTGCTTTTGTTCTTTGCCTCTTGCATTTGTTGTGGTCTTTTCTTCATATCAGCATATGCATAGTGCATAGTTGGTACATACCACCACTCATCATAACTGTGACCACTTCTGTTGCAATAATCACAGAAGTCTTCAAAACACTCAAATCTACTCTTGATAGACAGATTCTTCATCATTTACGAATTGTGTTTCAATTTTGCAGGATTTTTCTTCACATCAAATCCGCTCCCCCTTAATACTTGTCTTCCGTAATTATCATGCATTGACAAATTATGCCACCTGATGCCCAAATTTCCAACAACAATAGCCAACAAATCTTGATTTCTTCTTCTGTGATACAATTTGGCTAACTTTGACATCTTGTTCTTTTTGGATAATATGATTCTTCATCTGAGCTTTTTGTAGGGAACAAGAATTCGCTCTTCTTCACATCGACCTTTGATGATATGGTAAGTTTATCATCAGTCTTCTTCACCCATGTTTGATCAAAATTCCTTTTGGAGCCTGTACTAACAGATGAAACAATATTAGTACAAACAGAAACATCTGGAACAAGGGTTACCAGTTTCAATGAGCTTGCAACAGATTTATCTTTAGATAATCTCAAGCACTTATTGCCACTTGAATGAGTCTTGTCATAAGTAAGACTCTTTTCAGAATTACTCTTCGCAACCTTTCTGATCTCAGCATTTTGTGAAGGTTCAGCTTGGGTATTCTCCAGATTTCTGAACTTTACCTCCAACTCAAGACATTTCAAATTTAGAGAGTTCTTTAGTCTTCAAGTGATTTCACCGTATCTTCTTCACATTCTTTCTGGGAAGTCTTTAATTGTGTTTCCTTCAGATTTTTCAAATTGGCTTCCATTTCAAGACACTTCATGTTGAGGATATTTTTCTCATCCTCAACAACTTTCAGTTTGTCTTCCCATTGACACTTCATTTTTAGAACTTGATCAATATGCATTTGATTTGCCTCCGGTAGAGAATTATTCAACTCTTTAATTCTCTTTAACTTAACCTATAGCTAGGCTTCTTCAACATTCGTAGAGGTTCTGTGTAGTTTCTCCAATACATGGATCACTTCTATATAAACTTTCTCAGTCACATCCTTCTCACAAACAATCCTTTGTAATTCATCTTCAACCAAAGTGAATCTTTCTTTGCGATATGATACAGACTGTTCTTTTGATTCTTCAACCAAGATGAATGTCTCATCCTTGTCTCAGATTTTCAACTGAGAGTTCTTAACACTCATGGTAGTTTTATGAGATTCGTATGAATCATCTCAGTAAAGACCTTCTCAGTTACTTCTTTCTCACACACATTTCTTTGCAACTCTTCTTCAACATAGGAGAGATGTTCATTGCAAAGTGATACAGTTTCATCTTTGGCTTCAATAAGTTGTGGGAGAAGTTTGCATCTTTGAAACTTCTTTGTCAAGGCTTTCTCCATATCCTCAGCTCCCTCTTCAAGTTGTGACTTTTCATCATATAATCCCTTGATAAAAGCAAATATGTAAGTGACAACCTCTGTAGGAACTTGATCATTATGCATTTGATTTGCCTCCGGTAGAGAATTATTCAACTCTTTAATTCTCTTTGACTTAACCTCTAGCTACGATTCTTCAACATTCATAGAGGTTCTGTGTAGTTTCTCCGATGCATGGATCACTTCTGTATAAACTTTCTTAGTCACATCCTTCTCACAAACAGTACTTTGTAATTCATCTTCAACCAAAGTGAATCTTTCTTTGCGATATGATAAATTGTTCTTTTGATTCTTCAACCAAGATGAATGTCTCATCCTTGTCTCTGATTTTCAACTGAGAGTTCTTAACACTCATGGTAGTTTTATGAGATTTGTATGAATCATCTCAGTAAGGACTTTCTCAGTTACTTCTTTCCCACACACATTTTTTTGCAACTCTTCTTCAACATAGGAGAGATGTTCATTGCAAAGTGATACAATTTTATCTTTGACTTCAATAAGTTGTGTGAGAAGTTTGCATCTTTGAAACTTCTTTGCCAAGGCTTTCTCCATATCCTCAACTCCCTCTTCAAGTTGTGACTTTTCATCATATAATCCCTTGATAAAAGCAAATATGTAAGTGATAACCTCAGTAGGAACTTTCTTCAAATAATCTTTGACTTCAAAATAAAAGTAGTGATTCAATAAACTCTTCTTCATCACCGCTTGAACCGGAATCATCAAAAGGGTCATTATCAACTGATTTAACATATATTGTTGATAGACTACCACTCTGACTACATTCAGTTTGTGGTGTGCCCTCTTTCTTCTTCAAACTCTTTCTCAGCTTTCTTGCCTCTTTCTTCTGTCTGTTCTTCAAATTTTTTGCAAAAACCTCCTTGTTGGCACTAATAGAGATAGGAACTGAATTTTCCATCTGAGGCAACTCTATTACTTCTTCGAATTCAAATCTACACTTCATATATGTCTGGTACAAACAACTAAGACAATAAGGTAGATCCAATCAGAGGTTGATCCTTTGCTCTAATACCAATTGAAGTGCCCAATGGATCGTGCAAGTGCACTAAAGGGAAGGTGAATCAGTGTACACGAGTTTTACCGATTTCTTTTCATTCACTTTTACCCCCTATTAAATTCGAACCTCTGCACCTGTTAGGATGAATAGATCTTCCCTATAAATAAACACAATTATACCACATGCAAGACAGAAAGTAAATGAAGCACAGCACACGGTATTTTTATAAGGTTCACCCCCGATGTGGGTGACTACGTCCTTGTTGTGTTCGTGATGATCCGAGACACTAATTCACCACTAGAAATCAATCAACAATTCCAAGTGGGTCGTCAGGTATTATCCTAACACCATGATGGGCAAGTATTCACCATTTCCTAAATTATACCGGTATCCCACCAGTGTTATTTATACTGGCATCCCACCAGTATTTACAAACACAACACTAACACAATAAGAAAGATCACACAAACTTCAAACTGTCACAGCAACACAAAGTCGATCTTCCTCTTAAGCCACTAAGATAAATTGATTCTGCACTTACTCACTTCACTGAAAGTCTTCGACTGCTACTGAATGTAATCAACAACACGGTCGGCTCAATATACTCTTCTGAATAAGTAGAAGATATACCTTCCACTTCAGTTCACTGTAATATCAGAAAGATTCTTCAATACACCACAAGTTGCCCTCTTCCTTGCTTTACTGAAAGATATCACTTCAGCTCAAACAAATAATGCTAACAATATTTTCAAGTATTTTCAACCATTACACGCATGAACATTGTGTGCTCTTCATGCATGTAGAGTGGCAATTATATTTTCAGAAGAATATCATTTCATGCATGGCATACTCATCATCATGCAAATATTATACCACCATCTCTTTTGCATATCACTACAAGTGCAATGTCACTGTTTTTATGCAAACCCTCTTCGGGTAATATCTATAGTCTTCGCACAACACTGAACACTATAGACTCTTTCTTCATGGTAGCATTTTTAACACAAGAAGCCATCGGTGGTTTCCTCTGTTCTTCACTAGTTCTTTTTGTTCGGGCAACCATGTCATGCATTTGTCAACAATATGCTCAGACATCCTACACCTTCCACACAAATCTCCAGCAATCATATGGCAATCCTTTTTAGAGAATGTCTCGTGAAATTCGAATTTTTCATCTTGACTGTCATGCACCAAATCAACCCTTTATTTGTTTCTGAGATTAATTTCTTTTTCTGCTTTAGTTTGCTTCCACTAGCATTGGTGTTTATGACCAGTTTGCAAAGGTCCATTATATAGCCTATTCTTCCATGGTAGAAACATCTTTTCATTGGGGTGCAATCATTTCATCATTCTTCTTGAGTGTTGCTTGCTTCACAGTTTTCTTAACTCTCTTCTTATACTTTTATGTTATTTGTCTCTGTATTTGTTATGGTCTTTTCTTTATATCATCATATGCATAGTACATAGTTGGTACATATCAACACTCATCTTAACTGTGACCGCTTTTGTTGCAATAATCACATAAATCTTCAAGACACTCAAATCTATTCTTGATAGACAGATTCTTCTTCATTTGTGAATTATGCTTCAATTCTATGGGATTTCTCTTCACATCAGATTTGCTCTCCCAAAATGTTGGCCTTCTGTAATTATCATGCATTGACAAATTATGCCAACAGTCAATGACCCGATGCCCAAATTTCCAACAGCACCAACAATAGCCAACAAATCTTGATTTCTTCTTCTGCGATACAATTTGGCTAGCTTTGACATCTTGTTGTTTTTAGATAATATGATTCTTCATCTGAGTTTTTTTGTAGGGAATAAGAATTCTCACTCTTCTTCACATCCACCTTTGATGATATTGTGACTTTATCATCAGTCTTCTTCACCCATGTTTGACAAGAATTCCTTTTGGAACCTGTGCTAACTGATGAAACAGTATTAGTACAAACAGAAACTTCGGTGACCAGAATTCCTTTTGGAACCTGTGCTAACTGATGAAACAGTATTAGTACAAACAGAAACTTCTGGAACAAGGGTTACCTGTTTCAATGAGCTTGCAACAGATTTATCTTTAGATAATCCAAAGCTCTTCTTGCCACTTGAATAAGTCTTGTTTTCCACTTGAATAAGTCTTGTTATAAGTAAGACTTTTCAAAATTACTCTTGGCAGCCTTTCTGATCTCAGCATTTTGTGAAGATTCCGCTTGGGTGTTCCCCAGATATCTAAACTTAAACTCCAATGCAAGACATTTCAGATTTAGAGAGTTCTTTTGGTCTTCAAGCGATTTCACCATATCTTCACATTCATTCTGGGAAGTCTTTAATTGTGTTTCCTTCAGATTTTTCAAATTGGCTTCCATTTCAAGACACTTCATGTTGAGGAAGTTTTTCTCATCCTCAACTTTCAGTTTGTCTTCCCATTGACTTCATTTTTTGAACTTGATCATCGTGCATTTGATTTGCCTCCAGTAGAGAATTATTCAACTCTTTAATTCTATTTGACTTAACCACTAGTTGGGCTTCTTGAACATTCATAGAGGTTTTGTGTAGTTTCTCAAATGCACAGATCACTTTAGGATGAATAGATCTTCCCTGTAAACAAACACAATTATACCACATGCAAGACAAAAAGTAATGAAGCACAGCACAATATTTTTACAAAGTTCACCCCCGATGTGGGTGTCTACGTCCTTGCTGTGTTTGGGATGATCTGAGACACAGATCCAACTTCAGTGAATGTAATCAACAACACTGTATGCAAGTCGGCTCAATATACTCTTCTGAATTAAGTAGAAGATATCACTTCCACTTCAGCTTGTTGTAATATCAGAATGAACAGCTGAAGATTCTTCAATACACTGCAAGTTGTCTTCTTCCTCGCTTTACTAAAAGATATCACTTCAACTCAAACAAATACTACTAACAGAATTTTCAATCATTACACACATGAACATTGTGTGTTCTTCATGCATGTAGAGTGGCAATTATATTTTCATAAGAATATCATTTCATGCATGGCATACTCATCGTCATGCAAATATTATACTGCCTTCTCTTTTGCATATCACTACAAGGGCAATGTCACTATTTTTATGCAAACCCTCTTCGGGTAATATCCATAGTCTTCACACAGCACTGAACATTGTAGTTCAAGTAATAGATTCACTCTGCCTTATGCATGCACATGATCACATGCATGGTACTTAACAACTCCGCGGTATTCTTCTTCTTGCAACACTACCACTGAACATGTATAAACTCCACTCTTTGCTCGTGTAATACAGTGTGTGGTTTTTTTTCCCTTCACGCGGGTAAAAAGAAGTTGCTACCTTCTTTGCGTAACAATATACGAGGCACAATACTTCACGAAGCTATGAATCTCACAAAACTCCATTGTATCTTCGCATGAAGTTTTGTACCCAAAAACTCTATTAAATGATCACAAAACTGTATGCGCGGTACGGTATTGTCTCGCGTAACAGTTACATACGCAAAATCACCACGAAACCCATGTGTATGCCTTGATCATACATGAGTTTGCGGAACTTCACATACATCATGCAGTTGCGATGGCTTAGAAAAGTTCACACCACAAACGCAAGGAAACTTCTTCGTGAATTCAGAGCTCCCTTGAGTCTCTGTTTCGGCTCTCTCATATTACTCTCCTGATACTCCGTCAGTATATATGCAAATGGCGAGCACGGTGGCTATTTATAGACAAGCCTCCACCGCCCCAGCTCGTGCGCACTGATTTAGCACGCACCAACTTACTCACCTGCGCACACTGCCATAGCTCGCGCTTCGCGACTACGAGAATTACCGTCACCGCAAATGAAGCCTACTGTATTCAAACTCGCATGTACCTGCACCTCTGTCGCACTGTAACGTCTTAACAATGGGTTCTCATGCATGCAAACAAAGTTTCATGCATGCATTCGATCATGTTCAGAACTCAACTTCAATCATCGGACGTTGCATGCAAAACTCTCGAACATCTGCAGGCTTCGAGTTCCTCACTGTTTTTCATAACATAATGCATCACATACTTCAGTTTATGATTCTGAGGCATCTCTCGATCTCATTTGATCATCCGCATCACAATGGCGAGCTCAGTCTGATCTCTGGATATTCCATCATGAAGCTTCGACGCATGCAGAACACTTGGGAGGCCGTGAGGTTGAAGATGATCCGATGGCGTAGATCGAACGGCTCAGATCAAAGAGATCTGACGGCGCTGCTTCTTTACGTATCTTTTTAATCGGATGAACATTGTCACCGCGTTCTTTGTCCCACATCGATCTTGACTTAAATCGAGCGCTGCTTAATAAACCAAAGTGCGTCTTCAGCCCGCTAGATGCGAGTACCGGGGTCCGCTCCCGAACCCCCACTAGCACCATCACATGTCGGTATTCTACTCTACCATCATGTCGCGCCACACGGTTGCGCCACTGTTCTTCCTCTGCCCGCCTCTGCATGCCTCCTACCACCGCTACATGTTGTGGTCAATCCTAGTGCCCACCTGAGCTTGTTGGTTGGCGGACTTTTTTTTTTGTAGAGGCCCACATATAAGTGTTAGCGAAACATAAAGACCACGTCAAGCCAAGCCAAGCCACCCAAAGCTCTTAAAATATTCATCATGCAAAATACATATATTTTGCCTGGTCTTCATTAACTCTTCTATAGCACGATGTAAACAATGTGTCCTCATCAACACAAGTCCTGAAACTTATGACCAGTTCAACAATCATCGCAATTAATGTTGCTTTATTTAAAGCAACTCTTCAAATCAAAACATCATTGTTATGTTATGAATAATGCTCAAAAATAAATCAATGGCAGAAACTCCATACTTCAACCACTGTCACATTGACTTTTCATCATACAAACATATTGACAACAAATACAACACAGTTATTACTTCAATCAATTCGGGTTCTTCAATAAGAACATTTATCACCATTTATGAAATATCACATGAAACAACTTGGATATTTTAGATGTGAAGTTTTACTCTTGGAAGACCACTTTGAGCATCGTCAGATTCTATTTCTTCAGAATATACAAATTTTGGAAGCTCGTATTTTCACTCAGTAGATCCATCAAAAATTCTCATGTGACTGAACGTGAGGCGAGCGATCATATGGATATCGACCATGAGGTTGTGGATCGACCAAACGAGCAAAAAGCATATTGATCACATGAATAGACAAGTGATCGGCCGCACGAACAATTGATCGACCGCATGACCAACAGATCGACGACATGAGTAAACAATTGATCGACTGTAGGACCAATCGATCGACCGTATGAAGCAGAAGGTCACTGGATTAACCGCATGTACAAACTCGAGCAAAATTCTAGAATCGTCAAAAACATTTCAAACAAATCCAATAATATCTCAACAATCTTAAATACCTCTTTCAAGTTCTTCAGGCATATTGACAACAAATGCAAATCAATAATCACTTCATCGACAACTCCAAGGGTACTTCATAAGCATGATTCAAGCAACTAGGTTTGGTGATGAAGATTAAGGAAGAAGAATGAGTTGCATTGTGAATTAAGTGTTTCGCGCCCCAATGAACAATCAGTGAAGAACTTCATTCTCGAAATGGAGAAAGTTTAGCGTTGTGAATAAGACACCCATGCCGTGATGGAGTTGAGCGTGAGATAGTGTTGCGGAACATCTTCACGCCGCAACTATGTCGCTGCATGTTATCATGCAGACGTGGAATTAAGTGCTTACGGGGTTTGGGGAAAGAGAAGGTTCTGGAATTTCAAATGTGAATTTTTGGAGATCAAGACTGAAGTTTTTACTAGGATATCTATTGATCAATTCTAAATGGAAAATAATGCTACGGCAATTTAAGGGGAGTCTTCCATATTCAAACTATAGAAATAATATTTTGTGAATAGAAGAAAGAAGGAAAAGAGAATGTGTTGTGTGAAAAAGTGAGAAAACATTGATACGGTATTCTGCTACTAATTCTGTGTACTGAAAAAAGAGAGAAAGAAGCCAAAGATATTTGGGAAAGTTGACCCAGTGTGTCGAGACAAAAGAAAAAGCGTGAGCCAAGTCTTTCCCTGCGATAAAATATATATCGTAGAAGCCAGAGAAGAAGCGAGTGTGTGAGATATGTGTGTAAATGAGAAGAAACCGATACCGCAGACTACTGAAGATTCTAAGAATCGAAGCAACAGGTGGAAGAGACAGCCAAAGATGTTGTAGAGTTGAGAAGGAAGATCACATTTGTTCATTCCTTGGAGACGCACTTACACTTGTGATTATTCTTGAAGAAGTGTTCCTGTTTTGGTTGTAACAAGTTGGTGCTTGTTCAGGCCTAGTTGGTGCCAGCATTTGTAGCCTGTTCAAGATCATTCCCTTGCCTGTAGCTGCTTCCTGATAATAAAAGAACAATTGGGTGTGCATGGGATAAAAACCACCACACACCGGGGACGTAATCATCAATCTTAGGTGAACCTCGTTAACAAATTTGTAGTGTTCTTTATTTTGCTTATGCATTGTGGTTAGTTAGAGAGATCGGTGTTAGATAAGGTGGAAGGAGGTTGTGATTTGGAGAGAGAAAGTGACAATATCGATTCACCCATAGTCCTAGTGTTGGCCACATCCCAAGTAATCATAACATATATCATTGCCTCGTTCATATTATATCATAATCTAATTATTGCATAACAGTGCACATTTGAAATGTCAAAGAAACAACACAATATACAACTTCAATTTTATAATCAATAAAAACATTTAACAATTTAATATGAAACAATACAGTAAAAAACATTTGTAGTCAAAAAATTTAAAATACTTAATTTGCTAGCAACTAATTTTAAAAATAACATATAAAATTATTTTTAAAAGAAAACACTTGCTTTGAGTTTATCATCCTGATTACTTGATGTAAAAGTACGTGAGAATTTAAAGAAGAAATATGATGATTAGAGGAAATTTACCAGCCAGTTTGTTAAAGCGGGGTTGGGCTTACGGAAGTCCAACTTGTACTCAAATCAATTAAAACACTTGCGTTCAGATCAATTACATATAAGCTACGCAGTTCCATACAAAAAAAAAGGATTAAATTAATAAAAAATTTATACAGATGATATTAAATAATGTTAAATATTCAACAAATTAATATATATATATATATATATGTGAAGCAGAACCTTCTAGAAACATGTAGAATATAAATAAAAACAGAGATATGGGGGCAGTGGAGATTTTTTATTGGAAAATGAATGCCTTGTCTCGTAGGTACTTCATGATCGAAAAACCTCCGAAGTCTGACATGTGTAAGAATTTGCAGATCATCAAACCAAAAAACAAATAAAGGAATATATATATTTATATCTAGGAGGGAATAGTGTTCCTAAAATTCTAATGCATAACCATATACATACAGCTAAAAGGAAAAGCAGTGGCTCTCATAACATAGAAATTCCACTCATGTATGGAAATCAGAATAGCGTATATAGCCTAAAACAGGCTTTCAATCATAGAGCGTTAATGGAAAAGCAAACTTCTCATGAATTAAGCACGAGAGGGTGAAGGAAAGAGGTAATCAAAAGGCATACAAATTTAGTAATATAAAATGGTAATTGTATATCAGTAAACATTTTTCAGTCACTGCAGATTTAGAAACACGGACCAAGATAAACAATCAATTATGTCTAAAATGCGCATGACTGCTGGATTTCACTAAGCCGTAAAAGAAATCAGAACAGCGTCAGGAAAAAAAATACGAGTTAAAAATGAATGAAAAACAAGGAAAAAAACATTGATTTTACGAACAGAAACAGTGAAAATCACAGACACGTGGGATAAGACATTGAACTGATCCAGTTTCTTCTTATCATAGGCATCGAACCGCGATTCACAGCAGAGGAATGATGGATAAAAAAATGAAAGGGTAAATAACAACAGCACGATGAAAGGATCACAGATAACAGCTCACGCTATTGAAGGGACGAGGGGACGATGTGGGGCACAGGGTTTCATTGGGGTGTGTATGTGGATGGCGGCCTGGCTCGCGGAACCCCATCTCGGGCGGCACCGGGCCCTATGTGGTATGCCCCTGATCCGGTGGCTCGAGACGGACGCCGCACAATCCACCTGCTCTCGTGTTGTCGGGCCGTCCATCTAGTTTATTGGTCCAGGTCTAGCCAGTAAATTGTTTCATTAAAGATAAAAAAAAACATAAAAAATAACTTCTGTATTAGCCGTTTGAAATCAAAACGAAATTTATTCTATAAAAAATAAATAATGGTATTAATTTTCAATATTAAACGGGTTCACGCTTGGATTTGAGTGTAATTTTTTTAAACGAGTTCAAGTTCGGATACCTCAATTGGGACTGTGGTTTTGGACAGTGTTTTGTATCGTATATTGTTTTATTAAATAAAGGCATTCTTCCATTTATCACCATTATGTATTCTATTGCTTAAAACATACTAATTATAGTAATAATCCTCCTGGTTTTTAAGGTCCATGTTTTCTCCCTAGTGAGAACCATCGCGAAAGTAGGGATTGTAATATGACGCTGATGTGAACAGTATTTGTATACATAATTAGATATACAAAGTGCTCACACAGGTTATAGGTGGAACCTGTGTTGAATAAGATGTGACTCACCACATGGATTGTCTCATTTTATGTCTTTGGTGTATCTCTTGTGGGATGATATTTCATGTCTCGTTTGACCGATGGGTTAAAGGTATTCTTGTCATGAGAACTTTCATTCTTAGGGTGCTATCCTAACCGCTTTAGAATTCGAGCTAAACATATGTTCAATGGATATGTTACTAATCACAGGCGGAACATTGCTTGAGATCTCATTGGGGGTTGTCCGCCTGCGGGACAGGTTCGACATCACAATCCTCATTTGAATTATACTGAGAAAGTTTATGGTTATGCCTAATTCATTAGATATATTAATATGCTCAGTTAATTCATAAAGACGAGATATATTAACTTGAGTGATGCATGGTTGATATGATCCATGTCTCGTACTCATGCCTGGTGTCTGGATGATAGGAACTTGATATAGTGTACACATGGGTTATAGGATCACGCCAAACATTTTATTATGTATATAATAATTATGAATTGGGTTCATAATCTATACTAATAATATAAAAGTAAAAACAAGTCGCGATCCAACTGATGTAATTTTAATCCAATTGTATCAGATATTTTATGTGTTGGGGATGAGGGCACTTTCACAACCACTGGAAGTTTCCCCTTTCGATAATCCATCACAACAAAACTTCAACCATTGGAAGCATGCCCACTTCCGATCATCCATCCCCCATGACTTTGAAGATTGGAACTGGGAAGATCGAGCACCCAACCAGCACATCGATTCGTCCACTAACATTTGGTTTCAGTCACCTCACGATCCTCCCTTTGATGATTATACAAGCGAACAAGCACACAACAAACACATACATGCAAGCACAAATGAAAACACAATGTACACACAGATTGCATGGTTCGAACATCATGTCCTACGTCTATGAGAGAACGGTGACATGTCCTTCATTCCAATAGAAATATAAATACATCTGTGTTGCAAAGATTACCATCTTCCAACAACCCTACTCAGGCCACTAGAAGAAGTCTCATCAATGCTTTTGCAGTTGCATCTTCTGGTGCTTCTACTCTTGATCTTCCGCCTTCCGCGCTTCAACTTCCAACACTTCGATGCACCTAGGTGCACTCCTTCCAGATCCACACCAGCCTTTAGGTTAGGCCTCATTAGCTTACTGTCAGATTGTGTCAGTGTTAAACTGCACAGGTGGACCAATCCTATAACAACCAATAATTATAAGTTTAATATAAATGTTTGAATTTTCTTATATTCCCATGATCTTTTAGGTTTAGAGTTTTACAGGACTAGGAAAAACTCTTAAATATCAAACTCTTACAATAAAAAGTGGACACTTTCACTCAATATTCATTTTTTCCACAAGAACAGGATTCTTAAATTTAAACTCTTGTTTCATTCAAAACACATTTGCTTCTTTTAAGATGAATCCTCATAACATAAAGATATACATTTCTATTGTTCTTACTCACCCTTAGGCTCTGTGTAAAACATTTGAAAACTTGAGATGAATTCAAAAATCTTGGTGAAGGATATAAAAAAGAAAGAAACTCGTTAATTCATTTTAAAAATCATAAAATCCCATGTAAAATTTGTCTTTTATATAATTAACTTTTAGCTCATATAATCATTTACTAACTGAAGAAATCAACTTCACTTCCTAGATCCTCTCATAAAACATATCATAAGCATGAATAAATGCAAAATCATAATCCTAGGGGTTTCTTGTAAAACATGGGTACTGATGAAAACATTTTATTGAAAAACATACCTTTTCACCCTTAAAAGGGGCACAAACCTTCCCTTAAACGTAAGTTCTTTAGCTTACCATATGAAATCAAAAGACTTCCATGTAAAGTCATTTTCAATCATGGAAAATTCATGTAGGCACCTTGAGACATCATCTTTATATCACTCTTACAAGTGCTCTAACAAATGGAATAACCCACTCAGTTAATTCCAACTATACTCCTCTGAGAACAAAATCATTACTCAATGTATTGGAGAGCTATATCGGGCTCACTTATCATCATAAAACAATGTAAAAGGACCATAACATAAATAAAACACATTGAATTTCCATCATAAAATCTTATAAATTATTTTTTTTAACACATATGTCAAAACACTTTCAGGCTTCACATAAAAATAAGGATAAAAATCCCCTTTCCTTTGAAAACTCTTAAAACAAAAAATTCTCAGAAGAACAATGAATATGATATTCTTTTGAAAAACCATGAAAACTTTTAGAAGAAAATTCTTAAATAATAATGGTCATGATGGTGGGAATTTTTTCTCACGTTGTATATGTTAAAAAAAACCTTTCACGCATTTTTAAATTTTTTTTAAAAAAAACCCATTTGGAAAACGTTAAAAAGTATCCTTTTAAAATAATCATAAAGAAAGTCAAATATTATTTAAAATGAATTTGAACATACATTTATGTAGTACCCCCAGTTTCTGGTATGTAACCCTTTCTTGATGCTTTTAATGGTTATAAAGTTAAGGGTGATGAATGGGAGAGTCGGGAGAACTTGGAATGAAGTTTTGAGGCAAAAGGGGAAGTCGCACGGGCGGCGCACATTTTGTTTAAACCGTGTGGCCAAACCATGCGTAGTTGGTCTTGGAGGCAGTAGCTTTCGCACGGTCGGTGCACAGTTTGTCTAACCATGCGGCCAAACCATGCAAAAAGGGCGGTTGAGGCAGTAGCTAACGTGTGGTTAGCGCACGGTTTGTCAAACCGTGCGAACTAACCGTGCGGGCACTTAAATGAGATCCTTAAATTGTGGATCTCATGTGTTTTTGCCTCTAAATGCCTCGTTTAAGCTCCTAAGTGGCCCTAACTCGGGATTTTGGTTCTCCTAAGGTCAAGGCACTACTGGAAACCAGCATTTCCCAACGGTTTAGAACCGTTGGGAAAGGCTGCAGAACCGTTGGTATATGTTATACCAACGGTTCTGCAAACCGTGGGGAAGTAAGCCGTTGGGAAAGGATTTTCCCAACGGTTTACAGAGAACCGTTGGGGTAGGTTAGAAAAAATCAACCTATCCCAACGGTTTGGCCCGTTGGGAAATCAACAGAGAATTTTCTTTCCCAACGGTTTACAAACCGTTGGGAAAGGTTTTTTACCAACGGTTCTATGAACCATTGGTAAAAACAACCATTCAACAGGATATCCCAACGGTTTCAAACCGTTGGGATAGGGTGTTTCTACCAGCGGTTCCTTGAATCGTTGGTAAAAACAGCTACATAGAGCCTATGCCAACGGTTTTCAAACCATTGGCATAGGCTTTGCTGTGCAAATTGCACAGCAGCCTGCAATTTACACAGCAGGTCTGGTTTTTGGGCATTCACCCTTGGTTTCAATTCAATTTTCAATCCAATTATGCCCTCGTTTTCAATTCATTTTTCAATCCAATTATTGTACCTATAACACATATAATGCATACATATAGAGAACAAACCAACACATACAAATAATGCAAACCAACCAACCAACACATATAATGCATCCTGAAAATATACACATCCATAATTAAAGTAGAATTCATAACATAATTATAAACATACATAATTCATTTAGAATTCATTTTAAAATTTAGATGACAATCATATGTGGAATCCGGAATTCAATTCATAATTTGATTGGTTTTTCATATACCATATATTTTTAATAGAAATGATATCCATTTTAAACAAAATACATACATCTGGAATGATACCGGTCACACCGTGCCTCGGATTGAGGCGAGATTAACTCGTACACATTACAAATGACTCATTGATCGTTTTCCTAAAGTATCAACATATTCCGAAATTGTTTGGTCAGTTTTCCGTATGTCAGTTGTTGTTTTCACTTAAAATGAAGTGTTTTTTAAATAAAAGAGAGACACTTTGAATGATGTCGGCCACACCGCACCTCGTATTGAGGCGGGGTTAACTCGTACACATCAAAAATGACCCATGGATTGTTGTGCTAAAATATAAACACAATAAGAATGCGTTTGGTTGGTTTTCCGTATGAATTTAAAATGTAGTCCATTTTAAAGAAAAGAGATACACTTAGAGTGGTCTCGGCCAAACCGCGACTCGGATTGAGGCGTGGTTGACTCGTACATGTAACATATGACCCATGAATCGTTGTCCTAAATTTTCAACAGATTCCGAATGCGTTTGGTCAGTTTTTCATATGTCAGTTGTTTATTTCAATTATAATCTTGTCCATTTTAAACAAAAGAGACACAGTCAGAGTGGTACCGGCCACACCGCGTCTCAGATTTAGACGGGGTTGACTCTTACACGTCTCAAATGACCCATGGATCATTTTCCTAAAGTATCAACACAATCCAAATGCGTTTGGCCGGTTTTCCGTATGTCAGTTGATGTTTTTCACTTAAAATGATGTCCTTTTGAAACAAAAGACATACACTTTGAGTTTTGCCGGCCACACCACGTCTCGTATTGAGGTGGCATTGACTCGTACACATCACATATAACCCATGGATCGTTATCCTAAAGTTTCAATGGAAATCGAATGCGTTTGGTCAGTTTTCCGTATGTACTTAAAATGTTGTCCATTTTAAACAACAGAAAGTCACTTAGAGTGGTCCCAACCACACTTAGATGACAATTAAATTAGAATTCATAACGTAATTATAAACGTACATAATTCATATAGAATTCAATTTAAAATTTAGATGACAATTATATGTGGAATCCGAAATTCAATTCATAATTTGATCGGTTTTTTCTATACCATATATTTTTACCTCAAATGATGTCCATTTTAAACAAAATACATACACCTGAAGTGATACCGGCCACACCGCACCTTAGATTGAGGAGGGGTTGACTCGTACACGTCACATTTGACCCATGGATCATTGTGCTAAAGTATCGACACAATCTGAATGCGTTTGGTCGATTTTCCGTATGTCAGTTGATGTTTTTCACTTAAAATGACGTCCTTTTGAAACAAAAGACGGACACTATGAGTGGTTCCGACCACACCGCGTCTCCAATTGAGGCGGGGTTGATTCGTACACGTCACATATGACCCATGTATCGTTCTCCTAAAGTTTAAATGGAAACCGAATGCGTTTGGTTGGTTTTCCGTATGTACTTAAAATGTTGTCCATTGTAAACAAAAGAGTGACACTTAGACTAATCCTGACCACACCGCGACTCAGATTCATCCCGGGTTGGCTCGTACATGTCACATATGACCCATGGATTGTTGTGATAAATTATAAAAAGATTACGAATGCGTTTGGTCGGTTTTGCGTATGCCAGTTGTTCTTTTCATTTATAATCATGTCCATTTTAAACAAAAGAGACAGAGTTAGAGCGGTGTCGGCCACACCGCATCTCGGATTAAGATGAGGTTGACTTGTACACGTCACATATGACTCATGGATCGTTGTTCTAAAGTATCGATAGAATCCGAATGCGTTTGGTCGTTCTTTCGTATGTCAGTTGATGTCTTTCACTTAAAATGACGTCCTTTTGAAACAAAAGACAGACACTTTGAGTGGTGTCAGCCGCACCACATGTCGGATTGAGGCGGGGATGATTCGTACACGTCACATATGACCCATGGATCGTTCTCCTAAAGTTTCAACAGAAACCGAATCCGTTTGGTCATTTTTCCGTATGTACTTAAAATGGTGTCCATTTTAAACAAAAGAGAGTCACTTAGACTTATCCTGGCCACACCGCGACTCAGATTCATCCCGGGTTGGCTCGTACACGTCACATATGACCCATGGATTGTTGGGATAAATTATCAACAGATTCAGAATGTGTTTGGTCGGTTTTCCGTATGTCAGTTGATGCTTTTTACTTAAAATGACGTCCTTTTGAAACAAAAGACGGACACTTTGAGTGGTTCCAACCACACCACGTCTCCAGATTGATCCGAAACCACCGTGAAACATTCTAATTATTATTCGTGATGTGTACGCGCAGACGGAACGTCAATCGGACGTGCGGTTTGCGCGGTACGACTCAATATTCGTGTTTTAAGTGATGCGTGCGCTTCGTAAACGCGCGTGAGGGGGGGTCCAAACGGGAAGAACGAAGTCAGAATGACCTGAAATAAGATGAAAAATATGGGAGAGTGATTTATGAAGTGGTCGAGCAGACGACACATCAATCGGACGTGCCGTGTGCCCGCGGTGACCGACAACGCAGTTCTGGTGTCATAAACGGCCAAAACGGGCGTCCAACGGTCAAATTCATAGCGGACGACCTCATATTGAGCTGAAACCACCATGAAACATTCTAATTATTATTCGTGACGTGTACGCGTAGACGGCACGTCAATCGGACGTGCGGTTTGCGCGGTACGACTCAATATTCGCATTTTAAGTGATGCGCGCGCTTCGTAAACGCGCGTGAGGGGGGTCCAAATGATCCGAACGAAGTCGTAATGGCCTGAAATCAGAAGACAAATACGGGTGAGTGATTTCTGAAGTGGTCGAGCAGACGGCACGTCAATTGGACGTTCCATGTGCCCGCGGTGACCGACAACGCAGTTCTGGTGTCATAAACGGCCAAAACGAGCGTCAAACGGTCAAATTCATAGCGGACGACCTCAGATTGAGATGAAACCACCGTGAAACATTCTAATTATTATTCGTGATGTGTACGCATAGACGGCACGTCAATCGGACGTGCGGTTTGCGCGGTACGGCTCAATATTCGTGTTTTAAGTGATGCGCACGCTTCGTAAACGCGCGTGAGGGTGGTCCAAACAGGCCGAACGATTTCGGAATGGCCTGAAATCAGACGACAAATATGGGTTAGTGATTTATGAAGTGGCCGAGTAGAAGGCACGTCAATCGGACGTGCCGTGTTCCCGCGGTGACCGACAACGCAGTTCTGGTGTCATAAACGGCCAAAACGGGCGTCCAACGGTCAAATTCATAGCGGACAATCTCGGATTGACCTGAAACCACCGTGAAACATTCTAATTATTATTCGTGACATGTACGCGTAGACGGAACGTCAATCGGACGTGCGGTTTGCGCGGTACGGCTCAATATTCGTGTTTTAAGTGATGCGCGCGCTTCGTAAACGCGCGTGAGGGTGGTCCAAACGGGCCGAACGATTTCGGAATGGCCTTAAATCAGACGACAAATACGGGTGAGTGATTTATGAAGTGGTCGAGTAGACGGCACATCAATCGGACGTTCCGTGTGCCCGCGGTGACCGACAACGCAGTTCTGGTGTCATAAACGGCCAAAACGGGCGTCAAACGGTCAAATTCATAGCGGAAAACCTCGGATTGACCTTAAACCACCGTGCAACATTCTAATTATTATTCGTGATATGTACGCGCAGACGGAACGTCAATCGGACGTGCGGTTTGCGCGGTACGGCTCAATATTCGTGTTTTAAGTGATGTGCGCGCTTCGTAAACGCGCGTGAGGGTGGTCCAAATGGGCCGAACGATTTCAGAATGGCCTGAAATCAGACGACAAATACGGGTGAGTGATTTATGAAGTGGTCGAGCAGACGTCACATCAATCGGATGTGCCGTGTGCCCGCGGTGACCGACAACGCAGTTCTGGTGTCATAAACGGCCAAAACGGGCGTCAAACGGTCAAATTCATAGCGGACGACCTCAGATTGACCTAAAACCACCGTGAAACATTCTAATTATTATTCGTGACGTGTACTCACAGACGGCACGTCAATCGGACGTGCGGTTTGCGCGGTACGGCTCAATATTCGTGTTTTAAGTGATGCGCGCGCTTCGTAAACGCGCGTGAGGGTGGTCCAAATGGGCCGAACGATTTAGGAATAGCCTGAAATCAGACAAAAAATACGGGTGAGTGATTTATAAAGTGGTCGAGCAGACGGCACATCAATCGGACGTGTTGTGTGCCCGCAGTGACCGACAACGCAGTTCTGGTGTCATAAACGGCCAAAACGGGCGTCAAACGGTCAAATTCATAGTGGACGACCTCGGATTGATCTGAAACCACCGTGAAACATTCTAATTATTATTCGTGACGTGTACGCGCAGACGGGACGCCAATCGGACGTGCGGTTTGCGCGGTACGGCTCAATATTCGTGTTTTAAGTGATGCGCGCGCTTCGTAAACGCGCGTGAGGGGGGTCCAAACGGGCCGAACGAAGTCGGAATTGCATGAAATCAGACGAAAAATATGGGACAGTGATTTCTGAAGTGTTCGAGCAGACAACACGTCAATCGGACGTGCCGTGTGCCCGCGGTGACCGACAACGCAGTTCTGGTGTCATAAACGGCCAAAACGGGCGTCCAACAGTCAAATTCATAGCGGACGACCTCAGATTGAGCTGAAACCACCGTGCAACATTCTAATTATTATTCGTGACGTGTACGCGCAGACGACACGTCAATCAGACGTTCGGTTTGCGCGGTACGGCTCAATATTCATATTTTAAGTGATGCACGCGCTTCGTAAACGCGCGTGAGGGGGTCCAAACGGGCCGAACGAAGTCGTAATGACCTAAAATCAGACGAAAAATACGGGTGAGTGATTTCTGAAGTGGTCGAGCAGACGGCACGTCAATTGGACGTGCCATGTGCCCGCAGTGACCGACAACGCAGTTCTGGTGTCATAAACGGCCAAAACGGGCGTCCAACGGTCAAATTCATAGCGGACGACCTCAGATTGAGCTGAAACCACCGTTCAACATTCTAATTATTATTCGTGACGTGTACACGCAGACGGCACGTCAATCGAACGTGCGGTTTGCGCGGTACGACTCAATATTCGTATTTTAAGTGATGCACGCGCTTCGTAAACGCGCGTGAGGGGGGTCCAAACGGGTCGAACGAAGTCGGAATGACCTGAAATCAGACGACAAATACGGGTGAGTGATTTATGAAGTGGTCGAGCAGACGGCATGTCAATCGGACGTGCCGTGTGCCCGCGGTGACCGACAACGCAGTTCTGGTGTCATAAACGGCCAAAATGGGCGTCAAACGGTCAAATTCATAGAGGACGACCTCGGATTGACCTGAAACCACTGTGCAACATTCTAATTATTATTCATGACGTGTAAGCGCAGACGGCACGTCAATCAGACGTGCCATGTGCCCGCGGTGATCGACAACGCAGTTCTGGTGTCATAAACGGCCAAAATACTGTCCATTTTAAACAAAATAGAGACACTTTGAGTGGTGTCGGCCACACCGCGCCTCGGATTGAGGTGGCGTTGACTCGTACATGTCACATATGACCCATGGATCATTATCCTAAAGTTTCAACAGAAACCGAATGCGTTTGGTCGGTTTTCCGTATGTCATTTTTTGTTTTCACTAAAAATGAAGTCCATTTTAAACAAAATAGAGACACTTTGAGTGGTGTCGGCCACACTGCGCCTCAGATTGAGGTGGCGTTGACTCTTACACGTCACATATGACCCATGGATCGTTCTCCTAAAGTTTCAACAGAAACCGAATGCGTTTGGTCGGTTTTCCGTATGTACTTAAAATACTGTCCATTTTAAACAAAAGAAAATCACTTAGAGTGGTCTCGACCACACCGCATCTCGGATTTAGGTGGGGTTGACTCGTACACGTCTCAAATGACCCATGGATCGTTGTCTTAAAGTATCAACACAATCCGAATGCGTTTGGCCGATTTTCCGTATGCCAGTTGATGTTTTTCACTTAAAATGATGTCCTTTTGAAACAAAAGACATACACTTTGAGTTGTTCCAACCACACCGCGCCTCGGATTGAGGCGGGGTTGATTCGTACACGCCACATATGACCCATGGATCGTTGTCCTAAAGCATCAACACATTTCGAATGCGTTTGGTCAGTTTTTCGTATGTCACTTTTTGTTTTCACTTAAAATCTTATGGAAATTCATATAGAATATTTTTATATCATATTTAGTATGGATTAGATTTTAGTTGATCGTGCTATGAAACATTTCAGAGCTAATGAAATTAAGGAAGGTGGAGGGGCTGTCCGGGGGGCTGTCCGGGGGGGTTGTCCGGTGGGTGTCCGGGGGGCTGTCCGAGGACCAAGGAGGAGGGTGGGGGGCTGTGCGGGGTCTGTCCGGGGGGTGTTTGGGGGTTGTTCAGGGGGTTGTCCGGGGTTGTTCAGGGGGCTGTCTGGGGGTTGTTCAGGGGGTTGTTCAGGGGTTGTTCAGGGGTTATTCAGGGGTTGTTCAGGGGGTTGTCCGGGGTTGTTCAGGGGGCTGTCCGGGGGGTGTTTGGGGGGTTGTCCGGGGTCCAAGGGGGAGGGTGTGGGGGTTGTCCGGGGGGCTGTCCGGGGGGCTATCCGGGGTCCAGGGTGGAGGGTTGGGGGCTGTACGGGGGGCTGTCCAGGGGCTGTCCGTGGGGCTGTCCGGGGGGTGTTTGGGGGGTGTTCGGGGTCCAAGGGGGAGGGGGGTTGTCCAGGGTCCAAGAATGAGGGGGGTTGTCCAGGGAGTTCTCAAACACACAACCACTAAAAGACAACAACATCCATAAAAACAGACAATATATAAAAATAACTCAACTCCAATACTATACTACGAGTCTATATAAAACCAACAACTAGAATAGATTAAACATCAAATCTCAGTAATATAAGTCAAAAATGTAACGGATCAATATGTCCCACATCAGCATCACTATCACCATCATCATCATCTTCATCACCCTCGTCATTGTCCTCCTCATCGTCCTCACCCTCCACAGCGCCTTCCTCCTCGCCTTCGCCCTCCTCCTCGCCCTCCCCATCTCCCTCCTCTTCCGCATCAGACTCCTCGCCATCATCATCTTCAAGCTGGACATCGGCCCGACCACCACTGGAACTGCCACCTGGTGCACCATATATAGAATGTATCGACGACATGTATTCATCAATCGCTGGGCTGGCCTCTGCTGGAAGTGTTGGACGTAGAACTTCAATAAATTTCATAAATGCACTGTTTGCCCTAGCAGACTGTTCTGCCGTCTCTGTGGCCCTTTTCTCAGCCTGTTCTGCCTATGCCCTATCTTGCTGCAGCTCGGTGGCACTACAACTCGTACCTGAGGCAGGCCAATACCTCGTCGGGGCTATCTTAGGTCGGCAGCGTACTCTGCCAGAATGATCCTCTCCCAACACCTGATGTAAGTGATCAGATGACCCAAAATTGTCTGCTTCTTGGGCATCGAGGGCCTCTAAAGCATCCTGTTACAAATATAAATATATTATTAAGTTACGAAATAGATATTAAAATATAAAATCAATAGATTAAAACTTACAATCTGCTGCTGAGTCACTTCGTTGACAGCACTTCCATCCTTTTTTCGTCTACTCGAGCAAAACAGTTTTGCTCGAGGCACACGTCCTTCAATATTTTGTACTTGCCTCCACAATGACATTGAAAACAAAAGTTATATAAAAACTTTAGCAAATGATTAAATAATTGAGGAAACAAAAGAAAATGTAAGTCGTAAAGAAAACTTATAAACAATTGTCATACCTGCTGCCTCTCATGATCCGGCATCGTCGTGCGTCCTAGTGTATGGAGGTATTTTTTTACATCAATGTTTTTTTTATTTTTTCCAGATGATTCCTAAATAAAATTCGATAATGCAAAGGATAATATTAATGAAAAACTTGAAAGTTATTATTTAAATACCTCAAATGTAATTCATACCTTAAACTGGGTACTCGTCCAATGAGTAATCATCTGACGATACTGCTCTATAGGACAATCATCCACGACTGGTACTGCCTCTAACTCAGTGCCAACTCTAGCACGCCATCCAATATACAGCTCATGCTTGTAGGCTCTCCAAATCTCGCCTAAATCCTTTAGACGTTCCAGTCGTGCACCCTCACCACCAGGAAAATTAAATCGAAGCTGAAATCAAAATATTAATTCATATAAATACAAAAATAATTCATGGCATTAAATACAACAGATTTTTTTACCCATATCTCTGCCCAAGCTCTATCTTTGACCTCATGTGGCAAATGTCTCCACGACAGCGGGCTGACGGGAATGATGTCGGAGTATTTGGCAAGCGTCGCCAGAAAACTCCGACATTGCTGCCCTGTTTTCTCAACCATCTAATTGTCTTCATTATATTCCACCATAACCTGTGTGCGACGGTTCCACACCGAACACATGCGTGTACGGCCCCGCCCCCGCCTCCTATCAGTAGATGTATCTGTCATGAAAGAAAAACAAATATTTTATCAAAACATGTTATAATGAAAATAAATATTGCTATAAATTTTTTTTAGGGTTTTATAAATATACCTGCGCTAGTCTGATCAATGAGTGGCGCTGGATCCACAGAACCTGATGGAACACCCTCTGGTGGAACAGGAGTTGAAGACGATGGAATATAAAAGCTCGGAGAGACAGAAGTAGAAGGAAAAGAAGATGGAACAGCTGTATGACCTGATACTGACTGGGGAGTGGGAATCATCATGGGATGTGAAAATGATGGGGCAGAAGATGCAGAAGGTAGCGAAAACATGGGAGGCCTAAATACCCCGTGTGTCCCTAACGACACACCGGGATTAGAATGTGGGAAGGCTGAAATGTCAGTGGGAGGGGCAGGGTCTAGTCGGGCACGCGCAGCTCTACGTCCACCTCTGGTACGAACCCTCCTCGTACCACCGACCTAAGTACTAGGACCAGTACTAGGCTCCTCGTCGAATAACTGTCGACGTAATGGTGGATCCTACAAAAAAGTTTACAAAAAAAATTAATCACATGACATTATATATTCTGTAAATATATATTTGAAATAAAGTACTCACTGTAGGTACTAATGGTGGAATGCCCATCTCCTCCATCCGACGATTGTTCTCCGCCATTTTTTTTCTTCGTCTCTCTTCAATTGGCTGCATTTCCTGCATTTGAAAACAAATATGTAATTAATTATAAAAAGAAAATTAATGTGTAAACCAAAAAACTAAATATATGAGGGAATGAGGGGATTCATTGGTAATTTAGCTATCAATTGTTTTAGAAGAGCTTGAATGAATTTAATAAAACATACAAGTTGTAATGTTCACCAAGTTAGAAATATTGTTTGATTTGGTTTGAATACAGTTCAATTCCAAATTAAAAAATGCAATTCAAATAAAACATCAACCAATAAACATTGAAAATTCACATAACGGTCAAGTCAGCTAAAACATATTTGTGATCAATACTAAATAAATATGAATATTACCAACCTTAACAACCCAACTCGAGGTAAACCAAAAGAATTGAGAACATGGATGAATGATTCTATATATTTCCAACCACAACTTCAGGTTCACAATCAACTCTGACAATTGAGCTATTGGAGTCATCAAAAGAAATAAATGGATTGGTTCCAATGGCAATAGGGACAGTGTCAATTCCATCATCAACATCATCAAAAATATGTCTTGGAATTACTTCAACTATAACACCAAATTCAGGTTGAAGTTGATCTTTGACATAAAAAACTTGTTTATCCATTGATGCCAACACATATGGTTCTTCGGTAGCAAGAGTGCGGGTCATATTAATTACTCGAAATCCACAATCATCAATAAATGTGCCATGTCTCGTCATCGAATCAAACCAATGACATTTCATCATTGTGACTCGTCCATGAGAGTAATAATCCAATATTATTATTTTCTCAACGACTCCATAATAACCCACATTTTCAAGTCGCAATCTACTATCTGATGCACTGGCATAACAATCTGTTGTGGCAGTAACCATAATACCATCATGTTGTGTTCTCATGTTTTTGGCTCGTTCAGTGACAATAAATATGTACCCATTGATAACAATTGATTTACAGTCACGAACCGCGGTATTAGGACCAAAAGCCAAAGCTCTTATTTCCTCAGAGATAGAGTCAGCAGACAAACTCAATACCTGCAATATAAATGTCAGTTAAACTTAAGTAAATATTGAAATAATTAATTTAAACAGTAATATTTTTACCTTCAATTTTAACCAAGCAGAAAACTCTTTGCTATGCAAAGTCTCTCTCCTTCTCAAAGATAAAGAACGATGATTCCTATTTATCATTGTTTTATGTTCCCTGTAGATAAAAAAATATGAATAGTTTAACAGATATATATGTAAGATATACATATTCAATTTTGTTACCTGATATAGTCATCGAACAAATCACAGTTGAACAAAACTGTGCGATGTGCCATCTCCCGCTCTTCATGGATTAATGTCTTCAATGTATATGATCCAGGAATTCCTCCTGTTTGAGGAAGTGATGGAAAAATGGGTTCAATTTTCTCATATTGTTCTTCTTCATTTCTCATTGGTCTGTTCATTCTTGTAGTAAGATCAGACAAATACATTGAACAAAAATCCATACATTCTTGAGCTAAGTAACCGTTCACGATAGAACCTTCAGGATGATTCTTGTTTTGAACATAAGACTTTAATGTGAACATATTTCTTTCAGTTGGATACATCCAACGAAAAGAAACAGGTCCTCCGAGAAGTATTTCAGTTGGAATATGGACAGTCAGATGCAACATGCATGTGAAAAATGATGGGGGAAATATTTTCTCCAACTCACACAAAATTAATGGGGCATCTGTCAACATTTTTTGCAAGAAAGACTTGGACAATTTCTTAGCACAAAGATCTCTAAACAAATGTCACAACCGAATAACACTCACCCTTACATTATTGGACAAAAGATGACAGATTTCTATTGGAAGCAACTCATGCAGTAGAACGTGATAATCATGAGTCTTCAAAGATTTTAGCTTCAACTCTCTTCTGTTGACCCGTTTAGATATGTTGCTTGAATAGCCATCAGGAACTCTAATAGTCTCTAATACTTTCAAAAATTGTTTTTTTCAGTAGGTGTCATCACATAAGAAGCACATGGAAGTGGCCATTTATTTTCACTGATACGCACAGGATGCAATTCTGGTCTGATGCCCCAATCCACCAAGTCATGTCGAGATCGTAAATCATCTTTTGTCTTCCCCTTGACATTTAGAAGAACTTAAAGCAACATTTCACATATATTCTTTTCAATATGCATTACGTCTAAGCAATTACATAGCAAATTGGTTGACCAATAAGGCAAATCAAAAAAGATACTCCTCTTCCTCCAATTGTAACAGGTTTCTGTGGAAGCATTCTTTCTCTTTCCAGATTTCATTTGACCCTTCCCGAACGAAAAACTGAAATCTTTCAATTCATTAAGCACATCAGTTCCAGACATACGCTGAGTTGGATCATCGGTCTCTATAGTATTATCAAATCTTCGACGATTCATTCTATATGGATGATCCTTTGGAAAAAATCGTCGATGTCCCATAAAACTGAAACTACAACGATGTTTCAGTATTCTGGATCATGTATTCTTCATACAAACTGGACATGACAGTTTTCCCTTCGTGCTCCATCCAGACATCATTGCATAAGCTGGAAAATCATTGATCGTCCACATAAGCGCAGCACGCATCTGAAATATGTCTTTCGAACATGCATCGTATGTGCGCACACCCACATCCCAAAGAAGTTTCAACTCTTTTATTAAAGGTTGCATGTATACATCAATATCAATGCCGGGATCAGAAAGACCAGATATGAGTATACTCATGAAAGTGAAAGATTTTTTCATACACAACCATGGGGGAAGATTATAAATGTGTATAAAAACTGGCCATGTGCTGTGCGAAGTAAGCATATGCCCAAACGGATTAAAACCATCGCATGAAAGACCCAGCCTCACATTACGCATGTCAGCTGCAAAATCAGGATGTCGAGCATCAAATCTCTGCCATGCAAATCCATCTGCAGGATGAACCAACTCATCATTAGTCTTCTTTCTCTCGGTATCATGCCATCTCATTTTTATTGATATGTCATCAGACATAAAAAGATTCTGGAGTCTGGGGATCAATAGAAAGTGCCACATTACTTTCTGTGGAATGCGGGATGGTGTTCCATCAGATTTTGACTTCCAGCGGGATGTGCCACATTTTATACATTCATTTCGTTCAGCGGTTTCTTCCCAGAATAAACTGCAATCTTTCGGGCAAGCATGAATTTTGTTTCTGGAAAATCCAAGTTCTTCAACTAACTTCCATGACATATAGTGGTTTGAGGGAATATCTGCATCATCTGGAAGTAAATCCTTCAAGAGGGTAAGAATGCAATCGATTGCTGTATTAGAAATCCCATACATAGTTTTTCCATGAAACAATCGGATTAAAAATTCCAGCTTTTTCATTTTATCGCATTGTCGATATACTGGAGTCGTGGCAGCATCATTCAATTTTTTCACCCTATCAATATCATCATTTTCACTAGATGCATCAGTTGTCCTCATATCGACGTCTTCTTGAGTCGAAATCCTTTCTTTTTCATGATGACGAATAAACGGAAACCGATCATCTAACAAATTCTCCATTACAGTCCTTTCATTTCGATCATCACCAATTTGAGATTTCATTTTCTCCCCATTGTGATACCACACAAAGTAGTTTGCTTGAAAAACATTTTTGGTTATGTGGTAGCTGACTTCTTCACGACTCAACCAAGATCTACCAACACAATTGGAACATGGGCAGTGTATACGACCACTATCTGAAGCATTGTGAAATGCAAAATCTATAAAGCTCTCCAAATTGTTTTGAAAATCGCTTGAGATACGATCGGTTTCATACATCCAACTTCTGTCCATTTTGTAAAAAGAATTCATATAAGTCATTTTGTCATAAACAATTCAATAGGATTGAACTTTAATAGAAAATACATTTAAGTAAATTATAAAGGAAGAAAATAATCATGGTATCAACTACACATGTGAAAAAAACATACTAATGTGTTATTGAAAAAATGTAAAACCAATAAGAACTTAATGTGTTATCACATCAGAGCATGCCTCATCCCATAACCATATTAGTAGGGTATCCTCATATGCAATTTACCTTTTTGAATTAATATGAACTTCCTCACCAGGTACCTGAGTAGATTTCATAGATATAATCATCTCACATCCTATAAGGCTTCCATTATGTATGATCTGCAGAATAATTTGAGTGATCATGAATCATGCATGGGATCTTCCCATGATCACTATAGATTATGAGAAGGAATTATGATAGGTCACGTGAAGAACATCAAACACATATTTTAGATAATTTGAGTCATAATATAATAAAATAATGTATAAATCTATGGAATTTGGGATAAAAGGATGGATGAAATACTAAAATATGGGAGACTAAGGTGAAGGAAATATATGTTGACCCTAATGTTCATAACATGCATCACCTATGAAATTTTATTGCACTAGGAAATTTCATCATGTTCACAATACATTCCATTGGAAACCTATTTTGATCATTTGATGTCCCCTTGACATGTCAAATAAAATCAGATGACACCCATGAATATGCCACCCTTGTAATGAAAAGCCTTTAATTCTCACCATACAGACTACATGTTTTCCAATAGATATGTATCTCCTTCTATATAGGGGAATCAATACATATTATCTCAGTCTCATATTAAATGTCAGGAATGTTAGATGGATCCCTTAACACCCTCCAGGCACACAAACTAGGTCATGTGATGTCCTCAAATCATGTCACTATGGACATAAATCACCCTTCAAGACATGTCACACTGACTCTAGAGTTTCCCTCCCAGTGTGTCAAACATGTCTTTTGATGAAAATGGAGAAGATCACCAAAATCAAGAGATTCCCTATAGGCATTACATCCATGATCATGAAATTTCTTCTAGGATCAACCAGTCAGGACTTGTGATGTCCTCCAAACATTCCATCCTTGATCATTAGAGAAACATCAGACAATCCACCGTACCCCCCTGGACACCCCGTACCCCCCCGGGATAGCCCCGCCCACCCTCCTAAACAGCCTACACCCCCTCCCCTGCAACCCCACCACCACCACCTAGACATACCACCCCCCTGGACACCCCACACACCCCTCCCCCACCAGGACACCCCACCCAGACCCCCAGGACAGCCCACACCCCCTGGACAGCCCCGTCCACCCCCGTGGACAGCCCCTCCCACCCCCGTGGACAGCCCCTCCCACCCCCGTGGACAACCCACCCACCCCCGTGGACACCCCCTACCCCCTAGACAGCCCAACCACCCCCGTGGATAGCCCACCCACCCCCCTCGACACCCCTTCTCCCTATGGACAGCCCCCCACCCCCTTGGATAGCCCACCCCCCCTGGACACCCCTACCCCCCGTGGCCAGCCCACCCACCCCCCCCTGGACAGCCCGCCCACCCCTCCTTGACAGCCCAGCCACCCCCGTGGACAGCCCGTCCACCCTTGTGGACAGCCCTCCCACCCCCGTACCCCCCTGGACACCCTGTACCCCCCTGGATAGCCCCGCCCACCCTCCCAAACAGCCCACACCCCCCTCCCCTGCAACCCCACCACCACCACCTAGACATACCACCCCCCTGGAATGTGTAGAAATAACATAAAAATACATGATATATAGATAGCACAAAATACTCAACCTATGGGTTCACATTAACTACATAATCACACACTTCACTACTACCATAAAACACATAAACCACACCACCACCACACAAGACGCATAGCATTTCTCACATTCATTTATAAGCCACTTCATTCACACTTACATTGTCCATTCATTTAATGTTAAATTAATTAAATCCATTTACCACACATCCATTTCTATTCCATCTCATTTATTTAATATCTTGTTTTTTTGTTTTAACAGCATAATTTATTCCATAGATAACCAGGAAACTAATAAAACCACCACACAACAACTCACCATCTCACAATAACCATCGACACCATGTTACATCGACCAACCATCTCACCAAAACAACCACATATCACAATAAAAATATTACACATCACAAACCACCGCAAAACCAAAACCACCTCACCACATTATACACCACAACTTCATCACACAATACCTCCACATGACACAACACCGCCACACATCATCACTATCATACAACTTCACATGACACATCCATGCCCACTAGCCATCACATTACAACCCCACATATCACAAATCCCAACTGGTCACCTCAATCCCCATAAAACAGCCTACAACATACAATGAAACACAACAAAAAACCTCTCATAGAGGCAACATACCCCAACTTCCACAATTTATTTATTCAAGGTCTTTTATTACATTACCCCTTTATTTAGCATGGACATTATAACACAACTGATATTCCAGGGGAAACTAATTAATTAACAAAATATTTATTCATTTCCCTATTTTACATGGTGAAATCACATCAAAATCCAAACTTAAAACTAAAATATTAGATCAATAACAATAAAAACAAGGTACCATATGTGTATAAAGAAAAAATTACCTGATTTGAGACGATTCAGATGGGTTTTCACCTATTCCTATGGGGGAGTTCGAGAGTAGCAGAGAGCTGCATCTGGATTGATAACTTAAAACTAAAATACTAGAGCAATAATGGTAAAAATAATAAAGACAAGGGACCATATGTGTATAAACAAAAAATTACTTGATTTGAGATGATTCAAATGGGTTTTCACCTATTCGGATGGGGGATTTGGAGAGTAGCAGAGAGCTGGAGGTGGATTGATAACTTAAAACTAAAATACTAAAGCAATAACAATAAAAATAAGGAATTATATGTGTATAAATGAAAAGATACCTGATTTCAGATGGTTTTCACCTCTTCGGATAGGGGATTTCGCGAGAGGAGAGAGGTGGAGCGGATGAAATTAGGTTTCTGTGCGAATGGGGGAGAGCAGCCCCGCGACTGGATTTGGGGGAAATAATTCCCAATGGTTTTTAAGAACTGTTGGGAAAGAGATGCTAAGGACCCCTTTACCAACGGTTTGAGGAAACCGTTGGCAAAGGGGTGACCCTTTCCCAACGGTTCAACAGAACCGTTGGCAAAAGGGTGATTAACACACCCCTTTACCAACGGTTTCAGTGAACCATTGGGAAAGGCTTTCTTGATCCTTCAAGCCCAACAGTTTTAGCAAACCGTTGGTAAACACCCGTTGGGAAAAACAGCATTTTCAGTAGTGAAGGTTCTTCCATCATTCCGGAGGCGATCCGAAGGCTTCTCTTGGCGAATCGAAGCCGGATTCTTGAGGTATGTGATCGTTCTTGATCGGTTTCTTAGATCTACTTAGATATACTTCTCCTCTTCTCTCGTTTTCTTATATCTACGCACATTATGGGTATATATAAGTGTGTGGATGCCAAGTATGATGATATTTGGTCTTGGTTGTGTTAGGAGAAGAGATCTAAGGATAATTCTTGGAGGATTGACCCGGTTTTCTTGAGTGTTCTTCGACCGTTGTGGTTTTCGTCAAAACCTTTGAGTTAGGAGGCTTCACTCTCAACTCCTCTTGCTAGAATTGATTGGCTTAGTTTCAAATTGGTTTGTTTGAATGGATTTTATTGTGAAAAGCATGGAATAAATCTTCTTTAGTGATGATTTATGGTTTTGTTGAAATTGTGAAATCTTGGTGGATTGTTGTGCAAAGTGATTTGGCTTCTTGAATTTAAAATGTTGATTTTAAATTATGGATTTGCTGAAATTGTAAATGGTTTGATGAAAAATGGTTTTTCAATAAAAAGGGTGTTTTATGGAAATGGTTTGAGATTGAAATGACTTTGATGGAATTGGTTTTCAATAAAAAGGGAGTTTTATTGAAATGGTTTGGAATTGAAACAGTTTGGCTTTGAAATGGTTTTGATGGAAATGGTTTTCAATAAAAATGTGTTTTTATTGAAAGGGTGTTTTTCCATGACTGATGGGAATATGTGATGTGTGTTCATATTGCATGTACGAGGCTTGGTTGAAATATGACCTTGTGCACGGTTCCAAAGGGTTAATGGCACATGGGAAATGCGGGGCTTAGTTGAAATATGACCTTGTGATTAGTGACAAAGGGATAATGGAACATGGGGAAGGTGTGTGTTAATATTGCATTCGGGACGGATAAGGGTTAGGGGTCTCCCCCATCAGTGTTGGGATGGATAAGGGTTAGGGCTCTCCCCCGTCAAGCATTCATGTGAATTTGGGTTGGATAAGGGTAAGAAGTCTCCCTCATCATGGTTGGGATGGATAAGGGTTAGGGATTCTCCCCTCTTCCAGGTAGCATGCATGGTTGGTTGCATGGGTTTGTGGAAATGGTCGGGTATGCCAAAAAGAAATGTTTGTGAAATGGTTCTTAAGCTTGTTTGGTTATTTTTCTAGAAAAATAACTTGTCGGAAAAATTGGTTTCAACTGCTCTTGGATGCTTTTGGTTATGAACGGTTTTGAAAACTTGTTTATATTTAGTTATAAACTGCTTTTGAGAATTTTTTTATATAAACTGTTTTTATATAATTGTTTCTAACTCTTCTATCCTAGTGGTGTGAGTAGGGAAGTCATTGGGGAAAACCTACTGAGTTTTATACTCACCCATGCTTTGGTACTTTGGTTCTTTTGCAGATGTCGTGTTCCGGGACACAGGTAAAGGTAAAGCATCTTGTTGCCAGTGGATTGTGGTGATGCTTGAGAGATGCTGTGGAGCTTGGAGCTTGTGGAGCATGGAGTTGTAGTGTCTTTTGAGAGTCTTGAGTTGTTCATCCGCTGTGTACTTTGATGCTTAGTTTGATCTTTCAATGTTGTGTACTTTGATGTGGTTTGATATAAAATGAAGTTGTTTATTGGTCTTTCATTTGTTCATGCATCATATAGTGAATGTTTAGTTATGCTTGGTTAGTTTATGAGTTATTTCATAAAGGGTAAATCGTCCCCCAACTTGTATTTGAAACCCTTCGACATTTATTGCCAGCCTTTGGCGTCTTGGGGATGTCGTTTAAGGCCTAGTAATGACTCGTTGTACTCTCAAGCCAATGAGAATTGGCGGGTCATTACAAATGGTATCAGCATGTTCAGTCCTTGCCTAACAAGTAGTCATCAGTGTTCTTGGTCTTGGATTTGAAATTCATTCTTGTCTATTCCTTGGGTCGAAATCTTAGATATGAGTAGGATTTTCGGAACTTGAAATGTATAGCATAAAAGGACGTAGTTACCCCGTTTATGCTGAACTTCAAGTTACCAGGGTGTTGGGTACATAAGTGTTTTGGATACACTTCTAGAATGTTGTAAATCTCATTGTCATGGGTTTATCCAATGAGAGGATCATGACATGAATTGTAGATAAATGACTTACCACTAGGATTGCATATCTCATTGTGAGGAATGAGTAAGGATTTTGTGCATGGTACCAATTTTTAAAAAAATGTAGAAATTATTTTTAAGTGAAAGACTTTGAAAACAGGATATTTGGTGTATTTTGAAAATGGGTTGATTTTCAAAAAGCATGCTGAATGTTTTCAAAAATGATTTAACATGGGAAAACGGATGTTTTGGAAAACAATGTTGTGATAGATGATGTGATAGAATTTGAAATGCTAGGCCATCAGTTGCTAGAGAGTGAGATTGATGGGGTTTGTTGTTGGTTTAGGAAATGGAACCCGGTATGCGTCATAGAAACCAGTCGGAAGAGGCCAATGAGAATGTGGTTGCACCTGAACCAAAGTTGAACCAACAGTTATTCCAAAGCATTGCTCAGGATTTTAAAATTGTTGAATTGGGACTGCAACCAGATACTTTGTTTACGATATCCGTCACTTCTAAAAATTCAAGTGGAGGAAGTACAGTTATCTTTACTAGAGGAGCTGAGAACTCTAACACTAAGAGTAAGAGGGAATCAAACACCTTTTCTAAAGGAGGAATAACACATCAGAATTGGACAACAAGATTGTTAAAACTTCCTCAGAGACCCAAGTGTAAGCTGAGATGTTTCCAGTGTGGCTCTACGAGCCACATCAAGTGGGATTGTAAGGAACAACCTCGAAAATGTCATAATTGTAACAAGATGGGACATCTTCAGCACTTTTGCCGTAATGCTTTGAGGTCAGGTGTTCATGACACTCCTCAAAAAGGGAAGTATCGGTATGAAAATAAAGAGCAGAGCATGTAAAGAACACATCTTCTTGGAGCTGAGAAAATTGTAGTGGGTGATCAGTCGGGACCATCCAGAGTGCGAGGTACATTTCTTTTAATTTCCACATTGATGCAAGCTTTGTTTGATATGGGTGCTCCCCATTCCTTCATTGCTTCTCGTGCCATTGATTTTCTATGTTTAAAACTGGAAATAATCCCTTCTGTTTTGAAACTGAAAACTCCTCTTAGTGAAAGAGAATGTCAATCCTTAGTGTGTAGAGCATTTACTATAACTGTTGATGGAGCTGAGTTGAAATGGGACTTCTCCATGTTGGATATGGATGTATGTGATGTAATCCTGGGTATAAATTAGTTGATAATGTTTAAGGCTCACATCGACTGTTATAAGAGAACAATTAGTTTCAAGACTGAGGACGACATCGACCATCTCTTCAGAGGAGAGAGGATGGTAAAGAAAGGTGCAAAGAGCTTGTTGGCACTAATGGTGGGAATGATCTCTTACCAGCTGGTAGTGTTGACTTTGGCATCAATGAAAGAGATTGAGGAAAATAGTTTTCCAGCTATTGTGGATCAATTTCCAGATGTCTTTCCCAATAACTTCTCAGGGTTACCACCTCTAAGGGAAGTGGAGTTTACGTTTGATCTCCTTCCGGGGACCAGTCCTATTTCCCTTCCGTCTTATCGGATGACACCAACAGAGTTATGAGAATTGAAAGTGTAGTTAGAGGAGCTGGAAAGCAAGGGTTTCATTGGACCAAGTACTTCTCCATGGGTAGCACCGGTGTTGTTTGTGAAGAAGGAAGATGGAACTCTTCGGATGCGTGTTGATTATCGCAAGCTTAACCAAGTTACGATAAAGAATAGATATCCACTTCCACACATTGATGATCTGTTCGATCAATTAAAGGGAGATAAATGGTTCTCCAAGATTGACTTGCGATCAGGATATCACCAATTGCGAGTTCGGAAGGAGGATATTCCAAAGACAGCTTTCAGAAGCAGATATGACCGCTACGAATATGTAGTCATGCCTTTTGGTCTAACGAATGCACCAGCGGTCTTCATGGCTTTTATGAATCAGATATTTCAGTAATATTTGGATTCTTTTGTTGTGGTGTTTGTCGACGATATTTTGGTATATTCAAAGACAAGGGTTGAGCATGAGGTGCACCTGGAAACAGTGTTACAAATCTTGAGAGATCATTTTTTGTATGCCAAATTATCAAAGTGTGATTTTTGGATATAGGAAGTACGTTTCCTTGGCCATGTCATTTCTGAGAAAGGCGTTTCTATTGATCCTGAAAAGATATAAGCCGTTATCTCTTGGCAACCACCGAAAAATGTATTCGAGATACGAAGTTTTCTTGGTATATCTGGTGACTACCGACACTTTGTACGTGATTTCTCGTGAATAGAATCACCAATGACAGCTTTGACAAAGAAGAATGCTCCATTCCGATGGACAGAAGAATGTTAGAAGTCTTTCTAGGAACTGAAGGTTCGTCTTACATCGACACCCATCTTGATCTTTCCAGAACCAGGGCAGGGGTATGTGGTGTATTGTGATGCTTAGGGATCAGGGTTGGGTTGTGTTCTCATGCAAAGAGATCATGTGGTTGATTATGGTTCAAGGCAGTTGAGGGTGCATTAGAAAAATTACCCAACACATGATTTGGAGTTAGCTGCAGTCGTTCATGCTTTGAAAACATAGAGACATTATCTATTTAGTGAGAAATTTACTGTGTTTACAGATCACAAAAGCTTGAAACACATTTTCTCACAGCGAGATTTGAATCTCAGGAAAAGGAGATGGATGGAGTATCTCCAAATGTTTGACTTTGACTTGATGTACACACCCGAAAAAGAAAATTCATTGGCGGATTCCTTGAGTATAAATTCATATGCTCAGTTAGCGAAAGAAGCTTCAGATGAATGGAAGTTGATGTCGGTCTTAGCCGACATGCATGTGGAATGTGAAGACCAAGGTGATGTTGTTGTTTTCTTTTTATCTACACTTGTTCTTGATTTAGTAAAGATGATCAAATAAGCACAAACATCTGATGCAGAATGTCTGGTTGTAAGTTCAAAACTCAATGGTGGGGAGACCATTGATGGTTGGAAACTTGATGGGGGTTTAGTTTTGTGTTTCAGAGATCAGATGGTTGTACCTGTGGTTTGTTAGGAAAAACTCCTTCATGATTATCACCATTCAAAATGGGTTGTACACCCAGGTACACAGAATATGTATAAGGCGTTGAAGGCGCAGTTTTGGTGGAGTGGCATGAAAAGGAAGGTGGCCGAGTTTGTCTCACGGTGCTTAACTTGTCAGCGGGTTAAAGAAGAGCATCAGAGACGAGATGGTATGTTACAATCTTTACCTATCCCAGTGTGAAAATGGGATCAGATAGCAATGGATTTTTTTAAAGGTCTTCCAAGAACGATTCGGAAACACGATGCCATTTGGGTGATAGTGGATCGTCTAACCAAGTCGGCACATTTCATCCCTATTTGTGAAACCCATACGGTAAAAGATCTTTCAAAAACCTATATCTGAAAAGTGGTAAAGAGGCATGGTGTACTAGTGTCTATAGGCTCAGATAGAGATCTGAGGTTCACATCTCATTTTTGGAAATCATTACAACAAACCCTTGGAACTCAGTTGACTATGAGCACAACATATCATCCCCAGGCGGATGGGCAATCCGAGCGGATGATACAAACATTGGAAGACATGTTTCGGGCTTGTGTAATGTATTTTGGTGGATCGTGGGAGGATCATATATCCTTATTGGAGTTCTCATACAATAATAACTATCAAGCCTCGATACGCATGGCTCCGTTTGAAGCATTGTATGGGCGTCCTTGTCGTTCTCCACTATGCTGGGTGGAAACTGGTGAAACTTCACTAGTTAGGCCGATCCTTGTCCAATAAAAAACAAAGAAGATTAAGTTGATTAAAAAGAGGATGGAGATGGCTCAGAGTAGTCAGAAATCTTATGCAGATCACAGTCGAAGACCGTTGTCGTTCGTTGTGGGTGATCATGTCTTCTTGAGGATCTCTCCAAGGCTTGGACATCGTCGTTTCGGGAAGAAGGGAAAGTTATATCCTAGATACATTGACCCCTTTGAGATACTGGAATAGGTTGGAGAGGTGACATATAAGTTGGAATTACCCCCATGGTTTAGTTCGGTGCATAATGTGTTCCATGTATCTCAATTGAAAAAGTATCAGCCTGATCCTGACCATGTGATCAGATGAGATCACATTGACCTAGAGCCAGATGCTTCATTGATACATATCCTGGTACGGATTGTGGATAGGCAAGAGAAAGTATTGCATGGAAAAATCATCAGTCTAGTGCGGGTTTTATGGCATCATGGCCAGATTAAGGAAGAGACTTGGGAACGTGAAAAGGAAATGAAAGAGCAGTGGCCAAAACTCTTTCAGTTGGCTGAAGGTTTTCAACTTTTCGAGGATGTAAAGACCAATGGTGGGGAGAATGTAGTACCCCTGGTTTGTGTTATGTAACCCTTTCTTGATGCTTTTAATGGTTATAAAGTTAAGGGTGACGAATGGGAGAGTCGGGAGAACTTGGAATGAAGTTTTGAGGCAAAAGGGGAAGTCGCACGGGCGGCGCACGGTTTGTCTAAACCGTGTGGCCAAACCATGCGTAGTTGGTCTTGGACGCAGTAGATTCTGCACGGTCGGTGCATGGTTTGTCTAATAGTGTGACCAAACTGTGCGAGAAGGGCGGTTGAGGCAGTAGCTAATGCACAGTTAGCGCACAGTTTTTCAAACCGTGCGAACTAACCGTGCAGGCACTTAAATGAGATCCTTAAACTGTGGATCTCACGTGTTTTTGCCTCTAAATTCCTCTTTTAAGCTTCTAAGCGGCCCTAAATCGGGATTTTGGTTCTCTTAAGGTCAATGAAGGTTCTCCCATCATTCTGGAGGCGATCCGAAGTCTTCTCTTGGCGAATCAAAGCTGGATTCTTGAGGTATGTGATCGTTCTTGATTGATTTCTTAGATCTACTTAGATCTACTTTTCCTCTTCTCTCGGTTTCTTAGATCTACGCACATTATGGGTAGATCTAAGTGTGTGGATGTCAAATATGATGATATCTGGTCTTGGTTGTGTTAAGAGAAGAGATCTAAGAATAATTCTTGGAGGATCGACCCAGTTTTCTTGAGCGTTCTTCGACCGTTGTGGTTTTTGTCAAAAACTTTGAGGTAGGAGGCTTCACTCTCAACTCCTCTTGCTAGAATTGATTGTCTTAGATTCAAATTGGTTTGTTTGAATGGATTTGATTGTGAAAAGCATGGAATAAATCTTTTTTAGTGATGATTTATGGTTTTGTTGAAATTGTGAAATCTTGGTGGATTGTTGTGCAAAGTGATTTTGCTTCTTGAATTTAAAATGTTGATTTTAAATTATGGATTTTCTGAAATTGTAAATGGTTTGATGAAAAATGGTTTTTCAATAAAAAGGGTGTTTTATGGAAATGGTTTGAGATTGAAATGACTTTGATGGAATTGGTTTTCAATAAAAAGGGAGTTTTATTGAAATGGTTTGGATTTGAAATGGTTTTGATGGAAATGGTTTTCAATAAAAATGTGTTTTTATTGAAAGGGGTTTTTGGCATGACTGATGGGGATATGTGGTGTGTGTTCATATTTCATGTACGGGGTTTAGTTGAAATATGACCTTGTGCTCGGTTCCAAAGGGTTAATGGCACATAGGAAATACGGGGCTTGGTTGAAATATTACCTTGTGCTCGGTGCCAAAGGGATAATGAAACATGGGGAAGTTGTGTGTTCATATTGCATTCGGGACGAATAAGGGTTAGGGGTCTCCCCCATCAGTATTGGGATGGATAAGGGTTAGTGATCTCCCCCATCAAGCATTCATGTGCATTTGGGTTGGATAAGGGTAAGAAGTATCCCCCATCATGGTTGGGATGGATAAGGTTTAGGGATTCTCCCCTCTTCTAGGTAGCATGCATGGTTGGTTGTATGGGTTTTTGGAAATGGTCGGGTATGCCAAAAAGTAATTTTTGTGAAATGGTTCTTAAGCTTGTTTGGTTATTTTTCTGAAAAAATAACTTGTCGGAAAAATTGGTTTCAATTTCTCTTGGATGCTTTTGGTTACGAACGGTTTTGGAAACTTGTTTATATTTAGTTATAAACTGCTTTTGAGAAAATGTTTTATATAAAATGTTTTTATATAATTGTTTCTAACTCTTCTATCCTAGTGGCATGAGTAGAGAAGTCATTGGGGAAAACCTACTGAGTTTTATACTCACCCCTTCTTTGGCACTTTGGTGCTTTTTCAGATGTCGTGTTCCGAGACACAGGTAAAGGTAAATCATCTTATTACTAGTGGATTGTGGTGATGCTTGAGAGATGTTGTGGAGCTTGGATCTTGTGGAGCATGGATTTGTAGTGTCTTTTGAGAGTCTTGAGTTCTTCATCCACTGTGTACTTTGATGCTTAGTTTGATCTTCTGCTGTTGTGTACTTTGATGTGGTTTGATATAAAATGAAGTTGTTTATTGGTATTTCATTTGTTCATGCATCATATAGTGAATGTTTGGTTATGCTTGGTTAGTTTATGGGTTATTTCATAAAGGGAAAATCTTCCCCCAACTTGTATTTGAAACCCTTCGGTATTTATTGCCAGCCTTTGGCGTCTTGGGGATGTCGCTTAAGGCCTAGTAATGACTCATTGTACTCTCAAGCCAATGAGAATTGAAGGGTCATTACAATTTAAGTATATTAATAACATACCTAAAACATTTTAAAGAATATGGATATAGAGGAAAAAGAGAAGAAACACTTTAAAACTTTTAAAAAAAGGTTTTAAAGAAAACCCCCTTACCTCTAGTTTGACTCACCACATACATACTTTAACTCCTGTATAACAAATGCATATTAACTATTTACTTGATTAAGAATATTTTTCAAGAATATTCTCTTAAAATTATCCCTTTTATTTCATTTATTGTCATGTATTATATAGTTACTAAACCAGTTAAGTTCATGTCAGACGTTTTGAGGGCGTTTGGTTCATAATCCCAAAACAACATCGGTAGATTGACCATGGAAAAAGGGGTAAATGTTCCACCATATTTAGAATATTAGTCATGAAATAATTATCATTTTTATACATTAAATAAAATCTTATAACCATTCATGAAAGGTGGGCATGAAAAATAAATCACATCACTTCTTGGAGGTAGTAACCCACACGTATACACAGACGACATTATCATTTTCCAACGAATGGAAGGGTAAAAAGGTAAGAAATATCCTATCTTTATAGAATAATAATTATATCATGAATATAATTTATATTAATTAAATCCATCATAATAACCAGCCTTGTGAGTTAGTGATGAAAAACAAAACACATCTCTTTGTGGAGGTGGTAGTCCACACGCACGCACGAACGGTGTTTTCATTTCTCATAAGATGGAAAAGAAGATGAAAAAGGGTTGTGTCATCAACATAATAACATTTAAGTATATAAAAGATACTTATTTTATCCTATCAGTATGGTTATAAAATATTTTAAGGAGGTTGAAGAAGAAATAGACATGAAAACACTCGATTAAGAGTTATACCTCTTCTTTGGAAAACCTCCTTTGACTTAAACCTCAATCCTTCTAGGTTGGTATTTTGGTGAAACCAGGACCTATAGGACATGGGGAGGGATGTTGGGAAGGTATTTTTGTAGTGATTGGTTGATCTAAATGGCTCAAAGTATATGAATAAGATAAGAGATGAGGTTCCTTTTATAAGTGAGGGGAGTGGTTGTAACGTCCCCTCCCTGGTCCACTTTGAACAATGAACAGACCATATAATTATTGGACCTTATATGTGCCTCCCCATACACCAAATACTAAAAACTAGTAGGGAGGTTCTATTAGGTGATAATGGGGAGACTATAGCCTCTGGTGATAATAACAATAACAATAACAACACTGTGGAGGTAGCAAATCAAACACAACGAAAGAAAATTAAAACACAATAGTAACAAGCCAAAAGTACACCTTCTATGTATATTATATAATATCTATATTTCATTCCAGTCATACCAAAGTAGACAAGGTCACTCATGGTCCAATAATATATGTACATGAACAAAATAACCCAAAAAATCATTAACTTGACATCGAGGAACCACTTGATCCATCTGCAAAAACCATGCCATCAATATTGTGCACCCTTTGCACGTCCCTACTCACTAATCTACAGATATCAAGTGTAAAGACCCTGAACCTAGTAGATCGGAGTTGGTATCTACTTTATTACACTGGCACTAGATATAAGGAATCACATCCTGAAGGACTGAATAGTTTAGTAATCTTAGTAAACGAGACACATTCTTGAATTTCACATATATTTGAAAACATAAAATAAACAAAGTGTTTTCTTTAAGAACATCATTATTCCCCTTAGAATATCCCTACACATCAATCACAAAATACTTCCTAGTATCCTGGGGAAAATAAAATATAAGAATGGGGTGAGATCATATGCTCAGTAAGGGTAAACATATAACAAAATCTATCATGAATAAATAAGAATAATCAATATGAAAAGGTAAATAACTGAAAGACATGACATTTAAACAATGACTAGAGCATAATATGGAAGGAATAAATGAGGATCAAATAAATCCATATAAATAATTACATGATCTTGAAACTCAACCATATATATTCTAACTAATTGAATAATCACATGGACACTGATAAATAATATCATAATGAGGGAATGTATAATTCCAAACATCTGAAACATACTTTCAAGACCTTTCACAAGAAAGTTTAAATCTCTGGGTAAAACCCCATATAGTTTGTTCAATTGATTTGTCTCATGAGACCTGTAGATGCATCGAGGGGCTATCTATAACTGTGCCCCACCTACCACTTACTAAGTCCAATGCATTCCTTATATAAAAGGGGTGAAACATAATCAACACAAACATTCATATTGAAAAACTAACATATGAAATATTAAAACTTACCCCAATCAAATAAAAATAATCATAAACTATCCTAAGTAATATGGTAAATGGTAATAAAATTGTACATCCTCAGTCAAACTGATTATTATTGGATTTGTGCCCTATAACCAACTTCGATGTACTTTATGATAACTTATATTCATAGTTTTGAATATTAATAAACTCTATCACGTCATAATTTTTATTTTTCATGACATAGTATGGGATAATGTCCTAAGAGTAGTTGTCGCACTGAAAGGTCATAGCAGTTTTCCGATATGATGAGAACCCAAAAGTGTCACTACAATATTATTAAATATATGTTCTATAGCCAAATTATATCATTTGAGGGACACAAATGATACAGATTATTAGGGGTGGAGACTCATAGGACCTTGACAAACATTCTCATGGTGTACGCCCTTGGTAATATCTAGTGTAGGATAATATGAGAACGAAACCCACCAATAGGAAATCCGCATTTATATGTGTCATTGGATGTTCCTATCCGTGGATGTGTGTATTGATCTGTATGCTTTAAGATTATTATTAATGAGTATTATAAGTTGTGTACTTTTATGTTTTGATGAAAATTGTGATGACATATGTTCACGGTGTGGTAAGATACGTTGGGTGCATTACGAGTAACATTGCATTAATGAATAATGCGAGAAAGGATTTATCCATTCTGTTCTTTAAAAAAAGTTGGTATCTCAGGCCCTTTGATGGAAACAATATAGACAAAATAAATCCATGACCATAATATTCTATAGGAAAATTCAATTTTCAGAAATTCAAAGAAAGAGACATCTGACACATAGGTTAATGGAACCAGCATGCAACCTGCTTGATTATAGATATAATGATAAAGTGATTATATTATATATTAAGAATTTGTATGAGGTATTATGTCATTTCAACATTAACTTCTTTCTCTATGGGTGCCTTAGCATGTTTCTAGATGCTAACTTTGGACTTCAGGTTATTTCTCTTAATGCCACTGAGAAAGAGGTCTAGAGGGCCACACACTAAGTGTATCCAAAATCTCAGTTAAATAATATATTTATATTTATTATTTAATAATTGGAATAAATATTATTCCCACACGTGTTTTAATAGTTATTTTTGTTTGTTTGATCTCATGTATTCTATCACCAGTTATTTGAGAGAATATTATGTGAGTGAAATATTTAATAAATATTTATTCATTATTTAGTGAATATAATATTTATTTATTTATTGGACAATATTGTATTGATATTTATTTATTAAATAAATGGTTATTATTCAATTCATGATAAATATTGTGGAGGAATAGCAGATCAGGTTTATAGATATGATGATAAATAATATATATTGAATATTATTTGATTAAATACTATTTAATTTTTATTCGCGAGTTTAACGCATGCCAAGAAATAATAATATTATTAATATTATTATTGACATGGGGTTCAATAGGGAATAATAAGGGGAACTTGTACAATTATTTATTTCTAACCCTAGCAGTATATAAACCCAACTATATTATTTTTCAATTGATTCAATTTCATTTGTGTTGTGCATAATGACAACCAGAGAGAATACTCTCAAGCCCTAAAGAGCTCCCTCTCTAAGAATGCTCCCAAGAATGGATAATGATTTTCCTCCACCATTCACTCTCAATTATATAGAGATTAAGTATAATCATTTAGAAGCGATTCTCGAGGCGATCAAAATCGAATGGCGCAAGCGTTAGGATTTGTCGTGCTAGCAACCGAAGATTCCTAAGACGACATTCAGAGATTTGTGGAACACATGTGGATCACTACTAGAGGGAATCTACCCTTGATTCCTACAATGCAATGACAATATGATTTAGATCCATTGTCAGGTCCATCAACGAAGAAAGAATTTCATGCAAGTTAATTCTTTAATTTCTTAAATTAATTATAAATAATATGTGATGATTCCATGCTTGGTTCCAACATTTTAACCCTCGTCTAATTTCTTTGATTCAATTATTTTGTTCATGGTGATCATCATCGTGTAAATTTTAGATTAATCATCAATCATAATAAAAATCAAAGTTGGGCATGACCCATCACAATGCTTCTGCTACGTCTGGAACCTTTAAGTGGTATTAGAGAAGTCACATAATTATTTATAATTATTTAAAGATCATTGATTGATTTATGCATTTGCAATTTAGTTTTCAATTCCAGTTTAATCATTCTTTAATATGAATTGTGAGATCTTCTTCTTCCTATTTTTTTTATCATAAATATAATCAAATCGATTAATTTTATGAACTAAATCAATTCAAAGATCTCATTTGGAGTTGCAAAGGAATCCGACCAGATAACATAAGAGTACACATCGTGTAACCCGTAGGTGCACACCGTATACTAGTGTTCAATGCACCAATAATTAATTCATAATTAATTCAATGCATGTGCATTTATTACACGTGGTAACTTTAATTTTACACCATGTGTTGACCAGGCCCGCTTGGCGCACAGTCAGCTGAAATTAGCAATACAAAATAGGTGGGACGGGGTAGGGCGGGCCAAGCCCATGCGGGCTAGACCTGCAAACACTACTGGAATTTAAGTTATTTGCGATGGGATCCCTTTACAAATGAGCTTTTGCGATGGGGTCACATCGCAAATAGCCCATTGTAGAAAATGGCGTTGCAAATAGTTCTCCGCTTATATAGATTTTATATATAAAAATCTATTATGACAGGCCTGTTGCAAATAAGTATTTACGATGAGCCGGTTTTCCCGTCGCAAATACTTATTTAAAAAATATATAAACTATTTACGACAGGACCCCGTCACAAAAGGACCCATCACAAATACTTAATAAAAAAAGTATATATTCAATAAAATTATGATAAATTAATATTAGAAAATAATAATAATAATAATACTATTAATATAAATATTATAATATTATATAATAATAATACTAATATTAATAATATAAAAAAATTATATTATTATAATATTAATAATAAAATAATACTAATAATATAATTATGTTATTATTATTATTAATATTTATGAAAAATTAATATTAATATTATTAAAATAATAAAAAAATTATAAAATTATAAAATTCTCAATATTCACAAAAAAGAAAACAAAAATTATTATTATTATTAGTAAAATAAACAAAAATTAAAAAATATAATACTAATAATAAATAATAAAATAATAAAATATTAAAAAAATATATGCAATATTTTAACCAATATAAAAGACAAACTGTAAATAATTAATATTACAAACTTTAAATTCAAATGTTTTTAACATTAAAAAAAGTCACTAGGGGGATAGTCTTCTAGAGGAGGTTGATGAGATGGTGAAGGAAACTCCATCCCTAAACTATGAGTCAGACGATGCATGTACTTCATCTTCTCATAATGTTGGTGCTACAATCAATGCGTCTCATGCTCGTACTGCTGTTGTTGCTGCTGACACATCTCTTCCTACTGCTTACGCAAACTCTCTATAAGCTCACTCTGAGCTTGAAGCTGCTCCTGATACTGTGAGCCAGAAGATGATGCCTCTCTATGAGCTTCTCTTGAGCTGGACGTCGACATCATAGCAGTACCATAATAAGTCCCGAGAGTTAAATGAGAGTTGATACCAACTACTCGACCCATCTCAAATCCATAATGGGTCGCTTGCATCCATGTCGCCTCATCGAAATGGTGGGCACTAGTCTGATCACCTGTCTCGACCTGACTCTTAGCCCGTGTTTGAGAGATCATAACCACATATGACTTCTTCATTTCCAATTTAAAATTAAAATAGTGAAAATATTATATGCAGTTAATTTTCAAACTGAAAAAGAAATAATAATGACCACAATCTAATGATGGAGATCACCTCTAATATCTCCATTGGTTGGATCGTTGTACATCCTCTGATAAACTTCATACTCCGTAATATTGGGCTGCTCAACTGCCTATATGAATATAAAATAAACTATTTATATTTAAATTTATATAAAATATTTTAAAAAAATTACTTACCAGATTCTCTCTATGCATACTGAATATATGGCTATCGGCTCGATGTGTCACCTCCTGTCTCCCCTGGTTCTGTCAGCCCAATGAACATCTCCTCTAAAATATACTGCTCAACTAGTGCGAACAAAATCCATCCCAAACGTGAGATGAAATGTTCTCTGATTGGTGGGCTCTACACGACTCATCAAATACCGACACTCCTGCCTTTTTAATGGTCGTTCTTTTTAAATTGTGAAAAAACTGACAGAAACGGTCATGTTTAGAAACCTCCCATACTGTGTGGATAACATCATACATGCTATCATCAATGTGATACCATAAACCCTACAAATAATTTATAATATCAAGTTATTAATAAAATAAATTTCAAAATAAATATTATTTATTTAGGTACCAGCCAACGATTGAACATGTCGAGCTGTACATCAAGGGGAATCTGTTCCCATGTGATCCATGGTTGAGAAAAATAATTACGCAAGATAGTGCTCCCCTATCCAACAAATATATGCGCAAAACTGTGAAAAAAGAAAAATAGTAATAAAACAATTAGTATATAAATAAATTAATGAAAGCTAACTAAAATACACAGGTTATCATACCTCCGTGTGCGTGGATCAAAGCCAATACGTGGACGTTGCTCGGGGATAGGGTCTGGAATCACCAATCGCGCAAGACCACGCCCCCTCCGTGTACCCCCTGAACCTCCAGTATACTTAGGGTCAGATGATCCCAAATCCTCATCCAATGGTAGCTCAGCCTCCTGTAACTCATGAAATATATCATCGTCCATCTGAAACATAAAATGATTGTTGTTAGAAAATAGTTGAAAATAACTATTATATATAGATATATATTAGTTATGATTATAACCAGTATTTAACTGTGTCAATGTTCACCTTCATCATCATCTTTATATATGACGATGTCAATGTCTTTATATTCCTCCTTGACATCATCAATATCCATACGAGTTTTAGTTTCATCATCTCTCTCTATTTCAAATTCATTTGTAACATCATTAACATCATCCTCACCATCGACCCTTAATTATAGAGTGTCATCATCAATATTCATGTCTCTTTGTGAAAGGATGGATTTTGAGTAGTCTCTTGAAAAATTTCAATTCCTTGCACTTCAGTGGAACCACATTCAGTTTGAGTAAACTGATTTTCCAGAGATTTCATTTTTATTATGCTCCACCAATCACTCAGGTCTCTTAAAGTAGCACAATACTTTGCGTAATAAATTTGATGTGCCTGTTGAGCCATTAAAAACAGTTCATTTACTACAAGAAGATTTTTATATTTAATATCAATGATTCCATGAGTCAGATGAACATGCAAGCCTCTTTTAGTATCCAACCACCAAAATTTAAATATCATTATATAATTTAGTACCAGATAACATAGTTCAATAATTTCATCTAGAATTTCGTAAAAATCAACTTCATTTTCTCTATGATGAGATCCTCTCAAGAAAACTCCACTGTTTATTGTTTTTTTGATTCCCCATATGCACGTTTATGAAATCTAAAACCATTCACCACATATGCATTATAATATTTAACCATTTTGGATGGTGGGTTACTCAATATACACAGTCACTTATCAATTTTATCAGCATGTTAAGACACCTGAAAATTTGTAAAAAAATTATCAATATAATAAATAATAAACAGAATTGATACGTTAAACCATCAATAATTTATGTTACCAGTTTTTGAAACCATTGAGAATTTTTTTGTCGACATTCTTCAAGAGCATCTGCTGTAATTTGTGGAAGTTATTTCTTAATATGATTATCATATAACCTACAAATAAAATAAGTTTACTTATTGTAACATAAATTATATAATAAGTGATAGAAGCACTCACAATACAAATGATTTCATTTCTTCATAGTTGAGAAAAACATATGTATGAGCTATGTGATGTTCATCTTCTGAAAGCCATCATTCATGAACTCCACCGAAGCCAAGATCTGGCTAATTAAAAACTGATAATTTATTGTTCATTTCATCATCAAAATTACCCTTGTTCCGTCCCATGCATTTGTGTTTTGAGGGATATTCAGATTCAAAATAATGAGAAAAAAAAATCAATTTCCTCTTGCAAATAAGCTTCAACAATTGAGCCTTCAACCGGTATAAGTATTTCCATTATAACATGACAATCTTGACTTTTTAATCCGGTAATATGACCATTCTTAACACATCTTCCCAAATTGGAAGCATAGCTATCTGGAAGTCTCAAATCTGCTATCCACTGACAAAATAATAAGTGAATCTCTTTGGATAGTGTATAAGCTGCTTTTGACTTCATTAATCTCTATGATCTGACATTTTTAAACAGTTCATGTTCTGGTCACCTGCAAATTTGGGAAAGATCTAATCGAGCCTTTACATTATCTTTGATCTTACCTGGTGTATCTAAAACTATATGAAATAAATTATCAAAACAGTTCTTCTCAATATACATGACATCCAACACGTGGTGGACCAATAAATCAGACTAATATGGCATATTCTAAAAAATGCTCCGTTTTATCCAATTGTGTTATTTTCAAAAGCCATGAATTTTCTGTTGGTTTATTGTTGGTCCAAATGTGATGGGAGATAATGAAAATACAACTGATTTTAACTCTGTACCTGAGATAATTTTTGGAGGTCCATCCCTTTCAATTGTGCCTTTTCTGAAATGAGATTTGTTCCTTCGAAAAGGATGATCGGTTGGAAGAAATCTGCGATAAAAGTCAAAATAGCAAGGTTTTTTCCATTGATGAGTATAAATATTTTGTTGTCTTTAATACAGTAAGGACATGATTTCAGAACATGTGTACTCCAGCCAGATAACATGCCATATGTTGGGAAGTCACTAATTGTCCACATCAATACAACTTTTAGTAGGAAATTTTATTTCAAAGCAACATCATATGTACTAACACCATTACTCCACAATGAATTTAACTCATCAATCAATGGTTTCAAATAAACATAAATATTATTTTTCAGATGTCCCAGGATTAATAAGGTCAAAAAGATATAAGGTTACTTCATCAACATCCATGGAGGTAAATTGTATGGAGTTATAAAGACAAGCCAACATGAATACTGATTACCATAAGAACCAAATGGACAAAAACCATCAGTAGAAAGACCCAATTTCACGTTTTGGGATTATAAAGAAAAAGACGGATGCACTCAGTCAAAATGTTTCCATGAATCACCATCAGATGGATGTTTTAAGATTTTACCGATTGAAATATTTGAATTGTGCCATGACATCATTGTCACCATGTTCTGAGACATAAAAAACGCTGCAACCTGGGTGTAAGCGGGAAATATCTCAACTATTTTACAGGAATCGATCCAGACTTCCCTAGTTGAGCTTCTTTATACCTTGATTGTCCACATGTGGAACAACTATCAAATGACTCATTTTACCAGAATATAAGATGAAATCATTTGAATATGCATGAATCTTCTGATAACTAAGGCCTAGATTACGAATCAGCCTCTTGATCTCATAATAATTTGCAGGAAACACATTTCCTTCAGGTAATGATGTTTTAACCAAAGAAAATATCTGATCAAAATAGTTGTTTGACATTCCATTATCTTATTTAATAGCCATAAATTTTGCCACCACTTATAATTTTTTTTATCTTACAACCAGGATATAATGCATTCTCAAAAGACCTAAAAAACTCATAAATTAAGATGGTGCCAACTAAGGAGTTAAATCAATAGCATCCTGAGTTTCAGTTTGTTAAACAGATAGAACTACAATATCATGTACTAATTTTTGAAACCTTGATGGATCTGGAATCAAATTATTAGTATCTTCTCTGGAACTGCATTCACTATGTTGATACCAAAGAACATAATCTGGTTGAAAACCAAAACACAAGAGATGTCCCCCAAAGTTGTCAAATGTGTCAAACGTTCTCAGAGAATATTTTTTACAAGGACACTTAATTGTGCCTTATGAAACAAATTCTGGTTTTGATGATGAAAATGATAAGAAAGATTCAACACTCTCGATATATACAAGATTTAAACCAGAACCATTTGGATTTTGCACTGATTTATCCAAGCGTGGTCATCTAATAATGACTGTTGTTGAATTCCTTATTCCATATTTTTCTATAAAATATAAAATAATTACTGTTTCTGAATAATTTGAAATAAGAAAAACACTATCCAAAAAAGAGAAGATAAATAATTATAGCTACTTATTACTAATTACCACTAATTATAGGTGACACAATTTCCAGTGGATTGTCAGCTACTATTTTGTCTGATGGCTCATTTACTCACAACTTTCACACACTGAAATCACAATGAAGAATCTTCTCAGAGTTATGCATATCCATTCTCATGAAAGTAGAAAATTCCATTCATTATATACACATTAAAACAAATATTCTTTTCACATTTTCAATAAAATCCAAACATGCATTGTTTGGAAAATGACATGAAGATTCCTTTAACAACATTTTATAAAAAGTAAAACATGGGTAAAAATGTCTTTAATAAATAATTTTGGAGAATGTTTAAAAAAATTGAAAACATTTTTAGTAAACATGGATTTGGATGAAAAATGATTTTTGACCAAAGAGAGAAATAAATATGGATTTTCTTAAAAAAAGTTCTCAATAATTTTAAGTACCAAAGGGAGGGAAAATGGTACTATTACTTTAAAAAGTTTATGAATAACCATATAATAAGAAAATATATCAAGTTTAAGATATAAATATCAAATAATTCCCCTAAGGGATACTTAAATATAAACAATCCCGAATAATGATGAGATTGTGAAAAAAACCCTTACAACTTTGGTAACTTTTGAATCATAAGCCTCGTGAAAGAAATAACTTCAAATGAAACTTTAAATACAATGAATAGAAATATATTAATGATATAAAATATCAAAATGGGTAGTATATACACCATAAAAAGTAATAATTGGTGAATATGGCGTATGTCCCGCAGAAGTAAAAGTGAGACTAGAAACTCTTACCTTAAGTTCAACTTCCTTCGTATGTGTCTGAAGCTCCTATATAATAAATATAGGTTTATTATACATCTATAACATAACCATAATCATATATCTCATACCACATATGATCCTATTATAATATTTTGACACCCGTTTGTTAATAATATTTCATTATTTTTATTATTTCATATGTTAATTATCTTGTTTTCTCATGTGTGTTTTTTCATGAAAGTTACGGTTCTTGTACATAGGTGTAACATCATTTTACCTTCTTTCAGGTATTACTTGACCCCTATTTTTATCACCTTTAATTTGAGTATTGTTTTGGGGTCGTTCGAAGTGATTTTGGAATTTTTTTGAAGCTTTTTAGGCTGTGCATGGTTGGCGCATAGTTTTCCTAAACTATGAACCCCCTAGATAGTGGGTAATGCATGGTTGGTGCACAGTTTGAGAAACTATGCACCCAACCAGGGGAAACTATGTGCCTAAAACAATAGGGGTTCATGGATGACATATGGTTTTCCCTAACCGTGTCCCCCCTCTAGCTAACCGTGCGTGCATGATTTTAATTATTCTGAAAATTAATTTTAAATTCCTGAACCTCCTATTTAAGATGAATAACCTACCCATTCAGACCTAAAATGATTTTATAATCCTTAGAGGATCCATAGAGGCAATTTTTTCTCTACCAACCTCCTCCTTTGGAAAATAAATGTGTCTATGGAAGATCGGGTCCCTCTTCGGTAAGCGGATCTCCTCTCGGGTGTTCACTTCTGATCTTCCTTTATCCCCTACTTAGAGAGTTTTAGATCATAATGTTATTGATGGATCTAAACTCTATTTTTATGGATTTAATCCTTGAATTGTTAGATCTTGATTATAGATCTGATATTTAGATCTTATTCACCTTTGATACTCGTTGGTGTTCCCATCGAGGGTATTGATCATTTAATTCCATGATTTAAAGGTAGGTGGTTCCATTTGAGTTTTTCCATACAATTGAAACCTTGATTTGATTGATTTTTTTGAAATAGATTTCAATTGATTTATAAAACCTTGATTTTGAATGATTGATTACGAAACTTGAAATGGCATGGATTTTGATAAAAACCCTCAATTCCAATGGAATTGGAATTATGGGAAGAATTTTGAAAAGGATGGATTGTTTTTTTGAGAAAATGATTCAATGATGGAATTGATGAAATGATTTGATATTTGTATAGAGAAAATGGTTTAAATTGAAATGATGAAAAAACATGATTTGTTTTGGATTGAAAACACATGAAATGTTGAAAACATATATTTTGGTTTTGAAATTGAATTGGCACAATGAAACTAAAAATTGGGAAATTGAATTTTAAATGATGATTGATTTGAAACGGTATGATTTTCCCATCACCCATTGGTTGATTGAGCACATGAAATCCTGTGTAGTTGGTGGGTTATTTGGGATAAGCATGCTAGGATCTTGATCCCCTAGCAATGGATTGACAATTACAACTCTAACAAAAACCTAGTTCGGCATGATTATCCCTGATGGGATGTTGATGAGTCCTATTTGGCATGAGCCTGAGAAACTTGTGCACACATGTTTAGCTGTGATCATTAATTTGAGAAGTGTGGGGATCCTATAGCTAGAAACTAACATACTTCAGGGAATATGACCATGGTGATTATTGTGTATGTTTTGATTATATATATTCCATTGTTTATAGAACTATTTTACTTGTGAAAAATTATTTATATAAATTATTTTTTATAAAATATTTATTTAATCCATGTTTGAAATGTTTTTTCATCTGTTGATATGAAAGTATGTTTTGTTTTAAATATTAAAATGATATAATATGTCATGCCATATTTTATTTAAATCAAAATCATGATTTTTTTATTGTTATGAAATCTATTATGGAATAATTGGTGATACCCTACTAGGATTTATAGCTCACACCCTACCTTTTCCTTCAAGTGTTTGTTGATTTTCTTATGTCAGGTCCAAGAAAAGGGAAAGAACCACTTGGAGGTGGTGGATGTTCTTAATCATTTGGGTCATGGAGTGATGATGGTGACTGGTGGAGTTACAATTCACTTGTTACATAGGGTTTAAAGTCTTTTGATAGTTTTTTATGGTAGTTTGGGTTGATGTTTCATCGAGTTGTTTATTTATCTGCTCGGGTACTATTTTACTTGTTTGAATTCTGGTAAATTATCCTTGAGGAGTGTTGATATACCGACTTTTATCTTATTATATTTCATTGTTTTGTGGAAAAAACGTTCCTTATTTATTTTTGTATGATTTCAGGTGCTAGTTTCCAACCCGTGGAGATTGGGAATGCCCTTAGGCCATGTAAGTGTCGGCTCGAGTATCAGGGTACCAGGGTATTTGGGTTGGTTCATGAAAATAAGATATAGTTAAATAATATCTAAAAATATATTAATGTTATAAATATTATTTTTTTATTAGATACATCCTTATAACCATTCTTAAAAATTGGACATATAAAATAAATCACATTGTTTCGTGGAGATGGTAGGCCATACGTACGCACGAGCGACGATATCATTCCCTTAACGGGTGAAAGGGTAAGGAAGTGTATGGTATATTATTTTTTAATAATTTATATAATGTCATATATATCACATATATTCATTAAATTTATCCTTTTTACCTTTCATGTAAAGTTTAAGTAAAAAACGAATCACATCGCTTCGCGAGGTGGTAGTCCGCTGTACACATGAGCGACACTTGTATTTTAAACAGAATGGAAAGTAAAAATATATATGGGATATTATAACTCCAGTAGTATAATTATATCATAAATATTATATATATATATTAAATATATAATTATATCCGCCCTTGAGAAATGTTGATGGAAAACAAGTTACATCAGTTCATGAGGCGGTAGTCCACCGTACACATGATTGATGATTTCATTTTCTATTTGATGAAAGTGGAGATGGATAAATATAATGTCACCAACATAATAACATCTAAGTATATGGGAGATACTAGTGTTATTATATTGTAACTATTAAGGCATAATTTAATGTTGTAAAATAAGGAAAGATAAAGGTCTTAACAAAGGCAATTACCTTCTCTTAGAGAAACCTCCTTTGAATCCCTTTTTAAGGACCCTAGGGTTGGTATTTTGGGAATATCGTCAGCTCTAGAATGAGAATAATGATTATTTGGAAGGCATTTTTGAAGTTTTTGGTTGATTAAAATTGTTTTAGAGGTGTGAAGAAGTGAGGGGAGTGATTTCCCATTTATAATAGAGGAGGAGTGACATTTTTGTAAATACCCACAACTATTCAATAATGGGAAGTCACTCTCACCCCAAGTGCCTCCAAAATTGAAAAATAATGGAGTGGAGGGATTATATGGTTTATAAACACATCTAACACAAAAAACATATGTTTTAAACATGTTATTACTTATCCTTTAAGTTCACTTAATTTTACCATTCTAGTTTTCACCATAGTAACTTGTATCCTTTTATTTACCTAGGTAATTTATCCCTTAAGATTAAAATTAAAATGAGACTTATTAGATAATTTGGACTGAATAATACTAAATATTAAATCCAATTTATTAAATAAAAATCCTATACGTCTGTAAAATTAATTTTAACACAAACACATGTAACGTGCAAAAACCCATTTTAACCTTAATCGCGATAATTAATTTTTATTGTATTATATTAATATTTATGAAAAAAACAATTTTACCTCATTATATAATATAAATTATTATGATTTAAAACATGGAATCTATTTTTTCAAATTCAAATCATAGAAGTTCCATAATTTAATTTAATATTAATCCCACAAACATGATGAAAAAACGATTTTCCAAAGAAAATTTTCATTAGTATAAAAAGATTTAATATCAAAATTTAAAATGAAATTGGTTAAAATGAACTAAATTAGTTAAATTTTAATATAATTTAACTAATTTTACTTTAAAAACTATTTAAAATATTATATAATTTTTTAAATAATTTAAACAAAAAGACAGTTTTTAATAAAAATCAGTATTTTTCACTATTCAAAAAAATTGATAATTTCAGAAAATTCTAAAAAATTCACCCAAATATAATTTCAACATTTAGATTTAAAAAATTAAGTTTTTTTTCAAATAAATTTTATAAAGGTGGTAAAAATAATTTTAAATTATGTGCGTGAAGCGTGACTAAACTACCTTTTTGAAAAATACAACTTTTCAGAAAACATTTCTTTTTCTTTCTAATGATTCTTATTTTATTTCTAATAAATATATATCCATTGAATTTATTTTATACATGAGTAAACCATATAACTTTAAAAATTTAGTTATTACTATTCATACCTGCCAACTTAACGGTTAGGTTATAATGGTCATGTTTAAATAATAATATTTTAATATTGTATTGTGTTTTGTTCAAACCCGGTATTTCATGTATTGTAAGCTATTGAAGAGATTTAATTTATTTAAAAATAAATATATTATAAATTATTGGGGTGTTTCATTTTATTATAATCTTGGTGTTTTGTGTTATATATGCTATCAAATATGATGTTTCTCTTTTAAAATCTTGAGGTGTTACATCCCTTTACTATACTCAAAACCATAAATTCTACATGCATCTTGAAGGGCCCATGTAATGTATGAGTATGAAATAAATAGTCCACTGATAATGGTGTCCTTATCTTACATTTTTACATACACTAGTGTCTGAAAAAATGTAAAAAACAAAAATCAATACACATCACATAACCCCCTCCACTTGTGCTCAACAACCATAAGAGAGTGTTTAGTTACCCTGATCAATGCTAGATTTAACTTGATTCCCTAAAGGAACATCCACAAGGCATTCCACAAGTCCCTCAGACTTCTTCTTATTCGACCACCTTCGGATCAGCAACCCGAAGACCCAAGGCATAACGATACTCTCCCTTCCATAGTCTTAGACCATTAACCCCAACATAGTGATGAGCCTCAACCTCCATCTGATGGTATCACACACCATAAATCATGGCCTTCTATGATGATAAAATACTCCATAGTGATGGACAACACCATCCCCCATGTCGCTTGTTTTACAGAGACCTCCACCCACAACAAGTGGTCAACACCACCTCACTAGGCCATATCTTGTATACAAACGACCCCAAAGACACTATCATCCAACCATAATGAGCATCATCACCAACACTCCTAGGCCACATGTCTAGAGAACCTCTATATCCACTTGCGAACCATGTTTCCCAACTTCGGAATTGGTCATCACCATCCAACTCATCCAGAGAAACTAAGACACCTCACTTCTAGTGATCAACGTCACTTATAGTAATATGGTCAATGCCCAATGCATTCCCATATAACTAACTCAATCGTAACCTCACTTTAATAAATTTCCATAAATGACACCATCATATCGAACCAACCATAAAACCTAATTCTGCACCTACCATGCTATACCAGGACCAACCATACCCTTTCACCCATGAGATCACCCTTTAGTATCTCATAAGAACAACAAAAACTAAAATCAATACATAATTGGTCTCACCCGGACCGCCCAGCTCACACCCATTTACTATGCATTACATTTCACATGTATACATTAGGAGAAAGCTAAGCACCACCTAATTTATGATTATAGATTCATACTCAAAAAATATCAACCTCTGATTTGAGATCAAATGATGGAAATCAGAGAAGCCTATAAAATCTTGAAAATAGGGAATAACATCCATAAATAACACAAAACCTCAAATTAGTGAGAGAGATCAAGGAAAAATGGACACCTAGTGTTAGCCTTACCTTAGGTTACCTCCCATTTCTAATGGTGCCAAGATCCAGTAATAAATGAGGGATAACCCTCAATTAGAACCTAAAAGTGAATAAGAGGGGGTGTGTCCACTCCTCATGGCCAAAATGGCCACCTCTTTCCTCTTTTAGTTTTTAAAACAAAAAAAAACTTTTTTATATATCTTATTATTCTTGGTAGTTGTCACGAAATTACCTAAAGGTTCACATCGTGACCTTTCAGGGAAGGGGTATCCTCCCCTATTCATCTCTTTCACACCATGGAACATGTGTCACGATATGAATGGCTACAGTTTATAGCCATTTTAGCTGTAGATTAGCCTAATTCACCAGAAACCCTCTCTGGGTCACTCCCAACCCCCAAGACACTTAAAAATTATATAAAATAAATGGGTTTAAAAAAATTAAAAAAGGATCTATACCTTAGACAAAGATCAAGGTTTAAAACCTCCCCACCATATAATAACTCGTCCCTGAGCTACTCGGCCACACACTGACCCGAAATCTCACTCATCTCAAGTATCCCTCTCTATGCTTTCCCAAACACTAAGATGATACTGGACACATCCATCTCATTCCCAATATCCTAGAATACCCAGACTACTTACTCAATAGGTTGATTCCTTCTGTGGCACTCTCGCCATAGTAATCACCTACCCAGTCACTTCCTGACCCATCTCCTGACTTATCGATGGTTCCACACTGACCATCCTCCCAGAACAGAAACATTTCAACCATCATACACCAAAAATCCTACATCCCATCATATTCTCATCTCATAACTACATCATATATGGTTAATATAAAGTCCCACATCATTCTTGATGCTTACACTAAACTTGCATCATAAACGACACCCACAAATGTCTCTCATCACACCTGATGATCATAAAAAGTCCTACATCACACCTGATTCCCACAACATTAGTGTAAAAACTGATTTAACATAATTTTTTTCAATTTAGACATCGATTTTTAACCTTCATCTATAAAGGTGACATAAAAAATAAGGTTTTCGGTGTTAGTTTTTAAAAACCAACATAAAAAACCATGCTATTTTTTTGATGATTCGGTGTGGGTTTCTATAAAAACCAATGCTAAAATTTAATTTTTTTAGAAATATTTGAATATTACATCCCCATAATAATCAAAATCCCTATAATAGAAAAACAATATACAGTAATAAAAAAACATGTATCACTGACTAAAAATCTATAAAAACATACATACTTTTATCTAGTTAATCAAAAAATTATATACGCATTTGTATTATAAAGTAGAATTAAAAAACACATACCTAAAATTTACAACATGGTCATTGTTGGTTATTTTTGAAGCATTAATTTGATATCATTATGTTCAAACACCTATTATAATAAAATAATTAGTTTTTTGAACAAATTTTATTAGGAAAATGTAATAGTAATCAGAAACATAAGATTACACATACCTTAAATCCTAATCATACTAAACAAATAGTTCAAAAAAAAAGATCGAATTTGGTTAAGTTCTTCTTGCGTGTACGAATTGATATCATTGAAAGTCTAAAATGGCGTTGAATGATATAAGATTAAAAAAAATACTATGAAAAAAAATATAAAATAATTAATATGACTAACCTGATCATAATCAGTCATTACCCCAGTTGTGATTATCTCATATATGAATCATAGAACATAATAACCACATTCAACATATCCTTTTTGATGATGACACTACAGTTAATAAAACATTAAATTGATAATAAAAGCCAACACACACACACACACACACACATATATCCAAAAATCAAAATAATATTTAATATAAAAAATAATTACCTTTAATTTCATATAGTTGATTGCATTTGGATTCTGTATTAACAAGGAATATTTATTAAATTTTTTCCATGACCTGCATTTTCATATATATCAACTAATAATACATGGATAAATAATAAGAATTAAACATAATGAGCACATAAAAACAAAAAACTTGTCTAAAAAGGTGGAAAATTTTCTATGAACACCACCTAATAAAGAGAAAAACCAATATAATGTGTTTTCACTTAGTCAGAATATGCCTAACATCCATTCCACCTACAATAAAAAAAGTTCATATTTAATGAAATTATAATGAGTATTATTTTATAATTATGTTTCTACTCTTACCCATTAAGAAATGGCATAAACCAACACCCAATACCCGTCATTGATAACCTCTCACATATATATGCCACTCTATTTTTAGTCGAAACATATTTCACATCTGTTGAAATGTATTCTGGATCTATAAAACCATAAACGTATGTGCTATCATTTTGAACAAGAAACATGTGTATATACCTAATTAAAAATTGTCACGACCCGCCCTCGGGGTCCGTGCCGTGACTACCCCAAGCCCGCCTTCCATAGGCCAGGGGCTGGCGACTAGCACCAAGGCGTAAAATCCCGATAACTGGGAAGGCATTGCCTTTATAAAAGAAAACAAGCACCACAGAGTACAAGCGGAAGTAAAACACTAAGTACAAAAGAAGAGCTGAAAAGTAAAAAGGGGCCGGAAATACAAGCCCAACTGTAAAGTACAACTCGAAAGGGGAAAACAGCGACTGAAAAGTAAAGCTGCTACGCTGAGATGTCCACTGGAAATCCCACCTGAAGGGTGGGTATAGATAGCTCCTCTGCTCCTCGGGTTCCGCCATCCGCTCCGAGTATGTCCCGCCCAGTGGTCCACCTCCGGTTACCGCCTCGTCGAATAGTCCACCTCCAGGTACCGTCCAGTCCTCGCACCTTCGGCTTCTGTCAGCACTGTCCGTCGTCTGCAACCAACACAACGAGGTGCGGGCATAGCCCGTGCAGGGGTGAGTATAACGATACTCAGTAGGGACCCCGAGACCCTCAAGGTCTCACTAAAACCAACAAGGATAACCACAAGAAGATCACAACAGATAAACTCTACTTAGGTATATGCCCATACATATACCTAAGTTATCAAGTAACCCATCTCAGTCATGAGGAAGCACAAGGATCATGAGATCAACGGATAACCACTACCCAGGTATATGCCCATACATATACCTAAGTTATCAAGAAACCCATCTCAATCATGAGGAAACACAAAGGTCAAAAGTCTCAGCTCAAACCAGGATTTTAATTATCGAAACCGTAACTGCTGAAGAGCTCCGTCTCTAGAGTGTACAGTGGTCCTGTCACGACTCCGAGGCTGCCGCTCACTAACCTAAGACTGCTGAAGTACTCCTCCTGTCGAGTACCGCGGGTCTGCTGCCAACTACCGGGCGCTCCGTCCGCTGAGGGTCTGCTGCCAAATACCGGGCGCTCACCCAAATAGCCTACTGAGGTACTCCTCCTGTCGAGTACCGCGGGTCTGCTGCCAACTACCAGGCGCTCCGTCCGCCGTGGGTCTGCCGCCAAATACCGGGCGCTCCGTCCACTGGGCTAGTCGACTCACTCCAAGTCGTGTCGGTCAAGCAGTCGTCAGGTCTCAGCCGGCTACACGGTCTCCGTACTCTGCACGCTCGTCTCCGGGAGGATCCGCTCCACGAGCTACTGGTCGATACTCCAAGTATCACAAAGTCCCGCAAGAAGTGTCTCATAGAACCGTCTCGTCACAGGGGTCTCAACGCAACAGACGGCGCGTCGATCGGACGCCCGGTCTGTGAGTTATTAGCCTTTTCGTCCCAGGGGACCGGTTGGTTTCGTGAGCGAAACCAAACCCGGCCGTATCTCAACTGTACCCCGAACTCCCATAGGGTATACTCAAAGGGACCGTTACTCAACGTAACCACCAACGCCGCTGACGGCTCGTCAAGCGGACGTCCAGTCTGAAAGATATCAGCTTTCCCGTTCCAGGGGCCCGGTTGGATTTCGGGTACAATCCAACCCGGCCATACTCCGACTGTAACCAAAACTCGGGCGGAGTATGTCAAAAGTTCTGTCTCATCAAGAGGAATTCAACGAAACAGACGACGCGTCAATCAGACGCCCGGTCTGTGAGTTATTGGCATTTTCGTCTCCGGGGCCCGGTTGGTTTTTATGGAAAAACCATCCCGACCGTACTCCACCTGCGTCCAAACCTCGGGCAGAGTATGCCAAAAGATCCGTCTCACTAAAAGGAACACAACGCGACTGACGGCACGTCAATCGGACGTCCGTAGCTCAAGAAATGAGCGTTTCCGCTCCGAAGGCCCGGTTGATTCCGTGAACGAACCAACCCGGCCGAACTCAAAGTTAACCGAAACCTTGAGTGCGATATATCGAAACGACCGTCTCGATCCAAGGATCGCGTTGCCGCAGACGGTTCGTCATTCGGAGGTCTGAGGCTCAAGATATGAGTCAAAAACCGAATCTGGTTCGAAACGGGGGGGTCCGGGTCCGGGCCGACCCGGCCCGACCCCCCCCCCCCCCGGGGGCGGCCGGCGGCGGCGGCGACGGCGGGGCGGCGGCGGCGGCGCGGCGGCGCGGCGGCGGCGGGCCGCGGTGGCGGCGGCGGCGGCGGGCCGCGGTGGCGGCGGCGGCGGCGGCGGGCCGCGGCGCACGCGGGAGGCACGCGGGGGCTAAGCCCCGCGTTTTTGTCAAGGTGGCACGGCCTTGTGCCGTGCCTTTGCAAAAGAAACGGCCCCCCACAAATGGGGGCCGGCTGGAACGAACCGGGGGGGCTTTGCCCCCCCTCCTTTAATTGAACCGCCCCCCCTCATTAAGAGGGGGGTTTGAAGAACTGGCCGGGGGTTTAATCCCCCGGTTTTATGACATCCGGCCGGCCCGCTGGCCGGCCGGTTTTTACCAACGGGACCGGAAATTCCGGTCCCGCCCTCGACTTCCGACGCCGGCGGCCCGGCCGCCGGTCTTTCCTTCCGCCGCGGCCCGGAACCGGCCGCGGTCTCCTCGTCCCGCCGCGGCCCGGAACCGGCCGCGGTCTTCTCGTCCCGCCGCGGCCCGGAACCGGCCGCGGTCTTCTCGTCCCGCCGCGGCCCGGAACCGGCCGCGGTGTTTGTCGTCCGGCGCGGTGCGACGGCACCGCGCCCCTTTCGCCGTGCCATGAATCCTTCCAACGCGGCGCGACTGCGTCGCGTTCTTGAAGACTCTCCTCGGCGAAGCGCGACGGCGTTGCATAAAAATAAATGAACGATCATCCGCGTGGTGCGACGGCACCACGCTACTTGCTTCCACCCGCATAAACAAACATGAATGATGGAGGGGGGAATTCGGCCGTGTTCGTGCGGTCCGGCCCCCCTCACGTTAAATTAAAAACGCAACTTAAAATAAATCAAGTTACACGTTAGTCTTGATAGATTCACGATCAAGAATAAATTAAGGAAACCAAAAGAAAACGACAACCCCTACCTCGGGTTTAAGATTCAAAGGTTCGACTACGCTCCGCGGAAGACGGCGTCGCGGAGGTCGGGCGTCGCGGTCGACGTTCGTCAAATCCGTTGACGAAGAGGCGCGTCCGAAGAAGCACGTCGTTGGCGAATCCTTGTACGCCGACGAAGGTTTTCCGAGGAAGGTGCGGTGTTCTCTCTCGTTGACACCGAAGACGAAGAAGAGCGGAGCGGCGTTCTTCGTCGGAAAAAGAGCGTTCCTCGTCAAGTCTTGAGGAAAGTCAAAATATAAAGAAAGCAACGAACTCAAGAACCCTTACCTCGATAGTCGCACGTTGACGGAGTCGTGGAAAATCGGTGTCGATTCCTTTGACGTCGGAGGAAGAGTCGTTGTCGAAGGCGTTCGTCGCGGAAGTCCGTCGCGGAAGAGAAGATGCGGAAGAAGAACGTCACGTCGCGGATATGGCGTCGCGGAAAGACCGTGTTCTTCGGCGAAGGAGTTCTTCGTTGAAGAACGGCGTTCTTCGTCAAGGTTGAAGAAGGAAGAAAAGCTCCCAACCACTTCAAGATGGCTAAGAGTTCTAACCCAACCAAAATAAGACAAAGTCTTATTTTATTCACAAAAAGAATTTCAAAGGTTTGAAATTCAAAATGGCTAACTCAAAAAAAAAAAAAATTAACTCACTTATTTAATATACATGAGTTGTATAATTAAAAAGAAGTTAAGTTATCAAGCCATTAAGAAGGAGAGTGGGGAGTTGAAAAGGTGGGGGGTTCGTGTGGGCCCCACCACTCTTAATCCTCCCAAGGGAGGTTAAGTGGGTGTGGGTCCCACTTCCAACCTCTTTTGAGAGGTTTCAAGAAGTTATAATAAAATTTGTTCTACACAAATTTTATTTAACTCAACTAAAACCCTCAAAAATTAACTTTCAACCCGCAACAAACGCAACTCCCGAAAAGGTCTCATTAAGCGAAAATCGGCGCTGCGAGTTCATTGGTGCCCTCGGATTTCAATTCCGAGCACCGGATCAAAAGTTAGTAATTCCCGCTCGTTCGTTCACTGAACGTACCCGAGCCAAACTTCGGAAATTAATTCCGGGCACTCCGGGCCTCGGAATCAGGTGCCGTCTGAAACCGCGCTCTTGTAAAATTCTAAAGAAAATTAAGAAAAAATTTTCCTTGAATTTTACGGGTCTTTACATTACTCCCACCTCAGGGCTTTACGTCCCCGTAAAGCTACATCAAAAACTATGGAAACAAAAGAGGGTACTGAGCACGCATCTGAGCCTCCCGCTCCCATGTGCTCTCCTGGAGATTCCCGTGCCGCCATCTGTTGCGCACAAGAGGAATCGATCGCCCATGTAGGACCCGCTCCTGTCAATCTTCTATATCCACCGGGACCTCCGTAAAAGTCACCCCATCGTCAACGTCAAGCTCCCCATGGTCAAAGATGTGCGTCGGGTCGTGCACGTATCTCCTCAACTGTGACACGTGGAAGACGTCGTGCACCCGGTGCAACTGAGGTGGTAGAGCCAGGCGATAAGCCACCTCACCAACCCTGTAGAGGACCTGGAAGGGTCCGATGAAGCGCGAAGATAACTTGTCGCCTCAGCCAAAACTCTGTTTACCACGTCGAGGTGAGACCCGCAAGAAGATGTGGTCACCATCCTCGAACTCTAGTGGCCTCCGCCTCCTGTCAGTGTAAGACTTCTGCCGGCTCTGTGTTGTCCTCATCCGCTCCTGGATGACATGGACCTCCTCCGACGTGGCCCGGACCATCTCTGGTTCCACAAGAGCTGCGAGATTTCTTCTTTGCCGAAAAGAGAAACCTGGTCTCATCCCCTGGATGAACCACATTCTTTGCCTAAAACAGTCAATCCTAACATGGATGATACTAATCCATACCAAGGATGACGTCGTAAGGCCTCGACGCTACTACTAAGAGATCCAACCGTTACTCTCGCCTCCAAGGGTTGAGTCACACTGTCGGCATCAGTGTGTGGTAACTGGTCTCCTCCAGTAGATGTCTCACAAGTGAGGGTCAAGTCAACAGTCAACTGGAACCTCTTAGTAACATCACAAAAGAGGACAGGAATGAAAACATCACAAAGGATGCGTCTTTTATTATTGCAGCTCATAATACAAGACGCTACACAAAAGCAACATCAACATGGAACTAGAAGTACAAAAGACGTATCCACTAGTTCCTTCCCTGTCCACCTGCTCCCAGATCTCCATGATCGTAAGCTTCAGCTGCCTGAAGTTGTGCTCTCGCATGTCCACCTACTCCCTGTGGTCGGGGTGGACCTCCTGGTGGTGGTGGTGGCAGAGCCTCAAAGCGTCGTCCACCACCTGCTGCTCGGCCAGCTCCTCTGCCTCGTCCGCCTCCTCCCTGCGGACCGCCACGGTCGAACCTCTGCCTCTGCCTAGGTGGTTCCTCAACCGTCTGCTGCTCCTCCGCATGGCGGGTCGGGCAGTCACGAGCCATGTGGCCTTGCCCGCCGCATGCAAAGCACTGTCTTCCACTCAAAAGACTGACTCCGCGCTGTGTGCCCTGCACTGCTGAGCCAGTGCCCTGAGGTCGTCTGCCTGAAGGTCTGGTCTGTCTGAACCCCTGAGTCATCTGTCGGCTACCTGCTACCGAAGACTCCGCTACGTGCCGCCCTGCGGTGGGTCGCTGCGCTGGTGAAGACTCAGCAAGGAAGCTCTCAATCAGAAGGGCTCGCTCCAGTACTCCAGTCTGAGTCGGTAAGCTGAGGGAGATCAGCGATGCCCTGATCTCGTGTCTCAAACCCTGCTCGAAGGTCCGGGCCCGGAAGAATGGGTCCCGTACCATGTCGGTCGAGTAGCGCGAGAGATCGGTAAATCTCGCCGAGTACTGAGCGACCGTCATGCTGCCCTGCCGCAGCTGAAGAAGCTCCTGGATGCGCACCGCTCGGAGGGTGGCCGGGACGAACTCCGAGCGGAAGAGGCTCTCAAAGTCCGTCCAAAGTAGAGATGCCTCATCGTGCACCTGGAGCATCAAGATCCACCATCGTCCTGCTGCTGCGTGTAGTAGGCTCGCAGCGAGGATCACCATGAGGTCTGCTGGTGTCCTCACTAGCCTAAACACTCGTACCACTGCCTCCAGCCAGTCCTCTGCAGCCTGGGGATCCGTCTCCCCGCGAAACCTGGGCGGTCGCTGGCGCTGAAACTCATGCAGTGCGCTGAGGCGACGTGCATCGTCAGCGGCTGCTGCTGGAAGCATCGGGGGCTCGGCGGGTAGAGCTACCGCCGGTGCCACTGCTGACAAAGGGCCCTGCACCGAGGCCTCGTCGCTCGGTGGGCTGTCGTCACGTTCGATTCTCGGAACCCTAGCTGGCTGCCGTCGTGGGGCCATCCTGAAAGAAACAACGTAACACGATCAAACGATTATACCTGGTGAGCTGACCTGGTTTGAGCTGTTTTAAGGGGAAAAACCTTTGAAAACACACACGCAATCAGTGTTTTCGTGCACAAAGTCGGAAATCAGTTGTCAGGGTCCTGGTGTATGGATACGTCGGCCGCCCGCACCAACACTGGACTCCCTGAACTGAAAACCACACTTGGTACCCTTAACACTATTGCTTCACAGAAAGAAACATCAGAGTTATAAGTTCTGCGGTAGAACCAACCTCCCTCTGATACCAATTTGTCACGACCCGCCCTCGGGGTCCGTGCCGTGACTACCCCAAGCCCGCCTTCCATAGTCCAGGGGCTGGCGACTAGCACCAAGGCGTAAAATCCCGATAACTGGGAAGGCATTGCCTTTATAAAAGAAAACAAGCACCATAGAGTACAAGCGGAAGTAAAACACTAAGTACAAAAGAAGAGCTGAAAAGTAAAAAGGGGCCGGAAATACAAGCCCAACTGTAAAGTACAACTCGAAAGGGGAAAACAGCGACTGAAAAGTAAAGCTGCTACGCTGAGATGTCCACTGGAAATCCCACCTGAAGGGTGGGTACAGATAGCTCCTCTGCTCCTCGGGTTCTGCCATCCGCTCCGAGTATGTCCCGCCCAGTGGTCCACCTCCGGTTACCGCCTCGTCGAATAGTCCACCTCCAGGTACCGTCCAGTCCTCGCACCTTCGGCTTCTGTCAGCACTGTCCGTCGTCTGCAACCAACACAACGAGGTGCGGGCATAGCCCGTGCAGGGGTGAGTATAACGATACTCAGTAGGGACCCCGAGACCCTCAAGGTCTCACTAAAACCAACAAGGATAACCACAAGAAGATCACAACAGATAAACTCTACTTAGGTATATGCCCATACATATACCTAAGTTATCAAGTAACCCATCTCAGTCATGAGGAAGCACAAGGATCATGAGATCAACGGATAACCACTACCCAGGTATATGCCCATACATATACCTAAGTTATCAAGAAACCCATCTCAATCATGAGGAAACACAAAGGTCAAAAGTATCAGCTCAAACCAGGATTTTAATTATCGAAACCGTAACTGCTGAAGAGCTCCGTCTCTAGAGTGTACAGTGGTCCTGTCACGACTCCGAGGCTGCCGCTCACTAACCTAAGACTGCTGAAGTACTCCTCCTGTCGAGTACCGCGGGTCTGCTGCCAACTACCGGGCGCTCCATCCGCTGAGGGTCTGCTGCCAAATACCGGGCGCTCACCCAAATAGCCTACTGAGGTACTCCTCCTGTCGAGTACCGCGGGTCTGCTGCCAACTACCAGGCGCTCCGTCCGCCGTGGGTCTGCCGCCAAATACCGGGCGCTCCGTCCACTGGGCTAGTCGACTCACTCCAAGTCGTGTCGGTCAAGCAGTCGTCAGGTCTCAGCCGGCTACACGGTCTCCGTACTCTGCATGCTCGTCTCCGGGAGGATCCGCTCCACGAGCTACTGGTCGATACTCCAAGTATCACAAAGTCCCGCAAGAAGTGTCTCATAGAACCGTCTCGTCACAGGGGTCTCAACGCAACAGACGGCGCGTCGATCGGACGCCCGGTCTGTGAGTTATTAGCCTTTTCGTCCCAGGGGCCCGGTTGGTTTCGTGAGCGAAACCAAACCCGGCCGTATCTCAACTGTACCCCGAACTCCCATAGGGTATACTCAAAGGGACCGTTACTCAACGTAACCACCAACGCCGCTGACGGCTCGTCAAGCGGACGTCCAGTCTGAAAGATATCAGCTTTCCCGTTCCAGGGGCCCGGTTGGATTTCGGGTACAATCCAACCCGGCCATACTCCGACTGTAACCAAAACTCGGGCGGAGTATGTCAAAAGTTCTGTCTCATCAAAAGGAATTCAACGAAACAGACGACGCGTCAATCAGACGCCCGGTCTGTGAGTTATTGGCATTTTCGTCTCCGGGGCCCGGTTGGTTTTTATGGAAAAACCATCCCGACCGTACTCCACCTGCGTCCAAACCTCGGGCAGAGTATGCCAAAAGATCCGTCTCACTAAAAGGAACACAACGCGACTGACGGCACGTCAATCGGACGTCCGTAGCTCAAGAAATGAGCGTTTCCGCTCCGAAGGCCCGATTGATTCCGTGAACGAACCAACCCGGCCGAACTCAAAGTTAACCGAAACCTTGAGTGCGATATATCGAAACGACCGTCTCGATCCAAGGATCGCGTTGCCGCAGACGGTTCGTCATTCGGAGGTCCGAGGCTCAAGATATGAGTCAAAAACCGAATCTGGTTCGAAACGGGGGGGTCCGGGTCCGGGCCGACCCGGGCCGACCCCCCCCCCCCCCCCCCGGGGGCGGCGCGGCGGCGCGGCGGCGGCGGGCCGCGGTGGCGGCGGCGGCGGCGGCGGGCCGCGGTGGCGGCGGCGGGCCGCGGCGCACGCGGGAGGCACGCGGGGGCTAAGCCCCGCGTTTTTGTCAAGGTGGCACGGCCTTGTGCCGTGCCTTTGCAAAAGAAACGGCCCCCCACAAATGGGGGCCGGCTGGAACGAACCGGGGGGGCTTTGCCCCCCCTCCTTTAATTGAACCGCCCCCCCTCATTAAGAGGGGGGTTTGAAGAACCGGCCGGGGGTTTAATCCCCCGGTTTTATGACATCCGGCCGGCCCGCTGGCCGGCCGGTTTTTACCAACGGGACCGGAAATTCCGGTCCCGCCCTCGACTTCCGACGCCGGCGGCCCGGCCGCCGGTCTTTCCTTCCGCCGCGGCCCGGAACCGGCCGCGGTCTCCTCGTCCCGCCGCGGCCCGGAACCGGCCGCGGTCTTCTCGTCCCGCCGCGGCCCGGAACCGGCCGCGGTCTTCTCGTCCCGCCGCGGCCCGGAACCGGCCGCGGTGTTTGTCGTCCGGCGCGGTGCGACGGCACCGCGCCCCTTTCGCCGTGCCATGAATCCTTCCAACGCGGCGCGACGGCGTCGCGTTCTTGAAGACTCTCCTCGGCGAAGCGCGACGGCGTTGCATAAAAATAAATGAACGATCATCCGCGTGGTGCGACGGCACCACGCTACTTGCTTCCACCCGCATAAACAAACATGAACGATGGAGGGGGGAATTCGGCCGTGTTCGTGCGGTCCGGCCCCCCTCACGTTAAATTAAAAACGCAACTTAAAATAAATCAAGTTACACGTTAGTCTTGATAGATTCACGATCAAGAATAAATTAAGGAAACCAAAAGAAAACGACAACCCCTACCTCGGGTTTAAGATTCAAAGGTTCGACTACGCTCCGCGGAAGACGGCGTCACGGAGGTCGGGCGTCGCGGTCGACGTTCGTCAAATCCGTTGACGAAGAGGCGCGTCCGAAGAAGCACGTCGTTGGCGAATCCTTGTACGCCGACGAAGGTTTTCCGAGGAAGGTGCGGTGTTCTCTCTCGTTGACACCGAAGACGAAGAAGAGCGGAGCGGAGTTCTTCGTCGGAAAAAGAGCGTTCCTCGTCAAGTCTTGAGGAAAGTCAAAATATAAAGAAAGCAACGAACTCAAGAACCCTTACCTCGATAGTCGCACGTTGACGGAGTCGTGGAAAATCGGTGTCGATTCCTTTGACGTCGGAGGAAGAGTCGTTGTCGAAGGCGTTCGTCGCGGAAGTCCGTCGCGGAAGAGAAGATGCGGAAGAAGAACGTCACGTCGCGGATATGGCGTCGCGGAAAGACCGTGTTCTTCGGCGAAGGAGTTCTTCGTTGAAGAACGGCGTTCTTCGTCAAGGTTGAAGAAGGAAGAAAAGCTCCCAACCACTTCAAGATGGCTAAGAGTTCTAACCCAACCAAAATAAGACAAAGTCTTATTTTATTCACAAAAAGAATTTCAAAGGTTTGAAATTCAAAATGGCTAACTCAAAAAAAAAAAAAATTAACTCACTTATTTAATATACATGAGTTGTATAATTAAAAAGAAGTTAAGTTATCAAGCCATTAAGAAGGAGAGTGGGGAGTTGAAAAGGTGGGGGGTTCGTGTGGGCACCACCACTCTTAATCCTCCCAAGGGAGGTTAAGTGGGTGTGGGTCCCACTTCCAACCTCTTTTGAGAGGTTTCAAGAAGTTATAATAAAATTTGTTCTACACAAATTTTATTTAACTCAACTAAAACCCTCAAAAATTAACTTTCAACCCGCAACAAACGCAACTCCCGAAAAGGTCTCATTAAGCGAAAATCGGCGCTGCGAGTTCATTGGTGCCCTCGGATTTCAATTCCGAGCACCGGATCAAAAGTTAGTAATTCCCGCTCGTTCGTTCACTGAACGTACCCGAGCCAAACTTCGGAAATTAATTCCGGGCACTCTGGGCCTCGGAATCAGGTGCCGTCTGAAACCGCGCTCTTGTAAAATTCTAAAGAAAATTAAGAAAAAATTTTCCTTGAATTTTACGGGTCTTTACAAAAATAGTAATATAGTTAGTCAATTTAAACCATCTTTAATTAAAAAAATAAAAACTGAAATGCCAATTTACTTACATAGAAAACAACTGCAACACAGGTAGGCTGAGCTCTTTAAAATAAATCAAAGCCATGATATCTTTGTGTAATATTCTCAATGGATAGTCTCTTCCACATATATAATATGACATCCAAAACTCATAGATATTAGCCAAGGTAGAAGAACCCTGAGATGATCTTTCTATACCATCAGAAATATCTGAAGTATCTACAGTTGTTTGTTCATGAACCTTTTGTTTCCTTTGTGCCATTTATTTGGATTTCATATACTCTTATATAAGTTAAATGTCAAAATAAATTATAAGTAATTTTCAATCAGATGTAATTAATATTAAAAAAAACGCATACCTCATATGAAATATAACGAATAAAGCTAGATGGACAAAGTAAAAAAATGACCCATATAATCCCCAACTCTGGTAATCTCCATAGTGGGGAATGGTAGTAGAGTAGTAGGATCAATAATATCATGTATCGATACTCTTACATGACCCATCTGAATAGGTTGGTGATGTACATAATCCCACAAAAAATGCATGAATCCAAATGCTACAATATGTATATCAAGATCTCCTGTATACAACTCACAGTATAAGGTTGGGTCTGAGCAAGGAGGTGGAGGATTTGAGTAGGTAGGTTGTGAAGGTTGGGCGGCCTGGGAAGGGTACACAAACTGTGATTGTCTCATCATTTGTTCTAACATAACATGCTACACAACTGCTTGAATTTGATTACCCATGGACAGTTTCATATCTTTGAGCTAAGCTTTCAAGGATCCAATTTATGGGTCTCTTGATTATTTAATTTGATGACCAAAAACTTTTTGAATACTAACACCCACCTCATATCCTCTTATACGACTGGGGTGTTCTGGCTTTCATAATGTAGTGGCTAGGATGTCCATCCTACCCTTAGGGATAAAAACACCTTATGTCAATTTCTCATGAATTTCATCCTGAAATGAAAAATAAAAATGGTATATTACTGTTGTTAATTTATAAATTACAAAAATTCATGAAAAATAATAATTATTTACTTACAATTCTTTTAGTTACTTACTTAGCTTTCTCTGTAAGATAGTTTTCATTTCTTCTTCTTCTCTATCTTTTCCATTTCTCATGGTAGGTGGGTGGAGATGGAGGACCAAATTGGACCTCATCAGAACCACTAGTGGAGTGATCACTTAGTGCTTCAAACTTTTCCTCAATCATTTTTTCTCCAATAAATGATACCCTCCACATGATAAAGTATGAGGGAAAACATTCTGCAACTATATGTCTTGATGGTATTTCCTGGAGGCTTGTTAGATAAAAAGTAAACTAATAAGTAATTAGGTACATATATAAGAAATTTTACAATATAATATAATATAATTATCATACCTGAAATGTTTCATCATGTCAAGTGGAAATAAATTTCTTCCATGTATATTCATCTAAAAACAGATACTTGAGGCATGGGATTTCATTTTGTCTCTTTCCAAACACATAATTTTTTCTCAACTTCGTTTTAAAATCCCTCTATTGAACCACTGCTAAAGTAATACATATTTTCTTAACTAATTTTTTTTCCTCAAAATTGAATGTCATCTGTAATTGCATAACATAAATATTAGTCATTTAAAATATACCATATTCAGAAAATGAGATAAAATAAATCAATTGAGATATTTTACCTTCATGGCCTCCCAAAGCTGATCTATTTCCATCTTGTTGAAAAACTTCCAATCAGGATATAAAATACTAATCCTACAATGGCTTTGCATGCCGATATAGCTGATAAATTTTGTTGCATTTGGGCCATTTGCATTATCATCATCATCAAAATGGATATGTAATCGCTCCTCTCTATGAGAAAGTGACAGTTTTGATAAACGTGTAATTCCATGTTTACTAACTCAAGAATTCAATTTCCAAATACTAAAAGTATAAAACTCCCCTACTGAATTCTCATCAGTAGTCCTGCAATTATTTTTTTTATAAATTAAAAGTTTTATTTCATGAACTAATTATATTACTAGATATTTAATATTATGAAAAAATATAAATACCTCGGTAGATGATCCTCTGTCTCTATATCTATATCTATCATTGTAATGATAAAATGTAATGAAATTCTTTTGTACCTGAATATTATTAGACAAGATAGTAATTAGAAAATAGGAAAACAGAAACATGTAAGTAAAAAAAGTGGCACACATGTGTAAGTTTTTTAAAAAATAATGATGTTATGATTCTTAACCAAAAAAAATATTCAAGGTAAACTATTAAATATAAACATTACTTCTAAAAATATATAAACATTTAAAATTTTAAATATCAAAGTTTAAAAAGGTGTTCTCATATGCGTAAATTAAACTAAAAATATAATAATGTACATTGTGTATTTCAATGAAAAAATGTTTAACCATAACCATGGAATATCAAAATTTAACACAAAAATCAAATAAATAATCAAATATATATAATTAAATATCTAATAGTTATTAAATAATACAATTTTTACACATGTAAATTTCAAAAAATAAATATAATGTAAATAATTACCAGATTAATTAGGAGATTAATTTAGTGTTTTCTCATATCCCTTCAGCATGATCATTTCATATTGCATACACTACATTTGTGTTACAGTCATTGTTATCCAAAAATTTTGTTATAGATGAAGAAGCCTCGTATAAATCAATAACATCATCATCATCCTCATCAGCCAAATGGATTCTTTTCCCTTGCAAAACGATGGACCACTGGTCATTCGATGGATTGATGACATAAAATATTTTCTTTGCATGTGCGACCATGATAAATGGTTCCTCATTGAAACTAAATCTTTTCAAATCAATCAGTTTAAACCCATATTCATTATGTTTCACACCACTATTACCTGCAACCCAATTACACTTAAACATAGTGACTCAAAATTTAATATAATCAATTTCCCATATGTCTTTAAGAACTCCAAAATATGGTGTTGATGCAGAAATTGGGTTTTTATCTTTTTCACTTGAAAAATGCAGCACTTCAGTGACGACCATTACACCACTATTTTTAATGGTACTCTTTTCATCCAGCTTCTTTATGTAAAATGTGTACCCATTAATATCAAAACCAGACCATGTGATCACATTAAGAGATTATGACAACCCTGATCTTTTATTACATAATTAAACATAATTTATTACATAAACTCCACTTGATACAACATATAAGATCGATAGGTATAGTGTATTTGGGGCTTAGGATCATTACATAACAACTTAAAATATGAAATACAACATCTTTATTGAAAACTTCCTTTACATGACCACTACATTCCCTCGTACTTATCATTTCATGGGATAACCTAAGGACATGCATAAGAGAAGGGTGAGCTATAAAGCCTAGTAAGGGAATAATCATGGAATAACCTGAAGAATACAATACATGTTAGAAAATAGGAATATAAATAGAGAACAAGAGTATCATAAACATAAAGGTATGATAAAGCATGATAATCATAACATGGAAATGTGGCAACAACACTTAACATGGAATTAGCATGAGTCAAGGCTCATTGCACATGGAGCATGAGTAAATCCTCATTGCACATGAAGCATGAGTAAAACCTTGTTTAACTTGAATTAGCATGATTCAAAACCCATTGAACATGACGTATCATGATAATATACTTTACCCAATTCATTGGAGTGCTATAAGGGTGCATCCTTCTTAAACATTTCATTTCATGCATAAGTGTGCCACATGGATCGTATAACATGGATTCATAAAACGTCATCATTTATTCCACGATAAATGAATAAGGAATTAATATATAAAACTTTATAATCAATAAGTAAATGTGCATAAAGGTGAATACCCTTCATAGAGAAATGGGCATGATATTCACTACACAATAGCACTGGCTTGGAAAATCGGTGTAATTTCAGCAGCGTAACGGCGTGACGTAAGAATTCATAAAAAATGGTTTATGAGAGAGAAATGGGTGTCTCATCATATTTAAATGACATGGACAATAAGGGGGTAATATAGATACATGTACCAACAAATTTAATGTAAATTAGATTCATGATACAAAAGAATTGCTTGAATGTAAACGAGGAGAGAGATATTCCTTTAGGAATTTCAGCATAGTAACAGGTGTACATATGAGACATTTAATGAGAGATAAAGGGGTCTCCCATCATTCAAACATAAATAGTGAAGTATGGGGGAGGTGAGAAACCATACCTCAACATTTATAATCGAAATTAAAAGGGTATAACAACATTAATAAAATTGGACAAAAATGAGAAAGGAAGAAAAAACCCTTACTTGGAAGTGTGCTTCCAAAGTCTTGAGAGAGGATTGAGAGAGGCTTATTGGGATCTTGGGGCACCTTGGGAGGATTCTAGAGATATTAGTGCAGAGGTTTGACTAACTTTAAAGGCTTTGAGTGAGGAGGAAGTGGGATCTTGGGTGGGTTTATATAGGAAAGATGAGGGATTTCTTTATTATTTAGGTCTGGGACCCTCACATTAAACTAATCCAAACCACAAACCATCCAATGGTTTTTGAACATGGTTTTTGTAAAAGGGAGGTGGAAAAAAATATTTTATAATTCCAAAGTCCTAAATTCTTAAAATAATGGGGTTGCTTATGTGGAGGTGAGTCACACTCCCAAGGAAAACAATTTAAAAAGACAAGATGTTTAATAAGTCTTGATGGGCCCATTAATGCTTTGTAAAATAATTCAAACAAAACCAAAATCATATTATTTTAATGGTAAAACATATATTTTCCAAACATAAATCTTATAGTATTTTATTACATCACTATTGGGTCATTATGATGTAATAAAACACATTATATATTTAAACGGTATTTAATTTTTACCCAAAAAATTGTCTGTTTCAGAAAATTATGAAAAATTCACCATTGGATAATTTTGACATACTGATTCCAGAAATAATATTTATTTTATCTAAATAATTTTCTAAATATTTTAATTTTTACTTTTAAAATAAAAACCGACATTTATCGAAAATTCACGGGTTTTGACAAAAACGGCTTTCGAACCTTAATAAAAATTACAATTGCATTCATAAAATTATACAATCATTTATATTTAATAAAAATTAATTTAATAATAATAATAATATTTTATTAAAATATTATTTAATTCAAAAATCCATTAATTCATCAAAATAGATTTCTTAGTTGAATATTAACTAAAAACACTATTTGTGCTTTAAAAACTATTTACAAGGTAACAATAATAAAATGAAAGTATATTAATTATTATATACAAAAATAATGTACTTAACCATAGTTCTAAGGTCTTGTTACATAACCCCTTAACCAATTTTCTCAGGTGGTAATCTCTATCAACTTCCATTTCTCTCGTAGGTGGTCCCGCTCGAGCTTAACATATTCAAGATTGGCTTGGGCTTGGTCAAGAGAGAATCCCAATAACGCCACCTCCTTTACGAGATCTAAAAAATGGGTTTCGTATGGGTCATATCTACTGGATGATGCCATCACTTCCTTTTTCTGAGTAAATTGGATTTGTTAAAGCCCTATATTTATACTAATCATGTGATCAATGTTCAACAACTATATTAGCAACAATCACAATTCTTAACATAAAACCAAAAAAGTTGAAATTTTATATAAACATTTTACATAAATAAACATTTAATTAGATCAAGAGGGATTTCCATTAATGAAAGTTTGGGTCGTTACAGAGATGGTCCCCCCGCCAACCATTTCAATGTTTCTAATGTGGATATATATGTGATGAATTTATCTTTAAACCATGAAAAAAATTTATTTTTATACTCAATCATCAACCACTTTTCATTTCTTTTTAGATATCATAACTTTAATTATGCAATATGTGATGATATATATGATTGAACCACATTTGTGTTGTTTAAAATGTATAAATGTTCCTGCATCACTTCATCATATGGAATGATATTTACCTTTAAGTCTCGAATCCCTCTACCTTCATTATCATCTATCATATGTCGAGATATAGGGAGAACAATATGCTCCACTTCATACAAACAACCAGTACATAACTCAATCACCTCTTCCGATACATATTTTTGAACAATATAGGACTTTGGTTGATAAGTATTTTTAACACATCCCTTCAAAATTTTCATATATATTTTAAAAGTATACATCCATCGTAAATAAATAGGCCCACATATTCATATCTCACGCACCAAATGAATCACCAGATGAACCATTAAATCAAAAAACTTAGATGGGAAATACATTTATATTTGAAAAAGAATAAGATATGATTAATTATCCAACACATCTAAATTTTTTGGATCAACGACTTTTCTACAAATGAATTTGAAAAAATTACATAACCTGATGATAATATTTATAACAGCTGTCAGTAATATACCATGAGATGCGACTAGTAGAAGTTGTTGAATCAATACATGACAATCATGAGATTTCATACCTATTAATTTAGAATCCTTTAATGACACCAAATTATTCACATTTGAAGAATAACCACTGGGTAATTTAATAATATGAAGATACTAACAAAAATTCATCTTCTCAATCTTTCTTAATGTGTGACAAGCCGAAGGTAAATATGTTATGTTTCCTTTTATAGTGGGAGCTAACTCTAAATGTATTCCCATTGATATCAATTCCAATCTATAATGAAATCCATATTTTTTATTTCCTTTTATGTCTAAAAAATTTCTAATCAAACTATCACATATGTTTTTCTCAACATGCATAACATCAATGTTATGCTTTATCTCTAAAAATATCTAATAAGGTAGTTTGAAAAAGTTAGATAGTTTCTTATAGATATTTTTTTGAAGACCAGAACTTTTTTTCTTTCCAAATGTCAAATCAATATTTTTTACTATGTTGTAATATTATTCAACTGAAAATAGTCGAGGGGGCAAGCCTTATTCCTATAAACTGTTGAATTCTTTTTTTAATCTACGATAAGGATGATCAATTCGCAAAAATCTTCAATGTCCCATGTACATTATCTTTATTACATTCTACAATTGATAATATGAATTCTATTCTTCATAAATTGGACATGATTTATTCCCCTTAACATTTTATACAGACAAGTTTCCATATACAGGAAATTCATTTATAGTGAACATTATCATAGCACGCAAAATAAAATACTCATTATTGTATGAATCAAAAACTTTAACACATGTCTCCCATAGAAGTTTCAAATCATCAATCAATGGTGAAAGATACACATAAATATCATTTCTTGGCTATTTTGGTCTAGAAATAATTAATCACATCATAACATATTTTTTCTTCATACATAGATATGGGGAAAAGTTGTAAACTACCAACAAAACTAGCCATGAACTATGTCGGCTACTTAGGCTCTGATATGGATTCATTCCATCAACACACAATCCCATTATTATATTTATAACTTTACCTAAAAAATCACATTTTTTTATCAAATCTCTTCTATTATGGTGAATCAACAGGGTGACATAAGTTACCATCAGAGATGCGCTCATCTGAATTCCATCTTAACCTTTTTACATCAATTGAATTTGAAAATAGATGCTTCAAATGAGGAATTATTGGAAGGTACCAAATTTATTTAGTAGAAGCTGTGATTTTGGTACCTAATAATGGATCATAGTTGAATTATCATAATTATATGAAAGAATTATTAGATGATATCATTAGAAATTACAAAATTGTTTTTTCACGTGGTTAGATGTTAGTACCTAAGAATGAATCTAAGTTGACTTTTTCATCCATCTTATAGTGTGATGTCCCACTTGTAGGAAAACCTGATAAATATTCATATTCTTTCCTATACAACACATAATCATTGGGGCAAGCATATATCTTTTTATACCCTAATCCCATTGAGAATAATATTTTCTTCACCTCATAATTGGAATCTGGAAGCTCAATGCCTTCTTGAAGTAGCTCTTTTAAAAGCTCATGTAAGTTGGAGAAAATTTTATCACTCCACCCATTTCTTAATTTTAAGTTAACTAATCTCAAAATTGTTGATAACACTGTATATTTACTACAACCTGGGAATAATGGTTTCTCAGAATCTCCATATAATCGTTCAACAATTGATATTTTTTTGATAGTTTCAACACATAAATCATGAATTAATTCTTAAATACGATCCTCTTCTTCATTATGAATATTTTCATCAACATTGTATGTTGAATTTTTAGTTCTTTCACTATACCGGATCCAACATGTATAATTAAAGCTAAAACCATAGCAAATGAGATGATCCTTGATTTCTCTAGAGTTTACCTTTATCATATTCAAACACTTCACACATGGACAAAAATTAAAATCTATGTTTTGAAGACTTTGTTTAGAAAATTCCAAGAATTCGTCGGCTCTTTTTTCATATTCACTAGTGGTTCTTCATAAATTTATCCAATTACAATCCATTCAATACCTAAGATCATAATATAATTAGTGAATATATTAAAATATATAAACATTTATATATATATATAAACAGATAAATTTTAAACATAAAAACATACAATAAAAATGATTGGTATTCATACATGAAATATTAACGATTATTAGGAATAAAATAAAAACTAATCCACTCTAGGTATTTATTTTTCTTGATGTGTCATACTGATCCAAAAGTAGGTGATTTTTTTAGAATCAAAAATTAAAAATATAAAAACTAATTTCAACTAATATATATACACATATATACAAACATATATATATATATATATATATACATATAAAACATATAAACATTTAAATATAAATATATATATATATATATAAATTTATAAATTTTAAACACAAAAAAATTAATCAAAAAAATTTCTGATATAGTGAGAGATATCAATGATTATTAGGAATAAAATAAAAAATAAATTACTCTAGGTATTTATTTTATTTAAATAAATAATTATAAACAATGCTTGATGTCCATAATAAAGGAATAAAGATATTTCTATCAAGTTTAGATAGATTTTTAAACTAATATCTGACAATGCTGCTTTTATTCTACCTAGATTTGTCAAAATAGAAATCAATATTTCTCTTAGTTAAAACCTAGAATAAAACCATTTGATAAACCCATAAAATAAATAATTTATATAATTAAACAAACTTTAACAAAAATTTATTATTAAAATTCAAATGCATACAAAAAAAAACGAAGGAGTGAATCAAATTTATAACTAATAGATAACAAATTTTTCTTAATTTTTTTTACAAACAACTTAAATTTTTTGGAGTTATACACTGCAAGATTGACCCTAAATATAGATAAAATCCCTAGAATTTGTTGGCAGGAAGAACACTAAAACAAACAATTAAAACATTTAAAAAAAACATGAAAAAGAAAAAAACCCTCTAATCACGTTGTCTCTTGACCATAATAGGGTTATCAGAGATAAAATATGTTGATAATATCCCTTGAATTCGTTGGTAAGAAAAACACTAAAATGAACAATTATAACATTTTCAAAACAATGAACAAGGAAAAATAATAACAAAAAAACTTATAATTTGAGTGCCAATTAATCTTAAAAGAGTTACATAGATGAAATAAAAACCTGGATCGCAAAAGGATAAATTATTGATGGTCAAGGATCATGAAAATATGATTCAAATCGACAAAACTCTACCACAATACCCATCGCAAGGGTGTCAGTATCTGTCAGGAGCATTGTAGGTTGAGAGGAAAATGAAGCAGTGTGATATGAAATAAGGGTTCTGTGTTAGGGTTTTTTTAAAGCATTTTAAGGTTTTTTTTACTAAAACTGGTGTTAAAAAAATTATTTTTTTGGTTTCGGTTTTCCATAAAACTGATGTGAAAAATAACATTTTTGGCATCATTTTATAGGAAAACCGATGCCAAATACCGATTTTCAGCATCATTTATTATAGTAGCCAATGCCGAAATATAAATTATTTTCTTTTATACCATCGGTTATGTAGAACCGATGTTATAAATGTGACGTTAAAATTATTTTTCTACTAGTGAAAAATCCTTGTATCACATCCATGCTCACAAAAAGTTCCCTAATTGTAATACATCCCCTATATGTCATGCACCACAACCAATCCACACATATTAACCATCACTTGGTTAATTCACTTACCATACATGATCCTCATGAACTATAATCCGTTATACAAAAACAAAAAACTCAAAAAAACCACATGGAGTACCTCTAACTGTCATTGAATCTTCGATATGATCTGAATTTGTCATCTCAACCACACACAGCTAGCCCGAAGCCTAACTTCCTGATGATCTTCCTCTATGAGAAGTTTTACTCACTATTGGCCACTACCCCACTATTGGGTATCTCTCTCCTTACCACATCTTGTGTATGTGGTCATGTCTCTACTACTAAATCTTGGTACCACTCTCAGTCCTATATCAGATACCTAATTCTATCATGATCCTTGACTCCTAGCTGCCTTCTATGTTTTCAAAAAACCTCCCCAAATTCCCTATCCATCCACATGCCTGACACTCATATGGAGGTCAATCACACTGAGCCTGAACATTCCCTATCTTCCCACACTAAAAACATATCATCGATTATCCACTCTATGGTGGCATCCTTGAGTCTCTGGTCTGACTACCCTGCTGGTTCTCCTTGTGGCCTCATTTTTGACTACCCAGAGCTCCACCATCTATCTTTCCTAACACCGTTGTCCAATTTAGTATAGTATCATCTATCAATTTCCACTCAGTCACCAATTCCTGATTCACTACCTTTGAGAATGGGGCTAATCTGAATAATAGCATGTCATAAACCATCCTTGAATAATCACACTATGGCAATGTCATCACCCTCCATGGTCTGTGAGAAATGCAATAGGTTTGTGAACCTTCTAGAATAATCTATGACTGAGGTCTCTCCCTTCCATAAGTTCATAATCTCGTGGGATCAATCTTCCCTCAAGGTATTTGGAAATAAGTTCTCTAAGAACATAGTCTCGAAGTACTTCCACATCATTATCTCATACCATCCAGCCTATACCTATACATCCTACCGGTACTTTGCTGGTCCCCTAAGCATATATGTTTTCAACTTTACCCTTCGCCCTGGGGGTCTCTTGATCTAATAAAAAATAGTCTGTATAGACTCTATTCAAAACTCTACCACATGTGGTCCACCCTATTCCTAGAATAAAGGAGGGTTCTTTGGCTGAAACTCCCATATCAGTTATTTCATGAATGGATCAGTTCCCTAAGCTCACTAATCAATGCTCTGAATGATCCACACCAAGATTGCTCTGATCTTCTCATTCAACCATGGCCCAAACTCCTCTACCCATTGTGGTTATCCTGCCTGCTTTGGTACCTCCACTTATGGCTCATGCTCACCCCACCCTCAGGGCCCTCATCTCATGCATGCCTTGGTGGAATCACATATTTTCCCTCCTATTTCTCTAATGGAGGCCATCTTAGTGGCATCATACTCAAGACCAAATTCTATTATCAACACAAATATAACAGTCTAAATATCACAAATAGGGAAAACTATAAAAGATAGCACATCCCACTACCCTTACACTTCTCTACCACATCCATATTGCATATAATCCAACCTCGTAGCCCCTTACCTACCCATATAAAAGTCAGGAACCACATACACCATATACACATAGGATCGCAATCCCATCACTTCAATAATCATATACTTGGGATGGATGAGTTGAATGCCACCAAGAGACTATGCAAGAAAAAATTGTTTAGTATTTTGTTGACAATTTAAGCAGTCCAACCCCTTTTATTTAATTACAGGTTCTAAGAAACAATCACAAGCACAAACATATGTCACATGATCCCTAAGTACCTATCATGATTCTTGAGTAATCCTTATCGCCTATCAGTCCAAGAGTCCAAAAAAAGTTAGTGACATCAAATACAATTTAATCTGAATCAAATAACTCAACAGTAACCATGAAAACTAGAATAATAATCTCATTTACCTTGGTAAATTGGAAATCAATTTAAGAAGGTGATGGAAAAACACTCAACATAACCTCTATCCTAATTTCCAAAACATTTCTAGGATCTGGTCCACCACAACCCAAATAACAAACCACTTTTTAATAACCCACCTTTAATACAACCTTGCAGTCAGCCGAACATCATTACCATTATGTAATCAACCTCCTTTAATACTACCATGTAATCCCAAGCTCTTTTATTCTACCTCATAACACCAAAAATTCTTTGATACCACCTTGTAACATCCCCGCCCTGGTTCACTTTGAACAGTGACCAGACTAGAGAGTTATTGGACCTTATGTGTGCCTCACTGTATACCTAAGGGTTATGACTAGTAGTGAGGGTGTATTAGGTGATAATGAGGAGGCTATACCATATGGTGATAATAATAATAATAATGATGATGATAATAATAATAACAACAACAACTATTGGCCAGAGTATATTACTTAGGGGGTGTGAATTGAGTAACTATAAATTTTTTTGTAAAAACAATATTCTTAAAAAGACTTCCACTTAGTTAAATACAACCCAGTTAATCAAAGTAATATGATTATAAAGGTTTGACTATTTAAATAACTTCTTAGAAGATTGATTATTTCTCATTAATATTAATGGTTATTAATATTACTTTTGAAACTATTTTACTAAGAAAAATAACTTATAACTTCTTTCCAAGATTAACTATCAATGCGAATTTAGTGATTTTTGAGTTATATAGAAAAGTAATAAAATAGAGAAAACTAAATTAAGAAGCACAACGGATATGAAGCAAGTGGTTCAGTCTCAAGCCGAGACCTAATCCACTCCACTTGGTGATCACCTGCCACCAAGCAGTTTATATAAATAAACTTTGATCTACACCCTGGATCGGGGTTAAACAATAGTACACAAGACTGTCCAGGTTGCACAAGGACCTCTTCCACAGTTCTTCATGGGTACAAACTACCAAGCCACATAGGGACCTCTTCCACACTTATCTGTGGGTATAAAAAAGATTAAATGAGTGTTTGAGTAAGGATATCTTGTATCCTTCAGTTTGATGCAGGAGACAAAGTGTGTTATTATACAGAAACACACACTGCTCAAAAGTTAATAAAAAGATACACAACAGAGCAGAAAGATTGAGATAGGTTTATAAGTGCTCTGAGTGTTAGTCTTTGCAACTCTGGACTTATGAGATAAAGCAGATGTAGAACTCGAGTCCTCGTTTGGAAAACAGAGTGTCGTAAGTCAGACAGATCCAGATTATGTTCTTCGTAATGTTTGACAGTGTGAAGATGTTATTGGTATTCCAGTATGATTCGTGTGTTCTTCAGCAGAATCAATTTGCATGATCTAATTCTAAAAAATGTATATATTGTTCTCACGTTCACACCCACCAGCCTGTTCTTTGTGCTGTGCTACCACTATATCTATTTTCTGGGCCGCATTACTCTTTTATCTTGGAGTGCATGTGTTGGGGTCGACAGGTTTCATGTATTCTGCACCTCGTACCCCGTATTGTCTGATGATATGTCTACAAAGAAACATTAATTATGTCAGTGCATTAAAGTCTTCAAATATGACCATTAGAGATTAAATTAAAAGGCGACAAAATATATTAGGAAACAATGTCACATTAAGTCATGGAAACATTTTATCCTTCACACGATGTCTGGATTGGTCACGGTGTCTTGTAGTCACAATGTCTCACGGTCACGGTGTCTTGCAGTCACAATGTCTTATGGTCACGGTGTCTTGTTCACGCTGTCTTGTTCATGGTGTCTTGTTCATGGTGTCTTGTTCACGCTGTCTGAATGTTCACGGTGTTTGCTTCATGGTGTCTGAATGTTCACGGTGTCTGCTTCACGGTGTCTGAATGTTCATGGTGTCTGAATGTTCACGGTGTATGCTTCATGATGTCTGAATGTTCATGGTGTCTTAGACTTAGGCAAATATCTATATTCAGACTTAAGTAGTGATACTTATGGAAATAATTAAACTTAATAATTTTTTAGATAAATCATTATAAAGTGAGTCAAAATATAGTATATAGTATCCAAACTAAGAGAAATTAAGATCTTGAATGGATCTTCTTAAAGTATGAGAATACTTAAACAATAATACACATGATTTGATATAATTTACAGGATTTAACCAGGTTGAATAGGATTTGTGATCATTAAAACATGATTAGTACATGAGGAGTCCAACAATCTCTCCCTTTTTGATGATCATAAATCATGTAGATTAGAGTGTATATTTGATTCAACTATAGATATGGAGATATGATAAATGTATAACATATAAATATTTGTCTAACATATATATATTTCTCCCCCTTTTGGGATTATAAAAAATATGGAATAAGAGAAGTCATGAAAAGTGAACATTTCATTAAAGAAAATAAGATCCAGTATAAACAGAAAGGAGAAAAACAAAAGCAACATCATTCCTATCAAGAAGGAGTAATCACTGTTCTTCTTCAGGAGTTGGACTTCTCTTTTCCTTTATCAGCAACAGAAGAGGAAGCCATAGGAGCTGAAGTAGAGGTAGAATAAGGAAGGGAGCTGGTCAATAGAGAAGGTAAAGGAAGGCCTTCAAAAACTGAGGGAGCCAGAGTAGGTGCAGTAGAAGATCGAGGTAGTTGTTAATCAAGGATCACAGGCCTGATCTGACTTAGAGTTTGGATGATAGACATAGTAGTGGAGGCTAGGGAAAAAGTGAAGGTAGGTAATCCAGGTCTTAGAGGTGCAGCCACAGGAGCAACAATGGCTGTACTCTGGACATGAAGATAGAGCCTCAAGAGTTTGATAAAATCCACAATGATCTCTTCACTATACTGCATGGATTTCTCAAAATCATCCTTGTTCTCTATAAACTTTTCCAAAAACCGAGTAAACTCTGTGATATTTTGTACTTGGGTCTTGAAAGCTTGAGTAACAGGTGGAATTCACAGAAATTCCACAAGATACTTGAAATGATTATTCATGTCAGTCTTGAAGAAGATTATGTTAAAGTAGAAATCCACTTTCTTGGAAATCTCTTACTGATCATCATTAGAAATTTTAGAATGGATTTAGACCAGGTCAAAAACTATGTCACTGTTCTTGATAACTGTAGAGAGATAATCTTTATTGAAGCCACTAAGCATAGTCTGAAGCTCTTCTTTGACCACTGTTCTGAGCAGATCACTGTCTAAAGAGGGTTGAGAGGATTGAACAGAGGATTTAGAAGCATTTACTGAGGTGGTGAGAGATTTCAGTTGATTTAGCACTTTCTGAAGACACCCCGTATACTCATCAGTGAGTTTGTTAAGATTTACAACAAGCTCTATCATCTCCTTCACAATCTATTTGTTACTTTTTGTGACCTTTTTAGCTAAGGAAGCTAAATGTGGCTGAATCTGAGAGACATAATTCTGTGGGATTTGAGGAACAACGGGTTCTACAGAATGAGAAACAAGCTCTAATCTCGAATGCATCTCTTTCTTCATTTCTTCAATAATACCTCTTAGAGTCTTCACTTCAGCACTAAGCAGTCTATTTTCAACTCGGAATTCCTGAATCTCATGAAGCATTTTGGGTTGTATTTTCCAAATAACTTTCTCCAACAATAAAGTGGCATCTTTCTCACTTAGATGTGTCACAAGAGCAGGTTGGGAATTCAGAACTTTTTCAACACTAGACAAAAGGTTAGCACCAAATTCATTTAGATCATCCTTACTCACCAAGGATGATTGGTCTGATGAAGGTTCAGAAACATGTATTGATACGGTTTTAGGTTCCTTTGTAGGGGCTATATTAGAGACCAATTTCAAATGGAATAAAGAGTAAAGGTCAAGGCCTTTTGATGAGACTTGCTGAGAGTCATCCACATCATAGAAACTAGGGAACTTATATCGAGTGTCTATAGGACTTGGAACTATTGGGTTTGGTTCTTCAGTGGATTCCATATTTGGGGGTTACTCCCCCTCAATAGTTTCATACTTCTCAGGACTGAGAGGTTTAGGATCTTGATCTAATTCCACAAACTCATCTCGTATTTCTTATCTCATTTATTGTCTAGCCAACTAAAAAGCCAGCTCCATTCTTTCCTCAGCTGAAGGGATTATCTCAGGAACAGATTTTTCCACTGGGAGTTCCGAAAGGTCATCTCCTTGCATAACATGTAGCTCTTCCACTATAGGTTCTTCCATGACATTATTTTCAGTTTCTTTGGCAATAGATTCTGTTTCAGCCTTGGGTTGAGCTTCTAGAGTAACAACTTCATCTGGTTCCAAACGAGGATCAGAAATATCTCTTGGTTTTGAGGGATTTTCCACAAGATTTAATTTTTCATAAATTCAATCATTGTCTTCCACCCATGCCTTTTTTTCCAAGGGTTCCAATTTATCTTCATCCTCTTGATAGTGAATTTTTAAAGGCAGTACTCACAATCCTTTATAACTTCCTCATTAGGTCCAACCATACCTTTGGAAAGAAGCATGGCTGAGATGAGCCGAGAGTAAAACATGGAGGTTGACTTGGATGTGGCTTTGACCAGTTCACACATATGGTGTATGATATACTTTCAAAGGTTGATCTTATGCCCATTTTTCATAAGGTGGATCAGAAACACATCTTGATATTTCAAAACAGTAAAATAACCTTTTCTGGGGATAACCAGATTCTGAATAAACTTGAACAAAATCCTTGATTCTCTATCTAGTTCAGCAGCAATGACTCTCCTCTTAGTTCCATTTACAGTTAAGTCTTTCAAAGCATCCTCTAGATCAAAGAATTTGGTTAAAGGTGGAGGTCCTCTCTGATAATCCTCATAGATGCCTTCATAAGGTATCCTAAGGCATGCAACCCATAACATCGAAGATAATGAACATTTATTCCCATTGATCCAACTTCTCACAACATATCCATATTCAGACTCAAAGGTGAACTGAAAATATTGATAAAAATGAGCCACTAACTTAGGATAGATAGGTCTATCTTCTTTCGAAAACCACTCTAGCCAGCCTTTCTCTTTTAAAACTTTTAGAACCAGAGACTTACTTGATAGAATCCATTTGGGGAAAACCTATTTCTCAGGTACGACAACTCGGTTTACCAGATTTGGGTTTAGAGGACCTTAGGGTGCTAGCTTGGGTACAATTTTCTTCTTCTTTGCGCTACGTTTCTCAGGAGTCAACGATGAAGGGAGTTTCATCTTGGGCATCCACTGAAGGTTCGAGAGAGAGATAAGGGTTTTAGGTTTGAAGAGAGGTTATGAATGAGTGAATAGAAGAAATCTCGTGTGAAGCACAAATGATAATTCCTTTATCTTATCATTTAGGAATACCAAACGTCGCAAAATTAAAATTGTGGGAAAACAAAAAGGTCAAAAGGATAATTACCGCAATACAGTTTTTAATTCAAATATAAAAATCATAAGAATATTTACTGTGAGATCATATAGGGTCTTTACGATGAGATAGAGAATGAGTTTTACAGTGAGATAGTAACTGTGCGTTATGGTGAGATAGTAAACATGAACTTTATGGTGACACAGTAAACATGAACTTTACGGTGAGAAAGTAACTGTCAGACAGTAGTCATGAAGCACTAACTGTGAGACCATAATCATGAAATAGTAAGATATTTACTTAAGATTTATCATGCCTAATTCATGTATGATGTAGTCTATTCTTTCAGAATTTAATGATTTAGTAAATATATCAGCAAGATGATACTCAGTACCAATGAATTCCAAAGTGATATCACCTTTTTGATAAATATCTCTCAAAAAGTGACGTCTTACATCAATATTCTTTGTCCTAGAATGTGAAATAAGATTTTTTGAGATGTTAATAACACTCATGTTGTCACAATTTATAGGTACATCCCTGAATTGATATCCATAATCTAGTAATGTATGTTTCATCCACAAAATTTGTGCACAACAACTACCAACAACTATGTATTCAGATTCTACAGTAGATAATGCAACATAATTTTGTTTCTTACTTCACCATGATACTAGTGACTTACCAAAAAAGTGACATGTTCCAGAGGTTCTTTTTCTATCTAACTTGCAGCCACCGAAGTCGGCATCAGAATAACTAACTAATTCAAATGATTGTCCTCTAGGATAAAACAGTCCTAGATTGGGTGTATGCTTGAGGTATTTGAAAATTCTATTTACAACATTTAAATGAGATTCCTTAGGATTTGATTGAAAATGAGCACACATACACACACTAAACATAATGTCAGGTCGACTAGAATTCAAGTAGAGTAAACTTCCAATCATTTCTCTATAAGTGGTTTGATCAACAGATTTTCCATCTTCATCAAGATCCAACTGACAAGTGGTACTCATGGGAGTGTTACTAATTTTAGTGCTATCCAATCCAAAACGTTTTAGAATATCTCTAGTATATTTACTTTGAGTTAAAATAATACCATCATTATTTTGAAAGATTTTAAATCCAAGAAAGAATTTTAGTTCACCCATTAAACTCATTTCAAATTCGTTTTGCATCATTTTAGAAAAATCAACACATAAATAGTTTTTTGAAGATCCAAAAATAATGTCATCTATATAGATTTAAACAAATAACACATCATTAGAAATTCATTTTATAAAAAGGGTAGGATCAACTATTCCTTTTGTAAAAACTTTGGAAATAAGAAAAGTACTTAATCTATCATACCAGACTCTTGGAGATTGTTTTAAACCATATAAGGCTTTGGATAATTTAAAAATATGATTTAAAAAATTAGGGTTTGTGAAGCTAGGGGGTTGTTCAACAAAAACATCCTCATCTATATACCCATTTAAGAATGCACTTTTAACATCCATTTGATATAGTTTGAAATTCAGATGTGCAGCATAGGCAAGCAGGATTCTGATGGATTCAAGTCTAGCTACCAGTGAAAAAGTCTCCTCATAGTCAATTCCTTCTTCTTGACTATAGCCTTGAGCAACCAATCTAGACTTTTTTCTAACTATGTTACCAGCTTCATCTACCTTATTTCTAAACACCCATTTAGTGCCTATGGTGAATGTGTCTTTAGGTCTTTCAACAAGTTTCCAAACTTTGTTCCTTTCAAACTGATTAAGTTCTTCTTGCATAGTCATAACCCAAAATTCATCATTGATATCATCATTAATGTTTTTAGGTTCAAGTTGTGACAAGAAGAGTTGATGTTCAACCATATTTCTAAGAGAAGCTCTAGTTTGTGTTCCTTTTTTCTAGGTCTCCTACAATATCATCTAAAGGATGATTCTTAAGAGTTCTAACAGCTCTAGAAAAGGAGGGACTAGTGATTTCAGGTTCATCGACAGGTCTAGGTTCATTATGACTTGATTCTAGGCAATTTCCAGAACTGGAAGTTTTCACAGATTCTTTCACAGAAGTGTTTGAGTATTTTTAATTGATGTTCAGATTTGATACATCATCCTCTAGGTTTTCTAGAGAGGTTTTAGGCTCATGGGGATCTGTTTCATCAAATTTGACATGGACAGATTCTTCTACACATTTAGTTCTTTTATTGAACACTCTATAGGCTTTACTAGACAAATAATATCCTAACAAGATACCTTCATCACTCTTGGATGAAAATTTTTCAATATTTTCCTTAGTATTAAGAATATAGACTTTGCAACCAAAAACTTTGAAGTAGTTAACTTTGGGGTTTCTATTGTTCCATAACTCATAAGGAGTCCTCTTAAGAACATGTCTGATCAACACTCTATTGATTATGTAGCATGCTGTATTGACAGCTTCAACCCAAAAATAAATAGGTAGGTCATATTCACTAAGCATTGTTCTAGCTATCTCTTACAAGGTTCTATTTCTTCTTTCTACAACTCCATTTTGTTGAGGTGTTCTAGGGGAAGAGAAATTGTGACTATAACCGTTTTGTGAGCAGAAGGATTAAAACTCTTGATTTTCAAACTCATGACCATGATCACTTCTTAAGGATTTAATTCTAAGTCCACTAAGGTTTTCTACAGACTTTTCATATTTATTAAAATAAGAGTAGGCTTCACTCTTGCGAGCCAGAAATAAAGTCCAAGTATATTTAGAAAATTCATCTAAAAGAACATAAACAGAGTGCTTCCCATTTAAGCTAGAAAATATTGATGGTCCAAATAAATCCATGTGAACCAGTTCGAGAGGTTGAGAAGTTGACACTTATTTATTTGGTTTGAAGGAACCTTTGTGTTGTTTTCCCTTTTGACAGGGATTACACACTTTGTCATTTGGAAACTTAAGTTTGGGTAAGTCTTTAATTAAGATTTTTCTAGTTAACTTTCTAAGGGAGTGAAAATTATAGTGTCCTAGTCTCCTATGCCATAGCCAAGACTCTTTGTGGAATACACTTAAACATGAATCATTTTGAGAAGCTAATGAATCTGAGTTGACAGAGTAAACATTTTCATTTATTAAAGAAAAAAAAATACTAATTCACCTTTAGAATTAAAGATATTTTAAGCATCATTTTCAAATCTAACATGAAATCCATCATCACATAATTGTGAGATACTAAGCAAATTATATTTTAATCCATCAACGAACAGTACTTTATAAATTAAAACTGAGTTAGAGTTACCGATTTGGCCGAGGCCAATTATCTTTCCTTTGGCATTGTCACCAAATGTGACATTTCCTCCATCTATTTTTATTAGATTCTTGAAGCATGAGTAGTGTCCTGTCATGTGTCTTAAACATCCACTGTCCAAGTACCATAAACTTTTACAGGAACTCTTTAATCATTTTTCCTACAAAAATATTAAGCAAAAATAGATTTTGGTACCCATACTTATTTGGGTCTAGTAATATTAGTAATAAGTGCTTTGGGAACCCATATTTTCCTCATAGGTTTCCTATAATAATTAAGTAAATTATTTGAAAAATAAACTCTATTCGGTCTGGAAAAACTTGAAATAGTTGACAGTGTATCATAACTTTAATTAGATGATTTGTGTATAGAATTGGAAGTAAAACTATATATCCTAGATCTTGAAACAAAATTTTTTCTACCAAGATTTATTTTTCCAGGTTGATAACCCATGCCAGTATTGTATTTAGGGGCATTTTGTTTTCCTAGAATTTGAGTAAGGGTATTCTTCCCATTGGTAAAATTTTCAAGGTCATTATTCAATTTCTCATGAGGCATTTTTAATTTGTTGTTTTCTTTAAGCAGTTGAGCATTTTTCTCCATTTCAGTTGTGAGTTCAGATTTAACAGTCACAGTGAGAGTGTGCTGTTTCTTCAATGATTTATATTTGTCTTTTAGTTCATTGCATGTTTCTTCAAGCATGTTACAGTATTCAAACATTTATTCATTAGTCATGTTCTTAGAGTCACTCTCATCTCCAGAATAGTATGAATCATGTACAAAAGAATCCAGTGTTACCTCAGATGTGTTTTTCATAAAACACATATTGGTTTTATTTTCCTGTTCATCTTGTGATGTTTCTGAGTCGCTTGAACTATCCTCAGAAGCACTCCAGGTTTCTTTCATGGCCTTTTTATATTTCCTGTCCTTATCCTCATATTTCTTTTTGTACTTGGGATTTGGACATTCGGCCTTGATATGTCCTTTGTGCTTACATTCATAGTAGAAAATTTCATCATCTTTATCACTTCTTTTCCAGTCCTTCTTCCAATTTCCTTTTTGGTCATATTTTACTTTGAAGTTAGGTTTTTTGAAAAGGTTCTTCTTCTTGTAAAATCTTTTAAATCTTATGGATAATTGAGCCATCTCCTCATCACTGTCAGGTGATGATTATTCACTGGTGGAGCTTTCTACAGAAGCTTTTAGTTTTCATTTGTCTTTATGTTTAGAGGTGTCGGTCTTGAATACAACAGATTTCCTCTTTGGTTCATCCTCCTCTTCCTTGTTGACTTTCAGTTCCTCTTCATACATCATCAGTTTCCCAATGATTTCTTTTACAGGTAGCTTGATGATGTCACATGATTCTCTAATAGAGATAGAGGTTCCCCTCCATCTGTCAGGTAGACATCTAAGAATTCTCATAATTTGTTCCTTGGTAGTGACTTCTCTTCCAAGCGAGATCATTGTGTTGACAATATCATTGAACCTAAGATACATGTCAAAAATAGGCTCATCAGGTTTCATTTTAAAATTATCATATTTGATAGTATAAGTATTAAGTCTCATTTCTTTAATACTAGATGTTCCTTCATGTGAGACAGGCAGGGTATCCCAAATTTCATGGGCAGTTTTACAAGCATAAATTCTATTGAATTCCTCATATTTTAAGGAGCAGTATAAAGAATTCATAGATTTTCAAATGTTATTGTAGGTATTTTTGGTAGGTTCATCCCATGTGATTCTATTAGTAGTAGGAATCTTATATTAATCTATAATATAAGACCAAATTTCAAAACTCATACTCTCTAAATGCATTTTCATTTTAATTTTCCATTGATCATAGTTGAATCCATTAAAGAATGGTGGTCTGTTGGTTGCAACACCTTCCAATCTGTTATCCATAATAAATTATTACTTTAAAAGAACTAGAAATTTATAATTAATAGAAATTTACAGATCTTTAAAGTACAACTACAATCACAGTTGAATAAGATTAAACAGAGATAAATAGGATATGATACCAAATGTTGGTCGGAGTAGATTACTCAAGGGGGGGGGGAGGTGAATTGAGTAACTATAAAATTTTTTGTAAAAAAAATATTCTTAAAAAAAACTTACCCTTAGTTAAATACATCTCAGTTAATCAAATTAATACAGTTATAAAGGTTTGAATGTTTAAATAACTTCTTAGAAGATTGATTATTTCTCAGTAATCTTAATGGTTATTAATATTACTTTTGAAACTATTTTACTAAGACAAATCACTTATAACTTCTTTCCAAGATTAACTATCAAAGTTAATTTAGTGATTTATGAGTTATATAGAAAAGTAGTAAAATAGAGAAAACTAAATTAAGCAGCACAGCGGATATGAAACAAGTGGTTCAATCTCAAGATGAGACCTAATCCACTCTACTTGGTGATCACCTACCACCAAGAAGTTTATATAAATAAACTTTGATCCACACCCTGGATCGAGGTTAAATAATAGTACACAGAACTATCTAGGTCGCATAAGGACCTCTTCCATAGTTCTTCATGGGTACAAACTACTAGGACACATAGGGACCTCTTCCACACTTATCTGTGGGTATACACAAGAGTAAATGAGTGTTTGAGTAAGGATATTTTGTATCCTTTAGTTTGATGCAGGAGACAGAGTGTGTTATTATACAGAAACACACACTGCTCGAAAATTAATAAAAAGATACACAATAGAGCAGAAAGATTGATATAGGTTTAAAAATGATTTGAGTGTTAGTCTTTGCAGCTTTGGACTTTTGAGATGAAGCAGATACAGAAATTGAGTCCTCGTTTGGAAAACAGAGTGTCGTAAGTCAGAAAGATCCGGATTATGTTCTTCGTAATGTTTGACAGTGTGAAGATGTTCTTGGGATTCCAGTATGCTACATGTGTTCTTCATCAGAATTGAGTTGTATGATCCAATTCTCCAAAATATATATATTGTTCTCACGTTCATTCCCACCAACTTGTTCTTTGTGTCGTTCTACCACTATATCTATTTTTTGGGATGCATTACTCTTTTATATTGGAGCGCATGTGTTGGGGCTGACAGGTTGCATGTATTCTTTAACTCGTACCTTGTATTGTCTGATGATATGTCTATAAAGAAACATTAATTATATCAGTGCATTAAAGTCTTCAAATATGACCATTAGAGATTAAATTAAAATACGACAAAATATATTAGGAAACAGTATCACAGTAAGTCATGGAAATTTTGTCTCCTTCACACGGTGTCTAGATTGGTCATGGTGTCTAGATTGGTCATGGTGTCTCGTAGTCACGGTGTATCACGATCACGGTGTCTCACGGTCACGATGTCTTATAGTCACAGTGTCTTATGGTCATGGTGTCTTGTTCACAGTGTCTTGTTCACGGTGTCTTGTTCACAATGTCTTGTTCACAGTGTCTTGTTCATGGTGTCTGAATGTTCACGGTGTCTGAATGTTCACGGTGTCTGCTTCACGGTGTCTGAATGTTCACGGTGTCTGCTTCACTGTGTCTGAATGTTTACAGTGTTTGAATGTTCACAGTGTCTACTTCATGATGTCTCATACTTAGGCAAATATCTGTATTCAGACTTAAGCAGTGATACTTATGGAAAGAATTAAACTTAATCATTTTTTAGAGAAATCATTATAAAGTGAGTCAAAAGACAGTATATAGTATCCAAAATGAGTGTAGAGAAATTAAGATCTTGAATGGATATTCTTAAATCATGAGAATACTTAAGCAATAATACAAATGATTTGATATAATTTACAAGATTTAACCAGGTTGAATAGGATTTGTGATCATTAAAACATGATTAGTACATGAGGATTCCAACAACAACAACAACAAAAACACCATGGATGCAATAAATCAAACATATTTGAATTAAATTAAAATACAGTAGTAATGAGACAAAATTACACTTACTATGTATACCAGAGAATATCTACATGTCTTGTAATTCATACCAAAGTTACCAGGATCACCCATGGGCTGATCATATATATACATGAAAAAAATAACCCAAAATATGATCAGCTCGAAATAGAGGAACTGCCTAGTCTATCTTCCAAAACCATGCCCTCAATCCCATGCAACCTCTACATGTCCATGCTCACTAAGCTCCATGCCTCGAGCCTAGTACATTTCTTGTACTAAGAACTATAAATTCTGCACACAACTCGAAGGGATCATGCAAGGTGTGAGAATGAACTTAGTAGGACACCACTAACACTGACCCTAACTTACATTCATACATATACCAGTGTATGGGAAAACATAAATAAAAATAAATCAACACACATCACATAACTTGCACCACTTGTGCTTAATAGCCACAAGAGATCCTTTACCAACCATGACCAATGCTAGAGTTGAATGATGCATCCAAAGTCTGTTATACCATAATATATATTGGTCTTCCATCCATTACCATACTATATGATGTAACATGCCAACCATCACCACATACCACATGAAATCATTTTTCATTATTTACAAATAACCACATTGAGTCAACCTGACGCCCTAAATGCATGTTCACAAGGCATGTCATAAGCCCCTCAGAATTCTTCTTATTTGACCACCATCAGCTTAGTTGCTCGATGACCCAAGGCACAACGATACCTGCCCTTCCATAGTCTGAGACCATTAACCCCAATATAGATATGATCCTCAATCACCATATGATGGTCTCACACACCATCAATCGTGTCCTTCTATGGTGATCACCTCCTCCATACTGATGGTCAATAACATCCATTACATCACTTGTTCTGTGGAGGCCTTCGCCCAAAAAAAGTGGTCAAAACAACCTCATTAGGACCTATCATATGCGCTCACAACCCTGATGACACTATCAAATAACCACGGTGAGAGGTATCAACAATACTCTTAGGCCATGCCTCTGGTGAACCCCCTTTACCACCTCTAAACCACACCACCCAACCACAATATTGGTCATCATTATCTTCCTCATTTTGATGAACCACATCTCCTCACTTCTGATGATCAATATCACCCATAAACACATGTTCTATGCCAAATGAATACTCACAAAACCAACTCATACATAACCTAACTTTAATAAATTTACATAACTTTCACCATTAGGAAATACCAATCATGGAACCCCATTCCACACCTGTTATTCCATACCAAGCTCAACCACACCCTTTAACTCATGAGAGAACCCTTTGATATCTCCCAATAACAACATAAACTAAAAGCAGCACACAACTGGTCTCACCTAGACCGCCCCACTCATGACCATTTACCATGAATTACATAACACACATATAAATTAGGAGAGATCTAGGCACCACTTACCTTATGATTTAATATGCCTACTCATCGAATATCGACCTCTGATTCAAGCTCAAATAATAAAAATCAGAGAAGCAAACAAAAATCTTGAATTTAGGACATAATAGCCATAAATAGCGAGACACATCAAATATGTGAGATAAATCAAGGAAGAATGGTCACGGAGTGTTAGAATTACCCTAGGATATATATCGATTCTAACAATGCCAATATCTGGTAATAAGTGAGGGATAATCCTAAATTAAAACTCAAAAGTGAAGGAGAGGGGGTGCGTCCACTGCTCATGGATGAAATGGACTACCCCTTCCATCTTTTAGTTTTTAAAAATAACAATTTTTTTATATTTTTTCCATCATTGTAGGTGTCATGTAATGACATAAAGGTTCACATTGTAACCTTTCAGGGTAGGGGGATTCTCCCATATTCAACTCTTTCACACCATGAATGGCTATAATCTGTAGCCATTTTAGTTATAGACCAACCCAATTCACCCAAAAACCTCTCTAGGACACTCCCAACCCCTAAGAAAATTCAAATTAAAATACATGAGTTTCAGAAAATTCTAAAAGGATTCAGGCCTTAGACAAAGTCTCGTGTTTTATAGTGTCACTCTTGTAATTTTTCAAAATTTCAAAATAATATAAATTCTGAAATTAAATATATAACAATTAGAATATAATATTATAATGTATAAAATCCTCTCATTCAATAAGTTTTAAGATAAAATTTTGTGAACTTATCACTTAGTTTTAACCTTAATTAACCTATTTTACCCTTTACCATGGTGATAAATTTTTTACTATGGTTACTATTCATTATGAAAAAATGAAATTGACCTAATTACTAATTTTAAAATATTAATTAAAAATAGGAAATCCATTTTTCAAGATTAAATTTCTAGAAGTGGCAGAAATTACTTATAATATAAGTTCACAAAATGCAACAAAAAATAGTTTTTTTGAAAAATGAGTTTTTAAGCCTAAAAATGAATTTATACCAAAATCAAGTATAATGTTGATTCATATGTAATTAATTAGATTATTTTTATTCAAATATGACTAATTTTACTTTAAAACCAATCCAAAATAGAATTTGACTTTGTGAATACTTGAAAATAAATGATAGTTTTTATAAAAATCGGTATTTTCCTCCATTCACCCAAAAACAAAACTTTTCTAAAAAATCCAAAAAATTAATCCTAATATATATTTGTTATGATAATATAAAAAATGAATTCCATTTTATCAAATTAAATATATAAAATTTTGAAATTTAACTTTTAAATAAAACCATATAATACATGGAAACACTTTAGTTAAAATACAACTATTTTTATTTGAAAAATCATATAAAATTATTGTAATGAATATAAATCCATAAAATATAATCATTAATATTAATAAGACATGAAATTTATTTATTATTAACATTAATTGGTTGGTCACAAATCCCACTACTTTATAGTGGTCTCAACTGGTCAACTGTTCATCCAGTTAACATCACCATCCAACATGTGCGGGTGACCCTCCATTGGACTGTGTAACCTCTGATTTCCTATAACATCTATTAAATTGATCACAAAATCTTAGTGAATAGTGAATTTCAACTTTTTTCTCCTCATTGATGACTTTTATGATCATTTTCTTTGTCACATCCATGAATAAATCTTATATGTATCACCATCAGTGACTTCGTGCAAGTCAAGAAACTCCACAATTTGCATCACCTACTCCAAACTTCTATTCGAATAAAAAAAGTTTCACTTTCCATTTTCCTTGATTCATTATTTAGATCCATTAATGACTATAAGTACATGCATTAGAAGACCATCCTCAGCATTTTTGCTCCTAGACTTCACTATGCTCTATCTGATGAACTCATCCATCCAGTTTTTGTCACTACATCTAGTGAACTTACACCATGCAGTGTGATTCTGCTCACTTGACACCTGAGCCCCCCCATAAAAATTCCATTTAACTCACATTTATACTTTTTTCAAACTAACTTCAGCTGCCTGAATCCTTAATTATATGGTGCTAGTGTATTATTTTCATATAGGCTCCCCCAAGTGTTTCTTCAGGTGAACGAACTTTCAAAACCCTAACATTTGACCAAGAACATAATTCTCACACCAAAACCAAACCATCTCCCACTTGAGAATTGTTTTAATTGGCTTAGTCCAAAAATATACCACTTGAAGACTATTATCATGCTCACACCAAAGTCTCACCATCCATCTTTAATTCATTTTCCTTCTACCAAAATATCCATATGGTTCTCCACATCATGATTCCTTTTTATCATCCATACACCCACTAAAAGACTTCCTCATTTAATTTATGGAACTGATATCTATTATTATGCTACATTAGTGAAACTCATATGAATGACTTCTGACCATCTCAATAAAAGTCCAAAACATCTGCTCTAAAACACCCTTCCAATGTTTCTGATAAACCATCTTTACTTAGGTAAACCAATCAACAGTCTACCAAAACTTTAGCCTTGCTCCACACTTTCATCTTCTAGACTAAATTCCAAACTACCTGCATCATGGTTCTTCAATTTTCTTGAATTTAATCTTTGTAGAATGACTTTACTCAAGATAATCCACTAGAAATTGAACTTCAAACATGGACACTGAAGATCGCACTCTCTACCACCGAGTTCTAGCAATACTTCACATGAATTAGAATTTTCATGTTTATTCCTATCTCACTTCTACTCGCTTGTGATAACTAGGCCTCATATTCCATCTTCTGTTCATCTGATCTCTAACATGCCACTCTTCTTTTGAACATCTTCTTACAGAGTTTTTTTTTTCACACATGCCATAACCATGAAACCCCCAAACATGAATATTTCATACGCTTACACAATTCCTCTTACTTCCACTTGACTATATTTAGATGAACCTATGCCACATGCTTTATGATTCTTTGTACGTATGAAACCATCATATCTGAGAGATTCTCCAGAACATGCCACCTACTCCATCTCAACAAATGTTGATCGATGTAACCCTAGATCCAAAGTCCCGAATCAACACTAGGTATCAAAAAACACTTATCCAAAAATCTCAATCATCCCTTTAGCTATCGGATTTTGGAACCTTTGAAAAATATCCTCCCAAAAACAGAACTTTTGGTCATTGTTGACTATCTTCGACTTGAACAGAACTTATGGAGACTTCACTAACACCTCCTTCCAGGGACACGAGTCATTTGTTACTTAAATTCAACCTTAAGAACAATCCCTATGCTTATTTTCATGGACTTATAGTTCAATAACATTTCATACATCTTATTTCTACATCCAAAAAATCTAAAAACCCTCTAGGAGTAGCAACACCAGAATCCTCTAAGATCCAGAGCTTCCACCATCATATTATCAAACCGTGCCTAACCCATACAACACTTTGTTTTGAAAACATGATCACCCATTTAATCTAGTAAATGTAAGGTATCTTCATCTTCCATCATAATTTTTTATAGTCTTCCAATAAGCTCTATAATCTCATCCAATGAACGAAACATTCCGCATAACTCTTGTAATCATTGGAATTTCAATATCTCAGCAACACCACTAATACTACCACCATATTCCAATGAATTTATTCTGGTAACTTGATAGACCACCTGACCATGAGAACCTAACAGTATTCAAACCAAGATCAAACTGTCACCTCAAGAAATGAAACATTCCCTAAGACACCTACTAGCCAGGAGGAATTTGATATCCTGGAATCCCTCTTGTACTACCATTGTATTCGAGTGAATTTCCTCTGAGACTTGATAAACCAATCCACCGAAAACTCTTACTACAATGCTCTATCACCAAGCACCACAACCAAGTGATGAATTCACTTGTTTCAATCATACATCAGAATGAGAACTCACTATGATACCACTTGTTGGGGATGAGGGAACTTTCACAATCAGTATAATCTTTCCCTTATAGTAATCCAGAGCAACAAAACTTCAACCATCAGAAGTACACCCAATTTGGATCATCCATCCCCCAAAACATCAAAGACCACAACTAGGAATAATGAGCACCCTATCCACTACATTGATCCATCCTCTAACATCTAGTTTCTTTCAATGCATAATCCTCCTTCCAATGATCATACGAGTGAGCAAGTTCACAACGAACAAACACATGCAAACACAAATTCAAACATAATACACATAAGGATTATGTGGTTCATAAATTGTTTCTTATATCCATAGGAGAGAAAAATATCTCTTTGATTCCAATGGAAATAGAAGTACATCTGAGTTACAAGGATTTCCATCTTCTGACAACCCTAATAAAACCACTAGAGGAAGTCACACAAATGCCTTTGAAGTTGCATCTTCTGGTGATTCTCTTCATGATCTTATAACTTTAGCACTTCAGCCTCTAAAACCATGACGTGCCTAGGTGTGATTATTATAGATCCACCTAAACCTTGAGTTAATCCCCCATAAACTCACTATTAGACCGTGTCAACATCATACTATACAGGTGGACCAATCCCACTACTTTATAGTGGTCTCAGCCGGTCATCCAGTCAGCACTGTCATCCGACATGTACAAGAAACCTCGACATGCAATTCTATCTTGTTGGTTTGACAACCTGAGTGGCATGGACCGACAAAGTCTGACTTAGGTCGGGTTGGGCTCGAGCTTGAGTTTGTGATTTATCAGGCCAGGCCTGGGCCTATGTAGGTAGGCTCACGGCCCAGGTCGGTTCGGCCTGACCCATTGGCTCATATAAAGCCAGACCCATAAAATACCACCCACTCTAAAAAAATATCTAGGAAAATATTGGTAGGGAGACTCGAATCCCCTACCAAAATCTTCCAAGGCTGTGTCTAGGCCAATTGGTCCAAGCGGTGCACCTAGTTTTAAATTACCAGACACTTGAATATATATAAATATCTAAATAAAATATTAATAAAAAATAAATTAAACACATCACCCACCCCACCCAAGTGTGCACGCTCCCTCTACCCCTCCTCACCCAGATGACGAACGCCCCCTAGCTGGCACACGCCCCCACCCCGATTTCTTGTTAACTTTTTTTTAAAAATAAAATAAAAATAAAATGGTTATATGATTTATTTAGAGGATGTTGGGGTGTGAACCCCCCACACGTAAGTGAGAAAAAATGATTATATGACCTTTTGACATTAAAAAAACAACAAAAAATGGGGTATTTAGATATAAATAACCCATACCCCTCATTTATTTTTACCTTTATTTACTCTAAATTATCCATTTCTTCCATCAGGCTACTGCCAATGCTATGCAATGCCATTATGGCTATTATTATACTTTTACAAGTCAGGCATGCATAGAAATATCAACTGTTTTTTTGCATCATATACTCAAATCATTATTTTATTTTTTTACTTTGATGTTTATAATTTGTTTTATTTTTTTAAATGGATCCTTGTCAATTTATTGATCCTAAGTTGATTGGTTCACCTATTGCTCATATTCCATATTCACCTATTGTTTTGTCTCATCATCCTCAAGTTTCATCATAGCCTAGGCCTCAAAATCAATCTAATGTTTGGGATCACTTTGAAAAATTTATGTTAATGAATATGAGGGTATAAGCACTTTAAAACAAAAATGAAAATATTGTGCTAAATTACTTAGTGGTTATTCTAATAGTGTCACTAACCACTTTAAAAGACATGATAATTCACATGTTATAAGCAATTAAATTGATATTAGAACACAAATTCAATTAGGAAGTAATAAATTAAGTAATTTTTCTTATGATCCTATATGAAAACTTGATATGATGACTGATTACATAATTAAAAAAACTACCTTTTAATTCTAGTAAAGGTCCATATTTTACTAATTTAGTTCAAGAAGCATTTATTCCTCAATATAAAATTTTTTCATGGAATAATATGAGATTTTTTTTACAAAAAATTAATAATATTGAATCAAATATTAGAAATATTTTTAAAGAATTAAATGGAAATGTTTATTTAACCTCTGATTTATGGAATTCTAATCAACATATTGAAAATCAATTCATTAATTGTTATTTTATTGATAATGATTGGAAATTATATAAAAAAATTATTTCATTAAAATTGGTTGAACTTCCATATACTAGTCATTCATTAAGAGTTTTATTAAGAGATCATGTTTCTGAATGAAGCTTTCAAAATAAATTATTTACTCTTACTATAGATAATGCATTATATTATAATAATACAGTGGAATATCTTACATCTGTATTACAATTTCCATGTGATGGACAAATATTTCATGTCCTTTGTTGCACTCATATTTTACATATGACTATTAAATATGGTTTATCTATTTATAAATATTAAATATATATTATTAGAAAATGCATCAGTATTATTAATATCTCAGTTAATTGTGTACATTTATAAAGAAGGATTTGTCAATAAGAAAATATAAAAGAATATAAATTACAATTAGATGTAGAAAATAGATGGAATTCCACGCATTATTTATTAATATTATATTTAAAGTAAAGAAAATATATAGATTTATTTTTTCAATCTACAATTGTATGTAAAGGGTTTAATATTCCTAATGAAAATGTTTGGGCTCAATTTAAATCATATAAATATTTTTTTTCATGCATTTGAAAAATCTACTTGATTGTTTTCACATGTATACACATTCCTACATCATCTTTAGTTTTACATGCTTTAACAGATTTAATGAATTTTTTAATAAAATATATGTCTTATGAATATTATATCCTCATTGTTACTTCCATGAAAGAAAAAATTGATAAATATTTTGAACCATTACCTATAATATTTGGAATGCCAATTATATTGGATCCAAGGTGTAAAGTTACTGGTTTGAAAACATTTTTAGAAATTATTTTTTATGATGAATCTTAATTTGATGGTATCTTTTATTTTTTAGAAAAATTATATAATGAATATAGAGTTATTACATTTATTGATATTAGTAGATGACCCAAAAAACCTACACATTCATCTTGTGATAGTGGAAGTATATGGGAAACTATAAAAAATAGGTGACTTTCTGAATCTTCTAGTGCATGCACATTCGAACTACAATGATATTTAGACTCACCGCCATTTGATAATGAATATGATTTTGATATTTTAAATTGGTGGAAAGATTATGAATCAAAATGGCTTGTACCAACACGAATTGCTCATGATGTTCTTAATGTTCCCATTTCTTCCATTACATTCGAGTATATTTTTAGTAGAGGTGGGAAAGTTATTAGGGATTATCATACACAACTTACACCAAACATTGTTGAAGTTCTTATAGTCACAAGGGATCATTTGTATGTACAAGATCAGTAATAAGAATTTATCAATGTTGATAACAAGCTTACATGTTGTTAAGACCTACCGAAGACACAACATTAGATGATTGATTTTTTTTATGTTTAAAGTAATGTTCTTTTGTAATTTATTTTTTATTAAATATATTTCTCTATTTTATTTATTTTTCTTATCATAAAAAATAGTGTAATTTCTTAATGTTTAATTATTATGTACTTTTTTCATCACAAATAATATATTTATTTGTTAAGAAATGTTTAAAATTTTTAGGTATAATATATATATATATATATTAACAATTTAAGATATTATAATATATATATGTATGTATGTGTATAGATATATATTAATGATTTAACATAATATATATATAATTTTATATCAATATTTTAAATATATATATAATAACTCATTATGTATATTATTTTTGAATATAACAAAAGCCTGCATGGGTTGGCCAGTGTCCCAGCCCGACCCGACGGTTCGGGCTAGCCTGATGCCATGCTTGGGCTAACTCATGGGATTCTTTGGGTTGGTCCGGCTCACACTGAATAGTGGCCCACAACCCAATTTTTGGGAGGGTAGGTTGGGCCGGGCCTGGGCTGGGCCGTGCCGAATTTATATGCTTAAGGAAACCCTCTGTTGGACCGTGCAACCTCTAATAGTTTGTAGCCTTCATTGAATCGACCACCAACTCCTGGAGACACTAGCCAAAGTTGGCATTTAGAGGTGATTTAAACCGTCACTAAATCATTTTGCGATGGTTTTGGAAAACCACCGTTAAATCGTGTGTCGGGAATCAATTAGCGATGGTTTTTCAAAATTGATACAGAAAGATTTAGCAGCGATTTTGATTTTTTTATTTTTTTTATTTTTAATTAATTAATTAATTAATTAATTTTCATAATTTATTTATTTATTTATTATTAGCATGCTCACGCACAAGCCCATGTCATATTACCATGCTCGTGCACATGCCTATGCCATATATAGAACATCTGCATTGGGTGAGATTTGAACCCCTTACATCTTGCTTATTCTCCAAAGACTTTACCACTCCAGCAAACTCTTCATGTGGTGAAAAAATAGAATTTAATATACTTATATATATATATATATTAATAAAAAAACAAATAGATACAAACTAAATAATTATTAATCAATAATGATTAATCAATAATGATTAATCAATAATGATTAATCAATAACGATTAATCAATAATCAATAATCAATAATCAGTAATTAATAATTAATAATTAATAATTAATAATTAATAATTAGTAATTAATAATAATAAATAATAAATAATAATAATAATAAATAAATAAATAAATAAATAATTAATTACTAAAATAAATAAATAAATAAATGAATAAATTAATTAATTATGAAAATAAATAAATAAACAAATAAATAAACAAATAAATTTATTAATTATGAAAATAAATAAATAAATAAATAAATAAATTATGTAAATAAATAATAAATAATAAATAATAAAAAAATAAAAAAATAAACAAAAAATTAATTAATTAATTACAAAAATAAATAAATAAATAAATTAACTAATTAAAAAAAATTAATTAATTAATTACGAAAAAATAAAAAAAAATAAAAAAAATAAAAAAAATAAATAAAAAATAATAAAAAATAATAAATAAAGAAACAAATTAATCAATTAATTAATTATAAAAATAAATAAATAAATAAATAAATAAATTATGAAAATAAAAAAAATTAAAAAATTAAAAATTAATTAATTATGAAAATAAAAAATAAAAAATAAAAAATAAAAAATAAAAAATAAAAAATAAAAAATAAAAAAAATAAATAAATAAAAAATGATAAATAATAAATAATAAATAATAAATAATAAATAATAAATAATAAATAATAAATGGATATAAATATCTATAAATATATATATATATAACAAAATTTACACAGATATATATAAAGACACATTTATATTACAAAAATATATATAAACACATTGAAATATATAATTATGTGTGTGTATATATATATATTAGGTGCTTGGGGGTACAATTACATTAAACACACACACACCACACACACACCACACACACAGGCCAGAAAGGCAGAGCATAGCCCCTCCATGGGGACAACCCACCCATCAGGCCTTATTTATTCAATACATGGCCCGTAGGCCTAGTGGACATGAAAGCCCATTATATGGCTCTGAAAGCCCAATTTTTTGACCCAAAGGCCCCCGGTGAATAATGCTGCTACAATACCCAGACTACTACAATGTTACTGCCACTAGAGTGCCACCGTTCAACAGTTCCACCACTGCTATAATACACTATAGTACTGTTACAATAACCTATGCTAAATGGGTTTTGAATCCCCATTTTTGAAGTAGTATTACAGGGTGCTTACCACTAAGCCAAGCCCCAACTACATATAAATAAATATATATATAAACAGAAGTAAATATAAATATCTCTCTCTATATATTTACTCATATATGATATAAAAATATATTAACATAAATATGTATCAATATTTACACAGATATTCATAAATTCAGATAAACAAATATATATAATTAATAATAAATTACTAAAAGAGGATAAAACACAATAATTGCAACACCATCAAATCAATAGGAATATAAACCAATGGAATAAAATCATAAATGACATAAAAAGCACATGAAGACACTCTTAAATAAAGATGAAATCTCATCGAATGTGTATGATATATATATACACTTAAATTTATTTAAATATATTATATATTAATATTCATTTACATATATTAGAATATAATTATAAATATAAATATATATATATGTTTATCAATACACACACATATGTATATATAAAAATTATTTATATATGTGTATATATATACACATTCATATAGTTTTACTGTAAATTCATTTATATACTATATTTAATGATAATGGTATATTTATATAAAAATACATTTATATAATATTTATACACATAAATATTTACACATATATGTATTTATTTACATATATTAGAAAATACACATAAATATAATTTTATTATTGAGCCACACATATTTATATATAAACATTACATGTATAGGTATATATATACATATTAATGAATTTTTATAAGGTAAATAAAGTCAAAAATTATTTATTTTATATGAAATGAATAATAAATATTTATTTCCATATTATTTATATGTTTAAAAATACATTTGTATGTAAATATGTATTTATACAAGTGATTTATTATTAGTAAATACAAGAAAAACTACATATATATAATTATAAATAAAACTACATTGTGAAAACTGAAAAAATTTCAAAACCATATTATCAATACGAATGAAATCCTTGGGAATAAATTCAGTCCCCACTGAAAAAGGGCAAAAAGACCCCCATAAATGAAGTTGAAAATCCATCGAATGTTAAAAAATTGGGGTACCCTGACTAAAAACTCAGTTCTGGAGGCCTTTTGAGCCTTGTGCCTCAAAAAATATGACAAAGGTTTACCTGTGTCACCGGGGGTATATAGCTCGTCACAGACTTCAATTTGATATGTGGTAGAGCCCAAACAGACACCCAGATAAAAAGTTATGGTCGTTTGAAGTTTGAGTTTGATTTATAACTTTTCTTGAAACTATACTAAATTTTATTCTTTTAATTATTATGAAATTTAAATCTAATTTGGTTTTAGATCATTTCATAAGCTTCGATTTGACTGGTTGTGGAGCTAAAACTGACCCATGGATCAAAAGTTATGGTTATTTGATGTAGAATTCTAATTTTCAACTTATTTAAGATTTGTTTTCACTTTAAAATTATTATTAACTAATAATTATAAATATTTATTAATTGAAACATTACAAATAATTAAAATTATAAATACTAAACTATATATTATAGTAAATAATAAATAATAATTAACAAATAATATTTTTTTTAAATTTTCTTTCCTTCATTTTTTGCGGCGGTTTAGGAAAAAACCGCCACTATTTCATGGAAGTTTTCAAAACCACCGCTAAAATGATATTTTCCTATAGTGATAATAGTGTATGTCATACATTCACTCTACACCGATGACTTTGAAAAAAAATTTATTGGCCACATCCATGAGGAAAGCTTCCACACCCTACCATAAGTGGTTTCACGTAAGTCAAGAACCTCTACACTTTGCATCACTTGCTCTAAACTTTCTTCAACTACCTGAAGATGACCATTCCATTTGCTTCACTTCATCCTATGGATCCATGATAAACTTCTGAGTATGGTTATTGGAAGATCATTCTCAACATTCCCACACCTGGGATCCACTGTGCTCCATCCACCGAACTCATCCATCCAGCTGTTGCCACTACATCTGGTGAACTCACACCATAAAGCATGCTTCCACTAACCTAACACCTGAGGCCCCTATCAAACTTCCATTCAACTTACGTTACTACTTTCGGTGAACTTGTTAGAGTTGGTGTCCTAGAACCAATTTTTTTTACTTTGATTACATGAATATTTAATTTATTAAATATTAAATTCTTATTACATATTGTTCATTGTTCTACATGACCATAATATTATAATATCCCAGAGTATTAGTCACATTGATAAGGTCATGGAAGTTCCCCATTATTATGAGAACCCTAAAATTCCATGACAATATTCTTAATTTAGTTCTACGACTGGATAACAAACTATGTTGGGACACATAGTATATAGATCGTTAGGTGTGAGTATTCATAAGTAGATGAGACTTCTTCTCATGAAGTTTGCACTTGGTAATCTTCAAGACAGAAGATTATGAGAATATAATCACCAGTATGAATTCTACATGTTTTGGTGTCATCAAGCATTCCTATCTTCAAGCATGTGTAATGGTCCTTAGACTTTTAAGATTATCATTAATATGTGTCATGACTCACACACTTATATTTTCCAACGAAAACCGTCACGCAATATGTTGGAGGGAAGTAGGGTACATTGGGTGCATCACGAATAACATGTTATTAATGGATAAGTCAAGAAAGGATATGTCCCTTCCATATTTATGGAATTTTATATCTCGAAACTTTGATTGAAATAGAACCGTTGCCCTAAATTCCATGGCCATGGTGTAATGATGAGTTTATTTCAGGTAGTCAAATAATGATGTATCAAAAATATAGGTTGATGAAAATATCATGCAACCTGCTTGATGAGATATTATTACAAATGGATTATATTACATAGTGAGCGTTCGTATGTGGTCATTATCATTGTGACTTAAAGTTATTTTTCTTGGGTTCCTTGACCCGTTTCTATATAGTAATCTTGGACTTTAGACAATCCCACCTAATTCCAATGAGAAAAAAATTCCAGAGGGTCACACACCAAGTGTTTCTAGTGGTTCTCAGTTAAATTCTATTTGAATTTAATTAATGGAATAAATATTATTCTCAAGATCGAGGAATACTTTTATTCAAGTTAAAATGACCGTATAAATTAAATAAATATTTATTCACCGAATTTTGAATAAAATATATTTATTTATTTTATTGAACATTTAATAAATATTTATTTACTAGTTTGTGAATAAAATATTTATTTAATAGAATAGAATATTTATTCAGGTTTTCAATAAATGCAAGAGGATTTCAAACTAACTGAGACCGTGTCTAGTGGTGAAATAATTATTTACAAGATAGTAAATATTATTTATCCATTTTATGCAAGTTGGTGCACCACCAAATAATAATATTGTTTTTATTATTAGAGGGCATGAGATTTCATTAATGGTTCCATTTTGTGCATGATTGGAACAACACAAAATAATAATACTATTATTATTATTATGTGTCATGGGATTTCATTAATGGTTATAATTGTATTTAATGGATGTTATGTAATTAAATATTGTAACTGGAATCTCACCTCTATCAATAGACATATACGTCTATTGTGCGGGTACATGAAAATCCAATTCCAAGTCAGGAATATAGAATTGTTAAGCATAATGAATTCTCTCTCGACTCCTCTGATCTCTCCCTCTCAAGAATGAGAAGCCCAAGGGAGAAGTTCTTTAAGACCGAAGAATGAACAATCAAGAACGATCAACACAAGACATTCAATTCACCACGCTAGCACTCGGAGATTGAGTGGCATTGTTTGGAGACCATCAGAGCACATTTGGATCACTGCCAGAGTGATTATACCCTTAGATACTCCCAAGCGCAACGAATGCAATCCAAAAGGGCCATTTTTGACAACCAGCAATCTTCAGTGAGGAAAGTACTTACGTCTAGGTAATTAATTTCTTCAGATCTTAATTAAATTAATTATAAACATGATATGCAAGATCCTCTCTCTCAGTTCCAATGATTTATTTCTTTGTATATTTACTTGATCCAATCCATGGATACTAGCATTTATTGCTATATTGATCCCGGATTGATCATCGGTTATGGAAAAAGAAATGTTGGGCCCACCCAACCACATGCTTCTGCTGCGCCCAAAATTAGCAACTGGTATCAGAGTGAGCATATCATTATTTATGATTATTTAATAATCATTGGTTATTTACGATTTTATAATTTAGTATTTTAATTCAAGTTTGATTATTCTTTAAATATGAATTATGAGATCTTTTCTTCCTCCTTTGTTTCTCACAGATCTTACAAAAATGATTAATTTTTGGATTAAAATTAAATATATGAACTCATCCGGAGGTGCCAAGGATTATGTCTAGGTAACCTATCAGTACACACTATGTAATAGGAAATACATGTTGTGTAGTTGTGTTCAATGCATTAGGATCAATTCGCCAAATTACTCAACCCGTGTGCATTAATGACATGTGGTGTAGTTAATTCTCACACCGCGTGTTGACCGAGACATACTGGAACATGGTAAGCTAGAATAAACACCATGTAGCCCACTAGACATGATGTGTGGTCCCTTTAGGGTTAGGTTTGGGTCGTGTATCTCATACACATCTTAGCTGACCGATGACCATGTAACCTGGAGTTAACACGGCATGTGACCCACTGGACACACCGTGTACTCTGAAATTTCTAAATTACAACTCACACGATGAGTCCCTAGGTGTGTACTTTGGATAGACAGTGAAGGTAGTACATGCTGTGTAGCTGGAGCTACATTCCATGTACTTATTACCAAATTATGTAGAATTAAAACATTAATATCTGAATAATGTTCAGATCTACATGTCATGTATAAGTCTTATTACAGGTTGTTACTTTGTGCATTGAATCATAACACGTGGATGAAAAAATTATGTGATTTGTGTAATCATCCATGAAGTACATGTTGTGATAGTAGGCATTAAATTGTGTATGTCATGTGTCACAAGAGTAAAACAATATACAAATATAATACATGTTGGGTAGATTCAGACGAGTATTCACCATGTCACCTACAAGGTATATTTATGTACAAGGTTAATTTTAAATTAATTAATTTATTTTTTTAAAAATTATTATGGATGAGAATCTCAAATAAATTCAAAAAAGGATTAAGATAAAAGGATTGATTAATTAAAGATGATAATTAATCGATTCGAGCGTTAATTATCTTAAATAATAATGATTAAAGAATTGAATGCCAGTTTTATTAAATGCATAATTTGTTGCATGTATGTGGATGATCATGAGATGGACCAGACCTTTGTATGTGATTGGTTTCCTTTTAATTTATTATTAAATTAAATTATTGGCTTGCACGCCATCTCTCCTCATTAGTATGTAGGGAATGCATGCCCACAATTTATTTTATGTAAACCCCCTTTTACCCCCAACCTGCATGTGAGTAAGAGAATATGTATTGGATGGAAATCCCAAGCTAGTGGAGTTAGTTAAAGTTAAGGAGCCAAGGAAAAACCAATCCAAGGAAATATAAAGGTGGACAGGTGGAAATATGTAAACACGAACCTCAATTTAGTTCAAGGTGTTTCTCCACTAGGTCAATAGTTAGTTCATCAATCGCTAGATAAACTAACCATTAGAATAATCTCATGATCATACCCTTCATTTAATTTTTGTGAGTTTCATGATTATTTCATTATGGATGTGTTTTCATGATCACATAAATGAATGAATTAATATGAAAAGACGTAATTTAAATAAAATTTATTATGCATAAATGTTTTATCTAAACATGGTAAATTAATTAATTAAGAATCCATTTAATATTAACAAGAAATTTAAGGGATAAAACAAGACAAAAATTTATGCATAATGAAACAAAATCCCTTAACTAAATATTAAGTCGGACTAAGCCTTCTGTTAATTGATTAAGATAAAGACTCAATAAAAATATGTGTTTTACCAACCCTTTTTGGGACACTTAATTTTATAAAATAAGTTATTATGAAAGTTTCGGGTTGACTTAACCATTTTTCATCAAGAGGAGTATCCCTTTCTAGACTTGGTGTGATTTAGAGGCAAGTGTTGAGAAAATCCAAGTTAGGATTTATGGATTGGGGAGTCCACTCAACGGATCAAGGAGCTACAAACCCACAGTTGAAAAAGAACTACCTACCTAAATACCTTAAAATATATTGTCCAACCCTTGTTGGGGTTATAATAAGGGGAATGCATATCCTTGCCACTAGAATGTCCTAGAAACTAGACATTCCAAGTTCAATTGTGAGGGATATTGGGACTTGATAAAATAGTGGGAGATTTAATGAAATTTAATTTATTTCTCATAAAATTTTAATTAATAAAAGTACTAATAATATGATATTTCAATTGTAGAATAACAATGAAAATCTCATCCTACGAATTATCCTTGTGATCAATACTAGATAAAGACAACATCCTCACTGGAAGTAACTTCCAGGAATGGTTTAAACACCTTCGGGTTATTCTAAGCCATGAACAGAAGTCTTATGTACTAGAGTGCTCATTGCCTGATCTGCCTAACCAAGAGGCAAGTGATGAAGAGTTCCTAGTCTAAGAGAAACATATTAATGACATGGTCTATGTTCAATATTTGATGCTTTCATCGATGTCTAGTGAACTCATGAAGTATCACAAAAACATGGATGCATATAGAATGCTTGAACACCTCCATGGTCTTTACTAGGAGAGAGCTAGATAGGAATGGTTTGAGATTTATAAGGCACTCTTTTAGAGTAATCTTGGAGAGGGTGCCTCATATGGGGCTCACATAGTCAAGCTCATTAGCTACATTGAGAGCTTGGAAGTTCTAGGGTTTAAACTCTCTGAATAACTAGGCACTGATCTCATTCTTGAATCATTCCTTATGAGCTTCTCCAGTTTTTTTGTGAATTTTAATATTAACAACATCGATAAGTCTCTACCAAATATTCTTATCCTACTTATCCAAGTAGATAAATATATGAAACGTGACAAGCATTTTTTCCTTATGGTGAACAAAAGGAAATGGAAGGCAAAGAGAATAAATCCCAAAGCTTCTTCATTCCTTTCCAAGAAAAGGAATATAAAAGGGTAGGCAAGGGAATATGAAGATATGTGTTTCTCATGTGGCATGAAGGGAAAATGGAAGAAAAACTGTACCCAACCAAAGAAGTAAGGGGAAGCTTTAGGTGCATTTGTTATCAAGTGAAATTTATCTGTTTCTAAAAATTGTGTATTAAATACAACTTGTAGTGCTCACATATGTATTCAAATATAGGAATAGATTCGAAAAAAATTAACTGAGGGGAGGTAGATCTATGAGCATCCAACGGAACTAGACTTTTTGTTGTAGCTATCGGGGACTACCACCTCACATTGACAACTGATATGATCTTGGTTTTAAAGGGTTGTTATTATGTGCCTTTTGTGACCAAAAACACTATTTTTGTATCCATACTAGATACATACAAAACTAGAAAAGGGCTATTTCCATGGTTCAAAACCATGGTAATAGGTCCCAAAACCGTGGTCGTAGCCTATGACTATGGTTTTTCCCAACTATAGGTGATATCACTATGGCATTAGGGTATGGCCTATTTCCATGATTTTATAAACCATGGTAATAAGCCTCAAAATTATCCACTATGGTAGTTGAACTATAGACACGGTTTAAGCCGTGGCTATAGGTGTTATTTCCATGGTGGAAAACCATAGCTATAGCCTCAGTAAACCATGGAAATAGCCTAAAAAAATATGTGTCCGACATGTTTTGATCCCCACACCTCCACTTTCTGTATCAGTGACCATACCACTACACCGCAGAACACTTTTTGTATATATATATATTATGATATATATACTAATAAAAAACATGGAAATAGCCTCAAAACCATGACAATATATCTTCCTGCCATTTTTTGGGTAGGAAAATTCTTTCCCCATGGAAGCTCGGGAGACCTATAACCATAGTTTTAAAAAACCATGGCTATAGCCCTTGAAAAAAATGGCCTATATCCATGGTTTTGAAAACCGTGTCTATAGGTGTGGGCTATAGCCATAGTTTTTAAAACTATGTCTCTAGCCCACAAAAAACTGACCTATAGCCACAGTTTTAAAATGTGGCTATAGGCCACATAACCGTGGCCGTAGTCACCTATAGCCATGGTTTTAAAATCATGGATATAGGTATATGGTAGTATCCTATTTTTCTAGTTGTGATATGGATTTGTTTTCAAGTTTTGAAATGAATGTTTCTTCTTTTATAAAGATAGCATTTGTTATGGCATGGTAAATTTACATAATGGTCTTTATGTGTTTGATTACATGAACCAAGTAATGGAAATCGATAATGAAGTTACTTCACATGACTCATACCACACCCAACTTTGGCATCACCATCCATGTCATGTAAATGGGAAACACTTGACAAAATTACATCAAGATGGATATTTATATTATTTTGAACTAAAACCACTTGGTGTTTATCACGCATGTTTACAAGGTAAAATGATCAAATCCCCATTTAGTGGGAAATGTGAAAGGTCTAAAGAGATTCTTGAATTAGTTCATACCGATGTGTGTGGACCATTTCTAGTTAAATAAAGGGGTGGGTACTCATACTTCATAACTTTTACTGATGATTTTATTAGATATGAATATATTTATATAATGAGGTATAAGTCAGATTATTTTGATAAATTCAAGGAATACAAGAATGAAGTTGATAACAAAATTGGTAAGAAGATTAAGAAACTTTGCTCAGACCGAGATGGAGAGTATCTTAATCAAGATTTCATTAATTACTTACAGGAGTATGGGATCCTATCCCAACTCACTCCTCCTTAAACTCCTTAGTGGAATTATGTAATAAAAATGAGGAACCACACCTTTTTGGACATGGTGAGATCAATGATGAGTCATACAAGTCTTCCATTATCCTTTTGGGGATATGTGTTACAAACAGTTGCACACATACTAAACCAAGTACCAACTAAATCGATAAATGGTATTCCATATGAGTTTTAGAGTGGAAGAAAATCCATGTTATCAAATTTACATGTGTGGGGAAGCAAAGTGTTTGTTAAGGCATTTTCAAGTAACAAACTTGAACCTCGAGGCACAAAGTGTACCTTTATAGGATACTACAAGGAAACAATGGGATATTACCTATACAACCCACAGAAAAAAGGTTATAGTAGAAATACATTCCATATTTCTTGAGAGGGAGCACATCTCCAAAAGTGATAGTGGTAGTTAGATAGACTTCGATGAAGTCAAGGATCAAGGCACACAAGAGTTGGTACATGAGTAGATTCCACAAATCCCCATGGAAGAAGAATCTATTTCAGAGACACAAGAACTATGTAAGAGTACAAGAGAGGTTATAGAATTTTAATGATACAATTTTCTAGTTACCAAGGATGGTGAATAATTATTAGTTGATAATAATGATCCTCTAACCTACAAGGAAGTAGTCAGTGGCACTGATGTTTCCAAGTGGAAAGAAGCCATGAATTATGAAATGGATTACATATACCAAAACCAAATCTGGATTTTGGTAGATACTTCATTAGATGTAATTAATGTTGGTTGCAAATGGGTATTTAAGAATAAACTGGACATAGAAGGATAAGTTGGTACCAATAAGGCGTGACTGGTTTCAAAAGGGTTTAAATAGCGTCAAGGTATTTACTACGATGAAACATTTTAACCAATTGCAATGCTGAAATCCATCAGAATTCTCCAATCCATTACCACTTACCATGACTATGAGATTTGGAAAATGGATATCAAAATAGCCTTCCTTAACAAGGACCTTCAGAAAGGTGTCTACATGACACAACCTGAAGGTTTTGTGACTCCAAAGGATGCCTATAAGATATGAAAATTGAAAAAATCCATTTATGGATTAAATAAATAATCCAGGTCATATAAAATTCATTTTGATGAATCCATAATAGAATTTAGTTTTATAAAGAATGAATATGATCCTTGTGTCTACAAAAAATTTAGTGTGAGTGCAATCATTTTCTTAATAGTATATGTTGATGACATATTACTTATTAGAAATGAAATACCAACCTTACAGTATATTAAGGAATAGTTGAATAAATACTTCTCTATAAAGGATTTGGGTGAGGAAACATATAGTCTTGGGATCAAGATCCATCGTGATAGATCCAAGAGGTTTCTCGGCCTAAGTCAAAGTACATAAATTAATAAGATACAGAAGAGATTTAGTATAGAAAAATCCAAGAGGGGATTGTTGCTAACATCACATGATATTCATCTTTCTAAGAAAATGTTTCCTCAGATGCATGAGGAAAGAAAGAGAATGGAAAGGATTCCATATGCATCAATGATTGGTTCAGTCATGTATGTTATGCTATGTACTAGGCTAGATGTCACCTATGCATTGAGTGTGGTAGGAAGATATCAAGATGATCCAGGCGATCACCATTGGATGAAAGTCAAGACTATTATTAATTATCTGAGGCATACTAAGGATATGTTCATGTTTTATGGAGGATATGAGGAACTACTCATCATAGGATATGTAGATTTTAGTTTATAGACTGATCAAGATGACATGATGTTACAAAAGAGATACATATTCACTTTTAATGGAGGTGTTGATAGTTGGAAGATCTCAAAGCAGGGTGTGTTCACAGATTCTACAACAGAGTATAAGTATATCACAGCTTCTGAGGTAGCTAAATAAGTAGTTTGGATGAGTAGCTTTATCCAAGATCTGGATGTGGTACCTAGTAGTAAATATCCCATCACAGTCTACTGTGATAATACTGTAGCGGTGTCTCTCGTAAAAGAGCCAAGGTCACATCAGCAGATGAAGCACATACTTCAGAAGTATCATCTCTTGAGGGATTTTTTTCAAAGAGGTGAATTTGTAGTGAGTAATATTTCCACAGAAGACAACATGGCAGACTCCTTGAATAAAGCCTTGACTCAACAAAAACATGATTATCATGTGAGGTCTGGTGAATTGAAAGTCATAGGAAGTTAGCTCTATTCCAAGTGGGAGTTCGTTAGAGTTGGTGTCCTAGAACCAACTGTTTTTACTTTTATTACATTAATATTTAATGTATGAAATATTAAATTCTTATTACATATTGTTCATTTTTATGCATGACCATAATATAATAATGTCCTAGAGTATCTGTCGCATTGATAAGGTCATGACAGTTCCCCACTACGATGAGAACCTTGAAATTCTATGTTAATATTCTTAATTTAGTTCTGCAGTTAGATAAGATACTATGATGGGACACATAGTATATAGACCGTCAAGTGAGAGTACTTGTAATTATATGAGATTTATTCTCATAAAGTTCGCACTTGGTAATCTCTAAGACATGAGATTATGAGAACAGACCCACCAATAGGAATTCCGCATGTTTTGGTGACATCAGATATTCCTATCTGTGAGTGTGTGTAATTGTCCTTACACTTTAAGATTATCATTAATGTGTGTCACGACTCAAACACTTATATTTTTGGATGAAAATTGTCATGCCATATGTTGGTGGGAAGTAGGGTATGTTGGGTGCATCAAAAATGACATGTTATTAATGGATAAGTTGAGAAAGGATTTGTCCCTTCCATATTTATGAAAGTTGATATCTTGGACCTTTGATTGAAATAGAACCGTCACCCTAAATTTCATGGACAAGGTGTAATGGAGAGTTTATTTAAGGTAGTCAAATAATGATGTATCAAGCATATAGGTTGATGACAACATCATGCAACCTGCTTGATGAGATATTTTGATAAAGAGATTATATTACACAGTGAGTGTTCGTATGTGGTTGTCATCGTTGCGACATAAAGTTCTTTCTCTTGGGTACCTTGACCCGTTTCTAGATAGTAATCTTGGACTTTAGGAAAACCTATCTAATGCCAATTATAAATAATCCTAAAGGGTCACACACTAAGTGTTTCTGGTGGTTCTCGATTAAATTCTATTTGTATTTAATTAATGGAATAACAATTATTATCAAGACCAAGGAATAATTTTATTCAAGTTAAAATGATTGTATAAATTAAATAAATATTTATTCACCAGATTGTGAATAAAATATATTTATTTATTTTATTGAATATTTAATAAATATTTATTTACTTGTTTGTGAATAAAATATTTATTTAAGAGAATAAAATATTTATTTGGGTGTTCAATAAATGAAAGATGATTTCAAATGGATGGAGACCATGTCTAGTGGTGAAATAATTATTTTCAAGATGGTAAATATTATTTATCCATTTTACTCAATTTGGCACACCAGAAAATAATAATACTATTATTATTATTAGGTGGCATGATATTTCATCAATTGTTCAATTTTTTGAAAGATTGGTACAAAACAAAATAATAATACTATTATTATTATTATGTGTCATGGGATTTCATTAATGGTTATAATTGTATTTAATGGATGTTATGTAATTAAATATTGTAACTGAGATCTCACCTCTATCAATAGAAGAATACGTCTATTGTTTGGGTACATGAAAATCCAATTCCAAGTTAGGAATATAGAATTGTTAAGTGCAATGAATTCTCTCTTGAATCCTCCTCTCTCTCTCTCTCAAGAATGAGAAGCCCAAGGGAGAAGTTCTTCAAGACTGAAGAACAAACAATCAAGAACGATCAACACAAGACATTCGGTTCACCGTGCTTGCACCCAAAGATCGAGTGGCGTTGCTCGGAGACCATCAGAGCATGTGTGGATCATTTCTAGAGGGATTCTACCCTTGTATCCACCCAAGCGCAATGAAGGCAATCTGAAAGGGACTAACTGAATGGCCCGAAGGCCTTATTTTTTATTGATTTTCTGATAACCCCCCTTTCAAGGGATGAGGGGGAACCCTTACAAGGCCCGTAGGCTTAGGAATTACATTTAACATTGGCTTGGCGACATTACATGACCCGTAGGTCTTAAAGAAATCATACAGACTATGACTACTTGAAACTGCTCATCCCCAACATCTGAATCATGATCAGCTCTTCACCTTTGCATGAATGTTCAACTAACATGTCAATGTGCAGGGGTGCATAGGCGCGGTACCGATGGAAAATCCCATAACCTCTCATTCTTCCAAAGTCCGTTTAGCCCTGCTCTGGTGAATATGCCCTGCCCTTTCCTCCTCTGGAGCGGTTCCTTGTAGCATCTGTTTGTGCAACTACAAATCTGGTGGCCCTGAGGGCCTTGAGGTAGTACAAAGGCCATGAGGTGGCCCGAAAGCCTTACTGACCCGAAGGCCTGGGTGGACCGAAGGCCTTAAGGACTCCAAGCCCAAACCGGTGGCCCAAGGTGAATAGTTCTGACTACTACAATACCGAACAATACCTGCTATAGTACCGAACAATACCTGCTACAGTAACTACTATAGTAACTACAATAGTAACTACTACAGTGCCTGCTACAGTGACTACTATAGTGCCAGATACAATACCGAAAGGGACATTTTGAACAACCAACGATCTTCAATAAAGAAAGTACCAAAGTCCAGGTAGTCAATTTCTTCAGATCTTAATTAAATTAATTATAAACATGATGTGAAAGATCATCTCTCTCGGTTCTGGTGATTTCTTTCTTTGTCTATTTCCTTGATCCAATACGTGGATACTGGAATTTATCATCTTATTGATCCTGAATTGATCATTGGTTATGGAAAAAGAAATGTTGGGCCCACCCAAACATACGCTTACACTGTGCCTGGAACCAACAGAACTAACTTCAACTACTTGAATCCTGACTTTCATGGTGTTGGTGTGCTGTTTTCATCCAAGCTCCCCCAAGTGTTACATCTAGTGAATGAACATTTGAAGCTCTAACGCCTAACCAATAAAATAGTTTTCACATCAAAGCCCAATAATATCCCACTTGAGAATCTTTTTCACAGTTTGATTCTAACATTATGAGCTTTATTTTGATTAAAACAATTAATCAAAATAAAATAATATGTTTTAAATATTAATAATTATTATTATCTAAAATATAACACACACATATATATAGTATGTATATATATATATAGTGTGTGTATTAAATTTTATTGGAATTATATATTTAAAATAGAATGTTATAAAGACCATTTTTTTATTTATATACATGATATAAATTTAAATAAATATAAAGGAAGTTAATTATTATTGAATGGTTGATATTTGTTCAACTAAGTCAACGATTAATGGATATATGAAATTCATTCAAATTGATATACTATATTAATTGTATTAACTATTGAAATTAAATGTTTTAATTGTCATGGCTCAAATCCTTAGCTTGGGAATCCTATAAAAGGAGGGCCAAGGGGATCATTATACCATGATCATTAGAAAGTAAATCACATTCCCTATGATCATCTCCATCATTAAGAAAATTTTATCCCTCACCATTATTTGTGATATTATTGTTTTTAAGAAATGAAGAACAAATAATAAAGACCACCTTTCTACTGAGAGATAAAATCATCATTTTCTCATTATTAAGGGATATGGATCATTCTTGATGAGTGAATCAATGATAAAAAATCCTCCTTTTCTCACTATAAGTTTTTATTTTATTTTTATCTATTGTTTTAGTTTTCGTACGGTCTTGGTGTTGAAATTATTTTAATATTTATAATGTATAAATGAAACTTAGAGAACATATATAATTATTATAGTAATATCAATTTCATACCAGTTTAAAAATAAAAAAGCTACTATTATTTTTATGAATGTTTTATATTTAAAACGATTATTTTAAAATTAATTATTGAGAACATTTTATTTACAATAATAAGAATTTTATTTTGATGGGAGGTAAAAGGGTTGTATAAAACATTTATTAAAAATTTATTAGTTTATTTTATTCTAATTATTTAGTTAAATAATAATTTTAAAATGTGTGTCAGGTCCATTTGTGACATGTTTTATTTATGAAATTAAATGTTTTTTTAACCCGGGGTCAACTATATTGATATATTTTAAAAATATTAAATGTTAAATTTTATATTTTTAATATTATTTGTTAAAATTTAATTAATGTGTAAATTTATTGTATTTAGCACATGTATTTTGTACAATAATTTATTTAAAATTTAATTCCCTGAATATAGGATGACACCACACTTCCCATACTTCACTTTCTGTTAAGGTTCCCATCTTCCTTGCTTGGTGTCCACATCTACATGGATCGACTTCCTACTCACCGATCCTTCATCTCTGGCCTCCAACTTCCAAGAAGCTATGATGCCTTTGTGCCCAGGTTGCATTGAGGTTGAGGACTGATCTAACTGAGCCTAGTGGTCCTCGCAGGGTGTGGTTGGGGGTTTTTGGGTTTCCTGCTACTATAGAGAGCTTTAGATCGTTGAGGTGTGTTGGCGGATGAACCCTTGTGCTCATGGTTTCAACATCATTCCTCCTTCAATGATGCATCACTACAGACCTCAAAATTTCCGCTTCAGCCTCCTCAACTCTTCTCACTTGGTAATGGTGTTTGACACTGCGATATGGTGTCTCTTCTCGAATCAACAGTCCCATGATTTCACATTTAGTAGCTCTATCGACATACCTCCACTATCTTTCACCCTCCTTCAACGACTCTTTATGGGTATCTATTATCTGAATTTTACCTTTTCGTGACCTTGCTCGGTCCTGTTCTGGAGGCGTTGTCTTTCATGAGGTGTTTTTACCTTTTTCTTTTCCCCTCGTATGGTTCCATTTGTCTTTAGTCCTCCTTTGAAAGTTTTTATGGTTTTTTTGATTTTTTAACTGTGCCTAGGTCAATTTTTTTTCAAAACTCTGTTGGAAATGCGGTAGGGCCCTGCCACCTTTCAGCAAAAAATACTCATTTTAAATATACTTTTTTTATATTTAAAATTTTGATTTTAATTTTATTTTGTTTTGTATACATATATATAAATAAAACAACAATTTTCAAAAAAATTATCTACTATTTAATATCTAGCATTACTGTCATTAAAGCATTCTAGAATTCTAACAGAAACCCTTTCCCAGGACTCCCTTTTATAAGAGGGTTTCTCTAAAAATCATTCTGCATTTCTGATGTGGGATTCGGGTTATCCTTTTCCCACACAGAATTAATAATATATTATTATTAATCATTTTTAATTAATTAATTAATACTATTAATTATTATTTAATAATATTATTAGAGAAATAATTAATTTCTAAATAGTTAATAATAAATAACAGGTTTTAATTAATTAGAAATTAAATAATATATAATTAATAAAAAATAATCTTTATAATAACTAAATAATAAATAATAAATATATAATGTATTATTATTATTATTAATTAGCAACTAAAGAATAATTTTAAATATTTATTAGAAATTAATTTTTTCTAGAAATTAATATATTTAAATAGTAAATAATATTATTTAAATAATATTATTTATTAATTAATATTACTTACTAACAATTATTTAATTAAATAATAATAATAATTAATTATTAATAATAACCAATTAACAATTAGTAACTAATTAATTAAATAATACGATTTACAATTTAATATTATTAATTTCTAATAAATATTAATTACTAATTAATAATAATTACTAATAAATATTTAAAATTATTATTTTAATTATTAAAAATAAAAATATAATTATTAATTATTAATAAATTAGTAATTAAGCAATATTTAATTATTAAAAAATAATACTTACAAATTAACTAATTAATTATTTATAAATTATTAATTTATTAATAAATATTATTAACTATTTTTATCCAATTACTAATAAATATTTAAAATTATCATTTAGTTAATAAATATTAATAATAATGATTAAATTATTAAATTACTAATTGTTAATTAATTATTATTATATTAGTGTTAATTAATTAACTAATTGTTACTAATAAATAATAATTAATAATAAATATTAATTAAATAATATGATTTAATATTTAATAATATTAATTTCTCATAAATATTAATTACTAACTAATGTTAATTACTAATAAATATTTAAAATTATTATTTAGTAACTAATTATTAAAAATACTAATATAATTATTAATTATTAGTTAATTAGTAATTATACAATATGTAATTACTTACTAATAATATTAAGTAAAAATTAACTAATTAATTAATTATAAATTAATAATTATTAATAATAATTATTATAAAATTACTAATAAATATTTAAAAATATTATTTAGTTACTAAATATTATTAATAATGATTAAATTACTAAAATAGTAATTATTAATTAATTATTATTAAATTATTATTAATATTTAATTAAATAATTATTGGTAATTAATATTAATTAGTAAATAATATTAATTAAATAATATCATTTACTATTTAAAAATATTAATTTCTAATAAACATTAATTACAAATCAATATTTAAAATTATTCTTTAGTTAATAATTAATAATAATAAAAATATACATTATACATTTATTATTTATTATTTAGTTGTTGTTAATATTATTTTTTATTAATTATATATTATTTAATTTCTAATTAATTAAAACCTAGTATTTATTATTTACTATTTAGAAATTAATTTTTTTTATTAATATTATTAAATACTAATTAATAGTATTAATTAATATTGTTTAAAATATTGTTAATATAAATTAGTTAATTATTAATATTTAGTAGCAAACATTAAGAGTTAATTAATATTTATTAGTAATTAATATTTGTTATTAATTGATTAAAAATGATTAATAATAATATATTATTAATTTTTCATAGGAAAGGGAGAACCTGAATCCCCAATCAGAAATGCATAAAGATTTTCAGGGCAAACCCTCTTATAAAATAGATCCCTAGATGAGGGTTTCTGTCAGAATTCTAGACTACTTTAATGACAGCAATGCTGAATATTAAATAACAGATAAATTCCGTTGAAAATTTTTATTACATATATATAATAAAACAAAAAAATAAAATTAAAAAATTTAAATATACAAAAAAGTATATTTAAAATAAGTAAATTTTTTGGTTAAAAGGCGGTAGGGCCTCTACCGCCTTTCGACTTAACCGAAAGGCGGCAGGACCCGTGTCGCCTTTTTGACACAGTTTTGAAATTTTTTATGACCTAGACATATTTAAAAGAAAATAAAAAAACCCATAAAAAAACTCCCTCCTTTTACCTTCTGTCTTGCTCCTTCATGTACAACCCCTTTCTGGTCAGGCTTGTAACCTTCCATAGGAGTTTTAGATTGTGTTGGTAGCTCATGTAGAGGCGTATCCTATTCATGAGGTTATTTCAGTGATCGACATCTATTTTAGCATACTTTATCCTCATTGCTACCTTGTTTCAGCGCTGCTAGCTTCTCTAGCCTCTTCGGATCCCCCAATGTCCTCCAGTGTGGACGCAGTCATAGGTGATGGTGCGCAGTCCCAAGGTGTAGTGACGGGATGGGTGTCATGGGTTTTGTGTTGCATAGGATCTATAGTCTAATTGAGGTAGTTGGCGTGGGGTGGGTCGGGTCTTGGGCCTATTCACAACCGACACTCCCATGTGTTATTGTGGGTTCTCCCCCATCCCATTAAAAATAGGGATTCCCTTATACTCTTATTTTTATTGGAGGATCATGTAAGGTTCTCCCTCAACCAATTTTAAAAGGGTTTATTTTAAAATACAAAAAAGAAGATAAAAAAATCCACGGTGTTTAACATTCTTTATAACGTGTTTTTCAAAATATCATGGAAACTTTAAATACACTTAATGTATCTATTAATTAGGATCACTATGCATTTAATATAATAATGAATAAAGGATTTTAAATGTCAAAAGGGAATAATCCACCACATTAATTACTCCTTTTGAATTTAATTTATGCCTTTATTGTATTTATGATATTTGAATTTTTGCTTTTAAATTTTAAAATGTCCATAACTTTCCTACCACAAGGAGTTACGAGGCCCACAAATAATTAAATCAAAGATCATTTCGAGAAGAAATTATAAAATTAATTAAATAAAAACTAAATTAATTAATAATCATTAATCAATTTGAAAAGTTTTTATTTAATCCAATAATCAAAACAATTATTAAACATGAAAAGATTCATTTTTATAAATTTATACCAATAATTTTGGTATTCATCATGATAACTTTTACTCGCGAGACACTGGATAAGTAGGGATTTTTTCGGACTCTTTGACCACATGATTTAATGTCTTGTATTCACTCTACTAGCTTTTCTTGGGGGATTGTGGGGTGTACCTATTAATATATCAATATAAATGTCATTTGGAATGATGATATACATTGGATGTGTCATACCCATTATCACGAACCTCCTTCTTCAAGATGGAGAAAGAGAGGTAATGTGCCATTACCTTCCTTCTTCAAGAGGAAGAAACAAAGATACTGAACCATAACCTTCCTTCTTCAAGATAAAAGAGGGATAATGACCCCCTGAGTCCCACCTCTAGCATGCCCTAGGGTGGTGACTAGCACCAAGGATATGTATATATTTTCAAAAAGATGGGAGGCATTGCCCTTTTTAAAGAAAAAAAGATCGGAAGATAAGATGGTCCATATGAAAACAACTCCAAGTACTATATACAAAAGAAAACCAAAATCCATCCCACATGCATGTTTTAAATAAAACTATTAAAAATACAATAAAAACTCCAAAGTAGCAAATACAAATCTAATTAGTGACACAGAAACTGTCCCAACATTCAAGCTAGTAAGGTCCAGCACAATCTACATAGTCCTCCTGGAAACTTGAAAATAGTTTATATACGTAGGGTGAGCATACAAGTATACTTTGTAGGGAAAATCCAATGTATCTCTTGCACAAGTGGGATAAGCATAATAATTCCCCTGTGAGAAAACAATAGAACCCAATAGCACCTAACAAGGTATACTAGCCACCCCAACCTCACCAAGTCACACTCACCAAGTAACACAAGTCAAGTAGAGTAGTATAGTAAGAATATTGATGATTTGGGTACCCTGCACCACTTCCCACTGGTTAACTACTTTTACCCTAACTACAAACATCCTAGTTCTTCCACCTCTTCCACAAGCCCCACATCACAACCTACCCACACACACATGGGCCTTAGATCTAGTCCCACAACTTAGGAAAATGAATCTCACCACATCCCGCCCATAGAAACCTGGGCCACAACCGCACCTCATCACGAAGACACTTGGGAAAGCACAACTCACCTGCAGACACCTAGGCCTCACAACCATACCACAACCTGCCTAAAGAGTCTTGGGCTACCAATGCCTAGAAGAGGGTGTGGTTAAGAGACAGTAACCAACCATCCATCCTCCCATTATGATGTTGGGAAAAGACACCCCCCCATGAAGATGGGGGTGTTAGGCACATAGTTCTCAACTAGGGTGAGGTGCGTATAGAAATCATAAGGAAATACATGTATATATATAATACCAAGCACTCAACCCAACCTATGGGTTTTCAAAACAAACAACCAGCCTGCAAAACCACCTTTGCTGCTACCTCTAGATACACAACCATGTGACCAGCCACAACTCAATTCATAACCCCACCCAATTTATTTAACCAATTATCATTATTTATTAATAAATTCATATGTTCATTCCATCACCATTCAGGAAAATACCAAGCATGAAGGAAAAAAATAAATAGTTTTTAGAAGGTGAGGAGTCAAAAATCACCTCCTATAACAATTTGCACAGGAAAATCCACACAGAGGGATGAAAACCATAGTAAAGCAACTCACTTCATATTTATGATCTGTTTAACACCCATTCATGCCATAAAAAATCAATATTGAGAAACTCTGGGTGAATTACCCGTATTAAGTAACACCATCCTTTTTCAAACTGATCTCACCCAATCCATTACATAACAAAAAATCTCCCAACTTGAGATTCTATTACACCAACTGAACCAACCCATGCACAACCGTACCCCCAAAAACAGCACCACACAACCATACAAGACATAAATTCCAGATATTAACAATTCATCCATTCTTTAATTCCACTTTTTAGTTTAGGGGTATTCATAGAACAAGTTCTATCCTAGGGAATAAATTTATTTAACCAAATTTACATGGTTAATCAATTTCACATATGCACATTCGTCCAAAATAAGATTAACAACAAGAATTCACAATCCATCACAAGTGTGAAAACAAATACCAACAACGACCATGATTTTTATAAGGTATACATCCCATAAAATTCACATTATGGATCAAAATAATAGTAAAGCATAAGCATGAGTCTCTTTCCCCAGCCCCTGTTTATTATTTTTCAAACAGGTTCGATTATATTCATTAAGTTGTGATTAAACTGTATTCACAAGGAGACATTTGTACACCCACCCCACATGATACAAAATTAAAAGAGAGATGAAGGGATCCCTACTTGGAAGAATAGATGATTGACACTTCCTCCTTGCACCAAAACAGGGGGTGCACAAGTAGTAGAAGAACTCCAAGGAAACACAATCCAAGGCCACACCACAAATGTAAAAATCTTCGGGGAAGAAAGGTTATGGGGATGTCTGGTATCAAGGGTAAAGTGAAGTGTACAAGGAAGAAAGGATCTCAGCTTTAGAAGGTCTGGATCCTATATCAACAAAGGAAATGGTTTTAAAATCCATTAAAGCCAGATCATGATCAAGACCATGAATTTTGACTTTTTAAAAGCCTCCTGAGCATTAGTAATTTAAAGATATATTTTATATCACTTGAAATGGCTTCAAAACTACTTAAATATGGCTTTAAACTCATTTTATGACAATTAAAATGTTAAATGGGTGAAACTGGGAAAAACCAGAAATTTGACAAACTGTCGAAAATGAATCACTGTTGGGTGAGTGATCGGTGCGAGCTACCGGTGGCGAGTCACCATTAGGTGAGTCACTGGTGCGAGGCACCATTTGGTGAGTCACCATTCGATGAGATACCATTCAATGAGTCATCATTCGATGAGCTACCATTTGTAAAGTCACCGTTTGGTGAGCTACCATTTGGTGAGTCATCGTTTGGTGAGATACTGTTCAATGAGTCACCATTCGGTGAGCTACCGGTGGGTGAATCACCATTGGATGACTCACTGGTGCAAGGCACCATTGGAATACACCTTTATGAGTCACTGTCAGTGACCTACTGTCAGGGACCTACTATTAAGAGTCACCAGTGTGAGTCACCAATCCTGAGTCAGTGGTCCCAAATCACTGGTTCAGACTCAATGGTCCTGACCCATTGTTGGAAAACTGGAAAAATTGGAAAACTCTTGAAAAGAGCCATCGTGACCTCCCAGAATACCTCACACACTAGATTTTCACAAATTAATGGAAGGGGTCTGATCCATTACATCATATACCTCTCAAACTATTCTCATCCTCGAGAATTTAAAACCAATCTCAGGAGAAAGATGGGTCTAAAAAACAACCCCATGAGATACCTCTCAAGAATCCTTCTATACTTGAAACACCATTATGATTTCAACACCTTAATGTCCAATGATAAACCACCCTGTGTTTTTCGAAATCTAGAGTGAAACCTCAACATCCAAGAACACCTCCTCTGATATCTACTACCCCAACCGATCACAAAACACACCACACAAGAAAAAAAACCATACTTTCCAAACACATGAATCATGGAATTCCTTCCTCCATGTCAAGATACTATTTTCTCTGGGAAAAACTGATTTTCCCACACAGGTTTAATCGTATCTCAATTAATGCACCTTAATTAGGAATCAAGTCCTCCCATTTTCACATGTCAGTACTTCATCACACATTACAGAACAAGGAAAAAACTCATCTCATAGAAAACAGGGTTCAAGAATTACATTAAAAATAAAAACATAACAAGGAAAAACTCAAAACAACTTTGGTTATTGGTCACACATCTGAGCTTCTTGCTTCCAAGTACTCTCCTCTAGGCCACCATGTCTCTACAAAACACGAACCAAAGGAATGGTCTACCCAAGAAGAACCTTCTCTCGACGATATGGGATCTTTACTGGCTATTCCACATACATCATGTCCTAATCAATATCTTACTCTCCCCAGTCAATGATGTGAGAGTCATCATGTAGATACTGACAAAGTTGGAAGATGTGAAAGATGTCATTGATCCTCTCCAACCCTGGTGGCAGCACCAACTGGAACTCACCCCAACACCTCAAAGGGTTCGATGAACCTAGGAGAAATCTTACTCCCTCTGTCGAACCTACGATGCCCATGTCGAGGGGAAACTTTCAAGAAAACGTGTTCCCTAACCTCAAACTCCAAGGGCCTCCTACTATGATTGGAATACAACTTTTACTGATCATGTGTTGCTTTCATCCTCTCATAGACATTCTAAAACTTCTCCATCATGATCTGCACCACCTTGGGACCAAGAACAACTATCTCCCTAACCACTATCTAGCATAAGGGTGAACAACACAGTATTTCATATAAAGATTCAAATAGAGACATACCAATGTAATAGTGATAGCTATTGTTTTAAGAAAAATCTACCAAGGTAAATTGTCGCACCTCAGATCTTCTTAAGTCCAAGATGCACGCCCGCAACATATCCTCCAATGTTTGGATGGTTTTCTCTGTCTTCCTATCTTTCTAAGGGTGGAAGGTAGTGACGAGGCATAACTAAGTTCCAAAATCATGTTGCAATACCCTACAAACTCATGAGTTAAACCATGCATCCTGATCTAAGATGATGGATCTCAGAACTCCATGCAGCCACACCACCTCATCCACATATCTCTTGGACAAGGCATCCACTATGCCCAACTCCTTAATCGCTATGAAGTGGGATGATTTTGTCAACTGATCCACCACTACCCAGATAGCATTATAGCCTCCCTGAGCCCTGGGTAACCCTATGACGAAATCCATCGATATGTAATCCCACTTCCACTCAGGAACATCTAAGGGATGCAACAAACCACCAGGGACATGGTGCTTCGCCTTCACCAGCTGGCATAATAGGCACTTTTCCACTAACTCTTCCACTACTCGATTCATCCTAGGCCACACAAAATATATCCTCAAGCCATGGTACATCTTGGAAACTCCTGGGTGTACTACTGAAGTTTATCTATGAAACTCACGGAGGACTCCCTCATACATCTCCACTGGAACAAATAACCTCCCATGGAACAACATCCGATTCTGACCATCCTATGACCATCCCTACAGAGCATCACCCTAGTCAAAGTGATCATGCATCATATATGCCTCTGGGTCTCCCCCCTGATACTCCTCTACCAACTTCATCAGAGAATATTGCACTATCATCTAAAATAGACAGCCTCTATCAACATCCATTTCTACATCTAGGTGCAAGGTGACCAACTCCTCCACCACCTTCCTAGAATCTGTAGATTTCCAAACTACCTTCTTCTACAACTTCCTTCTCAAGTTATCAACCATGAAATTATCATTTCCTAAGGTTTAAGAGATCTCAAAATCATATTACTAAAGAAACTCTATCCAACTCCACTGTCACAAGTTCAGATCTCATTGGAAAAAGATATACCTCAAGATCTTGTGATATGTGAAGACCACAAAGTGATCCCAAATGAGGTAATGCTACCACAAATTCAGTACAAACACAACCACTGCTAGCTCTAAATCATGTGTGTCATAGTTATGTTCATGGGGATGTAACTTTCTAGACCCATATGACATCACTCCTTGCTGCTGCATCAGCATGCATCCCAAGCCCATACAGGAAGTTCCAAAAAAGACCTCAAACATCACCCCTTCCACTAGAAACCAAAGCACTGGGGCACTGACCAAATTCCCCTTCAGATAGCTGAAAACTACCTAACACTTCTCACTCTACACAAAAATCCTAGTATTTCCTGGTCAAAGATATCAACAAAACTACAACTTGAGAGAAATCAGGTACAAATCTCTGGTAATAGCCCACTAAACTGAGAAAACTACAAACCTATACCACATTATTGTGTGATACCCAAGAAACAACTACCTTTAAATTTTATGGGTCCACTGATACACCCTTCTGATACACCACATGCCCAAGGAAGTGCACCTCTCGTATTCATAACTTACACTTGGAAAAATTCCCATAGAGCTGGTGGTGTTGAAGAACATCCAGGACAGTACTTAGATGCTTGGTATGATCCTCCTATAACTTTGAGTATATCAGGATGTCATCAATGAATACGATGATGAACTGGTCCAGAAATTCATGGAAAATGGATGTCATAAGCCCCGTGAACATGACTAGTGCATTCATAACACCAAATGACATAACCATGAACTTGAAGTGCCCATACATGCACCTGAAAGTAGTCTTTATGATATCACCCTCCTTCAACCTCAACTGGTGATATCCAGACCATAGATTGATATTAGAAAATAAAATTTATCCCCTCAATTAGTTGAAAAGATAATCTATCCTTGTAAGAGGGTAACAGTTCTTGATCACCACCTAATTCAACCTCTAGTAGTCTATGCACAACCTCAGACCACCATATTTCTTCTTTGTGAACAACACCAGAGCACCCCATGATGAAAAACTAGGCCAAATAAAGACCTTATTCATCAGGACATCAATCTGGATCTTCAACTCCCACAACTAAGAAGGTGCCATCTGATAAGGATCCATCGAAATCGGATAACCATAGGGCTGCAAATATATCCTAAACATGACGTCATGTCGAGGGGGTAGATTCATAACCTCATCGGGGGAAACATCCCTCCCCAATATCTCTAGGAATATCCACCATCTTAGCATCCACCAATTTCACTGACAACTTAGCCAACAAGGAAATAAGAGGCTCCACACGTAGACTACCCACTCGACAACTCCGCTCTCCAACAAAAGTCACACACTGGACATCTACGTCAAAAAATACATATCTCCTATGGAATCATTTGATAATAGAGTGAACATAATACAATTAGTCTATGATGAGAATAACATCATATGACTACATCTATAGAAAGAAGATATCCCCATAGGGCTGATGTGGCCCCATCATCAGTCTATATCCCTGATATACATCAAACAAGATAGTCCTGCCTTCAACCGGTGTACTCGACACTAGGGGAATGGAAAAAATCTCTATGTCTAGTCCCAGAGCATGGTCTAAACTAGGTGAAATAAAGGATTTCAAAGCTCCCGAATCAAACAAGGCACAAGCAAGGGTACTAAACAAACTGATCATACCTTGAATGATCTTTGGACCTGCTAGAACTGATACCTATGTGGCGTGTAACTGACCACACCCAAATCATCTTCCCCTATTCTAATTACTACCTCCCTGGCCGTTCCTGGGTAGACATACCTAAGGATCACCCTGAGGTCAGCCTCCACCTGCTCCATCTCTCCTCGGTGGAGTAGGAGCTTAAAGTCCCTACTACTGAAACAGTTTGGATGAAAACTGCTGCTGAGGAGGGTGCTGAACCTTCCCACCTCCACCATACTGAGCTTGAATGAATGTCAATAACTAACTCTAAATATGGCCATGGGATCCACACGTGAAACACCTCAGTCCCAAGTTCATGGGAAAAGCATGATGACCTGAAGGATGAAACAAAAATTGTGGAGTTCGATTACCTACTGGTTAAAACCTTAAAGGCCTTGACACCTGAGACCTACTACCAGTAGAATTTCCCTTAGAATAACCCTACTAGATCCCCTCTCATGGTAGACCTCCTTTCAAGCACATCCTCTCAACTACCTCCACCTTCTTCTGGACCTCCAAGTACGTTGGAAAGGTAAAGGGAGTAACCGCGTACTAGAGAGAAGGACAAATCCCCTCCTCTAGGCGTCTCACATGAGACTCCTCATCCGAAAAGAGATTTGGGAAAAAATAAAGGAGATCATTGAACTTGATCCCTAGCTACCATGTCGTCATACTCCCCTTCTATAGGGAGAGTAGCTCATATATCTTCTCATCCTTCATGGCTTAATAAAGGAATTCTTCTTGGAACTTATTGAAATTGACCTACAGAACATCAGTCACCTTTCTCTCCCCTAGGTACAACATCCACCACTAACACATAGCTCCCCACATCTGATTCACTTCCAAATGAACCCAGTACTCTGTCAGATACTAGATCAAACTAAAGGTGATCACAAGCTCCTCGATCCATCTCTCCATATCCATGTCTGAAACACTACCCTTGTAATTACCTAGATCCTACAGTTGGAAATAATGTAACGTTTTCTACCATTGGTCATCCTCCTCCACTGGATCAACCCTCTTTCGATCATCTAGATCAGTCTGTTGAGCCTCTACTTCATTTACTACATGCGGATGATGACCGAGTTCCATAGATGAAAAAGGTAAACAAGGAACTCCTAATACTGATTAGTATGAAATTTTATTTAAGATTAATTTAAATTACTTAACTTATTATTCATTTCAAATTCCCCAAAACACCTAATTAAAATAATAACACAAGTAATTATGATGCATGTAACTTTCCTAGGGTCTCTACCCTAAAATCAGCGTAGCCTCATGTGATCGTTCAGCAGGATTAGAGTCCTTTCATCGGATCACGGGGGGCCATAAAATCCTGTGTCCTAGCAGGTCTTCCCTAGTCCGTGTCACGCACAAAGATCACCTGACACTGCTGCCCTACCAACCCATGTAATTCTCACTATGCCTAACTCCAAACTCCATCCTATATATCAAAAATCACCTTTGATACCATTATGTCACAACCCTCCTTCTTCAAGATGGATAAAGGGAGGTAATGTGCCATGAAATTCCTTCTTTAAGATGAAGAAAGGAAGATAATGACCCACAAACTTCCTTATTCAAGATAAAAGAGGGATAATGACCCCTGGGTCCCACCTCCAGTAGGCCCTATGGTGGATACTAGCCCCAAGGGTATGTATATATTCTCAAAAAGATGGGAGGAATTACCCTTTTTAAAGAAAACAAGATCGGGAGATAAGATGGTCCATCCCAAAACAACTCCGAGTACTATATACAAAAGAAAAACAAAATCCACCCCACATGCACGTTTTAAATAAAACTGTTACAAATACAATAAAAACTTCAAAGTATATACCAAATAAAAATCTAAGAAGTGACACGATAATTGTCCCAACATCCAAGCTAGTAAGGTCCAACACGGTCCATGTAGTCCTCCTCGAAACCAGAAAACATTTTATATACATAGTTTGAGCATACAAGTATACTCAGTAGGGAAAATCCAAAGTCTCTCATGCATAAGTGGGAGAAGCATACTAATTCCCCTAAGAGAAAACAACAGAACCCAATAGAACCTAACAAGGTATACTAGAAACCCCAACCTCAAAAATCCACACTCACCAAGTAATGAAAGTCAAGTAGAGTAATATAGTAATCACATCGATGATTTGGGTACCCCCACACCACTTCCCACTGGTTATATAGAGAACCAAACTTTTCTTACATTACTATTACATCATTTTAAAGATAAAAAACATAATAGTATTACATGTATAGGATCCAATGGTTTAGTGTCTTGGGCAAACTAGGACCATACATAACAATTACAACATCGAGCATAAACTTTTTTGTTCATTTCTTCTACTCTAGCTTCTTATTGGCACTTGACCTATCCTTAGTACATGTAGCCACATGAAGATATACATAAAAATGGGTGAGATAGAAGCACAATAAGAGGATAGATAAGAACAATATAGCATGGGGTGAGCATATTCATAACATAGGCAAAGAATCATGAACATGAGAGGAAGCTTTAATAAGAGACTTGAAATGCGGCAATACATAAAAATGAAACATCATGTCTTAGTGGTTAACTACCACACATTCTTGTGAAAAAAGCTAAAATATTGTTCACACATCATTTCACATTTACTCCTGAGATTCATCACTTTACCCAATTCATTGGATCACTGTATAATTCCAGGCGCACCTGTCACATTTAAACATTCATATTGCACTATATAATTCCTGGTGCACCCGTCACATCATAACATTATCATTTATCATGCATGCCACAATGAACATATAACATAAATGAACATAATAAACCCATGAAAATAAATGGGTTTAATCTCATAAGAATACATTCATAAACATTTGGTTCCCAAAAGAATGAGGGAATAACATGCGTGTTACAAGAACCGTCAATCTTGAATGAGAAGTAAAAGGCGTGTTCTTGAAAGAAGAGTTCTTTTGGAAAACATTTGTTTTTTTTCATAAATACCAGTGACAAAAATTTATATCCCAGAAAATGAAAGAAAATGATGAACAAAATATTTTTAAGGAGTAACCATATCAAAAAGTATTGAAAGAGGGAGAACCCGAAGGATGAAAGTTGGGTTCGAGAATTTTCCCTTACCTTGTATCCGAACGCTTCCTTCTCTTTAATGTCCTGTATAATGACATTATATTCATTAATTAGAAATTAAAGAACATTTTATACCTTAATAGGGGTCATTTTAGTTTCATTATGTTATTTTATGGTCCTTTTGATGAGTTATAGAGTTTGAAAACATTGTTCGGGAATGTTTGTTTTTATGGTTTTCTTGAGAGTTTCACATGTATTCATGAATTGAAGATTGTGTAGAACATGGGTAAACATCCAGAACATATATTAAATGTTATTAATGATATTATAGAAGTTAAAATTATCTTAATATGAATTACATTTTATACCATGTGGATGAATCATTAGATAGTAATTTAATGATGATTGTTTGGGTTAATTTGGGCGGTTTTTCGACCACAATGAACTTGTTTTGTTTACTAATATAGTAATATGTACATAAGTTAGTTCCAGAACTTAAAATAGGACATAATACATATATAATATTCTGGTTCAACCATAAAAATGGTTTCATGACCAGATCTGTAGGTAGAAATGGAAAAGAAAAAATGTCGTTCTTGAAGGTGATAGACTAACACCTTACGAACAACATTTTCTTTTATAAAATAAAAGGAAGAGGAGAAGGGGGTTGGATGGTATAATATACCATTAGTATCATAACATTCCAATATATGTATGATACTGGATTCACCATACCATTTGGACAAAGATATGTTAGGATAGAATAATAAAAGGACTTAAAATTGAAAGGGAATTAAAGGAAAAAGGAAGAGAAATTACCTCTTGAATCCTCCTCTTGAGATCCTCCTTAAGGGGCCTAAGCTTGGTCTTTTGATGAGACCAGAGGCTTTTGGACGTGGGGGAAAAGATAGGGAAGATTCTTGGGCTGATTTTAGATAATTATTGAAGCTTTAGAGGTGTGTTTTGGCAAGGGGAGGTGGAGGGGTTATTTATACATGAGGAGGGAGGTGTTTTTAGTATAAAATATTAAATAAAATAATATATCAAAAGTTTGACTTGTAATAGTAGTTTTTGACATACTAAATAATATATTAATATAATATAATTCGTTTTAGGCTTTAAATCATCTTTATAATTCAAATTCATTAATTTATTAAAAGGAAAGTGAAAGAAAGAGAAAAAGACACTTTAAGAAATCACCTTTTGACTTTAGGCTTTGGAAAGTTCTTTTTAGGTTTGAAAATTGAGTTTATTGTATTTTAAGGAACCATTTATGAAATTTAATATAATTTGGCCAAAACTGAAGTTATATAATGTTTGTGTCATCATTACATCATTAATGATGCAATTTAGGATACACTGGTTATGTGAAAAACTGTATTTTTTACTATTCACTTGAAAATTGAAGTATTTCAGAAAAATCCAAAAAATTTACCCTAACCATTTTTTGACGTGTAGAATCCAAAAATGAATTCCATTTTTCAAAAATAATGTTCTAGATATGATTAATTTAATATTTAATTAAAATCATAATTTACTTGAAAAGTACAGTTTTTAAAATTAAAACTGATATTATAATGCTTTCAAAAATTACGTAGGGTCTTATAAAATTATCTAAAAACTAGAAGAAATAGATTTTATAATTTATGAACACATTTTAAGAAAATAAATATTATTTTAAATTAATTAATTAATTATTTATAACTTACAAAAATACCAAAACGTTTACTATGGTCAAATTGTCACTTTCTAAGATGCCTAAATTTTATTTAATTATTCATGGGTAAGGTTACTCTTATTTGGACGATGTACTATTCATAAGGTTTGTACTAATATTCATAAGGGTAGGTTACTATTCATAGGGGCAGGTTACTATTCATAGGGGTAGGTTACTATTCACCAAAAATTAAGTTTTTCTTATTGGACCCCAAAAATCATCTTGAACACAACTGTGTATGATAGATTTTTGAAATTCCAAACAAAGAAGTGACAAACTTATGTTTAAAGGTCACTTAGAACTTAGTAGTTCATTATGTTGTGTTTCCATGTGATTTTATCACATATTTTTAAGAAGGGAATTTCCATTGAAACACTTTGGGTCGTTACAGGTTAACTGCTCATGCCCTAACAAAAAACGTCATGGTGCTTCCACCTCTTCCACAATCCCCACATCACAACCTACCCAAACATACCTGTGCCTAAGATCTAGTCCCACAACCAGAGAAAATGAAACTCACCACATCTCACCTGCAAACACCAGGGCCACAACCACATCACATCCCGCCCGCAAACACCTGTGCCACAACCACACCTCATCTCGAAGACACTTGGGAAAGAAAAACTCTCCCGCAGACACTTGGACCTCACAACCATATCATAACTTGCCTGAAGAGTCTTGGGATAAGAATGCCTAGAAGAGGGAGTAGGGAGGAGACAATAACTAACCATCCATCCTCCCACCAAGATGTTGGGAAAAGACACCCTCCCCCATGATGATGTGGGGTGTTCATCACATAGTGCTCAACTAGAGTGGGGTGAATATAGAAATCACAAGGAAATACATGTATATATATAACACCAAGAACTCAACCCAACATTTGGTTTTTCAAAACAAACAACTATCCCACAAAAATGACTTTGCTGCTACCTCTAGATGCACAACCACATGACTAGCCACAACTCAATTCATAACTCCATCCAATTCGTTTAACCAATTATCATTCTTTATTAAGAAATTCATTTGTTCATTCCATCACCAATCGAGAAACTACCAAGCATGAAGGACAACAAGCAACAATTTTCAGAAGGTGAGGAGTCACAAATAACCTCCCGTAACAAGTCAAACATCAAAATACACACAGAGGAAAACCACAGTAAAGTAACTCACTTCATATTTTCGCTCTGTTTAACACCCATTCATGGCATAAAAAACTGATCATGAGAAACTCTGGGTGAATTATCCATATGAAGTAACACCATTCTTCTTCAAACTGACCCTACCCAATTCATTCCACAACCAATAATCTCCCAACTCCATTACACCACCTAAAAACCCCATGCATAGTCATACCCTCAACAATAACACTATAAAACCATACAAGACATAGATTCTAGATCTTAAAAAGTCATCTATTCTTTAATTTCACTTTTTAGTTCAGGGGTTATCACATTACAAGTTCGATCCTAGGGAATCCATTTATTTAACCGAATTTACGTGGTTAATCAATTTCACATATACACAACCATCCAACATAAGATCAACATCAATAATTGAAAAGCCATCACAAGTGCACAAACAAAGACCACCAACGACAATAATTTTCACAAGTCACACAACCCATAAAATTCACAACATGGATCAAAATAACAGTAACTCATAAGTATGCGTCACTTTCCTGGGCCCCTGTTTATTATTTTTAATAGGTTCTATTATCTTCATTTAGTTAGGATTCAACTGTATTCACAAGGAGAAATTCGTACACCCACCTCGCATGATACAAAATTAAAAGTGAGATGAAGGGATCCCTACTTGGAAGAACAGACAATCAACCCTTCCTCCTTATGCCCAAATAGGGGGTGCTCAAGTAATAGAAGAAATCTATGGAAACATGATCCAAATGACACAAAAAAAATGTAAAATTCTTTGGGGAATAAAGGTTCTGGGGATATATGGTATCAAGGGTAAATGGAAACATACAAGGAAGAAAGGATCTCAACTTTAGAAGGGCTAGATCCTATATCAACGGAGGAAACGGTTTTAAAATCCATTAAAGCTGGAGAGTGACCAAGACCATGTTTTTTGACTATTTAAAAGCCTCCCAAGTGTTAGGAATTTAAAGATATATTTTATATCCCTTGAAACGTCTTTGAAACCACTTAAATATGGCTTTAAACTCATTTTATGTCAATTAAAATGTTAAAGGGGAAAAACTAGAAAAACTAAGAAAAAGTGGAAATTTGAAAAACTATTGGAAATGAATCACCATTGGGTGAGTCACCAGTGTGAGCTACTAGTGGTGAGTCACTGTTTGATGAGTCATCGGTGCGAGGCACCATTCGGTGAGCTACCATTCGACGAGTCACCGTTCGGTGAACTACCATTCAGTGAGTCATCATTCGATGAGCTACCGTTCAGTGAGCTACCATTCGGTGAATCACTATTTGGTGAGATACCATTCAGTGAGTCACCATTCAGTGAGCTACCAGTGGACAACTCACTATTTGATGACTCATCGGTGTGAGACACTGTTGGAATCCACCTTCGCGAGTCACTGTCAGCGACCTACCATCAGGGACCTACCATTGAGAGTCACCAGTGCGAGTCACCGGTATTGAGTCACCAGTCCCAACTCATCGGTCCCAACTCACCAGTATTGACTCGTCATTGGAAAACTGTAAAAACTAGAAAACGCTTGAAAAGAGCCACTGTAACATCCCAGAACACCTCACACATTGAATTTTCACAAAGTAATAGACCAGAGGGGTCTGGGCCATTACATTCATGATGTCATTTTTAGATACTAAATGTATTATTTAATTGTTTTTATCTTTATCAATCCTTTTTAGGTGTTTTTAGTTTGAAATTTCAAGAAAATAGGAAACAAACACATGAACACAGTTGGTGCACAATTAGTACTAATCGCGTGGCAAACCATGTGAAATCTACAGGTTGGGTGATAGAGCTGATTTTCATAGTTGATTCAAAATTTATTTAATTGTGCAGACAAAATATTAAAGTTACCATGTGAAGACAAATCCACCCACATAGTTGGTGTATGTTTTGGAAAACCATGGAGCCAAACCGTGTGGTCTGGCTAGAAAATTAAAAACTCAAAATCACTATTCTACCATTGGTCGATTTTAACCCTCCCACCACTCATTTCTCCCCCAATTGACCCCATACCCTCTTCACACACAAGACACCCTCCTCATCTCCTCTTTCTTAGATTCCAGGCAATTTTTATTCAATAATATTCAATAAAAACTCTTGGTAAGTCCCTTATGTAATGAACCGGCTCGGTCTGACCCGACTTGTCACCCAACCCTTTTTGCCACTAGGCCTGAAGGGTATTCTCGATCCCCATGAGATGGAAAATAGCATCTCAACATCAAATAAAACACATTTGGGAATTATTTTAGACTCATATCAAAGTGAACAAATAGAAAAGATATTTTATATAAAGTATGGCATGGGTTGTCCATACTTTGGGCATCCACGCAACATCAGTAAACATAAGCACAGTAAATAACAAATCCAAACTAGTCACAACCAACTATAATGATTTAATCCATTTTCATAAACATGAAATAACATAAAAAATAATTACATCTGAATCACATAAATAAAATACAATTAAATAAGAATCAAACATACACTAGGCCATGTTGGATGATAACATATCCTAAACCAAAACAAAATAAAAGAACCAACATCACTAGGTATACTTCATGCAACCCTAGGTTTCTTACCACATCCCCATTCACCCATCTACAACCAAGCAAGAGGTGATCAAGCCCAAAGGTAAAACCTGGAATTTGTACACAAAGCGGGAGCTACACATAGACACACAAATGTACATGTAGGGTGTGAGGTAACAGGACTAATAGGATCTCACTAAGTAATCTATGCAATTTCTTTCATAAATCAATTCATACACACTAGTTTGAAATACCATTAGAAAATAGGTTTTTCAAATATAAGAACATGAAAACCAATATTAAGACATGATCATTTTATAAACTTTACTCTTTTTTCAATTTAAATAAAAGAATCACTTTAAAAGCATTTTCCTAATACCAATCCATTTTTATCCAAAACACCCATTTTTAAACCACTTTGAAAACTCAAAAATAAGAGCCTTTAATTCAAAATGCTTTTCCCAAAAATCTTTGAAAACCATTTAAGAGAGAAGAGACCAAACACAATGAATGAGAGCACAATCAAATGAACACCCACACATAACATTAAGTAAATAAACAATGAATATGGTTCCATAAATCAACATGATCAAGTAGATACAAACAAGAATAATGAATGAAATCCCCTACATGAGAGTACCTATGAAGTAAAAAGAGCCATGGGTTACACTCTATGATTTAACTAGAAAGATATAGGACCTAGTTCTCAGATTCACTAGGCCCATATGCGTCTCCTAACAAGATGTCCCATCCAGAATTTCTCCTAGGAAGTGTCATGGACCAGTCAATTCCATCCCCTAGGAGGCTGCAACTCTCCTTAGGCACTAGCCATTTTTCACACACTGGACTAGTACAACATTCATCCAGAACTTATATTAGCCACCCCAGGTCCCCATGACGTCAATATAGTGGAGATAAGCAATCAAATAAGAAAAAATGTATCAAAATAATACAATCAATATATCTTGGCTCATCTATAACTCCCTCATAAGAAACAACCCCTTTATTCAATATCCAAACACTATATAATCAAAACACCAACCATTAAGGGAATGAAAATAAACAAAAATGGGGAATTATGAGGGTCTCACATATCTCACAAGGATTTATTTTAAAAGTCACAAACATGAATCCCTAATAAATGTGTGGTTTGGGACACTGATATCTTTTTTCATTTCACAAGTTCCACTTTAAATATCCTATATAAATCCCTTAAAACCATACACACACCATTTATATTTTAAACACCCCCTTTTTAAAACATAAATTTTCTTATAAAGAGCTATTGGGGCATTTTAACAAAGGTCTTGGCGTGACTAAACATTTATTCAAAGAAACATTTGAAATTCATAATAAGAATCTTTTATTCCATGATAAAAGTCCATGGAAACAATTTAGAAACACCACAAAAATATCACATATAACCATGCTTTCAATAAAAAGAAATTTATAAAATTCAATCACCCTATGAATTGAAATAAAAATCAATTTCACAGAAACACCTAACTCAAAGAGGTGAAATTAATCCATAATAAACTGGAACATGTTTCTTTTGATGATAAACACCTAAATAAGGAAGAAGAAGGTGTCTATAGGACCTATACATAAAAATCCCCAACATTAGGTCCACCTGAACCCTAAATAGCCCAACAAAATTCCTAGAGTTCATAGGGGAAGTTGGAACCAAGTGGAAAGAGTAAATAAAGAGAGAAAGAGAGGTTTAGAGGGTGATTACCTTGGAAACCAAGCTCGAAAATGGAAAGAATCCATGGGGAATTCTATGGAAGTAGAGAGGAACAAGGAGGAGTCATACGTAGGGGAGGCCAAGTCAAGTGGGAGGAGGACAGGGATCTATAGACTAAAAATTAGAGGAATGAAATTTATGGATTTCAAAATTTTTAAATACTCTGCGAAGTGAATGGGTTGGTTGCGCGGTTAGGGGTAACCATGCGGGCTTCCCCTTACACACCAATCGAGCTGTACGATCCCCTAGGAAGCTCCACATGGTTGGATAAAACATGTGCCAATAGTGAAAATAACCATTATCACCATGGAAACACCCCTCATGCGGTTTCCATACGGTTACTCCTAACCATGCGGGCTAACCATGCAATATCTTGAAAAACTCAAAAAATTTAAATTTCAAGCCTGAAAATTACCGAAACTTAAAATAGATCAAAATAAGATGTAATAACATAAAATAACTAACTACAGTAACATGCGGGTGTTACAATTATCCCCACCATGCTACTTTATACTACGGGAAAGAAAGATTTTTGCGACGGGCTATTTGCGACGGGAATTAATCCCGTCACAAATAGTCTGTCCCAGAGGTTATTTGCGATGGGGGATTCTACCCGTTGCAAATACTTGGTTATTTGCGACGGGATTTGGGGTCCCGTCGCAAAAGGTTTGGCGCGGTTTGCACGACAAACCGCGGGAAGGTTATTTGCACCGGGAGGTATTCCCCCATCGTAAATAATGCGTCAGTCTGCGAGTATTTGCGACGGGTCCCGTAACAAATACCCTACGGGGGTATATAGGTTTTTGCGACGGGATGTTCTCCCGTCGCAAATAGTGTGTCGGTTGGTCTCTTTTGCGATGGGTCCCGTCGCAGATACTCTTTTAACCACCGACTGTAATTAATGCGTGCGAATGTTTTTGCGACAGGACCCATCGCAAAATATACTATTTGTGACGGGCAGCCCGTCACAAATAGTCCCGTCGTAACTAATCTAACTTATATATACCCTCATCCGTTTTTCAAATCCACATCTCATTTCTTACTCTCTCTCTCTCTCTAAACTCAATTTTCAGAGAGAAATTTTGGGTGAGTTAGTTTTTTTTCCACAAAAAAGTTGTGAAGCCATCTACATCAATAGAAGAACAAGTTTAAAGGTATTTATATTTTCTTTAATTTAGTATTTATTTAATTTTTTAATGTTAATTTTAATTATTTTTTATTAGTTGTAATTAAATTAGATTTAAATTGTTTTGTTATCAGTATTTATTTGTAATAATAAATTGAAATTATTAGTGTTAATTTTTAATAATTAGCAATAAATTGTAATAAATAGTAATAATTAGTAATAAATAGTAATAATTAGGAATAAATAGGAATAATTAGATAAATAGGAATAATTAGCAATAAATAGGAATAATTATCAATAAATAGGAATAATTAGCAATAAATAAGAATAATTAGTAATAAATAGGAATAATTAGCCACAAATAACAATAATTAGCAATAAATAGGAATACTTAGGAATAAATAGGAATAAATAGAAATAAATAGGAATAAATAGCAATAATTAGGAATAAATAGCAATAATTAGGAATAAATAGAAATAATTAGGAATAAATAGAAATAATTAGGAATAAATAGCAATAAATAGGAATAATTAACAATAATTAGGAATAATTAACAATAAATAGGAATAATTAGTAATAAATAGGAATAATTAGAAATAAATAGGAATAATTAGTAATAAATAAGAATACTAATAAATAGGAATAATTAGTAATAAATAGGAATAATTAGTAATAAATAGGAATAATTAGTAATAAATAGGAATAATTAGTAATAAATAGGAATAATTAGGAATAAATAGAAATAAATAGGAATAAATAGGTATAAATAGGAATAAATAGGAATAAATAGCAATAAATAGCAATAAATACCAATAATTAACAATAAATAGCAATAAATAGCAATAAATAGCAATAAATAGCAGTAAATAGCAATAATTAGCAATAATTAGCAATAAATAGAAATAATTAGCAATAATTAGCAATAATTAACAATAATTAGAAATAATTAACCGTAATTAGCAATAATTACTAATAAATAGCAATAATTAGCAATAATTAGCAATAATTAGTAATAAATAGCAATAATTAGCAATAAATAGCAATAATTAGCAATAAATAGCAATAAATAGCAATAATTAGCAATAAAGAGGAATAATTATCAATAAATAGCAATAAATAGCAATAAATAGCAATAAATAGCAATAATTAGCAATAAATAGCAATAAATAACAATAAATAGCAATAAATAGGAATAAATAGCAATAAATAGGAATAATTAGGAATAAATAGGAATAATTAGCAATAAATGGGAATAAGTAGCAATAATTAGTAATAAATAGAAACAATTTGGAATAAATAGCAATAATTTGGAATAATTAGCAACAATTTGGAATAATTAGGAATAATTAGTAATAAATAGAAATAATTAGTAATAATTAGCAATAATTAGTAATAAATAGGAAGAATTAGTAATAAATGGCAATAATTCCTAATAAATGGGAATAATTCCTAATAAATGGGAATAAATAGTAATAATTCATAATAAATAGGAATAATTCGCAATAAATAGGAATAATTCGCAATAAATAGGAATAATTCGCAATAAATAGGAATAATTCGCAATAATTTGGAATAATTCACAATAATTAGCAATAATTAGGAATAATTAGAAATAAATAGGAATAATTAAAAATAAATATGAATAACTAGAAATAAATAGGAATAATTAGAAATAATTAGCAATAATTGGAAATAATTAGCAATAAATAGGAATAATTAACAATAAATAGGAATAATTAGCAACAAATAGGAATAATTAGCACTAATTAGGAATAAATAGCAATAATTAGGAATAAATAGCAATAATTAGAAATAAATAGCAATAAATAGGAATAAATAGCAATAAATAGGAATAAATAGGAATAAATAGGAATAAATAGGAATAAATAGTAATAAATAGGAATAATTAGCAATAAATAGGAATAATTAACAATAAATAGCAATAAATAGCAATAAATAGTAACAATTAGAAATAAATAGTAATAATTAGCAATAAATAGTAATAATTCGCAATAAATAGTAATAATTAGCGACAAATAGTAATAATTAGCAATAAATATTAATAATTAGCAATAAATAGTAATAATTAGCAATAAATAGAAATAAATAGAAATAAATAGCAATAAATAGAAATAATTAGTAATAAATAGCAATAAATAAGAATAATTAGCAATAAATAAGAATAATTAGCAATAAATAGGAATAATTAGGAATAATTAGGAATAATTAGGAATAATTCGGAATAATTATTAATAATTATAAATAATTAGCAATAATTAGCAACAATTAGCAATAATTAGCAATAATTTGCAATAATCAGCAATAATTAGTAATAATTAGCAATAAATACAAATAAATAGGAATAAATAGGAATAAATAGGAATCAATAGGAATAAATATGAATAATTAGCAATAATTAGCAATAATTAAAAATAATTAGGAATAAATAGCAATAAATAGGAATAAATAACAATAATTGGGAATAAATAGGAATAATTAGGAATAATTATGAATAATTAGGAATAATTAGTAAAAATTAGTAAAAATTAGTAAAAATTAGTAATAATTAGTAATAAGTAGAAATAATTAGTAATAAGTAGAAATAATTAGGAATAATATAAATTATAATAAATTGTAATAACTTGTAATAACTTGGAATAATTTCTAGTGGATTGACGACACTCCTTTTGCTCGATGACTCTTCTTCTTTCAACTTTCACCGACTTAAAACATTATGAAAAGTATGATTCTACGTATGCATATCCAATCTTGTATGCATGAGTTTGAATATGCATTCGTAGGAACACATTTTTCATAATGTTTTCAGGCGGTGATAGTTTCAAGAAGATGATTCATCGATGAAAAGTGGAATTTTTTTTCCGACAGACCATTTACTTGCATCTTTCTCACACTAAAATAAAAATGAAGAATTTGCTCGGAGGTACGCTTATACATTCTCATATGCACGAGAATTAATATGCATACCTCTAAGAAGATTCTTCATTGTGATTTCAGTGTGAGAAAGATCCAAGTAAATGAGCTGTCGGACAAAAGAGTAGCCATCAATTCACTGAAAATTATGTCGCCCAAAATTAATGGTAATTATTAAGAAGTAGTTCTAATTTTTTATCTTCTTTTTTCATATAGTGTTTTTATAATTTCAAATTATTCAAAAACAGTGATGATTTTATATTTTGTAGAAAAATATGGAACAAGGAAATCAACATCAGTCATTATTAGATGATCGTGCTTGGATAAATCAGCACAGAAATCCAAACGGTCCTGGTTTAAATCCTGTATATAGTGAGGGTGTTGAAGCTTTATTATCATTTGCATCATCAAAACCATAATATTTATTAGAAGTCACAATTAAGTGTCCTTGTAAAAAATGTGCTCTTAGAACGTTTGACACATTTGAAAAGGCTGTGGGACATCTCTTGCAGTTTGGTTTTCAACCATATTATGTTTTTTGGTATCAAAATGGTGAACGTAGTTCCATAGAAGATACTAATAACTTGATTCCAGATCCATCACAGTTTCAAAATTTAGTACATGATGTTGCAGGTCCATCTGTTCAACAAACTAAAACTCAAGATGATATCGATTTAACTCCTGAGTTGGCACAATCTGAATTTTATGAGTTTTTAAGGTCTTCTGAGGATGCATTATATCCTGGTTGAAAGATAAGAAAATTAGAAGAAGTTGAAAAATTTATGGCTATTAAATCAGATAATACAATGTCAAAAAACTGTTTTGATCAGATATTTTATTTGGTTAAAACACTATTACCTGAAGGAAATGTGTTGCCTGCAAATTACTATGAGAGAAAGAGGTTGGTTAATAATCTGGGCCTTAGTTATCGGAAGATTCATGCATGTGAAAATGATTGCATCTTATATTCTGGTGAAAATGAGTCATTGGATAGTTGTCCCACATGTGGAAAATCAAGGTATAAAGAAGATTAACCAAGGAAGTTTGGATCGATTCCTGTAAAAAATTTGAGATATTTTCCCCTTACACCCAGGCTGCAATGTTTATTTATGTCTCAGAACACAGTGTCAATGATGTCATGGCACAAAACCAATATTTCAACTGATAAAAGCTTGAATCATCCATATGATGGTGATTCATGGAAACATTTTGACCGTCTTTATTCATCTTTTTCTTTAGAAGCCCGAAACATGCGATTGGGTATTTCTACTGATGGTTTTTGTCTGTTTGGTTCTTATGGTAGTCAGTATTCATGTTGGCCTATTTTTATAAATCCGTACAATTTACCTCAATGGATGTTGATGAAGGAGCCCTATATCTTTTTGACCTTATTAATCCCAGGACATCTAAAAAATAATATTGATGTTTATTTGAAACCATTGATTAATGAGTTAAATGCATTGTGGAGTAATGGTGTTAGTACATATGATGTTTCTGTGAAACAAAATTTCATATTAAAAGTTGCATTGATGTGGATGATTAGTGACTTTCCGACATATGACATGTTATCTGGATAGAGTACACATGGTCCGAAATCATGTCTTTACTATATGAAAGACAACAAAGCTTTTATGCTTGTCAATAGAAAAAAACCTTGCTATTTTGACTGTCATCACAGATTTCTTCCAACTGACCATCCTTTTCGAAGGAACAAATATCATTTCAGAAAAGGCATAATTGAAAGAGATGAACCTCCAAAAATGATCTTAGGTACAGAGTTAAAATCAGTTTTATTTTCATTACCTCCCATCACATTTGGGAAAACAGTAAACCAATAGAAAATTAATGGCTTTGGAAAAGAACATAATTGGATAAAATAGAGCATTTTTTGAGATCTTTCAAATTGGTCTGATTTATTGGTCCACCGCATGTTGGATGTCATGAATATTGAGAAGAACTATTTTGATAATTTATTTCATAAAGTTTTGGATACACCTTGTAAGACCAAAGATACTGTAAAATCATGATTAGATCTTGCCCAAATTTGTAGGTGACCAGAACTTGAGCTGTTTTAAAATGTCAGATCATAGAGGTTAATGAATCCAAAAGAAGATTATACACTTTCCAAAGAGAGTCGCTTATTATTTTGTCATTGGATTGCAGATTTGAGACTTCCTAATGGATATGCTTCCAATTTGGGAAGATGTGTTAAGAATGCTCATATTACCGGATTAAAAAGTCATGATTGTCGTGTTATAATGGAAAGACTTATACCGATTGGATTAAAAGGTTTGTTGAATTCTATGATTTGGGATTTGATAATAGAAAAATCATATTTTTTCGAGACATTTGTGCAACGACAATAGACTATGATGCACTAAGAAAACTGGAAGAAGATGTTGCTGTAATTATATGTAAACTAGAAAAAATCTTTCCGCCAGCTTTCTTTGACTCAATGGAACACATGATATTACATTTTCCACATGAAGCTAAATTTGGAGGTCCAATACAGTTTCGATGGATGTACCCATTCGAGAGATGAATGCAGAAATTGAAGAAAAAAGTACGCAACAAAGCATCAGTTGAAAGCTCAATTGCTGAAACTTATTTGCAAGAGGAAATTGCTTTTTTCTGCTCTCACTATTTTGAATCTGAATATCCCTCAAAACACAACCGTATAGGATGGAATAATAGAAATGTTAATAACTAAATGGAAAATCAATTATCAGTTTTTAATCAGCCAAATATTGGCTTCGGTGTAGTTCAAGAATGATGGATTTCAGATGAAGAACATCACGGAGCTCATACATATGTTCTGCTCAACTGTGAAGAAATAAAATCATTTGTACTATGAGTTCTTCTATCACTTATTATATAATTTATGTTACAGTATGTAAAATTATTTTATTTATAGGTTATATGATAATCATATCAAGAAAAAACTTCCACAAATTACAACAGCTGCTCTTGAAGAACACAGACAAATTATTTTTCTCTTAATGGTTTCAAAAATTGGTAACATAAATTATTAATGGTTTAATATCAATTTAGTTTACTATTTATTATATTTATAATTGTTTTAAAAAATTTCAGGTGTCTCAACATGCTGATAAAATTGATAAGTGACTGTGTATATTGAGTAACCCACCATCTAAAATGGTTAAATCTTATAATGAATATGTGGTGAATGGTTTTCAATTTCATACACGTGCATATGGGGAATCAAAAAAAATGAATAGTGGAGTTTGTTTGAGATAACCGCATCATAGAGAAATTGAATTTTACTTTTATGGCATTTTGGATGAAATTATTGAGCTATGTTATCTAGGAAAGAATTACATAATGATGTTTAAATGTCAGTGGTTGGATTCTGAGAGTGGATTGCATGTTCATCCGACTCATAGAATCGTCAATATTAAATATAAAAGTCTTATTACTGTAAATGAACCAATTTTACTGGCTCAACAGGCACATCAAATTTATTATGCAAAGTACTATGCTACTTCAAGAGACCTGAGTGATTGGTGGAGCATAATAAAAATGAAATCTCGGGAAAATTAGTTTACTCAAACTGAATGTGGTTCCGCTGAAGTGCAAGGAATTGAAATTTTTCAAGAGACTACTCAAAATAAATCCTTTCACAAAGATACATGAATATCAATGATGACACTCCATAATTAAGGGTTGATGGTGAGGATGATGTTAATGATGTTACAAATGAATTTGAAATGGAAAGAGATGATGAAAATGAAACTCATATGAATATTGATGATGCCGAGGAGGAATATGAAGACATTGACATCGTCAGATATGAAGATGATGATGAAGGTGAACATTGACACATTTAAATGCTAGTTATAATCATAACTAATATATATCTATATATAATAGTTATTTTCAACTATCTGCTAACAACAATAATTTTGTGTTTCAGATGGACCCTGATCTATTTCGTGAGTTACAGGAGGCTGAGCTACCTTTGGATGAGGGGGATTTTGGATCATCTGACCCTCAACCTACTGGCGGTTTAGGGGGTATGCGGATGGGGTGCGGTCTTGTGCGACTGATGATTCCTGACCCTATCCTCGAGCGACATCCACGTCTTGGCTTCGATCCACGCACATAGAGGTATGGTAACCTGTATATTTTAGTTAACTTTCATTAATTTCTTTTTATATATACTAATTGTTTGATAATTTATTCTTTTTTCACAGTTTTACGCATGTATCTATTGGACATGGGAGTGATATCTTACGCAATTATTTTTCTCAGTCATGAATCACATGGGAACAGATTCCCATTGATATGCAGGTCAACATGTTTAATCATTGGATGGTATATAAATAAATAATATTTATTTTGAAATTTATTTTATTAATAACTTGATATTATAAATTATTTATAGGGTTTATGGTATCCCATCGATGATAGCATGCGTGAAGCTATCCACGCGGCATGGGAGGCGTCTATGCGTGACTGTTTCCTTCAGGTTTTGCACAATTTGAGAAGGACGACCATTAAGAATGTAGGAGTGACAGATTTTGACGATTCGTGTAGATCCCACCAACCAGAGTACATTTTATCTCACATTTGGGATGAATTATGTTTACACTCATTGGGTGGTGGATTTCAGAGGAGGTCTTCAGTGGGTCGGCAGAACCGGGGGAGATAGGAGGTGACAGATCGAGCTGGTGGCCATATATTTAGTACACATAGAGAGCATCTGGTAAGTATATTTTTTAAATATTTTATATAACTTTAAATATAAACAGTTTATTTTATATTTTTATAGGCATTCAAGCATCCCAATATTACAGAGTATGACGTTTATCAAAGGATGTACAATGATTCAGGCACTGGAGAGATTAGAGGTGATCCTCAGCATCAGATTGTGGTTAGTATTATTTTTTTCAGTTTTACAATTAACTTCATATAATATTTTCACAATTTTAATTTCAAATTGGAATTGAAGGAGTCATATGAGGCTGAAACCTCTCAGACACAGGCTGAGAGTCAGGACGAGACGACTAATCAGACCAGTGCCCACCATTTTGATGAGGTGGTATGGATGCAGGTGACTTAGTATGGCTTTGAGAAGGTCTGAGTAGTTGGTATCAGCTCTCATGTGACTCCTGGTACTTATTATGGAACTTCTACGATGTCGGCGTCCAGCTCGAGAGGAGCTCGTGGTGAGGCATCATCTTCTGCCTCACAGTATCAGAAGTAGTTGCGAACTTAGGCTGAACTTATAGAGAGTTTGCAGAAGCAACATGAAGAGATGTGTCAGCGGTAGCAACAACAGTAGCAGTAGCACGAGGAGGAGATGCGTCGATGGCAGCAGCAGCAACAACACCAACATCACGAGTAGATGGATTACATGCACCGCTTGACTCATAGTTTAGGGATGGAGTTTCCTCCACCATCTCCTACAACTCCTCCATCTCCTCTAGAAGACAACCCCCTCAGTGATTTTTTATGTTAAAAACATTTGAATTCAAGATTTGTTGTAATATGAACTATTTTTAGTTTCTGTCTTTTATATTGGTGCAAATATTGTATAATTTAAATTTTTTAATATTTTTTTTATTTATTATTACTATTATATTTTTTAATGTCTATTTATTTTACTAATAATAATAATAATATTTTATGAGTTTTTATATATTTTTTTTGTGAATATTGAGAATTTTAATATTTTTTATTATTTTAATAATATTAATATTTTTTTTCATTAATCATAATTTTATTAAATATATTTTTTAGTATTATATTTTTTAATGTTTGTTTATTTTAAAAATAATAATAATAATAATATTTTATGAATATTTTATATATTTTTTGAGAATATTGAGAATTTTAATATTTTTTATTTTTTTATTATTTTAATAATATTAATATTATTTTTTCATTAATTATAATTTAAGTAAATATATATTTTTTTATTTTGGTTATTATTTGCGACAGGATCTTTTGCGACGGGAGCCCATCGCAAATAGTTTAAAAATATATTTTTAAATCGTATTTGTGACAGGCCCTTGGTACCGTTGGAAATATTATTTGCGACGGGCCCATCACAATAAGTTTATTTATATATAATGTATATAATCAGATAGTTATTTGCGACGCCGTTTTCTACAACGGGTTATTTGCGATAGGACCCCATCGCTAAAGCTTATTTATGACGGGATCCTATCGCAAATAGCCCGTTGCAAATAACACAAATTCCAGTAGTGTTATACCTCTATAAAGTCCTCAATCGAAAATAGAAGTCAATAAAAAACTAAATCCACACACTTTATACAAGAGGTGGGTGGGTTAGGGTAAGATTTATAAAATACCAAAATAATATGACCCACTCGACACAACCCATCCTCAAAACCATCCTCTAAAAACCTCAAAATGATTGAACTAATCGTCCAAAAATTTCCTAATGTCTCCAAGAACAACTGAAACACAAAATTCAATCCAGAAATCCTAAGATAAAAGGATACCGAACATGGTCTCCCCAACATTTTAAATTTCTCTAACATGGTGGAACCAAAAGAAACCACATGAAGACACACCCACAAATCATCTAAACAACCATAAAATCAAACCCATCTTCAATTTATAAACACTTCAAACCCAAAATAAATAAGAACATCCCACATGTAACCTCAAAGACCAACATGAGTTTTAACCTTGGGATATAACACACATGGATAACCTAGGGTCACAAACTGGGTCACCATCTCATGGTGAATCCATAAAAGTACAAGATGAACACCATATGGTACATAATCTCAACTAGTGAGTTACCCACCCCAGTTACCCAAATATGCACCCACGACCTTTCCCCATGCTCAACTAGAAAGAACCTCAAATATCAATGTATCCAACCTCACAAGATATAAATCTTGAAAGATATACATCCAAAATAATAAGGCAACCTTAAAACCAACATTCATAACCAACCCTAGAAGAAGGTTCCTCTAGATTCCCAAACATACAACAGTAGAATCCCAAAATATCAACCTATTCCATATCCATAAAAAAATTCCCAAAAAAAGTCATCACCCACAAAAAAATCACTCCAAAGACTTATTTTGATAACCTAGTTTATAAAATTTCCAAAGATGACCTAAATAGACACAACAAAGGAAATACCTTGGATATTTATGATATAAAGGCTTAGAGTTCCCTAGATCCCCACATTGTAAGCACATGAGAGGTCTCTCTTCTTATGATAGGGTCCTGCACTTCCAATTTGGATTCCTCCTGATTCCACTCTACATCTGTCAGGATACCCTCGTTCCCATTCGATGGAACCAAGGAATCAACCAACACTAGTTTCCTAGACTAGTTAGTATCATCCTGTATGGACCCCTTGATGACATTTTTTAAGGATGTTAGTCTAGGTCCAAGCATAGATGAATTGAGATCTGTGTGAAGATCACCTCTGAAGGAACATACACTCTTAGAATTATTTACAACCTTCTCTGGAGAGAGGATGATTAAATCTAAGAAGTTTTCAACATACTCCCTCACTGATCGTTCACCCTAATGAAGTCTCACAAACTTAAGAACTCTTTCTACCTTCATATCTTTACTATAGAACCAATGGATAAATTTAATCTTGAAAAACTTCCAATACACACCTTCATGTAGCTGAGAAGGTACCAAATACTCCCAACACACCCAGATATGTTCGATAAGAAAACCCATGACAAGTCTCACCCATGAATCTTTAGGTGTTCCAAGAGAATTAGGGATTTCCTAAACCCCTCCCATTCACACCACCACTTTGGTCAAAACTTTATCACCATAGAAAGAAGGAAAATGGTGATCCAAGAAGTCTAAAATAGGGTTTGAGAGTAGAGAGGGTTTTGATTCCACCACTCTATTGAGAGTCTAGGTAGATTCTTTATATGAAGGAACTCCTTCTAAGAAATTAGAGAATTCACTAAGAGGATCATCCTCAATAAAAGGCCTTCTAATTTCTATTTTGATCATTCTAAGAGTAACATTAAAACTAACACATGACATGTACATAATCATTACATGCCTCAAAAATTAAATCAAAAAATCCCATTATAACTAGGGAAAAAGTCCAAATATATAAATCAAAAAAAAAATATATGATTTTATACCATGAAAAGAAAAATTTATTTCCTAAAATCAAAATATTCTGATGGGGAATTTAAAAAATGCGCTCTATTAAGGCATTCACCTAAACAAAAAATCAAACCCCTATTTGAAAAGAAACCAAACTCGGTGAAAAACATATCACTCCATTTGAAATATTAGTGAAATAATTTAAAATTTAAATTATGTTTTAAAATCATTTCTAAATTAATTATATTAATTTTAAAGTACTTATATAAAAATAAAACTGTCCTTTCAAAATGTTTTCCAAAAAATATAATGAAATCAACAACTTTATAAAACATTTCTTAAAAAACAAGGGAATTTGTTTTAAAAAAAACCCATTAAAACCAAATTTTAAAATTATGAATTTCATAAAATTATCCCTTTTTACCCAAAAAACCTTTAAAAATAAAACATAACTAAAATATCATACAATATGTTAAAAAAATCCATTATAAACGCATCAAAACATCATAAAACCCTTATTTTTTTATCTCTAACAAGTGGAAACCACTTTATAAGCAGTTTAAAATGAACAAGAGTAAAAAAAACACATTCTAGGAAGAAACATGGATGTTCACAATTTTTCTATATGGGTTGGAAAATCATGCACCAATGGTGCAAGATGATTTGTGAAGGTGAAAAACCCAAGGTTCATGGGATTCACATGATTGAAAAAACTATGTGAGATAATCATGTAACTTAATTTATCCTCCATTTCACCCCAAAACCCAATAGATTCCCTGAAATCAATTTCATACTCAAATGGGATCAAAATATCATCATTACACATCAAATTCTATAAAAAAACCAAAAACCAACTCAAATTCGACCTTGATCTACTTGGTAATGTGTGTGTTTCCTAACAAGAAGTATCATCTAAAATTTATCCTGAGAAGTGTTAGTGACCAAACAATTCCAACCCCTAGGAGGGTACAACTCCCCCAGGGAACTGGCCATCTTACACACACTGTACTAGTACAACACATATTTAGAACATCTATCAGCTACTCAAAGTACCCATGATATCAATACAGTATAAGTGATCAATCAACTAGGTAAAAAATGTATCCAAATAATAAAATCAATACATATCACCTCATCTCCAACTTCCTAAAAAACTCATTTATTCAATATCCAAACACCATATTATCCAAAACACCACCTATTAAGGGAAAGAAAATAAACATAAGGGGCATTATGATGGACTCACATGTCTCACAATTTATTTTAAAAGTGACAAACATGCCTCCCTAATAAAATAATGGATTAGGATGATGATCCCTTTTTTATTTCACAAGTTATACTTCAAACATCCTTTGGAAATCCATTAAAAAAATACACATGCAGTTTACATTTCAAACATCCCTTTTTAAAACAAAAACTCTCTCTTAAAGAGCCATCAAGAAATTTTCACAAAGGTCTTGGATTGACTAAACATTTTAAATTCATAATTAAAACCTTTTATTCCAAGCCAAAAGTTCATGGAAAAATCTAGAAACACCACACAAATATCACATATAGACATAATTCTAGTAAAAAGGAATTTATAAAACTCAATCACACCATGAATTGATAAATAAATCAATTTCATAGAAACACCTACCTCGAAGAGGTTAAATCAATCCACAATAATAAAGAACATGTTGACTTTAATAATTAACACCTAAACAAGGAAGAATATGGTGTTTATAGGCCTTAGAAATTAAAACCCCCAATATTATATCCACCTCGAACCCTAAATCAAGAAACAAGACACCTATGGTTTGTGGGAGAATTTGAAACCAAGGGAAAAGAGTAAAGAAATGGATAATGATAGGTTTAAATAGATATTAACTTGTAAATAAAGATAAAACATGGAAATAATCCATGGGAAATTCCATTAAAGTAGATAAAATAAGGAGTGTGCGTGTGTAGGGAAGGCTGAGTCTAGTGGGAGGAGGAGAGGGGTCCATAGGCTAAAAATCGGGGGAGGGAAACTTAGGGATTTCAAAAAAATTTAAAACTGGGTGAAGCGCATGATTTGGACACACAATTAGGGGTAACTATCCACCAATCATATAGAATTACCCTTATAAACCAATCAAGCCACATGATCTCCCTATAAGATCCATACCATTGAACAAATTGTGTTCCAATCACATGAAACTCCACTATCATGACAATAATAAACCACACACGGTTGATGCATAATTACTATTAACTATACAGGCTAATCGTACAACACCTCAAAAATCTCAAAAATTTAAAATTTCAAGTTCAAAAATTAAAAAAACTGAATTTTTTTCAAAATAATGTATAATAACTTAAAACAAAAAAACTATAGTAACACATGGGTGTTACACCTATCCTCCTTTCCCTTGGGTTTCTCCTCTATTTCATGGATTTAGTTCCACTGTAAGGTCATGGAAACCTAGGGCTCTTTCTTATAGAATTTTTAGGTGTGTGAATTGATGTGTATGATTTGTTCTTGCATCTTAAGGGTATTTATTATCCTTTTTGAGCGGTTTAATCGTGGTTTCTTATGGTTTAATTCCTAAAGGCAGGTGGTTTTGTATCCTTTCCTTTGTTATCTTAACTATTAATGTGAGGAATTTTAAATTGATTTCTAAAGTGGCATGGAATATATTATATACTAGTTTTTGAATTTATTTTTAGATCCATTTTTGATTAAAATGCTACTTTATAGTTTAGAAATGGGAATTTAATGTTTTACATAGAAATTGTCATGAACCGGATCTGATCGCCACCAAAATCGGCACCAAACCCGGCTCGTGACAAGGCCTGAAGGGTGTTCCTAATCCCCATGGGCTGGAACAAGTGCCTGGGTATCAAAAACTGAAAATTGGGAATGATTTACCTGAGTTTGTATACTTAAAACAACAAATGAATCCAAGAAATAAAATCTGGATTTTTCAAACCAAAACATCTTTCACTAAAATTAAGAACTGAATTACACAATTTTAAACAATGTTTGAAGACCATTACAAAGGTACAAACTCATGAAATGACATCCCAATAACCTCCACATGGAAAGAGGCACCACCCTCAAGCCATCTCCACGACACTGCATCACGATGGACCGCTAAAAACCCGAACCAAAGGCATAAAACCTGTACCCAAACCTGTGACATAAAATAAGAAAGTCTACTTACACCCAAAGGTGTAATTAGGGTGTGAGAGAAAGCCCAGTAGGATACCACCACTAAGATATTCCATGTGATAAACATTTCATGACAAAAAGCATTGCAAGTTTTATAAATAAGAAATGCTTGTTACAATTTTCTAAAGGATGTAATAATAAATGAAAATAGTTTTCATGTGGGAAAATTTTAAAGGACCAAAAATTTTAAAATAAATACCAAATATACTTAATTTTCCAGTCAAAAATACCGTATACCGACGGTAAGTACAAAGTATTTAATGAGCACAAGCAATGGGAAATAACCCCTAGGCACTAGCTCGTTGTGGGTCCCAGGTACCTCATATCTCGGTGAAAGTAACCTTCACAAATATCCGTTCTCGTGCACGAGCCACTAGTAGGGAACATACCCATAACCTAGTGGTCCCCAATAATCATCATCATTATAGTTTAGTTAGAGTTTTAAGCATCAATCTTGCTAAGTGAAACTGAGGCCAAACCCCACGGGATCACTAGCATACTAGTACACGTCCACCCACCTAGATACCCAGGTTTTCCCTTTGTGCTCAAACAAGTTCAACAATCCACGAAGTATAGTTTTAACATGCAAATATCACTTCCACATCACACATTAACCAAACAGCCCCATGTACATCACACAAGTCACAAATTCCACTTTTCATTCAAATGCATTTTGAAATCAAACTCACACCAAAATTACCTACAACACTTTTCACATTTCTTTAACACTTACACAAATCCTTTAAACAATTTTATAAAACCATTAAAAGATATTAAACTCACATAACATCCCACACAAATGTCACATAATACCCTTCTCACCTTCACAATTCATTTTATCAATAAACTCACACAAAACATCCCACACCCGTGTTTCGCACACAAAACAAAATTTAATAAAACATTTTGGAAATTTATAAAACATTCTAAAAATGTTTGACATCTCAAATCACCACTTTACCATTCAAAAACCCACATTAGGTTAACAAACTCACCCAAATAGTACATATACACCCTTCCCCAACTTTGTTTAACCAAATAAAATATTTGTAATTTTTATAAAACAAATCCAAGAGGTATAACCATTGTTTGCACACTAAACCCATTTCAAACCCCTCACTCAACACCAAAATCATACCAATACCAATCCAAAACAGAATTTTCAGCCCTAAAGCAATTATTAAACCACCCCCATGTGTTATAAAAATACATCAGATAATACCACAAAGATACACATGAAAAACACACGTTTTCATAAATCACCTTCAAGAAGTACAACACGGTTTTACACAATAAACTCATTCAAAAACCTCTTTTCAAGGCCCACATTAAAATAAGTAATTAACAAACCAGAATTGGCATCCCCTTTCAAGAATAATAAATCACTTTCATATGTTATAAACTAAACCCAGACATTACCCCAAGAGTCACACATGAAAAGTACCCAATTTCAAGCTAAAATGCAACTAAAAATTAAATGTTTAACTAAATACATCAAAAAAAGTTTTCACAGAACAAAAAACAGATTATAAACATTTTTAATTAATAAAACAAGCAAGATAACTCATCATAAAATGGCTACACATGGAATCACCTACCTTTTAAGTCGAAACCCTCAAAACTTGGTGCGAAACCTTAAGCGCACCACCGCCGCACCACAAGGAATATAAATCCAGACCTAGACCACCAAAAATTGACCCAAAAGATACCAAATCAGACCTTAGGATATAACCCCAACTTTTGGACATGAGTAACTTCAATAAAGAGGAAATAAAACTAAAAGATGATGGAAGGAACCAAGAAGGAATTCCCTTACTTGAAATATCTTGAAGAAATTGGCCCTAATCCACCAAAATATGAATATCCAAGTACCCAAAACTGGTATGGAGGTTATAAGGAGTCATATTAGGTCATGTGGGGACTGAAATTGGGGAAAAAGTATGAAAATTGAAGGAGTTATGAAAGATTCATTTTACCTCGTCAAATTTGGTCGATTTGAGAAAGAGTATAAAAGATTTCCCTAATGCGCGGTTCAAATGAGCTCAAAAATTTCGAAAACGATAATGGGGGTGATCCTCGGGATATTTTCTTTGATAGGGAGGTAAAATAACGGGAAAAAGGTAAAAAATGAATGACATATGGAAAATTTTAAAAAAATATTTAAAGCAGGAAATGGGCCTGCGGGTAGGCCCATTACCTTAATCAAAAACCCAAATCCATCATGATTTTGGATTTCTATGTGGTCCAAATGGATATGGTGATTTTAATATATCAGGGTATGAAAATTGGGAAGTGAAATGGGTATAAAATAGTAAAAATTGAAGAAGTTATAGAAGAAACAAAATTTGTTTTTAAATCTGAAATTGGGATCACGGTTCGGCCCAAATTTTCAAAACCCACCATTTTCACCAAAATGAGTGGTAAACCCCCAAAAAAAATCATGAATGGAAATTAAATGAAAAATGAATAAAAAAAAGTCACGAGTGTGACAATTCTCCCCACCATAAAACTTTCCGCCCTCGGAAAGCCACATCGAGGACAAAGAAAAAACCAAACCCAACCGAAAGGCAGAAATGGACTCCTTTGTTAAGCTTCGCCCCCAAAGGCCAAAACACCTCCAGTGATAAATTAAGGAAAAAATACTTCACAACCAAAACATACACCTCTTTACTATAATTATCAAGCACATTCAGGATTTATCCTAAAATAAAAATCCTCAAACACTATATGAACAAGGCTCAAGAAATTTACCCAAACAGACAAGAACATCGAACAAGGTTACACTTACCTTGATATAACTAAACCATTGGGCACTCTCCAACTCCAACGTTTACCCAAGGAAGATTTGGGTTGTTATATAGCTCCAAACGAGACTACCCAATTCCAAGCCAAGACCAAGGACAAAATTGAGTTACTGGTACAAGGATACACAAATGGGCTCCCCACCATAAGAGACAACTTAAATTTTTCCGAGACAGAATCAAGACACTAAAAGGGGAGCCCCGAAAAAACTCCCTGGTACAAGGGGTAGAATCCGATTAGACATACTCAAAATAATATAAATGAGACTCTCAATGGGTCTCCCCACCATAAGAACCAACCATCTTAACTTACCAATATGGGCTGGCACAGAAAGACCCCAAAACTTAAAGAGTTGGGACAACCACACGGTTAGCCCGCACAGTTTGGGAAACTGTATGCTAATCATGTGGATCCTTATAACTACATGGTTTTCTAGGGAATGGTTACTACTAAATGTGCACTCAACATTTCTAGACAAATCTAAAACATTTACCCCAAACCCAAAGGAAACAAAAGGGGAAAAGAAAGTCATTGGGAGATAACATGTGGATGAGGCCCTCCACCTCTTTCCACCGAATGGGAACAAAAGAAGAAAGATGACAACACCAAATGTTTAAACTATTCACATATCTCATACTGAGAATAGTTCTTTGTATAAGGTTAAAAAATACACTGGTATTTCCTTTGACTACGTGCCAACTTCTCTCAGGGACCTATGGCTGGATCTGGAATGATTGAAGCATCTTCAGCCTCGCAGTTAGGATTTGGAAACCCCCGAATAAAATTTCTTCTTTTGATGCTACAAAAAACTACATGTAATCCCAGATGGGTTCACCAAGACATAACACACTCCAAAACTCACTTTACCCTAACTTGGAATTTCACTAAAATAAGGGTTTAGAGGATGCACTCACATCACACCTTGTTTCTTCGGGTGAGAAACAACATAAATAAAGGACACATATAAACACCTTCCTCTAAAATAGAGGATGTCGAGATCTCCCAAAAGGATACACACTTCTGAAAAAAATACTCACAAAATATTGTACAACTTCACCTTTACAATCAAACGAGAACGCGACATCACATCGCGTCACCGAATATGACCAAAGCGACTGATCGAAATAATACAATGAGGGGGCCTTATACAACATCCCCAAACATCACAACATTCCAGAAAGTGTCCATAACATCCTCTCATGGATATATTTCCCACACAGGTGGTCTAACATAAAACCCTTCTTCGAAGAGACTACGAAGGACTCAGAGGCCCTCTTAGACACTATCCATACTGACAACCCCAGATAACTTCCACCATTAATGAATCAGGTATCTTAAGAAACTAAGTTCTCTTTCAACCATCCACGAGCACTCTTCCACAACAAGAGGATATGAAAAAAAACCAAGAATGTAAATGGTGTAGACTCATTCTACAAAGCTCAAGAAAATATTCCTTACATTGATCAATTGGAGGATTTTCCAACAGCGAAACAATCCCGGTTGCACTTCAGTTGTGCACTAACCCTTAATGGGGGCGTACCCTATCCAACGGGAGAACCCAAGGACCCAACCAAGCTGGTCCATTGGTAAAAAAATTCCACAAAACAGATCCAAACACATTAATGGAACCACCGTAAAGGTTTCCAGAAACATATCTCATAGGAGACTACTAATCGGTCCTTCTACCCAGCTTACCAACCAAACACAAACCCAAAACACAGTTCGAACAGGAGGGGTTCTTGGACTCAAAACATCCCACAACATCAAAATTTTCCAAAAACACACAATATAAACCATCCCATACAATTCATCAAGACATCATGTTTTTCTTTAAAAACATATTTTTGAAAAACAACGGTTCAACGATTAGCGTATCCACCAATGGTACCCCATGGGCCTCACACATGCATGTTTTTGTGCCACACCGGGCACCCTCCTCATATTCATCCCGAAACTCATCCAGTCATGCCATCAACTATCCATAATCCCATATAACTCCATGCATGTGGTCTCTCATTGAAATACCATAGGATAAAACTAAAATTCTTTCCACTTTTCAAAAACAAAATGGTCAACCAACCCAACCTTTTTCTCAAAACTGCTAACAATGAGATTAAAATCCCAATTCACATCTTATAAAACTTTTCATAAGGAAACAACCATTTAGAAAATAACTCAATTTCAAGTTATTCACATCAATTTCAAAACAACTCATCCCATTAAAACACCCTTTAATTGTTTAGAAAACTATATTGGAAACACTTTTGAAAACCAACTTCAATATGGTTCCGGCTTTCAAAAGAGGTGTAAGCATACTATTTTCCATTTCAAAAAAATTCTGAAAATTCAGTTCCACCATTTAATAAATCAAACCATTCCCTCTTTATTTGAAAATCATTTCAAAAAAACTTTACGCTACTTAAAACCAAGTCACTTTAAAACCAAAGTTTCAAGATTTCAAAACTAAAGCACAAAACAATGCGAGAGGAAACTAGTTTCAGTGGGTGACTTAGACATGTGGTTGGCGGCCATATTCCAATTACTTCACCATCACAGAGAGTGTTCTAGGGAATATACATGGCTCCACAAGGCTTTCCAGACCCTGCGAGCTCACTGAGACCATTAACCCAACTCTCTTTTCATTTCCCCTAATCATCATCAGACCAAGAAAACCAAAAGACATAGATAAATACTGACTTCCCCTGGCGACTTGAATCCCATCATGAGGTGTGGTGATCAAGCACACTACCCATAACTGTAATTTCATGTCTTGAAAATCTAAACTCCATACTATCCTGCCTATTTCCCAAATAACATGACTCAAATAGATCGAACCTCCTTTGATACCATTTTTTCACGAACCAGATCTGATCACCACCAAAACCCGCACCAAACCCGGCCCGTGATAAGGCCCAAAGGGCGTTCCTGATCCCCACGGGCTGGCACAAGTGCCTGGGTATCAAAAACTGAAAATTGGGAACGATTTACCCGAGTTTGTATACTTAAAACAACAAATGAATCCAAGAAATCAAATATGGATTTTTCAAACCAAAACATCTTTTACTAAAATTCAGAACTTAATTACACAATTTTAAACAATGTTTGAAGACCATTACAAAGGTAAAAACTCATGAAATGACATCCCAAGAACCTCCACATGGAAAGAGGCACCACCCTCAAGCCATATCCACGACACTGCATCACGATGGACCGCTAAAAACCCGAACCAAAGGCATAAAACCTATACCCAAACCTGTGACATAAAATAAGCAAGTCTACTTACACCCAAAGGTGTAAGTAGGGTGTGAGAGAAAGCCCAGTAGGATACCACCACTAAGAGATTCCATGTGATAAACATTTAATGACAAAAAGCATTGCAAGTTTTATAAATAAGAAATGCTTGTTACAATTTTCTAAAGGATGCAATAATAAATGAAAATAGTTTTCATGTGGGAAAATTTTAAAGGACCAACAATTTTAAAATAAATACCAAAGGATTTAATGAGCACAAGCAATGGGAAATAACCCCTAGGCACTAGCTCGTTGTGGGTCCCAGGTACCTCGTATCTCGGTGAAAGTAACCGTCACAAATATCTATTCTCGTGCACGAGCCACTAGTAGGGAACATACCCATAACCTAGTGGTCCCCAATAATAATCATCATCATAGTTTAGTTAGAGTTGTAAGCGTCAATCTTGCTAATTAAAACTGAGGCCAAACCCCACGGGATCACTAGCATACTAGTACACGTCCACCCACCTAGATACCCAGGTTTTCCCTTTGTGCTCAAACAAGTTAAAAAATCCAAGAAGTATAGTTGTCACATGAAAATATCACTTCCGCATCACACATTAACCAAACAGCCCCATGTACACCACACAAGTCACAAATTCCACTTTTCATTCAAATGCATTTTGAAATCAAATGCACACCAAAATTGCCTACAACACTTTTCACATTTATTTAACACTTCCACAAATCCTTTAAACAATTTTATAAAACCATTACAAGATATTTTACTCACATAAAAGGACAAAAACATGTCACATAATACCATTCTCACCTTCATAATTCATTTTATCAATAAACTCACACGAAACATCCCACACCCATGTTTCGCACACAAAACACAATTTAGTAAAACATTTAGGAAATTTATAAAACATTATAAAAATGTTTGACATATCAAATCACCACTTTACCATTCAAAACCCCACATTATGTTAACACACTCACCCAAACAGTACATATACACCCTTTCCCAACTTTGTTTAACCAAATAAAACATTTGAAATTTTTATAAAACAAATCCAAGAGGTATAATCATTGTTTGCGCACTAAACCCATTTCAAACCCCTCATTCAAAAACAAAATCATACCAATACCAATCCAAAACAGAATTTTCAGCCCTAAAACAATTATTAAACCACCCCCATGTGTTATAAAAATACATTTAATAATACCACAAAGATACAGATGAAAAACACACGTTTTCATAAATCACCTTCAAGAAGTACAACACGGTTTTACACCATAAAATCATTCAAAAAACTATTTTCAAGGCCCGCATGAAAATAAGGAATTAACAAACCAGAATTGTCATCCCCTTTAAATACTAATAAATCACTTTCACATGTTATAAACTAAACCCAGACATTACCCCAAGAGTTACACATGAAAAGTACCCAATTTCAAGCTAAAATGCAACTAAAAATTAAATGTTTAACCAAATCCATCAAAAAAAGTTTTCACAGCACAAAAAACATATTATAAACATGATTAATTAATAAACCAAGCAAGATAACTCATCATAAAATGGCTACACATGGAATCACCTACCTTTTGAGTCGAAACCCTCAAAACTTGGTGCGAAACCTTAAGCGCACCACCGCCGCACCACAAGGAATATAAATCCAGACATAGACCACCAAAAATTGACCCAAAAGATACCAAATAAGACCTTAGGATATAACCCCAACTTCTGGACATGAGGAACTTCAAGAAAGAGGAAATAAAACTAAAAGATGATGGAAGGAACCAAGAAGGAATTCCCTTACTTGAAATATCTTGAAGAAATCGGCCCTAATCCACCAAAATATGAATCTCCAAGTACCCAAAACTGGTATTGAGGTTTTAAGGAGTTATATTAGGTCATGTGGGGACTGAAATTGGGGAAAAAGTATGAAAATTGAAGGAGTTATGAAAGATTCATTTTACCTCATCAAATCTGGTCGATTTGAGAAAGATTATGAAAGATCTCCCTAATGCGTGGTTCAACTGAGCTCCAAAATTGAGAAAACGATAATGGGGATGATCCTAGGGATATTGTATTTGAGAGGGAGGTAAAATCATGGGAAAAAAAGTAAAAAATTAATGAGATATGAAAAATTTTAAAAAAATATTTAAAGCAGGAAATGGGCTTGCGGGCAGGCCCATTACCTTAATCAAAAACCCAAATCCATCATGATTTTGGATTTATATGTGGTCAAAAGGGATATGGTGATTTTAATATATCAGGTTATGAAAATTGGGAAGTGGAATGGGTATAAAATAGTAAAAATTGAAGTATTTATAGAAGAAACAAAATTTGTTTTTAAATCTGGAATTGAGCTCACGGTTCGGCCCAAATTTTCAAAACCCACCATTTTCACCAAAATGAGTGGTAAACCCCCAAAACAAACCATGAATGGAAATTAAATTAAAAATGAATAAAAAAAAGTCATGGGTGTGACATAAATCATAACTACTTATGAACTATTTAAATAAATTGATATGTCTAGTGATTGATGTGGTGTTAACTAAACTTCATGGGAAACCTTGGGTACTTGAGTAAGTTAACCTAGATGGGATGAGGTACCCCAACAATTGATAAGATAGTGAAGTAGTTTATGTGGTGCCCCTAATTTGTGGTGATGTAGTTCTGTATACATTCCACTAATTGTGATGAAAACCCTAATTAGAAACATATTATCTCTATGTGCCCTAAACTTAGTGGTAGTAGGGTGTAATCCCATGATTCTACTTAGAAAATTAACTTTAAGGTTTCTTTATACATTCTTGATTTTACTAGTAGCAACAAACCTTGTAATTATTTTAAAAATAAAGTTTAAAATATATTTTCATTTATTATGTTAAAACTAGAATATTTATTTTTTGTAATAAAGGATTGATATGGATCACTTGGTAGGATCCTACCAGGCTTATTACACTCACTTTGCATACACCCATGGGTGTATTCAGACCTTGTTTACATTGATTCAGGTAAGGGAAAGGCACCCTGATGAGATGGTGGATGTTCTTGATAGATTTATCTAGGTTGATTGAGGTTACATGGTGGGATTATCCCTCATGTTACATGGTAATGAGTAACTTTATATTTGTTTATCTTTTTCAATTGTCAGTATGCATTTATCCTAATGATGTATCACATTAACGACTTCCTATCCCATCCTTTTCTGGTATTTTGGACACTTCAGTTGTATCATTTATTTTAGTTAATTATAATTGTGATGTTTGGTTTTTATGAGTTTCATTAGATATTATGTGGTATTGTGATGATGATTATTTTTGTTGTTACCACTTGTATAGATGCATAAACCACCAATAAATGACAGAGTCCTACTAAGTTCTCTGATAGGACCTGTTATGCTTATTGGAAGAAACCATTCCCAAAGAGCATTCTTGATGCCCATGCACTGTTTGCTATCCCATGGAGATCAGGAATTCCCTTCAGGAATTACTACTAACTAGATTAGGTGCCTGAGGTCAGGGAAGCTCAAGTTGGTCCATGATAGGATGTATGTAAATATGCATGAGATGAATATTGAGGTATTTATGGGTATTTATTGGATACATTAATTAATATAAATAAATACATTTATTAAATGAATAATATTTATACATTAAAAAAATTATGAGATCAGATATATTAAAAAAAACCTCAAACAAATATCAAGTGTAAGCCTTCCAACGTTCACACTCTTTAAGACCTTGCTTGATCAAACATGATGGGTCATACCAAAGTTGATCACCTATGATATATTTTGTGTAAGTTGAGGAGAGAATAGCATATCTCATGTGGGAAAGTGGGTGTCACTTAATTAGATTCTTGGTGACCATCAGAACCTAGAGGCAAGGTGCTAGGTAAATTCATGGGATGGTATGAACCACCCAATTAACCCAGAGTAGCATGTATTACTATTGGAAAAGTGTTTTTTTATTAAAACAATCATGATTTAGGAAAAACACTGTAGCTAAACCAAGTCATGATGTTTTTTGATATTAGTTCACCATACATAGCGAGAGTTGTGTTAGTGATAACTATTTATTAAAAGTCCTTACTAAATATTATTAAATACATGGTATAAATGAATTTTATTACTACATGTGTAGATAAATGGAAACCCATAACAAAAACATGCATATCTCTCTAAGGTATATCCTTAGAAAGGAAAATCTGAATGAAAATAACTTTATGGATTGGAATCAAAACCCAAGGATAGTCCTCATACATTAAAATATGATGTGTTTTCTATAACAAGAAATCCCTAAAGAACTTGTTGTCAATGTTATCCAAGGGGATATTGATTATTAAAATTATAATAAAGAGGTTTCCAATGATATCTAATGTATCATTCTAGTGAATATGAATTAAAAGTTGGAAAACCAATGTGAATCAATGGTCATGTTCAATATGATCGAATAGTAAATTATCTTTATCAAAAGTAGGCTAGGTATAAGTGCTAGGAAATATCCAAGGAATTATTTTAATGTAGATTGGTTAATAGTTCACTTGTGTCAACTCATGTACTTAAGATGATTTGTTATGTTTAAAATTTGAAGAGGCTAGGTTTTCCATTCCAAAATGAATTATTTGTGGCCTTGATCCTGCAATATTTTTCTAGAATGTTTAATTAGTTCATTATTAATTACAACATGAATGAGATTAACAAGTCACTCCCTGAGATCTTTAACTTGTTAAGGATTGCTGAAGAGAACCTATGAAAGTTGTATCCTGAATCTATCATTTTTATATATAAAGGGAAATTAAATGGAAAATATGAGAATATGAAATGTAGAAATAGTTCTAAGCATTCATCTCGTGCACTAAAACCTTAAGGAAAAATATCCAAAGTAGAAAATTCCTTTCATCGTGGAATGAAAGAGCATTGAAAAAGGGATAACATGAAATTTCTAAAATATATTAGGAATATTGATGGAATTGGGGATTCTAAACCATGTATTTTTATTATAAAAGTCAAGACATTACTTCATGTGTATTGGATACTGATTGTGCTCACATTTTTTGAAAATTTTCAACAATTGCGAAGTAAGTAGGAATTGATGAAGGGAGAAGTGGATCTTCCCACTAGGAATGGAGAAAGAGTTGTAGCCTTGTATATAAGGATTTATAAGATAACTCTTTATACTATATTATTTCTCAAGATAAATAATTTTTATTTTGTACCATCCATAAACATAAACTTAATTCCCATATCTTTTCTTGATAAGAAGGGGTTTTCCTTTTTTATTTAAGGACAAAAATTATTTTAATTATTTAAATTGAATGTACTATAGAGGTTAAATATCATGAATAGTCTATATTTATTAGATCTTGAAAACCTAGTCTATAATGTGGATGTGAAATAGGTAAAATATAATGATTCTAACCCTTTATACCTTCTACATTGTCACCTGGGTCACATTAATGAGAATCACATTCGAAGACTCATTACATGTGGTCTCTTATAAAGGTTTTGGGGTTTAGTGAAAATGTTTTTAGAGTGACCTAATTTTTATTCATCGATATTGATGGATAAAACTTGAATAACTTGATGAACACAACCCAAAATATTATAGAGAGGATCTTGAACAATCAATTTATAATTAATTTAAATAAGAATTACCTCGTTCATGATAATCCTTTAAATCAATTTATTTTTCCAGTCTTGTTTAATTGTTTTTATATGGTGGATAATCTATGTGGGTATTCCTATAAATGTATCTAAACATGATCTTTAAGTCTTTAGATGGTTCTCTTGAAACTCTAGGTGCTAGCATGGTAGTCTCTAGTGCTTTACACTATTCATTGTTGGTCAAAACAATATATATTATTCTCTCTTGTTATTGAGAGGGAGGAAGAGAGGAGGAATATCTCTAGGGATTGAGAGAACTCTATAGATCATATTTATTGAATCAAAACCCCACCCTTGTAAAATGTGATATATTTTTATATACTTAGGATTAAATAACAAATAATTACACATAAAACCTTATCAATTATTTAACCTAAGAAGTACCCCATATCAAATAATAATAATGATAATATTATTATTTCTATGACATGTAATATCTAAACTAATTCTTAAATAAATAAATTAATATTTATTTAAATGATGTAAAATAAATATATAATTTTTCTAGGGAAAAATACCTCAAGGTAATGTTGTATTGTTTTTAGGTTAATTGTGTTTGTTGAAAAAGTAGATTTTCATGGTCATTTTTGGAGTTACAGAGAGATTTTTGACAAGGTATGTCAATAGAAATCAAAGAAAAAGTAATAGATGATCTAGAAGAGGTAAAAAAAGATGTGTATACAAGGTGATGCTATTTCCCAGTGTTTTCCAAAATTTTGGGGTATACAATCCGGAGGATGGAAAAAGGTGTTTTTAGAAAATGAAGTATTTTTGTGTGAAAGTAAAAAGTTGTGTGAAAGGGTGATGGTGATTCGAAAAGTTGTGTGCAAGTCAAGATTCGGGATCATCACATCAAAATACAACAAAGGCAAGTATTGCATGTAAGTTTTGGAAGTGTGTGAAAGATGGTTTTGTGCAACACCAAGAGATAGAGTCACGTGCACCCCTGAAAGAGATTTACGTACCAAATACGATGTTAAAACAAGAAGTTACATGATCACATAAAATTTACACACATAGAGGAGGACGTGTGAGGATTTTACGCATAGGGTTAGCCAGGTCTATAAATAGGTGGCTACCCCCTCATTTCAATAGCTCGACCCTTAGAGAATATCAGGGCTCTGAATCACGTAAGAGTTTAACATAAAGTATAAAAGTTTCGTGCAAGAAGAGTTTTGTGGAGAAACAACTCAAATGTTTGTTACACATAGAAAATAGATTATTTTTGTATGACCAAGGGAGTTGCGTGCAAAGTGTGAAAGTTGCGCGCAAGTTGAAGTTTTGTGAAAATCCAAAAGTTTCACAAAAGTTGAGAGTTTCATGACCAAGAACCAATGTTGCACAAAATTTGGTAGAGTTGCATGCAAGTCATCCAAAGGTTGCATGAAAGAAAAAGTTGAAAATGAATTTCCCATCAATTCCGTGGAAAAGGGGTATTCATAAAGTGGATGAAAGTGGAACTTAATGATGCACTAAATGAGGTGTAACACATATTAATTCAAGTGATCAAAGTGGAATCTTTTGAAGGAGCAGTAAACAAACTTTAGTTTATATAGTAGTGAGATCATAATTTGTGACTGATTGTAATCCATGAGGGATAGTGAGTCCACTCTAAACTTTGTAAAGATAGCGAGCATGGACATAAAAGCGATCTAGAATGAACCTTATTTTGGCAATGAGACTTAGTGAATTTGGTACATCAGCACATTGTCGTTGTATGCTCCCTAGATGTATCCCAGTGAGGGTGAACCAAGTAAAATTGCTGTGTCTTATTCATTCTTTCATTTCTATTCATACATTGCTATAAGAAATAAAGAGAAGAGTGCTTTGTTTAACGATGAAACAAGATTCGAAGGTGTAGTTGTTTTAATATGTCATACCCTGATTCACCCCCCTCTTAGGGTATTTAACCTAGTTAGGTTAACACATTTACATCAGGTTGTTAACTCGACCCTTTTATCCTCCCATGGAATTTACCGAACCTTAAATAATAAAATATTTATTTAAATAAATATTAATTTTTCAATAAATAAATAAATATTATATTCACTAAACTTGAAAATAAATATTTATTTTAATATTCACAGAACCAAATAAATATTTATATTAATTTATTTAATAAATTGGGGAATAAATAAATATTTATTTATTACTTTTTGAATAAAAAAATAAGGGATAAAAATCAACTCATATATTCTAAACTTAAATATCTCATGATTGAATTTATATGATTAAATTTATTTGAATAATTATTATTTAATATACCGAGTATAATATTTATTATTAATATTAAATTCACTACAATTTAATGAGGTTCTGAATATACTTAGTGCATGACCCTATAGGCCCCTTTCTTAATAATAATTGACAAACTTACCTAAAGTCCAAGATAAGTGTCTAGAAACATGTCAAATAATCCATATAGTGAGAAGTTAATTTATAAACTACATCAACCTACCTAAGAATTCTAATGTGTAATATAATCCCTTTGTCTACCAATATCTCATAAAAAAGGATGCATACTTGTATCAACACCCTATATGCTCGACCTATCTTTCTCTGACTTTGCTAAATGAACTCATCAATAAAATACCATAGTCATGGATTTTTTAAGATAGTTCCATTTCAATCAAAGGGATAAAAATATTTTCTTCCATTATTTCAAAAGAGAAAAATATTATCTTAACTTATTCAGTTAATGTTATATCACTTATGACACAACCAACTTATATTACCTCGCCATAGGCATATGCCATCATGGTTTTCATTTATACATTAAAGTATGTGATTTATGATATACATTCATAATAATCTCAATACTAAGGAATAATAAACACATTTTCATATTGGAATATCCAATGACACATAAACATGTGTAATTCATATTGGTGGGTCTTTCCTCATGACCTCCCTTCTTGGAGACCACTAAGTGAGAACTTCATGAGAAGAATTTTCAAAGTCTTATGAGCCTACATCACCTAATAGTAAAACACTATCCATGTACCATCAAAAAAATGTTATTTAGACCACATGAAACATGTTTATGAATATTTCCATATCATATACGGGTTATCATTATAGTAAGGAACTACCATAACCTTTCAATTTGAAAATTACTCTGATTAAATTATTATATTAATGTTACATAGAAAAAAAATAATTATGTGAGAATATGTTTATTTATATTTTGGTAATTGAATGTAAAAAGGAAGTTGGTTCTAGGTAACCAACTCTAACATCTTAGAGTCATTTAATTGGGAATCATATGATGTATGTGAATTTTTTTAAAGGGAAATATGACCAGTACTCTTTTTTCTAGAAAAAGAGAGAGTGCAATGGATTTCTTGGACCTAGTGCATTCTAATGTTTGTGGCCATTTAAATGACCAATATTAGGGTGGTTATCAATAATTCATTACCTTTACTGATTATTATAGTCATAATGGGTATGTGTTTCGTATAAGACATAAGTATAAATACTTTTATAAATTTAAAGAGTTCAAAAAATGAAGTACAAAATCAACCTAGGAATAATATTAAATCTATTTGATAAGAATAAGGATGTGGATACTTAATCTATGAGTTTTATGAACATCTCAAAGATTATGGTATTATATCACAACTTTCCCCACCAGAAACACCATAATGGAATAGTGTGTTCAAAAGGTGAAATCAAACCTTATTGGTTATGGTTCTATCAATGATGAGTCACACTGACCTACCTTTATCTTTTTGGGGTTATTCTCTAGAAATGACACTCTTTACACTAAACTGAGTTCCACACAAGATAGTAGAAAAGACTCCACATGAGATATGAAATGGTTTTAGTCCTAAAATGTCGTTTATAAGGATTTATGGTTATGTAGCATATGTTAAGCATATGAATTCCTCCAATTCTAGACCCAAATAAGATTAATGTATCTTTATTGGTTATCCTAAGGAAACAAGGTGTCATTATTTTTATAATACTTTCAAGTAGAAATTTTTTATGTAAAAACATGATATTTTCATGGAAAAGTAATTCCTTTATAAGGAAAATAGTGGGAGGGAACTATAAATTTTGGAAGTTCTAGACTAACAAGAGCATTTATTTTCTGAGATGGATGAATTGGTTCCATAAGAGCTTGTGTAAGAAGAAGAAACTCAATATACACTAGAACTAAGAAGGTCAAGTAGGATTATTAAAGTACCTAAAAGGTATGAACTTCTCATGGAAAATAATGTTGAGGTTATGGTCATTGATGATGATCCAACAATCTATGAAGAAGAAATTCTAAGTTATGAATCCAAGAAATGTCTTGAATCTATAAAGGATGAGATATAATCCATATTCAACTACTAGGTTTGTAATTTGGTTGATTTACCTAATGGGTCTAAAACTATAGGGTACAAATGAGACTTTAAAAAGAAGATTGACATGGGTGATAAAGTATCTACCTTTAGGGCATGATTGTTGGTAAAAGGTTTTAAGAAAATTCATGAAATTGACTATGAAAAAACCTTATCAATAGTTACAATGCTTAAATCCATCAAGATCATCCTAAACACTAAAGAATTATTTGATTATAGAATATATCAAATGGATGTAAAAATAGCATTCCTCGATGGAAATTTATTTTAGGATGTATATTTGACACGACCATAGGGTTTTTCCAATCCAGTGAATGCTGTAAATGTATTTAAGCTATAAAGATGAATTTATGGACTTAATGTGGTTTCTTAGAGTTGAAATATTTGTTTTAATGAATAAATTCAAGAGATTTTATTTATTAATAATAAATAAAAAACATGTGTATATAAATATATCAATGGGAGAATTATTGTATTTATAGTGTTACATGTTGATAAAATATTACTCATTGTAAATGGAATTCCTAATCTATAGTTTTAAAAGGCTTAGCTTAGAAAAATATTCTTAATGAAAGACTTAGGAGAAGAATCATACATCTTGGGTATGGAAATATATCAGGGTGTATTAAGAAATATTCTCACACCAAGTCAAGGTACATATATTGGTATGATCTTTAATCGATTCAAAATGAATGATTCAAAGAAAGGATATATACCAATTGTTTAAGGAAAGAGTCTTTAAAAGGCTTATTATAATAAAGGAAATTCATGGATGAGTTACCTTGTGCATAAACTGTAGGATCCATCAAGTATGACATGTTATTTACTCATTTATATGTGTTGTATGTATTGATTATAATGAGAAGATACCAATATATTCCTAGATAATAAAATTAGATCATTTTCAGAAATATACTAAAGTTCCTTTGGAGAAATAAGGATGCATTTTTGATATATGGAGGTGAAGACCAACTTGTTGTATGGGGTTACAACGATGTAAGTTTATAAATAGATAGTAATGTATTTAAACCATAGTTTGGATTTTTATTTTTCCAAAATAGGGGTTTTGTTAGTTAGAAAAATTCTAAGAAAGAAACAATTGATGATTCTATAATATAATCTAGGTACATTATTTCATCAGATGAAAAAAAATGTTGTTTGTATTAATAAGTTCATCGTTGAATTAGAGATTATTCTAAGCATTGTGGACCCCATTGAAATCTTTTATGATATCAATGGGGAAATTTCATAAGCTTATGAGCCTTGATCTTACTATATATCCAAGAATATACTCCAACAATATCATTTCATTCATAAGATTATAGATCATGGTGATGTACAAATTTGAAAGGTTTCTACAAAAGATAATATAAAAGATCATTTGAATAAACCACTTTCACAACATAATCATGATGGGAATTTGTGATCTCTAGGTATTAGATATATAGGATATTATCTTTACTGAAATTAGGAGATGTTGGAAATTGTTCCATAGAGACCAATCATGGGATGTTGGTTTGTGACAATGTTTGTATCATGTATTACTTTATTAAATAAATAAAGGAATTCTTCCATTATCATTACTTAGCATTTTGTTTCTTTTAGCACACTAATTATGATAATAATACTCCTAGTATTTAAGATATATGTTTTATCCCTAGTTTAGAACAATCAAATATGTATGTATTGTGAAGTGAGGTTACTGTGAACAGTCCTTATATACATTTAGATATACAGAGTTCTCACACATGTTATAGGCGGGACCTATTGAATTAGATGCGACTCTACTTGAGAAACACTATGTGGATTGTCCCATTTATGTCTTTGGTGTATCTATTATGGGGTGTTATTCATGTATCCTTTTATCAATGGATTCAAGGTATGTCGGGTGTTATTGATCATGGGTGGGACATCACTTGAGATCGTATTGGGAATTGTCTACTTGTGGGACAAGTTTGACATCATAATCCTCATTTGAATTATACTGAGAAAGTATATGACCATGATCAATGCATTATATACATTAACAAGTTTAGTTAATTCACAGAGACAAGATATATATTAAAATTTAGTGATTAAAGGTTTACATAATCTATGTACCATACTCATACTTAGTCATATGGCCAGAGCAATTGAAGTTGTCTATGAAACTAGAAGAAGAGAGGAAGGAGTGTGATGCTCTATAAGAAAGAATCAAAGAGTTGACCCATCGGGATCAACCACAATCCTTATCTTGAGGAGTCCGAAAGAAACCACCTCTCCCTATGTATATAAATGCTATTAACTGATGATTCAAGTGTTTCAGGTATTAGGGAGATACGATCCAAGGGGAAGTTTCTTCTAAAGATGCAAAGTGGGTAAGTGATATGATTCAAAGTCTTAATTGGCTCAAATCAGGTACCAGAGTTGAAGAAGAAAGGGAGAAACAGAGCGCAATAGGAAGTGATTGTGTTATTAACTTTATCTCTTGTTTCCTACACTGAGTTCCAACTCAGCAGGCCTAGAGATTTTGTTAATGGCTCAATACTGAGTGACAGATGAGAATAAATGATGCAATAGAAGAAAAATGTTTATGGGATTAACACTAGGAAGTGTTGCATAACATAGGAGGAGCATTCAATAACAAAATCAGATGCAAGAGACATCAAATCAATAATTGGATGACTCAGCTTAGGTGTTTTATATCGAGGGAAAAAATATTGTGGGAGAAACAACAATAATCTTGCATCTCATGATCATCGATTTTGATCTAACAATGTGGTATCAGCTGACTATTTTCAGGATACCAAGAAGCTGCGAGAAGTAGATGAAAGGAATGATTCCACCGAACAATGAAACAGTGAAAAATTTTCTGATGAATGTGATGAGGAGGAAATCAACAAAGGGGGAGTATATGTGACTGATGTCGATTCAAAAAATATTTAGACATGGGAGATTGTTTTGAGGCCAGTAGATAAAGAATTTCATTAAGACTAAATGGGAAAATTGCAACAAGATGAATGAAGATGGCACAGTTATCTGAAACAAAGAATGAGTAGTGTGCAAAGGATACTCCCAGATATAGGGAATAGATGTCGATGAGACATTTGCACCAGCTGCAAGGCTGGATACAATCCGATTATTCCTATCCATTGCAGTGAAACAAAAGGTCAAAGTGTTCTAGAAGGTTGTAAAATATGAATTCTTGAATGGGGTTCTGGAGGAAGAAGTGTATATCGAGCAGTCGAATGGTTTTCTTATTCATGTAGATGAGAGCAAGGATTGTTGGCTGAAGAAGGTGTTGTATGGAGTGAAACAAGCACCAAGAGGATGGTACTCAAGGCTTGATGAGTACTTTAAGAATCTTGGTTTCCAGCATGGGGGAGTTGATTACAATATATATTTCAACAACAACAGTAATCAAAGGATGATGGTGCTGGTTTATGTCGATGACATAATATTTGGGGGATTAGATGAAGCTCAGTGCAGACAGTTCTCCGAATTCATGAAAAGTGAGTTCGAAATGTCAATGATTGGAGAACTAATGTTTTTCCTTGGTTTATAGGTGACACAAGGAAGGAATGACACATTCATTTCTCAATAAAATTATGGCAAGAAGGTTCTGAGAATATTTGGAATGGAAAATTCCAAAGAGATGAAAACTTTGGTTTCTACCCAGATGAAATTATCAAAGGATGACAGTGGAAGGGCAATTAATATCACTAAATACAGGAAGATTATCGGCAGTTTACTGTACCTAACAGCAATAAGACCTGATCTTTTTTTCACCACATTCCAAGCAACACGTTACCAAAGAAATCAAAAAGAAAACCACATGCTCTCAGTGAAAAGAATAATTCGGTATATCAAAGGCACCATGGATTTTGGTCTGATGTATAATGAAAAATATAAATTAGTGTTATTGGGTTATACATATGTAGATTGGGCTGGATTAGCAGATGACATAAAATCAACGTTAGGAGGTGTATTCTATCTTGGTAGATTTTGTATTTCTTGGATAAACAAGAAACAAGATTTCATTTCTCTGAGCACCGTAGAAGTTGAGTATATTGCGGTCACTCAAGCATGCACATAGTTATTGTGGATGAAACAACAACTTGATGATATGGGTGTTGAAGTGAAGTCTCTGATCGAAATCCAGTGTAATAACTCAGGTGCTATAAATCTCAGCAAAAATCTCGTCCATCACTCAAGGAAAAATCACATTGAGATAATGTATAATTTTATCAAGGAGAAGGTTGAGCAAGGAATTGTGAATTTGGTGTATGTGCCTACAGAGAAACAGGTTGCAGACTTTCTGACAAAGGCCTTACCCAAGTAAGTGTTTGAAAGACATCGACTGGATCTGGGAGTTTAGTCGACTCCCCGCACTTAAAAGTGTGTAGATGTGGGACACCCCCCTCTCCCTGAGGTATGGTGTGTTTTTCCCTAAGGCGCTAATATGTGTTCTTTCCAATGTTGCAGAACGCAAAGAGGTGACCTTTGGGTTTGTTGAAAAAGGGGGAGAAATAATGACTCCTCAAGGGGAAGAAACTATGGCTAAGGAAGAGAGAAAATGTCTTAGTAAAATACACGGGGAGAAGCTGATAGGTGGAGCAGTGAGATAGGGTGAGAGAAATGAGATAGGGGGAGAGAAATGAGATAGGGGGAGAGAAATGAGATAGGGGGAGTGTTTTTAAATCTGATGATTCTAGAATTGATCTATCAACAAATAGATATCAAGATAGTTGAGAATTGTGATAAAAGCAGAACAGTGATGTTGGAATGGTGAGAGAAGGTTTTCACCTATAACCAATTGGTATCAGTATGGTTTAATAATTGGTATCAATTTAGCAATTGGTATCAGTTTGGAATCGACAATTGGTACCCGAAATGAAGTGATTCATTGATGAACTTTTCATACTACTCTTGTTTCTCATGCCGAGCATTGTTATTGTGGGCTTAGAGTATGTGTTAAGTGATTCCTTGAATTCTATCTGAATCGCAAGAGGCGAATGGTGGTAGCGTATGGAAGGATATTCAGAGAGGTATCAAAGTGCAGAAAATCATTTTGAGAAGAGTTGTGAAGAGTTGTCAACAAACCCAAAGGGGGAGATTGTTGGGAAAAAATCCCTCAAGGTAACATTGTAGTATTTTTGGGTTGATTGTGTTTGTTGAAAAACTAGGTTTCCATGGTGAATTTTCAAGTTCAAGAGATATTGTTGACAATCAATGTTGACAAAGAACCATGACAAAGGAATGGAAGATCTGGAGGCGGTACAAAAGAGCAGTACAAGGTGGCGCCGTTTCTTAGTGTTTGCCAAATTTTTGGGGTCCAAAATTTGGAGTTTGGTGAGTATCTCAGAAAGTGGATATCCTTGAAGATATTATTTAAATATGGAAAAGGCATGAGTTTCGCAAAGATAGGCTTTGTGGATTGAATTTCGTGAAGACAAGAAGAATGTTGACGGTGTTCTTCACGATTACGTCAATATTCGTGAACGGCAGAGGTTAAAGCGCATCAAGACGGTGATGGGATTTTCGAGGGAGATTCGTGATGAAGGCTTTAAGGGATTGATGGTGATGCTCTATGATTACGTCAAGCTCCGCGATCAGAAAATTTCTATGGTGCTTCGTGATTTTGAGAGAATTTCGGCGGGAACTTCGGAGCTTCGCTATTTGAGATGACGCGGTGTTAACTTCGCGCGGAAAGTTTGAGGGTCGGTGGAATCGCCTATAAATAGGCCTCGACCCCTTCAAGATAAGTAGAAGATAATATAGAGTTTTCTAAAAAAATGTTTTTCTCTCGGTTCGCGGAGGTGATTCGCAAAGGTAGTGTACTTTGCAAAAGAGAGGTGCTTCACGACGACTAATCTAGCTCCACGACGGAAGTGTGCTTCGTGAGGCCGTGTGATCTAAGGAGTGTGATTCATGAAGAGGTAGAATCTTTGTGGCGAACTAAGATTTGAAAAGGCTTTAGCTTAGCAAAAAAGCAGGAGCTTCATGAAGGCTTGTTTGAGCTTCGTGAAATTGGAAGCCTCGCAAAGTAGGGTGCTTTGCGAAGGTATTTCCAAAGTAATTGCCCAGTGTTTAAGAGGCAAAGGGGTATTCATCAGTGGGTGAAATTTGGACTTTAACAAAGCATCTATCAACAAATGATGATGTGTGAATTCATGCAAATGAAGAGACCTACAATTCTATAAATTGTGAGTGGATCCCTTCCAAGTGCAGTGGGAAAAGGAAGAGGAAGAAGATAATCCTTTCTACTGGCAGTGAGCTAGTGAGCGAGAAATAGGGAGTGACCCTTGGGAAATAAGTGAGATGACCCTAAACATTGTAAAGGCAGTGAGCCTGGGCGTCGAAGTGATATAGCCCGAACATTATTGGCAGTGAGCTTTAGTACATTTGGTACAGCGGCACATCGCCGTTGTATGCTCCTTGGACGTAGCCCAGTGAGGGTGAACCAAGTAAAAATCTTTGTGTCTGCTTGGTTACTTCCCTACATTGCATATAAATCATAACCATTAGATAAAGATTAAAATAAGTGATCAATATAAACACATAAGAGAAAACAAAGTGACCCTTATTATATAGAGGTCAAGATCCAGTGGGGCAAGATGAATTTTTGAAATATAATATCCATACCCTGATTCACCCCCTCTCTTAGGGTATCTAGGCCCCTTTTGCTCCAAACATACTTGATGTAATGGATAATAGGAACATGATATACTAAACACATAGGTGATGATATCACGTTAAAACTTTTATTAGGTATGTTATAATTATGAATTTGATTCCTAATTTATACTAATATTATAAAAGGTTAAAATGAGTGACAAATAATTTTTTGTAATGGTTGAATTTTAATCCAATTGTATTGGATATTTTATGGGCTTTATTTTTATTAAAATAATTAATCAGAATAAAAAATATGGTTTGGATAATTATTATTATTTAAAATATAACACACACACACATATATATATATATTAATTTTTTTGGCATTTTATATTTATATGTATATTAGATATATATATATAATTATATATAATTATAAGAGAATGTCATGAAACCCATTTTATATTTATTAATATATATATAGGATATATTTAAATAAACATAAAGTATGCCATTTATTATGAATAGTTGATATTTTTTCAATTGAGTTAATGGTAAATGGATATATGATTTTCATTAAAATTAATAAATTATATTAATATTCTTGACTATTGACATTAAATGAAATAATTATCATAGATAAAATCCTCAACTCAGGGATCCTTTAAAAGGAGGTTCATCGAGATCATTATACCACAACCATTAGAAAGAAATCAAATTCCTTTTAATCCTCCTAAAATTTTAGAAACATTTCTCCTCCACTGTTATTTGAGATATTATTCATCTAAATAACCTAAGAATAAATAATGGTGACCACCTTTCCAACGAGACAAAAAATCATCATTTTCTCATTAACAAAGGACTGGGATCATTCTCAATGATAGAATTAGTGAGAGAAAATCCTCATTTTCTCAATATATATATTTATTATTTATATTTATTATTTTAAAAATTTTATGGTCTTTGTGTTGGGATTATTTTATTATTTTCATTGCATAAATGATTCTTAGATCACATATAAAATTCTTACAAAGTTTGTGTTGGGACCTCACCAAATAAAACAACCTCCCCTAGACAATAGGATGAGTGATAAATCGAATGAGAAACTCTGTTACCATCTATTTTTATAGAATAAAAATGGTAGAAAGGAATATTATTATATTTAGTAGAAATATTCTCTAAAACAAGGCCCATTAAATTTAAATGGAGACAATTTTGGGGAAATACATAAACTATTTGAATGTAGTCCAACTCCATAGCACAATGTGTCCATCCCCAAACTTCTTCCATCCAAACTCTATAAATATCAGCTTTCACCTCTGTAAATGGGTCCACTCCATGAATACTAGGAAATATTAACACATACAAAAATTAAATCCCAATCACGGTTCCTAAAAACCAAGCATGTATCCAAACTTGTTTCAAGAATAAGGGAACACCAACATTAATCATTAATTAGGGGGAAATTGGTCTAGCTCACTTTGAAGGTAACTCAAAGGAATTCCACACCCCAAGAATTTATTTAGTATCCTTTAAGTTTAAAAGGTTGTATGAGTGTGTTGAATCCATATAATATCAGGGTAGGTCTTGTGGTTCTAGATTTGATCATTACATTTTCACCAGATGGCCTATGATAGAAATAAGTTAGCTGAATAACATCCTCATCAACATGGCTCTTCTAATATAACAAGAGGAATATAAGTGATGAAATATCATATAAATCACTCAAGGAAATTTAATGAACACAATGCTAAATACCCAAATTACTATCATAATAAAAAATAGTATAGATATTTTATCCCCCCTTCATAAAAAAGATGACATCTTCCAAAATTGGTAACATGTTACCAATGAAAAATAGTACCAACAGGGAAAAAATTGTGACATAATCACCCCTAAAAGGCCTTCACCTTTAAAGTAGGATTTAACCTACATATGAGATTCTAACTAGCACCAAGGGAATTATCAATGCATGAAATATTAATATGACAACTCAATAAAACTTGGTAATTTCCATCTCTCATGAATCAAAAAAACAAATAATCTAGCCTAGAAGGTGATCCTAAAGGAGTAAACATGATAAGATTATTATTTCTAATTTTTAAAAGATTTATAATTTTTAGAAGAGTCCAAGCATTTGTATCATACTTAATAAGATAAAAAAATCACATCTTTTCCATAACTTAAAGGAATAAAGAGGAGGGGATACTCAAATAATTATCCACAAGACAAGAATCACACCAAACCTAAAATTGAGTGTCATTTTTGACTTTCTACCGAAGGACTTCTAAGTGGATAAATTTAGATTTCCAAAGACTACACTATATAGAGCTTGGTCATGGACCCAAATGAGTATCAAACACATATGATTGTGGAAAATATTTTCCTTTGATAACCCTTAAACAAAGATATTTAGGAGAAATATGAAATCTACACACCTCTTTGGATAAAAGGACTATATTAAAATTGTAAAAATTTATGAATCCAAGACCACCTAGTTTATTTAGAAAATAAATTTTATCACGCACCAAAAAATTCACTCTTATCTTGCTTCCCATTTTACCCCACCAAAAGTTATCTATAAGAATATTTATCTCATGTGTAAGAGTATCTTATAGCTTAAAAAATTACAACACATAGGTAGGTATAGTTGAGAAATAGATTTGATGATAACTATAGTGACTCAAATTTTTCCATGAGAAATACTTTGATCATTCTTATTTCTTCAGAGTCCCAGAACTTTAAAGGGATAAAATAATAAATTTACCTTAGAAAACAACCTTAAAAATATTTTTTAATTGTTTAATTGATCTTAAAGCATGGTTTTTACCTTAAGGAAAAGATTTTATGAGATTCTAGGCCGGTTGATTTTTGGGAGAATATTGAATATTTATATATTAAATAAATTATCCCACGTGCATGAATGTTAATAAATCCTAAACAAAGCCACAAATTTTAATTAAAAAACTAAGGTTTTTTTTAAATGATGGGTTTTATCTAAGTGAGGTGTAATCCTCATTTAATTTTCAAGCCTTAGATTGAGTTTGTGTAAGATTGGACTTTTTATTATTTTATTTTATTTTGGTGGTATTATCCTCCCAAAACCTCATTTATGAAGGGGAGGCACCATTTCCACCATGGAAACCCAAGGAAGAAGGGGGGGGGGTGTATCATTTTTTGAGAGATATCAAATCTTCGAATCAAGGGAAATAGTGATAGATCGTTGATGAACAAACCTCAAAGCTTCAACAAATCACCATAAGGCGAGACTTTGTTATTTTGATTTTATATATTCTTTTTTTATTACATTCTAAATTCTCATATTTGGATTCTAGATAGGTATCTAATGATTTCAACCAATTGAGGTGTGATTTATAGTTAAATTGGAATATCAAGCTAGTTCGTAGCGCTTATGTGTCTGGAATTCCCAATCATATTGAATTTTATCTTTGAAACACACACTATGTAGTTCATTAATACAAATAGGGTTTCTAGAAAATCTACAATAATCAATTAGTGTGTAATTTACATAAACAAACTATGGTGGATATAAATTGCATGGATCGAGGTGTATAAAGGTAGATTCCCAACCAACCTATTTGATTTACATGGCATGTAGTTGGAAGTACGTGGAATTTGAGCTTACATGATAGGACATGAGAGATGTTACATGCCTAGAGAACCCCTCAAGTTTCACATGCCATGTGGCTAGGTGTATATACAATATAGTTAGGAACCAAATGAATCAGGTTTATAAATATTACATATTGTAAAATCCTTGAGATTCACATGTCGTGTATTTAGGTTTAACACATTATGTATGTGCAGATAATATAACTCAAGGTGTATTATCAGCATATGCCTAGATTGACTAGAAATACCTATGCATTGTTTACTCATATAGGAAACATCGTATAAGTTTACTACACACATCATAATGGTGATAGTACACTCCCAAATTATTCCCAAGGCTTATATTTTGTTTAACCCTATGGGACACACTTTGTATTGGGTGTTCCGTAGTGTTTTCTGTAACTTCTCACCTGACTTTCAGAATCAGTCAAATAAGTAGTCAATTTTGATATATTTTTCATATATATCACATTAATATGATCTAATATGACATCATAGACTAATTACATAACATATTAGGTAGTGTGAGGATCCTAGTTTTGTATAGATTACAATATGGTTTGGGTGAGGCATTTAGGTTAGTTATGGATTTTAGGTTCTCCCCCATGTGTTTGGGCATGATACTCCATGTATGGGGTTTAGGTAATCCCATGGAGGCATTATCATGACTAAGTATAGTCCCTTATATGATAAATGGAGTTATTAATCCCCTATATATTGAGGCATAGTCCTCCATCCATGGAGTTTTTCCCCCTCATAAGTTGAGTCGCGATCCTTGATCCATGAATTCAGTACTCCCCTATTTGTCAGGGTACAATTATCCATTTGTGGAGTATATTCTCTACCATGTGTTGGGGAATTGTCCTCTATAGGGATCTAGTTCTCCCTAAGTGTTAACACTCCATTTTTTCATATATTAGGAAAATATTATGAATATTACCTCAAGTATGTTAGAGAGATGAATATCCCCAATAAGAATCAAAGGAACTTTCCCAAGGTGGCATGTGCGCACACCCTTGTGCATTAGAGGGCTCGCACAACCCACCTTCACATAAATAAAAGAACAAACACACCTACTCTAGTAACCTATGATGAGAAACTGTGGCATAGAACTGTGTGGGTACTCATTCAACCAAGGTTCCCTATTTTCCTATAAATAGTACCTAAGGGCTCCTCATTTTCACAATTGGAAAATCAGAAGAAGCCCCAAAGCTCTGGTCATGAAACCCCTTTTCCCAGGTCCTCAAAAATCCATCAGGTAGCTCTCCAAAACCTAATGTAAGAGGGAATTAAGGGGGATAGATATATTAAATTCCCTTTATGGTCTGAAACACAAATAAAATTTCATAAGGACCACTTACCCCCACTGAGTTGACAACCACTAGTACGAAGGTACCTCCCCTAATTAGGGACCTATGCGAGACCCTTCCAAGGATACTTAATGAGACTCGTGGTGCCTAGGATAAGGCCTTGTCCAAGTTTTTTTCCTAGTTGGTCCATTTCCTAAGGCATGTCTATCTCACATAGGCCTCCCCACCTACATAAAGCACTTATAGCTCCTCCTAGGCCCTATGTGAAACACCTTTCCTCACCAAGCTAGGACCTGTGTGATCCTCCTTTTGAACCCTCTTCTAAGACACCAATGATAGGGATCCTCTTCCTTTAGATCCCTCTTATGAGGTGGAATAAATTGAAACCACCACCAAAGCCTCGATACTTTAAAAACCATGGTGAGAGACACACCAGCATGTATCCCATTTGGATATGCATTCCTTCAACTAGAGGTGTCCCTCACTTGTCCCACATGATGGGTAGGGTCCTTGGGGTGCATGTAGATATGAATTAATTTTGTCACTATGATCTTGAACCCATGGGAGGTTCAAGGGATCTCCCGGTCTTAGGTATGAGGGTTAAGGCCATGTCCTTAACTCATCATCTCTAAGACCAGGGACCTCTAGTTCTAGGTGGGGAGGGAGAGGTTCAAACTTTTGTTTCCATTTTAGGGTTAATTCCATATCCTCCTCTCTTCTATGGAACCAAGACTAGGATATCAATCATGGAGTATTCCCATATACTATCTTTTAGGACCTCTCTTGCTTCATTCCTTTATGCTTCTCCATACCCATGGTCCATGGATGGATAGATCGTCAGGTGTGACTATCCTAGTTACCAAAATAAGAGGGGATATGGGAACCCCAAATAAATTTCTCTCTCCCTTTGGGACTAGGGTACAATGATGGTAGGGATCATGTGATAGATCCCTCACTCTTTCCCTCTCCCTTTGGGTTTTGGCCTCATCCACCAGTAGAAAAAGAATATTATGTGGTTTTGTGGATATTTCTCTTACTCTTGTTTCTCACACCAAGCATGAATCACATGAGATTAGAGGTTGGTGGTGATCATGATATCCACCTAATCCCAAACCAAACATGTGAATCCTCCTATATGGTATAATCCCAGAAATACAGCCTCCATGGAATCATTTCAAGTGAAATCCCCAAATAAACAATGAGCCTCCTACTTAGTGTAATCCCCAACCATGTCACAACATAACCTAAGGGGATCCTCCCATATGGTGTAAGACAAAAATCAATCCTCTAAAGGGTCCATACTTCCCTATGATAAAAAAATTCACAGGGACTCCATAGGCATGAGTCCTCATAACCGAACTACGTGGAAATTTATTCCCATCCAAATGGGATATGTATGAAGCCTCCAAGAGGTCCAAACCCAATCATCCAAAATCAACCCTATTCTCTCTAGGACACATTCCCAGTAGGGTATTATTCAACCTATAATCTCACACCCCTTCCATGTTCCTTAGGCCACTTCAGTATATGTCCCACACCAAACTTTTACTAGGAACCTTTTTCCTAGATGTCCTTGCCATATGACATTAAACGGCATGGTTTAGTCCTTATCACATGACCTTAAAAGGTATGATGTGTCCCATTAAGTGGCATAAAACTACGTGGTTTATGATTCCATTCATGAAGATACTTAGGAATCCCATATCATGGGTCTGATACCAATATCAAAACAAATCATGTATCTCTAGATGCTGATAAACTCTAAAGTGCCCCACTATGTGGCTTAAAACCAACATCATGATGATAAACAATAAAAGAATCTCCAATATGTTCATAAAAGGGTACCATTGATGGAGAACCAAAAATATATACATATATCTCCATTAAAAAAGAACCTCAGATACATGTATTGGATTCTAATCTCCACACATGATAATAATTGATTTTTAATTCAAGGGTGACTTACATTATACTTGGGAATTAATGAAGGATTCATGAACATATATTAAATCAATAAGAGAGTCCCGAATTAGGTGGAAATTCCCCCCAAAAGTGTGCGATGATCCCAAAATCCCATCATCTCGACCAATGTGATATCTTAAGTATCATTGACTAAGTTTCCCAATGATCGTTTGCCTTTGGAAAGTATGTCCATGACTCATAACATATATGAGAACTGTTGGGTGTTTCTGGATCCATGAATAAAACCCACAGGAAATCACCTGAAAGGATGTGGGTGTATGTGTCTAATATAAAGGTTGTTCCACCAACACCAAAAAATTTCATTCTAACCCCAAGTGGAATTCAGGGATGAAACAAAAAATGGTTAACTTGATGTGAATGATTGTACAAAAATCACCCCCTACAATCAATCATTGGGTTCCAGATTTTCATTTGAAACAAAAATGGTGAACCCGACGTGAATGATTGTACAAAAATAAATCCCCTGTAATCAATCGTCGGGTGCTGGATTTTTATTAGAAACAAAAATGGAGAACTCTACGTGAATATTTAACCAATATAATGGTGTCACCTACCTGTTAGGCACTTTTTTCTCTCAAAATGGAATAGGTATAGAAAAGATAACCAATTGTGCATGTGTTCATTTATTGATATAATACTTTAATGGGGTTTTATTATTTGTGTTTTCACCCATATTTATGGAACTTCCAACAAAGATATCCCTTAAATCCAAATGGCATCATACCGACTCTCACAAATATACGCCATGACTACCGCATAGGACATCGTCACTAACCCAACGTCTTCAATGCTGGGTCTCAAACACATTGGTTCGGGATACCACCAGAATGGTACTATCCCAACCTTGGAGGATGCCCTCCAGGCCTCCAAATCATGAAGCCCCACTAGTCATACACTCAACGACAACCGGTGGTCTAGAAGTAGATAGTGTCAATCACCATCTAAAACTGTTTTAAGATCTTATCCCTAGAATGCAACAATCAAATCCTCCCTTATCTTAGGGAGGTGTACTAAGAGGCCACCAACATCCTCACCCAAAAGACACATGGGTCTTTCCAAAGGGATCTTACTAGAAATCAATGTTGCCAATGTTGTTTGGTAGTGAACCCTAAACATGATGAGGTTGTTGACCTCAGTAGTCCGGCCCAGGTCACCTAGACATGATCATGAAAGATGGATCACTAGGGGTATCAACCAGTCAATAGAGAGTAGGGCCACACCCCTACCCCCTTAGGAGAATCCCACCAATCACATTTGGTGGAAAATAGTGAGTAGAAACATACACCTTCCCACACTAATCAATACTTCTAGTAGAATCATCTAGAATCATCTATATAATCCCACCAACTAAATATTGAGGCACACAATGAGTAGGAACAAACTCCTTCCTGCACCTAGAAATCCCTTCAGTCGAATTCGGTGACAATCCATGAGTAGAAAAAACACCTACTCACATCAATCAAGCCTGCCAACAACCTCATCTAGAAGTGTCCAAATAAGCCCACCATCTAATTTTGGCGGAAAACCACAAGTAGGCACACACAACTGCCTGCATTCATCAAGCTTTCTAGCAACTTCATCTAGCATAATCTAGAGATATTATACAAAAATCCCTAGAAATGAATAGGGGGAAGGACCATACCTCTACCCCTATGTCTGAGTACTGCTAGTATCCACTGGTAGGAAATAGAGGATAGGAGTAGACACACACCTCTTCTCCAACTATGGAATGAGCATATATCCCTGTTCCAGCTGTTAAAGTTAAAAAGTACATCTTGAAAATGGTGAAGGGGTAGACAAAAATTCCTACCCACATCCTACAAACCCACCAGGATATCATAATGAAAACAAAAGAGATAGAGGGGAAGATACAAAACTCTATCCCCATAAATGGGGTGACTCATCATAATGTCACCTCGGAGCAGACACACACCTCTACTTCCATCCAAAAGGGTCATGGGGAAAAATCCCCCATGATATATGAACAATTGGATCATGTCCATACCCCCATTCTGACTGGAGGTAATTGACCCATTCTAATGGCCACTCCAAGATAGGCACCAACCCCTACCAAAATTATGAAATCTTGTTTGAAAATTTTGGTAGTAATATGGGATCTAGTTGAAAAATCTTTTGTACCTAAAAACCACTTTCCCATGTAAGCGGCCCCCATCACTCGTAATAAGGTGTATAAAAAGAAGCCTCATTAGAGATGACTGTAAAATGAAGAGATAATCTATAATCATGCTATGATTAATGATAGAGTTCTTGAAGCACTCAAAATTTTATCTATGGTAGCTCAAGATCCTAATCTCCCATTACTAAATCATGGGTACAATAGTAGTAATTTTGAAGGTCTTACCTGAATGCTTCACCATGAAGGCTTGATTCATATTCATAATCTAATTGATATTAACATCCCATCTCTTGATGAGAGTCATGTCATCCCTTTGAGTGGCCAAAAGATCAAATAGTGAGAGGGTCTCCCCCTTACTATCATCCAAACTAAGGGTTCTCCCCAGGACATATGATCTATGGATTCTTCTTATATTCAAAAATTGAGCCATAATGGTAGTCTAACCCATTATGGAATTCACTATGAAAGTTTTCTTCATGGTAGTGTTTCAGTTTGTCGAGAGGGTTCTCCCCTTGGTGATGTAGTGATGAGAAAGCCCTCCTATCACGAGACACTTGAGAAAATGAGTCCAGTCATGTCTGATACCTTGTCATTGAAAATTGAAATCCTTTCTTAGATGGAAGATATCCCAAAGTGATGGTCACTCTCCAAACCACCCTTGGACCACCTGTCTTCCAACTTAATAGAGGAAGTCCCCACCAATCTCACTGCTTATGATAAATTGGTAGGAAAGCATCCAATTTGGTCAAACTAGGTCAAATAATCTCTAGAAAAAGATGAATATGGTATATTGAACATGATAAGAAAATTGTCTAAATATGACATACTAGTCATGTTCTGGACTTTAGCCACATCTTAGTTCAATATTCCAGAAGGATTGTTGAAAGATTTTGTGCAGGAAATCCACCTCAATATATGGAGAACTCTTCATCACTTGAAAGTAATGGTATTACCTTACAATGAGTATCAAAGGTACATCATGGTAATAGAAGGGAAACATTGAAAAATTGACTTGGAGACTCTCCTAGCTGCACGAAATCCAAAATTGGGGAAACAACAAGGTTCCCTTCACCACGCACTCCATAACATGCTAAAATAATTTTGTCAGCTGATCGCAGATACCCCATCCAATGTTCATATTAGGGGGTGGGGTAAACAAAGATCATTTTATTTAACCATGCTACCTAATTAGTAAAGATATCCAAAGATTGTATCGTGCAATTTCATAGCTTCTGTCTGGCTTCGACAAATAGTCTCTATTCACAACTGATGATATGATCAACAAAAATAGGCCCCAACTGACTCTCACCAACTTCAGGCCATAATATAGAAATACATAGAAATAATTTTTCATCAAGAATATGAAAATATCAAGAAGTCTTCCCGCTTAAGGGAAGTTAATTGTTAGATAGCACAAATTTCATAGATAGCAAAAAGGTATTTGGAAGTAGGGATTTGGATGCTAACCTAATGATGCACCCAACTAATGTTTGAACACAACTCTGTAAAATAAAAAAGGCATCCACAAAATTAGTAACCATGACAATCCAATAGAAACCCCAGCCCATAGGGCTAGTGGATTTTTTAGAACAATCCTTGAGGTCAGCAAATAAAAAATGAAGAGTTATAGAAATAGAGAAGGAATATCCCTAGACCATAGAGATGGGGGATTTTTCACCTCAATAACCTCATCCCGAGTAGAATCTAGTCTTCTACTGATTATGGGGAATGCTGCCAAGTTAATCCTCATAGTTTTTCCCATCTTTTGATTTGGAATCCTCATTGGGCATACACATGAATGAATTTTATAGATATCCCCTTTGGTTCACTATTCATCAAATGACTCCAAGAGAGTCAATAAAGGAGAGAACAAGTCCTCATGGAGGGAACAAACAAAGGTGGTATCAGAGAAAGACTGATGATGTGCCTGTAATGCATTACACATTGGTGAATGTCATTAACACCACCCCTATAGATCCTATAGAACATGAGGAAAACATGGATGAGATAGAGGAGGAAGTTTTAGTTCATAATACAGTACACACTAAAATGATTTAATGAGGTGTGTATACCCACAACTATAGGATTGCCCTGAATCTGGGCATTCCCTCAATCACTCCACCATTACCCCCTCAAAGAGAACCCAATAAAGAAAATGGAAAAGGTAAGTTTGTGCCTCACCTATTACTTGAAAAGGTTGGACCCCTTACACTTGAGGAAATGTTTTCTCAGCAAGAGGAAGAGATAAAAAAATTGAGAAGACTCAATACAGAACTACTCTGAGGCAGCATTCCTGCTGGATATGTTTTGAAAGAGGAGCCTCAACTTGAACTCCCAACTGATGCACCTCAAAAAAGGGGGTTCACCATAGTAACTGAAAATTAACCAAAACATCCACTAAATGTGGGGTACCTAAAAAAATATACTTGGATCCCAAAATAGAATATTAATAGTTCCCTATATTAGGTATGAAACCTAAATAATGACAAGCACATCCTTATAGACCTACCCCTATAGGTTACCCACGACAGATACCAGCAGGACTTCCATAATTAGCCCTACCTTCTACTACCCCTGTTCAAGATCCTACTCAGTCATACATTCCTCAATGGTTCATGAATAATATTTAGTTTTTAACTACTCGATTCAAAGACATGGAGGAATGAAATGCACCAGTAAATCCAAAAAAGAAGTCTTATCCTGAGTGGTTTGACCTGAATCTTCCCTCACCAAACTTTGGGAACCCCATATTTCAAATTTTTAATGGCTCAGGAGGCCTAGAGTAGCATATGATGCATTTTTTATCTCACTGTGACCCCATTATGGGGACCCCTAAAAAATAATAGGCAATAAAACTTAGGTTCTTTGTGCAATAATTATAGGGACTAGCCTTTGTGTGGTACAAAAGTTTCCCAGTTCGGTTAATTACATAGTGGGAAAATCTTTTCTAAAATTTTCTATTCTATTTAATCTAAACTCTATAGAAGACAAAAATCCTCAAACTATCAAATTTAAAATAATGGGATAATGAGAGGTCCTCAGATTTAATCGCTTAGTGGAAGGGGTTAACCTAATATCTAGGCTCACAACTTCTCCAAGAAGATTTGTTGTTCATCTGTATGGAGAACCTTTGTGATGAGTTTCACACACCACTCATCCCTATGAAATACATAGGAGGGTTTCAGAACCTTTCTATGATTTATCAAAGAGTGGAAGGCTCCATTGCAAGAACCAAGGCTAAGTATTGAGTAATTCCATCGACACAAGGAAATAGAATAATAAATGTATCATCTACCACAATTACACTTAAGTAGTCCCCTACACCCACTCCAGATCTAAAGCCCACAACATATCATATGGTCCCCCATACTGAGTGTTAGGAACAATTCCTTCCTCATTAGGACTTTCAAAGGGAGAAGAGGTAGAAATAGTTTCGGGAGATGAAGAATAAGGTTTATTCTTTTTGAAATGACTAAGTCCCTGACTACTTCCTCTTAACATTGGAAAATAATTTGATTAATTTTAAAAATATCAAGAAGCCCCATAAGTATGGTGATGAATATCTACTGAACTATTTCCCCTCTCATTGAGTATTGGGTAAAAAATCCATGAATGTTTTTTAAGACATCCCACAAAAAATGGTGGACTACAGAAAAGTGAAGCTAGGCAAGCCACCTGCTCAGGTAGCATGTGTTTCTCCCACTGATCCAGAAGAAGAGATTGAATGAAGGGATGTTAATAGTAAGGGTATGAAAATTTTTAGTGATTCGATGGTCAGAAATATGATCAACTAAACTTATGATATCCTCCGAACACAGTTGAAATAATTGACTGTTCTTTTATCCACTTTCTCTACAGCACAACCAAACCCATTGGTAGCTCAGTCCTCTGAAGTCTAGTCTTCTAAAAAATGTCATGTCTAGAAGAACATGAAGCAAACACAAGAAGATGAGCTTGTTCCAAGAACAAAGTTGGCTTTGACTCTCTTGGACTTAATGCCTTTAATCCCAGAAGAACGAGTGCCACCCCACCAAACGGTACCATAAGAGTCGACACACCAGACAAAGTCCACATCATATAGGGAGTTTATATTCAGTTAAATTAATGTTATCCACTTAATGGACCCCTTCTCAAATTATGGGTGAAACTATGAACCCGAATTACCTATATCTAATTGGGTAATTAGGGGAAGAAGCCACCAAAGCTAAGGATATTGGGGAATATGTAGTTTTTCTAGAATTCAATACTCTAGTCACATTCTTTCTCAGACCGTCTATGCAGCTAAAACCTATGGGAGATCCCTCCAGCAATCTCATAAAGAGTAAGAAAGTTCCCCCACACAAGCCAAAGTTTTACCTAACTCCATCATTTTAGAAGATCGATTAAAAGAGGTTTCACCACCCAATAAACATCAAAACGTAGGTAGACCTAGTCAACCTAATCCACCAAGGCCATAAGTACTCTCCACTCTTATTCTGAGGGCTAATCCATCCAAATAAATCACTTTAATTCCTAAAGTTCCTAGAAAATAACTTCCTCATGTTGGGAAGCATAGGAATTTAGATCAGAAGTATGACATTTTAAAGCTGTTATCCCTGGTCCTAGTCAAGTTGTCAATCATGGATGCCTTGAGTTTGTCCAAAGACCTCTAGGAAGCAATCGTAGAGGATTTTTCAAACCCTCAAGAGTTTTAGGTTGAAATTACAACTGTAAAATTATACCGTGCATAGACATATCACAAATAATTCCACACGATCATCTCTTTCACAGAATAGGAAAAATATTCCATTAGGACACATAAGACCTTTGTATGTGTCTATAATGATTAATGATATTGATATCTGATGAGTATTATTTAAAAATGGCTCAGGTTTCAACCTAATTTTGGTATGAACACTTAATTTGGGTTACAATGAGTCCCACTTTCCCCCTCCATAATAATGATATAGGGTTATGATAAGAGTGAGAAGAGACCTCTTGATGTGATCAACCTCTGGACCTAGTTCAAGGATCTCATATCTGACTCAAAGTTCCTAGTTTTTCATCAAGATATGAATTTAAATATTCTATTAGGAAGGAATTCATTAAATCAACATGCAACTATTCCCTCATCGTACCAGCAATGCCTCAAATATTTCATTAATGGTAAAAATTTGACATTTCATGGTGATAAATCCCCATTTAAATCCTTTGAATCATAATACATTGATGCAAGATTCTATCAGAGGGAAGAGAAACATCCCATGATTGAAAATGTTACTCAAGTAAATGCCCTAAATGGTCTAAATATGACATTGGTTAATCCATTCAAGTAGATCAGTGCAGATTATGTGCTTCCCATTAATCAGATTGAAGGAATGGGTCCAAGTTCAAGTGCATGTTTTGTGACTTATATAGTATTTGTCATAGAAACTATATCTGGAAACGTTGGATAAGTTTTCAAATCTCTATAAATTAACAAAAGAATGAGTGATAATTCCCTCATTCCACCCCATGAGTTTCAACAAATCACCACCCCATCATCCAGGCCAGAAGTAGTTTCTTTGTACTATGAATGTCAATATATTGTCACCTCATCGGGCTTTGAGAAAATTTATTCATCACCTACTTCCCCTAAAAAATGGAAAAGTTAGAAGGGGGAAAAAGAGGAAGAAAAAGAGGAAGATGACATTAGAGACACCCCTCTAGAATTTGAGTAAGGTGTCGCTGCCACTATTAACAAACTTAGAGAAATAAATCTGGGTACAATAGAAGATCCACAACCCACTTTGATCAGTGTGATCATGAATTATGAAGAATAAGAAGTATATACCTCCTTACCAAAGAAAAATTAATATTTTTTCACCTATAATTACATAGAAATGCCAGGACTTGATCCTGAGGTGTCTACTCATCACTTGGTATTTCCTAAAGACCATTAATGATTCAAAAATGCATCCAAAAGGACACACATGACCCATGCCTCAAAAATTAAGGCTGAATTAGACAAGATCATCAAGGATGAATTCATCAGATAAGTTCAGTATATGAAATGTATGGCCAACATCATCCTGGTAAAGAATAAGAATGAACAAATTAGGGTCTACATCGACTTTAGAGATATCAACTAGCATTTCCCAAAAGACTATTTCCCAATCCTAATTAAGAAACTACTGATTAATGCAATGACTGGATATCAAGATCTCTCCTTCATGTATGGATATTCAGGGTACAACCAAATTCGAATAGCCCTAGAAGATGAGGATTTCAATGAATTTAGGCCTCCCATGGAGTATTTTTCTATTGGTTAAAGCCCTTTTTCTTGAAGAATGATGACGCGACATAACAACATGTCATGCATCGCATATTCAAACCCTTCCTGTGGTTTTTCTTGAATTCTACATTGATGATCTTGTGGTTAAGTCCTGAAAGTGTTCTGACCACTTGGTAAATATTGAGACAATCTTTAATAAACTTTGACAACATATCCTAAAGATGAACCCCTTAAAATGTGCCTTCAGGGTAACCTCAGGAAAGTTTCTCAGCTTCATTGTATTCCATCGCGACATTGAAGTCGACCCTGAGAAGAAAAGGGTATCCTTAGCATGTCACCTCCTCAAAACCTCAAAGAGTTGAGAGGGATTCAAGGAAACTTAACCTATATCTATCACTTTATATCCAACCTTGCAATCAAGTGATTTCCCTTCACTAAGTTTATGAATAATGGAGTCACATATTAGTTGAACAACAACTGTTAGGAATCATTTGAAAACCTCAAGAAGTATCTCTTGATCCCTCCAGAGCTAATGATTCCTGTTGAAGGGAAGACACTCATTTTATTTGTGAAATCCCTATAGTGGTCACTAGGTTATTTCCTCATGAAAAATAATGACACCAATAATGAAAAGAACATTTATTATCTCAGTCGAACCATTCTTGACACTGAGTCTTGTTATTTGGATATTGAGAAGAGATGTTTGGCATTAATATTTTCAGTTCAGAAGTTGAGTTGATTTGTGGCACCAAAAGCTTCATTTGGTCTCTAATAATAATCCTCTAAAATATATACTCATCCATTTTATGTTTATAGGATGTTTTTCATGGTTGTAAGTTACCCTAAAATAGTTTTATTTACAATTTGTTCCTCAGAAAGTAGTGAAAGGCTAGGATTTGGAAGATTTTCTTATAGAACAACCGTATGAAAAAACAATGTTGTTAAATACTAAATTACCTGATGAATAGATATTTTATATTCAATAAAACCCCAAAATGTGGGAAATATATTTTTATGGATCATCTATAAGTCCAATGGGGAATGGAATGGAATACCCCAAGCTCAATAAAGTCAGGTTGGGAGTCGTACTCATATCTCCAGTAAAGGAAATTTTGCCTTACTCCTTCCTATTGTCAGAAGGATGTACTAACAATGAGGTAGAATATTAGGCTCTCATTATAGGCCTAGAACTGGAACTCCAAATACCAATGGATCACTTAGAGGTGAAAGTCGATTCAGAGTTGGTAATCAAATAGATCAATGGAAATTATGCCATCAGAAAAGAAGAGCTTATTCCCTTACTTGAATATGTTTAGGGGTTAATGGAAGAGTTCCACTCAGAACCAACATTGAATTACATCTCATGATTTCAAAATGTCTAGGAAGATGCATCGGAAAATGTAGATACAACTTTGGTAGATGCAAATCGGGATGAAACCGTCATTATCAGTGCACATCATCGAATGGTCTCACCTTTTTCTCATGTTATCATAAAAAAGATCGATGAAATTAGTATTGTTCCTGAACCATATGGTACTACCATTGGGTGGATGATTCCCATCATAGAGTACCTTCAAAATTGAGTACTCTCATCAGAAATAGCTGTAAAGGATAAAATCTGATGGAAGACAACCAAATGCACTCTTTATGATAGCCCAAATCACTAGAAAGTACTCTATAAATGAGGATTTGAGGGAATCCTTATTAGATGTATTGATGGAGAAGGGATTTTTTCTTTAATAAAAGAACTACACGTGGGATTATATGGTTATCACTAGTTAGGGTGTCACATTTCCAATCAAATCTAGAGGATGGGGTATTTTTAGCTCACTATGACTCAAGATTACACAAACTTTACCAAAAAGTTCCATTCCTTCCAGGTGCATGCCAACTTCATCCATAAACCTTTAGAGTTTCTATATATAAAAAAAATACTCCTGAATATTATCTATTTAGGGAATAGATGTCATAGGACCATATACTCCCATCACGACCAAGCAGTTTAAGTACGTTCTTACTACGATCGATTTCTTTTCCAAATGGGATGAGGTGGTACTCCTCAAAGAAGTCAGGTCCAGAAGTATCTTTAGCTTCATAAAATCCCACATCATCATTATATATGGTGTCCCTCATACAATATTGATGGAAAATGGAACCAATTTTTGTTCTAATTAGTTAGAGAAGATATACCAAGAGTATAATATCAAATCCAACCACTCATCTCATTATCATGAAACAACTAATGGATAAATAAAGGACTTCAATAAGACCCTATCAAAAATAATCAATAAGATGGAAGATAAAGATAAAATTTCTTAGCCTGATAAGATATTTCATGCCTTATGGGAATACTGGACTACAACTCATACTGCCACACAGGAAACACTATATTCACTTGTGTACGGAACAAAAGAAGTCCTGACCATTGAGGTCCAATTTCCATCGCTCTGCATTTCCATCTATGATCATCTATCCATGGATGAGAAATCCTAGAAATATATGGATGAACTGTAGAGACTCGATGAGATAAGATTTCACACCTTGAATCATTTAGAGGTCCATCAAAATAAGATAGTGATAAATTTTAACAAGAAGGCCTGCCTCTGCTCATTCCTCCAAGGAGAACTTTTTTTGGTCCTAAAAACTTCAATGATACCTAGAAAGAATCCTCTAAATCTTGATCCAAAGTGTGGAGGACCTTATTATATAAACAAGGTACACTCTAACAGATATTATTCACTGATATTGATGGATTTATTTCTCATTATATCCCTAACCAATGCAAGGTTTCTCAAAAAGAACTTTGTGTGACAAAAGAGCGACACATATCAAATGCACAATGTTAAACTGTATAACAGGTATTTGTTGAATAACCTTAAAAATCATGACATATCATCCATGTCACAAGATGATAAACTACATGAAACTGATATCCTTGCGGTATGAAATTAAACTTCATAAAATCATGGTCCTTCTTGCATGGCATTAAAAGGAACACTATATGGTTCTAGTTATATGAACCAAAAATAAATGACATCATAGTCTGAGATATAGGAATTTAAACTACATAGACCAATGTCTTATCCACAAGACATTAAACTATATAACAACTTCCTTACCGCATGGAACAAAACCACATGGTTTACATTCCTATTGAATAGCATGAAACTGTGAAGCATTTGAATCCATGTTTGAGTGAATCACAACCCTCGATGTTGGTGCGTTGCCACACATTTATTCAAGAACTATGAGTGTCTTGATTATCATTAAAATGAGATATGTAGTGACACCCAGATATGTAACCCTGGGTCCAACCATAGTAGAATCAAATTCCCCCTTCCCTGTATATGAGCCAGACCTGCATAGGGAACCTTCAAAAACTATGTGTGGCTTGATTCTTATTCTAAATGAGATATGTAGTGATGCCTAGACCTTATGTATTGGGCCCAACCATCATTCTGGAATATAAAAAGGTCCCTTTCTCCCCATTTCAAAACCTGATTGATATGGGAAACCTTTTTCAAATAACTACATGCTACTTGATTCCTACAATCAAAATATATGTAGTGATTCACATATTTCCATTCTTGGGCCCAACCATAGGATTCCCCCTCTTTCACGTCAGGTCATGTTCATCCTCACTACATCAAGGTAAACTACACAAGATTCCATAACTATATATGACTTGATTCTCATTCAAATGAGATACATAGGGATGTCCCAATCCTATATCTTGGCCCAACCACCACATGATACAAAGTGCCCCTATCCTCTTCTTGATTTCCTCTATATGGTAATAAGAACCTTTGTCATTCCTTGTTTCTCACACCAATCATAGCTCACGTGAACTTAGGATATTTGGTAAGGATATCCTCCATGTTCAAGAAATATCAGTGTATGACATAGTTATCATGATCCTGGATGAAAGACCTTAAATGGTACACCATGGGTCCTTACTGCATTATGTTAAACTACACAGTTTCTATCCTTTTCATGACATAAAATTGTACATAACTATGAACCTCACCTGAGAGGACCACTATCTTTGGTGTGGGTCTCCCAACACACCTCTGTTCTAGAACTACATGTGGCTTGATTCTCATTTCAATGGGATGCATAATGATGCCTAGGATTTATGTATTGGGACCATCCATGGGGTAAAGAAAAATACCCCCTATTTTATGTATCTCATTTGGGTTCCCTCATTCAAAAGTCCATTAAGGAAACAAAAATATACCCTCCTATATATAAGACAAATCTATGCATGGAACTCCATACTGTTGGAGTTGGTGGTCTAGAACCAACTAATTTGTACTTTATTCATTAATAAAAGCCTTATAACATCTTGATTATTATTCTGCATGATAATGCATGTGATAATGTCCTAAGGACAGCTGTTGCATTAAAGGGTCATAGTGGATCCCTGCTATGATGAGAACCTAGAAGTGCCATAACACTGTTCTTGAATATATGTTCTATAGACGGATGATATTATTTGAGGGACACAAATAATACAGGTCATCAGGGGTGAGGACTCATAAAACTTTGAGGAACCTTCTCATGGTGTGCACCCTTAGTAATATCCAGGAGGATATTATGAGAACGAGACCCTCCAGTAGGAAATCCACATTTCATAGTGTCATTGGATGTTCCTATCTGCGGACGTGTGTATTGGTCCTTAGAATTTAAGATTATTATTAATGGGTATTAAAACTCGCACACTTATATGTATTGATGAAAACTGTGACGACACACTGTTCACAACGAGGTAGGATATGTTGGGTGCGTCATGAGTAATACTGCATTAATAGATAATGCGAGAAAGGATTTGTCCCTTCTGTTCCATAACGGAAGTAGATATCTTAGGCCCTTTGATAGAATTGATATAGCCTAAATAAATCCATGGCCATGGTAAGGTATGGGAGAGTTCAATTCCGGGAAGTCAAAGAAAGAATAATCGAGCACATGGGTTGATGGCACTAGCATGCAACCTTCTTGATTAGAGATATCGAGACAAAGGGATTATATTACACAGTAAGCGTTCGTAGGAGGTGACACGTCATTGCGGTGTTAACTTCTTTCTCTATGGGTGCCTTGGCGTGTTGCTAGATTCTAACCTTGGAATTTAGGCAGGCTCCGCCTAATGCCACTGAGAAAGAGGCCTAGAGGGTTACACACTAAGTGTGTCCATGTATCTCAGTTAAATATTAATTTATCAAGTTAAATAAATATTATTTCCGACTGTGGTTTAATAATTATTTAAGGATGCCTGATCACATTTATTTCGACACTAGTTATTCGAGAGAATATATTGTGGGAAAAATAATATATTTATTAGCGAGTAATGTAGTTAAATTTATTTAAGAAATAAATAGCCATTACTCAAGGTCTAATAAATGTGGTGGAGAAAAATGGAAAATAAAAGTACATGCCGTGTATTAATTATTACACGCCGTGTAGTTTTCCAGTTAGGATTTTGAGGATATAATATTGTTTTATTAAATGATATTAATTATAATCAGTGTGGGCGCATGTCAAGGAATTAATAATTCGACATGGGGTTTCAATAAGAGTTAATGAAATAAATAAAACACGTAACACGTTTATTTATTGTCATAACTCTATTAACCTCAAACCCGATTATAAATATCCTCACAACCCCAACACTTTTCCAGATCCATTATTGTGCACAACGGATTTGGAAATACTCTCAAGCCAAGAGATAATTCCCTTTCCACCAAGAACACCCTCAAGTTACAAGAGCGAGATACTCCACCAGATCAAGGCGGTCAAAGGAAAACATCGCAAGCAAAGGTTCTTTCGTTCTAGCACCCAGAGATCCCTTCGGCGACGTCCAGAGATACGTGGAGCACATGTGGATCACAGCTAGAGGAATCCTATACTTGGATTCTACGATGTAACAACTAATCACAAGATCGTGACCGGAGACATCGACGAAGAAAGAATTCCACCAAGGTAATTCTTGTGAATTAATTAAATTAATTATAACCAACATATGATGATCTTGTCTCAATGGTTCCGGGACTCTTCTTTTCTTTTTCATTCTTCATTCCATTCCGAAGATCCGACATTTTATATCATGACGAATCTCAGATTGAACGTTGTTTAACGCTAAAATTAAAGTTGGGATAACCCACCAACGCGCTTCCGCTGCGCCCGGAACCTAAAAGTGGTATCAGAGCGGTCATATCGTTGATTATAATTATTTAGTTTTTTGTTGGTGATTTACGCATTTAATAATTTAGTTATTTCAATTCATGTTTAATCATTCTAGAAATCTGAATCTCGAGATCTGTTCCTCCTCCCTCGTTTCTCGTTCAACTCACAGAAACGAATTTTTCTTTTAATTTTGATTAAAATAAAATAGAGGAACTCATCCGGAAGATCCAAACGTTTCTGGAATACAACACAAGAATACATGGCGTGTATTCGGAAGCACATGCTATGTAGTCTAGGTTCAATGCATTGACTGATCTTCCAAATCAGGCCGTGTATTGGATTCTTTCTAAGAATTTAGGACACCATGTGTTGACCAGAAACAGGTGGCACACGGTTTCCGGATTACACGCCGTGTGGTCCAATGAACATGGTGTGTAGTCCCTTCGGGTTAGGGTTGGGCCGTGTACCCTGTAGAGGGATTGCCCGACTGGAAACCGTGTAACACGGAAACTACACGGCGTGTGTCCCATAGAACATGCCGTGTACTCCAAAATTTTCCAAAGTACATTAACACGCCCTGTCCCCGGGCATGTACTTCGGATGGACGGTGAAGAAAAGTACATGCCGTGTAGTCGGAAATACACACCGTGTACTCACCCAAATTACGCAGATTTATTAAAATTTATTATTATATTATACAAACCCTTGAGACATGTACCATGGTTTAGGCATAAAGCTGAGGTACATCACGTGATAGGTGTTTTATATATATGTGTTTAATTTAACATCTGCATAATGAATGAGAGTTCACCGGGTTTCCTCCAAGGTACAAGTTACATACATGGATAATTTTAAATGAATTTATTTGTTTAAAATTATGATGTATGAGAATCTCAAGGAAGTTCAGAAAAGGGTTTAAGATAAAAGGATTGATTAATTAAAGATAATTAATTAATTCGAGCTTGATTTATCTTAAACAATAACGATTAAAGAATTGAATGCTAGTTTTATTTATGCGTAAATATCATTGCATGTATGGATGATCATGAGCTAGACCGAGACCTTTGTATGTGAATGGTTTCTTTTAATTAATTTATTTAAATTAAATTTGTTGGCTTACGAGCCATCTCCTCATTAATATGTAGGGCCTGCATGCCCAAGGATTCTTTTATGTAAAAACCCCTTTTACCCCTCACTTGCATGTGAGATAAATGCATATGTAATGGATGGAGATCCCAAGCTAGTGGAGGCAGCTCAATTCAAGAGCCAAGGTGAAACCAATCCAAGGATACACAAAGTTGGATAGGTGGAAAGCTGTAAACACGAACCCGAAAGGTTCAAGGTGTTTCTCCCCTAGGTCTTGGGTTAGTTTATCAACCGATAGATAAACTAACCAATATAAAAAGCTCATGATCATACCATTTATTTTATTTCTGTCAGTTTCATGGTTTATTTATTGTGGGTGTGTTGTCACGATCACACAATTAATGAATTAAATGAGCATGTAAGATGGAACTAAAATAAAAACCGAATTATACGTAAATATTATCTTATACATGGTTAATCACTTAAGTATATCCCACTTAATATTAACAAGCATGTAATCAAAGATAATAAAATGTAAATTTACGTATAAGGATAAAATCCCTCAAAAGAAATATTAAGTCGGTATAGCCTTCTATAATCTTGGTTAGAATCGAACCATAGTTCAAAGTGCTTGACCAACCCTAGTTGGGGTGCTTTCAATTATTGGGGAATTCTAATTCAAGGTTTTGGGTTGAATTGACTTGGTTCGCATCAAGGGTTGACTGAAACAGCAGGACTTGGTGTGACCAAGAGGCAAAGGTTGAGGAAATCCAAAATAAAAGGATTTCAGGATTGGGGAGTCCACTCAGTGGATCAAGGAGCTACGAGTTAATACAGTTGGCATTTGGAATGCCTACCTAAAACCCTTCAAGTTTCTTGACCAACCCTAGTTTAGGTAATGCGAAAGGGCAATATGGATCCTTGCCACTAGAATATTCAGGCAACGGAATATTCCGAAATCAATGGCGAGGGCTATTATATTTCGATAAAATAGTGGGAGACTAATAAGTATTAATTTATTTATTTGTCTCATTTTTTGTAATAAAGTACTAAACCTTTTCTCATCTTAATTTGTAGAAACGACAAGAAAATGACTTCAAACATATCATTACGAACCATACTCGAGAAGGAAAAACTTCTCACCGGCACCAATTTCCAAGAGTGGCAGAGGCATTTACGTGTTATCCATCACCACGAGAGGAAATTGTATGTGCTGGAAGAGCCTGTTCTAGTTGTTCCTAGATCAGAACTTCTACCCTTAACTCACCAGGTAGATAAGGACATGGGGTGTGACAAACCTGCAGTCCTTATGGTGAATAAGATAAGGAAGGACAAGGAAAAGGGGCCAAAGACTTATAAACGGTCTGAAGCCCCTGAGCACCGTCCCTCCAAGAAGGGGAAGATCCAGAGGTAGGGCAAGGAACGAGAGGTAATGTGTTTTGCATGTGGCAAGAAAGGCCACTTGAAAAGTAACTGCACCCAGAAGTGTCAGGACGCTAATGGTGTGTTTGTTATCGAGTGTAATCTTTCTATTTCTACACATTGGGTATTAGATACATCTTGTGGGGCTCACATCTGTATTCAAATGCAAGAACCAAGTAGATTTAGAAATATTTCCATAGGAGAGGTGGATCTTTGAGCTGCCAATGGAACAAGGCTGGCTGTATTGGCTATTGACGACTACCACCTCTCATTGCCAACTAGGATGATCTTGGTTTTACATAACTATTATTATGTGCCTAGTGTTACCAAAAAAATAATTTCTGTATCTTGTTTGGATATGGATGGATTTATTTTCAAGTTTGGAAATAATGGTTGTCTATTTTATAAGAACAACGTATGTTATGGTATGGCACATTTAAATAATGGTTTGTATGTATTAAATTATGAAAACCAAGTGTTTCCAATAGATAACGAAACAAACTCACATGACTCATACATCACCCAGTTGTGGCATCACCATCTCGGTCATGTAAACAAGAAGCGCTTGAAAAATCTCTTCCAAGATGGCTATTTAGACTCTACTGAGCTAAAACCACTTGATAGATGTCACGCTTGTTTACAAGGTAAAATGACCAAGCCGCATTTCGGTGGACAGGGTGAAAGGGCCATAGAGCTTCTAGGATTGGTACACATGGATGTATGTGGACCATTTCCAGTAGAAGCTAGAGGTGGGTATTATTACTTCATTACTTTTACTGATGATTTGAGTAGATATAGATTTTTCTACTTAATGAGGTATAAGTCAGAAGCCTTAGAGAAATTTAAGGAATTCAAGAATGAAGTAGAGAATAAGCTTGGTAAGAAGATAAAGAAACTTCGATCAGATCGAGGTGGAGAATATCTGAACCAAGAGTTCATCAATCTTCTACGGGAGTCTGGGATTCTATCTTAGCTCACTCCTCCTTATACACCATAGTGGAACGGTGTTAGTGAAAGGAGGAACCACAACTTATTGGACATAGTGAGGTCGATGATGAGTCATGCGGATCTTCTATTATCCTTTTGGGGATATTCATTAAAAACTACAGCATACACATTAAACCGAGTACCAACTAAGGAGAAAAATGGAATTCCCTCCGAGTTGTGGAATGGAAAGAAACCCATTCTGTTGTATACACGTGTATGGGGATGCGAAGCGTTTGTTAAGGCCTTATCAGGAAAAAAAATATCACCCCGGGGAATGAAGTGTATCTTTATAGGATATCCTAAGGAAACGAAAGGATATTACCTATATAACCCTCAGGACAAGAAATTTAATATCACCAGACAAGCCGTCTTTCTTGAGAGGGATCACATCCTCAAAAAGGATAGTGGGAGAAAGATTGACTTCGAAGAAGTTGATGCTCAAGATACACATGAGTTGGTACAGGAACAAGTTCCACAGGTCCCCGTGGAAGAGGTTCCAGAAACACAAGTACTGCATAGGAGCTCAAGAGAGGTAAGGGAACCAGAGAGATTTGGTTTCCTAGTCACCGAGGATGGTGAATCATTATTGTTGGAAAATGATGAACCTCTCTCCTACAAGGAAGCAGTAGAAAGTTCAGAAGCTGCAAGATGGCTAGAAGCTATAAATTTTGTGATGGATTCCATGTATCCAAACCAAGTCTGGGTTCTGGTCGATGAGCCAGTTGATGTAAAGCCTGTTGGATGCAAATGGGTATTCAAGAGAAAACTGGACATGGAAGGTTAAGTTAGCACCTATAAAGCAAGGCTAGTGGCTAAAGGATTCAGACAGCATCAAGGAATTGACTATGATGAAACCTTCTCACCAGTTTCCATGTTTAAATCCATAAGAATCATACTTTCCATAACAGCTTACCATGACTACGATATTTGGCAAATGGATGTCAAAACAGCATTCCTTAACGGGAACCTTCAGGAAGATGTCTATATGACACAACCAGAAGGGTTTGTGACACCAAGTGAATCCAAATGGGTTTTCAAGTTGCAGAAATCCATTTATGGATTGAAGCAAGCATCCAGGTCATGGAACATTCAATTTGATGAATCCATAACGAATTTTTTTTTTCATTAAGAATGGATGTGAGCCATGTGTTTATAATCGGTTTAATGGGAATGCGATCGTTATCCTAGTAGTATATGTTGACGACATATTACTTATTTGAAACGATGTACCAGTATTATAGTCAGTTAAGGAATTGTTGAACAAGTGTTTATCTATGAAGGACTTAGGAGAAGCAGCCTACATTCTAGGGATCAAGATCATTCGTGATAGATCCAAGAGTCTGCTTGGACTAAGTCAGGGTACATACATTGACCAGATACTAAAGAGATTTAGTATAGAATAATCCAAGAGGGGATTGGTTCCAGTGTCACATGGCCTACATATTTCTAAGAAAATGAGTCCTCAGACACAACAAGAGAAAGATAGAATGAGTAAGATCCCATACGCTTCGGCTATAGGATCCATCATGTATTCCATGTTATGTACCAGGCTTGATGTTGCCTATGCACTGAGCATGGTAGGAAGATATCAAGCGGATCCAGGGGAACAACATTGGATTACTGTTAAGACTATCCTTAAGTATCTGAGAAGAACTAAGGATATGTTCCTGGTGTATGGAGGAGACGAGGAGCTTGTCATCAGAGGGTATGATGATGCTTTTTTCAGACAGATCAAAATGATATAAAGTTGCAATCTGGATATGTTTTCTGTCTCAATGGAGGAGCTGTGAGCTGGAAGAGTTCAAAGCAGCCAGTTGTCACTGATTCTACAATGAAGTCCGAATATATATCGACTTATAATGCATCCAAGGAAGCCGTCTAGATTTGGAAATTTGTCCAGAAGCTTGATGTGGTGCCTAGCAGTAAAGATCCCATTACATTGTATTGTGATAATACTGCAGCGGTGGCTCTTGAAAAAGAACCAAGTTCACATCAACGGACAAAGCACATACTCCGGAAGTATCACCTCTTGAGGGATTTATATCAGAGGGGTGAATTTTCTGTGAGCAGAGTGTCCACGGAAGAGAATGTGGTGGACCCCATGACTAAAGGCCTTTCTCAGCAGAAGCATGAATATCATGTGAGAGATAGCGGGTTAAAGGTTTTTAGTAGTTGGCTCTAGTCCAAGTGAGAGTCTATTGGAGTTGGTGGTCTAGAACCAACTACTTTGTACTTTATTCATTAATAAAAGCCTTATCAAATCTTGATTTTTCTTCTGCATGACAATGCATGTGATAATGTCCTAAGGACAACTGTTTCATTAAAGGGTCATAGTGGATCCCTACTATGATGAGAACCCAGAAGTGCCATAACACTGTTCTTTAATATATGTTCTATGGTCAGATGATGTTATTTGTGGGACACAAATAATACAGGTCATTAGGGGTGAGGACTCATAAAACTTTGAGGAACCTTCTCATGGTGTGCACCCTTGGTAATATCTAGGAGGATATTATGAGAACGAGACCCGCCAGTAGGAAATCCACATTTCATAGTGTAATTGGATTTTCCTATCTGCGGACGTGTGTATTGGTCCTTAGACTTTAAGATTATTATTAATGGGTATTACAACTCGCGCAATTAGATGTTTTGACGAAAACTGTGATGACGCACTGTTCGCAGTGAGGTAGGATATGTTGGGTGCATCACGAGTAATACTGCATTAATAGATAATGCGAGAAAGGATTTGTCCCTTCTGTTCCATAATGGAATTAGATATCTCATGCCCTTTGATGGAATTGATATAGCCTAAATAAATCCATGGCCATGTTAAGGTAGGGGCGAGTTCAATTCTGGGAAGTCAAAGAAAGAATAATCGAGCACATGGGTTGATGGAACTAGCATGCAACCTGCTTGATTAGAGATATCGAGACAAAGGGATTATATTACATGGTAAGCATTCGTAGGAGGTGACACGTCATTGCGGCGTTAACTTCTTTCTCTATGGGTGCCTTGGCGTGTTGCTAGACGCTAACCTTGGACTTTAGGTAGGCTCCGCCTAATGCCATTAAGAAAGAGGCCTAGAGGGTCACACACTAAGTGTGTCCATGTATCTCAGTTAAATATTAATTTAACAATTTAAATAAATATTATTCCTGAATGTGGTTTAATAATTATTTAAGGATGCCGGATTGCATTTATTTCGACACTAGTTATTCGAGAGAATATATTGTGGGCGAAATAATATATTTATTAGCGAGTAATGCAGTTACATTTATTTAAGAAATAAATAGCCATTACTCAAGGTCTAATAAATGTGGTGGAGAAAAATGGAAAATAAAAGTACACACTGTGTATATTAAATATACACGCCGTGTAGTTTTATGGAAAACAAGTACACGCCGTGTATTAATTATTACACGCCGAGTAGTTTTCCAGTCGGAATTTTGAGGATATAATATTGTTTTATTAAATGATATTAATTATAATCAGCGTGGGTGCATGTCAAGGAATTAATAATTCGGCATGGGGTTTCAATAAGAGTTAATGAAATAAATAAAATACGTAACGCGTTTATTTATTGTCATAACTCTATTAACCTCAAACCCGATTATAAATATCCTCACAACCCCAACACTTTTCCAGATCCATTGTTGTGCACAACGGATTTGGAAATACTATCAAGCCAAGAGAGAATTCCCTTTCCACCAAGAACGCCCTCAAGTTACGAGAGTGAGATCCTCCACCGGATTAAGGCTTTCGAAGGCAGACATCGCAAGCAAAGGTTCTTCCGTGCTAGCATCTGAAGATCCCTTCAGAGATGTCCAGAGATACGTGGAGCACGTGTGGATCACCACTAGAGGAATCCTATACTTGGATTCTACAACACAACAACGGATCACAGGATTGTGACCGGAGACATCGACAAAGAAAGAATTCCACCGAGGAAATTCTTGTTAATTAATTAAATTAATTATAACCAACATCTAATGATCCTATCTAAATGGTTCTGGGACTCTTCTTTTCTTTTTCGTTCTTCGTTCCATTCCGAAGATCCGGCGTTTTATATCGTGATGGATCTCGGATTGAACGTTGTTTAACGCTAAAATTAAAGTTGGGCTAACCCACCAACGTGCTTCCGCTGCGCCCAGAACCTACACACACTTCCTAGAAAATGTTGGTCCAAATGCTTCCTTTATGCTCAGATATGTTCCCTCCAAATGCCATACTCCTAATCCTGAGGAATTTTGGGTCTCCATAAGCTTTATTCAGACACAAAGAATAGAAATTATAATATCTGAGGACAAATATGTTTTATTATACTATAACACACCCTAGTTATCTTTGCATAAGTCACCCAAAAAATTTCGGGGCCCATTAACTAGAGAATGTCGTTGTTTTACTATGTTGTAACACACCCCAGTTGGATTTGCATAACATCACCCAAAAAATGGGCCTGCCAACCAATTACACAGTAGTCTTTAGGAGAAGCCTCTTCTATCTTTGTAATCCCCAACAATATATTCATCCCATGTCACCTCTCTTGACTTGAGAAACCCCACGATCTTGGTTTACCTTTTTTCATCCCTCACATATTAAGTATACCAGACCATCCATGGCCAGATAGGCCTCATACTACTCATCATTTCCATAATATTTTGGTCCTAGTCATAATACTGAAAACTATAAGACACCATATCATCCTTATCACATGATGTTAAACTGCATGATTTGTCCTTTTTGCATGACATTAAACCACATGATCTCCCAAGAACTATACACGTCTTGATTCTCATTCAATTGAGATATATAGTGATGCCCGAATCCTACATCTTAGGCCCGGTCATAAGAAAAAAATCCCCCTTCCTTACATACGGGTCAAACCCATACACTTCCCTCTATTCCTAGGTGATTTTGGTATGGAACGTACTTTCCGTACCCAAAAAATTTCTCTACATAAACCAAACTCCATGTCCAAGGAAAAATAAATCTCTATAATATTTCATCGGTCATTAGAAATCACTACTAAAAAACTGGGTTTATCCAGCACTAGGGATTTAACAGTGCTAGCTAAAAACACTGTTAAAGACCCCCTTTGTTAGTGCTAAAAAAAGCACAGTTAAAGGGGGTCTTTAACCACGCTATCAAAGTGCTATTAAAGTGGGGACTTTATTAGTGTTGATAAAGGCCCACCCTTTATCAGCACTTTTAATAAAGTGTGGATAAATGGGACTGTTTATCAGTGCTTATAAAAAAGTGCTAATAAAGAGGGGTCTTTATGAGTGCTTTTTTAGAAGCACTGATAAAGACCCCCTTTTATCAGTGTTTTTTTACTAGCGCTGATAAAGGGTATATTTTAAAAAAAAAATAATTCATTAAAAATAATATATTAATATATAAATATATTTATATTTATATAAATTTAATATATATATTTTTAAATATGTTTTAGATAAGTCTAAATAGGAATTTACACATAATATATAAGATATTTAATGAAATGGATTAAAAAATAATTAAAAAAAAATTAATTAATAATCTGATAATTATTAGTGAGTAATAGTCATTTAATAATAATTTACAGATAAAAAAAATCAAAAAATCAATCAAAGATCTAAAATAAGTTGAAAACATAACTCGAACTTCAAACGACCATAACTTTTGATCCGGGTGTTCGTTTGGGCTCTACCACATATCAAATCGAAGCCTGTGATGAGATATATGCCCTTAGTGACATAAGTAAACCACTTTCACATTTTTTTGAGGCCTAAAATGTCCCTGAAGTCCTATAAAACTATGTTTTTAGTTGGGGTACCTCAATTTTTTTAACATTAGATGGATTTTCAGCCCCGTTTAAGGGGGTCTTTTTACCCTTTTTCAATGGTAACTGAATTTATTCCTAGGTCTTATATTCATATTGATATTATTATTTTTAAATTTTATCATTTTCACAACATTATTTTATTTATAATTAAATATATGCATATTTTCTTATATTTACTTATAATAAATCACTCATATAAATACATATATCAACATATTTACATAAAAATGTATATTCTAATATATATAAATAAATATATATTCTAAAAGTGTATTTAAAACAACATCTAACCATTTTTTATATTATACAAATATATTTATAATGTTTATATATACATATATGTGTGTATTAATAAACAAATATATATTTATATTATATTATAGTATATATAAATGAATATAATATATAATATATTTAAATAAATATAAATATATATATGTTAAACACACATATATATTCTATAAATGTATTTTAAAATAATTATGTAAATATATGTAAATATATATGTGTATATTTATATATATATAAATGAAAAAAATCATTAAAAAGACAGAAAAACAACATGGTGTAGTGGTAAAGGCATTCCATATTTGAAGGAGAGGTGCGAGGTTTGAATCCAAGCAGGTGCGCATGAGGCTGGAAAATCACAAAGCACTGATAAATGGGGTGGTGGGTGAAAAGTGCTGATAAAGGGGGCTGGGGCACTGTTAAAGGGGTCATGGAAGCATTGTTAAAAGGGCTCGGGCTCATAGGTGTCTAAAAAAAATATAATTTTACCACCTTTAATAGCACTGCCTTTATCAACACTAAAAAAGAACTGTTAAAGGCCCCCTTTAACAGTGCTAAAAAAGCGCTGTTAAAACAACCCTTTAACTGTGCTAAAAAAAAGAGATATTAAAGGACCCCTTTAACAATGTTTTTTTAGCATTGTTAAAGGGTTCCTTTAACAATGATTTTTTAACACTGATAAAATTTTCAGGATTTTAACCATTCTCTGATTATCAGTGCTTTTTTAGCATTGATAAAGGCCAATTCTAGCACTGTTAAAAGCCTTTTTTTATAGTAGTGAATAAAATGTCTGATACTTGAGGACACCTCTATCTTAACTATACCATAACAAACACTAGTTGGATTTTCATAAAGTCTCCCACAATATAGGTCTTTCAACCAAAGGATATCATTGATTGGTTGTGTTGTAATACGCCCTCAGTTGGTTTTGCATCAAGTCACCCACAAAAGAGGTTTTTCCAAACAACAATGCATCATTTTTTTGGAGAATCCTCTTCTATATTTGTAATAACCAAAGACATTATCATTTATTACATACTTGTACCATAACATTTATCATATTCAGAATCCCCAGATTATAGCTTACAACTTTTCCCCACCCTTCATACTTAGAGATAGTGGAACATTCTCAATACAATAACCGTAGAATGGCCAAATACTAATCTTCTGATCAAAGATAAAAGGACCTTAAATTGTATCCTTTAATTTCCATGATGCACCACTTTAAAATGCATCGTGTAATTTCCTAGTCACAAGATTTTAAACTTTACAACAAGATCCTTTCTATAATATGTTAAACTACATAGTCTATGTTCTAGTAACATGACATTAAAATGAACGATGTCTCAATCCTTATCAACAAGGGACCTTACTGCATGACGTTGGTCATTTAAAAAAAATGTACCATCCTTTACACAATCCAAATTTATGTAGGAGAAGTTTCCAATTTATGTCCAATGCTAATACAAATATTCTCATCATTTTCAGATACATTCCCTTGACAAACCACCCTTCATATTCTTGAGAAATCTAGATATACAAAAAATTCCTAACCATTTGTAGTAGAATTTTGGAATTCCTAAGGATATATTTGTTTGATTATGTAGTAATACACCCTAGTTAGATTTTCATAAGTCACCCACCAAATTTAAGGGCCTGTCAGCCAGAGGATTCCATAGCTTGACTATGCAGTAACACACCCCAGTTGTATTTTCATAAAGTCACCCACAAAATAGGTTTTTTTCATCCAACAACATATTCATCCTTGGGAGAGACCACCTATATTCCCATAATCCCTGAAAATATTGTTCTAGAAACCATTTTTGAACTCGTTTCTTATCCATTCCTCACATATTTGTCTCATATCATGTTTTAAATATGGGAATTACAAAACCATGACTCAAAATTCCCCTTTGGGTATCTGTGGAATTTTGGGACCTTCTTGGTTAACGTGCCTTTTTTGGGTTGTCACTCCAAAATTATTGTTCAAATCTATTCTACCTAAAACATCACTCTTTTTAGTCCAACTTGTATGAATTTAAAATTCCCATAAAAAGAGGCACGATACTTGCTAGGTTGAAATCCCACAAAGGGAACCCTCATAAAAATTTGAGCCTCATCTCGCTAAACCTATACCCTGCATGGATTAGGAAAGAACCAAGAAATTAAGAGATAAAGGGCACAAATCTTGTTAGGTTGAAAAACCATAAAGGGAGGCATAGAAAAAAGACAAGTCTCACCCACTAAGTATTCTTCATATTGGACTTAGGAAAAAGAAATTAGGGTAATGACATAAAAGATGAAAAGTTCATAGGGTTTTCCTTATGACCCTAGCAGTAGTTGAACTACACTCGCTAGGCCCTATGGATTAGGTAAAAATTAGAGTGCTCTCCCACCTTTACCATTGTAATTATAACACAATTAAATTCAATAAAATGAACCATTTTCAGTGTTATATTACGATTAAAATGAGAAAAATAATGAAGGAACAAGTAATTGAAAGCAAAGGTATTTTTAATTTATGTTATCAATTACATAGGAGCTTCCACATGTTGGAGTCTCTTTGTCAAGTTTACAACTTCTCCTCAAAATAGGTTTTGATTTGCTAGATTGTGGCTTGAGCATTGTCTATGGTTTTTCAAAACCTGACCAATTGTGTAGCAGAATCCCCCTCAATGTTTTAGAGCTTCTCCTACTCTATAGAAAAAATATCTTCTTTATATCATGGCCCCTACCAAGGATTGGTGTAGTTGGGTTATCTATTCATGCATGACATTTAATTCTTCTTAAAGGTGCATCATTTAGAGATATTTCTCATAAAGGTGATTTTGATACTCCTATACCTCCTTGGTATAGATGAGCTTAGCTTAGGATAAGATATCTTTGAGATCATCAATTTGTCATGCTATCTCCACCTCAACTTTCTATGATCTTTAATCATCCTCCCAATGCTAGATGATTAACTCCACCACATGATGGATTACATGGTAATAAAATCCTCCATATCCCAATAGGGAAAACTTGATTGGAAGTCGGTAAAGTTGCGGAGGTAGATATTCAAGAGGCATCCCATAGATTATCTTTGAGATGTTCCACCACATAATATGATGCACAATGCGGAGAGATTCCTCTATCTCTAAGTCTTACTCATAGCTTATATTATAGGGAAAGATGTATTATGGGATTAGTGCACTCAACAAGTCACCTTGATCAGCTCCCTCTAATACTAACTTAGTTTCGCCTACCAATATTGGCTTAACTAGAACATAATCCCCCCTCTCAGGCTCATCCACTAAATTCAGTGGTTCAAAATAATAGGTGACACCCCTCATCAACATCATGATGTTAATAGATGGTTAAATAAGGGGAGTAACCAAAACAATTAACAAAACTAACCCATTACTGGGTCAACTGTTGGGATTAATGCCTCCCCAGTACTCCCAACCTCAATTCTTGGATTAAGGATCTCATGACAAGGAGCTTCCTCCTGGGTTTGCTCAGTAATAGGGATTAGGGGATCTTGAGAGTCTCCCCCTTCAAAGTTATCAGATGTCCCTTCCTCAGTAGCAGGAGTAGGATGGACTTGGATGACTTACTCATGAATTGACTTGGCCACATTATATGCAAAAAATTTGTATAGTTTGAGCTCTAATGTGAGACATCAAATGAATAGAGGCTGATTGTATTTAAGAATTATTCAAGAAAAAGAAAACTCACATCCATCTAATAACCTATTAAATTCCTCAAATTCTTCCAAAGATGTGGGGATATTAATAATGTTTAACCTATCCTCAAGGTCTATTAATTCACCCATTATTTTATTATATAATCCCTCACACATAACAACATCCTCACCAGTAGGGGTATCCAAGATGTGTTTCTCATGAACCAAATTGGATCCACTGTCGATTCTCTCTACCAAATCCTCGAAAAGATCAACATTATCTAACCTTGTGGAGTCAAGGTTAGAACTAGAACCTTCATTGAACCGACCAAGATCCCTATCAGTACCTTATAGAGTGATAACGAGATCAACATTGATTGCTTTAGGGTCCTCCAGTGTAGGAAAAAGATCTAAAATATCATGAGGAGTGAAAAGTAAAAAACAACACATAACACCTTGGGATGTTCATATGGAATTATCATGTCCCTATATCATATCCACATGAATGGGGTGGATGAAGCTACATCTCTCTACATTTCATCTGTCAGGAGGATGAATTCATCTGCACGAGTCTATGCCTCCTCCAGGTTGTCTCCCTTGATCCTTGAAGGAATAGTGTTAGATCCATTTAGGGAAGAAAGTGATAAATATTCTATAAAAATAAATCACATTCAGAAGAGTATGTTGAGAAAGTCATGAGATTAAATGATAGTATAAAGACTTACCGTAGTGTATATGTTGGGCCAACTTTACCGCCCTCTTTTCGCTTCCTCTCTTGGGACGGTGAGGGGCCAATGTCAGTACTCTTGGAAATAGAAACTTGAGGTGATGGTCGAGGGATTCCTCCCTCCATCTCATTCACCATTTTCCTATGACCCTAGGATAGTTTTGGGGATTCATGAGACTCATCCACTACCCCGATAGGGGTGTTTGTGGGACCGTACCTCAATGACTCAAGAACCTCTGTTGTTGCTGCTTCTTCTTCTTCTTCTTCTCCTAAAAAATACTAAATAAATCCACTAAAAATTAATAATGGTGAATGAAAAAGAAAAAAAGTGGGGATAAAATAGAGAGATACATCATTAGGGTTAACAAAGACATCCCATTACTAATCAGTGTGATCGACTACCCCCTTAACCTTTCCTTGGTCCAATAGGTCAGATACTCACTTCATGGATAAGATCAGTTCATCAGTAGTGTATATCACCATATCCATCTCATGAAAATAATGTTCCACCACATCTAAATCACCATCAGGGTGGAGATCAGAGGGTGCTCAAACATCCCCCATCTTTGTTATGTGCATGACATCCTGGAGAAATTCCCATGCGTCTCTGATATCGCGAGATATGCTCTGCCAAGTTTTGATTGCTATGGGTCATAAGTAATTTGGCTCTAATTTATATGGTTATGAGAAAATCACAACATCTTTCAAATTGGAAGCTTTTTTAGGCCTCTTTTCCCTCATAGAAGACTAGGTGATCGAAACTCAAGTCTCCTCCCGATGATGACGACTGGGCCTCCTTGGCTCAGAAGGTGTGGTTTTCTCAACCTTGTCCTGCTCATCAGTATTTTCCCAAGATCACCTCAAAGAATTTAGGGATTCAGTATCATCACCTTTGGTTTGATCCTTTCTACCGCGCATGCCACAACTAATAGTTTTCATGGTTGTAACCCAATGAATGCCTTTCATTAATACCCCTTGAGAGTATGATGAAATCTATGCAATGGAATTCCCAGCCTATAGCCCAATTGATTCATCCAATAGAGGCAGTTTAATTGAAATTTTAGAAAACTCCATGGCCATCAGGATCTAGAACTATTGTTCCAACATTAGGTGTTTCTCAAGATGAACATGCATGGGAGGAAAGATTCTTGAATGTTGTAGGAATTTGAATTGGTGGGTAAATTGATATGGTGCATATTCTTCAAAAATAATCTCACTGTCAGTATGAGATTCCAATACTATATCTCTGAATTCCATCACATATGACCTCAGATCATCATCATCCTTTCCATTATCAGTAAATGTCTCGGTCGGGGGATCACTATATGGGAAGAAGTTGAACTCTCCCGATACATTCAACATCCCTATAACTTCATTTTACTTCAGAGATAGAGGCTGGATTCTATAAACTGCCTAAAAAATAGGTGAAATCATCCCTTAGGTAATTTAACCAAACTCAACATAGCATAAGAACTAAAGTGTTCTACAATCCACACACACATAACTTGAAATGACCCTGTAATTTTGAATGGGGCCTTTCTGTTATATGTATACAAAAAAAAACCTGTAAATACTTTCCTCAAAAGGGGAAACCAACCCTATATGGATACCTTCTAATAATTTGGCTACAATAAAAAATTCCCTAGTCTCACGCCACCATTGGATTCATAGACCAGAAGTAGGTAGATACTCAACCACATTACGAGGAAGTCGGCCAGATGGGTCTTTGCAGAAACTTCAGGATTAACCTTGTAACCCCAACTATTATACTATCTCTTCTCCAATGTTGGATATAATGTTCTAGAAGCACCCCAATTATCTAAATTTGGGTATCATGTTGGGTGATGGAAAGTGGTACCTTCTCTTTCTGGCTTGAGGAAGGCCTTCATCCACATTCCAGGATGGATGTCCCCCTTGGGGAGAGTATATTTGTTTAGTAATTTCTAAGATACATTAAAAAGATATTGGACCAAGGGTAGTGTCCTTTTATCATTGTCCCACATTTTATTTAGTGGGATAAACTCATCAAACGTATACCCAAGAATAGGGTATCTATAAATCTTGTGTACATCCCATAATCTAATGCCAATTTCACTATGTATTAGATGGAAAGAGTTTGTCTGAGGATTACACTGAATCAAAAGATTAAGGACAATATCTAGGTTCTTATAAATATAAATTTTCCCTACCCAAATAGCCTCATAAATAATGACGTCTTTCACCTCCTTGAATTTGGCACAAGTCTAGCACACCCAGTATGGCCACATCAATTTAGGTCCGACTCCCCATACAGAGTAGAATTTCCAATACCCTTACAAACTTGTGACTGGTCTATCTATGAAGCATTGAAATTTGAGTCATAATAGTGATACTTAGACTCCTAGGTGTGAGGTTTCAGATCCGGGGTACAAAAATTTTGATTCGTGAAACAACTAGTAGGAAACGTTCCTTTCTTGATGTAGACTCCCTTATAAGTGACATTGGTGGTAGGAAAATTTGTGTTTTCCATGAACCAAGACTTTTAGAAATAAATCTGATCCTTTGAGATAAGATAATATCTTAGAAACCCATGACCGTTCAATGGAAATTAGTCTCTTAATAGATATTCACACTAATACGATTTACAATTCTTTTCCAAATTCGGGGGAGTGGATTTGACCATGTCATAATAATTTGTCCCAACAGCCTTGATCATCTCTAATGCACGTGTAACAGCTTTATTGAGAGAATATTTTGGGGAATACATTGAAAACCTAGAAGAAGACATAAAGATTTTTCATTAAGTCAAAATATTGATTTAGAATAGTTAAATTTTTTGAAAAAGGAAGGTCCATCACATAGGCCCCTTGATTAGGTCTGGCATGCAGGTCCCTTGATCTGGTGCCTTGTGCATGCCCCTCGACCATATGGTCCATCACAGCCTCCTCAAAAAGGTTCTTCTGCAAAAATACCTCACTTAAGTGGATGTACCATGAATATATGCAGGGAATTTCTCCAAAGGAACTTCACAAAATGACGAGCATGACATGAATAGGTGGAAGAGCTATGTGATGAGAGTAAAAGGTGATAATGCAGAAGAAACAATTCACTAAGGGTTAGTGCTATTTATAGACATTGCTGGCCTGTGCAATAGACCTGTGCACCTAACCTGTACCATATACTTTTGCACATGACCTACACACTAATCTTTCACCCCTACCCTATGTGAGTACCCTCTGCGGCTAACATGGACCACTTTCATAATCTTTTCCCCCTTCTACCTTAGGAATAGACCCTCTTCTTTAGATCAGAACCAATCTTGAGGGGGTGGGGTTGACACTTAATTTTTTAATATGGGAGGAAAATATCATGAATAATACCTAAAGTATGTTAGAGATATTAAGATCACCAAGAAGAATATAAGGAACTTTCCCAAGATGGCCTGCACACACACCCCTATGTATCAAAAAGCTCACACAGCCCACCTGTGTGGAAATAAAAGCACTACCACACCTGCGTCAGGAACTTGTGCTGGGAACCTACACCATAGACCTACACAAGGTACCTTATTCTATTAGGTTTCTCTATTTTCCTATAAATAGAACTTAAGGGATCCTCATTTTCACAACTAGAAAATTGGAAGAAGCCCCAAAACTCTGGTCGCACATCCCCTTTGCCCAGGTCCTCAAAAATCCCTTAGGTAGCTCTCTAAAACCTGAGATAAGAGTGAATTAAGTGGGATATGGAGATCAAATACCCTTCAGGATCTGAAACACAAAGACACCTACGTGAGGAACTCCCCCCCCCCCCGAGTGGGAAACCACTAGCGTGAGGGTCCCTCCCCTAATTAGGGACCTATGTGACACCCTTACAAGGATATTTGAGGAGACCTCTGGTTCCTAGGCTAAGGCCACACCCAAGTGTTGTTTCTAAGGTGGTCTATTTCCCAAGTCATATCCATATTTCATAGCCACCCCATGCATGAAGCACTTCCAGCTCCTCCAAGGACCTACACAAAACACCTTTTTCCACCAAGCTAGGACCTGTGCAGGCCTCTTTTTTATCCCTCTTCTAAGACACCAATGGTAGGGATCCTATTACTTTAGATCTATCATCTAAGGGGGGGCAAATTGAAACCTCCACTGAAGTCTATAGACTTGAAAACCCATGGTTAGAGGCATAGAATAATGTATCCCATTTGGATATGCATTCCTTTGGTTAGAGGTGTCCTACACTTTTCCTAACTAATGGGTAGGATCCTCGGGGTGGATGTAGATATGTATTCCTTCGGTCATGAGGACCCCAAACCTAGGGGTGGTGCAAGGGATCACCAGGTCTCAGGTATGAGGGTTAAGTTCATGTCCTTAACTCATTGTCTTTAAGACCAGGGAACTTCTATTCCAGGCAGGGAGGGAGAGGATCACACTGGAATTTCCATTTGAGGGCTAATGTCGTATCCTCCTCTCTTCACTGGAACCAAGACCAGGGAATCTCTCTCAGATTAATACTCTATACTTTCTTTTAGGACCTATCCCAATTCATTCCTTCCACCTTATCCATACCCTTGGGTCATGGCTCAATATATCATCAGATGTGAATATCCTGGTTACCAAAATAAGAGGGGAGATGGGCACCTCAAATCCCTTTTCCTCTCCCTTCAGACCCAGGGTACAATGATGGTAGAGAATAGGGGATAGAGATCACTATATTTTTCTCTCCCATTGGGTTTTGGCCTCATATACCAGTGGAAATGTAGATTGTGTGGTTTCCTGGATCTTCCGCTTCCTCTTGTTTCTCACACTAATCATGAATCACATGGGATTAGATTTTGGTGGTGATCATGATATCCACATGATCCCAAACCAAACAAGGTAATCCTTCTATACAATATAGGAACTGAAATCCATCCTCCTAGGAATCATTTCCAGTCAAAGCCCCAACTAAATAATGGGCTTCCTACTCATTATAAGCCACAACCATGTCATAACACAACCTAAGGGAATCCTTCCATATGGTGTAATCCGCAAATAAATCCTCTCAAAGGGACATACTCTCTTATAAGACATACCTTTATAGGGACTCCATAGGCATGGGCCCTGACAACCAAACTATGTGGGATTTGATTCCTATCCAAATGGAATACGTAATAAACCACCAATAGGTCCAAACCCAATCACCCAAAATCAGTCCTATTCTCTCTGGGCCACATTCCCAGTAGGGTGTTACTCAACCTAGAAGCCCACACCTCTTCCATATTCCTTGGGAAACTTAGGTATAAGTCCCACACTAAACTTTAACTATGAACCTTTCACCTAGACATCCTTACTGCATGATGTTAAATGACATGATTTACTCCTTATCACATGACCTTAAAAGGTATGATGTGTCCCGTTAAGTGGCACCAAACTACATGGGTTTTGATTCCTTTCATGAGGATACATAGTGATCCTATCTCATGGGTCCAATCTTGACATCAAAACAACTCCATTTTCCCTAGATGATTATAAATTCTAGAGTGCTCCACTATGTGGCTTAAAACTAGCATTGTGATGATAAACAATAAAAAATCTCTAATTTGTTCATAAAATGGTACCATAGATGGAGAACCTTAGATACATACAGATATATCTATTGATGAAGAACCTTAGATACATACAGATGATTCTAATATCCACACATGATAATAATCAATTGTTAATTCATGGGTGAATTACGTTATACTTGGGATTAATGAAGTTTTCCTAAACATATCTTAAATATATAAGAGAGTCCCAAATTAGGTGATAATTCCCCCCAAAAGGGTGTGATGCACCCAACCTCCCATCCTCTCAAACAATGTGAGTTATTAAGTATCATTGGCCAAGTTACCCAACAAGCGCCTGCCTTTGGAAAATAGTTTCATGATTCATCATAGATATGAGAACTATTAGGTGTTTTTGGTTCTGTTAATAAAACCCATTTCAAACCACCCTAAAGTGATGTGGGGGTTATGTGTCTTATGTGAAAGTTGTTCCACCAACACCAAAAAACACTATTCCAACCCCATAGAGCATTCGAGGATGAAACAAAAAATGGTGAACTTGACATGAATGATTGTACAAAAATCAACCCCCTATAATCAATCATAGGGTGTTGGATTTTTGTTGGAAACACTCGATCAATGATCACACTCCTCGATGAGGTGAGTTCCCCCTCTAAAGTTGCAAATATTTGACTAGAAGTTTAAAAAATTGGTGTTTTTGGGACGGGCGATGCACGCAGTTCATGTTTTATGAGCCTCACTATAATGAAATGTGTCTCAATTATGGTGTTATTAAGGCCTTAAATGGGATTATTGAATAAAAAAAGCATGATCTCATTTGATTTTTTACTCCTATTTAGGATTTATTTTTCATTTTGGAATTTAAATTCAATTTTGGATGTTTGAGGATGAATTCGTAGGTGTATTTAGATATAGTTTGAGGTCTTGAAGACATATTGAGGGTTCAGGTAAGGTTTGGGGTGGCAAGACTTACCATTCAAGGATTATAAGTAGCACCACACTATAGGAAAAAATGGATTTATCAACAGTTTCCAAAACCTCCTCTATATATTATGCGGAAAAAAATTTCACACCGTTTTTAAAACCATCGCTAAATGTGATTTTTTCAAATATTCTCTAGTGGTGGTTTTTAAAAAACTACATCTAAATATAATTTTTAAAAAAAGTAATTAATTTTTAGCAGCATTTTATAAAAATTACTGCTAAATTAATGAAAAAATATTAAATATAACATGTGTAATTATGATTTATTATTAATAATTAATAATTATTATTTATAATCATTTATTTTTTATAATTTATAATTTTAATTAATTATAATTTTTTAATTGTTAATTATTTATAATTATTAGTTAACATTTATTTAAAACATAAACTAATTTTTGGATAAGTTAAAAATCAAACTTCAGCATCAAATGACTATAACTTTTGATCCGGACATCCGTTTTAGCTCCACAACCAGTCAAATCGAAGCTTATGAAATGCGATTTAATGAAATTGAATAATAATTTGGTAATAATTAATAGAATAATATTTATTAAAGTTTTAAGAGAAGTTGAAAATCAAACTTCAACTTTAATTGGCCATAACTTTTGATTCGGGTGTCTTTTTGAGCTCTACCATATATAAAACTGAATCTTGCAACAAGCACTATGTCATTTTGATTGGGGGCCCAATGACTATTTTTTTTGGTCAAAAAATGCCTAAAAGGAACCCAAAACTGAGTTTTTAGTTCAGATACCATGATTTTTGAACATTCGATGAGATTTCAGCTTTGTTTAAGAGTGTCTTTATATGCTTATTGGGCTGTCTAAAATTTTATTCCATGGATTTACATCCCTATTGATTTGACGGTGTTTCAATTTTTGTGGTTTTCCTTCTTTTGGTGATTTATTATCTATTATATATATATATATGTATGTATATATATATATATATATATATATATATATGTATGTATGTATATATGTATTTATGAATATTTATCTATATTTATATGAATTTGTAAATATTTATACATATTTATGTTTATATATTTTTATATATTATATGGGTATATATATAGATATTTATATTTACTTGTGTTTATATATATATTTATATTAACATACAATTATATATATGTGTTCATTTATATATATTTATGTGACATAAATGTGTACATTTAAATATTTTATGTAAATTTTGTTATATGAATATATATTTATTGATATTTATATCCATTTATTATATATTATTTTTAATTTATTTTTAATTTATTATTATTTATAATTAATTTATAATTGACATATTATTTATTTAATGGTTATTCCTTATTATTTATTTATTATTTACTAATAATTATTTATTTATTAATTATTAATTAATCATTATTCATTAATTATAAATTATAAATTATAATTTATAAATTATAAATTCATATTTATTTATTATTTATAATTTATTTATTTTATATTATATATTTATTATTCACTTCTTATTTACAATTTATTTATTTACAATTTATTATTTATTATTTTTTTATTAATTATTAATTATTAATTATCACTTATCATTAATTTATTTAATATTTAATATTTAATATTTATTTATTAATCATTAATTATCATCTATTTATTATTATTATTTATTATTTATTAGTTATTTATTATTTACTTAGTAATTATTTATTATTTTTTATTGTTTACTTATTAATTATTAATTAATTATTAATTATTTATATATTTATTAATTATTATTATTTTAATATTAATTTATTATTATTATGTAATTAATTATTATTTACAATTTATTAATAATTAAAAATTAAAAATTAAAAATTAAAAATTAATAATTAAAAATTAAAAATTAATAATTAATCATTAATAATCAATAATTAATAATTAATAATTAATAATTACCAATTAATAATTAATAATTAATACTTAATACTTAATAATTAATAATTATTAATTAATAATTATTTATTAATTATTAACTATTATCTATTAACTATTAACTATTAACTATTAACTATTAATTATTAATTATTTAATTTTTATTTATTATTTATTAATTTATCAATTATTTATTAGTCATTTTTATTTATTTCTTATTTATTATTTATCATTTAATTATTACTAATTTATTAATATTTATTATTTATTTATTTAATTATTAATTATTAATTATTAATTATTCAATTCATATTTATTTGTTATGTATTATTTGTTTTTTCTATTATTTATTATTATTCTTTACTATCACTATTGATTATATATATATATATATAATTATATTAAATTCTGTTTACTCACCAACATGAAGAGCTTGATGGGGTGGTAAAGTCTTTGTAGAATAACTAAGAGGTAAGAGGTTCAAATCTCACCCAATACATACATATACTGAATTTCTGCATGTCATATACGACATATGCATGCATGAATTCATGCATGGCATGACATGATATGTGAAGTAATAAATAAATAATAAATAATAAACTAGTAATAAATAAATAATAAATAAATAATAAATGATAAATAAATGATAAATGATAAATAAATGATAAATGATAAATAATTAATAATTAAAAAATAACAAATAATTAAAGAAAATAAAAAACCACCACAAAATGATTTAGCGACGGTTTAAACTACTGCTAAATGGATCTTCAGGTTTTTAAAAAACCACCACTAAATCATTCCATGACAGTTTTGAAAAACCAACGCTAAATGATTACTGAAACACGATTTAGTGGCGGTTTAAACTGCCACTAAAATCTTACTTTGGCATAGTGCCAGTTACTCGATGGAAGGTGTTGGTTAAATTTGAGATGGAAAGAGGGGCAGTGAATTGACTTTTAATTTTTTAGAAATTAAAACTAAACCAGATAAGATTAAAGCGATAAACAATCATTACAATAGATAAGCACAATAATAATATAAAAATAAATGACAATGCATAAGACTTTGATAAAGGAATCCAATAATAATCCACTAAGGGATCCCTATATCTCCTCCTCTCAATTTCTCAAGAGTTCCCATACTCCTTGGCTTTAGTGGTAGACAAGAAACCCATTTAAAAGAAGCAAGAACCTTGTTTTTTTGTAGTTGTAGCGAGAAACCCAATTACATTGCTAATTTTTTTAGTTATGGATAGAAACCCAAATCCCATTACTTTTAAGGTAGTAAGCACTTATCCCTATCACCCTCAATGATAATGAGAACCTAATAAAATAAAGAAGAAGACACTTACTATATGAAATCATTTTGAATCACACTCACAATCTTACAACAAGAAATAAAACAAGAGAGAGTGGGAGGAAGTGAGATAAGAGTAGATGGGAGCTATAGAATGAAGCAAAGTAGCATAATGGAGCTCTAAAATGATCTTCAAGGTAACCATTACCATCCAAGGATCCTAGGAGGTGTATTTATATCCTCTAAATCCTTTTATACCATTCTGTAACCTTTTAGGGTCTAAGATAACCATTGAGAGGTTAATCAAGGCATTAGGGCCTGCCACAAACAACTATATTTTAAGTTAGTCTGGACACCACCAGCCATCTAGTGGTATCCCAATAGGTAACCACTAAAACCTACAGGTGAAGGACTTCAAAATAGTCTTCCACATTCCTTTTTATCCCTTCATTTAGTCCATAATATTCATATAAAATTATCTAAAATAAAAACATTAAAATTCATCAAAATAAAATGTTAGAAACATAATTGTGTTTTTGTGACCATTAGAGTGAGATATACAACATTATCCTCCTTTTTGATGATAAAAAACTTAAAAAATTAATAATACAAAGATATACATGATGTATTTCTCACAAATACAACTAAAAATAATTTCAATATTTCATAATGGAATTCAAAAGAGATTCTAAGAACATTTTCAATGCTTAAGAGAAAGACGATTTAAGTTTAAAACAATTTAAAAACTTTCTCCCCCATTTTCCTTATATAAAAAATAAATGTACCTCTAATTCTATTATTAAGACCATATCCCCCTTTATGACTATCAAAAATCCATAAGACAAGGGTTAGAGTGATAGGTAATAAATTTATCCATGCTAAAAAGAGATCCATTCATGAGAGACAAAAACCATTTGGATTTTATTAATACTACCATTAATGTTTATTTAAAAAAGATAAAAAAACATTTCTTTAGAAATATAAAGCCTAAATTTACATAATAGTATATTTTTAAAACAAAATTTAAAACTTAAAATATTTGAACATTTTAAAACAGACTTTTGAAAACCAAAAACTACACACCACATGTGCTTTTTCTTAAAGATAGATATTTGAACTTCAAAAGGTAAATATCTAATTTTAAAAAAAGTCTCTATCTTGGAAAATTTTATATTTTAAAGGGTTGGATCTCCCTCTATTGATGCATACTTTTAATATTATAATGAGCCACTAAAAACATGTAATTCAAGAGTTAAACAAACATAGAATAAAAAAACTAACTTAAGAGAGTGAAACAAATAAATCAATCAATTAAAGATTTAAAACGAAGAATATAATTCAATAAATCTCAAAGTTGTTATTAAATTAAAGTTCTTGTGCTTTCCAAAATAAAATGAAATAATTACAAGCATACCATTCGTAACCCCAACTTAATAAAATTAAAATGATCAACTAGAGGGGGTTTAGTGATGATATTAACCAATTGAATATTAGTGAAAAAAAATCTAGCACAGTGCTACCTTTTTGGAAATGGTCTCTAAGAAAATGGTGCCTAAGGTTAATGTTTTTAGTGTAAGAGTGTTGAATTAGTTTTTTAGAAATATAAATCCTATTTATGTTGTTACACTTAATAGTCAGATGGTTATAATTTAAGAAAAAATATAGAATATCATGTTTTATCTAAATGATTTTGGCATAATAACTCATGAAAATATATTCCGCTTCAGCTATAGAAAGAGAAATATAATTTTTCTTCTTACTTCTCCATGAGATAAGGGATTTTATAAGTAGGTGGAAAGTCCCACTTATACTTTTCCTATCTAGTTGGCACCCACCAAAATCCACATTGGAAAAACTTAAAAGCTCAAAAAAATATTTTTTGGATAAAAAAAGAGAGATTTTTAGATCCTTTCAAATACTTGAAAATTATTTTGAGAGATTTTAAATGGTATTCCTTTAGATTAGACTAAAAATGTAAAAATAGTCGTACACTAAACATGATGTCTGGTTGGGTCGTGGTAAGATAGAGAAGACTCTCAATCATACTTCTATAAAGATTATTATCCACTGGTTTACTAGCTTCTTCTAAAGTAATATTACAAGAAATACTCATTAGAGTACTAATTTCCTTAACTTGATCCATGAAAATAATCTTTATAATCTCATTAGTGTATTTTATTTGGCTAAGAAAAGTTCCATCTAAATTTTGAAAAATTTGAAAACCAAGGAAAAATTTGAGTTCTCCCATAAAACTTATATAAAATTATTTACTCATTAAATTAGAAAATTTATTTTAAATAACCTCTTTGGTTGAACCAAAAATTACACCATCAATATAAATTTTAATGATTAAAAGATCATTTAAAATATGTTTTTTAAAAATGTTGAATCCACCTTTTACACTTAAAAAATAATTTTCTAAAAAAATATGGTTAAACTCTCATACCAAGTCTAGGGGGCTTGTCTCAATAAATAAAGTGCTTTGGTTAACTTGAAAACATGATCTGATAATTTTGAATCCTCAAAACTAGGTGGTTGTTCAACAAAAACCTTTTTGAAAATAAAATCATTTTTAAAACTCACTTCTAACATCCATTTGAAAAGGCATAAAATTTAAATTAGAGGTGAATGAAAATAATATTCTAATGAATTCTATCCTAGAGACGAGGGAAAAGGTCTCAACATAATAAATTACTTACTCTTTTTATAGACTTTATCTACAATTTGGGCTTTATTATGGGTGAGATTACCTTGTTCATCCAATTTATTTTTAAAGACCCATTTGGTGCCAATAACGGGATGATCATTAGGAATTTACACAAGAGTACAAACATTATTTTGAGTAAATTTATTTAATTCCTATTGCATGGAAAGAACCCAATTATCATCATTAATGGCACCATCAAGATATTGGGTCTCTAGGCATGACATAGAAGCCTGATGTTCTACTTTATTTAAAATAGACATCCTAGTATGAGTATCACCTTGAAAATCATTGATAAAATTTTCAAGATGATGTTCATTAGATATAACCCATGCCTCAAGTAAATAGCTAGTTTCTTTCTCAACATCAATTTCTTTAGGAGGATGTGGTTCATTTAAGGTCAAATTATCAAGGTATACCTCAACATCATCAAATTGAGATTGAGGCTTGGACAAATTCTCATAAAATTTGATTTGAATTGACTCTTAAATGGTCTTGGTCCTTTTATTGAAAACCCAATAAGCTTTACTTGAGTTGGAATGCCCAATAACGATACCTTCATCCAATTTAGGTTCAAATTTACCAAGGTTATCTTTGGTGTTAAGAGTAAATAATTTACCACAAAACACCTTAAAATAACTGACTTTAAGAAATTTACTTTTCCAAAGCCCATAAGGGGTATTTTTAAGAATGGATCTTACAAGTACACAACTAATGGTATAAAATGATGTATTTACTGAATTATCCCACAATTATTAAGGGACCTTAAATTAATTAAAGATAGTTCAATAAATTTCTTACAGAGTTTGATTCCTTCTTTCAAAAACCCTATTTTGTTAAGGATTTCTTGGAGAAAAAAATAATGGCGATAACTATTGTCTTAGACCAAAATATCCTTATTTTAATAATCCCAAATCGAATTTATAATATTATCAATGAATTTATTGTTCTCTAGTAATAAATGGTTTTCTGTCCATACTTGCAAAATTGGTTAAGTCTGGAACTTACTGTGACAACCTACCACATGTGTAATGTACTTACCATGCATTGAAGAACCTAATGATCATTAAGAATCAACTTACTACATGAAAAATCAACTTACCATGTGATAGGTAAGTAAAATTTATCTAAGTCATCTATTTACTATGTGTATCTATTTTTGTAGTTACTGTAAGAACAACTACCTTCCTTATGAAGTTATGTACACACTGTATGACTTAGTGAAGTGACCATGTGAAGTAATGAAGCTACTATGTTACAGAATCAAGTGACCTCATGAAGTAATAAACCCACCACATGATCAAATGGATTGATCACATGAATGAATGAACCAACCATGAAAAGTTGTCATGTCAACTGACCATTCCAACCAACCATGAACTCAAATAACCATGTCTTAAGTGAAGACAACTTTCTATGTCTAACTTAGCAGTGGAGTGTTTTCAAATCTCCAATGGACAGTTTTTTGAATCATTAATTGAATCATTAGTGCAATTAAGGCTGAATTGATTGTTCTCCAATGAATACTTTTGTATGGAGTTATTTTTAAGACAAAGAGGAGCTTATGGATGAAAAAAGGGTTTCATATACCGATAAAGAGAATAAAAATGAATATTCATGTGAACCTATGCTATACAGAGTACTTTTTAATAACTATTCATGAAACACTATTTTCCTGAACCTACTGTGAAGCATTTTTTAGATCCTTTAAAAGATAAATTCAAGGGCTCTTGGAAAACTTAATTTATTCATATTGAGTTGCACCACATTTGCATTTCTCTAATCTCTTTCTCTTTATGTTTATGATTTATATTCAAGTTGTGTTTTGTATTGCTCTGTTTATCTGTAAACACAGTCTTCAGTACTAGACTGCAGAGTGCTTGAAACTCTCATTAAATTATTTTCATTTATACCACCATGTATAACTATGGAAAAGGTCATGTGTAACCTGGTATCTTTATCTCCTACAAATAACTATAGAAGAGGCTCTGTTACTAGATATCCCTATGAGATGTTGTTTGTAAAACCCGATCCAGGTTGTGGATCTATTTATTTATTAATAAAATACTTAGAAGTGGTTTATTTACAAGTAGCTGGGATTGAGTATTATCTTAAGAATGAACCCATTGTTTAAGATTCTACTATGCCTTATTTTTTTTGTTTTATCTATTTTTTTCATTGTTTTAAATCAAACAAGTTTCTATTTTCTAAATTACCAAAAAAAATTAATTTGATAGTTTTCTTTAACTTGTGTTTTATATAATGTGTTAATTTCAAGTAAATTAGTTTCAAAATTTAGAAATAGTTTTCAAACTTATTTTAACTATGTTTTGATCAAACTTCTATGAAAATTTTAGAAAATAACACATTATATAATTCTACTATTTTAGTAAACTGAGCTTATTTTATAAATTGGGTGATTTTAGTATTTATGGATAATCATAAAAAATAAGGAACTACTACTAATAAGCCTCCCTATTTTAATGGAACAAATTATTCTCAATGGAAATTAAAAATGAATATTCATATAGAGAGTACGGGCTTTGATATCGAGACTGTTATTAAAGATAAATATGAAAAACCAAAAGTTGTTAGAGATGATTGGAGTGATGCCACTAAGGTAGTATATGATTGAAAATTTAAATCCATGAATTATTTATAATGTGATTTAGGATAATATGAATATAATAGAATATATTTATGTTCTATTACTTTTGAGATTTGGAATACTCTTACTATATCTCATGAAGGAACCTCAGATGTCAAATAAATGTGTTTGAATACTTATACTATTAAATATGATACATTCAAAATGAGGATTGATGAATCCATTTCTGATATTTATCTTAGGTTCAATGAAATAGTCAACATGATGCATACACTAGGAAATAAAATTTCTAACAAAGACTAGGTAATGATACTTCTTATAAGTTTACCAGACTGGTGGAGAGGAACTTCAGTTTCCATCAGAGAATCCCATGACATAAGTACACTACCAATAAAAAAACTCATTGAAAAACTAATAATGTATGAAGAGTAAGTTAAAGTAAATAAAGAAAAGTAAGATTAATCTAAGAGGAAGTCAGTAGCCTTCAAGACTTCTGACTCAAAGGTAAAATATAAGATCAAATATGATAGTTCAAGTGATAACGAATCACCATATAATAGTGATGAGGAAATGGATCACCTAACTAGATGATTTAAGAAGTTATATATAAATAATAAATTATTTAAGAAATACAATTATAGAGGTATGTATGATAACAAAGGAAATTGAATAAAAGATTGGAAAAAAGATGTTTCCAATAATGAGATAATCTGTTATGAGTGTAAGAGAAAAAAAATATAAAATTAGATTGTACCAAGTTTAAGTATAATAAAAAGTATGAGGAAAAAATAAAAAATTATAAAATGGATATGAAATACACTTGGAGTGATTCATATGATATCTCAAGTGATTCAGACTCAATTAGAGAAGATAAAAATGATAGATCTAATATGTGTTTCATGACAAACTCATATGAGGTATTAAATATTTTTCCTACATCTCTTGAAAATATTTATAATATTTATGAGAATGAAACTAGCGATGAAATAATGTTAAGTTAGGATATATTTTAATATGTTTTATGAAACATTTAATGAACTCAAAGATAAATAAAAATGTTTAAAGAAGAAACATGTTATGTCTGCTCACTTTAAAACTAATATTTCTGTAGAAAAGGATAAGAATGATCAAATGTTAAAACAAAATAAAAAACTTAAATTGTATAATGAGAAATTGAAGAAGGATCTATATAGATTCACTAATTTTAGAAAAACTCTAACCTAAATACTTGGTAAGAAAACCACTCCTAAATAAACTACTGGAATTGGTTACCAATCTGGACAGAGGAAAACATATTAAAAAATATTTGTACCTAGTTTTAGTTTTTCTAGTTCTATAAATAATTATTATTCTAATTTTCCTAATAAAGTTTTATTTCTAAAATTATAAGTTCTAATTATAGGAAGCTAGTTAAATATCTGTGTATTATTAAATCTCTCATTACTAAAATTTCTAGACCTAAGAAAATATGGGTACCAAAATCATTTCTTATTTAATTTTTTGTTGTAGGAAACCTACTTAAAGAGTACCAATAATAATATATGGAATTTGGATCGTAAATGTTCCAAATATATTACTAAGCACTACTCAAGTTTCAATAACCTAATCAATGTGGATGGCAGGCATGTCACTTTTGGTGATAATTCCAAAGGAAAAAATAATTAGACTCAAACAAATTAGTAAATCTAGTGCTGTTTTAATTTCTAAAGTATTATTTGTAGATAGATTAAAATAAAATCTTATTATTATCTCATAGATATGTTCTGATGGTTAACATGTTGAGTTTTAGAACAATTCCTTTAAAGTTTATGATTCAAAGCATGTTTTAGTTTTTACTACATTGTGAAATAATAATTTTTATGCAGTTGATTTAAATTATTTATTTTCATAGAATATTTATTGTCTAAGTGACTTTAATAAATAGTATTAATTTTGGAATATGAGATTAGTCCATTGAAATATAAACTCACTTAGAAATATAACTATGAAAGGATTAGTCAAGGATCTACCTAAACTAGAATTCCTAAAAGAAAAAATCCGTAACCCATGTCAAAAAGGGAAGCAACATAAAATATCTTTTAAACCAAAGAAAAAAGTTTCAACTTCTCAACCCCTATAGTTGGTTCACATGGATTTATTTGTAACTTCTAGAGTTTTTATCTTAAATGGGAAGCACTATTCTTATGTTCTAGTAGATGAATTTTCTTGATACACTTGGGTATTCTTTCTAGCTCACAAAAGTGAAGATTGTTCTTATTTTTTCAAGTACAAAAAATCTATATATAATCTTAGTGGATTTAGAATTATAATCTTAAGAATTGATCATGTCTATGAGTTTAAAAATCAATATTTTGAATCATTATGCTCACAACATAGCTATAATAACAAATTTTATTCTCCAAGAACCCCACAACAGAATGGTGTAGTAGAGAGAAGAAATAGAACCCTTAAAGAAATTTCCTGGACCATTCTCAATGAGTATTATTTACCTATTTATTTTTGGATAGAGTATGTGAATATAGTCTACTATATTATTAATATATGTCTAATTAGAATTCATTTAAATAAAACTCTTTATAAATTATGGAATGGTAGAAATCCAAAAGTTCACTACATTATGTTTTTGGTTATAAAGTATTTATACTCAATAAAAAATAGAATTTAGACAAGTTTTCATCCAAAATTGATAAATGAATTTTACTTGGATATTCTACGACTAGTAAATTATACAAAGTATTTAATAAAAGGAACAAGATTGTGGAGGAATCTGTACTTGTCAAGTTTTACGAGACAAATCCACATGAACCTAACTCTTATTTATAAAATATGGTGGATTACCTTTCAAATTTAGATATTAATGTTAAACGTAGCGATAATTCTATCAAAAACCCTATAGAAAAATCTCCTAGCTCTGAGGAACTACTTGAACTTGAACCTAAAGATTAAAATTAAGTGTTAAATGCCTCTATTCCAAGATCTATTTGGACCCATAAATACCATCCTTTAGATTTTTCTGTAGGAGACCTAGATAAAGGAACAAAAACTATAAATTCTCTTAGAAACCAAGTTTAAAATAAAGATTTATTGTCACAGATTGAACCTGAGAACATCATAAAATCAATTTATTATGAATTTTGGGTAATATAAATACAAGAAAAGCTACATCAGTTTGAAAGAAATAGAGTCTATGAATTAGTTGAAATACCTAAAGAATACCTGACTATTTGCACTAAATGGGCGTTTAGGAATAAGGTTAATGAGTTAGGAAAAATAATAAGAAATAAAGAAATATTGGATGCACAATGTTATAGTCAAGAGGAAAGTAGTAACTATGAGGAAACCTTTTCACCAATAGTTGGACTTTAATCCATCAGACTGTTGGTTGCCTACGCAACACTTTTGGATTTAAAATTATATCAAATGGATGTCAAGATTGAATTTATAAATGGTAATATAGTTTAGGATTTTTTTGTTGAAAAAAAATTTGGATTTCAAAACCCTCACTTTCAAAATCATGTTCTTAAGTTAACAAAATATTTATATGGTTTAAAACAAGATGCCAGATATTGGTATGATAGTATCAACTTATTTTTGATTTCTAAAGGTTTTTATAAAGAAATAACTGATCCTACTTTATTTATTAAAATAATTTCAAAATATGTTTTAGTAGTACAAATATATTTCAATGATATTATATTTGAATGTTCAAGAAATTATTTGCATAATGAATTTTTAAAAATGATGCAAAATAAATTTGAAATGAGTTTGATGGGTAAACTAAATTCTTTCTTGGATTTTATATTTTTTAAAATAAATAAGGAATTATTTTAAATAAATAAAATTACACTAAATATATCTTAAAATAGGGGCATACAGAAATTTTATTTGTGATTTTCATGATGCGCACTTTCATTTTGTTCTTCAGATCATATCTGACCATATAGGTCCCTGGAACCTTAGGACCATGTTTGGGTCTATGTGCCTCTGGGCCATCAGGTATTGTATTGGGTTACCTCTCTTTCCATTTTAAAAGGGGATTTACTTTTTAGATTTTATATAAGAGGTATTGACCCTCAACCTTTAAAAAAAAACTAAATATCTCTTAAAAAGTTTTGGTATGGATAGTACTAAAGGTAGTGATACTCCTATGAGTACAATTTGTAATATGGATCTTGTTAAAACTGTGAAACCAATTGATCAAACCACTTAAAAATTTATGATTGGATGTTTACTATACTTAATTGATAGATGACTAGATATTATGTTTAGTTTATGTATGTGTTCCCATTTTCAATCAAATCCAAAGGAATCACATTTTCTAGCTATGAAAAGAATTTTCAAATACCTCATAAGTATAAAAAATTTAGGATTATTTTATTCTAAGGGGCAAAAATTTGATTTAGTATGTTATTCAGATTTTTATTTTAGTGGTTGTAAGTTATATAGAAAAATAACTTCTAGAACATATCACTTTTTGGGTAAGTCTTTAGTTTCTTAGTGTAGTAAAAAGAAGAAATCAATTTCACTATGCAGTACTGAAGCTGGGTACATAGATACAGACAGTTGTTCTGCATAGATTCTATGGATGAAACATATATTACTAGACTAAAAATATCAATTCAAAAACATCCGTATAAAATTTGATAATACAAGTGTGATAAATATTCCTAATAATCTTGTATCACATTATAGAAAAAAACATATTGATATAATACATCATTTTTTGAGAGATCATTTTCCAAAAGGTGATATAACTCTTTAATTCATTAGCACAGAACATTATCTTGCTGATATATTTAAAAAACCTTTGAATGTTGAGAGATTAAATTATATCAGGCATGAATTGGGTATGATAAATTATGTATTATTGTTTTAATTTATATTTTTCATTTTTATTTATTTTATTATTGTTTTAACCATTTAAATTATGTTTTTTTTATCTTTTTTGGAAGTTATCATGAAGTATAGTTCACAAGATTGGTATTCCAACCATGAGTTTTTGTTCATACAGTCAGTATACCTTTCATGAGTAGTTGGTCATGTGTTCAGTATATATACCGTGAAACTTAACTAACACGATCACTACCTAATTACTGTGAATGTTTTATTCATGTGGTTATCATACCTATCATGTGGTTATAGTCAGTATATCTACCATACCTTTTTCATCTTGGATACATGGTCAGTGTACCCATCATATCAGTTTTGTGATTATAATTTTTCATAGAAATGTTTTAGCGAGATTTTAAATTTATTATTATTTTAATCCCTAAATGATTTAATTTTAAAATTCAAATTAGAAGTTAAATCGATGAATGTATCTAACTAAAAATCCTTTATTCATTTTTATGATTCACCCACTACCTAATCCATCTCTCATGAAACTCATTTCCAACCCGAATATTCTAGTTCCATCCATCTCTTTTGAATATGATCCTTCCAATTTGATTCAAATCAAGAATTCTGAGAATGAAGCATCCTGTTGTTTTCCTCCTACTAAGAAGTTGAATAAAAGAAAAAGAAACTCAAGAACAATATTTAATCCAAGAAATACACATCTCATATATCATTGAGTCTCTGTAGAAAAGGAAATCAATGAACAATGGTTGCAATTGAGTAAATCACTATTTTGGAATGTGATTATTTATTAGGGATTGGCTATTTGGTTTAAAGAGAATGGTAAACCATTCTATATGAAGATAGTTAAAAAGTTTTATGCCCACCTGGAGTTTTTTCCTGGAGTCAAAAGATACATAGTAAAGACAATGATCAGTGGTGAAGTTTTTCAGTTATCTTTAAAAATATGGGAAAAGTGTTTTGGTGTACCTCATAAAGAGTAATTTGAATATTAACAAAGCTTGTATCTAGTTAATCATGAAATTTTTTAATTTCAAATTAATTTATAATATCCTACTAGGAATGGAACCCCTATAAGACCTACTAATGTTGAGTTATGTGGAGAATATAGGCTACTGTTTAAGTTTATCTAGCACCTAATCTATCCATGTAAAGGATATTTCAGAATCATGAGGCATCAGGATATATTTTTATTGTTTTTAATGAAAAATGGTGTTCAGATCAATCGATTCATATGTCATGATACATATGTTTGAGTTTTGTAAGAATTATTTGAAGTTCAGTTCCTTACCTTACCTAGAGCTTATTTCAACCTTATTGTAGTAAAAAGTCTTAGTTCCTTAGGGTTAGGAAAGAATTACCTCATAATATGGTCTTTTACTTAGAAAATTTATAATCAAATAAAGGTAAACTAGAACCTATAGAAAAAGGAATGGGTGGATGACCCAAAAAAGTTATATGAAAGGTTTAATCCAGTGAAGTACCTAGTTAGACCAAGTGATATTATGGATCTTGGTCTAGAACCTGATGATATTTTTGTTTATTCTAATGAAGAAGTGGTTGTTGTTATGAAAGAAGTGGAATGTTATCAAGAAGAAGAGGAAGAAGAAGTAGAATATGAGATGAATAATCTTGATGAGGAATACAGGGTGGCTCCTGAGGATGATAGACCAGTCACTCTTGTCATGTCTTATGGACCACCTTAACCTCACTTACCTTTTCCATCACATGAAGAAGAACTTCATTTTGAGGATCTAGTTGACACTAAGGTGTCTATTAGTGTGTATAAGGATAAACTAGTGTGGGATGAGTTTTAAGACTCTGAAGAAGCTGAAGGAATTTTAGATGGATCTCATCCTATTAGCAGTACTCTAAAAGAACCTATTCTAGATGCACATTCTAATAGGGAAAAGACCCCTAGATCTCTTATTTTGGGATTAGATTATCTATAACCAAATGGCGATGATGGGGGAATTCTACCTAGACATGGTGGAACTTCTATACCTTTATCCCAGAGAGTGTTTTAGAGATCTCTCATTACGGCTATAGATTCTTAAGAAAGGTTTGAGGTATCTCCTATGAGACCTTTGGTTACCAGATTCTCTAAGGAATCTTTGGTCCTACTCCAACCAAATCTGGTGACGAATATGATAAATTTGTTTCTCCTAGTGAATCTATTTAGGTAGGTAATCCTATTGTTAATGAGGAAGAAGTTTCTACTGATGTTAGAAGTGAAGATCAGTTTGAAAGAGTAAGATCAGTGGAGAATTTTCCTGAGTTAGATGGTAGGAATCAGGCATATGATCCATCTACCTCTATTCCTTCTACATCATATGTTACAATGGATGGTTTGAATGAATTAAAATTGGATAAATGGGTGTTTTTAAGGAATCATTTCTTGGTTTTAAAAATTCCTTGGAGCCTTCTAGGGAGGAGGGCATCAGAAGGACAATGATTCTTGTGATTTATCATCTTCATCCTAAGTTTTATATTGATATGAATTTACTAAAAATGAGATTAAATATCTAAATTCATAGTTAGGTTCATTGTAGAAAAATCTATATGATATTTCACAATAATTAGATCAAAGTTTCATGAATTCAGTGTTTCATCATTCCCCTACACCTTTTCCTATACTACCTCCTTCTCCTCTTGATTAACTAGTTTTTGATGAAGATAATATTGGAAAACTCATATGGGATTATTTTAAGGATCTTTTTGATGAGTTCAAATAAAATAGTGAATTTGTGCTTGATATTTTTCAAACACATGCTGCCAAAACATTGGTTTTGGTCAGGGAAGATGCAAAAAAAGATAGGCAAGGCAAAGAAACCATAAAGAGGACTACTGAAATCTACCTTTTTAGAATCTTTATTAAGATATATTTAAAGGGTATGTTCATAATTCTTGCCTTGAATCTCAATACTCATACTTTAACCCAAGATTTTAAATCACAAGTTGAGAAGATCAAGGATCTGACTCTAGTTTTGGAAGCCTTCATAGAAAATGTGGATGATTTTATTCAGGATTTAGAGTACATTTCTTGAGTAGTAAATGCTATTAACAGATTAATGGAAGCATATATCTACACTTCTCACCTTTTTGTGCTAGCCCCTCTAGCCATTCCTTTGTCCCTAATTTCTACCACTACCTCCTCTAACATAAATCATTTTGGCCCATCTCATAGAAAATAAATTGAGAAATTGAGACCTGTTTCCAAGAGTGTAGTCTTTGGTGACCCTTTATCCACATCTACACCTCAGACTACCTCCTCTTCCCCTGATTCTACTTCCAAAGGAAATGATCTTATCCTTCCTTCCAATGTTAAAGATGTTCCCAATTCAAATTCTAACTAGAATTTATGATATGGACTACTTATACAACTTTTTATAATCTATTTTGACATATTAATGAAATAATTATTTTATTCCCATTTGTGTATCTAGATTTTCCTATTACTTATTTATTTTAGTTTCCCTTTAATTCAATTTTTGATAATACCAAAAGGGGGAGTAACTATGTGACATAAATAATATAAATTGAATTCATTGGAAATATTTGAATAATTTCAGGGACTTAATAACTTTGAATAATTTAAGGGACTTGATAAACCTTTGATCTATATTTTTTTTAATTATATTCAATTCATTTAATTTTAAATTTAATTATTTATGATCATTAAAAAAGGTGATATTGTTGGTTTAGACCATCAAATCCTTATTTAATGATCCCAAATCTTGTTTATAATGTTTTTAATGAATTTCAAGTTCTCTGTTAGTTAATGGTTTTCTGGAAAAACTTGAAAAATTAGATATGTATGAAACTTACTGTGAAAAACTATTGCATGTGTAATATAATTATCATACATTGAATAACCTACCATTATTTAATAATCAACTTACCGCATGAAAAACCAACCTACCATGCAATGGGTAAGTCTCTAAGTCATGTACTGATCTTGTGTATATGTTTTTTAGTTACCATAAGAAGAACTACCTTCTATATAAAGAGATGTACCTATCATGTGACTCAGTGAAGTGACTGTGAAAAGTAATGAAATTATCATTCAACCTAATCAAGTGACCTCATGAATTTATAAACATACTGCATGATCAAATGGACTAACCACATGAAGTAATGAATTGACCATGAAAATTTTCTGTGTCAATTTATCGTGCCAACCAACCATGGGATCAACTAAAAATGTCTTATATAAAGATAACCCATCATGTATAACTTTGTGGTGGAGAATTTTCAAATATCCAATAGCTAGTTTTTTGAATCATTAATTGAAGTGTTAGTGAAATTAAGGCTACATTTATTATTCTCTAATGACTACTTTTGGATGAAGTTTTTTAAGAAAAATAAGCACCTATAGATGAAAAAAGGGTTTTATATACTGATACTGAGAAAAAAAGAGGAATATTCATATGAACTTGAGCCATATATAAGAATTTTTTAGAACTCTTCATGACACTCTATTTTCCCAAACCTACTGTGAAACTTATTTGAGCTCCTTTAATAGAAAAATTCAAAGACTCTTTTAAAAATTATGCTATTCAGATTGAGATTACCCACATTTGAATTTCTCTCATCTCTTTCTCCTTCTATTTATACTTTATATTCTATTTGTGTTTTTTATTTCTCAGTTTATCTATAAACACAGTATCTATTTCCAAACTAGAGAGTTCTTAACACTCTCTTTTAAATTATTTTCACTTGTACTCCCATGTATAACTATGGAATAAGTCATATGTGACCTGGTATCTTTATCTCCCATGAAGAACTATGGAAGAGGTTCTGTTCCTGGATATCCTTGCGAGCTGTTTTTTGTAAAACCTTATCCAAGTTTTGGATTGGTTTATTTATTAATAAAATACATCTTAGTGGGTGATTTACAAGTAGAGATGATTTGGTCTTGGATTAAGACTGAAACCCCCATTTAAAAATTTTCAATTCCTTATTTTTGTGATTTATCTATTTTTTTCTTTGTTTTAAATGAAACCAACTTCTATTTTCTAAATTATAAAACAAAAATTTACTCTAATAGTTTTATTTAACTTGTGTTTTATATAAGGTGTTTCTTTCAAGTAAATTAGTTTCTAAAGTTATAAAGAGTTTATAAACTTGTTTTAACTAAGTTCTGATCAAACTTCTAAGAAAATTTTTTATTTTTTTTATAATTATATTTTTTATTAAACTAGGATTATTTTATAATTTGGGAGATTTTAATTTTAAATCCTTTTAACAGAAATTTTTATTTGGAAACTCAATTCATCCCCCTCTTTAGTTTTCCACTAGGACCAACAATAACCTTATAAAACACAAAAATCATTAAAATCCTTATTTTTGAACTCTCCTCTATGATCACTCTAAAGGGAAATTAACTTATACCCTTTTTAATTTTTAAAATTCTTAGTATATTTATTGAATAATTTACAAGACTCAATTTTATGTTCCAAGAAATAAATCCAAGTAAATCTCATATAATCATTGAAAATTATGAAAGTGTAAGATTTACCTATTGTACTTACAACTTGGGTTCACCCAAAATGATCAATATATAGAAGTTAAAGGGACTTAGTGGTTGATACGTTATTTTTGGATTTAAAATGGGTTTTTTTTTCATACCAAGTTGGAAAGGTTCATATACAATGTTATTTTGGAAATTCTATTTCAGTAAGTCTCATACTAGATGATTCTAGTTAATCTTAACAAGTCAGTGTGTTCCATAATGACCAAATAATCCATTCCATATCCATGACTCACTATCTTTTACACTCAATAATTTAACATTTTTTATTTAAATATATTTTAAATCAATAACATAAATGTTTTGAAAGCTTTAAGTGGTAAAAAAACTTACCATGGGAATAAACAACTTTGTAAATATCATTTTCAAAAGAAACTTTAAAAAAACTATCATATAATTGAATAATTATAATAAAATTATACTTTAAACCTTTAACATCTAAAAAAATTTAATAAGAGAGCATTTTGAAAAGACAATGGTTCCTATAATAATGATCTTACTCCTTGAGTTTTAACTAAATGTGACATGCCCACTATCAAACTCCTCAAGGTTATTCAACTCAATGTAGTAACCACACATATGCCTTGATCACCCACTATACATGTACCGTGTAGATTCTCAAGAATTTATCTTGAGACACTTTTCTGAAAAAACATTTAAGATACTAAATATCTTGGTACCAAAAATTTGGGTCTACACATGTTAGTCAGAATAGATTTTAGAACCCATAATTGCTTTGAGAAATTTTTTCTAGAATAAAAAATTGAATAAAGATGACTGGATTTGGGCCTTCACAATGATCATTTTTCTAATCACTTTCATAAATTATATTCCATATTTTCTAGAAATAATTGAAAATTTTATATTGAGAGCACCCTTTTACAAAAGTGCTAGTATTTTTTGAGGTGATAAAATTATTTGAAAAACAAAAACCATAAGTACCTTTCCCACATCATTGGTAAAACAAAATCAAAATCAAATTCTACCAACCTTTTGTGAACTTGTCAAGATATTCCTTAAGATATTTAATAGTATTTTACAAATTTTCAACATTGGGTTGGTCTTTTAAACAAACCCTTTTATTTTTAATTTTATTCAATTCATTTTTAAAGAATTCATTTTCCTCCACTAATAAATTGGATATTAATTCTTGATCTTCATCATTTTTTGAAATAAAATGATTTGTATTTTTAATTATCATCTTTTAATTTCTCATTTTCTTTAAAAAGTTTATATTTATCATTAAAAAATATATTATATTTATTTTTGAGTTCATTTAATTTTTTGGTAAGATCAAGAAAAACTTTTTGTAATTTATCCCTAGAATATATAAGATATTTATAATTTAAATGGATAAAATAATAATAAGAATAGGGAGAATTTACCTCTTGATTTAACTCAATGTAATCCATAAGACACTTGGATCTTCCTTCACTTGAGTCTGATAAGAAGAGGGAGTTATCGCTAGCAGTACAAGTTGAAACCTTAAAGGACTTCTTGTTTTCCTTCATCTCCTTTGAATTATTTTTTAGGATGGGGAACTCTTCTTTGTTGTGACCCTTTTTATTGAATTCATAACATCTTACCTCTAGTTTTATTTGTTACTTCTACTTCTTTGCATGGTGTTATGTCTTCTTTCTGTTAAATAATTTGTTCAACTTATTTGCAAGATGAGAAATGTTTCCATCAGTCTTAAATGAATCATATTCATTTTCCTTAAAGGTAATGGTATTCTTCTCCTTTAATTCATTAACCTCATTCTCTACTTGTCTCTTCATTGTAATCTCATAGGTCCTGAGATACCCAATGAGATCTTCAACCAAAATATTATTTATATCATTTTCTTGTATTTCCATCACTTTAGGTTCCCAAGAACTAGGAAAGACCCAAAGGATATTATTCACCAGCATCTATGTGTTAATATCATCACCTAAATACTTCATTCCATTACAAATATTAGTAAAATGAATAAACACTTCAGTTATAGACTCATCAAGATGCATAATAAACCTTTAAAAATATTTTTAGTATATATCAAGCCTAGTATACTTTACTTTATTAATACCTTCATGCGCAAATTATAATAATTAACAAATATCTAGTGTAATTTTACACATTTAAACTCAATTAAATTCATTCATATATAATCCTTAATGTAGATAATTCATATTTTTACATCAATCTCAAAATCTTCTATGCCATCTGGAGTCTATTTTTCCTCAGTTTCCTTGGCGGGGTATATCTATTCATTACAATTATACAAATTAGATAACCTATACTTATAAGAAAAGTAGACATTTTAGTTTTCAAATAACCATTGTCTGATCAATAAAAGTATGGGGATCTACCCATTCAATGTCTTTATGGATCACCTTGAATATTTTAGGTAAATTTCATATTTAAGTGATAATTCCTTGAAATTGATTAAGGTTTTGAAATCAAGGTCCCTTTGATACCAATTGTTGGTCAGAGTTGAGATGGAAAGGTGGTGAGTTTACTTTAATTTTTTTTATAAATTAAAACTAAACCAGATGATATTAAAGAGATAAATAAAAATTATAAGAGATAAGTGTGGTGGTAATATAAAATAAAATATAATTCATAAGACTTTGATAAAGGAGTTAGATAATAATCCACTAAGGGATCCCTATGTCTCCTCCCCTTAATTTCTTGAGATTTTTCATTACCTATTAGAATTAGAGGTGGAAAATAAACTGGTTTACATGAATTAAGAACCTTTATTTTTAGTGATTATAGTATGAAACTTGATTGCACAGATAGCCTTTTAGTGGTTGTGGATAGAAAACCAAATCCCCTTACTTTTAAGGTAGTAAGAACCTATGCCCCTCACAATCAATGGTAGTGAGCACCCAAGAAAAGAAAAATAATAGAGTTTCTATATAAAATCCCTTTTAATTACACTCATAATCCTCCAATAATAATTAGAACAATAGAGAGTGGTAGGAAGTGAGTTAAGAGTAGATGAGAGCAAGAGAATGAAGAAAATTAGCACAATGGAACTCTAAAATGATCTTCAAGGAAATAATTACCATAAAATTATTCTAGGAGGTGTATTTATAGCCTTTGAATCCTTTTTGACTATTTTTTAATCTTTTAGGGCCTTAGAGAACCGTTGGGTGGCTAATCAAGGGGTTGGGGTCCTAAAAAATGACTATTTTAAGCCAGTCCAGACACCACCAACCATCTAGTGGCATCACAATGTTATCCACTGGAACCTACAGGTGGAGGAATTCAAAATCATCCTACAAATTCCTAAAATAAAAATATTGAAATTAATAAAAAGAAAATGTTAGGATAACAATTTTGTGTTTTTGATCATTAACAACACTTTTGAGAGTGAGGTGTACAAAAGAAGGCACCGGGCACCTGATGTAACAACTGGGACTCACTGACAGTGAAGACACACTACCTTAACATGGACATCAGGTCCTGCCCCACTAGGTACCACTAGTTACCTCATAGACATGTGGTCCCCTACCTGGGGACCACCCATGTGCCTGAATGGATCATTAGACTTATAACTATCCTCACATACCAACACATATTATTTCCATTATGATTTTTACTCACTCACACACACCCTATGAAACTTCCTAGGAGGTCACCCATCCTGATCACTACTCCAAGCTAAGAACACTTGTGGAGTTCTAATTTGGTAGGATCCTAAAAAGAAAGGTTCAATTTGTTAACATGAGTCATATTATTTATCCTTTTAACCCATTAACATTCTAGGGTGTTACATCCCCCCCATTTAGAGCACAACGTCCTCATTGTGGACCTTACATCTCAACCCAGGCAGTGTCATTACACTTATAACTGGGTTCCTCCTTTGAGGCCAATGTAACAACAGGGCCCCGCTGATAGTTCAGACACCCCTCCTTAACATGCCTATTGGGTCCTATCTTGTCCGGATTATTTTTACTCACTCACACACACCCTATAAAACTTCCTAGGAGGTCACCCATCCTAATCACTACTACAGGCTAAGCACACTTAATTGTGGAGTTCTAATTAGTTAGGCTCCTAAAAATAAAGATTCAAATTGTTGACATGAGTCATATTATTTATCCTTTTAAACCATTAATGTAACGACCTGAAATTTTGAATAAATCTTGTTTCCTAATTTTGTGTGTTATTTTATTTTGTATACTCAACAAAACAGTTTCATTTGATAACATGAGTATAATTAAAATGAGACTATTGAGTTTTGACTGTAATATGATCGTTGGTCAATATGACCGCTGGAAACTAAACGTTTTGACTATTGTCTCTAAATACAAGTGACCTTGGTTAATTAATATAGAAAGGATATTCGATGGCCTCATCCAGTAGTCTCAGGCGAATCAAAGCCCATCTAACGGAACTTGGGAAGGAGGTAGTACCACTGGGCTTTGCTCTGGACCAAACCCAAGCCGAACTTCATCGTGTGAAGCTAGAACGGAATCGCCTTCACGAGAAGTTCAAACTGATAGAAATTACTACTCGTGCGATGTTAGCCGAGCCGCCCTCAGATTCTCTCACCTTAGCACACCTTACACTTAGGTCCTATGCTGGGGTTATAAGGGGCTATGTAAGGAGACCGTAACTGCCTTGTGTAATCCTTTGTTTTAAATAAAAATTGGGATTTCTTCTTATGATGAAGTTTATGAATTTTCAAATGACCGAATAAATATAGTACGCATATTTTTGATGAATTTTAGAAAAATTATATTTTAAAAATGTTTATTTAAACCTTAAATAATTAAAAATGTGTAATTATTTTCAAAAAATGGTCTTGTACAATTATGTTCAGTACAAAATTTAGAGTATAATAAGATCAACTTGATTTTTGATGAATAGTAAATTATGAATAGTGATTTTATGCTTAGGATTAGTAATGTGACCAAATGGATTAGTAATCTCACTTAAAGAAAGTATTAATATAATTTAGACACCTTGATTAAGTAATTTGATTCAATAAAATGGGTAAATAACGGTTTCATAAATATTTAGTCAAGTATTAGTTTTTCGGGTGAATAGTGTTTTTTTAAATTAAAAATTAAATTAAAAATATTTAGAAAATTATTTTTATAAAATGGACTTTATTTTTCAACTCAGAGCATCAATATTATGTTATGGTAATTTTTGGGGTTTTTTCTGAAAAAAATGAAATTTCGGTGAATAGTGTATTTATTGAAAAATTAAATTAAAAATATTTAGAAAAATATTTTTATAAAATTGAGTTCATATTTGTAATCAGAGCATCGATATTTGGTTAAGGTGAAATTTTGGGATTTTTCTGAGAAAGATGAATTTTCAGTGAATAGTAAAAATGCAGTTTTAGGGTTTCGGTATGTTTAATGACATCATAACTGTGTCATGATGATTTCATGAGATATTTTAAGGGTTGGCCGACCAAAGATGATGAATTATTGTATTGGGGGCCCCATGTGGCCTAACTCCATGGGAAATACCATGGGAGAGCCCATGGTTTTGAGAAAACCACTTATGAGGTGTCCCTTGAAATTATTAAAGTATCACCTCACCTTCCCTATAAATACCCACCCTTTCCGCCTTTATTTTTAACTCACAACTCTTATACAACGAAGATATGGTCTCATTACCTCCCAAGGAGTCCTCCCAAGGTGCCCCCAATCCCTCAAGGTCCAAACCTTTGAGTTTTAAGAGTTACGTTTTAAGGTAAGGGATCCGACCTCTCTCTTTCTTTTCAAGTAATCTCTTTCATGTCATTTCTTTTATGCTCCATGCTCTTATGTTGAAGGATGTTCTTTTATATTCATATTACTTCCCTTTTCATTTTCATATTATGAGATACCCCCCTCTTGCTCTCATCATTTCATTTTAAGAATGTTAAAGTGGCGCCGTTAGGCTGCCGAATTTTTAAGGGATTCTTTCACCCTTCTCATTTTCAAGATCTATTTTCATGTCAATTCTTTCAAGTTACTTTTTATTATGTTGGGGTACAATATATATATCTATCATAATTATCTTCTATGTTAATATGATGAGATACCCTATTTTATCTCATCAATTCATTTTTATTTAAGTTTAAGTGGCGTCGTTAGGATGCCGAATTTTTAAGGGATTCTTTCACCTTTCTCATTTTCCAATGTTCTAATTTCATGTCAAGTCTTTCAAGTTCATTTTTATTATGTTGGGGTATGATATATATATCTATAATACTGATATTTTATGTTCATATGATGAGATACCCTATTTTATATCGTCAATTCATTTTTTGTTGAAGTTTAAGTGGCGTCGTTAGGCTGCCGAATTTTTAAGGGATTCTTTCACCTTTCTCATTTTTCAAAGTTCTACTTTCATGTCAAGTATTTCAAGTTATTTTTATTATGTTGGGGTATGATCTCTATATCTATAATACTGATATTTTATGTTCATATTATGAGATACCCTTTTTGATCTCATCAATTCATTTTTTTGAAGTTTAAGTGACGCCGTTAGGCTGCTGAATTTTCATAAGAGAAATCTAATTTTTGTCTTCCTTTCATGTTATTCATTTAATATGGTATATCTTTCAAATTTCATTACCATGTTATTAAATCCCTTATATTATTTCCCCCTACTATTTTATGGATCATTTATGAGTGGGTGACCCATTTCCCCTCTCTTTTCAATGTTTTCTAAAACCTCGTAACATAGCTGTTATGCTGTAGAATTTCCGTCTCAAATGTCTCTCTCTTTTTCTCAAATTATTTTATTTTATTAAGTTAATACTCAAATATCTTCCTTCTAAAGGGGTATTCACATATATACCAAAATTTTCTATTTTAAATTTTGGGATTTACAAACATGAGACCCGCTTTCCTTTTCTGTGGGTTTTAAGTGACATAAAGATCATGTCTTTAACGATATTTTTAAAACGTTATGATTATGAAATGAAAACCATTTATTTTATGATATATGGGTTGTTTATGAAATGCTTGATGATGATATATGTGGATCACATGATGATAAAGACAAATTTAGGGGTGCGCCCTGGTAGCACTCCAATGCATTGGGTAAAGACTTAATCTCTAGAGATGACTATTTAGACTGATACCTTGGTGAATAACCTTGGTAATTTTTATTGACACCTTAGGGATGGACCTTGGTGAAACAGAAATGATTGTATTTGTTAATTGTTGTAGCCACATCTTCAAGTTATGAAAAACGTTATTTTTATTATGATTTGCCTCATGATTTCTTTCTCATGCCTCAAAGTTATTTTTCATGACATTGATGATGTATCTCAAGTTCACATGTTAAATGTTTCCCCTTGTCTCCCTTACTGGGCCTTCTGCTCACCCTTTATTTTGATGTATGTCCCCAGGTTATGAGATGCAGTAATGAACCTAGGATGAACATAAGGAGAAGCCTTTCAAGTGTTTAAGAAGATTTTTTTTGTTTCATGTATTAAGTTCCTGGTTTCCAAGACACTAAACCTTAAAGATCCTCAGTTTTGTATAATGTAATGAATGTTTATGTGACAAAAAGGTGGGATGTTATAGTTGGTATCAAAGGATAGTTTAGTTATTTTTGGAAATTAGGATATGAACACTTTAGGAAGAATCCTATAGAAAAGTTTAAATATAGGAAATCTTCCTGGTATTTTGGTGAGTATTGAGTAAGGGGTTTCCAAACAAATACATCCCTGTCTGGATACGAGCAGGTAGAGGTGGCTCTGGCACAGATATACATAGGGGTAAAACCCGAAAACACCGCTTTGAGCTAGACTCGAACGGGAACTGGTACACGACAATGGGCCTTGCTGCACTCTTGGTTACGACACTCCCGAGGGATATGCTTTGGTAAATTCATAAGCTTAGTATGAACCATTATTAAAGGAACAAAGATAAAATAAAATAAAGATTCACATAAGAATATATGATCATGGATAACCTAGATTGAAACCTAGGGGATCACAAGTTAGGGTATACTTTCCTTCTACAAGTTTATCCTTCTATGCTTAAAGTTTCCTTTTAATGATTATTAGCTAAGTATTCAAGCCCCTAATTATACTTTCTTTTCTTAGTTAATGGCGGGAGATGGAAGAACATGTCCCAAAAACCAATGTTATAGGAAATGTGATGATTTCCCTATTGATGTGACAGAGATGACGAAAGATCAAGTTGAACATATTGTGATTATGCCAAACCAGCTATCAAAAATCAAAATTAATAATTGGTACCTATTTGAATGCCAAAATTCATCAAGGAAGAAGAAGACAAAGACTCAAGGATGTTCATCTGATAAAGTTGATAAGGGAAATAAGACCCAATTTACTTTGTGCAAAAAGTGTGGAAAGGGGTACCAAGGAGAATGTCACAAAGGAACCGAGAGATGTTTTAATTGTGGGAAGATAGGGAATAAAGTAGCCAATTTCTTTAAAAAATGGATAATGTGATGAATGGAGATAAGGTTCGATCTAATGTGCCTTATACATTTTGATGTCATTAATGTGGAGAAGTTAGTCATTATCCAAGGAAATGATCTCTTTGAATGGGTGAGAAGCATGATGAGCATCAACAATCTTTGAGGAAAAGGGAACAATGCAAGTCCTATGCTGAGAAGGATCATGATGACTGAAGTACATGTAACTTCTTCGCAATAATTGTCTATTTCATGTTGTATTTTAGTTCGTGCTCTATGAGCATATCTTTTATGTTTTCTAAGATCATTGAGTCACTACCTAAGATTATTTTATATCATTAAGGAAAAAATATATTGTTATGTACCGTATGTTGATGTAGTAAAGATGTTCTTCTAAAAAAAGGGTGATTAGGGGATTAAACGATTATTATTATTTTGGAAGACGTTAACTATTTTGGGAACCCTATTTGATCAAGGTAAATAGATTACTATGATATTTTATTTGAGGAGTAAATGTTGACTTATATTTTGAAGAATCTATGAATTTAAGGCGGAATTATAGTAATTTAGGTTACATATGGAAATGATTAACCTATCTTGGGGAAAATATGTTTAGGTTAGATACTTTTTTTATAAGATGTTAGGGGTGGTTGATGTTGTTTGGAGATGAACGATGAAGTTTATTTTGGAAGACTATGTTATCAAATCCTTCTTGTATTTGGGTTTCAATCTTAGTTTGGTTTATTTTGAGGATTTTTAAGGACAGTTATTTACCGAATGGTCTATGATGAAATTTTGGTAGTACCATGGAACTTTGAAGATTTAAAAGTAGTCTCCCTTCCTATGGGATTATTTCTTTTTGAAGAGTTGTTTTATCTTACCCTTTCTATTTTTGGGATAATGTTTAAAGATAGAAGAAATTGATAGTTAATATTTTTTGGATTACGTGACTCTCAAGAAGATGATTCTTGTGTTTTGATGAGATCAAGTGTTTTTGAATGCTCATCGTTTGGAGAAAAGATTAGTTTTGGTAGAAACTTATTAAATGATGAAACTCTACTTGAAGGTAGGTATATTTCCCTGGGTTTTATTCTAGGTAGTAAATGAATTCAAAAATGTTGTCTGTTAACATTTCCTACTGGGAAATCAAATACCGTTTAACCCCTCATAAGTTTTTGATTTTCTTGTTGTTAACTTTCTCCTAATAATGTTTTCTATCACTCTCCCTCAGAACGTGACCCTTTTTTTTTCTTCCATATCCATGTTTTCCTACATGGAATCCTAATATGGGTTAACTCGGGTGATATTTTTACTTCCCTTTATTTCTTTTAAAGTAATAGTGTTACTGACTCTTTGTCCGATGTGGGGCTTTCAATGAAATTTTCAATCCCAATTTTAAAAATTACAGGGATGCAATTTCTTAAGTGGGGAAGAATGTAACGACCCGAAATTTTGAATAAATCTTGTTTCCTAATTTTGTGTGTTATTTTATTTTGTATACTCAACAAAACAGTTTCATTTGATAACATGAGTATAATTAAAATGAGACTGTTGGGTTTTGACTGTTATATGATCGTTGGTCAATATGACCGCTGGAAACTAAACGTTTTGACTATTTTCTATAAATTAAAGTGACCTTGGTTAATTAATATAGAAAGGAGATTCGATGGCCTCATCCAGTAGTCTCGGGCCAATTGAAGCCCATCTAACGGAACTTGGGAAGGAGGTAGCACCACTGGGCTTTGCTTTGGACCAAACCCAAGCCGAACTTCATCGTGTGAAGCTAGAACGGAATCGCCTTCGCAAGAAGTTCAAACTGATAGAAATTAATACTCGTGTGATGTTATCCGAGCCGCCCTCAGATTCTCTCACCTTAGCACACCTTACACTTAGGTCCTATGCTGGGGTTATAAGGGGCTATGTAAGGAGACCGTAACTGCCTTGTGTAATCCTTTGTTTTAAATAAAAATTGGAATTTCTTCTTATGATGAAGTTTATGAATTTTCAAATGAACGGATAAATATAGTATGCATATTTTTGATGAATTTTAGAAAAAGGATATTTTAAAAATGTTTACGTAAACCTTAAATAATTAAAAATGTGTAATGATTTTCAAAAAATGGTCTTCTACAATTATGTTCTGTACGAAATTTAGAGTCTAATAAGGTTAACTTAATTTTTGATGAATAGTAAATTATGAATAGTGATTTTATTCTTAGGATTAGTAATGTGACCAAATGGATTATTAATCTCACTTAAAGAAAGTATTAATATAATTTATACACCTTGATTAAGTAATGTGATTCAATGAAATGGGTAAATAACGGTTTTATAAATATTTAGTCAAGTATTTGTTTTTCGGGTGAATAGTGTTTTTTTAATTAAAAATTAAATTAAAATTATTTAGAAAATTATTTTTATAAAATGGACTTTATTTTTGAACTCAGAGCATCGATATTATGTTATGGTAATTTTTGGGGTTTTTTCTGAAAAAAATGAATTTTTTGTGAATAGTGTATTTATTTAAAAATTAAATTAAAAATATTTAGAAAATTATTTTTATAAAATGGAGTTCATATTTGTAATCAGAGCATCGATATTTGGTTAAGGTGAAATTTTGGGTTTTTTCTGAGAAAGATGAATTTTCAGTGAATAGTAAAAATGCAGTTTTAGGGTTTTGGTATGTTTAATGACATCATAACTGTGTCATGATGATTTCATGAGATATTTTAAGGGTTGGATGACTAAAGGTGATGAATTATTGTATTGGGGGCCCCATGTGGACTAACTCCATAGGAAATACCATGGGATAGCTCATGGTTTTGAGAAAACCACTTGTGAGGTGTCCCTTGAAATTATTAAAGTATCACCTCATCTTCCCTATAAATATCCACCCTTTCCTCCTTTATTTTTCACTCCCAAATATTCCCCAACAAAGATATAGTCTCATTACCTCCCAAGGATTCCTCCTAAGGTTCCCCCAAGCCCTCAAGGTCCAAACCTTTGAGTTTTAAGAGTTACGTTTTAAGGTAAGGGATCCGACCTCTCTCTTTCTTTTCAAGTAATCTCTTTCATGTCATTTATTTTATGCTCCAGGCTCTTATGTTGAAGGATGTTATTTTATATTCATCTTACTTTACTTTTCATGTTCATATTATGAGATACCCCCCTCTTTCTCTTATCATTTCATTTTAATAATGTTAAAGTGGCGTCGTTAGGCTGCCGAATTTTTAAGGGATTCTTTCACCCTTCTCGTTTTCAAGATCTATTTTCATGTAAAGTCTTTCAAGTTCCTTTTTATTATGTTGGGGTATGATATCTATATCTATCATACTGATATTATTTGTTCATATTATGAGAGACCCTATTTGATCTCATCAATTCATTTTTGTTTAAGTTTAAGTGGTGTCGTTAGGCTGCCGAATTTTTAAGGGATTCTTTCACCTTTCTCATTTTTCAAAGTTCTAATTTCATGTCAAGTATTTCAAGTTCATTTTTATTATGTTGGGGTATGATATCTATATCTATAATAATGATATTTTATGTTCATATGATGAGATACCCTATTTGATCTCGTCAATTCATTTTTTGTTGAAGTTTAAGTGGCGCTGTTAGGCTGCCGAATTTTTAAGGGATTCTTTCACCTTTCTCATTTTTCAAAGTTCTACTTTCATTTCAAGTATTTAAAGTTAATTTTTATATGTTGGGGTATGATATCTATATCTATCATACTGATCTTTTATGTTCGTATGATGAGAGACCCTATTTGATCTCATCAATTCATTTTTTGTTGATGTTTAAGTGGCGTCGTTAGGCTGCCGAATTTTTAAGGGATTATTTCACCTTTCTCATTTTTCAAAGTTCTACTTTCATGTCAAGTCTTTAAAGTTATTTTTATTATGTTGGGGTATGATATCTATATCTATCATACTGATATTTTATGTTCATATTATGAGATACCCTTTTTGATCTCGGCAATTCATTTTTTTGAAGTTTAAGTGACGCCATTAGGCTCCCGAATTTTCATAAGAGAAATCTTATTTTTGTCTTCCTTTCATGTTCTTCATTTCATATGGTATATCTTTAAAATTTCATTACCATGTTATTAAATCCCTTATATTATGTCCCCCTACTATTTTATGGATCATTTATGAGTGGGTGACCCATGTCCCCTCTCTTTTCAATGTTTTCTAAAACCTCGTAACATAGCTGTTATGCTGCAGAATTTCCGTCTCAAATATCTCTCTCTTTTTCTCAAATTATTTTATTTTATTAAGTGAATAATCAAAGCTCTTACTTCTAAAGGAGTCTTCACATATATACCAAAATGTTCTATTTTAAATTCTAGTATTTACAAACATGAGACCCGTTTTCCTTTTCTGTGGGTTTTAAGTGACATAAAGACCATGTCTTTAAAAAAGTTTTTAAAACGTTATGATTATGAAATTGAAACCCATTTCTTTTATGATATATGGGTTTTTTATGAAATTATTGATGATTATATATGTGGCTCACATGATGATAAAGGAAAATTTAAGGGTGCACCCTGATAGCGCTCCAATGCATTGGGTAAAGACTTAATCTTTAGAGATGACCATTTAGACTAATACCTTGGTGAATAACCTTGGTAATTTTTATTGACACCTTGGGGATGGACCTTGGTGAAACAGAAATGATTTTCTTTGTTAAATTTTGTATCCACATCTGCAAGTTATGAAAAACTTTATTTTTATTATGATATGCCTCATGATTTCTTTCTCATGCCTTAACATTCTTTTTTCATGACATTGTTGATGTATCTCAAGTTCACATGTTAAATGTTTCCCCTTTGTTTCCCTTACTGGGCCTTCTACTCAACCTTTCTTTTGATGTATGTCCCCAGGTAATGAGATGTATTAATGAACCTAGGATGAACATAAGGAGAGTCCTTTCAAGTGTTTAAGATTAATGTTTTTTTGTTTCATGTATTAAGTTCCTGGTTTCCAAGACACTAAACCTTAAAGATCCTCAGTTTTGTATAATGTAATGAATGTTTATGTGACAAAAAGGCGGGATGTTATAATTAACATTCTAGGGTTTTACATCGCCCCCCCCATTTAGAGCAAAACATCCTTGTTGTGGACCTTACATCTCAACCCAGGCAGTTCCACTACATTTCTAGCTAGGTTCCTTCTCTGAGGCCAATGTAACAACTGAGACTCACTGATAGTACAAACACCCCTCCTTAACATGCCTATTGGGTCCTAGCACAACGTCCTCATTTTGGAACTTACATCTCAACCCAGGAAGTTCCCCTGCACTTCTAGCTAGGTTCCTCCTCTGAGGACAATGTAACAACTGGGCTCCGCTGACAGTATAGACACCCCTCCTTAACATGCCTATTGGGTCCTAGCCTACTAGGATTATTTTTCCTCACTCACACACACCCTATGAAACTTCCTAGGAGGTCACCCATCTTGATCACTACTCTAGGATAAGAACACTTAACCATGGAGTTCTAATTAGGTAGGCTCCTAAAAAGAAAGGTGAAATTTATTGGCATGAGTCATATTATTTAGCCTTTTAACCCATTAGCATTATAGGTTGTTACATCCTCATCCCCCATTTAGATCACAATGTCCTCGTTGTGGACCTTACATCTCAACCCAGGCAGTGCCACTGCACTTCTAGCTAGGTTTCTCCTCTGAGGCCAATGTAACAACCGAGCCCCGCTGATAGTACATACATCCCTCCTTAACATGCCTATTGGGTCCTAGCCTACCAGGAACCACCAGTTTCCTCACTCACACACACCCTATAAAACTTCCTAGGAGGTCACCCATCCCGATCACTACTCTAGGCTAAGAACACTAAAATGTGGAGTTCTAATTAGGTAGGCTCCTAAAAATAAAGATTTAATTTATTGAAACGAGTCATATTATTTATCCTTTTAACCCATTAACATTATAGGGTGTTGCATCCCCCCATTTAGAGCACAACGTCCTTGTTGTGGACTTTACATCTCAACCCAGGTAGTGCCACTGCACTTCTAGCTAAGTTCCTCCTCTAAGGACAATGTAACAACTGAGCCCCGCTGATAGTACATACACCCCTCCTTAACATTCCTATTGGGTCCTAGCACAACATCCTCATTGTGGAACTTACATATCAACCCAAAAAGTGCCACTGCACTTCTATCTAGGTTCCTCCTCTGAGGAAAATGTAACAACTGGGACCCGCTGATAGTATAAACACCCCTCCTTAACATGCCTATTGGGTCCTAGCCTGCTAGGATGATTTTTTCTCACTCACACACACCCTATGAAACTTCCTAGGAGGTCACCCATATTGATCACAAATCTAGGCTAAGCACACTTAATTGTAGAGTTCTAATTAGGTAGGATCCTAAAAAGAAAGGTGAAATTTGTTGACATGAGTCATATTATTTAGCCTTATAACCAATTAACATTCTAGGGTGTTACATACCCCCCCCCATTTAGAGCACAACGTCCTCGTTTTGGACCTTACATCTCAACCCAGGCAGTGCCACTACACTTCTACCTAGGTTCCTCCTCTGAGGTCAATGTAACAACTGAGCCCCGCTGATAGTACATACACCCCTCCTTAACATTCCTATTGGGTCCTAGCCTACCAGGAACCACCAGTTTCCCCGAAGACACATGGTCCCCTACCTGAGGCCTACCTAGGTTCCCAAATATATAATCATACTAATGAATTTCCCCACAATCCAACACATGTTCTTTCTAGTGTGCTTTGTCATCCCTCACACAAGCCAAATAGATAATCCTACTAATGAATGTCCCAAATAGATAATCATACTAAATAATGTCCCCACAATCCAACACATGTTCTTTTTAGTGTTCTTTTTCATCACTCACACACATATTAGGAAACTTCCCAGAAGGTCACCCATCATGATCACTACTCCAGGACAAGCATGCTTAACTATATAGTTACAATCAGGTAATCTCCTCAGACGAAAGGTGAACCTTTTTTAAACGAGTCATATCATTTAGCCTATTAGACATTTAACATTCTGGGTTGTTACACCTGATGTGTTTGATAGTAGGGTGGGTACCTAGGGGGATTCCATCAAGAACTTGGTGGCCCTAGAATGGGCACCTAGTGGCCATGACCCATTTAATTTTATTTAAATGGGGGCACTTTGGTCATTTCCCTATCCTGTTAACCCCCTTTGAGAATCCTTCAAACTCATTCTTCTCCCACGCATTTGGGCACCCTCATGGCCTCTCCTTAACTTCCATATTCCCTCCCTTCTTGTATCATGATCCAAGGTGGATTAAAGAGTGATTTCCCATGCTAAATCCATTGGTAATACACCCCTCCCCATTTCTTCCCACCTTTATTCTTTTTCTCTTGTTTATTTGCTATAAATTGGTCTCTTGAATTGGAATTTTCTGAAAATCATGATGAGATCCACTCAAATGACTTGGTTTATTCTTGTATGGGTTAAATGAGTCATCAGTGAGTGTTTTCATGGAAGTTTCTCAATGTTTTGATGGAGTCTAGATCTACAACAAATTTATTAGGGGTTTCTTGGATTTTGACCTTGATTTAGGGCTCTTTGGGTCTTTTTTAACTGGGACATTATACTAGTTGATGATTATAATAATTATTGTGACATTATTCCCAAGTTTTGACAAATTTTTAATTGAATTTTAAATGTGCTAGTTTTGGTTTCATGAGTAATTTATTATTAATGGTTGTGAATATTATTTTGGGGGCTTCCAAATTGTCATTGGAGTATGAGAGAAGGCCCATTTAGACTACAAAAAAGGTAGGTGGTTTCACCAATATGGAATTCATTTGGATTTTCATTTTTATTTATCTTTCATTAGTTTTTTTTAAATTAATAAATATGATTTTTGTTATTTTTCAAATTTATGAAACAAGAGTTTTACAAAGTATTTTGATATAACAAATTGTGATTTTTTCATGAAGTGGTACATGCAAGATTAGTTTAAATTTTTTATTCCTTCTCTTTAAATTTTGAGTTATTAGTTAATTTTTTTATGAATGAATATATTTTCTTATATATTAGTATTTGGTTAGAAATTATTAAGCTGGAAAAACTTCTAATTATATCTATGCTTTAGATAACCTTTGATAAAACTTCTAACCCTCACTCATATACTTTATTCAATAAAGAAAACTTGAAATTATATTTGAAGGTTTCATGAATTGGGAATGACTAAAAAAGAGTTGCATTGTTCCTTTACCACCCAAGGTAAGTATTTTGTTAACACTCAAACTATACATGGATCATCTAGGATAGCATGATATTTATTTAATTTTAAATTGGACTAGGAAGTTTCACTTATATTGTAATAAGTGAGAAAATTTTAATTCTTTTATATCATGGATTAAACTCTACAAGGGTAATTAAATATTCTCCATGACTTTAAAGTTACCCTCTTGTGTTCAATAAAATCTATACTAACTATAGAAATTCTTTAATTGATTAGGATAAAAATTAGAGGATATTTAGATTAAAATAAATAAGATGGAAGCATGTTTAAGTAAGATGACTAGTTCAAGAAAACCTTTTAATTTTATTAATAACTTTTCAGAAAATGATTAAGTCAATCTGATAAGATATATTATGAGATGCTTATAAATGGTTAATCCATTCACAAAAAAACATGGGAATTTAGTAATGTGACATTTGAGTTACCCAGAGATTTTCCTTTATTTCTTAAAGAGAATTAAACCACCCTCAATCCTACTTGGACATATCAACCTCACTTATATAATGGTGACATTATTTATGAACCATTTTCCATACCCTACCTGAAGGAGTTGTAATTTAAAGATCTACACTTAACCTTTGGTTAAGAAAGTGATTTAGTGGTGATGTAATGACTGGGTAAAGTAGAGTGGTGGAGCATGGTTTAAACATTTATCTTATAAATTAATAAGGATTGTTCATGTATTGGTGTACCCATGTTATCATAAGTTACTACAATGAACCAACCTAGTCCACTCCTTCACAGTGCCCGATTTGGCCTGCCAAAAGGCCCAAGATGCATTCCTTATTAACCCATGCTGAAAACAAGTGCTATAAGAATCAATTTTCTATGATGAAAACAATTTATCCCATAGAGACCATAATGAATAAATAAGATCAAAATAGTAATATGAAAATAAATCCAATAAAAAATCATAAAATATATAATATGCATACTCAATAAATAGGCATAAAAAATAAAAGATAAATACAATTGACCCAAAACTATCTATAAATGAAAGAGAGACACCAAACTAACTCCTTGTGGCATATATGATTCACATATTCCACCACCTCCACATCTCCCCAAATGGATAATGGTTTAATCCCTATGGATAGATGGTGTTGAACTCACCTATTTTGATAATCCCAAATCATGTTTCATTTATGTGATAATAATATTTCTGTTCTATGATAATCATGTTTCATTAATATTCCTAGTTTTTATCAAGTAATAACCATATAATTTTAATCTCACTACACTCTTGTTTAATCTTACAATGAAAAATTTATCTAAGTATAAAGGTCACCGATGCAAGGTCACCAATGCAAGGTCACCAATGCAAGGTCATCGATGCAAGGTCACCGATGCAAGGTAACTGATGCAAGGTCACCGATGAAGGTCACTAATGAAAAGGTCACTGATGAAGGTCACCAATGCAAAGGTCACTGATGAAGGTCACCGATGAAAGGTCACCGATGAAGGTCATCGACGCAAGTTCACCGATAAAGGTCACTATTGAAAGGTCACCGTTGAAAAGGTTACCGCCGAAGGCTACCATTGAGAAGGTTACCGATAAAGGCTACCATTGAGAAGGTTACCACTGAAGGCTACCATTGAGAAGGCTACCACTGAAGGCTACCATTATCAGTCTACTGATGCCTACTCTTCTACTCCATACTTTATCAAATTCTTAAGATTATTCTAACGGTCATATTTCATAAATTAAATTATTATGACATTAATTAATGCTGATTGTAGACATATCAAGAGACTGTATCTGGGGACAATACGAGGTATGAGAAATATCACACGTGGTTTACTTATTCCTATTGTCGAACCTCAAATATAAAAGAGAATACCAAGGAAGAAAAGATGTGCGGTGTGAGAAGTGTGTGTCTGTGTAAAAGAAAGAGGAATGCATGTGAAGGGGCTTACTCACTAGATCAAAGAAGAACCATCTAGCACATACACTGTGAACCCATGACCATCATGAAGATCATTTGGGAGAACAAAATCACATCTGACTCGAACCTAGAACCTAGAGTTGCGACACTCTGTTTTGGAGACAACTTCCAGAGAAAGACTCGAACTGCAAATTATTCACTCCAAGGAGTCAAGAGCTGAACTTCAAACACATTGATCTTTCTAAATTCAACCTCATAACATTAGATCTACTATGTTATTTTATTTTAAATTTATGATAAGTGCATGTGTTTGTATATTACCCACACTATCTCCTGTGCTTGAAATGGAGGATACTAAAAATCCTTACATCAAACTTCTCTTACACCTTGTTTCCCACATATAACTGTGGAAGAGAACGTGTGTGGTCTGTATTGTTTTGTTTCCACAAAGTACTGTGGTAGAGTGTGTGAACCCTGGACAGTTTGTGAAAACTATTGTAAAGCCTGATACAGGCTGTGTATCAAGTTTATCATTTATATAAACTGCTTGGTGGAAGGTGACCACCAAGTGGATAGGATTAAGTCTTGGATTGAGACTGAACCTCTTGTTTAATTGTACTGTGTACTATAATTTTTTAATACTTTGTTTTGTCTATTATCCACTGCTTATACTTTCTAAAGTAGAAAACTATTTTTCATTGACTTTGATAGTTAGTTCTTGTTAGTGTGTGTATGTGTTTAATTCAGTAAACTTGTTTCAAAAGCTGAAGAAGTGTTTACACTAGTTCAACTGAGGACTAATCACCCTTTAAGAAACCCATTGAACAAATAAAAATTCATATCTCTACTTCCTTAATTAACTGAACCATTTTCAAATTGGGGATTTTTATTCATAAATTTTTAACAGGAATTTTAAGTAAGAACTCAATTCACCCCCCTCTTGAGATTCTACTCCGACCAACATTTGGTATCAGAGGATTAATTTTTTTTGCTACTATCTGAACTATTTGTGAAAATTGTCAAATTCTTTTCAACTAGGATTTTAGTTGCATCTTAAATATCTTAAAATTTCTATCATATCTGAATTTTCAGTTCTTTAAAATTTTAATTAACAATGGATAACAGAGTTGAGGGTGCTGCTACTAACAGGAAACCTTTATTTAATGGTAATAACTATGCTCAATGTAAATTAAAAATGAAAATGTATCTATAGATCATGGGTCCTAAAATCTAGGACACAATTTAAGAACAACATGTGTTTCCTACTAGTATTAGGGACACATGTTCTCAGTTGACTAAAGCTACATATAACAATAACTATAAAGAAATGAATGCATTGTACTGTTCTCTAGGTGATGAAGAATTCAATAGAATATCTGTCTATAAAACTACATATGAAATTTGGGATACTTTGGCTATTTCTCATGAGGGAACAACCAATCTTAAAGAAATGAGATTAAATACTTATACTATTAAATATGATAATTTTAAAATGAATCCTGATGAACTTATATATGAAATGTATCTTAGGTTCAATGAAATAGTGAATACCATGAGTTTTCTTGGGAAACCAGTGGACAACAAGGATCAGATTATGAGGTTGCTTCGATGCTTACCTGACAGATGGAGAGGAACTTCTGTTTCTATATGAGAATCCTGTGATATAGGAAAGCTACCAGTAAAGGAATTAATTGGAAAACTTATGATGTAAGAAGAAGAGATTAAGGTAAATCAAGAAGCAGATGAAGAACCAAGAAATAAATCTGTATCATTCAAAACTGCTACCTCAAAGAGAAAAGATAAATAAAAAGTTCAAGCTCTTATAGACACTTCCACAAGTGAAGATTTAGAATCTGACAATGATGATGAGATGACTCATCTTGCTAGGATATTCAAGAAGTTCTACCTAAAGAAGAAGTTATTTAGAAAATAAAACTATAAATGAAGGTATGATAGTAAAGGAAAATGAAAAAAGTATAGAAAATGGAATGACAACACAAATGAGATAGTCTGTTGTGAGTGTAAATGAAAATCCCATGTGAAGGATAATTTACCCAATATGAAATTTAAGAAGAAATATGAAGACAAGGGAAAGGGATATAAAAAGGATATTAAAGCTACTTGGAGTGCTTTAGAAGATAGATCCAGTGGATTTGACACTTTTGACATTGAAAAGAACAAACATGGAAACATGTGTTTCATGACAGAAACACCTGACGTAACACCCAATGCTTATTATTCTGGTAATGAAAGTAAATCAAATAATGATGAGAATATGACTAAGGATGAACTATTTGAATACTATGGAATGCTTGAGGATAACTTTAATGAAATCAAGGATAAATATAAACTATTGAAAAGAAAACATGATTTAAATGCTAATTACAAGTCTGATATGGATATTGAGAAAGAAAAATGTTCTCAGCTCTTAAAAGAAAATAATAAACTTAAATTATTAAATGAGCAATTAAAAAGAGATATAGAGATGTTTAATGCAGGTAGAGATACCTTGACTCAGTTTCTAGGGAAACTGATTACTCCAAAATATATAACTGGTCTAGGATATCAACCATTATAGAGAATTATTATTAAAAATAAATTTGTTCCAAAATCTAGACAATTTACTGCTAGTTCAAGTTCTGAACCATATTTTGAAAAAAAATTATCTAAAGGACCTAACAAAGTTTTCATGTCTCAAAACATATCTGTTGATTATAGGAAAACTGTGAAACAAGTATGGGTTTCCAAAGCTTTACTTGCTAACCTCTCTGGACCCAAGAAAATCTGGGTACCAAAGTTACCCTACACTTAATCTGTTTTGCAGGAAAATTGTCTGAAGAGCTCCTGTAAAACTCTATGGTACTTTGACAGTGGATGTTCAAGACATATGATAGGATAATATTGATTATTCAAGAGCCTAATTAAATTTGATGGTGGACATGTCACATTTGGTGATAATTCTAAAGAAAAGATCGTCAGCTTAGGCCAAATTGGTAACCCTAATACTATATTAATTTCAAAATTACTTTTTGTTGATGGGTTAAAATACAATCTACTAAGTATCTCTCAATTGTGTGATGATGGATTCAATGTTAAATTTGAAAATGATGCATGAAATGTTTTTAATTGTAAAACTGATTTAATATTCACAGCTCTTAGAAATGAAAATGTATACGCTGTTGATTTAAACTCTTTAGCTAAGAAAAATGTTTCTTGTTTAAATTATTTTCATAAGGAATCCTGGTTATGGAATAGAAGATTAGGAAAATAAAATGTGCACTCACTTAGGAAACTAACAAGTAAGGGCTTAGTTAGAGACTTACCTAAATTGGAATTCCCACATGACAAAGTTTGTAATCCCTATAAAAAAGGAAAAAAACACAAAGTTTCTTTCAAGCCAAAGAAATAAGTTTCCACTTCTCAACCGCTTGAGTTGGTTCACATGGATTTTTTCGGACCATCTAGAGTTTGAATTTTAAATGGGAATCACTATGTGTATATTCTTGTAGATGATTTTTCTAGATATACATGGGTATACTTTATAGCTCATAAAATTGAATCTTGTTATTACTTTGTTAAATATTCCAAGTCTGTAGAAAATATTAGTGGACTTAAAATTAAGACCTTGAGAAGTGATCATGGCTGTGAGTTTGAAAATCGGGAGTTTGAATATTTTTGCTCACAAAATGGATATAATCACAATTTTTCTGCTCCAAGAACACCTCCACAAAATGGATTCGTAGAAAAAATAAATAGGACACTTCAAGAGATTTCCCGGACTATGCTTAATGAGTATAACCTGCCTATCTATTTTTGGGAAGAAGCTGTTAATACAACTTGTTACATCATCAATAGAGTCTTAATTAGACCCGTTCTTAAGAAGACCCCTTATGAGATCTGGAATAATAGGAATCCCAAGTTTAATTACTTTAGAGTTTTTGGCTGCAAATTATTTATCCTTAACACTAAGGACAATCTTGACAAATTTTCTTCCAAGAGTGATGAAGGAATTTTCCTAGGTTACTCAATCTCTAGTATAGAGTATTCAATAAGAGAACCAAATGTGTTGAAGAATCATTTCATGTCAAATTTGATGAGACTGATCCACATGAACCCAAAACTTTGATTGAACATCTTGAGGAAGGCATGTCAATTCTAGACCTTAATGATAAAGGCAATGAACCCTTAGTAAAAACAACCAGTTTTGGAAATTTTCCAGAATCTGTGCATGGTGAATATGAACCTATATACAACCATGAGGAGTCTAGTTCAACTCTTTCTAGAGGTATTAGAACCCTAGAGAATCATCCTTTAGATGCTGTAGTAGGTGATCTAAATAGAAGAACACAAACTAGAGATTCTTTGAGAAACCAGGTTGAACATCAAGCCTTTATTTCACAGATTGAACCCAAAAATATTGATGATGCAATTAGTGATGAATTTTGGGTGATAGATATGCAAGAATAATTAAATTAGTTTGAATGAAACAAAGTTTGGGAATTAGTAGAAAGACCTAAAGACACTTTGATCATAGGCACTAAATGGGTGTTTAGAAATAAAGATGATAAATCAAGAAACATAGTTAGAAACAAGGCTATACTAGTTGCACAAGGATATAGTCAATAAGAAGGAATAGACTATGAGGAAACCTTTTCACTGGTATCTATACTAGAATCCATTAGGATACTACTTTCTTATGCAGCTCATCTGAATTTCAAACTTTATCAAATGGATGTCAAAAGTGCATTTCTAAATGGGTACATAGTTGAGGATGTATTTGTTGAACAACCCCCTATTTTTACAAATCCCCATTTTTCAAATCATGTATTTAAACTGTCTAAATCTCTATATGGTCTAAAGAAAGCTCCAAGAGCTTAGTATGATAGACTTAGTTCTTTTCTTATTTCAAAAGGTTTTAATAAAGAAATAGATGATCCTACTCTTTTTATTAAAAGAATTTCCAAAGATGTTTTAATAGTATAGATTTATGTAGATGAAATTATTTTTGGATCCTCTAAAAATTCTTGATGTACTGATTTTTCAAAAATGATGCAAGATTAATTTGAAATGAGTTTAATGGGGGAACTTAAAATTTTACTTGGATTTCAAATTTTTCAAAATAAAAATGGTATTGTTTTAAATCGAAGTAAATATAATAAAGATCTTATTAAAATTTTTGGTTTGGATAGCAATAAAGGTAGTGATACACCTACGAGTACCACCTGTAAGTTGGATGCTGATGAAACTGGTAAATCAGTGGATCAAACAAATTACAGTGGTATGATTGGGAGTCTGCTCTATCTTACTGCTAGAAGACCTGATATTATGTTCAATGTATGCATGTGTGATTGTTTTCAAACCAATACCAAAGAGTCTCATTTAACTTCTGTTAAAGGTATCTTTAAATATCTTAAGTATACTACAAATTTAGGACTATTTTATCAAAGAGGACAATCATTTGATTTAGTAAGTTATTCAGATGTTGAATTTTCTGGTTGCAAGTTAGATAGAAAGAGAACCTTTGGAACATGTCACATTTTGGTCAAGTCACTAGTATCATGGTGTAGTAAGAAATAGAATTCTGTCACATTATCTACTGCCGAAGCCGAATATATAGTTGTTGGTAGTTGTGCTCAAATTATGTGGATGAAACACACTTTACTAGACTACGAATATCAATTCAAACATGTATCTATAAACTGTGATAACAAAAGTTCTATTAACATCTCTAAGAATCTAGTATCTCATGCTAGGACAAAGCACATTGATGTGAGACATCACCTCTTGAGAGATAATTATCAAAGAGGTGATATCACTCTTGAATTCATTAGCACTGAACATCAATTGGCTGATATATTCACAAAGCCTTTGAATTCTAAGAGGTTAAATTACATCAAACATGAGTTATGTATGACAAACTATCACCATTAGGAACCTCACCGTTGGAACTCACTATTAGGAACCTCACCATTGGACCTCACCACTAGGGACCTCACCTTTAGGAACCTCACTGTTGGACCTCACCATTAGGACCTCACCATTGGACCTCACCGTTAGGGACCTCACCGTTGGACCTCACCATTTGGAACCTCATCGTTGGACCTCATAGTTAGGAACCTCATCGTTGGACCTCACCGTTAGGATCTCACTGTTGGACCTCACCATTAAGAACCTCACCATTGGGACCTCACCGTTTACACCTTACTAATAGTCGATCTTTTCGGGACTTAGCATTTTTTGTTGGAATCTAAAATGTTTTTTTGTTATTACTTATTTATTTTAATCAATTTTTTTTAATCCCTAAATTATAAAAATAAAGTACAAACCACATTTTGATCCACTTTTCTCTCAAACTTCTTGCTCCCTAATCTTAGAACCTCACCTTCTGCTGAAACCCTCAAACCACTCCAGATTGAAATGGAAAGGTTAAAGAGACTGATGGTAAGTGATGAAAGAGATGGGTCGAATCCTAAGAGACCTAGAGCTGGATCTAGTAGTGGAAGCCAGGTAGCGACAAAACTAATCAACCCACATTTGTCGAAGAGGGAAAGCATGGTTGAAAAGGAACTAAGCTTGAAATGGCTGATGTCGAGCAGGTCTTTAGTGATGAAGGCACTTGAAGATCAAGGTTGGGTTAAATGCTTTGCAAATATCAATGAACCTTACTACCCAAAGATAGTGAAGGAATTATATGAGTATATGAAATTCAAGAATCCTGAGAATGAAAAACATATGTCTTCTAAGGTAAATGAAATAAGTGTAATATTCTCCTCTGCTAAATGGACTGATTGTTTAAGAATTCCACATGAAGGGATTTTTGATTACTACTCAGGAGTGGTGCCTCTGACTAGTGAATTATTCTGTTATGAAGAAGCCTTGGATAAAATGAAAGGGAGTGGGAGTCCTAGGAGAGTGATTGCTGCTGAAATGGAAGGATAATACAAGTTATTGTTTAAGTTTGTCCAGCATGTTTTGAGTCCCAGGAGAGGGGACTTTGCTACCTTGAAGTATCAGGACATATTTATTTTGTATCTATTAAAGCATGGATAGAAGATAAATCTATGTAGGATGCTGATGATTCAATTAGAGTCTATGACAAAGCCTAGTTCCAAGTCCAATGCTTTGTTTCATGCCATATTGATATACTTAATGTTGAAAGTGAAAGGAGTAGCTAGAAATAAAGAAGAAAAGGTAGTTTTAAGGGACAAATTATGCATTACCAAGATGATTTGCAAGTTGATGAAGATAAACTGTAACCCTTGGCAAAGAAAATGGATGAATGATGATGCTAAGATGTATGAAGAATTCAACCCTATTACTCATCCTAATAGGCCTAAGAATAAGAGAGACCCTAGTCTAAAGCCGGATAAAGTGGAGCCTGAATACTCAGATGAAGAAGAGGAAGCTGCTATTATGAAAGAAAGAGAGGATTCTCTTATATATTACAGGAGTGATCCTAACATTCCCTCAGCTCCTCATGCCAATATTGTATCTTTTGGTGAGCCTATCCCATCAAAAAGATTTCCTAGAAGGGAGACTATCCTAAGGGACAATGATGAAGAGGAAACCAGTGAAGAAGAAGGAGATCAAAATGTATTAAGAGACATTAGAGATACCTCATAGGAGGAACATGAAACTGAATCTAGTCATGATGACTTTGAGACAGTTGTCGCTGAGAGTGAAGAGGAATGTCTAAGTCTCAGTTCTCTGATTGGTTATATAGAAATGGTAGAAAGTGTAGATGAATAGCTTTCTAAATCGGTTGAAGTTGGAATAGTAATGGAAATAGTTGAGGATTATATAGAATAAGGGGAAGTGGACTCTCCTATTGATGCAGTAGATCAAAGAATTATGGATGATGTGAATGTGGTTGGTCAGGAGAATGCTCTAAGTGAGGGGGAGGAACCTGTTTCCTTAGGTTCAGTTTCTATTGCTCATGGGATAGAAGACTGGTCAGAATACCCTAGATTCGTGGTCTTGGGCTTAGATTATGGAGACTCTTATGATGAATATCCTATCAGAATTCCTTCTATTCCTTATATTATAGAAACTACTATTGTGCATCCAGTAGTTCTTCTTCCTAGAGAATATGTGAAGAAGGATGATCTAGAATCATTGAAGTCAGATTTGAAAAGACACTTTGATGAGAAATATACTGAAATAGAGAGAACATTAGCTCAAAATCAAGAGATTGTGACATATGTAGTGGAAAGGCTAGTTTCTTCCTCTCATTCCATTCTGCTACATGAAGTGAAGGACTATCAGAATCAGATTAGAACCTTGACAGAGTCTATGGAATATGTGAAACAGTTAATAGCCAGTTTATAATCCTATATGGATTCAATATTTCAAGTGGATAGAGACCTTAAATATGTTAAAAGTGTGGTTCAGCAGATGTTCACTGTGTTTGAGGACTTTAATAAGTCTATGGAGACACATGTGAAAGGACAAGATGATAATGTGAAGCGTTTGATCAGTGGTCTGACCAAATCTTTTAAAGAGACAGTGGCCTTCACTATGACACCTATGTGTGTATCTTCTTCATCTTCAGCCTCACCTCTAGTTAATCTTGAATATTTCATATTGTTTGTTAGAGAAGAAGTGGAAAAGTTCTCTGGTACCAGTACCTCAGACCCTCAGTCTATGAATTAGGTCATTTCCACTACCAGGGGAATTCACAAAATTGTTAGAGATTATTTAAGGGAATCTACTCAAGATCATAAGGGCATCAAATATCAAGTTAATTTCTACTACAAAAGGGTATACACTAAGCATCATATGGATGGTCACTTTAAGCTTCTGTTGGAAAACTTGAGGATTCCACCTATCACTTAGGTGTTTAAGGATCAGGTTAGCAGGCTTAGAGAGCTGACTCCTACCTTAGAGAAGTTCATGGAGAATAAGGATGATTTTATCTCAGCTATGGAAAGAGGAGGAAGTATTATTATGGATTTTAGGAATCTTCTTTTACCCTTCCTCCATGTGGACTGTACTCCCATCATTGTTCCTCCAGCATTACCTTCTTCATCAGCTGTGTAACACCCCAGGATTTCAGAGTGTGTTATTTCTTAAAAATAATTCAATAACTTGCACTACACGCAACACCGAGTTCAATCACACCATGACTTACAAAAATAAGCCATTCAAAAGCGGTTATGAATAGTATTATCTAAATTTTAAACTTTATATAATCCTTATAATTTTAGAATCCATATTATGAGTTTCTTTGATATAATGCAAGAACAAATTCATTTTCAGTATTGCACTTTTATCAACTTTTAATAGTGAACCCTTTTTAAATACAATATTTTAAACATATTGACTAAATGGGGACATCAAAAAAAAATTTAAAATGAAACATCCCAAGCTTCCACGGTACGCTTTCCTTTGAATAATACAGTAGCGTGTGTTATACGCAACTTCGAGTTTTAACACACACCACAACCGATTAAACTAGCCGTTGTGAATAGTAATACCTAATTTTTGAAATCATATATATTTTATATTTCAAAATGGACTTCATTTTTGGATTCAGAATATCGAAATTAGCCTAGGGTGAAATTTTGGTACATTTCGGATAACTTTCATATTTTGATGAATAGTGAAAATTTCTAAATTTTAATTAAAAACAACTTTTTTAATCAAAATAATTAATAGTGATAAATTATGAATTTTAGTGGTTTTAAAGTATATTTAGAATATATTTTTACCATTTAATATAATGTTGGTCATTGGACATAATTTTACAATTAAACCGAACATAAACAAGTGTCAATCTTTTGATAGTTATTATCTCTTAAAAACACGCTTTTTGTTTTGACAGCGGGAATCAATTTTAAATTAATTTCTGCCACTTCTGTGTTTTGAATTTAGGAAAATGGATTCCATATTTGGAATCAGGATGTTCAAATTGTGTAAATAGGTAACTTTTATTTTTAGACATTTTGAAAAGTTACTGTGGTAAATATTTTATTTACCATGGTTAAAGGGTAAATCCGGTAAATAAGGGTTAAAAAAATAATATTATAATAATACTAAATTACCCTAAAACGTGTCTTAACCCTATTGGTTGATACATGGTCGACCATGGGCATCTTTGGGTCTATTTTGGGACCCCATGGATCCACTTGTAAGTGATAATGACACATTATATTAATAAAGTTAAAATAAAAATAAAAATGGCATAAGCTTACATCTTTTAGAAGAACAATTTTTACATAGGGTTATTCATGTTGGATTTTCGATTATAAATATTTATTAGAAATATAAAAAGATTTCCTACATAATGATATTTTATTTATAATTTTTAGACATTAAATAATTTATTTTATTTATGACACAATGATGATGCAGTAATTACTAAAATAGTGAAAAATTAAAATAATTGATCTTATAAATACCCAAATAATTATAATATGAAACTTTTAATGAATTAAACTAATTTTCTATGATAATATGATATATTAGGATTGATTTAATTGACTTTGTTCGAAGTAATCAATCTGTTAGGAGTTTCAAAAAAATCAACTATTGAATAGTGTCAAAATTGACATAAAAGAGTTCTTAAAACAAATATTATATTATTAATTGATATTAAATTCCTAAAAATCTAAGGTTCGGCCAAGAGACTTATATTATGATAGGTTCCTCATTAATGGACCACTTGGGGGTCGCTTGGATGTATATAGTAAGTTTATTAACCATATTATATAAAAATACAAAGAGACATTGTAAAAGTGAAACTAATTAACTTAGAGTTAATACTTAAAGATAAGGTTAATATAAGTACCCAAACCTGTCTAAATTCTATTGGTTGAGTGGTTTTCGACCTATCCCCACCTTAACCTTTGAATAGTCAACTTTGGAGCCATTAGAAACCGAATATGAATTTATTATAAATTAATATTTCTAGATTTTCCAAAGGTGCCCCTCACCCCTCTTATAAAAGGGCACTCCTCCTTCTCATTTCTTCACACCTTCAAAGCCTTTTGGTTCGGCCAAACTCTGCCCAAATACTCTCCCAACATCCCTCAATACAACCTAGAGGCCTTAGTTTGATCAGAAAGCCAACCTAAGGAGCCCTTTTGATCAAATCAAAAGGAAGAACCCGAAGAAGAGGTAATGTTTTCACCACCCCTTTTCCAAGTTCATTTCTTCTTCCACTTCTTCTTCCTTTGTTGTTACCATTCTAAAATAATGACTCCAGTATCATTTATATACTGTGATGTTATTATAAATATGGTACAACCATATTCAGTATTCTATCCACCCTTTGAATAACATGTCACCATACGTGCGTACGTACGGCTTACCGTCTCCACGTCGTGGTGTAATTGTTATTCAATATATTATTATTTGGATGGGTATAATAATGATGTGTAACTCATGTAAATAATAAATATAACATATTAATGATTCTGTATATATGATATACCATCCATTTATATATTATTTTAATATCAAAAGAATGATATTGTCGCTCGTGCGTACGTACGGACTACCGTCTCCACGAACGCGATGAGATTCATTCTCCATCGTATCCATTCAAGTATAATTATCATTTGATGATTTAAAAATGATGTTTAAGGACTTGATATCATTCTGGATATGAATAATATACAACCTATCCTTTACAAACATGTCTTACGTAACAAAACATATAAAAGAAAACAAGTAAGTTAACACCCGATATAATGATAATACTAAGATATTATTAACAAATCAATGTTAAAAGATCATATATGATATCATATTATTATATATGATTCTTGTATAATTTAATAACAACTATTTCACCATTATACAGGAGGTTAACCTACTCCAACCAAGGAAAAGTACAAGGTAAGGGTTATTTCACAATCTCTTCATTATCCGAGGTTGTTTATACGTAATAATCTACTGGGATATCTTTATCATCCACATCCATGTTTCTTAAAAATGTATTTCAAAACATTTTTACTATTTACAAGAATATGGGTTAAAGTCATTTATACCCTTGTTTGACTTTTTATAAGAGGTTTATAAAGGAATCTTTCCGTCGTTTTCAAAACAAGGTCCTTTTTAACCTTTTCGACAGAATTGAGGTAAGAATGTTTTTTTAACTTATACGGCGGGTGCGGTTATTTTACGCCGTTATAAAATCGTCAAAGCTTTCCTTACAAGCTTACAAGAATATTTTCAAGAAAATGTTTTATTTTATATGGCTCTTAAATGATTTCAAAAATAGAAAGAGATATTTCTCTAAAAAGTGTTTTGATTTCATCTATGTCAACATCCTTTAATGGATTTTACACTTATTTGAAGTTGATTTATTATAATACAAAACTTCTATATTGTATTGAAGGTTTTGTGATATGTTTGACTGTGGATGTGCTATTTTATACCATTCATAGTTTATGGTGAAATTATTGACATTTCGTATGCTAGTTTTAATCCGAATGTTTATGTTATATTTCAAACTTTTCTTCAGATGAATGTGCTAAACAAGTATGTTCCGGGTTGGGGACCGGTAAAAGTAAGCCCTCCAGGTTGGGGACTGGTTAAAGTAATCCCTCCAGGTTAGGGACTGGTAAAAGTATGCCCTCCGGGTTGGTGTCCGGTTATTAGAGGCACTCCGGGTTGGTGTCCGGTTATTAGAGGCACTCCGGGTTGGGTTCCGGTTAGAAGTAACCCCTAGGTCTTGGGATGAGACCTAGACAAAGAAATTAACGTTTAGCATTATGCATTCCAACATTATGAAAGTGGTTATTGATATTTCATGTGATTATTCGATTAGTAGAATATCCATGTGAATATGTAAATGGCATTATTTCATTTTACTTTTGCCATACTATGTTGAACTTCAATTTTAAAAGGCTTTTGTTTTAGTAATTCATTGCCTTAAATGTTTATGATTATTTTGAATGTTCCGCTATATTGTTATCCTTACTGGGCATTTGAGCTCACCCCTTTTCTATGTTTTATTTTTCCCAGGTAGTGAAGAAGTAAATTATGAATGACTTGCAGGGATATTATGAGGGGTTAATAGTGTGGATATGAAGACTTTGTTGTTGTAGTAGTTTTTCACTTTGAAATGTAATGTAAAACTTTATGATTATATCTAGTGTTTCCAAGGCTACTAAACCAATCGGTCTTTCGAGATTTGATCTTTCTTGTGATCATGCCAATGTTATGTAGTAATGCACCGACTCTGGGTAGCTGGGGTCGGGGCGTTACAGTTGGTATCAGAGGAAGTTTAGTACAAACCTTGGAAGCTAGATTTAGATAAACTCTGATTAGAGCACGTAGACCTAAGATGAACTTTGAGGATTAGTATAGAAGAACTTCCTAGAATTTTGGTATTGTAGAGATTTTGTGAGTTTTCCGAGCAATACATCCCTGTCTGGATACGAGCAGGTAGAGGCGGCTCTGGCACAGATGTACCTAGGGGTAAAACCCGAAAACACTGCTTTGAGCTAGACTCGAACGGGAACTGGTGCACAACAACGGGCCTTGCTGCACTCTTGGTTACGACACTCCCGGGGGATATGCTTAGGATAACTCTCATTTTCTTTACAAATCATTATGAAGGGTTTATGAGTATATACTTCCTCAAAGAAAACATTCTTATGGTTATGGATTATATCCATAAATAGTTCAATTTATGTTAGGTGTTTTATAAGTATGGGATTATGTATTTTGATTCATAAACTGATCTAGTTTATGCCATTGTTTAGAAATGGCGCCCAGTAGAAGGAATGATAACTCCAGAAATGCACATGATTCAAAGAGAAGGAAGGATCATATCTCTCATGGTCTTAAGCTAGAATTTATAAGAGAAATAGTCTCCCATGTATTATCATCATATGAAGAAATAATATCTTGTGTTGATAAGATAAGTAAAGAGTTTACTGAGTCCTATGGCTTTGAAGGGAAGCAAGAGAAGAAAAGGATGGAAGAGAGAAAGATGGATAAAGGGAAGAGGGAAAAGAAGAATTTTCCCATATGTGGTAACTGTGGAAAGAAACACCCTGGAACTTGCCTGAAAGGAATGAGAGTTTGTTATAAGTGTGGAGGAAAAGGGCACAAAGTACGTGACTGCAAGGGTAAGAAAATGGTTTCAAATGTACAATGCTTCATTTGCAAGGAGTTTGGACACTACGCGAACCTATGTCCCAGTCATCAGTCTATGACGCAAGTGATGCTATTGGATAATAATCAAGTTATGATACTACCACAGATAAAGAGGAATGATTAGAGTTCTTATGTTGATTATGTCAATTGAGTGTTGTATCAACAATGTACTTGTTATAATAATTATGGAGTATATAAGGATTGTACTGCAGTACTATTTCATTAAGGACTTGAGATTGTGTGGAACAAAGAAAAGTGACTCAATAGCAGGATAAATTTTTGGAAAATATATGGTTGAGAGAATGATAAATCATAATATAGTTCTGATACTGAGGTAGTGATTTTGAAATAATATGTGATTGTTTTGGATAAATTATATTGGATATTATTGACTACCTTGAAGCTGATTAATGATTTGTATATTCCATCATTTTTGGGGTTTAAAACATTTTTGGATTAATGAAGTATATCCAGCATTCTATATGGAATAAGGGAACATGAATGTAATCAATAAGGAATATGGTAATACATGATGAAGGTATTCATATGCTATTACGGGGTAAAAAGGATCTATATTATGTTTACCTTTCTTATAAATGTTGGACTGTGAGTTTGGATAGAAGTATTTTGGATAGTTCTAGTTTGGATTATTTTGGATTTCCATAAAAGGACAACCCGGAGGTCGGGCGGCAACCCGTCGCGTCCGGCAAGGCTGCGAGACTTGAACCCGCAACCGAAGGGAGACAAGGGTGTATCACCTACCACTGGCCCACGAGATGTCCTAGATTAAATAATGTAGTTTTTATTAAAAGATCTTGTATATGAATTATAAATTCGTTTATTTTGGAACCCTATACGAATAGTGTAAATAGAATTTTTTTTTACATTCTATTATCTTTTAGAGTGAAAGATGAGTTTGTGGTAGAAATTTATTAATGGATAAAACTCTAATTATAAAGTAAGTATATCTCCTTATGATCTTAGCCAATATCATAAATAAATTCCTCAATATTAAGAAAAGAAACTTAGAACAAAAATGTTTCCCTAGATGGTACCTTAAATCATCACTAATTTATGGCTTTGGGATTTTTGGCCTTTTCATAGCCATGTTCTCTACCACTCTCCATCAGATAATTGATGGTTAGATTTCTCCTCCATATCCATATTTTCCTACATGGAACCCTAGTATGTGTTATTTCCGGTAATATTCATACTTTCCACTCTTTATTTTAAATAGAGGCCTCATTAATTCATTTTTCGATGTGGGATTTCAACTAAGATATTTTGAAACGTCAAAAATGTGTTATCCCAATACCCTATATTTTGTTGAACCGACGGTACTTCAAATCATCATAGATTGATGAGTTTAAGGACCTCAATTATACACTTGTTTGTGATTGATGACCTCAATCACTACCTATAAATATTTACGTTTTTCCTCCGATTATATGTCTCTAATTGCCACCAATGTTCTCCTAATCGAGATCATAATTTGGTGGTGACCCTTTAATTTCTCTTTTCCTCATATTAAGACTAAATTTTAGTAACCCAATTTCCAATGTGGGTTTTCCCACAAATATATTTTCTACTTTCAACCTTTTATCTTCGAAGAACAATTTCAAATTGCGAGGACGCAATTTATTGAAGGAGGGGAGAATGTAACACCCCAGGATTTCAGAGTGTGTTATTTCTTAAAAATAATTCAATAACTTGCACTACACGCAACACCGAGTTCAATCACACCATGACTTACAAAAATAAGCCATTCAAAAGCGGTTATGAATAGTATTATCTAAATTTTAAACTTTATATAATCCTTATAATTTTAGAATCCATATTATGAGTTTCTTTGATATAATGCAAGAACAAATTCATTTTCAGTATTGCACTTTTATCAACTTTTAATAGTGAACCCTTTTTAAATACAATATTTTAAACATATTGACTAAATGGGGACATCAAAAAAAAATTTAAAATGAAACATCCCAAGCTTCCACGGTACGCTTTCCTTTGAATAATACAGTAGCGTGTGTTATACGCAACTTCGAGTTTTAACACACACCACAACCGATTAAACTAGCCGTTGTGAATAGTAATACCTAATTTTTGAAATCATATATATTTTATATTTCAAAATGGACTTCATTTTTGGATTCAGAATATCGAAATTATCCTAGGGTGAAATTTTGGTACATTTCGGATAACTTTCATATTTTGATGAATAGTGAAAATTTCTAAATTTTAATTAAAAACAACTTTTTTAATCAAAATAATTAATAGTGATAAATTATGAATTTTAGTGGTTTTAAAGTATATTTAGAATATATTTTTACCATTTAATATAATGTTGGTCATTGGACATAATTTTACAATTAAACCGAACATAAACAAGTGTCAATCTTTTGATAGTTATTATCTCTTAAAAACACGCTTTTTGTTTTGACAGCGGGAATCAATTTTAAATTAATTTCTGCCACTTCTGTGTTTTGAATTTAGGAAAATGGATTCCATATTTGGAATCAGGATGTTCAAATTGTGTAAATAGGTAACTTTTATTTTTAGACATTTTGAAAAGTTACTGTGGTAAATATTTTATTTACCATGGTTAAAGGGTAAATCCGGTAAATAAGGGTTAAAAAAATAATATTATAATAATACTAAATTACCCTAAAACGTGTCTTAACCCTATTGGTTGATACATGGTCGACCATGGGCATCTTTGGGTCTATTTTGGGACCCCATGGATCCACTTGTAAGTGATAATGACACATTATATTAATAAAGTTAAAATAAAAATAAAAATGGCATAAGCTTACATATTTTAGAAGAACAATTTTTACATAGGGTTATTCATGTTGGATTTTCGATTATAAATATTCATTAGAAATATAAAAAGATTTCCTACATAATGATATTTTATTTATAATTTTTAGACATTAAATAATTTATTTTATTTATGACACAATGATGATGCAGTAATTACTAAAATAGTGAAAAATTAAAATAATTGATCTTATAAATACCCAAATAATTATAATATGAAACTTTTAATGAATTAAACTAATTTTCTATGATAATATGATATATTAGGATTGATTTAATTGACTTTGTTCGAAGTAATAAATCTGTTAGGAGTTTCAAAAAAATCAACTATTGAATAGTGTCAAAATTGACATAAAAGAGTTCTTAAAACAAATATTATATTATTAATTGATATTAAATTTCTAAAAATCTAAGGTTCGGCCAAGAGACTTATATTATGATAGGTTCCTCATTAATGGACCACTTGGGGGTCGCTTGGATGTATATAGTAAGTTTATTAACCATATTATATAAAAATACAAAGAGACATTGTAAAAGTGAAACTAATTAACTTAGAGTTAATACTTAATAATAAGGTTAATATAAGTACCCAAACCTGTCTAAATTATATTGGTTGAGTGGTTTTCGACCTATCCCCACCTTAACCTTTGAATAGTCAACTTTGGAGCCATTAGAAACCGAATATGAATTTATTATAAATTAATATTTCTAGCTTTTCCAAAGGTGCCCCCCACCCCTCTTATAAAAGGGCACTCCTCCTTCTCATTTCTTCACACCTTCAAAGCCTTTGGGTTCGGCCAAACTCTGCCCAAATACTCTCCCAACATCCCTCAATACAACCTAGAGGCCTTAGTTTGATCAGAAAGCCAACCTAAGGAGCCCTTTTGATCAAATCAAAAGGAAGAACCCGAAGAAGAGGTAATGTTTTCACCACCCCTTTTCCAAGTTCATTTCTTCTTCCACTTCTTCTTCCTTTGTTGTTACCATTCTAAAATAATGACTCCAGTATCATTTATATACTGTGATGTTATTATAAATATGGTACAACCATATTCAGTATTCTATCCACCCTTTGAATAACATGTCACCATACGTGCGTACGTACGGCTTACCGTCTCCACGTCGTGGTGTAATTGTTATTCAATATATTATTATTTGGATGGGTATAATAATGATGTGTAACTCATGTAAATAATAAATATAACATATTAATGATTCTGTATATATGATATACCATCCATTTATATATTATTTTAATATCAAAAGAATGATATTGTCGCTCGTGCGTACGTACGGACTATCGTCTCCACGAACGCGATGAGATTCATTCTCCATCGTATCCATTCAAGTATAATTATCATTTGATGATTTAAAAATGATGTTTAAGGACTTGATATCATTCTGGATATGAATAATATACAACCTATCCTTTACAAACATGTCTTACGTAACAAAACATATAAAAGAAAACAAGTAAGTTAACACCCGATATAATGATAATACTAAGATATTATTAACAAATCAATGTTAAAAGATCATATATGATATCATATTATTATATATGATTCTTGTATAATTTAATAACAACTATTTCACCATTATACAGGAGGTTAACCTACTCCAACCAAGGAAAAGTACAAGGTAAGGGTTATTTCACAATCTCTTCATTATCCGAGGTTGTTTATACGTAATAATCTACTGGGATATCTTTATCATCCACATCCATGTTTCTTAAAAATGTATTTCAAAACATTTTTACTATTTACAAGAATATGGGTTAAAGTCATTTATACCCTTGTTTGACTTTTTATAAGAGGTTTATAAAGGAATCTTTCCGTCGTTTTCAAAACAAGGTCCTTTTTAACCTTTTCGACAGAATTGAGGTAAGAATGTTTTTTTTAACTTATACGGCGGGTGCGGTTATTTTACGCCGTTATAAAATCGTCAAAGCTTTCCTTACAAGCTTACAAGAATATTTTCAAGAAAATGTTTTATTTTATATGGCTCTTAAATGATTTCAAAAATAGAAAGAGATATTTCTCTAAAAAGTGTTTTGATTTCATCTATGTCAACATCCTTTAATGGATTTTACGCTTATTTGAAGTTGATTTATTATAATACAAAACTTCTATATTGTATTGAAGGTTTTGTGATATGTTTGACTGTGGATGTGCTATTTTATACCATTCATAGTTTATGGTGAAATTATTGACATTTCGTATGCTAGTTTTAATCTGAATGTTTATGTTATATTTCAAACTTTTCTTCAGATGAATGTGCTAAACAAGTATGTTCCGGGTTGGGGACCGGTAAAAGTAAGCCCTCCAGGTTGGGGACTGGTTAAAGTAATCCCTCCAGGTTAGTGACTGGTAAAAGTATGCCCTCCGGGTTGGTGTCCGGTTATTAGAGACACTCCGGGTTGGTGTCCGGTTATTAGAGGCACTCCGGGTTGGTGTCCGGTTATTAGAGGCACTCCGGGTTGGTGTCCGGTTATTAGAGGCACTCCGGGTTGGGTTCCGGTTAGAAGTAACCCCTAGGTCTTGGGATGAGACCTAGACAAAGAAATTAACGTTTATCATTATGCATTCCAACATTATGAAAGTGGTTATTGATATTGCATGTGATTATTCGATTAGTAGAATATCCATGTGAATATGTAAATGGCATTATTTCATTTTACTTTTGCCATACTATGTTGAACTTCAATTTTAAAAGGCTTTTGTTTTAGTAATTCATTGCCTTAAATGTTTATGATTATTTTGAATGTTCCGCTATATTGTTATCCTTACTGGGCATTTGAGCTCACCCCTTTTCTATGTTTTATTTTTCCCAGGTAGTGAAGAAGTAAATTATGAATGACTTGCAGGGATATTATGAGGGGTTAATAGTGTGGATATGAAGACTTTGTTGTTGTAGTAGTTTTTCACTTTGAAATGTAATGTAAAACTTTATGATTATATCTAGTGTTTCCAAGGCTACTAAACCAATCGGTCTTTCGAGATTTGATCTTTCTTGTGATCATGCCAATGTTATGTAGTAATGCACCGACTCTGGGTAGCTGGGGTCGGGGCGTTACAGTTGGTATCAGAGGAAGTTTAGTACAAACCTTGGAAGCTAGATTTAGATAAACTCTGATTAGAGCACGTAGACCTAAGATGAACTTTGAGGATTAGTATAGAAGAACTTCCTAGAATTTTGGTATTGTAGAGATTTTGTGAGTTTTCCGAGCAATACATCCCTGTCTGGATACGAGCAGGTAGAGGCGGCTCTGGCACAGATGTACCTAGGGGTAAAACCCGAAAACACCGCTTTGAGCTAGACTCGAACGGGAACTGGTGCACGACAACGGGCCTTGCTGCACTCTTGGTTACGACACTCCCGGGGGATATGCTTAGGATAACTCTCATTTTCTTTACAAATCATTATGAAGGGTTTATGAGTATATACTTCCTCAAAGAAAACATTCTTATGGTTATGGATTATATCCATAAATAGTTCAATTTATGTTAGGTGTTTTATAAGTATGGGATTATGTATTTTGATTCATAAACTGATCTAGTTTATGCCATTGTTTAGAAATGGCGCCCAGTAGAAGGAATGATAACTCCAGAAATGCACATGATTCAAAGAGAAGGAAGGATCATATCTCTCATGGTCTTAAGCTAGAATTTATAAGAGAAATAGTCTCCCATGTATTATCATCATATGAAGAAATAATATCTTGTGTTGATAAGATAAGTAAAGAGTTTACTGAGTCCTATGGCTTTGAAGGGAAGCAAGAGAAGAAAAGGATGGAAGAGAGAAAGATGGATAAAGGGAAGAGGGAAAAGAAGAATTTTCCCATATGTGGTAACTGTGGAAAGAAACACCCTGGAACTTGCCTGAAAGGAATGAGAGTTTGTTATAAGTGTGGAGGAAAAGGGCACAAAGTACGTGACTGCAAGGGTAAGAAAATGGTTTCAAATGTACAATGCTTCATTTGCAAGGAGTTTGGACACTACGCGAACCTATGTCCTAGTCATCAGTCTATGACGCAAGTGATGCTATTGGATAATAATCAAGTTATGATACTACCACAGATAAAGAGGAATGATTAGAGTTCTTATGTTGATTATGTCAATTGAGTGTTGTATCAACAATGTACTTGTTATAATAATTATGGAGTATATAAGGATTGTACTGCAGTACTATTTCATTAAGGACTTGAGATTGTGTGGAACAAAGAAAAGTGACTCAATAGCAGGATAAATTTTTGGAAAATATATGGTTGAGAGAATGATAAATCATAATATAGTTCTGATACTGAGGTAGTGATTTTGAAATAATATGTGATTGTTTTGGATAAATTATATTGGATATTATTGACTACCTTGAAGCTGATTAATGATTTGTATATTCCATCATTTTTGGGGTTTAAAACATTTTTGGATTAATGAAGTATATCCAGCATTCTATATGGAATAAGGGAACATGAATGTAATCAATAAGGAATATGGTAATACATGATGAAGGTATTCATATGCTATTACGGGGTAAAAAGGATCTATATTATGTTTACCTTTCTTATAAATGTTGGACTGTGAGTTTGGATAGAAGTATTTTGGATAGTTCTAGTTTGGATTATTTTGGATTTCCATAAAAGGACAACCCGGAGGTCGGGCGGCAACCCGTCGCGTCCGGCAAGGCTGCGAGACTTGAACCCGCAACCGAAGGGAGACAAGGGTGTATCACCTACCACTGGCCCACGAGATGTCCTAGATTAAATAATGTAGTTTTTATTAAAAGATCTTGTATATGAATTATAAATTAGTTTATTTTGGAACCCTATACGAATAGTGTAAATAGAATTTTTTTTTTACATTCTATTATCTTTTAGAGTGAAAGATGAGTTTGTGGTAGAAATTTATTAATGGATAAAACTCTAATTATAAAGTAAGTATATCTCCTTATGATCTTAGCCAATATCATAAATAAATTCCTCAATATTAAGAAAAGAAACTTAGAACAAAAATGTTTCCCTAGATGGTACCTTAAATCATCACTAATTTATGGCTTTGGGATTGTTGGCCTTTTCATAGCCATGTTCTCTACCACTCTCCATCAGATAATTGATGGTTAGATTTCTCCTCCATATCCATATTTTCCTACATGGAACCCTAGTATGTGTTATTTCCGGTAATCTTCATACTTTCCACTCTTTATTTTAAATAGAGGCCTCATTAATTCATTTTTCGATGTGGGATTTCAAATAAGATATTTTGAAACGTCAAAAATGTGTTATCCCAATACCCTATATTTTGTTGAACCGATGGTACTTCAAATCATCATAGATTGATGAGTTTAAGGACCTCAATTATACACTTGTTTGTGATTGATGACCTCAATCACTACCTATAAATATTTACGTTTTTCCTCCGATTATATGTCTCTAATTGCCACCAATGTTCTCCTAATCGAGATCATAATTTGGTGGTGACCCTTTAATTTCTCTTTTCCTCATATTAAGACTAAATTTTAGTAACCCAATTTCCAATGTGGGTTTTCCCACAAATATATTTTCTACTTTCAACCTTTTATCTTTGAAGAACAATTTCAAATTGCGAGGACGCAATTTATTGAAGGAGGGGAGAATGTAACACCCCAGGATTTCAGAGTGTGTTATTTCTTAAAAATAATTCAATAACTTGCACTACACGCAACACCGAGTTCAATCACACCATGACTTACAAAAATAAGCCATTCAAAAGCGGTTATGAATAGTATTATCTAAATTTTAAACTTTATATAATCCTTATAATTTTAGAATCCATATTATGAGTTTCTTTGATATAATGCAAGAACAAATTCATTTTCAGTATTGTACTTTTATCAACTTTTAATAGTGAACCCTTTTTAAATACAATATTTTAAACATATTGACTAAATGGGGAAATCAAAAAAAAATTTAAAATGAAACATCCCAAGCTTCCACGGTACGCTTTCCTTTGAATAATACAGTAGCGTGTGTTATACGCAACTTCGAGTTTTAACACACACCACAACCGATTAAACTAGCCGTTGTGAATAGTAATACCTAATTTTTGAAATCATATATATTTTATATTTCAAAATGGACTTCATTTTTGGATTCAGAATATCGAAATTAGCCTAGGGTGAAATTTTGGTACATTTCGGATAACTTTCATATTTTGATGAATAGTGAAAATTTCTAAATTTTAATTAAAAACAACTTTTTTAATCAAAATAATTAATAGTGATAAATTATGAATTTTAGTGGTTTTAAAGTATATTTAGAATATATTTTTACCATTTAATATAATGTTGGTCATTGGACATAATTTTACAATTAAACCGAACATAAACAAGTGTCAATCTTTTGATAGTTATTATCTCTTAAAAACACGCTTTTTGTTTTGACAGCGGGAATCAATTTTAAATTAATTTCTGCCACTTCTGTGTTTTGAATTTAGGAAAATGGATTCCATATTTGGAATCAGGATGTTCAAATTGTGTAAATAGGTAACTTTTATTTTTAGACATTTTGAAAAGTTACTGTGGTAAATATTTTATTTACCATGGTTAAAGGGTAAATCCGGTAAATAAGGGTTAAAAAAATAATATTATAATAATACTAAATTACCCTAAAACGTGTCTTAACCCTATTGGTTGATACATGGTCGACCATGGGAATCTTTGGGTCTATTTTGGGACCCCATGGATCCACTTGTAAGTGATAATGACACATTATATTAATAAAGTTAAAATAAAAATAAAAATGGCATAAGCTTACATCTTTTAGAAGAACAATTTTTACATAGGGTTATTCATGTTGGATTTTCGATTATAAATATTCATTAGAAAGATAAAAAGATTTCCTACATAATGATATTTTATTTATAATTTTTAGACATTAAATAATTTATTTTATTTATGACACAATGATGATGCAGTAATTACTAAAATAGTGAAAAATTAAAATAATTGATCTTATAAATACCCAAATAATTATAATATGAAACTTTTAATGAATTAAACTAATTTTATATGATAATATGATATATTAGGATTGATTTAATTGACTTTGTTCGAAGTAATCAATCTGTTAGGAGTTTCAAAAAAATCAACTATTGAATAGTGTCAAAATTGACATAAAAGAGTTCTTAAAACAAATATTATATTATTAATTGATATTAAATTCCTAAAAATCTAAGGTTCGGCCAAGAGACTTATATTATGATAGGTTCCTCATTAATGGACCACTTGGGGGTCGCTTGGATGTATATAGTAAGTTTATTAACCATATTATATAAAAATACAAAGAGACATTGTAAAAGTGAAACTAATTAACTTAGAGTTAATACTTAAAGATAAGGTTAATATAAGTACCCAAACCTGTCTAAATTCTATTGGTTGAGTGGTTTTCGACCTATCCCCACCTTAACCTTTGAATAGTCAACTTTGGAGCCATTAGAAACCGAATATGAATTTATTATAAATTAATATTTCTAGCTTTTCCAAAGGTGCCCCTCACCCCTCTTATAAAAGGGCACTCCTCCTTCTCATTTCTTCACACCTTCAAAGCCTTTTGGTTCGGCCAAACTCTGCCCAAATACTCTCCCAACATCCCTCAATACAACCTAGAGGCCTTAGTTTGATCAGAAAGCCAACCTAAGGAGCCCTTTTGATCAAATCAAAAGGAAGAACCCGAAGAAGAGGTAATGTTTTCACCACCCCTTTTCCAAGTTCATTTCTTCTTCCACTTCTTATTCCTTTGTTGTTACCATCCTAAAATAATGACTCCAGTATCATTTATATACTGTGATGTTATTATAAATATGGTACAACCATATTCAGTATTCTATCCACCCTTTGAATAACATGTCACCATACGTGCGTACGTACGGCTTACCGTCTCCACGTCGTGGTGTAATTGTTATTCAATATATTATTATTTGGATGGGTATAATAATGATGTGTAACTCATGTAAATAATAAATATAACATATTAATGATTCTGTATATATGATATACCATCCATTTATATATTATTTTAATATCAAAAGAATGATATTGTCGCTCGTGCGTACGTACGGACTACCGTCTCCACGAACGCGATGAGATTCATTCTCCATCGTATCCATTCAAGTATAATTATCATTTGATGATTTAAAAATGATGTTTAAGGACTTGATATCATTCTGGATATGAATAATATACAACCTATCCTTTACAAACATGTCTTACGTAACAAAACATATAAAAGAAAACAAGTAAGTTAACACCCGATATAATGATAATACTAAGATATTATTAACAAATCAATGTTAAAAGATCATATATGATATCATATTATTATATATGATTCTTGTATAATTTAATAACAACTATTTCACCATTATACAGGAGGTTAACCTACTCCAACCAAGGAAAAGTACAAGGTAAGGGTTATTTCACAATCTCTTCATTATCCGAGGTTGTTTATACGTAATAATCTACTGGGATATCTTTATCATCCACATCCATGTTTCTTAAAAATGTATTTCAAAACATTTTTACTATTTACAAGAATATGGGTTAAAGTCATTTATACCCTTGTTTGACTTTTTATAAGAGGTTTATAAAGGAATCTTTCCGTCGTTTTCAAAACAAGGTCCTTTTTAACCTTTTCGACAGAATTGAGGTAAGAATGTTTTTTTTAACTTATACGGCGGGTGCGGTTATTTTACGCCGTTATAAAATCGTCAAAGCTTTCCTTACAAGCTTACAAGAATATTTTCAAGAAAATGTTTTATTTTATATGGCTCTTAAATGATTTCAAAAATAGAAAGAGATATTTCTCTAAAAAGTGTTTTGATTTCATCTATGTCAACATCCTTTAATGGATTTTACGCTTATTTGAAGTTGATTTATTATAATACAAAACTTCTATATTGTATTGAAGGTTTTGTGATATGTTTGATTGTGGATGTGCTATTTTATACCATTCATAGTTTATGGTGAAATTATTGACATTTCGTATGCTAGTTTTAATCCGAATGTTTATGTTATATTTCAAACTTTTCTTCAGATGAATGTGCTAAACAAGTATGTTCCGGGTTGGGGACCGGTAAAAGTAAGCCCTCCAGGTTGGGGACTGGTTAAAGTAATCCCTCCAGGTTAGGGACTGGTAAAAGTATGCCCTCCGGGTTGGTGTCCGGTTATTAGAGGCACTCCGGGTTGGTGTCCGGTTATTAGAGGCACTCCGGGTTGGTGTCCGGTTATTAGAGGCACTCCGGGTTGGTGTCCGGTTATTAGAGGCACTCCGGGTTGGGTTCCGGTTAGAAGTAACCCCTAGGTCTTGGGATGAGACCTAGACAAAGAAATTAACGTTTAGCATTATGCATTCCAACATTATGAAAGTGGTTATTGATATTGCATGTGATTATTCGATTAGTAGAATATCCATGTGAATATGTAAATGGCATTATTTCATTTTACTTTTGCCATACTATGTTGAACTTCAATTTTAAAAGGCTTTTGTTTTAGTAATTCATTGCCTTAAATGTTTATGATTATTTTGAATGTTCCGCTATATTGTTATCCTTACTGGGCATTTGAGCTCACCCCTTTTCTATGTTTTATTTTTCCCAGGTAGTGAAGAAGTAAATTATGATTGACTTGCAGGGATATTATGAGGGGTTAATAGTGTGGATATGAAGACTTTGTTGTTGTAGTAGTTTTTCACTTTGAAATGTAATGTAAAACTTTATGATTATATCTAGTGTTTCCAAGGCTACTAAACCAATCGGTCTTTCGAGATTTGATCTTTCTTGTGATCATGCCAATGTTATGTAGTAATGCACCGACTCTGGGTAGCTGGGGTCGGGGCGTTACAGTTGGTATCAGAGGAAGTTTAGTACAAACCTTGGAAGCTAGATTTAGATAAACTCTGATTAGAGCACGTAGACCTAAGATGAACTTTGAGGATTAGTATAGAAGAACTTCCTAGAATTTTGGTATTGTAGAGATTTTGTGAGTTTTCCGAGCAATACATCCCTGTCTGGATACGAGCAGGTAGAGGCGGCTCTGGCACAGATGTACCTAGGGGTAAAACCCGAAAACACCGCTTTGAGCTAGACTCGAACGGGAACTGGTGCACGACAACGGGCCTTGCTGCACTCTTGGTTACGACACTCCCGGGGGATATGCTTAGGATAACTCTCATTTTCTTTACAAATCATTATGAAGGGTTTATGATTATATACTTCCTCAAAGAAAACATTCTTATGGTTATGGATTATATCCATAAATAGTTCAATTTATGTTAGGTGTTTTATAAGTATGGGATTATGTATTTTGATTCATAAACTGATCTAGTTTATGCCATTGTTTAGAAATGGCGCCCAGTAGAAGGAATGATAACTCCAGAAATGCACATGATTCAAAGAGAAGGAAGGATCATATCTCTCATGGTCTTAAGCTAGAATTTATAAGAGAAATAGTCTCCCATGTATTATCATCATATGAAGAAATAATATCTTGTGTTGATAAGATAAGTAAAGAGTTTACTGAGTCCTATGGCTTTGAAGGGAAGCAAGAGAAGAAAAGGATGGAAGAGAGAAATATGGATAAAGGGAAGAGGGAAAAGAATAATTTTCCCATATGTGGTAACTGTGGAAAGAAACACCCTGGAACTTGCCTGAAAGGAATGAGAGTTTGTTATAAGTGTGGAGGAAAAGGGCACAAAGTACGTGACTGCAAGGGTAAGAAAATGGTTTCAAATGTACAATGCTTCATTTGCAAGGAGTTTGGACACTACGCGAACCTATGTCCCAGTCATCAGTCTATGACGCAAGTGATGATATTGGATAATAATCAAGTTATGATACTACCACAGATAAAGAGGAATGATTAGAGTTCTTATGTTGATTATGTCAATTGAGTGTTGTATCAACAATGTACTTGTTATAATAATTATGGAGTATATAAGGATTGTACTGCAGTACTATTTCATTAAGGACTTGAGATTGTGTGGAACAAAGAAAAGTGACTCAATAGCAGGATAAATTTTTGGAAAATATATGGTTGAGAGAATGATAAATCATAATATAGTTCTGATACTGAGGTAGTGATTTTGAAATAATATGTGATTGTTTTGGATAAATTATATTGGATATTATTGACTACCTTGAAGCTGATTAATGATTTGTATATTCCATCATTTTTGGGGTTTAAAACATTTTTGGATTTATGAAGTATATCCAGCATTCTATATGGAATAAGGGAACATGAATGTAATCAATAAGGAATATGGTAATACATGATGAAGGTATTCATATGCTATTACGGGGTAAAAAGGATCTATATTATGTTTACCTTTCTTATAAATGTTGGACTGTGAGTTTGGATAGAAGTATTTTGGATAGTTCTAGTTTGGATTATTTTGGATTTCCATAAAAGGACAACCCGGAGGTCGGGCGGCAACCCGTCGCGTCCGGCAAGGCTGCGAGACTTGAACCCGCAACCGAAGGGAGACAAGGGTGTATCACCTACCACTGGCCCACGAGATGTCCTAGATTAAATAATGTAGTTTTTATTAAAAGATCTTGTATATGAATTATAAATTCGTTTATTTTGGAACCCTATATGAATAGTGTAAATAGAATTTTTTTTTTACATTCTATTATCTTTTAGAGTGAAAGATGAGTTTGTGGTAGAAATTTATTAATGGATAAAACTCTAATTATAAAGTAAGTATATCTCCTTATGATCTTAGCCAATATCATAAATAAATTCCTCAATATTAAGAAAAGAAACTTAGAACAAAAATGTTTCCCTAGATGGTACCTTAAATCATCACTAATTTATGGCTTTGGGATTGTTGGCCTTTTCATAGCCATGTTCTCTACCACTCTCCATCAGATAATTGATGGTTAGATTTCTCCTCCATATCCATATTTTCCTACATGGAACCCTAGTATGTGTTATTTCCGGTAATCTTCATACTTTCCACTCTTTATTTTAAATAGAGGCCTCATTAATTCATTTTTCGATGTGGGATTTCAACTAAGATATTTTGAAACGTCAAAAATGTGTTATCCCAATACCCTATATTTTGTTGAACCGATGGTACTTCAAATCATCATAGATTGATGAGTTTAAGGACCTCAATTATACACTTGTTTGTGATTGATGACCTCAATCACTACCTATAAATATTTACATTTTTCCTCCGATTATATGTCTCTAATTGCCACCAATGTTCTCCTAATCGAGATCATAATTTGGTGGTGACCCTTTAATTTCTCTTTTCCTCATATTAAGACTAAATTTTAGTAACCCAATTTCCAATGTGGGTTTTCCCACAAATATATTTTCTACTTTCAACCTTTTATCTTCGAAGAACAATTTCAAATTGCGAGGACGCAATTTATTGAAGGAGGGGAGAATGTAACACCCCAGGATTTCAGAGTGTGTTATTTCTTAAAAATAATTCAATAACTTGCACTACACGCAACACCGAGTTCAATCACACCATGACTTACAAAAATAAGCCATTCAAAAGAGGTTATGAATAGTATTATCTAAATTTTAAACTTTATATAATCCTTATAATTTTAGAATCCATATTATGAGTTTCTTTGATATAATGCAAGAACAAATTCATTTTCAGTATTGCACTTTTATCAACTTTTAATAGTGAACCCTTTTTAAATACAATATTTTAAACATATTGACTAAATGGGGACATCAAAAAAAATTTTAAAATGAAACATCCCAAGCTTCCACGGTACGCTTTCCTTTGAATAATACAGTAGCGTGTGTTATACGCAACTTCGAGTTTTAACACACACCACAACCGATTAAACTAGCCGTTGTGAATAGTAATACCTAATTTTTGAAATCATATATATTTTATATTTCAAAATGGACTTCATTTTTGGATTCAGAATATCGAAATTAGCCTAGGGTGAAATTTTGGTACATTTCGGATAACTTTCATATTTTGATGAATAGTGAAAATTTCTAAATTTTAATTAAAAACAACTTTTTTAATCAAAATAATTAATAGTGATAAATTATGAATTTTAGTGGTTTTAAAGTATATTTAGAATATATTTTTACCATTTAATATAATGTTGGTCATTGGACATAATTTTACAATTAAACCGAACATAAACAAGTGTCAATCTTTTGATAGTTATTATCTCTTAAAAACACGCTTTTTGTTTTGACAGCGGGAATCAATTTTAAATTAATTTCTGCCACTTCTGTGTTTTGAATTTAGGAAAATGGATTCCATATTTGGAATCAGGATGTTCAAATTGTGTAAATAGGTAACTTTTATTTTTAGACATTTTGAAAAGTTACTGTGGTAAATATTTTATTTACCATGGTTAAAGGGTAAATCCGGTAAATAAGGGTTAAAAAAATAATATTATAATAATACTAAATTACCCTAAAACGTGTATTAACCCTATTGGTTGATACATGGTCGACCATGGGCATCTTTGGGTCTATTTTGGGACCCCATGGATCCACTTGTAAGTGATAATGACACATTATATTAATAAAGTTAAAATAAAAATAAAAATGGCATAAGCTTACATCTTTTAGAAGAACAATTTTTACATAGGGTTATTCATGTTGGATTTTCGATTATAAATATTCATTAGAAAGATAAAAAGATTTCCTACATAATGATATTTTATTTATAATTTTTAGACATTAAATAATTTATTTTATTTATGACACAATGATGATGCAGTAATTACTAAAATAGTGAAAAATTAAAATAATTGATCTTATAAATACCCAAATAATTATAATATGAAACTTTTAATGAATTAAACTAATTTTCTATGATAATATGATATATTAGGATTGATTTAATTGACTTTTTTCGAAGTAATCAATCTGTTAGGAGTTTCAAAAAAATCAACTATTGAATAGTGTCAAAATTGACATAAAAGAGTTCTTAAAACAAATATTATATTATTAATTGATATTAAATTCCTAAAAATCTAAGGTTCGGCCAAGAGACTTATATTATGATAGGTTCCTCATTAATGGACCACTTGGGGGTCGCTTGGATGTATATAGTAAGTTTATTAACCATATTATATAAAAATACAAAGAGACATTGTAAAAGTGAAACTAATTAACTTAGAGTTAATACTTAAAGATAAGGTTAATATAAGTACCCAAACCTGTCTAAATTCTATTGGTTGAGTGGTTTTCGACCTATCCCCACCTTAACCTTTGAATAGTCAACTTTGGAGCCATTAGAAACCGAATATGAATTTATTATAAATTAATATTTCTAGCTTTTCCAAAGGTGCCCCTCACCCCTCTTATAAAAGGGCACTCCTCCTTCTCATTTCTTCACACCTTCAAAGCCTTTTGGTTCGGCCAAACTCTGCCCAAATACTCTCCCAACATCCCTCAATACAACCTAGAGGCCTTAGTTTGATCAGAAAGCCAACCTAAGGAGCCCTTTTGATCAAATCAAAAGGAAGAACCCGAAGAAGAGGTAATGTTTTCACCACCCCTTTTCCAAGTTCATTTCTTCTTCCACTTCTTCTTCCTTTGTTGTTACCATTCTAAAATAATGACTCCAGTATCATTTATATACTGTGATGTTATTATAAATATGGTACAACCATATTCAGTATTCTATCCACCCTTTGAATAACATGTCACCATACGTGCGTACGTACGGCTTACCGTCTCCACGTCGTGGTGTAATTGTTATTCAATATATTATTATTTGGATGGGTATAATAATGATGTGTAACTCATGTAAATAATAAATATAACATATTAATTATTCTGTATATATGATATACCATCCATTTATATATTATTTTAATATCAAAAGAATGATATTGTCGCTCGTGCGTACGTACGGACTACCGTCTCCACGAACGCGATGAGATTCATTCTCCATCGTATCCATTCAAGTATAATTATCATTTGATGATTTAAAAATGATGTTTAAGGACTTGATATCATTCTGGATATGAATAATATACAACCTATCCTTTACAAACATGTCTTACGTAACAAAACATATAAAAGAAAACAAGTAAGTTAACACCCGATATAATGATAATACTAAGATATTATTAACAAATCAGTGTTAAAAGATCATATATGATATCATATTATTATATATGATTCTTGTATAATTTAATAACAACTATTTCACCATTATACAGGAGGTTAACCTACTCCAACCAAGGAAAAGTACAAGGTAAGGGTTATTTCACAATCTCTTCATTATCCGAGGTTGTTTATACGTAATAATCTACTGGGATATCTTTATCATCCACATCCATGTTTCTTAAAAATGTATTTCAAAACATTTTTACTATTTACAAGAATATGGGTTAAAGTCATTTATACCCTTGTTTGACTTTTTATAAGAGGTTTATAAAGGAATCTTTCCGTCGTTTTCAAAACAAGGTCCTTTTTAACCTTTTCGACAGAATTGAGGTAAGAATGTTTTTTTTAACTTATACGGCGGGTGCGGTTATTTTACGCCGTTATAAAATCGTCAAAGCTTTCCTTACAAGCTTACAAGAATATTTTCAAGAAAATGTTTTATTTTATATGGCTCTTAAATGATTTCAAAAATAGAAAGAGATATTTCTCTAAAAAGTGTTTTGATTTCATCTATGTCAACATCCTTTAATGGATTTTACGCTTATTTGAAGTTGATTTATTATAATACAAAACTTCTATATTGTATTGAAGGTTTTGTGATATGTTTGACTGTGGATGTGCTATTTTATACCATTCATAGTTTATGGTGAAATTATTGACATTTCGTATGCTAGTTTTAATCCGAATGTTTATGTTATATTTCAAACTTTTCTTCAGATGAATGTGCTAAACAAGTATGTTCCGGGTTGGGGACCGGTAAAAGTAAGCCCTCCAGGTTGGGGACTGGTTAAAGTAATCCCTCCAGGTTAGGGACTGGTAAAAGTATGCCCTCCGGGTTGGTGTCCGGTTATTAGAGGCACTCCGGGTTGGTGTCCGGTTATTAGAGGCACTCCGGGTTGGTGTCCGGTTATTAGAGGCACTCCGGGTTGGGTTCCGGTTAGAAGTAACCCCTAGGTCTTGGGATGAGACCTAGACAAAGAAATTAACGTTTAGCATTATGCATTCCAACATTATGAAAGTGGTTATTGATATTGCATGTGATTATTCGATTAGTAGAATATCCATGTGAATATGTAAATGGCATTATTTCATTTTACTTTTTCCATACTATGTTGAACTTCAATTTTAAAAGGCTTTTGTTTTAGTAATTCATTGCCTTAAATGTTTATGATTATTTTGAATGTTCCGCTATATTGTTATCCTTACTGGGCATTTGAGCTCACCCCTTTTCTATGTTTTATTTTTCCCAGGTAGTGAAGAAGTAAATTATGAATGACTTGCAGGGATATTATGAGGGGTTAATAGTGTGGATATGAAGACTTTGTTGTAGTAGTAGTTTTTCACTTTGAAATGTAATGTAAAACTTTATGATTATATCTAGTGTTTCCAAGGCTACTAAACCAATCGGTCTTTCGAGATTTGATCTTTCTTGTGATCATGCCAATGTTATGTAGTAATGCACCGACTCTGGGTAGCTGGGGTCGGGGCGTTACAAGCTGCCTCAGGATCTACTAGTGTTTCCCAGGTGATGACTCCTACACAGGCCATCAGAAGCATGACCCCTATGATTCCTCATAGATCTAATCACTATATGTCTACTGATGCTTTTGTAGTGGATCCTCCTACCCTGCTTACTACCATTCCTAGGCCTATCCCTCCATCTTCATAACCTGCCTCCTTAGCTTCAAAATACAAAGCTCCCTTGAACATATCTGATGTGGATTTAATGTGGGATGTCTTAGTTGATAGGGATATTTGTAAACTTTTTGTATTTTGTATTCTTGCTTCATTAATAATAAAATACTCTTTTTTCACTTTTTGTCTTACATTATTTTTGTTAATCATAAAGGGGGAGAAGTTTTTAAGTTTCCTGAAAGGGGGAGAAGTTTCTAAGTTACCTGAAGTTTTGGCATATATATACTATTTATATTTTCCTCAATAACCATGGTTAAAATGTACTTATACACACCTTTGAAGATATTAGAGAATGTTCTTAACCGTGATTCAAAAAATACTGACATAATTTGAGATTATCAAAAAGGGGGATATTGTTGGACTTACCAATTTTGATAATCCCTAATCATGTTTCATTTATGTGATAATCATGTTTCTGTTCTATGATAATCATGTTTCATTAGTATTACTAGTTTTTATCAAGTAATAACCATATACTTTTAATCTCACTGCACTCTTGTTTAAGCTTATAGTTTTCACGACCCGTCCTTGGGTCCCGTGTCGTGACTACCCCAAGCCCGACTTCCATAGGATAGGGGCTGGAGACTAGCACCAAGGCGTAATTCCTGATAAAAAGGGAAGACATTGCCTTTATAAAGTAAACAAACACACAAAGTAAGCAAGCATAAGTAACACTAAGTAAAACTGGGTACAATAGTAAGTGTGGAAAAGTAAGTGGGCCAGAATACAAACCCAAACTGAAAGTAAAGTACAATTGGAAAGGATGTACAACAACTTAAAAGTAAAGACGCAACGTCGATCCGTCCACTGGAAGTCCCACCTGAAGGGTGAGTACAGATAGTCTCCATAGCTCCACGGGTCCAGCCGTCCGCTCCATGTACGTCCCGCCCTGTGGTCCACCTCCAGGTACCGTCTCGCTCCACGAGTCTCATCCGCGATCAGCACTGTCCGTCGTCTGCATCCAACAGAACGTAGTGCAGGCATTGCCTGTGCAGGGGTGAGTATACGCTACTCAGTAGGGACCCCGAGACCCCCGAAGGTCTCCCAGAATTCACAAAGGAAAGATACAATCACGAAGTAACATCTGACACTACTTAGGTATATGCCCATACATATACCTAAGTCATCATTTCCAGTTCGACTCCAACATTCGATCCCAAGTACAACCCAGTCCACACGGGAAAACATAACCCATTCCACATAGGAATTCGCAACCCAATCCACACAAGAATGCACAACATAATACACACAGGATATCAAGTCAATCTTATTGAAGATAAGATTCAAAGTCAAGACTCACCTCACACAGGTATGCTTCTTCGTAAGACAATAGAGATGATCAGATGTAGCCACTAATTCATCTAAGTCGTCAGACCCACATAGGATCGATAGGTACTAACCCCTCGCAATGACCCACACATGATTGATAGGTACTAACCCCCACAATGACCCACACAAGATCGATAGGTACTAAACCCCGCAATGACCCACACAGTATTGATAGGTACTAACCCCCGCAATGACCCACACAGGATCTGACCCACACAAGATCGGTATGCGCTGGCCCACACAGGACCGTTGAGCGCTGACCCACACAGGATCTGATCCACACAGGATCGGTAAGCACTAATCCTCACAGGATCTCTGAGTGTTGTAGTCGTCGCTGTCGAACCCACGAAGGATTCCCATACAGTCTTCATCGTCGTCGTAGTCGCAGCCAGCTCTAGGGTTCCCGCACACAGCAAGCTAGTTTCGGGAGGGTCAGCTCCACAAGCCGAGGGGCTGATACATCAACTGACACGAAGTCCGGAGTTGATGTATCCCAAAGTTCCGTATCGTCAAAAGGAACTCAACGTGACAGACGGCGCGTCAATTGGACGCCCGGTATGAGAGTTATTGGCTTTTTCGTTCCAGGGGCCCAGTTGGTTTTTAAGTCAAAACCAACCTCGACATACCCCATCTACGTCCAAACCTTGAGTGAAGTAATCCAAAAGGTCTGTCTCACTAAGAGGAATCCAACAAAGTTGACAGCACGTCAATCAGACGTCTGGAGCTTAAGTTATAAGCGTTTCCGCTCCGAGGCCCCGGTTGGTTTCGTGTTCAAACCAACCCGGCCGAATCCAAAGTTCTCCGAAACCTTGAGTGTAATATACTGAAACGACCATCTTGATCCAAGGATCGCATCGCAATTGATGGTGCGTCAATCGGAGGTCTGTAGCCCAAGTTATGGGCGTTTGAACGGTTCTGTCCGAAAATAGGGGGTTCAGGCCCGGTCTGACCCGACCCGATACCCCCCCTCAGGGTCGACCTGAACCGGGTCAACCCGAACCTGGTCCGGGTCTGACCCACTAGGGCGCGGCCCGGCACGGTGGGCACGGCCCGGCCCGGCGGCCTGGCGCGCTCGGGCGGCCCGTGTGGCCAGCTCGGCTGGCCGAGCTGAGCGGAACAGGGGGGCGCGCTGCCCCCCTGATTGAAGAGACGTGGCCCCCACGTGGGGGCCGCTCTTGTTCCATCCAGGGGTTACGAACCCCCGGTCTCCCCCTAAAACGGCCGACCCGGTCCGGCCGACAGGTTGCAACTGTCGCGGGACCGCCGCAGTCCCGCCCTCCTGTTCTGGCGGCCGACGGTTCCGGCTGCCGCTTCCCGCACCACCACGGCCATAGGCCGCAGACTTGTCCAATCGGCACCACGCGATGGCACCACGCCCCTCCTCCACGGCCCTGCTCCGGTCGCGGCCTCTTCGAGGTTCTCCCGCGCGGCGCGACGGCGTCGCGCTTCTCTTCCCATACTTCATTATTTCTGCGTGGTGCAACGGCACCGCGCTGCCTTGCTCGTGCTGCAAAAAAATCAAGCATCAAGGAGGGAGGAGGGACGGTCGTGTTCGTGCGATCCGACCTCCTCCCGTTATTACGATAACAGGCGGCTCAATTAGGAAACGATGAACGGCGACGGAAGTATTCACGAAGAAGGAAATAACCCCTACCTCAAGTGTTGTTGATTCATCGCGGAAAATAACGTCGTGGAAGAAGGCGTCACGGAAGGAGGTTCGTCGGCGTCGTGGAGAAGAGAATCATTGGCATCATGTCGTCGATCTCCGAGGATGGCGTCTCTCACCGGATGCGAAGAGGGAATAAGATGGTACGACGAACTCCCCTTTTCGGTGACGGAGTTCTTCATCGAAGGCTCAATGTTCTTCGCGTTCTTCGACGAGGAAGAAGATGTTCTTCAAGAGTTAGAGCAAATCCTCTCCAAAATCCTCTCGCACAACCAAACCAACAATAATAAAATAAGCATTGCCTTATTTTATTACTCATGCCATGCTTTTCAAAATTACAAAATTCAAAACCTAACATACTTAATTAATTGATCTTAAGTTATCATATTAATTAGTCTTTAGGTGGCATGAATTAATGTGGGAGGTGAGGAGTTAGGGAATTTGGAAGATGGGGGCTCGTGTGGGCCCCACTGCCCTCATAACCTCACATGGGAAGTTGGGTGGTTGTGGACCCCACCAACAACTTCCCATGAGAGAATTAAACTACCATGGATAAAATAAATTGCACACAATTTATTTTACCTAACATTTAATTCCCTAATTTTTAACAACTCCTCCCGAGCAAACACAACTCTGGTAAAGGTTTTCTTAAGAAATTACCGGTGATGTGGTTCTCTCGGTGTCCCCGGATTTCGATTATGAGCACTGGTTCAAAAGTTAGGAAATCTCGCTCGTTCGTTCACTGAACGTACCCGAGCTAGACTTCAGAAAATGATTCTGGGCACACTGGGCCTCAGAATCAGGTGCTGTCAGAAACTGCGTTCTTGTAAAATCCCAAAGAAAATTAAGAAAAAATTTCCCTTGAATTTTACAGGTCTTTACATTACTCGCACCTCAGGGATTTACGTCCCCGTAAAGATACATCATAAACTAGGGGAACAAATGTGGGTACTGTGCACGCATCTGAGCCTCCCACTCCCAAGTGCTCTCCTAGTGGTTCTTGTGTTGCCACCTAATGCTCACTAGAGGAATTGACCATCCACATAGGACCCGATCCTGTCGATCCTCGATCTCCACTGGGACCTCCGCAAAAGTCACCCCATCATCAATGTACATCTCCCCATGGTCGATGATATGCGTCGGGTCGTGTACGTATCTTCTCAGCTGAGATACGTGAAAGACGTCATGCACCCGGTGCAACTGAGGTGGTAGAGCTAGGTGATAAGCCACCTCGCCAATCCTGCTGAGCACCTGGAATGGTCTGATGAAGCGTGGAGACAACTTTCTGCCTCAGCCAAATCTCCGTAATACCTGTCGAGGTGAGACCCGCAAGAAGACGTGGTCGCCACCCTCGAACTCTAGTGGCCTCCGCCTCCTGTCAGCATAAGACTTCTACCGGCTCTAAGGTGTCCTCATCCGCTCCTGGATGACCTGGACCTTTTCTGTCATGGCCTGGACCATCTCTAGTCCCACAAGTGTTGACTCCCCAGGGTCTGTCCAGCACAGCGGTGATCTTCAAGGTCGGCCGTACAATGCCTTGTTTGGTGCCATCTCGATGGTGGAGTGGTAGCTGTTGTTGTACGTGAACTCTACCAAGGGTATGTGATCCTCCCAACTGCGACCAAAGTCGAGAAAACATGCACGGAACATGTCCTTGAGAGTCTGAATGGTTCTCTCCATCTGACCATCTGTCTGAGGGTGAAAGGTGGTGCTCAGACGTAGCTGCGTCCCGAACGCCTCCTGCAACCCCTTCCAAAGCCGGGAAGTAAAGTGAGCATCTCGATCAGAGACAATAGATGATGGCACACCATGAAGCCATACAATCTCTTGAACGTAGAGGTGTCCCAAGCTCTTCACTTAGCCCTGCTCTCTGATGGGTAAGAAGTGGTCCAACTTGGTGAGTCGGTCAACAATCACCCAAATGGAGTCGTGACCTCTGGAAGTGTGTGGTAGTCCAGTCACGAAATCCATAGATATCCCATCCCACTTCCACTCCGGGACCTCCAAGGGTTGTACCAAGCCTGCTGGTACCTGGTGTTCTGCCTTCACCTGCTGGCAGGTGAGGCATCGAGAAACGAACTCTACTACAGCCTTCTTCATACCCAGACACCAGTGCTATCGTCTGAGGTCCCAGTACATCTTCACCACTTCTGGATGTACCGCTAAGGGGGAAGTGTGAAAATCCCTCAGCACCTCCTCTTTTAAAGTAGTTGGTACCATGGTACATCTTCTAAAAAGGATGACGTGCTCTCCTCCCACAGAGAATCCATCAGGTGCCTGTCCTGAGTATATCTGTGCACGCCGCGTCTCACAGTCAGCGTCCCCACGTTGTGCCTCTCTGACCCACTGAAGAAGTGGAGGAGTGACTGTGAGTGACTGTAGAAAGGCTGATCCATCACTATCCACGAAGGATATCTGCAAAGCATCTAGCTACTATGTCGCCTCACCAAGTAGCTGAATGCCCGTCCTCCTGCTGAGAGAATCGGCTACTACGTTCCCCTTTCCTGGAGTATAGACTATCTCAAAGTCATAGTCCTGGAGGAACTCGAGCCATCACTGTTGTCTCGGGTTCAGGTCCTTCTGCGAGAAGATGTACCTGAGACTCTGGTGGTCAGAATAGACTGTAAAACTCTCTCCCATCAGATGGTGTCGCCAAATCTTCAGAGCGAATACCACTGCTGCTAACTCCAGGTCATGGGTAGCGTATTTCTTCTCATGCTTCCTCAACTGATGTGATCTATAGGCGATCACTGCCCGCTCCTGCATCAGGAAACATCCGAGTCCATTCCCTGATGCATTGCAGTAAACTACGTACCCTACTCCCTCCTCCGGTAGCCTCAAGATAGGTGCACTAGTCAATCTCTGTCTCAGCTCCTGGAAGCTCTGATGACATCTGTTTGACCACACGAAGGGTTTCCCCTTCCTCCTTAACGTTCTGCAAAGCGGCATAGATTTCTCCTTTGCCGAAAAGAGAAATCTGGTCTCATCCCCTGGATGAACCACTTTCCTTTCCTAATACAGTCAATCTCGTCATGATCAGTTAATTCATGCAATAGATGACGTCGTAAGGCCTCGACACTGCTACCAAGATATCCAACCATTACTCTCGCCTCCAAGGGTTGAGTCACACTGTCGGCATCAGTGTGTGGTCACTGGGTCTCCTCCAGTAGGAATCTCGTATGTGAGGGTCAAGTCAACAGTTTTTAACCGGTACCTCTTAGTATTAACATACAAAAGACAAGAAAGAAAACATCACTATTGCAAGTGTCTTTTATTACTTCAACTCAAAGTACAAGGACGCAAGGAAACACAAAAAACGAAGCTAGAGGCATTATGGGAAAAGGCCTCCATACCTGGAGCTAGTCCCACACTTGTCCACCCGCTTTCAGAGCTCTATGATCGTAAGCTTCAGTTGCCTAAAGCTGTGCTCTCCCCTGTGGTTGGGGTGGACCTCCTGGTGGTGGTGGTGGTAGAGCCTCAAAACGTCGTCCACCTCCTGCCGCTCGACCAGATCCTCGGCCTCGTCCGCCTACTCCCTACGGACCGCCACGGTCGAAACTCTACCTCTACCTGGGTGGTCCCTCAACCGTCTGATGCCCCTCTGTATGGAGGGTCGGGCAGTCACGAGCCATGTGGACTTGCCCGCCGCATGCATAACACTGTCTTCCACTCATAAGACTGGTTCTGCTGCGTGTGCCCCGCACCTCTGTGCCAGTATCCTGTGGTCATCCGCTTGATGGCCTGGTCCGATTGGACCTCTGAGACATCTGTCTACTGCCGGCTGCAGAAAACTCCGTTACGTGCTGCCCTGCGGTAGGTCTCGCTGCTGGTGTAGTCTCAGCAAGAAATCTCTCAATGAGAAGGGCTTTCTCCAGTACCCCTTCCTATGTCGGAATGCTGAGGGATATCAGTGATGCCTTGATCTCATGTCTCAATCCCATCTCGAAGGTTCGGGCCCGGAAGAATGGGTCCCGTACCATGTCCTTCGAATAGCGCGAGAGATCGGTAAATCTCACCGAGTACTGGGCGACCGTCATGCTGCCATGTCGCAGCTGTAGCAGCTCCTGGATGCGCACTGCACGGATGGTGGCTGGGACGAACTCCGAGCAGAAGAAGCTCTCAAATTCTGTCTAGAGAAGAGATGCCTCATCGTGCACCTGGAGCATCAAGCTCCACCATCTGCCTACTGCCGCGTGCAGGAGACTCGCTGCAAGGATCACCATGAGGTCTGCTGGTGTCCCTACCAATCGGAAAACTCGTACAACTGCCTCCAGCCAATCCTCGGCTTCCTGAGGGTCCGTCTCCCCACGAAACCTGGGCGGTCTCTAACGTTAAAACTCATGCAGTGCACCAAGGATACGTGCACTCTCAGCGGATGGGGCTGGTAGCATCGGTGGCTCGGCGGGTAGTGGTACCGCCAGTGCCTCCCCAGTAATAGGGCCCTGCACCAAGGCCTCGTCGCTCGGTGGGCTGTCGCCACGTACAAAACTCAGAACCCTAGCTGGCTGCTATTGTGGGGCCATCCTGAAAAGAAACAGGTGTGCCACGGTTAATACACTGTACCTGGTGAGCTGACACAAAGTAATCACAAAGAAAACTTGAAACAAACATGCAATCAATGTTTTCGTTCACTAAGTCGGAAATCAGAAGTCGGGGTCCTGGTGTACGGATACGTCGGTCGCCGCACCAAAACTGGACTCCCTAGACTGATAACCACACTCAATACTCTTAACACTATTGCTTCACAAAGAAAAATATCAGAGTCCTGAGTTCTGCGGTAGAACCGAACTCCTCTGATATCAATTTGTCACGACCCGTCCTCAGGGCCCATTCCATGACTACCCCAAGCCCTCCTTCCATAGGCCAGGGGCTGGAGACTAGAACCAAGGCGTAATTCCTGATAAAAAGGGAAGTCATTGCCTTTATAAAGTAAACAAACACTCATAGTAAGAAAGAAGAAGTAACACTAAGTAAAACTGGGTACAATAGTAAGTGCGGAAAAGTAAGTGCGGCAGAATACAAACCCAAACTGAAAGTAAAGTACAACTGGAAAGGATGTACAACAACTGAAAAGTAAAGCTGCAACGTCGATCCGTCCACTGGAAGTCCCACCTGAAGGGTGGGTACATATAGTCTCCATAGCTCCATGGGTCCAACCATCCACTCTGTGTATGTCCCGCCCTGTGGTCCACCTCCAGGTACTGTCTCGCTCCACGAGTCTCATCCGAGATTAGCACTGTCCGTCGCCTGCATCCAACACAACGTAGTACGGGCATTTCCCATGCAGGGGTGAGTATACGCTACTCAGTAGGGACCCCGAGACCCCCGAAGGTCTCCCATAATCCACAAAGGAAAGATACAATCAAAAAGTAACATCCGACACTACTTAGGTATATTCCCATACATATACCTAAGTCATCATTTCCAGTTCGACTCCAACATCTGAGCCCAAGTACAACCCAGTCCACACAGGAAAATATAACCCATTCCACATAGGAATTCGCAACCCAATCCACACAGGAATTCACAACGTAATCCACACAGGATATCAAGTCAATCTTATCGAAGATAAGATTGATAGTCAAGACTCAGCTCACACAGGTATGCTTCTTCATAAGACGATAGAGATGATCAGATGTAGCCACTGATTCATCTAAGTCGTCGGACCCACATAGGATCGATAGGTACTAACCCCCGCAATGACCCACACATGATCGATAAGTACTAACCCCCGCAATGACCCACAGAGGATCGATAGGTACTAACCCCCACAATGACCCACACAGGATCGATAGGTACTAACCCCCGCAATGACCCACACAGGATCGGTATGCGCTGGCCCACACAGGACCGTTGAGCGCTGACCCACACAGGATATGATCCACACAGGATCGGTAAGCACTGATCCTCACGGGATCACTGAGTGTTGTAGTCGTCGCTGTCGAACCCACGGAGGATTCCCATACAGTCTTCATCGCCGTCGCAGTCGCAGCCAGCTCTAGGGTTCCCACACACAACAAGCTCGTTTTCGGAGGGTCCGCTCCATGAGCCGAGGGGCTGATACATCAACTGACACGAAGTCCGGAGTTGATGTATCCCAAAGTTCCGTATCATCAAAAGGAACTCAACGTGACAGACGACGCGTCAATCGGACGCCCGGTCTGAGAGTTATTCGCTTTTTCGTTCCAGGGGCCCGGTTGGTTTTTAAGTCAAATCCAACCCTGCCGTACTCCATCTACGTCCAAAACTCGAGCGGAGTAATCCAAAAGGTCTGTCTCACTAAGAGGAATCCAACAAAGTCGACGGCACGTCAATCGGACGTTCGGAGCTTAAGTTATAAGCGTTTCCGCTCCGAGGGCCCGGTTGGTTTCGTGTTTGAACCAACCCGGATGAATACAAAGTTCTCCGAAACCTTGAGTGTAATATACCTAAATGACCGTCTCGATCCAAGGATCGCATCATAACTGACAGTGCATCAATCAGAGGTCTGTAGCCCAAGTTCTGGGCATTTGAACGGTTCTGTCCGAAAATAGGGGGTTCGGGCCCGGTCCGACCCGGCCCGATACCCCCCCCCCCCCCCCCGGGTCGACCTGAATCGGGTCGAACTGAACCGGGTCCGGGTCCGGCCCACTAGGACGCGGCCCGACACGGTGGGCGCGGCCCGGCCCGGCCTGGGCGGCCCGGCGGCCTGGCGCGCTTGGGCGACCCGCGTGGCCAGCTCGGCTGGCCGAGCTGAGCGGAACAGGGGGCGCGCGCTACCCCCCTGATTGAAGAGCCGAGGACCCCACGTGGGGGCCGCTCTTGTTCCATCCAGGGGGTTATGAACCCCCGGTCTCTCCCTAAAACGGTCGGCCCGGTCCGGCCGGCCGGTTGCTACCGTCGCGGTCCCGTCCTCCTGCTCTGGCGGCCGACGGTTCCGGCCGCCGCTTCCCGCACCACCGTGGCCATAGGACGCGACCTTGTCCGATCGGCGCAGCGCGACGGCGCCACACCCCTCCGCCGCATCCCCACTCCGGCTGCGGCCTCTTCGAGGTTCTCTGGCGCGGCGCGACGGCGCCGTGGCCTTGTCCGACTTCTACGGCGTGACGCAACGACACCGCACTTCTCCGTCCATACTTCATTATTTTCGTGCGGTGCAACGGCATCGCGCTGCCTTGCTCATGCCGGAACAAAATCAATCATCAAGGGGGAGGAGGGTCGGCCGTGTTCGTGCGATCCGACCTCCTCCCATTATTACGATAACAGGCGGCTCAATTAGGAAATGATGAACGGCGACGAAAGTATTCATGAAGAAGGAAATAACCCCTACCTCAAGCGTTGTTGATTCGTCGCGGAAAAGAACGTCGCAGAAGAAGGCGTTGCGAAAGGAGGTTCGTCGGCGTCGCGGAGAAGAGAATCGTTGGCGTCGTGTCGTTGATCTCCGAGGATGGCGTCTCTCACCGGCTGCGGAGAGGGAAGAAGACGGTATGACGAACTCCCCTTTGCGGTGACGGAGTTATTCGTCGAAGGCTTGGTGTTCTTCGCATTCTTCGATGAGGAAGAAGATGTTCTTCAAGATTTATAGAAACTCCTCTCCAAAATCCTCTCGCACAACCAAACCAACAATAATAAAATAAGCGTTGCCTTATTTTATTACTCATGCCATGCTTTTCAAAATTACAAAATTCAAAACCTAACATACTTAATTAATTGATCTTAAGTTATCATATTAATTAGTCTTTAGGTGGCATGAATTAATGTGGGAGGTGAGGAGTTAGGGAATTTGGAAGATGGGGGCTCGTGTGGGACCCACCGCCCTCATAACCTCACATGAGAAGTTGGGTGGTTGTGGGCCCCACCAACAACTTCTCACGAGAGAATTAAACTACCATGGATAAAATAAATTGCACACAATTTATTTTACCTAACTTTTAATTCCCTAATTTTTTACAAATCCTCCCAAACAAAAGAAACTCCAGTAAAGGTCTTATTAAGTAATTACCGGCGTTGCGGTTCCATCGGTGTCCTCATATTTCGATTTCGAGCACCGGTTCAAAAGTTAGGAAATCTTGCTCGTTCATTCACTGAACGTACCTGAGATAAACTTCAGAAAATGATTCCGGGCACACCGGGCCTCGGAATCAGGTGCCTTCAGAAACTGCATTCTTGTAAAATTCCAAAGAAAATTAAGAAAAAATTCCCATTGAATTTTACGGGTCTTTAAAATAGTGGAAAATTTATCTAAGTATAAAGGTCACCGATGCAAGGTCACCGATACAAGTTCACCAATGCAAGGTCACTGATGCATGGTCACCGATGCAAGGTCACTGATTCAAGGTCACCGATTCAATGTCACTAATGCAAGGTCACCGATGAAGCTCACTGATGTAAAGGTCGCCGATGAAGGTCACTGATGCAAAGGTCACCGATGAAGGTCACCGATGAAAGGTCACTGATGAAGGTCACCGATGCAAGGTCACCGATAAAGGTCACTGTTAAGAAGGTTATTACTGAAGGCTACTGTTGAGAAGGTTACCTCTTAAGGCTACTATTGAAAAGGTTACCATTAAAGGCTACCGTTGAGAAGGCTACTACTGAAGGCTACCATTACTAGTCTACCGATGCCTACTCTTCTACTCCATACTTTTTCAAATTCTTAAGATTATTCTAACGGTCATATTTGATAAATTAAATGCTTCTGACATTAATTAATGCTGATTGTAGACATATCAAGAGACCATATCTGGGGACAGTACGAGGTACGAGAAATATCACATTTGGTTTACTTATTCCTATTGTCAGACATCAAATATAAAAGAGAATACCAAGGAAGAAAAGTTGTGCGGTGTGAGAAGCGCGTGTCTGTGTAAAAGAAAGAGGAATTAATGTGAAGGAGCTTACTCTCTAGATCAAAGAAGAACCATCCAACACTTACACTGTGAACCCACGAGCATCACAGAGATCATTTGGGAGAACAAACTCATGTCTGACTTCTGTGCTTCATCAACTCTCTTCCAACACAAGAAGAAGAACACCTCAATACTTGGAAGCTAAAACTTGGAGTTGCGAAACTCTGTTTTGGAGACAACTTCCAGAGAAAGACTCGAACTACAAATTCTTCACTCCAAGGAGTTAAGATCTGAACTCCAAACACATATAGCTTTCTAAATTCAATCTCATAACATTAGCTCAACTGTGTTCTTTTATTTTACATTTTTGAGAAGTGTGCATGTTTGTCTATTACACACAATGTCTCCTATGATTGAACTGGAGGATACTGAAAATACTCACATCAAACTTCTCTTACATCGTGTTTCCCACGTATAGCTGTGGAAGAGACCGTGTGTGGTATATATTGTTTGTTTTTCCCATGAAGAACTGTGGTAGAGGGTGTGATCCCTAGATAGTTTATGAAAACTTTTATAAATCCTGATACAGGCTGTGTATCAAGTTTATCATTTATATAAACTTCTTGGTGGCAGGTGATCACCAAGTGCAGAGGATTAAGTCTCGTCTTGAGATTGAACCTCTTGTTTAACTCTAATGTGTACTATACTTTTGTAATACTCTATTTTTTCTATTTTCCTCTACTTATAATTTCTAAAACAAAAGATTGTTTTGCATTGAATTTGATAGTTAGTTCTAGTTAGTGTGTGTATGTGTTTAATTTAGTAAACCTGTTTCAAAATTTGAAGAAGTGTTTTACACTGGCTCAATTGAGGACTAATCACCCTTTGAGAAACCTATTGACCAACTAAACAGTTATATCTATAATGCCATAATTAACTAATCCATTTTAAAATTGGGGATTTTTATTCATAAATTTTTAACAGATATTTTATGTAGGAACTCAATTCACCCCCCTCTTGAGATTATACTCCAACCAATAGATGGGTTATGATTCACACCTGCAAAACAGATCAAGAAAATAAAGTTTACATACACTTGGGGGTATATGTAGGGTGTGAGAATAACATGCCCAGTAGGATCCCACCAAGTACTATATGAAAATACTTCATAAATTAAACTGGACCATACTATTATAAAAGTAATAAATTTATTCTTTTTTAGGAAAAAAATAACTTGGTTAGCATATATAATCTTAAGTGATAAGTATAAAGAAAGGTAATGAAAATTATTTTTATTAAATGAGGACATTAATATTAAAAAAGTACCATAAATTTTATCATTATTGAAATATATCGGTGGATTATGGTTAGGCTCATAGGGAATTGATATTATCATCATATCATATTAATTGGGTTTCCCAAGGGAGCGACATGTCAACTTGATTTCCAAGTTGTCATTTTATCACATGAATTGGGGAGAACCAAGTCGAATTGACTAGAAAGTTAGGGGGTATGTTCCACCCAACTATCCAAATAAGGGATCATCATGTCCTGAATCAATTATCTAAGGGAGCACCTTATCCTAATAGAAATTACCTCTTCAAATACCATCACCCATCCTAGGACCCCTCCCAAGTACCCAAAGGTCACTCCCATGAAGTTTACTAAGATTAAAGATTTTAAACTAGAAAAATTTCATTTAAGAATTTCCCTTTTTCTTTTTATATCTAAGAATCATTCAATGATGAAAGTAATGAAACTTTATTTTATTCATAAAGAGAAATGCATTTATATTAAGTTATAATCCAAACAATGAACATATTCAAATAAATAAAAAAATACACTTTATCTTTAAGGTTTCTCAATAAAAGAATCATGATTGTTCATTATAAAATATAACATTCCATCTTCCCATAATAATTCCATCAATTTCATTGGGAATCCATTGATTAATTTTCAAAAATACCTTTTGGGAAATATTTATTAAATACACAGTAAATGTATATTAACTAATCCATTTTCCAAAGAAAATAAAATCCAAGTAAACATTAATAAATTTATATTTATTTAGACATAAATGATAAGAATAACTAATATATTACTCAAAGAATTTACTTTAAAAATAATCAATAACTTATGGTTTGCGATCATAAGTTAAACATTGAGCCACCTACCACTACCACAAAACCGGCATTTAACAGCACTGTTATTTATCAGTTCTAAAAAAAAGCACTGATAAATGCCATCTTTATTAGCTCTAAATAAAGAGTTGATAAATTTAACCCTTTATCAGTGCTTTATTTTTAGCATTGATAAAGGAAACCCTTTATCAACGCTTTATTTTTAGTGCCGATAAAAGACACCCTTTATTAGTGATTTATTTTTAGCACTGCTAAAGGAATCCTTTATGAGCACTTTTTTAGCACTCATAAAGATCCGAATAAATAAAATGAAATAACTAAATAAATAAAGAATAAAAAAGTAGTTTATTAAAAAAATATTACGAATTTTTTTAATTAAATAATTATTGATAAAAATGAATAAATTGATTATACTATATATAAATTATAAATACTAATAAATAGTATCTATTAAATATATAGATATATGAAAAATGAAAATTAAACAAATTAAAATTAAAAATAAGTAAATTGAGAAAAATATTAAACATTTTATTAATTAAATGATTATTAATAATATTAATAAATAGTATATATTAAATATATAGATATATATTAATGTATATAAATATGATTTATATAATAATAAATATTATTTATGATTTACATTAAATAGTAATGTATTTAGTGAATAATGGTTTAAAATTAAAAATTAATATGAATTAAAAATACTGACTAATTGCATCAAGTAATGGACATAATTGAATGTCGTTTGATTTTTTAATTTATAACATATATCAAACGTATTATATTGATTTCACATATACATAATTAATGAATTTTTATACACACACACACACAAATATTTTTTTTGAAATTTAATCAATTTATATTATTTATTTTATATATATATTTATTTACTATGTTTTAATATTTTCAATATGTATTAATCTTTATTTCAATATATATCCATTTTTTTAATGATTTATATTAATCAAACTTATCCAAATTTTCAATATTGTACTCATTTTTAATTAATCAATTTTACTCATTTTTAACATGCATGAACTTAAGATTAAATATTCATTAATAATGTTAAAAATATTTGTAAAAAAATATTTATAAATAAATAAATTTATATTTATTGTTTTTATACATTTATAATTATAAATAGATAAATAATATTTATTTCAAATTATTCATATAATTTTAAATAAATAATTAAAAAAATTATAATAAATTTATTTAAATAATGTATATATTTACTATGTTGATATATATATATATAATTATATAAATATAAATAATGATATAAATATTATTAAAAAAATGTATATAATTATAAATAAATAATTATATATTCAACAAATTATAAAATTATTATTTTATAAAAAGAATTTTTATAAGTATTATAATTATATATAATAATTATAATTTTTTTTTAAAAAGTATTATTTTAAAAAAAGTATTATGATTATTTATCTGCGCTTTTTTAACACTGATAAAGATTCATTTTATCAGCACTTATTAATTTAGCACTGATAAAAGGCATCTTTATCAGTGCTTTTTTGAAGCACTGATAAAAGTGTCGCACTCTATTTTAAGAACCAACACCATTGCGAACCAGTTTGTGATATCCGAAGCCTTTCATAGAAGCGACTTGTTGTCGATGGTCCTCGTTGTATAATCCAAGTTTGAATCTATTATAGAATAATGGCTCCAAATATTCCAAGGATCGAATCCAAGTGTCGAGTGATTCAAGGGCTGAACGCAACCACAAATCGAGAAAAATCCAGGTTTTTTTATATCTCTAATTTCCCTTAGTTATCCATCGAACCTTATCATCCCACATTCGTGAATCCCAAAAAGTCTAGTTTCACTATACTATAATAAAAAAACCCAAAATTCATTTTTTAGAAATAGTGAAGTGTCATCTTCCTCGATATCATGTGGGTCTCCTTGGGACAACATTTGTACTGTGCGACTTGAAATATATCAAACCCAATGTTGGTTTATGTTTTTTTGAGGTATAATAGGATCCCAACACCTATATTCCATTACATCTACCTCTTTACAATTATAAACTTTTGAAAAATTCATCCATATAACATTTTGTGTCGTCATTGGTTTGGAATATTATATTGCAAATTAGTTGGATGATGAAATATATGACATCATTTGGGTCTTATATTATGTCGTGCAGCCATTGGTAATAGGAGGGTTGAGTGAGGAGGAACTAAAATATATGGTTACCCCCTTTTATTTTAAAGGTAATTCTAGAAGTTGTTTCCAAAAAATGTATGATGAAATATCTAACACATGGGAACAACTATATAATGATTTTTCATGAAATTTTTTCCTAAGATAATGAACACTAAAATATGGTATAAAATTAATGAATTTATTTAGGATGATTATGAACTATTTCATGAGGCTTGATATAGATTTAGGGGTCACTAATAAAATGAAACAGTCAAATGATTCTGATGAATCTGTAAAATCATATGAGAAAAAACATTATATATGTTTGATTTGCTGTCTTATTTATTTAACTAGTTCTTAAAAAAATATAACGTTTTCAGTTTTTATTTTTAAAATATTTCAATTTTAATTTAAATAATATGAATTAAATGATATAAAAAGAAAAATCAAAGAGGTTTAAAGTTTTATAATCCTTGTACTATATTATACAGGAAAACTAATTTTTAGATAAAATGTAATTGATATTTTTATTTTGGTTGTTGGAATATAGTCAGAAAATAAAAAATTATAATGATTAATTTTCTAGGAAATACCTCAGCATCATGGTGTTTTAATAAACAAAAAACTATTTCATTATGTGGTGCAGATGAAGAGTACATTGTAGATTGAATTTATTGTTCTCAATCCTTTAGTATTGATCAAAATGTTTCTAAATATTTTATTTTCTTTGAAAAATAACTTATTTAATGAGAAAAGTTTTCTATTATTTAAATTTTAAATAATATTTTAAATCATTCAAGAATAAATCTTATACCACTATATTTAACTAATTTTGATAAAATAAAATATTAATATTGATTTATGTAAATTTAATAAATAAATTTTAATAGAATCTATTTTGTTGAAATGAAAATTATTTTCCATGGATAAAATCATTACACCTTTATAATCCCACTTCAAGTAAACTTTATTAGTTTGGATTTAATAATTTAATTAAATGCTATATTCATTGTGGATTCTTAATTCTATTTAATTTTATGGTTTACTAACATAAACTTAAATCCATTTTTTATGTCCTAGTGGTAATATGATTCCCCATAGATGTGACCATCTAAATTACATGACATAAAAAAATATTTCATTACAATATATACCATGACCTTTTATATTAAGAGTTTTATATAATTAGGACAAAAAATTAACTAAAAAGCTCATGTATTTTTAAACAAATGGATATTTTTTGGAAAAATATATTCAAAAACTTGATTCATAAGAATCCTTCATTGTTCTTATTCAGATAAAGCTCCTCATGCCACATTGTTCTTATTCGGATCAAGATCCCCATGCATATATTTGATCCAATTATCATCCTTGTCAGCCTCTCCAAATGATTTAGGATCTAATTGGGAAAAAATGAGTTTTTTTGTAGAGTATTACTAATTTAAGTTTTCACCAAAACTTTCTGATCACTAATGAAATTTTATTCATTTATTTCATCCTTTCTTGTATTTCTTATAGTTGATAAAAATATAACCATATTTGAAATGATAACCCACTCATTAGTACTTCTTAAAAATCACTTCATTTATTTCATCACACATCTAATAAACACTATTTATGTTTTAATTTAATCCATCTAAAAATATATTATTCTTTAACATTGACTTTTGGTTCCACCCTTATGAATCTTTGATTACCATCCATGTAATTCTCACAAATGGGAGACATTCACCTTTGATAATTAATATCTTATGTGTATTTAATTATTTATTATAAAAAATGAATATTTTATGAACCCAATAGGATATATTTACTTTCTATAAAATGATTCAAATCTTCAATACAATGTATATTATTTTCTCCTCATCCTCCTCACTCATTGATTGATTGTTTGGTGAGATCTATTTGCATTTTTATCATCATTATTTCTTTACTGTCGGCATATCCCTGTGGTCAACAATGTTTGCACAGTAAAATCAGTATCCATAGAATTAATATATTTTTTTTCATATTTATGTTTAATTTCTTTCTTTTCATTATTACTCATATAATAATTATTTTCTTATACAAGTGGATTCTTTTGTTCTAGCCAGCAACTAAGCTAATGACAACAAGGAAATACATTAAGAATGCATACAACCATCAGGAAAAGGTGAATTACTACTACTTATTTAATTAATTTTTCATCATTTTATATACTATTTTTAAGTTAATTTATTTATCATTTTTATATAATACTTATTTAGTTTTTTTCATATATCTTTTGGGAACTCATATTTTGGTTTCAATTATCCACAACAAGCCACAAAAGGGATAAAATGATTATTTCTGCCAATTTTACCGTGATTTCTATTTTCATTTCATTTTTTTTAAAACTACCAACACTAAATATTGATTTAATGTTATTATCCAAGAAAAATGTCTCATTGTTGAAATCCTCTACTCTTCTGAATTTCAACAATGAGAAAGGTTTTTTAGCTAAGAACATCAATTCAATATGCAATGTTGGAAGTTTGACATAGAAAGACAATGGAATCATGAAAACATTGGCAGTTAGTATTGTTTTGAGACTTTGGGACGTATATGAATCATCCACACCACAATTCGACACACAGTGTGACCTGTATGACTATAAGTGCTTCTTCTTATTTAAAATTGATATTAATTTTAGTAAAAAGGACAACTGACATACTCAAAACTGAGAAAACATATTCTAATTGTTTATATATTTTATTGAAACAATATATAAGTCATTTTATATTTTTAGGAATATTCCACAACTCAATTCGATGTATAGTCCAACCGTTATGACTCAATATGTCCATTATTAGTTTAAAATCAACATTTTAGTTCAAAAAATTTCACTCACTGAAAACAAAGTATACACACTCATATTTTCTTGTAATTTAGGACATATATTAATAAGTTCTTTTTGGAAAGTAAGAATCAATCTCATGTCAAACCGATACATGATGTGATCGGTATAGGTCAAAGTGAGTGTTTCTAGTTTAAAATGACATTTTCGTAAAAAAAAGTGATGTACTAAAAACTAAGAAAACACATTTGGGTTGTTTTGATACTTTAGAAAAATGATCCATAAGTCATTTTATATGTGTAGGAATCATTGTTACCTCAATATGACACACAATGTAACCTATATTACTCCAAGTACGTCTTTTTATTTAAAAATGACATCAATTATAATAAAAAAGACAATTGATCTACCCAAAACTGATCAAACACATTCATATTATTTTGATATTTTAGTAAAATGATCCATAAGTCATTTGAGACATATAGGAATCATTCTTACCTCAATCTAATGCATGGTGTGACCGTTATGACTCTAAGTGCATCTTTTTTTATTTAAAAATGACATCAATTTTAATAAAAAGGACAAGTGACCTTCTCAAAATCAAGAAAACACATTCATATTGTTTTGATACTTTATTAAAATGATACATGAGTCATTTGATACATATAGGAATCATCTGTACCTCTATCCAAAGCACGATGTGACTAGTATGACTCCAAATGCATCTTTTTATTTAAAAATGACATCATTTTTAATAAAAAGGACAACTGGCCTACTCAAAATTGAAAAAAAACATTCATATTGTTTTGATACTTTAGTTAAATAATCCACAAGTAATTTTTGATGTGTAGGAATCATCCTCATCTCAATTCGATGCACAATGTGCTTGGTATGACTCAACATGTCCGTTATGAGTTTAAAATTGACAGTTTAGTTCAAAAAATGTCACTCACATAAAATTAAGAAAACACACTCGGATTTTCTTGATAATATAGTTAATTTATTCATAAGTTATTTTTGACATCTAGGAATTAGTATCACATCAAACCGATACACGATGTGACAAGTATGAGTCAAAGTGTGTGTTCCTAGTTTAAAATGACATTTTAGCAAAAAAGACATGTGACGTACTCAAAACTGAGTAAAAGCATTCAGATTATTTTAATACTTTATTAAAATGATCCATAATCCATTTAGGATGTGTAAGAATTATCCTCACCTCAATATAACACATAATGTGATTGATATGACTCAAAATGTGTCTTTTTATTTAAAATGGACATCAATTTTAGTAAAAAGGACAACTCGCCTACTCAAAAACTGAGAAAATGAATTCATATGGTTTTGATACTTTAGGAAAATGATCCATAAGTCATTTTTGATGTGTATAAATCATACACACCTCAATAAGATACACAATGTGTCTAGTATGACTCAATGTGTCCGTTATCAGTTTAAAATCAACATTTTAGTTCAAAAAGTGCCACTCACTGAAAACCAAGAAAACATGATTGGATTGTCTTTATAATTTAGGAAAACGATTCATAAGTCATTTGTGAGATTTAGGAATTTGTATCATGTCATATCGACACACAATATGACCAGTATGAGTAAAAGTGTGTGTTTCCAGTTTAAAATGACATTTTATTAAAAAATGCAAGCGACATACTCAAAACTGAGAAAGCACATTCAGATTGTTTTGATACTTTAGGAAAATGATCCATAAGTCATTTGAGATGTGTAAGAATTAGAAGCACCTCAATACGATGCATGGTTTGACCGATATAACTCCAAGTATGTTTCTTCAATATATAAGTATTATTTTAGTTTAAAACACACATCACATCATCAAAACGAGCAAACAAGCCTATATTATTTTCTCTTCATTTAAATTCTGTATTCATAATTTATTTTTCTGATTTTTTGGTGTTTTTGGTACTGCGGTGTGCTATTACATCACATTGTAGTATGCCCCTTTATCAACACTTATAGAAGCGTTGATAAATGATCTATTATGAGCGCTTATAGAAGCACTGATAAATGGTTCTTTATTAGTTCTTATAAAAGCACTAATAAAGTATCCTTAATTAGTGATTTTTTAGAACTAATAAAAGACTCATGATTTTAATCTCTCTCCACTAGTCGGTAATTCTCTATCACTGATAAAGGCTATTTTTAGCGCTATTAAAGGCGTATTTTATATTAGTGTACCTTTAAGACTGATTGAATAATTTAAAATTGGAATAATCAATCTAATAGTACCCTAAAAAATTATAAAAACATATTATATTCCCAAAATTGAAATAATCATACAATCTGTAGGGACCCAGTAAGTGAAAACACTTATTGGTAAGTCAAAGGTTGAAAGCGAACCACCCAACTTCATGTAGATGACACATGGAAGAATGTTATACTTATAATATAAAAATACATATGATATTTGGATATTTTCCCTTAAAATATAAAAGAACCAAATCCTACATAAACCCTAATTGAAAAGAGACATGAGAGGGGGAATGAGGAAGAATGTAAAAAAAGTTATAAGAAGATAAATGAGAAGGAGATCACGCAAGAGGCCAACCATGATAGATTTCCCCATGTGAATTGAAGAGGATAAGATAACGAAGATCCCTCCCCTACCTTGAGTTGTGATCCATGACCAAAAATGGGGAGGATAAGGTTCTACCCTACATTTAATATAATTAGTATAATAATAATAATAATAATAATAATATACTAATAATAATACAATTATTACTTGAAAATAATATGTCTAGTGTAATGTACTAGATTTTTGATGAGGTATGAAACCTTTAAATTTTGGTTTAAACATATTGTATTACTCTAATAAAAGTGATTAATAGTTTAAGGAAGAGTTTGGGGGGTTTTGAGGCTTGTTCGGAGCCTTGTTTTTTTGGAGAATCAAGTGAGGTGCATGGTTAGCACATAATTAGTGCTAACCGTGCCCCTCAATCATGTAGGCCTTGTAGGGTGTTTCAAGGTTTTCCAAACTATGCACCCCAGGATGCATGGATGTGACAAATGTTATAGGTGCATAATAGAGCTAAAACATAGGGTTAGCATAAAATTTTTTAACCATGCACCTAACCATGTGAGGGGTTGACACCATGGGATAGTGCTAGTGCATGGTTGACACATGGTTTGGCCAACCGTGTGACCAAACCATAGGCCCTTTAAAAATGAGTGAAATGATGATTTCTACCTTTCCTTATTTAAGAATTAACCCCTATTTTTCTATCCTATCTCACATATAAGCCTTCTCCCGCCCATTGGATCTTCTCTTTACCACCAACATAGGCATTGATCTCCATCCTCCATTCGACATCCAATTCTTTCACCATTCATCACATTGGATATCTATTTTTAAGTGATTCAATACCATTTCTTCCTTTCTACGTTTATCTTTCCATATGGAATGCTAAATTCATGTGGGATAATATTCACTATTTTCAGGGTATTAACCTATTTCATTGTTTTCTTTCATTTGATCTCAGATTAGTGGTCAACACTAAATAAGGAGTCATCTACCTCTATAAGGTAGGTGGTCTAGTAATTTTCCCTCAAATCACTTTTGTTTTATATCATGGGATATGATACCATGTGCTAGACCTTTCATTCATTTCCTAAAAAATATGAATTACCCTAAATTGATTTGTTATCCATGTTAGAAATGTACCCATACACCCTAATCCTAGTTGGAGGATATCCCATTTGACCAGTGCCACCTCTTTAGGTGAACTTATAGAACACCCCTTGACCTTATAATTGATTATGTGACCAAAACACCTTCTATGTGGTCTTGGATTGACACCTAAATGTAATTAATAAATTGAATTAAATTTAAGTGAATGGTATAGCCATGTCACATGACCCTTATTTACATTGTGGATTATGAAATTGATTATATGAAGTGTAAAATGGTTGGAAACCATCTCTTGGATTATGTTAAATAATGGCTAAAAATATTTATTATACATGATCCTTAGGCATGGAATTATTTATTATACATGATCATCATGCATGTTGTCCCTTATTATACACGATCCTTTGGCATAGAATCCCTTATTATACATAATCCATGGGCATGGTTTCCCTTTTTATACATGATCCCCAGGCATGGAATCCCTTATTATTCAAGATACTAAGTCATGGAGTCAGTCCCTTATTACTCAATGAGACAGATGTGCATGTTGACCATTATTTAAAATATGAGACTCTTTTGATTATGCACAGATGCCTTGGTTACACCTAGGGTCCTATCTAGTATTACATATATATATATATATATATATGATTTTAACTATAATATATATATATACATATATACATATGTATATTCATGGTGACACTTATTCATAGATATTATATCTTAGGCCGAAGTAGGTATAATCATATGGGTACCCTATAGGAACCCGAGCTGACTTGTTTACACCTCCCATTACTGATTTATATTTGTTATGCTGGCACAATGATCATTTTATATAGAATGGTAGGATTATACTTGACATAGTTAGTGGTGGCCTACTAAGTATATCTCACCCCCTGTTCATGCCTTCAATTGGTACCTGAATAGTATAGTGACACTATCCTTTTACACATATCATTACATGATATTAAGAATAAATAAACATAAAATTACAAGCCAATTATAGTAAAGTATAGTGTCTTAGAAGACTAGGTACATAAAACTGAAAACATGGGACTAAATAAAACATTTCTTTATTTAATCTTCATAAATAGCTCATAACTTCCATTGCACTCATACATATGCAAAGGATAACCTAGGGATAAAATGACCAAAGGGATGAGCTAAAAATACTAGTAAGTCAATAAACATAAAAATAAATATCATCACATGGATTAGAAGGTATGACATAAAGATATAAAAAAGCATGGAACATGATTAAATATAAAGAATAATAACATATAAAACATGGGATCATATAGTCATGGAATCATGGTAATGTGTAAGAAACATAAAACATGACTTTAGCATGGGTCAAGGCTCATTTCACATAGAGTATCACGAGTTAAGGCTAACCACTAAGACCATTGCACATGGCAGCATGAGTCAAGGCTAACCACCAAGACCGTTGCACACGATATCTCATGAGACTAAAATTTTCCCAATGAATTGGAGTGATATCTGGGCACACCCATCATAACATATTCATGAATATTTGTGCCACATTAAGGATCATACATAAGGAATAAAACATAAACATAAGGTTTACCCATGGTAAGAATTGGGTATCATAATCATGTCATAAAGCATAATAAATGGTTGTATCATAGAAGTGTATATTAAAGAAAGGAATTAAATAATACATGGACATTAAAAAATGAAATTATACATATATCATGATAATTGATGTCAAACTTATGTTATATCATGTAAAAATAATATTTAATAAACTTTATAATTAAAACATTTTAGTGCGGTTTAAGGAAAATATTAAAGAGATTTTAAAACATAAAAGAGAATAATATTTTATATAAAACCATAAGTGAACCAAGATGGTTTTAATATTAAAAATACTTATTTTATATAAATAATTATGTCTTAAAAACATATTTTTTAGTGCACATGAAAATGGGTAAGAATTTGGGAAGTTCCCTTAAACCGGGCTTGCTTATCAGGAAGAATCGAGTAGGGAACCTTTTAAAAAACATGTATATCCCCAAAAAATAAGGATGATTGGTTCTTGATACATGATTTTGGAACATATAAAAAACATTTAGAATATGTAAATAAGAGTAAAAAATAATTTCATTTGGGTAAAAATAGAGAAACAATAACCCGAATAAATAATGGAGGTTTGGGTAGAATCCCTTCCTTAAGTCTAATGATGTTCTTCACTTGATCTTAATGTATGGGAAAGTAAAATTAGATTCATTAATTAAAAATTAGAGAACCATTTATACATGTATTTTATTTATTATAACTTTATTAATCTCATTTATGGCCTTTTTTATTAGTTATAGAGTTCAATTTCATCATTCGTGAGTGCTCGTTTTCTTAATTTTCATGATCGACTCGGTTATATAATAGTATGAACGTTTATGTAAAATGGAAATAGAAATAAAGAAGTTTAATTATATTATATTAATGAAATTTAATAAGATAAAATGTATATATAATTTATTTGATTATATGGGATGAGGACGAATCATTAGATAAAATTTTAATGATAATCGCTTGGATTAATTTGGCGGGTTTTCGATCACAATGAACTCATTTTGTTTTATAAATTAATATCATGTATAAAAAATGATTCTAGAACATTACATAAGATATAATATATATATTATAATTTTTTTTCAACCATAAAAATGGTCCCATGACCAGACTTGAAGATTATAATAAAAATTGAAAACCTGTCATCCTTGAATGGGATAAATTAACACATCTCGAATAGTGTTTTCATTTTTAGCATAAAAAGGAGGGGGAAGGAGCGATGATGATGAATTATTCCATTAGCATAAAAAATTATAGTATATTTAAATTACTGTAGTTATCATAACATTTGGATGAGGGGAGTTTAGGGGAGAAAATAAAATAAAGGAACTTGAAAAGAAAGTAAAAGAAATGAAAAGAGGAATTTGCCTCTTAAATCTATCCTCCTTGAGAGCCTCCTTATGGAAGAGGTTTGGGTATTTTGATGATACCAATAGCTCCTATAAATGGGATAGGGGATTAGGAAGATATTTTAACAGAATTTGGATAATGAAAAATGCTTGAGAGGTGTGCAGAGAAGAGGTGGTGAGAGGTGGTATTTATAGTGGAGGAATGACTGAAACTTCTTTTTTTTTGATTTTCAAATAAATCACTTTTTGGGTAAGTGTGAACCTACAAACTCACCAGATTCCAAACCCTTCTTCCTATCAAACTCATCACCGGAATTCACACCAGTGTTGTCATGAAATCACCGGGAACTCTTCACGGACCACAAATCAGACAACCATACAACATACCACAAATTCACAAGAACCAACAGAAAACCAAATCATAAACACAATTCATAAAACCTGCTGCAAAAACACCACAACAAGTCCTAGAAAATATGACCACCACCGTGAATCCATCACATAACAATGTCGATCACCCGAAAACAAGATTTAGATCACCAAGACTGCATCACCGGTCGCCGGAATCAGAGCCGAGTGGAGCGCCGTAACAACCATCGCACCAAGAAACCAAGAAAAACACATAGAAGAAAACGAAAAAAACACAAACCAGGCCAGATCTACTGGAAGGGGACCCCTCCGCAAGCCTATGCCTCAAATCCCGGTGCCGCCTTCAAAACCGCACCCAGGGCCAGATCTGCCCATCACACCCGCAGACGACACGAAACGCAACGTCAACCCCCAGACCGCACCATCGACCACCTGGGACCAACATCACGTCACCATAGAGAGCCCTAGCCAGAACAATCGCCGCAGCAAGGATGTTCACCAGATAAGAAGCCGCCGCCACTGGAAGACCCGCGAGCCACGATTGAAATCATAATTAACTTGAAAAATACTGTTTTTAAAATTATAACTGATTTTATAACACTTTGAAAAATTAACAGAGGTCCTATAAAATTATCTTATGATCATTAGACATAAAAATACTAATTTAATAATAAATTTTATGAAAATAATTTTTTATTTAAATTATTAAATTAATCATAAAATTTTAATTAAATATTTATGACTTACAGAAATACCAATACTTAATTAATAATTTTTAAAATATTTATTTACTTATACTATGATATAATTGTACCATGTTGTCACTTATAATATGGATAAATTTTATTTATACTTTCATTGGTGAGGTTACTATTTAATTTTTTGGTTTACTATTTATAAGGTTTATGTTACTATTGCAAAGGTCAAGTTATTATTCCTTTGGTATAGGTTCCTTAACTTCTAGAGATACCTTTTATTTCATTCATTCTTTATTTATAGAGTTTGTATTGTGTTCTATATGTAATATTATGTGATTATAATATAATACATAATTATAAGAAGTGAATTACATTAATAAAACATTGGGTCGTTAGATTCTTACTCCCTTATGAAATTTTTCCCTCAAAATTTCATTTTACATTCTAAGAAGAAAACAAGTGTGGGTACTTCTCCTTCATCGCTTCCTCCAATTCCCATGTTGCCTCTTTGTACTTAGGGTTCGACTATAGTACTTTGACCAGGTTAGTAGTGTTGTTGCATAGAAATTTATCTCTATGATCCAAGACCTTCACTAGCTACTCCTAATAGGAAAGATCATTCTACAACTGTACCACCTCTAAAGTCAGTACATGTGTAGGATCTGGTATGTAATTTCTTAAGAGGGATACTTGGAATACATTGTGTACTTTAGACATGGTAGGTGGAAGTGCTAGTCAATAGGCCATAGCTCCAACACGATCAAGAATTTCAAAGGGGCTAATGTACCTGGGACTTAGCTTTCCTTTATTCCCAAATCTCATGACCTTATTATATAGAAATATGAGAAGGAATACCATGTATCCTACTTAGAACTCAATGTATCATCGACAATTGTCTTCATAGCTCTTTTTTTGACTTTGGTCTTCCTTGATTTGATTCTAAATGGTTTTCTCCTTCTCCACCATTTCTTCGACCATTTCAGGTCCTAGCAGCGTACATTCGTAGACTTCATCCCAACACACCAGAGTTTTTTACCTTTTCCCATAAATGAATTCATATGGTGCCACTCAAATGCTCGAGTAGAAACTATTTTTATAAGAGAATATAACCAGTAGAAGATGTTGGTCCCATCATCCTTAGAAATCCATAGAACACACTATCAACATATCTTCTGGTGTCTATATAGTTCATTCATATTGAACATCAGTTTGAGGATGATAGGTTGTACTAAAGTTTAGCTCAGTGCTTAGAGCATGTTGGAGACTTTTCCATAACTTCGTAGTGAATCTCAGATCTTGATCAGATACAATTGATAGTGGTACTCTATGAAGCCTTACCACCTATTTGATATATATCTATGAAATTTTATCCAATGATAATTCCTCTCAAATTCTGATAAAGTGACATATCTTTGTAAGATGATCCACAATGACCCATATAACATTGTTTCCTATGAATGTCTTTGGAAGTCTAGTGAAAAAGTCTATAGTGATGTTTTCCCATATCCATGTTGGTATGGGTAGTGGTTTCATCATCCCCTTATACTTTTGCCTTTAGAACTTGACTTTTTGACATAATAGGCACTTTGATGTATATTCAGTGATCTCCTTTTTCATATTATCCCATCAAAAGTTCTCCCAGTGATCTCGATACATCTTTATACTCCCTATATGAATAGAGAAGGTTGATATATGTGTGTCATTAAGAATATTTTTTATATATATATTGGATGATACATATAATCATGGACCAAATATTATAACTCCATCCTTATCATTATTGAACTCAAAGGATTTCCCATTTCTGATAGATTCCACCCTTTTCAAAATTTACACATCATTTCTTTGAGCATCCTTTATTTTCTACATGAGGTATGGTTGAACAATAATTTGAGAAAGGATTGATGATATTCCTCCCTTAATTATTACAATGTCTATCCTCATCAAATATAAGAAGATTGGATCCTTATCAATTCTAATCATTGATAAAGATGCAGGATCCTTTCTATTTAGATAATCCACTACCTTATTTGCCTTACTGGGATGGTAGTGGATTGAGTAGGCATAATCCTTGATGAGATCTAACCATATTTGTTTGTTCATATTAATCTCATTTTGTGTGAATATATATTTGAGACTCTTGTGATCAGTATTTATCTCACACTTCTCCCAATAGATATAATGTTGTGCGATTTTCAATGGTAAGATCATAGCTTCCAACTCCAAATCATGTGTGGGATATTTTTTCTAATGAATTTTCAACTACCTTTAGGTGTATGCTATCACTTTATAATTTTCATTAGTACACAACCTAATAATTTCTTTAAAGAATCACTATACACCACAAAGAGTTCTCCACTTTTCAGGAGTGTGAGTATTGGCGCAGTGATAAGACTCTTTTTAATCACCTTAAAAATTTCCTCACATTATTGAGTCTAGAAAAACTTCACTCCCTACTATGTCAACTTAGTAATTGGGTTTGAAAATCATGATAAGTTCTTCAAAAATCATTGGTAATACCCAACTAGACCAAGGAAGCTATGGATCTCCATTATAGATGTTGGCATGGGCCATTCTTTGATTTCCTTTGTCTTGTAAGGGTCCACAGATATCACTTTACTGGTGATAACATTCCCTAAGAATGATACTTCCTCCATATATAACTCACATTTACTGTACTTTGAATATATTTTCTCCCTTATCAAATTCTTTAGCACAGTATTCAAATGATCCTCATGTTCCTCCTTTCTCTTAGATTATATCAAAATACCATCGATAAAGACAACCATAAATTTGTCGACAAGATCTCTAAAGACTCTATTAATTAAATTGATGAAAATTTATAGAGCATTAGTGAGTCCAAAGGGAATCACTATGAACTCATAATTTCCATACCTCATTTGAAAGGAAGTCTTGGGAATATATTCCATCATCACCTTTAATTGGTGATATCCCAACCGAAGGTCCAGCTTAGAGAAATAACTGGCCCCACATAGCTGATCAAACAAGTCATCTATCCTTATCAGGGGATACTTGTTCTTTATCGTTATTTTATTGATTTCGTGATAATAAATGCAGAGGCACATTGATCCTTCCTTCTTCTTGATTAAGAGGACTAGTGCACCCCATGGTGAAGCACTTGGGCATATAAAACCCTTGTTTAGATTATCCTGTAACCACTTCTTTAGATCTTCTAGCTCAATGGTGGCCATTCTATAAGGTGTCCTTGATATAGGTAGAGATCTAGGAATAAGTTCAATTGAGAAATCAACCTCTCGATCAAGATAAAGACCAAGAAATTATTATGGGAATACATCAGTGTAATCCCTCATGATGGGAATGTCTTCGAGCATAATTCTCTCCTTTTTCTCAATCATTTGAGCTAGATATGATTGATCATAAGGCATTAATATCCACACTTGAGTCAATGATTCTAAAGGAGATTCATCCTCCTTACAATTGTAAGGAATTGGAGGATGATTTGGGATGTGAAGAGTGATATCCTTTTCCCGATAGTTGATGTTGTTTTTGTATAAATATATTCAATCCATGCTGAAAATAACATTGAAATCCACCAAATGAAGTATGATGAGATTTTATGGGAGGTTCAGTCCTTAAAAATTAACTAGGGAGGATTTATATACTTTAGATGCAATAATTTCCCCATTTATGATTCTCATAGATAACTCAACCTCCATATTTTTAGGTGGTTCTTGAATAGTTCTAACGAACTTGCAAGATATGAAAGAATGTGTAGAACTCGAATCAAATAGTACATTCACTATTGTTGAATAAATAACTAGAATATCTATCACCACATCATTGTACAAATCCACCTCAGTAGCAGTGATAGCATAAGCCCTTCCTTATTGCCTTGGAGGTTGATGTTGATTCCCTCTGAGAACCATTGGCTTATAGAAATTGTTTTCATAATTCCCATGTTCCTTGTAGTTGAAAAACTGCACTATTGGCTAAGTTTTGATATGAACATTCCTTTCCTATTCCACATTGGTTGAATTATTTATATCCCTGTTATTAGGTAGATGCCCCATTATTCCACATTTGAAGCAATTCCTAGTTCCCCTAGATAGTTCCCAGGATGATTCTTCCCAAAATTTTAACCCGTGGGATGTTCGGTCTTCTTTCCATCATGGGATTTATTTTCTGAACCACCCATATTAGACTTTATTTTCCATTTTTTTCACCGGGCCCATGCGACCATTGAGAGTTTCTAATCTCTATTTCAACCTTGAGGGAACAATGAACAATATCCTCACAACTTTCAAAGTCTCTAAGCACCAGTGATTTTCATATAATTGGATTTAGTCTTCTAAATAAGCAATCCACCTTGGTTTTAGTGTTCAAGAAAAAGCCAGATGCGTATCTTGAAAGCCTTGTAAAGTTTTCTTTATACACCCCGATAGACTCATATTCCTTCTGATTAAGTATGAGGAACTCTATTTCCATCTTGAGATGGGTTTGGGGAAAATATTTATTGAAAAATATTTTCTTGAATTCCTCATAATTCATGGAATCAATTTCCTCCTTGGAATTTATATTTTTGATCAGTTTCCACCACCAACCAGCTTCCCCATCAAAACAATAGACCTCCAACACAAATTTCTCTTCTTCTAAGTGCTGGAGTGTATAGAATATCTTTTCAATAGAGTTAATACATTGTCCTACAAGTAGGGGAATAAAATATCCACTAAACATGGGAGGCCTTTGCTGCATGAATAATTTGATGAAAACTTTCTCTTTCCTTCGTATAGGAGGGTGTTACACATGATTCAAGTTATTATTCATAACTTAAGCCAGTTGAGCAAGTACTTTCACAAAGTTTTGAGCACCGGTTTCCATCATATCTGGAATATCATTAGGGAAATCATCACATTGCTTATCAAATTGATTGTTGGCACAAGTTTTTATAATTATAGCCATTAGCTAAGAAAAATAAAGTAAAATTAGGGGGATTGAATACTTAGATAATAAGCATAAAAAAGAAACATTAAACATAAAGGATAAACTCTTAGAGGAAAAATATTCCCTAACTTGTGATACCTAGGTTTAAATCCAGAATATCCATGATATATTTCCTAGCATATATTCTTAAGGGATTTTATTTTTCTTTTTCCCTTAATAATGATTCTTAATGAGCTCATGAATTTACCAAAGTATATCCCCCAGGAGTGTTAAACAAGGTGCACAGTAAGGCTTATTGTTGTGTACCAAGTTACCCTGAGTCAGACCCGAAATACCTTGTCAGAGTTGTTACTAATAGGTACATCTATGCCAAAACAACACCCACTTTTAGTATCCAAACATGGATTTATTTTATCGATAAACTACTTACTCTATACTTACCAAAATTTAGGCATGTTTTCTTACACTTTGTCTTATCCCTAAGGTTCTTACTAAAGTTTTCAATTCTTAATATCTAAAAATAAATTGACCTGCCTATGATACCAACTATAGCGACCTATTATTTTACGCATATCATTACATGATATTAAGAATAAATAAGCATCAAATTACAAACCAAGGATTGTAAATTCTAGTGTCTTGGAAGACTAGGTACATAAAACCGAAAACATGGGACTAAATAAAACATTTCTTTATTTAATTTTCACGAATATCTCTTAACTTACATTGTTATCATAAATCTATATAGGATAACCTAGGGATAACACGAACAAAGGTATGAGATAAAAATTGCAATAAGGGGATAAACATAAGAATAAAGCATAGCACATGGGTTAGAAGGCATGACATAAAGATATAAAAAAGGCGTGGAACATGATTAAATATAAAGAATCATAACATATAAAACATGGTATAATATAGTCATGGAATCATGGTAATGTGGAAGCAATATAAAACATGAATTTATCATGATTCAAGGCTTGTTTCACATAGAGGATCATGATTCAAGGATAAACACCAAGACTATTGCATATGGTAGCGTGAGTCAAGGCTAACCACCAAGACCATTGCACATGACGTATCATGAGACTAATCTTTACCCAATGAATTGGAGAACTATATAGTAACAAAAATCATAACATATTCATTAATATTTGTTCCAAATTACTGATCACATATAAGTAATCAAACATAAACATAAGGGTTACCCTTGGTAATAATTGGGTATCATAATCATGTCATAAAGCATAATAAATGGATATATCATAGAATTTTCCATGAACGAAAGAAATTAAATCATACATGGAAATTAAAAAATGAAATTAGGCATATATCATGATAAGTTATGTCAAACTGAAGTGATATCAAGTAAAAAGTATATTTAAGAAAATTTAGAATTAAAACATTTTAGTGCGGTTTAAGGAAAATATTAAAGAGATTTTAAAACATAAAAGGAAATAATATTTTATATAAAATCAGAATTGAACTAAGATGGATTTTATAGTAAAAATAGTGATTTTATATAAATAACGGTGGATTAAAAATGTATTTTGGATTTCGCATGAAAATGGGCAAGAATTCAGGAAGTTCCCTTAAATCTGGCTTTCTTATCATGAAGAATTGAGTAGAGAACCTTTTAAAAAAACATGTATATACTAGAAAAGGAAGGATGATTGGTTCTTGATAAATGAGTTTGGAACATATAAACACATTTAGAATATGTACATAATAAGAATATATAATTTAATTTGGGTAAAAAGAATAAAGAATAACCAGAATAAATAATGGAGGTTTGGGTAGAATCCCTTACCTTAAGTCTGATGGTGTTCTTCACTTGATCTTAATGTCCTGGATAATAAAATTAGATTCATTAATTAAAAATTAAATAAAAATTTATATATTTATTTTATTTATTATAACTTTATTAAGTTAATTTATGGCCTTTATGATGAGTTATAGAGTTTAATTTCATTATTCATGAGTTCTCTTTTTCTTAATTTTCATGATCGACTTGGTTATATAAGAGTATGGAAATTCATGTAAAATGGAAATAGAAATCCAAAAGTATAATTATATTTTATTATTTAACTTATAGAAGATAAAATGGTTATATAATTCATTTGATTATATGGGATGAGGATGAATCATTAGATAAGATTTTAATGATAATTTCTTGAATTAATTAGGCGTTTTTTCGACCACAACAAACTCATTTTGTTTTATAAATTAATATCATGTATAAAAAATGATTATGGGAAATTAAATAATATATCATACATATATTATAATTTTTTTAAAACATAAAAATGGTTTCATGACTAGAATTGAATATGATAATAGAAATTGAAAACCCGTCATCCTTGAATGTGATAAATTAACACATCTCGGATAATGTTTTCATTTTTAGTATAAAAGGAGGGGGAAGGAGAGATGATGATGAATTATAACATTATCATAAAAATTTAAAGTATATTTATAGTACTGGAGTTATCATACCATTTTTATTAGGATATTTAAGGAGAGAAAATAAAAGAAAGTAACTTGAAAAGAAAGTAAAATAAATGAAAAGAGGAATTTATCTATTGAATTTATCCTCCTTGAGAGCCTCTTTAGGGAAGAGGTTTTGGTCTTTTTATGAGACCAAGATCTCCTGTACATAAGGCAGGGTCTTGGAAATATATTTTAGTAGAATTTTTACAAGTAAAAAGGCTTGAGAGGTGTTTGGAGAAGAGGTGGTGAGGGGTGGTATTTATAGTGGAGGAGTGGGGTGATTTCTCATTATTTAATTTATTAGTTTATTATTTTTCTCAAGACAAGAAATAATGATGATTATTGAGAATAAATAAAGTAAATATATCATGTTAATTAGAACCAAAGGTTCTTATATCATCCCTACATAATCTGTGACTCCATAATTCATTTTTTTAGCATTTATCGTAAATTATCATATTTTACTATTCACAAAAATTAAAGTATTTCAGAAAAATACAAAAAATTAACCCTAGACATTTTTTTACATTTATAATTATAAAATAAACTCAATTTTATGAAAATAATTTTCTAAATATGATAAATTTAATTTTTATTTAAAATCATAATTTACTTGAAAAATACAGATTTTAAAATTATAACTGCTTTTATAACACTTTGAAAAATCAAAAAAGGTCTCATAAAATTATCTTATAATCATAAGATATAAAAATAATAATTGATGAATACATTTTATGAAAATAAACTTTCATTTAAATTATTAAATTAATCATAAAATTGTAATTAAATATTTTTGACTTACAAAAATACAAACACTTAATTAATGATTTTTAAAATATTTATTTACTTATAATATGATATAATTATACCATATTTTCACTTATAAGATGGATAAATTTTATTTATAATTTCATTTGTGAGGTTACTATTAAATGTTATGGTTTACTATTCATAAGGGTCATTTTACTATTCCAAAGGTCAAGTTACAATTTTTTTGGTATAGGTTACTTAACTTATAGAGATACCTTTTATTTCATTAATTATTCATTTATAAAGTTTTTATTGTGTTCTATATGTAATATTATGTGATTATACTATAAATTATAATTATAAGAATTTAATTCCATTAATAAAACATTGGGTCGTTATAAGTAGACTTAATGGATGCAGTTAGGGACAAATGGAAGCATCTAACTATGGACACCTAATTTTCTGTGCTAGGATAGAGTATGAGAGTAGAGGACCAATCTTATGATCATGATTATATTGGAGATTGATTTTGGGTTTTTGTATATTCTGTATAGCATGTTGTATATGTCCGCTCCTCTATTCCCAATATTCTTATTTTGTATAGAATCATGACATGATCATCATTTTTATATGATACTCATGCCAGTTTATTATTTTATGGATGTTCTATTTTCACTATTTCCTTTATTACTATTTCTATTGATTTATATCTATGTTAAACCATTAATACCCACTCTGATCATAAGGGTATAGTCTCCCCACCGTACCATCATAACCCTTTCCTACTAGTCGACAACCTCTGGCATATGGGGAGGCACACTTGAGGCCCTGTGGCTAATCAAGTTCGGTTACTTATGTGTGAACTGGGTCCATGACACTAAAAAGTGGTATCAGAGCCTTCTTTTAGTTTTATATTATTTCTTAGGGTTAGTATATAGGAGATTAGGAATGTTTTAGATTTTGGTAATGCACTTGTTCCTGGGAGTATCCAATCCACATATAGGGAAAATCCAAATTACTTGAGATGGGACCTATTGTTCTGGATTATTCTTATTATAGTTGTTTTGATTTCACCATTGGATGATGCACATGATTTATGGAATTCATTATTATTATTGATTATCTTTTACCCTTGTCCCGATATGGAAATTAATTGTTTTCTCATGCATCATAATAGGAACTTGAGGATTCACATGTCATGCATATGCCATGCCATATTTATTTATTGCGTGCATTTCCTGCAACATTTTGTAAGTTCCATGATTTCTATATCTGCTATCAGACTAATGTTTTTGTAGGGTGGATGAGATAAATAATTGGTCAATTAAAGTTTATGCATCAACTTAAATGGTTTTTTCCCATATAGCTTGATGGAGACACCTTAAATAACCAATTATGGAAACTTTTATCCATGGACCATTGGTAACAAGGGATTAAAAGTTAATAGTTGTAATTAAATGAATTCCAATTGAAATTTAGAGAGTGTTTATACTTCCGTGAACTAGGATTGGTGATCCATGTAATCACACCATCACAAGGGACTGGTTTTAGTTGCATGTAATACTAATTGAAACTTATAAAGCATTGGGCCCTAGTACTTAGGAATGGTAGACACATATTATTAGACCAGAATATATATATATATAACTAATAAATTGTAATTACCTGATGAACTAGTTACCATTAAATGAGAATTCCAATTGAAAATTAAAGGGTGTTTACCTCTAAAACATGAAATTGACACTCCATATACTGGAACCTATATTATGATATATAATACCTTGACCCAAACCTGACCTAAATAGTGGGAAGTAGGGAGTGTCTCTTGTAACCTTTTTGATATTTGGTGTCACCTAGACTTAGGTTTAGGAGCAGGAATATGGGGTTTGACTTTTATATAGGAAGGGTATATACCTGTCCTATTTATATATCTATGATATTTCTATTATTAATTTTTCTATGAGGTATGTGTTTGGAAATTTTAGAAATATAAAACCACAACAACCTTGGTTTAAACAACAGTAAGGTGGTGATGACGACACTCTTAAAGTGGTGGGACCTAATCTGCTAGTAGTTCCACCTGTGGAACCTCCTTTTATGTGTCTATTTATACCTGAGATATTCACCGATGCTATTTTATGAGAGATATTCCTATATTTTATGGAGTCTATGCAAGGAGTTTTGTGATATTACCCTATTATAGTAGTGTTGATGTGAGAATTCCAATAGCATCATCCATCTAATTTATAAGGTTATGGTGGCCCCCTGGCTACTGATTCAGGGCTTGAGAACATTCTATCTATTTTCAAGCATCTGGAGATGCCTCCAGAGAGGAGGGAGAATATTCCAACCTATATTCGGTGTGATTTTTCTAAGAGATGGTAAGACATGATCACCTAGGCTAATCATCATTAGGGTATGGTCTGGGCGGGATTTTAGATAGTCTTATATGAATATTTCTTCCCTCAGACACTTAGTGCGAACCGAGATAGAGAGATTATGAATTTTTAGTAGGGTAATATGTCTATTATAGACTATTATTCTCAATTCACGGAGATCCAACACTTTTCACTGACTCTTAATGGTGATTAGATGGAAATAGTGATATGATTTGAGGATGGTCTTGCGTAAACCATCTGATCACAGGTGAATGTCTTTTGACAGATCATTATTTCTAAGATAGTGAACCAAAATCTCATCACTGAGAAGAATCTGAGGGAATATGATGGTGTGGGCCAGGGTATTCTGGTACTGAGATAGGAATGGGGTTCATAAAGTGGTTGAAAGTTTCACATCGAGTCTATATGTGGGAACAATGGTAGTCAGATGGATCTCACTTATAGTTACATGGTGTGTCACCAGTTTGGGATGCCTCGATATAATAATCCATAGTTCCCCAAAGACGCTATTGTGTTCCAAGTCTGTGGTAGGACGAGGAATCTTTAACATTTTTGAAGGACCTTACCATCTATGCCCAGTGGGAGAGGATCCGTACTAGCTAAACCTTTCAGTACAAGATCAATAACTTTTTTCTAGGTATGTATCTAGAGTACTACTGGCTATTCAGGTCAAGGTGGTGGTTGTGGCTAAGGGATCCAGACACAGGGCTTACAATTTGTTCATTTAATTTGGTCTAATGAATGCACCAGGAGTTTTCATGGCCCTGATGAATTGGGGTTTCAACTCGTATTTAGATTCTTTTGTAGTAATTTTCATGGATGAAATCTTGGTGCAATTAATGACTTGACATGATCATTCCAAACACCTTTATATTTTTTGATCTTATCAAGAGAGCATATATTGTATGAAAATCTCACCAAATTTCATTATTGAATGGATAATTTTCACTTCCTGGGTCACATCATATTTGAGGCAATAGTGTCTATTAACCCATAGAAGGTGAGATTCACGGTCTATTGGGAGAAACCCAAGAATATCTTTGACATAAAGAGTTTATTGGGGATAACTGGATATTTGAGGCATTTTATTTTGGATTTATCATGCCTTGAAACACCATTCAAAGGCTCTAACAAGAAAGGTTTCAAGTTTACATGGTCTGAATAATGTGAGAGAGCCTTTTAGTATTTTAAAGAAAGGATTAGACAACACTGATCCAAATTTTACCTGATCCTAATAGTGTCTATACAGTTTAATATGGTGCATAAAATATTGAGATGGGAGCCATTTCCTATGTACAGAGATTGAGTCATGGTGTGCGAATACCACTAACTAAGGGAACATGAGAATAATTACCTGACATGTGATCTAGAATTAGCAGCTATAGTCCATGCCTTGTATTTCTAGAGGTATTATCTATTGAGTGAGTGATTCTTTCATGAACCAGGCTAGGTCTCCATCCGACTCAGCACCCGACCTGGTCCATGACATGGACCGAGGAGCACTCCCGATCCCCATGAGTTGGAACAAGTGACTGGGTATCAAAAATAATACATGGGAATGATTTACCTAAAATAGTAAACAAAAAACAGCTGACAAGATAAATAAACTAAAATTGAAAACAAAAAACCAAACAGGACCTTAACAAATTTCATATTTAAAGGTATATAACTTGAACCGACATCCAAAAAGAAGTGACAGTAAGGAAAACTAAAACTCTAACTCAAACCTCCAAGTAACAAGAGAGGCCACATCCCCAGGCCACCAACACCAACACCAACCTGCACGAGAAGACCACCAGAAAACTGAACCACCATCACTAAGAATGATGCCTCAACTTGGAATACACAAAGAATAAGGTCTACATAAACCGAAAGGTGTATGTAGGGTGTGAGACAAAATCCTAGTAGGATACCACCCAATAAAAAGGTTCCATGCCCCAACATATAAGAGATAATTTAATATGCTTATTCAAAAGATTCTTTTAAAAATATTTTTAAGGAAAAAATTTACAAGATGAAAGTAAAAAAGGAAAATAATGTTTGAATAAAAACCATTTCACAAATACTACTTTAAAGTGGATGAGAAAATACATAAATAACATGCACAAACTCAAGTGGTCCTTTGTATACTAATGGAAGGCACCATGTCATGAATAGTAGAACACTCTGGGTAAATCCCCTAAGGTAGCTAGTATGTGTGGGATGCTAGAGACATCATACCTTGGGGAAATCGTGGCATAGGAACCAAAATAATCTACATTCTCATGCACGAGCCACTAGTAGGGAAACAAAACCATAACCTAGTGGTATCCAATCATTACAAAAGTTTAGTTAGTGTTGTAACGTCAATACTTCTAGATGAAATTGGGACGAACCACTTACGTGTCATCTAGCGTACCAGTCCTAATCCTCCCACCTAAGTACCTAGGGTTTTCCCTTGTGCTCAATCAGGTTCCACATTCACGTAATATATCACTTTCAAATATCACAATCCAAACAATACATTACACACAAAATCCACTACTTTCATACCCAAACACCATTAAAAAAACACATGCACACCAAAACCATTTCACACCATAATTCTCACTACTTGCATGAACTTAAAAATTATTTAAAAAATTTAAAGAACATTTTTAAATAGCACAATAAGGGTTTGCACATGAAAAATGCCCAGTCTCACATAAAAGAGTTCCTTTAAAAACTTAACGCACATTTAATCCTATCAAATACAACTCCCACACTCCACATATAATTTAATAAATACTGTTAAACAATTTATGAAACACTTAAAATTAGAAAGCAAAGTTTTACAAAAGAATGAGACACCTGATTTCATATAAAAACGCCACTTTAAAACCAAAAGTACAACATATTTATATCAAAACATGCTTTCCATTGTTCAAATAATTTACAATTCAGATTCATGGGTGTAAAACACACTTAAATTTCCAAGGAAACATATTTTTAAAAAAAGAATTTATTTCTAACACATTCGCATCTTATGAGTTTTTGAAAATATGACTCTCACTGCTTGCAAAAAATTTAAAAAAAAATATGTTTCAGATATTCTACACATTTTGTCAAACGCTAGGCATGATACAAAGTGGAAAATGTGAAACACACATATGGGACATAACCCATTTTCCTTATAAATTCACTTTTCAATACAAGAACACTTTGAATATTTTCTAGAAACACAATTTGCACTTTCCAAAAAAGGCATAAAACTCCTTACAAAAAGAAACTCAATATAACACAGACACAATATAACCAATTTCTTTACTAAAATACATTTCAAACACAAAGGCATTATAACCACTTCAAAAACACAATTTTCATCATGTAATCAAAGTATGGAACGTGCAAAAATTAATTTAACAAACAAATTAAATTATCAATAGGTGATAAATCATGGACCTACCAGCGTGTAGAAACCCTCAAAATTGGTTCGAATTTCATTTGCATGCCAAACACACCATAAGTGAATCCTAAGGAAGGAAATAAATAACCAAAATGACAATATTAAACAATAATCAGCCCTAAATCTAATACCCTACCTGCTAAAAAACTAAAACCCCCAAATAGCACGGATCAAAACACTAAGAAAGTGGGGAAAGGGGATGACTGGAGGAGAGCCACATGCAGAAGGGATCGGGAACGCTGGACGGCAGGAGGGGGGGTCACGAGTCCAGTCTACAGGAGGAGAGGAGCGACGACGCGAGCGGGCTGGTCGTTTCGTCAGGGCGACGATGTGAGCGGTTGGTCGAGAGGTCAGGTGGTCCTGCATGGGAGAGGTGCAAGGCGTCGACTAGGAGTAAGGTGGTTGTGCGAGCGGCTGGCCAGGAGGTTAAGGCCGTCTAGCATGGGAGAGGTGCAGCACAACGATGGGTGTCCAGGGAAGAGGTGGGGTGCGACGCGATGGGGTAGGCCGGGAGGTCGGGGTGTGGTGCGACAGAACCAGGGGTTCTAGGGGGAAAAGCTGAGTGAGGGAGAGGAAGGAAAGAGAGAGGGGTGTGGAGGTGTTGTTGCGTGATGCAGAAGGAGACCTTGGGAAGGGGGGGAGCACTGGATAACCTTAACCCAAATAGAAAAATAATAATAAAACTAATAATAAAACTAAAAATAAAACTAAAAAAATAAAACTAATAATAATATTATTATTAATAATAACAGTATTCTTAAACTAAAACCTTAACAATAATAATAAAAATAAAAATAACAGCAAAATAAAAGTTATATCCTTAAAATGATAATGTTTTTAATTAAAATGTTAACAATTTTAATGATAACAATTAATGATGATGATAATAATAATTTATGGTGATGATAATAATGTCATTAATGATATTAATAAAAGTGGCAACAAACTAACATAACATTAACAATAATAATAAGTATTAAAATATTAATAACAACTTAATAAATTTTATATTATTAATAATAATAATAATAATAATAATAATAATCTCAAACAATATTGTTATAATTATTATCATTAAAAAAATTTCTTAAATTTTATTAAACTTATTATTTGAATTTTATTTCCATTTTATTACTTATCATCATTTTATTATTCCTTTATGTTTTAATTTATTTTGAAAACCAGGAAGGCCGCGTGGTCTCAGAACCATGCCCTGCCCGTGCACCCGATGACGCTAAACCCAAGACGTGTATTTTTTCTCAACAAGACTCAAACATTTTAAGCATTGGCTCACCCAAAACCCAACAAAAAAAAGTCGGGCTAGAAAATAATGAAATAAAATAAATAGAAAAAGTTAGGAAGTGAAAATTATCCCCACCATAAAGATTTCTGTCCCCAAAAATCTACAACTAAGGTTGAGACTCAAAGTACAAAAAAAACCCCCTTAAGGTTCAAAGAGGATCCCTACAAAAAAATCAGAAAGGGGTAAACACACTGGGCTTTGAGAAAGTGACTTAAATGAAAACCTCAAGAAACCTATAAAAAAACTTTATGCTATGTTTCAACCTTCCCAAAAATCTAGAACACCTACAGTTGATTGATCAAGGAAATCAACTCTTGCACCCACAGAAACCAACTTCACAAGCCGAAACACCTCAAGCACCATTGAACGAAAACTACATTATTTGTTTGTAAGGAACAAACAAAACCAAATCATATCCAAAGAACAATATTATCACTTACCACCAAGCCATATTTTGGAATAGAACAAAAAAGGACAACATGGGGAAAGCCTGAAGGAGCTCCCCACCATTAGAAACTTACTGAAGCCTAAAACGAAACTGGAAAACTGACATGAGGAGGCCCGATTGGACTCCCCAACATTAGGAAAAAGGTTAGAACCAATTCATTCCATAGACATTTGTGTGAGAACCATTGTGTATCTCCCCACCATTAAAATTTATAGAAGATACAAAACTTTGAAAATTTCCCGGCGGTGACCAAACACCCCACAACAAGGGGTGGGGAGGGAAAGGCCCAACTACTAGGGCGTCAAAACCACAAACCAAGAAAAACCGGCATCTCAACATCCCTGGATGAACACTATTCAAATTTGAGACTGATTTACCCAACATACCCCATAAGGACCACTAAATTGATTACATTTGGTGGGGAGAAACCCTCAGGAATTTACTGTAATGAGGCAACCACACCACCTCATAGCCACGGGAAACCTCACGCACCAAAACGGGTCGTTCAGAACAGAACAACCATATAAAACAATTTAAACTGATTTTACTTTCAACATCGATTATAGAAATAAATTTAGGGTCCCAGACACTACTGGGGTTCCTGACCAAGCACTAGCTTCACTCTGAGGCCTATGGCTGGAGCCCTGATGTTTGAAGCATCTCTTGCCTCATAGTCAGGCATTGAAAAATCCCAAACAGAGCTTCTGCTTTTGGTGCTACATGCAACCACACCGCAATTGAGACAACACCAACAAACACAACACACCATGATATCCCACTACTCTCTCATGGTACATCCACCAAAATAGGGGTTTAGATGATGCACATGAATCACCTCTTAAAATTAACCAAGAAACTTAAGAAGGAAAGACACACGAAAAACACCCCCCTTTGAACAAAAAAAATTAGAACTCCCTAAGAGCAGGACACACTCCTATGAAAACATGGATTCTTAGAGGGTTTCATGAAATTCAACTTTTCACTTCGAAGAGAAATCGCACTACAAGACATCACCAAACCTGACCATTACAGATGATGACAACACTACAATACTTTCAAGACATCAGTAAGCACCGATAACTTTGAACCACCTTCAACCTTCCCTGTTGGAATTACTTTCACCGCTTCTAGGGGGAACTTCAGACACAACAATGTCAAAATTCATACCCAATGACTCAGACAACTCAAAGAGAACAAAACTCCCTTCAACTGCCCTCACATTTTTCATCCCACTGCGAGAGGATCTTCTAAACCAAAAATAAAAAGGGATAGACATAACACTATCACTCAAAAGGGAGAGTCCTTACTTTAATAAATTAGAGGGTTTTCCAAAAATTATTTACCTATGTTCGCACTTCAATTGTATGTTAATGATTTATGGGGGCGTGCACTAGGAAATAAATAGAACCATGGACCCAATCAAACTGGTCCAATGGCCAATACATATCACAAGAGAACACTAAATGTGCAGGGGGAACCACTGCAAGGGCTTCCTGATGTACTTTTCAAAAGAAACCACTAACCACACACTTTCACACAAACTTACCAATAAGAATTCAAACTCAAGACACAAATCATCCCAAAAGGATTCTTGGCTCAAAACAACTCATATCTAACATTTCCAAAAACACAAGGACATACCACACAATCACCAGTTATAAAAACAACAAATTTTCACTCAACGATTTTTTTAAAAATAAACAAAGATAATAGGTTATACAAACACCAATGGTGTCCCATGGGACTCACACATGCATGTTCTTGTGCTGTACTGGCACCAAACTCATGTCCATCTAGACACTCATCCACTCGTACCATTAACCATTTCTCTTTCCATATATACCCATGCATGTGGTTTCATATGAGAGAACCAAGGATCAAAACCAGACCCTTCCATTTAAAAAAAAATTAAACCCACATTTTTCAAACCTTAAAAATAGTTTTATTTTTAAAGAGATTCATTCCAAAAAAATTTCCAAGACCAAATTATTTTTACTTGAAAACCAGATTTCCACGAATCCAAAACAAAGAGACGAGGAACAATGAAAAAGGAAACTAGTGTTAGCGGGTGACTGAGACATATGGTTGGCGGACATATGCCAATCACACCACCACTATGGAGATTATTCTAGGACAACTTCCCCAACTCCATAGGGCTTTCCAGACCCTGTGAGCTCATTGGGACCACTGAACCCACTCCCTTTTCATTTCCCCTAGACAATATTGACCATAAGGACCAAATACACAGACAAACCCCAACTTACCTTTGTAACTCGAGTTCCACCATGAGGTGTGCTAGCAAGGAATCTTACTAATATCTAGGATGTCGAGTCCTAACAACCTTAACTCTATTCTACCATGACTCTTCCTAAAGGAATACTACCCAAGAGAGAAAACCTCCCTCTGATACCATTTTTTCACAAACTAGGATGGGTTGTCATCCGACCTAGTGCCCGAATTAGTCCACGACATGGCCTGAGGGGCATTCCTGATCCCCATGGGCTAGTACAAGTGCCTGAGTATCAAAAATAAAAAATGGGAACAACTTACCGAAAATAGTAAACACAAAACAACTGACAATTTAAATAAACTAAAACTGAAAATAGACAACCAAAAAGGACCTTAACGCATTTCATATTTAAAGGTCTATAACTTGAACCAACATCCAAAAAGAAATGAAAACAAGGAAAACTAAAACTCTAACTCAAACCACCAAGCAATAAGATAGGACACATCCCCAGGCCACCAACACCAACCTGCATGACAAGACTACCACCAACAACCTGGACCACCATCACTAAGCATGATGCCACAAACTGGAATACACAAAGAACAAGGCCTACATACACCCAAAGGTGTATGGAGGGTGTGATCCAAAATCTCAGTAGGATACCACCCAATAAAAAGGTTCCATGCCACAACATCTAATAGATAATTTAATATGCTTATTCATAACATGCTTTTAAAAATATTGTTAAGGAAAAAATTTACAAGATGAAAGTAAAAAAGGAAAAATGATGTTTGAAGAAAATACATTTCACAAATACTACTTTAAAGTGGATGAGAAAATAAATAGAGAACAATAACATACTCAAGTGTTCCTCTGTATACTGACAGAAGGCACCACATCATGAATAGTAGAGCACTGTGGGTAAATCCCATAAGGTAGCAAGTATGAATGGGATGCTAGAGATATCGTACCTCAGTGTGAACATGGAATAGGAACCACAATAATCTACGTTATCGTGCATGAGACACTATTAGGGAAACAATACCATAACCTAGTGGTCTCTAATCATCAAAAAAGTTTAGTTATTGTTGTAACGTCAATCCTTCAAGACGAAATAGGGAAGAACCACTTACGTGTCATCTAGTGTACTAGTCCTAATCCACCCACCTAAGAACCCAAGGTTTTCCCTTGTGCTCAATCATGTTCCACATTCACATAATACATCACTTTCATATATCACAAACCAAACAAGACATTACACAAAAAATCCACTACTTGCATACCTGAACACCATTTAAAAAAACACATGCACACCAAAACCATTTCACACCATAATTAGAACCACTTTCATGAACTTATAAATTATTTTAACAATTTAAAGAACATTTTTAAATAGGACAACAAGGTTTTTCACATGAAAAATTCCTAGTATCACATATAAGAGTTCCTTTAAAAACTTAACACACATGTAATCCTATCAAATACAACTCCCACACTCCACATATAATTTAATAAATAGAGTTATACAATTTATGAAACACTTAAAATTAGCAAGCAAAGGCTTAAAAAATAAAGACACACCTGATTTCATATAAAAACACCACTTTAAAACCAAAAGTATAGAATATTCATATCAAAAAATGCTTTCTATTGTTTAAATAATTTACAATTCAGTTTCATGGGTGTAAAACACATTTAACTTTCCAAAGAAACACAATTTAAAAAAAAGAGTTTATTTCTGACACATTCGCATCTTATGAGTTTTTGAAAATATGACTTGCACTGCTTTCAAAAATTAAAAAAAATATGTTTTAGATATTATACACATTTTATCAAACACTAGGCATGAAACAAAGTGTCACATGTGAACCACACACATGGGACATAAACCATTTTCCTTAGAAATTCACTTTTCAATACAAGAACACTTTGAATCTTTTCCAAAAACACAATTTTCACTTTCCAAAAAAGGCATAAAACTCCTTACAAAAAGAAACTAAATATAACACACACAAAATATAACCAATTTCTTTACTAAAATCCATTTTGAACAAAAAGGCATAAAAACCACTTCAAAAACACAATTCACATCACGCAATAAAAGTATGGAACGTGAAAAAATTAATTTAACAAACAAATTAAATTATCAATAGGTGATAAGGCATGGAATCACCTACCGGTGTGTAGAAACCCTCCAAATTGGTGTGAATTTCATTTTCCTACCAAACACACCACAAGCGAATCCTAAGGAAGGAAATAAATAACCAAAATGATAAGATTAAACAAGAATCACCCCTAAATCTAATACCATACCTGCTGAAAAACTAAAAACCCCAAATAGCACGGATCAACACACTAAGAAAGGGGTAAATGGGATGACTGGAGTAGAGCCACACGCGAAAGGGATCAGGAATGTTGGCTGGGAGGAGGGGGGGTGCGTCGCGAGTCCGGTCTGCTGGAGGAGAGGAGCAACGACGCGAGTGGGATGGTCAGGTGGTCGGGGAGACGGTGTGAGCGGTTGACTGAGAGGTCGGGTGGTCAAGCATAGGAGAGGTTCAAGGCATCAGCTGGGAGGAAGGCGTTTGTGTGAGCGGTTGGACAGGAGGGTAAGGCGGTCCGGCATGGGGGAGGTGCAATGTAACAGTGACTGTCCGGGGAAGAGGTGGGGTGAGACGCGACGGGGATGGCCGGGAGGTCGGGGAACAGTGTGATAGAACCAGGGGTTCCAGGGTGAAAAGTTGAGTGAGGGAGAGGAAGGAAAGAGAGAGGGGTGTGGCGGTGTTGTTGCGCGATGCAGAACGAGACCCTGGGAGGGGGGGGGTGCTGGAAAACCTTAACCCGAAGAGAAAAACAAAACTAAAAATAAAATTAAAAAAAATAAAACTAATAATAATAATAATAATAATAATAGTATTATTATTAAACTAAAACATTAACAATATTAATAAAAATAATAATTATAATAACAATAATAGCATAATAAAAGTTATATCCTTAAAATGATAATGTTGTTAATTAAAATGCTAACAATTTTAATGATAATAATTAATGATGATGATAATAATAATTTATGGTGAAAATAATAATGTCATTAATGATATTAATAAAAGTGGTAACAACCTAACATAACATTAACAATAATAATAAGTATTAAAATATTAATAAAAAATTAATAAATTGTATATTCTTAATAAAATTAATAATAGTAGTAGTAGTAATCTCAAACAATATTCTTATTATTATTATCATTAAAACAATTTCTTAAATTTTATTAAACTTATTATTTTCATTTTATTTCCATTTTATTACTTATCATCATTTTATTATTCATTTATGTTTTAATTTTTTTTGAAAACTAGGCAGGTCGCGCTGTCACAGAACCATTCCTTTCCCATGCACCTGATGACGCTAAACCCAAAAGGTGTATTTTTTCTCAACAAGACTCAAAAATTTTAAGCATTGGATCACCCAAAACCAAACGAAAAATTTTTTGCCCAGAAAATAATGAAATAAAATAAATTGAAAAATTTAGGAAGTGAAAATTCTCCCCACCATAAATCTTTCCATCCCAGAGATCCACAACTAAGGTTGAGACTCAAAGTAGAAAACAAAATCCCCTTAAGGTTCAAAGAGGATCCCTAAGAAAAAAATAAGAAAGGGAAAAACACACCATTCTTAGAGAAAGTGACTTAAATGGAAACCTCAAGAAAACTATAAAAAGAATTTTTGCTAAGTGTCACCCACCCCAAAGATCTAGAACACCTATAGTTGATTGATCAAGGAAAGGAACTCTCACACCCATAAAAACTAACTTCAAAATCCGAAACACCTCAAGCACCATTGGACGAAAACTATTTTGTTTGTTTGGAAGGAACAAACAAGGCCAAATCATATCCAAATAACACTCTTCTCAATTACCACCAAGACATATTTTGGAATAGAACCAAAAAGGCCAACATGGAGAAATCCCAAAGGGGATCCCCACCATTAGAAACTTACTGACGCCGAAGACGAAACTGGAAAACTGGCATGAGGAGGCCCGAGTGGACTCCCCACCATTATAAAAAAGGCCTGCACCAATTGATTCCAGAGACATTTGTGTGAGACCCATCATGGATCTCCCCACCATTAGAACTGATAGAAGATACAAAACTTTTAAAATTTCCTGGCGGTGACCAAACACCCCACCACAAGGGGTGGGTTGGGCAGGGCCCAACTACTGAGGCGTCAAAACCACAAACCAAGACAAACCGTCATCTTCACATACCTAGATGAGAACTATTCAAACTTGATACTGATTTACCCAACAGACCCCATAAGGACCACTAAAAGCGATTATATTCGATGGGGAGAAACCCCCTGGACTTTAATGTAATGAGGCGACCACACCTCCACATAGCCATAGGAAACCTCACACACCCAAATGGATTATTCGGAACAGAATAACCATATAAAACAATTTAAACAAATTTTACTTTCAACACCGATGATTGAAATAAAGTTAGGGTCCCATAAAATCTTGGGGTTCCTGACCACGCACTAGCTTCACTCTGAGGCCTATGGCTGGAGCCTTGATGTTTGAAGCATCTTCTGCCTCACAGTCTAGCATTGAAAACTTCTAAATGGATCTTCTGCTTTTGGTGCTACACACAACCACACCGCAACTGAAACAAAACCAATAAACACAACACACCACGACATCTCACTACTTGATTGCGGTATATCCACCAAAATAGGGGTTTAGATGATGAAAATGAATCACCTCTTCACCTTATCCTAGAAACTTAATAAGGAAAGACGCACAAAAAACACTCCCCTTTGAACAAACAAATTAGAACTCCCAAAGAGCAGGGCACAATTCTATGAAAACAGGGATTCTTGGAGGGTTACATGAAATCCACCTTTTTACTTCAAAGAGAACTCACACTGCAAGACATCACCAAACATGACCATTGTGGTTGATGAAAGCACTACAATCTTTTCAAGACATTAGTAAGAACCGATAAATTTGAACCGCCTTCAACCTTCCCCATTGGAATTCCTTTCCCCGCTTCTAGGGGGACCTTCAAACGCAACAGTGTCAAACTTCATACCCGATGACTTAGATAACTCAAAGAGATCAAAACTCCCTTCAACTCCCCTCGCTTTTGTCTTCCCACCGTGAGAGGATCTTCTTAACCTAAAAGGAAAAGGGATAGAAATAGCATTGTCACTCAAAAGGAAGAGTCCTTACTTTGAAAAATTGGAGGGTTGTCCAACAATGATTTACCTGTGGTCGTACTTCAATCACATGTTAATGCTTTATGGAGGTGTGCACTAGTAAATAAAGATAACCATGGACCCAATCAAACTGGTCCAATGGCCAAGACATATCACAAGCGAACACTAAATGTGCATGGAGAACCACTGCAAGGGCTTCTCAAAGCAATTTTCAAAAGATACCACTAACCACACACTTTCACACCAACTTACCAATAAGAATTCAAACTCAAGACAAAAATCAGCCAAAAATGATTCTTAGCTCGAAACGCCTCACATACAACATTTCAAAAACACAAGGACACACCACATAATCACCAGTTATAAAAACAACAATTTTTCATTTAATGATTTTTTTTAAAATAAACGAAGCTAGTGGGTTATACAAACACCAATGGTGTCCCATGGGAATCACACATGCATGTTCCTATGACACACCAGCACCCACCTCATGTCCATCCAGGCACTCATCTGCTCATACCATTAACCATTTCTCTTTCTGTATATACCCATGCATGTGGTTTCCCATGAGAGCACCATGGATCAAAACCAGACCCTTCCATTTTTCAAAAAAAAACATCCAACACACACTTTTCAAACATTACACAACATTTTATTTTTAAAGCACATCATTACAAAAAAAATTACAAGACCAAATTTTTTTACTTAAAAACCATATTTCCACGAATACAAAACAAAGAGATGAGGAACAATGCAAAAGGAAAATAGTGTCAGTGGGTGACTGGGACATATGGTTGGTGGTCATATTCCAATCACACCACCACCACAGAGAGTATTCTAGGATAGCATCCCCAGCTCTACATGGCTTGACAAACCTTGTGAGATCACTAGGACCACTAACCCCACTCCATTTTCATTTCCCCTAGACAAGATTAACCATAAGGACCAAAGACACAGACAAACCTCAACTTACCCTGGTAACTCAAGTTCTGCCATGAGGTGTTCTAGCTTGGAATATTACTCATAGACAGGATGTCAAGTCCTGACAAACTTAACTTCTGTCTACCATGACTCTTCCTAAAGGAACACTACCCAAGAGACAAAACCTCCCTCTGATACCATTTTGTCACAAACTAGGCTGGGTCGCTATCCGACCCAATTCCTGACCCAATCCGTGACATGGCCTAAGGGGAGTTCCTAATCCCCATCGGTTGGCACAAGTTCCTGGGTATAAAAAATAACACATGGGAACAATTTACCCAAAATATTAAACGCAAAACAACTGACAAGATAAATAAACTAATACTGAAAATAGAAAACCAAACAGGACCTTAACGCATTTCAGATTTAAAGGTCTATAACTTGAACCAACATACAAAAAGAAACAACAATAAGGAAAACTAAAACTCTAACTCAAACCTCCAAGCAATAAGAGAGGCCACATCCCTAGGCCACCAACACCAACCTGTAAGAGAAGACCACCAGAAACCTGAACCACCATCACTAAGCATGATGCCTCAACCTGGAATAAACAAAGAACAAGGTCTACATATACCCAAAGGTGGATGTATGGTGTGAGCCAAAAGCCGAGTAGGATACCACCCAATAAAAAGGTTCCATGCCACAACATCTACGAGATAATTTAATATGCTTATTCAAAACATTATTTTAAAAATATTGTTAAGGAAAAAATTTACAAGATGAAAGTAAAAAAGGAAAAGAATGTTTGAAGAAAAACCATTTCACAAATACTACATTAAAGTGGATGAGAAAATACATAAATAACACATACATACTCAAGTAGTCCTCTATATACCGACGAAAGGCACCACATCATGAATAGTATAACACTGTGGGTAAATCCCCTAAGGTATCTAGTATGTGTGGGATGCTAGAGACATCATACCTCAATGTAAACGTTGCATAGGAACCACAATAATCTACGTTCTCATGCATGAGCCACTAGTAGGGAAACACATCCATAACCTTGTGGTCTCCAATCATCAAAAAAGTTTAGTTAGTATTGTAACGTCAATCCTGCTAGATGAAACTGGGAGGAACCACGTACGTGTCATCTAGCGTACTAGTCCTAATCTTCCCACCTAAGTAACTAGGGTTTTCCCTTGGGCTCAATCAGGTTCCACATTCACATAATATATCACTTTCAGATATCAGAAACCAAACAAGACATTACACACAAAATCCACTACTTGAATACCCAAACACCATTTAAAAAAACACATGCACACCAAAACCATTTCACACCATAATTATCACCACTTTCATGACCTGATAAATTATTTAAACAATTTAAAGAACATTTCTAAATATAAAAACAAGGGTTTTCACAGAAAAAATGTCCTGTTTCACATATAAGAGTTCCTTTAAAAACTTAACTCACATGTAATCCTATCAAATACAACTCCCACACTCCACATATAATTTAAAAAATACAGTTAAACAATTTATGAAACACTTAAAATTAGCAAGAAAAGGTTTACACATTAAATACACACCCAATTTTATATAAAAAATCCACTTTAAAACCAAAAGTATATCATATGCATATCAAAACATGCTTTCCATTGTTCAAATAATTTCCAATTCAGTTTTATGGGTGTAAAACATGCTTAACATGCCAAGGAAACACAATTTAAAAAAATACCTTATTTCTAGCACATTCACATCTTATGAGTTTTTGAAAACATGACTCGCACTGCTTGAAAAAATTAAGAAAAATATGTTTCACATCTTATACACATTTTATCAAACACTAGGCATGAAACAAAGTGGCACATGTGAAACACACACATGGGACATAACCCATTTTCCTTATAAATTCACTTTTCAATACAAGAACACTTTGAATATTTTCCAAAAATACAATTTTCACTTTCCAAATAAGGAATAAAACTTATTCTAAAAATAAACTCATTATAACACGCAAAAAATATAACCAATTTCTTCACTAAAATCCATTTTGAACACAAAGGCATAATATCCACTTCAAAAACACAATTCGCATCATGAAATCAAAGTATGGAATGTGAAAAAATTAATTTAACAAACAAATTAAATTATCAATAGGTGTTAAGGCATGAAATCACCTACCGGTGTGTAGCAACCCTAAAAATTAGTGCAAATTTCATTTTTGCTCCAAATGCACCACAAACAAATCCTAATGAAGGAAAGAAATAACCAAAATGACAAGATTAAACAAGAATCACCCCTAAATCTAATACTCTGCCTGCTAAAAAACTAAAACCCCAAAATAGAATGGATCAACACATTAATAAATGGGGAAATGGGATTACCATAGGAGATACACATGCGTAAGGGATCAAGAATGATGGCTAGAAGGAGGGGGGTCCGTCGTGAGTTCGATCTTCCAGAGGGGAGGAGCGACGAAACGAGCAGGCTGGTCAGGTGCTCGGGGCGACGATGCAAGCGGTTGGCTAGGAGGTTGGGTGGTCTGGCATGGTAGAGGTGCAAGGAATATCCCATGAGGAAGGCGGTTTGGTGAGCAGCTCGTTGGGAGGGTAAGTTGGTCCATCATGGGAGAGGTGCAGCGCGATGGTGGGTGTCTGGGGAAGAGGTGGGGCGCGATGCGACGACGCTGGCCGGGAGGTTAGGGTGTGGTGCAACGGAACTAGGGGTTCCAGGGGGAAAATATGAGCGAGGGAGAGGAGGGAAAGAGAGAGGGGTTTGGCAGTGTTCCTGCGCGATACAGAAGGAGACCCAGGGAGGGGAGGGGGGCGCTGGCCAACCCTAACCCCAAGAGAAAAAAATAAAAAAAAAATAAAAAAAAATGAAATTAATAATAATGATAATATTAATAATAATAGTATTATTAAGCTAAAACCTTAACAATAATAATAAAAATAATAATAATAATAACAATAATAGCATAATGAAAGTTATATCCTTAAAATGATGACATTGTTAATTAAATTGTTAACTATTTTAATGATAATAATTAATGAAGATGATAATAATAATTTATGGTGATAATAATAATGTCATTAATGATATTAATAAAAGTGGTAAAAACCTAACATAACGTTGAAAATAATAATTATTATTACAATATTAATAACAACTTAATAAATTTTATATTCTTAATACTACTAATAATAAGAATAATAATAATAATCTCAAAAAATGTTATTATTATTATCATTAAAACAATTTCTTAAATTTTATTAAACTTATTATTTTCATTTTATTTCCATTTTATTACTCATCACGATTTTATTATTCCTTTATGTTTTAATTTATTTTGAAAACCGAGTAGGCCGCGTAGTTTCAGAACCATGCCCTGCTTGTGCGCCTGATGATGCTAAACCTAAAACATGCATTTCTTCTCAAAAAGACTCAAAAATTTTAAGAATTGGCTCACCCAAAACCCAAAAAAAAAATCGGACCATAAAATAATGAAATAAAATAAATTGAAAAAGTTAGGGTGTGACAGATTTATTGTATACATGGATCACAAGAGCCTCAAATACATATTCACACAGTGTGACTTGAATCTTAGGAAACAAAGGTGGATTTAATACCTATAATCTTTTAACTTTGAACTTGATTATATTCCCGAAAAGGGAAATAAAATGGATGATTCTCTGAGCCAAAATAATCAGACTCAATCCATTCATGAGTCTTGTAGTGAGTGGCAGTTGATAGATATGTTCTCCGAGATGCATCTGGAGATTCAAGAGCATCATGGAAAACCTATTCTTATAGCTCTACCAGTGATTTATTATCTTTTAGACTGAGTTAAAAGTAGTAATCTTTTATATCTTGAGGTCTTGGCCCAAAGGGGGAGAGTTTCATGTGAGGAACCACCACTTACATGGGTCATTGATGAGGATGAATTATCTACATAAATGGGAATGGGTGGGTACCTATAGATATATGAGAGGAATTGATATAGGAATCACATACCTATGCTTGGGCAGTACACCCTAGACTCACTAAAATATACCATGATGTATGCCTCCAGGATAGGTGGCTAGGAATAAAGAGGAAAATTGAAGGTTTTATTACTCGGTGTTCTACCTTTTAGTAGGTGAAGGCATAATATTAGTGACCTACTAAACTTTTGAAGCCTCTATCCATTCTTGAGTGGAAATGGGATGATGTCCATAGATTTTGTGATGGGTTTTACAAATTCACTTTGTGTTAGTGATGAAGTATGGGTGATCATTGATAGACTGATGAAGGTCACCTACTTTCTACCCATCATAGACACCTTTTAGTGGATAATATTTTAAGGGTATATGTTAGGGAGATCATATTCCTTCACAGAATTCTATATTCTATTGTATCTGATAGAGATAATTGGTTTATTCCAGGGTTATGACATTGGTTTTAGATCAATTTAGGTTCATAGGTAATGTTATGTATATACCATCACCCACAGACTAATAGAAAATCTGAGCATATGATATGGGTGTTATAGGACATGGTTAGATCATGTATCATTTATTTTAGAGGTTCTTGGGAGAAACACCTATCTCCTTCCAAACTTTCTTATAATAACAGCTCTTAAGAATATAACGACCCATACTTTACATACATTTTTATTACTTCAGAATTGAAGCACACTTATTACAACATATAACAAAACCAAGAAAGGACCGTATAGGTATAGTGTCTTTAGAAACTGGGAAACATAAACAATTGGTTCATAAAGCATCTACTTTTCCTCCCATTTATTTCATCATATCTAGAGTCCCTTTTTGTCATATTCTACTTAACAACCTTCTTCCTGACCTGGGGAAATAAAACATACAAAAGGGTGAGCTCAAATGATCAGTAAGGGTAAATAAAAGAAATATCAATCACATCATATACATAAGCACATAACTTTTGGAAATCTTAACCTGCAAAAGAGATCATAATTTAATAACATGGGATAAATCATAGTAGTGAAATGTGATCCCAATAATCATAACTTAAAACATGAAACTTTGTGGCATACACACATAATCATAGAGAATCATTTCTTATTAGTCAAGACTCATTTCCAAGACTATCTTAGTGGACAAAGTCCATTTTTGAACCGAGTTCACTCCTCGTTTCAGTCCTGTTTCACTGAACCGGTATAACCTACCGTTCCAGCCATGTCTATCTCATGAGATATAAAATCTTTACCCAATGCATTGGAGGGAGATATAGGTCCCACCCATCTCATAATGATACCATTCTTATGTGTGCCACAAAATCATAAATCATACATCATTGCATAACCCATGTAATAAAAATGGGAATCTTAAACATCATGACATCATAAAACAATTCATATAAGATAAAGGAATTCATAAAAATAATTCCATCACAACATAATAAAATCAATGTAATAATAGGGATAAAAACAGAACCCTTTATTATCTTAGATGGAAAATAATTTTGATAAAACACTTGAACTCCATTCTTGAGGAAAATATCCTTTCTTCTTCAAAAACATTTTTCCTTTATTAACATGTCATACAACTTTAAACTAAAAGAAGTTGATTAAAAATAAACTTGAAAACTTTTAAAGGATGATTCTTGGAAAAAAAATTTTAAAAATCCCTTCATGTCGTATAAGTTAAAAAAAGAACATTATTCTCGTACTTTTGTCGGAAAAGTCAAAAGGTACCTCATACGAAAAACGACAAAAGATTCCTTTCATATCTTTTACTAAAAAACTCACCGAAGGGTAAAATTGGATATAAACTATTGTAGAAAGATATAAATATTAAATATTGAGGAAACATGGATGTGGATGATAAAATACACCCCAGTAAATACCAAAGTATAAACAATCTCGGATAAAAAATGAGATTGTGATATTTCCCTTACCTTAGGTCCATTTTGCTTCGTAAGTGTCTGAACCTCCTGTATAATGATTTAAATAATGTTATTGACTTATTCTAGAATCATACTTATTTTTATGATATCATATATGGTCATTTTCTTAGCTTCTTAGTAGTAATATTTCATTGCTACTTGTTATTCGGGTGTTTATAACTTTTTGTTCTTATGCGTGTTTTGTCGAATAAATTCTTATTCTTATCTTTAGGTTATAGATACCTCATTTCCAGAATGGTATTAGTGTAATATATATCATATTCATTCATTCAATTCATTTATAAAATCATTATGAAATGAGGATTATGTAGAACGAGTCGCATCACATCGTGGAGACGGTATTCCGTACGTACACACGAGTGATGATATCATTCCTATGATCGTGGAATTATATTGGAGTGTATGTATACTATTTCAGAATAAGTATCACTTTATAATAGTCATATATATTCATTATTTACACCATTATACCCATCCAAGTAAGGTGGTGGTGGAAAATAGATTACACCACAGCGTGGAGACGGTATTCCGTACGTACACACGCGCGGTGATTTCTTTTTCCGTAGGATGGATAGATGGTGAAATAGGGTTGTTTCATGATTATAATAACATATAATTATATGAGTGATACTGATGTTATTACTTCATAATGAAACAACTAAATAAGAATAAGTGGAAGAAGAAATAAAGATGAAAGAATCGGTAATGGAAATTACCTCTTCTTTGAAGCGCCTCTTTGAGACCTCCTCTTAGGGCACTAAAATTGGTCTTTGAGGAATACCAGAACCTCTAGGATGTTTCTAGGGAAGTTTAGAGGAGAAATTTTCAGGGTTTTTCCGAGCATGAAGGATCAAAGTGGTGTGAGGAAGAGGGGGAGGAGGTGTCTTTTTATAAGGGAGGAGAGGGGCACCTTTGGAATAACTAAAACTATTATTTTATTATAAAGTCAAATTCGGTTTTAAATAGCTCAAAATTGATATATTTCAAAGATAAGGTGGGGATGGGTGTAAATACTCTCATACAATATAATTTAGACAAGTTTAGGTTCCTATTTTAACCTTGTAATTTAGATTTAACATTAAGTTAAATAAGTTTACTTTTACCGTGTCTTCTTGTGTTCTTATACTATAAGGTTAATAAACTTACTATAAGCAGCCAAACGAACCCCAAGTTGTTTATTATTAATATATATAATCTTATCTAAGTCATTTGGCCGAACCTTAGATTTTTAGGAATAAAATAACAATTAATAATATAATAATTTTTTTAAAAACTATTTTATGTCAATTTTGACACTATTTAGTAATTGATTTTTGTGAAAATCATAACAGAATTATTAGTTCGAAAAATGTTAATTAAATCAATACTAACATGTCATATTAGCCTAGAAAATTAGTGTAATTCATAAAAAGTCTCAAAGTAAATTTATTTTGGTGTTTATAACATCAATTATGCCAATATTTCATTAATAAGATAATTAATGCATCATCATTGTGTCATAAATAAATTAAATTATTTAATGTCTAAAAATTATAAATAAAATATCATTATGTAGGAAATATTTTTATATTTCTAATGAATATTTATATTCTAATTTATCTTATGTATAAACTTATATTAAAAATTATTTACTTATTAAACTTTGATTTTAACTATTTTAACCCTTCTTTAAATAAATTAATAATAAATGTCCTAATCTAATCCAAGTGGGCCTAAATGGTCATCTTTTATTTCTAAGTTTGTTTTTGGTCGAATTACACTTATCAAATAGAATTAGGACATGTGTTAGGGTAATAATAATATCATTTTTACCCTTAATTACCCTATTTACTTTTAACCGTGGTAAAAAAAAGTAAAAAGTTACTATTCACCAAAAAATTATTTTCATCTCATTGAACCACATTTTACTTACTGACATCAACCATGTCTCTTGGATTTTTGAAATTCCACTCACAGAAGCGGTAAAATTAAGTTTTATGAAAAATTCAGTTTTTAACTACCACTTAGTGGTTTCACTATTCATCAAAAATTGAAAGTTTTCAGAAAAATACAAAAATTTCACCCTAGGCTAATTTCGATATTCCGAATCCAAAAATGAAGTCCATTTTGAAAAATAAAGTTTATAAAATTTCAAAAAGTGGTTATTACTATTCATAACGGCTAGTTTTTATAATATTTTAATAGCATATCGCTGTTTAGTGAAACTCGGTATTGCGTACGACGCAAGCTATCGAGGAAGGTCGCGATTTCGTGTAAAGTAAGCCAAGAAAGTGTTGTGTGTAGAAAAATATTCCTTTGATGATTTATATAACATAAAAGTCTCGGGTGTTACATTCTACCCCCCTTAAAATGAATTTCGCCCTCGAAATTCATCACTTTGTAACAAACAGATGAGGATACCTCTCCCTCGTCATATCCTCAAGATCCCATGTAGCTTCTTCTAATTGGTGGTTCCTCCCTAAAAATTTCACCAATCAAGTGGTCTTGCTTCGTAGGACTTTTTCTCTACGATCCAGAATCTCAATCGGTTGTTCTTCATAAGAAAGATCTTGCTCCAGCGGTACAACTTCTGAGCTAAGTACATGTGAAGGATCAGGTATTTACTTTCTCAGGAGAGATACATGGAACACATCGTGAACTTGAGAGAGATTCGGTGGAAGCGCCAATCGGTAAGCTACCTTCCCAACACGATCCAGTATTTCGAAAGGACTGATATATTTAGGGCTCAACTTCCCCTTCTTTCCAAATCTCATGACCCTCTTCCAGGGAGATATTAGTAAGAACACTTTATCACCCACTTCAAACTCTAGGTCTTTTCTTTGGTTGTCGGCATAACTTTTTTGTCGAATCTGAGCTGCTCTTATGTGTTGTTGAATAGATCTGACCTTTTCTGCCATTTCATCAACGAGATCGGGTCCTAATAGCTTTCTTTCCCCAACTTCATCCCAGCAAGTTAGAGTCCTGCATTTCTTTCCATAGAGAGCTTCATAAGGAGACATCTGAATACTAGAGTGAAAGATATTATTATAAGAAAATTCCACCATAGGTAGGTGTTGATCCCAACCACCTTTGAAATCCATAGAGCAAGCTCTCAACATATCTTCTAGAGTTTGAATTGTTCTATCAGACTGACCGTCTGTCTGAGGATGATAAGCAGTGCTGAAACTCAACTCTGTATCCAGAGTATACTGAAGAATTCGCTAGAACTTCGAGGTAAATCTCAGATCCTGATCAGATATAATAGAAAGTGGTACTCCATGAAATCTTACCACTTCCTTTACATATATCCTGGCAATCTGATCTAGAGAGAAATCCTCTCTAATTGAAATGAAATGTGTAGACTTGGTAAGACGATCAACTATGACCCAGATAGCATTATTGCCTTTGGATGTTTTAGGAAGTCCTGTGACAAAGTCCATAGTGATGTTTTCCCATTTCCATTCGGGTATGGGTAATGGTTGTAACATCCCCTTAGACTTCTGTCTCTCAGCTTTAACTTGCTGACAAACCAAGCATCGAGAGACTTATTCAACAACATCTCTTTTCATGCCATCCCACCAGAAGTACTCTTTCAGGTCCCTATACATCTTCGTGCTTCCAGGATGAATAGAGAATGAAGAACTATGAGCCTCATCCAGCAGCTCCTTCTTTAATTCCGGGATGGGAGGAACACAAACTCGATTCCTGAACTTTATTATCCCATCACAATCAAGGTTGAATTCAGGAACATTTCTCACCTTCTTTTGTAACTCGACATCTTCTTTCTATGCCTCTTTAATCTTCACATGTATAGATGGTTGAATATTCATTTGAGAAAGATAAGATTTTTCCCCTTCCATTATAATTCTAAGATCCATCCTTTATAAATCCATAAATATTGGATCTTTTGTGATCCTCATCATGGATAAACTAGCATGGTCTTGTCGACTTAATGCATCTTCCACCTTGTTTGCTTTCCCATGGTGGTAATGGATTGAGCAGTCATAATCCTTAATCAGCTCCAACCATCTTCTTTGACGCATATTCAGCTCCTTTTGTGTGAAAATATACTTTAAACTTTTATGATCATTATAAATATCACACCTTTCACCATAAAGGAAATTCCTCCAAATCTTTAATGCAAAGATTACCGCAGCTAACTCCAAATCATGTGTTGGGTAATTTTGCTCATGGATTTTCAACTGTCGTGAGGCATACGCTATCACCATATCATTTTGCATAAGAACACACCCCAATCCCTTCTTGGATGCGTCACTATAGATCACAAACCTTTCTCCACTACGAGGAAGTGTGAGCACAGGTGCACTGGATAACCTTCTTTTCAACTCCTTGAAATTCTCTTCACATTCTTCCATCCAAACAAACTTAACTCCTTTCCGAGTCAACTTGGTGAGTGGATTAGATAATCGTGAAAAATCTTTCACGAAACGTTGATAATATCCATCCAAACCAAGAAAACTTCGGATCTCGGTTACTGTTGTTGGTCTCGACCATCTTTCGATAACCTCTATTTTTGCTGGATCCACAGATATCCCCTCTTTTGAGATTATGTGACCCAAAAATGCAACTTTTTGAAGCCAAAATTCACACTTGGTAAATTTGGCATAAAGCTTCTCCTTTATCAGGGTCTTCAATATAATTCTCAAGTGATCTTCATGTTCTTCCTTTCTCTTTGAATAGACAAGAATATCGTCTATAAAGACCACCACAAACTGATCAAGATAGTCTCTAAAGACTCTATTCATTAGATCCATGAAGATAGCAGGGGCATTAGTAAGACCAAATGGCATCACTATAAATTCATAGTGTCCATACCTTGTACGGAAAGTCGTCTTTGGTATATCCTCCCTTTTGACCCTTAATTGATGATACCCTGAACGAAGATCAATCTTGGAAAAGTATTGAGCTCTACGTATTTGGTCAAATAGGTCATCAATGCGTAGGAGAGGATATTTGTTCTTGATAGTGATCTTGTTAAGTTCTCGATAATCAATGCAGAGTCTCATTGATCTATCTTTATTCTTAACAAATAGAACAGGTGCTCCCCAAGGCGATGCACTAGGGCATATGAATCCCTTATCAAGATTCTCTTGGAGTTGCTTCTTCAATTCCTGCAACTCAATTGGGGCCATTCTATAAGGTGTCTTTGAAATAGGCAAAGCACCCAGTACGAGTTCTATTGAAAACTCAACTTCACTATTTGGTGGAAGACCCGGTAATTCCTCTAGAAAGACATCATCAAACTCCCGTACAATGGGCATATTCTCAATCGTGAGTTTCTCACCAACCATTTGAGATAAATAACCTTCATTTAGTGGAATCAAGACCCATAAGGTAGAAGGAATTTCCACTGGAAGGTTATGTTCATCCTTGAATTGATAGACAATCATAGATTGATCTGGAATATGAAATGTGACTTCCCTTCTTTGGAAATTGATATGAGCTCCATATAAATAAAGCCAATCCATGCCAAGAATCACATCAAATTCCACTATAGGAAGGATCACAAGATTTGTAGGAAGCACTTTCCCACAAACATCAATTGGAGAAGAATTATAAACTTTTGATGCGACTGTTGTGCCATTAGGTGTTGTCACAGCTAACTCAACATCTAATTGTTGAGGTAATACGGTGATACCCTTAGAAAATTCTTCAGAAATGAAAGAGTGGGTGGATCCAGAATCAAATAAAACATTTGCTACTTTAGAGTGGATGGTAAGTGTACCTTTCACCACATCGTTATCGTACTCCACATCGCTGATAGAAATTGCATGTGACTTTCCTTTGTCTTTAGCCTTAAGAGTTTGTTGATGTCGACCATCATCATCAACCCTTGGATTAGGGCATTTATTGGCATAATGTCCCATATCTTTGCACTTGAAACATTGAAGTGTAGTAGGTTTATTCTGTGTATCCCTTCCTTTGTTTGCATCATTAGACATCTTATTCCCATCATCACGACATTCAAATGCCCGATGAGCTTCCTTTCCACATTTGAAACATTTACTTGTCCCTTTAAGACAACTCCCTCCATGCTTATTTCCACACTTTGAGCATAAGGGAAAGCTCGTCTTCTTTTCAGTGTGCTCTTTAGATTTTCCTTTGAATTCCATTTTCCTCTTCTTATCAAACCCATATGACTGATGGGTTACTCCAATCTCCATATCAACTTTGAGAGCACATCGAACGATTTCCTCATAGCTATTGAAGTCCCTTATGGCTAAGGCCCTTCGAAGACTTGGTTTTAAGCCACTAAAGAATCGATCGATCTTACTCTCAGGTTGGATAATAATACCAGAAGCGTACCTTGCAAGTCTTGTAAAATTTTCTTCATAGGTACCAACAGATTCATCATCCTTTTGCTTCAGTTCAAGAAACTCTTTCTCCATCTTTGTTCGGAGAATACGAGGGAAGTACTTATTGAAAAATAAGTTCTTGAACTCGTCCCATTCCATGGACTCAATTTCATCCCTTTGCCTCGTATTCTTAATAAGATTCCACCATTGATCAGCATCACCTTCCAAACTATACACTGCTAAGATGACTTTATCATGCTCAGAACATTGAAGAACTGAAAATATCTTTTCAGTAGTACTAATCCATTGTTCAGCAACTAATGGATCAGAAGACCCGCTGAAAGAAGGTGGACGCTGTCTCATGAAGGATTCAACAGAATGTTGCTCCTTCCTTTGCTCATTTGGAAGTCCTGCATGATTCATAGCTTGAGAAAGTTGTGTGAGCATGGCTACAAGATTTTTCATTCCAGCTCCCATAACGTTTGGTTGCTCAGGGGGACAATCATTGCATTTCCCGTCGCATTCCGCATTAACACGATTCCTTCGGGTTCCAGCCATTGACTAAAACCAAGAAGAATAGTGTGAGCAACACTAATTATAATAGGAAAACCACATAATCAAGAATAAGATTTCACACTTAAGGTCTTATCCTAGGTTATTCATGGCCATTTCTAAACACTAAGATTGTGTTCTATGCTTAGACTTATCCTTAGGGTTCTTACTAAGGCTTTTGCATCCTAGTTTCCAAAGATTGACTATACCTTTCCTATGATACCAACTATAACGACCCATAATTTACATACATTGTTATTACTTCAGAATTGAAGCACACTTATTACAACATATAACAAAACCAAGAAAGGACCATATAGGTATAGTGTCTTTATAAACTGGGAAACATAAACAACTGGTTCATAAAGCATCTACTTTGCCTCCCATTTATTTCATAATATCTAGAGTCCCTTTTTGGAATATTCTACTTAACAACCTTCTTCCTGACCTGGGGAAATAAAACATACAAAAGGGTGAGCTCAAATGCTCAGTAAGGGTAAACAAAAGAAATATCAATCACATCATATACATAAGCATATAACTTTTGGAAATCTTAACCTGCAGAAGAGATCATAATTTAATAACATGGGATAAATCATAGTAGTGAAATGTGATCCCAATAATCATAACTTAAAACATGAAACTTTGTGGCATACACACATAATCATAAAGAATCATTTCTTATTAGTCAAGACTCGTTTCCAAGACTATCTTAGTGGACAAAGTCCCTTTCTGAACCGAGTTCACTCCTCGTTTCAGTCCTGTTTCACTGAACCGGTATAACCTACCGTTCCAGCCATGTCTATCTCATGAGATATAAAATCTTTACCCAATGCATTGGAGGGAGATATAGGTCCCACCCATCTCATAATGATACCATTCTTATGTGTGCCACAAAATCATAAATCATACATCATTGCATAACCCATGTAATACAAATGGGAATCTTAAACATCATGACATCATAAAACAATTCATATAAGATAAAGGAATTCATAAAAATAATTCCATCACAACATAATAAAATCAATGTAATAATAGGGATAAAAACAGAACCCTTTATTATCTTATATGGAAAATAATTTTGATAAAACACTTGAACTCCATTCTTGAGGAAAATATCCTTTCTTCTTCAAAAACATTTTTCCTTTCTTAACATGTCATACAACTTTAAACTAAAAGAAGTTGATTAAAAATAAACTTTAAAACTTGTAAAGGATGCTTCTTGGAATTTTTTTTTAAATCCATTCATTTCGTATAAGTTAAAAAAACATTCTTCTCGTACTTTTGTCGGAAAAGTCAAAAAGTACCTCGTACGAAAAACGACAAAAGATTCATTTCATATCTTTTACTAAAAAACTCACCAAAGGGTAAAATTGGATATAAACTATTTTAGAAAGATATAAATATTACATATTGAGGAAACATGGATGTGGATGATAAAATACACCCCAGTAAATACCAAAGTATAAACAATCTCGGATAAAAAATGAGATTGTGATATTTCCCTTACCTTAGGTCCGTTTTGCTTCGTAAGTGTCCAAAACTCCTGTATAATGATTTAAATAATGTTATTGACTTATTCCAGAATCATACTTATTTTTATGATATCATATATGGTCATTTTCTTAGCTTCTTAGTAGTAATATTTCATTGCTACTTGTTATTCGGGTGTTTATAACTTTTTGTTCTTATGCGTGTTTTGTCGAATAAATTCTTATTCTTATCTTTAGGTTATAGATACCTCATTTCCAGAATGTTATTAGTGTAATATATATCATATTAATTCATTCAATTCATTTATATAATCATTATGAAATGAAGATCATGTAGAACGAGTCGCATCACATCGTGGAGACGGTATTCCGTACGTACGCACGAGTGATGATATCGTTCCTATGATCGTGGAATTGTATTGGAGTGTATGTATACTATTTAAGAATCACTATCACTTTATAATAGTCATATATATTCATTATTTACACCATTATACCCATCCAAGTAAGGTGGTGGTGGAAAATAGATTACACCACGGCGTGGAGACGGTATTCTGTACGTACGCACGCGCGGTGATTTCTTTTTCCGTAGGATGGATAGATAGTGAAATAGGGTTGTTTAATACTTATAATAACATATCAGTATATGATTGATACTGATTTTATTACTTCATAATGAAACAACTAAAGAAGAAGAAGTAGAAGAAGAAATAAAGATGAAAGAATCGGTAACGGAAATTACCTCTTCTTTGAAGTGCCTCTTTGAGACCTCCTCTTAGGGCACTAAAATTGGTATTTGAGGAAGAAAAGAACCTCTAGGATGTTTCTAGGGAAGTTTAGAGGAGAAATTGGCAGGTTTTGGCCGAGCTTGAAGGCTCAAAGTGGTGTGAGGAAGAGGGGGATGAGGTGTCTTTTTATAAGGGAGGAGAGGGGCACCTTTGGAATAACTAAAACTATTATTTTATTATAAAGTAAAATTCGGTTTTAAATAGCTCCAAATTGATATATTTCGAATCTAAGGTGGGGATGGGTCGAAATACTCTCATACAATAGAATTTAGACAAGTTTAGGTTCCTATTTTAACCTTATCATTTAGATTTAACATTAAGTTAAATAAGTTTACCTTTACCGTGTCTTCTTGTGTTCTTATACTATAAGGTTAATAAACTTACTATAAGAAGCCAAACGAACCCCAAGTTGTTTATTATTAATATATATAACCTTATCTAAGTCATTTGGCCGAACCTTAGATTTTTAGGAATAAAATAACAATTACTAATATAATATTTGTTTTAAAAACTATTTTATGTCAATTTTGACACTATTTAGTAATTAATTTTTGTGAAAATCATAACAGAATGATTAGTTCGAAAAAAGTAAATTAAATCAATACTAACATGTTATATTAACCTATAAAATTAGTTTAATTCATAAAAAGTCTCAAATTACATTTATTTTGGTGTTTATAACATCAATTATGTCAATATTTCATTAATAAGATAATTACTGCATCATCGTTGTGTCATAAATAAATTAAATTATTTAATGTCTAAAAATTACAAATAAAATATCATTATGTAGGAAATATTTTTATATTTCTAATGAATATTTATATTCGAATTTATCTTATGTATAACCTTATATTAAAAATTATTTACTTATTAAACTTTGATTTTAACTATTTTAACCCTTCTTTAAATAAATTAATAATAAATGTCCTAATCTAATACAAGTGGCCCTAAATGGTCATATTTTATTTCTAAGTTTGTTTTTGGTCGAATTACACTTATCCAATAGAATTATGACATGTGTTAGGGTAATAATAATATCATTTTTACCCTTAATTACCCTATTTACTTTTAACCGTGGTAAAAAAAAGTAAAAAGTTACTATTCCCCAAAAAATTATTTTCATCTCATTGAACCACATTTTACTTACTGACATCAACCGTGTCTCTCGTATTTTTTAAATTCCACTCACAGAAGCGGTAAAATTAAGTTTTATGAAAAATTCAGTTTTTAACTACCACTTAGTGGTTTCACTATTCATCAAAAATTGAAAGTTTTCAGAAAAATACCAAAATTTCACCCTAGGCTAATTTCGATATTCCGAATCCAAAAATGAAGTCCATTTTGAAAAATAAAATTTATAAATTTTCAAAAAGTGGTTATTACTATTCATAACGGCTAGTTTTAATAATATTTTAATAGCATATCGTTGTTTAGTGAAACTCGGTATTGCGTATGACGCAAGCTATCGAGGAAGGTCGCGATTTCGTGTAAAGCAAGCCAAGAAAGTGTTGTGTGTAGAAAAAGATTCCTTTGATGATTTATATAACATAAAAGTCTCGAGTGTTACAAAGAAACTTTACAAATGGATCCTTATGAGGCCCTATATAGTAGGTCATGTCATTCAACCCTATTCTAGTTAGTGGTAAGAGAGGTAGTGCTATTGGGTCTTCATCTCATTCTAGAGACTTCTGATTAGGTATATCTTATTAGGAAGCATGTGACTGTAACTCAGTCTAGCGAGAAGTCTTATGTCGATCATCACCTCTAACCCTTAGAGTTTAATGTGGTAGATTGGGTATTCTTGAATATTTATCCTATATTGAGGCAATAATGGATTTATAAAAAGGGAAATTTATCACCCAGTTATGTCAGCCTTTTGATATTTTGGAGAGAGTTGGTCTAGTATCATATTAGTTGTAGTTACCTCTAAGGTTCCAGGACATAAACAATGTATTCCATGTTTCACAGCTTCACCATTAATATTCAAATCTATCTCACATTTTCTAGCCTAATGAGGTGGAATTGGATGTTTATGCTTCTTTTGAGGAGTATCAAGTTCGTATCATTGATTATATCATAAAGGAACTCCAAGGCAGGTTAGTTCATCTAGTCCGGGTGCTATGGAATCATGGCCATGTACAGGATGAGACCTAGAAACAAGAAGCTAATGTATGTACTCAGTGGATGGAGTTATTCTCAAATGATATCATACCACCATCAGAAGGTAAAATTTTGGATGAGTTATTTTAAGGAGGGGAGGTTGTAACATCTTGATTTTTTTATGAGGTATGAACCCTTTACATTTTTGGTTTAAACCTCTTTTATTACTCTCATAAAATCTCTTAAGAGTTTATGGAGGAGTTTAGGGGATTTTGAGGCTTTTTTGGAACTTAGAGCCCCAGTTTTTTGGAGAAACAAGTAAGGGACATGGTTAGTGCATGATTAGTGATAACCATTCACCTCAACCATGCAGTCCCAGGAGAGTATCACAAATGTTTTCAAACTCTGCACCCCAATCTGCATGGTTGTGAAAAATGGTACATGAATGTGACTGAGATGAAACACATGGTTAGTGAATGGTTTGTTTAATCATGCAACTAATTATGTGAGGGGTTGACACCTTGGGACAGTGTTGGTGCATGGTCAGTTCATGGTTTGGAAAACCATGTGTCCATACTGTGCACCCTTTAAAAATGGGTGAAATGACAATTTCTCCCTTGCCTTCTATAAAAATTAACCCATATTTTCTCTCTCATTTCTCATAACAACCTCATACCTCCCATTGGATCTTCCATTTTCCTCTAACCTAGGTATTGAGCTCACTCCTCCATCTGAATTTCATTTCTTTCATCATTCGTCACATTGGATAGAAATCAGTAAGTTATTCAATCCTCTTGATTCCTTTCTCCATTTATCTCACCATATGGAATAGCGAATCAGTGTGAGATAATATATACTATTTTCAAGGTATTCATATATTTCTATGTTCTCTTCCATTCAATCCCAAATTAGAGGCCATCACTAGATGATAATTCATCCACTACTAGAAAAACAGCTATTTGCGACGGGCTAGTTGCGACGGGATCCCGTCGCAAATGGCTTTTTGCGACGGGACCCCGTCGCAAATAGCCCGTTGCTGAAAACGCCGTCGCAACTACACTTATTTGCGACGGGCCCGTCGCTATAGCGTTTTATTGCGACGGGCATTCTCCCCGTCGCAAATAGTATTCCGTATTTTTGTAAAAACTTTTAAAAACGTTTTTGCGACGGTACCGTCGCAAATACTATTTGCGACGGTACCGTCGCAAAAACGTTTTTAAAAAAATAAAAAAATATTAATAATACTAGTATTTGCGACGGGCATCGCATCCCGTCGCAAATAATATTGATAGTATTTGCGACGGGTCCCGTCGCAAATAATATTTTTTAAAAAAAATAAAAAACTATTAATAATATTAGTATTTGCGACGGGTATAGTATCCCGTCGCAAATACTATAAAAAAAATAAAAAAAATAAATTTTTAATAAATTATTTTAATGAATATAATAATAGAATTATAATTTACAAATGAAAATAATAAATTATTTTAATTACTATAATAATAGTAAAATTATAATTCAAAAATAAAAAATAATAGAATATTAATAAATGATTTAATTAATATAATAATATTACAATTATAATTCATAAATACAAAAATATTAATAAGTTATTTTAATTAATATAAAAATAATAGAATTATTTTACATTCAAATATTAAAATAATTCAAGTATTACAAAAAAAATAATTAAATTATAATATTATAAAATTTTAATATATATATAAAATTTAATATTATAAAATATAAATAATATTATTATTCATATTAATATTGTTATTTAAAAATATAATATTATTAATATTTTATAATGGTAGAAGTCTCTCCATTATAACATGACAATCATGACTTTTCAATCCAGTAATATGACCATTCTTTACACATCTACCCAAATTGGAAGCACAGCCATCTGGAAGTCTCAAATCTGCAATCCACTGACAAAATAATAAACGGTTTTCTTTAGACAGTGTATAAGCTGCTTTTGGTTTCAGTAACCTTTCTGTTCTGACATTCTCAAATAGTTCCAATTCTGGACGTCTGCAAATTTGGGCAAGATCTAAACGTGCATTTACATTGTCTTTGCTCTTTCCTGGCGTATCCAAAACTGTATGAAACAAATTATCAAAACAGTTCTTCTCAATATGCATGACATCTAACATGTGTCGGACCAACAAATCAGACCAATATGGCAAATCCCAAAATATGCTACGTTTAATCCAATTGTGTTCTTTCCCAAAACCAGAAATTTTCTGTTGGTTTATTGTGGGACCAAAAGTGATGGGAGGTAATGAAAATACAACCGATTTTAACTCCGAACCTGATAGCATTTTTGGAGGTCCATCCCTTTCAACTGTTCCTTTTCTGAAATGAGATCTGTTTCTGCGAAAAGGATGATCAGCTGGAAGAAATCTGCGATGACAGTCAAAATAACAAGGTTTCTTTCCATGAATGAGCATAAATGATTTGTTCTCTCCCATACAGTAAGGACATGATTTCTGACCATGTGTACTCCAGCCAGATAACATCCCATAAGCCGGGAAGTCACTTATTGTCCACATCAATGCTGCTCTCAGTATGAAATTCTGTTTCGTTGCAACATCATATGTACTGACACCAGTACTCCACAATAAATTTAATTCATCAATCAATGGCTTCAAATAAACATCAATATTTTTCTTCGGATGTCCTGGAATTAGTAAAGTCAAAAAGATATATGGCTCCTTCATCAACATCCATGGAGGTAAATTATACGGAGTTAAAAAAACAGGCCAACATGAATATTGACTACCATAAGATCCAAACGGACAGAAACCATCAGTGGAAAGGCCCAGTCGAACATTTCTAGCTTCTAAAGCAAATGATGGATGCACTCTATCAAAATGTTTCCATGAATCACCATCGGCTGGATGATTCAAGCTTTTATCGGTTGAAATATTCTCTTTATGCCATGACATCATTGTCGCTGTATTCTTAGACATGAATAAACGCTGAAGTCTGGATGTAAGCGGAAAATATCTCAGCTGTTTTACAGGAATCAAACCAGACTTCCCGTGTTGTCCTTCTTTATATCTCTGTTGCCCACATGTGGGACAACTATCCAACGACTCATTTTCCCCTGAATATAAAATGCAGTCATTTGAACATGCATGAATCTTCTGACAAGTAAGTCCCAAATTTCGAACCAACCTCTTACTTTCATAGTAATTTGCAGGTAAAACATTTCCTTCGGGTAACAGTGTTTTCAGCAAAGAAAATATCTGGTCAAAACATGTGTTTGACATTCCGTTATCTGATTTGATAGCCATAAATTTTGCAACTGCTTCTAATTTGCTCATCTTGCAGCCAGGATATAATGCATCCTCAGCAGACTTCAACAACTCATAAAATTCAGACGGTCCCAACTTAGGATTTGAAGCTATATCAGCCGGAGTTTCTGTATGTTGAACAGATGAACCTGCAACATCATGTACTAAATCTTGAAACTGGGATGGATCCGGAATCAAGTTGGTATCACCTGCTCTGGAACTGCGTTCACCGTGTTGATACCAAAAAACATAATCTGCTTGAAAACCAAAACGCAAGAGATGTTCCCCCACTTTGTCAAACGTGTCAAACGTTCTCAATGCACATTTTCTGCAAGGGCATTTTATCTTTCCTTCTGAAACAAATTCTGAATTTGATGCCGCAAATGATAAAAAAATCTCCACACCCTCTATATATACTGGATTTAAACCAGAACCATTTGGATTTCTACGTTGATTTATCCATATGCGGTCATCTAATAATGACTGTTGACGACCTCGCTGTTCCATATTTTTCTATAAAATATAAAAGCATTACTGGTTTTGAATAATTTGTTAGAAAAAACACTCAAGCAAGGATTACTAATTATTACAATTTATTACTAATTATTACAATTTATTGCTAATTATTACTATTTATTACTAATTTAGCAATACTTAGCAATACTTAGCAAAAGGAAAACTGCTTGAATAATGAAAGGAAATTTGATAATCATCGTTGTGGAGATGGTTATAAATTTTCCCTTCATTATCCAAGCAGATTTCGTTTACTAATTATTAGTAATAAAAAAAATATTATCAATATTTACGAAAAAACAATATTAATATTATTAAAATAATAAAAAAAATTAAAAAATATTAAAATTATCAATATTCAGAACAAACTTTGTTCTATTATTAACATGTTCAAATCTTAAAGGGTCGTCAATTGTCAGGTCATGCGCAATAAAAAGTTTGTGTCAGCCATGTCTAATGTAAACTCTATAATTGTCCTTGCATGGTTGATCACTTCGCAAGTAATGTTGCAATCATACAAACCAAGGCATTCCCTTCTTAACTATAAGAATTATCTCACATGAACCTCTACATAGATCATTCTTCCTTAAAAATTTGAGGGGATATCATTATTTTTCCCTTAAATTTTCAAGGAAGAATGGTCTATGTAAAGGTTCATGTGAGATGATTCTTATAGATAAGAAGGGAATGACTTGGTTTGTCTGATTGCAACATTACTTTTGAAGTGATCGACCATGCAAGGACAATTATAGAGTTTACATTGGACATGGCTGACAGAAACTTTTTATTGCGCATGACCTGACAATTAGCGACCCTTTAAGATTTGAACATGTTAAGAATAGAGCAAAATCTGTTGTAAATATTGATAATTTTAATATTTTATAAATTTTTATTATTTTAATAATATTAATATTTTTTTCATAAATATTGATAATATAATTTTTTTTGCTAAGTGTTCTTGAGTATTCCTGAGTATTCCTGAGTATTCCTGATTATTTGTGAGTATTCGTGAGTATTCGTGATTATTCGTGAGTATTCGTGATTATTCGTGATTATTCGTGAGTATTCCTGAGTATTCCTGATTATTCCTAATTATTCCTAATTATTTGCAATTATTCCTAATTATTTGCAATTATTGGTAATTATTGGCAATTATTGGTCATTATTGGCAATTATTACTAATTATTCCTAATTAATCCTAATTATTCCTAATTAATCCTAATTAATCCTAATTAATCCTAATTATTCCTAATTATTCCTAATTATTACTAATTATTCCTAATTATTGCTAATTATTACTAATTATTGCTAATTATTTCTAATTATTGCTAATTATTTCTAATTATTGCTAATTATTTCTAATTATTGCTAATTATTGCTAATTATTGGTAATTATTTCTAATTATTTCTAATTATTCGTAATTATTACTAATTATTGGTAATTAATACTAATTATTGGTAATTATTGCTAATTATTGGTAATTATTGCTAATTATTGGTAATTATTGCTAATTATTGGTAATTATTGCTAATTATTGGTAATTAATACTAATTATTGGTAATTATTACTAATTATTGGTAATTATTACTAATTATTGGTAATTATTACTAATTATTGGTAATTATTACTAATTATTCGTAATTAATACCAATTATTTCTAATTAGTACTAATTATTCCTAATTATTGTTAATTATTCCTAATTATTACTAATTATTGTTAATTATTCCTAATTATTACTAATTATTGTTAATTATTCCTAATTATTACTAATTATTGGTAATTAATACTAATTATTGGTAATTAATACTAATTATTGGTAATTAATACTAATTATTGGTAATTATTACTAATTATTCCTAATTAATACTAATTATTGGTAATTATTACTAATTATTCCTAATTAATACTAATTATTACTAATTATTGTTAATTATTCCTAATTATTACTAATTATTGTTAATTATTCCTAATTATTACTAATTATTGTTAATTATTCCTAATTAATACTAATTATTGGTAATTAATACTAATTATTGGTAATTAATACTAATTATTCCTAATTAATACTAATTATTCCTAATTAATACTAATTCTTCCTAATTAATACTAATTATTCCTAATTATTACTAATTATTGTTAATTATTCCTAATTATTACTAATTATCGTTAATTATTCCTAATTAATACTAATTATTGGTAATTAATACTAATTATTGGTAATTAATACTAATTATTGGTAATTAATACTAATTATTGGTAATTAATACTAATTATTGGTAATTAATACTAATTATTCCTAATTAATACTAATTATTGGTAATTATTACTAATTATTCCTAATTAATACTAATTATTCGTAATTATTCCTACTTATTGTTAATTATTCCTAATTATTACTAATTATTGTTAATTATTCCTAATTATTACTAATTATTGTTAATTATTCCTAATTATTACTAATTATTGGTAATTAATACTAATTATTGGTAATTAATACTAATTATTGGTAATTAATACTAATTATTGGTAATTAATACTAATTATTCCTAATTAATACTAATTATTCCTAATTAATACTAATTATTGGTAATTATTACTAATTATTCCTAATTAATACTAATTATTCCTAATTATTACTAATTATTGTTAATTATTCCTAATTATTACTAATTATTGTTAATTATTCCTAATTAATACTAATTATTGGTAATTAATACTAATTATTGGTAATTAATACTAATTATTGGTAATTAAGACTAATTATTGGTAATTAAGACTAATTATTGGTAATTAATACTAATTATTTGTAATTAATACTAATTATTCCTAATTAATACTAATTATTGGTAATTAATACTAATTATTCCTAATTAATACAAATTAATCCTAATTATTCCGAATTATTACTAATTATTCCTAATTATTACTAATTATTCCTAATTATTCCTAATTATTGTTAATTATTCCTAATTATTCCTAATTATTGTTAATTATTCCTAATTATTACTAATTATTGTTAATTATTCCTAATTATTACGAATTATTGGTAATTAATACTAATTATTACGAATTATTGGTAATTAATACTAATTATTGGTAATTAAGACTAATTATTGGTAATTAAGACTAATTATTGGTAATTAATACTAATTATTGGTAATTAATACTAATTATTTGTAATTAATACTAATTATTTGTAATTAATACTAATTATTCCTAATTAATACTAATTATTTGTAATTAATACTAATTATTCCTAATTATTCCTAATTATTGGTAATTATTACTAATTATTCCTAATTAATACTAATTATTCCTAATTATTCCTAATTATTACTAATTATTCCTAATTATTACTAATTATTGTTAATTATTCGTAATTATTGTTAATTATTCCTAATTATTACTAATTATTGTTAATTATTCCTAATTATTACGAATTATTGGTAATTAATACTAATTATTGGTAATTAATACTAATTATTGGTAATTAATACTAATTAGAGGTAATTAATACTAATTATTGTTAATTATTGGTAATTATTACTAATTATTCTTAATTATTGATAATTATTAGTAATTAAATGAATAATTATCAATAATTAGAAATAATTACCAATAATTACAAATAATAACATTATTAATATATTTTATTATTAATATTAAAATAATATAATTTTCTAATTTATATACAGTTCATTTTTCATCTGTGCGTTTTCTATCTCCACATACAAATAATACATGTGAAGACAGCAAACACACAGATGAAAAAAGAACTGTATATATATAAAAAATTATATTATTTTAATATTAATAATAAAATAAACTAATAATGTAATAATGTTCTTATTCTTAATTATTGGTATTTATTACTAGTTATTAATATTTATTCTTAATTACTAAAAATTATTACTAATTATTCCTAATTACCATATAAACAATTAAAAATAATTAAATTACAACTAATTAATAATAATAAAAACTAATAAAAAATTAAAAATAAATAAAAAATTAAAATAAAGATAAATACCTTGAAAATTGATCTGTTCTGATCGTTCTTCAAAACTTTAATATCGGCTCCGGAGAAAAAACTTAAACTAGAGAAAAACTCAACTCTAGAAATATGATTCTGAGAGAGAGAGAAGATAAGGAATGAGAATGAAATGAAAAAAACGGATGGGGGTATTTATAGGTTAGATTAGTTGCGACGGGCTCATTTGCGACGGGAATCCCGTCGCAACTAGTATTATTTGCGACGGGTCCCGTCGCAAATACCTTAGCCAACATTTATTACGGTCAACCGGTAAATAGTTATTTGCGACGGGTCCCGTCGCAAATAACCCTCTGCCGACATAGTATTTGCGACGGGGGAATATTCCCGTCGCAAATACCATTTACCGCCGCCGGTTATTTGCGACGGGAATATTTCCCCGTCGCAAATACGTTTCCCGCGATTTGGGAAAACTATTTGCGACGGGTCCCCGTCGCAAATACGTTTCCCGCGATTTGGCGCGCATCGCGGGAAAACTATTTGCGACGGGGAAAAAAATCCCGTCGCAAAAGCCTCCTTATTTGCGACGGGAAAATACCCCCGTCGCAAATAATTTTTTAACATGACTATTTGCGACGGGATTTATTCCCGTCGCAAATAACCCGTCGCAATTGCTCATTTTTCCCGTAGTGATCTACCACCATAAGGTAGGTGTTATAATACCTTTCCCTTAAGGTCTTGTTGTTTTATATCATTCACTATGATGCTGCACTCCAGACCTTCCACATGTTTTCCCAAAAATATGAATTACCCTAAATTGATTTGTTACCCATGTTAGAAATTCACCCATACACCCTTATCCTAGTTAGTGGATGTCCACTTTAACCATCGGCGCCTATTGAGGTGTGCTTATGTAATTCCCCTTTACATTATAAATTCTTATGTGACAAAAAACCATCTAAGTGGTCTTGGATTGACTCTTAAATGTAATGACTAAATTGAATTAAATGGAAGTGAATGGTATGACCATGTCACGTGACCTTTATTTACATTGAGGATTATGAAATTGACTAAATGAAGTGTAAAATTGTTGGAAACCATATCTTGACTTATGTTAAATCATGATTGATAATATTTATTACACATGATCCTCAAGCATGGAATCCCTTATTATACATGATCATCGGGTAGGGCGTCCCTTATTATTAATGATCCTTGGGCATGGAATCACTTATTATACATGATACCTGATCATGGAGTCCCTTATTATACATGATACTCAGGAATGGAGTCCCTTATTATTCATGATACTTGAGAATGGAATACCTTATTACATAATGAGATAGATGGTCATGGCAACCCTTCTTTAAAATACGACTCTTATGATTATGAATAGACACCTTGGTTACACCTTGGTTACACCTTGGGTCTTGGATAGAATTACATATCTATATATATATATATTTATATATTATTTTACATATAATATATATATATATATAGAAATATATACATGGTGACACTTATTCAGATATATTCTTGCTTAGGCTGAAGCAGGTACAATCAGACGTGTGTCCTATAGAAGCCCGAGCTGACTTGTTTACAACTTACATTACTACTTTATATTTTTTATACCCGCACACAGATCATTTTATATACACTAGTTGGATTATACTTGATGTAATTGGTGGTGGACTACTAAGTATATCTCACACCCTGTTTGGGCCACTGATTGGTACCCAAAAAAACTTCATGGATGCAGGCAGGGACAAAGGGATTAATCTAGCTTTGGATGCCTGATTTTCTATGCTAGGATAAAGTACGTGAGTAGAGGATCGAGATTATACTCATGATTCTATTGGAGATAACTTTTTGGACTTTTTTAATTATGTATATCTTATTGTATATGCCTACTAATATGTTCCTAGTATTCCCATTTTGTATAGCATCATGACATGGTCATCATTTTGTATATGATACTGAGTAGGATTCATGCTAATTTATTATTGTCTAGATTATCTATTTTTGTTGTTTCTTTTATCATTATTTCATTTGATCATAATGGTATAGTCTCCTCACCGTACCATCATAAACCCTATCCACTAGTCAATAGCCTTTGGTGTATGGGGAGTCATGCTTGAGGCCATGTGGCCTATAGGGTTCAACTACTTACGAGTGAACCGAGTTCGGGATTCTACATCTAGAATTTTCTTGAAAATACATAATATCATTTAGCATCCCATAGTTTAACTATCCAATTAAAAATAATTGATTTTTCACCCCATGATAATATAAAATTAATATAAATACTTAAATAATAACACTAACTACCACCACTGTACATGTCATTAAAAATACATATATTTTATAATCAAACATAAGTTAAATGTTTATAACACCCTTAATTAACCACATGGACATATTGAAACCTTTATAATAACATAAAAAAACTTAATGGTTAATTATATCAACCCTTTGGAAGTTCAGATATGAAAATATGGATTTTAGATCATCACTAGGGGTTGTGTTGTCTCCTTACACAATCTTGGAGACCATGCATAGTGACTATACAAATCAATTTCCCCATAACCTAACACCATATAACGAATATTTTAATCCAAAAATAATATTATATTAATAAATTTTAAAAATTCAAAAATTGGGGTATGATAATTCTCTCCACCATAATGTTTTCTGCCCCCATAACCCCCCTGTGTTTTTTTATTGAAAAACAAATCCCAATTTGAGTAAACTACTATTTATAATTTTTGAAACATTATAATATAGTATACCTTTTTTATAGAAGTCTATTTATGTAAAAATATAACTTTTATGATAATATTACCATTTCTATGGAGGGATCTCCCTACCATACATGCTATCACATCACATGCCAATCTCGTATAATAGGTACACATAATTATGAACCATGGATCAGGTGAATACTACCCACTATAATAAAGTACCACATAATGATCAATTCATTCCCATGGACCCATCATCCAATTACCATTTCACCTATTTAGTTACCAAGTAATAAAATTAAAAGTCATTTCCATTCAAAATACACATGTAATTTGATAAAACACAACTTGTTTATAAAAAAACTTATTGAACCATTTTATTTCATTCATAAATTTAAATTAATATATAAAAACCAAACATTTAAGTGATGATAGTTAATAAAAACTATGTTTAAGATCTTGTATTAGTATAATAAATTTCCCACCAAACATGGGAAAATTAACACTCTAATTTAAAAGTTAGTTTTAGAGGCCTTATAGTCCTATTTTGACCAATAAAAGATAGGGAACAATATATCCCCAAAATTACACGTCATGGAGATTATCATATGCATCGATTTTATAGCTTATAGAGCACAACTAAACACCCAGATCAAAATTTATGTTCATCTGATGTTGGATTTTCATTTAAAACTTATATTATAGCATTTAATACATTGAAAAACCAAAACTAAAACCTATGAGGGTTCCTAGGGTCAAAATAGGGTAAAAAATACGGTTTCAATATATTTTTCACACTACATGACAACTGTGCATGGTCTTCAGATTGTGCACTGACCACACAACATGTTCTGTATATTTTCCAGGCTTGCATGGTCCCTATGCACTACCATAAAAGGACAATGTAAATATTTCTATTCAAACAAATTTAGGGTGCATGGTCTAGAGGACCATGAACCTACTATTATCTTTTACCTCGCAGACTATGCAACTGATAAAAGTGACCATTTTGAGCCTATTTACAAAATTTCAACCCTAAAATTTCATAAGGTATTTTAAACATCAAAATACATCCATAAGAAGTAAATTATAATAGTTAAAACAATTTTTAATGAGTTATCATCATTCCACCATTCATTTCATTTATAAAATATAACAAATTTCATCATTTCAAAGGTTATTCAAGAACAAAACATGTAAAAATCAAAATTATCATTCAAAATCATCAAACTGAATACCAATATTTCTATTGAGGCATATTACAAATGGTTAAAACTTGAATTACATGTTTTGAATCCATTCCCGACTCAAACCAACATATAACCATCACATATTATAAAACTAGTCTAAAATAAACACTTCAATGAAAAAAATATGAAAAAAACACACCATTACCCAAAAAAATTCCACACCAATTAAAGGTATTCAAACTAAAGGAGTTTGAATAATTAAATTAAGTAAAATTAAAAAATATACCAATCCAAAATAAACTCAATTGAACTCATTATCACTACTAGAATATTACCCTTTACCAATGGTTCAAAACTGTTGGTAAAGGCTAGGAAACCGTTGGTATATAGTATACCAACGGTTTCCCAAAATGTGGCCAAGTAAGCCGTGAGTATATACATATACCAACGGTTCTATGAAAACTGTTGGTATAGGTAGAATGAGTTTCAAATTACCAACGGTTTCAATGAAATTGTTGGTATATGTTTACCCCAACAGTTCTAAAACTATTGGTATCACTTGTTTTTAGGCTTTACCAATGGTTATAAACCATTGGAATATGTTTTTTACTAATGGTTCAATAGAACCGTTGGTATACATTAAGGGATCAACACTATACCAATGGTTCACAACTGTTGGTATAGTGTTTTTACCAACGGTTTTATTAAACCATTGGTAAAAACTTTCTCAACATTTAGAGCTGCAGAATAGCCTACATAATACCTCCAATGCATACACCTCTCCACTGCATACACCTGCATAAAAGACACCACAAAAAACACATAAAACAGACATCAAACACCACAAAAAATACCTTATAGCATAAAAAAACACATATGTCTAGGGAGAGGGGAGGGGGCTGTCCGGTATAGGGGAGAGGGGAGGGGGCTGTCTAGGGAGAGGGGAGGGGGGGAGGGAGTTGGGATGTCCATGGAGGGAGTGGGGGGTGGGGGGTCTCTCCAGGGAGGGGGGGGGGTTTCCAGAGAGTGGGGAGATGTAGGGTGAGGGGATGTTTGGGGAGTGAAGGGGGGGATTAAGGCCTCTACTGATCATAGATCTATGGAATCTTGATATCTATTAAAAACTATATAAGTATAACCAAAAAGTAACTCATGGTCATAGGGATCCCAACCCAATGGTATCTAAATCACAACATCAAAATACCTGAAATAGGGTATAAGAAACCCATGGTTTTACAGTCTCACCCACAGTAATCTTGACTCATTAAGGTAAAAAATGAATGGGTTGACTCGTACACGTCAAAAAATGACCCATGGATCATTGTGATAATGTATAAACACAATATGAAAGCATTTAGTCGGTTTTTCATATGATAGTTGTTGTTTTCACTTAAAATTTTGTCCATTTCAAACAAAAGTGATGCACTTTGAGTAATATCGTCACACCATGCCTCAAATTGAGGTGAGGTAGATTTTTACACATCAAAAATAACCCATGGATCATTGTCCTAAAGTATCAATACAATCCAAATACATTTGGTCGGTTTTCCGTATGTCAATTGTTGTCTTCACTTAAAATGTTGTCCATTTAAAACAAAAGTGAGACACTTTGAGTGATACTAGTCACACCTTGCCTCATATTTATGCGGGGTTTACTCGTACACATGGATCTTTGTGCTAATGTATCAACACAATCTAAATGTGTTTTATCGGTTTTTTGTATGCCAGTTGTTTTTACTTAAAATGTTTTCCATTTTAAACAAAAGAGAGACACTTAGAGTGATAACAGCCACAACATGCCTCAGATTGAGGCTCATTTTACTCATACATGTCACAAATGACTCATGGATCATTGTGCTAAAGTATCAACAAAATCCTAATGTGTTTGGTTGGTTTTACGTATGACAGTTGTTGTTTTCACATAAAATTCTGTCCATTTCAAATAAAAGTGAGACACTTTGAGTGATACCGGACACATCATGCCTCATATTGAGGCGATGTTGACTCATACACTTCAAAAATGACCCATGAATAATTTTTATAAAGTATCAATACAATCCGAATGTCTTTGGTCGGTTTTCCGTATGCTCGTTGTTTTTACTTAAAATGTTGTCCATTTTAAACAAAAGAGAGACACTTAGATTGATACCAGGCATACCATGCCTCTTATTGAGGTGGGGTTGACTCATACATGTCAAAAATTAACCATTTATTTCTATCCTAAATTATCAATACAATCTTAATGTGTTTGGTTGGTTTTTCGTATGTTAGTTGTTGTTTTTACTTAAAATGTTGTCCATTTCAAACAAAAGTGAGCCAATTTGAAAGATACCAGTGACATTGTGCCTCAGATTGAGGCTGAGTTGACTTGTACCCATCAAAAATGATCCATGGATAGTTTTACTAATGTATCAACACAATCCTAATGTGTTTGGTCGGTTGTCCAATGTCAGTTGTCGTTTTCACTTAAAATCCTTCCCATTTCAAATAAAAGAGAGACACTTAGAGTGATACTAGCCACACCATGCCTCATATTGAGTCAAGGTTGACTCGTACATGTCAAAAATGACCCATTTATTTTTTCCAAAAGTATCAACACAATAAAAATACGTTTGTTCGGTGTTCCGTATGTCAGTTGTTGTTTTCACTTAAAATGTTGTCCATTTCAAACAAAAGTGAGACAGTTTGAGTGATTCTGGTCACATCGTGCCATGGATTGAGGCGAGGTTGACTCGTACACATCACAAATGACCCATTTATTATTTTCATAAAGTATAAACACAATCCAAATGCATTTGTTTATTTTTTTGTATGCCAGTTGTTGTTTCCATTTAAAATCATGTCCATTTCAAATAAAAGTGACATTTTGAGTGATATCAGCCACACCGTGCCTCAAATTTAGGTAGGGTTTACTCTTAAACATAAAAAATGACTCATTTTTCGTTATCCTAAAGTATCAACACAATAATAATGTGTTTGGTTGGTTTTTCGTGTGTCAGTTTTTTTAGCTAAAATCCTGTCCATTTAAAATAAAAGTGACATTTTAAGTGATACTGGCCACAACATGCCTTAGCATTAGGTGGGGTTGACTCGTAAACATAAAAAATGGCTCATGGATCATTTTCCTAAACTATAAACACAATCAAAATGCGTTTTTTTAGTTTATCATATGTCAGTTGTTGTTTTTTACTTAAAATGTTGTCCATTTTAAACAAAAGAGAGACACATAGAGTGATACCGGTCACACAGTGCCTTGGATTGAGGAGATGTTGACTCATACACATCACAAATGACTCATGGATCATTTTAATAAAGTATCAACACAGTATTAATGTGTTTAGTCGGTTTTCCATATGTCAGTTGTTGTTTTTTACTTAAAATGTTGTCCATTTTAATCAAGAGAGACTTAAAGTGATATCAGAAACATTGTGCCTCAGATTGAGGAGATTTTGAATCATACACGTAAAAAATGACTCGTGGATCATTTTTCTAAAGTATCAACACAATCTGAAAGTGTTTGGTCAGTTTTCTGTATGTCAGCTGTTGTTACTTAAAATGTTATCCATTTTAAACAAAAGATAGACACTTAGATTGATACCAGCTACATCGTGCCTCGGATTGAGGTGGGGTTGACTCTAACATGTCACAAATGACTCATTTATTGTTTCCCTAAAGTATCAAAACAATCCGAATGCATTTGGTTAGTTTTTTGTATTCCATTTGTTGTTTTTACTTAAAATGTAGTCTATTTTAAACAAAAGTGACACACTTAGAGTGATACCGGCCACACCGTGCCTTTTATTGAGGCACAGTTGACTAGTACACATCAAAAATGACTCATGTATCATTGTGATAAAGTATCAACACAATCCTAAAGTGTTTGGTTGGTTTTACGTATGTCAGTTGTTGTTTTCACTTAAAATTTTGTCCATTTCAAATAAAAGTGAGACACTTTGAGTGATACCGGCCACACCATGCCTCATATTGAGGTGAGGTTGACTCATACACATCAAAAATGACTCATGGATCATTGTTCTAATGTATCAACACAATCCTAATTCCTTTGGATGGTTTTGTGTATGCCCGTTTTTTTACTTAAAATGTTGTCCATTTTAAACAAAAGAGAGACACTTAGAGTGATACTGGACATACCGTGCCTCGGATTGAGGTGGGGTTGACTCTCACATGTCAAAAATGACCCATGTATTGTTTTCCTAAATTATCAACACAATGTTAATGTTTTTGGTCAGTTTTTCGTATGTCAGTTGTTGTTTTCACTTAAAATGTTGTCCATTTCAAACAAAAGTGAGCCAATTTGAATGATATCGGTTATACCGTGCCTCAGATTGAGGTGGGGTTGACTCTCACATGTCAAAAATGACTCATGTATTGTTTTACTAAATTATCAACACAATCTGAATGTGTTTGGTCGGTTTTTCCTATGCAGTTTTTGTTTTCACTTAAAATCTTGTCCATTTTAAATAAAAGAGAGACACTTAGAGTGATACCGGCCACACCATGCCTCAAATTGAGGCAGGGTTGACATGTACACATCACAAATGACCCATGGATTGTTTTACTAATGTATTAACACAATACAAATGCGTTTGTTCAGTTTTCCATATGTCAGTTGTTGTTTTTACTTAAAATGATGTTCATTTCAAACAAAAGTGAGACACTTTTACTAATACCGGTCACGTTGTGCCTTGGATTGAGAGGATTTTGACTCATACACGTTAAAAATTACTGATGGATCATTTTTCTAAATTATCAACATAATCTGAATGTGTTTGGTTGGTTTTCCGTATGTCAGTTATTGTTTTTACTTAAAATAGTGTCCATTTCAAACAAAATAGATACACTTTGAGTGATACCAGCCACACCGTGCCTTGGATTGAGGCGGGGTTGACTCGTACACATCAAAAATGGACCATGTATCATTATGATGAATTATTAACAGAATCTGAATGTGTTTGATAATTTTTCCATATGCAAGTTGTTTTTACTTAAAATGTTGTCCATTTTAAACAAAATAGAGACACTTAGAGTAATACCGGCCACACCGTGCCTAGGATTGAGGCAGGGTTGACTCGTACACATCACAAATGACCCATGGATATCTGTCCTAAATTATCAGCACAATATTAATATGTTTGGTCAGTTTTCCGTATGTCAGTTGTTGTTTTCACTTAAAATCTTGTCCATTTCAAATAAAAGTGAAACACTTTGAGTGATTCTGACCACACCGTGCCTCAAATTGAGGCAGGGTTGATTGGTACACATAAAAAATGACTCATGGATGGTTTTTATAAATTATAAACACAATCTGAATGTGTTTGGTCAGTTTTCCGCATGCCAGTTATTGTTTTCAATTAAAATCCTGTCTATTTCAAATAAAAGAGAGACACTTAGAGTGATACTGTCCACACCGTGCCTCATATTGAAGCAGGGTTAACTCGTACACATCATAAATGACTCATGGATCGTTGTACTAAAGTATCAACACAATCCATTTCATATAAATTGTTTATGTCTTGGGGGCTATCCAAGGTCCAGGGGGTGAGGGGGTCCAGGGGGTGGGGGTCTAGGGGGTTGGGTGGTGTTCAAGGGAGGAAATCCCCAAACAATACTTTGAAAATTAACTATACCCAATCCAACCAACATCACAATCCTAATCAATCACCCATAAAACAACTAATTCATCCTCAATATCACTACCCTTCCCATTATTCCTTGAACAAATACATAAAAACAAAATCTAAATCCAATTTTCAACTAAACTAAAGACCATAGAAACTACCTTATCACCCCACTAAAGAAATGGAAAACCACCTCTGCCACTACCCCAACCATCCCCAATCACTTCCCATTGACCATCCTTATATCCATTACCCATCTCGACACAATATGACTAAACAAAGGCTTTACCATCTTTGAGTGGGGATACATCTCACCAACAACTCCATTAGTTCATATGGTTCACTAACTACACAGAAGTAGTGGCTATGAAGACTTCAAATAAATTTGATCTATACAATAATGACACTTTAGTGTTGAAAAAAATAGAAAAAAAATCAAATTTCACTTATTGGTTATGCCATGCCAGGGACATCACGACATGGTTTAGACAAAATCAAAAAATAAAATAAAAATAATAGATGAAAAACATTAAAACTAAGGTTGTACTTATAGATTTGGAGTGTAGAGCTTTTTATTTATTTAATATGGATCTATCGAGTGGAAGCAGTTTCCTCGACTAGGTAAAGAGAAATACCTATGGTTTAGGACAAATAAAAATAGATAAGAAAAAAACATATTAAGAACATTAAAAGTAATTTAGGACTTACAGATTTAATGTCGATTGAAGAGGATGGAAGGATTTTCCCAGCCTGGGTAACCAGAGAGCTTCGGCAGATCTTCATTTTTAGGGCTGCAGTCGCACAGACAGAGGAGAATCGGGGCTGCTGTATTTTTTGGGGAAACCTTTCCCAACGGTTTTTAAAAACCATTGGGAAATGTATTCTATACCAATAGTTTTTAAAAACCGTTGGTATCCATTGGGAAAAAAGGAGGCATTTCCCAACGGTTTGGGCAAACCGTTGGGAAAGGCTGGTAATAATGGGAGTTTACCAATGGTTTGTTCAAACCGTTGGGGTAGTCCACCTATGCCAATGGTTTGTTCAAACCATTGGCATCAAAGTGTTGGTATATCTATAAATTCCAGTAGTGTATCTATTTCAAAACCATATTTTCTTAAAAAAAATCTTATTAAATAAACACCACAACTGAACAATCCCTTCCTCATGGAACCATCATTTTTAATATAAATAAACATAAAAAAATCTCCCACACCCACTAAAACAACCAAAAATTAATCGTATTATTTCAAATAAAAACGGAAAATCAAACAATAAAAGCTTATTTTATAAAAACTCACACACCCTAACATGTACTTATATCAAGAAACGCCAAATATTTTTAAATTACCATTATTCCAAAAAATTTGAAAGCTATATAAATAATACCATAGATCTAAACTCAAAATAATTTAGATTTAAAAACCTTACCTATCATAATGAAATTACAGTTTCTAAAAAATCTCAAAAACTCTTTATTCAATCAAATCCAATCAAACACTACCCAAAAATTTCAAGAAACCACCAAATAAAGTGATAAGCATCTCACAAGTTACCCAAGTAACCCACTAAATGTAGTTATAATGCATAAACATAAAAAAATAAGTTAATTAACAAACTTTTAGTCCACACTTCATCACATCACATCCTTAAACTAATAAAAAAATTTATTCACTTTTAAATACTACTTCCTATATTTTGAATCATTTAATTGAATATTTATAAATCACTTTACACTATAATATAGAAGTTTTTGGAAAACATAATACACTAAAAGCATAATTTTTTTATCTATACATGTGAAACATAAACTTTAATTCATTAAACCACTTATAAACATTAAAATGAGGTTAATAAATGTTAATTTCCTTTAAATACCAATGTTTTAAAAGATTTTTAAAACCAATTACATGGAAGGTATACTTTTTTTTGAAAAACTCAAGAAAAACATAAACATACCTCTTACTAGACCACCTCTAAACATAAAATAGACAAAAATAAAATTTCAATCATTGAAACATTTCTATTATAGCATATTTAAAACATATAATTAAGGTACTAATTCATCTTAATGAAAAACTTATTAACTATAATAAAACAAGTATTTATATTAAAAGTTCCTTTGTAAGCCCATGCATAATTATTACAATCCCAAGCATAATTATCACACCCAATCACTTTAAGAGTGAATAAAATACAGCCCAAAATCTACCAAAATAGCAATTTAGAAGGGTACATTATGTAAAAAACCAAATTCATTATTTTTTTTGAAATATATTATTCAAAGTTGTAATTTTAAAATTAAATAAATGTACTTCAATCCAATCAAATATATTTTGAAATGTAAAATAAGGAAAGATAGTTCATAATTGTTTAACTCATTAGAAATCATGAACTCATAAAATCTAATGCAACAAGTATAGTTATAAATAAGATACACTAACCGAAAAATAAATAGTTAACCCATTTCCAATTAGGTCACCACTAGAGTAAGTCACTTAGCCTCAGTTATGAATCTCATTTAATAAATTTTAAATTTACATAAGCTTTTATCCCATATTATGAAATACAATTAATAAAAAAAATCATATACTTACACTCAATATGAAGAAAAATAAAAAAAATAATGTAATTCATTTAAAGGAATACAATTCATAAATTAATGCAATTAGATAACATTAAAACAAATTTGAAATAAATAGAAAAGAATGATTAAAACAGGTTCATTTCATTTAATTCAAAGGCCCATGTTCTCAAACCACTTTTAATAACACCAAATAAAACCATTTAAAGACATCACATTTTAAAATATCATGATATGTACCTTTTCATTTAAAAAAACTTTCTAAAATATAATTTAAATATTAAGAAAAAAATTAATACTTTATAACAACATCATTAAAATATTTAGTTGGAAATAAATTTATTTTTAAGTAATTATAAAAACAATTTAATGTCATGGTTTAGACTTCAAAATTTTTAAATTTCCTAAAATTCACTCTTAATAATAAGTTCATCATAATAATATATCAAAGAAAAATATTATATTTTACAAATTTAATCATAAATCACCATGCACATAATATCAAAGAAACATATCAAAAATATATCAAACAAAAAAATTTTGTGCACAATCAATCAGATCACCACTAATAAGAATTTATAAATCATTGGATTCTTATTGGAGACAACTAATCAATAAAAATAATTCATATTTTTTAAGAAACAAAATGGAAAATTTCATCATTTTTCTTGAACTTTAATGTTCAATACACCTCCTCGTGAGAAGAAAAATAAAATTCAACCTAATAAAGAGTTGACAGACTCCACTCGATCCCTGACTCCCCTGGTAACTTGAGCTTCCACCATAAATAGGGTGATCAAAACTCTTTATGGGTTACTTATTAAGATTAGATGATCCTATCTCCACCTTCCCATGATCCAATTTCTTTCTCATGCTCTGATACCATTTTGTTACAAACTAACATGGGAGACCCCTTCCTAATACCCAAGATGGCCCTCTACAAGGTCTAAAGCACATTCATGATTGGCTTGAGCAGGCATCAAGTGACATAGAAATCAATTTTACATGATAGAAATTATTTTCACCATACAATCCATAACAAATAAATAAGATAAAAATATTAAAATGAAAATATATTCAATAAAAAATCATGCAATATACAACATGTTTCTTAAATGCATATGTATAAACCATATTAGATAAATACAATGGACTGAAAACTATCTATTAATAAAAGGGAGATACCCAACCAACTCCTTATGGCACCTGGAATCCCCATATTCCACACCCATATATATATCCCCAAAGAGTTAATGGTCTAATACCTATAGATAGATAGGCTGTAATACACACCTCCAAAACAGATCAAGAGAATACAGTCTATATACCTATGAGGGTGTATGTAGGGCGTGAAGATAATAATCCAAGTAGGATACCACTAAATAATCTATAAAAAAAATTCATTTTAAATCAGTCCATGCTAGTTTGAAATTCAAGTATAAAAGTGCCACATATATTCTTTTTGAAGAAATAAATAACTTAGTTAGCATATATAAGCTTAAGTGATAATTATAAACCAAGGTAATTAAATACATTTTTTATGAAATTATCACATTAATATAAAATAAGTACCATAAATTAGATCATCACGGGAAGGCATCAAGAGATTATGGTTGGTCTATAGGGAATTTAAATGGACATTATATCATAAGAACTGGGTTTTTTTGGGAACATCATGTTGACCCACGATAAAATTGTCATTGTATCATATGAATTAGGTTCTCGAGGGAGATCCATGTCAACTCGATGAATAATTTGGGGGGAAAACCATGTCCCACCTGACTAGAAAATTAAGGGATCATCGCATCCTAAATCAAGTATTTATGGGTGAAACAAGTAACAAATGAATTTACCTCATCAGATACCATCACCCATCCCAAGACCCCTCCTAATATCCCAAAGGTCCCTCCCATTAAGTTTACTATGATTCAATAATTTAAATTATCCACTTTTCTTTTATGAATTTAACCCTTTCTACTTATAGCCAAGAATCATTCAATGATGAAATTAATGTAACTACACTTTATTCATAAAGGAAAACACATTTATATCAGAGGGTAATCCAAATAATCAACATATTAAAATGAATTAAAATCCACTTCATATTTGAGGTTTATCTATAAAATAATCTTTGTAATTCATTATAAAATATAAAAATCTATCTTCCCATAATAATTATATCAATTACATTGGAAATATATTGATTCATTTCAAAAACACCTTATGGGAAAAAATTATTAAAGACATGGTAAAAATATATTAAACACTCCATTTACCAAAGTAATTGAAATACAAGTAAAACATCAATAAATTCATATTTATTTTATCATAAATGATAATAATAACTAACATATTACTCCAATAATTTAATTTTAAAAAAAATCTAGCAATTATGGTTCAATATCAAAAGTTAAACATAGATACACCTACCTTCAGGGATGCTTAAATAATCTCAAACAGGAATAATCAAGCTAATACAAACTCTAAAAGTCTTATAAATAATTAAAAATAAATTAGAGAGACAAAATAGAAAAATTATAATAATATGTAGAGACCGTGGAAGTGGGAACACTTATTGTAACACCCCAAGATTTTAGTTTATGAATACTATGTACAATAACTTGTGACATGAAACACCTAGATTAAAAAACCAATATATGTTATAGAAATATTATTATTTAAATACGAATATCATAACCTAGCTGTTGGATTGATGGGTATGAATAAAAGTAATCACATTATGAAATATATTTAGAAAATTTTTATTAATACAAATATATTAAATAATTTCTAGTAAATAAGTACTAAATTTTTAATGATAAGAATGAAATCACTTAAGGTTAAGAATGAATAAAGTTTAAAAGGGCCATTTTTCTATAAAAGTGGGTTTTCTTTATATTTTGTATTTTTATTTGAAAGATAAATTTATAAATTTTAGAATTTTAATCTGATAAAATAGATATAAATTTATTATTTTATAAGGACAATTTTACCTTATGGGGATTTTTTTTTATTTTTTCAAAAGTAGTTGTTTTTTGGTGATTAATGAAAAATAACAATTATATAAATAATTTCACTTTTATGATATTATCATGATATAAGAATGATAGGAAAGTTTATAAAATATTTTATATAACAAATATATATTTAATAAGTAGTATAATTCATTTAAAAAATATAATTTTTAACTTATAAATCTATGTTTGATATTTTAGAAATCTAAGCAATGTTTTTATTCAAATAAAAAATATTTTTGTTTATTTTATTTTAATGAAGTATTAATAATGTTAATTTTATTTTTGATTTGGTTTTAAAGTAAAAAAAATTTCCTTTTATTTAACATCATACAATTAATTATGTGGTGATAACCATTATACCTAATTTTAGTGTAAAATCATTTTTATTCTTAAAAAGGATATTTTTCTAGAAACATTTTTCATTGTATTTTGTGAACTTATGTTAAAAATAATTTTTACCACTTCTAGAAATTTAATATTAGAAAATTGATTCTATATTTGGGATCCTAATATTATAATTTTTTAATATGGTAAATTTCATTTTTAGTAATAATTAATAGTAACCATGGGAAAAAAATTTCACCACAGTTAAGGGTAAAATGTGTTAAAATGGTTAAACTAAATGTATATGGATTCAGGACAACATAAAAAACTTTCTTAAATATATTTGGTTTGTTTTATTTAGACCTTATACTTATCCTATTTTAAACTATAACAATTTGGAGCCACTTTAATTGAGTAATACATATATTATATAATAATGTTTCAAGTATTTATAAGTTTTCCACCCACCTCACTTATAAAAGGAAACCTCCTTTCCTCAATTATTTAAAAAATTTGAGCACTATATATAGGAAAATAAAAACCAAAAATACATTTATAACTTCCTTATACACAACATGAGGTCCCATTCTCACAAAAAAATGAACCTAATAAGTCTTAATGTGTAATCTAAAAGTGGTTTTCCAAACAAGAGGTATAACTCTTAACCGAGTTCTTTCATGTTTATTTATTATTAAAAATCTTCCAAACATATCATAACCATTATTATAAAATAACATCAGTATCTAAAATATAACAAAAATTTATTATGTTTTTGGTTTAACCCTATTCATCTCCCTTTCCATCAAATGAGAAACGAAATCATCGCTCGTGCGTATGTACGGACTACCATCTCCATGTAGCGATGTGTATCATTTTTCATCACCAACTCAAATAAAAAATTATAAATACAGATTTAATGGATATATATTATATTAGTGAAATTATTATAATTATTTAAAGATAAAAGAGTTCTTACCTTCTTACCTACCCACCCATTGGAAAATAATAACGTCACTGGTGCATATGTGTGGACTACCACCTCCACGAAGCAATGTTATTCATTTTTCATTTCCAAATTACATGGATGATCATAAGGATATATTTAATTAATATATATTATATTTATGATGTGAATATTATTCTTTAAATATTAATCATTATATAATTTCTTTCCTTTCCAACCATTTGTAAAATGAAAATGTTATCATGCTTATGTGCGGACTACCGCCTCTATGAACAATGCATTTCATTTTTCTATTGTTTCCTTGCATGGATAGTTCTAAAATTTTAAAAAATGAATAAAAATTATATTCATGAAACTATTAAAATTTTTGAGATTATGGAACTATTTTATTACACCTTTTACTATGACTAATATACCAAATTAATTTTGGGTAATTTGACCAGACAACATTAAGTGGTTGACATAAGAAAGAACTATAAAATGAATGGATGTAAAATGATTATCAAAGGAAATTAAAAATTAAATATAGATGAAAATTTTTCTTAATAAATTATTTAATAAATTTAAATTTATTATTAAATAGGATTTCACATGTATGAAAAATCTGGAATCCAATGTAAGGGGTTTTGGCCTCAATTCCACTCCATTGAGGCATATTTTATATTATGTACATAATATATTTTATTTGGTGTATATACTACCCATTTGAAATTTAATATCATAAATTAATTTTTATTCATGTTATTTAAACTTTAAATTCAATTTTTCACTTTTAAAGGTTTTCTTATTCAAAAGTTATTAAAATCATCATGGTTTATTTTACAATCTCACTCTTATTCAGATTATTCATGTTTAAATTCTTGTTAGAAGAATTATGTACTCTTTATTTCTTAAAACACATATATTTTCTTGTCCTATGGTTATTCATGTGGTTTTCATGTTCACTTCCAATTTTTCCTCTCTTTTATTATTGAAACAATTGAAGGATTATTTATAAGAAAAATCGATCTTATTTATCTTTTTTGGATGATAATTTTTCTCTTCAATATCCATATTCTTAAAATTATATTATGAAAGTTTTTATATAATTTTAAATGATTGGTAAAGGTATTTTTATACTATATATTAATTTATTTTAAAATTATTAAACTAAATATTTTTAAAGTTTTCCAAATAAGTTGTTTTTGACTTTTTATGAAAGTGTGAAAGGAATGTTCCTTTTAACGTATACAACATGAAAGGATTTTCCTACCTCCATGACCATTATTCACTATTTAACTTCCTCTATAAGACTCTATATTTTTTCAAAGAAAATACCTTTTCCATTATTATATGAATTTTTATTTTTTTTATTAAAATAAAATGGCATTATTTTCTAAAAGGTTTAAAAGAATTTTGGAGATGATTTATAACTTCATTTAAAAAAATTACAAAAGATTCAAGGGAAGTTGTTTTTTAAATATTCACTTCCATTTTCACCCTTAATTCTCAAAAGAATGTCCTTTACTTTAAAATAATTTTTTATGGTCTCCTTTCATCTGTTACTGATCTATGGTTTATACCTCATTTTTTTTACAAATAATAGTCTCATCTCCTTGAAAATATTCTCTCTATCACTATCCATTATTCATTAAACATTATTTTTCTCCTTCATGTCCATATTTTTAGTATCAGGGATATTTTTAGTATCATTTATACTACTTTTATATCATCTTAAGCATATACCCTTTCAATATACGATGTTAGTTCAAGGAGTCTTATTAAGAAAGTTGTTTCATTTATAGGGGAAATATTGATGTTCCATATTCTTGATTCAATATGGATATTTTTTAATTAATAGGTCATATTGATTATATATTATATTGTTGACTGAATATATCAAAACTATATTAGAAAAACATAAGTGTTGGGTGGGGCCAAATTATAGATAAAACCTTGATTCATTGATAGGTCTCATGAGACAAATAAGAATGTGTATTGATCAATATATTCCAGCCCATATAATGACAATGTTTTGGCACAATGCCTTGACGGTAAGTAAGATGTCTTGGAAGAATACCTTGATGGTAAGGTTCATGATGTATTAGAACAAGGACTTGATAATAGGATCTTAATGTCTAGTATTATGCAGTTCCTTCATTAAGATTTCAGTTATTATTATCCATGTGATTATTGAGTTGATATTTTCCATGGATATATTTTGAAGCTCAATTTTTTGATTAAATTTCATATATATCAATTATCTACTCTATCATATTGTTTAAACCTTATCAACTCATGATATATTATGTTATATATAACCATACTAAGATTCTGAGCTCACCCTTTATTATTTTCTCTTTTCCATAGGGTATAAAGAAGGGATATTTGGTTGATTTTCAAGGTTGAAAGAATGATTTATTGCTATGTTTTTAATTTCTAGTGTAATATAGAAGTCATATATGTATCTAATTTTCTAATATTGATAAATTGATTGATAATTGGTGATGTGATCCCTTATATATTATATCAATGTATTAAAGTAAACATTGACTTCGGGTTACTATAGTGTATTTTTCTAGAGTTATTATCATCACAAGTTTAATAAGATCCTTGGGAATTAGCTTTTAGAAGAAAATAGTTAGCATGAGAATTATGATAAATCCCTTAAAATATTTGAGAAATTTTAACTTCATAAGATTTTTTATTCCATGAATCATTATTCATGATATTTATGAGTTTAATATATGTGTACCATTGTTTATAGATAGCATATAGTGGAAGAAAGGAAAATTATATCACCGAATATAGTTAACGTAGATATTTCCATCTAGAGAAAGTCAATATGAATAGTGATTTTGTTGAACAAGTTAAGACTATATTAGGGTATTTATATCAAGTTATTACCAATAACATTTCTTGTATGTATCAAATTTTTTCTTCTCATAATGGTGAAATGATGTTGGAAAACTTCACATGGTAGAACCCTCCATCCTTTAATGAAACTACAAATCCATTGATAATTGAGCAATGGATGAAGTCCCTTGAAAATTTATTATTTTCTATGAGAAGTAATGAAAATAAAAATATTATTTTTTAATTATATTTTTTAAAAGGATATTCATATCAATGGTGGTCATTGATTCAAAATACTAAGGAGGAATATGAGATAGAAAGTATGGAATGGAGAACTTTTAAGGTGATATTATTTGTGAAATATTTTCCTAAAGAACAATGATCTGATATGGAATGGAATTTTTTTTTGAATTTAAAGAATAAGGAAGAGAAAAATTTTATTGAGTATGAGGAAAACTTTACTAGATTATAATGGCATGTTTTGGACTACATATGTAATTTGGAAAGTAAGATTGACAATTTCTTTAATGGAATTAAGTTAAGCCTTCAAAGTGAATTAGTTTTAAAACAAATATTATATGATGATATGGTATCAATTTTCATTAATATAGAAAAATAATTCTCTAGGTCTTTTATTTTGAAAGGAAACCGAGAAAAGAAGAGGATGACTGAGTAACATGAAAAAATAAATGTAATGAAGAAGAACAGTGAAAGAGTGGAACTTACAATTTGTGAAAATTATGGAAATATATATCCCAATATATGTTTAAATGGAATTATATTTTTTATAAGTGTAGAGATAAAGGACATAAGGAAAATGAATATGACGGTAAGAAATAATCCACTGATATAAAGTGATTCAACTGTAAGGAGATATGGAACTATTTAAATTAATACCCCAAGCATCAAGGATTAATTTGATAATTTCATTATTGTATTTATTGATTTTATCATATTATAATATAAAACAGATTAATTGAATAAAAACCACTTGTGAATAATTTATGAGACTCTTAGTGTAAAGTAGTTATTTTATAAGTTTAACATGTGTGAATTTTGGATTTAGAATATATCTTTTATTGGAAATATTTTCCATAAGGATAGAATATTTGTTGATGTTTATTAGAAAATTCATAACTTCACCACTATATATAACCTTTAGGGTTATTATGTGTTTTTATGTAATGGTAATTATAGTAAAGTTTTGTGAATATATGATTATGATGTATTAAAATTTGTTCTAGCATATTTAGAAGATTTTTAGGATTTAATAGTTAATTTTTAACCTTTGGTGTTATTATTAAGGTTTTTGGAGATATTAATACTTTATTTTATGGTTTATTTTATTGATTTTTATTTTCACTTATACTAATAATTTTTTTGGTTTTAGTAAATGGTAAGAAATGAAAGGTATCTATAAGGCCCCGACCTTAAACATTACATAATATTGAATTAAGTTAATAATTCACATTGATAATATTTTTAGGTTTATAGTCTTAGAGACTTAGTTCATAACTTATACAAAACATCTTGAATATTACATGTAGAAACTTCTACTCAGTATCTATTTTTTTCATAAAATAAAAACTCTAAAAAAACATGTCTAGTTTTATGTTTTAGATAGAATGACTTTTCCTTGATCTCATCCTTGAACCTATTAATCTTTAAGTATTGTGGAAAAAATTTCAAAAACTTGGGATGAGCATAAAAGCTTAGTAAGGGATACATAAAGAAGTAAAACTGTTAGTTTTCAAAACAACATGTAAACCATGAGTACTTTATCATAAAGTAATACCTTTCACCATAAATAAGTTGAAAAAACACTTCATTGAATTAAATCTTAGTCATTACCCTTCTTTTGTAACCAAAATATTACCATAAAACCCATAGGAAGCAACATAAAGCATATAAAGGTAACTTGGGACATAAAAATACTGAAATGGAATAACTATACGGTCGAATTCCACATATATCACTAAATGGAATATCCATACGACCGACTTCCATACCCAATGCATTGGAGTTTATAAAGTAACCACCTGTACTTGGTTTATCATGGAACCACCCGTCATTTGGTTTATCACGTAACCACCCATCAAATGTCCAAGTACTATTATAAAATCATAACGCATAAAATATTTCAAATATAAATATTTCACTAATAACATTTAATTTGCAATCACAATAAATCATTTCAAGATATTGAAATAATCAATCCATTCCAAAAAACCATTTTTAATATGAAAACACCCAAAAAGTGAATAATAGATTTCTTTCCCTTTTAAAAACCTTAAGTCTTATAGAGAAAGACAAATAACAATTACGACGACGGAGAGGTCATTGTCACCGCAAACGTTAAAAACATTCCTTTTTTCATTTTGTAAAATGATTCATAGAAAAAAATTCAATTTGAATGAAAATAAAATTCAAAGGGGTTTATTATACACCATGTAAAATAAAGAGGTGTATATTATCAAAACATGCCTCAATGAAAGGAGATTGAGACAAAGTCCCTTACCTCGTGTCCGACTTGACTCGTTCATTCTTTAATTTCATGAATACTAAAATCAATTTAATTTATAATTTATTAAGAAATTTTTTCAAGTTTATTATTCGTTTTATGTCACTTATTACATTGCTATAAAAATTAGTTAATTATTTGAGTTCATATTGGACATTTTGTCGATGTTTGGAACTTGAGTCCAAAATGAACTTGTTATAATTACAAATTTTCCATTTGGTAAAAATTAAATTATCTGTAGAATGATATTAATGATTTATATATCATATATATCATATATATCTAGTATGTATGTATTTATAATAGTCCATATCATTTGGATATATGAAAATAAAATGCACCGTTCATGGAGACGGTAAGTCGTACGTACGCATGAATGCTACTTTCATTTCATTTTTTCATTTTTAAAGGAATGAAAACAAAATTATAAATAGGTATATTATTATTCCAGTATAATATCATAATTTATATGCATTATATAATTTCATTAACACCATCCTTTATCCATTCCATGTATGGTATGAACGAGTCATATCACTTTGAGGGGGTCGTTGTTCGCACTTCCTCAAATGAAATTATCGTATATATACAACATGAAAAGAATAAAGGTATGTTATAAATGATAATTACATAAGAATAGAGATAAAATAAATATCATAAATATCATATATAATTATAGTTCCATCATATTGGCCACTATAAGAGGTGGAAGGGGAAAATCGAACAATCATCCTTTCGTGTGGCAGCAGTTCGTTGTACACAGAAACAATTTGTTCGTATCCATTAGATGAAAGTGTTTGTAAGTGTAGTTATAATAATTCTCATAAAACAACCTAGTATATTTAATATACTTGTGTTTTTATATAAACAAATCATAGTAATATCAGAGGGATTGGATAAGGAAAAATAATGGAAAGAAACTTGAGAGAATATGTTACCTCAAATCAGGTAACTTCTTCTGATTTGAGACAAAGGGATCTCTTGAATTGCCTTATGCCTAGAGTAAGTCTTCTAGAAGTAAGAGAGGGATGTTGGGAGATTATTTGGGCAGAGTTTTTATGAGCCAAGTATCTTGAGAGGTGTGAGTAATGGGTTAGAGGTGGTGTCCTTTTATAAGAGGAAGGAGGGGCTCTTTATGAAAGGTTGAAAGTATTATTTTATTATAAAATGATTTTCAGTTTCAAAAGGTCCAAAAAAAATTAAATTCTAATATAGGATGAATATAAGTCTGAATAAAACCATCCAATAATAATTCTACAGGTTTTGTGTAATTTTTAATCCTTATCTTTTTTATTTAACCCTCTGTTAACTTATTTAACTTTTACCTTGTCTTCTTGTATATTCATACTATATGGTTAATATATTTACTATAAAATGAAAAGTGACCAAAAATTGATAATTAATGACATTTTTAACATCATATATTTCATTTATCCGAATCTTATATTTTTAGGACTATTTTATCATTTAATAAAATATTAATTTATTTAAAAACTCATTTATCTCAATTTTTATACTATTCATATCATGACTTTTTAAAAATCCATAAAAACTTGATCAATTCAAAAAAACATCATTAATTCAAAGATAAAAAGTCATAATCAACCATGAAATTCTTGGATGGTATAAAAAGTTTCAAAATAAATTTATTTTAATATTTATAATCTCATTTATTTAAAACATTCATTAATGTGGTAATCATTACATCATCATTGTGCCATAAATAAATTTATTTATTTGATGTCTACAAATTTTAAATAAAATACCATGTAGGAAATATTTTTATATTTATAATGACTATTTATAGTCAAATATATCAACTATATAACTCCATATTAATTTTTTTTTAGCAAAACAATACATGTTTATGATATTTTTAGTTTTACTTTAAATAAAAAGTTATTAATGTAATTATCTTACCCAAGTGGCTTACAAAGGCCAAAAGTTATACCCAAGGATTTTATTGGTCTTACATGACTCATACAATAATTTTAGTACAACTGTTATGGTAATTTTATATTATTATAATATTATTTTTACCTTGAATGGCCCTATTTACCTTTAACCGCGGTAAATAAAAATCAAAAGTTATTATTCACCAAAATTTATTTTCATCATATTGAACCACATTTTAATTATTTAAGACAAACATGTATTTTGGATATTTAAAATTCAATTCACAAAAGCGGTAAAAATTCATTTAAAACAAAAAGTCGGTTTTTAACTACAATGCAGTGTCTTTCACTATTCATCAAAAATTGAATGTTTTTAGAAAAATAAAAAAAAATTAACCCAAAGCTAATTTTTATATTCATAATTCAAAAATTATGTCTATTTTAACAAATTCAAATCATATAAGTTTCATTAATTAATTTAAAATTAATTTCTATTGTCAAAACTAGACAGCGTGTTTTTAAGAAGTAAAAACTACAAAAAGATTGACATGTGTTTATGTCCAATTTTAAAGTGAAACTACTTCCAATGACCAAAATTGGATTAAATGTTAAAAATATAATATAATTAAACTTTAAAACTATTTAAAAAGACAATATAACCATATAAATAATTCAGATGAAAAGATAGTTTTGACTTAAAATACAGTATTTTTCACTATTCATTAAAAAATGAACTTTATCAGAAAAATACCAAAAATTTACCCAAAATAAATTTTGATATCCCACTTATAAAGAAGAAGTTTTTTTTAAATTAAACATATAAAAGTGACAAAAATATATTTAAAAGGGGTTCTCTATCAAAATGTGGTAAAATGACTTTTTAAAAAATATTAGAGTTTTTCGTGCTTAAAATTGGATTCATTCTTATTTTAATCCTCTAAAACTTATTGGATAAAATTAAAAACATTTAACAAACATGTGTAATCATATTGTAGCTAGTTCTGTTCATTCCCTCTAATAGAATTTCTAGACATTGACTACCATTTAAAATAATAATATTATAATATTATTTTTCGGTATAACTCAAAGTTGTGTACAACGTAAGATTTCAAAGAAACCCGTTGTTACGTGTTGAGTAAGCTATCATACATAGAATCCCCTTTAAAGTAAAATTAATATTTAATTCAAAAATATTAATAAATATGAAAATATCATATTCTTTATTTACCTAGGATGTTACATCCTGGCCCCCTTTTGGAAATTGCTTCCTCGCAATTTTAAAATTGGGATTGGAAATTTCATTAAAAGTCCCACATCGGAAAAAGAGTCAATAAAACTACCAATTTAAAAGAAATAAAGAGAAGTACAAAGATTAATAGAGATAACCCATCCATCCTATTATTCCATGAAAACATGGATATGGAGGAGAAACTAAGTGTCAAGTTCTGATGAAGAGTGATAGAAAACATGATCAGGAGAAAATTAACAACAAGAAAACCACAAAGTTGTGATGGGTTAAAGGGTCATTGGTTTCCCAATATGAAACTTAAACGGACAATATTTTTGTTTTAAGTTCCATTTCATAAAGTTGGAGAAATTTATTTATGATATTGACTAAGAACATAAGGAAATATACTTATATTTCAAGTAGAGTTTCATCCTTTAAAAAATTTCTACCACAAACTCATCTTTTCTCCAAACGATGAGTATTCATGATGACATGGTCACACCTAAAGTGCTAAAATCAACTTCTATAGAATAACCTAATACATAAAATATTAACTATATATTCCCCCTGTCTTTAGACATTAACCACAATAAAAAATGGTTGGTATGAGATTAGATAATCCCCAAAAGGATAATATTTTATAAAAAAAATACTACTCTTAATCTCTAGAATTCAACAAACATTACCCAAAGTTCAACAAAGACCTTTCAATACACAATTTCCCTTAAAATTATTCAATATAATACAAACTAAGATTGAAACCCAAAACTCAGAAGAATTTGATTACAAAGTCTTCCACGATAAATCTTAACATTTATCTCTAAATAACATCAACTACTCTTAAAGTCTCATACTAAAGTGTAATTAACCTAATCACATATTTTCTATGATAGGTTAATCATTTCAATAAATAACCCAAATCTCCATATGTACACAATTAAAACATATATTCTTCCAAAATAAAATTATACCATTACTCCTCAAATGAAATCCCATAGTATTTTATTTTCCTCAAGCATATAATGTTCCCCAAAAGAGAGAACGTCTTCCAAAATAAATTTTATCACTTAATCACCAAATCATTTTTTTATACTAATTATATCCATATGATAAATCATAAGTTCCCAAAATTGACTTATTATTGATCCATAAAATCATTTAACTAAAAATAATAAGTCATACTGACCAGGGACTTCACATAGTCTAGTGGTAGGAGATAAATCACAATCACACTTTGGTTGTGGGTTCGATTCCCGCAGATTTTTCCGACGTGATGGGTTGTCACATAGTCTTTGTGTTTTCCTTTTTCAAAAACTATATAATTTTATAACATTCCAAAAAATGAGATAAATTCCTCAAAAATAACCATAACATATGTTAACCACAAATGTTATCTCATACCTTGCATTTTTATTCCAAAAAGTAATAACATGTAATTGCCTAAAATTCAAGGATCACATAAACCCAAATTTTCCTTTATAACTATATCTAAAAAATAAAATATAATTATTCCTTGAATATTATTTTCACATATCAAACTTCAGGGTTACACATACTAGAAAAAGTCTTCCAAAGTAATCCATCATCAAAAGAGCCTTAATACTTTTAGGAATTTCATCATCATAAAATATACCATAACTCTTGAATCCCTTATATGTAGACTCCTTAATCATTCAATGTTATTCATGATATGTTGAAAATTCTTTTCCAAATTAATCCATAATACTAAAAACAAAATCATGAATTATATCCTAAGATTAAATAATGTCAAAACATAAGCTAAGAAATAATCCATACCTTTCATTGGTCATTATCAGTTTCCTCATCCTCAATTGGAATGGAATTAGGTATTAGTAAACATATATTTGTATGATCCTACTGATCCCATTCCCAAACCTTCTTCATCGTACATCTATTTTTATAATAACCATGCACACCACATTTAAAAAATTCAATTGATCCTTTAGAAAGAACTTCTTTCCATTTCCTGAAGTCATCTAGATTCTTCCTTTTTACATGGCATGTTATTACTTTATGACCTTAATTATCACATCTATAACATCTTCCCATCCCTTTGTATCATTTTACTAGGTTTTTCTTTCCATATCCTTGACACATAGGTTTTTGAATATACTTACCTTTATGGTTATTACCAGAATTTCAGTAGGGATTTGTTTCTCACATATGTGATGCCTTATAAAAATTACTATGATTTAGATGTTCAATCATGAATCCATATAGTTGGTTGAGAATAACCAAAATATTTCTCATTGTATCTCCCATTTCATTTGGTTTCTTATTCAGAAAACCATCACAGTTTTCTTCACATCCATTGTTACTTTGGTGCCTACTAGATCCAGCCATTTACTAAAACCAAAACGTTCAGTGTGAGTATATCAGTAAAATAATTATATAATATATTATAAAGAGGTTAAACACTAAGATATACTTATTCATGTTATCTTAAACCCATTCATTTTATCTAAAATAATTATGACTTTTTCTAATATTCTAACCATTATGGTTATGTCACTTATGTTAAATAACACCCTAACCTCTAAAGTTATCTAAAACGACCTATGATACCAACTATAAGGCCCCAAACTTAAACATTAAATAATATTGAATTAATTTAATAATTCAAATTGAGGATATTTTCATGTTTAGAGTTTTATATAATTAGGTCATAACTTATACAAAACATATTGAATATTACATGTGGACACTTCTACTCAGTAACCATTTTTTCAGAAAATAGAAACTCTAAAAAAAGAAACATGTCTAGTTCCATGTTTTAGACATCATGAATTTTCCTTGATCCCATACTTGACCCTATTTATATTTAAGTCCTATAGAAAACATTTCAAAAACTTGGGATGAGCATAAAAGCTCAGTAAGGGATACATAAAGAAGGAAAACTGTTAGTTTTCAAAACAACATGTAAATCATGAGTACTTTATGATAAAGTAATACCTTTCAACTTAAATAAGTAGAAAAACACTTCAATGAATGCAAGCTCATTTATTACCCTTATTTTTTAACCAAAAGATTACCATAAAACCCATTGGAAGCAATATAAAGCATATAAAGTGAACTTGGGACATAAACATACTGAAATGGAATAACTATACGGTCGACTTCCACATATATCACTAAATGGAATAGCCATACGGCCGAATTCCATACCCAATTCATTGGAGGTTATAATGTAACAACCCATAATTGGTTTATCACAAAACCACCCATCATTTGGTTTATCACATAACCACTTGTCAAATGTCTAAGTACCATTATAAAATCATTACACAAAAAATATTGCAAATATAAATATTTCACTAATTACATTTCATTTTCAATCACAAGAAATAATTTCAAGATATTGAAATAATAAATCCATTCCAAAAACCATTTTTAATATGAAAACACCCAAAAAGGGAATAATATATTTCTTTTCCTTTTAAAAACATTAAGCCTTATAGAGGAAGCCAAATAATGATTACGACGACGGAGAGGTCATTGTCACCGCAAACTTTAAAAAAAATCATTTTGACATTTAGTAAAACACTTCATAGAAAAAATATTATCTTTGAATGAAAATAAAAGTAAAAGGGGTTTATTATACACCGTGTAAAAGAAGAAGGTGTATATTATCAAAACATGCCTCAATGAAAGGATATTGAGATGAAGTCCCTTACCTCGTGTCCGACTTGACTCGTTCATTATTTAATATCCAGAATAATAAACTTAAGTTAATTTATACTAAATTAAGAACCTATTTCATGTTTATTATTATTTTTATGTCACTTATTACCTTGCTATAACAATTAGTTAATTATTTGAGTTCATATTGGATATTTTTTCGATGTTCGGATATTGAGTCAAAAATGAACTTGTTATAATTACAAATTGTCCATGTGGTCAAAAGTGCATTATATACAGAATGATATTCATGATTTAGATATAATATATATAATATATATCCATTATATATTTATTTATAATAGTCCATATCAGTTGTATATATGAAAATGAAATGCACCATTCATGGAGATGGTAAGTCGTACGTACGCTTGAACGCTACTTTCATTTAATTTTTTTCATTTTTAAAGGAATGAAAACAAAATGATACATAAGTATGATATTATTACAGTATAATATCATATTTTATATACACTAAAAAATTTCATTAATACCATCCTTTATACATTCCATTTATGGTATGAACGAGTCATATCACTTTGTGGGGGCGGTAGTCCGCACTTCCTCAAATGAAATTATCGTATATATACAACATGAAAGTATAAAGGTATACTATAAATGAGAATTAAATAAGAATATATATAAAATAAATATCATATATAATTATAGTATCATCATAATGGACACCATGAGAGGTGGTAGGGGAAAATAGAGCAATCATCATTTCATGAGCCATCAGTTCGCCTTACATAGAAACAGTATGTTCGTATCCATTAGATGGAGGTGTGTGTAAGTGTAGTTCAAATACTTCTCATAAAAACAACATATTATATTGATGATACTGGTGTTGTTATATAAATAAAGAATAATAAGAGAATAGGAAGTGGAGAATGAAAAACAATGGAAAGAAACTTGAGAGAAGACGTTGCCTCAAATCGGGTAACTTCTTTTAATTTGAGCCAAAGGGCTCTCTTGAATTACCTTCTACCTAGAGGAAGGATTATAAGAGGAATATAGGGATGTTGGGAGATTATTTGGGTAGATTTTTGATGAGACAAGGGGCTTGAGATGTGTGGGTAATGGGTTATAGGTGGTGTCCTTATATAAGAGGGAGGATGGTCTCTTTAAGAAAGTTTGAAAGTATTATTTTATTATAAAATGATTTTCAATTTCAAAAGGTCCACAACTCATTAAATTCGAATATAAGATGAATATTATTCTAAATAAAATCAAACAATAATAATTGGACAGGTTTTTTGTATTTTTTAATCCTTATCTTTTTTATTTAACCCTTTGTTAACTTATTTAACTTTTACCATGTCTGCTTGTATATTCATACTATATGGTTAATATATTTATTATAAAATTCCAAAAGACCCAAAATTGATCATTAATGAAATTTATAACATCATATATATCATTTGGACGAATATTATATTTTTAGTACTATTTTATCATTTAATAAAATATTAATTGATTTAAAAACTCATTTATGTCAATTTTAATACTATTCATATCATGACTTTTTAAAAACCCATAACAACTTTATAAATTCTAAAAAAAATAATTAACTAAAATATAAAAATTCATAATCATCCATAAAATTCTTTTATGGCATAAAAAGATCCAAAATAAGTTTATTTTAATATTTATAATCTCATTTATTTAAAACATTCATTGATTAGGTAATCATTACATCATCATTGTGTCATAAATAAATTTATTTATTTGATGTCTAAAAATTATAAATAAAATACGATGATGTAGGAAATATTTTTACCTTTATAATGACTACTTATAGTCAAATATATCAATTATATAACTCCACATTAAAATTGTTTTAGCAAAACAATACATGTTTATGATATTTTTATTTTTACTTTAAATAAAACATTATTAATGTAATTATCTTTCCCAAGTGGATTCCAAAGGCCAAAATTTCTACCCAAGGATTTTATTGGTCATACATGACTCATCCAATAAGGTTAGGACAAGTTTTGATGTAATTTTATATTATTATAATATTATTTTTACCTTGAATTATCATATTTACCTTTAACCACGGTAAATAAATATCAAAAGTTTTTATTCACCAAAAATTATTTTCATCCTATTGTACCAAATTTTAGTTATTGTTGAAAACCATGTATTTAGTATTTTTTAAATTCAATTCATAGAAGCAGTAAAATTTCACTTAAATGAAAAAGTTGGTTTTTTAACTACTACGCAGTGTCTTTCACTATTCATCAAAAATTGAACGTTTTTAGAAAAATACAAAACAAATTACCTAAATATAATTTTGATATTATGAATTCAAAAATGATGTCTATTTTACAAAATTCAAAATATAGAAGTTTCATTAATTAATTTAAAATTAATTTCTGTTGTCAAAACTAGAGAGCATGTTTTTAAGAAGTAAAAACTACAAAAAGATTAACATGTGTTTGTATCCAATTTCAAAGTGAAATTACTTTCAATTGCCAAAATTGGATTAAATGATAAAAATATAATCCAATTAAACTTTAAAACTATTTAAAAAGATAATATAACCATATAAATAAATCAGATGAAAAGACATTTTTGACTTAAAATGCAGTATTTTTCACTATTCATTAAAAAATGAACTTTATCAGAAAAATACCAAAAAATTATACAAAGTAAATTTTGATATCCCACTTATAAATAATAAATTTATTTTTTCAAATTAAACATATAAAGTGACAAAAAATAGATTTAAAAGGGGTTCTTCATCTAAAGGCGGTAAAATGACTTTTTAAAAAATATTAGATCTTTTCATCCTTAAAATTGGATTCGTTCTTATTTTAAGATGATAAAACTTATTGGATAAAAGTAAAAACATTTAAAAAACACGTTTAATCATATTTTAGTTTGTTATGTTCATTCCCTCCAATAAAATGGCTCGGCGTTAACTACCATTTAAAATAATATTATTATTATATTATTTCTTGGTATAACTCAAAGTTGTGTGCAATGTAAGATTTCAAAGAAACCCATTGTTGCGTGTTGAGTACACTATTGGACATAGAATCCCCTTTAAAGTAAAATTAATATTTAATTCCCAAATATTAATAAATATGAAAATCTAATATTCTTTATTTACTTAGGATGTTACAGTATCTCCCATCATAAAATCTTTTATACAACAAAGAACAACATCTTTTAATAGATCCCATAATCCCTTAAGAGTTAATTTTAGGGCTTTAGGCATGAAACATTCATCTTGTTCATTCTTCATTTTGAAAATGAGATGAATTATTGGTATAAAAATAATTTAAACACATTGAGGGATAGAATACTACTCATGGAGTTGAATGAAATCAAGTAAGTATATTTTCTTATAATTCCTCAAACTCAAGAAATGGAAAATAAATCAATCAAGTTTTTCATGGACAATATCACTTAATTATTAAGGTAGTATTCTGGAAACTCATTCAAAACTGGAAGTCTTATAAAGGTGCACATATTTTTTATTTACAAAATATTAATTTCCCTAGTCTTAACCTATAAATGAAAATTCTTGATAAAATCTATTGATATGTCATAATATGCTCAAAATGAATTAAAATAATAAGGATACAATTTCTTTAATTTAAGGATAATGTAACACCATAAGATTTTAGTTTATTAATACAATGTACAATATCTTGTGATACACATAGAATTTAGCTTAAACAAAATATGATACACTATAGAAATATTATTATTTAAATATGATCGTTATAACCTAGTCATTAGATTGGTATGAATATGAGTAACCAAAATATGAAATATATGTATAATTTTTTTTCTAATACAAATATATTGATTAATTCCTAGTAAATAATTTCTCAATTTTTAATGATAAAAATGAAATCACATATGGTTAAGAACAATTAAAGTTTAAAAGGGCCATTTTTTCTATAAAAGTGGTTTTACAATATATTTTTTATTTTCATTAAAAAGAAAAATTTATAAATTTTAGAATTTTAACTGTATAAATTGGATAACATTTTTGAGTTCATAAAAAATAATTCATATTAGGTTTAATTTTTAGGATTTTTCAGAAATATTTGATTTTTTAGGTGAATAGTAAAAAGTACTGGTTTTATAAATAATGTCACTTTTATGAAATTATCATAATATAAGAATGAATTTAATGTTTTTAAAAAAATTTATAGAAAAAATATATTTTTAATAAGTGTTATAATCCATTTTAAAATATAATTTTGATCTTAGAAATCCATGTTTCACATTTCTGAAATCTAAGTAATGTTTTTATTGAAATAAAAACAATTTTTGGTTATTTTATTTTAATAAAGTATTCACAAGTTTAATTAAAATTTTGGTTTGGTTTTAAAATAAAATAAATATCCTTTTATTTTAAATAATTCAATTAATTCCATGCTAATCAACATTATACTTAATTTTGGTGTAAAATAATTTTCATACTTGAAAAGAACATTTTTCTAAAAGTAATTAATTCCACCACTTATAGAAATTGAATATTTTTGAATGGATTAAATATTTGGTATCAAAATATTTTAATTTCGTAATGATTTCAATTTAATTTTTTTTCATAATGAATAGTAACCATGGTAACAATTTATCACCACTGTTAAGGGTAAAATGAGTTAAAAAGGTTAAAATACGGGGATAAGGCATCAAGATAACACAAAAAACTTGATTAAATATCATTTTATAGTTGTATTTTTACCTTAGACTTCTCATATTCTAAAATATGACAATTTAGAGCCACTTGAATTGAATAATACATATATTATATAATAATGTTTTAAGTATTTATAAATTTTCCACCCACCTCACTTATAAAAAGGAACCTCCTCTCCTTACTTATTTACAAACTTTGATCACTCTATATTAGATATTATCTATAAAAATACCTTTATAAATTCATTTCCCTCATCCTAGAGGTCCTCGTATCACTAAAATACCAACCTGAGAAGTTTAAAGGTCTAATCCAAAGGAGGTTTTCCAAATAATAGGTACAACTCTTAAACGAGTACTTTCATGTTTATTTATTCATCTACCTCCTTAAAACTTATAATAACCATTATTATATGATAACATCAATATACAAAATATACTGAAATGTTTTTTTATGGTATAACCAATTTTCATCACCTTTTACATCTAGTGAGAAATGAGAGCATCGTTCATCAGTATGTACGGACTATCATTTCCACGAAGTGATGTGTATAATTCTTCATCACTAGATCACATGGATGGTTAAAAAGATGTATTTAATGGATATATATTATGATTATGAAATAATTTTGATTTTTTAAATATAAAATATTATATACCTTCTTACCCTCCCATGTGTTGGAAAATAATAACATTGCTCATGTGTGTGTGTTTATTACCACCTCTACAAAGCGAGGTGATTAATTTTTCATTTCCTCTTTACATATCTAATTATAAGGATATATTATATGAATATATATATATATATATATTATTTATTATATAGATATAATTCTATAAATATTAATCATTATATACTTTCTTTCCTTTCCAACCATTATGAAAATCAAAACTTTATCATGTGTATGTACAAACTACCACCTCCATGAATGATGTGTTTTATTTTTATATTTACACCTCACATGGATAGTAATGAAATTTTATATAATGAATAAAAATGATATACATGACATTATTAAAAAAATTTATATGATGAAACCAATTCAAAACACCTTTGATCATAGTTAATATACTGAAGTAATTTTGGGAAAATTGACCGAACAACCTAAAGTGGTCAATGTAATCAAGAACTATACATTGAATAAATGTAAAATGATTATAAAATAACATTAAAAATATAGTTGAAATTTTTTATTAAGAAATTATTTAATAAATTTAAATTTATTATTCAAGATTATATAATTCATCCAACAGAGCAGGAATCCAAGGTAAGGGTTTTTTTCTCAATTCTACTCTATTGAGATGTATTTTATATCATACACCTAATTTATTTTATATTTATATACTTAAAAATTGAAATATCATATCATAAATTAATTTCAATTGATGATATTCAAATTTTCAATCAATGTTTCTCATTTTAATGGGTTTTTATTCAAAAGTTACTAAAGTCATAAGGGATTATTTTATAATCTCACTCTTATTCAGATTTTTCATGTTTAAATTCACCTTGGAATAATTTATTCTCTTTATTTATTAAAAACCACATATTTTCTTTTCCTTTGGTTATTTTTGGGGTTTCCATATTTTTTTTCCAAATTTTCCTCTCTTTTAAACTCGAAACAACCAAAGGATTTTTTATAAGAAAAATCAACCTTATTCCTCATTTTCAAATAGTAATATTTCTCTTACATATCCATATTCTTTAAATTATTTTATGAAATTTTTTTCTTATTTTAAATGACCATAAAAATTATTTTTCTACCACCTTTGAATTTATTTATAAATTTTTAAATGAAAACTTTTTAAAATTTTCCAAACAAGTCATTTTTGAATTTCTACAAAAGTGTAAAAGTAATGTCGTTTTTAACATACATAGCATGAATGAATTTTCACATGTCCATGACTGTTATTCTCTATTTATATTCCTCTAATTTTATGTATTTTTTCAAAGAAAATCATTTTCCATTATTCTGAATTTTTTTATCTTTTATATTAAAATAAAATGCATCATTTTCTAAAAGATTGAAAAGAATTTTGAAAATGATTTATAACATTGTTTTTACAACAAAGTTACAAAATATTTAATAAAAGTTCTTTTTAAAATTTCACTTCCACTTCCCTATATAATTCTCAAAATACTTTAATTTTTTATGAATTTATGGTCTCCTTTCATCCATTATCGACTTATGTTTTATACTTCATTTTTTTCACAATGAATTATCTTAGTTCCTTGAAGATGCGTTCTCTATCAAACTTCGTTATTAATTATAAATTATTTTTTCTCCTTAATAACCATATTTTTAGTATATTGTATATATTTAGTATCATTTATACTACTTATATATTTTCTTAATTGTATACCCTGTCAATATTCAGTGTTATTTGAAATAATACTATTAAGAAATTTATTTCATTTATTGGGGAAATATCAATGTTACATATTCTTAATTCAATACATATACTTATTGATTGATAAGTAATATTGATTATGTACTATATTGTTGATTAAACTAATGATTAATAAATTTTACATATGAGTAATACATTGTATAATGTCTTAGAATATGGCCTTGGTGTTATGTAACATTCTTTATCAAAAGGCCCTAATGATAAGGTTCATGATGTCTTAGTATAAGGCCTTGAAGGTAAGATCGTGACATTTGAAATTATGTATTTCATTCATATTAATATTTTAGTTATTAATATCCATGTGATTTTTGTGTTGATATTTTCCATGTATATATTTTAAATCTCATGTTATTTATTAAATTGCATATGTATTGATTATCCATTATACCATACTATTTATTCCTTATATATTCAAGATAGATTTTGTTTTATATAACCCTTAATAAGCATCCAAGATTACCCTTTATTATTTTTTCCTTTCTACAAGATATTAAGAAAGGATATTTGATTTATTTTCAAGGTTTTGGGATGGTTTTCATGATATGCATTTAATTTTCAATGTAATATAAAAGTCATGTATGTATCTAGTTTTACAAGAATTCTAAACTGATTGATCCTTGGTGATGTGATCTATTATATATTCTAACAATGTAATAAAGTAAAAAATATATCTGGGTTACTAGAATCAGGGTTTCAATACTCATCATTAAGTCATGAGTTGAAATAGAACAACCCAACTTGGTGTAGATGACACACAGAAGGATATTATTACTTCATAAAGAAAAATACCTATGAGTTTCAGGTGTTTTTCCTTAACATGGTAAAACACCAAATCATACATAATATAGTGAACTATACTAAAATTAATATAATTAGTACAAAAATATCATTATTTAAATAATACATCACACAAACAATCTCAAAACCCAAGGACAGGTAGGTTTAGTGTCTTGGAGACTAGCTACATAAACATCTTATTTTACTATACTTCCAAACATTTTTCCATAATCGTGCTTCTATATAAGCTTTACTACATGTATCACATTATATGATCATAATAATAACTTGGTTATTAGAAATATAATTAATGGGTGATCTCAGATGCTCAGTAAGGAAAAAACATATCATAACATGAAGAAGAACACGAGGAGACATAAATATCATAATATAAGATCATGAGACCATAAATGAAAATCATATAACATGTTAGTGAAACATAAAATCATACAAATATCATTAAGGTAATATATAAGATATTTATAATCTCAAAACATATCTCAATAGTCGTATTACATGATAGTATGACATAAAAGTGCAGAATACTTTTAAAAATATGAAAAAATATTGAAAACATGGGATTTCATAGAAATGAAGTGTATCTTGAAAATTTAACATTAACTTGATGAAAAAATTGTAAATTTGTCATAAATTTATAAAATTAAAAAAGTTTCAAAGACATAATTATAGGAAATTATGTACAAGAAAACTCATTATGCCCACACTTATGTGAACAAAATCATTATGTCCATGCTTGAAAATGAGAGCAAACCCATCCTTCACATTCATGTGTGAACAAACCCATTATGTTCATGCCTGAATATATCATTATATTTTATCTTAAAATAATGAATTGGAGGTTGATATAGTACCCCACCCATCATCATACATACATATGTGTGCCACTTAAATTTAATCATCAGTAGAACTTAAATAACCCATGGAAAAAGAATGGGTTTGTTAAACTTATAAAATAACATGAACTTAATAAATCATAAAAAAATAATTCCCCAAAAGGATTTATAACAAAATAACATACATTTTATGATAAAAACATCACTTTATGGTTGACAAACCTTGGGGGAAAATTGACTTAAAAATACAAAAGTTTTCACAAAACCTTTTTAAACATTGTTAAAAAAAGATAAAGTGTAAATTACTTTCAAAAACTCGTTTATGAGAAATAAAAAAGAATATTTTTTAAAAATTATTATAAATAATCCCAAATAAAATATCCTTTAATAGATATAATTTTTCAAAAAGGATAAGTGAAAATAATTTGAAAATTTTAATTTTTGAAAATAATCTTTAATAATGGAAAGTTGATAAAGACTTAAAGTTTTCAAAAAGGGAAATTGAAAATAATTTGAAAATTTTAACATTTAAAAAGAATATTTATTATTATAAACTTCAAAAATATATAAATTTTATAAAAATAAAATGTGGATATGGTGATAAAACCTTTTATTTTTAAAAGATATAATTTTTTTTGATGATTTTGAAAAAACCTTATTGAAAACCCACATCATTGAAAAGATAGTGAAACCTTTATTTTAAAATTAATAAAAGGGAATAAAATTATAATTTGAGTTAAAAAAATATTATTTTTTACTAGGTAATGGATAATATTTTTGGGAAGTAAAAACATGGATATGGAAGAAAAATCTATTAAAATAAATGATAATTATTCTTAATTAAAATGATTTTTAATGAAATAATATAATCATGAAGGAAGAATAATTTTGTGTGAAACATGATTTCACCCAAAAAATAATGTGTAAATAAATCCTAAAATAATCAATGGTCAGGATATGTCAATATTGAAAAATAATATACAAAGAAGATTGATTATGATCTAAGAAAGAGATTTGAGTCATGTAAATCCCTTATAGGTTTTGTAAATTTTGAATCAAAACCCCATGACAGATATAACTTTAAATAGAACAATGAATGTAATGAATTATAGTATTATCATGATACAAAATTAAAATAGGGTATTATTTACACCATTGAAATATAAACATGGTGTATAACTGATGTATGTCTTAAGGAATTTTGATTTGATACAAAGAAACCCATACAGATTTAGAAACTTTCGAATCAAAACCCTTTGAAAAATAGTAATTTTAATTAATCTTAAAATATAATGATTAAAATATAATTAATGATATTATATATCAAATAATTATCATGAAAATAGGTTCATAATAGAAAACATGTCTCAAAGAGAGGAATTTTGAGATGAAAACCCCTTACCTTGTTTCCTTGCTTAGCATATCACACTCTAAAATACTATAAAAAATCAATGAATTAATATTATATTTCATAACCTTATTCATAAATATTACCCTTTTATAATCCTTCCTATAATTTTTTATGATGATTACATTAATTATTTATAGCGTATTATGATTGTCGAGTGTTAAAAACTTTAACTGTTTTATGCATGTTTATTAATTTTGATATCATTACCCATCATTTAATAAAAATTTAATTATTGATATATCATTTAATATTATATAATATATAAATTATATTTATTTAAAATTATCTTATTTCATTCCATATGTTTTTTGGTTACGTTATGTGAAAACTGAATTGATAATGGCTTATTCTGGTAATTTTAGCGAATAAAAAAGATACTTTAATAATATGTTAAATAATTAATATAATATTTTAATAACTATATACCATTCATGATTTTATTATTATATTATAATAATATTAGTTTTCATGTTCTCATATCTACCCATAAGAGAGTTTAATAGCATCGTTCAAGGAGGTTTTTAAACCGACCCAAACTTGAACACGCTTTTACTTATTTGGTGAGTGTGGTTAAAGAGGTGTTTAATTTGAAATAATATTATTATAACATAATTATAATGTTATTATTTTTATTTTTTATTATTTTTAACCATATTTTAAGTTTTTTTATAAATAATTAAAAACTATAAGAAGAAAAATGATCCCTCATGGGGGTGGTAGTCTGTGCACACTCACAATTGATGTTCCTTTGTTTTTGTAAGTGGATGGAAATGAATAACTAATAGTTGTAAAATCAATATAAAAAAAATATGTATAATAATGATACTTAATATATAATATTATTATGGTGATAATATATTTTTAAGAGTAATATTAAGAATAAAAACTTAAGAAGTAGATAATACTTACATTGGAGAGTTGATTTTTCCTTGTAAGTTCCCTTGAAATTAAATGGATTAGGCTAACTATGAGTGAATAGAGGATTATTTTTATGGGATAGGGTTTTAGGGAGATTAAATTTTTTATATTTTTAAGGAGAAATTAAAAGGATAGGTGTCTGTTTTAAATGGTGTAAGTGATCCCCTTTTATAAGAGAGGAAAATGGCACTTTTGGAAACACTCTTTATATTTTAATAATTTTATGACACTATTCGAAGGTCAATGGCTCAAAAGTTTCAAAATAATTAATTTTTGGGTATATTTGGGTATCTAAATACTAAAAAAATTATTTCTACACATTTTTAAACATGTTATAGGGTTTTTACCATTAACTTTTTACATTTTACTCTTTTACTTTTAAACCAGGAAACTAGTTTTTAACTAAGTGATTTTATGTTTTATTAAACATATAAAATAACCCATTTAACAAAATTTGGGTGTTATGAAACTAAATTTAACCTCTATTTAATCTAATTAAATTTAAAAATATTATAAAATTAAATTTTAAATTAAAATAGATAATGTTTAGAAAAAATGTTTTACTAGAAAAAATGACATTTTGACCATTATGAATTCTTAATATTATTTAGTATTGATTACCAATTATGAGTGTTAATATATTTATTTACATATTTATACATCATATTATAGTAATTATTTAAATTATTTCAATTTAAATTATTTTTTATAAATTCCTTGACATTAATAAAACAATAATTTTAAAATAACTATTTCACTATTATCGTGGTAATTAACACTATTCCTAAAAATCTAAATTTTATACCCAAAAAATAAATTAGACATTAAATAATATGAAAATTATTATCTAAAATATAATAATTATTTTATCAAATTAACTTTCTTCGTGTAGGAAAATTAATCTTAACATTAGCACATGTAAGGTGTGAAAACCAGTTTTTTTAGAAAAGTGTATTTTTAAGCAAAAAGTTTGTATATAGGAAAAAATTATTAATGTTATTGATTATGATTAAATTAATAATATTATAATTTTTTAAATATTATTTATTTTACATTAAAATAAATCCAAAACCTAATTTCCCCATTCGTAAATTTAATTAGAGAAAAGTATGAAAAATAGGTTTTATAAAATATTACTTGATTTTATAAAATGATATTTAGGGGTTTTATAAATTGAAAATATTAATTTTAAATGATTCATTTTACTTTATAAATATATATTTTTTAAATCAAAAATATTTCAAAAACACTTTAGCCATATAAAATTGATGGTATTAGAAAATTTGGTATTTTTTACTATTCACCAAAAAATCTATTATTTTAGAAAAATATCAAAAATTCATATTAATCTAATATATCTATAAAAAATAAAAAAATGATGTTATTTTTTTCAAATTCACATCCTAAAATTTATTAAAATTTATTTTTAATTAAAATCATAAAATGTAGTGAAAACTGTTTTTATAGAGTACAACTTTTGGTATATTAACTATATTTTTTTATAATTTAAAAATTAAACTATAGTTAATATATATTTTTATTATCCAATTAAAATAAACTTAGTTTCTTAAAATAAAATTCCAATTTCTAGAAAATAAATTTTTAAGAATAAAGTGAATTTATCAAAAATTAATTTCAAAAAGAATATAAATTCATGATATATCCATAGATATAAATATTTTATTATATTTTAATATAACCCTAATTTCTACTTACATAACCCCTTATGATCTCCGTATAAGACCTAATCATTAGATAAGCTTTTGTCACAGTTTGTGGTGGCATTTCAGTTAACATGGATCTTGTGGTAATTTCCATGAGCTTGAACCTTTACCGTATATAGTTTTTCTCAAACCATAATTGCTTGAGTTTGGCTTGATCTTGGTCATGGGAAAACCCAAGTGAAGCTACCTCCCTTTAGAGTTTGGATAAATGGGATTCATAAGGAATATTGATTCTGTATTCCATTTCTTCTTACTTTCTTTATTACTTTTTTGATACAGTTACTTCCATTTATACTAGCAAATTTAAAGGCTAAGTTTTAACAGTCATATCTAATATTCAAAATATATCTAGGTTTTTTTCTTTAGTTTGTTTTTTGTGTGAAACACAATATTAAAAAAAATATTTATTTAAGGATAATATATAGTGAAATATTGGATCATTACACATAAACCCTAATTGAAAAGAAACATGAGAAGGGGAAGGAGGAAGAATGTAAGAAGAGATAGATGAAGTGAAATGAGGGGGAGATCATACTAGAGGCCAACCATAGAAGATTTTACCATGTGGATTGAAGAATATAAGAGAAGGGAGATCCATCCCCTCCCTTGGGTCATGCTCTATGACTTAAAATGGGGAGGGGAGGTGTCTACCTTCATTTAATCTAAGTTGTAGAATAATAATAACACCAACAACAATAAATCATTTAACATCCCACATTTTAGTTATATAATTAATAATAACTTATTTTTACCCAATGCTAATATAAAATTAATATAAATACTTAAATAATAATACTAATATCCACAAATTTATATGTCATTAAAAACACAAATATTTTATAATAAATCGTAAATTAAATGTTTATAACACTCTTAATTAATTACATGGACATATTAAACCCTTTAAAATAATATAAAAAAACTTAATAGTTAATTATATCTTGCTTTAAGAAATTCAACTAAAAAAATATGTATTTAATATCATCACTAAGTGTTTCACGATCACCTTGCACAATCTTGGAGACCATGCATACTGACCATGAAAATCACTATCTCCTTAACCTAACACTACACACCCACTATTTTAATCCTAAAAATAATACTATGTTAATAAATTCTAAAAATTTAAAATTTAGTATATGGAAGTTACCTTGATTACTAACAATCATTATGAATCCTTGGTGGGGTTGTAATTTAGAATCCTTAATTACATTTATGTTTTGTTTTGTGACTTGGTTTATTCCCAAATATACCATGACAACACATATAATTAATGGCATGATCAAAACTATGTTTTTTACACCACATGTTCTTGATAAAATGAAAGTTAGATCATATGATCCCATATACCATATTCGAAGTATGACTTGAATGTTTATTTCTTTATGTGTTATATTTTATTTTTTGAGAAACTTATTGGTTTTCAAATTTACATGTTAGGTGAGTAATCACGACCCAACCCAATGGGGCTCGAGCCGCGACTCCCCAAGCCCGCCTCCAATAGGCCAGGGGCTGGCGACTAGCGCCGAGTAGGCTATCACACACATGGGTGGCATTAGCCTAAGGTACCTGTACACACGCACCCACAGACATCTCCATGAAACAGTGCAGAGATAAGTAAAACTGAAAAGTAAAATGCATGCATACAACTATCCCACAACCAGAGTACAACAAAAGTAAAAAAGGGAAAGACAGGGCCCACCAAAAGAAAACCACACAGCACATCCAACCTACTCTGAAGAAGCGGAACACTGCCACACACCCGCCGGAAAGCTCCCTCGGCACTGCTCCGGTAAACACCCCAGTCAGACTCGCTCAGTAAGCTCCGCCTGCTCTGGGTACTCCTGGGACTCCATCAAAAGGAATGTGGTCTGCAAAATATACAAACATGTGCGGGCAAAGCCTGTGCAGAGGTGAGTATAATCAAACTCAATAGGCACCCCAAAAACCCAAAACAAAAGAGAGAAACTGAAAGGCAATAGTCCGCTCATCCCAGCCAGAGAGAACCCAGAAAAGAGAGAAACTCCATCTTGTTACCATCCTCGGCTAAACACAACTAGTCAGCTTAGCTCGGGTGCATTCTCATACATAAACCTTGAACAATCTAGATATACTCAGCTCACGCAACAAGTCACCTGAGGTACCTACCTCGTAACCAGCAACGGTTCACAACCAGGAGAGCACACTCCATGATCATTGTCATCCTAGATGTCACACGTTTGAGAGATACACTCCATTGGGTTTCTCACAAACATCTCAGACGTTCACCTGAGAGATCACGCTCATCGGATACCATCACTGAGGAAAACCCCACTAAAACAACATAACCACCAAACTCCTCGGATAGGGGATCGCTCCTAGGGTCTGCTAGGGGATACCAGAACCCACTCCAGAATATGAATCTCACAGATAGGGGATCACTCCCAGGGTCCGCTGGGGGATACCATGACCTGATCTGGCATACGCAGTTCTCACAGATAGGGGTTCACATCCAATATCTGTTGGGGGATACCACAACCCGATCTGGCGCTCGATAGAAGCACATCACTCAGATAGAGGATCATCGCCCATATAAAGGTGGTCACTATGATACTGGAACCCTATCTAGTATAACTCGCGATGTAGGGGATTGAACCGATGATGTCGTAACCCTACCGAAACCACACGCTGATTAGGGGATCGCATAACCAACGATACCGCAACCCTACTATACAACTCATGATGAGTAGGGGATCGTATACCTGATGATGCCACAACCCTACTGAGTACGGACCACCGCGTAGGGGATCATAATCCCGATGATTCCACAACCCTACGGGGTTAACCAACTAGATAGGGGATCACCGCCCGTGGATAAACGGTCACAGTGATACCAAGAACCTGATCTAGGGTAGCGATGCTAGAGGATCCCACTCCGGACCACTGGAGGGATACCACAACTCTAACAGATTAAACATCCCATCGAGAGGATCACAAGCCTACACTGGGGTTGTGATGCCACGCAAACCCTCATAGGAACGAACCAAGGGAGTGCCCTCAACCACTGCTGGTCCAAATGTCACTAACCCGAGCGACCCACCACAACGCCACACTGCGCATCTCCAAGGCCGATACTAAGTCCACCATCACGTTTCACGCAGAAAAACACATAGGATAGACTATTTACTCGCCCGAAACGGACAACCAGTGAAAAGGCACTATTCACCGCGGCTAGCCTGTGCGGGGCCCACACAACGATCCCAGAACTCAACAAACGAATCATACCACAGCAATCCCCTCGAAAAAGTACACAGGATCCACTACTCGCACGTCCGAAACGGACACCCGGTGAAAAAGGCACTTTTCACCAAAGGCCATCTCAGGTGGGGCCCACACCTCAATCCTGAAACACATCGAACAGATCGCACCATTGCGATCCTCTCGAAAAAACACACAGGATTGACTACTCACTCATCCAAAACGGACACCCAGTGAAAAAGTTGTGTTTCTCCGAAAATGCCAAAACCCGGCCTCGAGGGGCCCGCACCCCGTTCTCAGCCCCAACACCCAAAAAACAACAAGAAAATTCCACCGTACCATCTGGGCCTCAACGCCACTAACGGCGCATCAATTAGACACTCCGGGTAGAAGATACAACGACCAGAAGTTGAATAATAATAAAATATTATTATTTTATTCGACGTTTCAAGCTCCCGGGCCAAAATCCAAACTCACAAAATTCTCAAAGTGAGTTCAAAAGGTCCGTCTTGATGCAAGGAACGTGTTGCCACAAACGGCTCGCAAATAAGAGTTACGGTTTGCGAGTTACGGGGGTTTAAAGAACCCCCAGAAAATCCTGGCCGGACCACCGCCAGTCTCGTCGGAAACCACCGCGCCGCCGCCGCCGTCGCCGGAAAACACCGCGACGCTACCGCACCGCCGCCGCGCCCCGCCGGATTCCGCCATGGCCGCCACCAGAATCCGGGATTTCCTCCGGAAAACTTCCGGGAACCCCCGGGAGCACCCCGGTGCTTCAAAATCAGATCTGAAACATGTTTCAGAAACCTCAGGACCCGAACTATACAACCCTTATAACGATTTGAAGAAAAACAACAAATAAACAGGGTCCAGGATTTCAAAACTCAAACCGCCTACCTCGCGGGCGAAACGCCAACGTTCTGCCTTAGATCGGCGCTCCAGAGCTTTCGCTGCACACTCTTGGAACGTCTGCCGTCGAAATCCGAGCTCGTGGGCACTTCGTTTTCTCGATTCGGCAGATCGGTGGTGAAGAACGGCAAAGAATGCCGAGAGGAATGAGGAAAGGGGGGGGTGCTGATATTTATTTCTGTTTTAGAAAAATATCTGCCGCCCACCGGCGCCAAACCCGCCTCAGACCCGACTCCCGATGTAAACAAAGGTAAGGTCACCCCTAGGATAAACGCGTCGTTCTGAACGCAACCGTGCCCTCAGATTCTCGTTCTGAGCTACCGTTTAAGAGATATCACACCCCCGCCACATGTGTAGTAAAAAAAACTTAATATTTTTTATAAAATTAATTCTTGGAACACCGGGCCTCAGAATTGCACGCCGTCTTCGTGCCTAGCTCTGGAATTATTCATAGAAATATTCCAAAGTCTGACAGGGCCAAAAACCCGAGTCGCTACATCCTCCCCCCTTATAACTTTTCATCCCCGAAAATCCCTAAGTTCAAGGAAAATGACTGGACTCTCAAATGGGTCTCCCACACCAACAAGTTCACCAACAAACACCCCTTCCTGAATGCATAAGTCAGAGGGAATCATTAACCACACCTCGATACTATCCACTTTGGGCGGCACTGACTCACCCGCACGGTTTTAATCGCGTCACAAAAATGCGTCTCGGTGGGGGAAGGATCCCTCTTCCTTACGCATTCGAAGCACGCCAAACAACACCCACCCAGGTTCTTACCAACGCCCTGCACAAAACTCGAGCAAGCAACAGAAAGGAAGGGTACCGCTAAATAGTGTCTACCAAACTACTGCAGAAAGTAGAAAGGACACAAGGTGTACCTATATCCATTCGCGGAGCCTCTGGGTTAATAGCCTCCAGGGCATGCAGCTTTCCTCGCCCTCGGCCACCAGCTCCCTGAGCTTGGCGTGGACCACCAGGGGGTGGGTGGTGCCATCTGATACCGCCTACCACCGTCTCCTGCTGCACCAGCTTCGTTTCCACGTCTTCTGCCCTACGGACCTCCTTGCTCGAGACGCTGCCTCTGCCAAGGTGGTCCATCGATCGGCTCCCTCTCAGCAGCACGACTAGTCGAACAATTTCTAGAAATATGTCCCCGACCGTCGCAAGCATAACACCGCCTCTCCTGCGGCTGACCAAAACTAGCATGTGAGCCCTATGAGCCCTTAGTCTCAGATTCTCCATCCTGGGGTCACCTCCTGAAACGTCGGCCACGTCCAGACCTCTGAGCCTGTCGTCGGCTACCAAATGCCGACGTATCAGCTCTCATGTTCCCAGCACTAACCAGGGGAATCTGCTCAACCAGAAAGCTCTCCACCACCAACGCTCACTCCAACACTCCAGCATAGGTGGGCAGGCACAAGGAAACCACACCTGCTCGGATGTCCCTGCGTAAGCCCTGCTCGAAGGTCCAAGCCCTGAAGAATGGGTCTTGAACCATATCCAGGGAGTAGTGCGACAGGTCTGTAAACCTTACTGAGTACTCTGACATGGTCATGCCCTCCTGTCGAAGCTGCAGAAGCTCCTGGATCCGCACTGACCTCAGCATCCCCGGATATAACTCCTCCCTGAAGAGCCGCTCAAACTCGGCCCACGTGAGCGTCTCCTCATTATGGGACTACGTCACCAAACTCCACCATCTCCCAACCAAACCATGCAGAAGGCTCTCCGCCAGGACAACCATCTGATCTGGAGGTGTCCTCACTAGGAGGAAAACTCGAGTGACTGCCCCAAGCCAGTCATCAGCTGCCTAGGGGTCTGGATCACCCTGGAACCTCAGAGGTCGCTACCTCTGGAACTCGTGCAGTGCACTCAGCCTGCGCGCAACCTCATCCTACACAGTCGGCACAAACAGCTACTCGACAGGTGGTGACTCAACTGGCGGACCACCTGGAGGTCCAGCCTCAGAACCTGCGCCCTGGTCCACAGCCTCTACATGGGGCAGATCGGCACTACAATACCGCTGCAGAACCCTCACTGGTTGTCGTCATGGAGGAATCCTGAAATACATTCAAGACGCACCATAGTCAAAGAGTATATCTGGAGAGCTTACTCAAGAAGGACAAGGAAAAACCCAAAAACCCAATCCTATATGATGCATGTAACGTTATGTCCCTAAAACCAGTGTACGAATGTCCCGAGTCAAAAGGAAGGTTATCAGAGTCCTGGTGTATGGATACGTTGGCCGCCACACCAACACTGGAGTCTCTATCCTGAAATCCGAGCTCAAAACACCATAACATTACCGCTATGCTACCCAAACCAAACTCACAGCTAGACCAGATAGACTCTGATATCCCAAAGGTGGAACCTCCTTTGATACCACTTTGTCACGACCCGACCCAACGGGGCTCGATCCGAGACTCCCCAAGCCCGCCTCCAATAGGCCAGGGGTTGGCGACTAGCTCCGGGTAGGCTATCACACACATGGGAGGCATTAGCCTAAGGTAACTCTACACACGCACCCACAGACATCTCCATGAAACAGTGCAGAGATAAGTAAAACTGAAAAGTAAAATGCATGCATAAAACTATCCCACAACCAAAGTACAGAAAAAGTACAAAAGGGAAAAATAGGGCCCACCAAAAGAAAACCACAAAGCGCGTCCAACCTGCTCTGACGAAGGGGAATGCTGCCACACACCCGCCGGAAAGCTCCCTCGGTACTGCTCCGGTAAACACCCCAGTCAGACTCGCTCACTAAGCTCCGCCTGCTCCGGGTCCTCCTGGGACTCCATCAAAAAGACTGTGGTCTGCACAAGACACAAACATGTGCGGGCAAAGCCCGTGCAGGGTTGAGTATATTCATACTCAGTAGGAACCCCAAAAACCCAAAACAAAATAGAGAAACTGAAAGGCAACAGTCCGATCATCCCATCCAGAGGGAACCCAGATGAGAGAGAAACTTCATCTTGTGACCATCCTCGGCTAAACACAACTAGTCAGCTCAGCTTAGGTGCATGCCCATACATAAACCTTGAACAATCTAGATATACTCAGCTCATGCAACAATTCACCTGAGGTACCGACCTCGTCACCAGCAATGGTTCACAACCAGGAGAGCACACTCTACGATCATTGTCATCCTAGATGTCACATGTCCGAGAGATACACTTCATCGGGTTTCTCAAAAACATCTCAGACGTTCACCTGAGAGATCACGCTCGCCGGATACAGTCATTGAGGAAAACCCCGCTAAAAAAACATAACCACCAAACTCATCGGATAGGGGATCGCTGCTAGGGTCCGCTAGGGGATACCAGAACCCACTCCGGAATACGAAGCTCACAGATAGGGGATCACTCCCAGGGCCTGCTGGGGGATACCCCGACCCGATCTGGCATACGTAGTTCTCACAGATAGGGGTTCACACCCAAGATCCACTGGGAGATACCACAATCCGATCTGGCGGTCAACAGAAGAACATCACTCAGATAGAGGATCATCGCCCATATAAAGGTGGTCACGATGATACCAGAACCCTATCTGGTATAACTCGCGATATAGGGGATCGAACTGACAATGCTGCAACCCTACTGAAACCACGCGCTGAGTAGGGGATCGCATAACCAACGATACCGCAACCCTACTATATACCTCATGCTATGTAGGGGATCGTATACCTGATGATGCCACAACCCTACTGAGTATGTCCCACCGCGTAGGGGATCATAATCTCGATGATGCCACAACCCTACAGGGTTAAACAGCTAGATAGGGGATCGTCGCCCGTGGATAAACGGTCACAGCGATACCAAGAACCCAATCTAGGGTAGCGATGCTAGAGGATCCCACTCCAGACCACCGGAAAGATACCACAACTCTAACAGATTAAACATCCCATCGAGAGGATTACAAGCCTACACTAGGGTTGTGATGCCGCGCAAACCCTCGTAGGAACGAACCAAGGGAGTACCCTCAACCATTGCCGGTCCAAACGTTGCTAACCCGAGCGACCCGCCACAACGCCACACCACGCATCTCCAAGGCCGATACCGAGGCCACCATCGCGTTTCACGCGGAAAAACACACAGGATAGGCTGTTTACTCGCCCAAAACGAACAATCGGTGAAAAGGCACTATTCACCACAGCTAGCCCATGCGGGGCCCACACAACGATCCCGAAACTCAACAAACGGATCATACCACGGCGATCCCCTCGGAAAAGTACACAGGATCCACTACTCGCACGTCCGAAACGGACACCCGGTGAAAAAGGCACTATTCACCAAAGGCCAACTCGGGTGGGGCCCACCCCTCGATTCTGAAACACATCGAATAGATCGCACCGCTGCGATCCTCTCAAAAAAACACACAGAATCGACTACTCGCTCGTCCAAAACGGACACCCAGTGGAAAAGTTGTGTTTCTCTAAAAATGCCAAAACCCGACCTCATGGGGCCCGCACCCCGTTCTCAGCCCCAACACCCGAAAACCAACAAGAAAAGTCCTTCATACCATCAGGGACTCAACACCACTGACGGCGCGTCAATCGGACGCTCCGGGTAGAAGATACAACGACCTGAAGTCGTATAATAATAAAATATTATTATTTTATTCGACGTTTCAAGCTCCCAGGCCAAAATCCCGACTCACAAAATTCTCAAAGTGAGTTAAAAAGGTCATTATCGATGCAAGGAACACGTCACTGCAAACGGCTCGTAAATCAGAGTTATGGTTTGCGAGTTACGAGGGTTTATAGAACCCACAGAAAATCCTGGCCGGACCACCGCCAGCCTCGCCGGAAACCACCGCACCGCTGCTAGATTCTGTCGCGCCGCCGCTGCGCCTCGCTGGATTCTGCCATGGCCGCCGCCGGAATCCGGGATTTCCGCCGGAAAACTTTCGGGAACCCCCGGGAGCACCCCGGTGCTTCAAAATCAGATCTGAAACATGTTTCGGAAACCTCGGCACCCGAACTATACAACCCTTATAACGATTTGAAGAAAAACAACAAATAAACGGGGTCCGGGATTTCAAAACTCAAACCGCCTACCTCGCGGGTGAAACGTTGATGTTCTTCCTTATATCCACGCTCTATAGCTTCTGTTGCACGCTCCTGGAACGTCCGCCGTCTAAATCTGAGCTCGTGGTCGCTTCGTTTGTTCGATTCGGCGGATCGGCGGCGAAGAACGCCGAGAGGAATGAGGAAAGGGGGGGGGTGCTGATATTTATTTCTGTTTTAGAAAAATATCTGCCGCCTGCCGGCGCCAAACCCGCCTCGGACCCGACGCCCGATGAAAACAAAGGTAAGGTCACCCCTAAGGTAAACGCGTCGTTCTGAATGCAACCATTCCCTCAGATTCCCATTCTGAGCTACCATTTAGGATATATCACACCCCTACCACGTTCATAGTAAAAAAACTTAATATTTTTTATAAAATTAATTCCAGGCACACCGGGCCTCGGAATCGCACGCTGTCTTCGAGCCTAGCTCTGTAATTATTCATAGAAATATTCCAAAGTCTGACATGGCCAAAAACCCGAGTTGCTACATGAGTTTCATGTGGATTGTTTGATATTATGGTTACTTAAAATGAGCATGTTGTAATGTAAGTTCCATGCCTTATGGTGCAGTTACCATATTTGATGTCTAGTAAATATAGAATATTTTGAGCTTGGTATCACTATGTTATATTTATATAAATGGTTCCCAAATACACCTATTACCTGTTGGAGTTGGTGGTCTAGAACCAACAACTTTGTACTTTATTCATTAATAAAAACCTTATCACATCTTGATTGTTCTTCTGCATGACAATGCATGTGATAATGTCCTAAGGACAGCTGTTGCATTAAAGGGTCATAGCGGATCCCTACTATAATGAGAACCCAGAAGTTCCATAACATTGTTCTTGAATATATGTTCTATGTCTGGATTATATTATTTGAGGGACACAAATAATATAGGTCATTATGGGTGAGGACTCATAAAACTTTGAGGCACCTTCTCATGGTGTGCGCCCTTGGTAATATCCAGGAGGATATTATGAGAACGAGACCCGCCAGTAGGAAATCCACATTTCATAGTGTCATTGGATGTTCCCATATGTGGACGTGTGTATTGGTCCTTAGACTTTAAGATTATTATTAATGGGTATTACAACTCGCGCACTTAGATGTATTGACAAAAATTGTGATGACACACTGTTCGCAGTGAGGTAGGATACGTTGGGTGCGTCACGAGTAATACTGCATTAATAGATAATGCGAGAAAGGATTTTTCCCTTTTGTTCCATAATGGAAGTAGATATTTCAGTCCCTTTGATGGAATTGATATAGCCCAAATAAATCCATGGCCATGGTAAGGTATGGGCGAGTTCAATTCCGAGAATTCAAAGAAAGAATAATCGAGCACATGGGTTGATGGCACAAGCATACAACCCGCTTGATTAGAGATATCGAGACAAAGGGATTATATTACACGGTAAGCGTTCGTAGGAGGTTACACGTCATTGTGGCATTAAATTCTTTCTCTATGGGTTCCTTGGCGTGTTGCTAGACGCTAACCTTGGACTTTAGGCAGACTCCGCCTAATGCCACTGAGAAAGAGGCCTAGAGGGTCACACACTAAGTGTGTCCATGTATCTCAGTTAAATATTAGTTTAACAAGTTAAATAAATATTATTCCCGACTGTGGTTTAATAATTATTTAAGGATTCCTGATCGCATTTATTTCGACACTAGTTATTCGAGAGAATATATTGTGGGCGAAATAATATATTTATTAGCGAGTAATGCAGTTACATTTATTTAAGAAATAAATATCCATTACTCAAGGTCTAATAAATGTGGTGGAGAAAAATGGAAAATAAAAGTACACGCCGTGTATATTAAATATACACGCCGTGTAGTTTTATGAAAACAAGTACACGCCGTGTATTAATTATTACATGCCGTGTAGTTTTCCAGTCGGGATTTTGAGGATATAATATTGTTTTATTAAATTATATTTATTATAATCAGCGTGGGCGCATGTCAAGGAATTAATGATTCGACATGGGGGTTTTCAATAAGGGTTAATGAAATAAATAAAATGCGTAAAGCGTTTATTTATTGTCATAACTCTATTAACCTCAAACCCGATTATAAATATCCTCACAAACCCAACACTTTTAAAAAGATCCATTGTTGTGCACAACAGATTTGGAAATACTCTCAAGCCAAGATAGAATTCCCTTTCCACCAAAAATGCCCTCAAGTTATGAGAGCGAGATCCTCCACCAGATCAAGGCGATCTAAGGCGGACATCGCAAGCGAAGGTTCATTCGCGCTAGCACCCAGAGATCCCTTCAGCGACGTCCAGAGATACGTGGAGCAAGTGTAGATCACCGCTAGAGGAATCCTATACTTGGATTCTACGACGCAACGATGGATCACATGATCGTGACCGGAGACATCGACGAAGAAAGAATTCCAATGAGGTAATTCTTTGGAATTAATTAAATTAATTATAACCAACATATGATGATCCTATCTCAATGGTTCCGGAACTCTTCTTTTCTTTTTAGTTCTTCATTCCATTCCGAAGATCCGTCATTTTATATCATGACGAATCTCGGGTTGAATGTTGTTTAACGCTAAAATTAAAGTTGGGAAATCCCACCAACGCGCTTCCGCTGCGCCCGGAACCTACATTACCAACTATAGGTTAATTTATTAGGATGGTCTCACAATACCTTAACTCTAGTATACACTTTTACCTTGATGGTTTGAGATTCATGATTTCCCCAACTCTTGTTTACACCATAACCTTTCCCCTGGGATGGGTTGGTAAGACCCCAAATTTTTAAAACACACACGCACATGTGTGTGTGTGAGTATATATATATACATGTGTTTAGTAGATTAGATGGGATGAGAATCATGTTTTATATAACCGATTTTCTCAAACCTTGAGTGCTAGGCTCAAAAGAGGTATGTTAGGTAAGGATCCTATCAGTATAGGGAGTTATGTTTCAAATCTATTCATGTACCATGTTATATTCTTATCATAGTTTTTCTTTTAATTTTTTTTTTGTATTTAAATTATTTTTTATATCTATGCAAGTTAGTATATTGATATGATGCATTCAATTGATTATATTCAATGTATGTTGGAACCATTGTGGTTTCCTACTGAGTATTGTATTCTCACACCCTACATATGAAATTTGGTGGAAATATAGTTCCATGGTCTGTTTTATAGGTGCCTACAAGTACTTGTAAATGTCTAGATGATTTATTCTTACTGTGTATGGTTGGTGTCAGTATGGGAATGGTCCACTTGGTGTTGGAACTATAGATCATAGATCATGTTTGGAACTTATCCATGTGTATCAAAGACTTAGTTTATGTTGTTTATTCTTACATAGGATTTGAATTACCAATGTATAAAATTCATTTAATTTATATAGTAGAGTTTTTTATTTATAATTGATTAATTTAAAGCAGTTAAATTGTTCCCCAGTTATACTTCAAGGCCCATAGTGCTAGTCACCAACCCCTGGGATCTTGGATCACTCCTGAGGTTATGTGGTATCTTGGATCAATATTATTCAATAATCTAGGTCATGGTCATTTAAAAATGGTATCAGAATAGTATAATGATATCATTGATCACTTAGAGTTTTTAGGATAGTTGATTTTGAGAGTATACATAAGATTGGATAGTTAAGACTTGTGAAGTAACCCATAAAAGGCATCAAGAAACTCTTTATGATGGAATATTGAGGTACTAGGGATGTCCATGTAGTTAGGTAGGCACTACCAATGCAGGAGAAGTATTTTTTTGAGTATCTCAGTTTTCAGTAAGTAAGACTTTGTGAAGTATTGTAGGCCTTGGCTGGGATCCACCTTTAATGAAAGTCTAGGCATTATCAATCTAGGAACATTAAATTATACCAATACTTATGATTTATATATATATAAATACATATATATATATATATATATAATTTATTATGTGTGAGACTTTAATTAATTATAAGTAACTAATAAAGTAAACAGTTTTTTCCTATATATCTTATTAAGGGTGATGTAATTAATTAAGTTAATCACACGAATGATTGTTAGGATTTCATTGATGTGGATGTTTATTATACTTCTTTATTTTTATAAAATTATTATATGTCGATCTTGTTTCTAGTTATTACCTTTTTGTGTCAGTGTTATTGATTCTTGAGTATGTTATTATTTCTTTATTGATATCACTCCAATATTAGTGATTAGTATTATAAAATCATGATTTTAATTATTTCTTGACATATTTCTATCTGTCTAGTGAGTAATATTAATCTAAGAATACCTATATTTGATACCATGTTCATATTTCCATACTGAGTGCTCTTGTTGATTTGAGCAAATTGTAACTTTTTTCTATGTTAAAAAGGGGAATGTTTTCACTATATTGACTATATAAACCAATTTATTTTTTAAAAAAATAATAAAGGGAATGGATTTATTAATTAATATTATACATAAAAATATAAGTGTGAATTTAAATGAAATTGTTAAATTTTTTCATTAATAATTTATTAATAATCATTGTTTTATCAAAGTAGTCATTTTGTAAAATATATTTTTAAATATGATCATGAAATTGTGCCTAAAAATTGTTTTTTGTCAACAAAAAGATTGATTAACCAAGGTAAGTGGTAGATAAGGATAATTAGTCCTAATGTAATTCCTATGTAATGGATCACCTTAGCTTTTATTTGATTTTTTCGTGGTATTTAGAGGATTTTATAGGTGATGGTACATTTTAGGTGTTGATATATAATGGTGATTAAAGTTTTTCTTTGGTTTTTAGGACTTATACAATAGAATCATGATGGGTAATCATGTTATGTATTAGTTTTATGGTTGTGGATTTATAATTTTGTGATATTTAGTTGTTTGAATCAGGTTTTTGATTTAGGAATCTAAGGTGGGATGTATGTTTTGAGGTATATCTCAGGTTATTTATGAGAGATATGATTATAGTTTATTAATTTGATGTCAATTTGGGAATTGTGTATTGTGAGTTAGTGGATGACCCTATGCAAGACTTAGAGACTTATGGGCAGTGAATCTTAGGTTATGTGTCTCCTTGGACTTCATAGAGATGAGAAGTCTTATGGTGGGGAGGTTTTAATGGCATGTGTCTTAATTAGGGTGTTATTATGGTCTTAAGTGGAAATATTGGATGATTAAAGCATGTCCTCATTTAAATTTTTATTCTTATTAAGGGTAAATATTTAGTTTTATAATTTAAATTAAATTTTAGATGTTTTAAGATGAATTCTTAGTTTTTTTTATACAGTTTGAGGTCCCAAAGGTGGTTCTAGTGGCACTAGGTACCCTGTGGAAGGTATTGGGTACCCAGTGTGCTTGATAGTCTGGTGGGAACCCAAGGGGGTTCCACTGGGTACCTGGTGGCCCCAGATCAGGTACTCGATAGCCTAGCCCTATTTTTTTAATATGATAGTACTTTGTTCATTTTTCCCATATCCTCTTAACCCCGTTTGAGGGTACTTAAAACCCATTCTTCTCCATCTTATTTTAGATACATCATGGCCTCTACTTGGTTCCATATTCCCTCCCTTATTGTATTATCAAATAGGGTGGATTTAAGGGTGATTTCTCATGATAAATTCATTTGTAAACCTTACCCCTCCTTTTCTCTTCCCTCCTCCATATTTTTATCTAATTTATTTGCTAAAAACGGCTCTATTTAATTAGAATTTCACCAAATTCATGATGAAATACACTAAAATGCATTGAATTATTCTTGTATGGGGAGTCCCAAGTGAGTTATTTCTTGGTGTTCATTCACTATTTTGATGGATTCTTAATGTGTAGTGATTTGTTTTGGATTTCTTGGTTTTAGACCTTGATTTAGGGTTCTTTGAGTCTTCTCTAATTGGGTGTTTATATCGATTGATTATTATAATAGTTTTTATGAAATTCTTATTAGGTTTAGATTAGTATTCAGTTGAATTTTTTATGTGGTGGTTTTGGTTTCATGAGTAATTGATTATGAATGGTTGAGAATATGATTTTAAGGGCTCTTACATTACGATTGGAGTACGAGAGAAGCCACATCAAGGCTAAAAAAGGTAAGTGATTTTGGATTATATGTAATTCCTTAGGATTTTCACTTGGATTTGTCTTCAACTATTTTTTTAAAAAATAGTAAATATGATTTTAGGTATTTTTGAAATGTATAAAACATGAGTTTTCTAAAGTATTTTGATATCTAAAATTTTATGTTTTTCCATGAAGTAATGCATGAAAGCTTAGTTTAAATTGTTTCTTCCATCACTTTAAATTTTGAGTTCTTAGTCCATTCATTTATTGATGAATGCCTATATTTTCTCATAAATTTGGATTTGGTCAACACTTATTAATATAGTTAAACTTTTAATTATAGTTATTCATTAAATACCCTCAGATGGATCTTCTAACCCTTACTCACATACATTAATCTATAAAGAAAGTATAAAATTATTTTAAAAGGTTTCATGAATCAATAATTGATGAAAAATTGTCTCACTGTCCCTTAACAACCTAAATTATTTTATAGATGACACCCAAACTATACATGGATCATTTAGGATAACATGGCCATTGATTAATTTTAAATTAGATTGTAAAGTGTCACATATTATAATAAGTGTACAGACTTTGATTATTTTTTTTACCATGGATTAAAATCTTTAAGGGGAATTAAATCTTCTCATTGAATTTAAATCCACCCTATGATGTTAAATAAAACCTATACAAAATATGGAATTTATTTAAGTGATTATTATAGAAATCATAGAACATTTGGAATAAAATAAATAAGACACCAACATGATCAAGTAATATGAATAGTTTAGAAAAAACCATATAATTTCAGTAATTACTTATTCATGGAGTATTAGAGATGCACTAATACTACATATATTGTATTTTATGATATCCTTGAGTCATAGGATACAATTTGGACATATGGATTCCTCAATCATAGTTTATGATATAGTTACCATCATAACATATGATGGGCATATGATATTTGATATCGCATTCTTTCATCACTGCCACATCATCAATTATGAATAAATAATATTGATTTATTCATGGCATGATAAACTGTTTAAAATGATCAAACAGTACCATGCATCAACATGCAGTAACATGCAACTACCATGAGATGGAAATCAATGCCCTATTGCTTTGATTCTCTTCATTTAATAAAGATATTTTTTAAAACAAATAGGATCCTTCCCATTGAAAACACTTGATACTTTATTTTAATAATGTGATACTCTCTTCATCCCAAATCACCATTTTCTTTTTAAAATAAACCACTAACACCTCTTTAGTGGTTCAGGATCCTCTTATTACAATCAAGGATCCAAAGGCTAGTGTAATCCCTCGGAGGAAGGAGGAATTTGGATACTACTATGGTGATAACCATCAAGAGTTTAGTGTTAAATATTAAAATATAGAAGCCATGTCATTTTAGGTATGCCAATATGTTCATGTTTATGTTATTTATTTTACTATATTTTTATACTATTGAAGATTTTTCAAGAATTCCATGGGTTTCTTATTCTAAAAAATTTCATTCAATGAACACCTAAATACCTTAAGTGGTATCAAAGAAAAGGTTAAATATTTATCTAATTCTTGGGAATTCTCACACATGAATAGTGAAAAAGGGTTTATCTCCACTCAGGAGATCCATTGACGATGAAAATATTTGTATAGCCTAAAGAGTTAGGGATATAGAGTGCTTTGGTAAGTTTATATATATATATATCACATTGGATGTGATCATATGAGTAATTTGATCTCATAAGTAGTGGTATTAGAGCCTTTTTCCTCAATGTATCAACATGTTTTTCCTACACTTTTTCAAATAACATTATTTTCATAAATCATTTGAAGCTATAATGTAATGTGTTATATAAATAAAGACTTCTATTGGGAATAATTATAGCATAAAATTTTCATATATCATTGGGTGAGACATATCAAAAGTTCATGGATTTTTTATATGTCACAGGATATAATATACGATATTGTATTCTACAACTAAATTGTGGATTTCACAAAAAATAGAGCATCAAATCGTATTGATGATACATGAAATATCATCAAATATTAATGGATCTATATGACATAATAAATTGTAAGAATTTATATCAACCATAGATTATGATTGGTTATATCATAATATATTATTGATATGTAAGATTCCATGCAGTTACCTTTACGTGTCAATTATAGCTTATGACTGATAATGTCTATTATCATTTATAAAATATGATATTGGTAAAATGTTAAAAATATAATATTTTGATATATTTGCTTATGTTTTATAAAAATTTTATAGTTTTTAAGTGTTGGGAACTATAAAATGATATTATTCATGCCAATATTAAATATTAAAAGTTCATATTTGTATCACATGTTTTGTAAAATAAATAAAGAGTTTATTTACTTGTTTATTCCGATAGAATATTCATGTTTATAAAATTTTTATAAAATGTAAATATTGTGTATGCTTAATTTATGTGATAAATTTCTTCTAATATATTTTAAATCTATGCATTACATTCTAGGTATAAAAAACAATATTTAGTTTTCATCTAAATTGACCTCAATTTATAATTAAAGTCATTAGTTTTAATTTAGTTATTGAATATAGTTTATACATATTAGGATTTAGAGTTATTCTGAATTAAATTCTCCCTTGTATAAAGTATACTAGTATAGAGGTTATTTGAGTCATACCTCCCATTGACCTGGTGGATTTTATCATATTCTAATAAAGGTGGGGGTTAACTATCTATGGATTTAGGCTTACTCATAATGTTATTTTCAATCTCATATAATTATAAACCTTTACATGAATAGTTCATGTACCTTGTTCATAATATGAATTTGAATATGTATAAATATTTTTGTATTCTATTTTTGAATGATTAATATAAATTATGAGTTTTGTAAATAGTTACACATTTATATGGTGTGAATATATTAATTTTTTAAATGGAATATGGATTCCAAAAATAAATCATTAGAAACATGCATGCATAAAGGAATAAAATATGAGATAATAAAGATTTCATGGGATGAAATAGTAATGTATTTAATATATATATGATTTATATTAAATTGGTGTGAATTTAAAAGAAAACACCTCAAATACTAAGTGTGAGATTCCTTACAAAGAAAAAACATGTCAAGAAATCAATCATCCAACTAGGTAGTTTCACACCATTGTGGGGTGCCTATGTAATATCTTGTGTAAGGAATTTTTGGAGGGGTAAATGATAAAGTTTAGGTAACCACATATCATTGTGATATTTGAGTGACACTTAGATGAAAAACCATAAGGGTTAGGATACTAGAAGAATAGATTTTATTATTATCCATATAATGGGTATGGAAAAAGAGTTGTCCACTCAATTATCCAAGAATAAAAAATTTTGCGATTGGGATGATTGACTACCTAAATAACTAAAGTTATGATTTTCATGCCATGGTAGGGTCATTTCATAGTGAAATATGGATCTTGGATCCCTAAATGGAAATGATGTATGGGTTCATCATTTTTAGTCTGAGTACTTTTATTAAAATTTCTTAATGAAAAGATATAAAACATGATACTCACTCATAGATATGTCTTTATTGTAGATTGTGACATGAATCATGTTAATAATTTTGTGATATCTTATACGAATTACCTATAAAACTATTTAATATTTTGGTATACATCATGTTAATCATTCTAAATGTGAATTTTATAGAGGTCAATTTCATCAACATTGACTCGTGGGTATTGGATACCGGGTGTACATCACACATTTGTGTTGATAAAAATATACCTAGAGATAGGAGGTAATTGAAAAAGGATAAAACATATCTTCATGTCAACAATAGAGAAATAGATGCTACATTGGAATTTGACACTTGTGATCTATGTTTACTAAGTAAATTAGTTCTAGAATTTAATAACTATTATTATGTTCCTTTCATAAATAGAAATTTTATTTTTCTATATTTTTTGGAAAATATGGTATTTTCATTCATTATTAAGAATAATAGTTGTTCCATATATAATAATGAAATGTTTTATGGCATTGGGAATGTGTTAAATGGTTTATACATTCTATATATAGATAAAAAATCCTATAATACTGAAAATATGAAGGTATGGGTTGATTCTAATCCCACCTACCTTTGAAATTATCACCTTATACATATAAATGAGAAACACATCCAAAGACTAAATTTATATGGATTATTGGACTCATTAGATTATGAATCATTTGATACATGGGAATCTTTTTCATCATGGAAGATGACCAAATCTCCTTTTAATTGAAAAAGTGAAAGGGATAGTGGTTTTTTGGATCTCATACATAGTGATGTATGTGGACCAATGAATACATAACCAAGTTGTGTTTTTAGGTACTTCATAACTTTTACTGATGACTTTAGTTAGTATGGTTATGAGTTTCTGATGATATACAAGTATAATTTTTTTGAAAAGGTTAAATAGTTTTAGAATGAAGTATAAAATCAACTGGAAAAAAGTATTAAGATTCTCTGATCAAATTGGGGTGGTGAATACTTACACTAATAATTCACTAATAATCTAAGGGATTGTGTAATTACTTCATAACTTACTCCTAATAGAACACTATAGTGGAATAGTGTGTCTAAGAGGAGGAATCATACCATGTTAGACATGGTTTGATCGATGATGAGCCAATGTGACCTTCCTATTTCATTATGAAGTTATTTTCTAGAGAATATTACATTCTTACAAAATTTCATTCCATATAAAGAATTCATAAAGAAACCATATGAGATATAGTACGGGAAACATTATAGTTTTTATTTTATAATGATTTGGGGTTGTGAAGCACTCATACAATGACAATATTCTAATAAGCTTGGCCCTAAGTCAGAAAAAATATTATGTATTGGTTATGGTAAAGAAACAAAGGGATGTTATGTCTATAACCCTAATAAACACAAATTGTTTGTGTCCTGAGATTATATTTTCATTGAGATACAACACGTGAATTGAGTATTCAGTGGGAGGAAAGTTGAACTTTGAGAAGTTCAATACTAATAAATGGTAATTTTTTCCTGAGATGGAAGTTGAACTGGCCCAAAAATAGTTATAGAGAAATAAGTGAATCAAGTTCTATAAGAACCTTGAAGGTCTTGTAGGATTCATAAATATCCTAATAGATATAGGTTTATTATGAAAAATTATGATGATGTAATATTCATATGTGATGAACCTACTCCCTATTAATAGGACATTGAGAGTTATAATTCTGAGAAATGGTTAAAATACATGGAATTTGAAATGAACTCTATATACACTAACCAAGTTTGGAACTTGGTGGATACACTCAAAGGGGTGAGACCCATATGAATAAAGTGGGTTTTTCATAAGAAAACTAACTGGATGGTAGAGTTTCAACAAATAAATCATGATTGAGGGAAAATGGTTATAAAAAAATTCATGTTATTAACTATAAAGAAATATTTTCACCTATTGTTATGATAAAGTCCATTTAGATGTTAATTTCTATAAAAACTCATATTTATTTTGAGATTTATTAAATGGATATCAAAAAATTTTCATTAATGGGAATTTATTCATAGAAATTTATAGAATAAAACCCAAAGGTTTTGAAGTTCCAAATGATTCTATTAAGGAATGAAAGTTACAACGATCCATTTATAGATTGAAGAAAGATTCTAAGAGTGGGAATATCTGGTTTGATGATGAGATCAAAGAATTTAGATTCATCAAGAATGAAAATGATTCTATTTCATATAAGTGGATCCGTGGGAGTGTTTTAGTATTTATGATATTGTATGTGGATGACATACTACTTATCAGAAATGAAATCCCGAATTTAAACTCTATAAATATGTGGTTGGTAAAATGCTTCTCTATGAAAGACATCAATGAAGTGGCCTATGTACTGGGTATAGAGATCGATAAAGATATATCTAAGAGGCTTCTTAAAATAAGTCAGGACACATACATTGGTAAAGTTATAAAATTTTTTAACATGGAAAAATGAAAAAGGTGTCTTCCCTAGTGTTACAAGGAATGAATATTAAAAAGATTCAAGATAATTCTAATGATATTTAAAGGATATATATAATTCCCTCCAAATCCACCATATGATATATAATGTATTTCATGTTTTTTAATTGATATAATGTTTCTTATGATCTAATAATAACCATTAGATACTAATCCAATCCTAATTAGAATCACTAGATTACTATTAATAACATCCTTGAGCACTTGAGAAGAAATAAGAATATGTTTTTAGTATTTATAGGAGAGTATGAGATCTATGCAAGGGGTTAAACTAATGAAAGTTTCCAATATAATAAGGATAATATGTGACATCAATTTGTTTTCATTTTTTCTTGAATAGTGTAGAAATCAGTTAGAAGAGTTCAAAACAAGAAATTGTAGCAGAATTGACAATATAAGATATAAGGTATTGGTCCTTACCAAGACATTCCTTTATGTTTTCAAGTGATTGGAAGTGTTTGAGAAAGAATAAATGGTTGTAAGTTCCATTGAGATAAAATTTAAATTGGAAGGGGGTGTTGCAGTATAGTTACTGAGGCTGCGGCATGGTGTTACATCGAAGAGTTTGTGAAGTTTTTATGGATTGAATTTTAATGATGTGGTCGTATCCCCTATGATGTGGAGTCTGAGGATGAAGCTTTTAGTGGATATTTTGTTTTACATACTCCTACATTGTGTAATTTGGGCTATGCTGTGGTGGTTGGGGATCGGGTTTCCTTATCTTTTCCTTCCAAAGGGTCCTTGCAGCATGGGGTATATTGTACAATGTGGATCCCTAAAGTTCAAGTTATCTTGGTTCTTATAATATGAGAACTTTTGTGATGTGGTGAATTAGATGCATCATGGTATTACCCTATTTTTATAAGATTAGGGTTTGACCAAGTATTGGAAAGTATGGGATTCAAGGGGATTTTCACCATGGATCTCAAAGGGTGGATTTGAATAGGGGAATTATAGTGTGTCCACCATTGATACACCATGGTTTGGGTTAAATACCTAACCATTATAGTGTGTACAAGGGGGTTTCATCAAGGTCTTATGTTTTATCCATCTTATATAAATTTAGGAGTCACTTTTATTTCCCCTTATTTACTCTCTTTTTCCATTGAACCCTCAGAAATTAGATGATATCATCAGATATCTTTAAGCCCCCTTTTATATAATTTTTACCATGACTTATAGAGATAAATTCATGGTGATCTGAGGGGGGGTTTCTTCATCTCATTGATTTCATTATCTCCCATTCTCTCTTTCCATGCTATGGTAGTTTCGCTTCCTTTTTTTAATGAGGTTTCCATTGATGATTGACAGAAGATTCATGGTTGGATGATATCATCAGGGATTGTGAGTTCCTCATAAGATACTTTATTGGAGATCTATTCCTATTCTTTCATTCTTACTCAGATAATGTTGAAGTTTCTTATCAAGGTAGGGGATTCAAAATGCACATGGGCCTTAGCCCAGTTGGTAAGGACTCCGTAGGTGCATCCAAATGACCAGGGATCAAATCCAGGTGGAGGAAGAATTTCTGGGGTACTGTAGCAGTACTGTAGCGTAATGTAGCAGGTACTGTAGCAGTACTGTAGCGGGGACTGTGCAGTACTGTAGTAGGGTAATGTAGTGGGAACTGTAGCAGTCACTGTTTGGCACTATAGCAGCAGGGAATATGCCCCCGTTTGGGCCTTCGGGTCACCGATTTGGTCCCTGAGTCCTGTAAGGCCTTCGGGCCACCTAGGCCTTTGGGTCAGTAAGGCCTTTGGGCCACCTCAAGGCCTTCGGGCCACCTTAAGTGCAGATGAAAACCAAACAACCTACAAGGAACAAGCTCTACAAGAAGGATGAGCAATGAGCTTTAACCATATCAGAAGATAAACGAATTGTAAGAATAAGAGGGTATGGCACCTGCCATCGGGACAAGCCAGTTCATGCATGGGAATGCCTAGCCGAACAACCATGAGAAGGTGGAGAGAAGATTTCACGAAGAAGATGTTGGGGAGGAGAAGTTCCAAGTAGCTAGTCTGGGTTGTATGTAATGTTTGAAGCCTACGGGAAATGAATTCCTCTAAGTCCTACGGGCCATGTAATACTTACTCCTATGGGCCTTGTAAGGGTTCCACCTCACCCCTTGAAAGGTGGATTATCAAAATCAATAAAAAATGAAGGCCTTCGGGCCATTGGAGGAGTAGGGGATTCAAAACTTCTTATTTTATGTGTGAGTGTAGAATTAAAATGCCTTAGTTTCTTTGAGTATATGACACCCACCAAGTAATTGGTAAATCTTATTTTGAGCTTTATTTGTTTATTTATTTATTATGGTGCTTCTGGGTGTTGGAGATTGAAAGCCTCAGTTTTTGGGGAAAACAAGCCTTGGTGCACGGTTAGAACAAGGTCCATAGAAACCATGAAATTGACCACAAAAAAGAGATTTTGGGGGGATAAGGGGGGTTTTCATGACTTGATCGTAATTTTTATAACAATTTGGGTCTCTCCAAGAACTGTGTGATTTTGATTTTGTGGATATAGTGTCTCCCATATGATTGACGCACAATTTGACTAACCGTGCAGACAAACCATGCGGCCCGATCATGTTGTCACGACACACCAAACTGATTAAGTTTTTAATGTTTATTTATAGAATAGGGTGAACCATAGGTCATCTCTCAATGAGTGTTGAAGGTTTAAATTATGTATATTTAATAAAAATGACTAAAATATGGGGGTGGTTTTGAAAATAGTTTCAAAAATAAAATGACTACATTAAAGAGTTTAATAGTTGACAAAAAATGTGGTGTTTTTAGAATTATAAGAGAATGATGTCATTTCAAGTTCACTACACATCTTGGTTAGTTCGTTATTTTGAAAATTACACTTGGTTTAATGGAATCCTTTGTTTGAGGGTAATCAAGATCTTGATTCCCCACATGCCTTTTAAAATGATTCACAAATAACCAACCATTGTAAAAATAATAATGTTGTAAAGGTTTAGACATCAATAATGGAATGAGGGTTTCCAAATCAAACTTAAATATCACACATGTGAATGTGAAAAAGGATTCTTTTGTTATCCAATTAGAACAACCCAAGATTCCCACTTGAAATCTCAACCCAACTGATGTTGAAATAAAAAGTGTTTCACTTAATTATACCAAAACAATGCATTCAAAGGATAAGTATGTTAAGATAAAACATAAATAAAATTTTCCACACACAAGTTACATCAAACCATCAGAATAAAAAGTGCTATAAATCCTTGAGAGGAGGAGTATGCTCCCTCAAAAATGATTTTCCATTGTTTAGCTTTCTATCGAGAGGAGGAGTAGGCTTTGGTGGAACTTCACCTTCATCCTTGATCTCCTTATGAGGATAGGGGACTCTAGTAATTCTAGGATGAATAGAGATACCATTTGGGTCTCAAAAATGGTATATTTTCCCCTTTTTAATTCTTAAAAATGGGTTTCCCAAGGTTCTAATTTATAGGCAAAGTGGGAGGTGGTTTTGGGAATCCAAATTTCGAGATACCACTTGTCCCATGGTTTGGAGCTAGTAAAATGCCTTATATCGACTTAGAAAAAAGACAAGAATTGTTTGATGACATCTTGAATATCTCCCTATAAATGTTTTTTTACATTTAATGTATAAAATGGGATATATTACCAAAATACATAACTAAAATTTTGAATTCAATCATATTATATTTCATGGACTGATCAGTGTGGTTGGGCCCTTTATTGGATGAATTGAGTTTTTATGTATTTGGAAGAGTTTTATCCCACTAGATTTTATATATTCCACAAAATATATGTCCAATTGGTTGTAAATATTAGCTTTAATATGAATTTTATTCCACATGTGTGCTTGGGATCTTTTGCAGATTGGCCCATTTTTCTTTAACTTCATCATGGGTCCTCCAAATCACCTCCTCCTACAATGTAATCATCAAAAAAGTAAAATATACCTTTTTAATAGTGATAAAAATTAAATAATTGAATAAAAAATGAAGTGAATTTTTTTAATATATTTTGAATTTAAAATAAAAAATAAATTTAACACAGCGGTATAAGGTTGGAAATTAATAGTGAATTACTATGCGATCACACCCCCACACCTAAACATTTGCATTCTTGGGAAAAGTCACATTTCCAAAAATGATTCATGGAGATATTCCCAACTTCATGAAGATTTAAAATTCAATGAAAATTTAATTATTGATAGCAATGTGATCAAAGAAAAAACCACACCAAAGAGTTATTCTCAGTGATTATGGAAAAAGATGTCTCATAAATTGTATTAAAAGAAAATTCAAAGAGATGTATGATACCAGTATGAGAAAAGAATTAAAAATTCAACCATGTCACTAACTCTTCATGTGCGTGTGTGACAACCATTTCATTCTATTCTTTCCACTTTCTATCAAGTAAATAGTAATAATTTTAAAATGTTTCTTCATTCCTAATTCTTTCCACCAAACCTCCCCTACATCCTTTGAAGTCAAATTTCAAGACCCACTCACTTATGAATTCCTGAAAGCAAAACCATAAGATCTAGACCTAGATATCCCTATATATTGTACATTTCATCACTACAATAATTATTTGTTTTTTTGTTTGTTTTTTAGGGTGTACAATAGTTGAATAATAGGTAAACATTCATAGGTTAATTTCATACAGTAATGAAATAGATCGCATAAGGAATGAACATATAGAAAAATCATTTTGGAAAGATGATAAACATTAACCGAACTTATATTTACCTTATATTAAATAAGAAGTATTCAAACTTTATAGTTGAGTGTAATGTGGTGTGGAGATATTAAGTGACATTATTAACCTATAAACTACTCACAAATAGGGTATCAATCATCTCAAAGGTTTCATAGAGATACAACCATTTATATCATTGATAAATAACTAATTTACTAAAACAAATCACACCTCAATATTAAATTAATGGTAAAACTCACATGCCATTAGTGAATAAAGTTTTATTTAAATGTTAAAACAACTTGAAATAGGGAAACTCATCATGTTTTTAAATAATTTCCCTGGTTATGTGGTCATCAAAAATGAGTATTATGATGCAAAAGTGAACAAAAAAGGGGGAAAGTGAAAATACCATGAAATAATCTAAAAATAGAAAAAGAAGAAATATGATGAAAATCCTAATGAACTCAAGATGGTAGGGAAAAGATAAAATACTATGCAGAAAGAAAAAAAAGAGAAAAAGGAATAAAGATGATAACAAATCCTAACTAATTGAAGAATGTATCCACTCCCCACAACTAGAGTGTGAATTTTCCTCACTATAATAAAAGATAACGTGGGAAGGAATGATAAAACCTATTAGGTTTCTTCTTGAAGGCGGAGTTCATCTATAGGGGAATTCATAATGGTTTCATGAAGGTGATTTATTTTCTTCCCATTAATGGAGAATGTCTATTTTGTTTTTTCATTTTGAACCTATACAACACCAAATGGATAGACATTAGTAATAATGTATGGGATGAGCCAATATGAATGATGCTTAAATAGGTGAAACTTTGTCCATTCATTGAAAATAAGGACTATATACCCAATGTGGAATTGATGATGAAGGATGTAGAGGTCATGGGTAGCCTTGGTATACTTCTTATAGATCCAAGAGTTCTCATATGAGTATCTTCAAATTTCATATAGCTCCTAAATATATAACTTCCTATGCTCACCCACATCTAAGAGGCTCATATTAAATTGTTTAACATACCAATATGCACAGTTCTATACCTCTATAGAGAGATGAAAATAATTTCCAAATACAATCATATACATTGAAATTTTTATTGGGGTTTTAAAATCTATATGGTACACCCAAAGTGCATCATTCAAGCATAAAATCTAATCCTTCCTATTGGGTTGTACTATTTTTTTTAAAGATTTTATTAACTTCCCAATTTTAAATTTTTTCTTGTCCGTTAGTTTGGGGTGATATGTATTATAGAATTTATATAAATCCCCATACTTATAGAGCAAGTTTTTCATGTTTTGATTACAAAAATGTGAACCTTGATCACTAATTGTGAATTTTAGCAAACCAAACCTACTGAAAATATGAGATCTCACAAAATTAACAACAACTCAAGAGTTATAGGTTCATATAGCCTTTTATTCCACCTATTTAGATACATATTTAATATCCAATAATATGCATACAAAGTCAAATGAATTTGTAAAAGGCCCCATGAATTTAATGCCCCATGCATCAATGATCTTACATAATAACATGGGTTGTTGGGGAATTTCAATCCTCTTGGAGATATTCCCTATGAATTTACATCATGTGAATGACTTAAAAAATATATGGTAATATATATACAATATTAGCTAACAAATTCTAGAGTCAAAGACTTTTTGATATGTACATTGAGAGAAAAAGTTTCCTCACATGCTAAAGTGTGATAGAATCTCAAAACAGAGGTGAACTCATGGTCAAGGACACATCGATGAACAACCCAGTCACTAAAAAATATCCACAAGTATGGTTAATACCAAATGTAACATCATTAATCATGATTAGGACTTTGGGATTGTGAAGTTATAAAATATATGGGTACACTAGATGCTTCTAAAAAAATTCACAATGTATGGATACCAAGGGTTAAGGTATAGTACATCACAAATGTTCTCATGAAGGAATAATGAGAGAACCAGTTTGGGATATACCGAACACTGAGAGGGGGTGAATCAGTGTTGGGGAATTTTTAAACCAATTACAACTTTTATCCATGTACCTCTTGACCTGTTAGGATCTTGATTCTCTTATTCTCTTTTCCCTACCGCATGCAATAATAGAAAGCAGTAAAAATATGCACATGATATTTTTACAAGGTTCACCACTCAATAAGAGTAGCTATGTTATTTCCATGCATGTATATGACCAGTGTATGAATTCTCCACTATGATGTGATAATCTATTACAGTGGAGTGGCTAGGAAAGCAATCCTCTAGCCAGTGTGAGTCCCTACACTTTATAGGGGGTGGAAAACAATCCTCTTCCCTAGACTGGTGATAGCCTAGCCCAACTTTCAGCCTCTAGTTGGTTCTTTATACTACCTATGGATACATTCTTCTTCCTTCTTCAAAAGGTAGTTTCTTCTCTTGGTCTTCTTTAGTTCTATTCACTTGATTACTTGTAAAGCAGTAGGCAAGCAATTCTTCCTTCTTTCTTTATGTTCTTCTCTAGTGCAACACCAACTGCACTAGACTTCTTATTTATTCTTCTTATTGAAACAACCAACTGCACTAAAACTTATTCTCTATTCTTGGAAAGAATCACATACACCAATGTGATTATTCAGGAAATGAAGATCAGTTCACTTGGCATCATCTGAATCAAATTTCCCTAAATAATTGTCACCCTTCAGTTGGGCATACTCTGTTCTTATTATTCTTCTCTTCTTTCTCTTTAACACAGTATAATAAGGAATAGTACAGCAGTGTCTTAATATCTTTCTTCAATTCTCAATACCAATACATTAGTGTATTGGTATACTTTCTTCTTCCTTTGTGCAGATATGATTTTAGTTGCACATATGTCTCCTCGTCACACAAGCAACAACATCCTCGAAAATAGTGTATATAAATCGTGCAACCAGAGAGTGTTCACCTTCGTGAAAGTAGATATCTCCATGGGTCTTCTTCTTCACGCAGAGGACGCGTGATTCTTCTTCATAGAACCAGGGATGATTTGTGGATCTGTCATCCTGAATCACTACATGGGTGAGTATTCACCGGTTGTGTACTCACGGGATCTCCTTCACAAAACACCATGAGGGATTGAGAAAAAAAATCACTTGTTTGTGCTTTCTTCTTCGCACATAGGGTGTGGTTCTCCTTCTTCATAAGACACTTCAAGAGTGCATAGAACTTGTTAAAGGCCTGCAGTACCCTCAAATTTTTTGTGCACCCTTCTATGTGACATGCGTGTAAAATTCAAACCTTCCACATAAAAACACATTTTGGCGTGAAAACGGCTTTTCGCGTAACTCTCCTTTTTGCGAAGCATTGGCTTTTCGCGCAGCACTTCACTTTTTCACACAACACTCTCTTTTTTGCGCAGCACTGTCTTTTTCGCGCAGCACTCTGTTTTTCACGCAACACTGTCGTTTTCATGCACCACTTCTTATTTTCGTGCACTACTCAATACTTAAATTTTTTCCGCGCGTCAGAGCTCAGGATTTGTCTAAGAGACGATCCTTAACAAATGAGATGGGTTCACCTTGTATTTATAGGCCTTTTTAACCCAGCGAGAAAAACACTAATCTGTGCGTAAAACCCTCTTCATGCGCATAAAAACTCTTTCATGCAACATCATATTTCACGCAATGCTCCAATTTTTCGTGCACCTCATGCCTTTTCCAATTTTAGAGCTTTGGATCTCGAAACACCTCTTGCGCGAAAAACTCCATTCCTCTATTTCTCACACCATGCCAATATTTCGTACACCGATTTATTTGTCACACACCCCTCTAATATTTCGCGCATTGCTTTATTTTTTGTGCATCCCGCTAATATTTTGCACTCCACTTTATTTTTCGCGCAGCCTGCTGATATTTCACGCAACCTTTATTTTTCGCAAACCCCACTGATATTTCACGCATCCCGCTACTATTTCACGCAGCCTTTATTTTTTTGCGCACTTTTCCTAAATTTCTATGCACTTCATGCCTTTTCAATTTTTCGATGTTCTAACCTTGAATCATGCCTTGCGCGCAAAATTTTTATCCATCTCCAATATTTCATGCAACATTCATTGCCAAAAACACATTTCTTCATCTCCCGATTTTCAGGCCCTAAAATTTGGCAAACACTGGAAAACGACTCCACCTTAAACTGTACTTTTGAGCCAGCTCTAGATTGTCAGTTCCTTTTTTATTGCTCTCTTCACTTCTTCCCATAACCATTCTTCAACTCTCATCACGAACTCCAATATCATGATATATATCCATTGGTAGACCAGATTTATCATCTTCAGAGTTACAATGGAAAGTACTAAAACTTCCCTATCTTCCAGCAGCATCATTCCTTCCAATCAAAACTGTATATGATTGGCATCATCATTTCTCCCCCTTTCCTTCATAAGGCTTGCATCACAAGTTAACCTGACTTATGATATTTGTGAAATACATATCAGCAAAGCATCATCTGGTTTAAAACACCATTCTTCATTGTTGTAGACAATATATCACCTTTGATACATGTTCTTTGAACTTAGGATTAGCTCAATAATCGTCTGAATTTACTCCATAAAGAATTGCCCAAGTATGAAATTCAATGATATGATTTCATAACAATTCTACAGGAATCCTCACTTCAGCCAATCTCCATTAACTTTGGAGTCCTTCATTTTGACCGATATTGACAACTGTTTACAACAAATAAAATATTCATACACAAAGTGGTCCCAACAAACAATTCTTCAATGGGGAGAGATGAGTCAACATGGTTATCCTATAGTGGGTCAATCCTACTAATGTGGTCAACAACAACATTTTTCACTCCTATCTTATCTCAAGTATCTAGTTCAAACTCCTGGAGGAGAATAATCCACCATATGAAGCAAGGCTTAGATTTAGGTTTCTTAAGGAGAAACCGAAGAACAACATGAATAGAAAATAAAACGACTTTTGACCCAAGGAGATATGAATGAAATTTTTTCAAGTAAAACACAATATAGAGAATTAATTTTTCAATGGTTGTGTAGTTTTCCTAGGCATGGTCAAGGGTATGTGAGACATATGCAATGACATGAGAATCCCTCTCAACCCTTTGTGACAAAACTACCCTAAGTGCATATTTAGAGGCATTACACATAAGTTAATAGGGGAGATCCTACCTTGGTGATTGGATAGTGGGAGGTGATTTGAGCCTTCTTTTCAGTGAATTAAATACATCCTCATAATTTTTATCAAAAAAAATCAAAATATTTTCTAATAATCGAGATAAGGGAAGTTAAATCTTAATAAAGTCTTTAATGAATCGGTGGTAAAAACCATCATAACCCGAGAAAGATCTCACCTCAAGAACACATTTTGGATATGAAAGGGATAAAATTATTTCAATTTTTTATTTATCAAATTGAATTCCATTACTTTAAATAACATTCCAATGAACTATCCTCCTATCTACCATGAAATGACCTTTATCATAATTTAATACTAGATATTTTTTAATGAAATAATGGAGGGAAGAACCTAGGTGTTCCAAACAATCATCAAAGGAAGAGCTATAAACTGTGAAATCGTCCATAAAATATTCCTTACAATTTTCAAGGCACTCAAAAAATATACTCAACATACAATTTTTAAAATTACCAAGTGAATTATAGAGACCAAATGGAATCCTCCTATATGAAAATGTGCCAAATAGATAGGTAAATGTCATGTTTTATTAATCCTCAGGGGCTATATCGATTTGAAAATAACCTGAATATCCATCAAGGAAACAATAATTAGACTTACTATCCAATATTTCTAATATTTAGTCAATGAAAGTTAGAGGAAAGCTTTCCTTTTTCATGGATTGATTTAGTCGATGGTTGTCAATATAGACTCACAAACTGTTTGCACATGTGTTGGAACCAATTCATTCTTTTAAATTTAGACTAAAATTATTCTGATTTTATTAGGAACGGTTTGTACTAGGCTAACCTATTTACTATTAGAAATGGGATATATGATCCCAATAGTTAGTATTTTACTAAATTCCAAATTTATCTCTTTAAGGAGGATGATATTTAACTGACATTGAGCATTCCTTGCGAGCTTATCCTTATCATCTAAAATTATATGGTGCGTGAAAATAGATGGGATAATCCCAAGAATATCCACTAATATTCATCCTATCACCTTTTTACATTCTCTCAAAAGTTCTAGGATTATTGATTCATGATCTGGAGAGAATTTGTTGGAAATAATGACAGAAAATTGGTCAATACCCTCAAGATATGAATATTTTAAAATAGATGAAAGTGGTTTAAATTCTAATAATAGTGATTTTTGGATAGAGGTAAGGGATATAGGGGAGTGAGGTCTATGAAACTGTCTATATACTCATGTTTATTATCTATGGAAAGATAATTTATGGAAATGATATTTTTAGAATCACTGATGGGTACCTCAAAATGATCACACTCGTCAATTAAAATAAAAATTTGCACTTTTCCAAACCCACACAATACTCTAAAGATTAATCATAAACCAAATAATTAAAGAGAAATGAATATAAAAATGAATAAGAGTATAGGTCAAAGAGAGAATGTTGTGTGGGTGTGTCATTGGAGAGAACTTTCATCGAATAGGTAAAGTGGAGTGCTCTTCAATAGGGTGTTTCATAACATTGAGGATATTGAAACTTACCTTTTCTCTCCAAAACTCCATAGACAATGTACCCTTGTAAAAATTGATGATTGTATTTAATATTTTAAGGAAATGCCTTCCAAGAATGATAGGATAATGTCATTGGATCTGGTTATCTTCTATCTCGATAATTTAGAATTTTTCAAGGAAGATGATATTCTTTACATGCATGAGTACGCCCTCGATCACTCCTTTTGGGTGTGTTGTTATCCGGTTGAAAAGTTTCATGATGATGCCCATTGGTTGAAGCTCTCCAACCTATAGATAAGTATGCAAAGAGTGAGTCATCACATTAATTAAAGCACTTAAATCAAGTATAACATTAGAAAATAAATTCTCCCCTATAATGAAAGGTATCTTAAAATTTACCGGATACTTGAATTTATTTATAATCGCTGGTTATATCAAGGATGAGACATTCCTTCCAAGGCTGACTCTCTCATTCCCCTTCAGTCACCATCTGTGGGTGCAAATTTATTTGATAAATTTGGTATATAAAGGATTTTTTTTAACTGCATCAAATAGATTAATGTTAACTTGTACCATTTTAAATGTATCCATTATCTATTTATCAATTTCATTATCAAAAATTGTATTGGATTTAGAGAGTCTTTGGGGAGATTAAAGAGGAATGGATTGTTTAGGGGAATCCTCATTGATAACTTTTTTACCCTTTTTTTTCATAAATTTAATATTTTGAGGGTAGATAAAGAGAGTTTTCAGGATGAGGACATACCTAATGTGTTGAATCACTAGAAGGAGAAACTTCTTTACCACTATAATGTGTTATAGAACATACATTACCTTTTTCCTTGGTATTTGAAATAGTTTGGAATGGTATTCATACATACCCTTGACTTATGATTTCTCCCACTGAGTTAGAGAGTTATCCTAATTTATTTTTGTAGTCTTGTATGGATTATTGGGTGTTTTTTTGGAATTAGAAGTTATTTGCATCCATTTTCTTCATCATGTCCTCAAGCCTAGGATTGGGTTTTGGATGGGGTTTTTGGAAAGGAATTTGTGGAGGTTGAAGGTTTATGGGTTGTGTTTGGGGTTTACTACCCTTACCTTGGTGGTTCCAGGACTGTTGAGGATGGTTATAATACCCCCTTTCCTATAGTCTTAGTTATCCTTCCATCTGAAGTTGGATGGATAGTATGGTTCTTTCCTAATAGATTGGTTATAGGGGTGACATGGAAATATTGCCTCACAACTCTCAGAAGTTTCTCTTAGTTGAGGGAATTGGTCAACATAGTGGGTGTTAGATATATAGATACCATAATAAATTGGAGTAGGACGTTGATATTTCCTTTGGGAAAGAGAAATTTGTCATAGTAGGGTACTTACCTCTTTAAATTTCATGTCCAGTTTCATCTCGAGTTTAGAACTTTTCACCTCATGGACACCTCGAATAGGTATAATGAACCTTAAAACAAATTGTTTCATGTTTTTTTTATGTTCTCAATGATTTTAATTTCAAGTATTGGGGTATTTTCAACTAGGGAACCACCTATAGTTTCCTTAATTAGGTTATGATCAATTGGAATTAAACCTTCAAAAAAGTAATGTATTAAAAGTTTCTCACTTATTTTATAGTGTGGAAAACCTAAAAATATAGTTTTAAAATGTTACCAATATTCATGAAGTGTTTCCCCATTATATTTTCTTATTCCACATATTTCTTTCCATATTATTGTATTTTGAGAGTTCGGGAAGTATTTTTTGAGAAAAAGGTGTTTCATGTCATCCCAACCTCTAATTGGGGAGTTAAAATTGTAAAACGAGTCTTTTGTAGTGTCTTATAAAGAGAATGGTAATGCCCTAAGATTAAAAAATTATGTATCCACATTAGTTGGTTTTAAAGTTTAATATACATTATGGAATTAATTTAAGTTCTTATTTGGGTCTTCTCTAGCTGGTCCATGAAATTTTGGTAATAAGTGAATGAGTTTGGATTTAAGTTCAAAATTAAGCACTTCACCTTGTATTTGAATTCATGTGAGTTGGATATCTACATTAGGTGAGTTTAGTTATTTTAATGTCTAGTTATTTTCAACCATATTATATAAGTTTATTTCAGTCATGATGTCGGTTTTAGAAGAAGAAGAAGGATTGATAAGGGTGTCCATGTTTTGTGCTCCCTTCTTCAAGGGATTTTTCAGTGATTCTTGATGTAGATGATGCAAGACCCTCTCCAATTCATGTTCAAAAGGAATTAACTCCTTTTATGAATATAATTTCATTCATAAGGTTTAAAAAAATAATATTTTATAAAACAACTTAAAAAAATTAATGAATAAAATAAGCACACAAATATTTAAAAAACAAACAATGTTCTTATAAAAAACGCACAGTAAAAACTAATTCCCTCCCTAGAAATGATGAAAAAATTTGACCATGTTGTCATGATACATCAAATTGATTAAATTTTTAATGTTCATTTATAGAATATAGAAGATTCTATGTCTTATCTCAAGGAGTGTTGTAGTTTTAAAGTGTGTATCTTTAATAAAAAGGACTAAAAGTGGGAGGTGATTTTGAAAACAGTTTTAAAAAAATGAATTAATTAAAGAGTTTAATATTTGAAAAACAATGGCGATGTTTTTATAATTATGATCTAATTAGATCATTTAAATTTTACTAAACATCTTGGTTAGTTCATAGTTCTGAAAATTACACATGGTTTAATGGAATCCTTTTGTTGAGGGTGATCAACATCTCGATTCACCTCATGCCTTTTAAAATGATGCACAAAGAACCAAACCTTGAAAAAACAATCATAGTGTCAAGTTTTGAACCTCAATAATGGAATGATGGGTGCCAAATCATATTGAAATATCATGCATTTCAATGTGAAAAATTATGTTTGCATTTTCCAATCAGAACAACCCAAGATTCCCACTTGAAATCTCAACTCAATTAGGGTTGAAATGAAAATTGTTCCACTTAATTATACCAATAAAATAAATTAAAATGATATGAATGTTAAGATAAAACATAAATAAAAATTTCTACACACAATTTACACAAAATCTTCAGAATAAAAGGTGTTGAAATTTCCTCTCCAATTGTGTGTAGCTCCCTCTAAATGATTGTCCACCATTTAGCACACCACCGAGAGGAAGAGGAGGCTCGGGTGGAACTTCTCCTTCATCTTTGATATCCTTATGAGGATAGGGGACTCTAGAAATTATAGGATGAAGAGTGTAATCCTTTTGGTCTCTAAAATGTAATATATTTTCTCCTTGGTCAAGCTTACAAATGTGGTGCCCAAGGTTCCAATTTATAGGCAAAGTGGGAGGAGGTTTTGGGCTAGTAAACTACCTTATCTCAAATTATAAAAAATAAAATAAATTTTTAATGACATCTTGAATATATCCATATCAAATTTTATATCCATTTATTGTATAAAATGGGATATATTTTCAAAATATAGAACCAAACTCTTGACTTTGAGTGGATTCAGTTTCTTGGATAGATTTGTTTGGTTGGGTATCTTATTGGATGAATTGGGCTTTGATGTATTAATGAGAATTTTATCCCACTAAATTCTGTATCAAACCATAAAATTTCATCCCAAAAGGATGTACTGATTATCTTAAGTGTGTGTTTTAGTCCACATGTGTGATTGGGATCTTATGAAGATTAACCCATTTTTCTTCAACTTCATCCTTGGTCCTCCAAATTACCTCCTCCTACAATATAATCATAAAAAAACGAAAAATTCCCCTTTTTAATAGTGATAAAATTAAATAATTGAGTCAAATTTGAAGTGAAACTTTTTATTATAATTGGAATTTATAATAAAAAATAGTTTAACATAGTGATATAAGGGTGGAAATGAATAGTGAATTACTATGTGATCATGAACCTATCCAACTCATTAAAATTATGGATTTTTACCATTTTACCCTTATTAGGGTTAACTTCATTCCACCCATTTTCCTCCTATTTTTATACAGTCCTCTTCCCTTGGCCTTGTATCTTAATCCCCTTTGATTATTGTTGGATTCTCCTTGGAGTTTGGTGATTTTAGCTTCAGGTAATCTTAGATATCTCTTGATTTCTCCTTCCTTCCCACAATTTCTTCTTTATTCTCCCATTTTTATAAAATTTGAAAACTCTATCTTGTGATTTGGAAAAAATGTGGGTTATTTATGGGGGAATTTTTTATTTTTCTTTGTGTTTTATGTGTGTGAGGGCCTCTATTGTTATAATCTTATGGTTTTCATCAAAGGTGATGTGTTTTAGTTTAATTCAAAGGTTGGTGTCTCTATTTAAGGTTGTTTTTCTATGTTTAACCTTTGATTCTTATTTTTCTTTAGTTTTTTTATCAAATTTCCTTTCAATTATGCTATAAATGATGATTCATACTTTCTTGGTGTGATTCATAACGTGTTTTGGCAATTTTATGTTTAAAATGGGTTTTTTTAAAGTAAGTTTTTTAAATGCATGTGATGTTTTTGATAAAATTTCTCAAGGAGGATTTAAGGTTTTAAATGGATTTTTAAATGGGTTCTAAAATGGGGATTACCTTTAGAAAGGTGTTTTATTATTATGAGCATGTTTTGTTTATAAAATTGAAACTTGTTATGTGTTTATGTGATCAATATATGTGACACATGGGAGACCTTGGGTGTGTGTGGCATGACTTAAGCACTTGAAAGTATAGCCTATTTTATGGACTAGCTAGGGTGGGTTATCCAAGGGATCGAGAGTTCCTTGGATAGGAAGACCGAGGGAGATTCCAAAATGTTTCCATGCAGACCAAGAGTACCGATGGAAGTATTATTGGGCTCGGGGAAGACTGAGGAAGCTTCTAAACTTATTATTTATGCTTATCTGACTAGAAAACCATGTCCTAGACTGTAATGCCCCAACTCGAATCATTAGGTTTGGGATGGAGTGTCATGCACTTCCCCATACACAAGAAGCTATCGACTAGTGGTGAGGGCCTGAAAAACATGGGGATATTATTCCCTCAATAATATATAAATCATGTTTACAATATAAGAAACAATAATTAGATAAAATAGTAGAACTAAAAAGGAAACATAAGATCATATAACAATACATTAACCCATGTTACAACAATATGTCATACATGATATCCAAACGACCATCCAACTATAAGTCAGTTTCCTAAAACAAGATGTAAGATAATATAAAATGATAAAACAAGGCACCCAGAGTCCACCATAACTCAACCATCTACCTTTCTCTTATAACTCACCCACCCAACTCAAGGACTGTCACAAATTCAAGAATTAGGTTTTGGATAAATAAGAGAACCCCTAAACATTGATAAAAATACACAGGTGAGGAGTTTCGTGACTAGAATGGTGCTTCCGATGAGGGGAAACATGGCCAGAGAAGGAGGAACACCACTGGTAGAGATTTAGATAGAGTGTATGGGTGCGGTCGGAGTGAGAGAGGGAACAGGTGGGTGGTTTTTTGGAAAAAAGAGCAATGAGGGGAGACTGGTTCAGGGTCAACCCAGGTTGGTTCGTGAAAAAATGGTATCATAGGATGTTGGCACATCCATGGGTGTGCTAGGTGCACACAGGGATGTGTCAACAAATAAAGGTGATTGCTTAAGTTGGATTTTTCTTGAAAGATCAGTTTTATAAATGGTTCTTATTTTTCTAAATGAGATTGGGTCTTTTGTGTGGGTTCTAAAAATGGATTTCAAGGTGTTCCTCAAGTTCATCCCATTTGGCCTTAAATAATAATTTGGCTTGAGTTAAAAGTGGTATTAGTAAGTTTTTTTGGGTAAAGTTATTTAGACATGTTGAATTAAAGACATGTTTGACACTTTTAACCAAAGGATAATGCTTTTACTAACTTTTAAAGGAGACTGCATTTTGGAGAAAGGGTATGCCCAGTTGGAAACTTTAAGCATTTTATGAAATGGTTTAAATGTTTCATGACATGATGGCCCGGTTGGCACCTTTGATGACATGATGTATATCTATATATTTTTGGGGAACCTCTATAATGGGGTTATCCCTTATGGGTTATCGTATGGAGTGTCCTTGTTTGGGGTAGGAAAGTGCAGTGAGATGAGTCATGCATGCGAGGGACTCTTACTTATATAGTATTATTATAAATACCATGGGTTCCTAGGCGTCTTTTAGATGATCGAGTGATGGTTTCTGATCAACCCCGATTAGACAGGTTGGTACCCCCTGGATTAGTTGTTAGGATAGGTAGGCTTTTCCACTGGATTGGTTAGTTATAGGTTGGCCAATTTGTTATAGACTTAGGATATTCACAATACACCGGAAAGTGGTTCTGAATTGAGTACGTCCAGGGGTCTTCTATGGATGTTTAGGATCACCCATGGTTACTTAATTATTTTCATTTTTTTTTCACTTTCCGTCATACTAGTTTACGCCCAGCTTGCTCTATCTACTTGTTTTACTTTGGCCCAGTTTTGGTATCACTTATTTTGGTTTTCATTTGAAAATGGAAGTTGGTTTTGGAAATTATTTATCTTTGTTTTGTTTTTTTAAATGGGAAAATATGTCACTTATTTTAAAATGTTAAAACCATACTTTAATAATTATATTCCAAACTAGTGCAATTGTATTGTTTGGGAAAGGATGAACTTGGATTCTGTGGTTTATCTTGGAAACCCTACTGATAGTTTTAATTCTCACGCCTATTTTATCATTTCAGTTTCGGGTTTCGTTTGCTTAGGTTTTCTTGGATGATTTGATCATTATTAGAGAAAGGTTGGCCTTTGGTTGGGAGGTGACCTGGAAGGTCATGTGGAGGTATGTTGAGCTATTCTGTTTATTTCTATTTCCACTACTAGAGTTCAGTTTTATTGTTTTGTTTATTCTTGTTTATTTATTTATATTTTATGGGACAAATCGTTCCCAGTGATTAAATTTTGATAACTGACACTGGTTTTCAGCCCATGGAGATCAAGAACGCCCCTCGGGACATGTTTTGGACTGGCTCGGGAGACCAGTTCAGGGTCGACCTGGGTTGGTTCATGACAGGCGCATTTCCCTTTATTAGATCCTTAACCATAAAGTCTACACACGCATTGAGGTTCCCATACATGATGTGAGTATAAAACCAATAGAACACCACCAACGAATCCTTAATATAAGTTAAAAATTTATATAAAGGTTTATCTAATGATATAAATTAAATTCACAAGTAAACAATCACATGTCGGGTCATCGTTCACTAACTAGGCTTCCATGAACCTCAAATCTACCTACTTCTACTACGTGCTAGAAAAGAAGTTTTTTATGATTACATGAATATCATAATATTACATAGGTCTAATTTAAGTGTCTTAATAGGAAACAAGGCCATAAAACCTTGGGTCATGCTATAAGGCCATCATGCCCCATCAACTATCTTAGGTTGGTCCACAAGGTCATAATACCCCACTTCCAATCTTAGGTCAGGCCTTAAGTATAAGGACCCGACCTTATTCATTACAAAATCTTGAATTTAGTCAAGAAAAAACTTACTTCTTACATTGAGGATCTTTTCAAGTTTAGAGCTTTAGATAATTAGGACAATACATTCATAAAATTACACATTATTACAGAGTGGATACCATAAAAACAGTTTCCATTTTTTTCAAAATATAAAACATTTAAACTTAAACATGACTCCTTGACAATTCTTCAACATTTAACATGGATTCATTCTTTGTCTTACACATCCATTAACCTGTTAAAATCATTTAAAAACTTGGGATAAGAAAAAAAAGCTCAGTATGGGATGAAAAGAATGAAAGAGCACATTAGTCCATGAATAATCGTAATGTATGAAAGCATTTTCAAAAAACATGCTTGTCACCCATATATACTTACTTCATGTAACATGAGATTTACACAAGATCCACAAAAAACATGAGAACATAAATATAATCATAAAGGTATCTTGGGGAATTACTTACATAATCTTGTAACCCTCTCGGCTACCTTATAATTTGTAACCCTCACGGCTACCTTACAATTTGTGTAACCATCGTAGTTACACATAGAGTAACCATACGGCCGACCTCCAACTTACACATACCCAATGCATTGGCAGGAGATATAGGTCCCACCCTTCATCATAAAAAATTCCCAATAATCAGAACATAATCATACAACATGAATAATATCATAAAAAAATTTCTTTTGAATTTTGTAAAACATAATTTTAATAGAGGATTTTTAAAAGAAAATCCCCTTACATAATTCATGTAATTGAAGAAACACTTAATATAGTGGATGGAATATGTATATACACTGTAAATACACATAATCCAACATAATATAAACAAAAACCATCATACAAAAAATTTTAATAGCACATAAATAATGAAGTAGAAGGTTAATCCGAAAGAATGGAAATCAGGTCAGGAATTCTCTTACCTCAGGCTTGTCTTACTTCAAACTTGTTTAAACTTCCTCTTGATCTCTTCTCCTTGAGATCCTTCTTAAGGGCTTTGGTTTTGGTCTTTTGGTGAGACAAGTAGCTCTAGGACATGGACAAGAGCCTTGGGAGGATTATTGGGCAGAACTTAGGCATGGTTCAAGGCTTGAGAGGTGTGGGAAGACGAGGGGAGTGAGGGTGGTATTTATAGTGTAGGAGAGGGGGTATTTTTCATTATTTTAATCATTATTATAATATTTTTTCCCAAGATTATGAATAGTCTTAGTTCATGTGACCTAAAATAGTAATAATGGCATGTGAGTTCAAACCAAGTGGCCTTGCATCACTTATGATATCATAAATAGTGTATTTTACTGATAATTTGATTATACGGTATTTTATCGTATTTCACTATTCACCAAAAAATCAAGAATTTCAGAAAAATCGCAAAAATTTACCCTAACCATTTTTCGACGTGTAGAATTAAAAAATGAAGTCCATTTTTTGAAAATAATTTTCTAAATATTATTAATTTAATTTTTAAATAAAACCATAATTAATTCAAAAATTAACAATTCTAATTTTATAACTACTTCTATATCACATTGAAATTCAAAACATAGAAGTGGAAAAATTATGTTTTAAAGGATAGTTATAAATATCTACTTAAAAAAAGTTCCATGCAATTCTATTTATTTTTAGAAAAACTTGGGGTGTTACATTATCCCCACCTTCTAGAAATTGTGTCCTCATAATTTTATTTACTTATTAAAAAACTGAGGGTACTTTTCCCTCATTGCATTTTCATACTCCTATGTTGCTTCTTCAACCATGTGGTTTCTCCTCAAAACCTTTACCTGGTGGATTACCTTATTCCGCAATACTTATTCCCTTTAATCAAGAATCTGAACTGGTTTCTCTTCATAATAAAGGTTATCTTTTAGCTGAACTGCTTCTGGGATCAAGACATGTGATGAATCCAGCACATACTTTCTCAACATCGAAACATGAAAAACATTGTGTACCTGAAATAAACTCGGATGCAAAGCTACACGGTATGCAACTGTTCCAACTTTCTACAGGATTTCAAAAGGACTGATGAACCGTGGACTTATCTTCCCTTTCTTACCAAAATGCATCACACTTTTCCATATAGAGATTTTAAGGAAAACATGGTCATCTACCTTGAAAGAGAATTCTTTCCTTCTATTATCTTCATAACTTTTCTGCCTACTCTGGGTTGTCCTCATGTGCTTCTAGATCATCCTCACTTTCTCAGCCACTTCTTCTACTAATTCTGACCCCATCAACTTTCTTTCACCGACTTCATCCCAAAACGATGGAGTCCAACACCGCTTCCCATAAAAGGCCTCAAAAGGTGCTATCTGAATACTGGAATGAAAACTATTATTATAAGAAAACTCAACTAAAGAAATATGTTGATCCCAACTTCCCTGGTAGTCCATTGAACAAGCTCGAATCATATATTCTAAAGTCTGAATTGTTCATTCTGACTGCCCATCTGATTGAGGATGAAAAGTTGTACTAAAATTTAACTATGTGCCCAATGACTTCTAAAGTCCCTTTCAAAAGTTAAAAGTGAACCTGGGATCTCATTCAGATACAATTGAAAGAGTAACTCCATGTAACCTAACAATCTCCTTGAGGTACAATTGAGAAAGTTGATCCAAAGACATTATATCTCGAATAGAAATAAAATTTGAAGACTTTGTTAGCCAATCAACAATAACCCAAATCACATTGTTTCCTTGAGAAGTATTTGGTAGTCCCACCACAAAGTCTATGGATACATTCTCCCATTTCCACTCTGGCACTGGAAATGGCCAAAGCATCCCCTTCGGTAACTGTCGCTCTGCTTTAACATGTTGACATGTCAAACATCTCATGGTAAAATCAACAATATCTCTTTTCATTTCATCCCACCAATAATACTCCTGAAGGTCTCTGTACATCTTAGTACTGCTAGGATAAACTGAAAATGGAGAACTATGAGCTTCACACAACAATTCTTTCTTTAATTGGGAATCACAAGGCACACGCAACCTTTTTCCAAATCTCAAAACACAATCTTTATCAAGATTAAATTATGGAAACTTACCCATTTTAACCAATTCTACCTTTTTCTGTATCTCATGGTCTTTTTTCTGTGCTTTCTTAATTCTGTCTGACAAAGAAGACTACACTGAAACCTGAAACAAAACAAAGGTATTCCCTGCACCAACAACTTCTAATCCAAAATTCATCAAATCACTAATCAAGGGATCATGTTCCAAATGTAACATGGTTAATGATGCATGATGTTTCCGACTCAAAGAATATACCACTTTGTTTGATTTTCCAGGATGGTAATTGATCGTACAATCATAATCCTTTATCAGTTGAAGCCATATTCCCTGACTCATGTTTAATTCCTTCTAAGTGAATATATACTTCAGACTTTTATGGTCAGTATATATTTGACATTTGGTTCTGTATAAATGATGCCTCCAAATTTTCAAAGAAAAAAACCATAGCTTCCAATTCCAAATCATGTGTGGGATAATTTAACTCATGAGGTTTTAGTTGTCTTGAAGCATAAGAAATTACTTGATCATTCTGCATCAAAACACAACCAAGTCCCTTCATAGAAGCATCACTATAGATGACAAACTCAACATTCTGGGAAGGTAAGGCCAAAACTGTAGCATTCACCAATATTTTCTTCAGTTACTAAAAACAAACATCACATTCTTATGTCCAAAAAATTTAACCCCTTTCTGTGTTAACTTGGTTATAGGGCTAGATAACTGTGCAAAGTTCTTAACAAACCATCGGTAATAACCTTCTAACCCAAGAAAACTATGAATCTTTGTAACATTTGTGGGTCTTGACCATTCATCGGCTACTTTTGTTTTGGTATGATCAACTGTTATTCCATCCTTATTTACAATGTTCCCCAGAAAATAAATCTGTTGCAACCAAAAATCACACTTACTGAATTTTCCATACAGTTTTTTTTCTTTTAAGGTTTGTAAAACAACCCTTAGATGTTTTTCATTATCCTCTTTATTTTTAGAAAATACCAGAATTTCATCAATAAATATAACCACAAACTTATCCAAGAACACATGAAATACTCTATTAATAAGATTCATGAATACAGAAGGTGCATTAGTTAATCCAAATGGCATAACAACAAATTCATAATGCCCATATCTAGTACGAAAGGCTGCTTTCGGGATGTCATCCTCCTTCACCTTCAGCTGATGGTATCTGGATCTCAAATCAATCTTGGAAAAGTACTAAGCTCCCTGGAGCTGATCAAACAAGTCATCGATATCAGGCAAAGGATACTTCTTTTTAATAGTGATGTTATTCAAATCTCTATAATCAATGAAAAGTCTCATGGAATCATTTTTTTTAACAAAAAAAATATGGGATCCCCATGGTGAAGTGCTAAGATGAATGAAGCCTTTATCGAGCAAATCCTACAACTGATTTTTTAATCAAGAAGTTCTTTTGGAGCCATATGATATGGGGGTTTTGAAATTTTATTATCATCAGGAACTAATTAAATTGTGAATTCGAATTCCCAGTCAGGTATAAAACTAGGTAACTCATTAGGAAACACATCAAGGTACTCATTTACCACCGACACATCATTGATCTGAATAGTTCCCTTGTTTTCAACAATATGAGCAAGATAACTTTCATTTACATCTTTCAATAGTTTCTCGGCTTCCTGATATTTTATCGATTGTGTGGGTTCATTCTTGTATAAAAACTTAAACTCTTTCTGAAACACAACTTCTTTAGCTCTACAGTCAATCTTTTCATGATAAACAGAAATCCAATCCATTCCCAAAATCACATCAAACTCGACTAAGGGTAAAACAACAAGCTTTGCAGGTAAATTCTTTCCACATACTACAATAGAAAGATTATTATAATTCCTCTTTGTAATAATATTTCCCCTTGGTTTTTTAACAACAAGTTTGTGTCTCATTTTTTGAGGTGATATTTCCAATTTACCAAAAAATTTCTCAGAGATGAAGGAATTTATAGACCCCATATCAAACAAAACTTTAGAAAAATATGAGTGAACAAACAAAGTACCTGATACAACTTCATTGGATTGCTTGACATCTGCTGACGTAGTCGCAAAGGATCTCACTACAACTTTCTACTTGTAGTCTGACTTCTTTGCATCATTCAGATCTCTCTTTGGTCAGGCATTTGCATAATGAACCATCTCACCACATTTAAAACACTTTACAGTTTGCTTATCAGGATTAGTCTTAGGATCATTTTCATTGCAATCTTAGGCCATATGTCCAAACTTACCACATTTAAAACACATCCCAGTTTTGCTAAGACATTCCCCAGGGTGTTTCTTACCACACTTTTCACAAACTAGAAATTGGATTTTCTTACCATCAGATTTCTTTAGTTGATTCTTACCCATCTATTTCCATATAGACCTCTTCTTCTCCTTATTTCCAAAATGAACATGATCATCAGCAAACTCCATCTCTACCCTCTCATCACATCAAACAAGTTTCTCATAACTTTTGAATTCATGGGAGGCCAATTCCCTTCGATACCTTGTCTTTAGTCCTAACTAAAAGTGGTTGATTTTCCTATCAAGATCCAGAATAAGATTTGGAGCATACCTCGCTAGTCGGGTGAAGTTTGCTTTATACTCAGCCACTGAATCTTCCTCCTTCTATTTCAATTCAAGGAATTACTTCTCCATCCTATGTCGCACCACCTTAGAAAAATATTTTTCAAGGAAAAGACTTTTAAATTCATCCCACTCTAAGGCATAAAAATCCTCTCTAACCTTGATATTCCTTACCATTGACCACCACTGGTCAACTTCCCCTTCATGACAATAAATGGAAAGACTTACCTTTTGATTGTATGAACATCCCATAACATTGAATATCTTTTCAAGGGGTTTGATCCATCCTTCAACTGCTACTGGGTCAGAAGATCCATTGAAAGCAGGAGGGTGTTGTCTTATAAAATGTTCCATTACTGTCATGTTCCATTGCAATACCTCTGGTTGTTCTCTTTCATGGATTCCACCACAATTTATTTCCTACGTTAGTTGATCCATTACTATCACAAATTGATCGGTTCCAATACCTTCCATTCTGGGATGTAGTTCCGAAATAATTTCATTCTGTCGGTGCCTCTCCTCTTCAGCATCCATGTTCCTTCTGCGGATAACCATTCTGAACAAACATATATTAGATGAAGCAACATGGTAATATTTAAATTCTATAACATTTCAAATTAAACATAGAGTGAAAATCATTTATGGTATTCTATTAACATCACCCTAACCCCTAAAGTTATCTAAACCATCCTATGATACCAATTATAAGGACCTGAACTTATTCATTACATAATCTTGAATTTGGTCAAGAAAACACTTCCTTAATAAATTGAGGATCTTTTCAAGTTTAGAGATTTAGAGAATTATGACAATACATTCATAACATTACACATTATTATAGAGTGGATACCATAAAAACAGTTTCCATTTTTTTCAAAATATAAAACATTAAAACTTAAACATGACTCCTTGACAATTCTTCAACATTTAACATGGATTACTTCTTTGTCTTACACATCCATTAACCTGTGAAAATCATTTAAAAACTTGGGATGAGCACAAAATCTCAATAAGGGATGAAAAAGAAGGAAAGAGAACATTAGTCCATGAATACTCATAACGTATGAAAGCATTTTCAAAAAACATGCTTGTCACCTAGATATACTTACTTCGTGTAACATGAGATTTACACAAGATCCACACAAAACATAAGAACATAAATATAATCATAAAGGTATCTTGGGGAATTACTTACATAATCTTGTAACCCTCTCGGCTACCTTATAATTTGTAACCCTCATGGATACCTTACAATTTGTGTAACCATCGCAGTTACACATGGAGTAACCATACGGACGACCTCCAACTTACACATACCCAATGCATTAGAGGGAGATATATGTCTCATCCTTCATCATAAACAATTCACAAGAACCAAAACATAATCATACAACATGAATAATATCATAAAAACATTGCTTTTGAATTTTTTAAAACAAAATTTTAATAGAGGATTTTTAAAAGAAAATCCCCTTACATAATTCATGTAATTGAAGAAAGACTTAATAAAGTGGATGAAATATGTATATACACTGTAAATACATATAATTCAACATAATATAAACAAAACCCATCACAAAAAAAATTTTAATAGCACATAAATAACGAAGTAGAAGGTTAACCCAAAGAATGGAAATTGGGTCAAGAATTCCCTTACCTCAAGCTTGTCTTACTTCAAACTTGTTTAAACTTCCTCTTGATCTCTTCTCCTTAAGATCCTTCTTAAGGGCTTTGGTTTTGGTCTTTTGGTGAGACCAGTAGTTCTAGGATGTGGGGAAGAGCCTTGGGAGGAGTATTGGGCAGAACTTAGGCATGGCTCAAGGCTTGAGAGGTGTGGGAAGAAGAGGGGAGTGAGGGTGGTATTTATAGTGGAGAAGAGGGGGTATTTTTCATTATTTTAATCATTATTATAATATTTTTTCCCAAGATTATGAATATTCTTAGTTCATGTGACCTAAAATAGTAATAATGGAATTTGAGTTCAAACCAAGTGGCCTTGCATCACTTATGATGTCATAAATAGTGTATTTTACTGATAATTTTATTATACGGTATTTTATCGTATTTCACTATTCACCGAAAAATCAAGAATTTCAAAAAAATACCAAAAATTTACCCTAACCATTTTTCAACATTTAGAATTTAAAAATGAAGTCCATTTTTTGAAAATAATTTTCTAAATATTATTAATTTAATTTTTAAATAAAAGCATACTTAATTCAAAAATTAACAATTATAAATTTATAACTACTTCTATATCACAATAAAAAATAACCAAGATGTTATTATCTTAAATACTTAAGAAAAAATAATAAAAAAATTTACTATTCATTAGGGTCATATTACTATTCATAAGGGTATGTCACTATTCACCAAAAAAATAAGTTGGTTCCAATAGACTCCAAATAACATACTGAACACAATTGTAGACGATAGTTTCTTGAAATTCAAAAGATAGAAGTGTAAAAATTATGTTTTAAATGATAGTTATAAATATCTACTTAAAAAAAGTTCCCTGTATTTCTATTTATTTTTAGAAAAACTTGGGGTGTTACATTAAGGACATCATTCCATTCTATATTTCATTCAAGACTCTAATATAATAATCATATGTCACATTAGACATGATCCTCCTCCATTGGATTAATTATATGAATTGGATTTATCTTACTAAATGGGATTCACCAAATTAATCAGATCTTCCAATGGTAAAGGAGAGAAGATAAATGAGACAAATTCCCCAAGATAGATACCCTATCACTAATAGAAATTTAGTCTATATCCACAGCTTCAAACTGTGGCTATAATCCCCAAAACTGTGGCTATAGGTTATAGCCATGGTTCAATGGTTCATGGCTGGTATTGACATGGCTATAGGGAAAGACCTATAGCTGTGGTTTTAAACCATCGCAGAACATTAATCCACACAGGGCCTATAACCATGGTTCAAAACCATGGCTATATGGATTTAGCCACAGTTTAAAACTATGGCTATAGGACTTGAAATTTCATAAAAAAACACCCCCACAACCCCCCCCCCCCCCCCCCCTCACACCCCCATGCCCCCCTGGACAACCCCCTTTCACCCCCCCCCCCCCTGGACAGCCCCCTTGCACCCCCCCCCCCCCGGACAGCCCTTCCACCCCCTGGACAGCTCCCTTGCACCCCCCCCCCGGATAGCCCTTGCACCCCCTGGAACTTGCACCTCCCCTGGACAGCCCTTGCACCCCCTGGACAGCCCCCCTACACCCCCATGCCCCCTAGACAGCCCCTTGCACCCCCTTGGACAGCCCCCTTGCACCCCCCCTAGATAGCCCTTGCACCCCCAAGATAGCCCACTTGCACCCCCTGGGCAGCCCCCCTGCACCCCCATTCCCCCCTTGGACAGCCCCCTTGTACCCCCACCCCCCGGACATCCCCCTTGCCCCCCTCCCTGGACAGACCCCCCATCCTTCCTGGATAGACCCCCCCCCTCCCCCGTGAGTCAAAAAAATCTTTAGAGATGCTTGTGGTGTCTCAAATGAGAGAAGAAGGGGTAAGGATTAAAATGGAAAACATAAATACAATAATGTCAAACAAGCTATATAAGCATGAACTACCAGTGTGAGTTTTCACAGACAGTGCACCTCCGTTGGAGGGGTTTTATTACAAAACCATGACTTTTTTATCAAACGAAACAATTATTTTAACTAACACTTGATCAAGAATTGCAATTTAATATAAATAATCAGAATCAAGAAGGAATCTAAATGCAATTTAAAAATTTCTTGAATTAAAGAGGCTAGGAGAGGGACTCTGCCTCAAATGAGTCAAGCCACACACAAGAGGATCCTCATATATATGCTCACATGCATAATCGTGGGCTATGTTTTGTTGTTGGTTCTCTGCATAGCATGCATCCCTATCCTGCATACCAATAAAAGTAATCAAAATAAACAAATTATTGAAAACAAAAAGCCATCAGGAATCCAAAAATAGGGAAATTACTTTGACATTACTGTTTGAATCGATTAAGCAATTTGCAACTAGGGAAAGCAATTTTTTCTGTGACACCTCCACCATGTCAGAGTTCAAATTCAAGTTATTTCTCAATATTAGAACATTGTCTATCACAAATCCCAAGATAGTAATCAAAATGTATAATCAATAACATTTTCACCGTATGCAAGACCAGGCCAACTCGACACCCCCCATGGACACCCCTCCCCCCTAGACACCCATGGACACCCCCTCCCCACCTAGACACTCCCTGGACACCCCCTAGACACCCCCTGGACCCCCCTGGACACCCCCTGGACCCCCCTCCCCCTGGACATCCCCCCCCCCCACTGGACACCCCCTGGACATCTGAACATCATTCTTTTCTTGCGAATGTGAATTTGTTTGAGATAATTCCATGATACATCTGGCCTCACAAATGTGAAACCTAAAAGACAAAGGTTTTGAAAAGTGTTTGAGGAGAACCTGCGAGACACCATGTATTTCAAAGAAATAGAGGGATAGACATCCACAGACATAGCCTATCATGCGAAATCATACACAAAAGAAATTAAATTCTTTTGAAGACATTGAGACAACTACCCGCAGACAATTCTTGATATCTAACAAAGAATCATTTTTCTTATGAAAAAACATTTTGTGATCCACACATGGGTCACTCAAAGATATTTAATAGATCACATAACCTTGCTTAGATCATGCACTTTTCATAATACAAAAAATAAGAGATAAAGAAAAAGGTTTCATACTACCCATAAATTCATGCAAGCATAATTGAGATTCCTAAAACAAGTTATTAAATAACACATAATGTAATATAATATATAAAAAATTGCGTTAATGTTTTGGATTCCATGCATCCCATGCATGAACTGTACCTAATTAAATTGATTTGATGATTCTTGAAGAAGATATTCGATATTGTGAAAGTCCTATATTGACTAAAATATTGAAGAACATTATGTGCACCTCTTGCATGCATTTTATTGAGGTCATTACTTTAGATAGAAAGAATCATAGCCCAAGAATTGTTTCACTAAGGAAATCGGTCATTACTTGCTATCAAAATTAATTGATCAAGGTATATAAACATATTTAATTATTTTCTAAGATACTTTAAGTGTACACAATCAAATATAAACCTACAATATCATGGAGGAAGATTAAATATTATCCTACGGTGGATTAAGCCTTCATTAGGTGTGTAGTATTAACAATTTGGAGAGTTTGAATTCGAAAGAAAAGTAATTCCTAAAAAAAAAACCACTAATTCACACCCCCCTTGCACCCCTTGGATAGCCCTTGCACCCCCTTGGATAGCCCCCTGCACCCCCATGCCCCCCCTGGACAGCCCCCTTGCACCCCCTGGATAGCCCCCTTGCACCCCCTCAACAGCCCCTATGTTGCACCACCATGCTCCCTTGGGACATACCCCTTGCAGCCCCTAGACATCCCCCTTGAACACCCCCTGGACAGCCCCCTTGCACCCCCCCTGTAGTAGCCCACCACCCCCTCCAACCCCCCCCCCCCCCCCGCTACCTCCATCCCCCCCTTGTACCCCCCTTGAACAACCCCTGGACAGCCCCCTTGCCCCCCCCTCCCTAGACACCCCCTTTCTGGATAGAACCCCACCCCACCCCTACATTACCCCCCCTGCAGTATCCCCACCCCCTCCCCACCCCTACAGTAGCCCCCCCTGCAGTAGCCACCCCCTCCCCACCCCCCTCCCTGCAGCCCCCTCCCTGGACAGCCCCCCCTCTTCCTGGACAGAACCCCCACCCCACCCCTGCAGTATCCCCCCTTGCAGTAGCCACCCCCACCCTCCCTGTAGCACCCCTCCCCACCCCACCCCCCCCTCCCCCCACCCCTCTTTTCAGCCCCTCCCCCTCCCTGGACAGCCCCCCCCCCTTCTTGAACAGACCCCCCTAGACATCCCCCCCTTCCTGGACAAACCCCCCCTCCCCCACCCCTACAGTAGGACACCCCCCCTATAGTAGCCACCCCCCTCCCTGCATCCCCCCTCCCCACCTCCCTCCATCCCCCCCTGCACCCCCCTTGAACACCCCCTGGACAGCCCTGTTGCCCCCCTCCCCACCCACCCCCCCACCCACCCTCCCTACAGCCCCCCCCCCCCTCCCTGCAGCCCCTCCCCCCCCCCTTCCACCCCCTTGAACACCCCCTAGACATCCCCCTTTCCCCCCACCCCTGCAGTACCCCCCCACCCCCCACCCCCTCTAGCCCCCCTCTCCCCCCTCCCTGTAGCCCTCCTCCCCACCCCCCCTACAGCCCCCTCCCTCCAGACCCCTCTCCCCCCCCCCCTTGCACCCCCCTTGAACACCCCCTGGATATCCCCCTTTCCCCCCTCCCCACCCCCACCCCCTCCTGTACAGACCCCCTCCCTCCCTTGATAGACCCCCCAGCACACCCCCCACCCCACCTTTCACACCCCCCTGTGAGTTAAAAATATATTTGGAGATGCTCGTGGTGTCTCAAATGAGAGAATAATGGGTAGGGATTAAAATGGAAAACATAAATACAATAATTTCAAACAAGCTATATAAGCATAAACTACCATTGTGAGTTTTCACAGACAGCGCACCTCCGTTGGAGGGGTTTTATTACAAATCCATGACTTTTTTATCAAATGAAACAATTATTTTAACTAAAACTTAATCAAGAATTGAAATTTAATATAAACAAGAATAATTAAGAAGGCAGTTAAATGAAATTTAAAAAATTCTTGAATTAAAGAGGCTAGGAGAGGGACTCTACCTCAAAGAAGTCAAGCCACGAACAAGAGAATAATTATAGATATATACACACATGCATAATCATGGGCTATGTTTTGCTTATGGTTCTCTGCATAGCATGCATCTCTATCCTGCATACCAATACAAGTAATCAAAATCAACAAATGATTGAAAATGAAAAGCCATCAGGAAGCCAAAAATAGGGAAATTACTTTGACATTACTGTTTGAATCTATTAAGCATTCTGAAACCAGGGAGAGAAATTTTTCCTATGACACCTCCACTGTTTCGGAGTTCAAATTCAAGTTGTTTATCAATAGTAGATCATTTTCTATCACAAATCTCAAGAAAGTAATTAAAATGTAGAAACAGTAACATTTTCACCGTACGCAAGACCATGGATGTGGCTGTGAATTTCTTTATATTACTACTTTATCAGTAAATATCCTCTTTCTATATTAGGAATTATTTTTACATTATAGGAATTTTTGAAAAAAAAATCCCTCTATTTTCTTCTTTCAATAGGTATATCAATGAAGGATTTTCTTTTATTATTTAGTTATTTTCATTAGTTTTAGAAAAACTCAATTTCTCTCTATAAAAAATATTTAATGGCATAAATCTACTCAATTGTCTTTTGGCTTATTCTATTATAATAGTCACATCAAAATATCACAGTTTAAATTTACATATTTAATATATATTACCACTCTTTCATGGTTAAATATTTTTTCATATTTGAAAATTTGGAACCCCTGAGATACTCTCCTTAAAAATACACAATCATCAATGAATGAAAATATTTTTGTACTTGAAAATATAGAATCTCACCTATCTCATTCTTATTCTCTTTGATTCTTCATCCTTTCAATAATATGATTTATAGAAATCCTTGTGTCAATGTCACTAAGAATGAATCCATGATTTTTTTACTCTTTTTTATAAAAGTAGTGACATGAATTGGTCACCCAATTCATGACCCAAGGAATTTATTAAAAGGAAGGATTACAGTACAAACACGAGGTGTAAATAGATTACACCAACAGAGGATTGAGGGAAATACAAACAGATATTGCCAAGAAAAACAAAAAAACATGGAATATGACTGAAATTTAATTATCGATCTTTCAAATACTTTATCCATGAAGGGAAGTGGATGCGTAATCCAAAACATGCCACAAAAAACTACATCATCTCGCCCCAAGTCCAGAAGGCTTGTACCAAAACATGAAATGCACTCATCATAATAAAATCAGCAAGCCATCCAAGTTCCTATAGATAGAACATAAAACCAAATGAATTCAGATTAAGATCATCCATAGTTGAAGTCCAGTAGTTACATATGATATCCTCTTCAAGAGGAGGAATCCCAAAAAACACACAGGCGATAAAAGAAAAATATAACAAGATGATATGCAACATCACCAGCAAGGAATTCAGCGAACATCAACTACTCATCAAATCTGTCTCTATACAGTTGCATCATAAAGTAAACCACCAATTCTACACATTGAAAAATTGTCCAAAAACCTTCTCCGAAAATACAAGTCGCTTCTCTAGAAATAACAGCTCTTAAAACACATCACAAATAGCCTCAAAAGACCTCCAAAAACCACAATCTTCAACAGAGGAAGAAGAAGAAAAAAGTATAGGGAAACACATGGTCAATAGGAAATCACAATAATATTTTAAAAAAACCAATAGAACACAACATTTAGATTCTAGGAAAAAACCTTAGAGAGTGAAACTTCCAACTACCACCCTAGGAATAGTTCACACACCAACCAGACAATCACCAAAAAATCGAAAATCCAAACATCCTTTGCATTTGAAGAACAAATAGAATCACTATAATAATTAGACCGAGGAACTAAAAAGACAATAATTACTCACCCAAAGAGAAACAGATCTACTACCTCATGCATCAAACCAAGGAATCCATAAGACATCTTAAGGAGAAAATAAGTCATTGCCATGGAATGTCCTTGAAATTAAAATCATCACTACTGGAAAATGGACCTATACCCAAAGTTTTAGGGAAAATTGTGGGTATAGGTCACCCTATCCCCACGGTTTTGGGAAAACTGTGGGTATAGTCATTTTTTGATAGCCTATTCCCACAGTTTCCCCAAACCGTGGGCATAGACTACCCTATACCCATGGTTTTCTGAAAAACATGGGTATAGTGTATCAAGAAATTCTTATACCCACGATTTTCCCAAAACTGTGGGGATAGGGTGACTTATACCCACGGTTTTCCCCAAAACTGTGGGTATAGGCATCGGATAAAAAACCTTATACCAACGTTTTGACAAACTGTGGGCATAGGTTTCCCGCGTGTGCGCGGGAAATTTATTTTTTCCATGGGAACAAAAAAAATGGCGGGAGTTCTATACCCGCGGTTTATTCCTCTATACCCATAGTTTAAATAAATGTATTTAATAAAATATATATATACATACATATATGAGGTGATGGGGTAGTGGTAAGGCCACTCGTGAACGGAGAAGTGGTTACGAGGTTGAATCCCGCAGGCCGCTATTTTGTAAAATATGTTATACCCATGGTTTCCAAATCGTGGGTATAGAGTTATGACACGGTGGAAAAACCTATACCCACGGTTTTTCCAAACCGTGGGTATAGTTCATAGACCTATACTAACGCCACCAATGACCACGGTTCCCCAAACCGTGGGTATAGCCTATACCCATGGTTTTGGGGTCTATACCCACGGTTTTGAACCTTGGGTATACGATCATTTTCCAGTAGTGATTGATATTGCTTGAATTATTCCACCATCTTCATGAAAATACTCTTTCTGATTTTTAGGTAAGTATCTGTAGATATTTCACCAACTATGTATCTTCTAAAAAATATTTCATCTTTCTCTTCCTTCCAATCTTCTAATTCATCACTCACATCATCATTATATTGATATGCATACTACACTGTGGGTTCTTTTTCTTCAATATTTGTAGTATCGTTTATGTTTCCTTCATCAGGTGATGTTGTTGGATGTCCAGTAACCATTTTCTATGGTGGAATAACATTTTTTTATTTTTGAGAGTCCCCTAAGGATCTATTGACAATTGTTCTATAAAAGTTAGAGTAATCTTTACGTCTATGAGTCTTTTTGTAGCTCAGAGTAATGTATCCATATGAATCAATCATTGGTTTTTTTCCTTTCCTTGCACTCGACTTTAAATAGTCTTCCTCAATCATACAAGATTTCTCATAATCATTATGTGTGGGTTCACTAGAATCAGGGTGGGCGTTCATATCCTCCTCATGCGAGGATTCTGAGACATATGTGACAGTGGGTTTCTCAAGCTTGTTGGGTAACACCTTATCCTTTTCAAGAGGATGAGCACTCTGAGAATTGTCCACCACTTCAGATAATTCATTGGTATGGGGGTGAGAGTTAGAAGGTCCGGTCATGATCTGATCAACATCCTTCTTAACAGTGTCTCTAAAATTTCTAGTATAAGCATTTTTCATCCCCTGTGATCTCCTTTTCCAACCCAAATTGAGTTAAATCTTGTGAGTGGGCGTGCATAATTATATTGTCTTCCCTAAAGCTTTGCAGAATGTCCAATTTTAAGATAATCAATGTAGTAGTCTGAAAGATGTTCAAAGACAACCCCTTGGAGGAATCCAGTATCACCATTTTGTATTTGAATGTGGGATGGAAGGGACTGTGAAATATCTATTTCTGTATAGATTTTAGCAACATAGGGTCAAGAGAGGCTTCAAGTAGCAGAATCTAACTTGAGGGGTTTCCCAATAAGACTAGAAATTGAAAAAAGAACTTCTTGGTTAAATAATTGTAGCGGCAGTCCAGGAAAACCTAACCAAATAGGGGCAATATGAGGCTCTAACTATGACTGAAAGAGAAATGGCATGGTGATATTTCCATGAGTGTTTTAGATTCGAACATAAATCTGTTCATGTATGCACCACTGGATTGAATTCAAATACATGGGAACTCTCAAGCAAGAGGATGGAGGCATTCAGGATGGTTTGATTTTTATTAGTAGGTCACATATATCTGAGATTTAAAATGATGGATGAATAGTTTCAATATACTCTTGAATCCAAAATTGGATTGTCTCTTGGATGCGCACCAATTAATAAAACCCTACATCTTTTAACAACCCAGTCAAGTCATAATGGAACGGTTCCTCACCTACTACCTCTCATGGTTCCCTATAGGGGAGAGTCTAAGAACCTCCTTTTACAATACATGTCAACATGTGATTCTACCTTCACATGCATATATGCCTCCACACATGGGTTTTTTGCCAATTCGGTGATATGGTGCCTTTGATCTTGGCCACCAGCTTGTCTTTGAGGCTGTACAGCTACTAAATTCAAGTGTAGTGCCCCCATTTTTTGAAAAACCCTAATCTTAATATGTATCCATTACTCTAGTACAAATCATGAATATAATTATGGTATCACCTTTACACACATATATTTTTCTTCAACAAAAATATTAATAACTACATCAACTTCAATATTATATATTGAATGAATCCATAATAATACTACAAGAATCAACAACAAATCCAATTTTTATATTGTAAAAAATCCAATTGTCACATATTGTCAACCATTCCACTCCAAACTCTCAGGGGTTCATCTATCTCCCCATTGGATGTAGAAGAAAATATCTCGTAGAATCCAACTCCATTTTCCCTCTCCCCCTAATTCTGAATGAAATTCTTTGTATTATTCCATGCACTTCTACTCCACCTTGACTTCTAAATTCCATGTGAAAATGACTATTTTTACTTGAATTCCCCCCCCCCATGTCAATAGATTCTTTGCATCATTCCGTTATACCAATTATAAATATTTTCATGTTGATTTTTCAAATACAAAATTATTTACTAATAAAACTATTAATATAAATTTTAAAAAAATGTTTTCATCAATATATTAAGAAATATACTAGGAAGAATAAACAATTAAAAGATGAGTTGTCAACAAATTCACTATTCCTACTAAGGAAGAGCTTAGTGTAGGAAACAAGAGTCTTAGCTAACACATACATGGTTTCCTATGTAACACACTATGTCCAATAAATTCATAGAATCCTTTATATTTCAATTTATAGACTCTTATTATTATCAAAATTCACATCAAGCTTATTGGCACGAAAAATTTTAAATCAAAAAGTGTGAATGATATATCATTTTAGACATTAGTTATGCCACTTGTTAAATTCAACAAGATAATTTTATTTATATTCAATGTAATTTGGGATCTCATAGACTCCTTTAATTATATATAATACTTAAACAACCTTTGTAACTTCAACTCCAATTCCCTCTTGATTACAACATTGTTTATTTTTAATGTTTTTCATTTTTGGGGACACTATTTATTGTGTATCTCCTTTTTTTAATATCATTTAATAACCAAAAATATGAAATAACTTATAAAATATATTAGAATATGGATATATATACTCAAGATCTATCCCTAATATAGCCTCATTAGATTCTCTTCACTTAGTGGATTCATTCCACATTCTACATAGCATAAAACAACTTTTTATATGTATAAATCATCGTGATAAAAAATATTAAATCATATTTTTCATCTACCATCAGATTGGACCCAAACTAGTAATTTCATTATCAATTATAGTAAGACAAAATATACCATTCATACAGCTTCAATACTAATACTAAAATATACTTGAAATACCTTAAATATCACTTTCTACATGAAATTTTTAGCTTAATGTTTAATCTGATTCCATCTTTATTTTATGTTGTTTTGAGCATAATTACCCCAAGGATTATGTATCCCCCTAAGTCATACACCTCTTTAGACTTGTTAGTATTATTTAATGTTTAAGGGGTGGGGGGTACCTTCTATATTTTTCATTTTTATGAGGATGGTGATTCATCAAGGAACACTAATTTCCCTTTACCATTCACATTGGAGTCTACCTTTAGGTCTTAAATAGTTTAAATGGAATCAAATTCCTTTTCAACAATTTTAGGATTATTCTCTCATACTCAACGCAATTCACAACCTTATCTACCATGGGATCTTTTACCAAAATGTATTTCTCCTTTTAAAATAGGAAGGACTTTCTCTCTCAAAACATTCTACCTAAATTATTTTTCCTGATACAAATTATTATATTCCTTGATACTAACCATTCCTTCAGAGACCTCTTCCACATGGGACTTCCCTATTTTTGTAATATATGAATTATTCACATTCTTCTAAGTACTTTTTTTGTCTCTCTAAGAGTTTTGGCATTTAGAGCTAGTTTTGGAGCTTGTCTTCTTACCAATTTCAGTATATAAGTGTTCCATGTGATGGTTCTGAAATATTTTATATAATGGGAATGATTTATCATTGTGTTCATATTGATATACTCTTTTAATTACAATAGAAATATCACAAAATTTCAACTTGAGGAATGGATGGTATTGTATGAAAAAAATGGAATGATGGTCATACCTTGTATGTTGTGGTTAACATCCTTATTTTAATTCATCTCAAGAGGAATCCAGACCTTGAGTGGGTAGATCTAAATCCTTCATAGATGGATTTTACGAACCTCGTATTACCTATATTCAAGAAGAAGGGAGATCTAAATAACCATCACATGAAATTCAAATCACAGTACAACCTTAAAATCAGATCATTGATGAAATAATATGGTATAAAATACCGTGGAGGGTTGCGTTGATTGGAAGCATCGGGGAGGAGGGCGCCACGGTGACAGAGGTCGTCGGGGAGGAGGGCGTCGCAGTGACAGAGGTCTCCGGGGAGGAAGGTGTCGCTGTGAGAGAGGTCGTCGGGGAGGAGGGCGTCCCGGTGAGAGAGTTCGTTGGGGAGGAGGGTGTCGCGGTGAGGAGAGGTCGGGGAGGAGAGGTTGGTGAGGAGAGGTCGTCGGGGAGGAGAAGTCGTCGGGGAGGAGAAGTCGTGAGGGAGGAGTATTGCGAGGTGAGTAGCGGATCGGGGGAGGACGAGCTCGATATAGAATTAGGGGGAAAATTTGATGGATGCGGTATAGCCATGGTGGTTTAATTAAACTGTGGCAATTAGAAAGTTATAGTCTCATACCAATAAAACTGTGGTTATAGGTTCGTGGCTATAACCTAAATTTCCAGTAGTGCATTGATGTGGTTTATTTTCATTAATCTTTACCACATCAATTTTCACTTTTTCTTTCCTTTTTATTATTAAAATAATGTATTTTAGTTAAAAATTAACAATTATTGTATTTTGTATAATAATTTTTAAAAAAAATGTTCATTTGTTAAAAATATGTAATTTATTGATTATTTTTGTCAGTTTGAATAAATTTAAAATGAATTAATTAATTTTGTTTTAACCTTCATTATTTGTTCTTTAGTTTTTGCCAAATAACAATTTTTTCACTTTTTATTCTTCTAATTCCTTTATTATTTCTATAATTAGTTTTTTTTTTCATTTCTTCGGTTTTCAATATTTTTAGATTAATTATTTAATTTAATTAATTCATCTATAAATAAATAAATTTTTACTTTTGTTTTTGATTCTTTAAATAATTAAATTAATTCTAAAAAATTAATTCTTTTCGGTAAATATATTTATTCTTAGTTTTATTTTAATTTAATTCTTTAATTTCATTAATTATGTTGCTTAATTAATTTGTTAATTAACATAAGAAAATTGACTTAATTACTTTTTATATTAATTGTGAATAAATTGAAATCTCCAATTAATTATTTATTGAATATTAATTTTGTTTTGTTTTTAACAATTTTAAAATGTGAAATTTAATTTATTAATTTCATTGCTAATTTTGTAATTTAATTTTTTTTAATTTAATTAATTTATTGATTTAATTTATAACATAATTCTTTGCTTTTGTTTGTTTTTCAGGTGATGACTCGCTGCCATATCACTTAATGGTGAGTCAATGTATCACCACCAAGAGCTCCTCATCACTCACTACTGGACCTTGCCAACGGTGACTCAACGGTGACTCAATAGTGACTCATTGAGTCACATCTCCTTTGCCTAAAAAATTACTCACTGTTGAAAAAGTCAATGATCACCCTCCACCAGTGACTCAAAGAGTCACCGCCAGCACCCTTGCCTTGGCCAAGGGTGAGTTCTCACTCACCACCACCCTTTACTTTTCTTCCTCACCTTCTTTTTTGCTTTTTCAAGCAACAACTCACCGGTCCAAATTCACTCACTGCCATCCTAAACTGACTCACCATTCCATTTCCACCCTCTACCCCTCTTACTCAACCCACTGCCACACCCGCACTCATCGTTTCCCTTCGAACATGAGTAGAACATCAAGCATAATAGAGCAGAAAATCAAATAGCACCACAAAGAAAACACTAGATCCGTAGATGAAGAATAACAAGAATCAAATTGCAAATCAAAATTCCAGATCTAAAAAAAAATAAAAAACCCAAAACCAGATATGAAGTTCTGCAGCCCCTCACACCGCCGACCGGAGTTCCTCTTTTTTCCGCAACCTCGCCTCGCCGGACCGCACCGCCACTACACCTAGCCTCGCCAGCCACCCTGGAAGCTCGAAGCCATGGATCTGCCACCAGAGAAGAACCTGCACCACATCGCCACACCTGCTAAAGGCCGAGCCCCACTATGAATCAACCCCACCGTCGCCGCCTGCCGAACATTTTCAGTGACCGAGTCTCCATCCAGTGTTGCGGCACCCTACCGAGGTGCCTGCGACGAGACCACCACCTTCCCCTTCCTGCATTTCGTGAGCTCTCCCCCATCCTCTTCTTCTTTTTTCTCTTTTTTATCTATAATATAATATAATATATAATATATAATTATATAATATAATAATAATAAAGAAAAATAGTAATAAGTTTAAATAGATTTATTTTATTAAGTTTAAGTGTGTGTGTGTGTGTATATATATATATCTAATTATATTAATAATTATTATAGGTTTTTGTAATTATATGTTTTTTTATAATAGTTTTTTTTAAGTTTATATATATATATATATATATATGATAATACTTACATTTTTTATCAACGTGTGACTTTTTTTATTCTGTTGACACACACATGAAGGCATGCCACGTGGATGCTACTGCCTATAATTTGAATTTCACTACATCTCTGTTTTTTCTTTAGTTTTTCATTTTCTGAATAAGAGGAGTGGCTCCTCCTCTCCTGTTATGTAACCTCAGACATAGGAGAACGACTCCAATTCCCGAAGACGGGAACCCTACCCCCTCCATTGTTCGCTTATTGTTTTCATTTTTTTGGATCTCTGTAAATACAATGTTCTGCTCTGTTTTTTTGGATCTCTATAAATACAATGTTATGCAGCAAGCGGAGGTGGTCATGAGCATTGGAAAGCAGTGGTTGTAGGGAAATTGTGAGGGGATGTTTGGGTCGTTGCATGAGGATGACTACACTCATTATAAGTTCACCGAAGGCTGATGACACACACATGAAGGCATGCCACGTGGATGCTACTGCCTATAATTTGAATTTCACTACATCTCTGTTTTTTCTTTTAGTTTTTCATTTTCTGAATAAGAGGAGTGGCTCCTCCTCTCCTATTATGTAACCTCGGACATAGGAGAACGACTCCAATTCCCGAAGACGGGAACCCTACCCCCTCCATTGTTCGCTTATTGTTTTCATTTTTTTGGATCTCTGTAAATACAATGTTCTGCTCTGTTTTTTTCATTAATGTGATTGTGATGTCTATTTGTTCTTAGTTATTTTTTGTGATCTCGTATCTCTAGAAATGGGGAGTTAATTCGTGAGGCTTGATTCAGGTAGTGAAACCTGATGCTACCTAGAGATCTAATCTTCAATGTGATCTTCTTCTTATTCTTATTCGCCTTAGTAGATCGTGACTGTGAATTAGGGTGAGCGAGAGCGCACCCTACACCAAAGTGGTATGTTGCTATCTTGCATCATCTCTTCTCCTCTTCCTCTATCAGTTTCTCGACTGAGTAATTGAGATGGGTTGTGTGATTTGATGATCTTTGTAGGATCATTCTTCCTTATGAAAATTCCTGGCTGGGATGACTCTGTTGAGTGAATCACTTTTCAGTTCGGAGGAATGCTCGATCACTGAAGATCTTTAGGGTTTGAGTGTTCATTGTTCATGTGAGAAATGTGTGTGATTCAAGTCATCGGTCATGTATTGATCGGAGATGATTGTTAATGGTTTTCTTCAGTTGATTTATGAAGGGTAATTGATGGTGGATCAATATGGATCTGACTTTGTTCTCATTGACATCCCTCTTCTATGCATTTCTACCTTTTCATATTCTTCTTTGTTTTTGTTCTTATTCCTCTATTGTCTTCTGTTTTATCACTATTTCACACTCACTATTTTTTAGCACCTTTTCATTTGTTTTTGTTTGATGTTTTCAAAATATTAAAAAAACAAAAAAAAATGATTTTAAGAAATATCACCTAGTCATTTGACACTGCTTCCTTGAGAGAGACCATGAGGTTAGCCACTGTGCTATATCTTGGGTCTTATAAATGTAAACTTGACCGTCCTCGTGACAAGGACGTCCATCAAATTTAGGAACCGTTGTCGGGGGAACGACATTTTCTTAAGTGGTTTTTCCAAATTTTCTTTTATTTAAATAAAAAAATATTAAAAACAAAATAAAAAAAACACACACACAACAAGTGATGAACTATAACGAATTTGATTCATTGTCACTATTAGATCCTGTTAAAAAACTGGAAGTGGCAATTGATAAATTTCAATGTTGGATGTAAGAAAGGAAACATTGAGACCATACTGATGATGAGACAACATATGTTCACAAAATCATGTAGATGATGTTGCAAGCTATGGACAAGGTCAAATGAAAGCAAGGAGATAAGATACGCCCCCATTAAAGGTTAATGCATAACTGAAGCGCAACCCAGATTGTTTCTCCATTGGAAAATCCTCCAGTTGATCAATATAAGGAATCTATTTCTTGAGCTTTTTAGATTGAGTATACACCCTTTCCTTTATTGGTTTTGGGTATCCTCTTGTAGTGGGAGATTGATTATGGATGGTTGAAAGTGACCTTAGCCTCTTAAGTTACCTAATTTTTCAAAGGTGGAAGTGTTCTGGGGTTGTTAGTATGGATGAGTATTTGGATAGTGTCTAAGAGGAACTCTCGGTCCTTCATAGTCTCTTCGAAGAAGGAGTTCATGTTAAACTACTAGTGTGGGAAATCTGGTCATGAGAGGATATTATGGCCACTTTCTAGAATTGTGTGTTGTTTTGGGATGTTGTACAAGTTCCCTCTCTATTCATTGTTTATATCAGTCGCAATGGTCATGTTCGGTGATTCCTTGTGATGTCATGTGCTCGATTGACTGTAAAGGTGAAAGTTGGGCAATCATCTGAGAGTCTCTATTATGTTGGGAGAATGTCTCCCTTGAAAAAAACATAAAAAAACATTCCATTTTAGAGGAAGGTGAGTATAAGTGTTCTTTACTTCTATTGTTTCTCACCCGAACAAACAAGGTGTGATGTGTGTACATCTTCTAATCCCTTGTTTCAGTGAAATATCGAGTTAGGGTAAAGTGAGTTTGGAATGTGTTATGTCTTGGAAAAACTTATTAGGGATTGTGGTGTAGTTGTTGTTTGCAACGAAAGAATAATTCTCATTCAGGTGGTTTCCAAAGCCTAACTACGAGGCCGAAGATGCTTCAATATTTTGAGCTCCAGCCATAGGTCCCGGAGAGAAGCTGGCGCGTAGTCAGGGAAAACCCTAGTGTCATTTAAACCCTTGTGCAAAGTCATATCCTCAATATGAAAGATAAGAAGAGTTTAAACCTATGGTGTCATCATATTTCTTCTGTTGTTCCCGTTCGGTGGAAATAGGTGGAGGGTCTTGTACCCATGTCATCACACAATGTTATTCCCTCCCTCTTTGGTTTCCAATGAGTCTTTAGAGAAAGGTATGAAGTTTGGCTAGACAGGTTGACCACACGGTTTGCACTTGGTTAGTAGTGACCATGCCCCCCAAAAAAACCATGTAGATAGAAGAATACCCACTGTTAGTTCATGGTTTCCCAAACCATGCAGACTAACCATGTGGTCATCCCAACACTTTATATTTTGGGGTCTTTCTGTACCGGCCCATGCTGGTCGATTAAGATTGTTGGTTCTTATGGTGGGGAGCCTATTTTTTTCCTCGTACCAATAACTTAGATTTATCCATGGTCAAGGATTGGTGGTAGGTAGTCTCATTTGGATCTATCAAGCTACCTAAATCTTCCTTGAGTAACCATTGAGATTGGAGAGTGCCCAATGGTTTAGTTATAGCAAGGTATGTGTAACCTTGTTCGATGTTGTTGTTCGTTTGAGTGAATTGCTTGAGTCTTGTTCTGATAGTGTTTGAGGTGTTTTCCTTTGGGATAAAGCCTGAATGTGATTTATTGTTTCAGGAAAGTGGTGTATGATTTTGTTGTGAATTATTCCTTCCTTAATTGATCAATGGAGGTGTTTTGGCCTTTGGGGGCGAAACCTGGAAAGGGAGTACATCTTGGTTTATCAGTTCGGTTTGGCTTTCGTATCTGGCCTTTCTGTGGCTTTCCGGGGACGGAAAGTTTTCATGGTGGGGAGAATTGTCACATAAATGACTTATTTTGAAGTTAAATTTCATTTATTTTCCTTTCATTCTTTGTTTTGGATGGTTTCCAAAGGTTTTATGGAGAAATAGATGAGTTTTCATGAATTGGGCCAAACCGTGAGCCCAATTCCAGATTTAAAAATAAAATTTGTTTCCTTTATAACTTTTTCATTTTTTAATATTTTTCCTTAATTCCAATTCCTAAATGGTCTCCTATGACCTATTAACACCAAAATATAAATTTGGAGCCTTTATAAATCCATAATCATGGTGGATATGGGTTTTTATTTAAGATATTGGGTCTGCCCGAAGGCCCATTTCCTGCATTAAAAATAATTTTTAAATTTTTTATATCTCCTTCATTATTTGCGTTTTTTCGGTGATTCCACCTCCCACTCGACCCTAAGAAACCCAGGCGCGCTCTCATTGCCTTCCTCCCCTCATTGGAGCTCTTTGATATCACGAATTAGGGATGATCTTCATAGAATGTCTCAAATCGGCCAGAATTGAAGAGGTAACTTCATCCCTTCTTAACTCTCTCAATTCTTACTCTTTTCCCTCCATTCCAGTTCTCAAATTACCTCCTATATCTTGTTCGAATAATCCCTTAATTTTGGATATTTTCAATTTTAGAAACTATTGTTTTTGGAGTGATTAATTCAGGATACTTCAAGTAGGTGAGTCTATTTCTTTCCTCTTTCAAATTGCTTAGGGTTTCTTCCCTAATTATTGAATTATAAAAAATTCCAGAAGTTAGGGTTCGTGCATAGGATCTAAATTACTGTATTTTGGGTGAAATATTTAGGTTTTAGGTTTCTTTTAACTTCCTTGAGGTGCGGCCGTCATGCGGTTGATGTTTCGCCCCAATATTTGAGGGTTTCGACACATTCAGTAGGTGATTCCGTGGATAACCATTTAATGATGAGTTAGTTTGCTTTATTAAATAATTTTACATGTTCCTTATGTGCTTTGAATTATGAGAAAACCATTTTTGGTAGCAATAGTAAAGCATTTGTTTTTAAAGTTACATTTTTGCTTGAAGTGTGTATTTTTCAAATGTATTTCATGTGTTATCTTTTGTGGTAGTTTTGTAAAATGTAGAAGTGGTTTATTATTTGTTGAAAGGGGCTGCCAATTATGGTTGGGCAATGATATAGTTCCATATGGGCCTAAAAAGGGGGTGTATTTGAATGGTTTTATTTGTATAACCTTGTTATACTCCTTGAAAGTGTTTTATGGATTTGTGTGTTCTCATGGGTATCTTTTGTGATATTATTCAAGGTGATTATATAACATTTGAAAGTGGATTATTACATGTTGATTGGGCTTCCAATTCTGTTTTGGTAGGGTCTTGGTGTGATTTTGGATTAAAAAGAGGTTTTTGAAATGGATTTTATGTGCAAAGTTTGGGTATACTCTTTATAATTGTTTTATGAATGTTTTGAATGGTTTATTGGGTTGTGTAATAGGTGAAACTATACCAGCAAACTGTTTTAGTAGGAGTATATTTTTAAAAGTTCCATTTCATTTGTGAAAATGTTGTTATGTGATATTTATCATCCTGGAAATATTTTATTAAAATTTTTTGAAGGAGATATTGAGGAGTGAAAGTGATGTGAAAGTGATGTGGAGTGTTTTGTGTGAGTGTGATGTGAAAAATTGAATTTTTGATTATGAAAGAAGTGTTATATTCCATGTGTTTAGGATTTTATATGAGTTTAAATATCTTATAATTGTTTTATAAAATTGTTTAATGGTTTTGTGGAAGTGTTGAAGAAATGTGAAACGTGTTGTGGGCTATTTTGGTGTGATTCGGATTTCAAAATAATTTTGAATGAAAAATGGATTTTTGTGACTTGTGTGGTATACATATGGGCTGTTTGGTGAATTTTTGATGTGGAAATGATATTTTCATGTTCAATGTATATTTCTTGACTTGTTGAACTTGTTTGAGCACAAGGGGAAAACCTGGGTATCTAGGTGGGTGGACGTGTACTAGTATGCTAGTGAATCTGTGGGGTTTGGCCTCAGTTTCACTTAGCAAGATTGACACTTACAACTCTAACTAAACTATGATGATGATGATTGGGGACCACTAGGTTATGGGTATGTTCCCTACTAGTGGCTCGTGCACGAGAATGGATATTTGTGATGGTTACTCTCACCGAGATACGAGGTACCTGAGACCCACAGCTAGCTAGTGCCTAAGGGTTATTTCCTATTTCTTGTGCTCATTATTTACTTTGTACTTACCGTCGGCATACAGTATAGTTGGCTGGAAAATTCACTAGTGTTGACATTATTTTTAAAAGTGTTTATTCTTAATGATAGCCCACTTGAAAACTGTTTTTATTCAAAGTTGCATCTTTTAGAAATTGTAATTAGCTTTTCATGTTTTTGAAAACTTGCATGATTTTCGTCTTTAAATGTTTATCACATGGAATATATTAGTGGTGGTATCCTAATGGGCATTTTCTCACACCCTACTTACACCCTTGGGTGTAAGTAGACATGGTTGTTTTTGTTGTCGCAGGTTGGGTAGATTTTTTTTGTTCCAGTGGTTCGGCTTTCTAGTAGGTCATTGGTGGTGAAGTCTTGTGGAGGTGGCTTGAGGGCGGTTCCCCTTGCCATGAGGGTTCTTGGGCTGCCCTTATTTGGATTTGTACCTTTGGTATAGACCTTTTGAGTTGTTTTAAGCCATGTAATTCAGTTCTGAATTTTTGTAAAAGATTGTTTGGTTTGAAAAATCCATATTTGTTTCATTGGATTCTTTTGCTGTTTTATGTTTATAAACTCGGGTAAATCGTTCCCAATTTTCATTTTATGATACCCGGGCACTTGTGCCAGCCCGTGGGGATCGGTAACGCCCTTCGGGCCTTGTCACGGGCTGGGTTTGGTGCCATTTTTGGTGGCGATCGATTCGGTTCGTGACAAAATGGTATCAGAGGAGGTTCGCTCCTTGGGTCATGTTATTTGGGGAAGAGTCAGGATAGTCTGGAGTTAGGATTTTTGGGACATGGAATTCTAGTTATGGGTAGTGTGCCTAATCACCACACCTCATAATGGGATTCAATTTTCCAATATAAGTCGGGATTTATCTAAGTCCTTCGGTTTTCTTGGTTCGATGATGATTAAGGGAAATGAAAAGAGAGTTGGGTTAATGGTCCTAGTGAGCTCGCAAGGCCTGGCAAGCCATGTGGAGCCAAGGATATTCCCTAGAACACTCTATGTGACAGTGAAGTGATTGGAATATGGCTGCCAACCATATTTCCAAGTCACCCACTGAAACTAGTTTCCTCTTGCACTGTTTTGTGCTTAGGTTTTGAAACCTTAGCACTTTGTTTTTAAGAATTGTAAAGTTTTTGTGAAATGATTTTCAAATAAAGAGGGAATTATTTGGTTTATGAAATGGCAGAACTTAATTTTCAAAATTGTTTTGAAATGTAAAATGGTGTGCTTACACCTCTTTGAAAGCAGGAACTATATTGAAGTTGGTTTTGAAAAGTGTTTCCAATAGAGTTTTCTAAACAATCAGAGTGTGTTTTAATGGGATGAGATGTTTTGAAATTGATGTGAATATCTTGAAAGTGAGTTATTTTCTAAATGTTTGTGACTTTCTGAAAATTTTTGTAAGATGTGAGTTGGGATTTTGATCTCGTGGTTAGCGGTTATGAGAAAAAAGGATGTGTTGGTTGACCATTTTGGTTTTGAAAAGTGGAAAGAATTTTTGTTTTAACCTTTGGTATTTCCATTAGAGACCACATGCATGGGGTTATATGGGATGATGGATGGTCGATGGCACGACTGGATGAGTGTCGGGATGGATATGAGGAGGGTTTCTGGTGTGGCACAAAAACCTGCATGTGTGAGGCGCATGGGGTACCATTAGTGGATACGCTTACTGCTAAACCGTTTGTTTTCAAAGAATTGGTTTTAAAGAAAAACATGATGTCTTGATGAATAGTTTGGTATGGTTTGTATTATGGGTTTTTGAGATTGTTGATGTCGTGGGATGTTTTGAGTTCAATAACCCCTTCTGTTTGAACTGTGTTTTGGGTTTGTGTTTGGTCGGTAAGCTGTGTTGTAGGGACGGTTAGTGGTCTATTTTGAAAAAAAAATTGGGATGCCTTTACAGTGGTTCCCTTCATGTGTTTGGATCTGGTTTGTGGCATTTTTTGACCAATGGACCAGCTTGGTTGGGTCCTTGGGTTCTCTCATTGGATAAGGTACGCCCCCATTAAAGGTTAATGCATAACTGAAGTGCAACCCAGATTGTTTCTCCATTGGAAAATCCTCCAGTTGATCAATATAAGGAATCTATTTCTTGAGCTTTTTAGATTGAGTAAACACCCTTTCATTTATTGGTTTTGTGTATCCTCTTGTAGTAGGAGATTGATTATGGATGGTTGAAAGTGACCTTAGCCTCTTAAGATTCCTAATTTTTCGAAGGTGGAAGTGTTCTGGGGTTGTTAGTATGGATGAGTATTTGGATAGTGTCTAAGAGGAACTCTCGGTCCTTCATAGTCTCTTCGAAGAAGGAGTTCATGTTAAACTACTAGTGTGGGAAATCTGGTCATGAGAGGATATTATGGCCACTTTCTAGAATTGTGTGTTGTTTTGGGATGTTGTACAAGTTCCCTCTCTATTCATTGTTTATATTAGTCGCAATGGTCATGTTCGGTGATTCCTTGTGATGTCATGTGCTCGATTGACTGTAAAGGTGAAAGTTGGGCAATCATCTGAGAGTCTCTATTATGTTGGGAGAATGTATCCCTTGAAAAAAACATAAAAAAATATTCCATTTTAGAGGAAGGTGAGTATAAGTGTTCTTTACTTATATTGTTTCTCACCCGAACAAACAAGGTGTGATGTGTGTACATCTTCTAATCCCTTGTTTCAGTGAAATATCGAGTTAGGGTAAAGTGAGTTTGGAATGTGTTATGTCTTGGAAAAACTTATCGGGGATTGCGGTGTAGTTTTTGTTTGTAACGAAAGAATAATTCTCATTCAGGTGGTTTCCAAATCCTAACTGTGAGGCCGAAGATGCTTCAATATTTTGAGCTCCAGCCATAGGTCCCGGAGAGAAGCTGACGCGTAGTCAGGGGAAACCCTAGTGTCATTTAAACCCTTGTGCAAAGTCCTATCCTCAATATGAAAGATAAGAAGAGTTTAAACCTATGGTGTCATCATATTTCTTCTGTTGTTCCCGTTCAGTGGAAATAGGTGGAGGTTCTTGTACCCATGTCATCACACAATGTAATTCCCTCCCTCTTTGGTTTCCAATGAGTCTTTAGAGAAAGGTATGAAGTTTGGCTAGACAGGTTGACCACACGGTTTGCACTTAGTTAGTAGTGACCATGCCCCCCCCCAAAAACCATGTAGATAGAAGAATCTCCACTGTTAGTTCATGGTTTCCCAAACCATGTGGTCGTCCCAACACTTTATATTTTGGGGTCTTTCTATACCGGCCCATGCTGGTCGATTAAGATTGTTGGTTCTTATGGTGGGGAGCCTATTTTTTTTTTCCGTACCAATAACTTAGATTTATCCATGGTCAAGTATTGGTGGTAGGTAGTCTCATTCGGATCTATCAAGCTACCTAAATCTTCCTTGAGTAACTATTGAGATTGGAGAGTTCCCAATGGTTTAGTTATAGCAAGGTATGTGTAACCTTGTTCGATGTTGTTGTTCGTTTGAGTGAATTGCTTGAGTCTTGTTCTGATAGTGTTTGAGGTGTTTTCCTTTGGGATAAAGCCTGAATATGATTGATTGTTTCAGGAAAGTGGTGTATGATTTTGTTGTGAATTATTCCTTCCTTAATTGATCAATGGAGGTGTTTTGTCCTTTGGGGGCGAAACCTGGAAAGGGAGTACATCTTGGTTTATCAGTTCGGTTTGGCTTTCGTATCTGGCCTTTCTGTAGCTTTCCGGGGACGGAAAGTTTTCATGGTGGGGAGAATTTTTACATACATGAATTATTTTGAAGTTAAATTTCATTTATTTTCCTTTCATTCTTTGTTTTGGATGGTTTCCAAAGGTTTTATGGAGAAATAGATGAGTTTTCAGGAATTGGGTCAAACCGTGAGCCCAATTCCAGATTTAAAAATAAAATTTGTTTCCTTTATAACTTTTTCATTTTTTAATATTTTTCCTTCATTCCAATTAATAAATGGTCTCCTCTGACCTATTAACACCAAAATATAAATTTGGAGCCTTTATAAATCCATAATCATGGTGGATATGGGTTTTTATTTAAGATATTGGGTCTGCCCGAAGGCCCATTTCCTGCATTAAAAATAATTTTTAAATTTTTTATATCTCCTTCATTATTTGCGTTTTTTCGGTGATTTTACCTCCCACTCGACCCTAAGAAACTAAGGCGCGCTCCCATTGCCTTCCTCCCCTCCTTGGAGCTCTTTGATATCGCGAATTAGGGCTGATCTTCATAGGGTGTCTCAAATCGGTCAGAATTGAAGAGGTAACTTCATCCCTTCTTAACTCTCTCAATTCTTACTCTTTTCCCTCCATTACAGTTCCCAAATTACCTCCTATATCTTGTTCGAAGAATACTTTAATTTTGGATATTTTCAATTTCAGAAACTATTGTTTTTGGAGTGATTAATTCAGGATACTTCAAGTAGGTGAGTCTATTTCTTTCCTCTTTCAAATTGCTTAGGGTTTCTTCCCTAATTCTTGAATTATAAAAAATTCCAGAAGTTAGGGTTCGTGCATAGGATCTAAATTACTGTATTGTGGGTGAAATATTGAGGTTTTAGGTTTCTTTTAACTTCCTTGAGGTGCGGCGGTCATGCGGTTGATGTTTCGCCCCAATATTTGAGGGTTTCGACACATTCGGTAGGTGATTCTGTGGATAACCATTTAATGATGAGTTAGTTTGCTTTATTAAATAATTTTACATGTTCCTTATGTTCTGTTCATTATGATAAAACCATTTTTGGTAGCAATAGTAAAGCATTTGTTTTTAAAGTTACATTTTTGCTTGAAGTGTGTATTTTTCAAATGTATTTCATGTGTTATCTTTTGTGGTAGTTTTGTAAAATGTAGAAGTGGTTTATTGGTTGTTGAAAGGGGCTGCCAATTATGGTTGGGAAATGATATAGTTCCATGTGGGCCTAAAAAGAGGGTGTATTTGAATGGTTTTATTTGTATAACCTTGTTATACTCCTTGAAAGTGTTTTATGGATTTGTGTGTTCTCATGGGTATCTTTTGTGATATTATTCAAGGTGATTATATAACATTTGAAAGTGGATTATTACATATTTATTGGGCTTCCAATTCTGTTTTGGTAGGGTCTTGGTGTGATTTTGTCTTAAAAAGAGGTTTTTGAAATGGATTTTATGTGCAAAGTTTGGGTATACTCTTTATAGTTGTTTTATGAATGTTTTGAATGGTTTATTGGGTTGTGTAATAGGTGAAACTATATCAGCAAACTATTTTGGTAGGAGTATATTTTTAAAAGGTCCATTTCATTTGTGAAAATGTTGTTATGTGATATTTATCATCCTGGAAATATTTTATTAAAATTTTTTGAAGGAGATATTGAGGAGTGAAAGTGATGTGAAAGTGATGTGGAGTGTTTTGTGTGAGTGTGATGTGAAAAATTGAATTTTTGATTATGAAAGAAGTGTTATATTCCATGTGTTTGGGCTGTTATATGATTTTAAATATCTTATAATTGTTTTATAAAAATTTTTAATGGTTTTGTGGAAGTGTTGAAGAAATGTGAAACGTGGTGTGGGCTATTTTGGTGTGATTCGGATTTCAAAATCATTTTGAATGAAAAATGGATTTTTGTGACTTGTGTGGTATACATATGGGCTGTTTGGTGAATTTTTGATGTGGAAATGATATTTTCATGTTCAATGTATATTTCTTGACTTTTTTAACTTGTTTGAGCACAAGGGGAAAACCTGGGTATCTAGGTGGGTGGACGTGTACTAGTATGCTAGTGAATCCGTGGGGTTTGGCCTCAGTTTCCCTTAGCAAGATTGACGCTTACAACTCTAAATAAACTATGATGATGATTATTGGGGACCACTAGGTTATGGTTATGTTCTCTACTAGTGGCTCGTGCACGAGAATGGATATTTGTGATGGTTACTCTCACCGAGATACGAGGTACCTGGAACCCACAGCTAGCTAGTGCCTAGGGGTTATTTCCTATTTCTTGTGCTCATTATTTACTTTGTACTTACCGTCGGCATACGGTATAGTTGGCTGGAAAATTCACTAGTGTTGACATTATTTTTAAAAGTGTTTATTCTTAATGATAGCCCACTTGAAAACTGTTTTTATTCAAAGTTGCATCTTTTAGAAATTGTAATTAGCTTTTCATGTTTTTGAAAACTTGCATGCTTTTCGTCTTTAAATGTTTATCACATGGAATGTATTAGTGGTGGTATCCTACTTGTCATTGGCTCACACCCTACTTACACCCTTGGGTGTAAGTAGACATGGTTGTTTTTGTTGTCGCAGGTTGGGTAGATTTTTTTTGTTCCAGTGGTTCGGGTTTCTAGCAGGTCCTTGGTGGTGAAGTCTTGTGGAGGTGGCTTGAGGGCGGTTCCCCTTGCCATGAGGGTTATTGGGCTGCCCTTATTTGGATTTGTACCTTTGGTATAGACCTTTTGAGTTGTTTTAATCCATGTAATTCAGTTCTGAATTTTTGTAAAAGATTGTTTGGTTTGAAAAATCCATATTTGTTTCATTGGATTCTTTTGCTGTTTTATGTTTATAAACTCGGGTAAATCGTTCCCAATTTTCATTTTATGATACCCGGGCACTTGTGCCAGCCCATGGGGATCGGTAACGCCCTTCGGGCCTTGTCACGGGCTGGGTTTGGTGCCATTTTTGGTGGCGATCGATTCGGTTCGTGACAAAATGGTATCAGAGGAGGTTCGCTCCTTGGGTCATGTTATTTGGGGAAGAGTCAGGATAGTCTGGAGTTAGGATTGTTGGGACATGGAATTCTAGTTATGGGTAGTGTGCCTAATCACCACACCTCATAATGGGATTCAATTTTCCAATATAAGTCGGGATTTATCTAAGTCCTTCGGTTTTCTTGGTTCGATGATGATTAAGGGAAATGAAAAGAGAGTTGGGTTAATGGTCCTAGTGAGCTCGCAAGGCCTGGCAAGCCATGTGGAGCCAAGGATATTCCCTAGAACACTCTATGTGACATTGAAGTGATTGGAATATGGCTGCCAACCATATTTCCAAGTCACCCACTGAAACTAGTTTCCTCTTGCACTGTTTTGTGCTTAGGTTTTGAAACCTTAGCACTTTGTTTTTAAGAATTGTAAAGTTTTTGTGAAATGATTTTCAAATAAAGAGGGAATTATTTGGTTTATGAAATGGCAGAACTTAATTTTCAAAATTGTTTTGAAATGTAAAATGGTGTGCTTACACCTCTTTGAAAGCAGGAACTATATTGAAGTTGGTTTTGAAAAGTGTTTCCAATAGAGTTTTCTAAACAATCAGAGTGTGTTTTAATGGGATGAGATGTTTTGAAATTGATGTGAATATCTTGAAAGTGAGTTATTTTCTAAATGTTTGTGACTTTCTGAAAATTTTTGTAAGATGTGAGTTGGGATTTTGATCTCGTGGTTAGCGGTTATGAGAAAAAAGGATGTGTTGGTTGACCATTTTGGTTTTGAAAAGTGGAAAGAATTTTTGTTTTAACCTTTGGTATTTCCATTAGAGACCACATTCATGGGGTTATATGGGATGATGGATGGTCGATGGCACGACTGGATGAGTGTCGGGATGGATATGAGGAGGGTTTCTGGTGTGGCACAAAAACCTGCATGTGTGAGGCGCATGGGGTACCATTAGTGGATACGCTTACTGCTAAACCGTTTGTTTTCAAAGAATTGGTTTTAAAGAAAAACATGATGTCTTGATGAATAGTTTGGTATGGTTTGTATTATGGGTTTTTGAGATTGTTGATGTCGTGGGATGTTTTGAGTTCAATAACCCCTTCTGTTTGAACTGTGTTTTGGGTTTGTGTTTGGTCGGTAAGCTGTGTTGTAGGGACGGTTAGTGGTCTATTTTGAAAAAAAAAATGGGATGCCTTTACAGTGGTTCCCTTCATGTGTTTGGATCTGGTTTGTGGCATTTTTTGACCAATGGACCAGCTTGGTTGGGTCCTTGGGTTCTCTCATTGGATAAGGTACGCCCCCATTAAAGGTTAATGCATAACTGAAGTGCAACCCAGATTGTTTCTCCATTGGAAAATCCTCCAGTTGATCAATATAAGGAATCTATTTCTTGAGCTTTTTAGATTGAGTAAACACCCTTTCATTTATTGGTTTTGTGTATCCTCTTGTAGTAGGAGATTGATTATGGATGGTTGAAAGTGACCTTAGCCTCTTAAGATTCCTAATTTTTCGAAGGTGGAAGTGTTCTGGGGTTGTTAGTATGGATGAGTATTTGGATAGTGTCTAAGAGGAACTCTCGGTCCTTCATAGTCTCTTCGAAGAAGGAGTTCATGTTAAACTACTAGTGTGGGAAATCTGGTCATGAGAGGATATTATGGCCACTTTCTAGAATTGTGTGTTGTTTTGGGATGTTGTACAAGTTCCCTCTCTATTCATTGTTTATATTAGTCGCAATGGTCATGTTCGGTGATTCCTTGTGATGTCATGTGCTCGATTGACTGTAAAGGTGAAAGTTGGGCAATCATCTGAGAGTCTCTATTATGTTGGGAGAATGTATCCCTTGAAAAAAACATAAAAAAATATTCCATTTTAGAGGAAGGTGAGTATAAGTGTTCTTTACTTATATTGTTTCTCACCCGAACAAACAAGGTGTGATGTGTGTACATCTTCTAATCCCTTGTTTCAGTGAAATATCGAGTTAGGGTAAAGTGAGTTTGGAATGTGTTATGTCTTGGAAAAACTTATCGGGGATTGCGGTGTAGTTTTTGTTTGTAACGAAAGAATAATTCTCATTCAGGTGGTTTCCAAATCCTAACTGTGAGGCCGAAGATGCTTCAATATTTTGAGCTCCAGCCATAGGTCCCGGAGAGAAGCTGACGCGTAGTCAGGGGAAACCCTAGTGTCATTTAAACCCTTGTGCAAAGTCCTATCCTCAATATGAAAGATAAGAAGAGTTTAAACCTATGGTGTCATCATATTTCTTCTGTTGTTCCCGTTCAGTGGAAATAGGTGGAGGTTCTTGTACCCATGTCATCACACAATGTAATTCCCTCCCTCTTTGGTTTCCAATGAGTCTTTAGAGAAAGGTATGAAGTTTGGCTAGACAGGTTGACCACACGGTTTGCACTTAGTTAGTAGTGACCATGCCCCCCCCCCCAAAAACCATGTAGATAGAAGAATCTCCACTGTTAGTTCATGGTTTCCCAAACCATGTGGTCGTCCCAACACTTTATATTTTGGGGTCTTTCTATACCGGCCCATGCTGGTCGATTAAGATTGTTGGTTCTTATGGTGGGGAGCCTATTTTTTTTTTCCGTACCAATAACTTAGATTTATCCATGGTCAAGTATTGGTGGTAGGTAGTCTCATTCGGATCTATCAAGCTACCTAAATCTTCCTTGAGTAACTATTGAGATTGGAGAGTTCCCAATGGTTTAGTTATAGCAAGGTATGTGTAACCTTGTTCGATGTTGTTGTTCGTTTGAGTGAATTGCTTGAGTCTTGTTATGATAGTGTTTGAGGTGTTTTCCTTTGGGATAAAGCCTGAATATGATTGATTGTTTCAGGAAAGTGGTGTATGATTTTGTTGTGAATTATTCCTTCCTTAATTGATCAATGGAGGTGTTTTGGCCTTTGGGGGCGAAACCTGGAAAGGGAGTACATCTTGGTTTATCAGTTCGGTTTGGCTTTCGTATCTGGCCTTTCTGTAGCTTTCCGGGGACGGAAAGTTTTCATGGTGGGGAGAATTTTTACATACATGAATTATTTTGAAGTTAAATTTCATTTATTTTCCTTTCATTCTTTGTTTTGGATGGTTTCCAAAGGTTTTATGGAGAAATAGATGAGTTTTCAGGAATTGGGTCAAACCGTGAGCCCAATTCCAGATTTAAAAATAAAATTTGTTTCCTTTATAACTTTTTCATTTTTTAATATTTTTCCTTCATTCCAATTAATAAATGGTCTCCTCTGACCTATTAACACCAAAATATAAATTTGGAGCCTTTATAAATCCATAATCATGGTGGATATGGGTTTTTATTTAAGATATTGGGTCTGCCCGAAGGCCCATTTCCTGCATTAAAAATAATTTTTAAATTTTTTATATCTCCTTCATTATTTGCGTTTTTTCGGTGATTTTACCTCCCACTCGACCCTAAGAAAATAAGGCGCGCTCCCATTGCCTTCCCTCCTTGGAGCTCTTTGATATCGCGAATTAGGGCTGATCTTCATAGGGTGTCTCAAATCGGTCAGAATTGAAGAGGTAACTTCATCCCTTCTTAACTCTCTCAATTCTTACTCTTTTCCCTCCATTACAGTTCCCAAATTACCTCCTATATCTTGTTCGAAGAATACTTTAATTTTGGATATTTTCAATTTCAGAAACTATTGTTTTTGGAGTGATTAATTCAGGATACTTCAAGTAGGTGAGTCTATTTCTTTCCTCTTTCAAATTGCTTAGGGTTTCTTCCCTAATTCTTGAATTATAAAAAATTCCAGAAGTTAGGGTTCGTGCATAGGATCTAAATTACTGTATTGTGGGTGAAATATTGAGGTTTTAGGTTTCTTTTAACTTCCTTGAGGTGCGGCGGTCATGCGGTTGATGTTTCGCCCCAATATTTGAGGGTTTCGACACATTCGGTAGGTGATTCTGTGGATAACCATTTAATGATGAGTTAGTTTGCTTTATTAAATAATTTTACATGTTCCTTATGTTCTGTTCATTATGATAAAACCATTTTTGGTAGCAATAGTAAAGCATTTGTTTTTAAAGTTACATTTTTGCTTGAAGTGTGTATTTTTCAAATGTATTTCATGTGTTATCTTTTGTGGTAGTTTTGTAAAATGTAGAAGTGGTTTATTGGTTGTTGAAAGGGGCTGCCAATTATGGTTGGGAAATGATATAGTTCCATGTGGGCCTAAAAAGAGGGTGTATTTGAATGGTTTTATTTGTATAACCTTGTTATACTCCTTGAAAGTGTTTTATGGATTTGTGTGTTCTCATGGGTATCTTTTGTGATATTATTCAAGGTGATTATATAACATTTGAAAGTGGATTATTACATATTTATTGGGCTTCCAATTCTGTTTTGGTAGGGTCTTGGTGTGATTTTGTCTTAAAAAGAGGTTTTTGAAATGGATTTTATGTGCAAAGTTTGGGTATACTCTTTATAGTTGTTTTATGAATGTTTTGAATGGTTTATTGGGTTGTGTAATAGGTGAAACTATATCAGCAAACTATTTTGGTAGGAGTATATTTTTAAAAGGTCCATTTCATTTGTGAAAATGTTGTTATGTGATATTTATCATCCTGGAAATATTTTATTAAAATTTTTTGAAGGAGATATTGAGGAGTGAAAGTGATGTGAAAGTGATGTGGAGTGTTTTGTGTGAGTGTGATGTGAAAAATTGAATTTTTGATTATGAAAGAAGTGTTATATTCCATGTGTTTGGGCTGTTATATGAGTTTAAATATCTTATAATTGTTTTATAAAAATTTTTAATGGTTTTGTGGAAGTGTTGAAGAAATGTGAAACGTGGTGTGGGCTATTTTGGTGTGATTCGGATTTCAAAATCATTTTGAATGAAAAATGGATTTTTGTGACTTGTGTGGTATACATATGGGCTGTTTGGTGAATTTTTGATGTGGAAATGATATTTTCATGTTCAATGTATATTTCTTGACTTTTTGAACTTGTTTGAGCACAAGGGGAAAACCTGGGTATCTAGGTGGGTGGACGTGTACTAGTATGCTAGTGAATCCGTGGGGTTTGGCCTCAGTTTCCCTTAGCAAGATTGACGCTTACAACTCTAAATAAACTATGATGATGATGATTGGGGACCACTAGGTTATGGTTATGTTCTCTACTAGTGGCTCGTGCACGAGAATGGATATTTGTGATGGTTACTCTCACCGAGATACGAGGTACCTGGAACCCACAGCTAGCTAGTGCCTAGGGGTTATTTCCTATTTCTTGTGCTCATTATTTACTTTGTACTTACCGTCGGCATACGGTATAGTTGGCTGGAAAATTCACTAGTGTCGACATTATTTTTAAAAGTGTTTATTCTTAATGATAGCCCACTTGAAAACTGTTTTTATTCAAAGTTGCATCTTTTAGAAATTGTAATTAGCTTTTCATGTTTTTGAAAACTTGCATGCTTTTCGTCTTTAAATGTTTATCACATGGAATGTATTAGTGGTGGTATCCTACTTGTCATTGGCTCACACCCTACTTACACCCTTGGGTGTAAGTAGACATGGTTGTTTTTGTTGTCGCAGGTTGGGTACAGTTTTTTTGTTCCAGTGGTTCGGGTTTCTAGCAGGTCCTTGGTGGTGAAGTCTTGTGGAGGTGGCTTGAGGGCGGTTCCCCTTGCCATGAGGGTTATTGGGCTGTCCTTATTTGGATTTTTACCTTTGGTATAGACCTTTTGAGTTGTTTTAAGCCATGTAATTTAGTTCTGAATTTTTGTAAAAGATTGTTTGGTTTGAAAAATCCAGATTTGTTTCATTGGATTCTTTTGTAGTTTTATATTTATAAACTCGGGTAAATCGTTCCCAATTTTCATTTTATGATACCCGGGCACTTGTGCCAGCCCGTGGGGATCGGGAACGCCCTTCGGGCCTTGTCACGGGCTGGGTTTGGTGCCATTTTTGGTGTCGATCGATTCGGTTCGTGACATAAACTCTCACCCACCTTAAGAGTCAATATTGAGGAAAATGTTGAGTTTTAAGTATGGGGGAGAGGGGTATTTCTCTCAATTCAAATCCCCCATAAATTGTTTGTCAAAAAAATGGTCAAAAGTTTTCAAAAAAATTCAAAATTCTTTTGAAAATTTTCAAATTATTTCATAACCTGAGTGTGTGTTGGCTTCCATTTGAACATCAATTCAGTCATGCCTAGTGGAAAATAACTTGATGATTGTTGAGAGTTGCATTGATTCTTAAATTGTTAGGGATGTATGATTGCTAAGTGGAGTTGCATAATGTTCTATGGATTTTATGTTTAGGAACTTAGGAAGGGAGTGAGATATGATAGTTTTGTGGAATTGAGATCATGACTTTAGGAAATTGGATTTTTGAACTAGAGCCTAGGGGACTCATCTTTTAATAAAAAATTAATCACTTTAGAGAGCCAACTCAAATGTTCATCTTATAAGTCCTTTGAAAATAGAGTAAAATGGGAAAATGAGATGTCACGATGAACATCTGAGACTCTCAGCACTAGGTACGTTTTTTAGCCCTCTATACATATCAATAAGTTCTTTCACACAGTGTTATGCACATACATGGTTGGGTAAAAAAAGAGAAGAAAAAAACATAATAAAGTTTCTAGTAGTCAAAAATGAGTTTATTAAGGTGAGAGGAATTTTGAACCCAGATGAATAAGGGGACAATTTACTTGTTTGAAGATCATTTGAGTTGAATCTATATGGTTATTTAAAAAAATATTAAAAAAAACTTTTTTTGGAACAGAAGAGAAAGCAAAAGTTGAAGGTGCATTTTGTTAGAATTTTAATTCCACTTGATCTAACCTGTTATCACTCTTAGATTTGGAACTTGAATAGGAATTGAAGTAGGAAATTAGGTGACTTCATACAGGAGGTATGGCATCTTTGACAATGAATGAGTCTTTATTTCCCTTGATTTCCAATGCATGATTGAAACTAATCAGTACCATTTTTGTGCACTCTTGAAAAGACAGTCCTAATCTTGTCCCTATATTTTTAAAACTCTAGACATTATTAATTTTGGAACTCACTATAAAATCATTCCTTCTATTTTATAAAGACAAAATCGTGCATTTTTTTGGACAAAAAAAAATTAAGTGTGGGGGAGTTTGATGTGGCTTACTTTCATTACTCTTTGCCACATCATTTTTCACCTTTTCTTCTGTTTTCATTATTAAAATAATGTATTTTACACTACTACAAAAACGGTCAAGGGAAGCGCCACCTTTTATCAGCGCTAAGAAAAAAGCACTGATAAAGGAAATCTGTATTAGTGCTAAAATTTTAGTGCTGATAAAGAAGATCTTTATCAGCACTAAAAAATCACTGATAAAGAATCAATGTATCAGCGCTAAAATTTTAGCACTGATACAGGGTAACCTTTATCAGCACTAAAAGTTTAGTCAATACTACAACTTGGCCTTTTATCAGCGCTAAAAACCAACATTAACAGCGCTAAAAAAGCATTGTTAATGCCAGCAAAGATAAAGGGGGGGTCCCCTTTATCAATGCTCTAAAAATCACTGATAAAGGACTCCCTTTATCAACGCTTTTTTTAGCGCTGATAAAGGTCGCCTTTATCAGTGCCTTTAAGAGCGAAGATAAAGGGGATCCCCCCTTTATCTACGCATGGAATTAACATCACTTTTTTAGCACTGAAAAGGGGTGCCTTTATCAGCGCTATCTTGAGCGCTGATAAAGGACACCTTTATCAGCGCTGATAAAGGGCCCTATTATCAGCGCTCAAGATAGCACTGATAAAGGTGTCCTTTATCAACGCTCAAGATAGCACTGATAAAGGCACCCCTTTATCAGCGCTAAAATAGCACTGATAAAGGCATCTTCCCCTACACCTGCAGAACCAGCACCTACACAAACCAGAACCTGCACACCTGTACAAAATAGCACCTGCACACCTATACAAAATAGCACCCGCACACAATATTTTGACAAAAAATTCTATATACATTTACTTAACTTCATGTATACAAAAAAACACACTGTTATATACATTTCAAACAATGTTTTACATGGTTACAATTACAATTATCCAACAATAGTTATAAACATTAATGTTTCATACTTTGATATCCGTGATCCTCTCTAAAAAAATTTCATCCATGGTATTTGTTGCCGAACAAAGCATCCGAACTCTAAGGAAAAAAATTCACCTATATAAGAAAACAAATATTATGTTAGTAATACAATAATGAAATAAATTAAAACATTAATATGAAAGAATAAATTAATATGGAAATTTGAAACTAAAATATGGAAATGATAAACTCAAATTTTTTCATTCTGATAATAATGAAAGGGAATAATGTAAAATCAATATGTTTTTGGGTGATTTATCTCATTTAATAAATACTGATTCTTTATCTAATGAAAAGATTTAATGGTCACACCGTGTGTCGGATTGAGGTGCAGTTGATTCATACACGTCACAAATGACTCATGGATCGTTTTCCTAAAGTATCAAAACAATCCGAATGCATTTTCTCGGTTTTCCGTATGTTAGTATTGTTGTTTTCTAAAGTTAATGTCAATTTCAAACTGATATCAGACACTTTTAGCCATACCGGTCATATCTTGGGTCGGATTGCGGTGTGGTTGATTCTTACACGTCACAAATGACTCATGGATAATTTTACTAAAGTATCAAAACAATCCGAATGTGTTTTCTCAGTATTTCGTATGTTAGTGGTGTTGTTTTCTAAAGTTGATGTCAATTTCAAAGTGATATCAGACACTTTTAGCCATACCGGTCACACCATGTGTCAGATTGAGGTGCAGTCAATTATTACATGTCAAAATGACTCATGGATCGTTTTCCTAAAGTATAAAAACAATCCAAAAGCGTTTGCTCGGTTTTCCATATGTCACTTGTGTTGTTTTCTAAAGTTAATGTCAATTTCAAAATGATATCAGACACTTTTAGCCATACCGGTCACACCATGCGTCAGATTGAGGTGTGGTTGATTCTTACACATTAAAAATGAATCATGGATCATTATCTTAAAATATCAAAACAATCTGAATGCGTTTTCTTGGTATTCTATATGTCAGTAGTGTTGTTTTCTAAAGTTAATGTCAATTTCAAACTGATATCAGACAGTTTTAGCCATACCACTCACACCATGCGTCGGATTGAGGTGCAGTTGATTTTTAAATGTCAAAAATGACTCATGGATCGTTGTCCTAAATTATAAAAACAATATGAACACTTTTTCTTAGTATTCCGTATGTTAGTAGTGTTGTTTTCTAAAGTTTATGTCAATTTGAAACTAATATCAGACACTTTTAGCCATACCGGTCACACCATGCGTCGGATTGAGGTGTGGTCAATTATTACACCTCAAAAATGACTCATGGATCATTTTAATAAAGTATTAAAACAATCCAAATGTGTTTTCTTAGTTTTCCGTATGTTAGTAGTGTTGTTTTCTAAAGTTTATGTCAATTTGAAACTGATATCAGACACTTTTAGCCATACCGGTTACACCATGCGTCGGATTGAGGTGAAGTTGATTCATAATTTTCAAAAATGACTCATAGATATTTTTTCTAAAGTATCAAAACAATCTGAATGCGTTTGCTCAGTTTTCCATATGTCACTTGTGTTGTTTTCTAAAGTTAATGTCAATTTCAAACTGATATCAGACACTTTTAGCTATACCAGTAACACTATGCATTGGATTGAGGTGTGTTTGATTCTTACAGGTCAAAAATGACTCATGTATTGTTGTCCTAATGTATCAAAACAATACGAACACATTTGCTCAGTTTTCCGTATGTCACTTGTGTTGTTTTCTAAAGTTAATGTCAATTTCAAACTTATATTAGACACTTTTATCCATAACGGTAACACCGTGAATCGGATTGAGGTTCGGTTGATTTTTACAAGTCAAAAATGACTAATGGATCATTTTCCAAAAGTATCAAAACAATCCGAATGTGTTTTCTCAGTTTTCCGTATGTCACTTGTGTTGTTTTCTAAAGTTAATGTCAATTTCAAACTGATATCAGACACTTTTATCCATACCTGTCACACCGTGCGTCGAATTGAGGTGCGGTCAATTTGTAAACGTCACAAATGACTCATGGATCGTTTTCCTAAAGTATAAAAACAATACGAATGTGTTTTCTCGGTATTCCGTATGTTAGTAGTGTTGTTTTCTAAAGTTAATGTCAATTTCAAACTGATATTAGACACTTTTAGCCATAATGGTCACACCGTGCATCAGATTGAGGTGCGGTCAATTCTTACACATCAAAAATGACTCATGGATCGTTTTCCTAAAGTATCAAAACAATCCGAACGTGTTTTCTCAGTTTTCCGTATGTCACTTGTGTTGTTTTCTAAAGTTAATGTCAATTTCAAACTGATATTAGACACTTTTAGCCATACCGGTCACACCGTGTGTCGGATTGAGGTGTGGTTGATTCGTACACCTCAAATATGACTCATGGATCGTTGTAAAAAAGTATCAAAACAATCCAAACATGTTTGCTCGGTTTTCCATATGTCACTTGTGTTGTTTTCTAAAGTTAATGTCAATTTCAAACTGATATCAGACACTTTTAGACATAACGGTCACATAGTGCGTCGGATTGAGGTGAGGTTGATTCATAAACCTCAAAAATGACTCACGGATCGTTTTCCTAAAGTATCAAAACAATCTGAATGCATTTTCTCAGTTTTCCGTATGTCAGTAGTGTTGTTTTCTAAAGTTTATGTCAATTTGAAACTGATATCAGACACTTTTATCCATACCGGTCACACCGTCTGTCGGATTGGGGTGAGGTCGATTCGTACAACTCAAAAATGACTCATGGATTGTTTTCATAAAGTATCAAAACAATATTAACATGTTTTCTTGGTTTTCCGTATGTCACTTGTGTTTTTTTCTAAAGTTAATGTCAATTTCAAAATGGTATCAGACACTTCTAGCCATACCGGTCACACCGTGTGTCAGATTGTGGTCCGGTCGATTCTTAAACATCAAAAATTACTCATGGATTATTTTTATAAAGTATAAAAACAATCTGAATGTGTTTGCTCGATTTTATTTATGTTAGTAGTGTTGTTTTCTAAAGTTAATGTCAATTTCAAACTGATATCAGACACTTTTATCCATACCGGTCACACCGTGTGTCGGATTGAGGTGCGGTTGATTCTTACACATCAAAAATGACTCATGGATCATTTTCCTAAAATATCAAAATAATACGAACACGTTTTCTCAGTATTTCGTATGTCAGTAGTGTTTTTTTCTAAAGTTAAGGTCAATTTCAAACTAATATCATACGCTTTTAGCCATACCGCTCACACCGTGCATCGGATTGAGGTGAGGTTGATTCGTACATGTCACAAATGAATCATGTATCGTTTTCCTAAAGTATCAAAACAATCCGAATGCATTTTCTCATTATTCCGTATGTCAGTAGTGTTGTTTTCTAAAGTTTATGTCAATTTGAAACTGATATCAGACACTTTTAGCCATACCGGTCACAACGTGCGTCAGATTGAGGTTCGGTCAATTCGTACACCTCAAAAATGACTCATGGATTGTTTTCCTAAAGTATAAAAACAATCCGAATGTGTTTGATCAGTTTTCCGTATGTCACTTGTGTTGTTTTCTAAAGTTAATGTCAATTTCAAACTGATATCAGAAACTTTTAGCCATACCGCTCACACCGTGCATCAGACTGAGGTGTGGTTGATTTATACACATCAAAAATGACTTATGGATCCTTTTCCTAAAGTATAAAAATAATACAAATGCGTTTTATTGGTATTCTGTATGTTAGTAGTGTTGTTTTCTAAAGTTAATGTCAATTTCAAACTGATATCAGACACTTTTAGCCATACTAGTCACACCGTGCTTCGGATTGAGGTGAGGTCGATTCGTACACATCACAAATGACTCATAGATCATTTTGATAAAGTTTTAAAACAATCCAAAACCATTTTCTCAGTTTTTCGTATGCCACTTGTGTTGTTTTCTAAAGTTTATGTCAATTTGAAATTGATATCAGACACTTTTAGCCATACCGGTCACACCGTGCATCGGATTGAGGTGTGGTCGATTCATACACCTCAAAAATGACTCATGGATCGTTGTTTCATGCATGAGTATATGAGTTCTAGTGAAAGGGATATAAATCAAGAGAAACCTAGGTAAATAAATAGGGTGTTTTTTATCTACCAAGAGATAGAGTGAGGGTTCTATTGAATGTTTATGATTTTGTGATCATCCAGAGATTATGTCTCCATGGAGGTGAGGTTTCTAGTTGTGTTTATGAGAGTATCAGGTTTGGTATGAGATTTTTATAGCCTAGTTAGGTTTTCTAAGGCTATTTGAGTAGGTATTAGAGTCTTATTCTTAAAGAAGATGGATAATATAGTTTTATATATCACGTATGATGGGGAACACCCTCTTAAGGATATATAAGAGTCATGGTGTGTGTGATGAGTAGGATATTCCATATAGGGATTAGTGAAGTGTGACATAGAGGATTTCCTCCTTATAATTGGATTAAGAGATCTCCCTCCCCTCCTGGACACCCCACTCATGGACACCCCCATAGACACACCCCCTCCCTCCCCTCCTGGACACCCTCACACCTGGACACCCCCTCCCTCTTGGACACACACCCTCCTGGACACCCCCCCCACTCCTGGACACCCCCTCCCTCCTGGGCACCCCCACCCACATATAAGGGAAACTAAAATTAGAAAATTGAAAATCCAAGATATTGGTTCCCATCAAGATTTTAAGATGCTCGTGAGTGGACTGAATGACTATGCATCGGTCGACTTCCACACTATCGACCAGTGTAATCCAATGAGTTATGCTTTACTAGAAAGAAAAATCATATCTAAAACCATTCTTCATAACCTAAGGATATAAAACATAAGAAAGGGTGATCATATATGCTCAATAAGTGTAAACAAGGGAGATATCAATGATCATATATGGATAACATTAGTAGGAATTCACCTTCATCTTATTTGTGTACAATCTTCTATCAGGTATGTTGCCAATTCGTTTCTAAACACATCTATATCATCTTCTGAATATGAGTTTTTGCGACAGTCATGGTAGTACTGAAAAAATATAAATACACAAAGGATTAATAAATATTTTAAATGAACTCGTAATTATTTTCGAAAATACCTCATCAGAGATGCTATTTTGTTGATGAAATACGATCTCTTTCATAAATTTACAAACATAATAACCACAGTCCTTTCCATTTGTTTGTTTTGGACACTGCAGAAACATCGACAATAATAAGTTATTTGTTTTGATATGTGTTTGGATAGTGTAATGTTATTATATATACCCAGATACTTTTCTATTTGTAGATCTTGTAGGCTTGATCATCCTTATGTCCTAGATTCATTCCATGCATTAGACGATATTGATGCGCTGCCCTATCATAACAGAATCCTCATTAAAAGATAACAGAAATTATATAATTAGATGTTTAGTTTTAAAATGTTGGATCTAGTGTATTACAAATTAACAAACGCCATCATGCGTGGTCGATTTGTTGGATATCCATGTGTTGAATCCAGAAAATAAATCTTTGGAGTATCCAAATTGACTGCAATCAGCATCCAATGCTCCCTAAAAATAAAAAAAGGAATAAGTAAAGAAAGAAATGAAAATATAGTTGATATGATTAAATTGTAGAGTTTTACCCCTGCATCATTGGTATTAAAAAGATTCTATCATCCGTAATTTTGTTTTCAAAAGATTTGAGCAGGTATGACATTATTGCAGCCTCTTTATCAGAATCTATTTCTTCTTTTTAAGAGGTGGTGTGAGGACTAACGAGTCCAAATTTTTGTTCATGGGGAAATCCCTTCAATTTTTTTTCATATATACGCTTGCGAAAATATAAAATCTATTTATTCATAATTATCAGAGTATATCAGCTTTTGTTAAATCAAATCATGAAAACATACCTCATGTATACATTTACAACTGAGGCACCTAGCCATTCATACTTGAGGATTTCATTTACATTTTCATCACTAATGAAATATGATGTTTCCTCTCTGTACATATTTTTTTCAAAATCAATTGTGTGAGCATTGCAGTCTATCAACTTTGTATCCACATGATCCTACAATGATATTAACTGTAGATATAGAACGGGCGGGGTGAAGGTGCTCTCAGTAGACCGTTTCAATCGGTTGTTTGATCTTTAAGATAGTTTTGAGCTAGTATTTCGTTTCACCCCCTTCTCTTTGTCGTTCTGTAATAACATTCATTATTTCATACCTTTTTTCATTAAATGTTAAAGGTCCAGCTTGAAAAATAACTTGGAAATGGATACCTCCTTGTCGACATGTTTTTTTACAAGAACTGACGGCCATGCGATGAATGTTCCAATAGCTTGTTCAATACTACGAATGTCTTCATCATCATTTGGAACAAGTAGCTCGACACTCATCTCATTATCTACGTTAATTGACACTCTGAAATGATTTGTTGGAAGATGTCTGTTGTGTAGCATGTCGTTCTGCGTATTGAACATTGTAGCCCTCGCTACAAGGCGATAGGTGGGAGTTGATATATATAAATCACAGTCATTTTCACCCTGTAGAATATTAGTACAGGAAAGGTATCAGTGTCTATGTGAATCTCATTTCATATAAATAATTATTAAAACATTGATTACCTCAGCTAATTCATGTTTTTTAGGGGAATGGCTTGCCTCAAAGCTGGTGGGGGTGGGGAGGGATCGTCACGCACGGGTTGTTATTGAGTTTTTTCTTCTCTTTGCCTCTCCCCCACCAATGTTGCTATCATCTCTCTCTATTATTGTAATTCTTCTTGAAAAATAGCTAATTTTTCTTTCAACTTTTCCATTTTTCATTTTCATCCTCCGCTTGTTTTTGTTTTTGAAAATATGTGTCGCCCCAAAACCCGCACCTCTGACACGGCCATACTAGTCTAGCCGCTTCAAGGCTGCTGAAAGTATGTCTGCATCTGGTGCGGGTGTTTTTTATTCCTGTGACTATGTCAGATAAAAAAATATAGAAAAATAAGTATTCATTGTAATGTAATAGCGATTTAAAACAAATCAAATTTATATTATGTCATACTTACAAATGTTTCCCAAACTTTTTGTGTGTTTTCATCTATCAGTATCCCCTCTTTATTTACACGAGCCTCCTTCCATAGCACATGGTGTGGGATGGATTTCGATTTCGATTTTGATTCATCAATCTGCATATAAACATAGAAACATGTTTATGGTGTTGTTTTATGTATCATATAAGTAGTACATTAGATTTAAAAGACGTACCAATTTTTTCTCAAGTGAAGCGTACCCCATCCTTGCTTTACGGTCAGGGTATGCTGGTTCTGCTGCGTGTTTTTTATTTTCAGCACTCAGTTGTTGTTTCATAAATAAAAAACTATCAATCAAAGTGATGAATACAAGTAAATTCAAACAACGTATTACCCCACACAATGTACCTAAAAAGTATGATCCCCACGATGGTTGATAAACACATCCCATGATCCTTGGGATATCAAGTGTGCATAAAGAGGAGGTGGGTGCGGCTTGATTTTTCCTTCAGCATATTTAAGATGATATTTTGTTAAAATTATGCGGAAACCTCTATGAATCCCTCCTGCAACTCTTAATACATATTCCTTGTGCGAGACATCTACTATAAATGCACTCTATAATGGATGATGAAGAGTAAGTCAATGTTTTGATATTTTATTTTAATAAATTAAAAAAATGATATCATAATGTTACCATAATCTCTTCCCACATTTGTGTCTTAAGACTGGTGACAACATGGTGCCACGACTATACATCAATCGGCACACGTTTCTGAGTGATGATTCCAATGTAGCTACTAAATATGGATTTGTTGGGGTTAACATGTTGGCCTCTCTTATTCCATCCCACCTCAAATTTGATGCCTTTTTCTTTTGCCTTAAGGATTTTGGCCAACATTGTCAAACTATAGCGCTCTTGTTTTTTTTTGCGCTTTCATGGTTTCATTTCCTACCATTTCCTTAGAAGTATCATCAATATCTTTCTTTGGAGCACTAGAATTAGTACTGGGACTAGAAACAATAGGTTGAGAAACTTGTTGTTGCTCTGCACTGGGACCACCAGCAGCTGGTTGAGAAACCTGTTGTTGCTCTGCACTAGGACCACCAGCAGGTGGTTGAGAGACCTTTTGTGCCTCGGGATTGGGCGCATCAGCAGGTGCAGAAGTCATTATCTACAGAAGTGGTTTAACATTTAATTTAGATTACATAAAAATAGCAGCAGACAGATAATAACATAACATAACACAATGTATATTACAACAAACAAATAACCTGATTATTGTACTCTCTTTTTTTCTTTAAAGGCTGAAGAGATTTGACTCCTCTATCGACTATGTAAATCCCTTCATTGTGGTCTCCTCTGACATAAAAAACACCATCTACATTGGGACTGCTGTGAAATGATTGTGAAGTCCCTATAAAAGGGTTATCCTCCATTGAAATTTCATCTGACCCTTCAGTTGTTTTGGTCGATAACAGAACAATTGACCAATTTCGGTTTGTGGGGTCTGGAACATAAAATACTTGTACTGCCTGTGATTCCATTATAAATGGTTCATCTTTCTCCCATTCCTTACTAAAATAAACTTTCATGAATCCTAATTCATCCATTTTAACAAGACTCCTGTTATCAACCCACTTGCATTGAAAAATCGACACTTTGAATTTCGTATAATCCAACTCCCATATTCGTTTGATGATGCCAAAGTATGACATATTCGCATAAATTGGATTTTTGTCCTTAACACTGGAAACATGCATCGCCTCAGCCACAAGTATAACCCCACTATTCTGCGTGGTACTGTCTTCATCATGTTCATTAGTATAGAATGTATAACCATTAACTACATAAGCATTGTAAGATAATACATACACACTTGCTCCTCCGGCTAGTCATCTAAGTCGTTCTAAAATTGAGTCTGGATTTTCATCTAACTGCTTTCAAATATGGTCCTGAAACCATCCTATAAACTGTCGATTATGTGTATCTAATATCCATTTTTTCAGCCCTAGATGGATTCAAATGCCTAAGAATTTCTTTGTGGGTTTGAACATATGGGTCAATGTCAAAACTGTTATGCAAAACGTAAAGGTGAGTCTACTCCCGATCTGTAATATTGATTGTGATAACCTCTCTTCCAAAAATTCCTTCACCCACAAGCTACTCAGTGTGATGAGATTTCACTATAAAAAAACTGGGTTTAGCGACGGTTTTGTGGCGGCGGTTCACAAAACTGCCGCTAAACATTTTCGGTGAAGGTTTTGCGGCGGTTTTTAATAAACCGCCGCGAAACCCAAATTTTTTCAGAAACACCGCGACCATTTCCCCCTCCCCGACCGCGTTCCCCAAACCCTCCCCGACCCCCCCCCCCCCCGGCCTCGGCGACCACTGCGCCCCCCGCACCCTCCGGCGACCCCCGCACTCCTCGCGCCCTCCGGCGAAGCCCTCCAGCGAAACCCGCACTCCCCGCGCCCTCCGGTGAAGCCCTACGGCGAAACCCGCACCCCCCTGTTCCCCCCCTCGACCACCGGTGACCCCTCGAATATATATTATTGTTTTTAGTTTAATTCTTAACCATTGATCTAGTTTCCCTATATATTCATCATGCTTAATTAGGTACTGCATATTTGTTTTTTTTTGTCTCATTCCACGGAAACATGGACCTCTGATTTATTGAGTGGTTATTTTATATTTTTGTGTGGAAGTCTTAAGTCTTAATTCTATTTATTTTGAAAACCAATTCCCATGAGTTCCTATATGATTCCTTAGAACTAGTATCTAGACTAATGATATTAAGAGTGTGCCTTGGGTATGTCATGGGCCAACTCTAGTGCCCAGGTCATTGGTGACCCAAAGTTGGTTCAAGAAAAAAATAGTATTAAAGCCTAGGTAATTAATAGATATTATGTACCAAGATCCCATTTGATATTTGTATAGTAATTATAGATTATATATATAGATGTAATAAAATGATAGGAAGGTGTGGGGGGATCCCCATGAGATCTTTCTCATTCACTTGGGATATACTTCTTTATACCCCCCTGATTTTTCCATTATATGTTTTTATTATTTTATTTTCATAAAAAGTTGAATTTATAGATTTCTATGAAGTTTTATATGGTTGATAATATTGATGTGATGATTTTGGGTGAGGTCTTAGACATTATTTAAGATTCAAACTTTAGTGTGGGATCCTTATTTGGTTAGACTAGGATGACATAAATCTAGATTAACCATTGGTGTGTCATCTCATTTGGTAGGGTTTATAGAAATGGTTGGGTAGTTGGTCTACTCAAGGGTAAGAAGTACTCATGGTTGAAATCATTTTATAAGGGATCCCTTAGTATTTTTTAAAAATAGAAGGGTTTTTATGGTGTTTTTTTATAAAAATGGAAATGTTTATATATTTGGAAACAGTTAATGGAAAATATTGATTATTTATTTAATTTTTAATATCTATATTTTGTTTTAGGAAAATGCCATGGGTTTAGGTAATGTTTTATAAAATGAATTTAATGTTTTTGGTTTATCATTTATATGGGGTACATGATATTTTTGAGGGATATCCTACTTTTTTCCTTTAATATCCCCTATATTCCCATATTGGTCAACATTTAGATTATATACAACACAAAAATGTAAATAAAATACCTCCTTCTTTACATGTTGTGAATAATAGTCTCATATGTGGAGCTATAAAGGAGGTGTAGCTATCCGGTGGTTGGTTGGATCTTGGATTTTTTAGGGGAAACATGGAGGTTCTATTTGGGTGATTTATTAGATAGATAAATATTTAGTTGGGAGATCTTTAATCCAATGGATTATTAATCTGAGTGTGTCTACATAGGGTTATCCATTTCTTTTTACCAATATTGCAAGAGTGAGTTATTGATTTTATATTATCTATTATAAATTAAATCATGTTACTCTTAATAATTGGTATCCTTTTCTATGAATTTATGATTTATTCAATCAGTTTAGAGGTTCTTTATGGATTTTTAATATTGTTCATCGATTAGGTTATCGGCGGTTAAAGGTTTGAGCTAAAGGTGTGTCCAAGATATAATTTCAAACACTATATAGTAATTTTGTGTTTTTGGTAATTTTATTTAGGGTAATGGAGAAACCATATGTATTTATAACTTTGATAAACCATTTTTTATCCTTTTTTTCATTCGGGACTATATTTATCAATGATATATCGGTATGATCATGATCCTATGAGGAGCATGAAGAATAGTTGGTTATGTTCTTAGACACATTGAGATATCATCATTTATATGCCAATATATTGAAATGTTATTTCTATAATCAATAGGTGACATTTTTTGGTCGTGATTTCTCTAAATCTAGGATATTAGGGGATATTGAGAAAGTAGAATCTATAATTTCTTAATGGATTCATACTAATATTGTTGAGATTCATATTTTCATTGGTCATGTGGTTTCTTATTCTTGCATTATCTTGGAGTTTTCGCACATATTCATTAAAAATATAGTATTGACTTGGAATGGAGTGAATTTTTATTGGGGTGATAAATAAAAAGATTCATTTTATGAGCTAAAAAATATATTGACATCTACACCTATTCTTATTTGACCAAAGCCAAGGATGCATTATAAGGTCAATAATGAGGCCTCCAATGTGATGTTAAGATTTATGTTGATATGGAGGAATGAGTTTTAGTAAATGGGTCTTGAAACTTATAATAAAGGTCATGTCATTATAGAAACCTTGACCATCACTTTATCTTTATTTTTTTATTTAAAGAAGGTATGATTTCATATTATGTGTATTGGGTTTTCCATGAATGGTTTTATAGTATGGATTTCATACCTAGGTATATGCTTAGTGAGAATTCTCTATTGTATTTTCATGGGTGTAATTTTTTTATTGACCCCGACACCCCCCACGCCCCTCGTGGCCTCCGGCGACCCCCGCACCCCCCGGCGCCCCCCGCGACCCCTTTCGACTTTGGTAATTTTTAGTTCTTCCTTGATTCTTTGATTGCTTCTCATAAATGACGGATAAGTCATGCAGAGTAATTGTGGATTATTTATTTTTGTGGTTTATATATTTCTCCTACATTTATTCATGTATTCATTACTAAAAGTGAGAATATCCATCCACAATTTGAGTAATTTCTTGGAATTTATATTGAGCAGTTGGTTCCTTTGGGATATCACTTAATATTATTTACACCTCAACTCTTTCCAAGAATATAGATATGTTCAATAGATTAAATCCCATCCTATAGACCAATTTCAATTCCAATGGTTTATTTTACAAAAATCCATGTGACTTCTCTCCCGTGTAAATTTGGTCCATAACGACATGTCTTATCATGGATAATGAATTAATTAGGTGCTTCATGTTCTGTAAACATATCCCATTGGAAACCATAAAAAATAGTTGGGTAGATAGTGTTATGATAAGTGTGTAACCCGATATTCTTATTTCTCCTCAATGAGGTGATGACGCTGTCTCTTATGGACCAGACTTGTTCGGTTGGTCTGAAGTGGTAAATGTGATCAATGAACCATCTTTATTATATTATGCATACTTTATGATCAATGGTTCATCTTTATTATATTATGTTTCTGTAATCTTACACTATCGTATATTTTGTGTAGGCACATTGTGATATACATGGATAAAAGCTGGATCACATTACCAAGGAAAACGCCTCAATATGTTAAGGGTTTGAATGATTTTTTAGATTTTGCAATTTCTAATCGATCCGTTGAAGGGAGAATAAGATGTACATGTCCTAAATGTAAATTTAGAACATGGTTGAAGAGAGATGAAGTTTATGAACATTTAATTCTGAAGAAATTCCCTGATCAATATTTGTGTTGGATTTGGCATGGAGAATCAAACAATACAGAAAGATTGAGGACTGATGTTAATCCATAGAATGAGGTCCCAAGTTTGTCTCCAATGGAAAATGAAATTCAAAACCTCATAAATGATGCATTCGGCACTGCAAGACACCACTATGAGCATCAAAACATGTCAGAACAACCAGAAGAGGGTGGTACAAATTGCAACATGACAAGTGATGTTTTTGAGACTGTAACACAAGCAGATCAAGATTGTAACATATCATTGGATCCTCCTCTTGATTCTGTGGAGCCAAATGTAAGGGAAAACTTCAGTGAGGAAAATGCGTTTCATGATTTATTTGACGATGGAAATCAAGAGTTGTATAGTGGGTGTTTGAAATATTCAAAGCTTTCATTTCTGCTGAAGTTGTACCATATCAAATGTCTATGTGGAATTACAAATAAGGAAATGTCCATGTTATTGGAATTGATTCGTGATGCATTTCCTGAAGCAAAAATCCCAGAATCGTTTTATGAGATGAAAAAAGTTGTAAACAAGCTTGGTCTGAATTATACAAAAATACATGCGTGTCCCAATGATTGTATGCTTTACTGGGGAGAGGATTCAAGTAGACAGAATTGTAAGAAATGTTCTTCTTCTAGATGGCAGTAAAAAGGTGATGTTGGAAGTATGACTGAACATAATTTCATGGAGAAGAAGAAAAGGAACACACCTGCAAAAGTTTTGCGTTACTTTCCTTTGAAGCCTCGATTGCAAAGATTATTCAGGTCATCAAAAACCGCTGAAAACGTGAAGTGACATTCTGTAGATAATAACAATGATGGGTTAATGAGACATCCACGAGATTCCCAATCGTGGAAGACATTTGATTCATTACATCCAGATTTCTTAGCTGATCCTAGGAATGTTCGATTGGGATTGGATGCCGATGGATTCAACCCATTTGGGACTTTGAGTACGAGTTATAGCATTTGGCCAGTTGTTTTGATCCCTTATAATCTGCCTCTGTGGATGTGTATGCAACAAACATATTTTATAATTTCGATGATTATTCCTGGAAAACAAATGCCTGGAAATGATATTGATGTATACCTGTAGCCTTTGATTGAAGAATTGCAGGAGTTATAGAGCAAGTGTGTTGAGACATTTGATGTTTCTTCTAAAACAATGTTCAAAATGCATGCTACTTTAATGTGGACCATTAGTGACTTCCCTGGGCTTGGGAATTTATCTGGTTGGAACACTTATACGGGTTTGGCTTGTCCTGTTTATAACTTTGATTTCAAGCCCAAACGGCTACCTCACAGTAGAAAATGGTGCTTCTTGTGTCATCGAAGATTTCTTGATGCATCTCATAGATTTCGGCTGAACAAATCAAAATTTAATGGTTCCATTGATCGTAGACCACCTCCAAAGTTGTTAACCAGTTCTGAAATATTGACACAGCTTGAAAATGTTAAAACAGAATTTGGGAAGGTTCATCATTTGACTGATAGCGGAAAATGAGTGTGAAGTTCATCGTCAAGTGAAATCAGAACGCAACAATGGAAGAAAAAAAGTATATTCTTCAAACTTCCGTATTGGGAATTTAATTCTCTGCGCCACAATCTTGATGTGATGCATATTGAGAAGAATGTATGTGATAATTTGATTTTCACATTACTTAATGAGCATGGAAAGTCGAAGGATCATCTCAATGCTCGCAAAGACTTACAAGTAATGAACATAAAGCGTGATCTCTGGCCAGATGAGAATGAAAAGTATGCTCCTGCCATTTTTTCAATGAAAAATAGGGATAAAGATGTGTTCCTTCGAATTTTAAAGAATGTGAAAGTATCTGATGGGTATTCGAGTAACATCTCGAGGTGTGTTTATTTGAAGAATCGTAAGTTATATGGATTGAAAAGTCATGATTCACATGTTTTGTTACAACAGTTACTACCATTGGCATTGCGTACATTATTACCTGAAAAAGTTACTGCTGTTGTACTGCAATTCTGCACATTTTTCAGGCAATTATGTGAGAAAACTCTACATCCTTTACAGCTTGACAACCTACAGGAGAGGTTTGTATTGACCCTTTGTGCAATGGAGATGATCTTTCCTCCATCGTTTTTTACTGTCATGATGCATTTAACTGTGCATTTGGTTGACGAAGCTAAATTAGGAGGCCCCGTTCATTATCGATGGATGTATCCAATTGAGAGGTATTTTATTTATATGTTTCCAGTTAAGTAAACAATATCTGTAATTTAAATAAATTCATAATATTATTATTATTTTTCACAGATATCTTGGGCATTTGAAAGCATACGTGAAAAATAAAGCTCAACCAGAAGGCTCTATTGCTGAAGGCTATTTGGTCGAGGAGTGTCTCACCTTTTGTTCCAGATATTTGGATGATATTGAGACAAGATTTAATCGAGTTGGACGTGTTGACGACACATCAACTCAATCTCAAATGCATCAGAAATCAAAAATATTTCCTGCTATTGGCCGATCAGTTGGGAGGACCTCATACGCGACACTGACAGAATTGGAGTTATTACGGGCACATAGATATGTGATACTGAATAGTGAAATTGCAGATCCATTTATTAAAGAGTTGAGGATACAAACAAAGAGACGAATGAGAGGTCGAACACGAAATGAAAAAGATATAACGAAAGCTGTGAATAAAGAGCTGGTAGAATGGTTTGCACGACGTGTAAGTTTATAAATATTGTAATAAATACGAATATTAGTTTGACACATACAATTTGAAAATCTATTAAATTATATTTTTATTCTTCAGATCGTGAATACTGATACTCGAGCAGACTTGTCAGAAGATTTCAAGTTTCTTGCTAGAGGTCCTATAAAACAAGTTAGAAAGTTCGACGCTTATAATGTGAATGGTTTTAGATTTCGTACAGTCGATCGAGAAATGGGTTTGAAAACACAGAATAGTGGTATATTTACATTTGCTGAAGTGGAATACTATGGAAAGTTGCATGATATTATTGAATTAAACTACCACGGGCATTTTTCTGTTGTTTTATTCAAATACAAATGGGTCGATATTATCAGAGGTGTTAAAAGAGATTCCTTGCAATTTACTTCTGTAAACTTCTCTCGCTTGATGGATGTTGGTGATCGTGAACTGCATGATCCATATATCTTAGCATCGCAGGCAAAAATGGTATATTATGTGAATGATGTTGTGGATGAAGGGTGGAGTGTAGTTACTCACGTAATACAAAGAGATTTGTATGATATGGGTGATGAAGTGGAAGATTTGACCTCTGCAATTGAATTTCATCAACAATAGGAAGCAGAATTATTTGTACATCATGATATTGAAAATATTAGTCTAGCAAGGATGAATGAAGTGGATGAAGCAATGGAGTAGGAAACCGACATGATTGAAGGGGAAATGATTGTATGTACAATTATGTATTCATTCAGCAACCACTTGTTTCATTTCTGTAGTCATTCATTATCATTGTTATATATATTTTGTTTGTTAGTACTGGGCATCTATTATCATTTTTAATTTTTTTTCTGCATAAATTTTTTGAAATATATATTCTGAACTTAATTTTATTTGATTAAATGACAGGAATGCCAAGGAAGAAGTGGTACACCATTTCATCTACTTCTGCGACAGATGACGATCTGTCTGTCCCCACGGCATCTGAGGCAGCAGCTGCCTACATCCCTGCATCATCTCCCCCCGCACCATCTCTGACACCGTCAGTGGATGTCTCATTAGAGGATGATTCATCGCCTCCCCCTACAGGAGCCTCAGCAGCGGGGCAGCGACACGCCCCTTCCAGTTCATCACGGACATTCTGGAGGGTCACAGTCATAGGTACAAATTTTAATTAAATTAACTTATTTCATTTTGTTTATAGTAATTGTTTGCTAATTGCATATGAAAAAAATGCAACCGTGGAAAAACAATTAAAAAGTTCTGATGTTTGGAACATGAATGGCGAGAAGATAGTGGTGTCATTTGATTCTTATGGGGTCCCGACGGATGACGCCGCAGGTTTACTTGGTCAGATTATAGGTCAGCTGGCAGCGGAACCCATTTCCCTGCCTATTTCATATGATGATTGGAGGCATATGCCTCCAAACTAGAAAAATGAAGTTTTTGATTCTCAGATAAAGGTAATTTTATTACTTTATGGTTTAATTGAATGTCATGTTACTAATATATTCAAAATTAATTTCTGTATACAGATGTTCTTCCACTTTACCGTTGCTGATGTGATAGCACGGAAGTGGACATTGAAAAATCTTGGAAAAAAATGGAAAGATTTCAAATGGAGGTTGTGGTGTGATGCCAATGATACTTCGTTGACCGTGCAGCAGATGTATGAGAAGCTACCCAGTGGGGTACCGAAAGAACAGTGGAAAGTTTTTGTCGATAGCCATCGTGATGAGAAGCGGATGGTATTAAAATATATATTATTATATTATCCTCATTTTACATTTATACATGTACATGAAGAGGATATAGACATTGAATACATTACTGTTAAATTGAATTTTATTTATTTCAGGATCTCTCAAGACAGAATGCATCAAACCGGGCAAAACAAGTCATCCCGCACACTGCGGGCTCAAAAAGCTTTTCTAGAAGCCGAATGTCATTGGTAATATTTTAATTAGTTTAAATATTTATAAGACAATATTATCTATTTAACATATTTAATTGTTTATTTATCTTTGTTTAATGCAGTCACAGAGTTTAGGGCATGAAGCATCCCGAACAGAACTGTGGCTGGATGTTCATAAAAAAACAGATGGAAGTTTTGTTAATGAACCTGCCAGAGAAGTTGGGGTATGAAGTCAATTATTTATTATAATAACTTATTATCAGTTTTTACTGTGTTAATATATATTGATATTTTATTTATAGGTAAAAATTAAAGAAATATGGGATGTCAATCCTGAGCAATCCTACTCAGTCTCCCAGGATGACCCGGTTGGTAAAGTCCTTGGGAAGGAGCATCCTGGAAGAGTGCGCGGGATGGGTTTTGGACCCGTACCATCTGAGGTATTTGGCAGGCCATCAGGGATTTCAGCTACATCTACTCCTGGTTCTGGTCATTTCATACCTGAAGATACTCAGAGGGAGATGTCTTCTCTACGAAACACAGTTCACCAGCAGGGGGATCAGATATCTGCTTTGCAGAAAGAGTGTAACACCCGAGACTTTTATGTTATATAAATCATCAAAGGAATCTTTTTCTACACAACACTTGCTTGGCTTGCTTTACACGCAATCGCGACCTTCCTCGATAGCTTTCGTCGTACGCAATACCGAGTTTCACTAAATAACAATATGCTATTAAAACTAGCCGTTATGAATAGTAATAACCACTTTTTGAAATTTTATAAATTTTATTTTTCAAAATGGACTTCATTTTTTGGACTCAGAATATCAAATTTAGCCTAAGGTGAAATTTTGGTACTTTTCGGATAACTTTAATATTTTGATGAATAGTGAAAATTACTAAATTTTAATTAAAAACAACTTTTTTAATCAAAACATTTAATAGTGATAAATTATGAATTTGAGTGGTTTTAAAGTATATTTAGAATATATTTTTACCACTTAATATAATGTTGGTCATTGGACACAATGTTACAATTAAACCGAACATAAACAAGTGTCAATCTTTTGATAGTTATTATCTCTTAAAAACACGCTTTTTGTTTTGACAGCGGGAATTAATTTTAAATTTATTTCTGCCACTTCTGTGTTTTGAATTTAGAAAAATGGATTCCATATTTGGAATCAGGATTTTCAAATTGTGTAAATAGGTAACTTTTATTTTTAGACATTTTGAATAATTACTGCGGTAAATATTTTATTTACCATGGTTAAGGGTAAATCCGGTAAATAAGGGTTAAAAAATAATATTATAATAATATTAAATTACCCTAAAACGTGTCTTAAACCTATTGGTTGATACATGGTCGACCATGGGCATCTTTGGGTCGATTCTGGGACCCCATTGATCCACTTGTAAGTGATAATGACACTTTATTTTAATTAAGTTAAAATGAATACAAAAATGACACAAGCATATATCTTTTAGAAAAACAATTTTTACATAGGGTTATATATGTTGGATTTTAGATTATAAATATTCATTAGAAAGATAAAAAGATTTCCTACATAATGGTATTTTATTTGTAATTTTTAGACTTTAAATAATTTAATTTATTTATGACACAATGATGATGCAGTAATTATCTTATTAATGAAATATTGACATAATTGATGTTATAAACACAAAAATAAATGTAATTTAAGACTTTTTATGAATTCCACTAATTTTCTAGGTTACTATGATATATTAGTGTTGATTTAATCAACTTGGTTCGAACATATAATTATGTTATGACTTTCACAAAAATCATATATCAAATAGTGTCAAAATTGACACAAAATAGTTTTTAAATCAAATATTATATTATTAATTGTTATTGTATTCCTAAAAATCTAAGGTTCGGCCAAATGACTTAGATAAGGATATATATTTTAATAATAAACAATTTGGGGTTCGTTTGGCATGTTATAGTAAGTTTATTAACCATATAGTGAAAGAAAACAAAAAGACATGGTAAAAGTTAAATTATTTAACTTAGAGTTAAATCTAATTGATAAGGTTAAAATAATACCCTAAACTTGTCTAAATCCTATTGGTTGATAGGATTTAGACCCTTCCCCACTTTATCTTAGAAATAAGACCCTTTGTAACCATTATAAACCGATTTTGACTTTAATATAAAATAATATTTTGAGATATTCCTAAGGTGCCCCTCTCCTCCCTTATAAAAGGGCACCTCCTCCCCCTCCTCCTCACACCAAATTGAGCACTCAAGCTCGGCCAACCCCTGCCATTTTCTCCTCTCCACTTCCCTAGAATAGTCCTAGAGGTCCTTTTCTTCTCCAAATACCACTCTTAGTTCCTTAAGTGGAGGATTCAAAGAGGCGTTCCAAAGAAGAGGTAATATCCATTACCGATCTTTTCAATTTCTTTCTTCTTCAACTTCTTCTTCTTTAGTTGTTTCATGATGAAGTAATAACATCAGTATTACTTACATACTGATATGTTATTATAAATATGAAACAACCCTAATTCACCTTCTATCCATCCTACGGAAAAATGAAATCACCGCGCGTGTGTACGTACGGAATACCGTCTCCACGCCGTGGTGTAATCTATTTTTCCACCATCACTTTACAAGGATGGGTATAATGGTGTAATGAGTAACTATTTATGATTATTATAAAGTAATATTGATACTGAAATAATATATATATACTCCAATACATTTCCACGATCATAGGAACGATATCATCACTCGTGCGTACGTACGGAATACCGTCTCCACGATGTGATGCGACTCGTTCTACATGATCATCATTACATAGTAATTATATAAATGAATTGAATGAATAAATATGATATATGTTACACTAATACCATTCTGGATATAAGGTATCTATAAACTTGAAATAAGAATAAGAATTTATTCGGCAAAACACGCGTAAGAACAAAAGGCAATAAAGACCCGAGTAACAAGTAACAATGAAATATTACTAACAAGAAGCTAAGAATATGACCATATATGATATCATATCAATATGTATGATTCTGGAATAAGTCAATAACATTATTTAAACCATTATACAGGATCTTCGGACACATACAAGGCAAATTGGACCTAAGGTAAGGGAAATATCACAATCTCATTTTTATCCGAGATTGTTTATTCGTAAGTATTTACTGGGGTGTATTTTATCATCCACATCCATGTTTCATCAATATGTAATATTATTTCCATCCACCTACAATTGTTTAAATCCATTTTTACCCTTCGGTGAGTTTTTAGTAATATGTATGAAAGGAATCTTTTGTCATTTTTCGTACGAGGTACTTTTTGACTTTTCCGACAAAAGTACGAAGAATGTTTTTTTTAACTTATACGGCATGAATGGATTTTTAAAACATTATTTCCAAGAAGCTTCCTTTACAAGTTTTCAAGTTTATTTTTAATCAACTTCTTTTATTTTAAAGTTGTATGACATGTTATGAAAGGAAAAATGTTTTTGAAGAAGAAAGGATATTTTCCTCAAGAATGGAGTTCAAGTGTTTTATCAAAATTATTTTCCATCTAAGATAATAAAGGGTTCTGTTTTTATCCCTATTATTAAATTGATTTGATCATGTTGTGATGGAATTGTTTTTATGAATTCCTTTATCTTATATGAATTGTTTTATGATGTCATGTTGTTTAAGAATCCCATTTTTATTACATGGGTTATGTGATGATGTAAGATTTATGATTATGTGGCACACATAAGAAAGGATTCATTATAAGATGGGTGGGACCTATATCTCCCTCCAATGCATTGGGTAAAGATTTTATATCTCATGAGATAGACATGGCTGGAACGGAAGGTTATTTCGGTTCAGTGATACAGGACTGAAACGAGGAGTGAACTCGGTTCAGAAAGGGACTTTGTCCACTAAGATAGTCTTGGCAATGAGTCATGACTAATAAGAAATGATTTTCCATGATTATGTGTGCATGCCACAAAGTTTCAAGTTTTATGTTATGATTATGGGGATCTCATTTTCACTTCTATGATTTATTCCATGTTAAGATATTATGATCTCTTTTGCAGGTTTTGATTTTCAAAAAGATATGATATGATTTTTATTTCCTTTATTTGCCCTTGCTGAGCATTTGAGCTCACCCTTTTATGTTTTCTTTTCCCCAGGTCAGGAAGATGGATATTAAGTAGAATATGCTAAAAGGGACCCTAGATATGATGAAATAAATGGGAGACACTGTAGAAGATTTATGAACCAGTTGTTTATGTTTCCCAGTTTCTAAAGACACTATACCTATACGGTCCTTTGTGGTTTTGTCATATGTTGTAATAAGTGTGCTTCAATTTTGAAGTATTAACAATGTATGTAAAGTATGGGTCGTTATAGTTGGTATCAAAGGAAAGGTATAGTCAACCTTTGGAAACTAGGATGTGAAAGCCTTAGTAAGAACCCTAAGGATAAGTCTAATCATAGAACACAATCTTAGTGTTTTAGAAATGTCCTTGAATAACCTAGGATAAGACCTTAAGCATGAAAATTTTATTCTTGAATTATGTGGTTTTCCTATTATAATTAGTGTTGCTCACACTATTCTTCTTGGTTTTAGTCAATGGCTGGAACCCGAAGGAACCGTGTTAATGCGGAATGCGATGGGCAATGCAATGATTGTCCCCCTGAGCAACCAAACGATATGGGAGATGGAATGCAAAATCTTGTAGCCATGCTCACACAACTTTCCCAAGCTATGAATCATGCAGGACTTCCAAACGAGCAAAGGAAGGAGCAACATTCTGTTGAATCCTTCATGAGGCAGCGTCCACCTTCTTTCAGTGGGTCTACTGATCCATTAGTTGCTGAACAATGGATTAGTACAACTGAAAAGATATTTTCAGTTCTTCAATGTTCTGAACATGATAAAGTCATCCTAGTAGTGTATCGTTTGGAAGGAGATGCTGATCAATGGTGGAATCTTATTAAGAATACGAGGCAAAGGGATGAAATTGAGTCTATGGAATGGGACGAGTTCAAGAACTTATTTTTCAATAAGTACTTCCCTCGTATTCTCCGAACAAAGATGGAGAAAGAGTTCCTTGAACTGAAGCAAAGGGATGATGAATCTGTTAGTACCTATGAAGCAAATTTTACAAGACTTGCAAGGTACGCTTCTGGTATTATTATCCAACCTGAGAGTAAGATCGATCGATTCTTTAGTGGCTTAAAACCAAGTCTTCGAAGGGCGTTAGCCATAAGGGACTTCAATAGCTACGAGGAAATCGTTCGATGTGCTCTCAAAGTCGAGATGGAGATTGGAGTAACCCATCAGTCACATGGGTTTGATAAGAAGAGGAAGATGGAATTCAAAGGAAACTCTAAAGAGCACATTGAAAAGAAGATGAACTTTCCCTTATGCTCAAAGTGTGGAAAGAAACATGGAGGGAGTTGTCTTAAAGGGACAAGTAAATGTTTTAAATGTGGAAAGGAAGGTCATCGGGTATTTGAATGCCGTGATAATGGGAAGAAGATGTCTAATGACGCAAACAAAGGAAGGGATACACAGAATGAACCTACTACACTTCAATGTTTCAAGTGCAAGGAGATGGGGCATTATGCCAATCAATGCCCAAATCCAAGGGTTGATGATGATGGTCGACGTCAACAAAATCTTAAGGCTAAAGACAAAGGAAAGTCACATGCAATTTCTATCAGCGATGTGGAGTACGATAACGAAGTGGTGAAAGGTACACTTACCATCCACTCTAAAGTAGCAAATGTTTTATTTGATTCTGGATCCACCCACTCTTTTATTTCTGAAGAATTTTCTAAGGGTATCACCGTATTACCTCAACAATTAGATGTTGAGTTAGCTGTGACAACACCTAATGGCACATCAATTGCATCAAAAGTTTATAATTCTTCTCCGATCGAAGTTTGTGGGAAAGTGCTTCCTGCAAATCTTGTGATCCTTCCTTTAGTGGAATTTGATGTGATTCTTGGAATGGATTGGCTTTCTCTACATGGAGCTCATATCAATTGCCAAAGAAGGGAAGTCACATTTCATATTCCAGATCAATCTACGATCGTCTATCAATGCAAGGATGAACATAACCTTCCAGTGGAAATTCCTTCCATCTTATGGGTCATGATTCCACTAAATGAAGGTTATTTATCTCAAATGGTTGGAGAGAAACTTACGATTAAGAATATGCCCATTGTACGAGAGTTTGATGATGTCTTTCCGGAGGAATTACCAGGTCTTCCACCAAATCGTGAAGTTGAGTTTTCAATAGAACTCGTACCGGGTGCTTTGACTATTTCAAAGACACCTTATAGAATTGCCCCAATTGAGTTGCAGGAATTGAAGAAGCAACTCCAAGAGAATCTTGATAAGGGATTCATACGCCCTAGTGCGTCACCTTGGGGAGCACCTGTTCTATTTGTTAAGAAGAAAGATGGATCAATGAGACTCTGCATTGATTATCGAGAACTTAACAAGATCACTATCAAGAACAAATATCCTCTCCCACGCATTGATGACTTGTTTGACCAACTACGCGGAGCTCAATACTTTTCCAAGATTGATCTTCGTTTAGGGTATCATCAATTAAGGGTCAAAAGGGAGGATATACCAAAGACGGATTTCCGTACAAGGTATGGACACTATGAATTTATAGTGATTCCATTTGGTCTTACTAATGCCCGTGCTATCTTCATGGATCTAATGAATAGAGTCTTTAGAGACTATCTTGATCAATTTGTGGTAGTCTTTATAGACGATATTCTTGTCTATTCAAAGAGCAAGGAAGAACATGAAGATCACTTGAGAATTATATTGAAGACCCTGAGAAAGGAGAAGCTTTATGCCAAATTTACCAAGTGTGAATTTTGGCTTCAAAAAGTTGCATTTTTGGGTCACATAATCTCAAAAGAGGGGATATCTGTGGATCCAGAAAAAACAGAGGTTATCGAAAGATGGTCGAGACCAACAACAGTAACTGAGATCCGAAGTTTTCTTGGTTTGGCTGGATATTATCGACGTTTTGTAAAAGATTTTTCACGATTATCTAATCCAATCACCAAGTTGACTCGGAAAGGAGTTAAGTTTGTCTGGACAGAGGAATGTGAAGAGAATTTCAAGGAGTTGAAAAGAAGGTTATCCAGTGCACCTGTGCTCACACTGCCTTGTAGTGGAGAAAGGTTTGTGATCTACAGTGATGCATCCAAGAAGGGATTGGGGTGTGTTCTTATGCAAAATGATATGGTGATAGCTTATGCCTCACGACAGTTGAAAATCCATGAGCAAAATTACCCAACACATGATTTGGAGTTGGCTGCGGTAATCTTTGCATTAAAGATTTGGAGGCATTACCTTTATGGTGAAAGGTGTGATATTTATACTGATCATAAAAGTTTAAAGTATATTTTCACACAAAAGGAGTTGAATATGCGTCAAAGAAGATGGTTTGAGCTGATTAAGGATTATGACTGCTCAATCCATTACCACCCTGGGAAAGCAAACAAGGTGGCAGATGCATTAAGTCGACAAGACCATGCTAGTTTATCCATGATGAGGATCACAAAAGATCCAATATTTATGGATTTACAAAGGATGGATCTTGGAATTATAATGGAAGGGGAAAAATCTTATCTTTCTCAAATGAATGTTCAACCATCTATACATGTGAAGATTAAAGAGGCACAGAAAGAAGATGTCGAGTTACAAAAGAAGGTGAGAAATGTTCCTGAATTCAACCTTGATTGTGATGGGATAATAAAGTTCAGGAATCGGGTTTGTGTTCCTTCCATCCCCGAATTAAAGAAGGAGATGCTGGATGAGGCTCATAGTTCTTCATTCTCTATTCATCCTGGAAGCACGGAGATGTATAGGGACCTGAAAGAGTACTTCTGGTGGGATGGCATGAAAAGAGATGTTGCTGAATATGTCTCTCGATGCTTGGTTTGTCAACAAGTTAAAGCTGAGAGACAGAAGTCTAAGGGGATGTTACAACCATTACCCATACCCGAATGGAAATGGGAAAACATCACTATGGACTTTGTCACAGGACTTCCTAAAACATCCAAAGGCAATAATGCTATCTGGGTCATAGTTGATCGTCTTATAAAGTCTGCACACTTCATTCCTATTAGAGAGGATTTCTCTCTAGATCAGCTTGCCAGGATATATGTAAAGGAAGTGGTAAGATTGCATAGAGTACCACTTTCTATTATATCTGATCGGGATCCGAGATTTACCTCGAAGTTCTGGCGAAGTCTTCAGCATACTCTGGATACAGAGTTGAGTTTCAGCACTGCTTATCATCCCCAGACAGACGGTCAGTCTGAGAGAACAATTCAAACCCTAGAAGATATGTTGAGAGCTTGCTCTATGGATTTCAAAGGAGGTTGGGATCAACACCTACCTTTGGTGGAATTTTCTTATAATAATAGCTTTCACTCCAGTATTCAGATGGCTCCTTATGAAGCTCTCTATGGAAAGAAATGCAGGACTCCAACTTGCTGGGATGAAGTTGGGGAAAGAAAGCTATTAGGACCTGATCTCGTTGATGAAATGGCAGAAAAGGTCAGATCTATTCAACAACACATAAGAGCAGCTCAGAGTCGACAGAAAAGTTATGCCGACAACCGAAGAAAAGACCTAGAGTTTGAAGTGGGTGATAAAGTGTTCTTACGAATATCTCCCTGGAAGAGGGTTATGAGATTTGGAAAGAAGGGGAAGTTGAGCCCTAGATATATCGGTCCTTTCGAAATACTGGATCGTGTTGGGAAGGTAGCTTACCGATTGGCGCTTCCACCGAATCTCTCTCAAGTTCACGATGTGTTCCATGTATCTCTCCTGAGAAAGTACATACCTGATGCTTCACATGTACTCAGCTCAGAAGTTGTACCGCTGGAGCAAGATCTTTCTTATGAAGAACAGCCGATAGAGATTCTGGATCGTAGCGAAAAATTTCTACGAAACAAGACCACTCGATTGGTGAAAGTTTTATGGAGGAACCACCAACTTGAAGAAGCTACTTGGGAGCTTGAGGATATGATGAGGGAGAAGTATCCTCATCTGTTTGTTACAAAGTGACGAATTTCGAGGGCGAAATTCTTTTTAAGGGGGGTAGAATGTAACACCCGAGACTTTTATGTTATATAAATCATCAAAGGAATCTTTTTCTACACAACACTTGCTTGGCTTGCTTTACACGCAATCGCGACCTTCCTCGATAGCTTTCGTCGTACGCAATACCGAGTTTCACTAAATAACAATATGCTATTAAAACTAGCCGTTATGAATAGTAATAACCACTTTTTGAAATTTTATAAATTTTATTTTTCAAAATGGACTTCATTTTTTGGATTCAGAATATCAAATTTAGCCTAAGGTGAAATTTTGGTACTTTTTGGATAACTTTAATATTTTGATGAATAGTGAAAATTACTAAATTTTAAGTAAAAACAACTTTTTTAATCAAAACATTTAATAGTGATAAATTATGAATTTGAGTGGTTTTAAAGTATATTTAGAATATATTTTTACCACTTAATATAATGTTGGTCATTGGACACAATGTTACAATTAAACCGAACATAAACAAGTGTCAATCTTTTGATAGTTATTATCTCTTAAAAACACGCTTTTTGTTTTGACAGCGGGAATTAATTTTAAATTTATTTCTTCCACTTCTGTGTTTTGAATTTAGAAAAATGGATTCCATATTTGGAATCAGGATGTTCAAATTGTGTAAATAGGTAACTTTTATTTTTAGACATTTTGAATAATTACTGCGGTAAATATTTTATTTACCATGGTTAAGGGTAAATCCGGTAAATAAGGGTTAAAAAATAATATTATAATAATATTAAATTACCCTAAAACGTGTCTTAAACCTATTGGTTGATACATGGTCGACCATGGGCATCTTTGGGTCGATTTTGGGACCCCATTGATCCACTTGTAAGTGATAATGACACTTTATTTTAATTAAGTTAAAATGAATACAAAAATGACACAAGCATATATCTTTTAGTAAAACAATTGTTACATAGGGTTATATATGTTGGATTTTAGATTATAAATATTAATTAGAAAGATAAAAAGATTTCCTACATAATGGTATTTTATTTGTAATTTTTAGACTTTAAATAATTTAATTTATTTATGACACAATGATGATGCAGTAATTATCTTATTAATGAAATATTGACATAATTGATGTTATAAACACCAAAATAAATGTAATTTAAGACTTTTTATGAATTCCACTAATTTTCTAGGTTACTATGATATATTAGTGTTGATTTAATCAACTTGGTTCGAACATATAATTCTGTTATGACTTTCACAAAAATCATATATCAAATAGTGTCAAAATTGACACAAAATAGTTTTTAAATCAAATATTATATTATTAATTGTTATTGTATTCCTAAAAATCTAAGGTTCGGCCAAATGACTTAGATAAGGATATATATTTTAATAATAAACAATTTGGGGTTCGTTTGGCATGTTATAGTAAGTGTATTAACCATATAGTGAAAGAAAACAAAAAGACATGGTAAAAGTTAAATTATTTAACTTAGAGTTAAATCTAATTGATAAGGTTAAAATAATACCCTAAACTTGTCTAAATCCTATTGGTTGATAGGATTTAGACCCTTCCCCACTTTATCTTCGAAATAAGACCCTTTGGAACCATTATAAACCGATTTTGACTTTAATATAAAATAATATTTTGAGATATTCCTAAGGTGCCCCTCTCCTCCCTTATAAAAGGGCACCTCCTCCCCCTCCTCCTCACACCAAATTGAGCACTCAAGCTCGGCCAACCCCTGCCATTTTCTCCTCTCCACTTCCCTAGAATAGTCCTAGAGGTCCTGTTCTTCTCCAAAGACCACTCTTAGTTCCTTAAGTGGAGGATTCAAAGAGGCGTTCCAAAGAAGAGGTAATATCCATTACCGATCTTTTCAATTTCTTTCTTCTTCAACTTCTTCTTCTTTAGTTGTTTCATGATGAAGTAATAACATCAGTATTACTTACATACTGATATGTTATTATAAATATGAAACAACCCTAATTCACCTTCTATCCATCCTACGGAAAAATGAAATCACCGCGCGTGCGTACGTACGGAATACCGTCTCCATGCCGTGGTGTAATCTATTTTTCCACCATCACTTTACAAGGATGGGTATAATGGTGTAATGAGTAACTATTTATGATTATTATAAAGTAATACTGATACATAAATAATATATATATACTCCAATACATTTCCACGATCATAGGAACGATATCATCACTCGTGCGTACGTACGGAATACCGTCTCCACGATGTGATGCGACTCGTTCTACATGATCATCATTACATAGTAATTATATAAATGAATTGAATGAATAAATATGATATATGTTACACTAATACCATTCTGGATATAAGGTATCTATAACCTTGAAATAAGAATAAGAATTTATTCGGCAAAACACGCGTAAGAACAAAAGGCAATAAAGACCCGAGTAACAAGTAACAATGAAATATTACTAACAAGAAGCTAAGAATATGACCATATATGATATCATATAAATATGTATGATTCTGGAATAAGTCAATAACATTATTTAAACCATTATACAGGAGCTTCGGACACATACAAGGCAAATTGGACCTAAGGTAAGGGAAATATCACAATCTCATTTTTATCCGAGATTGTTTATTCGTAAGTATTTACTGGGGTGTATTTTATCATCCACATCCATGTTTCATCAATATGTAATATTATTTCCATCCACCTACAATTGTTTAAATCCATTTTTACCCTTCGGTGAGTTTTTAGTAATATGTATGAAAGGAATCTTTTGTCGTTTTTCGTACGAGGTACTTTTTGACTTTTCCGACAAAAGTACGAAGAATGTTTTTTTTTAACTTATACGGCATGAATGGATTTTTAAAACATTATTTCCAAGAAGCTTCCTTTACAAGTTTTCAAGTTTATTTTTAATCAACTTCTTTTATTTTAAAGTTGTATGACATGTTATGAAAGGAAAAATGTTTTTGAAGAAGAAAGGATATTTTCCTCAAGAATGGAGTTCAAGTGTTTTATCAAAATTATTTTCCATCTAAGATAATAAAGGGTTCTGTTTTTATCCCTATTATTAAATTGATTTGATCATGTTGTGATGGAATTATTTTTATGAATTCCTTTATCTTATATGAATTTTTTTATGATGTCATGTTGTTTAAGAATCCCATTTTTATTACATGGGTTATGTGATGATGTAAGATTTATGATTATGTGGCACACATAAGAAAGGATTCATTATAAGATGGGTGGGACCTATATCTCCCTCCAATGCATTGGGTAAAGATTTTATATCTCATGAGATAGACATGGCTGGAACGGAAGGTTATTTCGGTTCAGTGATACAGGAATGAAACGAGGAGTGAACTCGGTTCAGAAAGGGACTTTGTCCACTAAGATAGTCTTGGCAATGAGTCATGACTAACAAGAAATGATTTTCCATGATTTTGTGTGCATGCCACAAAGTTTCAAGTTTTATGTTATGATTATGGGGATCTCATTTTCACTTCTATGATTTATTCCATGTTAAGATATTATGATCTCTTTTGCAGGTTTTGATTTTCAAAAAGATATGATATGATTTTTATTTCCTTTTTTTGCCCTTGCTGAGCATTTGAGCTCACCCTTTTATGTTTTCTTTTCCCCAGGTCAGGAAGATGGATATTAAGTAGAATATGCTAAAAGGGACCCTAGATATGATGAAATAAATGGGAGACACTGTAGAAGATTTATGAACCAGTTGTTTATGTTTCCCAGTTTCTAAAGACACTATACCTATACGGTCCTTTGTGGTTTTGTCATATGTTGTAATAAGTGTGCTTCAATTTTGAAGTATTAACAATGTATGTAAAGTATGGGACGTTATAAAGAGTTGCTTGAAATACGTCATCATATGAGCAGATATGCCCCCGGTGGTAGTGCATCGGCTAGTGGTGAGCAGTTAAATCACAAAAAAATCAAAATCATTTAGTTTTCACACTTTTATTGGTTTTAAGTTTATTTATAAATATGCAACAATATTTAATTTTCAATATAATGTTCTTATAGGTGGCAGCAGGTAGTGGAGATGAAGGTGGAGAGGGTGACGATGCAGCATCAGATGATGAGTAGTAGTGTTGTTGATGTGTTGAACAAGTTTGAGAACGGTTGGTTTGTATATGTAACATGTATATGGCACATAGTTGCCACCAAAAATTTCCATGTCCTAACATTTTTTTGATTTCTCATGTTTACTTCTATGCATTTTATTTATTTATGATGTTTCATTTTATGTCTTGATTTCTCGAGTGTGGTATACATCATTCCATTTAGGCCTGTGTTTGAATTGGTACCACATCCAATGAGAATACCATATATGTAACCCATATTCATACCATTTCTACTATATAGCAGCATTTGGGTAGCCCCATTGTGTAAGCTCGATTCATACCATAACTGATTCATAGAAGTACCTAGGCAGTCCAACTGTGTAAGTCCCATTCATATCATTGTTGCTCCATAGAAGTACCTGGGTATCCTAGCTGTGTAAGCCCAATTCATACCATCACTATCAAGGCCCAATGAGCCACAACACATTACACAGGCATGAAGAAATTCCCACCTGACAGGCTAATCTTAGACTATACAACCAACATACCAATTATGCTGATAAAGAACTCACGCTCTTACTGACATGGAAAGAGTGTATCTTGGAAGCCTCCCACAATACCTAACTTTAACCGTTATCAGTATAACATGAATCTAAGCATGTATACACTCTATTATAACACCTAATATGCATCATTACAATAACATCCAAATAATCATAGTTTAACTTAACTTATCCCCCAAATAACCATGTCAATTATTCATGTTAGACTTAACAAAACACAAGCACTACCCATGATTTTACATTCACAATACCAAATACAATGATATTACTAACTGAATACCAAACCACAATCCACCTATATACCATCACTATAGAAAAAAGTGTCTAAACTTACTTTCATTTTTTTAATGAACTCATAGACCTAGGATAAGTCCTCTCTTGGATTACATACATAGAAGAAAACCCTCATCAGGTGGAAATGAGAATCACTATTTCACTTGATTAGAACACTCCAATCACCAATATCCCAAGATACATCTCAATATTACTAGTCTCTCTCAACCCTAGTTCACATGTCACATCCTATATAGGATACAACTCATGGAGAAGCATCTATGAACCCATCTCAAATATCACGAGGAAAATCATAGGCCAATATACCCACTCGAGGGTTCTCATGCATATCACAAATCCCATACCCAATCCAACTATGAAATCTAGGTTACTAATCCTAACTAGAAATCGACACACCATACTTCCCCTGAAGGATAAAGATCACATACATGCACATATATATTAATGACATTATCTTATGATAATAACTATTGTGAAAAATAAATATCATTTGGTTTGGTTAAGTATAATTCCACCAATAAGGTATTTAGGAAAACATTAGATAAGTTGTTGAAATTTTAAAAAACTCAAACCTATTTTCTTTAACGAAGTCAATAACAACTATATCATGATGCATCCCATCCAACCTGCAACATGATGACCATCTTGGGATGTATACATGAAACTCTTATCTCATATCCAATGACATAACTCAAATCCTCAATAGGAATCATGTATAACCTACAAGATCATAAACCATACTCTCTCAAGCACCATGCACGGTTAGCGTGTTGTCCAACCTAAAACACACGCCAATTCACAAGTTACCCATTTTCTATAGTAGGCATTAACAACCAACCCAAAACACACAACAAACCATACCATAACATACATTCTATAACTACTCAAACATCCATCTTTGGAACAAATTCTATACCCATATAAACATAATTTGTTCTATCCCATAACACAAATCCATTGTTAAAAAAACTCAACCCATATCACAATCCACCCATGAATGTTATATCGGCCAACTTAGAGCATAACCAATTACATATCATTACACATCACCATGGTTAGCATGATCACATAAATTGTATCAAAATTCATAACCATTTATTATATAGAGTATTAGTATCCATATAATATAAATCAACCCTTCTTAAAACACATAATAAATTAAAGAAGCTAAAAACACATATACATCTTGGGGGTCACATGGATTGGTTACTCACCAAATTGTGATACATACCTTTCCTTAGGTTGGACTCCATAACATGCAAAATTTGCTCATATCCTATTTTTCAATGAATACTACCATTTATTTGTTTGTATGGTGTCTCCTGTTCAATATTCTGGTTTGATTTGTTTTTCAGGGCAGTGGTGTGGTAGGAGCAGAATTATTTTTTTTCCAGGTCAACATTTCGCGGCGGTTTTAACCGCCGCTAATGCCTTACTGGTCAGAATTTAGCGGCGGTTATAACCGCCACTAATGCCTTATTGGTTAGTATTTAGCGGCGGTTATAACTGCCGCTAAATGTATTATGTTTAAATTTAGCGGCGGTTTTCACCGCCGCGACATAGGCGCATCAAAGGCCAGAATATAGCGGCGGTTAAAACCGCCGCGAAAAGAAAAGTATCATCTACGCATAAAACCGCCGCTAAATGGTCAAAAATCGTCGTGAAAAGAGGCATCTATGATGCTTTTCTTAAACCGCTGTGAAATAGTAAAAACTGCCGCTAATAGATTGCCGATGCCCAATTTCGCGGCGGTTTTTGTAAACCGCCGCCAAACCCTATAGCGGCGGTTTAAACCGCCGCCAAATGAAAAAAAAAACCGCTGCTAGGGGCCGGTTTTGTTGTAGTGTTTCTGTAAGCCAATGTTTTCCACACCAGACAGGTATTCGGTAAAAAATCCAACGGCTTCCTCAACAATATATTGCTCCGCAATACAACCCTCTAGTTGACTTTGATTTTTGTCATACCCTTTCAAAATCTTCATATACCATTCAATGGGTTACATCTATCTATAATGTACAGGACCACATAGTCGAATCTCTCTCACCAAATGAATCATCAAATGAACCATCATATCAAAACAATTCGGCGGGAAGAACATTTCCAATTCACATAATATGACAACAATTTCTCTTTCCATAGTTGGAGATTTCTTCAGGTCTATAACTTTGCTGCATATAGCTTTGAAGAATAAATATAGCTTCGTTAATGTATGGTGGACATTCTTTGAAAAAATGCAACGTAAAGCTATAGGAATTAGATCTTGCATCAAAACATGGCAGTCATGTGATTTAAGACCCTTTAATTTTAAATCTCTCATTGACACGATGTTCTTGATATTTGATGAATACCCCTCTGGAACCATTACATCATTAAAGAAGTTGCAAAACTGATATCTCTCCTACCTGGAAAGAGTATAAGCAGCAGAAGGAAGAAATGTTCGTTTTTCACCCTTCACTAGTGCCAACTCTTCTCGTATTCCCATCTCAACCGTGTCCAATCTAGCCTTAATTCCATCCTTCATTTTGCCGGGTGCATTTAGAAACGTGTTGATGACACTATCACATGCATTTTTTCAATATGCATAACATCAAGAAAATGTATGACATACAGACAATTCCAGTATGGTAATTAAAAAAAACTGATCTCTTTTTCCAACCAGTTTTCGTAAGGTTTTTCAAAAACAGTTTACCAAAATTAGTGTTCAAATCTTTTACCTTCTCAAACAATTGATCACCTATTAGTGGAGATGGTGTTGTACGTTCTTCTTAAATTCTGTCGAATGATGACGTCCAAGATCGGTACATATGTCATCGGGGTAGAAATCTGTGATGTCCTAAAAACATGGTTTTCGATGAATGTTTCAACCTAATTGACTGTGTACCTTGTTTGCAAACGAGACACCCTTGAGTTCCTTTAATTCTATATCCTGACAAATTTCCATAAGCAGAAAAGTAATTTATCATCCCGTACAACATGGATTTCAAAGTGAAATATTCTTTTTTTTAAGCATCATACAACGTAACACCTGAATCCCACAATATTTTCAAATCCTCGATCAATGGAGCCAAATAAACATCAATATCATTACCCGGTTTTTTTTGGTCCTGATATAAGCATAGATAACATGATGTATTTTCGTTTCATGCATAACCACGGTGGTAAGTTATAATTTACCAACATAACCGGACATGTACTGTGACTGCTACTTTGAAAACCAAAAGGATTCACCCCATCTGTAGATAACGCCAGATGAAGGTTTCTCGGCTCGTTTCCAAATTCAGGATACTCGTGATCAATTCTCTTCCACTGAGGAGATTCTTCTGGGTGACGTAGTTTCCCATCTTTAATTCTTGTATCTGCATGCCATGTCAATTTTCATGCAGTCTTCTCACTTCCATATAGGCGCCTAAACCTTGGAATTATTGGAAAGTACCATACAACTTTCGTAGGAATAGAACCATCTTTCTTGTATCGAGAAGCACCACACTTTGGGCATTCTTTAAGTGATTTGTGGTCCTTACGAAACAATATACAGTCATTCGGGCAGGTGTGTATTATTTCAGAGATCATACCCATCGATCGTAGCATTCTTTTGGCATATTATGTTCATCTTGGGAGTTTATTATCTTCTGGGAGCATGCCATTCAGGAGAGAAAGTAGTTCCATAAAACTGGCATCACTCCACTCGTTGCCTGCTTTCAAATTATACAGCTTCAGTACAACTGACAATGATGTATATTTAGTGCAACTAGTATACAATGGAATTTTTGCACAACTCTTTAACTTCTCAAACAATTTTGGGCAATCACGAATTTCATCTTCAACTGTACTTTTCATTTCCTCAATATGATCTTCATCATCATTCACATCTATAATCACACCCTCTATACGGTCGTCTTCACTGTTCACGCTTGTAATCATATCAGATCTTCCATAAAATGTCGTGTTATCCGAGCCACTGCCTATATTCATTTTTTCCCCGTGTTTATTTCAACATGTATAGATTCGATATATTCCATGATAGATCAGGTGTTCTTCCAACTCCTCTGGACCAATTTTTCTTGAATAACAACAGCGTAAACACGAACAAAGGATTTGAGAAGGGTCACATGCATGATCTCCTGCAAACTTGATAAACTCTTTCACACCATCTTCATACTCTTTTGTCAACTGATTGGAATTCATCCATTCTTTATTCATATTCATCATCTTTATGGGTTCGATCTCGAACTTGCCTAATATTATGATTTAATTAATCAAGTAGCATTGTTTGGGTTTTATAAAAAAAATCATGGTACAAATGCCTCTACAATGAAATAGAGGAACCTACCCCAAAACATGTGAAAGTAATTGAACTCTATCTAGATACGGGGGATTGTGCCCTATCTTTTGTATATCTCCATGGAGTACCTAAAACCTATACATGGAGGACTCTTCACCAAAACATGGGGGAGTACCATACTCCATATTTTCTCCAAACATATCACTTGTCACTTGTCAACTCTCAAGCAGAGTGAAGATAATTAAAATATCCAAACCACATCGTGTGCAATTTGTAATGAATGAGGGAATCATAATATTGTGATCTACATGAGAAAATATTTATAATGGGCTACTCATACATGAAATATTATCATCTAAGAGAAAAATAAATAATAATGATGAAATTAACATAGCACACAATTTGTTCAATGGATACACAATGTGTAGGGTTCTCAGTCAAGGTTGGTTGTATACTACCATTTCTAAACTCATGTGAAATCCATATACATGGTGTGTCCAATAGGGTGAACATCGTCTATGGATAAGATACCTGATTTAATCTGACATATATCAAATTAATTCCAAGTTAGTCTTACAAAGACTGCATGATGCCTTTAAAAATACATGACATATAGAACAACTTGAGCTAAAGGCGTGTACTTAAGATACAAAATGAGTCACTTCACTAGTTATGCATCACATTTTTGTGGAATACACGGTGTGTAGTCCTTACATGACCACTAGGGGTGTATAGTCTATACACATCAAGTTTCTATGGTATCTATACATGGTGTGAGTGAAGTAAAACACATATCATATGGTTCTACCATTATTTCATGGAATTTACATGGTTTCATGCTGAAGTACATGTCTTGGAGATACATTGTGTGTGACCTACGTTCACATGACATGTAACATTTAAAATAAAACTTATTCCAAGTTTAAGTCAGAAGATGAGTCATGTGGTGTAAATTTTGGAGATAACTGTTGTCTGGCATTAAAATCTATATGAAATCCATGTATGGTGAAGCATGTTTCATTTAACTAGACTATACACCATGTATTTTAAAAATATATATAATTTGAAAAACATCATCTTCACACCATAATGTGTCTCATAGAGTCCTCTAGAAGTGGTTTTTTAGGATTTAGTGAAATTTCACTAGTAACAAAGTGGTGGTTCCATTGAAATGGGTAAAGTTTGGATTGATATTCAATGGTGGAAGAACAACAACATGGAAAATAAATGGCATATCAATCATTCCAACAACCGCAACACCATACAAAAACACAATCGTTCTCACAATCGTAACACCATACAAACCAAACAATCACAATTTTAGATTTTACAAAGCATCCCTTATTCAATTTTTTTTGTTAATTAAGGGGTTATCAAAGAAGTTTTATCATCCTGGGGAATTCATTCATAAGTCAAGTATACGCAAATTACCAATTTTTATATTCAAATGTTCAACAAGAACCAACCAACATGCAATTCATTTAGTGCGCAAACAGGGACCACCAACGGCCACGATTTTCAGCAGGGCGTTTAGCCCGTACATTTCACATTATAACCATCAATATCAAACAGTAATAACATGCGAACAAGAGGAAACCAATGAGTAACAGGAGAAAACTCACCAAGAAGGTGTCGTTAAGCACACGGTAGAGGTGCGTTCGTGGCAGATGAGAAGCGTACAACAGAGGATATTTCCAACTGAAAAGAAAACATAAAATAGGGGAAACTCATGAGAATAAAATAATCTAAAACTGAGTACACCATTTAGCACATCCCACAAACCCCAAGAACCCAATAAAACCGAAATCAACCCACACCATGGTTAAACACACCTTATGATAACAAGAAATTATAGAACCCACCTTCGATAGAATGAGTTCAACAAACTTTTTAAAATATAAACGATGAACATAAAATGGGTAAGCCCTGACCAATAGGTCCTCCTTACTAGGTATAATCCCCAATTTTATTCTAGATAGAATATCCCAAATAAGTAAGCCCTGATCAATCCTCTGTTATCACACCTTTCATGACACATACATCCTAATTGCATGACTTTAAACTTCATGGTACAATCTTTTCAACACAACACGTGGTATCTAGTGAGTAGGATCATATCCCTATTCAAACTCAATGAGCCTACCCATACATCTTGACAAAAAAATTAGGGGGAACACACATATTTCCAATGGGACACCCCTGGTACTCTTTTCAAATCTTAACATCACACCATTCCAAAACTCACCACACAATCACCAGTTACCCAACATTATTCCAAAACCAAAGGAATATACCCATGATTCATTACCCTAAACCCATCCATCTAGGTTCAATAGTGATGGTCACATTAAAACCATGCTATAAATCAATAGGGTTAGGAATCCAAATGATCATGTCCCTCAACCCATTCATAACACCAAAACTCAAGAATAGAGAGTGCTTCCCTTATACAAATCCAAGGCATGACCATTCTTTCACTATTAACTTGATAACACCTAATATGCATCAATCCCTCATGTCAAATAATCTACCCTGGATTTATGTATCTAAGGTATTCATAACACCAAGATAACCCCACTCATTAGTCTCCCCCAACCACCAAAACTCACTAAATCGCTACCATCTTGAGTCACATGCTAACAACCACTAGGATCTCACACAAACCCCTTACATAAATTCTTACACAATCCTTAGCCCATGGGTGCCACTCTTATCCCCACCTCAAAACACACATCATCTAGTGAACCAAACCAACCACTTACTATAGGTTCTCACACACCCGCTATCTAAAACAACCTACAATACAAGGGTCTCACCACCTGGGCTCTCACTCTTGCCCCAACTACCCATACATAGGTTCAACTCACTTATAAAAAAACTATAAGTCATCATAATTCTTTAAAGATCATCATTTCACATTTATATTAACCCAAGAGAAGGAAAAATACTCCTATACTAACCAGCGGTGGCAGAGGCAGTCGCGGCGGAGGCGGCGGCGGTAGCAGAGGCAGCGGCAACGGAGGCAGTGGCGGTCACGGCGGTGGAGGCAGCGGCGGTCACGGTGGTTGCAGTGGTGGAGACAGCAGTGGTCGCAGCGGAGGAGCAAAACCCAATGGCACAGAGGCAGCGGCGGAGGAGAAAAACCCAACGGTGGTGGCGGAGGAGGAGGAGGAAGAGGAGGAGGAGGAAGACGAGGATGCGGAAGAGGAGGAGAAAGAGGAGGAGAAGTCGCGGTGGAATAGGGTCCTAGTTCAGCTTCCACGAAAGCTTTACCACGTGAGAGAGAGGAGGGCCAGTTAGGGTTATTAAATAGAAACCGTTGGAACCTTTATCAGCGCTCGTTGAAAGCACTGATAATGGTATGTTTTATCAGTGCTAAAATAAAAGCGCTGATAAATATTATAATTTTATATAAATTAAGAATAAAAACTTTTATCAGTGCTAAAATAATCACTAATAAATTTACCCTTTTATCAACGCTAAAAAAAGGCACTAATAAAGGGTATACCTTTATCAGTGCTTATTTTAGCGCTGATAAAGGTTAGATTTATCAGCACTTTTAACTAGCGCTGATAAAGGCATACCCCTTTATCAGTGCTTTCTGTTTATCACTGATAAAGGGCAGTGCTTCCCTTGCCCTGTTTTGTGGTAGTGATTGCTGATAAAGGAAGGATTTATCAGCACTTTTTTAGCACTGATAAAACCTTAGTCTCATATTTTATAAAATCAGGCACATAGTATCATCTGTTTATCACGCCCTAAAGCTCTTGCAGTATTGTACCCCTGTGACAATCCCCTCCCCCCACCTAATCTTCACGTTGTCGGACCTCCCCCCCCCCTTCGATCTTCTCATTGTCGGACCTCCGCCACTAACCCTACTCCTATCCTCCCCCTTGAACCCCTTCCACGAATCCTCCTCCCCGCAAACCCTACTTCTCCTCCTCTACGATCAACCCTAATCCCCACGAACCCTACTCCTCCATTTCTCTACGGTTGGTGGCTCCTCTCATGCACCTCCGGCAGTCGCGCCTTCCCCTCCCGCAGAAGGCTCCCTATTTCTCCTCCTCTAAGTTGAATTTATTTTCTCTTCTTCTTGATTCTCTTCTTGAACTTTCTTCTTAGGAATGATTTGGAAACAATGTTGATTCAATTTTTGTGTTTTTTTGTTATGGTTTTAATGGTTAATGGTCATACATATGACTTTTAGATTACCCTCATGTGTTAAGTCATGTTTTATTTGAGTATTCTTCTCATTTTTATGAAATATTTGTTAAATCTTTAGTTGAGGTTGGGGACATGAAATTTATCCTTCTTTATTATGTGTAAATTGTGGAATTATCATGTTATTTTGTTTCAATTGGATGGATAGTATTGATTAACCTAAATACTATAATGAATTACACTAAAGGAAATTAAAGTGAAGAGGGAGTTTTGCATGTGATTTATGAAGTTCCATAATATTTCTTATATATTTATGGATTTATTGGTGTTGTTGCTAAGTGATTTATTCTTGATGTTATGAAAGAAATTTCTTACTACTAATAATATGTTAAAATCACCTTTCATTATTTTCTAGTCATTTAAGGTAGGTAATGAATTGGTTGTATGAAAATCTGTAATTAAAGTGTTATATTTAAACTATAAATTCTACTTTAATATGAAAGAATGTTTAAGGGGGAGTTTTTAGGGTGAATTTCTTATATGTTTTCCCTTTCACACTACTATGTATGGGGTATTTATCACTATGATTATAAGGGTGATGGTTGATTGATGTGGTTGGGAGCATGTGGTGTGGTAATTAATACAGTAATGATGGATTGATTATTGTGTGGTTACGATAGCAATGATATGGCTATTTAGGTAGAAAATAAGTGGTTTTATGGATTTTAGAATGTGTTTAGTGGTATTTTATGTCATGAAAATTTAGTTGTTATTGGGTGGTGTTATAGTTTCCTTTTGGCATGGAATATGGTTAGAATAAATGAAAATAGTAATGGGTGATGGGTTGTAAATGATAAATGATGGTTTGTTAAATGATTAATGATAATGATTGAAATAATTATATTTAATAAATGGTTAAAGATAGAATAAATGTTATTAATGATTAATGAATGGATTATAGTGGGTAGTGATTTAATGATTGGTTTTACATTAAAATGGTTAACAATTGAAATGCATATGGTAATAAAAATCCAAGAAATTATAATGTTAAATGAAATGAGAAGTTGGTAATGTTGATATGGATGCTTATGTGATTTTTTGGGGATTATTTGTGGCATTATAATGGAGGTGGTTATTAGAGGGTGGTAGTAACAAGTCAATGGTTGACGGGGGTGTTTTTAGTGTTAGTTTGGTGTAAACCCTTAGGAAAGATTTATGTGTGACTATATACTTATTATATTTTCTTATTATTTCTTATGCACCACCACTTGAGTCGAGTAACCTGATTGAAATCCATATGGGTACTTTGGTTCTGAGTGTTTTTCTCAATATCTAGGTTATAGAGGGAACACATATAGAACCACTCTCTCTTCCCTTCTCCCCCTTCACACTTAGTATGAGTTGTAATGGCTCACAGTTGGTGTATATATACGACCTATAATGATTTTAGGTTTTTGTGTATATATATATTCTTGTTGGCATGATTATGTGTATTTGGTGTGGATACATAGTGGGGATTATGCATTGTAGGTGGAGAGTATGATGTTTATGTCCTTCATGTTCACGATATCATACTGTGATGAGGATGTGATGTGTGGTTGTGATGTGGATATGGTTTTTTATGTGTTTGTGACGTGTGTATGTGTGGATATATGGTTATGAGATTATATAGAAGGGGTTGAAGCATAAGAAATATTCCATTAGAGTGTGAGAATGACCAAATTAGTGGGGAAGTGGATGTGGGGTAATTTATTAATATATATTCTTTTAATATTACACTTAAGATGGAGTTTGGAATTAGACACTCATGAGGATTGAATGGGATGATAGGTAAATAATATTTGTTAAAATTCTGATATGGAATAACATGGGATACCATCTATGACACAAGCAATTATCCCCCTATGATTTAAAGTAAGTAACTTAAGATTACCAAAAATATTAGGCATGATGATATTGAATGTAGGGCAGAGACCTAGGAGTGGTAGATGTATCATTCTTGATTATTCTTATGTTTGGAATGGGGTGATTTGAGGAAACTATAATGAATCTAAAGTAATTATATTTAATGAATTCCATATTGTAGAGATTATGAGAATCCTTTCTTTACTTATAGAGCTGGCTACTAGTTTTCATCCATATGTATTTTAGGTTGGTGAGGTATAAAAGGATGGACTAGTTGACCATAGAAGGGTTGACACGATAGAGGAGGAGGATGTCATGTGAGTTTTACCATCTATGACATAAGTGATTGTCCTCGTGAACCCCTTTATGATTGGAAACTATGTTTATTTTGATAAGGGGTCTATCCTGGTTCTGTTGATTTCCAAATATTTATTAGAAATGGTTAGGATCTATTAATCTCTATTTTAATAAGGAAGTGGTTCTCTTATACTGTATTTGGAAGTCTTGTTTTGTGCATTTGAACCATAAATACTAATATTTGAGATTAAAAAAGGATGGAGATGAATAAATATTGGATTGATGTTAATCGTTTGACAATAGAATATGATAACGGAGTGAAAGAGTTCATCAAGTTTGCAAAGGATCACGCAAAGGATCCTTCTCAAATCCTTTGTCCATGTTTACGTTGTTGTTATTCTATACTACTTACTCCAGAGGAGTTGGAAAAACATTTGATATGTCACGGAATAGATCAAAGTTATAAATGTTGGAATAAACACAGAAAAAAGAAAATGTAGCTAATGGCTGGGACAAAACTGTGTTTTATGGATCATCAGATATGGATACAAATATGGATAATGAAGAAGACCATATGGAGGATTTGATTACATATGTCAATGATGATGAAGATCGTATTGAGGAAATGACAAGGACAATTAAAGATGAACTTCATGATTGCCCAAAATTGTTTGAGAAGTTAAAGAGTTATGTAAAGATGCCATTGTATGCTGGTTGCACTAAATATACAGCATTGTCAGCTATACTGAAGTTGTATAAATTGAAAGCAGACAGCGGATGGAGTAATGTCAGTTTTACAGAACTACTTTCTCTCTTGAATGACATGATCCCAGAAGATAATGAGCTCCCAAGTTGGACATATGATGTTAAACAAATGCTACACTCGATGGGTATGATTTCTAAAAGAATACATTCCTGCCCGAAAGACTGTATATTGTTTCTCAAGGAGAAAAAATCACTTACAGAATTCCCAAAGTGTGGTGCTTCTCAATACAAGAAAGATGAATCCAATCCTACGAAAGTTGTATGGTACTTTCCAATCATTCTAAGGTTTAGGCATCTATATGGAAGTGAAGAAACTGTAAGACAGTTATCGTGGCATGCAGATAAAAGAAATAAAGATGGGAAATTACATCATCTGGCCGACTCTCCTTAATGGAATAAAATTGATCATGAGTATCCTGAATTTGGAAAAGAGTCGAGAAACCTTCGTCTTGCATTATCTACAGATAGAGTGAATCCTTTTGGTTTTCAAACCAACATTCACAGTACATGGCCTGTTATGTTGGTAAATTATAGCTTTCCACCTTGGTTATGCATGAAGAGGAAATTCATCATGTTATCTATCCTTATATCAGGACCAAAACAACCAGGTAATGATATTGATGATTATCTGGCTCCTTTGATCGAGGATTTGAAGTTATTGTGGGATTCAAGTGTTATGTTTTATGATGCTTATAAAAGTGAATACTTCACATTGAGAGCGATGTTGTATGGGATAATAAATTATTTTCCTGCTTATGGAAATTTGTTAGGATATAGAATTAAAGGAACTCAAGGGTGTCACATGTGCGAAGAAGATATAGAATCAATTAGGTTGAAAAAGTCATTGAAATCTGTGTTTCTAGGACATCGTAGAATTATACCTCGTTGGCATAAGTACTGATCTTGGATGACATCATTCAATGGAAGTTCAGAACAACGCGCAGCACCGTCTCCACTAACAGGTGATCAGCTGTTTGAGAAAGTAAAAGATGTGAACACTGTTTTTGGTAAACCATTTTCAAAAAACCTTACAAAAATTGGTTGGAAAAAGAGATCAGTTTTTTTTAATTATCATACTGTAATTGTTTGTATGTCATACATTTTTTTGATGTGAAGCATGTGGAAAAAAATGTACGTGACAGTGTTATCGGAACGTTGCTAAATGCCCCTGGAAAAACAAAGGGTGGAATTAAGGTAAGGTTGGACATGGTTGACATGGGAATATGAGAAGAGTTGGCTCCCGTGAAGGGTGAAAATCGAATGTTTCTTCCTCCAGCTACTTACACTCTTTCTAGGGAGGAGAGATATCAGTTTTGAAACTTCTTAAATGATGTAAAGGTTCCATAGGGGTATTCATCAAATATCAAGAACATTGTGTCAATGAATGATTTGAATTTAAAAGGTTTGAAATCACATGATTGCCATGTTTTGATGCAAGATCTAATTCTTATATCTTTACGTTGCATTTTTTCCAAGAATGTTTGTCATACGTTAACCAAACTTTGTTTCTTTTTCAAAGCTATATGTAGAAAAGTTTTAGACCCGGCGAAATTTCCATCTATGGAAAAAGAAATTGTCATCATATTATGTGAATTAGAAATGTTATTTCCGCCAACATTCTTTGATATGATGGTTCATTTAATGATTCAATTGGTGATAGAGATTCGACTTTGTGGTCTTATGCACTATAGATGGATGTACCTCGTTGAATGTTATATGAATATTTTGAAAGGGTACGTCAAAAATCAAAGTCGTCCATAGGGTTGTATAGTGGAGAGATATATTGTTGAGGAAGCCATTGAATTTTGTACCGAATACCTATCTGATGTGGAAAGCATTGGTCTCCCGAAATCTCATCACACTGGACACATTGAGGTTGAGGGAATTTCTGGAAGAGATGTTGTGACAATCAGTATTACAAATTGGGAGTAGTCCCACCTTTATGTTTTGCATAGCAGTTGGGAGTTTTCTCCATATATTGAAACTCACAAAGAAATTATTAGGCAGTTGAATCCATCAAGGGATGAAAAATGGATATCAAATACACATAATAACCAGTTTATAGGATGGTTTCAGGACCATATTTTTAAGGATTTGGATGAAAATTTGAATTCAATTTTAGAACAAATTCGATGGCTAGCTATCGAACCAAGTGTGTATGTATTATCTCACAATGGTTATGTAATTAATGGTTATACATTCTATAAAAATGAACATGATGAAGATAGTAACATGAAAAATAGTGGAGTTACACTTGTGGCTGAAGTGGTGCATGTTTCTGGTAGTAAGGATAGAAATCCAATTTATGAAAATATGTCATACTTTGGCATTATAAAACAAATATGGGAGTTGGATTATATGACATTCCAATTGTCGATTTTTCAATGCAAATGGGTTGATAACAACAGTGGTGTTAAAATATATGAATGAGGATTTGTGAAAGTTGATTTTAGTAAAGAAGGGTACAAAGATGAACAGTTTAAAATGGCATCACAAGTGGTACACGTTTTTTATGTTCCATATCTCGTAAACCGAAAGTGGCGATTGTTCTGTTATCGTCGAAAACTACTGAAGGGTTCGATGAAAATTTAGTTGAGGATGATCTTTTCAGTGGTATGTCACAATCATTTCGCAGTGGTCCCAATGTAGATGATGTTTTTTATGTTAGAGGAGATCACAATGAAGGGATTTGTATAATCGATAGAGGTGTCAAATCCCTTCAGCCTTTGAAAAAAAGAAAGAGAGTTCAATAAACATGTTATATTTTGTTTGTAATATAGATATTATTATCTCATGTTATTATCTTATCATTACTGAATTTATGTAATATAAATTAACTTTTCAACCACTTTTACAGATAATGACTTCATCACGTTCTGGTGCTCCTAACCTTGAGGCTGAACAAGTCTCTCAAGCTACTGCTCCTGCTGTGGCTTCTCACAGTACAGAGCAACAACAAGTTTCTGAACCTGTTGTTGCTCCTAGTGTTGAGGTCCAACAAACATCAGCACATGTTGTTGCTACCATTTCATATGAACATATATATGATGTTGATATCAATGAAATGGTCGGGGATAAAGGACCAACGTCACAGAAAAAACAGGTGCGTCGTAGTTTGACGGTGTTAGCCAAAGTTCTTAAGGCGAAAAGCAAAGGCATCAAATTTTATATCGGATGGAATGCACGAGGCCAACATGTGAATCCCAACAAGGATATGTTTAGTAGTTACATTGGAGTTGTCACTCGGCAACGCGTGTCGATTGACATGGATTCATGGCACCATGTTGTGTTCGAGCTGAAGGATCTGATCTGGGAAGAAATTACGGTAACATTATGATATTATTTCTTTAATTTACTAGAAAATAAAATAATGAAACAATGTCTTACTCTTCTCAATATCTTGTAGAGTACATTTATAGTAGACGATTCACTCAATAATTATGTACTAAGGCTTGCAGGAAGGATTCATCGAGGTTTTCGCACTATTTTAACAAAATGTCACCTGAAAGATTCCAAAGGTAAAATAAACATGCACCCACCTATTTCCTACACTCACTTGATATCCCAAGAAGCATGGGACACATTTATTGGCCGCCGTGGGGATGAGAAGTTTTAGGTACATTGTGGGTGATAATACGTTGTTTGAGGATACGTGTATTCGTCACTTTGATTGTCAATATTTCATTTATGAAACAGCAACTCTGTACTGAAAATAAGGAATGTGAATCAAAAGCAACATACCTCTATCGTAAAGCAAGGATGGGGTATGCTTTATTAGAAAATAAAATGGTACGTATTTTAAATTTACAGTAATATTGTTAGGTGAAAATAAACAACATCATAATTATCTTTCTATATTTATATGTAGATTGATGAGTCTAAAACCAAAGACACTTTCATCCCACGTCATGTGCTATGGAAGGAGGCACGTGTGAATAAGTAAGGGAAGCTAGTAGATGAGAACACACAAAAAGTGTGGGAAATATGTGTAAGTATGACATGACGATAAAAATATTTGTTTTAAATTGCTATTACATAAAAATAATTAGTTATTTTCCTATATCCGACAGTCACAAGAATCAGCTACTCCTGTAGCGGATGCATATCTATTATCGACAGCTTTGAAGCATCCAGAACAATACGGTCGTTTCAGAGGTGTGGGGTTTGGGGTGACACCCCGATTATATTTTGAGAAAAAAAAAAGAAACGGATGATAGAGATGAAAAATTGAAACAAATATGAGAAATACTAGCATCTCTTGAAGAACAATTTCAATGATAGGGAGAGTTGCTAGTAACTTTTATGGGTGGGAAGAAAGGAGAAGACACAAATCAGGAACAACCAGCGTGTGAATATCCTACCCCACCCCCCACCAGCTTTGAGGTGAGCCATTCCCCTCAAAGAGTTGTCTTAGTCAAGGTAATCAATATTCTAATAATTGTTCCCATGAAATGTGAATCAGACAAACACTGATACTTTTCCTGTACTGATCTTCTACAAGGTGATAATGACTGTGATTTATATCTGTCAACACCCACCTATCACCTTGTAGCGAGGGCTACAGTGTTCAACATCCCAGATGACAAGCTACACAATTGACCACTTCCGAAAGATCATCTAAAAGTGATGATTACTGTAGATCATGATCCAAATGAAGAGCTACCTATTCCACTTGATGACGATGATATTCATACGGTCGAAAAGGCTATTGGGACATTCATTGCATGGTTGTCAAAACTTGTATGAGTACATGCAGATAAAGAGGTATTTATTTCCTTTTTTCAAGCTAAACCTTTAACAATTAATGAAAAAAGGGTTTGAACCAATGAATGTTATTATAGATGGAGAAAGGGAAGGGGGTGACAAACGTTGGCTCAAAACCATCTAAAGGATCGACCAACTGATCCCAAAGAGCTACTAAAAGCACAAGAACACCACATGTTCTCTATCCACATTTACTAGCATTGAAGACTCATGTGGATAAGAAGCTAAGAGGTGGTAGTAGTCATATAGTGGTTTTCAGAAAGAATACATACGGAGAGGAAAGTCAAGATTTTGTTGCTGCTGAAAATGTAAATGAGATCCTTGAAAATGGTTGGCTATGCGTCACAGTTGTAAATATATATATGAGGTATGTTTTCATGAATTGATTTTATAAAAGCTGATCTAATGTTCAAATTATGACTTAATGCATTTTATATTTTTGACAGACGTATATATGAAAAATAGTTGAAGGAATTTTCCCATGAGCCAAAATTCAGACTTGTTACTCCTGATACCACATCAACACATCTAATAAAATTAGAGCCATCAAAAAATGATGAAATAGTGAACGGCTTGCTGAAAACATTTGAAAGAAAGATTACAGATGATAGGCTCTTCCTAATACCAACCATGCAGGGGTAAAACTCTACGATTAAAGCATATCAATTATATTTTCACTTCTTTTATTACTTATTCCTTTTTGTGTTTTAGGCAACATTGGATGCTAATTTCGGTGAACTTGGATACTCCAAAGATTTATTTTCTGGATTCAAAGCAAGAATATCCATCAAACCGACCAAACATGATGGAGTTTTTGAATCTGTAAGGCACTACATCCTATGTTTTAGGTCTAAACATCAAGTAATATAATTTATATTATCTTTTACTGAGGATTCTATTATGATAGGGTGGTGTTTCATTATCGTCTAAAAAAAGGAATGAGTATAGGGGCTAAGCATAAGGAGGTAAGCAAGTACTACGTCTGGACAAATATCAGGGTATATATAATAAAATTTCACTATCCAAACACATATCAACACAAGTTACTTATTCTCCTAATGATCAAATTTTTTGCAGTGTCCAAAACAAACAAACGATAATGATTGCGGTTATTGTGTTTTTAAATTTATGAAATAGATCGTTTTTCATCAACAAACTATCATCCCTAAAGAGGTATTTTCAAAAACAACTAATATTTAATTTAATTTATTTATTAATTCTTTATTTTTATATTTTGCAGTACTACTCTGACTGCCAAAAAGCCTCATACTCACAAGACGATATAGATTTGTTTAGAAAAAAGTGGTCTGCATACCTGATGGCAGATTGTACATAAATAGCATGAAGATCTGACTTGGGGACGTGTACAATTGGCGGTCATTTTTTAGAGGAGTTAAGGGGATCAAAAGATGAAACATTGTTGTATGTAAATGTTCGTAGGAAAATTGTAATTGTTATTAAATAAAAAATCATTTCTCCAATGAGTCATTTTTCCATTTTAACAGATTAAATTTACCAGCAACATGCAAGAATGATGAACCACTCAAAGTGTATCTCTATTGTTTAAAATGGACAGAATTTTAAGTGAAAACAACAACTGACGTACGAAAATCTAACCAAACACATTCGGATTGTGTTGATCCTTTATGAGAACGATCCATGGGTGTGTTGGTGATGTGTACAAGTCAACCCCACCTCAATATGAGGCACGGTGTGGCCGGTATCACTCAAATGGTCTCTCTTTTGTTTAAAATGGACAGAATTTTAAGTGAAAACAACAACTGACGTACGCAGATCCGACCAAACACATTCGGATTGTGTCGATCCTTTAGGAGAACGATTCATGAGTGCATTGGTGATGTGTACGAGTCAACCCCGCCTCAATCTGAGGCACGGTGTGGCCGGTATCACTCAAAGGGTCTCTCTTTTGTTTAAAATGGACAAAATTTTAAGTGAAAACAACAACTGACGTATGCAAATCTGACCAAACACATTCAGATTGTGTTGATCCTTTAGGAGAAAGATCCATGGGTGCATTAGTGGCGTGTATGAGTCAACCCCGCCTCAATCCGAGGCATGGTGTGACCGATATCACTCAAAGGGTCTCTCTTTTGTTTTAAATAGACAGAATTTTAAGTGAAAACAATAACTCACATACGCAAATCTAACCAAACACATTCGGATTGTGTCGATCCTTTAGGAGAATGATCCATGGGTGAATTGGTGATGTATACGAGTCAACACCGCCTCAATCTGAGGCACGGTGTGGCCGGTATCACTCAAATGATCTCTCTTTTGTTTTAAATGGATAGAATTTTACGTGAAAACAACAACTGAGCTAAGGAAATCCGACCAAACGCATTCGGATTGTGTTTATCCTTTAGGAGAATGATCCATGGGTCTGTTGGTGACGTGTATGAGTCAACCCCGCCTCAATCTGAGGCACGGTGTGGCCGGTATCACTCAAAGGGTCTCTCTTTTGTTTTAAATGGATAGAATTTTAAATGAAAACAACAACTGACCTATGGAAATTCGACCAAAGGCATCCGGATTGTGTTGATCCTTTAGGAGAACGATCCATGGGTGCGTTGGTGATGAGTATGACTCAACCCCGCCTCAATCTGAGGCACGGTGTGGCCGGTATCACTCAAAGGGTCTCTCTTTTGTTTAAAATGGACAGAATTTTAAGTGAAAACAACAACTGACGTACGTAAATCCGACCAAATGCATTCGAATTGTGTTGATCCTTTAGGAGAACGATCCATGGGTGCATTGGTGATGTGTACGAGTCAACCCCGCCTCAATCTGAGGCACGGTGTGGCTGGTATCACTCAAAGGGTCTCTCTTTTGTTTAAAATGGACAAAATTTTAAGTGACAACAACAACTGACGTACGTAAATCCGACCAAACGCATTTGGATTGTGTTGATCCTTTAGGTGAACGATTCATGGGTGCATTGGTGACATGTACGAGTCAACCATGCCTCAATTCGAGGCACGGTGTGGCTGGTATCACTCAAAGGGTCTCTCTTTTGTTTTAAATGGACATAATTTTAAGTGAAAACAACAACTGACCTACAGAAATCTGACCAAACGCATTCGGATTGTGTTGATCCTTTAGGAGAACAATCCATGGGTGTGTTGGTGATGTGTACGACTCAACCCCACCTCAATCTGAGGCACGGTGTGGCCGGTATCACTCAAAGGGTCTCTCTTTTGTTTTAAATGGACAAAATTTTAAGTGAAAACAACAACTAACCTACGCAAATCCGACCAAACACATTTGGATTGTGTTGATCCTTTAGAAGAACGATCCATGGGTGCATTGGTGACATGTACGAGTCAACCCCGCCTCAATCCGAGGCACAGTGTGGCTGGTATCACTCAAAGGATCTCTCTTTTGTTTAAAATGGACAGAATTTTAAGTGAAAACAACAACTGACATATGCAAATCCGACCAAACGCATTCGGATTGTGTTGATCCTTTAGGAGAACGATCCATGAGTGCGTTGGTGACATGTACGAGTCAACCCCGCCTCAATCCGAGGCACAGTGTGGCTGGTATCACTCAAAGGATCTCTCTTTTGTTTAAAATGGATAGAATTTTAAGTGAAAACAACAACTGACGTACGCAAATCCGACCAAACGCATTCGGATTGTGTTGATCCTTTAGGAGAACGATCCATGAGTCATTTGTGATGTGTACAAGTCAATCTCGCCTCAATTCGAGGTACGGTGTGGCCGGTATCACTCAAAAGGTCTCTCTTTTGTTTTAAATGGACAGAATTTTAAGTGAAAACAACAACTGACCTACGGAAATCCGACCAAACGCATTCGGATTGTGTTGATCCTTTAGGAGAACGATCCATGGACGACCCCCCAACCCCCTGGACGGCCCCTCCACCCCTTGACGCCCTCCACCCTCCTAGACACCACCCCACCACCTCCTCCCCCACCCCCTGGACACCCCCACCCCCATGGACAGCCACCCCCACTCCCATGGACACCACCCCACCCCCTTGGACAGCCCCACCACCCCCTGGACTGCCCCCACCACCCGAACACCCCCCACCCCTGGAAAGCCCCCTCGACACCCTGGACACCAGCCCACCCCCCTGGACAACCCTATGGACAGCCCCCCCTGGATAGCCCCCCACCCCCTGGACGCCCCCACCACCCCCTGGACGCCCCCCCCCCCCCCCACCTGGACCCCCCCCCCCCCTCCTAGACACCACCCCACCACCTAGACACCTCTCACGTCCCTTGGACACCCCACCCTCATGGGTATACTTGTTGAGACGCTAAATTTTTTGAAGGTGTTGTTTGGGTGTGCTGCTGCAGAATTTTTTGTTGCAGCAGACAGGGCATTTATCAGCGCTTTTTTAGCGCTGATAAAGGGGTCTTTTATCAGCACATTTTTAGCGAGGATAAAGTCTCCCTTTATCACCGCGTTTTAAGGGCTGATAAAGTATCTCTTTATCAGCGCTGAGTTTTACAGTGCTTTTTTAGCATTGATAAAGCCTGTTTTGAGCGCTGATAAAGCTCGTTTTTGTAGTAGTGTTAGTTAACAATTACCAATCACTATATTTTGTATATTAAATTGTTAAAAATATGTTTCTATGTTAAAAATATGTATTTTATAGATTATTTTTTTCATTTTGAATAAATTTAAAATGAATTAATTAATTCTTCTTTAACATTCATTATTTTTTCTTTTTTTTTTGTCCAATAATATTTTTTTCATTTTTTATTCTTTTAATTACTTTATTATTTCTGTAAAAAAATTTCTTTTATGTTTTTAATATTTTTATATTAATTCTTTAATTTAAATAATTCAACTGTAAATAAATAAATTTTCACTTCTGTTTTTGATTCTTTAAATAATTAAATTAATTCTCACAATTTAATTCTTTTCAGTAAATATTTTTATGCTCAGTTTTATTTTAATTTAATTCTTTGATTTCATTAATCTTGTTAATTAATTTGTTAATTAACTTAATAAAACCAACTTAATTGCTTTTTAAATTAATTGTGAATAAATTGTATTCTATAATTAATTCTTTATTGAATATTAATTTTATTTTGTTTTTCACAATTTTAAATGGTGAATTTTAATTTATTAATTTCATTCCAATTTTAGTAATTTAATTTTTTCAGTTTAATTAATTTATTGATTTAATTTTTAACTTAATTCTTTGTTTTTTTTTTCACGTGATGACTCACCGCCAGATCACGCAACGGTGAGTCAATGTCTCGCCGCCAGAAGCTCCCCATCACTCACAGCTTCACATTGCCAATGGTGACTCGATGAGTCACCACCAGCCTCAACCCAAGGGTGACTCATTAAGTCGCCGTTCTACCTACTTCCGCTCCATCAACTTTGCCTAAAAAAATATTCACTGTTAGCAAAGCCTCCTCCCCTTTCCACCCTCCTCCCCTCTTACTCAACCCACCACCACACCTGCACTCAGCATTTCCCTTGGAACAGGAGCAGAACATCAAGCACAGCTGAGCAGAAAATCAAACAGCAACACAAAGCAAACACCATATCCGCAGATGAAGAACAACATGAATCAAATTGAAACTCGAAATTCCATATCTAAAAAAAATCAGAAACCCCAAACTACATCACCGACCTAAGTTCCTCTTTTTCCCGCAACCTCGCCTCAGAAGACAGTACCACCACCGCACCTAGCCTCGCCGGCTCGAAGCGCTGGAGAAGAACCCGCACCGCATCACCATACCTGTTGAAGTCCGAGCCCCACTGTGAATCACCCACACCTTCGCCGCCCACCGGACATTGTCGGCGACCGAGTCTCCATCCAGCATCGCTGCACCCTACCGAGCCACCTGCGATGAGACCACCCCTTCCCCTTCCTGCATTTCGTGAACAGGACCGGACCGGAGATTGTTGTTGCCCAAGACAAATTTGGGAAATGTTGCCCTTTATGTGGGAGTGGTTAACGGGATGGACTGGATCTACTGAATCATAGACCACATTTGGTTAGCCAAAAATTATAGATACATCTAAACCCGCATTATATGCGGGCTTCAAGAAACAAGCCCGGTCTACACAGAACTGGACCAACCACGAGCAAGTTGTAAAATATTAAAAAATTAAAAAAACAATAGAAAAAAACATATGTTTAAAAATGCACCCCTAGCACTTTAAAAAAAATTAAAAATAACATAAAATAATTCTTTGAAATCATATAAAACATCATTCTTCTGTGCATGTAAATTCAACCTAAACAATATCAATCAACCCTTTTTGTTAGAAGAACGAAACTGTACACTTTTTACCCTTTTAAAACACATCCAAACCAATCAAAAGACATTAATGTTTATAAAAAATGGTCTTTAAAGCCTTTGAAAAACATAAATAAAAGAAGTTAAGACATATAACTAAGTCATTTAAAATTTATACATCACTATGTATACAATGTCATCTTAAAGTGGCGTCAAACAATGATTTAAACAGTTAAAATTTTCTCTATTTAATTTTTGAAAAGTATGTTCTAAACATAGCCAAACAAAGTTTCCTATTAAAAATTAAAACTACACTCTTTCTCTACCCATGAAAGAATAACATAAAAGAAAGGAAAAAAAATCTTAAAACATCTAAAAAAATCTGCTTAAAAACTATTGTGTATCATTTCAAAAAATAAACCAAACTACACTTATAAATACATTAACAAACATCAAAGCTTATATATAACAATAAAACCTTAAATTAATTTTAAATCCAACCCAAATGAAACTGTTAGGATTAAAAAGACTATTTTTAACATCTTAGTGAATACACTTAACTCTCGCAAATCTCACATTATAATGCTTAATGTCTCTATATATTTATATACTAAATATAAAATAATATGAATATGGTGCAACAGCCATTGAAACTCAATAAAGTCAAAATTATCATCACACGCGTGTTTTCTAAAATAACACATTAAAAAGTTGACTAACATTTATACTAAAATAAATTTAAAACACTCTTTATATTTGTTATCCAGAACTCCAAAATGAGCAAAAGTGAAGTTTAAACAATAAATCATAACATATGAATGAAAAATGAATTTATATCACCGATTTAATTGAATCATAAATGTTTAAACAAAATTAAAATTTACCCATATAGTGTTGTCCAATTAAAATATCATTGTAATTCTTCACTGAATCATCCTCAACTTCATCTTCATCTCCCTATTCTTATTCCCATCTTTTAAAAATCTGAACTAAAAGATTTAAAATAACATATAAGAATTAAAAAATGTACACTTCTAACTAGTTAAAGACCATGCCAATCTACCAAACATATTAGTTGAGTTAAAAACAAACTTCTAAAACTAAATGCAAACAATATTTTTTTTAATAATAATCTATATTTTAACAAATACATTATTACTTTTAAATTTAATGCATAAATAAAATAAAAACTAAAGATAGACATAAAATAAAAATTGCACGGATGACTAGGAAGAAGATTAAATAGTGTGTATATCAAAATTGATTATTTGTGAAATTGATAAACCAATCAACCAAATCAATATGATCTTTAAATTAATTAATCATAAAATAAATGAAATATAAACCTGAAATTAATTTATATCCACAAACTGCGAATTGCAAATCTTAGACTGCAAATAGCAAACAACAAATCAGATGACAAGGCATCATTAAATACACAATTCAGATATTTTTTGAAAACTAAACTAAATAATTAATAAAAATAACAATCATAATTAAAAAATGATTATAAAAAACTCACATAGTGGGGAGCCAGCGCCAGGAGATGAGGGGAGGGATCTCGGCAATAGGGAGCCGGCAGCAGTAGGGGGCATGCACCGGCACTGACACCGACTCAGTATGCAAGAGTGGCAAGGCATGACACGGAAGGTCTCCAGCCATCGGGATCAACAAAAAGAGCAGAGGCCGATAAGCGGGGAAGGAGGTGAGGAGGGTAGGGCGGTGGGGGGGGGGGTAGTGCAGGTGTAGCCGGTGGAGTGCAGCAGGATGGGGGAGGGAGAATTGTAGTGCTGCGGATGTGTGGTGCACGGAGGAGAGGTGAGTGCGGAACGGCCGGAATGATGGGAAAGGATAGGGTTGAGGGTGGGAGATGAAATGGAGGAATTGGGGGTGGGGGCGTGTTGCCCTTGCGGATCATGTTGCCCAAGCCCAGGGGCTCGTTGGGCTCGCACCTGGGCCGACCCTGTTCGTGAACTCCCCCATCCTCTTCTTATTTTTCTTTTTTATCTATAATATAATATAATATATAATATATAATTATAATATATAATAATAATAATAACAATAGTATTAAGTTTAAATATATATATTTTATTACGATTAAGTATATACGTATATATTTATACATGTATTTATATTTATATATATATATATATATATTTATAATAGTTAATATAAATAATTATATATATGTTTATATATTTATATGTCTAATTATATTAATAATTATTATAGTTTTTTTAATTATATGTTTTTTCTAATAGGGTTTGTTAATGTTTCTATATATATATATTATATATATATATATATGATAATACTGACATTTTTTATCAATGTGTGACGTCTTTTTTTTATTGTTTGCAGCAAGGGGAGGTGGGCACGGGCATTGTCAAGTGGTGGTTGTCGGGAAATTGTGAGGGGATACTCAGGTCTTTGCACAAGGATGACTACACTCATTGGAAGTTCACCGAAAGCCAATGACGCGCACATGAAGGCATGTCACGTGGATGCTGCTGCCTATAGTTCAAATTTCACTACATCTCTATTTTTTTAGTTTTTCATTTTCCAAATAAGTGGAGTGGCTCCTCCTCTCATGTTCTATAACCCCAAACATGGGAGAATGACTCCAATTCCTAGAGACGGGAACCCTGCTCCCCCTTTATTTTCTACTTCTTGTTTTCATTTTTTTGGATCCCTATAAATACAGTGTTCAGCTCTGTTTTTTTCATTAATGTAATCATGATATTCGTTTGTTCTTATTAGTTATGTTTTTCGATCTCGTATCCCCATAAATGGGGAGCTAATTCATGGGGCTTGATTCAGGTAGTGAAACCTGATGCTATATAGAGATCCAATCTTCAATGTGATCTTCTTATTTTTCACCTTAGTAGATCATGACTGTGAATTAGGGTGAGCGAGAGTGAACCCTTGCACAGGAGCAGTTTGCTACCATCTCGCCTCTTCTCTTTTACTCTTCCTCTCTCAATTTCTCGACTGGTTAATTGAGATGGGTTGTGCGATTTGATGATATCAGTAAGATCATTTTGCCTTGTGAAAATTCCTGGCTGGGATGACTCTGTTGAGTGAATCACTTTTCAGTTCAGAGGAATGCTCGAGCACTGAAGATCTTTGGTGTTTGAGTATTCATTGTTGAGGTGAGAAAGGTGTGTGATCTGAGTCGTCAGTTATGTATTGAGCAGAGATGATTTTTTATGGTTTTATTCAGTTTATTTATGAAGGGTAGTTAATGGTGGATCAATTTGGATCCATCCTTGTTCTCACTGACATCCTTCTTCTACCCCTTTCTACCTTTTCTTGTTCTTCTTTGTTTTTGTTCTTCTTCCTCTGTTGTCTTCTATTTTTCACTGTTTTACACTCACCGTGTTTTTCATCACTATTTCATTTGTTTTTTTATGTTTTCAATATATTAAAAAAACAAAATGATTTTTGGAAATACCGCCTAGTCATTCGACACTGCTTCCTTGAGAGCGACCTCCAGGTTAGCCACTGTGTTATATATTGGGTCTTATAAATTTAAACTTGACCGTCCTCATGATAATTATTCTCGTCACCTATGTTCGATTTTGTTGAAAAGGGTTTGATCCAAGTAAGGGAGGTATCAAATGGAGGCTTTGGGGTGAGGGGGGAGATGTGGTCACCCCAGATTAAAAAGATGTCTAGATCCCACTTGATAACGGGTGGCTCCAAGTAGAGCCTAGGGATATTAACTCTACCACCAGTTGGTTTTTGGACCCCCACCAACTAGTTAGTGGTCAATATAGAAGTGAAGAGCCTCTGGATATGCCACCAGATGGTCAGTGGTGCTAGATCAGCTAGTCGGTGGCCCTCCAGTAACTTTTATGCTGCTAGTCTAGTCTTTTTCTTCTAGGAACTCTAAATCCCATAATCTTTAACACCTCTAAAACATTTAAAAAGTTGAATCAAAGTCACCAACATATGTTAAAACTAAATCACAACGTACCTTGAAATTTGAGGGTGTTACAAATCTCCCCCCTCTAACAACTTCTCGTATTTGAGAAATATATCTAGAAGTCTTACTCAACAACTCATGACCCTGAGCCCGAACATCTAATTCCCACTCCCAATTATCTTTTTTGATATGACTGTTCTAATACAAAACCCAAAAAAGGGGAACTATCTTCCCTCATAACACTTTCTCACTTTGGTCCACAATCTGAATCGGACGTTCCCTAAATGATACATCAAGCTCCAAGTCAACATCCTCACTATTAATCACATACACAGGATCAGGCTTATACTTATGAATCCAAGATACATAAAGCACATTATGCATACCTCAATATTGTGGAATAATATCCAATTGGAAATCCATTTTCCTAATGCATCCAATGATATTGAACAATCCCACAAACCATGACACATATTTTACCTACTTCCGTAAATGTCAATGTCTCAACTGAGGTGATACTCGCAAGAAAACCCAATCACATATGGTGAAATCCAAAGTTCACCATCATTATTTTATAAAAGAGTGATGTCTTCTCTTAATGGTAACCAAAAATTTTCTGATCAACTGCACCGTCTCAGTGGTCTCCTGCACCAAACTCAGCCCAAAGATAGTGGACTCACCCGCCTCATGCCAACACAATAGTGAACGACATGGATGACTATAAAGAGCCTCAAATGGAGACATTTGAATTGAATATTTAAAACTCTTATTATAAAAAACTCTAACAATTTTAGACAATCATCCCATGATCCACCAAAATCCAAAATGTATGCCCTGAGCACATCCTATGAAATTTGGATAGTGCTATTTGACTGTCCATTAGTATGTGGATGATAATATGTACTCAGCTTCAACTAATTCCCCATTACTTTCTACAGGACTTTCCAAAATCAAAATGTAAAATGAGTGTCTTGATCAGACACTATGCTCATAGGTACTCCATGAAACTGCACTATCACCCAAAAATAGCTCTTACTTAACTCATCAATTGAATGGATCTCTTAAATAAACAAGAAGTGTTTTACCTTCATTGGTCGATCGGATAAAACCTGAAAAACATCTCAACCTCTTGGGGTCCTGGGTAACCCTACAAAAAATCACATCATCACCTCATCCCACTTCTACATAGGCATGGGAAGAGGCTGAAGCATTCTACTCAGTTACTAATGCTCGACCTTAATTCTCTGTCAGGTCAAACAATGAGAGATGAAACCTACAATGTCCCTCTTCATACCTGTCCACTAGAAATGTCATATGATATCATGATATATCTTAGTTGTTCCTGAGTTCATTTCCCATTGTTATGCATGATAGTTCCTCATCATCACTTCTCTCGTAGGAGTAGGGACTACTACCCTTCCGTGGATGTAGATCATGTCATTCACATCCAAAGATTATCTTGGAATTAGGTTATTCCCCATCATCCATTACCACATCACTAAACATTCAGGATTAGAATCATATCTAGATTTCACTCGGTCCACCAAGGTAGAAATGATGACTAATGGAGGATAGGTCATTACCCCTTGGTCCTCAGATACACCCATCAACCAATCCACTAACAAGCTTATTAACTTCCACTCTTCTTCCTATGATCACTTGATAATCTCCTGTGTATTCCTACTGAGATCATTTAAAAAAACATTCCATTTACCAAGAGAATAATCCATCTCAAAGTTAAATTTCTATAGGCACACAACCAAAATCCTCTATTAAAGGTTCAAGTTCTGCCAAGAGAATATATACCATACGATATTGTGGTCCATATAAATGATAAATCTCTCATCGAAAAGATAACATCCCCAACATTTCAAGGCATGAACCACTAACTCGAGATCATGAGTAGGTTAGTTATACTCATGATATCATAGCTGAAAATACCTATAAGAAACCACCTGATCTCTTTACATCAATATATCTCCCAATCAAATACCTGAAACATCACAGTAAACTATATAACCAACTCCAGGATCGAGCAAAATTAAAATCAGAGTAGATGTGAATTTTTTCTTCTAATCTTACGAAGCCTCCTTACATTAGTCCATATATTTATACTTTAATAATTTTTGGTAAGCCCAATTATAGGTGCTACTAAACAAGAGAAGTCTTGAATGAACCACCTATAATATCCCACAAAACTAAAGAAACTCTAAATCTCAAACATGTACATATACCATGCCTAATACATAACTCCCTCTATGTTCTTAGGATCAACAAAGATTCCAGTCACAAAAATCACATGACCTAAGAAACATACCTCTTGGATCCAAAATTGAAACTTTAAAATCATTGCATAAAGCTGAAGAGTTCAAATTTTAATCAACATGATATCAAGGTGTCGAACATATGACTTAGAGGTTTGTGAATATATCATAATACCATTAGTGAATACAATGATGAAGGTGTCTAGACATCGGTGAAATATCCTATTCATGAGGGAAATAAAAAATCCTAGAGAATTATTCAACCTAAAGGGTATCACTAGATACTCTACTACCCATATATTCTCCCAAACACTGTCTTTGGTATGACCTCTTCTCTGACCTGAAGCTGATGGTATCCAAAATGCAAGTCAATCATAAAGAACCACCGAATTCCATTAACTGATTAAACAAATCATCAATCCTTGGAAAAGGATACATTTTGTTCACTATGATCCGATTAATATTCCTATAATCCATGCATAGTTGAAGGATACCACCTGATTTCTTAGTGGAAAAAACCGGACCACCCTAAGGATAAGTGCTTGGTTGAATAAATAATTTCACCTCTATATCCTCATTTTCTCCTTAGTTATTTCAACTCAGTTGGTTCCACATGGTAAGGATGAATTGATATAGGCCACACACCTAGAATGAGTTCAATCTCAAACTCAATCCCCTATTTTAGGAGAAATGCCTGATAAGTCACCTGAAAAAACATCAGGATAAATATCCACTATGGGAGGAGGAGAGGATGAAACTGTTGTCTGATCTGTTGTAAGAACCATATTTTCAACCTGTGATATAATAGATCCAAATTTTTCAAGGTACATCCCAACTATACTTGTTTCTAAATCCCATTATCCAGTTAAGATATATTTTCCTACCTTATGAGTGTTGAAGGTCACTCGTTTCTGGTAATAATCAATGTGAGTTCAATAACTAGTCAATCAATCCATACCGAAAATAAAATCAAAGATAAATATTTCCAAAATCATGAAATCACACAAATTTACATATCTAGAAACAATTATGGGACACTCTAAGCACCTTTTAATATGATCTACCTTCTTTACCAAGGTCGTGTCTAGATAAAGTAACTTGGTAAAATGAGAAGAACTAGCATCCACTGCCATCGTTCCCTAGTGAAGCTCTATGAATTTTTTAGCATGGTCTAACATCGGAATATCATGGAAAAAATAATCAAAGAATAGGTTTTTTAAGGTTTACTAAGTCATAAAATCACAACTCCTAACTTAATTCATCATGATCTACCACCTTCGAGTAAGTCCCAAAAGCATAAAAATTCCAATTTCACCCTCTTATCATTTGGAGTCTCCACTAATTCAAATATCCCCTCAATGATTTCTATCCAATCCTTAGTGTCCCGAGGGCCTATAGTTCCCTAGAATGCTAGGGGATGATGAAGATGGAACTATAAAGAAGCATAGACCATAGTCGGCCTGCCCCTATGAGCTCCTCCACCATGAACATGTACCAGCTAAAGAACTTCATCCTAAAGCGATTTTGCTGCTTGGACCATTGGAGAAACTGCTGGAGCATGATCAATTGTATCCTCCTACACGTTTTTAGGTACTAAAAGAGAAAAATCTCATGTGAGAGACTTAGGACCCACTTCCCTATGTGGTTTTATAAGATTATATCAAGGAACATTATCTAAAATACCAAAAAAATACTTTGAAACGCCTTCAATATCTTAAATGACTACATCAATCAAGAAATTCACAAGCACACAAGTATGAAACACTTCATGAAGACTCATCCTAAGGGGATACCTATGTCTATAACACATAACCCCTTATATAAACCCAAGTATCTGGTACTTTCACATTGGTCACAGTCATACATATATAAAAAATATATATCACACTCAGGTTCAAAACATTAAATTTGATCTATGATACATTAGAAAGGCATAGAGTATAGAATTATACTAGAATTTAATTAATTAAACCACTATCAATGATAAGCAATCATATACATGATATGTAAATGTAAATTCCTACCAATGATGCATGAACACGCCCAAATAACATAAATAGTAACAATATAATAATACTCATAATCAACATGAAAGTATAAAAGCACAACCGATTACAAAAATTCCATCACCGGTAACTTGGAGGTCCATTACACCTGAGATATCTAGGAACATGAATGAATACCCTTCCCATGTTTCATATAACCTGTCTCCTTTCAACAAAACCCCTAAATATCATCCAAGGAAAATAAAAGGCCCTCTGATACCATTTTTTAATTCCTTTTCCTGAATCACTGGGTTTGGGAAAGAGTGTCACATGACCTCACACATTCCTCCCTCTACACAATAGGGTTTCAACTAGCAGCAAGATCCTAAGTTAGAACATGGGGAGACTATTCCCTCAGTAAAAAATAAATCAGATTCTACAATAGTAGAAATAATAATCAAAGTAAACAACAAAACTAAAAAGGAAATGAATGATCATATAACAATACATCAACCCATGCTATAACAATATTTCATAAAATACAACCAAACAACCGTACAACTATAAGTCAAATACACAAGAAAATAAGATGGATTCTAATAAGAGATTCCATAACAAGTCACCCATAATCTATTGTAACTCCACTGTTTGCCTTGCTCCTCAATCTCAACCACCCAACATAGAGACCTTTCCCTTTACCGGATCCTTAACCATAAATTTTATATGCACACTAAGGTTCCCATGAAAGGTGTAATTATAAACCCAGTAAGACATCACCAATGCATCTTCAACATAAGTTCATTAATTATATAAAGGTGTATGCAATTATAGAAAGTAAATGTACAATTAAACAATCACATGTCAATTTATAGCGCGATAACTAGATTTCCACGAATTCCGACCCTACCTGCTTTGAATACATACTGGAAGAGAAGTTATTTAGGATTGAATGAATCTCATAATAGGACATAGGTCCAATTTAAGTCTCATAATATTTCATAAGGCCATTATAATTTGTGTCAAGCGAAAAGGTTACCATTCCCTATTAACCGTCTCAAGTTAGGACACAAGGTTATCATGCCCCGTAGCTAATCTCAGGTTAGGACTTAAGGCCATCCTTCCCTACCATATTTAATTAAATCCCCTAATATAATTTCTATGTGTCACATTACACATGCTCCCCCTATAAGGGATTATCCAATCTATGAAGGGTCCACCTACCACTTTGATACCAGATATCATAAGCCTATGGCCATAAGAATGTTTACATGCATAATTCATAATAAAGAAAATATTAATCCATACACATGAACAAGAAAGGTAGGTATCAAATAGAGGTTTAGGGGTGAAAATATGTGTTTGACCACAATTAAAAAGTCATCTAGATACCATCAGAAGGCTAATTGATGGCCCACAGTCAGCTGATAGCTCTAGGAAGATCCTGAGCTATTTACTCTACTACTGGATGGCCGGTGGGATTTTCATATAAGTGTAGAACATCTAGAAATTCCATCAGATGGCTGGTGGTGATGTATCATCTAGACAATGACCCTCCAAAAGCTTTTATTCTTATATTCCAACCTTCATCTTCATATATTTATGAAATTAGTATTCATTAACACCTCTAACTCGTTTTAAAATCTTAATAAAATCCACCCAAAATATTCTAAAACTAAAGAACAATATACCTTAAAATTTGGGGGTGTTACATAGACTAAGACACACTAGAATCCATTGGTTAGATTCCATGATGCTTATTACTTATTCCTTTTTTAATTTGGATGCCCATGCATTTATGATTGAAACCCTTTTTTATATATATAATGTTTTTTATGCTCATGTTTATGTTCTTGGTTATGCTATGTTTGGGTGATTTGAGCATGTTTATACTAGGTGGATTCAATTCCTTTTTATTTGAGCCTTGTTTAATCATGCTTTTAAAATATTGGAGTTTTAATAAAAACTAATGGGATTTCAAAATTGATGTTTTCAAGAGAACTAATTTTAAAAGTGATATTCAAACCATAATGATTGGTTTATATAGAGAAATTATTTAAAAAGATTCATGGTGGAATCCTACTAGGATTTGTGACTCACACATTTCATATGACTTTGGGAATATAGAGACTTTATTTTGAAGGACACTGGTAAGGGAAAGGGCACCCTACATCTTGGTGGCCCCTCTTGATTACTAATGTTTGTGGTTGTTTTGGGATAGTGGAGATGATGGTCTCATAGAGTTTTCTTGTGTGGAGAAATTTTGGGATTTTGGTTATTTGGATGCTATGTATTGGAATTTTTGGGTTTGATACCTATTTTGAAATTTTGACTATGGATATCATATGTATATGTCATGTTTATAAAATATGATGTGATGATGTTTATGATATCTTCTTTAGTCATTAGTGCGTATACTTTGTTGTATATTTATATCTTTTTATTCTACCTTTTTGGTTGGCATGGCCATCCATTTCATAGATGGGTCATGACATATTTTTAAGGGAAAAACCATTCCCAAATGATCATCTATGATGCCCTGGTGCATGTTTCTAGCTTTTAATGATTAAGAATGCGCTTCAGTACTTATAGAGAAATGGATCGGGTCATGGTTTGACTGACCCGAACTGGTTTTCTACAGAGTAAATGATGCAATTTACCTTAATGGAGATAATAATACAAAGAATTTGAGAATTGGAAGTATTAGAATGGGATGCAGTGACCGCATGTGGTTTATGCTATGTTGGATTCTTCTTGATATTTTTTAGATAGTGTGTAATGGGGCATGTGAAATTATTTACCGTTCTTCTTTGAAAAGATATGAATATGAAATTAATGTTTGAAGCATGTCTACAATTGATTTATAGACATTGATAAATATTGTTTTTAGTTTATTTTTGGTTGAAACCTATTCATAAAGAATTGGTTTAAATGATATGAAAATGAAAAAGGTTTTTAATGAATTAAAGTGTTTAGGGAGATTATGAATCCAACCTTGTTTTCTAAACTTGTGTGATTGATACAATGGACTTGGTTTCCCCTTGAATTTGTCTAAAAACACTAGTGAAAAACAGGCCTTTAACAGCACTGGTATTTATCAGCGCTAGAAAAAAATGTTGATAAATGGCATATTTATCAGTGCTAAAGAAAGCACTAATAAAGTCAAACTTTTATCAGCGCAGATAATGGGAACCTTTATCAGCACTTTATTTTTAATGCTGATAAAGGGAACCTTTATCAACACTTTTTTTAGCACTGATAAAGGGTACCCTTTATCAGTGCTTTATTTTTAGTACTGATAAATATTTATTTATCAGCAATTTTTTAGCATTGATAAAGGTCCAAATAAATATAATGAAATAATTAAATAAATAAAAAATAAAAAAATGAGTTTATTAAAAAAATATTAATTTTTTATTAATTAAATAATTATTGATAAAAATGAATACATTGATTAGACATTATTAAAAAATAAACATTTTATTAATTAGATAATTAATGTTATTAAATTGTATATATTAAATATATAGATATATATTAATGTATATAAATATGATTTATATATTACAAAATATTTATGCGCTTTACATTAAATAGTTATATATTTATTGAATAATGGTTTATACTTAAAAATTAATACGAATTAAAAATATTGGCTAATTGCATAGTACTTGACATATAATTGAACGTCGTTAGATTTTTCAATTTAACATAGATTAAATGTGTGTTATATTGATTTCACATATACATAATTAATGAATTTTTATATACAATGCACACACATAAAACTTATCCATTTTTTCAATATTTTTAAAGTGTACTTATTCTTAACTTATTCAATTTCACTCATTTTTAACATATATGCATGCATTTAAAATTAGATATTCATTAATAATGTTAAAAAAATATTTGTAAAAAAATATTTATAAATAAATATATTTATAAATGCACATTTACTATATTTATACAATTATATATTTATAATTATAAATAAATAAATATTTTTTTAAAATTATTTATATAAATATAAATAAATAAATAAATAAATAAATATATTTAAATAATTATTAAAATTATAATAAATTTACTTAAATAATGAATATATTTTCTACATTTATATTTATATTTATTTATTATATATATATGTGTATAATTATATAAATATATATAATGATATAAATATTATTTTTTAAAAATATTTCTATAATTATAAATAAATAATTATAAAATTATAATAAATATATTTAAAAAGAAATATATTTAATATATTTATATTTTTATATATTTATTAAGTATATATAAATATTTGCAATTTTTTATTTATAATTATAATTATAAATCCTTTATCAGTGCTAAACAAAGCACTGATAAAATGAATATTTATCAGCGCTATAACTTTAGCGCTCATAAAGATTGATTTTATCAGTGCTTTTTTAGCACTGATAAAGACCTAACTTTATCAGCACTAAATAAGCACCGATAAAGAGTCCTTTTATCAATGCTTAAGCAATAAGCACTGATAAAATGGCTCTTTATCAGTGCTTATTTATAAGCGCTGATAAAAGTTTCTTGGTTTATTTTAAAAACCCTAACCATTTGCAAACCCATCACTGTATCAAAAGTTATCCGCAAAATCCACCAACTGCTGGCTCTCCTCCTCGGTGAATCGAAGCTCTAATAACACCACTCGACTGCCTCCAGTTGATCGAACATCTCATCTGACATCTGATGTTCTATTGCAGTTAGGGTTTCTGAAGAGGGTCTTGGATTTTCATCAACCTAGTGAGGTAGGCCTTCTGATTTTCTTTGTGTATTTTTTGTTTCTTTTTTGATTTCTTATTCTAGGATTTGTTTGTGATCCATTGTTTATGATGTGTTTGTGATCCATTGTTTAGGGAACGATTTTTGGTCCGTTGTTTGTATTGACTACCGATGTATGATTTGTTGTTTATATGTGAAACTGAACCTTGGATTTATTCATTATTGTTTTGCTGCTATGTTTTATATCTTCTTACTAAATAATTTTTTTCATATATGTATATAAATTTGTATAAATTTTCATGTATATTATTATTTATTGACTATTGATTTTATGCACATTGGTGGTTCCCTAATGATTATATATATGCTGACACCTTTCATGGACACCTCAGTGGGAATGTAGCTTTAAATGCTATTTTTTCAAGAACTAAGTTAGTGGAGCGGTGTATGCTCCTCTATTTTTTATATGTGTCATAAGATCTAGTTCCTCTTAGAATTCACTAGGGTCCTTATTTTTCTTATGGAGAAAATTCAAAGGGTCTATCTCTAGTTAAGCACAGGAGGTTTTATCACATCGAGCCTTCGCTTTTTGAATAATTATGGTGCCTTTAGTTCACATTATGTTTGAATATCAGGTTTTTATCTATTTTATATTTCTTATAGACTGTAAGTGAGTTTTTATACTAGAGTGACATGAATGTGTGTCTATATAGCTATTGCATAATTTATCTTCATAGTTGTTTGTCTAACAAGTAAGCCTATATCAGGTAATGATGATTTTGGGTCTGCATGTCCATTGACCCCAAGGGTCATGCTAGATTTTTTTTCTACCTCTGGTAAAATTTGTTTCTATTTAGGGAGAGGGGGAACAACCTCCCATTTATGATTTTTTACACCCAAAGTTTAAACCATCCTTTTGTGACTTTGAGGTGTGTTATAGGTCATACAATGATTTGAGCTAGTGTTGTTTGGGTAATTTAGGCTAGGGTCAATACACTATCCATCTTCTGATTTACACCTATAAAGTTTAGTGATAATATCATTTATTACCCCCCTTTATCTTCCTCTTATTATCATATTATTCAAGATTATTAAACATAGTGTATCCATCCATGTCCTTATCATGTATCCTCATATCAGAGACATAAATAATAACATGATTCATCATAAATATGATGCATTTTCTATGTTCCTTCTATAGGCATCCTTCTCACCCTCACTCTCTCTACGTGTTTGATAATCAAATACAAGGTATTTCAAAAAAATTATCTTCTATTCTTGGTATAATATAATGTGTTAGTGTATGTACTACTTCTAGAAGTTTTCACTGAATATGAGATTCTCTTTCTCTAATTTATATCATAAGGAAAGTGATGTAGTCAAGTAACTTTCCATTATATACAAAAATAAAATAATATTTTATTACATTTTAATGATTACTAATTGTGAATATATTAATGATTATATTATATCTCCCACTATTTTTTCAAATTCCAACATCCCTTATTGTTGGATTTGGAATATCCAGGCGCTCAGATATTATAGTAGAAATGATCCATATTTCCCTTCTCATAACCCAGATGAAGGCATTATAAAAAACTTGAATGTTTTTTAGGAATTATTTTTTATTTATAAATACATTAACTCATATTTTTAGGAAATATTTAGTTGACGAATCTAAAAAATAACCAGGCCAGTCCACCTTGCGACCTTAGGCATGCCACCATAAATTCTAGAGGCTACCGACTAACAGTGGGGGTCTATAGGGGTATTGTGAGAATGATATAACACCACAATCAGAGTGAACAATAATTGAAAAATATACAAAACATCACCAAGAACATTAAATAATGAAATTATGTGGAAGCAATAAAAATAAATACATCAATAGTAAAATGATGTGGAAGCAAACAATCATTAATGTAATGACCCCGTCCCTAGAATCCCAGAGTAGGTGCCTGAAACATGGTGTGTAATTTTTTTCATAGACACATGCATACAAAAATTAAACATCTTATTACAATATAGAGGATCTCTTCGGTTTAGGTTCTATAAAACTAGATGTTGCTGATACACTTCTTCCAAAAACTTGACAAAGTTAAGCTTCATATTGATGTCGTCATATAAGAGTACTCAAATCTTGGAATAATCTACTAAACCCTGTAAAATAAATTGAAAACGTAGGGTGAGCATAAAAATTCCCAGTAAGGGGTTTTAAAACAATTTGAAGAAATTATTTTTTTTAAACAACAAACTTTGAAATAATCACAAAACATTTTCTTGAGGCACGTCAACATCAGTTTTCAAAGGTTACTTGATAACATTTTCAAAAAAACCACTTATGTAAGAATCATATGTGCTTATTTAATAACTGTAGGTAAAACATAAATCAGAGTGCACATACAAGTACAAGAAATGTATGAAATGTACATAATTCATAAATTGATCAATCCAACTATAAATGTGACATAAAGAGTTTTAAACATAAGTAATAATGTCATTATTCATTAGCAATTAAATGAAATTCATGTAACCTTAACTTTAGATACCCCTTCCTTGTATAACTTTCCATTTGCGTACTTAATCATGCCATATGAATTCATTACCATTGTCATAGAATATTCTTAACCAAGGGGTATTTTATTAGTAGAATAATTATTTGGATGGTTATATACCAATAAATAATGAGGAAATGTATAATTCCATACTTTTTCAAGGCCTTTCACCAAGACCATACATAAAACATGACTTAGTACGAGTCAAGGCTAACCGCCAAGATCATTTCTCATAATAGCACAAGCTAAGGCTAACCGCCAAGACCAATGATTAGCCACTAAATGAGGATAATATTCATTATTAATATATATAATATTAATGTGATTTATTATTCATAAACACCATTTTAGTTCATTTTACACTTTGAACATCATTTCACATTGTGATTGTAATTCCTTCTTAAAATGCACTATTATGTGGTACATTTTTTAACATCATTTAAAGTACCCAATGATTCATCTAATTTTAAAGAATTTAATTATACATATTTTAATTTTATATTTTGGGAAATTTATCTACACTTCAATATGAATATGTTTCATTCATGGATCAATGGAGAATTCATGGAAGAAGATGGGGATATTTTATGATGAAAGGAAGCAATTCTAGAGAAGGCAGATTGGCCACCAGCCCACTGATGAGAATGTGGGACCAAAATTACAAACACAATGAAGCCCAAATTTCTTGGGATTCTAGAATACATGTGGAGTAACAAATCACTCTTCAGGATCCAGAGCTAATTTGGCCTCCATTGTGGTCATTAAGGCGGCCCAATTTGGAGATAAAATTATGGGCCAGATTCTGCAGCCCAGAACAAAATCCTACGAATTTGATCATATATAGGAATACACAACTCCAAATGGGACCAAATTTTACATAAGGTTAGAAGACATACGTGGATCCATTTTCTTATTCTATGGACCACTATAATTCGGCCATATAGAAGGTATTACATGCACGTCTATTCGGTTGATGAAATATGGCTGCCACCTCGGGTCAAGTGTGGAAAAGTCCAAGTTCCACAAGCTTTCCACCACCCTAGGCCTACCATAATCAAGTGGGATGCTTTGTAATGTTGGAGTCTCGACTCAAGGATCCCAAAATTCCTATTTAAGGCAGTGGTGGTGGAGGAGTTGATCATCTTTGAGCTTTTTTTTCATCTTAATGTTATGCTGCCAAATTGTCTTTGTAACGTTCTTCATTCACATGGAAGTTGTTTTAATTCATCATAGTTTCTTAATAAAAGTTCTTATTATCCTATTATTATGTTGTTATACATCTCACTTTTATACCGTTGCCTCAAGGTGTGAATTTATTCACACCAAATCTTGTGAAATTATTCACACAACGATGGAGTGGTCATTTTATTTTTATTGTTTTCTTTACTTCTCCATTTCCTCCCTCATGAGTCTACTTTCCACTTCCATTGAAACCATAGAATAAATGGAGGGATAACCCACTTATGGGTTGATACAAGGGAGTATCAAGGGTCTGGATTGGATTTTATTTATCACCTCATTAATGTCTAATCACTTATTTTAATTGAGATTTTTATTTGATGATTTTTAAACTCCATCGTCCTTGTTGAATTTAAGGCCACACACTTAAAGTGCTAATACGAACCTTTACCTTGAAGTGATCAAAACTTTGATCCTTAAAGTGTATAGGTGATTAGTATTAAAGTCTGTAGGTATTAAAACGGTAAGTGAGTCTATTTTTTTTATCTTCTTAAATGAACCCATCTCAAATATTAGAAATTTAAATAGTTGAAAAAGAATTTCATCCAATCCACCCCGAGCGATAACCTAGGATCAACTCATTATTTTAAATTGAATTCAATTAAATATATTATTGATCCTTTAAACCCATCTAAAATCAACCCAAGTTGTCCACTTCATAGCCAAAAACAGTCCTTATAATGTGCGTGTCTATAGGTTACTTCTTAGGTCTCTGAGGATTCGACAACCCAAGCTAGACTACAAGGACCGTTCTACCTTCATCACTTGGGTAAATTTGAGCGTGAATCAAATTTTGGTGTCGTTTTAGGGGACCCAAGTAAGTCATCTAAACACCAATTCTATTCTCCCCCATTTCTTCTTTTCTCATCCAAATTCTCTTATCTTGTCCCTTTCTTGTGTTTTTTTTCTTTTGGTTCATGTCCGCCTACACCCGCAATCAATCAAAACGTCTAGTTAGGGTGGATAGTCCTAGGGTTGGGGAGTCAAGTACACCAAGGTAACTCTTTCAATTAGATCCTAATCTTAATAATACTCCAGAGTCCAAAATTGAGCCCATTTCAATTGAATTTCTTCAAAGAAACCAACTCATAAACCCGAGTGGAAACAAAAATGGAAACCCAAATGAGGCAGCCCCAAACTTGGGGAATGCAATTGATCAAACCATGAATGACTACCTCACACCTTCCTGGAACAATTCCCCCTCATGAATTAGACACAATTCCCTAGGATATTACAACTACATATTTAAACCCCATGTCCTAAACCACCTTCCCACATTCCATGGAATGGAGTCCGAGATGACCTACCTTCACATGAAGGAGTTCAATGACATTGTAGAAACCATGTGTCCACCACATCAACTAGAATCATCTAAGATGAGTCTATTTCCTTTTTATTTAAAGGATTGAGCTAAAAATTGGCTAAACAATTTGATACCATCATCCATCAACTCTTGGGACCAACTACAAAGAGAATTCTACAAAAAATACTTTCCCCACCACAAAACAATTGCACTTAAAAAGAGTATCCAATTTTTTTTTGAAAAAGAGGGTGAGTCATTCTATGAAACATGGGAGAGGTTTAAAGATACCCTAAACATGGTTCCACACCATGGTTTTTCTATTCCTGAACAAGTGATAATTTTCTATGAAGGGTTGGGTCCGGGGAACAAACAATTCATTGACATGATGTGTAATGGAACCTTTAAAAACAAAGCCCCAGATGATGCTTATGAGTATCTAGAAAGCCCTTATGAACAAAACCAGACATGGGGAAATTCAACTTATTCTGAAAATCCACAAGGACTACTGGAATTCATACACTTAGAGAATAGGAAATCCTTAGGGAAAAACTCGCAGCACTGTCTAGGAAGGTTGAAGAGATAGACCTTAGGAAAGTCCATGAAATCCAAACTGTTGACCCTATTTGCACAATTTGTGACAAACATGAACATAAGACAGAAAACTGCCCAACCATTCCATCCATCAAGGATTCTCTTTTAGGAGGACCCCCAGCGGAAGTAAATTCTTTGAACTTTCAAAAGCCTCAATACCAAAACAACTTTAACCCAAGGTATAATGATCACCCAGGCTTCTACTGGAAAGATAACCAACAACCTAGCAAACCACAGCGACAAAATACTTACCCCCATCAGAACTACCAAACCCATAAACAGTTACAAACCCAACCTATCCAATACCAATAGCCATCGGTCCATTTTCAACAAACCATCCCACCTCCAAAATATCCCCCATGGGATAAACCAATCTTCTCAAGAACCAACCCAAAATGTTCCAAAAAGCCTACTAGAACAACTGTGCAAACAAATGGAGAGGATTAACTCAGAAGTCTATTCCCTAAAACAATAACTTCAAACCATAAAAACTGGAAAGTCACCCATGCCTACTCAGGCGGTGCCATCCTCAACTTCAAGGGGAGAGTCAAGTTGTACTCAAACAACTCATGAACAACTAAAGGATGTGACTGTTTTAAGAAGTGTGAAATAAATTGAGAAACTTGAACAGATAATTCAGAACCCACCTGAAGATTCAAACTTGGATGAAAATTCAAATGAACCAAATGATCAAAATGAAAAACACGATAACATTGTCAAAGAAACAACTCTTCAACAAAAAACCCCACAACCTACACCATTTCCTCAACGCATGAGGGGGAAAACCAAGCCTGAATTGAGTGAAACATTGAGGGAAATATTCTCACAAGTCAATTTAAACATTCCCCTTCTCGATGTAATCCAAACCATACCTGCCTAATCAAAGTACCTTAAGGACTTGTGCACTTTTAAAAGAAAATTTTCACATAAAAACCAAGTCCTTTTGGATGCTAATGTGAGTACCACCATTCAAGGGACCATTCCTCCTAAGTTGAAAGACACGGGTTGCCCTTACATCAATGTTGAACTAGGAGAGAGAAAAGTTGTCAAGGCCTTGTGTGACCTAGGTGCTAGTGTCAATCTCATCCCATATGATGTGTACTGCCAGTTAGGCCTAGAAGAGCTCCAACCCACATCTGTCACACTTCAACTTACTGATCGTAGCATTAGGGTTTCAAAGGGGATTTTAAAGAACATTCTGGTAAAGGTTGAAAACTTCATCTACCCTGATGACTTCATTGTCCTTGACAACCATACAAACTTAGGAAATAAGGAACAAACCCCAATCATCCTTGGTCGTCCTTTCCTTGCAACAATCAACTCTATTATCCGAGTTCAAAATGGGAACATGACCATCAACTTTGTAAACACGAGTCTAGACTTGAAAATCTATAATGAAAGATCACAAATAGGGGATGATGAGGACATTCATGAAGTAAACATGATAGAAAGCATTGATAATGAATCCATATAACATCAAGGAATATTTGATGGATTTTTAAGTCAGGATGAGATTGATTTCCTTTGTTCACATGAAGGAAGTTGATCTCCTTGGATTGAATCATTTTCAAATTGCTCTTATGATGAAGTATTAGGTCCAACAATTAGTGAAACCTTTCAGCAAACCACATTCATGGAGACTAATCAAACTTCCTTCCCTAAATCTGATCAAACCAATCTTGTAGCTGAATCCTCTATATCTGGGGAATCAATCCTATCTGAAACTCTAAAAAAAATTGATATTGATCCAATGTCCCAATATTCTGAAATTCTGAACCAACCTGATCTTGAATTGAAGGAACTTCCCGCTGCACTCAAGTATGCCTTCCTAGGGGACAATCAAACACATCCTATTCTCATTTCTTCTTCTATTGAATCCAATCATGAGAGGATGATTCTAGATGTCCTTAGGAAACATAAGAAAGCCATTGGTTGAACCTTGTCTGATATTCTTGGGATTAGCCCACTTATCGGGACTCATAGGATTGTTCTGGAATCTGATTCAAAGCCATGTCGTAAACCACAATGGAGACTCAATCCTAATCTCATAGAAGTAGTGAGAAAAGAACTTCTAAAATTGTTAAAAGTCAGTATCATATATCCCATAGCTGAGAGTGAGTGGGTCAGCTCAATCCAAGTGGTTCCCAAGAAGGCAAGAATCACAGTGATAACCAATAAGGATGGAGAGATACTTCCAACCAGGGTGAGTAGTGGATGGAGGGTCTGCATTGACTATAGGAAGCTAAACTAATTCACCAAGAAGGACCATTTCCCCTTATCATTCATTAACCAAGTCCTTGAGAGAGTGGTAGGTCATGCCTTCTACTATTTATTAGATGGATACTTGGGGTATAATCAAATTGAGGTCTCCCTAGAGGATCAAAGGAATACTACATTCACATGTCCATTTGGCACCTTTGATTTCAAATGCATGCCCTTCGGGTTATGCAATGCCTATGGAACCTTCCAGTGGTGCATGATGGGAATATTCTCAGACATGGTAGGAGATTTCTAAAGGTCTTCATGGATGACTTCTCTGTGTTTGGGGATACATTTGAGGGATGTCTGAGGAATGTAGAGAGAGTCTTGTCAAGATGTGAAGAAAAGAATCTAGTCCTAAACTGGGAAAAATGCCATTTTATGGTTAAAGAGGGATTAGTCCTTGGACATCTAGTCTCGAGTAGGGGGATTGAAGTTGATAAAGCAAAGGTTGACATCATTTGTCACCTTCCATCACCCAAAACTGTCAAGGAAGTGAGGTATTTCCTAGGACATGCTGGTTTCTATAGAAGATTCATCAAGGATTTTAGTTCAATCTCCCGTCCTCTTTGTGCTCTCCTAGTAAAGGATGCTCCATTTTTTGGTCAGAAAGATGTGAGGGTTCATTTCCAACCCTCAAATCCTCTCTCACATCTCCTCCCATTATGAAATCTCCAAATTGGAACCTTCCTTTCGAACTTATGTGTGATGCTAGTGACTTTTCTGTAGGAGTTGTTTTAGGAAAACATTGTGATAAAACTCCTTATGTCATTGCTTATGCAAGAAAATACTTAAATTATGCCCAAATAAACTACACCACCACTGAAAAGGAGTTACTTGCTATTGTGTTTGCCTTATAGAATTTTAGGTCCTACCTCTTAGGATCCCCCATCACTGTGTTCACTGACCATTCTGCACTAAAATACCTCTTCCAAAAACAAGATGCTAAGAATAGACTGATTAGGTGGCCCCTTCTCTTACAAGAATTTGACCTCACAATCAAGGATAAAAAGGGTGTTGAAAATTTTGTAGCTGATCACCTCTCTAGGATGGAATTCAAAGACAACTCAAATCACCTTTCTGTGTCTGATTCATTCCCTGATGAACACCTATACTCTGTGAGTGACTGCCCTTGGTATGCCGACATAACCAATTTCTTAGTTACAGGAGTCAACCCAAAATTCTTAGGGACTCAAGCTCGAAAGAAATTTCTTTCTGATGTTAGACACTATGTGTTTGATGATCCATACCTCTATAAGTTCTGCCCTGACCAAGTCATTAGGAGGTGTGAGTCCATCCTTAAATTCTGTCATAGTGAGGCACGTGGAGGTCACTTTTCCTCTAAGAAAAATTCTACTAAGATTATTCAGTGTGGTCTCTTCTAGCCCACCCTCTCAAGGGACTCCTACACATTTTTTCAAATCTGTCCTAGATGTCAACAAGTAGGGTCCATCACAAAAAGGAATCAAATGCCACTCACTCCCATCTTAGTGGTTGAAATCTTTGACTGTTGGGGAATTGATTTCATGGGTCCCTTCACAAACTCTAGGGGATATATTTACATTCTCTTAGCTATTGATTATGTCTCAAAATGGGTTGAGGCCATTCCCACAAAATCCAATGATCATCAAACTGTGATTAGATTCCTAAAAAAACATCTTCTCTAGATTTGGAATTCCTAGGGCTATAATCAGTGATCGAGGAACCCATTTCTTCAACTGTCCATTCTCTTCACTCATGTTTAAGTATTTGATTTCTCATAAAGTCTCCACTGCATACCATCCTCAAACCAATGGTCAAGCTGAGTTAGGAAATAGGGATATTAAGAATATTCTTGAAAAAAATGTCAATCCTTCTAGGAAATATTGGTCTAAGAAACTCTTAGATGCTCTTTGGGCCTATCGAACCGCATATAATACCATTTTAGGAATGTCCCCATATAGTTTGGTTTATGTTAAAGCATTCCATTTTCCAGTGGAGATTGAACATAAGTCTTTTTGGGAAATTAAGAAAATGAATTATGACCTCTCATTGGCCGAAACAAAAAGGAAATTATATCTCAATGAACTTGAGGAACTTAGGATGGATGCTTATGAAAATTCAAGGATCAATAAAGCTAAAGTAAAAGCCTTCCAATCTCGAAATCTTAAAACCAAACACATTGAACCGGGTAAACCTATTCTTTTGTATAGTTCTAAACTTCATTTACACATGGGAAAGTTGAGTTCTAGATGGTTAGGTCCTTTAATAGTGAATCATGTGTACCCCCATGGGGCTGTTGAAATTCAAGATCCCACCAATGGTCAAACCTTTAAAGTTAATGGTCATAGAGTCAAACCATTCATTGAACCATTCCAAAAACATGAAGTTGATGAAGAATTGTGTGAACCCACCTTAGATGACAAAAATAATTAATCAATTAGGGGTCCAATTCGAGCTAATGATATTAAAAAAAGCGCTACATGGGAGGAAACCCATGGTTTTCAAGTTTCCTATCATTTTTTTAATCAACTTTATATTTTAAATAGGATTAATTAATCATTTTGATATTTAATAAAAAAAATAGACTATTGACCTGTTCTTCTTTTATGAGTATGGATGGGTATGAAAGGGGAGCACCGTATTCATCTGTGTCACGCGGTGTGACCCCTAAGTAATACCTTACCCAGAAATCTAAAAGAAGACAATGTATCATTAGTTTGATTTAAAAAAACAAAAAAAAAACAAAAAAAAATAGGGAAAACCACAAAAATGATGATACTTGGAATTAAATAAGTTGTTGTGTTGTTTGTTTTGTCTGGTTTGTTCTTCTTTGTATGGTTCATGGACTATTTTGGGTGATACATGTTCAATCAAAGAGGTTCCTACATCCCCCAAGAGATCAAAGGACTAATTTGGAGCAGCAAGAACTTCAACTTCAACCACCAGGTGACTTCATTCCATGATCCTCATATTTCAATTTCCTTTTTAAAATTACCTTATCTACCTCTAATCCTTCTAAATTTTCATTTCTTGAAACATTGGGGATAGTTTTGTTTTAAGTTGGGGGGGAGATGAATTTTTTTTTTTGCTTTTGTGAAAAAAAAATGATTTGAAAAAAAATGTGTGTAAATGGAAGGAAATTTTACTTTAACTTTGAACATGGTAATACACATTGCACACTTTGAAACTGAATATCAAATAATTTAGCATGACCTGATTCTGATTTTAATCCTTGTATAATTTCAGAAGCATAGATTTTGGAAAGCGTGGCTGTCCAATGTGATATTTCATCGTTTATATTTTCATCCAAATAGAAAAAGATCACAATGCACGTACTTTGGATAGTGGGGTATTAGTTTAAGTTCATGGGGTCCCCCAAATAAATAGCATAGGTTTGGTGATCATTTTAGTTTTAATATGAGTATTCAATAAAAAAAACAATAAATTTGCGCGTAGAGCAATGAAATGACATAATGCGTGGCTTTTGGCACTTGGGGATCGTGACTCCATAGTTGTCTGGCCCAGAGTTAGTAATTTTATCTCTATTTTTGGTAATTTGAATTTGTTTTTGACTGATTTAACTCAATATGATGCCCGAGTATGTGGGCTTCACTTGGTTTCCTAAGTTATTTGAGCCTGGGATTCATCGGCAAAGTCTCACTACAGGGGTTGACTCTTTTGAGTGCAATTTCAATTACCATGGAAAAATTGCAAAAAAAAACAAAAAAAAAACAAAAACAAAACAAAACAAAATATAATACAAAAAAAAATTAAATACTCATCTTAATATTGAAATATGATTCCACCCAGCGCTTCTATCATTTCCCCCTTGAATAAATATGAACCCCCATGTCTATTGTGATGCACAACACATCCTCATACTTAATTGATATTGGATGAAATATGACAATGAATTTGAACAAAGGAATGGGCTTGGGATTGGGATATGTTTATGAAAATATATTGTATTAAAATATTTTGATGGGTTTCATGATTGTTTGGTATAAAGGTTTTTGGTGATCATTGTGTATTAAATTTTTTTTGGAAAAGGGAATTTGAATTTCATATTGTTGAGATACATTTTGCTCGGGACTAGAAAAACTCAAGTTGGGGGGTGTGATTAGCCACTAAATGAGGATAATATTAATTGTTAATATATATAATATTCATGTGCTTTATTATTAATAAACACCATTTTAGTGCATTTTACACTTTGAACATCATTTCACATTATGATTGTAATTCCTTCTTAAAATGCACTATTATGTGGTACATTTTTTAACATCATTTAAAGTACCCAATGATTCATATGATTTTAAAGAATTTAATTATCCATATTTTAATTTGATATTTTGGGAAATTGATCTACACTTCAATATGAATATGTTTCATTCAGGGATCAATGGAGAATTTATGGAAGAAGATGGAGTATTTTATGATTAAAGGAAGCAATTCTAGAGAAGTCGGATTAGCCACCAGCACACTGATGAGAATGTGGGACCCACATTACAAACCCCATCAAGCCCAAATTTCTTGGGATGATAGAATAAATATGGAGGAACAAATCACTTTTCAGTATCCAAAGCTAATTCGGCCTCCATTGTGGTCATTAAGGCGACCCAATTTGGAGATAAAATTATGGGCCAGATTCTGCGTCCCAGAACAAAATCTTACCAATATGATCATATCTCATAATACACAACCCCAAATGGGCCCAAATTTTATAGGAGGTTAGAAGACATCAGGGGATACATTTTCTTCCTCTATTACCTACTCTGATTCGGCCATCTATAAGGTCTTACAAGCGCGTCTGTTCGGTGGATGAAAGCTGGATTCCACCTCGGGTCAAGTGTGGAAAAGTCCAAGTTCCACAAGCTTTCCACCACCCTAGGCCTACCATAATCAAGTGGGATTCTTTTTAATGTTGGAGGCTCGACCCAAGGCTCCCAAAATTCCTATTTAATGCAGTGTTGGTGGAGGATTTGATCATCTTTGATCTTTGTTTTCATCTTAATGTCATGCTGCCAATTTGTCTTTGTAACGTTCTTCATTCACATGGAAGTTGTTTTAATTCATCCTAGTTTCTTAATAAAAGTTCTTATTCTCCTCTTATTCTATTGTTATCCATATCAATTTGATACCATTTCCTCAAGGTGTGAATTTATTCACACCAAATCTTGTGAAATTATTCACACAACGGTGGAGTGATCATTTTATTTTTATTGTTTTCTTTACTTCTCCATTTCCTCCCTCATGAGTCTACTTTCCGCTTCCATTGAAACCATTGAATCAGTGGAGGGATAACCCACTTATGGGTTCATCCAAGGGAGTATCAAGTGGATGGTTTGGATGTTATTTATCACCTCATTAATGTCTAATCACTTCTTTTAATTGAGATTTTTATTTGATGATTTTTAAACTCCATCGTCCTTGTTGAATTTAAGGCCACACACTTCAAGTGATAATACAAACCTTTACCTTGAAGTGCTCAAAGCTTTTATCCTTCAAGTGTATAGGTGATTAGTATTAAATTGTGTAGGTATTAAACCAGTAAGTGATGATGTTGTTTGATCTTCTTAAATGAACCCATCTCAAATATTAGAAATTAAAATAGTTGAAAAAGAATTTCATCCAATACACCCCGAGTGATAACCTAGGATCAACTCATTATTTTAAATTGAATTCACTTAAATCTGTTAGTGATCCTTTAAACCCATCTAAAATCAACCCAATTTGGCGACTTCATATCCAAAAACAATCCTTATAATGTGCATGTCTATAGGTTACTTCTTAGGTCTCTGAGGATTTGACAACCCAATCTAGACTACAAGAACTGTTCTACCTTCATCACTTGGGTAAATTTTAGCGTGAATCAACCATCGTACATAACGTTTCATGAGACTCAACTTTACCCAATGCATCAGAGCACTATCTAGGTGCACCAATCTTATCATTTAAGTCTAATATATTCCTCATATGTCTAGTATGCTCTTATATTCATAGTGTCACATACTACATTGAATACTTACATTATTATTCTATAATCCTTTTGCATACATACTCATAATTGAAATGAATTATGAAACAATTGTAAAAGTAATAGTTTTGATAGTTTTAGGTTATGACTGCATTAGTGACATGCATGGACTAAAAAGACAACATTTGAACATGTGGTAAGAACTAGTACACATAAAATAATAATTCTTGCATTAAAACCTTTTGAATGTGAGACTTTTCATGCTATAGTTTACATGTTTTGACTTTGAGATACTTGTATAAAACCATGCAATGTCAATTATATCAAAATAGATTAAAACATAATCTTAAATAATCAAAGGCAATCCTTGTGGAAAATTGGAATACAAAGTATGGATTGTTTCATGTGAAGTATTCATGCATAAAAGAAATAATTAAACAAGTGTGCTCATGCATGAATGTATATTTATGCTTAAACATGAAAACCATCATACAACCTACTTGAGGAATCAAGTTTTAAATACATATATGTATTCATGTGGGTTTGAAAATCATGTAAAAACCTTATATACACACACACACACACACAAGTGTATGTTTTGTATTTTCATAACCCAAAACAAGGTTTAATAAATCCTTATAACTATTGTATGCTTCAAATGAAATAGATTTTATGAAATCCTAATTCAAATTACAATTAAAACCTATATATATATACACGTAACCGTATGTGGGCATATATGTTTTCACAGTACAATTAAATAATTCCAAGTTGATTCCTTACATGATTTACATGTTCTTAAGGACATTATTTTTAAAAACATATTTCATCGTTCGAAAACCATAGAAGCATATTAGGTTTGTTTTATAAATATACATAGGGTTTAATTTAATACAAAACAAGGTGAAACCTTGTTTGTATAATATGTATTATGAACACCATCTAGGAACGAATATCATTTGGAAATCATAAAACCCAAATGTAAATGTAATATAATCAAATGTATATATGTATAACCATATATACATAAGTTGTAAGCAAGGGTCTTGCATATTAAAAACATGACGAACTAACCCCTACATGGATTTATTATTTTAAGAACATCACTTAAAAACCAATGATCCCCATTCAAAATTCACAAACCCGAATTGATTTGTTATATAAAGAAATAGTATAAGTATACATATATACACATTGTTTTAAATATAAAACAATTTTAACCCTTACGGGTGTCCTATACTTTAAAAACATCAGTTTAACATTGATGATAGTTTTTTTTCGAAATCCTAAAATGAGATTGGAAAAAATTATATACATAAACATATAACCGTGAAACATAAAAATAGATAACAGGGGGTTTGAAAATTTAAATTGAAGCAAAATGATCCCTTACCTGACTTCAAGAGAGCAATAGGTTCAGGCAGGGGGTGTTTTCAAGTTGAGGCGAAGGTATTAGGTAGGATTATGTGAGAAAACTAGGGTTTATATAGGTGATATATATATATATATATATATTTCATATACAATGATTTATAAAAAAATTATAAACAAAGACTCGCAAAAATACTAAAACAAAATAAGTACCACGCCTTGCTTAAAATAAGCCTGAAATCCAATGGTGATTTTAATATATATATATATATTAGACTTGTGGAAAATCTAAGGAAGTTCAATGGAAATAATAAAAATAAGATCAACGAATACTTACAGGTAGAAATCGAGGGTCATTTCGAAGATGGGTGGGGAATCTCGAGGGAGAAGAAAAGAAGAAGAAGAAGAATAAGGAAGAAAACAGTGGGAAAGCCATTGGTTAGCGTGAGGAATAAGAAGGAATGCCAAGAAGAAAAGAAGAAAAGAAACAGATAGTCTAGATCAAACAGGGTCTGATCAAACGGTTAAGGGCGTTCCGCGGTTTTTAAAAAAATATTGAGGGATGAGATTAAATCTCGGTTTGATCAGACAGCTGAGACATGATGCGGGTTTTAAAACGGATTGAACGGTGGAGATTAGTCGAGTTCGTGATCAGGCGATCTAGAGAAAATGTGTTATTAATACCACGGTAATGCAGTTTGAAGGGCGGACTAATCGGATGGTCCAAATCCCGTGCGGCGTGATCAGACGGCTAGGATTTGATTTCTGCTATTTTTTTCCCACATCGAATTGGGAGGGTTTTCAAGCCAGCTTTATAATCCTAGTGCTCCCAGCACTTCACCAAAAATCCCCTTCCCCCTCCTGGTACCGCCACGTACCGATCTTCTGCGGGTGCACTTTTGTGCCCACCCCTTCCGTCATGCCACCCTGTATAGTGGCACACTACTCGGTTCCTCCACAGGTACATGTAGGCATGCACGCACACCCATGGCTGGCATGTGTTGTGGCTAAAGGGTCTAGGCTCGGCCGCCTACTCTTGAAGTAGTACGAGCTTCCTCCTTCGGCCAAGCTAGAGGGCTATCCCTATGGGGTTTATATTTTTTTTATAAACCCAACTTTCAAATAAACCATATAAACATAGAAAAAGAAATGAAATTTACTAATAATAAATTTCATTAAATAAAGAATATCTTTAATTTTATAAAACATGATTCCTACTTTACTTTAAACTTCAGAACATTGAAGTACACCAATCCACATATAAACTATACTTTGTCATCACACAACCAAGACTATAACTTTTAATTAATAAAAGTATTCATAAACATGTTTTCAAATTCAAAAACAAAATGCATACTTCCCTTTGAATTAATTAAAGTAAACATATGTACTTCTCCTTATATTTTCACTAAAACCCAAATGTCATGATTTCAAATTCATTTTAGGTTTTTAAAACATTATGATTCCAAAATATAAAGATAAGTTAAATTAAATGTGTTTAAAGATACATCATTAAATTACCCAAATACTTAGAACATTCAAGATGCTTTTATACTTAAAATACTTAGTAAAATAATTATTTGTTATGTTTAAAAAAATAATAACTATACATAAAATTAATTTATAAAACTGAATACTTATATTAACTAAACCATTAATTAAAAAAATCTTTAAAATACCATTATAACACTAGTATATTTAAAACATTTGAAACATTTAAAAATTATTTGAAATACTTACCTAAGTTTTGAAATCATACTAAGTTTTATAAAATATTATTTTAAATTTAAAACCATGATCTTAAAGATAAAACTTAAGATATGTAAAGCATATAAAAACAATTAAAATTCTTAAGGAAATTATATAGGTTTTATGAAAAATTATACAATATATCTTAAATTTCTCACTTAAATTATTTTGGTTTAATAAGATACTAACACTCACTTCATTTTAAACTCCAACGACCCTAAAAAAGGAAATAACGGTCATATGTATTTTCAACGGTCAAGAAGACCCTTATAAATACATGTTTAGGGTATTTCATATCTTTAAATCAGTTTTTCTTATAAAGATGGTTCTCTACACTCCTCTCATGCTTAGTACTTGTTTCATTCTTTTAGAAATTTTATTCTTTACTACAGCCAGTCCAAGGGATGAGGGTTACCTTATTGGTCTCATTGTGATGCTAGGAGGTCTCCCAGTGGTGCTTCTTAGATTTTCCATTAGTTTCTTAGGCTATATATGGTCTTTTGTCCTTGTTTGAAATGTAACGTTTTGGTATTTTACTGAATAAAAAGGTCTTGTGCTTATTCTGCAAACATTGTTTTGGATAAAATGAACATTAAGCTAAGTAAAACAATTAAAACTATTATTATTATAGAATTTTTGTTTAGGGTATCACATTATCCTCTCCTTCAAATAATTGTACCCTCGCAATTATATTACACCTCAACCCTTCAGACATAAACCCCAACGTCCTTTTACCAGTACCACACGAGTTGGTGGTTTTCTGTTGTCAGGGTGTCCATGATAGCTTTAAATTCTTCGGTTTCTTTGGTCCAGACACATTTCATACATTCAGAGTTATACTCGTGTATGCAGTGATCATACATCATATAAAAGTAACGGGAGACGAAAAGCTCGGAGACATCAGAAAGGATTCGATTCCTATAGACCAGTCAAACCACCTTGTTTTCTAAAATTTTGAAATCATAAAGACTCCTATAGCCACTGAAGTTTAGGAGTTTAAAAATGTAAGTTGTGCAAAGGTCACCTGCATTGGTGGATTCCCAAAATTTTTCTATAGTTGGGTATCTTTCGAACATGGTAAAATACTTGAAGAGTCCCTCAAAATAACTTCCTTGTCATGCATAGAATGCAAGTTGTGCATGGAATAAGAGGAAATAAAAAAACCCAATCCCCAGAATAATTGAATCATATTGGAAGTGTTGGATAATTGATAAAGATATTTTCATGATAAACATATATTTCCAAGAGGTTAAAATTCATCTGAACATGTATTTAGGATTATTGTTTCTAGTATCACATTTGGTAGAGAAAAAAGGTTAGTTGGTGACCTTTTGTCTTCCATCTGAAAATTTTGAGAAAAAAGGTCTATTCGGTAAAGCATAACCATATTAAACATCAATGTTACTTTGAAAATTCATAATAAAGTATAAAATCATAAAAATATAACATCATTTATTTAAAAAAGGGTTCATGAAACTCAGGGTGCTACATATTCATTTGTTCCCTCACAACTCACAGACACAAAATTCCTAACATCCACAGTGATTTCTCTTCACAGGTACCACCGATGTTGATGTTTTCCCTAGTTCCCAGTCAAAAGGATCCCTAAAGCGGTTCCAAATTCTTCGATCTCCTTGGTCTAGATACTGCACGGACAACTTGGATAAACCGTATGTGGACATCTAAATTTCCATGAGAGAAAATCACGACGTGTGTAAAGTTGGGAGACATCAGTGTGAACTTGATGTCTATAAAACAAATGGGAAGACTCGTCCCCAAGAATTTTAAAGTCCCTAACTTGAACATTGATACCATAGGTCAATAGTTGACAAAGATATGCTACTCAGAGGTAACCCTATCATGTGGCCTCCTGGAAGTCCTTTAGGGAGGAAAAATTCCCAGCTAGGGTAAATCATTTAAACAAACCCTCAAAGTAATTTCCCTTACGTGCATAAAATGGAAATTGAGAATGCATCATAAGGAAATAGTCAAAGCCTGATCCTTGGTGGAGTTGAAGTACACGAGGAGAGTTCGATACATATTAGAGTTGTTTACATGACAGAAAAACGTTTCCAAACGTATCATAACCTTCTAAACAGGACTTGGCAACTATAGTCTCTAGTATTTCAGTTGGAATAGACAAAATAATTGTTCTGTTTTCCATATGAGATTCGAAGAAAGAATTTTACTTAGTAAGACATAATCAAATTTTTAGTGCTGTTCTAATTTTCCAGAGTTGTCTAAACCAATCCTCTGATACCAACTATAATGACTTCGACCCTAGAATCCTGGAGTCAGTGCCAAAAACATGGTGTCTAATTTTTTTCATAAACACATGCATACAAAAATTAAACATCTTGTTCCAATACATAGGATCATTTCAGTTTAGGTTCTGGAAAACCAGATGTTGTTGATACACATCTTCCAAAAACTTGACAAATTTCAGCTTCATATTGATGTAGTCACATAAGAGTACTCAAATCTTGGAATAATATACTAAACCCTGTAAAATAAATTGAAAATGTAGGGCGAGCATAAGAATTCCCAGTAAGGGGTTTTAAAATAATTTGAATAAATTCTTTTTTTAAAACAAAAACCTTTGAAATAATCACAAAACATTTTCTTGAGGCATGTCAACATCAGTTTTAAAATGTTTCTTGATAATATTTTCAGAAAAACCTCTTATGTAAGAATCACATGTGCTTATTTAATAAATGTAGGTAAAACATAAATTAGAGTGCACATACAAGAACAAGAAATGCATGAAATATGCATAATTCATAAATTGATCAATCCAACTATAAATGTGACATGCATAGCTATAAACATAAGAAATCATGACATTATTCATTAGCACTTAAATAAAATTCATGTAACCTTAACTTTATATACCCCTTACTTGTATAACTTTCCATTTGCGTACTTAATCATGCCATATGCATTCATTACCATTGTCATAGAATATTCTTAACCAAGGGGTATTCTGTTAGTCAAATAATTACTTGGATGGTCATATACCATTACATAATGAGGGAATGTATAATTACATACTTTGTTAAGGCCTTGCACCAAGACCATACAAAAACATGACTTAGTACGAGTCAAGGCTAACCGCCAAGATCGTTTCCCATAATATCACAAGCCAAGGCTAACCACCAAGACCGTCACACATAACGTCTCATGAGACTCAACTTTACCCAATGCATTGGAGCGCTATCTGGGCACACCCATATTATCATTTAAGTCCAATACATTCCTCATATGTCTAGTACAGTCTTATATTCATAGTGTCCCACACTACATTGAATACTTACATTCTTATTCCATAATCGTTTTGCATACATACTCATAATTTAAATGAATTATGCAACAACTAAAAAAGGACTAGGTTTGATAGTTTTAGGTTATGGATGCATTAGTGACATGCATGGACTAAAATAAAACTTTTGCACACGTGTTAAGAACTAGTACACATAAAATAAAAATTCTTGCATTAAAACCTTTTGAATGTGACCCTTTTCATGCCATGGTTTACATTTTATGACTATGAGATACTTGTATAAAACCTTGAAACATCAATTATATCAAAATATATTAAAACATAATCTTAAATAATCAAAGGCAATCCTTGTGGAAAATTGGAATACAAAGTATGGATTATTTCATGTGAAGTATTCATGCATAAAATAAATAAATAAACACGTGTTCTCATGCATGAATGTATATTTATGCTTTAACATTAAGTCCATCATACAACCTACTTGAGGAATCAAGTTAAAAATACATATATGTGATCATGTGGGTTTGAAAATCATGTAAAACCTTATATATATACACACATAAAGTGTATGTTTGGGATATACATAACCCAAAACAAGGTTTAATAAATCCTTATAATTGTTGTATGCTTCAAATAAAATAGTTTTTATGAAATCCTAATTCGAATTACAATTAAAACCCATATATATATATACACGTAACCATATGTGTGCATATATGTTTTCTTGGTACAATTAAATAATACAAAGTTGATTCCTTACATGATTTACATGTTCTTAAGGACATTATTTTTAAAAACATATTTTCATCATTCAAAAACCATATAAGCGGATTAGGTTTGTTTTATAAATATACATAGGGTTTAATTTAACACAAAAAGGTGAACCCTTGTATGTATAATATGTATTATAAACACCATCTAGGAACGAATATCATTTGGAAATCATAAAACCCAAACAGACTTGTAATATAAACAAATTTATATATGTATAACCATATATACATAAGTCGTAAGGAAGAGTTTTTCATATTAAAAACATGAAGAACTAACCCCTACATGTATTTATTATTTTAAGAACAACACTTAAAAACAAATGATCGTCGTTCAAAAGTTAGAAACCTGAATTGATTTGTTATATAAATAAATCATATAAGTGTACATATATACACAAAGTTTTAAACATAAAACAATTTTAACCCTTATGGGTGTCTTATACTTTAAAAACATCAATTTAACACCAATGATAGTTTTTTTTAATCCTAAAATGAGATTGGAAAAAATTATATACATAAAAATATAATCGTGAAACATAAAAATAGATAACAGGGGGTTTGAAAATTGAAAGTGAATCAAAAATATCCCTTACCTGAATTCAAGAGAGCAACATGGTCTAGCAGGGGATGTTTTCAAGTTGAGACAAAGGGATCGGGTAGCATTATGTGAGAAAACTAGGGTTTATATAGGATATATATATATATATATATATATCATATACAATGATTTATACACAAATTATAAACAAAGACTCGCAAAAATACTAAAACAAAATAATTCCCACACCTTGCTTAAAATAAACCTGAAACCCAACGGTGATTTTAATATATATATATATAGGACTTGTGGAAACTCGAAGGAAGTGCAAGGGAAATAATAAAAAGGAGATCAACTGAGACTTATGGGTAAAAATCGAGGGATGGTCCGAAGATGGGTGGGGAATCTCGAGGGAGAAGAAAAAGAAGAAGGAAGAAAATGGTGGGTGATCCACTGGTTGGTGCTAGGAATAAGAAGGAACGTGGAGAAGAAAAGAGGAAAAGAAATGGACAGTCCAGATCAAACGGGATCTGATCGGATGGTTAAGGGTGTTCCCCGGTTTTAAAAAAAAGATGGAGGGATGAGATTAAATATTGGTTTGATCGGACAACTGAGGCATGACACGGGATTTAAAATGGATTGAACGGTGGAGATCAGTCGATTACATGATCGGAAGGTCTAGAGAAAACATGGTATTAATACCGCATCAATGGAGTTCGAAGGGCGGACTGATCGGATGTTCCAAATCCCATGCGACGTGATCAGACGACTGGGATTCGATTTCCACTATTTTTTTTATCCCACATCGAATTGGGACGGTTTTCGAGCTGACTTTATAAGATTAGCAATCCCAACGCTTCACCAGATATCCCCCTCCCCCTCCCAGTACTACCCCGTATCGGTCTTCTGCGGGCGCGATTCTACGCCCACCTTTGCCGCTGTGTCGCCTTGCACGGTGGCGTGTAGCTCGGTTCCTCAATACCTTCCTGTAGGCACGCACACACACCCACGACTAGCCTGTGTTGTGGCTGAAGGGTCTAGGCTCGACCGCCTACTCTTGAAGTAGTGTGAGCTGCCTCCTTCGGCCCAACTAGAGGGTTGTCCCTATGGAGTTTATATATTTTTTATAAACCCATCTTTCAAATAAACCATATAACCATAGAAAAAGAAATGAAATTTACCAATAATAAATTTCATTAAATAAAGAATATCTTTAATTTTATAAAACATGATTCCTACTTTATTTTAAACTTTGGAACATTAAAGTACACAAATCAACATATAAAGTATACTTTGTCATCACATAACTAAGACTGTAACTTTTAATTAATAAAACTATTCATAAAAATGTTTTCAAATTCAAAAACAAAATGCATACTTATCTTTGAATTAATTAAAGTAAAAATATGTACTTCTCCTTATATTTTCACTAAAACCCAAAAATCATGATTTCAAATTCATTTTAGGTTTTTAAAACAATGTGCTTCCAAAATATAAATATAAGTTCAATTAAATGTGTTCAAAGATACAAATTTAAAGTACTCAAATACTTAGAACATTCAAGATGATTTTATATTTAAAATACTTAGTAAAATCGTTATTTTTTATGTTTAAAAATAATAATAACTATACAAAAAAATAATTTATAAAACCGAATAATTATATTAATTAAACCATTAATTAAAAGCATCTTTAAAATTCCATTATAACACTAGGATATTTAAAACATTTGAAACATTTAAAAATTATTTTAAATACTTACCTAGGTTTTTAAATCATACTAAGTTTCATAAAATATGCTCTTAAATTTAAAACGATGATGTTAAAGATAAAACTTAAGATATGTAAAACATATCAAAACAATTAAAATGTTTAAGGAAATTATATAGGTTTTATGAAAAATTATAAAAGTATCTTAAATTTTTCACTTAAATTATTTTGGTTTAATAAGATATTAACGGTCACTTCATTTTAAACTCCAATAGCCCTAAAAAGGTAAATAACAGTCATATGTATTTCCAACGGTCAAGAAGAACCTTATAAATACTTGATTATGGTATTTCATATCTTTAAATCAGTTTGGATTATAAATATGGTTCTCTACATTCCTCTCATGCTTAGTACTTGAGCCATTCTTCTAGCAATTCTATTCTTTACTATGGTCGGTCCAAGGGATGAGGGATACATGCTTGGTCTCATTGTGATGCTAGGAGGTCTCCCAGTGGCGCTTCTTGGATTTCCATTAGTTTCCTAGGCTAACTATGGTCTTTTGTCCTTGTTTGAAATGTAACGTTTCAGTATTTTACTGAATAAAAAGGTCTTGTGTTTATTCTGCAAACATTGTTTTGGATAAAATGAACATTAATCCAAGTAAAAAAATTAAAACTATTATTATTACACAATGTATGTTCGGGGTATCACAATTCACACTCAAACTGGTCATCCATCGGGCTAACCACATACAAAGAATGATTAAAAATAATAAATAAAATATACTAGTCCATTGAAATGTCAATTTGTACCACATATTCATTTCCTTATATCATTCTATATATCCCACATAACCATAAAAATACCATTCAAAGACTAATCAGTTCCTATAATAAGTGTCCAGCTTCATGGGTACCTACGTTACATTTCTTTCTAAGTAGGGTGTAAATAAAAAATATAGTAAGGAACCACCAATGTGGTCCTATAAATAACCAATGTGGTCCGATAAATATACATTACTAATGTGATATTTGAATGTGTCATGCTTGGAATAAATAAATAAAATGATGAAAAATATTAAAAACCCATAATACCTACCTTTACTAGTGATGAGATGTATCTGATCATGTCACATGGAGCGTGCCAACCTATGTACAAGGAACTATACGATTGTTGATCCTTAAGTTCATGAACTTGATCAACAATACCTACTTCTTCTAGTGCTGAGGTGTTTCTAAGAACATTACAATGACTATGCCAACCAATATAACGAACTTGAGTCTCCCTAGTATACAATTAAGTATAAAAAAACTACCATATAGAATGTTTATCAGCCATGTTAATCACCCATACACATCATATTCATGGTAAATTCACCTAGAAAGCTCCATCCCAATGTACTATCTCAACCACACCATCAAAGTAATGGGAGCCCCACTAATAATATCACTGACCTCCCCTACGAGGTATTTCTCATTTAAAAGTAATGAAAACCTCCCATATAAGAGTATTCTCATCCATGTAATAAGAAATCAAGTAACATAGACCTCCCCTAGAACTAATATTTATTAATTTATTTCCAAATTCACCAAAATGATACAAAAACAATGATAGTTCTCTCTCTTTTATCATTAGCATTATTCCTCTATCCATGAAACCACTGATCTAGTTGATTGAATGAGAGTTTATTATTCTTTTTTATCATATTTGAGTTTCTTATTACCCCTTAATTTACTATATTTTCATTTGTTTATGGTATTTAAGAAAGATTTTATGTAGAGTAATTGTTTTCTTAAATTTAATTACCTATTTTCTTCAACATACTGAATTTTTTTGAAACAATTAAATGTTGAGTGTCCCTTATTAGAATTTTCTACAACTTTCACTTTTGATAGTGAATATATTATGTGTATTTATTTATATATTTTATAAAATTAATCTTTTATGAACCCAATAGGATGGATATGAACCAAAAATGGATGCACACTAATTGTTTGAAAACCGGATATGAATATGGAGTTAAAGAGTTCATCATGTTTGCAAGAGATCATGTAGACAACCCTTCTAAAATCCTTTGTCTATATTTATGTTTTTTTTATTCAAGACAAATTAGTTCGGAAGAGTTGGAAGAAAATTTGATTTGTCACAGAATAGATCAAAGCTATAAATGTTGGATTAAACATGGGGACAAACTGAGTGTGGATATAATGACTCATATTTTACTGATTCAATTTTTATAAATTAATTGGGAAAATCTCGAGACCAGGAACTGAGATGGAATGCGATTCTAAGGCCTGGTGTGCCCAGAACAATTCATTGAAAAATGCTAAAATTTTAATAGTGTGTGAAAGCAGTTTTCCTAAAAAAGTGTAATAACATCCAAATGGGTGCCCTGAACAAAAACCTTAGGGCACTAATGCATTTATAGAAGCGATTTTACCCTAGTCGCGACATAACATTGGTCGGTGCGGGTAAAATGTGAAAAGTATTTTTTGGGATGTAACCTTAAATAAAATAATTTAATAAAAAATTATTTTATTTTCAAATCCTACTAACTCATAAACAGTAACTCATATTGGAAATTTGAAACCACCGTTGAGTTTGTAATGGGGTGTTTTTCTTAGGTGAGGCCTAACATCGGTCAGTGCGGGCCAACTGTAAAAGATAGGTTTTGGATGTTGACATCATTAAAATAATTTAATAAAAATTATTTTGTTAACACAATGGCTAAAATATTTAAAATGATTGCTGTGGAGAATTTATAGGGTTATCCACATAACCTTGAAAAAATTAGAGAGAAACTGGATAGAACCTTTGAAGAATTATCTCAAGAAAACAGTGACGGATCGGAGATCGGATTGTGGATCATCGCGTCGATGGAGTTAGAGTATCTCATCAACGATGGAAAATCAACTTCTCCTCATCAAAAACTGATCCAACTTGAGGTAGGGGGTTTGATATCTTGGTGATTTCATTTCCCATTATTGAATTCGAAGATGAATGCAGACCAACCCATGAACAAGTTGATCCGCGGTTCATTCACTTGTGGGATGGGTGCTATACTTGTGGGGTTTTGATGGGGGAATGATCTTGTGATTAATTATTGGATTTTTATTTACATTCTAACAAAAAATAACCACAATAAACACAAATATCGATCAAGGCCCATTTCTCTTGGTTGATTGATGTTTTTCTCCCCCCTTGTTCTTCATTCATCATGGGAATTCTTCGTTTGGCCCGTGACTCAACATATTGTGATCGATCGATCCTTACACACTTGATCCTTAGCACAATGATATGATATCGCATATTTGGGATCATCATGGAATGATAAAGGTGCGACGATGATGATGTTAGACAGATCGAAGAGGCTCAAGAGTTATCACCTTTTGAGCATTTTTCAGTAGGATGGATCACGATGTAGATCAAATCCAAGGGAAGTAAAGCACGCGACCCAAGGATCATAGGAGTTTTTCCATTTCAAAAAATGGATCACTGGAGGTGAACCGGTGACCTGCGAAAGGGGCCATCGGCACGCTGATGCTGGCGGCTGTCGGTGGTGGCACGCAGCGGTGGTCCTGTGCGGGTGTGGAATGTTGAGTCAAAATGTGTTTTGACTTTCCCATTGATCTTTTTGTTTTGGAAATCACAAATTACTTATTGTTTATCATGCATGTTTTTTTACAACGTAACCAGATATGTTGTTTCACAATCGTAATCACATATAGATTAATCATTCCTGAATGGCCCGAAGGCCTTCTTTTTTATTTTATTATGGATAATCCTCCTTTTAAGGGTTGAAGGGGAACCCGTACATGACCCATAGGCCCAAGGCTCAAGGCCCAAAAAACCCGCAATACATGATCCGAAGGCCCAGAGGCATACCATGGACAATACATGCCTCGTAGGCCCAACCCACTTGAACTACCCCTCCCCAACTTTCTACATCATTGATCACCTAGCTCCCCACCTTACATTACTGATCGGATATCATTTCCCCATACAAAGCTGCACGGTGCCTGGTCCCGATGGCAGCTTCCATACCCTCTCATTCTTCCAATCCGATTAGCTTTGCATCTGGTTGCTGCTACTCCTGTTGCTCTGTTCCTCTTCTAGGGCCTGTTCTGTGTGAACTAGGCTACTTCATGGTCTACGTGGCCCAAAGTCCCTGTGGCCCTAAGGCCTTTGATGACCTAAAGGGCCTTGAGACCTATAGGCCGAAACCGGTGGCCCGAAGGCCCAAATCGGGTGAATAGTTCCGGTTGCTACAATACCGAACAGTAACTACTACAGTGACTACTACAGTACTGCTACAGTACCCCCAGAAATTCTCCTCCACCCGTTTTTGAACCTGGGTCTCTTGGATGCCAAGAAGGAGCCCTTACCACTCGGGTACGGGCTCGTTGGAACATATATATTAATCGTGAATGTTGTTTATATTGAAATATTTTATGCTGTTGTTTTACAATCAGAATCTCGTATATCATAATCACATATTTTGTTTTCCATCAGAACCACACATGCTATCGTTCTACATCATAATAATTTGTTGTTTGTTTTTCAGTCGTAACCATATGCATCGTAACCATATGAATCATAACCATATGCAACATAACTATATGAATCATAACCACATGCATCGTAACTAGGTTATATATCATATTCATATTATGCATCATAACCAGGTTATGTATTGTATTTTAACCATGTATATCGTAACCAGGTTAAGTATTGTGTCATAATCATGCATCATAACCAGATTATATATCGTGCATCTTAATTATTCTAAGAATTGTAACCATACTGAGAATCGTAACCATGATATGAATCGTAACCATGATATGTTTCTTATCCATGTTAAGCATCATAACTATGTTATGTATCATAACTGATATGAATCGTAACCATGATATGAATTTTAATCACTATATGAATCATAATCATGTTAAGATTTGTAACTTTATCGTATCCACGATAAGCATTGTAATCATGATAAGCATTGTAACCAAGTTATGTATCGTACTCATGTAATGCATTGTACTCATGTATTACTTCAATACCGTATACATGTTTCTCATACTCATTGTTTTATACCTTTTCACTTACTATTTTCTAACTAAAATGGTGTTGTTGAGTTGGTTTTAAATCAATCAAAATGATGTCGTGTATTCTCTTTATTTTGACTTTTGTAATGCCAGGTGTCCAAGTCCCTCTAAATTTTTCAGAGAAATATGACTGTTGGAGGAAATATGACCGTTGGAACCTGAGGCTTATAAATAGGAGGTCATTCGAACTAGAATACACAATTTTTGGATCTTATAAGTTCTAGAGATAGACGATGTGACTTCTCTCTTGCTTCGTGCAAAAGCCTTGAAGAAACAAAAAGTGAACGGCTTGTTCCAAGTTCTTGTATTTCTATAAGTGCTTTGTTTTGCTTTGTGCAACCGATCTTTGTGATAACGATTGAGGGCTTCTAAGTATAGGAAGACGTGTTGTCGATCATCATATCGAGGGGCTTCAATCATTTTAAAGACACAGGTTCCGATTACCTTCTTAATAGAGGGATTTCGGGGATAGGAAGACAGTCTTGCCGATCATCATATCGAGGGCTTGCCAAGGTGGTGGTAATATAGACCTTTTATCCTAGGTGAAAGGATACCCTACTCTTTTTGATAAAAGAATTTTAATACCTTTACTTTTCTACTACTATTTTGTAATAGAAAGGGGATGATTTTCTTTATTATTTCTATTTGTATTCTTTTCAATTGTAATTGTTTCAATTAAGATTCACTCATTACATATTTTATTAAGATATTATATACATTTTATGGTATAATCATTTACATATGTATTACTTTGATCATTATATTCAATTAAAATACAATTTTTTTCATTACTTATGGTATTAAATCATTTCATATCGGATCCAAGACCTGTATGGTCATTTGTATTGGTTGTGAATTGTATTATTTTAATACCCCTTAAACTAAGTTCTTTCTTAAGAGTTTAAATACAAAGTTTTTAAAAATACAATTCACCCCCTCTTGTATTGCGCCATGTAATATACACATACATCTATATTATGATCCAACAATTGGTATCAGAGAAGGTTTCCACTAATTTGTATTACTTTCTTTATTTCTTATAATTTTATTTCAATTATAAACCTTTTGTTTATAACTAATTACTACACTAATGTGTGGAGAAAAAAAACTGTTTTATAAGATGGTAGGAATGAATATTGGATCAATTGATAATCTAAACCCAAAAAGACCACCTATTTTTAATGGGAATGATTATGAGTACTAGAGATATCGAATGAAGACTTTTTTTATTAATACTGGAGTGGAAAACTTTGTCATGCTTATTGTATATTACAAAACCCATACAAGGAAGTGATAACCTTCACCAACCAAGATAAACTAGAATATCAACTGAAATACATGGTACACAATACTTTGTTGTGTTCCATGATCAGGAATATTTATAGTCAGATATCATCATGTGAAGCTTCCAACTGTATTTAGAAGAAACTTGAAGTTACTCATTTTGGAACTTCTAAAGTGATAGAAACAAGAATATCTATGTTGAGAGCTGAATATCATGGATTTTTATTTCCTTATGGAGAACCTGTTTGTAAAGTTAAACAAAGATTTATAACCATTGTCAATAGTCTTCAATCCATGGGAGAAAATGTTCTTGATGATGAACTTCTTATGGAAAAGATAATCGATATAATTCCCAGTTAGTGGGAATCAAAAAGGATAGTTATTGATGAAAATAGGAAAGTTACTCAGATCACTCTTGATGAATTATTTGGTACTCTCTTACAGCACGAGACAAGAATGAAAAGAGATATAGATTTCAATAAGAAGAATAATGTTAATGGAAGTTTAGCTTTTACTACTACATCCAAAGCCAAGATTCCATAAAGGATAACTAGATCCAAAGCTAAGAAAGCTATTGTAATATCAGAATCTAGTGAAAGTGATCATTTAGAGAATGAATTAGCCAATCTTGCTCGAAGGATGAACAAGATTTTAGGAAAGAAATACTTTCAATATAGATTCAAAAAGAAAGATATAAAGGACAATAAAGACTTATAAGTAACTCGTTATTAATGTAAAAGACCAGGTCATATTATACCATATTTTCCTTTGCTCAAAAGAAAAGACAGGAAGGAGAAATATTATAAAAGAAACAAGAAAAAGTATTACAAGTCAAAAACAAATAAATTCTTGAAAGAAAATGATACTTGGAGTGCAAGTGGTGGTGATTCATCAGACGAATCTTCATAATATAAATCTTATAGTCAGAAGAATATAGGAATCATATCCAGACTACCAATTGAAAATCATTGTCTTATGGATAAGGTACACAATGAAGAATCTCTTACAAATGTTTCTTTAAATTCCAATTACCATGATGAGAAGTATTCTTATTATTCAGATGAAGAATCTTCCTTAACATAGGACAATTTACCTTCTTTTTAATAAGTATCTAGATTTTCTAAATTACTTGAGAATGAAAATTCCAAACTCAAGAAAAATATTGATAAGGAAAATTCTAGAATATCAATTCTTATAAAAGAAGTATCAGATATTTCAAAATATCTTGATGAGAAAACTCTTGATTTTAAAAATATTTCAAAAAACCTTATGGAAGTAAATTCTGAGAAGGATAAAATTTCTAAGGACTTTGAAAAACTTGTTTTAAAGAAAAATGTTTTTGAAAATAAAAACTATTCCAAAACAATTCCTTGTGAGAATGATAATTTAGTCATTAGACTAAAATCTGAAATATTTTCTCTTAAGAAACTTTTATCAAACTTTACTACTAGAAAGAAATAATTTGACAAAATGTATTTTCAAATTCTTCCTCTAAGGAATAGTTCTAGAATTGGTTATACTCATTCAAAACTGATTTTCAGTCATAACTATTTTGTTCCTCAAAATGCCCCATTCTTCACAAAATGTCAATGTGGTGGATATTGGGAAATAAATTATTCTCTCAATAAAACCCAATCTTTAGGATTTCATAAAGACCATTTTGAAAAACAAATGTGGATTCCTAAAATTATTTTATCTAACATTTTCAGATCCAAACAAGTTTGGGTTCTAAAAAACTAATTGTTTCTTTTTCAGGAAAACAAAAAGTGTACCAACAACAAGAATATTTGGTACATGGATAGTGGTTATTCTCGACATATGACTGGGAAAAAATATTTCTTTGAAAAGATCATTGAAATGAAAGGTGGAAGAGTGACCTTCAGAGATAATGCTCAGGGAAAGATCATTGGTAGAGGTAATATTGTTATTTTAGGAAAAGTTTTAATTTCAAATGTTTTGTTTGTAAGAGGTATTAAGCACAACCTTATAAGCATAAGTCAATTATGTGATGAAGGTTACCTTGTGAATTTTAGGAATGATAAATGTTTAGTTCACAATTTCAAGTATGAATTCATTCTTTTTACCCATAGGCATGAGAATGTATACAAAATTAACTTAGAATACCTTAGGAATTAAGATTTACATTTCTTAAGTGAAATGGAAGACAAATATTGGTTATATCATATAAGGTTAGGACACTATAACCTTAGGAACCTTTGTAAACTCTCAAAGAAAAGACTTGTTAAGGATCTACCGGATCTAAGATATGATTCTTCAAAAAAAATTGACCCTTGTCAATATGGAAAGTAACATAAAACTAGCTTTAAATCAATCAATGAAGTTTCAACTTATAATGCATTACAGTTAGTGCACATGGATCTTTTTGGTCCCACACAAAATGGAAGAATTGGAGGAAAGTACTATGTGTTTTTTTAGTTGATGAATACACTAGATTCACATGGGTCTATTTTATAGAAAATAAATTTGAAGCCTTTTTCTATTTCAAAACCTTTAGATCTCAAGTTAAAAATGAGGAAAATCTTCCATTGATAACTATTTGAAGTGATCAGGGTGGTGGATTTCAAAATTTGGAATTTGAAAATTTTTGTAGTAAGAAAGTTATTACTCACAACTTTTCAGCTCTAAGAACCCCTCAGCAAAATGGTGTTATTGAAAGCAGAAATCATATTATTCAGGAAATGACAAGAACCATATTGAGTGAATACTCAATTGCTAATCATTTCTAGGATGAAGTTTTTATTATTGTATGTTATACTATAAATCATTTTTAACTAGATATTTTCTTAATAAAACACCTTATGAATTGTGGACTGGCTGAAAACCTAAAGTTTCATACTTCAGAGTATTTGGATGCAAAGTATTAATATTGAATACAAAAGATAATTTACATAAATTCTCACCCAAATCCAATGAAGGAATTTTTCTAGGTTATTCCACTACTTCTAAGGCTTATAGAGTTTTCAATAAAAACTCTTTTACTATTGAGGAAATAATCCTTGTTAAATTTGATGAAACTAACCCCTTTGTTTTTAAACAAACCTTACCTACATCAACAGATGTGTTTTTACAAACTGATTATCAACCTTTGATTGAAAACTCTTCTAAATAGGGAAATACTCAAGAAAATGTTTCTGAAACATTTACCCCAAAATACATTTTATCCTATGCTGATGAACAGGTTTTAAAAAATCCAAATCAATTGTTTCTTAGGAATTATCCCAGGGATAATATCATTGGTGATGTAAATCAACTAGTAAGGACTAGTAATTCCTTTAGAATTGAAATAGAACATATTTATTTTCTATCTCAATTTGAACCTAAAACTTTGAATGAAGATTTAGGTGATGAAGATTAGATTAAAGTAATGAAATATGAACTAAATGAATTTGAAAGGAATCAAGTATATACCCTAGTTGAAAGACCTAAAGAAACAACTATAATTGGTGTAAAATGGGTTTTCAGAAACAAATGTGATGAGAATGGAGTCACCATAAGAAATAAAGCAAGACTTGTTGCTAAATTCTATAATAAAAATGAGGGAATGGACTATGAAGAAACCTATGCTCTAGTAGCTAGACTTGAATCCATTCATATTATATTATCCTTTTCAGCATAATTCAATTTCAAACCTTTTAAAATGGATGTAAAATTTGCTTTTCTAAATAGTTTTGTACAAGAAGAAGTTTTTGTTGAATAGCCTCCAGGTTTTGTAGATTCAAAACATCATGATCATGTTTTTAAACTTACCAAAGCTTTGTATGACCTTAAACAAGACCCTAGAGCCTGGTATGATAGACTTATATGATTTATTTTACAAAATAATTATGCAAAAGGTACTGCATACCCAAATATTTTTATAAAAATAAAAAAAAAACATTTTGATTGTTTAAATCTATGTTGATGACATTATATTTGGTCCAACTCAGCAATCTCTAACTGATTCTTTTGAAAATGTAATGAAATATGAGTTTGAAATGAGTATGATGGGTGAGTTAACATTATTTTTAGGTTTTCAGATCTATCAAAAACTAGAAGGAACCTATATATCCCAACATAATTATATCAAATATTTACTTAAAAAGTATGGATATAACAACACTAAAATTATAAGAACTCCAATCAGTACCTCAAATACACTTGATCTTGATGAAGCTGGGAAATGAGTAGATCAAACATCTTTTAGAGGTATGATAGGAAGTTTGTTATACTTAATATCTAGTTTTCCAAACTTAATGTTTTTAGTATGCTTATGTGCAAGATATCAATCCAATACAAAAGAATCTCATTTAAAAGTAGTGAAAAGTATTTTTCACTACTTAAAGGGAACTATTGATTTAGGACTATTTTATTCTTCTGGAAATTATTTTGTTTTAAAAAGTTTTTTATAAGTTGACTTTGGTGGTTATAGAATGGATAGAAAAAGTACATCCAAAACATGTCATTTATTAGGTGATTCATTAGTTTCTTGGTCATGAAAAAAACAACACTCAGTAGCACTCTCTACTGCTGAAGCTAAATATATAGCAGCTCGAAGTTGTTGTGCTCAAGTGTTGTGAATGCAACACACTCACTGACTATGTCATGAGTTTTTCCAAAACTATAATACTATGTGATAATACTAGGTCCATTGCTCTTAGTAAAAACCGTACACATCACTCATGTGAAAAACACATAGATATTAGGTATCAATTTCTTAGGTATCACACACAAAAAGGAGATATTATTTTACAATTCATCGGAACGTAAGAACAACTTGCTGACATTATCACAAAACCATTATATTATCATAGGTTTGAATAAATTAAAAAGAAACTAGGAATGATCACTGCAAAGTAATCATTCACATCTATTTATTATTTGAACCATCTCCTTATATTGAGTTACTCCTTTCCAAAGGGGGAGTATACATTTCTATTTACTTTTATACTTTATTAGTTTCACTTATTAGTTTTTACGATTATCAGTATTACCCTTATCGATTTTACATTTTTACATGTATTGGTTTTTCATTTATCAGTTTTTCTTTTATCGGTTCTATATGTTTATCAGTTTCACTATAATCAGTATCAGTTTTATTTTAATTGGTTTCATGATTTTATTGGGTTCATTTTTTATCAATTTCATGTTTTGGCTTCATAATTATTGGTACTAGATTAGATTATTGGCATTGAATTACTTTATCAGTACTGGAGTATCAGTATTAGAATACTTTATCAGTACTGGACTATCGGTATTGGAATAATTTATTGGTACTGGAGTATCGGTATTGGAATACTTTATTGGTACTGGACTATCGGTATCGGAATACTTTATCGATACTAAACTATCAGTATCGAATTATTTTATCAGTACTAGATTATTCGTACCAGATTAAATTTATTTTATCAGTTTTAGATTTCTAATTGGTCTCATATTTTTTCGATGTTTATTGTATTATTTTCATAAGAACAATATACTGAAACAAATACATATATCCTGATACTTCGATAGGTACAATTCCTAAATCCTTATTTTGGTTGTTTAAATAGTTGTTTCTCAATTCTTTCTTTTATCCCCTAATTAATTTTAGTCTGAATAGGATTTTATTTTAAGGAAAACCTCAAGAGTTCGAAATCATTCTCAACCATTGGATCCTCTAGATCTAATCTTGGCCATCAATTTCTTTTTTAAAAGAATACCTCTCTACAAATCCCACATCAAACTCCTCTGTTTTTCTCTCAAGTATTGATGCTTTATAAATATTCAGAAAGGTTCATAATCAGAGTTACCTCAGTTTTTTGTAACCATAGATCTACTTAGCTTTCATAAACAAGAAAATCTTCAGGGTCGAGTTAGTCTTTCATGTCCGAGTCTACTGCTTCATCTCCAAAGGATATGTCTCTAAAGGATTTCTCTTCTATGACCTTTCAATGTGAAAGGTTAGTCTCCCAAGAATTTTATGAGACCTTTGATTCATCTTTGAAAAGGATAATAAGTTTCTAAGGCTGTGAATCAATTTGTGTTGAAAGATCAAATTTAGAACAAGATTTCATGTATCATAATGAAGTGTTACAATTTTATAAATCAATGGAGATAGAAAAGGGTCTTAAGATTACTTTTATGATGTATGATAAGAAGTATACAACCTCCACAAAACAAGCAGCTAAGTTTCTAGGTGTACTATCTGAGGGCGATGCCCTATGTCCTTCTCATAAATTACCATAATCTGATGGGAATTTTGATAAGAGTAAAGATAAATAATTACTTTTTTAGATTCATGAGGACGAGAGAAAAGTGAGTCATTTATCATGGGATAATCAACTCATTTCCCTTTGGATGCAAGGGTTTTTAGTACTAAGAAAGGGTGAAAAAGAAACTTTGAAAGTTTTAGATGTGTAAGTGATTGATTATTTGGTGACCATGAAGAAGTTAAACCTTATGGGATTCACTTTCTTGATGATTAAGAAGCTTAAATCCAGTGCTATAAAATCACAGTTGTTCATGTTTCCCACAATTATCAGTAAGTTTCTGAAAGAATGCTCGAGCCTGTGTAATATTGCAATCAAGATAGATCTGAATTCCTTCAAAGATCCCTTAATTAGTAAGGATATGATAAGAAGGCTCAAGTTACGATTCAATCCTAAATTGAAAAAGTTTTAGAAAGATCTGGATGCTGGGAAAGAAAAAGAAGTTGTTGAAGGAATTGAAAAAATTCTATGACATCCAAGAAAAATTCAGGAAAAAGAAAGGTAGTTAATTTTACAACTCCAAAGTCATCAAAGAAACAAAAGGATGTATTCGATGAAGTTTCCACAGAATAGAGGAAGAAAAAGGAAGAAAGTAAATAAGGGGATCCTCGGTTTGGATTGGATCCTGCTGAAGCCTTGGAATTGAAAGTAAGTTCAGAAGAAACTTTGAAAGAATAAGAGAGAAAGAAGAGAATTAATAAGATAAAGACCAAAGGTATTAACATTGATAGTCTTCTCAAATTATTTGAGAAATCCAAAACCAGTGTTGTAATAAGGGAGCCGCTTGTTCAGAATCAATTAGTTCCAGTAGAGAAAGATAAAGAGAAACAATATTTTGAACAATCAGTTACACAATCTCTTATTCAAGAATATGAAGAAGAAGAAGAACAAGAAGAACAAGGGGAAGAAGAACAAGGTCAATAAGAAGAATAAAAAGAAGAGGAATAATATGCAAACAAGAGAAACCTTTCAGCTGAATCCTCAGAAGTTCCATCCTTCAAATTTCCATCTCTGGATCCTTAGCCTTCCAAGGAAGTTTATCAAAGGGTTACATCCAAGAAAGTCATTCATATTTCAGATAAATAAAAAGAAGAGGATAATATGATAAGAATCAGAATCATCTATCTCATTTGACCGGTACTAAAACTTATTTCGGTGATCTCCCTAAATACACTGAAGATATGGATTCTGAAAGGATACTAACATTGATGGGAATTTAGTATATTGAATAAGCTTTGAATATATTGGAGAAGATGATACCATTCATTCCAAATATTGAATCCATTTTAGAAATTATTTCAAATTCTCATAATGATAGAACAGACTCTGTCAGGGTTCTGATGGACATGTTTCTAAGTCTTGAAGCCAATTTCAAGATATTCAAGGAACGTGTTGCTGAACACAGTAAGGCCTGTAATAAGGTTTTAAAGTGTTCGTAAAACATTGATGATAGTCTCAAGAATCATCTGGACAATCATGATGAATTGGTGCATTGGGTAAATGTTCTCAATTCTATGTATCAAAAGTTTGTTTCTGAATTCAATGAAAAGCTTGAAGTCTTTCAAAGACCTGGTACCTCATAAGGAATATCCTTTTAAGAGCTTGTTGATCTAAAGGAAAAATTGGATAATGAGATTAATGATTTTGTTTTACTCTCAAATAGAGTTGTAATTCTAAAGAAGTCTTATAGACTCAGATTGGATGATATAAATTCTCATGAACTAAAGCTTAAAGATCAGGAAGAAATCAATTGGCTTCTAGAACAAAGGCTCTGGAAGTAAGAGATGGTTATTTCTGAATAGGATGTGAAGTTGAAGGCTTAGTAAGAATCCCTTGAAAATTTTATGGAGGAAATAAAAAATTCAAGAAAATGAAGTTGTTGATGTTAAACCTTTTGGAAAAACAAAAGGGGAAAGAATGATTTCTGAACTCTTGTTTTAATATAAAACTATTTCATTAAAAATAATGTCTATTTTTTTGTACTCTATTTCTCTAACCCTTTGTGGGATATTAATGTTTTCCATTATTATTTTTGAAAATAAAAAAGGGGGAGAATGGTTTTGAAAAGAAGAAATTGATGAGTACCTTATTAAGGGGGAGAACTCATAAGTAAAAGTAAAGAGAATACAATTCCTAGTGATTTTTTTAAACATAGGGTGTAATTAGTCATATTAACCATTACTTTCAGAAGATTTACTAAACTCTGGGGGAAATAAGTTTTTTCTTATCATGTTTTTTGCTTTTCAAAAAGGAGGATATTATTGAGTCAAAACGTGTTTCGACTTTCCCATTGATCTTTTTGTTTTGTAAATCACAAATTACTTCTTGTTTATCATTCATGTTGTTTTACAACGTAACCAAATATGTTGTTTCACAATTTTAATCACATATATATTAATCATGAATGTTTTTTATATTGAAATCTTTTATGCTGTTGTTTTATAATCAGAATCTCATATATTGTAATTACATATATTTTTTTCCATCGTAACCACACATGTTGTCGTTCTACATCATAATAATTTTCTGTTTGTTTTTCAATTGTAACCATATGCATAGTAACCATATGAATCGTAACCATATGCATCATAACCATATGAATCTTAACCATATGCATCGTAACCACATGCATCGTAACCAGGTCATGTATTGTGTTCATGTTATGCATCGTAACCACATGCATTGTAACCAAGTTATATAACGTATTCATATTATGCATCATAACCAGGTTATGTATTGTATCATAACCATGTATATTTTAACCAGGCTAAGTATTGTATCGTAACAATGAATCATAACTAGATTATATATCTTACATTGTAATCATGCTAAGAATCGTAACCATGCTACGAATTATAACCATGATATGTTTCTTATACATGTTAAGCATTGTAACCATGTTATGTATCATAATCGATATGAATCGTAACCATGATATGAATCATAATCACAATATGCATTGTAATCATGTAAAGCTTTGTAACTGTATCATAACCACGATATGCATTGTAATCATGATTAAAATCGTAACAAATTTATGTATCGTACTCATGTAATTCATTGTACTCATGTATTACTTCAATACTGTATACATGTTTCTCATACTCATTGTTTCACACCTTTTCACTTACTATTTTCTAACTAAAACAACGTTGTTGAGTTGGTTTTAAACCAATCAAAACGATGTCATGTATTCTGTTTGTTTTGACCGTTGTAATGCCAAGTGTCCAAGTCCCTCTGATTTTTTTAGAGAAATATGAACATTGGAGGAAATACAACCATTAGAACCTGAGGCCTATAAATAGGAGGTCAGTCGATCCAGAATACACAATTTTTGGATCTTACAATCTCTACAGAGATATGTTGTGACTTATCTCTTACTTCATGAGAAATAATTGAAGATACAAGAAGTGAAAATCTTGTTCCAAGTTCTTGTATTTTTATAAGTGCTTCATTTTTCTTTATGAAACTGATCTTTGTGATAACGATCGAGGGCTTCCGGTGATATGAAGACGTTCTTCCAATCATTGTATCGAGGTATTTCAATCATTTTAAAGACATAGATATCGATTACCTTCTTAATAGAGGGCTTCTGGGGATAGGAATATAGTCGTGTCGATCATCGTTTCGAGGGATTACCAAGGTGGTGGTAATACAAAAATTTTATCCTAGGTGAAAGGATACCCTACTCTTTGAGATAAAAGAATTGTAATACCTTTACTTTTCTGGTGCTATTTTATAATAGAAAGGGAATCATTTTGTTTCTTCTTTCTATTTGTATTCTTTTCAATTGTAATTATTTCAATTGCGATTCACTCATTACATATTGTATTAAGAGATTCTATATGTTGTATGGTAGAATCATTTACATCTGTATTACTCTGATCATTGTATTTAATTAAAAAACAATTGTTTTTCATTACTTGTGATATTACATAATTTCATATTAGATCCAAGACCCGTATGGTCATTTGTATTGGTTTTGAATTGTATTAGTTTAAGACCCCTTAAACCGAGTTCTTTCTTAAGAGTTTAAACATGAAGTTTTTAAACATACAATTCACCCCCTCTTGTATTGTTCCATCTAATATACATATACATCTATAATATGATCCAACGTGGTGGATGGAGATGAGCCACCGACGATGGCTAGCGGGGCTAGAACGTGGCTCGACAGAGCCATGTTAGAGTAGGGGGAGGCACCCGTGTAATGCGGCTGGGCACATTGACTGGGACACATCGGGGTGTTGCAAGATGGCGGAACCCTAAGACACGGCAGACTGCTAATTCCACCCACATGGGAACCAATGGGAGTGACCAGTGTCTAGGAGGGTCATGTGTGGAGAGAAGGCTGACCTGTGTAATGCGGGCCAGATCAGGTGGGTCGGGCCTCTCCAATGGACGAACAAGCTGGGTCCAGCGACCCAGCGGGCCACGACCTAGTGGGCTAGGCCCCATCATTCCGGGATGGTACAGACCATCCCAGAACAGACTGACGGAGGTCTGATGACGACAATGATAAATGGATCGAACCAGCTCAGGAGTTATCACATTTCGATTATTTTTTGGAATGATGGATCGCGATGTTGATCAGAGCTAAGGGTAGTGAAGCATGTGACCCAAGGATCATAGGTGTGCTTCCGTTCTAAAAAATGGAGCATTGAAGGTGAACTGGTGTTCCACAGAAGGGGCCACCAGCAGTGCCACACAGTGGAAGCCATGTATGGGTGCAGCGACGGCCGCGTACGGGTGTGGCGGATGGCGACAAGCTGCTGACGATGACTGGTGGGGATGGAACGCGGATCAAAAGAGACACATTGGAGCAGGAGGCAATTTCCATGTAACATGGCTGGCCACATTGATTGGGACATGATAGAGTATCGCGGGATGGCAGAACCCCCGGACATGGTGGATTGCCGCGTCTGCCCCCATGGGCGCCGACGGGAGCGACCCACAACGGCGATCGCATGAATCATGGCCAAGTGGGATGCATGTGGTGAGAAGGCTAGGACGCTCCAGCGACCCAATGGTCTGGTTCCAGTGATGTAGTGGGCCAGGTTGGTTTGGACTAGCCCAGAACGGACCGATTTGGGTCGGGCAGTGGGTCGGGTAGGCCCGGCGGGTTGGATCGGACCCAAACCAGACCCGGGTCATACCTTTTCATTAAAAAAACCATAACATTCAAACATAGTGTCCATTTGATGATCCATCTATGGTGTTGGGACCCTTGAAATGATACGTTCCTTTTGAGATACTCTAAGTGGGTCTTTGTGGAATTTGGAATGCGACCTAATGACTTGAGGAGTAGTTTCTCCTGGAACAAGCGTGCTAGGAGCGGAATCCTATGGATGGCTGTGACTTGGTGACCATGTGACTTGGGGGCTACATGACCCATCAATGATCCATGAACTAACACTAATTATCCCTGTTCCATTAATGCTCTGTGCTCTGAAATCAATGCTCCATGCACTGGTATTGACACTCCATGCGCCATTGATGCTCTGTGCGCCGACATCAACGCTCTGTGCACCAACACTAACACTCCATGCATCATCAAGACTGGGTGTCTTATCATGTCTGAGTCGTTACTCCCCTATCCCACTAGGGTATGGGTCCTCTAGTCACTAATTGGTAATCCCCTATAGATTTGGGGTGCGGTTCCTCAAGACTGAGTGTCTTACCGAGGATGTGTGTCTTATCAAGACTATGTGTTTTATCGAGACTATGTGTCTTATCATGCTAGATTGGGTCTTCCATTGGAGATGAATATCCCTCATATGTTGGAAATAGTTACGAGGAGCGGTCCCATTCACTTGGTGTGAATGATACCTAGATTGCAGTTAGATCTCCCTCGACGGACTGAGGAGCGGGCTACTCCGTTCAGGAGCGACAGAAGTTTTTTGGTTTAGTTAGGGGTAGTACTCCCTTGACTGTGTGTAGTGGTGAGGGGTGTGCCTCTTCACTTGGGTTTATTAGCTTGTGTTGGGTTCAAGGTGATGATTACTAGGCCCATGGTGTAGGTCACTAGAATTTGACCTAGTAAGATGTTCTCGATGGAGTGCATCTCTCGAACGGGTGCCATCTGAGATGGATAAGCTCATGGAGTGTGTCCTCCTAGTTTTTATATTACGATTCAATCCTATGATGAGAATAATGTTGCTGGCTATGAGGTTGGAACCTTATAATACTAAGTGTCTGAAATGAGTATATCTATATGTTCTTGATATATGTGTTGTATACATATATTGGTGTTGATCTTACTGTACTTCATGTAATTACTTTATGTTGTATTTCATGTATTTTCATTTTTTGTATACTTCGTGTATTTCCTTTGTGGTGTAATTTATGTATTTCTTAGTGGTATTTCATTTGTGGTTTTGGGGTGTCCTATTGAGTATTGTTTTACTCACCCCTACACGGGCTTCGCCTACACATGTCTTGTCTTATATAGATGATCGATGCTTTGTCAGAGTTCTAGGTGGACCAGGACTAGGTGGTGCTGAGAGATATAAAATAGATGAGGTGTGCTTATACAACTTCCAACAGTTGTCTTACACCTACCCTTCAGGTAGGGTTTTTGGTAGATGAGTTTCAAGAACTTGTGTGTTTACTTTAGAAGACTCTTACTTTTGGTGGGCTTGTATTCTGGCCATGTTTACTCTCCAGTTTTCTATTGTCGTACTTTTTTGTTGGTATTATTAGTGTTATAATTACTTGTATACTTAGTGTTTTTACATTTCAGCATTTTGGGCTTGGAGATGTGTGTGTGTGTATAAGTACTTAAGAAAATTCCTCCCATTTGTGGGATATGACTACTCAATGCTAGTCACCATCCCCTAGCCCATTGGAGGAAGGCTTGGGGTATTTATGGAATGGCCCCTCTAGGATGGGTTGTGACAGTGGACATCGATTGGTATGATACCATGGTTTATGAATCATTTGATATGAATACCTTTATAAAAGATATAAATTGCATGGAAGAAATGACAATGGAAATTAAAGATGGCCTTCGTGATTGTCCAAAGTCATTTGAGGAGTTAAATAGCTATTCCAAGAAACCATTGTATCCTGGTTGTACTAAATACACAACATTTTCAGCTGTATTGAAGTTATATAATTTGAAAGTTAGTAGTGGATGGAGTGACATCAACTTTACAAAATTACTTGGTATTTTGAAAGATATGCTACCAGAAGAAAATGAACTACCATGCCGAACATATGACGCTAAATGAATGTTACATTCAATGTGTATGATCTCTAAAAAAATACATTCTTGTCCAAATGATTGCATATCATTTCTCAAGGATCATGAATCACTCATAAAATGTTGTAATTGTGGTGTAGATCAATACAAGAAAAATGAATCAAGTCCTTTGAAATTTGTATGGTACTTTCCTATCATTACATGGTTTAGAAGACTGTATGGATGTTAGGAAACCGTGAGACAATTAACATGGTATACAGATACAAGAATTAAATATGGGAACCTACATTATATAGTAGATTCTCCTTAGTGGAAGAAAATTGATTATGAGTTTCCTAAATTTGGAGGTGGGTCAAGAAACTTTCATTTTGAATTATCTACAGATGGAATTAATTCTTTTTTGTCTATAGAGTAGTACTCATAGTACATGGCCTACCATGTTGGTAAATTATAACTTTCCACCATGGTTATGCATGAAGAGAAAATACATTTTGTTGTCTCTGCTTATATCTAGACCAAAGAAACCTGATAATGATATGGATGTCTATTTGGATCCATTGATCGAAGATATAAAATTGATGTGGGATACAAGTGTTACAATGTATGATGCTCATAGAAGTGAAGAATTCACATTGAGGGCCATTTTGTACAGAATGATAAATGAATTCCCCGCTTATGGAAATTTTTCAGGCTATAGCATTAAAGGAATGTTGGGGTGTCCCATTTGTGAAAAATGCACATACTCAGTTTGGTTGAAGCATTCCTTGAAGATCGTGTTTTTAGAAAATTGTAAATTTTTACCTCAATGATATCAATACTAATCCTGGACGACATCATTTGATGTGAATATCAAACAAGGTACAACACCATCTCCAGCAACAGGCGATCAACTGTACAAAAAAGTAAAAAATATTGACACTGTTTTTCGGTAAACCATTTTTGAAAAACCTTACAAAATCAGGTTGGAATAAGAGATCAAGTTTCTTTGAATTACCTTATTGTAATTATTTGTATGTCATAAATTTTCTTGATGTCATGCATGTAGAAAAAATATATTTGATATTTTTATTGGCATTTTACTGAATGTTCCTGAAAAAATGAAAGATGGAATCAAGGCTAAGTTGGACATGATTGAAATGGGGATAAGGGACTAGTTGGCACCGGTGAAGGGTAAAAGGTGGAATTTTCTTCCTCCAACAACTTACACTCTATCCAGATAGGAAAAATTGCAAATTTTCCTTTTCCTTGCTAGTATAAAAGTTCCACAGGGGTATTCATAAAATATCAAGAATGTCATTTCAATGAAAAATTTAAAGTTACAAGAACTAAAATCTCACTACTTTCATGTTTTGATGTAAGATTTAATGCCCATTTCTTTCCATTACATTATACCTCAAAATGTACAACATACATTAACCAGAATCTGCTTCTTTTTCAAATCCATATGCAGTAAAGTTGTAGACCCATAGAAGTTACCCATCATGAATAAGGATATTGCAGTCATATTATGTGAATTAGATATGTAATTCCCACCATTATTTTTTTATATAATGGTCCGCCTGATGGTTCGCTTAGTCGGAGAGGTTCAACTATGTGGTCCTCTCCATTACAGATGGATGTACCCCATTGAATGGTATATGAAGATTTTGAAAAGGTATGTTAAGAATCAAATTGGGCCAAAAGGTTGTATTGCAGAATGATATATTCTTGAAGAATCTATTGAATTCTATACTGATCACCTATCAGATGTTGAAATCATCAATCTCCCAAAGTCTCGCCACAATAAACACCTTATGGGAAAAGGGATTTTCTGAAGATATGTCATTACAATTACCTTGATAGTGTGGTAGAAATCACAAATTTACATATTACATAATAGTGAATATGTTGATCCATACATTGAAGCCCACAAATAAATTCTTAGATATTTGAATCCATCAAGGGATGAAGGATGGATATCAAATACACATAATCAATAGTTTATAGGATGGTTCAGAGATCAAATTTATAAGGAGGTATCTGAAAATTAGAATTCAATTGTTGAAAGACTTCAATGGCTAGCCAGAGGACTAAATGAAAATGTTATATATTACACTAGTTTTTTAATAGATGAATTCAGTATGATGAAAAAAAATGGTGTTACGCTTGTGACTGAAGTGATACACATATCTGGTTCCAAGGATAGAAATCCAATTTATGAAAATATGTCATATTTCGTCATTATCAAACATATATAATATTTAAATTATACAACATTTAAAGTTTTTCCCTTCCGTTGCAAATGGGTTGACAATATCAATGGAGTGAAAATTGATGAAATGGGATTTTTGAAGGTGAATTTCAGTGTGGAAGGGGAAAAAGGTGATCCATTCATAATGGCATCACAAGAAGTGAAAATATTTTATGTCTCTGATCCAAAAAACAATAATTGGTCAATTGTCCTGCTGGTGGCTAAAACAAATGTTGAGTCATATGAAAATTCAATCGAGGATGACTCTTTAATTGGGAAATCACAATCAGTTCATGTTGGTCCCAATATAGACAATATCTTGTACGTTAGAGGGGACCACAAAGAGGGGATTTGGATTCTCGAAAGAGGAACCAAAGCCTTGAAACCTTTAAAAAAATAAAAGGAGTTCATTGAGAAGGTAAAAGTGTTTTTTAATATATTATGTTTTTCCTCATAATATTATATGTTCTCTACTGCATTAACATAATTTAAATTAAATATTTGACTACTCATGTAGACAATATCTTCTATACATGATGATTTCACCAATCTCTCGGAATAAAAAACTATAATAATGGAAACCCTTTGGAAAGATGTAAAGGTAATGTTATGATATACTTTCTCTATTTTACTGAAAAAGTATATAATTGAACATTGATTTAATTTTCATTATTACTTGAAGAGTTTGTTTATTTTAGAATATTTATGTCCATGTGTCATGCCTTTGCAGAATTTTGGTGCAGAAAGGCATGAATGATGGACAAAACACCCCAAAATCTTTACACCCTTGTAGTGTTGCATTTATCACTTTACTTCAAGTTCTTTCCACTGCCTTTCCAAGAAGAGAAATGGTGCTGCCTCTACTCAATGACGGAGGTAATTTTTTTGTTTTCACAATAAAATAATTTTCCATATAATTAATGTATTGTTTCATATTTATATTTAATTTATTTATTTTTAGTATTACTCACATAATAACTATTTTCTTATATAGTTGGATTCTTTTGTTTGATTTGGGGTTATCTATCCATATTTCAGGCCTTTCTACACCAAGACTTCCATAGACTTCTTCTCCATCATTTGAGATGTATTGGAATTGGCTACAACTCAATCTGATGCATAGTGTGACTAGTATGATTCCAAGTGCATATTTTTATTTAAAATTGACATCAATTATAGTAAAATTAACACTTTCTGTAAATTTATTTTTTTATATTATTACTAATATAAGAATAGTTTTCTTATATAGGTGCATTCTTTTTCTTAAGTAGGGGGTGGTTTGTTCGGCAATAGAATGAGTTAGGTCAGGATTAAAAGACAAAGGAACATTGATGTTTTTTAATGTATGTAATAATTTGTGTTTATGTAATTGTTTAAACCAATATTTGAAATGTCTATAATATAGTATTTTTTTTCTTTTATTTGTGTTATAAATTTCATTTCATTTAAATTATGTATTGGGAATTGTTTTTGTTGATATATGATGTATTTTTGGTGCTTTTGGTGTTGCGGTGTGTTGTTACAACACATTGCAATGGTGTTGCAGTGTGCTATGATAGCATACTATAGTATGAACCTTTATTAGTTCTTTTAAAATAACTAATAAAGAACAAATTTATCATCACTTTTCAAAGCACTGATAAAGGACACATTTATCAGCACTTCTATAAATACTTATAAAAGAACTGATAAAAGACATGGGCTTTTAACCTTGCTCATGTAGTCAGCGCTTTTCTAGAACTAATAAAGGCCATTTCTAATGCTGTTAAAGGCCTGTTTTTAGTAGTGAAATATTTTTTATTTCTATATATATACTCTAGGTTGGTAGATCCCTTGTTGTGATTTGTTTTATACCTGATATAGTTGGGATATTTGGTGAGGAATTAATGGGAATGGGTGGCACAAGTTGTAAGAAGGGATTGCCTATTTTTCATATTGTTATGATAGGACTATTGATGGGTTGTTTGGTTCGGGTTGAGATTAGGGATTGCCTGTTTTTGTTATTTGATAGCTTTTTTTCTTGATAATTATTTTTTGTGACTTTTAACTTTCTACTTCAGTTAGCCTATGCATCGTGGTTTCATTCTCCTTATAGTATTTTAGGTCAACTCCTAGAAAACTTGAATATGGAATGGTAAATGAGATTATAAGTTAAATCATGGGATTATGTATTGATGGTAATTATGATTCATTAATTGAAAATCATGGGATGGTTAGAATAAAGTCTCTAAGATCATATAATGGAATCTAAGGATTGAAATGTGAATTATAAAACCATAATGGCTAGTGATGAAATTAAATGATTAGACCAAAATTTTTAATGGGGTTAATGAATAATTGGTAATTTCTAGTTATTAAATGAAAATAATTATTGATGTTGAATCTTGATTCTTGTGTACTTAAATGAATCTAATTTCCTAGACCTTAGTGGTGGTAGCCAGGTATCATGTGGGATAATAAATGTAGTTTGATTATAAGGCTAGATAGTTTCCCTTAATGTGGTTGTGCATGAAATATTCATTATATTTTCTAATTTTTGACACTCCACCACCCAATTTGGATAGGAATCCAATGCCTAAATGTTATAGGTTCTGGGTGTTTTCCCCAATATCTAGGTTGGTGATGGGATAAATGGTTGACTTCTCTCTCTTTCCCTCTCTTTCTTCAGACACAGAATAAAGTGTATCATGCATGATACATAGGTTGTAGTGGATTTTAGACCTACTACATGGCTATGAACGTGATGGTATGTGGTTGAGATATGTGTGCAAAAGGTGCACAATGAGATGATTTTATGGCTATGGTATGGTTTTTGGGGTGGGAAGGTGATAAAATCATATTTCATGCATGATTTTAAATGTTTTATAATAATTTTTTATGGATTTTAATGGATATTCCTTGATAATACATTGTTTTATTAAAAAAATAGGAATTTATAAATTAAGAATTTAAATGGATTTAAAATGAATGATTTTTTTTTTAATTTTGAATTTTGGAATTTAATTATTAAATTATTTGAAATTATACTTATATTTTGAATGATTTATAGGTAAAAAAATATATTTCTAAACAAGGGATATCCCTCAACCAGTATCCCACAACCACATAGCTAGCCTCATGAAGAGGCCATCTGGCCATGCAAGCCACCAAGAGAGCTACTTGAGGTGGAAATGTGTGGACATAGCCCACACAGAGGACCGCATGCATAGTCTGGGCCTAGGCCTGCATGGACCAATTGGTGTGCATTAGCCCATGTATAGTGTGTGAATTTATCCCGTTTCCACCCTAGTGTAGGATTCTAAGTGGCGAAAGACATGGAGTTTATTACAAATAAGAGTTCACATATTTCTCACTTCCGATGTGGGATGGAGACACTTTAGTTACTACTCATAATTTAAGGAAATGACACCATCCCGCTCAATACCACTGCCTCATGCTAAAAAACCCATGATGCCTCCATCCTTCATCGTTTCTACCCTTGTCTTCACTCACCACCACCTATGCTTATCGGGAAACTCCATTTTCGTCACTGCCTGAAGATCGAACTCAAACCATCCACCATTTCCAAGGCCTTCCACCACCCTAAATCACGTCCTTGATGTCATACGATCACTATTAATCATTTTTTTTGAATAGAAAGACACTCCATATGAAAAATGGGCCCCTTATGGCCACTGTGAAGTCCATAGGGATCAGTGAAGCTCGTCGTCCTTTCCATTTCTGAACAAGATGTTCTACTGGTGTTCTAATGGTATATTTGATCTACTATTGTTCCAATGGTATATGTGATCTACCATTGAGACAATGGTATATATGGTCTACCATTGATCCAATGGTAAATGTGATCTACCATTGAACTAATGGTAGATCCAGATGTTTTCGTCCTCCGACGCACTCATTACCTTTATACTCAACTATATATGCTACTGTCAAAGGTGACCTCTATCTCCTCCATTGGGAAACTTGGGCCTAAGTTTTTCCACCTCTTCCATTTCCTAGGACCACCTTGAATCACATCCAGTGACACTGTGAGTGCTCTTTGAAGAAGAATGAGGACTTTCTCTCTGGAAGTGTCATCCTTCGTCACTACTGCATGCACGAAGGAACTTCTTCGCTAATGAAAATATCACCATGCAAGAATAGATACACTCCCTCTGACCACTATGAAGGTTTGAGTATTAGAGGAAGACCACTTCCTTTTCTTCCCTCACTATTGTTGAGCACTACCATGGTGCATACCACATTGCCACATCCCCCATGTGACCCATGAACACTATGCATAAAGGATATACTGTCATGGGTTCAATCAAGGAGGAGGCCAAGGAAGTGGATGCCTTGATTAAGACACATTCTATCTACCAAGGAGGAGGCTGAGTCTATGGATAATACTAGTGTTTAGTTTGGATGAAGAAAAAATAAGATGCTGAGATGAATGAAGAAATGTTTAATGTTGGTTGCTACCAACAGTAGATATGATCTACTATTGATTCAATGGTATATTTGAAATGGTGGATGTGAATTGGTGGATTTTCAATGGTAGATTCTACTACCACCACTATAGAATTACATCTTATCATTGGAATTTGTAAACACCCAATAATTTGGTAGATTCAATGATGAATATATTTAAAAAGATATATTCATCGCTTAACCAAGATTTAAAAATATACTAATTAGGGGGATAAAGAGGTTTTCTCCCTCTATAAATACAAGGAGGCTACACCACTGAAAAGGATCAAAGGATTAGAAGAGGACTGCTACTAGATATTCTATTTTTGCTGCTTTTTATTTTCCTTCTATAATTTAGTTTATATTATGCAACTCATTATGTTTCTTTTAATTAAAGTGTTCCATCCTTCATATTTCTTCCACTGTCTCATTCTATCAATATTCTTTTTTTCTTTCTCACATTCTATTATTCTCATATATTCCATCATGACCTATTGCACTCAAAATTTAGTGAATAACCCAAGGCTTATCCTTGGGGGAGGATTGGGTGTGCTTGAATTCTATTCTTCAATTCATATGTTTTATTTACATTTGTGGAGAACAAGAGTAAAGTGTATGAGTGTCTCAATTTCCCACCATGACATGGAACTCAAAATCACTTATATTTATTTATTTTAATTTTTCAACATCCTTCATTTGAACACAATATCTCTGCGGGCAGGGCCGCACCGACGGGTCGGACCAGACCCAGTGGGCCAGGTCGGACCCCACAGACCGGGTCGGACCCAGGGCCGGACCTGGGTCGGGCTGGGTCGGTCCGATTGGGTCGGACCGGACCCAGACCAACTTCAACCCCTTTCGTTCTTTCGGCCATATCTTGAGCTACGAGCGTCTGTTTGATGAACCGTCTACGGCACTGGAAACCATGGATTGAGATGGTCCTATTGGTATGCCCCACTTGAATTTTGGATAAAGTTGGGGTACGACCGGGTTGGATCGAGCATGAATCCAACTGGGCCCTCAGGACTAAAAGACCAATAACTTACAGACCGGGCGTCCGATTGATGCATCGTCTATTGCGTTGAGACCCCTTTTTTGTGGTGGTCCTTTGGGAAACGTCTTCGTGGGACTTAGTGGAATTTGGAGTATCGACCAGTGGCTTGAGGAGCGGATCCACCCAAAATCAAGCTAGCTTAGTGCGGGAACCCTGTAGCTGTCTATAACATGAGAAAAGGATCCTATGTGGGTCTGTGCTTTGGGATCCTATGTGGGTCTATGCTTCGGGATCCTATGTGGGTTTGTGTTCGAGATTCTCACTTGGATCCGCTCTAGGAATCCACATGAGACTACTCCAAGATCCTATGTGGATCTGCTGTACTAGGATCCTATGTGGGTATGATGATTTATGATCCTATGTGGGTCAGATGATTTAGGATCCTACGTGGGTCTTCCTCTTAACAGAGTAAGATGATTCAGTAGTTACATATAATCATCTTTACTACCATACCTATTTTATACCTGGTGTGATCTGAGTCTTTACCTTTGTGGTAATCTTCTGTGTGGCATACCTTTGTGGTACTTACCTTCGTGGTGATACCTTTTCGGTATTCTTATGTGTAGCGTACCTTTGTGGTACTTACCATCGTGGCGATACCTTTGTGGTATTCTTTTGTGTGGAGTAACTTTTTGGTACTTACCTTCACGGTGATACCTTTGTGGTATTATTCTGTGTGGCGTACCTTTGTGGTACTTACCTTCGTGGTGATACCTTTATGGTATTCTTCTATGTGGCGTACCTTTGTGGTACTTACCTTCGTGGTGATACCTTTGTGGTATTATTCTGTGTGGCATTACCTTTGTGGTACTTACCTTTTTGGTGTTACCTTCATGGTATTCCTTTGTGGAACAGTTGAGATTTGGACTTTTGAGTTAGACCTTGTGTTTCCTTAAGAATGAGATGGGTATACTTGATAACTTAGGTATATGTATGGGTATATACCTAAGTAGGGTTGTCAGTTGTTTTCATGATTTGTGGTTTATCCTTTGTGGATTTTGTGAGACCTTTGAGGGTCTCTGGGTCCCTACTGATTATTTTTATACTCACCCTTACTCGGGCTACGCCCGCACCTTGTTGTGTTTGGTGTAGACGATAGACAACTCTGACTGAGGACGAGGGTACCAGGACTGAAGGTAGCTCGCAGGTGGACCTAGATGAGGCATACCGCAGAGACGACCATTCAAGAGATGTACCTACCCTTCAGGTGGGATCCTTGGAGGTTGTTTAGAGGAGTTGTTTCAGTTTACTTGTACTTTTTAGTTTTCTTGTACTTTCCAGTTGAGCTTGTATTCTGGACCCTTTTACTTACTGTACACACTCTTTATACTATACGGTTTACTTGTGTTCATATCTTTCTATGTGCTTGGTTGAGTGTGTTTTTTGTATATAAAGTCAATGCCTTCCCAGTTTTAGGGAATACGCCTTTCGGTGCTAGTCGCCAGCCCCTGGCCTATGGAAGGCGGGCTTGGGGTAGTCATGGCACGGGCACCGGGGGACGGGTCGTGACAAATTGGTATCAGAGGAGTTGGTTATACCATAGAATATTGGACTCTGATCTTTTAACAGAAATAGTGTCAAGTTTAGTGAGTGTGGTTATCATTTTAGGGAATCCAGTGTTGGTGCGGTGGCCGACGTATCCATACACCAGGACCCTGACTTCTAATTTCTGACTCAGTGCATAAAAACACTGATTGCGTGTGTATCTCAAAAAGTTTTCTTTGTGATCTTTTGAGTCAAATCTCCATGTATAACTAACTGACCATGGCACACCTATTTATTTTCAGGATGCCTCTACACAGACAACCAGCTAGGGTTCCGGGTATAGTACGCGATGATAGCCCATCGAGCGATGAGGTCTTGACGTCATCTTGGGTATGGACTGGTTATCTACAGTCCATGCTCATATTTACTATATTAGGTGAAAATTGTGGTGTGTTCGCATGGATGGGACAAGTTTTACCTTCACCGGTGAGAAGGGAGCCTTTGCAGCACATGATAGGCTTACCCGGAGGAGAGTGTAGCCGATCACTTATCAGTTGGCTAGCCTTACCCTCAGAGTGGTTGATGTGGAGAGTCTGGGCTATCCTATAGTGGTGGATGAGTACGCTGATGTCTTCCCTGATGATGTTCCGGGTCTACCTCCTCACAGATATGTAGACTTTTACATTGACTTGTACCTCAGGATGACACCGATATCTACACCAGCGTATCAGATGGATACCACGGAGCTTCATGAGCTGTGGGTACATCTGGAGGACTTGCAGGGGAATGGGTTTATCTGGCCCAGTGTTTCTCCTTGGGCAGCCCCGATTTTGTTCGCCAAGAAGGAGGATGGGAGCTTGAGACTTTATGTTGACTATCAGTGCCTGAACCAGGTGACCGTGAAGAACAAGTACGCACTCCCAAGGATTGACGACCTCTTTGATCAGCTGAAGGGAGCACAGTGGTTCTCGAAGATAGACCTCAGGTCAATCTATCACCAGCTCAGATTACGATATGAGGATGTGCAAAAGATGAATTTCAGATGTCATTATGGCCACTACGAGTTCTTGGTTATGTCATTTGGCATGACCAATGCTCCAGCAGTGTTCATGGGACTCATGAACAGGATCTTTCAGCCATATCTTGATCTCTTTGTATTGGTCTTTATTGATGACATTCTGATATACTCGGCTACCGAGGAGGATCATGCATATCATTTGAAGATAGTTATAGACACACTCCGAGAGCACCAGATTTATGGTAAACTCTTGAAGTTCCAGTTATGGATCTGAGAGGTTCACTTTCTGGGACATGTCATCTCAGAGGCTGGAGTTGCGGTGGATCCAGTGAATATTGAGGCGGTACTTTCTTGGGATCCACCCAGGAGTGTTATGGAGGTGCGTAGTTTCCTGGGTTTGGCCGGATACTACTGGATATTTGTGCCATATTTCTCCAGAGTCGTAGAAAATTTATCAGCATTGATGAAGAAGGGGAAACCCTCCGTGTGGTCGGAGAGATTCCAGCGGAGTTTTCAAGAGTTGAGGCAGAGGCTAACTAGTGCCCCCATCTTGAGGCTACCAGATGGGGGATATGGGTACGTAGTCTACTATGACACATTAGGGACTGGTCTCAGATGTGTACTGATGCAGGAGAAAGCAATTATCGCATATGGTTCTCGATAGCTGAGACAACATGAAAAGAACTACACTACCCATGACCTGGAGTTAGTAGCAGTGGTCTTCGCCTTGAAGATGTGGTGACATTACTTGATGGGAGAACATTTCACAAACTACTCTAATTAAAAGAGTATCATGTATATCTTCTCTCAGAAGGATCTGAACCTGAGACAACAACGTTGGCTTGAGTTCATCTAGGACTATGTCTTTGAGATATTCTATACTCCTAAGAAGGGGAACATTGTAGAAGATTCACTCAACAGGAGATCTGGTATACAACTGCTAGGTGAGGTGACGGAGCAGCTGGACACTTTACAGATAACCTTTATGGAACGAGATAGAGCATCTTTTCTTCAGTCTCTTACAGTCACACCCCCACTTCTTTAGTGAGTCAAGGAGGCGCAGTGTGGGGACTCTGACTGTGAGTCTTAATGTGCTCAAATATCCACAAGACAGACACCTGATGGATTTTATGAAGGTGGGGAGCACATCATCCTCTTCAGAGGATGTACTATTGTACCAGAGTCACTTTGGGAGGAAGTGTTGATGGATTTCCATACGTCCCATCTAGAAATACATCTAGGAGTTTAGAAGATGTACCAGGACCTCTGACGACAGCACTGGTGGTCAGGAATGAAGAAAGCAGCAACAAATTTTGTCTCTCGGTGCCTCACTTATCAGCAAGTGAAGGCAGAGCATCAGGTACCAGCAGGCTTAGTTCATTCTTTAGAGGTCCCAGAGTGGAAGTGGGATGGGATATCCATAGACTTCGTGACAGTACTTCCATGTACATCCAGGGGTCATGATTCTATTTGGGTGATCGTCATTCGACTCACCAAGTCGGCCCACTTCCTACTGATCGGAGAGCAGGGTTCCATAAAGAGCTTGAGGTGCCTCTATGTGAAGGAAATTGTGTGGCTACATGGAGTACCCTCAACGATTGTCTCTGATCGTGATGCATGTTTCACTTCCTAGCTATGGAAGGGGTTGCGGGAGGCTTTCAAGATGCAGCTTCGTTTGAGCATTGCCTTTCATCCTCAGACGGATGGCCAGACTGAGCGGACCATTCAGACCCTCGAGGACATGTTGCGTGCTTTTTTACTCGACTTTGGTCATATTTGGGAGGATCACTTTCCCCTGGTGGAGTTTTCATACAACAACAGCTACCACTCCACCATTGGGATGGCACCTTTCAAGGCGTTGTATGGTCGAACTTGCATATCTCCTTTGAGATGGACTAACCCAGGGGAGTCATCACTCATGGGACCATAGATGGTATGGGATACTACAGATAAGGTGCAGACCATCCAGGAGTAGATGAAGACTATGCATAGTAGGTAGAAGTATTATGCCGACAGGAGACAGAGACCTCTGGAGTTCGAGGATGGTGACCACATATTTCTACGGGTTTCACCTCAACAAGGTTTGCGGAGATTTGGATGGTGAATCAAGTTATCTTCAAGGTTCATCAGACCCTTTTAGGTCCTCAGTAGAGTTGGTGAGGTGGCTTACCACTTATCTCTTTCACCTCAATTGCACCGGGTGCACGACGTCTTCCACGTATCCGAGCTGAGGAGATACATGCATGACCCTTCACACGTCATTGAATGGGGCGAGATGGACATCGATGATGGGGTGACGTTTATGGTGGTTCCAGTGGAGATTGAGAATCTACATGATAGAGTCCTTCGTGGGCAATCAATACCTTTGGTGAGTGTACTTTGGCAGCACAGGAACCTCCGGGAGATCTCATGGGAGCGGGAGGCTCAGATTCATGCTCAGTACCCCCCCCCCACTTGTTTTCCATATTTTAAGTTGTGGATTATGGGGACGCAAAACCCTGAGGTGGGGAGAATTTAAAGACCCAAAATTTCCAGGTATTGTTTTTAATTATATGGGAATTTTATGAGTCTGCAAAAATTGACGGCGTGTGATTCCATGGCACAGTGTGCCTTGAATGAATTTCTGAACTTTTTGTCGGGTACATTTAGTAAACGTGAGAGCGGGTTTTTGTAACTTTTTAACCGGTGCTTAAAATTGAAATCTGAGGACATCGTTGAACTTGAAGCACCGATATTCTCTTAAGGAGACTTTCACCTCGACCGTAGTTGGTCGAGGGTGAAAGTTATTTTTCGTGTTTTTCATAGAAATAAAAGTAAAATAAACAACAAATTTTTATTTTATTTTTAACCTCCCAATTGAATGCTTATATATGGGGACCGCCTGAGCTAGAAAACCCCCATTTGTGAATTCATGGTGGTGAGGACCACCAAAAACCCTCTTTAATGTGGGGAGGTTCCTTGGAATCCTCCCATTTAGTTGTTCCATTTAATTGCGCCAACATAAATTAAATGGCTTGACCTTTCAAATACTAAGTAACAACATCATTGGAATTTTGGAAGGTTCCTATTAAATGAACCTCCATAAATTCCACAATCGTTACTTACCCTCACTCTCTCTTATTTATATGGAGCTTGGGGGGAGGAATTAGCATGGATTCACCAAGCGACGAAGCTTTGGTAAAGTGTTGCGACACCCAACACTTGGAGGACAGAGCCGGTTCTGGCGAGTGGTGACGAGTGACCCCGAAACATAAATCAAAGAACGAGGAACCAACTCTGAGCCTGGATCGGAAGTGTATTGTGGAAGCAACGAATGCTGACTCTTCAATGACAACGAATCGGTGTCCATCCTTCCCTCCTCACTGATGTCAACTAACCTTCGAGGTAGGGGTGTGATTTTGATTTACCTTCATTATTTTTTCTTTTATGTTGAACCTCTCCCCATGATCCGCTTTCTACCGCCCTAACGCGGAGGGTGTGGGATAAAAGAGCATGGAATGACCTCTCCACAACCTTTGTGGTTTTGATGGGATCTTCACGATGGAGGAGGACAGTGACCGATGTCGATGATTGGCACTGGTGGGACTCGGGAGCAGCGGCCGGCACCACGACTGGCTGTGAAGACAGCGGCGGTGCAACTGCACCGACAGAGAAGAGTCGTGGCCCTTCGGCCGTGGAGAAACAAGGGCGGTGGCCGGTGGTGGCCAACCACGTGAAGGGGAGGCGGCAGCATGCATCAACGTTTCCAGGCGTACAGGAGCGGCGGCCTTGTGTCGCGGTGGCAAAGGGAGGGCTGCCGACTCACCGTCGGCCACCGGTGATAGAGTGGCACCCGACTGTGTTGCACGGAGGAGGAGGCTGGCCATCTGGCCAGCCGCTGGCCACCGTACCGCGGGCCTCCACACTACAATTCGCCACTCCGCGGGCTGCCGCAGCAAGGGCAGCCGAACCGCGGGCCGCCGCACCGCGGGCCGCCGCACCGCGGGCCGCCGCACCGCGGGCCGCCGCACCGCGGGCCGCCGCACCGCGGGCCGCCGAACCGCGGGCTGGGCCAGACCCAGCGGTCTGGGCCGGACCCAGAGGACCGGTTCGGACCCAGGTCTGGACTCGGGTCGGGCCGGGTGGATCCAACTGGGTTGGACCGGACCCGGACCAACTTCGACCCCTTTCATTCTTTCAGCCATATCTTGTGCTACGGGCGTTTGTTTGATGAACCATCTCCATCACTAGAAACCTTGGATCGATACGGTCCTATTTGTATGCCCCACTTGAATTTTGGATAAAGTTGGGGTATGGTTGGGTTGGATCGTGCACGAATCCAACCAGGCCCTCGGGACTAAAAGGCCAATAACTTATAGACCGGGCGTCTGATTGACGCACCGTCTGTTTCATTGAGAACTCTTTTGCATGGAGGTCCTTTGGGATAATTTTTTGTGGGACTTCATGATAGTTTGAGTATCGTCCAGTGTCTTGAGGATAGGATCCTCCTAGAATCAAGCGAGCTTAGTGCGGGAACCCTGTAGCTGGCTGTAACATGAGAAAAGGATCCTATGTGGGTATGTGTTTTGGGATCCTATGTGGGTATATGCTTCGGGATCCTATGTGGGTATGTGTTCGAGAGTCTCACTTGGATCCACTCTATTAATCCACGTGGGACTACTCTAGGATTCTACATGGGTCTACTGCACTAGGATCCTATGTGGGTATGATGATTTAGGATCCCATATGGGTCTGATGATTTTGGATCCTACGTGGGTCTACCTCTTAACAGAGTAAGATGATTAAGTAGTTACATCTAATCATCTTTTCTACCATACCTATGTTATATATGTTGTGATATAAGTCTTTACCTTTGTGGTAATCTTCTGTGTGGAATACCTTTGTGGTGATACCTTTGTGGTATTCTTCTGTGTGGCATACCTTTGTGGTACTTACCTTCGTGGTGATACATTTTTGGTATTCTTCTATGTGGCGTACATTTGTGGTACTTACCTTCATGGTGATACCTTTGTGGTATTCTTATGTGTGGAATACGTTTGTGGTACTTACCTTTGTGGTGATACCTTTATGGTATTCTTCTGTGTGGCGTACCTTTGTGGTACTTACCTTCATGGTGATACCTTTGTGGTATTCTTCTGTGTGGCGTTACCTTTTTGTTACTTACTTTTGTGGTGTTACCTTCATGGTATTCCTTCCTTTGTGTAACAGTTGATCTTTGGACTTTTGAGTTAGACCTTGTGTTTCCTCATGAATGAGATGGGTATACTTGATAACTTAGGTATATGTATGGGCATATACCTAAGTAGGGTTGTTAGTTGTTTTCATGCTTTGTGATTTATTCTTTGTGGATTTTGTGAGACCTTTGAGGGTCTCGGGGTCCCTATTGAGTATCGTTATACTCACCCCTACACGGGCTACGCCCGCACCTTGTTGTGTTTGGTGTAGACGACAGACATCGCTGACTAAGGATGAGGGTATCGGGACTAGAGGTAGCTCATAGGTGGACCTAGATGAGGCGTACCACAGAGACGACCATTCGAGTGCTGTACCTACCCTTCAGGTAGGATTCTTGGTGGGTGTTCACAGGAGTTGTTTCAGTTTACTTGTACTTTTCAGTTTTCTTGTACTTTCCAGTTGGGCTTGTATTATGGCCCCTTTTACTTACTGTACACACTCTTTCTACTATAAAGTTTACTTGTGTTCGTATCTTTTTGTGTTCTTGGTTGAGTGTTTTTTCTGGATATAAATGCAATGCCTTCCCAGTTTTTGGGAATATGCCTTTCGGTACTAGTCGACAGCCCCTGGCCTATGGAAGGCGGGCTTGGGGTAGTCACAACACGGTCCCCAGGGGACGGGTCGTGACAAAAATAAAGTGCTACACAATTCTAAGAAGTATCTCCTATAAAGTATCAATGAACTCACTAACTTGGCCAAGCATATGATGATGGACATGACACCAGACTTTCATTTCAAGAGCTAGAAGATAAGATTGATAAAGTCAAAGTTTATTATCAAAGACTGAAGTTCAAGGAGGAAGTGAAATTGGAGGTACTCAATCTTACTAAATATATCTAGGAAGTTCCAAGATCAAAAAATATCAATAGACCAACATTTTGATGAGCTAAATCTAAGATTACCATGATGATCTAGAGTGGATTCATGATAAGGAAGACTCGCCTACTAAGCTATGTGTATGAGACCAACAATACCTGGACAACTTCTGAAATGAGTATGAGGTACAAAATGATCTCCCCATTACTTTAAAAGTATAAGAGACATCACTAATCTAATTTTATCTATCCATGGAATAGGAGTAATCAAACAAAGTGGTGTAATTTGAAGAAAAGATAGAAGAGCTAGACTATCCACCTCCATCCACTAAAACCCAAATTTAGAAGAAACTCATCACTAAGGAAGATATTGACCTTGAACCAAGTTAGGGAGTTGATCTTTCTTTGAACTATATTTCATTTGATTTTATTCAATCTAATTTGATTATTAATTCCAATAGTTGTGAATTTTAAGATTAGGATAATATTTTTTTGGCCTTAGAAGAAGATGAAGCAACAACACCTGCACTTACTAAGGAACAAATAGAGCCCCTAATTTTGATGGAAAAGAATTTGAGGAAGCTCATGAAGAATTTCAAGTGGGAAAGCTTGAGGAAAAAAGATACAGGCTTCTAACTTTGAAAGGGAGAATTTTAATTTTTTTCAAGTGAAATTGCCTGCTTACTTTCCCTTTGATCGTTCAATCCCTTCCACCCGCATTGTTCCAACACTGGTCAAGAAAAAGGAGGAGGTTTCACATGTATCAAGAAATAATGAGGATGATCCATACTTCATCCTACCCCCTCCATGAAAACTATACTTAATTTTGAAAGGGTAGTATTTGGTACACTCTATCCACGGATCATTTCTCACCAACAAAAAAGATGTAAAATCTGTGAAAAGACACATGTGGTGGTTTAAATCAAAGAAGATCCACCCACCAATGGATTTTGGATTATAGTTGGTATTTCCCTATGGAGGTGGTAAAAAGACAGGTCCCACTTGGGGGATCTTACCAAGATTTATCTTTCTACATACTTTCTAGGATTTTAATTTAATTTTATTCTTATAATTAGTTTAGCATGAAGCTCACTCCCTTTATATTTTTGGGATTTAAATTCATGATCCTTTTTCTTAATTGATTAATTATATTCTGTAGGTTCTTTATGGAACAAGACAACCCTAAATAGTGAAGTAAGAGTACTAAAGATACATAAGAACAAGGAGTTCATTCATATATTCTTTATATTCAAACTCCTTGTATTTTTTTCTTCTAAAAACCTATTTTGAGATTTAAACTGAAAATTTCATACCCATACTTGAATACTTACTTTAATTGAGTTATTTAAGAGACATGAGTTTCTTAGGAATCATGTGATTCTATATTTTATATTTCAATTTAATGAAATTGAATGGTTAAAATGGAGAATTGAATTATTAGAGTGAATCATGGATATTAAAATGGTGACTCATGATTTAATGGAATTAGTTTATTCATGTAAATGAAATTTACATAACATTTTTCATCCTTTGAATTTATAAAATTCGTGTAAATTTATTTTTTATTATTATTCATGCCAAGAGTGATTGTAAAAAATCATATGCCCCATTCCCAAGAGGATTTCTAGACTAAATATATGCCATTATATCTTGAGATATTTCTTGAGTGATCTTGGGATAATTTACCTACCAAAGATTTCATTGAAACTTGTCAAGGTTAATGACTATGAGAAAACACATTTAAAATGATTGAATCATTTTTATTTAAAAAACCCTTATCCTTAGAACCAAATTTACACCAATCCTTGTTTATCCCATAGATTCCATGAATGTCCTTGTTAGGGATGAGACATATTTTAAGAAATTTTTATCCATTACTTCCCTCCTCTTAGTATTTTTCATGATATTTTAAAAGATAAAATGTGGATGTGAAGGGATTCATGGTGGAAGAGATGATTTACATTGTAATGGAAAATTTTGGGGGTGATATTGTGGGTATTGAGAAAGGTTATTTATTCATACATTGAACTTTCACTTTTTTTCCTTCTTGAAAAAACGTGAAAAAATAGGAATGGGTTGTGACTTGGAGAATAAAAAATCATCATTACTAGACTGATGATTTTTATCATATGTGGTTAGGTGGTGGTTTTGAGGTTTATTCCAAGAATGAATTTATAAAAAAATAAAAAAAGTAGTTTAAAATAAATAAAAAAGGGGAAATATAATAAAAACTTCAATAGAATACACAAATTATTCATTATTATTTTATTGATCGTGATATTTACTTTGAGTTTGGGGAAAGTGAGAGTTTCTACTTTGAAGGGGGGAATGGAATTACGCTTTTACTTTTAATATCATGCACTGTACTTTAGAAAAAAAACCCCTCCTTGATCCTTAATTTTTAAAGATCAATTCCTACAAAACTTAAGCCTCAGATTCATTAGAACCTTGATTGAAAATACATCATGATTTTATGTTTCTTTTATCTTTATAAAGTGTAGAAAGTATTTCCTTTACAAGATTATGGATAAGGAGCATGTTCTCATGATATGATCATAACCATACTTAAATTTTTATCATTAGTGATGAGATAAAATATTCAAAAGTGAGGTAAGTCATGATTTAGCATGTTTAATGATAATAAATTAAGGATCTTGAATGGATGGAAGAAAAAGTTCCATCATTTTCAATGGAAAAAATTCAATTATTGTTTTTATTGATATTTTTAAAAGTGGAAAATTAAATTGATATTTAATGTGGATTTTAAAATTTTTATTTAAAAATGATAATTATTTTATTTTATTTATTTGATATTTGAATAATGGTAACATAAGTTCCCTCTGATTTTCAATGTTGAGAATTTATGCTTAAGTAAAAGCATAATAAGTGTGGGTGTATTTCACAAACTCATATTTTATGTATGATTTTAAGTGTTTTATAATATTTTTTTGATGGATTTAAATGGATATTCTCATATAATACATTTTTTTTATTTAAAAAATGGGAATTTAAAAATTAATAATCTAAATGGATTTAAAATGAATGAAAATGTTTAATTTTGAATTTTGGAATTTAATTGTGATATTATTTGAAATTATAATTATGTTTTGAATGGTTTATAGGTAAAAAATATATAAACAGCCAAGGGATAACCCTCAACCAGTGACGCATAACCACTTAACCAGCCTCATGAAGAGGTCAACCAGCTACACAGGCCACTAAGATAGATTTACGAAGGTGGAAGGATGTGGAGCCCACATAGAGGACCATGTGCATAGTCAGGGACTAGGCCTGCATTTTGTGGCTCAACCCATGTATAGTGTGTGTGTGTGTGTGTGTGTATTTGGGTTCCCAACTCAGTGTAGGATTCTGAGTAGTGAAAGACACAAAGTTTATCAAAAAAAATCATTCCCAAACTTATCACTTCCGATGTGGGAAGAAAACCCTTTGGTTACTATTAATAATTAAAGGAAATGATTCCATCCTACTCAATCCTGCTACCATGTTCTTGGACACCCATGATGCCACCATCCTTCACTGCCACCACCCTCATCTTTTCTTTCCACCACCTATTCTAGTAGGGAAACTCCATTACTTCTACCACTCGAAGCTTGAACTCAAACCATCCACCACTTCCAAGGCCTTATACCACCCTAGATCATCTCCTTAATTTCTACTGATCACCATGAATCCCTAGTTTGAAGAGGAAGTCACCCACATGAAAAATGAGCCCCCTTTTCCCATTGTGAAGGTCATAGGGCTCAGTGAAGCTCACTTCCCTCACCACTTCCGAATAGTACATGCTACCGGTGTGCCAATGGTATATGTGATCTACCATTATTCAAGTAGTAGATGTGATATACTATTGAGATAGTGGTATATGTTATCTACCATTGATCCAACAATAGATGTGATCTAAAATTGAACCAATAGTAGATCTGGATGTCACCTTCCTCCATCATGATCACTACCTTTTTCCTCAACTATCATTGTTATTATCAATGGAGATTAACTTCTCTTCCACCAAGAAACTTCGGCCCAATCTCGCCCACCACTTCCATCACCTGTGACCACATTGAATCACATATGGTGCCACCATGATCCCTATTTGAAGAAGAAAGAGGCCTTGCTCACTGGAAGAGCCATCCTTCATCATTGTCACGTGAAAAGAGTCACTTCTTCACCACTACCTATCTCACCATGAAATAATAGATACACTCCCTTTAGAAACTATGAAGGATGAACGGTTAGAGGATGACCATTGCCTTCACTTCCCTTTCCATTATCGAGAACCACCATGGTTCATACCACACTACCACACCCCCCATGTGACCCATGAACACCATTCATAAAGGAGATTATATTTTACATTCAATCAAGGTGGATACTGAGGAAGTTGATGCCTTTCTTAAGCCATGTTCTATACACAAAGTAGGAGGATGAGTTCATTAATAATACTGATATTTAGAACAGATGAAGAAGGAAGAATATGCTGAGATGAATGAAAAAATATTTGATGTTGGTTGCTGCCTGTGGTAGATATGATCTAATGTTGAGTAAATAGTAGATGTGAAATAGTGGATGTGCAATAACGGATGTGAAATGGTATATTTCCAATGGTATATGCTTCTTTTTCCACTATGGAATCATATCTCAACACTAGAATTTGGGAACACCTGAGAATTTAGCATATTCAATGATGAATATTTTAAAAATATATATTCATCACTTGAAAAAGATTTAAAAAGACACTAATAAGGTAGATAAAGAGTTTTCCTCACTCTATAAATACAAGGAGGTTGCACCACTGAAAAGGATCAGAGGATCAAGAGCGGACTACTATTGGATTCTATGTTTTTGTTTCTTTTTTATTTTTCTTTTGTAACTTAGTTCGTATTATGTAACCCATTATATTTATTTTAATTAAAGTGTTCTATCCTTCATATTTATTCCATTTTCTCATTCTATCAATCTTATTTCTTTCTTTCTCTCATTATTTACTTCTAAACTCATCCACCATGACCTCTTTCAATAAAAAATGAGTGACTAGCTCGAGGCTTGGCCACGAGGGAGGATTGGGTGATCCTGAATTTTGTTCTTCAATTTAAATGTTTTATTTATTCTTGTGGTGAGAAAGAGTAAAGTGTATGATTATGGAGATTTCCCACAATGACATGGAACTCAAACTCACTTCTATTCATTTACTTAAATCTTTTACCTTTATTCATTTTAACACTATCTCTTCACATGATGGAGTTGAGATGTTTAATGGATGAAAAAACATATGATGGAGCCACACTCTTGATTAAGGTGTTCCATCAACCTTGATTATATAAGATGGTAGAATCTAGTTTCTTAGGAATTCAATGTTTAAAAATCACTAAATAAAATAATAGTTTTCCAAGAGTGATATTTCATAATTGAGTTATCAAACTAAATTTAAGCAATCAACATGAATATATAAGGAACCCAAATCCAAAACCTAAAAGGCAAAGTTCTTTCTTCATTATATTTTTCATTGAAAGTTAATATATATTTGAATTCTTTTCTCCATCCTAAAAATTACATAGTTTTAATAAAGTATTAAAAATAATAAAAACAAATAGTTATTATGTGAAATTGAATTGGTAAGTAAACAACTATGAATCTCCTCAAGTGAGACGACCCTAGTTAGCCTTTATACTACCCTAGAAAAAACATAGAAATTTTATTTTTCCAAGACCTGTGATAGGAGTGCATTAGAATGATGGCTTATATAATGGATTGTACCACATGAAATTTAGCATTGAGGTGTGAGAGTGAAAACCCAATAGAGAAGTAGATACAGGGTACCTTCTTATGTATATTTTTTTTATATAGAATGACTTACTTCTATGTGTTACCTGGTGAGTAAAACTTAGTGATGATGAGATATGGTTTTACTTGTTTATGTAATGATTTGGTTTCATTTGTTTATTCACTAGGCGTTATTATACTTCTTTTACAATTTCATGAGAGGTTTTGCAGAGTATCATGTTGGTTATACTTTATGCTCACCCCATGTATATATAAAATATTTTTAGGTATATGGGATCGGGTTGATTATCACACTAGGTGTTAATAGATCATGGAGTTTTTTAAGAGCTGTTAGAGTCTTTGGTCATTGAATAGGATTTATTCATGGTACTTTCAGTAGTTTCCTCTTGCCTGACATTACATTCATGTATTTTAATGGTCTTTTTATCATTTATGATATGGAGTTGGTTGGTGGATATTTTATTTTTTTATATTTATTATATATAATGGTAATTCTTCCCATTTTTATGCATTTTATACCCTTGGTGATAGTCACCAACCCATTTCCAATTGTATGTGGTCTTTGGGGGTCATCCCCATCTTCACTGTCATCTTGAGAGGGGTACTGGTGGAGGGGAGATCATGAAAATGTGGTATAAAAGCTAATGGTTGAGAGGTGCAATGGATATTGGGGATAGGAACTAGTTATTACTGCATAAGTTGGTTGGGAAATAGTATTAGATGGATTTATCACATGATGTAAGCAAGGGAGATCTGATAAGACATAGGATTTTAGGGCTCACTGTGATCCAATACAAGGATATTAAGTTTACAAAATTTACTAGGTGAAGTGATGTTTATTTCATGGTAGAAACCTAGGTAAGGATCATCTATCATGATTATCTATGTTTATAATTGAATAGGGTAGGCAATGAGAATTATGATGAATCTTAATTAATGAATCTTAAAATTTCCATATTTTGTTGTTTGGGCATCCCAAATGGTTTGATATTTTACAGGTATGGGTCTAGGTCAAAGTCCACATTATGTTTACACTAATGATGTTTAATAGGATATTCCAGAAGATCCCCATATATTTTAGATCGATGATGATGATTCTTGGAGAAATATTCTTTGAGAGTTTTAGCACTAGAGTCTTCAGAAGTATGAGTGTTCCATTTCATATCAGAAGACTGAGACTTGGTTGGAGGAGTTAGAGATTGTATTTACCTAAATCTATTCTTGAAAGGATCATTGGAATCTATTTTATATTAGAATTTTGTATGGTTTAGCTTGGCTGTTGTGGTTTTTATTCCTTAGGGATTTTAAGGAGTCGACTATTTCATGGGATAATTTTCATGATCAGTTTCAAGGTGAGTTTCTTTCTTCAAAGGAGGATTCCTAGTAAGAGATCCTCACTTTGTACTAGTAGAGTTCCAATGTGTGGGAGTTTTTCATTCATTTAAAAAACCTATGGTACTATTATTTGAACCTTTTTTCATATTATTAGGCTATGGATAGGCATTTTTAGGATGATTTACATTTATAGATCCGAAACTAAGTCACCCCATTCACATTGTTGATGTATCTTGAGGTGTTGAATAAAGTAGAGGTCATCAAGAGGATAATCTCTAGAACCAAATAATTATGATATAGAAGTTTTTAAAACTACATGGAGTAGAGTTGTGGGTATGTATTCTTAATAGTTTGGTTAGAATATTTTTCAGAAAGCTGGGATTCAGTTTCATCCTTCTTTATCTTATTTCACCATGGATCATAGTTTTTATACCCCTACCAAAGGATTAGGTGTGGTTTGTTTTTATTAAATAGGTTGTGAGAATTAGAATCTTGAGATTTCAACCTTACTTGGAAGTTAGTGTGAAGATGGTGGCCCTCTCTAAGCTCAGCCATTACAACACTATTCTCTGAGGTAATAACAACATGGTGTTCTATCTTATGATCAATAAAGAGGGGATGAGGCAGGAAGTGGGTAGCCCTATGATTACCCTCATCCTCATGGATAGATAGAATAACACAACCATGTGGATGGTCTCCATCAGGGATAGAGAGGTCATGGAGTTGGACATGGTTAGATGCATGTTATAGAGTTTCCAGTATCAGGTGATCCAGACATCATGTGAAGTATTATTTTTTTTATTCTACTTGGGTGTATGTCTTGTTTGATTCAGGAGCTACATACTCCTTAATTGCACTAGCCTGGTCTATGCTTTAGAATTTGAGGTATAGGGTCTTCAGGTGCCTTTGGTTTTGAATGATCTAGTTTGAGGTTGAGCTAGCTTGTATGATATTTATAGAGATTGTGATCAGGTGCCCCAATAACATATCTCTTGGGGAGATTTCCTATATTTGTGAATATATCCATACAATATCATCCTCACCATGAACTAGTTATATTTGGTGTAGGATATTTTTCATTTCTTTAGGAGGTGAATTATATTATATGATGTTGATATAGAGAATTATATTTTTATTAGAGAGAAAGACCCCCATATGGGTTAGAGGAATTTTGAGTTCTTGTCTTCCTTGATGACTGGGATGATGTTGAGTCCTATGAAAGATCAATCGATGGTGTTTCCCAGAGTTAGATAGGATTACCCTTATATAATAGGTTTTGACGATACCCTCTTAACATGAAATCAAGTTTGGGGTAGATTTATAGTTATGAATCACTCTGATATCAATGTATCTATATAGGATGGTGCCTTCTAAGTTGTGGAAGCTATGAATTAAAATTGAAGATATTTTATAAAGAGGATTTATTCATATTAGTGCATCACTTTGGGGTGCTTCACTTTTATTTGAGAATAAGGAAAATAATAATCTATTCTAGTTCTATATAGTTCTCAAAGATAGATTTGTGGTTAGGATATTATCATATGTGGGTAAAGGATGAAGATATTTCAAAGACTACTTTTATATGTCGTTATAGGCATTATGAGTTTTTCATGATGTCATTTGGTGTTATGAATGATCTAATCATGTTCATGGGACTAATGAATTCAATATTCCATGAATTTATATATCGGTTCATGGTGGTTTTTATTAACAACATCCTAGTGTTTTTAGATTTTTTGGAGGAGCGTGTAGAGAATATATGATCTATTTTACGAGTTCTTTGATTCCATAATCTATTCAGGAAGCTTTCAAAGTTTATGTTTTGGTACCATGAGGTTCATTTATTGGGAAATGTCTTATTGCAACATAGGGGTATTCATATATCCTTCTAATATTGAGGCAGATGTCTCTTGAGTATCCCTCAAGAATGTTGCTGAGGTGTAGAGTGTCCTCAGTCTTACAGGATATTATATAATGTTCATACCCGAATTCTCTCAAATTGGGACCCCACTTATTACTTTGACTAGAAAGGATCAGGATTTCATGTGGACTAATCAATACCAATACTGTTTTGAGTATTTGATATAAAATTTGGCCAATGGTCTCCTTCTTCATCTGCTGGAGGAAGGTGTTACATTTGAGGTTTATTATAATTCTTCAAATCTTGGATTAGTCTAAATTTTTATGCAAAAAAAATAAGTTATATCCTATTAGTTTTGGAAGTTAAAAACTCTTGAATATAACTATACTACTTATGATATTAATCTTGGTGGGATTCTGTTTTCTCTAAATTTTTAGTGGAATTACCTCATCGGTGAATTCTTTTTGGTCTTCACAGTTCATAATTGTTTGAGGTATATCTTCTCCCAAAATGATTTGAATTTGTGGTAGTGATGATGGATGGAATTTTTATAGGGTCATGTCTTTGAGATTTCATATACACCAAAGAAATATAATGTTATGGTGCTTTGATCATGAAGTCTTGTGGTGATGTTGTGTATGGGTAAGGTGATGCTTGGAGAGTGATGGAGGAGCTTTTCATGATGCACCTTAATATGGGAGATGTTTATGGTAGATAATGTCTTTATTAGATGTCGGTGTAGTCTTCCTTGGTTTGGTGGGTGGAGGAATCCTAGCTGGGGGATTCTGAGTTGTAGTTTTGGAGAGATCAAGTTGTTTGTGGTAATTCTCTTGAGGGATGGTCTGAGTATGGATAACATTGAGCAGTGTTCTAGGGGAGGCACTTCATTCCTTCAGTGATAAAAGAGGTATTTCTCCATGAGTTCCATAGTTCACCTTTGGAAATATATTTTGGTGTGTCTAATATGTATCATTCCCTAAGAGTTAAGTTTTAGTTGTATGGTATGAAGATATTAGTTGTAGAGTTCATGTCTTGATGTTTTATTTTCTATAGGGTGAAGGCTAAACACCATGTTCATGGTAGGTTTCATTATCTACTTAATGTTCCTCAATAGAAGTGGGAAACATCTCAAAGGAATTTTTCATTAGTTTTACTCTTTATCAGGATGGATGTGATGCTATATGGGTGATCGTGGAACACTAGATGAAGTTATCTCACTTCTTAGAAAATAAGGAGATAATCTCAAGGAATTTTTTATTGAGGTAGTATCCAGACAAGGTCATGAGGCTTCATAGGGTTCTGAATATGATCATCTCTAATCATTATCCTCGTTTAACCTATATGGTATGGGGAAGTTTCAAATATGATTTCGGCTCTCATCTATACCTTAACACCATTTTTCATTCAAATATATACAATTTAACAGATTATACTATCTAAATTTTGGAAAACATATTGTGTAAATGTGTTTTAGATTTTTTTGGACATGATTGAGGAATTTTCCCATAGCAGAGTTTTATTATAATAATAGTTATCATGATACCATTGGTATGACCCTGGTTGAGGTGTTTTATGGTTAACCTTTCTGATATCCATTATGTTAGACCAAAATTAGGGAGTTAGTGATTCAAAAGCCGAAATTTGTGCAGAGAATGATATAGAAGGTGTAGGTGATTTGTGAGAGGATAATGGTAGCACAAGATTTCCAGATGTCCTATGTTGTCTATAGGATGAGGCCCCTGGAGTTTTACATTAGATATTGTGTGCTCTTGAAGGTATATCATCATTGTGGGTAGTGGAGGTTTGATCATGGGAGTAAACTTTATCCATGATTTGTTATACCTTTTGAGGTGTTTTCATGTGTTGGATTTATTGCGCATCAGTTAACACTTCCCCCAAAAATGGACCAAATCCATGATTCCATCCATTTATCACAGATTTTCTAGTATCTTCATGATGATTCACATATAATTGAATGGGGTGAGTTGGAGGTTGAAAATGACATGACCTTAGAGGAATGACCTATGGAGATCCAGGACCATTGGGAGAAGGTATTTCATGGGCATTTTATTCCTTTGGTTCATATTCTCTGTAAAAATAGTGTCTTAGAGCATAGTACCTTGGATAAAGAGTCTCAAATGCATACTAAATATCATGGGTTGTATAATGATTAATTTTATTGAGATGTTATATATGACATTTTATTGATTTATGAGATGATTATTGAAGTTTCATGTTTATAAACCTTGTTCCTCTGATGCGTTGGTTGTGTTCTTCTTATAGTGAGATCCCTGAGAGGTATCTTGTGGGGTGGTTGTTTTTACCTTTTTCTTTTACTTCTTGGGTTTTGATTAATTCTTGAGGATGATAATTGTTTCATTGGTATCTGATGTAATGGTTTGTCCTTTATTATGCCCTTCCTTTATGTTTTCGGGTAATTAGAGGTGTTTGGGAAAGGATGGAGGAGTGTAAGTGTTGTAGAGATGAAATTTTTTCTAGAGGTTATTGAGACCAAGAATCTTTGAGGTATTGTTTGCAAGAAGAATTTGGTTTTTAAGGAATAAGGATTGCTTAAGTGTTGTCTTCTATTTTCAAACATAAATCACTTCATTGAGAATTCCTTTTGAATTTTACAGATGTAGTATACTAGATGTATAAAGTGGTGTCTGATGGATAGATTTGAATGGATTGAGGTGATCTAATGGAAGGTGGGATAGAATGTTTGTTTGATTATACTCATTGTTACATCAGATAAATATGACCAAAATGAGGTAAATAGATGGGTTCTATCAAATAGAGATGTTCAAAAAAGGAAAATTAGGTGATGTTTTGCTGATATTGAAAGTACCAAATATTATGATTACTTTAAGGTTTTCATGATTTTTTAAAAAGGTATTAAAAGGTAGAAGTTGGCGTAAATTGGTGGACCTTAACTTTCTAGATATAATTTTCCTGACCAATTGTACCAGATATAGAAAAGTTAATGAAGTCTATTGTACAAACAATGTTTATAAGATAATTAGTTAGTGAAGTGTTGTGGATGTTCTGGATGGAAGAAAGCTATATGAACATTTATAAGTTCATCAGAAAGAAGGATTTTTGTGAAGTAATTGGAAATTGGTTTCTAAATGAAGCATTGAACAAAGATTTTTGAGATGATCCATTGGAAATGGATTTTCATGTCGATCCATTAGATAGAGGGTATCATAAAAAGGGATACCAAATAAAGAATAACCTTATGAGGTTACAAAATATATCATTATTGAATGAAGATGTTCCAAAAAATATAAACTGGATAAATTGTTGTGAATCTTTACAAAGTTTTTGTAAATACATTAATTTTGGTGATACTAATTTGTAAATTCAATGTTTTAATAATAATGATGGAATATTGTGATTCAAGATGATATTTTAGAAGGTTTTAAGAGTTCATTGAAGATGAGTGTTAAGGTAAGTTCCTAAATTTTAAGAAGTTTAAATGTTTTCAATTGAAGTAAGTTTTGAGTGATAAGTTTGAATTTGAAGTTCAAATGTTGGACTAAACATGGGGAAAAATTGATTTCGTACATCGATTAGGATGATACTATGGTTTATAAATCATTTGATATGAATACCTTTGTAAAATATGATGGAGATTTCATGGAATAAATGAAAATGGAAATTGAATATGAACTTTGTGATTGTTTAAAGTTGTTTGAGGGGTTAAATAGTTGTTCCAAGAAACCATTGTATACCGGTTTTACTAAATACACAACATTGTCAGCTATATTGAAGTAATATAATTTGAAAGTTGGCAGTGGATGGAGTGACACCAGCTTTATAGAACTACTTGTTCTTATGAAATATATACTACCAGAAGAAAATGAACTACTATGCTGAACAAATGACACTAAACGAATGTTATGTTAAATGGGAATGATCTCTAAAAAATAATTGCTTTTCCAAATGATTGCATATTTTTTCTCAAGGACCATAAATCACTCATAAAATAACCTAAGTGTGGAAAAGATTAATACAAGAAAAATGAATCAAGTCCTTTGAAATGTGTATGGAACTTTCCTATAATTCCATGGTTTAGAAGACTATATAGATGTCAGAAAACTACGATACAATTAACATGGAATGTAGATATAGTAATTAAATATGGGAACCTATGTCATCCAGTATATTCTCCTCAGTGGACGAAAATTGATTATGAGTTTTCTAAATTTGGATATGAGCCAAGAAACTTTTGTCTTGTATTATCTACAGATTGAGTAAATCCTTTTGGTGTACAGAGTAGTACTCATAGTACATGGCCTGTCATGTTGGTAAATTATAACTTTCTTCCATGGTTATGCATGAAGAGAAAATACATTATGTTGTCTCTACTTATATCTGGACAAAATCAATCCAATAATGATATTGATGTCTCTTTGGCTCCATTAATCAAAGATATGAAATTGATGTGGGATAATGGTGTTACAATGTATGATGATCATAGAAGTGAAGAATTCACATTGAGGGCCATATTTTATGGAATGATAAATTACTTCTCCACTTATGGAAATTTATCAGGATATAGCATTAAATGAATTTTGGGGTGTCCCATTTATGAAAAACTCACATACTCAATTCAATTGAAACATTCCTTGAAGATTGAGTTTTTAGGGCATCAGAAATTTTTACCTCAACAACATAAATACCAATCCTAGATGACATAATTCAATGGGAATATTGAACAAGGGACAACACCATCTCTAGTAATGGGCGATCAACTGTACAAAAAATTAAAAAATATTGAAACTATTTTTAGTAAACCATTTTTTAAAAAACCTTAAAAAATTAGGTTGGAAGAAGAGGTAAATTTTCTTTGAATTAATGTATTAGAATTGTTTGTATGTCAGACATTTTCTTGATGTCATTCATTTAGAAAAAAAATGTATTTGATATTCTTATTGTCATGTTACTAAATGATCCTGGAAAAACGAAATATGGCATCAAGGCTAGGTTGGACTTGATTGAAATAAGGATAAGGGAAGATTTGGAAATGGTGAAGGGTAAAAGGTGTACTTTTCTTCCTCTAGTAGCTTACACTCTATCCAGATAGGAAAATTTTCAGTTTTTTATTTTTATTACTAGTGTAAAAGTTCCATAGGGGTATTCATAAATTATCAAGAATGTCATGTCAATGACTAGTTTGAAGTTACAAGGACTAAAATCACAAGACTGTCATGTTTTGATGCAAGATTCAATGCATATTTATTTCCATTGTATTCTACCTCAAAATTTATGACATACATTAACCAAACTTTGTTTCTTTTTTAAATCCATATGCAGTAAATTTGTAGTCCCTGCGAAGTTTCCTATCATGAATAAGGAGATTTCAGTCATATTATGTGAATTAGATACGTTCTTCCCACCATCATTCTTTGATCTGATGGTTCACTTAGTTAGAGAGGTTCAACTATGTGGTCATGTCCATTACAGATGAATGTACCCCATTTAATGGTATATGAATATTTTGAAAGGGTATGTCAATAATCAAAGTTGTCTAGAAGGTTGTATTGAAGAATGATATATCGTTGAAGAATCTATTGAATTCTGTACTGATTACATATCAAATGTTGAAAGTATCGGTCTCCCAAAGTCTTATCATATCGAACACCTTATAGGCAAAGGGATTTCCAGAAGAGATTTTGTTACAATTACCTTGACAGAGCAGGAGTAAACACATTTTATATATTATATAATAGTGAAGATGTTGATCCATACATTGAATCCCACAAAGAAATTCTTAGAGATTTGAATCCATCAAGGGCTGAAGGATGGATATCAAATACACATAGTCAACAGTTTATAGGATGGTTCAGAGATCAAATTTATAAGGAGTTATCTAAAAATATGAATTCAATTTTTGAATGAATTCAATGTCTAGCCAAAGGACTGAATTCAAATGTTATATCTTACACTGTTTTTGTAATCAATGGTTATATGTTTTATACAAAAGAACATGATGACTTTAGTACGATGCAAAACAATGGTGTTACGCTTGTGGAAAAAGCGATTCACATATCTGGTTCCAAGGATAGAAATCAAATTTTATGAAAATATGTCATATTTTTTCATTATCAAAAGGATATATAAGTTGGATTATACAACATTTCAAGTGCCTCTTTTTCGTTGCAAATGGGTTGACAATATCAATGGAGTTAAAGTTGATGAAATGGGATTTGTAAAGGTAAATTTCAGTGTGGAAGGGGGAAAAGATGACCCGTTCATAATGGCATCACAAGTAGTGCAAGTATTTTATGTCTTTAATCCAACAAACAAGAATTGGTCGATTGTCCTACTGGTGACTAAAACAAATGTTGAGTCAGATGAAAACTAAATCAAGGATGACCCTTTCATTATGACATCACAATCAGTTCATGTTGTTTCCAATGTAAATAATGTATTGTATGTTAGAGGGGACCAAAAATAGGGGACTCAATAGAGGAACTAAATCCTTGAATCTAGTAAAAAAAGAAAGAGAGTTCAATGAGAAGGTAAAAGTGTTTTTTAATATACTATGTTTTCATCATAATATTATATGTTATCTACTGCATTAACACAATCTAAATTAAATTTTTGACTAATCATGCAGACAATGTATTCTACACATATTGATGTTGCCAATCCCTTAGAAGAATAAACTATAATGAAGGAAACCCTTTGGAAATATGTAAAGGTAATGTTACGATATACTTTCTCTATTTTACCGAAAAATTATATAATGGAATGTTCATTTAATTTCCATTATTCCTTGTAGATTTCTTTTATTTTAGAATATTTTTGTCCATGTTTCATGCCTTTTCAAGATGATAAATGATGTTGTCTTTTCTCAATCATAGAGGTAATTTTTATTTTTTCATACTGAAACCATTGTCCATAGAATTAATATATTGTTTCATATTTATGTTTAATTTATTTCTTTTTATTATTACTCACTTAATAATTGTTTTATTATATAGGTGGATTCTTTTATTTAAGTTCGGGTGCTCTATTCATATTTCATGACTTTATGCACCAAAACTTCCACAGAATTATTCTCCCTCAAAACCTTTTCACCCCTGCAGTGTTTCATTTATCACTTTTCTTCAAGTTCTCTCCACTACCTTTCCAGGAAGAGGAATGGTGCTGCCTCTTCTCAATGATAGAGGTAATTTTGATGTTTTCATAGTAAAATCATCGTCCATATAAATAATGTATTGGTTCATATTTATGTTTAATTTATTTATTTTTAGTATTACTCACATAATAATTTTTTTCATATACAGGTGGATTCTTTTGTTTGAGTTGGGGTGATCTATCCATATTTCATGCCTTTCTGCACTAAATCTTCCATATAATTATTCTCCCTCAAAACCTTTCACTCCTGTAGTGTTGGTATTTATCAATTTCCTTAAATTTCCCCCCACTGCTCAATCACAGAGGTAATCTTGATATTTTCACAATAAAATCAGTGACCATAGAATTAATTTACTATTTAATATTTATGTTTAATTTATTTCATTTTAGTATTACTCATAATAATTGTTTTCTTATATAGTTGGAATCTTTTTTTCAAGTTGAGGTGGTTTGTTCGAAACTGTTCATGCAGTGTTGGCAGATTGACAAAGAAAGTCAATGGAAATCATGGTAACATTGAATGTATGTAATAATTTTAATTTATGTAATTGTATAAACCAATGTTTTAAATATCTATAATATAGTGTTTTTTTTTCCTGTATTTGTGTTGTAAATTTTATTTCATTTAAATTCTATATTGGGACTTGTTTGTGTTGATATCTGGTGTGTTTCGGGTGCTTCTGGTGTTGCGGTGTTCTATTACAGCACATTTCAGTGGTGCTGTAGTGTGTTGTTTTAGCACACTGTAGTATGGCCCTTTATCAACGCTTTTAAATGTGAAGATAAAGGACACATTTATCAGTGCTTTTAAAAGCACTGATAAAGGACAGATTTAACATCATTGATAAAATTCTACTTTATCAGTGATTCTATCAGCACTGATAAAGTAGACCTTTATCAGTGCTTATATCAGTGCTGATAAAAGGTCCTTTATCAGTGCTTTTATAAGCGCTAATAAAGGGTTCCTTTAGCAGCACTAAATAAAAGCGCTGATAAATGGGTCCTTTATCACTGCTTTTAAAAGCACTGATAAAAGACCGGGGCTTTTAACATCGCACATGTAGTTATCGCTTTTCTAATGCTGGTAAAGGATATTTCTAGCACTATTAAAGGAATATTTTGTAGTAGTGCATGCTCCAAATCCACTGAGTATTCTGTCAAAGTGGATTGATACAACTCACTCTAGAAAGTGGGAAACACCCATGCTATATGAACGCAAAGCAGTCGAAGAGGGGTCATAGTCCAACGAGAAGGAGGATATACCAAAAACCCTAGTAGTGGAAGGAAAAGGGGGACCCACTCAACCCTTCTGGTCTAAATGTATTCAATAGAGACCAAGGGGACCCACTCAACCCTGTCGTCCTAAATTTCATCAACAAGGACCAGGTGGACCCACTCAACCTTACTGGTCAAGGTGTTGCTAACTCAAATGACCCACACAATAATGCCTTCACACCGTATATCCTAGGCCCAAAATGTGGACCCCATCACGTTCTATATGAAAAAACTACTCAGGATAGGCTACTAGTGGGCCTGAATTCAAGATAAAAAGGAGGATATATGAGATTCATAATATTTCAAGAAGATACTAAAGGATTAAACAGCATGAAAAGGGGTCTACACGATGTGTGAGCCTGCCCGAGCACCTGACCATGTATCTTTTCTGCATGGTTTTCCAACCCATGTAGGATTACACGATGCATAAAGATGGTACATGTTGTGTCCCACTTCACCTAACCCCAAGCTGTGTTTCTCTTTCACATGTCCTATCCAGTCATGTCCCTTACATGTCATTCATCCCATACTACATGGCGTGTTCGGGTTACACGACCACCTGGCCATGTGGTTTACCTGATCCCGTGTATTGGACCCTGTGTCCATGTACTTTGGTCGTGTTCTTTTACACAGTTGTGTAATGTTACACTGTTATGCTATCCATTTCCCCTGGCCACATGACAAGGGGTCCCTACATAGTGTGTAACTCCAAGTACACGGTGTGTAGATCCTAAAACATCATCTTCCCCAAATGGGAAGAACACACGGCATGTAAGACTGGTTTACACATTGTATGGATGGGAAAATCTATTGTAAATTCCCTTTAAACGGCCCAAAACACCTCATTCACCCTAAAACTCTCAGATCGACCCACGAGGGGTCCTCAGTAGTTTTCTAAGGGCTCTATAACCTTTAAAAAATAAATAAAAAGGGTTATCGAGACTAAAACACAAAACTTCCTACCTTGAAGGTGAAATTCCAAATCTTCGGGTGTAGAAAAACACCCAGGATGCACTGATTCTCAATTTGGCGATTATTGGTGTCGAAATAGGATCTAGAGGCACCACCTCACCTTGGTTTGTCCTTTGGTCGATGGGAAAGGAAGAGGGGGAGAGGGGATTATCTCCTACTTCTGTGCACACCAAATGGGAGAAGGGGGTATTGTTTTAATTTTAATTAAAATAATATCCACTTAACACCCCTGGTCCGACTCGTCTTCAACCCAACACCAAGCGCCAACAAAGTTTATATCACGCCTAGGATAAATAGAAAATTCTAAACTCAACCGAAGTCTCAAAAATATGATCTGAGACTTCACTCTGGGGTTATTCATGTTTCAAGAGAAACTGCACATGGGTGATAAAATATATTTAATATTTTTAATATCATCGCGTCGAGGCTCTCCGACCCTCGGATTCCTACGTTGACTCAACGTATGGATTTGGAAATATTCTTAAAAATATTCCAAAGTTTTATAGGAAAAAATATGAGTTGCTACATGATAAAGTTTTGTTATGATTCCTAATACATGTTTTTGCAATTGTAGAGTTATGTCTCCATGATGACTCCTATTGAGAGGATGGTAGGAGGATATGGCTGGTGATGCTCTACCAACAGTGGAACCTGGGGCACCGATTGTGCTGGGTGAGGAAATAGGGGAGTAGTTCTGAGATAACTTCTCTCACTTCATGAAATTCATTTAAAGAGGCCTAGGTAAAGTTATGAAGAGTATGTCTAACCTGAAAAGGAAGTTTTAGTTGCAACACCCTTCAACCTTTATTGGAAAGGGTGGACCTAAGGGAGCTGAGTTCTAGGTTAAGTCCATTGAGATGATACTTTACCATTTGGAGACCCCTACTGAGAGGAGGTTCAAGTTGGCTACTTATATGCTATGAGGATCATCGAAGCACTAGTGGGGTGTCTAGGCTTTGACTAGACAATCTGATGGTATGTTATGTAATAACTTCTTAGAGAGGTTCTTGGAGCACTTATACCAAGAGACACTGAGGTATAAGAGAGTAATTGAGTTCATGAGGTCGACTCATGGTATTATGTATGTGATGGATTGTTTTGGGTTCTTTACAAATTTGCAGTGATTTGTTCCAGTGATGGAAGGAGATGAGGCTACTTTAGTAAAATGATTTCAGGATGGACTTAAGTGTAAAATTAAGTCCTAGGTGAATATCTTCAGGATGAAGAAGTTTTCTGAAGTGATGAATTAGTCTCTCGTTACTAAGGGGAACCTAATGAAGGCTTCCAGTGGTATACAAGTGGTTTATTTGGGATGATTTGGAGGTACGTCTTCTGAGAGAATGAAGCATCGTTATGATAAATTTAGCCAGATCAGTGGGAAGAAGAGTGGCCATTCAGGGGGCTCAGTCACTCAGGACCTTACCCAAGTTCTTTTCCACCAGTGTGGTAAGATAGGACACTTTTGTAAACATTTTCCCCGACCACCAGTAGAGTGTTGATCTTTTGGAAAGATGGGACATCTATATAGGTTATACAGAAAACCGAGATAGATGGTTAGTGATGGAGGATCTAGATAGAACTAGGGTGCAGGAAGGGGATCTTATACACCATATCAGTCTAGCAGCTAGAGTTCTACTGGCCGAGGAAGTAGAGGCAGTGGATGTTGTGTTTTTGGGAAATAGATCCCATATCAGTAGAGTGGTGAAACTCAGGGGATTCAGAGTGCATCACAAGGAAGAGGGGCAAGACAACTACATGAAGTGTAGCCTACACTTGTGGATAGAGTGGTTAGGCCTTCAATAGTGAGAGATACTATTCATATAGGTTCTAAATCAGCTAGTCCCTTATTTGATTCTGGTGCCTCTCATTCCTTCATATCTTCAAAACTTGTTAACGTTTTGAGCCTGGTGATGGATTTTTTGAGTGGGATTATGACTATAGATACACCATTGGGAGTACTTTCTAGAGACATCTATATGTTCAAGGGATGTTCTCTCGAGATCGGGGAGTATTATTTCCTCTAGGATCTCTATATTCTTGACATTTTGGGCTTCGAATTAATAATGGGTATGGATTGACTAGTCACATACCAAACCCACATTTATTTTTAACAGAGGAGAGTGAATTTTATTTCTCCTAAGGGTGAAAAATATATTCATTGTGGCGCACTAATAGAAAAAAAACCCTATACAGATGGTTTAGAACCATTGGTATAGGTATCCAAATAATTTTTATAGCCTATACCAATTTTTTTAAGCGATGTTGGCTATTATGGAATCGATATATACCTATACCAATGGTTTTGGGAAAACCATTGGTATAGGTAATGTAAAAAATAAAACCCATCTTGGTTTTGATCCCAGCACCTCCCATTTATAATCCAAAAACATAACCACTAACCTAAGATGAATTTTGTGAACATAATTTCATAAATATATATACATATATTCATAAGTATATTAAATTTTGATTTATTTAATGTTATTTGAAAAAATAATCCATAAAAATATGGGTACCTATACCAACATTTTTTAGAACTGTTGGTATGGGTTCTTTGATATTTTGAGTTATACCAATGATTTTGGTGAAACCATTAGTATAGGGTCTCTATAATGGACATATACCAATAGTTTTGTCCAAACCCATTGGTATAGGTCTATATAAGTGACCTATACTAATGGTTTTGGCCAAAACTGTTGGTATAGGTCCTAATTAGTGACCTAATCCAATGGTTTTGGAGAAAATATTGGTATAAGGTCTCGCTAAGATACCTATGCTAATGGTTTTTTCTAAACCATTGGTATAGGTATGTTAGTATATCTCCTATTTCTAATAGTGGGGAGTGAGATATCTAGGCAGGATGAGTAGGGCCGATCACTCAGCAATTAGGATATCTCACAATCCAATTTTCTAGTCTTTTGCTGGATGACAAAGGTGTGAAGCAATATTTCTTTCCACCCATAGTAGATAGGTTTCGGGATGTATTTCCTGGAGACTTCTCAAGATTTTAACCAAAGAGAGATGTGGAATTCACTATTAATCTCATGTCAAGGGCTAAGCTAGTTATATTCCACCATAAAAAATGGCACTAACAAAGCTTCAAGAGATTAAGACTTTGATAGAGGAGTTGTAGGATAAGGGATTTATCCATCCTAGTACGTCACATTGGGAATCGCCTGTATTGCTTACAAAGAAGGCTAATGTGAGTTTGTGCTTGTTTTTCGATTACCGGAAGTTGAATAAGATGACTGTAAATAACCGGTATCCTCTTCCACATATTGATGATCTATTTGACCAGTTGAGAGGAGATTGTGTGTTCTCAAAGATTGACTCGATGTCAGGGTATCATCAGCTGAGAGTTCAGACTTATGATATACCAAGGACTTATTTTAGAAGAAGTTATGGCCTGCATGAGTTCATCGTAATTTCGTTTGGGTTGACGAACACCCCAGAAGTGTTTATGGACTTAATGAACAGAATATTACATATATATCTAGATTAGTTTGTGGTGGTGTTCATGGATGACATCTTGGTGTACTCCAAGACTCATGATGATCATGCCCAATATATTGACATCATCTTGAGTACACTGAGATAGCATCGGCTATATACCAAAATATATAAGTTTCAGTTTTGGATCGATCGGGTACACTTCTTGGGTTGCATCATCTTAGAGGAACGTGTTTTAGTGGACCCATAGAAGTTTTAGGTAGTGGTTTCTTGGGAGCATCCCAAGAACATATTCAATATCTGTAGATTTCTGGGGTTATCTGGATATTATTGAAGATGTATCCAGTACTTTTCCCATTTGAAAGCATTGATTTTGGGCTTGACCAAGAAGGGATAAAGTTTGAATGGTCATAAGAATGTTACAAGGCCTTCTGGGAGTTGAATAAGTGTTTGACATCAACACCGATCTTGATCCTATCTGAGCCATGTGAGGAGTACATGGTGTATTGTGACTCTTCTGGGATTGGACTCTGAGCAATGTTGATATAGGGAGATTAAGTTATGGCATATGGGTCTTAGTAGTTGAGACCACATGAATAGAATTACCCTACACATGACCTCAAGCTAGCAGCTATTGTTTATAATTTGAAGTGTTAGTGGAATTATCTATTGAGTGAGAAGTTTATGGTGTTTACCAATCACAAGAGCTTAAGGTAAATCTTCTCCCAATGAGATTTGAATCTCCGATAGTAGAGATGGGTCGAGTATATTCAGTCATTTTATTTTGAGCCAGTATATATGTCTGGGAAAGGAAACAATATGGATGAAACTTTGAGAATGAAAACTCATACTTAGATGGTTCAGGAGTCTATTATTGAGTGGAAGATGATTACTTTACTAGATGAGATACATGTGGTGGTTTAGGAGAGTCAGGAGAAGATGACTCTAGTATCAGTTTCAGGGAATTATACACTTTTAAGATTGATATAAGATAAGAAGTATGAGGATCCAGAGTGTTTTTCCTTGAGGTAAATCCTTGAAGGTGGGGAGTCACATTTAGATTGAAGCATAGATGAGGATGAGATCATCTATGTTAGGAATCGAGTTGTTGTGCCTATGAGTATGTGGGAGGATTTGATGTGGTAATTTCATGCCTTGAAGTGGGAGGTATATCCAGGAGTGACCAAAATGTACCATGACCTATGATGACAGTTTTGGTGGTCAGGCATTAAAAAGGAGATAGCAGGGTTTGTGACATGATGCTACACCTTTCAGCACTTGAAGGTAGAAAATAAATGACCTAGATATTTTCTGCATCCATTACCCATTCCATAATGGAAGTGGGATGACGTTAAAATTGATTTTGTGGTGGGTCTCCTAAAGACAACAAGGAATAATGAATCTATCCGGTTTGTTATTGATCGAATGATGATAGTATCACATTTCTTGCCTATACGAGAGACATTCTTAGTGGATCAGCTGGGAGTTTTGTATATTTGGGAGATATTCCATCTTTATGGGGTTCCACATACTATATTTTCATATTATAACTCACGTTTAACTTCACACTTATGGTAGGGCTTAAAGAAGGTGCTTGGTACATAGGTATTATTGAGTATGTCTTTTCACCCACAGACAGATGGGAAATTAGAGCGTACTATACATGTGCTTGAGGATATGATACAGGCATGCGTTCTTGACTTCAGTGGATCTTGGGAGAATCACTTGACCTTAGTGTAGTTTTCCTATAAAAAAATCTATTAGGAAACTATACATATGGAAATATACAAGGCTCTTTATGGTAGTCCATGAAAATCACTGCTATGCTAGATGGAGGCAGGTGAGTTAGAGTTGTTGGGACCGAGTCTCATGCAGGAGACATCAGAATAGGTTCAAATAATTCGGAAATATATGGCTATGACTCAGGGTAGATAGAAGTTGTATGTTGATAGACATTGATGACCCCTAGAGTTTACAAAGGGTGATCATGTATTCCTTCAGGTTCCACCTAGGTTGGGTCACTATAGGATACAGAGACAGGGAAATCGTGTGCCCAGGTTTTTTGGACCTTTTAAGGTTGTGGAGAGAATCAGGTCAGTGTCGTAACGATTAGCTCTTCCACAGAAATATGAATCTATGCATGATGTTTTCCATGTATCAAAATTATGACAGTATCAACCCGACCCTTATTATGTGATCAATGTGGATGAGGATGACCTTGAGATAAATGTGTCCTTTAAGCAACATATGATATGTGTATTGGATCATAGTGAGAAAGTGTTGTAGATAAAGACCATGTTGATAATTCATGTTTTGTGGAAACATGGGCATGTACAGGAGGATACATGGGAAATGGAAGAAAATATACAGGCTTAATTTCCCAATAATTTTGGATCAAAATCTTAGGGAAACCTGGGAGTGTAGCTCGAGGATGATCTGTTATAAGGTGGGGATATTGTAACATCCCAGCCTTTTCTGGTGTTTACTCGGACTTGATTTCAGGTACTCTTTTTTCCTTATTTGAGTACTTTTTTTGAGTTATGACTTGGGATTTTGGGGGGTGGAATTTTGAGAAAAATAGAAGAAAAATGGATTTTCATAGTTGGCACACGGTTAGGGAAAACTGTGTTCCCTAGCCCAGCTAACTGTGTGAACCCAGGTATAGGGGATTCACACAGTTGGCGCATGGTTTGCAAAATCATTTGCCCAAAAAAGAGTAACCGTACACCCCTAAAATAATATGCGCATGGTTGATGCACAGTTAGGGAAAACTGTGCACCCCATCCCAGCTAACCATGTGCAGGAATTAATTAAGCACAAAAATTATTTTAAAAATTACCCAAACCCCTGAAACTCACCTATTTAGACCCCCATTCAAACCTAGGAGTTATTTCACATTTTTTGAGCTCTTTGGGTGAATTCTATGCCCTATAAACCACCATTATTCCTAAACCAAAGACCAAAATGAAGGTCCACTCCTCTCCCAGTTTGTGAATCCTCCCCCGGTTCTTCTCTCATTCTTCCCCCATTCATTTCACTTTCTTTCAGCAATGTAATCTGCTGTTATGGATATATCTAAACTGATTTGGTGAGATCCAGATCTATGATTCTAGATCTAGATCTTGATTTTCAAGATCTTGATTTTTTTAATTTTGATTTAGGGATTTGAGATTCAGATCTAGATCTACATCATTGTGCTACTCAATTTTGGGGATTTCCATTGGGTAATCATTCATCAAGGAATCAAGGTAGGTGGTCTATTATTCAAATCTCTTAGTCTTATTATCAATTATGTGTATGTAATTGTATAATTTCTATAGTCCGTTTAGAGATTGTAATTCCAAATTGAATTAATTAATGTGGTTAATTGATTAATTGAGGAATTGGGGATTTTATTTAATAATGAAAATTGTGGAATAAGGATAATTAATTGGTGAATTAATTATCAAAGTATTGAATTGGGAAATTGGGGGTAATTAATTTTTGAGTTAATTATCAAAAAAAATAATTATAAATTGAGAATAATTAATTGGTGAAATACTTATTAGATGTTGAGTTTGTGAAATTGTTAATTAATTATTGAATTGATTAATAGAAGAGAAGTTATTAATTAATTGTTGAATTAATTAATGGGAGGGCAATGGTTAATTAATTTTTTAATTAATTAATGGGAATTTATATTATTAATTAATTTTCAAATTAATTAATAGAGTTGGATTAATTAATTTATGAATTAATTAATAGAAGTAGTGGTTATTAATTGTGATAATAGGATTAATGTTTTCTAATCATGTTTGATAAATGAGGTATTAGACATGATTATCTGCGCCAATGATATATATGCATGATTGATAAATGGGGTGTTAGACATGATGATCTACGCCAATGATATATGTGCATGGTTTATAAATGTGGTGTTAGACATGAAGATCTACGCCAATGATATATATGCATGATTGAGAATTGGGGTGCTAAACATAAAGATCTATTCCAATGATATATATGCATGGTTGATAAATGTGTTGCTAGAAATGAAAATCTACACCAATGATATATATACATGATCTAGAATTTGGGTGCTAGATATGATGTTTTACACCCATGATATGTATGCATGATTGATAAATGAGGTACTAGACATGACATTCTACACCCAAAACATTGGCATTGGAATATGGTTCCAAGTGGTTGTAATATTGAAATATTAATTGAATAAGTAACATGGTTTAGACATAGTGTGGGCCAAATCAAGTATTGAGGTATGGGTGCCCTCAGGAACCCAGTGGTCTATATGGTTTAATAAAGATTAATTGATAATGTGATAACTATTTACTTCTGCATTGTAATTATTTCTTTATACAACTGCATACACTTGTTATTGACTAAATTTTTTTTAGACACCGTTGGTGGTGGCCTACTGAGTTTTAGTCACTCCCTACTCAAGATACTTGTTTGGTACCCAAATATATTTCATTCATGCAGGACAGGTTAAGGTCAAGGAGCCCATGTTAGATGGTTGAGTCATGATGGAGCATGGTTGAGGGAATCGACCGTGGTTCGGTACCTATTTGAGAGTCACCGGTTTCTTTCTTTTGAGTTTCATTTTAGACACTTGACACATACATTAGCATGGAATGTTCTCTTCTTTAGTTGGATATTTTATTTCCTGCATTTATTATCTTGAGATATTTTTATTTTTTATGGTTATATATGATTTTTCTATTGTTTATGTATTTATGTTAGTGTACTACTCTGATAAAAGGGGGTATATTCTCCCCATGATCTACTTATCAGACCCTTATCACTAGTCGATAGCCTCTATCATACGAGGTGGTGTGCTTGAGGTCATGTGACCGACCAAATTGGGGTGTCAGTGTGTGGCACCTAGGTCGAGACGTAATTAATGGATGTAGTGCTGGTTAATTGTGATAAGAGGATTAATATTTTTTAATCATGGTTAATAAATGGGGTGATAGGCATGTCGATCTATGCCAATGATATATATGCATGATTGATAAATGGGGTGTTAGACATGATGATCTATGCCAATGATATATATGCATGGTTGATAAATGGGGTGTTAAACATGATGATCTACACCAATGATATATATGGATGATTAATAATTAGGGTGATAGACATGATTATTGACGCTAATGATATATATGCATGGTTGATAAATGGGGTGTTAGACATGATGATCTACGCCAATGATATATATGCATGATTGAGAATTGGGGTGTTAGACATGATGTTCTACACCCATAATATATATGCATGATTGATAAACAGGGTACTAGAAATGGCATTATACACCCAAAACACTGGAATTGGAATATGGTTCCAAGTGTTCATAATATTTAAATATGAATTGAATATGTTACATGGTTCAAACCCAGTGTGGGATGAAGTGGGTATTTAGGTACGGGTGTCCTCAGAAACCCGGTGGTCTATGTGGTTTAATAAAAAATAATTGATAATGTGATAAGTTCTTACTTATGCATTGTAATTATTTCTTTATACAAGTGCATACACTTGTTATTGACTGGATTTTTTTTATATATCTTTGGTGGTGGCCTACTGATTTGTACTCACACCCTACTCAATATACCTAATTAGTATCTGAATAGATTTCATGGATGCGAGACTGCTTAAGGGAAAGGGGCCCATGTTAGATGACTGAGTTGGGATGTAGCATGGTTGAGGGAACCGAACGTGGTTCAAGACCTACTTGGGAGTCTTCATATTCTTTCTTTTGAGTTTAATTTTAGACACTTGACACATACATTAACATCGCATGTTCTCTGCTTTAGTTGGATATTGTATTTCCTTCTATGATTATCTTGAGATATTGGTATTGTTTATGGTTATATATGTTTCCTCTATTGTTTATTTATTTTCACTGGTGTATTACTCTGATAAAAGATGGTATAGTCTCCCAATGATCAGCTTATCAGACCTTCGTTGCTAGTCGAAATCCTCTGACATACGGGGAGGCATGCTTAAGATCATGTGACTGACCAGCTTAGGGAACCAATGTGTGGCACCTGGTTCAGGACATCACACTTTATCCCTCTGATTAATAAGAATTGAAAATAATGGAAAATTTTCTCCCCCTTAAGAATAGTATAGGGAAGCCTTGAACTCTTATTCTTCCCCTTTACAACTTCCAAGGTAAGGTATTATCATATTAAATAACTCTTTTAAATTTAATAAGCTTCTTCTCCCCTTTTTTCTTTCACTTCCACTATGCTCAATTTTATCCATGGGAGAAGGGTGGCACTACATGTTTCTCTTAGAAATGATCTATTAACTAATCAAATATAATTCTACATGGGAAACCCATTTATAGAAAACAAGAGTGACTAATTGAGACAATAAAATTGTCTGTAAGATATCCCCAATGTGATATCACTTATAACTTTTAAATCTTGGGGGATACTCAAGAAAATGTACAATAATTTTCAAGAACCTACACTTCACTTGAATACACGCATAAAAACATTTCAAGTACAAGGTATTTATTATCCATTTACTTATATAATAACTCCCCCTTCAGGAATATAATGAATATAAATTAACACAGTGGTGGGAGAATTAAATCATACCTCATCTTTCAATTATTGAAGAGGATGTTCATATTTTCAGAGTAGTTAGGAAATGATAAATTCCCAGAATTAGGTCCTCTATAATAACTCTACCTCAAGGGATTCTCTAAAAAATTCTTTACCTTTAATCAATATCATATTAGTACAAGTATATTAATATGGGAATATGGTTTCCATCCATCAACTCTTTAGTTGTAACTATAGGGATGAGACTAGTTTCAAAACTCAATAGCACTTTTCCTTGAAGCTCTATAATATCTAATCTTATTCATGCCTTATTCCTTCTGGATTTTCTAAATATGTACTTAATTGGGTAGCATGGACTTCTTGATTTAAATAAATCTTTATAGTTGGAATGGGATTCTCAACTTTAGCAACTAGAGTATTTTGATTCTTTTTAGTTTTATCCATGCTCCTAGACTCATCCAACTAGTCAGGCCTAATAATTAAAAAATATTTAGACTCATGATTAGCCTTATTCATGTGTGGTAAATTATTCTCCTCTTTACTTTCAAATTATTCAGATTGGTTGGCTTAACTTTCTTCTTTTTTTTACTCCTCAAGGTCAACTCATTTCCTTTTCTTACATGTTCTTTAGGCTATGGTGGTGCTTTCTTGTCTCCAGCATATGAATAATAATTGGAAGACTTATACCATAATTCTTCATAATAGTGACCAACAATGTTTCACAAATCATAAATCATTTCAAAATACTGAAATTTATTCTTCATGGATAGATTTCTCTCTTTATGTGTAGTCTACTTCACTACAGAATGCTTCCTTTGACCTTCAGTTGTTCTCCCATCCCCCCCATATTTAGGCCTTGTATAACTTATACACATAGACTGGTTATTTCAAAAATCCATATCCCTATGCTCAAACTTCTAACTACACCAACATCTCCCAATAACTTTCATTATTTTCACTTTAGGTGCAGTTTGTCTAAATGGACACCCTTATTGTTCTTGGGTTAGAACACCACTCTTTTTAGATCCCTTTAGGGGGAAATTTTTCTTGGACATGATTACCTCCACCCTTGACTTATTGTTGGGTTTTCCAGCATTTATACTCCTCCAGATTTTTATAGTTTTAAAATTCAAGTTTGCAAATACAATTGAAATAGATTTAGAAATAACATATCCAACTAAGTTATGGGATACCTTTCTCCATGAGAATTTGGTGGGTAATTCTCTACATATTTTTATTATTTATTTATGACTTTTAAGAGTATATTTTTAGGGTAAACTCTTCTCTAGAACTTTAATGGAAGCATCTATCTTTTTGGTTCCTTGGGAAGCTCCAACCTATTTTTCTTCTAGTTTTTTCAACTTTACCTCCAACTCAAGACACATTAATTGAGTGTGTTCTTCCAAACCAAAACTACATTCATTATATCTTTATATTCACATTTTAGTTTTTGAATAATTTTATCATGTATCATTTTATTTTCCCAATAGGACTTATTATAAGGTCATTTGTAAAGACTTAGAAATTCCATGTAATTTTTTTTTAATTATATGGGAATTTTACGAGTCCGCGAAAATTGACGCGCGTGATTCTGAGGCCCAGTGTGCCCGGAATGAATTTATGAACTTTTTTTTGGGTACGTTCAGTAAATGTGCAAGCGGGTTTTTGTAACTTTTGAACTGGAGCTCGGAATTGAAATATGAGGGCACTGTTGAACTCACAGCACTGATATTCGCTTAAGGATACCTTCACCTCGACCACAGTTAGTCGAGGGTGAAAGTTAGTTTTTGTGCTTTTCGTGGAAATAAAAAAAATAAACTTTTATTTTATTTTTATAAACTCCTTTTTGAATGTTCTATGGTGGGGACCACACAAGCCTAAACCCCCAAATTGAATTCTTAAATGTGGGGACCACCCAACTCTTGAACTCCCTCTTTAATGAGGGAGGTGACTTTAGTTTTTCTCTAAATTAATTATGCCTCATCAATTAATTTATTATGCCAATTAATTGTGCCAACAAATTAAATTGATAAACTTAATTTAATTTGTGTTGGATTTTCACTTGTTTTTTGGGGGAAATCGTTGACGAAAGGGAGAACTTGGAGGATCATTCTCCCCCAATGAAGAATGCGACATCTTCTCTAATGAAGAACGCTCCACCTCTAACGTGGGACATCTTCAACAACGACGAACTGACATCCGTCCTTTCCTCCTCATAGACGTCAACAAACCTCCAAAGTAGGAGTGTGTTTTCGATTGATCATCATTAATTTTTCTCTCACGTTGAATCACCTCCCTTTAGCCGCTTGGTACCACTCTAACGTAGAGGGTACGGGCCAAACGAACATGGCCCGACCTCTCCGCAAATCCTTGTGGTTCTTGGTGTGTTCTTCGCGATGGAGGAGGACGGAAACTGACACCAGTGGGGCTCGGGAATGGAAGTCGGCACCATGGACGACTGTGAAGATGACGACGGTGAAACCACGCTGCTGGAGAAGGTCCATAGCCCATCGGCCGTGGCGGAGTAAGGGCGGCGGCCAGCGGAGGCCGGTCGCATGATGGGGGCGACGGCGTGTGTCCGCACCGCCTGACGAGCAAGGGTCGTGGCTTTGTTCCGTAGCGGTGAAGGGAGGGCATCTGGTGTTCAGCCAGCCACGGAGGGGCGGCACATGACACGCCTCTAGGAGGTGAAAGGGGCTAGCCATTTCAGTTGGCCGAGCTGGACCGAGCGGAACCCGTGGTGGGTCTCGCGTGCTGCCTGGCGACCGAACGGCTTCGGTCGTTCAATGATTGAGGGTGGGGGTGCGCGACTCCCCCCCACATGCGGCCAGGCTGGGCCGCCCAGTACGGGATGAGCCAGACCCAGGGAGCCGGGTTGGGTCGGTCCAGGTCGGACCAGACCCGGACCAGTTTCGACCCATTCCACACTTTCGGCCATAACATGAGCTATGGGCATCTGTTTGAAAAACCATCTACGGAGACAGAAACCTTGGAGCGAGAAGGTCCTTTTGGTATACCCCACTTGAGATTTGGATAAAGTTAGGGTATGGTCGGGTTGGATCGAGCACGAATCCAACCGGGCCCTCGGGACTAAAAGGCTAATAAACTGCAGACTAGGCATCCGTTTGACGCACCGTCTATTACGTTGAGAACCCTATGACGTGGCGGTCCTTTGGGATACTTCTTCATGGAAATTCATGAAATTTGGAGTATCGACCAGTGGATTGAGGAGCGGACCCTCCCAAAGACAATCGAGCTTAATGCGAGAACCATGTAGCTGGCTGTAACATGAGAAAGGGATCCTTCGTGGGTCTATATTTGAGGATCCCACATGGATCCGCTCTAGGAATCCATGTGGGACTACTCTAGGATCCTATATGGGTCTGCTGTACTAGGATCCTGTGTGGGTCATATGATGTACTAGGATCCTGTGTGGGTCTCATGATGTACTAGGATCCTGTGTGGGTCTGATGATATACTAGGATCCTGTGTGGGTCTGATGATGTACTAGGATCCTACGGGGGTTTGCCTCTTAACAGAGTAAGACAATTCAGTAGTTACATCTAATCATCAATACTTATGTACCTAAGTTATACCATGGTTGAGCTGAGTCCTTTCCTTTATGGTGATACCTTTGTGGTATTCTTCTATGTGTCGTACCTGTGTGGTACTTTCCTTCATGGTGATACCTTGGTGGAAATCTTCTGTGTGGCGTACTTGTGTGGTACTTACCTTCGTGGTATTCCTTCCTTTGTGAAACAGTTGAGCTTTGGACATTTGAGTTGGACCCTGCGTTTTCTCATGATTGAGATGGGTATACTTGATAACTTAGGTATATGTATGGGCATATACCTAAGTAGGGTTGTTAGATGATTTCATGCTTTGTGGTTATCCTTTATGGATTTTGTGAGACCATGATGGTCTCGAGGTCCCTACTGAGTATCGTTATACTCACCCTTGCACGAGATATACCCGCACCATGTTGTGTTTGGTGCAGACGACGGACAACGCTGACTGAGGACGAGGGTACCGGGACTAGAGGTAGCTCGGAGGTGGACCTTAGATGAGGCATAATGCAGTGACGACCGTTCAAGAGATGTACCTACCCTTTAGGTAGGACCCTTGGCAGGTGTTCACCGAAGCTATTCCAGTTTACTTGTACTTTCCAGTTTTCTTGTACTTTCTAGTTGGGCTTGTATTCTGGTCCCGTTTACTTACTATACACACTCTTTTTACTATTCACTTTACTTGTGTTTGTATCTTGATGTGTGCTTGGTTGCGTGAGTTTACAGGTTATAAAGGCATTGTCTTCCCAGTTTTAGGGAATACGCCTTTCGGTGCTAGTCGTCAACCCCTGGCCTATGGAATGTGGGCTTGGGGTAGTCATGACACGGGCCCCGGGGGACGGGTTGTGACATTATTAATCCTCCTGGATTTGATATCTAATTGGACATCCATGACACCAATAACAATTTTTTGAATTTATTCTATAACATGGATCTTCTCCTTATTAAATTTATTGACTGTATATTTCTCATCAATGAAAAATGGCATGTTACCCTCAACCATTGAAAATTTTTCTTTTCAAATTTGTATGGATTTCTCCTTAGCCTTCAAGTATTTGATGTGATAGTTATATTTATGAAACTATCCTACCAATTATTTTTTCATTACATAAAAATATTTTATTAGCTATGATTTTTCATCATCTAGCTCCTAAATAAACCCAAATATATGGGAAAAACTTTAGTATGGACTTTATTCAAATGATCCCCAACCTCGCAGTATATATTATCAACTACTTTAATATAATTAGTTTCATCACAGGTTGAACTACTAGCACTACTCTGAATACCTTCATCTAGTGGTGGTTCATCATTATTTATTAAGATTTTTCTTAACTTCTTGAACTCTTTATTTTTCATATTTTCAATAATGTCTGTAGAGACTGCCACATGTGTAACAATAGGAATAAAATCCGGTTCTTCCATTAGAGGATATTCTTCAATTAACTCATCTATGATTCACTTCATCAACTCAGAGAAAAATCATAAGAAACCTATATCTTTTCAAAGGTAAACCAAATTTTCTTTGATAATAATTGAAATTACCTGAGGTTTGGTGGATCACTGAGAGGGGAGGGGTAAATTAGTGGTCACTTTTTATAAATTCTTCTTTTTCAATTCAACCTCCTAGACTTGTTAAGTTCTAGATCCACTCTTTCTTGTGACTCTCAAGATAACCTGAATATTGTAGTAAATAAAGGTAGTAACATAATATTTATAAGGTTCGGATAAAATATCCCACTCCTTGACTTAATTGGTTATACACCCCAATAAAATATTATTTGTTATAATCAGTCATAGATTACAATGGTTTGTATCTTCCCACACCTACATAGAGTCCCATTGTGTATACACTTTCCTACTTCCCATGGGATTTCCTCTTTCATGTTTTACAATGGGATTCTTCCAATAGATTCACACTATAGTCATAGATTCACACTATGATCTCCTTGTATACTCTGAGTCCCATAGGTTTTATGGATTTGCACCATGTATATGCAAGTGTTCCTTTAAATACCTTTATGAAGTCAATCACTAATCAGTATGGGGATGTATTTGAATCCAAAGATTGATCTCCTTCCACCTCAATAGTAGAGTCTTTGAATGACACTGGTTCTTCAACAGAAATTCATGAAACTCAGTCTCCAATTATTTCTCAACTTTACTAAACTTAAAAAATCTAGTATCTCCTCAAAATTTTAAAGGCTTGAATCCAATGATTATAACATGCACAACAAGTCAGTCTCTCCTATACTCTTATTTATTTATTCTTCTCATGACTTCGGATCACCCATCAAATATCATAATGATAGTTGGACCCTTGTTTCTTTAGCTTAAATACCCAACAAATATTCTCTTTAGTTCAGTATCAAATCCTCCATGTCCTTCTTTGAGAGTCATGTTCTCTTAGATACTCAATTCATGCATGCAGTAACATCCCTAACTCTCTCTTTTTTTCAAGGGAGTCTTAACATTTTTTCAAGGAGACTAGTCAGTTTTAGTGGGCATCACTTCCATTTTACAAAAATGGAAATATTTCATATTATGCGTGCAAGCAAAAGTCAAATGCAGAACCGATCTCCCATGATTTCATATCTTCTTTTTCTTTTTATCAACTGCTGGCACTTTCTTAACTCAAAAGAGTATTTTAAAAATATGTTGTATTTGGTACACTATAACCAACTTATGTGTAATTTATGATTACCTGTATTCATATTTTTGAATATTAATAAACTTCTTATAACATCATGATTGTTCTTCTGGGTGACATAGTATGTGATAATTTCCTAAGAGTAGTTGTTGTACTAAAATTTCATAGTAGTTCTCCACTATGATGAGAACTCATAAGTGCCACAAAAGTATTATTAAATATATATTCTATATCCGGATAAAATAATTTTATGAAAAAAATGATACAGGCTATCAGGGGTGGGGACTTACAGGAATTTTAGGGACATTCTCATGGTGTACGCCCTTGGTAATTTCCAATGTAGGATATTATAAGAATGAGACCCGCCAGTAGAAAATTCACATTTATATGTGTCATTGGATGATCTTATCTGTGGACATGTGTATTTATCCTTGAACATTAATAATATTATTAATGTATATTATGAGTCATGTACTTTGATGTATTGAAAAAAATTGTGATGACATATGTTCATAGTGAAGTAGGATACATTGGGTGCATCAGGAGTAATATTTCATTAATGAATAATGTGGGAAAGGATTTGTCCCTTATGTTCTTTAATGGAAGTTGATATATTAGTTCCTTTTAGGGAAATGATATAGGAAAAATAAATCCATGGCCATGGTGTTTTATGGACAAGTTCATTTCTGTAAATTCAAAGAAAGAGACATCAAGGTCATAGGTTGATGGCACCAGCATGCAACCTTCTTGATAAGAGATATCGTAATAAAGGGATTATACTATGTAGTAAGAATCTGTATGAAGTTTTATGTCATTGTGACATTAATTTATTTATCTATGGGTGTCTTGATGTGTTGTTAGATGCTAACGTTGGACTTTAGGCCACTTCACCTAATTTTACTAAGTGGCCTAGAGGGTCACACACTAAGTGTATCCAGAACCTCAATTAAATAATATTACTATTTATTATTTTACATATTGGATAAATATTATTTCTACATGTGGTTTAATGATTATTCATTTTTTCTTGATCAGATATATTTCATCAATAGTTATTTGAAAGAATATTTTTTGAAAAAAATATTTAATAAATATTTATTTGTTATTTATTGAATATAATATTTATTTATTTATTAGTGAATAATGTAGTGATATTTATTTATTAAATAAATAGTCATTATTCAATGCCTGATAAATATTTTTGAGGAATGGATGATCGAATTTAATGGTCTAGTGAGAAAAAATATATATTAAATATTATTTGAATAAATTATATTTAATTAATTCTCAAGTTTTGCACATGTAAAGAAATAATAATAATAATATTATTATTATTATAAACATGGGGTGTCATGGGGATTAATGAAATAATAATGATTCATGTGCAATTATTATTTTTAAACGTTGACACTATTTAAACCCAGTTATATTATTTATAAAGGGGTTGGCCATTTGTTTTGGTTGTGCACAAAAACATCCGAAGAATTTTCTCAAAGCCCTAGAGAGCTCCCACTCTAAGAACGCTCTTAATAATGGAGAGTGATCCTCCTCCACCACCACTCTAAATTCTTGAGAGATAAAATATATTTATTCTTGAAGTGATTCTTGGGGTGATCAAAGATGAACAACGCAAGCATTAGGATCTACCATGCTAGCACCCGGAGATTACTATGGTGATGTTCAGAGGTTCATGGAGCATGTTTGGATCATTTATAGAAATAATATACACTTGATTCCTAAAACACAATGATGGTATGATATGCATAAGTTATTAAATTCATCAATTAATAAATAATTCATCGTAAGGCAATTCTTTAACTTCTTAAATTAATTATAAATTATTATGTGTTGATCCTATGTTTTGGTTATTAAATTATCTCATTAATTAATATTTGATTTAATTATTTTGATCAAAACCTTTATTATTAATGTACATATTGTATTAATCATTAATTATGAAAAAAGAAAAGTTGGGCATAACTCATATGGCACTTCTACTACACTGGTAACCTTCAAAATACCCCTGATAATTGTATCTTATATGGACAAATATATTTTCCTTTTACAGTCAACTCAACTTTATCTTCTTCAATAATCTTTCACAAAAAACCTGCACTTCAATCTCCCCAACTATATGAAAGTCACACAACACTTTATTTTGTAGCATGGAGCTTTCCTTTATTGCATGAGAGCTTGCATGATAATCCTATACAGATTCATTTTGATTCTATACACAATAGCAGCAACCTAGTACACTCATGTAGCACCCCCAGTTTCAAGTAAGTAACCCTTTCTTTATGATTTTTAGGTATGTAAAGTTTTTGGGTGAAGTTTTGGAGGGTTTTGAAGAATTTTGGAATGTTTTTTATATTTTATAAAGGTTCATTGTTGGATCACAGTTAGTGTAAACCGTACAACTCCTACAGTAAATTGTGCACAATGATACATAGGCTAATGGGAAGGCACACGGGTGGGCGCATGGTTTGTCCAAACTTGGAATCCAAAAAGGATAAACCGTATAAAGTGGGATATAGGGATTTTTCATAGTTGGCACATGGTTTTTCTAACCATGTGGGCTAACCATTCAGGGTTCTCCTTAAGGTAGAGGCTGGAACATGGTTTGTGCACATTTTTCCTAACCATGCGACTAACCAAGCATGGTTTAAAAACTATATCCAAAAAATGTATATCTAGGTTGGGATTACTTTAAACCCCGTTTTTTTGCTCCATTTGAGACCTAAATCAATATTTCTTCCTCCCAAAGGCTTTAGAGTCTTTCCCTCATTGATCTGAAGTTGATCTGAAGGCTTTTCTTGGTGGTTTGAAGCTCGATTCCCTTAGTAAGTCTCCGTTTATGGTGGTTTTTTGTATTTTTTCTTATATCTACTTTCCTCCCTCTCTCGGGTTATTATATCTAGTTCGTTGTAGATATATATAAGGTTTTTTGTGACAATCATGGTTATATTTGGCTTTTTTAATTATAGGGGAAGAGATCTAAGGTATATTTTTGGAGATTCAACCCGGTTTTGTGGGCGCTTTCATGTCGCTTTTCATTTTCATCATAATTCTTGAGGTAGGTGGCTTCACTCTTGACTCTTATTATAACTAGAAGGTTTGATTTCAAATTGATTGTTTTGCTTGAAATTGATTATGAAATTTTTGTGAAATTATTGATGGGAACCCTCTTGGTGATGGTTTATGGAATTGTGAAAATTGGGTGTTTTGGTAAAAGGTGAAATTGGTAACATGATTTTAAAATGATGATTTTAAAATGGTTGATTGGTTTTGATGCATGGAAAAAAAATTCAATAAAATTATGGTTTTATTTAATGGTTTGGAAATGATGGTTTTGACATGTGGTTGTCTTAAATGGTTAAGCATGAGTTGAATGGGATGGACAATGGTTGTGAAGTACCACCATCAAAGGTACGAGTTATGGATGTGAAGTTCCACCATAAATGGTAACACCAATCTTGTGTGGTTGATAGTGTGTGTGTGTGGTAATGTGAAATTTAATGGTTTATACCAACATGGAAATTGAGAAAAGGATAAACGACTTGTTTGGGTGTTTTCCTTGGAAATTTGTTTATTTGAGAAAATTGTTTTGGTATGGTATTGTTTGGATTTGTTATAAAGTGTTGAACTATTTAAAATGGTTTTATATAAATGGTTTTATATAAATGTGCTAAATTTTTCTATCCTAGTGTAATGAGTAGGGAAGTCATTTGGGGAAAACCTACTGAGTTTCATTACTCACCCCTACTTTGGCACGTTGGTGCTTTTGCAGTTGTTGTTTATCGGGACACAAGTAAAGGTAAAGCATCACACTTATTTATTGGTGCTTCATGATATTTGAGCTGTATTTTGGAGTTGGAGCATGAAGCATGTTGGAAGATGTGGATTTATGTCTTAGATTCTTGAGTTTTGTTGGTTTTTCTTTCGCTTTGTACTTTTATGTTAGTAGTCTTCCTTTGTGGTACTCGATTATAGTTTAGTTTTAATATTAATGGTATTAGTTTGAGTTGTTTTACATTGGTATCATGAATCACATAGTGGTTATTTTGTTATGGCATGTTTGGTTGTGTTGTTTTATTTTCAAATGGAAAATCGTCCCCAAATTGTATTGAATTCCTTGGCATTTATTTCCAGCCTTTGGCACCTTGGGGATATTTCTTAAGGCCAAGTAGTAATTCTACCCCGATTCAATCCAATGAGGAGGGGCGGGATGTTACAACTCGACTCCTCAATCATCTTGAATCATAATTTATTTATGATATTTAAATCAATATAAGCACAACACTAGCATTTTTAAATGTTTTTCAACAGTATTAATCAATTTTGGAAACTCCACTTTTTAGACTTGAAAAGTTTCTTAAAAGATATCTTTCTTTGATATTATTCTTTATCAATTTGAATATCATTTCCTTCAAAATTTTGTTCTTGTATCACATTAATTTTTTGATATTTTGATCCATTAAGAATAGTCCATGAATCATCCTAATTATTTCTATCTTCATTTATTAAATCTAGAAAGTCATTTTCATTCTATAGCAAACTTAATTTTTCACTAAGTCTAGAATTACTTATACACAAAATATAAATGACACATACATAGGGAATCACGACTCATACAAAGATCTCTAATCACACATGCATAGGTAATGACTCATACCCAGATGATCAATAACACTTACACAGATTATTGATGACCTATACACAGAGTTATTTGACACATATGTTTCTCCCAATTCACTTATACATAATTCATACCTTTTGTAGATTTCTCATGCCTCATATGGAATGGATCATACATGAATATGAGAAGAAACATAAATTGAGCACAAATGACTCATACAAAGTGGTGGAGAATGGCTCATACATTATTCTAGGACTTAAAAGAAAATTTCATATTTCTGTGCTGAAATTACAGAACACTTCAATTCAAGTATGAGGCACTTGAAATAATCTATGGGACTCTTCAAACTTCTCAAAACTTAATATAAGGTATTTCCACACTGATTTTAATACCTTTCAAGCTCAATGGCCTTTATATGGTTCCTTAATTCTTTAGCACTTCACTCTCTTATGTACACTCTATCTCCTTATGCACTTACTTCTCCTTAAATTTCTTAAAACTATTATAAACAACACTCACATACTTGGTACTTGTCATTGACATTATTACCAACTCAACAATCATCATATATTATGGGTTTGTTCACCAAGAAGCCTTTTTGTACGATTTCCTTTTCCATCACATGAGTTGTCCTTTGTATTTCCAATGGCAGACACATTAAACTCTTTTACCCACATTTCATGGGTAGCTTCTTCAACACCTTTCACATTGAATCTCATCTCTCACATTGACACCAAAATACAAAAATAAACTTCTCCACATCCAAATGGAACTTTAATTGGATCTATAATTTATATTTTATATGATTTCAAAATCACCTACTTGAAACATCATTATGGTTTAAATGGGTGAATTAAAAAGCTTATAAATTATAAAGTTAAATAAATTATAAATTAAATTTGAAACATTGACTGAATACATAAAAAATAATTGAAAATAAAAAGGAATTTTTAGAAAATAATAAACATAAAATAAATAAATTACATAAAAAATAGTCCCAAAAATCAACATTTTACTCTAAAAAAATTCAAGTAGGCAAATTTGAAAATTTATAAAATATAAACTATAAATCCAATATATATAAATTTTGAAACATTATTTTTTCACATAAAAAGGAATTTCATAAAAATAATAAGCACACAAAATTTAAATGATAAAAAAAAATTGTTTCAAAACTCAACATTTATACTCTAAATTTTTTTCAAGTGGACGAATTTTAAAAGTTATAAAATATAAAGTATAGATACAATCTAAATGAAATTTAAAACATTAATTGGACACATAAAAAATAATTTAAAATAAAAAAGTATTTTATAAAAATAATAAAACAATATTGTTTTAAAAACATAACTTATGTACTTTAAAAAAAATTGGGCGTAGCATGTTTTGTGCTTGAATGATTATTTATCATTAATTATATTATTAATAATATTATTATGAAGTGGTATTAAATACATGCATATTTAAATTATTTATTTAATTTTTTGTTATTATATTTATTTTTAATTGCACTATTAATTATTATTAATGAAAGTCAATTATATTATTAACAAAACTTTCAATAATTAAATTACTTATTGATGAATATTAATTAAAATATTATTATTAATTTTAGTATTTTTAATTATATTGTTTTTTATTATATTATTTTTAATTATATTATTAATTAGTGATTATTTTAGGGATGAAAACGGGTGGGGTGACCACTTATTTAGGGATACCCGACCCCGAACTAGATTAGATCCTAGGCTACCTGAACTCTACCTGAACCCACATAAACCCATTTATTTTTTACCCAATCTCAAACCCAATTAATTAAACAAATACTTTTATACTACCTAAACCCATTATAATTTTAATACAAATTTTTTTATTTTTTAAATACCAATATGAAATCGATAGAAGGGGAGGGCGGCAAGACACAGTGTGCAACGACATGTGTACCACATTGAAGCTTCCATGCAGCCAGTAGTGATTTATAATCTACTGCATGCTGTTATGCTTCTAAACACCCTCACCCCCTCCAATACATGTCTTATGTTTCCAATGGTGTAGACCCTCTCTTCGAGAAGTTCATCAAGCCTTTAGGATCATCCTTTGAGTATCCTATCACTAATATTTGAACTCTACCCAATTAGTAATTGGGTATTCCCTTTGAAACATAAATCTGATTAAATTTTAATCAAACCTGATTTAATCGAGTCTAGTAGGATTGGGTACCCGATAACCGAACACCCATTTCCACCCTTGAATTATTTATTCCATTACTAATAATTATCAAATACATTGTTATTATTTATAGCATTAATTAATAATTAATTAGATTGTATACATTGTTAGTAATTATTATTTACATTGTTATTATTTATATTATTAATTACATTTTTATTTATTAATTTTATTGGTATTAATTACATTATTATTATTAATTATATTGATGTGTACTTGAAGAATAATAAGATGCCTTCTATTTAAAATTTCATAAGAGGGCATTGAGTGGGAAAATGTAAGAATATGTTTTTCAACTCATCACCTTCTTTAAAGGGTTTATGACAAAGCATTGTTATTAATTTTATTCATAAATAATAATAAGAGAATAAAATGTTTTGATTGGTCAAACATTTTTTATTTGGATTAATGAGGTTGACATTTTTTGGGAATCCCGCATTAGAAATGTGGGTAGAATTCCCAAAGCACCTCCCATATAAAAAGGGGCTTTGGGAATTATAATTTTCATAAAAATATATATATTTGCCTAAATTATTTTAAAGTGTTTTTAAAAAAAATTAGTAAATTTTTTTATTATATATATTTATTATAAATATATAAAACAAAACAAAAATAAAATAAAATAAAATAAAATATTTTATAAAAATGGATAATAACATGATTAGTCCTAACAGTTGGATTTTGAATTTTCAAAATCTGAATGGGTGTCCACCACCAAAATTTGTCTCATTTCGGTCGAACCAAGACGTTCTTTGACCGAAACAATGAGATCAAACCGGTGCGATTCGCACCGATTTTGATATATAAATAAGTGATGATGAGAATTCTTATTAGTATTAATTCTTCTTTAATCCAAGAAATTCTCCATATTTTTTCCCAACATTAGTGTCTTAGGGATATCGAAATTTGGTGCTCGATTTTCTCTAAATCTTGGTGAAATCCTCAAGGGAAACTTTCACCGAGAACCTTACACCAACAAAGTGGGGGTGGATTAAACCCTTTTGGACATTTAATTAAATTCATGCATCGAGATTCAATCTATCTTCTCTATCTGCCTACCTATTTTCCAACAATCAAAAGGGTTTGATCCAAAGGAAGACCTATAAGATGGATTTTGAATCCCTCAAAGTGATGAACCAAGACATGATCAAACTTGACTATTTTGATGGCAAAAACTTCTCCCGGTGGCAAGACGAGATGAAGTTTCTTCTTATTGTGTTGAATATTTTTTATATTCTAGAACCAAATATTCCTCCCATTCCTGATGATCCTACTCCAAATCCCAATGGCACACCCGTTGACATGACTTAAGTTGAGCACATTTGGAAAATGAGGAAGAAATGTGAAGACGGTCATGTTTTGTGTCGAGGACATATTCTCAACACATTAGCAAATTGACTTTATGACTATTTATGCTAAATGAAGACTGATCGAGAGATATGGGATGCACTCGAGTTCAAGTAAAAAGATGAATAAGAAGGTACCAATAAATTTCTTATTACAAATTATCTAAACTTCAAGATATTTGATAACAACACGGTGTTGGAGAAATTTCATAAGCTATAGGTTATAGTAAATAAACTTCTTTCCCTTAAGATTAATATACCGGAAACTTTCCAATTTGGTGCAATTATTGATAAATTTCCTCTAATGTGGAAAGATTTTGTTAAATCACTCATTAAAAAGAGTGGGGATATTTCCTTAGAATAATTGAAAAAGATTCTTTGCATTGAATCAGAATCCATTTTGAGAGACGTGGGCATGGATTCACAATTTTATGCTAAGATTAATATTGTTAAGGGAAATGCACAACCAAACTCTTCCTTACATGTCAAAAATAAAATTCAATAATTCAAGAATAAAGTAAATCCTTATAATAAGAAAGGATAATACTTTGTCTATGGAAAACTATGGAATTTTGAAAGGGAATGTCACTATCGAAAGAAAGTTGATAAACCCACTGCAAATATGATGACTGAAGATAATCTAGTTGCAATGATATCCAAATTCAATATGACTTCGATGAAGATGAGATGGTGGCTTGATTCTGGAGCAATGGTTCATGTGTTCAAGGATTACTTTATGTTCAAAACATTTGATGATTGTACTATCACAATGGAAGTACACCTTGGAAATAAAGCATGCATCAATGTTAGCAGACAAGGAAGTGTGAAGACAGAATTTACTTATGGGAAGAAATCGACTCTTCTTAATGTGTTTTATGTGCCTGAAATTTGAAAGAATCTAGTTTCTGTCGATCTTTTGTGTAAGAAAGTATTTTGGGTTTCATTTGAATCTGATAGGCTTATCTTTTCAAAGGGAGGCATGTTTGTGGGGAAAGGGTACTCAAATGATGGCATGTATCAACTATCCATTAATAATATGATTGGATCTTCTGCTTACTTGATTGAGTCCTCTAATTTATTGCATGGTCATTTATCACATGTTAATTGCAATTCATTAAAAGTAATGAAGAAGCTAAACTTAATTAACTTTGGAAATGAATTTGATAAATGTGAAACATATGTAGAATCTAAAATAGTTAAGAATCTTTTCCATAGTTTTGAAATAAATTCTGATATATTAGAATTGGTACATTCTGATATTTTTGAATTAAATGGTTTATTAAATCATGGAGGAAAATGATTTTTTTTTACTTTTTTTGATGATTGTAGAAGATATTAACATATATATCTTCTTAGAACAAAGGATGAATCCTTTAATATATTTAAGAAGTATAAATCATAAGTTTAAAACTAATAAAATAAAAATATTAAAGTATTACACTCAGATAGAGGTGATGAATACTCTATGAATGAGTTTAATAAGTTCTGTGAAGAAAATGGTAAAATTTATCAAAGTACTACTCCTTACACACACTACCGGAAAACGGCCCTATACCCATGGTTTTGGGAAAAATCATGGGTATATGTTGTTCTTTATGACCTATACTCATGATTTTGCAAAAACCGTGGGTATAGGGATGTTTTTCGAGACCTGTACTCATGGTTTTTCTAAAACTGTGGGTATAGGGTTGTTATTTTAAGACATATACCCATGGTTTTTCAAAACCGTGGGTATATCTTTCTTACCTAATGGTGGGAAAAAAAATCCTAGGACACAAAAAAAATCCATGGGAACACCTATTCCCATAGATTTCTACCTATATCCACGGTTTATATAAGTATATATAAGTAAATATATATTTATATACCAATAAGTGAATTATGGTAGTGCTTAGGCATGGGAAGTATAAAGAGGTGGTCCAGGGATCGAATCTCTCCACCGCATATTTTTTCAAAACTATACCCACGGTTTTAAAACCATGGGTATAGGTGAATGACACGGTGGAATAGTGAATGACACAGTGGAATGGACCTATACCCACAGTTTCAAAAACCCTGGGTATAGGTCAGGGGCTATACTGACACCTCAGTTTCCCACAGTTCCTTGAAACCATGGGTGTAGGGCGAATTTCCAGTACTAACACCTTAGAAAAATGTCTTATATGAAAGGAATTTTGGATCGGATTATATCAAATATACACAAGAGGGGGGGTGAATTGTGACTTTTCATAAATCTTTCTGAGATTGTGTTTTTCCCTTTAACTTTAATCAGATGAATTGATGCAGCAGAAATTTAAATAGCATAGACACAAGATGTATAGAGCTTCGGGGAACAAAAGGCCCCTAGTCCACTCCACCAACGCTCTACTCCACGAGCTTGGTGATTTTCACTATCTGGTCCTCGTTTCAACAGACCTTACAACAACTGAGTATAGGCAGTTGACACCTTTACAATCTAAGGAAAAACAAAGCCTTCTGGTTCACTCATAAAACCTGCACAGCTTAGTACGAGAAGTCAGTCACTCAAGAATAGAAAAGATTTTTATATTCTGAAAATAATTTCTAGATGTACTTCACAATTGAAACAACATGCAATTGACAGTAGATGGATCGTCACATTTAGAAATAATAATCTTCACAAAAGAGTCATTATGAGTCAATCCCATTGCAGTAAATATATAAATATAACTCACAACTTCAGCAGTAGCAGATTCACAAATGATCTTCGATGTAGAACAAATTAATCTTCTATCGTGATTTTTCTTCTTCAGAAAACAGAGCTTTGTCGTTCTCTTGAATCAGCAGATCTGAATTCTTGATAGTCTCTGTCTTTATTTACTTTTTTAGAATGATCGAGATATCACATAAGATCATTAGATGCTGTTCAAAAAAGCACATATATATAAAATAATGATAAGTACTTCTCCTGCAAATTTAGATCCACAAGAGTTGCCTTTTAACTCATGATATTCAAACATTTGAATTTACTGAGTAGTCGTGACTTCCCTGAAAACTCGGCATAAAAATATCCTTATAATTCAATCTTTAACCCATTGATAAAAAGGCTTCGAATCAGTCAAAGTCGTATTTTAAAATCAGCTTTAAATCCAGCTTGAAATCCGCATAAAAATCAGCTTGCTGACCGTTGCATAAAAATATCAACTTTAAATTCTCTGACGTTAAACGTAAGGTTGAGTTGAACTGTATGCATCCTCTGAATGTAAGGTTGATGACATAGACTTCAAATGTAGGGTTTATAATGTATGGTTGATTATAAACGTAAGGTTCATATCACTTTCTTCAAACATAAGGTTGATAATAAATGTAGGGTTGGTCATCCATACTTTTACTTGATCTATAATTTTAGAATAACGTATGGTTGTTTACAAAAGTAAGGATGATGAACCATACTTTTGAGAAACAAACATAACGTTTAATACTTACGTACGGTTCCCCTTCCACACTTTTCTAATATCCTAAACATAGGCTTCCTTCCTAACGTAGAGTTCTTTTTCATACTTTACCGATAACGTATGGTTCCTCTTCCATACTTTTCTCTTATCTCATAAAGAATATGCTGCATTTTATCTTTACACTATGTTTCTCCACGTAGGGTATGAACAGTGTTTCTAGAACATGCTAAAGCTGATCACGAATAAGTAGGGTATGAACAGTGTTTTCAGAACATGCTAAATGCGAATACTTTAGAAATAAAACCTTGTTGTTCAAGAACTTAAATATTTCTTCTAGAAATAAAAATATAACGAATAATAAATTCTTGAAAAATTCTTAACACATAAAATCATTAGAAAATAATTAAGGGTGTTTGCGAGGCATCAAAATTTTCATAAATAGATAGAGTATTGTTCTCAACATACTCCCCATTTAAATAAAATATTATGTATTGTTGAAAAAAACACTTTCTAAACAATCTCCCCCTTTTTGATGATCACAAAACCCATAAAATAATTAATGAAATTAACTTACACAAAAATTAATTAATTACATAAAGTTTTCAATTAAAAAAAATTAACGTAAATTCTCTCATTAAATTATCCATTTAATTACTCCCCCAATAAAAAAGAATTACTCCCCCAATAAAAGGAAACAAACAAAAAATGTTGTGTTTATCCAAAGTTCTCCCCATTTTTGTGATATCAAAAAGAATGATAAAAGATGGAATATAACACATTTAATGTAGCACTGAACTTAAGTAAATGCTAAGTAACTGTTTTTCAGTAATGAAATCTGGATTACTGGTATATCTAAACAAAGACAGTAAAACAAAAGAAATAAAAAAAAATAGACAAAAATTGATAAATAGAGGAATCAAAAAGTTTCATTGAAATTATGGAATAGATACAATTATGATGAACATAGGAATCAAGGTTTGATCAGGGTATGAAATAGGTTTTATCTCCTCTGAACTGTAGACTTGATTCCTATCAACTGTTCTTTGAGTCTTCTCATCATTCCATCACCAAGCTTAATGATAAGATCTTTGGTATCTTGAGTCATATAAATGTATTCAATGAGATTGACTCTGAAAAACTCGTGAAATCTTTCTTTATTCTCCAAAAACAAAGATAGATTCTCTATGAATTTATTTAAGACAGATCTGATTCCTAGTTCACTGGATGTCAACTGATCAACCAAAAATTTCTGATTGTCTAACAAGACTCATAAAGAAGCACTATTGCATTGAAGATCATGCAATCTGTCACTCATATTGTTCATTGTAGCTATGATAGCCTGAAACTTTCTGAGTAAATTAGGTGAAGTACCTGATCCACTAGCAGCACTAGTTCCAACAGATGCAAATTTTGTCACCATATATCCTTTAATTTCTAACAGATCTGACTTGTTTACCATTTTTGATTTTAGATTTCAAACCTCTATCAACAACTCTTGCTTAAAATCATCAACTTCTTATCGTGAAATAATATTATTCTTAATTCTATGAATTTTAAACTGCTCTGATTCTAAGGCTCTCCTCAGAGTAACATTTTCAGATTCTAACTGAGACACCTTTCTGTACAGCTCTTCAATTTCCTTATTCCCTAAATCAGAGGCACCCTGTGCTTGATTCTCATTCTCAAGTTCAGTGTGATGCAGCAATACTAAAGGTAGTGAATCTGCATCAGACTTGTCTTTTTCCTTTTCCTGAGCAGGTTGGTCCACAGATTTTTCCTCAGAGTATTTTCTAGACTCTTCCACAGAAAAATCCTCTTGAAGTACTTTTATTTGAGCATCAGAAACATACTCATCTCGAATATCAGTAACTTGTTCTTCCAATGGATTTTCTAAGATAATATCATCTGGATTGTCCTGAGGTCTGGCCACCTCCTCACCGGGCTTGGCCTCATTTTCTTGTTGAAGTGTAACTTCAAAATCAGCTACAACTTGTGGTTCTGATCTTTCAACTTCAATTATTTCAGGGTCATGTTCTGTAACAGCCACATCATGTTCCTAAGATTTTTCAATAACTTTTTCTTTGACAAATATGTATGAGAGTAAATCTCTTGTAGTCAGTACAGGGGAAACAGATTCCTCATTAACAGGTCTTTTACTCTGAGTGTGAAGTCCCTCCCGACTTCTTTCTTCCTCAGTTTCTTCCATTTCAAATCTTATTCTCCTTGCAGTAGTGCTTATTCTTGATTCAGCATGTCCCTCATTGGACTTAGCAGACGGAGCCTGAGCACTTTCTATTTCATCTTTAGCTCCTATTGGCAAAAGTTTTCCTTTTATAGTGCTCTATAAATAGCCAATATTTCTTAAAGTTCCAGCATTAAACATATTACTGTGATGAAAACGCACTCTGGCATCCACCAGTATCACCATATCCTTCTTAAATAACAGTTTGGAAATGAATCGTCCAAAAGGATAGAAGTTCATTCTGGCTTCACTGTGATAGAAATAATTTAGATACCTCACCATGTATCTAGGAAAATTGAGTTTGATATCACTGAGAAAAAGATACATTATATGCATGTCAGGATATAATATCTTCTCCATCTCAGACATCCTCGGTGCAATTCCAGTTTGCACAAACTTTACTAAAATTTTCTGATCAGGCTATAGGTCCTTTATGAACATCTTCTTTATAGATGTAGTACCAAAAAGAAAAGACATAATGTCCTATTATTTATATACATATTCTAATATATTTTTCAAATCAAAATGAAAGACTCCATCATGAGGGAAGTTCAAAATCTGACCAATTTCAACTGAAGAGATTGAAAAAATCCTATACTCTATCTTAGCCAACATAGTGTCCTCATTGTCTCTAAGAATAAACTCTACAGATTTGAAGAAATATTGAAGTTCTACCTCGTAAAAAAGTTCTGTATACTCACTGTTGAAAGTCTGTTTGAGATTCTGAATCGACAGTGCTTGTTTCAACATGAGATTCATCTGAAATAGCCATTCGAGATCAATTACCTTTCCCTGTAAGATTTTCCTTCCTTCTGAGCGTGGTCTCTTGACATTGTTGTTCTCGGCTTCATCAGCTCTCTTAGTCTTTTCCATCTTTGTGAGAATCTAAGAAAGTTTGAAGGTTAGGGTTTACGAAAAGTGGTGCGGTTTCGCGGGTTCGAAAAGGTTTTGGTAGAAATGAAACGGTTTATAAGTAGAAAGGGTTTCTGACAGCCTTGATTCCTGTGTTTTCATTAATCATTACATAGATTTTAAATATAAATAAAACTGATTATACGGGGAAAAGAAACTTATTCTGTTTGAAAGAAAATAGCAAAATTATTTTAAACAGAATTAAAATAAAGAAACAACTTAGTACAATAAAACTTCATTTAAAATTAAATAAACCTAGATCCCCCTTAATAAAATCAAACCTTGTAGTGGGAAGTGGTTTAGTAAAAATATCAGCTAATTGAATTTTAGTACTTACAAATTCTAAAGATATATCCTTTTTAAGAACATGATCTCTTAGAAAATAATGTCTCATATCAATATGCTTAGTTCTAGAATGATTAATAGGATTTCTTGAAATATTTATAGCACTAGTATTATCACATAAAATCGGCATATTATTAAAATTTAGTTCAAAGTCCATAATAGTGTTGTTCATCCACAACACTTGTCCACAACAACTACCAGAAGAAACATATTCTGCCTCGATTGTTGACAGGAAAACTGAATGTTGTTTCTTACTTGACCATGACACTAAGGATTTCCCTAAAAAGTGAAAAGTTCCTGAAGTGATTTTCCTATCTAATATAAAACTTCTAAAGTCTGCATCTGAATATGAAATTAAATTAAAATCATAAGTTTTGGGATAAATAAAATATTGAAAAATAGTTCCTTTTAAATATCTAAAAATTCTTTTAACAGTAGTTAAATGAGATTCTTTAGGATTTGATTGAAATCTTGCACAAAGACATAATGAATACATTATATCTGGCCTACTAGCAGTAAGATATAATAAAATACCAATCATACCTCTATATAACTTGTTGTCAACTGATTTTCCAATTTCATCCAAAACAAGTTTTGTATTAGTACACATAGGAGTTGTATATGTCTTGCTGTTTTCAAGTCCAAACTTCTTTAATAAATCAGTAATGTATTTGCTTTGATTCAAAACATTTCCAAAATCTTTTTGATAAATTTTAAGTCCTAAAAAGAAATTTAGTTCTCTCATCATACTCATTTCAAATTCTTTTTGCATTAACTTTGAAAACTCATGACAAAGGGTTTTATTAGTTGATCCAAAAATTACATCATCAACATAAATTTGAACTAATAAAATATTAGAATTTTCAGTTTTCTTAAAAAGTGTTGGATCTGCCATTCCAACAATAAAATCATTTTTCAATAAAAAATAGATTAATCTTTCATACCAAGCTCTAGGTGATTGTTTTAGGCCATAAACATCTTTAGTAAGTTTAAAAACAGAATCGGGTTTTTAAGAATTTTCAAAACCAAGAGGTTTCTCAACATAAACTTCCTCCATTAAATAACCATTTAAAAAGGCATACTTAACATCCATATGAAATAATTTAAAGTTCATATTAGATATATAGGCTAAAAGGATTCTAATGGCTTCTAATCTAGCTACAGGTGCAAAGGTCTCATCATTATCTATACCTTCTTCCTGATTATATCCTTTAGCTATAAGTCAAGATTTATTTCTAGTTATTATTCCTTGATCATCTTGCTTATTTCTAAAGACCCATTTGGTTCCTATCACTTGATAGTTCTGTGGTCTTTTAACTAATTTTCAGACTTCATTTCTTTTGAACTGGTTTAATTCTTCTTGCATTGCTATCATCCAGCTTTCATCATCTAAAGCTTCTTCTATAGACTTGGGTTCTAATTGGGATATAAAGGCAGATAATTCTACAAGATTCCCTATATTTCTTCTAGTTTTTATTCTTGTGTCTAAGTCACCTATTATAGTCTCTAAGGGGTGATTATTTAGAGTTCTAGTCTATCTAGGTAACAAAATCATTGGTTCTTCAGTATCATGTTCTTCTAAACTGGACTGAATTTCATATATATCTTTTTCAAAATCATTTTTAAAATTCTCAAGTCTCATGTTATCATTAGAGTTAGATTCATCCATTTGATCTATCCTTTTCTCAAAGGGATCAGATTCATCAAATTTCACATGAACTAATTTTTCAACAATCCTTGACTTTTTATTATAGACTCTATAAGATTTGGAAGTAGCTGAATATCCTAAGAAAATTCCTTCATCATATTTTGGATCGAACTTACCATGATTTTCCTTAGTGTTCAAGATGTAAACCTTGCATCCAAAAACTTTAAAGTAATTTACTTTAGGTTTTCTGTTATTCCAAAGTTCATAGGGTGTCTTTTTCAAAATTGGTCTAATTAAAACTCTATTCATTATATAGTAGGTATTGCTTACAGCTTCTGCCCAAAATAGGTAGGAAGACTGTATTCATTTAGCATAGTCATATCCATTTCCTGAATAGTCCTATTTCTTCTTTCAACAATTCCATTTTGTTGAGGTGTTCTTGGTGCAGAGAAGGTGTGTTTAATACCCATATTTGAGCAAAAAGAATTAAATTCCTGATTCTCAAATTCTCCACCATGATCACTTCTTAATGAAATTATTTTAAAACCTTTTTCATTTTGAACAGCTTTACAAAAAGTTTCAAAAAATGTAAAATCTTCATTTTAAAATTTTAAAAAGAAAATCCATGTAAATCTAGAATAATAATCAAATAAAATATATACATATAATTTACCAGAAAAGCTTACTACTCTTGAACATCCAAACAAATCCATATGGATAAGTTCTAGAGGTTTAGATGTAGAAATTTTGTTAACAGATTTGAAGGATGATTTGTGTTGCTTGCCTAGTTGACATGGATCACAGAATCTGTCACTTTCAAATTTGAGACTAGGAAAATCAGAAACTAAATGTTTCTTAGATAACTTATGAAAAACATATACATTACAATGTCCAAGTATCCTATGCTAGATCCAAGATTCATTTACTTTAGCAGTTAAGTAGTTCACTTGTTGTTTACATAAGGAATTTAAATCCAGGGTATAAACATTGTCAGTTCTAGGTGCTCTAAATCTAAGCAATTTATTTTTGAAAACAAAACAACAATTGTTAGAAAAATCAACAGCATAACCATCATCACATAGTTGATAGATACTTATCAGATTGAGTTTAAATCCTTGTACATAAATTACTTTGTTGATTGAGACAGCTTCTGGATCTCCAACTGTTCCAATACCAATGATTTTTTCTTTGGCATTGTCACCAAAAGTGACAAGTCGACAATCTTTTTAAGTGAGTGTAGAGAAATTCAATGAGTTTCCACTCATATGTCTTGAGCAGCCACTGTCCATATACCATATGTCCTTTTTTCTTTTTTGACCTGCTCCCTGCAAAGGCATTTACACAATTTTCTTTGGTACCCATATTTTGTTGGGTCCAGGGGTGTTAGCCAGCAAGGATCTGGGAATCCAGACTTGTTTTGTTTTGATAATTTCACAAGAGTCAAATAACTCATTTGATACAAAATATTTCTTAATACCACTTATTTGGGGTTTTCTTAAGAAAAAGTTTTTAGAAATATGTACTCTTATTCCACAGTAATTACAATTTAGTCTTTTTGCACATGGAATAAAGTAATTTTTGTATAGCTTGGGTTTTTTACCTTTACTGCCAATTCCAAATATTTCCTTTTTAATGACATTTTTTTCAAGAATTTCATTTAAAGTATTTTTCTCCTTTAGTAAAAACAAGGGCTACATTTTTATAAGTTTCCACTTCAGTTTTCAGTGATTTTATCTTTGATTCGTAATCTGTATTGTTAATGTTAATTGAGTCAAACTTTTCAGTTAACTCCTTATATTGTTTTAGAATTGTATCTCTTTCAGTAACAACCTCATGAATGTTATTTAAAGACTTATGCTTCTTAAATAGAGAATCATATTTTTCTTCAAGTATATTGTACTAGGCTGCAAGTTTTTCATTAGAGTAACTAGATTCAGAACTAGAGTCAGAAGAATAGTAATATTGTACCTCATCTATTTCTGCCATAAAACACATGTTGGATTTCAGATTTTATTCTTCCTTCTCTAAGTCTGATTCAGAAGTGCTACTGGAGTCTTCAGATACACTCCATGTAGCTTTCATATCCTTCTTGTCTTTATGCTCATAATCATTTCTTTTGAAGAATTTATTTCTCTTGTCTTCTTTTAGCTGAGGACAGCCAGGTATGATATGTCCCATTTTCTTGCATTAATAACATCTGACTTCCTTGTCATCCTTTTTGAAGGATTTTTTGAAACCCTTCTTATTTCTGTAGAATTTAGTGAATCTTCGGGCTAGTTGAGCCAATTCTATATCAGAATTAGATAAATCAGAACTTTCTGATTTCTCTTTTACACTTTTCTTCATATTTTTATTTTTGCTTTGTGATGATACTTTCAAGGCAGTGTCATCTCTTTTGATAATCACTTTATTCTCATTTACTTCATCTTCTATATCAGCTTCATACATCATTAATGTTCCAATCAGTTCTCTCATGGTTAAATCTTTGACAGGTGTCGACTGTCTGATTGCTGTAGAGATTCCATTCCATTTTGTAGGCAGTACTCTCAGTACTTTTAAAGCTTGATCAGCTTGTTTAATGGGATATCCCAAGGCAGTTATGTTGTTGAAAATATCTGTAAATCTTCCATTCATTTGAGTAATACTCTCACCTTCATCCATTCTGAAAGTATCGAATTTAATTTTAGCAGTTTCATATCTCATTTCCTTTATATTGTTAGTTTCTTCATAAGAAAAAACAATAGTTTTCCACATTTCATATGTTGTTGGGCATTGAGATACTCTGTTAAATTTATCAGGTCCTAGACCACATATAATTTCATTTATTGCCTTCGAGTTCATGTCATAATCTGCTACATTAGCTACACTCCATGTTTCAGGTTTTTCTGGTATTTCATATGGATTCAGAATCTTAGAATATACTATGTATCCAAGGTTTTTTAGATAGATAATCATTCGCGACTTCCAACATCCATAGTTTTCTCCATTGAATTATGGTGCTCTGACCATAGACATTCCCTCTCTTGTATCAGTCATCTTGCTCTGTGTATAATCAATTTCAGCTTGTTAAGGCTTTATCATAAAGCTCAACCTCTAATACCAATTGTTGGATCAGATTATATCAAATATACACAAGAGGGGGGTGAATTATGACTTTTCAGAAATATTTCCGAGATTGTGTTCTGCCCATTAACTTTAATCAGATGAATTGATACAAGGAAAATTTAAATAGAAGAGACACAAGATGTATAGTGGTTAGGGGAACAGAAGCCCCTAGTCCACTCCATCAACGCTCTACTCCACGAGCTTGGTGATTTTCACTATTTGGTCATCATTTCAACAGACCTTACAACAACTGAGTACAGGCAGTTGACACCTTTACAATCTAAGGAAAAAAAAGCCTTCTAGTTCACTCACAAAACCTAGACATCTTAGTATGAGAATCCGGTCACTCAAGAATAGAAAAGATTTTTGTATTCTGAAAATACTTTCCAGATGTCCTTCACAATTGCAACAGCATGCAATTGATAGTAGATGGATCGTCGTCTTTAGAAATAATAATATTCACAAAAGAGTCCTTCTGAGTCGATTCCATTACAGAAAATATAGAAATATAACTCAAAACTTTAGCAGTAGAAGATTCACAAAGGATATTAGATGTAGAACAAATGAATCTTCTATCGTGATTTTTCTTCTTCAGAAAACAGAGCTTTGTCGTTCTCTTGAATCAGCAGATCTGAATTCTTGATTGTCTCTGTCTTTCTTTACTTTTTCAGAATGATCAATAGATCACATAAGATCATTAGATGTTGTTTGAAAAAGAACATATATATAAAACAATGATAAGTACTTCCCCTGCAAATTTAGATCCACAAGAGTCACCTTTTAACTCGTGATATTCAAACATTTGAATTTACAGAGTAGTCTTAACTTCCCTAAAAACTCGGTATAAAAAGATCCTTATAATTCTGTCTTTAAACCATTGATAAAACGGATTTTAATCATTCAAAGTCTTATTTTAAAATCATCTTTAAATCCAGCTTGAAATCTGCATAAAAATCATCTTGCTGACCGTTGCATAAAAATATCGACTTTAAATTATCTGACGTCAAACATAAGGTTGAGTTGAACTATATGCATCCTCTGAACATAAGGTTGATGCCGTAGTCTTCAAACGTAGGGTTGATAACATATGGTTTATTATAAATGTAAGGTTCATATCACTTTCTTCAAATGTAAGGTTGATTATAAATGTAGGGTTGGTCATTCATACTTTTACTTGATCCATACTTTTCCAAGAACGTACGGTTGTCTACAAAAGTAAGGTTGATGAACCATACTTTTGAGAAAAAAATGTAATGTTTAATACTTACGAACGGTTCCCCTTCCATACTTTTCTAATATCCCAAACATAGGGTTCCTTCCTAAAGTAGGGTTCTTTTTCATACTTTGTCGATAACGTATGGTTCCACTTCCATAATTTTCTCTTATCTCATAAAGAATATGCTGCATTTTATCCTTATGCTACATTTCTCTACATAGGGTATGAACAGTGTTTCCAGAACATGCTAAAGAAGATCCCGAATAAGTAGGGTATGAACAGTGTTTCCAGAACACGCTAAATGCGAATACTTTAGAAATAAAACCTTGTTGTTCAAGAACTTAAATATTTCGTCCAGAAATAAAAATATAACAAATAATAAATTCCTGAAAAATTCTTAACACATAAAATCATTAGAAAATAATTAAGGTTATTTGTGAGGCATCAAAATTGTCATAAAGAGATAGAGTATTGTTCTCAACATACTCCCCCTTTAAATAAAACATTATGTATTGTTGAAAATAACACTTTCTCAAAAATCTCCCTCTTTTTGATGATCACAAAACCCATGAAATAATTAATGAAATTAACTTACACAAAAATTAATTAATTACATATAGTTTTGAATTAAAAAAATTAATGTAATTTCTCTCTTTAAATTATCCATTTAATTACTCCCCCAATAAAAAAGAATTACTCCCCCAATAAAAGGAAACAAACAAAAAATGTTGTGTTTATCCAAAGTTCTCCCCATTTTTTGATATCAAAAATAATGATAAAAGATGGAATATAAAACATTTAATGTAGCACTAAACTTAAGTAAATGCTAAGTAACTGTTTTTCAGTAATGAAATCTGGATTACTGGTATATCTAAACAAAGATAGTAAAACAAAAGAAATAAATAAAATTAGACAAAATTTGATAAATACAGGAATCAAAAAGTTTCATTGAAATTATGGAATATATAAAATTATGATGAACACAGGAATCAAGGTTTGATAAGGGTATGAAATAGGTTTTATCTCCTCTGAACTGCAGACTTGATTTCTGTCAACTGTTCCCTGATTCTTCGCATCATTACATCACCAATCTGAATGATAAGATCTTTGGTCTCTTGAGTCATATGAATGTCTTCAATGAGATTGACTCTGAAAAACTCGTGAAGTCTTTCTTCCTTCCCCATAAACAAATATAGGTTCTCTGTGAATTTATTTAATATAGATATGATTCCTGGTTCACTAGATGTCAACTGATCAACCAGAAATTTCTGATTGTCTAACAGGACTGATAAAGAAGCACTATTGCATTGAAGATCATGAAATTTGTCACTCATATTGCTCATTGTAGTTGTGATAGCCTGAAACTTTCTGATTAAATCAGGTGAAGTACCTGATCCACTAGCTGCACTAGTTCCAACAGATGAAAATTGTGTCACTAGATATCCTTTAATTTCTAACAGATCTGACTTCTTTACCATTTCTAATTTCAGCTTTGAAACCTCTGTCAACATCTCTTGCTTAAAATCATCAACTTCTTGTTGTGAAACAGTACTATTCTTCATTCCCTGAAATTTCAACTGCTCTGATTCTAAGTCTCTCCTCAGAGTAACATTTTCAGATTCTAACTGAGACACCTTTCTGTACAGCTCTTCAATTTCCTTATTTCCTGAATCAGAGGCACCCTGTGCATGATTCTCATTCTCAGGTTCAGTGTGATGCAGCAATACTAAAGGTAGTGAATCTGCATCAGACTTGTCTTTTTTCCTTTTCCTAAGCAGGTTGGTCCACAGATTTTTCCTCAGAGTCTTTTCCAGACTCTTCCACAGAAAAATCCTCTTAAAGTACTTCTATTTGAGCATTAGAAACATGCTCATCTCGAACATCAACAACTTTTTCTTCCAATGGATATTCTAAGATAATATCATATAGATTTTCCTGAGGTCTGGCCACCTCCTCACCAGGATCTACCTCATTTTCTTATTGAAGTGTAACTTCAACCTCAGCTACAACTTGTGGTTCTAATCTTTAAACTTCAATTCTTTCAGGGTCATGTTCTGTAACAGCCACATCATGTTCCTGAGATTGTTCAACAACTTTTTCTCTGACAAAGTTGTATGAGATTAAATCTCTTGTAGTTAGTACAGGGGAAACAGATTCCTCATTAACAGGTCTTTTCCTCTGAGTGTGAAGTCCCTCCTGACTTCTTTCTTCCTCAGTTTCTTCCATGTCAAATCTTATTCTCCTTGCAACAATTCTTATTCTTGATTCAGCTTGTCCCTCCTTGGACTTAGCAGACGGTGCCTGAGCACTTTCTGTTTCATCCTCAGCTCCTACTGGAAATTTTTTTCCTTTTATATTGTTCCATAAATATACAATATTTCTTAAATTTCCATCATCAAACACATTACTATGATTACAATGCACTTTGGCATCCACCAGTCTCACCATATCCTTCTTAAATAACAGTTTGGAAATGAATCGTCCAAAAGGATAGAAGTTCATTCTGGATTCACTGTGATAGAAATAATTCAGATACTTCACCATGTATCTAAGAAAATTGAGTTTGATATCACTGAGAAAAAGATACATTATATACATGTCAGGATATAATATCTTCTCCATCTTAGACATCCTTGGTAAAATCCCTGTTTGCACAAACTTTATTAAAATTTTCTGATCAGGATTCAGGTCCTTTATGAACATATTCTTTATAGACGTAGTACCAAAAATAAAAGACATAATTTCCTCTAATTTATGTACATAATCTCCTATATTTTTCAAATCAAAATGAAAGACTCCCTCATGTGGGCGGTTCAAAATATGACCAATTTCAACTGAAGAGATCAAAAAATCTCTATCCTCTATCTTAGCCATCATAGTGTCCTCATTGTCTCCCAGAATACACTACTAGAAAAATGATATATAGCCACACATCAATTTCCACATTTTAATTTATCCGTGCCTATAGGTAAGATAAAACCACGGGCAGATTCTCCGTCGTGGCAACAACACCCTCTAATTTTGATCTCCCATCCCTCGTGCTCGGGTTTCCGCTCGCCTCTCCCACCCTTGCGCTTGCGATTTCCTCTCCCACCCTCACGCTCGGGTTTCCTCTCCCACCCCCTCACTCGATATTTTCTATCCCAACACCCTTATCCTCAGCAGATATTCACCAGATCGATTCTCCCTCATCAGATCCTCGTCGGGTTCTCCTTTGCGGTTCCTCCATCCTTCGTCAGCTTCTCCATTTTTAGTTCCTCCATCCCTCGCACGTTCTTTGGGTGTTCTTCCTACTTTCAGTGTGTTGGCCAGTGCTTCCCCTCTTCGCGATTGTTCTCCCCATCCCCCGCACGATCAAACTACCCCTCTTCGTGATTGAGCTCCTCTCTTCTAGCATTCATCGTTTCACTTGAGGTACGTTTCCTTATGGATTTTTTCAGTGTTTCTAAAAATTTTGGGTGAAATTAGCGGTCTATTTCGGTTCATTGGTTTGGGTTTATTTATGAATAGACGAGTGGGAAGTGATGAGTGGTCAGATTTCACAGGTTGTGTTATCAGAGCTCTTTTGGTTCTGTTTCTCTGTCTATTTTCATTTTGGATTGTTGTATCGGCCTTTTTTATCCTATTATATTTACGTATCTTCTTCCACATTGTTTTATTTTAGTTGAATCTATATCCTTTTATGGATATTTTCTTATACTATGTTTGTAAGGATTTTTAATTCTTTTTTCCATTGTTTGTTTATTTTCACATTAATATTCATGGGAGAAATCATTCCCAAAAGGGTTTTCTCAATACCCATGTACTAGTATCTAGCTTGGGGTATCAGGAAACCCCTTTGGGCTAGTGGTGGGTTAGGTTATGTGTTTATTAAGACGGTATCTCCATGACAGTTCATTGTAAATGTTATTAGATCCTATGATTCAGTATAGGTACCTTGGTTCTCCAATCCATCTCTTGTTATTTGGGGAAATTGGGTATGATTTAGTTGGGATTATCATCAGGACTTTGGTGATTGGTCATGGGTGGTTTCTTAGTCACCACCCTTCATAATGACACATGAGTTTCCACAGTTAATGGGGTTTGAGTTATGAATTTGGAATTTCACTTGATTTTTTGTGATGATGTGAAAATCCTTATTTGTATTATGTGAGTTACCTTAGTTCTCAGATTAAATTTTGTGATGGGAAAAAATTTGTTCGATGGCATTATTTTAGTTAACGCGGTCGGATAAACAAGGCAGTGAACAAACACTCAACCTTAATGACGTTATAGGGAATGTTAGATAAATGGCCCATAACCTATCTAACTACATGGCTTAGTAAAGCATGGTTTTGTATACCATTTCACTATATGTTTAGACTACCCTTTATAAATTTAATGCAGAAGTAGTTCAGTCAAGGTGGGTCTTATTTTATGTTGACGATGTAAATTGGTTTTTACATGGATTTGTTTTGTTCCCCCATTTTCATGTGATTGTTCAAACCATTTTTAGTAAAATGTGAGTTTTTTATTGAAAGTTATTTCATTTTGAAATGTATAATTTAAGCTTGTCTACAAAATGGTTTTGAATTTTGTTTAAAGATTTCTGGTTTGAGGGTTACTCCATTTTTGTTGTTTATAAAATGGAATTTCTTTTCCTAGTTTTTATTTATTTTTTTATACTGATTGATTTGGTTATGGAATTTGGAAAATGTTTTTGGTTATAAAAATAATTGGATATACAATTGTATGATAATTTTAGATCCCTTGGGTTGTGTTCCAAAAAATATTTTTTGTTTTCATTGGATGATGATGATGCGGTTAATATTTAAAACAAAAAAATAATTGTGGGTGAATTTTTTTGGAAAACGGTTTAGAGAATGGTATTTAAGAATTTGAGTTGATTCTTTATTTTGTAAGGGAATTAGTGGTTTTTAAAAATCGGGATAAAATGTTTTGGACCTCCCTATGAAAATTTTGAATTTTAAACAGAAATAAATTTTTTCCAAATGGTTTTGTGCTTCTAGAAACATTGGAGTTATCATAAAATGGATTTTTTTTATTTGGGAATGTAGTGTTTTGTAAATAAATGCGATTTTTGGAATATGGGTTTCCTTGTTTTCTTGTGATTTATGGGTTTTGTACCATCCTGCAGGTTGGGACCATTTGACGTTATTTTAGAAACACGACAAAGTGTGGTATATGTTTTTATTTTATTAAATCATGCCTCCCCGAAAGGTATCAGGTTAAAGGGGAGTGTTTATCTTCAAGGGTAGTTATTTTATTATTCATGGATCTTGCTAGTTTTCAAAGTAGAGAGTAAATTGTTGACCATTTTTAGATAATTGAAGGTGAAGTTTGTGAACCGTTCTTGTGAGGACCAATCTCCTTATGTTAGCAGGTGTTGGTCAGTTTTGGGGATTAGTGCATGATTTTAGATCCTTGTATCCTTGAGTTAGATTCCAATTGGTATGACCCTTTGGGTGTTCATTAGGTTTCACTTAATTTGGTTTCCCTGTTCTGAGATGCTCACTCCATAATGTTCATATTTCCATGTAAGGATTCCTGGGATATGTAGGGGCTTGTGGTGAATAAAAAAATGAATATGGTGTGGTTGGAAACCTCTTTTCAGTTATGAGCAAGGGGATGCAAGTCCACAGTCATAAAATTCCTTTACTTTAAAGTGGTGAAGTCAACAAAGATAAACAGTGATTCATACAAAGAATAGGTGGTTAAAAAAATCAGCCTATATGTTCATTAAAGGCATATAAAACAGACAAACAATAAACAAAAGTGTAAAGAAATACATATCCAACACAAGTTAAGTTCAAAATAGATAAAAATTGGGGAGTAGGAAGATCCTAAGACTCTAGGTTCACATCCACAGGCTCCCTGTCTGGTTTTTTTCCATATGAGTATCCTTCTCATCAGGAGAGAGATACTTAAGATGGTTGGTATTATCAATAGAATGAATAGTTACCTATTATGGATAATGTGAAACCAAGGTGGCAACTGGATACCCATCTAGAATGTGTTGGTCTAAAATAAGAGGAGTCTAATCTGGGGTACTGGGTGCAGCCTGCTCATATACTAGTAGGGAACTCTACAATGCAGTCATGGTCTGTTTCGGAGTTTATATTGAAGGATACTCATTAAGTACCTTTATAATCTAAAAATATGTTCTGGTTTGGAACCCTACCCGCTTCGTCACTCCCTGCTCTCGTGACATCGGCTCAGGTGAAGGAACACTACCCTCTCCAGATATGTCAAAGGAACCCTACCCGCTCCCTGCTCTCGTGGATGAACCCTTCCTGCCAAGGGAATGAACCTTATGGCTCCCTCCTATCGTGATTCACCCCTTCCTGTAGGTAATCACAATTCTTACATCTCTTTGAATGATATGAATCCTCGTCTTCCATTCATTTATTTCTAACCAAATTAAACATATGTTGAGATATTCGTTGTAAATTTTATGTCTTTCATGTTGTAATTTTTACTTTCATGATCATTGATATCTAATATCCTGTTTTCATGTTTCGACTAGCCTGTTTCCAAGAGTGCTTTTGATTTTATTTTCATTAGGGAGATTTTCATAGAGAATCCACTTGTGTTGTTTACATTGTAAAAGATATAATTATTTATTCTTGTAATTATTTTTTTTCAATTATTGAGATCAAATAGATATGGTATAGAACCCGATTTTTATGATAATTCATGATGAAGGGATACTGCTGATCCATTGAGAGTAACAAATTCCATGGTTAGTAAAAAAAATTCATTTCTTAGATTGGTGAAGGGATTTTTTTTTCTTAGAGAATAGGGTGTACAAGGACTGTTTGTTGATACATAACAATGGGTTTTCAGTCGAGGAACATCTTGGGGACAGAATTGAGATACCTTGGCTTAGGTTACAAAGAACATGTCAAATAGTTCTAAAAGTTAAGGGTTTCATTGTTGTATTTTTTTGTTAATTTATATTCTTTAGGGATATTTGAGTTGTTACTCAATACATTATTTTTTATATATCATTGTATTTATAATTTCTATTTTTGACATTCTATTTGATGAACTATTTTTTAAGTGCTAATAGTTTTATTCACCATAGATTTATATTGTACTCTATTGTTATGTGATTTGATTAGAAGATTATATCATCTGGTTAACATCAACAAGACTAGGATGACTGTTTTTTTTTTTGTTTTTTATTTTACAATTCTCACCCTATTATAGTTTCATATAATATCACATCTACATATAAAACCAATAAAATAAAATTTTTTGTAAACTAAAATGGCAATTGGTTTTTTCATCTAAGAGATTAAACAAAGACATAGCACATCTGTCCAAGAAGAATAGAAAGGCTGTCATTCTAAGATCATTCTCACTCAAGCATTGAAGAGGAAACTGTTGAACCACGATGTAAAATTATCTAATGAATAAAAATTGTCTAATTAGGAAATCTGGAAAAATTTGGCAATATTGACAGGTAGACTTTCTTGAGTTCTAGTGTGTTATCTAATGATTCCTTCTTATCCCTCATTATTTTAATGTTCTATACTTTAAAATATTTTTCTCAATCTCATAGCCTTGTAAACCACCTTAACACTACAAATCCTCGACATCCTCTCCATGGAAGTCTTAACTGGTCACTCTTACTATCATGTGACAAGAACTCATCCCTACTAACTAAATGAAAAAAAAAACCATTTTCTTCTGGCTGAGGCATTGTGTCTGATATACCTGGATAAAATTTTGTCTTAATTCACACTTCTTTTACTTCTACAAAAAATTCCAGAAACTTATCCTACTATCAATGATCAAAATGCCACATATCACTAAACAATAAACATGTCATATTCTTTCAGCCATAGACAACTTCATTAAGCACATAACCAAGTCCAATATTATCCATCCAACCAGATCTCAATCGTGACTTACCTTGCCTGAAACATTCTCCAGGGAACTCAAGAAATCTCTATAATCGTTAAACAGCTTCACTCACAAGCTCAAGATCAAAATATTTTCCTCAAAATTAACTTTTCAATTATAAATTAGGGCTTTTTTTTGTTTTCAAATAATTTTTTGTACCCTTCCATAGTGCCCTTGGAACATGGGTTACCATGATTAACGTAACGTATCTCACTTACACAAGTCATCTTAATCATCCAAAACCTTATTTCCAACCTATGTCAGCATCATACATGAATTCAAGCTTCTCCGCATTTCAATATCCATTCTTTCAAAAGACAAAACACCCAAAAAACCCACTTTATTAATATCCATCAACCATTTGAACTCAAAACCAATCATATTTTTTTGGTGAATACATCTCGGACAGCAACATTTGAATTGACATACCACTACCTTGCTTCGACACCACTCTACTCATCCTCAGTAAAACATAGGAATTTCATTTGTAAAATATTCTATATTTATGAAACCAAAATAATAAGGAAATTGGAGGCTCCAATATTTCATTTTTATTCAACCAGAATAGGGAACACTATCCATTGAATAAAAAACATTGTCTTTAATAGCCTCATAATGGAATGATGCTTGCCTTCAATTCCATATCCATGGAAATTTACTTAAAAACATTCTTTGGAAATCGCTTCAATCCTTTCACTTTATTCATTCATCATTGTTCCCATTTTATTTATGATAAAATTCAATGTATCTTCTCTATTCCGTTACTTGTTCTCCAAGTCATCATCTTCGATCATCACATTTAAAATTCTTGCATGAAATCCCATTGTTCCACAATCTCTTATAAGTCTGGGATATCTTCGTTTAAATGGGATGAACACATCCTTTATTGGAACTTGATGTTTTAATATACCAACACTACATCATAATTAAATCAAATAGTACATCTTGAATTGAATCAATTTCAATTCAAGAATATTATTAGTTTGAAAATGTTAACATATTTTAAGGGAATCTGTTATGATGTATTAATACTTGAGTTTTTATGTTAACAAATTATAATGTATAATTGATGAAATCATAAAAATACATTTTGATTAATATACAATGATGTATTTTAAACTATTTTTATAACATCAATTATACATAGAATGTAATAATCATATGTATTTATAATAACCAAGGAAGTGTTCTTTCTTCAATTAGAGGATTTGATTAGAGTTTCTTTAGAAAAAACCAACTTAAAATCAAGTTTGTTAACACAACAATTGTAAACTACAATTGAAATTTTAATCATAAGAGATCCAACTCAATTATGTTGGTATATTTATTATTATGTATTGTTGTTTTTTTATGGATAGTACATCATAATTATACATTGATTTAATAACATAATTGATCCAACTCATTTATGTTCACATCCAATAATTGATGTTATCATAATAAATACATTTGATTATTATACATTGCTGTTTTTTTATATTGTTAGTATAATAAACTTTAGCAATACATTATTAAACCCCGTTTTGCATATGATGAATCATTATTTTTGTGGTATGACTATAAATTTCATTGTATTACAGGTTGTGCCTTCTAATGCAACCTCTCAACAATCTGTTTCAAGTACTACAAAAATGTCATCTTCATACTCAATAGTATGAAATATTTAATTTTATTTCTGTTTCAAGTTTATATTGAGAACACAATTTTTTTTATGTAAACCTTCACATTTTATTGGTGAAACTCCTTTTTCATTCTATGAAATCTATTTTTGAAAAATAATTAAGCTACTATTTTTCTACAACTTCTAAAAATTAGATTTTCAATATGTTATGTATTCTCCTCTTCTTTTCCATAGCTAATGCTATATCGGTTTTATATATTCTAGCAACTTACACCTTTCATTCAAGGTTTGATAATTAATCTCCTATTCTAATTTTTCCACACTCATTCTAGGTGTGGCACAGTGTATTATTTTGTTCAATACATTTCCTGTTAATTCATATAAATTCTCAGGATATTGTTCCATGATTTGCTCCTTTTCATATTAGTGTTGTGATGTCTGTTATTGTGTGGTCTTATAAAATGGTTCAGCTAACTCCCCAAACTCCATGCCCTTTTTTCTTTATTTTGATCATTACCCATATCTAGAATTATGGAATGTTTCTTCAATCATTCATGTATTATTCTAATATTTAGTTATGAATTGTCTAGTTATTAAGGAGTTTATGGTATTGCATAAGTTAAGGGCTACACTCGTCATCGGTTTTAGGAACGTTCCTGATTGAGGATGGTCCCTATTATTTTTTCATGCTGCAAATCCTGCTTGGGAAGCTCTCTCAAAGTCTATATAGTCAGGTATATCCTATAATTGCAGGATGTTCAATACAGTAGCTTCAAGAATAAATTTTTCTTCATTTTTTAAGATGATTTTGATGTGGTAGTAGGCAAGGGGCAGGGGTCATGTCTGGGTTTTGGGGGGATCTGTCCGTGGGGGGGGAACTGGAAGGGGGGAGGGTGAGGGAGGGCAGTGGGGAGGAGGGTAGTGGGGGGGAGGGTGCAGGGGGGCTGCAGGGCATAGGGGAGGGGTGCAGGAGGGCAGGGGGGGTCTTTAGGGGAGAGTTGCAGGAGGGCAGGGGGGGAACTGGCAGGGGGAGATGGTGCAGGAGGGCAGGGGGGGTCTGCAGGGCAGTGGGGAGGAGGGCAGGGGGGAGTGGGGGGGTCTGTAGGGGAGATGTGTGGGAGGGGAGGGGGGAACTGGCAGGGGGATAGGGTGCAGGGGGCAGGGGGGTGTCTATAGGGCAGTGGGGAGGAGGGCAGGGGGGTGTCTGCAGGGCAGTGGGGAGGAGGGCAGGGGGGTCTTCAGGGGGGATGGCAAGGGGGAATGGGCAGGGGTAATGGGCAGGGGTAGGGGGGAATGGGCAGGGGCAGGGGGTGCATGGGGAAGGCAGGGGGCAGGGTGGGGAGGGAAAACTGGAAGAGGGGGAGGGTGAAGGAGGGTAGGGGGGTGTCTGTAGGGCAGTGGGGAGGAGGGCAGGGGGGAATGGCAGGGGGTGACCTATTTAATGTTCTTTAACTATCTTATGTACATATTTCTAAATTATTAATCAAAATAATTTTGTTGTGGTCGAAAAACCGCCCAAATTAACCCAAACAATCATCATTTAATTCTTATCTAATTATTCATTAACATGGAATATCATATAATTTATTATAAGATCATTTAAACTTCTAGAATATCATTAATAACTTGAAATATCATTTCTGGATGTTTATCCATGTTCTACATGAAAATTCATTTAAGAATACAAGTGAACCACTCAAGAAAACCATAAAAATGAACATTCCTGAACAATGTTATTAAACCCTATAACTCATCAAAAGGCCCATAAAATAACATAATGAAACTGGACCGGGCCAACACGCCGCGGTCACACCGCGGTCACGCCGAGGTCACGTCGCGGTCACACCGCGGTTACGCCGTGGTAATGCCGTGATTTGGCCCTGCTCCAGCCACATCCAGCCCACACCACCCCCCTTCCACCTTCATTTCAGCCAGCTGCCACCAACATTACAGCCCACAACAGCCCCCCCCCCCCCCTGCCACCTTTGAATCAGCCCACACCATCCCCCCAACACCTGCAACCAGCCCCCTTCCACCAGCATTCCAGCCTCTTCTCGCTCCCTTCGCTCCTGGCCAGAAGATGCTGCCTCACAGATGTCGCTGGACTGGGTCAACACGTTGTGGTCACGCCGCGGTCCCGTCGCGGTCACGCCGCGGTCACGCCGCGGTCACACCGCGGTCACGTCGCGGTCACGCCGCGGTCACGCTGTGGTAATGTCGTGATTTGGCCCTACTCCAGCCACATCCAGCCCACACCACCCCCCTTCCACCTTCATTTCAGCCTGCTTCCACCAACATTATATCCCGCAACAGCCCCCCCTGCCACCTTCGAATCAGCCCACACCATCCCCCCAGCACCTGCAACCAGCCCCCTTCCACCAGCATTCCAGCCTCCTCCCGCTCCCTTCGCTCCTGGCCGGAAGATGCTGCCCCGCGGATGTCGCTGGACCGGGCCAACACACCGCGGTCACGCCGCGGTCACGCCACGGTCACGCCGTGGTAATGCTGTGATTTGGCCCTGCTCCAGCCACATCTATCCCACACCACCCCCCTTCCACCTTCATTTCAGCCTGCTGCCACCAACATTCCAGCCCGCAACATCCCCCCCCCCTCCTGCCACCTTCGAATCAGGCCACACCATCCCCCCAGCACTTGCAACCAGCCCCCTTCCACCAGCATTCCAGCCACCTCCCGCTCCCTTCACTCCTGGCCGGAAGATGTTGCCCCATGGATGTCGCTGGACCGGGCCAACACGCTGCGGTCACGTCGCGGTCACGCTGTGGTCACGCCACGGCCACGCCGTGGTAATGTCGTGATTTGGCCCTACTCCAGCCACATCCATCCCACACCAGCCCCCTTCCACCTACATTTGTATTCTCTTTGGACAAATCTTCCATTATGCTATTTCTTGCCTCTATTTTCACAAACAAGCAAGGCTTGTTGGCATGAATCTAAGTTTTTATCCTTCTTCCATGATAGAAGAACCGATCCTTTTGTATTTAGCACTTGGCTTAGACTTATTAGGATTATTACCCAAGGATGTATGATCTGCCTTCTTTAAAAACTTCTTGGGAATATTGTTTCCAACTTCATTTTTTTTAAATTTTCCAAAGGAAGTTTTCTTCCATTTTTCATCATCAGTGGTCTTCATTATCCATTTGTTTTTAACACATTCTTAGATGAGCATGCTCCATTCTAGTGACCACACTCAATTAAAATACAATAGCGATCTTAAATAAAGAATTAACCCAAGTTGAATCATTATATGTTTTTAGGAAAATAGGAGTAGCTACCACACAAACTAATGATGATAATATTACTAACAAAAAGACTCATAATTGTGTCAAAATAACTTTAATTGATCCACTATTTTTTCACTGTAAGCTCATGGAGGAATGTGACAGACTATCCGGATAAATCCGTTGTTACTCATGCATATTTATCTATTACCCATGGTTTAAAAACAAATTCTGTACAAATATGGGTGTGATTAAATAATGAGAATCCATCCATATCATCCAATTTGGCTATGATCATGAATAAAATACTTGGATCTCTAAATAAAGCTCAAGATCATATTGTTGTTGTCCAAAAATAGAAAGCAAGAAAAACTAGATATACTACATACAATATAAAGAGAAGGTGATTTATTTTTCAATAATAGTGATACTAGACATTTGGACAGAAGTATAGTGAATGTTGGCATAATAACGTCATGACTGATGGAAGTGAAGAGGATGTTGAAATAGAGATGAACTGCCTACACTATGGAAGAATAGTCCAGATCATGGACCATTGAAAATTGCCCATTAACGTCATGACCGATGGAAGTGAGCTAAAGTAACAAATGGAATAAATTCAGGAAAGGAATCATAGAATTCATTTAATTAAAGATATCCTAGAAGAAGAAGAGTAATACTGAATTCTAAATAATGTTATTCTAAACAATACCAAAGATATCCTAGAAGAAGAGTAATACCGGTGCAGGAGGGGGGTGGGGGATGGGGGGAGTGGTGCAGGGGGGGCTAGGGGAGTGCAGGTGGGGGGGCTGGGGGGGCTGGGGGGCTGGGGGGGATGAGGGTGTAAGTGGGGGGCGCTGGGGGAGTGGTGCTGGGGAGGGCTGTGGGGGTGCAGGTGGGGGGGATGCTGGGGGGCAGTGGGGGTGCAGGTGGGTGGGGGGGATGAGGGCTGGGGAGGGGTTGGGGGAGTGGTGTAGTGGGGTGGGGGTGTTTTGGGGTGGGGGTGGGGGGAGTGGTGGGGGGGTGGGGTGTGTAGGGGGGGCAGTGGGGGGAGTGGTGCAGGGGGAAGTGGGGGGGTGCTGGGGGCTGGTGCCCGAGGGGGGGGGTGCTGGGGGCTGGGGGGGAGTGGTGCAGGGGGACTGGTGCTGGCTGGGGGGCAGTGGGGTGGGGGTGTTTTGGGGTGGGGAGGTGTGGGGGGACTGGTGCAGGGGGACTGGTGCTGGCTGGGGGGCAGTGGGGGTGCAGGTGGATTCGAGTTGCCGTTGATGAAGGCTTACATGTGTATGCATAGGCAGTCATAAATATATAAGTTCCCCCTTTATATATATTCACTCATGTAAATATGAATATATATATTGGGGCTAGTTGTGCTTATATATAGATATGAAAAATGCATACATGTGTAAGTGTAAAGGGGTATATGCAAGTATAAACATATATCTAAGGACCCCCTTGTGCATATTTGGACATGAAAATATGTACATAGGGGCTAGGTGTCCTTATATATATGTGAAGTTGCATATGCGTGCAAGTTGAAAAAAAGGAAGATTTGAGTTGTTGTCAAAAGCAGCACCTTGAGGTTGAGGTAAGTTTTCTCTGCCTAACCCTTTAATTTGAATTCTATAATTTCTCGAGTATTTTAAAAACTTGTTTTCATTATTATATAATGTGTATATGCTATTCAAATTGGTTGTGGCTCTTTATAATGACATTTTCACCTGTTTTACATGATTTACCTAAGCCTTCAACATGGACTAGTAGAAAGTTTCAGCCAACTCAATAGTAGAAAATGAAATTTCCTTCACTTTAGAGATGACAGTGTCCTCATTTTGAGAAAACATCAACCGAGCATTCTCATAAAAATCTAAAACTTAAAGAAAATATTTGTTTTCATTTCATCAAACACAAACAAACGGCTTTGAAAACTTGATACTTTCTTCAGTCTCATCATTGTGAAACACTTGACCCAGGAAAATATAGAATTTAACCTATTAAAATAAATCCACCTAGGAATGATTCACGGTGTGACCAGGGGTTTCACACCCTGAATCCCTACCCCTGGGAATTTCATGGCTTGAACTGAGGTTCATAGCCAGAAGTTTTCTAGATAGGGGGTTCACCCCTCAACTAAACATAATGGTGCTCCTAAAAATATGAATTTTCAATTGAGAATGATCTTCCAACGGTTTATCAACCTGGTAATTGGATTTTGAAAAATGATCTCAATGAATTTTTCACCTCACTGCATCCAACCCCACGAAAAACACCAGTTCGTTCTCCTCTAGATGAATTTTCCTAAAATTTCTTGGTTTCACCCGTTGGTGTGCTATCGCATCTCTCAATCAATATTAGATGATTCCCTAAGGTCATATTAAACCCAAGATCCATCGATGTATTGAACACAATCTTGAAGTATATCCTCCAATATATGTATCATCTACTGTTAGTGTATGTATATATATTGATGGTACGTTGTGCTCGACATTAGATGATTCCCTAAGGTCATATTAAACCCTTTCCAAAAATCATGGCATAATATGTGCATCTCTCTCTGATATAATTATTAAGGGAACTCCATGATAGTATTAGTCTTCACAGATATAAAACATTCCTATATTTTCTACTAGGTCCATGGCCACCAAAATAGACACCCGAATTCATCACCCATATTTGTCTCTATAGGATTCTGAAACCACAGAGGTATGGCAGTCTCTCATTAACTATTCACCAAATGATTCAAGGACTATAAATATTATAAAATTGTAACACATCATCATCTAATAGTGAACACTCAAGTGTCAGTTTACCACTTTCTAGTTTTTCCTGCATCACATTAAACATAGGGTTAAATTCTATACTAACCTTCCCCCAGCCTATATGAGATGATATGGTAACTAATGGGGAAAAATCAATTGATTCCTGGTCATTAGAATCATCCATCCTCCAATTAGCATACATGATCATAATGTGTTATTGTTCTTCAAAAGGATTTTAACTAGGTTCCAAGGGGGGAGGGGGCAAGGGGCAGGGGGTGTGCTGGGTTCTTTTGCAAGGGGTAGGGGTAGGGTGCAGGGGGGTGTGATGGGGGTGTGCAGTGGGTATGTGCAGGGGGGTAGGGGGCAGGGGAAGGGTGTGTGTGCAGGGGGGTGCAGTGGGCAGGGGCAGGGGTGTGTGCAGTGTGCAGTGTGCAGTGGGCAGTGGGGGAGTGCAGGGGCCAGTGCTGGGCTGTGGGGGAAGTGCAGTGGGCAGTGGGGAAGTGCAGGGGGCAGTGGGGGAGTGCAGGGGGCAGTGCTGGCCTGTGGGGGAAGTTCAGTGGGCAATGGGGGAGTGCAGGGGGGCAGTGCTGGGCTATGGGGGAAGTGCAGTGGGTAGTGGGGGAGTGCAGGGGGCAGTGCTGGGTTGTGGGGGAAGTGCAGTAGGGGAGTGTAGGGGGAAGTGCTGGGGAAGGGGGCAGGGGGCTGTTTTTTTATAGAATTGGGGGACATATAGCCACGGTTTAAAACCGTGGCAATAGGCTTATTTCCACAGTTTTAAACCGCGGCTATATGTATTGCCAAAATTCGGATTCTGCCACGGTTTGAAAATCATGGCTATAGGGTGTTGCCACGGTTCAAACAGTGGCTATAGGGTGTTTCCATGGTTCAAACCGTGGCTATAGGCCTATTGCCACGGTTCAAACCGTGGCTATATCCCTATAGCCATGCCAATACCAGCCACGGTTTATGAAACCGTGGATATAACCTATAGCCACGGTTCCAAACCGTGGCTATAGCCTTATTTTGTAGTAGTGATAAACTGTACAGATTTGAATAAATATCGAATTTCTACCTCATACAAAAATTCTGTATACTAACTATTGAAAGTCTTTTCGAGATTCTGAAACAACAGTGCTGGTTTCAACATGAGATTCATCTAAAATAGCCATTCAAGATCAATTACATTTCCTTGTAAGATTTTCCTTCCTTCTGAGTGCGGTCTCTTGACATTTCTGGTCTTGGATTCATCATCTCTCTTAGTCTTTGCCATCTTTGTGAGAATCTATGAAGGTTTTAAGGTTAGGGTTTACGAAAAGTGGTGCGGTTTCACGGGTTTGAAAAGGTTTTGGTAGAAATGAAACGGTTTAGAAGTCAAAAGGGTTTCTGACTGCCTTGATTCCCGTGTTTTCATTAATAATTACATAGATTTTAAATATAAATAAAATTGATTACGCGGGGAAAAGAAACTTATTCTGTTTGAAAGAAAATAGCCAAATTATTTTAAACAGAATTAAAATAAAGAAACAGCTTAGTAAAATAAAACTTTATTCAAAATTAAATAAACCTAGCTCCCCCTTAATAAAATCAAACCTTGCATTGGGAAGTGGTTTAGTAAAAATATCAGCTAATTGAATTTCAGTACTTACAAATTCCAAAGATATATCCTTTTTAAGAACATGATCTCTTAGAAAATGATGTCTGATATTAATATGCTTAGTTTTAGAACGATTAATAGGATTTTTTGAAATATTTATAGCACTAGTATTATCACATAAAATAGGCGTATTATTAAAATTTATTCCAAAGTCCATAAGAGTGTTTTTCATCCACAACACTTGTGCACAGAAACTGCCAGCAGAAACGTATTCTGCCTCGGCTGTTGATAGGGAAACTGAATGTTGTTTCTTACTTGACCATGACACTAAGGATTTCCCTAAAAATTGATAAGTTCCTGAAGTGATTTTCCTATCTAATATAAAACTTCCAAAGTCTGTATCTGAATATGAAATTAAATTAAAATCAGAAGTTTTGGGATAAAGAAGAGATTGAAAAACAGTTCCTTTCAAATATCTAAAAAAAATTAACAGCAGTTAAATGAGATTCTTTAGGATTTGATTGAAATCTTGCACAAAGACATACTGAATACATTATATCTGGCATGCTAGTAGTAAGATATAATAAACTACCAATCATACATCTATATAACTTGTTGTCAATTGATTTTCCAGTTTCATCCAAATCAAGTTTTATATTAGTACACATAGGATTTGTATATGTCTTGCTGTTTTCAAGTCCAAACTTCTTTAATAAATCAATAATGTATTTGCTTTGATTCAAAACATTTCCAAAATATTTTTGATAAATTTGAAGTCCTAAAAAGAAATTTGGTTCTCCCATCATACTCATTTCAAATTCTTTTTTCATTAACTTTGAAAACTCATGACAAAGGGTTTTATTAGTTGATCCAAAAATTGCATCATCAACATAAATTTGAACTAATAAAATATTAGAATTTTCAGTTTTCTTAAAAAGTGTTGGATCTGTCATTCCAATAGTAAAATCATTTTTCAATTAAAATGAGATTAATCTTTCATACCAAGCTCTAGGTGATTGTTTAAGGCCATAAAGAGCTTTAGTAAGTTTAAAAACAGAATCTGGTTTTTGAGAATTTTCAAAACCAGGAGGTTGCTTAACATAAACTTGCTCCATTAAATAACCATTTAAAAAGGCACACTTAACATCCATCTGAAATAATTTAAAGTTCATATGAGACGCATAGGCTAAAAGGATTCTAATGGCTTCTAATCTAGTTACAGGTTCAAAGGTCTCATCATAATCTATACCTTATTCCTGATTATATACTTTAGCTACAAGTGTATCTTTATTTCTAGTTATTATTCCTTGATTATCTTGCTTATTTCTAAAGACCCATTTGGTTCCTATCACTGGATAGTTATGTGGTCTTTCAACTAATTCCCAGACTTCATTTCTTTTGAACTAGTTTAATTCTTCTTGCATTGCTATCATCTAGCTTTCATCATCTAAAGCTTCTTCTATAGACTTGGGTTCTAATTGGGATAGAAAGGCAGAGAATTCTACAAGATTACCTATATTTCTTCTAGTTTTTATTCCTGTGTCTAAGTCACCTATTATAGTCTATAAGGGGTGATTCTTTAGACTTCTAGTCTGTCTAGGTAACACACTCATAGGTTCTTCAATATCATGTTCTTCTGAACTGGACTAAATTTCATTTATATCTTTTTCAAAATCATTATTCAAATTCTCAAGTATCATGTTATCATTGGAGTCAGATTCATCCATTTGATCTATCCTTTTCTCAAAGGGATCAGATTCATCAAATTTCACATGAACTGATTCTTCAACAATCCTTGACTTCTTATTATAGACTCTATAAGATTTGGTAGTAGCTGAATATCCTAAGAAAATTCTTTCATCAGATTTTGGATCGAACTTACCAAGATTTTACTTGGTGTTCAAGATGTAAACCTTGCATCCAAAAACTTTAAAGTAATTTACTTTAGGTTTTCTGTTATTCCAAAGTTCATAGGGTGTCTTTTTCAAAATTGGTCTAATTAAAACTCTATTCATTATATAGCAGGTTGTGTTTACAGCTTCTACCCAAAAATAGGTAGGAAGACTATATTCATTTAGTATAGTCCTATCCATTTCCTGAATAGTCCTATTTCTTCTTTCAACAATTCCATTTTGTTGAGGTGTTCTTAGTGCAGAAAAGGTGTGTTTAATACCCATATTTGAGAAAAAGGAATTAAATTCCTGATTCTCAAATTCTCCACCATGATCACTTCTTAATGAAATTATTTTAAAACCTTTTTCATTTTGAACAGCTTTACAAAAACTTTCAAATAAAGTAAAAGCTTCATTTTTAAATTTTAAAAAGAAAATCCATGTAAATCTAGAATAATCATCAACTAAAACATATACATATAATTTATCATCCAAGCTTGCTACTCTTAAAGATCCAAACAAATCCATATGGATAAGTTCTAGATGTTTAGATGTAGAAATTTTGTTAACAGATTTGAAGGATGATTTGTGTTGCTTGCCTAGTTGACATGGATCACAGAATCATTCACTTTCAAATTTGAGACTAGGAAAATCAGAAACTAAATGTTTCTTAGATAGCTTATGTAAAACATATACATTACAATGTCCAAGTCTCCTATGCCAGATCCAAGATTCATTTACTTTAGCAGTTAAGCAGTTTACTTGTTGTTTACATAAGGAATTTAAATCCAAGGTATACACATTGTCAGTTCTAGGTGATCTAAATCTAAGTAATTTATTTTTGAAAACAGAACAGCAATTGTTAGAAAAATCAACAGCATAACCATCATCACATAGTGGAGAGATACTTATCAGACTGTGTTTCAATTATTGTACATAAAGTACTTTTTTGATTGAGACAGCTTCTAGATCTCCAACTGTTCCAATACCAATGATTTTTCTTTTGGCATTGTCACCAAAAGTTACAAGTCCACCATCTTTTTGAGTGAGTGTAGAGAAATTCGATGAGTTTCCACTCATATGTCTTGAGCAGCCACTGTCCATATACCATATGTCCTTTTTTGCTTTTGTGACCTTCTCCCTGTAAAGACATTTACACAATTTTCTTTGGTACCCATATTTTGTTGGGTACAGGGGTGTTAGCCAGCAAGGATCTAGGAATCCAGACTTGATTTATTTTTCTAATTTCACAAGAGTAAAATAACTCATTTGATACAAAATCTTTCTTAATACCACTTATTTGGGGTTGTCTTAAGAAACAGTTTTTTGAAATATGTCCTCTTATTCCATAGTAATTACAATTTAGTCTTTTTTCACTTAGAATAAAGTAATTTTTGTACAGCTTGGGGTTTTCACCATTACTACCAATTCCAAATCATTCCTTTTTAATGACATTTTTCCAAGAATTTCATTTAAATTATTTTCTCCTTTAATAAAAACAAGGTCTGTATTTTTATAAGTTTCCACTTCAGTTTGTAGTGATTTTATCTTTGATTCATAATCTGTATTGTTAATGTTAATTGAGTCAAAATTTTCAGTTAACTCCTTATATTGTTTTAGAATTGTATCTATTTCATCGGTAACAGCTTTATGAATTAAAGACTTATGCTTCTTAAATAGAGAATCATATTTTTCTTCAAGCATATTGCAGTAGGCTGCAAGTTTTTCATTAGAATAACTAGAGTCAGAAGAATAGTAATATTGTACCTCATCTGTTTCTGCCATAAAACACATGTTGGCTTTCAGATTTGCTTCTTCCTTCTCTAAGTCTGATTCATAAGTGCTACTGGAATCTTCAGATACACTCCAAGTAGATTTCATAGCCTTCTTGTCTTTATGCTCATAATCATTTCTTTTGAAGAATTTCTTTCTCTTGTCTTCTTTTAGGTGAGGACAGTTAGGTCTGATATGCCCCATTTTCTTGCATTCATAACATCTAACTTCTTTTTCATCCTTTTTGAAGGATTTTCTGAAGCCCTTCTTCTTTTTGTAGAATTTAGTGAATCTTCGGGCTAGCTGAGCCAATTCTATATCAGAATTAGATAAATCAAAACTTTCTGATTTCTCTTTTACATTTTTCTTCGTCTTTCTGTTATTTCTTTGTGATGATACTTTCAAGGCAGTATTATCCCGTTTGATAAGCACTTTATGCTCATTTTCTTCATCTTCCATCTCAACTTCATACATCATTAATGTTCCAATCATTTCTCTCATGGTTAAATCTTTGACAGGTGTCGACTGTCTGATTGCTACAGAGATTCCATTCCATTTTGTAGGCAGTACTCTCAGTACTTTTAAAGCTTGATCAGCTTGTTTAATGGGACCTCCCAAGGCAGTTATATTATTGAAAATATCTTTCAATCTTCCATTCATTTGAGTAATACTCTCACCTTCAGCCATTCTGAAGGTATCGAATTTAAGCTTAGCAGTTGCATATCTCATTTCCCTGATATTGTTAGTTTCTTCATAAGCAACAACAATAGTTTTCCATATTTCATATGCTGTTGGGCATTGAGATACTCTGTTAAATTCATCAGGTCCTAGACCACATATAATTTCATTCATTGCCTTCGAGTTTATATCATAATCTACTTCAGTATCTACACTCCATGTTTCAGGTTTTTCTGGTATTTTATATGGAGTTAGAATCTTAGAATATACTATGTATCCAAGGTTTTTCAGATAGATAATCATTCACGACTTCCAGCATCTATAGTTTTATCCATTGAAGTATGGTAGTCTGACCATAGACATTCCCTCTCTTGTATCAGTCATCTTACTCTGTATATAATCACTTTCATCCTGTTAAGGCTTTATCAGAAAGCTCAACCTTTGATACTAATTGTTGGATCAGATTATATCAAATATACACAAGAGGGGGTGAATTGTGACTTTTCAGAAATCTTTCTGAGATTGTGTTCTGCCATTTAACTTTAATCAGATGAATTGATGCAGCGGAAATTTAAATAGAAGAGGCACAAGATGTATAGTGGTTCGGGGAACAGAAGGCCCCTAGTCCACTCCACCAATGCTCTACTCCACGAGCTTGGTGATTTTCACTATCTGGTCCTTGTTTCAACAGACCTTATAACAATTGAGTAGAGGTAGTTGACACCTTTAGAATCTAAGGCAAAACAAAGCCTTCTGGTTCACTCACAGAACCTACACAGCTTAGTACAAGAATCTGGTCACTCAAGAATAGAAAAGATTTTTGTATTCTGAAAATACTTTCCAGATGTCCTTCAAAATTGCAATATCATGCAATTGACAGTAGATGGATCGTCACCTTCAGAAATAATAATCTTCACAAAAGAGTTTTTCTGAGTTGATCTCATTGTAGTAAATATAGAAATACACCTCACAACTTCAGCAGTAGCAGATTCACAAATGATCTTCGATGTAGAACAAATGAATCTTCTATCGTGATTTTTCTTCTTCAGAAAACAGAGCTTTGTCGTTCTCTTGAATTAGCAGATCTTATTTCTTGATAGTCTCTATATTTATTTACTTTTTCAGAATGATCAAGTGATCACATAATATCATTAGATGTTGTTTAAAAAAGTACATATATATAAAATAATGATAAGTACTTCTCCTGAAAATTTAGATCAACAAGAGTCACCTTTTAACTCGTGATATTCAAACATTTGAATTTACATAGTAGTCGTAAATTCCCTGAAAACTCGGCATAAAAAGATCCTTATAATTCTATCTTTAAACCATTGATAAAACATCTTTTAATAATTCAAAGTCATATTTTAAAATCATCTTTAAATCTGGATTTATATCCGCATAAAAATCAGTTTTTTGACCGTTGCATAAAAATATCGACTTTAAATTCTCCGACGTTAAATGTAAGGTTGAGTTGAACTGTATGCATCCTTTGAGCATAAGGTTGATGATGTAGTCTTCAAACATAGGGTTGATAATGTATGGTTGATTATAAACGTAAGGTTCATATCACATTCTTCAAATGTAAGATTGGTTATAAATGTAAGGTTGGTTATCCATACTTTTACTTCATCCATACTTTTCCAAGAACGTATAGTTGTTTACAAAAGTAAGGTTGATGAACCATACATTTGAGAAAAAAATGTAACATTTAATACTTACGTATGGTTCTCCTTCTATACTTTTCTAATATCCCAAATGTAGGGTTTCTTCCTAAAGTAGGGTTCTTTTTCATACTTTGTCGATAACGTATGGTTCCTCTTCCATACTTTTCTATTATCTCATAAAGAATACGCTTCATTTTATCCTTAATCTATGTTTCTCCACGTATGGTATGAACAGTGTTTCCAAAACACGCTAAAGCAGATCCCGAATAAGTAGGGTATGAACAGTGTTTCCAGAACACGCTAAATGCGAATACTTTAGAAATAAAACCTCGTTGTTCAAGAACTTAAATATTTAGTCTAGAAATAAAAATACAACAAATAATAAATTCCTGAAAAATACTTAACACATAAAATCATTAGAAAATAATTAAGGGTATTTGTGAGGCATCAAAATTTTCATAAAGAGATAGATTATTGTTCTCAACATACTCCCCCTTTAAATAAGACATTATGTATTGTTGAAAAAAACATTTTCTCAACAATCTCCCCCTTTTTGATGATCACAAAACCCATAAAATAATTAATGAAATTAACTTACACAAAAATTAATTAATTACATATAGTTTTGAATTAAAAAAAATTAACATAATTTCTCTCTTTAAATTATCCATTTAATTACTCCCCCAATAAAAAAGAATTACTCCCCCAATAAAAGGAAACAAACAAAAAATATTGTGTTTATCCAAAGTTCTCCCCATTTTTGTGATATCAAAAAGAATGATAAAAGATGGAATATAACACATTTAATGTAGCACTGAACTTAAGTAAATGCTAAGTAACTGTTTTTTAGTAATGAAATCTGGATTATTGGTATATCTAAACAAAGACAGTAAAACAAAAGAAATAAAAAAAATTAGACAAAAATTGATAAATATAGGAATCAAAAAGTTTCATTGAAATTATGGAATATATACAATTATGATCAACACAGGAATCAAGGTTTGATTAGGGTATGAAATAGGTTTTATCTCCTCTGAACTACAGACTTGATTTATGTCAACTGTTCCCTGAGTCTTCGCATCATTCCATCACCAAGATGAATGATAATATCTCTGGTCTCTTGAGTCATATGAATTTCTTCAATGATATTGACTCTGAAAAACTCATGAATTCTTTCTTCCTTCTCCATAAACAAAGATAGATTCTCTGTGAATTTATTTAAGATAGATCTGATTCCTGGTTCACTGGATGTCAACTGGTCAACCATAAATTTCTAATTGTCTAACATGATTGATAAAGAAGCACTATTGCATTGAAGATCAGGCAATATGTCACTCATATTGCTCATTGCAGCTGTGATAGCCTGAAAATTTCTGAGTAAATCAGGTGAAGTACCTGATCCACTAGTAGCACTAGTTCCAATAGATGCAAATTGTGTCACCAGATATCCTTTAATTTCTAACATATCTGACTTATTTACCATTTCTGATTTCAGCTTTGAAACCTCTGTCAACAGCTCTTGCTTAAAATCATTAACTTCTTGTCGTCAAATAGTACTATTCTTAATTTTCTGAATTTTCAACTGCTCTGATTCTAAGGCTCTCCTCAAAGTAACATTTTCAGATTCTAACTGAGACAATTTTTTGTACAGCTCTTCAATTTCCTTATTCCCTGAATCAGAGGCACCCTGGGCTTGATTCTCATTCTCATGTTCAGTGTGATGCAGCAATACTAAAGGTAGTGAATCTACATCAGACTTGTCTTTTTTCCTTTTCCTGAGCAGGTTGGTCCACATATTTTTCCTCAGAGTCATTTCCAGACTCTTCCATAGAAAAATCCTCTTGAAGTACTTCTGTTTGAGCATCAAAAACATGCTCATCTCGAACATCAGCAACTTGTTCTTCCAATGGATTTTCTAAGATAATATCGTCTAGATTGTCCTGAGTTCTGGCCACCTCCTCACCAGGCTCGGCCTCATTTTCTTGTTGAAGTGTAACTTCAAAATCAGCTACAGATTGTGGTTCTGATCTTTCAACTTCAATTCTTTTAGGTTCTTGTTCTGTAACAGCCACATCCTATTCCTGAGATTGTTCAACAACTTTTTATCTGACAAAGATGTATGAGAGTAAATCTCTTATAGTCAGTACAGGGGGAAAAGATTCATCATTAACATGCCTTTTTTTCTGAGTGTGAAGTCCCTCCTAACTTCTTTCTTCCTCAGTTTCTTCCATGTCAAATCTTATTCTCCTTGCAGCAGTTCTTATTCTTGATTCAGCTTGTCCCTCCTTGGACTTAGCAGATGGTGCCTGAGCACTTTCTGTTTCATCCTCAGCTCCTACTGGAAATTTTTTTCCTTTTATATTGCTCCATAAATAGCCAATATTTCTTAAATTTCCAGCATTAAACACATTACTATGATGACAACGCACTCTGGAATCCACCAGTCTCACCATATCCTTCTTAAATAACAGTTTGGAAATGAATCATCCAAAAGGATAGAAGTTCATTCTGGCTTCACTGTGACACCAATAATTCAGATACCTCACCATGTATCTAGGAAAATTGAGTTTGATATCACTGATCAAAAGATAAATTATATACATTTCAGGATATAATATCTTCTCCATCTCAGACATCCTCAGTGCAATCCCTGTTTACACAAACTTTACTAAAATTTTCTGATCAGGATCCAGGTCCTTTATGAACATCTTCTTTATAGACGTAGTACCAAAAAGAAAAGACATAATGAACTCTGATTTATGTACAAAATCTCATATATTTTTCAAATCAAAATGAAAGACACCCTCATGAGGGCAGTTCAAAATCTGATCAATTTCAACTGAAGAGATTGAAAAAACCCTATTCTCTATCTTAGCCAGTATAGTGTCCTCATTGTCTCCCAGACTAAATTGTACAGATTTGAAGAAATATCGAAGTTCTACCTCATACAAAAATTCTGTATACTCACTGTTGAAAGTCTGTTCAATATTCTGAAACGACAGTTCTTGTTTAAACATGAGATTCATCTGAAATAGCCATTTGAGATCGATTACATTTCCCTGTAAGATTTTCCTTCCTTCTGAGCATGGTCTCTTGACATTTCGGGTCTCGACTTCATCGTCTCTCTTAGTCTTTTCCATCTTTGCGAGAATCTCTGAAGGTTTTAAGGTTAGGGTTTATGAAAAGTGGTGCGTTTTTGTGGGTTCGAAAAGGTTTTGGTAGAAATGAAACGGTTTAGAAGTCGAAAGGATTTCTGACAGCCTTGATTCCCGTGATTTCAGTAATCATTACATAGATTTTAAATATAAATAAAATTGATTATGCGGGGAAAATAAACTTATTCTATTTGAAAGAAAATAGCCAAATTATTTTAAACATAATTAAAATAAAGAAACAGCTTAGTAAAATAAAACTTCATTTAAAATTAAATAAACCTAGCTCCCCCTTAATAAAATCAAACCTTGCAGTGGGAAGTGGTTTAGTAAAAATATCAGCTAATTGAATTTCAGTACTTACAAATTCCAAAGATATATCTTTTTTAAGAACATGATCTCTTAGAAAATGATGTCTGATATCAATATTCTTAGTTCTAGAATGATTAATAGGATTTTTTGAAATATTTATAGCACTAGTATTATCACATAAAATAGGCGTATTATTAAAATTTAGTCCAAAGTCCATAAGATTGCTTTTCATCCATAACACATGTGAACAGCAACTGCCAGTAGAAACATATTTTTCCTCGGCTGTTGACAGGGCAACTGAATGTTGTTTCTTATTTGACCATGACACTAAGGATTTTCCTAAAAAGTGAAAAGTTCCAAAAGTGCTTTTCCTATCTAATCTAAAACTTTAAAAGTCTGCATCTGAATATGAAATTAAATTAAAATCAGAAGTTTTGGGATAAAGAAGAGATTGAAAAATAGTTCCTTTTAAATATCTAAAAATTCTTTTAAGAGCAGTTAAATGAGATTCTTTAGGATTTGATTGAAATCTTTCACAAATACATACTGAATACATTATATATGTCCTGCTAGCAATAAGATATAATAAACTACCAATCATACCTATATATAACTTGTTGTCAACTGATTTTCCAGTTTCATCCAAATCAAGTTTTATATTAGTACACATAGGAGTTGTATATGTCTTGTTGTTTTCAAGTCCAAACTTCTTTAATAAATCAATAATGTATTTTCTTTGATTCAAAACATTTCCAAAATCTTTTTGATAAATTTGAAGTCCTAAAAATAAATTTATTTCTCCCATCATACTCATTTCAAATTATTTTTTTCATTAACTTTGAAAACTCATGACAAAGGGTTTTATTAGTTGATCCAAAAATTACATCATCAACATAAATTTGAACTAATAAAATATTATAATTTTTAGTTTTATTAAAAAGTGTTGGATATTCCATTCCAACAGTAAAATCATTTTTCAATAAAAAAGAGCTTAATCTTTCATACCAAGCTCTAGGTGCTTGTTTAAGGCCATAAAGAGATTTAGTAAGTTTAAAAACAGAATCTGGTTTTTGAGAATTTTCAAAACCACGAGGTTGCTCAACATAAACTTCCTCCATTAAACAACCATTTAAAAAGGCAGACTTAACATCCATATGAAATAATTTAAAGTTCATATGAGATGAATAGGCTAAAAGGATTCTAATGGCTTCTAATCTAGCTACCGGTGCAAAGGTATCATCATAATTTATACCTTCTTCCTGATTATATCCTTTAGCTACAAGTCTAGCTTTATTTCTAGTTATTATTCATTGATCATATTGCTTATTTATAAATACCCATTTGGTTCCTATCACTGGATAGTTCTGTGGTCTTTCAACTAATTCTCAGACTTCATTTCTTTTGAACTAGTTTAATTCTTCTTGCATTGCTATCATCTAGCTTTCATCATCTAAATCTTCTTCTATAGACTTGGGTTCTAATTGGGATAGAAAGGCAGAAAATTATATAATATTACCTATATTTCTTCTAGTTTTTATTCATGTGTCTAAGTCGCCTATTATAGTATCTAAGGGGTGATTCTTTAGAGTTCTAGTCTGTCTAGGTAACACACTCATAGGTTCTTCAGTATCATGTTCTTCTGAACTGGACTGAATTTCATTTATATATTTTTCAAAATATTTTTTCAAATTCTCAAGTATTATGTTATCATTAGAGTCAGATTCATCCATTTGATCTGTCCTTTTCTCAAAGGGATCATATTCATCAAATTTCACATGAACTGATTTTTCAACAATCTTTGACTTCTTATTATTGACTCTATAATCTTTGGAAGTAGCTGAATATCCTAAGAAAATTCCTTCATCATATTTTGGATCGAACTTACCAAGATTTTCCTTGGTGTTCAATATGTAAACCTTGCATCCAAAAACTTTAAAGTAATTTACTTTAGGTTTTCTGTTATTCCAAAGTTCATAGGGTGTCTTTTTCAAAATTGGTCTAATTAAAACTCTATTCATTATATAGTAGGTTGTACTTACATCTTCTGCCCAAAAATAGGTAGGAAGATTTTATTCATTTAGCATAGTCCTAGACATTTCTTAAATAGTCCTATTTCTACTTTCAACAATTCCATTTCGTTGAGGTGTTCTTGGTACAGAGAAGGTGTGTTTAATACCCATATTTGAGCAAAAGGAATTAAATTCCTGATTCTCAAATTCTCCACCATGATCACTTCTTAATGAAATTATTTTAAAACCTTTTTCATTTTGAACAGCATTACAAAAACTTTCAAATAAAGTAAAATCTTCATTTTTAAATTTTAAAAAAAAAATCCATATAAATCTAGAATAATCATTGACTAAAACATGTACATATAATTTACCATCCAAGCTTGATACTCTTGAAGATCCAAACAAATCCATATGGATAAGTTCTAGAGGTTTAGATGTAGCAATTTTATTAATAGATTTGAAGAATTATTTGTGTTGCTTGCCTAGTTGACATGCATCACAAAATCTGTCACTTTCAAATTTGAGACTAGGAAAATCAGAAACTAAATGTTTCTTAGATAACTTTTGTAAAACATATACATTACAATGTCCAAGTCTCCTATTCCAGATCCAAGATTCATTTAATTTAGTAGTTAAGCATTTTACTTGTTGTTTACATAAGTAATTTAAATCTAGGGTATACACATTGTCAGTTCTAGGTGCTCTAAATCTAAGCAATTTATTTTAGAAAACAAAACAGAAATTGTTAGAAAAATAAACAGCATAACCATCATCACATAGTTGAGAGATACTTATCAGATTGTGTTTCAATCCTTTCACATAAAGTACTTTGATGATTGAGACAGCTTCTGGATCTCCAACTGTTCCAATACCAATGATTTTTCCTTTGGCATTGTCACCAATAGTGACAAGTCCACCATCTTTTTGAGTGAGTGTAGAGAAATTCGATGAGTTTTCACTCATATGCCTTGAGCAGCCACTGTCCATATACCATATGTCCTTTTTTCTTTTGTGACCTTCTCCCTGCAAAGGCATTTACACAATTTTCTTTGGTACCCATATTTTTTTGGGTCCAGGGGTGTTAGCCAGCAAGGATCTAGGAATCCAGACTTGCTTTGTTTTTCTAATTTCACAAGAGTCAAATAACTCATTTGATACAAAATCTTTCTTAATACCACTTATTTGGGGTTGTCTTAAGAAATAGTTTTTAGAAATATGTCCTCTTATTCCACAGTAATTACAATTTAGTCTTTTTGCACTTGGAATAAAGTAATTTTTGTACAGCTTGCGTTTTTCACCTTTACTGCCAATTCCAAATCTTTCCTTTTTAATGACATTTTTTCCAAGAATTTCATTTAAAGTATTTTCTCCTTTAGTAAAAACATGGGCTGAATTTTTATAAGTTTACACTTCAGTTTTCAGTGATTTTATCTTTGATTAATAATCTATATTGTTAATGTTAATTGAGTCAAACTTTTCAGTCAACTCCTTATATTGTTTTAGCATTGTATCTCTTTCATCAATAATAAACTTATGAATGTTCTTTAAAGACTTATGCTTCTTAAATAGAGAATCATATTTTTCTTCAAGCATATTGCAGTAGGCTGCAAGTTTTTCATTAGAGTAACTAGATTCAGAACTAGAGTCAGAAGAATAGTAAGATTGTACCTCATCTGTTTCTTCCATAAAACACATGTTGGATTTCAGATTTGCTTCTTCCTTCTCTAAGTCTGATTCAGAAGTGCTATTGTAGTCTTCAGATACAATCCATGTAGATTTCATATCTTTCTTGTCTTTATGCTCATAATCACTTATTTTGAAGAATTTCTTTCTCTTGTCTTCTTTTAGCGGAGGATAGTCAGGTCTGATATGAAGGTTCTGGGTGCAGTGGAAGCGCATGGGTGAATGTTCCCACTTGGATTTTTGTCATTAGCAATGATCAATCTAGGATCAATACGATGATAAATGTCAGTCTCCACGGATCGAATCACAGAAAAAGACAAAGAAGAAGGTTTGTCCCGGAACCACAAACAAGGATCGTTATAGGTTGATTATAATTAATTTAATTAATTATAAATAAATATCTTTTGGGTGTTCTTTCTTTGTTGATTTTCTTGATCACATTACCGATGTGATCCGTCGTTGCATCGTAGAAGCCAAGTGTAGACTCCCTCTAGCGGTGATCCACACGTGTACCTCGTATCTCTGGACGTCGCCAAAAGATTCTCCGAGTGATAGCGTGGAGAAGCCTTTGCTTGTATTTTCTGCCTTAGATCATCTTGATCCGATGGAAGAGGATCTCTCTCGGTCTTGAGAGCGTTCTTGGAGGAAGAGGTTCTTTCGGCCTTGAAAGAATTCTCCAGAATTGTTGTGTGTGGGTTAGGAAAAGAGTTGGGGTTGTGAGGATATTTATAATCAGGTTTGAGGTTGTAGAGTTATGACAATAAATAAACGCGTTACACATTTTATTTATCTCATTGACTCTTATTTAAAACCCCCATGTCGAATAATTAATTCCTTGACATGCGCCCATGCTGATTATAATAAATATCATTTAAAACAATATTATATCCTCAAAATCCCGACTGGAAAAACTACACGACGTGTACTTTTTTTCATTAAAAACTACACGGCGTGTACATTCAATGTACACGGAGTGTATATCTTGTTTTCATTTATTAATTTCATTTCCATAAATAAAACTACACGGCGTGTAATTATTAATACACGGCGTGTACTTTTTTTCCATGAAAAACTACACGAAGTGTAATATTTAATACACGGCGTGTATATATTGTTTTTCACTTCCTTCTTCCTCCATCATTAAAACGATTTAGGCTTACTTGAATAATTATTAAACCACGTACGGGAATAATCTTTATTCTACTTGAGATACTTGAATACACTTAGTGTGTGACCCTCTAGGCCTCTTTCTCGTTGGCATTAGGCGGGCTTTCCTAAAGTCCAAGATTACTGTCTAGCAACGGGTCAAGGCACCCAATAGAAAGAAGTTGATTCCACATTGACGTATCACCTCATAAAAATGCTTACTGTGTAATTTAATCCCTTTGTCTCAATATATCATCAAGAAGGTTTCATGGAAGTGTCATAAACCTATATGCTTGATCCGTCATTCTTTGAATACCTGAAATAAACTCATCTTTCACATCATGGCCATGAAATTTAATGCGACAGTTCTATTTCAATCAAAGGGCTGAGATATCAACTTACATAAATAGAAGGGACAAATCCTTCCTCGACTTATCCATTAACAACATGTCACTCGTGATGCACCCAATGTACCCTACTTCCCGCCAACTGTCTGCGTGACGGTTTTCATCAGTAAATCTAAGTGCGCGAGTCATGACATGAGTTAATGATAATCTTCCAGTATAAGGACCATTACACACACTCGTAGATAGCAATGTCCGATGACACCAAGACATGCGGAATTTCTACTGGAGGGTCTGTTCTTATAATCTCCCATCTTGGAGATTACTAAGTGTGAACTCCATGAGAGAGATTCTTATCTTCTTACGAGTACTCGCACATGACGGTATGTATACTATGTTTCCTATCATAGTATGTCATCCAACTGCAAAAATTTATTTAAGAATATTGTTATAGCATTTCAAGGTTCTCATCATAGCGGGGATTTGCCATGACCTTATTAATGCAACAGATATTCCAGGACATTATTATATTATATTCACGCAGAATAATGAACAATATAATAAGTGAACATTCATGTAATCAAAGTACAAAATAGTTGGTTCTCATGACACCAACCCTTACAAACTCCCACTTTGACTAGAGCCAACTGCCTACGACTTTTAGTCCGCTAGACCTCACATGATGATCATGTTTCTGCTGAGTCAAGGCTTTAGTCAAGGGGTCCACCATGTTGTCTTCCGTGGAAATACTGATCACTGCAACTTCACCTCTCTGAGAAAAATCCCTTAAGAGATGATACTTCCAAAGTATGTTCTTTGTCCGCTAATGTGACCTTGGCTCTTTTGCAAGTGTCACCGCTGCAATATTATCACAATAGAGTGTGATATGATCTTTACTACTCGGTACTACATCAAGCTCTTGGACGAAGCTTCGCATCCATACTGCTTCTTTAGTTGCCTCAGAAGCTGCAATATACTCGGACTCCGCTGTAGAATATGCCACCACACTTTGCTTTGAGCTCTTCCAGCTCACTGCACCTCCATTCAAACTGAAGATGTATCTAGTCTGTGACTTCATGTCATCTTGATCAGTCTGGAAACTAGCATCTACATGTCCTCTGATGACTAGTTCCTCATCTCCTCCATAAACCAGGAACATATCCTTAGTACGCCTCAGATACTTAAGGATAGTCTTGACTACCATCCAATGGTGGTCTCCTGGATCAGCTTGATATCTGCCTACCGCACTTAATGCGTAAGCAACATCTAGCCTCGTATATAGCATAGCATACATGACTGACCCAATCATGGATGCACAAGGGATACTTTCCATTCTCTTTCTTTCCTCATGTGTCTGAGGACACATTTTCTTGGAAAGATGAATTCTATGTGACACTAGAAACAATCCCCTCTTAGATTGTCCCATACTGAATCTCTTCAGTATCTTGTCAATGTATGTACTTTGACTCAGGCCCAGCATTCTCTTGGATATATCACGATGGATCTTGATCCCAAGAATATATGATGTCTCGCCCAAGTCTTTCATGGAGAATCATTTATGAAACCATGCATTAACTGACTGTAAGACAGGTACTTCGTTTCCAATTAGTAATATGTCATCAACATATAATATTAGGAAAATGACTGCACTCCCACTAAACCTCTTGTAGACACAAGGCTCACATTCATTCTTGACAAAGCCAAATATCGTTACAGCTTCATCAAAACGAATGTTCCATGACCTTGATGCTCGCTTTAATCCATAAATGGATTTCTGCAACTTGCATACTTTATTGGCATCCTTTGGAGTCACAAACCCTTCAGGTTGTGTCATGTAGACATCTTCCTGGAGGTTCCCGTTAAGGAAAGCTGTTTTGACATCTATTTGCTAAATTTCATAGTCATGGTAAGCGGCAATGGCCAATAGGATTCTGATGGATTTAATCATCACAACCGGTGAAAAGGTTTCATCATAGTCAATTCCTTGATGTTGTATAAAACCTTTTGCAACCATTCATGCCTTATAGGTGCTGAATTTCCCCTCCATGTCCAGTTTCTTCTTGAATACCCATTTATTACCAATAGGCTTTACATCAACTGAAGGATCTACCAAAATCCAGACTTGGTTTTGGTACATGGAATCCATTTCAGAATTCATGGCTTCTTGCCACTTGGCAATGTTTGTGCCTTCAACTGCTTCCTTGTAGGTAAGAGGATCATCATTGTCAACCAATAATGAGTCACCATCCTCGGTGACAAGAAAACCATATCATTCTGGTTATCTCACCTCTCTCGTGCTCCTACGCAGTTCTTGTGTCTCTAGAACAGATTGTTCTTCCACGGGGCTTTGTGGAATATGTTCTTGTACCAACTCATGTGTATCTTGATCCTCGGCTTCATCGAAGTCTATCTCACTCCCACTATCTCTTTTGGAGATGTGCTCCCTCTCAAGGAATATGGCGTGTCTTGCCACTGTAACCTTTTTGTCTGAGGGGTTGTATAGGTAATATCCCCTTGTTTCCTTGGGATATCCTATAAAGATACACTTTGTGCCTCGGGGTGAAAGTTTGTTACCTGAAGAGGCCTTAACAAATGCTTCACTACCCCACACATGTAAATTTGATAACATGGATTTGCGTCCACTCCATAACTCGTATGGAATACCATTTATCGATTTAGTTGGTACTTGGTTTAGTATGTGCGCTGCTGTTTGTAATGCATATCCCCAAAAGAATAATAGAAGACTCGCATGTCTCATCATTGATCTCACCATGTCCAACAGGGTGTGGTTCCTCCTTTCACTTACACCATTCCACTGCGGTGTGTAAGGAGGAGTGAGTTGAGATAGAATCTCAAACTCCCGTAAGAAATCAATGAAGTCCTGATTAATATATTCTCCTCCTCTATCTGAGCAGAGTTTTTTAATCTTCTTACCAAGTTGGTTCTCAACTTCATTCTTGTATTCTTTAAACCGATCAAAAGAATATGACTTATAACTCATTAAGTAGATATATCCATATCTACTAAAATCATCAGTAAAAGTTATGAAGTATGAGAACCCACCCCTTGCCTCAACTAGAAATGGCCCACACACATCTGTGTGAACTAATTCTAGAATCTATTTAGCTCTTTCACCTTTCCCACTAAGTGGGGCTTTGGTCATTTTGCCTTGTAGACACGCATGACATACACCAAGTGGTTTTAGTTCGAAAGAATCTAAATACCCATCATGATGTAATTTTGTCAAACGTTTCTCATTGACATGACCTAGTCGGTGATGCCAAAGTTGGATGTGGTATGAGTCATGTGAATTAACTTTGTCATTGATTGCCATTACTTGGTTTGTGTAGTCTAACACATAAAGGTCGTTATATAAATGTGCCATACCAAAACAAATGCTATCTTTATAAAAGTAGCAACATCCATTTCCAAACTTGAAGATGAATCCATCAGTATCTAATCTGGATACTGAAATAATGTTTTTGGTTACAGAAGGCACATAATAACAACCCTTTAACACCAAGATCATTCCAGTTGGAAACGTGAGGTGGTAGTCTCCGACAGCTACAACAGCAAGTCTGGCTCTGTTGGCTGCTCGTAGATCTACCTCCCCTTGGTCAATCTTCTTGAATCTACTTGGTTCCTGTATTTGGATACATATGTGAGCACCACAAGCAGTATCTAATACCCAATTTGTAGAAACAGATAGATTTCATTCAATGACAAACGCACCTGAATCTTACCCTTGCTTCCTTGGCTGGGTGCATTTTTTCTTCCAGTGGCCCTTCTTGCCACATGCGAAACAAACAGCATCCTGTTCCCACGCCTCCCCTTTGATCTTCCTTTTCTTGGAAGGCCTTAAAGAAGCTTTGGGTTTAAAGCTCTTCGTCTTCCCTTTCCTTTTATTCACCATAATTACAAAAGGATTTTCACGTTTCATGTCATTATCTACTTGGAGAATAAGGATAAGAAGATCAGATAGAGACTTCTCAATGTTGTTCATGTTGAAATTAACAACAAAGTTTGAGAAGCTCTGGGGGAGTGATGCAAGAATGAGATCGGTTCCCAGTTCTTCGGGGAGTTTAAACCCTAGAACCTCCAAACGCTCAATGTAGCCAATGAGCTTGACTACATGAGCCCATCTGAGGCACCCTCTCCAATATTTCTCTGGAATAGAGCCTTGGAGATCTCAAATCTTTCCTATCTTGCTCTCTCCTGTTATAGACCATGGAGGTGCTCGAGCATTTTGTAGGCATCCATGTCTTCATGAGACTTCATGAGCTCACTAGACATATATGAAAGCATCAAACATTGAACGTCGAGAGTGTTGTTCAAATGTTGATCATAGACCAGGAAATCTTCATCACTCTCCCATGGGGAAGGAGAATCAGGAAGCAAGGACTCCAGTACGTAAAACTTTCATTCATGGCGTAGGATAACCCGAAGGCGCCTAAACCATTCCTGAAAGTTACTGTCGGTGAGGATATTGTCTTTATCCAGAATTGATCGCAGAGAAAAGGTGGTTGACGAGTTTTTCATCTTGATTATACAATTTAAAAGAGCATATTTATTAGTACATTCTTGATTATATTTTATGAGAAATAATAAATGAATTAATTAATTCTCCCACTATTTTATCAAGTCTCAATGGCCCTCACCATTGAACTCAGAATGTCCAGTTTCTTTGACATTCTAGTGGAAAGGATCCATATTTCCCTTCGCATAACCCCAAAAAGGGCTGGTCAAGCTATTTGAAGGTATTTAGGTAGGCAGGTCTTTGCCAACTGTGAGCTTACAGTTCCTTGATCTGTTGAGTGGACTCCCCAATCCTGAAATCCTAACTTGGATTTCCTCAACTCTTGCCTCCAATATTACACCAAGTCTAGCAAGGGATACTTCTCTTGATGTAATATGGTTAAGTCAACCTGAAACCTTTCATAAGGGCTTCCTTTATAAAAGTAATTGTCCCAACAAGGGTTGGTCAAACACATAGTTTTATTGAGTCTTTCCCTTAATCAGGTAACAGAAGGCTTGGTCTGGCTTAATATGGTATTGAGGGATTTTATTTCTTTATGCATAGTTTCTCATTATCACATGCTTGTTAATATTAAGTGATGCTTGCTTAAGTGATTAACCATGTTCTGATAATGTTTACACATAGTCCGGTTTTTATTTTATTCCATCTTTGCATGCTTGTTCATTTCATTAATTATGTGAACGTGACAACACATACATAATAAATAAACCATGCAATCAGATAGAAATAAAATAATATGGCATGATCATGAGATTCTATTGGTTAGCTTATATAGAGGTTTTGATAATCTAACCCTGACCTAGGGAAGACACCTTGAACCTTAGGGTTCGCGTTTTTCAGCTCCCACTTTTCCACCTTTGTATCTTCTTGGGTTGGTTTCGCCTCAGCTTTGGATTTCGAACCATCTCCTCTGGCTTAGGAGATCCTCCATTTACATGGGTTTACATTAAAGAAACCATGGGCACGCAGGCCCTACATTTTATTGGAAGAAGGCTTGCAGGCCAACAAATTTAAATTAAACAAATTTAAATGAAACCATACACACATACAAAGGGTCTTTGGTCTAGATCATGATCATCCATAGCATGAAACGACATTTACGCATATTTAGAATTCAAATTCTTTTAATCGTTCTTTCATTTAAGATAAGTCACACTTGAATTCAATTAATTATGATCTTATAATTAATCAATTCTTTATCTTAAATTCCTTTCTGAATTTCCTTGAGATTATTCTCATCCATATTCCTTGTACGGGTCTTTGTACATTGGAGGAAACCTGGTGAAATTCCATTTCTGGAAAGTACATGGTGTGTAGTTTATAATTACACAGCGTGTATTTCTTTTCACCTTTTATCCAAAGTACATGCCGGGGGATTTGGCGTGTTTTCTTTACTTTGGAAATTATGGAGTACACGGCGTATAAATGAATCATACACGGCGTGTACTTCCTTGTTAGGCGGTAACCGGCCTAGCGATCCCGTGTACGCGGTACGCGGATTATCTTTGTACATGGTTTCACTTGGTCTGGAACGGACTACACGACATGTTGCTCCAATATACACGTCGTGTATTCTGGTTCCACATGCCATTCAATTCTGGTCAACAAGGTGTGATTAATACTATGGCATATTCAATTTACACGGCGTGGCTTGGTGGACCAGTGCCGGTTCATTGAACCTAAGTACATGGCGTGTAGTTTTAATTACACGCCATGTAATCCTGTGTTGTACAGACAGAAAGAGCGGCTCCTCTGGATGAGTTCCTCATTTTTATTTTAATCAAAAATTAAAATTAAAAGTTTGTTTCTGTGATATGAATCGAGAAACGAAGGAGGAAGAATAAATCTCATTTATTCAGATTAATAGAACGATATATTTCGAATTGAATCAAATATAAATGCGTAAATTATCAATGAAAATTAAATAACTATAATCAACATTGTAACCTCCCTCTGACACCATTTGAAGGTTCCAGGCGCAGCGAAAGTGCGTGGGTGAATGTTCCCACTTGGCTTTTTGTCATTAGCAATGATCAATACGGGATCAATACGATGATAAACGTCAGTCTCCACGGATCAAATCACAGAAAAAGACAAAGAAGAAGGTTTTTCCTGGAACCACAAACAAGGATCGTTACAGGTTGATTATAATTAATTTAATTAATTATAAAGAAATACCTTTTGGGTGTTCTTTCTTTGTTGATGTTCTTGATCACGTTGTCGATGTTATCTGTCGTTGCGTCGCAGAATCCAAGTGTAGACTCCCTCTAGCGGTGATCCACACGTGTACCTTGTATCTCTGGACGTCGCCAAAAGATTATCCGGGTGCTAGCATGGAGAAGCCTTTGCTTGCGTTGTCCACCTTAGATCGTCTTGATCTGATGGAAGAGGATCTCTCTCGGTCTTGAGATCGTTCTTGGAGGAAGAGGTTCTTTCGGCCTTGAAAGAATTCTCCATAATTGTTGTGTGTGGGGTAGGAAAAAAGTTGGGGTTGTGAGGATATTTATAATCAGGTTTGAGGTTGTAGAGTTATGACAATAAATAAACGTGTTACGTGTTTTATTTATTTCATTGAATCTTATTTAAAACCCCCATGTTGAATAATTAATTCCTTGACATGCACTCACGCTGATTATAATAAATATCATTTAAAACAATATTATATCCTCAAAATCCTGACTGGAAAAACTACACGGCGTGTATTAATAAATACACGGCGTGTACTTGTTTTTCATTGAAAATTACACGGCGTGTACATTCAATGTACACGGCATGTATATCTTGTTTTCATTTATTCATTTCCTTTCCATAAAGAAAACTACACGGCATGTAATTATTAATACATGGTGTGTACTTGTTTTCCATGAAAAACTACACGGCGTGTAATCTTTAATACACGGCGTGTATATCTTGTTTTTCACTTCCTTATTCCTCCATCATTAAAATGATTTAGGATTCCTTGAATAATTATTAAACCACGTACGGGAATAATCTTTATTCTACTTGAGATACTTGAATACACTTAGTGTGTGACCCTCTAGGCCTCTTTCTCGTTGGCATTAGGCGGGCTTGCCTAAAGTCCAAGATTATTGTCTAGCAACGGGTCAAGGAACCCAAGAGAAAGAAGTTGACGCCGCATTGACGTATCACCTCATAAGAACATTTACTGTGTAATTTAATCTCTTTGTCTCAATATCTCATCAAGAAGGTTTCATGGTAGTGTCATAAACCTATATACTTGATCCGTCGTTCTTTGACTACCTGAAATAAACTCGTCGTTCACACCATGGCCATGGAATTTAATGTGACAGTTCTATTTCAATCAAAGGTCCGAGATATCAACTTCTATAAATAGAAGGGACAAATCCTTCCTCGACTTATCCATTAACAACATGTCACTCGTGACGCACCCAACGTACCCTACTTCCCGCCAACTGTCTGCGTGACAGTTTTCGTTAGTAAATCTAAGTGCGCGAGTCATGACATGAGTTAATGATAATCTTCCAGTCTAAGGACCATTACACACGCTCGTAGATAGCAATGTCCGATGACACCAAGACATGCGGAATTGCTACTGGCAGGTCTGTTCTCATAATCTCCCATCTTGGAGATTACTAAGTGTGAACTCCATGAGAGAGAGTCTCGTCTTCTTACGAGTACTTGCACATGACGGTATGTATACTATGTGTCCTATAATAGTATGTCATCCAACCACAGAACCTTATTTAAGAATGTTGTTATAGCATTTCAAGGTTCTCATCATAGCGGGGATCTGCCATGACCTTATTAATGCAACAGATATTCCAGGACATTATTATATTATATTCATGCAGAACAATGAACAATATAATAAGTGAACATTCATGTAATCAAAGTACAAAACAGTTGGTTCTCTGGACACCAACCCTTACATGATATGCCCCATTTTCTTGCATTCATAACATCTGACTTCCTTGTCATCCTTTTTGAAGGATTTTCTGAAGCCCTTCTTCTTTCTGTAGAATTTAGTGAATCTTCGGGCTACCTGAGCCAATTATATATCAAAATTAGATAAATCAGAACTTTTTTATTTCTCTTTTACACTTTTCTTCGTCTTTCTATTTTTTCTTTGTGATGATACTTTAAAGGCAGTGTCATCTCGTTTTATAATCACTTTATGCTCATTTTATTTATCTTTTATCTCAGCTTCAGACATCATTAATGTTCCAATCAGTTCTCTCATGGTTAAATCTTTAGCAGTTGCATATCTTATTTCCCTGATATTGTTAGTTCCTTCATAAGCAACAGCAATAGTTTGCCACATTTTATATGTTGTTGGGAATTGAGATACTCTGTTAAATTCATTAGGTCTCAGACCACATATAATTGCATTCATTGCCTTCGAGTTCATATCATAATATGCTTCAGTAGCTGCACTCCATGTTTCAGGTTTTTCTGGTATTTCATATGGAGTCAGAATCTTAGAATATACTTTGTATCCAAGGTTTTTCAGATAGATAATCATTCGCAACTTCCAGCATCCATAGTTTTCTCCATTGAAGTACGGTGCTCTGACCATAGACATTATCTCTCTTGTATCAGTCATCTTTCTCTGTATATAATCACTTTCAGCTTGTTAAGGCTTTATCAGAAAGCTCAACCTCTGATACCAATTGTTGGATCAGATTATATCAAATATACACAAGAGGGGGGTGAATTGTGACTTTTCAGAAATCTTTCCAAGATTGTGTTCTGCCCTTTAACTTTAATCAGATGAATTGATGCAGTGGAAATTTAAATAGCAGAGAAACAAGATGTATAGTGGTTCAGGGAACATAAGGCCCCTAGTCCATTCCACCAACGCTCTACTCCACGAGCTTGGTGATTTTCACTATCTGGTCCTTGTTTTAATAGACCTTACAAAAACTAAGTACAGGCAGTTGACACCTTTACAATCTAAGGCAAAACAAAGCCTTCTGGTTCACTCACAGAACCTACACAGCTTAGTACGAGAAGTCGGTCACTCAATAATAGAAAAGATTTTTGTATTCTGAAAATACTTTCCAGATGTCCTTCACAATTACAACAGCATTCAATTGACAGTAGATGGATCATCATCTTCAGAAATAATAATCTTCACAAAAGATTCATTCTGAGTCGATCCCGTTCCAGTAAAATAGAAATATAACTCACAACTTCAGCAGTAGCAGATTCAAAAATGATCTTCGATGTAGAACAAATGAATCTTCTATTGTGATGTTTCTTCTTCAGAAAACAGAGCTTTGTCGTTCTCTTGAATCAGCAGATCTGAATTCTTGATAGTCTCTATCTTTCTTTACTTTTTCAGAATGATCGATAGATCACATAAGATCATTAGATGTTGTTCGAAAAATCAAACATATATAAAATAACAATAAGTACTTCTTCTGCAAATTTAGATCCACAAGAGTCACCTTTTAACTCGTGATATTCAAACATTTGAATTTACAGAGTAGTCATAAATTTCCTGAAAACTCAACATAAAAAGCTCCTTATAATTTGATCTTTAAACCATTGATAAAATGGCTTTGAATCAGTCAAATTCGTATTTTAAAATCAGCTTTAACTTGAAATCCGTATAAAAATCAGCTTGCTAACCGTTGCATAAAAATATCAACTTTAAATTCTTCGACGTCAAACATAAGGTTGAGTTGAACTGTATGCATCCTCTGAACGTAAGGTTGATGATGTAGTCTTCAAACGTAGGGTTGATAATGTATGGTTGATTATAAATGTAAGGTTCATATCACTTTCTTCAAATGTAAGGTTGATTATAAATGTAGGGTTGGTCATCCATACTTTTACTTGATCTATACTTTTCCAAGAACGTAGGGTTGTTTACAAAAGTAAGGTTGATGAACCATACTTTTGAGAAACAAACGTAACGTTTAATACTTATGTACGGTTCCCCTTCCATACTTTTCTAATATCCCAAACATAGGGTTCCTTCCTAACGTAGGGTTCTTTTGTATACTTTGTCGATAACGTATGGTTCCTCTTCCATACTTTTCTATTATCTCATAAAGAATACGCTGCATTTTATCCTTATGCTACGTTTCTCCACGTAGGGTATGAACATTGTTTCCAGAACATGCTAAAGTAGATCCCGAATAAGTAGGGTATGAATAGTGTTTCCAGAACACGCTAAATGTGAATACTTTAGAAATAAAACCCCGTTGTTCAAGAACTTAAATATTTCATCCAGAAATAAAAATATAACGAATAATAAATTCCTGAAAAATGCTTAACACATAAAATCATTAGAAAATAATTAAGGGTATTTGTGAGGCATCAAAATTGTCATAAAGAGATAGAGTATTGTTCTCAACATACTCTCCCTTTAAATAAACATTATGTATTGTTGAAAACAACACCTTCTCAATAAGGAAAAAATCATACTTTAGTAGAAGTGGTAAAATGCATGATTAATAAATCTAAGTTTCCATTAAATTTATGGGGCAAAGCTTTATTGGTTGCATGTCATATTCATAATAGGATTTCATCTTAGAAAACTATGTTACCCCCTTATGAAATTTGGAGAGGTAGAGGACCTAATCTTTCTTATTTTAAAGTGTGGGGGTGTTTATCTTACTATAGATTTCCTGGTCCTAAAAGAAATAAAATTGGTCATGGAGAAATTAAAGGTGTTTTTTTGGATATACAGAAAATAGAAAATCATATAGAACTATGGATTTGGGAGATAATATAATTATTGAATCAAGGGATGTAGATTTTTTTGAAAAAAAAGTTTTATAAAGATTACGTAGAGGAAGTTATCCCTCATTCCTCTATCTCATGTACTCCATCTAGTTCAAATGCAATAGTATAGAATAATGATGATTCTCGAGTTGAACCTAAACAGAATACAAGAATTAGGAAGGAGAAACATCTATATCGAGATTTTATTTCTCCTGATTCCATAGTTTTCATTATTGAGAGAGATCAAAATAATCATCTTCTGAATAAGTATCCTATAGTATTGATTATAGAAGATAACCCAAAGACATATCTAGAATCTATGGCTTCTAGAGATGTTGCTTTCTAAAAAGAAGCAATTAATGATGAAATGGATTCCATTATGGGGAATAATACTTGGGTCATTATGGATTTACCAAGAGGTTCAAAACCTATTGGTTGTAAATGGGTTTTCAGGAAAAAATATGATTCTGATGGTAATATTCAAGCTTTTAAAGCTAAATTAGTAGCTGAAGGTTTCAGACACAAAGAGGGGGTTGATTATTTTGATGCTTATGCTCTTGTAGCACAAATTACTTCAATAAGGATTTTATTTTCTTTAGCTTGAATTAATCATTTGCATGTCCATCAAATGGACATCCAAACTATTTTTTAAATGGAGACTTAAATGAAGATATTTACATGGAACAACCAAAATGGTTTTTTTACAAGATAATGAAAAGAAAGTATATAAACTAGTTAAATCACTTTATGGCCTTAAACAAGCTCCGAAGTAATGGCATGAGAAATTTGATTCTATTATTTTATCTAATGGATTTACTCATAATAATGCAAATGGATATGTTTATTCAAAGTTTTCAAAATAATATGGAGTTATTGTGTGTCTATATGTGGATGATATGTTAATTTTTGGGACCAATATGATTGGGGTAATAGAGACAAAGAATTACTTATCTTCTATATTTAAAATGAAGGATCTTGGAAAATTTGATACTATTCTATGTATTAAAGTTATAAAACATAGTGTGGGTTATTCTTTAAGTCAGTCTCATTACATCAAAAAAAAATGTTAAATAAATTTGATCATCTTGGTTTCAAGGATGTCAATACTCCATTTGATTCTAGCGTTAAACTATTTATAAATATGGGTAGAGTTGTAGCATTACTTGAGTATGCTAGTGCAATTGGTTCTTTAATGTATGCAATGCATTGCACTAGACTTTATATTTCTTTTTCGGTATGTAAAATGAGTAGATATACTAGTAATCCTAGTATGGATCATTGTAGATGTATAACGAGAATTGTTGGATACTTAAGAAAGACCAAAGATTTAAGTTTATACTATAATGATTTTCCGGTTATATTAGAAGGATACACCGATGTAAGTTGGATTACCAGTATTGGTGATAACCAATCCACATCTAGATGGTTGTTTACTCTTGGTGGTTGTGTTGTTTCTTGGTCGAGCAAGAAACAAACATGTATTTCACATTCAACCATAGAGTCAGAGTTTATCAGTTTAGCGGCATGTGGAAGGAAAGTTAAATGGATTAGAAATCTATTATTGGATATTAGATTATAGCCTAGTCTGATGCCCCCTATCTTTATCAGTTATGACAGTGAAGCAACTCTATCAAGGGCATATAGTTGCATGTACAGTGAAAAGTCTAGACATATAAGTTTGAGACACAATTATGTGAGACAATTGTTATAAGATGGTACCATAACAATTGTCTATGTGAGATCATGTAAAAACCTTGCGAATCCATTTACAAAATCTCTGTCAAGAGAGATCATTCGTGCAACTAATAAAGATACGGGATTAAAACTCATAGAATAAATTATTTTTGTAATGGAAATCCAACACTCTCTTTATGTAGATCCTAATCAAAGTGTTTAATGGGTAAAAACAAGTTACGAAGATGATTGTTGATATTGACAATTATAATCCCAAACTATTTGGTGTTAATATCGTCCGTTATGACTAGAGGTTGAGTTATAAACTCTTAACAAAATATTAAGACTTTATGAGTTATGTGTTCTAAAAATGAAAAGATATTGTAATATTTTGCCTATGTGAAATTAGAAGTGGTGTCGCTTCTTACAGGAGTTAATGAGTTTACTCCTTATAGAGTTCATGAAAATGATATAAGCACATGTCTATAAAAGTGCTGTAAAATGCGATATTATATGGAAAGATCATTGTATGTATAATATCGCTGGTTTATCTTTAAGATTAACAAGTTTAATGTTTCACCAACTTGTAAATCTGATAATGCTTTGAGATATTAATACTAATTAAAGGTTTAAATCGAAAGATACCTTTATTGTTTATAATGATTCACTTGTGATCTGAAGAGTTAATATTTATGAATAAAAGTTGGGTATTGTTATTAATTTTATTCATAAATAATAATAAGACAATAAAATGTTTTGATTGGTCAAACATTTTTTATTTGGATTGATGGGGCGAACATTTTTTTGGAATCCCACATTGGAAATGTGGGTAGAATCCCCAAAGCTCCTCCCTTATAAAAAGGGGTTTTGGGAATTAGAATTTTCATAAAAAGATATATATTTGCCTAAATGATTTTAAAGTGTTTTAAAAATATATATATCTAGTAAAATGTTTTGTTATATATATATATATATATATAACAAAACAAAACAAAAATAAAATAATTTTTTTTATATAAAAATGGATAATAACGTGATTAGTTGTGACGGTTGGATTTCAAATTTTCGGAACGGGTGTCCACCACCCAAAGTTGTCTTGTTTCGGTCGAATCAAGGTGTTCTTTAACCGAAACGATGAGATCAAACCAATGCAATTCACACCGATTTTGATCTATAAATAACCGATGACCATAACACTTATTAGTATTAATTCTTCTTCAATCCAATAAATTCTTCAGATTCTTTACCAACATCAGTGTCGCAGGGCTGTCGAAAATTGGTGTTCGATTTTCCCTAAATCTTGATGAAATCCTCGAAGGAAACTTCCACCAAGAACCCTACACCAACAATGTGGGGGTGGATCGAACCCTTTTGGATACCGAATTAAATTCACGCATCGAGATTCAATCTGTCTTCTTCATCTGTCTTCTTATTTTCAAACAGGGGTGTATGAGAAAGCGTCTTCTTCATGCATCGTCTTATTCCGGGAAATGGTTTTCCGAATTCCTTATTTGGGAAATTATTATTATTTTGTTATATGGAGAAATTAGCTTATATATTGGAGTCAATGTGTAAGTTGAATTTTATTTCTTTTTTATTATGAGATTTCACATTGATTATCCATGAATTAAACATGAAAAATTTTCATTTTTAAATTAGTTCCATATTTGTCATGTAAAATCTGCCCTCAGGTGAGCAAAGTCTCGAGTTTCAAACTCGTCAAGTTATTCCCTGCATTTATGTGTTGCATAGTTTTCTCTGTAATGTACCTTTTCCCCCACATAGTCGTCTGTAAAATCTGTTTTTTTTTTGTTAACATCAATATTAAACGTGTGACGTGAAATTAGGGTTGTGTGGAATGGATGTTTTTTAACCTTTATCCTAAATTTAAATAAATCCTCGATTAATTTTTTTTCCTACAACTCTTTGCATCTCATCCACAACCAAGTATAAAATAAATTTCTCTATTTTTATATAAAATAAAATTGAAAAAACATTTTGAATTTATTAATAATAATACTTAAAAAAAAAACATAAATTTTATATTTTAAAATTAAATTCCAAGAATAGTCAATCCGACAACTAAAATATCGGGATTGAATTTTAATGGAACTAGAAAGACGAGCCGTCTCCGTCTGCGTCTGCGTCTGCGTACTCGGTCACCATCCCCGTCGGCAATTTTGCGGTGGTTCTACCAGCTACTGCTTCGCTCTTCCCACAGTGACCCCACGCCCAATCTTCAAGAAACACTCTTTTTGGGATTCCTCAACGATCATTCCCCCTCACCTAATTTACAGGGTTCCCTCTCAGCGACTCTCTTTCCGTGACTTCTCAACAATCAACCACCCCCTTCTCCACGCATACTCGATTCGCAGTGTTCTTATCCTCCCCCTGCTCTCCGAGTACGATCCCGGGTTTGGTTTATTGAATGCAAAACACAGGGCACGATGTGGACGAATAATCCCGCTTTACTGCTTTGCTTTCTTGTGTTGGCGTTTGAGGCCGTCCGGAGTCAACGCACTGAACGAATTTCAGGTTGGGCTTCTTTCCTGTTGATGGTTCTTAGATTTCCATTCTCATTTGAGGCTTCCACGAAGAAAAAATTTCTTCACCACTGAACTTGCACTGTATCTCTTCCAGTGAAATTAAATTTTCTTTTCTGGTTTCGTACTTAAGGTCTTAGAAGCTCCCTTTATTGAGCTGGTATCCTGTGACGTGAATGTTGGTGAGATCTAGTTGCGCATGAGGTTGGTGAATGACTTTGTTGAATTTGGGATTATATTTCTTTCTGTTTGAATCAAATTCGCATGTTTTGGAAAACCTCTCGAGTGAACGGGTATCCTGTGTAATCTCCGGGAAAGCTCTGCTTCTGAGTCTGGGTTCCTCGTGCCGTCAATTTTACAGTGTGTTCTGTTGATAGCGCATCATTATTATGTGCCCATCTTTGGTGGATTTAATTGTTTGTAGTTAATTTAGTCCAGTTTATGCTCAAGGTGGAGTGATAATTTATTGATAACCTAGATCTCCACGGGGCATCAATGAGGTGCATATTGATTGCAGCAGACGTGCATATACTAAGGTCCTGTTTGCTAGGTGGGAAACTGGGTGATGGAAACAGAAAATGCCTTTGAAATGGGGAAAATGTCCTTAATTATTTAATTACTATTTAGTCTTTATCTATTCTCCTCCATTATTTTCATCCAATCAAACATGAATAAATTCATCACATTATCTTTCTTTTCATTTTACACCAAACCCTAATTCTTCATTTTCTTTATGTTGAATTCATTTCCTTTCTTTCAATTTATTTTCCATCAATCAAATGAAGCCTAGGATATAATTATACTATGATTTTGAGCTGTAATATTAAATTATGGAAAAGATGTTTGCAAGGCTCGGATCATTGAGGGAAGATGAGATGCCCCTGGCTTATGATCACAAAGGTTTTGAGAAGCAATGCTGTTTGGAAGAGTTTGGTGTGTTTAGACTGCCCAAAACTTTTCTACATGCTTCAATAGAGGACTTGCATATTTTCTGTGTAGGTAAGGGGTGTTTTTAAGATTCAAATGAATAGCTTGACCTAATTCATGTTCTGTTCAATTTAGCTTCCACGAGTGCTTGGAGTTAAGGTTTAATCTGCTATCGTTTTCTTGTGTTCGAACTGGTTGAAATGGGGGATTGATAATCGCGTTTGGTGCAAATTTCCTTAAGTTTGGAGTGAACTTAGTCATGTGTAGTTGATTTATTTAGAGGGTGATGTGCCAGTCACATTTTTCGAAAAGTATACAAAATTCCATTATATTTCCCCTGGAGCAATATTAAACATAAGAGTGATTATATGGAATGAGGATCACAGAGTGGTTTTCAGTGGCTTATAATTTCTTTTGTTTAACTGTTGATACTACCATATAGGATTGGTCTTGAACAAGTTTGTTCTTTTTAACACCGTATACATCATTTTGCTTACCCAGCCAGTGGAAAACTGCATGTGCTGTCACTGTAACTCATGCATTGCACTGTAGAGAGACAAAGTTGTCCAATTTATAGTGAGATACTGTCTAGAAAGACTTATAAATTAGATTTTGCAGGTCCAAAGGTTTCTTCTGCATTTGATGTGCTGGTTCTGCCCTTCAGTGAAACCTCTTTGCTATTCTCTATTTCATCCTCACAAACCTTTTTTCCTGTTTATGTGATGGCTATATAACAATGGGAATTTGACATGTCATCCTCAAAAAACCATTTTTCCTTTCTATGTTCTGCACTTATAAATAGTTTTTAGCAAGTGTTGTCAAACGAAGCTTTGTCATTTGAATTGTCTCATTGTAGGTAGTGCTGGCGATGTATTAGAAGACGATCCGGTTGGGAGGTTGAAGGTTTTTGTCTATGAACTTCCAAGCAAATACAACAAAAAGATCCTTCAAAAAGACTCCAGATGTCTCACCCACATGTTTGCAGCTGAGATTTTCATGCATCGATTCCTCTTATCCAGTCCTGTCCGTACCCTCAACCCCGAGGAGGCTGATTGGTTCTACACGCCCGTGTATTCGACTTGTGATTTAACACCAAACGGTTTACCATTGCCCTTTAAATCACCACGGATGATGAGAAGTGCAATACAACTCGTTGCTTCAAACTGGCCTTATTGGAATCGTTCGGAGGGGGCTGACCATTTTTTTGTGGTTCCACACGACTTCGGGGCTTGCTTCCACTATCTGGTAACTTAATTTTTCTTTCTTTTCTCTATGTCTTGTTTAAGCATTCCACGCTGTTGTCACTGTTGTTTCAGGAAGAGAAAGCCATAGAAAGGGGAATCCTTTCATTGCTCCGACGTGCCACCTTGGTCCAAACCTTTGGACAGAGGAATCATGTCTGCTTGAAAGAAGGCTCGATCACCATACCTCCTTATGCGCCCCCACAGAAAATGGAAGCCCACCTGATTCCCCCTAGCACTCCTCGTTCCATCTTCGTTTACTTCCGAGGCCTGTTTTATGATGTAGGGAATGACCCAGAAGGCGGTTATTATGCAAGGTGTGTATACAGAATCCCTTATTATAAGTGATTCACTGCAATCAGGCTCCATTTGTTTGCACTTATTGAAAACTGCTTATGGCATTGATCACTTATGATAAGCAGTTAAAATCTGTTTGACAAAGCTTATTGAAAACTTATCATAGCACTTATCACTTATGATTAGCAGTTTGAAAATACAAGTGGTGTTTGTTCTATTTCTGAAAACATCTGCGCTTAAAACCATAAACCCACTCATGTAAGTGGTAGAAAAACACTTTTTCAATATTTTGTAAGTGATAAGTGCTATAATCATTTTTCAATAAGTGATGTCAAACAATAAGTGACGTTTGTTCTGTTTCCAACACTTGCACTTGAATTCTAGAAGAGTACCACTTAAATAAATGTTGGAAAATCACTTTTTCAATAAATAATTTGGATGTGCTTATACAGAATCACTTCTCATCATTAAACCAAACAAGGAGAAGAAATTGGTACATCCCAATTTCTTTCCATTTTTTCTGAAATCAACTCTACCAAATACATAAGAATGATACCAGATGCATCATATATGATGTGGGATGAGAGAGAAATAAATGATGCCAAAATGCAAAGCGCATGGTCATATTCTGGATGCTTTGGTATCATGATCATATCAGTGGTCCAAGCAGATATTAACTAAAACTTGATCACACAATCTGCAGAGGTGCGCGAGCTGCCGTGTGGGAGAACTTCAAGGACAATCCGTTGTTTGACATTTCCACAGAGCACCCTACGACTTACTACGAGGACATGCAGCGAGCTGTCTTCTGTCTGTGCCCGCTGGGTTGGGCCCCGTGGAGTCCGAGATTGGTGGAAGGGGTGATCTTCGGTTGCATCCCCGTGATCATCGCGGATGACATCGTTCTGCCCTTTGCCGATGCGATCCCATGGGAGGACATTGGGGTGTTCGTGGCGGAGGAGGACGTGCCGCGCCTGGACACGATCCTCACCTCAATCCCGCCGGAAGTTGTACTGAGGAAGCAGAGACTGCTCGCCAACCCTTCAATGAAGCAGGCGATGCTGTTCCCCCAGCCCGCCCAGCCGGGCGATGCCTTCCATCAGATCTTGAATGGGCTCGCGCGGAAGCTGCCGCACCCGAGCGGTGCGTACTTGAAGCCGGGTGAGAAGTTGTTGAATTGGACGGCGGGTCCGGTGGCTGACCTGAAACCTTGGTAGCAAGGCTGCCTGCGCTGTGGGGTTTTGAGCAGGCGCCCGAGCCCAATTTTGTGTCTTGTTATGGTTAAAAACCTGTATTAAATGTTTGATTTGGGATGGAAAAAAAAAAAAAATCAATCAGATTAATGAAAATGAAGATGTTACAATAAAAAAATAACTATAATTAATAAATATGGTGTAACGCTTTATTATAAAAAATTACCGATAAATTAATATTTTTATACTTATTTATCATTTTTTTTCATTTTTTTTGAATTGTTTCTTGAATCTAAATAATTAAAAAATGAATTTATTAATAGTTATTTCAATATTATAACAAATAATATGATCTTAAAAATGTTTACTGGTAACGTAATTACTGTTCTGTTATATTGATTAGGACTGAAATGATATTATTATAATAAAATATTTTTAATTAATAAAAACCCTACAATATTTTAATAAACAGAAATCTACGGAAATCTAAAATCGTTAACATATTTGCCGTTAAGTTAAAAATTTTGAATTTGAAATAAAATATGTTATTTGGATTAAACACAAAAACATATGTTCCGTTGATCGAGCTATTTTTATATGTTCATTATTTAATATTATTTGTTTTTCGTTTGGTTTATATATGTTATTTACAACCGTGCAGGGAGGGGGGAAAATACAAAAAAAATCCTTTATTTAAGAGCATAAATACAAGAAAATCCTTTATTTAAGAGCACAATTTAACATATGATTAGTTTATAGTGTGGAAGAATAATTTGCATTTATTTAATCCACAAATATATGTCGTGTAACCCCATAGGGCGCAGTTCTATGGTTCCGTCCCGGTTGATCTTGATGCCGCCCACAAAACCCCTCAAAAACGTAAAACAAATAAGAAAAAAGTCATGTAATATTAAATAATGATAATACAAACAAAACATGGTTTTGTGTTTATTTCACAAAACATATTATATTACAAATTCAAAATTTAAATAACCTATCTTTGTTGTAAAATAAAATTAAAAATTAAAAACTAGCTAAAAAGGATTACTAAAAACTACCAAAATTATAAAAATATAATTTTAACTTATAATTTGTTTTTTTTATGTGAAGTAAGTTTATTTAATCCAAAAACATATGTTATGTGGGTTTTTTTTATTATTTTAAGAGTTGAGTTTATAGAGAGAAATGCCTTTTCTATGGAAGCTCCCTCCCGATTGCGGTTCTCCCTCTCATGCCTTCACTTCTCAAAATCTATGTGTTGCTTTAGCCAATCCTAGAATATTTCGTTTTCAAAGGGAGAAGTTAGAATCCTTTTTGAAATATTTTGACTCTCTTGTTGGCTCTTTCCAGGGTCCAAACCCAGTATTGTGATGATTCATAATGTGAGGGTCTCTCCCAATTAAGGAGTTGATTGAGGAGGAAACTTATGTCAATGGACTAGTTATTCTTTGTCGTCAAGAACGAGGTGCATCTTCTTTCTTGGTAGGCAGCCAACACAATGGACACCACCTGGCAGCGAAGAAGTTTTTCCAGGTTTGATGAACCAACCCAAACCAACCCTTAACAACCTCGAATTTTTTCTCTATAAAACGGGATCAAATCCCATGAATTGTAATTAGAAAAAAAAACCCCTCTGTAACCCTCTGTGTGATCCTCCGAACCTTCATCCGAAGAGGAATAATAGATTTGGCCCCCTTCTCCTATGAACGTAGTCAATCTTGCCGAACCACGTAAATTTGCGTGTTCCTCCGTTTTTTCGCTTCGTTTTGTTCGTTTTTGTCACCAAGGAGTTCCGCTGCCCCAACAAAGTGGTATTAGAGGACCGGAGTCGAAACGACGATGGTGCAAATGACTAGAAAATTGAAGGTGGTCGATTTTTTTAGGCCAGATTCGTGAAGAGTTCGATGAGACGATTCCAACGGCGCAAGCGGCGTAAAAAACGGAGCTAAAACAAAGTCAGTAGAGAAGGTCAAAATTTCGGTCAAACCCCGAGTGCTACAGTACTCCTTGCCGAAGAAGATGATGTTGTTCATGCTGGAAGATTTTCCGGCCACTGTTCCGAAAGCCATGTCATCCTCACGTCATCGGTCGATCACGATTATTGAAAATGTTTTGGCTATTTATTGGCCAATTAGAGTCTGTTTTCAGCGATTCATGAGTCGTTTCTAGCTATTTCAACCGTTCCAGACGCATCCATATAGTTATATTTTCAAAATTCTCACTACATCAATGGAAGAAAATATCAGTAACATGATTAAGCTTACTGCTTTTAATTATGCCATCTAGAAACCCAAAATGGAGGACCTTTTGCATATTAAAGATATGTGTAAACTAATAGTGGAGACCACTAAGTCTATTGCAGTGCAAACAGGGGAATCTTCAGCAAGCAGTCAATCCGATGACAAGACGTTAACTAGTACCTCGCTTGTTGATGCGGAGTGGGTCGTGCTTATCAGGAAATACGTTGCCCAAATCAGACAGTGGATTGACAAGAGTATCATCCATAATTTTGCCAATGAATACAATGCTTCTGTTCTATGGTGAAAATTGGAAAAGATGCATGCAAGGACAACCACACAGAATAAAGTAAACCTAATACGCCTACATGTCAACTTGAAGTACAAAGATGAGAGAGCGAGTTCCAAGGTACCATTGATTAGTTGAATTCCATGAAAATGATGATTGATGATGAGTTGCAGACACTATCGATGTTATGTTCTTTATCGAAGATGTGAGACACACTAGTTGTGTTGGTTAACAGTTCAACTCCAAATGGAACACTCACCGTGGAGATGGTGAAAGACATAATACTGAATGAAGAATCTAGAAGAAAAGAGGAGTGATATACACCTGAATCTGAGGCTCTTGTCACTAAAAGACAAGAGAAGCAGAAATGATAGGGAATAAGCAGAGGAAGAGAACATTGTGACCAAAGTCTACAAAGAAGGAAGCAATCAAAATCCTGATTGAGATATGACATGAAGTGCCACCACTATGGCAAGCCCGAACACTTCATCTGGGAGTGTAGGTGGTTGAAGGTAGAGTAGAGGAATTAGGATGGTAAGCCCCAAAATAATGATGCTGCAGTTGTCAATGAAGAGATCGTTATTGTCCAGGAAGATAATTAGGTTAGTCTTGAAAGCCAAGACTCAACATGGGTGATCGATTTAGGTGCCTTATACCATGTCATTGCCAAAAGAGATTTCTTCTCATCTTAAACTTCATGGAGTTTCAGACATGTGAAGATGTGAGATGATGGTTCATCCAAAATCATTGGTATTGGTAATATTTTCCTAGAAACTAATATCGAGTGCATGTTACTATTGAAGGATGTGAGGTATATTCCTGATATTCAGCTCAACCTGATATCTACTGGAATGCTTGATGATAATGGATATGTTAGCTCCTTCGGTGATAGAAAATGAAAGCTTACCAAAGGTAACATGGTAATTGCAAAAGGAAAAAAAGAGACTTGTCTTTATCTCATAGATGCCAGATTGTGTGGAGGAGAAGTCATTGCAGCCAAAAAAGATGTTCCTGTAGAAGTTTGGCATAGATGGATTGGTCACATGAGCGAGAGAGGAATCAGAATGCTCTCTAATAAGGATCTTATACTAGGAATAAAAGGTACACATTTGGATACTTGTGTTGATTGTATCATGGGAAAACAACACAGAGTATCATTTCGTGGTTATTTACCATCTAGAAAAGTGAATGTTTTAGATTTGATTAACATTGATGTTTGCATGATGAGAACTAAGTTGATGGGTGGTGCTATTTATTTTGTTACCTTTATAGACGATCATTCTAAAAAATTCTGGGCCTTTGCTTTGAAAACTAAAGATCAAGTGCATGACGCTTTCAAACAGTTTCATGTGAAGGTGGAAAGAGAAATAGGAATATGGTTAAAGTGTGTGCAAGCAAACAATGGAGGAGAGTACCATGGTCCATTTGAAGAGTACTGCAGGAATATCAGCATCATGCTTAAAAAATCAGTATCGAAGACGCCTCAATATAACAGTGTTGCTGAGAGGATGAACATGGAAATTTGAAAGAGAGTCAGATGCATGCTCTCAAATGTAAATATGCCAAACACCTTTTGGGGGGAGGCAATGAGGATCGCAGTTGATCTTATGAACCTTTATCCATTATTTCCAATGAAATATGACGTTCTAGAAAGGGTTTGGACAGGTAAAGATGTTTCATACAAACACTTAAGATTATTTGGCTATAGGGAATTTGTTCACATCGCAAAAGATGAGCGGGTGAAGTTGGATGGAAAAGGAAAGAAAATTATCTTTTTGGGATACACTCATGAGGATAATCATCACCACCATAACATAATCATAGGATCATCATCATAATCATGGGAGGAAGCATAAGACACAGACATGGAATGTGGTAATGTATAAAAACGAAACATCATGTATTAGTTGTCAAATACCATGTGAACAAAGTTAGCATTATGTTCACACATAACATATGTGCATAATCATAACATCATAATTGTAAAAAAAATCTAGCATCATGTTCACACATAAGATACATCGTCTCATGAGATACATCACATTACCCAATGCATTGGAGCACTATATAATTTCAGGTGCACTCGCCACATCATAACATTTACATAATTATGCATGTCATATATCAATCAAAGTCATGAAGTAACACATGTAAAGGAATGATTTTCATAAGGATTTCATCAATCATGAATAAACTTGGGGTTACCAATGAAAAGGGAAGACATATTTGGTATAAGATTCATCATTCTTGAGTGAATAAGAAACAACTCAAGAGGAGTCAAAATGTGTTTTGGAAAGAAGAGTTCTTTTGGAAATTTTTTGTATTTATCATAAAATCAGATTGGAAACATGTATATCTAAGAAAAGAAAATGGAATAACAATGAAATTATTTTTAAGGAATATTAAAAGAATATTCACACTGAAATCTGGCATGAAAGATGAATAACCCAAATAAAAGGAGTTGGGTTCGAGAGTCCCCTTACCTTGTTTGAATGTTTCCTTCACTTTAATATTCCAGATAATCAAATTAGATTTATTAATTAATAAATACAAAACCACTCATATATGTATTTGGTTTATTACAATTTTATTATGTTTATTCATGTACATTTTGATGAGTTATAATGTTCAATTTCATTGTTCTGGAAGTGTTAGTTTTCTTGGTTTTCATGATCAGTTCACTTGTATACATGTATGGAAGTTCGTGTAAAATGAGAAAAATTATCTAGAATTGAAATTATATGTTATTAATGAACTTACATAAGTTTAAATGGTCTTACATATTGACACACACCTGTTGTAGGGCAGGGCAAATGAATTTTTTTAAATTCCCTAAGTGTAGTCTAGTGATTAACCCTAGGAAGTCTCTCAAAGATGAGTGCACACAAAATGGTTTGTCACTTTTAAACAAGGGAAAAAATGGTTTGTTTTTAGAATAAATCAATAATAAAATGATTGAAATAAAATTTGAAATTCAAAGGATTAAAAAATATGATATTAAAAGGGTGATTAGGTCAGGTTCAGTTTCCCAATTGTAATGTTATCCTTGTTCAATTTAATTTAAACCTCTTCTTCTGAGTTGATTAAAGTGAGTTTCCACAATCATTTCCTCTCACTTACTTTGTGAAATTATGATGGTGAGAGAAAACCTTACCAAGATCTTAGTTTGATCAACTCTCCTTCCATGTGCAAAAGAGTTGTATTGAATATCCTCAATTGATTTGAGCAATACACGATCGGGTCTTGTTTATCCCAAACAATAAAAAACATCCACTACCCCTTTTACACATACTGATGATCGTCAAGTACTTCACCACTAATACATAGTCTATTCCATTGTATATAAACCAGAAATAAGTGGAGGGAGATAATGATTATTTACCAAGGAAAAAATCAATAATGGAATTAAAATTCAAGAATGATCACACTTGATAATAAAATCTTCTATATGAAATTGAAAACAACTTTGAAGAATAAATAAATTTCATTTAGTTATTTCCAAGAACTCAAGCATTACAAAATAGAAAACCAACCCTTCCCGAATCACTCAAAATGTTTACCCCACCATGGTAGGGGTAATAGATATGAATGAGGAAGAATAAGGCATTAAAAATTTATGGAAAAGAAATGAAAAAAAATAGAAATCTGAAAATGTTCTCCTTCCTGGTGTCCTGGAAGGAATGAGATGGAATGGGATGCTTTGAGAGGGAGGAGATCCCCTCCTTTTATAGGAAGAATTTGTCCCCCAAAAGTTGATGAATTTTATCCCCATTAAATGACCTATTCACATGGTTAAACCTTCTTGAATGTTGTTCATAATTATCTTGGCCATATCTCCTCAAAATTTCAGCATATTTGGAAAATTATTCCGAGAGTTATTCCCATTTTACTCTAAAAATTTATTCTGTATAGTCAGACTCTCCAAATCGAAAACCTCTAGATTAGAATAATTTAATGACCATTAAAAAGGCCAATTACCACATCCTGACACTCATGAAAGATGTTTCAAAACATCATATGCATCCACCCACCATATTTCACAGCAATTAGGCCCACCATGAATGAGTTATGAACCCCACACAAAAAATCGACAGATCTATAAACAATTTTCATGGTCCAACTTGTGAGCTTCTTTTGAGCTTCCATATGGTCGATTCAACTTTTGGTCAAGAAGTATGAAATGAATCCCTGGATGTGCATAATCTTTAAAAGAAATAATTTTTCAATTTGGATTAATTTATAAAATGTTACGGCCAAAATACATAAATAATTTAAAACAATTAAAAATCTAAAATGGGCCATTTTTACTATTAAGCTCAAAATATCACCAATATCATAAAATGCGTCAATTTATCTTAAAATAACACTTTGGTGGGATTTAAAAAAATGAAATTAAATGTAATTTTTTTGAAAATATTTTCTCTATAACATATCATTTTTTATATGTTATTAGGATGATTCATTAGATAAAATGTTAATGAAAATGATTTAATTTATTTTGGCGGCTTTTACAACCATCACAAACTTATATCATTTTATTAAATATCATGTTTATATACCCGGTTTAGAACATTATATAAATTATAATATTTATTATAAAATATTATTTAACCATAATAGTTTTATGACCATCCTTGAAGGTGGTAACGAAAAATGAAAACTCATTGTCCATGAAGGCAGTGAATCAGCACGCCACAAATGATGTTTTCATTTTTAGAATAAAAGGAGAATAAAAGAGATTTGATGATGGATATTCCATTAAAACATTAAAATTATTGTATATATTTGAGACTATAGTTATCATTCCACTTTGGATAAGAGGTGGTGAGGAGAGGATAAGAAAAGAAAAGAAAAGAAATTAAAAGAGAATGAAAGAGAATTTTACCTCTTGAAATTTTTCTCCCTGAGAACCTCCTTAAGACACTTGGGTTTGGTATTTTGTTGAGACCAGAAGATATTGGACACGGGGAAGAGGATTGGTTATGAAATTGGGAAAAATATATACAATATTCAAGGTTTAAAAAGTGCAAGGAGAAGAGGTGGTGAGGGGTGGTATTTATAGGTGAGGAGAGAGATGTTTTTTAATTATTTTATTCATTAGTTTATTATTTTGGATCAAGATTATAAATAGTGTTGATTCATGATATTACATATTCATTCATTATTTTAAATTATTCCCATAATATAATTTTTACTTAAAAAATGATTAATTTCCAATCAATGTTCATGTTTTCATAATAAACACATAAGAAGAGCATTGTTCGAGTTCATTTAATTAAATTTTAGTTTAATATTTTGATTATATATTTTAAAATATTAATATAAATTATGTTATTATTATTTTTTAGTGTTTATTATGAAAATTAAAACATATCATTAGAAGGTATCTTTGGAAAATTCATCCATTTTAAGGGCCATATGGGCCACACAAGAAGGCCCGACAAATTCATTGAGAAAACCGGACCATCCATGATGACACAATTTTTTGGGATCAATACAGAATCCCAAATTTTATGAAACTCAATAATATGTTCTTTATTATACAAGGGAATTATGGATAAAATTTTCAAGTCCCAAATCAACCAATAAGGGTCCCAATTGATCCATGAAAGTCCAGACCACCATTCTGTCTGAGATTTAAAATCATCACACAATACTTGAATTTTCTCCTGATATAGACAAAAAATTGAGATGATATTTTGCATTATAAAAGAAAAGATATTGGAATAATACTTTTTATAATAAATGGTTCTGATTTTAGGGAATCTTCCTATTCAAAAGCCCATTCACATTATGGAATTTGAAAAAGTATGGATTAAAATGGACAATAGAAAATTGTTTATTAAAATAGTCATAACTTTGGCTCCAAAAGTCCAATGTCTGCCAAATTTTGAGGTTAGAATGTAAAAATTAATATATAAAAATTTTAAGAAAGTTTTTTCTCCATATTTAGCTATATAAATTATCAAATTTTCGAGCCAAGTGGAGGATAATATTTTGAATGAAAAAAGTACACCACCTTGGGCTATAAATGCACCCCCTCTTCTCCTTGCAAGGGGTTGGAATTTCAGAATGGAGGAGGATACATTGGAATTTCCAAATACATTAAAAAGGACTAGGAGGAAATATTAAACTCAAGTTTTTTCACTTTATATACCCTTCCTCCTCTCTTTATTTTCATGTTATTTTGCGCTCTTTTCAATTGTAATCACATAAGTTGTTTTCAATTTTGTTTGAATTTTAATGCATGTTTCCTATTCATATTATCTTTTAATCATACACCCTCTATTGTTAAATATTAATGGTATTAAAAATAGTTTAAATCAAGTTGAAACCCCTTTCCTCTTTTTCTTTCTCTTTCAATCAAAAGTGCATTTTTAATTCTCTTCACGTTTCGTGTGTGTGCTCGATGCGCCACTCTTTTCCTTTCCTATAATTTTATTTTATTTTAATCCATCACCATAAAAATTACAACCAAATTATTAACCACCCAAATTACTGAGTAATTCTACCATTAGGGTGAGTCACAATTTAGGGGTATTAAGTGATTGATAGCTTTTCCTTGTTGAATATTCTCTAGGTTGACATTGTGTATGTTAAACTTAAAATGTCATGGATTAACGACATGTTTTGTTTAATGTGTGGATTACATAGATTATTGGAACCATAAGTACACTATAATAAACAAGTTTTTATTGATATTAGAACCCTATTTAAGTTAAGGCTTGGATTAAAGCCTTAACACTTGGGAATTCCGATCAAAATCATCTTGTGAAGTGGGTGCTAATTTAATATAATATAAAGAAAATTTCAAGGATATCATAAGCTTAAATCCCTAATAATGAAATCATCACAATATTTATAAAATTTTAAAATAAAACATCATCCAACAATAAATTTAATCAAGCTCTGTAAACAAACCCCCCTTTTCAAAATTTAAAACAAAAGCAATCGACTATTAAAAAAATTACTATCGCTGAGAATTCGACCTGAGTACCGCTATACACATTAGTAGAGAACTATACCTTCGAATGGTTGATAGAAAACAATCATCCACACTTAAAATGGTGTTTTTTCTGAGTATGGTGAAACTTATAGTTGGTAGTTTATTATTTTTTTTAAAAAATATTTGAAAAAAAACATAAAGGAAAACCCACCTTCTCATAAAAATCATAAAATGAAAAAACCACAAAGAAAAAAACTATCCTCCACATCCTTTCAAATTTTATCTAAATTCCCCATAGCCTCCCAAACAATCCATCATATTTTTTTGACCCAGAAATTGAGTGAACACTTCACCAACTTAGGAGGAGCATTATAGATAATCAAATCACTCCAAAAATATTCATTACCCATCCAATTGTTCTAGATATGGCCAATCCTAGGGAATGAACCCTTAAAGAACTCAATGCCCCTAATATGAATTTCCAACCACAAGGTATTCAATATCCAAATATCAAGGATGATTTTGAACTCAAATCAGTTTTGATTCATCTTCTACCTCATTTCCATGGGCTTGCCGGCGATGATCCTCATCTTCACCTCAAAGAGTTCCAAGTGGTGTGCTCTACCATGAAGCCTCAAGAGGTTTCTAAAGAAAAAAATCAAACTTTGAGAATTCCCTTTCACCCTAGCTAACTCTATCAAGTCATGTCTCTAATACCTCTTGGGTCCATAACCACATGGAATGACATGAAGTGACTCTTCATAGAGAAATTCTTTCTTGCTTCTCGTACTGCTACTATCTGAAAGTAAATAAGTGGTATCTATCAATTACCTAATGAATCACTCCATAAATACTAGGAGAGGTTCACAAAGATTATGGAAAACTACCCACACCACCAAATCCATGACCAAATCTTGATCCAATATTTCTATGAGGGGTTATTGGATATGGAGAGAAATCTCATTGATGCTGCAAGTGGCGGTTCTCTTGTTGAAAAAAAATCATGTAGTTACATGAGATCTCATAAGCAACATGGTTGAAAACTTATAGAAATTACATAATCAAGAACATGGTCATGTCTAACAAGTCTAAGAGAGTCAATCCATAAATCCCAACAAGATGAATGAGTGGATGAGTGAACTTACAGGTCTTGTACATCAACTAGCGGTGGATGCCAAAGCCACAACCTCATCTTCTCTATAATCTATGTTCCCTGGACCTATCAAAAACTATGGAATCTATAGATCACTAGCTAATCCAACCAATACATGTCCACAAGTTCAAGAGGATACATCTGATTCATCTAGACTAATCGAGCTCAGTGCATCATATGCTCAGAGGAGCACAAACCCTCAATAATCAGGTTAGTTCATTATAAATTTCAACCAACCCCACTATGAGCCCTTATCTTATAACTTTAACCCATGATTGAGGTATGATAATCCCATTTCTCATACCCCTCAGTTCCCTCCTCAAAATCAAAACCAATTCCAATATGGTCAAGGTGGTGGTAACTTCCAAAAACCTTATCCTTTTGTTCCTAAACCTCAACAGATCAATCCTACTCTTGATCCTCTTAGATTCCACTATAATAATAAGCCTTCCCAATTCCAAACCCAATACAAGCACTTTCACAAGAACCAAAATCAAGGAAATATCAATGCAGGACAAGCCTCTTCTTCTAAGAATCCATGGGAAAGTGTTGTGGAAGATCTTTCCTCCTTCACCCATTCTAGACAAAAAAACATTGAAACCCAAATTGGTCAACTTGCATCCAAACTTAGCCAGCAGCAATAATCCAATTCTTCCCAACTCCTAGCTCAACCATTACCCAACCCCAAGGGTAATGTAAGTGAAATTTCATTTAGATCGGGAAAGAAAATTTCCAAGACTCATGATGGATCCTCAAATGAACCTTTAGATTTTGATCTTGAAAATAAAAAGAAAAAAAAATCTAGAAAAAGAACATGAAACAACTACCTCACTTACTTCCATTCCTATAAGGAACCCAATTACTTTTCCTCAGGCTGTCTCTAAGCCAAGGAATCCCTTTGAACCTGATTCTAAAATGCTCAACATGTTTAGATGTGTTGAATTCAATATGACCATCTTGGATGCCATAAAACAAATCCTTAAGTATGTAAATTTTCTTAAGAAATTATCCACACATAAGAGACAACTTAGGACTATTGAGAATGTTTCAACCAAACAATCCATTCCCATGAAGTTCAAAGATCCAGGGACCTTTATGGTTCCATGCCAAATAGGGAGTTCCAACTTTGATGATGTAATAATTGACCTAGAATCCCCAATAAATTTAATTCCCAAATCCATATTCTCTAACCTTGGTCTAGGTCCCTTCCACCCAATGAGTGTTTTCATCTAGTTAGATAATCAAAGCACTAATAGTCTTGAGGGAATAATTAAGGATATCCTTGTCTGGGTCAATGATCTTATCTTCCCTACTGACTTCTATGTCCTTGACATGGAAGGTGAGACAACTTCTTTCCAATCTCCTATTATTCTTGGAAGAAATTTCCTCATGACATATAAAACCAAAATTAATGTCCATGTTGGCATCTTATCCATGGGATTTGGTGACCAAATAGTCAAGTTAAATATTTCTCAATCCATGTGATACCCATCATAGAATCAATCAATATTCTCTATCTATGCATATGAAAGTCTCTCTGAGAGTATTTTGAACCCAGATCCATCATGTTCTTCATGTTCTAATGATAAAGAAGTTTTTGAATTATACATCCTTATTAACCAAGTCATAAATGAATAAGTTGATGTTTATATTTCACATGTAAACTCCATCAATCTAAAGGATATTGAAAACTCTTTAGAATCCCATCCTTCCTCTGACCTCCATTGCTCCAACTTAAATGGTAATGAGGAAAATGAACCAGCATTCTCATTTGTTGAATCAAATCATATTATCCAACATTAATTATTTCCCATCCATGATTCTGAAAATTTTGTTATATATGAGGTGAACCCTGAACCAATGTATTTATCTTGTCCTGATGGTAGTGATGTTTGTGATATTTGTTCCCTAATTAATAAAGTGATCAACAATGAGGTTGAAATTGAACTTTATTTGGAAAAAAACATTGATATTAATGATCTGGAAAAATATATTCAATCTCATGTCCCATTTGATCCCCTCCACATTGGAAAGTGATGAAATAAATAAGTTAAAAACAATTGAGATCTCATACTCTAATTTCATATTGTTTTAAATACACATAAATGCACCATCAGAATTGAAACATCTTCCTAAATTTATAAGCATATAAAACCATCACTTTGTGGATAACATCATTCCTCAAGTTGAAGACCAAAGGGAGGATCCCCACATTCCATTTCCACCCCATTGAATTACAAGAACATCAAAAAGGATGGGAAGAAACTATCCAATGAACAACTGAGCCACCCAAAGGAGAAGTTTTTTATAAGCACAATGGAGTTGAGAAAATATGGTGGCAACCATGAGATTATGGGTAGTCCAATATCACTGTCCATCTATTGACAAAATAAATGACGTGCTTCTTGGGAGGCAACCCGAGTTTTCTTTTAATTTTATGAAATTTTAATTTCTTTTTATTTTTTAATTAAATAAATAATGATTTTTTGACTCTCTTTTAGGTAATGTAAAATTTCCAAAAGCATCACTAAAGAGGAAACATACCCCAGGAACCACATTTAATTCCCCAACCATGAGGAATAACATCAACTTTCATGCCAAGGTTATCTATGACCATATTTTCATATTGTGTGTTTTCACCACTGATTGAGAGTCTTGAGTTTGTGGAACTTCGAGCTGAATTTCTAATTTTGGTGGAAATTAATATGATAGAGGAATTTTCTGAGCCACATGAGAATCATAATATCCAAATAGCCTCCCATTACACTTACATTGATCCTCCTTTTGAAATCCTCTTCAAGACAATGAATCTTTTTTGGTAACCAAATTAAAATCCCAATACCTTAGCCCACCCAACATCTACATGGATTTTCATTGCATGATTTATTGTAATTTAAGTGTGGGGGGAATGGATTTCATTTTGGGTATTATTTCCTTGATTTTCAATGTGTTGTCATATGCTTGAGGGAAAGAATCCATTTAAGCATGGGGGAGAGTTTTTCATTTATTGAGTTTCATTCAGTGAGTTTTAGGAATGTATATAAGTTTATGAAATCTTTAACAAATTTTATTGAAAAGTGTTAAAAAAGATGAAAAAAATTCAAAAAAAAAAACAAAAAAAGAGAAAGAAAAAAAAGAATGGGTTGTGTCTTGGGCAGGTCAAAAATCAATCTTCCTCAACCTTTGATCTTATTATAAATATTAAAATTAGTTTTGTGAGGAGATCAAACACAAGTTTTTATATTAGTGTGAGATCTGTTTCAAGTTTAACTTTCAAAAAAATGAAAAAAAGAGAAAAAAAGAAAAAAAAAGAAAAAAAAAAGAATACCTGCATCATCTTTTCTTGTGTCATTGAGAAAAGTTTTGTGTTTTGTAAAAATTTAATCTATTAATTTCTCTCTATTTCCTTTCTTGAAACATTTTACCCTTGTAAATATGTGTTTCCATTTCCTTCTATATTTTATTTTAAAAAAATTGTGCATTTTCCCCCATGTTGGGGTTTTATCCCCTCTTTTTCAATCTTTTGGCCACTATATTTCTACCATTCCTTAGACATTGAAAACCCCCTAAAATTTTTTTGATTCTTTTTCACATGAGTATAGGTAATGGAAGATTATATATCTTAAAAACTCTAATATTTTCACCTTTTGTTGGTGAATGAGTGAACCTCCACAAATAATTTTTTTTATCATCTTGAGAGGAGTGAGTTATGAGTGCCCACATTTTCCATTTATAAATTTGAGAATGAAAAATGAATTCTTTTTTGGAATATTATTTCTATAACAATTTGTGGTGGAATTCATTATAGATGAGTGAACTAGTCTAGACCCCCCTGATTGGGGAAAACAAAATTTTAATATTTGTTGGCGAGTGAAAATGATTTTGTTATATTTTTATTATTATTTGTTATACATGAGGTCATACACAAGAACACATGTGGGTTAGTTGATATTACATATTCATTTGTGATTTTAAATTACCCCCATCATATAATTTTCTCTTAAAAATTATTAATTTCCAATCAATGTTCATGTTTTGATCATAAACACATAAGAAGAGCATTGTTTGAGTTCATTTAATTAGAATTCAGTTTAATGTTTTGATAATATATTTCAAAATATTAATAAAAATTATGTGATTATTATTTTTTCGTGTTTCTAATGAATGTTAAAACATATCATTAGAATTAAGATTTGGAAAATTCGGCCATTTGAAGGGTCATATGTACCACATAAGAGACTCAAAAAATATATTGAAAAAAATGTACCAACCATGATGATACAATTTATGGGCTCAATACAAAAGAAAAAATTTGATAAAACTCCATAATATTTTATTTATTATCCAAAGGAATCATGGATAAAATTTTCGAGTCCCAAATCAACCAATAAGGGTCCCAATCGATTCATGAAAGTCCATCCCACCAATCTATCTGAGATTTAAAAGAATCATACAATCATTGACTTTTCTTCTGATATAGACATAAAATTGAAATTATATTTTACAGTGTGAAATAAAAGATATATATGGATGAATTTGTATAAGGAATGGTTCAGATTTGAGGGCATCTTCCTATTCAAAAACCCATACACATTATGGGCTTCAAAAAAGTATGGATTAAAATGGACATCAAAAAATTGTTTATTCAAATAACCATAACTTCGGACCCAATAGTCCAATGCCTATAAAATTTTGAGGGTATAATTTAAAAATTAATATATAAAAATTTTAAGAATAATATTTCTCCATATTCAGCTATCTAAATTATAAAATTGGTGAGCTAAGTGGAGTGATATATTTGGAATGAAAATAGTCCACCACCTTGGGATATAAATGCATCCCCCTCTTCTTCTTGAAAGGGGTTGGAATTTCAGAATAGAGGCGGATACATTAGAAAGACCAAATACTTTCTAAAGGCATTGAAGGACCTTCCAAACTCAAGTTTTTACTTGATGTACCCTTCCTCCTATATTTGTTTTCATGTTATTTTGCATTCTTTTCAATTGTAATCGTGTAAGTTGTTTTCAATTTCATTTGAATTTTAATGAATTTTTCCTCATCATATTATCTTCTAATCATCCACCCTTTGTTGTTAAATATTAATTGTCTTAAAAATAGTTTAAATCAAGTTGAAACCCTTGCCTCTTTTTCTTTATCATTCCATAAAAAGTTAATTTTTAAATCTCTTCATGTTTCATGTGTGTGTTTGGTGCACCGCTCTTTTCTTGTCCCGTTCTTTTTATTTTATTTTTAACCCATCACCATAAAAATTCCAACCAGATTATTAAACAACCAAATGTTTGAGTAAATCTCCCATTGGGATGAGTCATAATTTGGGGATATTAAGTGATTAATAGCTTTTTCTCATTTAATATTCTTTAGGTTGACATTGTGTATGTTAAACTTAAAATTACATGGATTAATGACATGTTTTGTTTAACGTGTGGATTCCATGGATTACTAGAACCATAAATACACTACCATAAATAAGTTTTTATTGAGATTAAAACCCTAGTTAAGTTAAGGATAGGATTAAATCCTTAACACTTGGGAATTTTGATCAAAATCATCTTGTGAAGTGGGTGTTAATTTAATGTAATATAAAGAAAAGTTCAAGGATATCATAAGCTTAAATCCCTAATAATTAACTCATCCTAGTATTTATAAAATTATAAAATCAAACATCATCCACCAATCAATTTAATTAAGCTCTGCAAACAAACCCCCCCATTTCAATTTTTTTAAAAAAAATCAACTATTAAAAAAATTACCGTCGTTGAGAATTTGACCTGAGTGCCATTATACACATTAGCAGAACACCAAAACTTTGAATGGTCAATAGGAAAAAATCAGTCGTGCTTCAATTCCCATGACTAAATATAGTAAAGAGATAAGGATAGTTCGATATAATGGTTCTTACATCATCCATACATCAAAAATGACTCAAAAATTCATGTATTTGACTTAAAATGTTAAATACCGTAAATTATCCTATTTCACTATTCACAAAAATTTATCTATTTTAAAAAAATCCAAAAAATTCACCCTAACCATTTTTTGATGTGTAGAATTCAAAAATGGACTCCATTTTATGAAAATAAATTTCTAAATATGATAAATTTCATTTTTAATTGAAATAATCATTTATTTGAAAAATAAATATTTTAATATTATAACCGATTTTATGTCATTTTGAAAAATTAATTAAGATATCATAAAATTATCTTATAATTATAATACAAAAAAATATTAATTTTTGAGTCTATTTTATGAAAATAAATTTTCTTTTAAATCATTATATTAATTATAAAATTATAAATAAACATTTACATTTCACAAAAACACCAATACTTAATTTATTATTTTTAAAACATTTATTTATTTATACCATGATATAAATATATCATATTTTAATTTATAAGATACATAAATTTTATTTATACTTTCATAGGTGAGGTTACTATTCTATTGACCAGATTACTATTCCTAATGGCATGTTACTATTCCAACGGTCAAGTTACCATTCCATCAGTGTAGGTTCCTTAATTTCTATAAATACCACTTATTTCATTCTTCATTTATGAGAATAATTTTTTTATTTGGTTATCTATGCCATGTATGTGTTTTATACCCTATAACATAATTATAAGAAGGTAAATTACATTGATAAAAGTTTGGGTCATTACATTCTTCCCCCTTTTGAAATTTCACCCATGATTTTTTCACATATTAAGGTGAAAACAGGTGAGGGTACTTATCCTTCATATCTTCCTCCAATTCCCATGTTGCCTCTTCATACTTATGATTCATCTAAAACACTTTGACAATGCGAGTTGTCTTGCTGTGTAAGACTTTATCTCTAAGATCCAAGATCTTCACTAGATGCTCTTCATACAAGAGTTAGTTCTCCATTTGTACCACCTCTAGATTTAGTACATGTGAGGGGTCAGGTATGTACTTCCTCAGGAGAGATACATGGAACATGTCATAAACTTGATCCATATTTAGTGGAAGTGAAAGCCGATAGGCCACTGCTCCTATGTGATAAAGGATCTCAAAGATCACAATCTCCCTTGGGATAATATTTACTTTATTTCCAAACCACATGAATCTCTTCCATGGTGATATTAGAAGGAAAAATTTATCTCAAAAATTTAACTCCAAGTCCCTTTGATGGTTTTCATCATAACTCTTTTTCTGAATCTGAGTAGCTTTGATATGTTGTTGGATGGATTGAAACTTTTCTGTCATTTCTTATATAAGATCAGGTCCAAGTATCATTAGTTCTCCAAATTCATCCCAATAGGTTGGAGTTCTACATCACTTCCCATATAGAGCTTCATATGAAGCCATCTGAATACTCGAGTGTAAGATATTGTTGTATGAGAACTCAACCAACGATAGATGTTGATCCCATACACCTTTGAATTCCATTGAGCAGGATCTTAGCATGTCCCTGAGAGTCATAATAGTTCTTTCAAATTCTCCATAAGTTTGGGGGTGATAGGCCATGATGAAATTTAATTTAGTACTCAAAGAATGTGGGAGAATTCTACAGAATTTAGATGAAAATCTTGGATCTTGATCAGAAATGATCAAAAGTGGAACCTCATGCAGCCTCAACACTTACTTCAGATATAACGTGGAAAGTTGTTCAAGAGATAAATTTTCCTGAATATCAATAAAGTGGTCAGTCTTGGTGAGTCGATCCACCACAACCCATATCACATTGTTTCCTTTGGAAGTCTTCAGGAGATTGGTGGAAAATTCCATAGTAACATTCTATCATTTATACATGGGTATATGCAATGGTTAAATAATCCCTTTATACTTTTATCAATCTACTTTAACTTGATAACATATCAAGCACCTTGAGATATACTCCTCAATCTCCTTCAACACATTATCCCACCAAAAGTATTCTCTAATATCATGATACATCTTAGTACTTCAAGGATGGATGGAGAAAGGGGAGCTATGTGCATTATCAAATAGCTCCTTCTTTATCTCTGGTGATGAAGGCACACAAAACCTAATTCCAAACCGAATCACACCATCATCATCAATTCGGAAATCATGTAGATTTCATTACTTTACCGCACTCACCTTCCTTTGTAATGAAATATCATCCCTTTGTGTGTCCTTAATCTTCTCTTGGATAGATGACTGGGAAATCATTTGGGAAAGGTATGATTTATTCCCCTCCATTATTATTTCAAAATCCATCGTTTTCATATCCATAAAGATAGGGCCTTTCTCAATCCGCATCATAGATAAAGTTTTAGGTTCTTTTCTTTTAAGAGCATAAACTACCTTATTCGCCTTTCTTGGATGGTAATGAATAGAGAAATCATAGTCCTTGATTAGCTCTAACCATCTTATTTGACACATGTTGAGTTCCATATGTGTGAATATATTCTTTAAATGATTTTGATCGGTATATATGTCACACTTCTCACCATAGAGGTAGTGTTGTCGTATTTTCATGAAAAAACCCCACATCTGCTAGCTTTAGATCATCAATCGGGTAGTTATGATCATGGATCTTCAACTGTCATGAGGCTTAGGCTATCACTTTATCATTCTACATGAGTAAACAACCAAATCCTTTCTTTTAAGTATAACTATATATTACAAAACTTTCTCCACTTATTGGTAGTGTGAGTACAGGTGTAGTGATTATCCTTTGCTTTAACTCCTTGAATCTTTCCTCATATTCTTCCACCTAGAAATACTTTACCTATTTCCTTTTTAAATTAGTTAAAGGGATAGAAAATAATAAGGAATTTATCAAAAAATATCAGCAGTAACCTAATAATATAAGAAAACTATGGATTTTCGTGATACTAGTGGGACTGGGCCATTCCTCAATTGCCTTTTTTGAAGGATCCACTAAAATTCACTCACTTTTGATCATGTGTCTCAATAATGTGACTTGCTACACCCAAAATCCACACTTATAGAACTTGGAATACAATTTCTCTTTCCTCGATGTCTCCAGCACAATCCTTAGATTTTTTTCATGTTCCTCCTTGCTCTTGGATTATATACGAATATCATCTATAAACACTACCAAAAATTTGTCAAGGTAGGGTATAAATACTCTATTCATCAAATCCATGAATATTTTAGGGACATTATCAAGTCCGAAGGGAATCAATAGAAACTCATAGTTCCCATACCTTGTTTGGAAATAAATTATTATGAATATCTTCCTTTTTCACATTCAGTTGATGATATCCAAAATGAAGATCCACCTTTGAGAAGTATTGAGATCCTCATAATTGATCAAATAAGTCATCAATCCTTGGAATAAGATACTTGTTATTTATGGTGATCTTATTGATCTCCTGGTAATTAACACACAGTCGTATTGATCCATACTTTTTCTTTAAAAAGATCACTGGTGCACCCCAAGGTGATGCACTAGGTTGTTTGAACCCTTTGTCCAAATGATCATGCAACTGCTTCTTTAACTCCTCCAGTTCAATAGAGGCCATACTATAGGGACATTTTGAGATATGAGTATCTCTGGGTATGAGTTATATTGAGAAATCAACCTTATGATCTGGGGGAATTCTAGGTAACTCTTTATGGAATATATCACTCTATTCCCTCATAATAGGCATTTCCTCTAGGTTGATACCATCCTTTGACTCAAACATTTGAGCAAGGTTTGCTTCTTCACAGGGCATCAACACCCACACTATTGAGGTATTTTACAAAGGAGATTCATTTTATTACTTTCATTTATATAGGATCATGGTATGGTTTATAATATGAAATGATATTTACTTTCCCCAAAAGTTGATGTGTTCTCTATATAATGAGAGCCAATCCATGCCCACTATAGTGTTGAATTCCACCAAGGGAAGTATCACAAGATTCATTGGAAGAATATTCCCACATATACCAACAAGATAAGAGTCCAACACTTGGGTTATAATGATCTCAAAACTAGGGGTTTTTATAGATATCTCTACTTCAAGTTTTTGTAGATTCAATTCAATAGTTTTATCAAACTTGAAAGTTACAAAGGAATGTGTAGAACTAGAATAAAATAATACTTTTTACATTCTCGAGTGAATAAGAAGTGTAACATTTATGAATTTTTTTTATTCTAAACATTAGTAATAGTGATGAAATAAGATTTCACTTTCTACTTTGGATTTAGTGCTTGTTGAAGCTGATTACCCTCGAGGAATTGAGGTTTAGTGCACTGGATTTCATAGTTCCCTTACTCTCTATAGTTGGAGCATTGAACCATGGGTGGTTCTCTCCTTTACTCCATCATATTGGCCGGATTATTCATGCATCTTCAATATTCATGAGCTTAGTTTCCTTATATCCCATAGTTGAATCATTTCCTTATCCCTTTGAGGCAATTACCATGATATTTCTTCCCACATTTTTGATATGTGAGTGGTTGAGATTTATTTACACCTTTGTCATTAGATCCCACTACTTGAAACTCCATTATTTGTTTCTTATCTCTATTTCCATGAGACCATTCTCCAAACTCCATCTCCAATTTGAGAGGACATAGAACCACTTCTTCATAACTCCCAAAGTCTTAAATAGATAGATAATCTCAAAGGTGTGGTTTTAAACCACTAAAGAATCTATCTATTTTTCTATCATTGTTGATGAAAAATCCAAAGTCGTACCATTAAATACTTGTGAAGTTTTCTTCATAAGCCATGACAGATTCACCTTACTTTTTATTCAGATCTATAAATTATATCTCTATATTTTTATGAATAGTTTGAGGGAAATACTTATTAATAAATATTTTCTTAAAGTCTTACCACTCCATCTCTTCAATTTCATCCATTGGCTTGGTGTTCTTAATAAATTCCCACCATTGATCAACCTCTCCATCTAAATGATAGATGACTAGAGTTACCTTCTCTTTCTCAGAATAGTGGACCACATAAAAGATCTTATCCATTGATTTAACCATCTATTCCACAACAAGTTGATCAGAAGATACACTAAATATTGGTGGTTTTTCTACGTAAAATATTTTATATCTAGTTTCTCCCTCTTAGGTGAATATGGACATTCCACATTATTCAGGTTATTATTCATAGTCTGAGATATCTGGGTAAGAATATCCATGAAATTTCTAACTCCACCTCCCAAGGAATTGGTGATTTCGTTCATGAAATTGCTGCATTTTCCCTCACATAAGTTGTTGGAATGGTTTCTCCTAGTTCCCATCATTTTCTAAAATAGAAGAGTTTTGAAAAAAAAACATAAGTCAACAAGTCATGAATAAATAATTTATTCCTTTGTGAAATTAACTCTAAATTCATATCTTATGGGATACCTATGTTTAGAATTTTTATAAAACATATCTTATTGGGTGATTACATACAATTAGTCTCATAATAAGGGTTTTCACTAATGTTCTCTAATCCTAATTCCCAAATTAACTAAACCATGCTCTGATACCAAATATAACGACCCTAATTTTTCTTACATGACTATAACATAATTTTAAAGATAAAAGACATAAAATCATTACAAAACATGGATCCAAAGGTTTAGTGTCTTTGGAAAATTAGTTTCATACATAAATTTTACATAATAAAACATAAAAATTTATTTAAATCCTTATTCTTTATCCTTCTAAGGCTTATGTTCTCCTTAGTACATGTAATCACATGATGATATACATCAAAGAATGAGGTGATCTAAAATCCCAGTAAGAGGATGAATAAGAGAAAGGAATAAATATAAAATGGTTGAGCATAATCATCATCATCATAACATAATCATATTATCATCATCATAATCATGTGAGTAAGCATAAGAGAAAGGCATGGAATGTGGCAATGCATAAAAATGAAATATCATGTCTTAGTAGTCAAATACCACACATAGTTTTGAACAAAGATATCATCATGTTCATGAATTATATATATTCATAATCATAACACCATAATTGTGAACAAATCTAGCATCATGTTCACACATAATACACATCATCTCATTAAATACATCACATTACCCAATGCATTTGAGCACTATATAATTATGGGTTCCCCCATCACATCATAACATTTACATAATGATGAATGATGTATATCAATAAAAGTCATGAATTAAACCATTTAAAGGAATTGGTTTCATAAGTATTTCATTAATCATGAATAAAATTTAGGTTCCTTAATGAAAAGGGAAAACATATTTGGTATATGATTCATCATTATTGAAAAAAAATAAACAACTCAAGAGGAGTCAAAATGTGTTTTGGAAAGAAGAGTTATTTTGAAAAAATATTTGTATTTTTAATTAAATCAGATTATAAAAATGTATATCCTAAAAAAGAAAAGGTAATAACAATGGAATTATTTTTAAGGAATATTAAAATAATATCCACATTGAAATGTGGCATGAAAGAGGAATAACCCTAAGAAATGAGTTGGGTTCGAGAATCTTCTTACCTTATGTCCGAATGATTTATTCAATTTAATATCCTATATAATAAAATTAGATTAATTAATTAATAAATCTAGAACCAATTATACATGTATTTTATTTATTATAATTTTATTAAGTTCATTTATGGACATTTTTATGAGTTATAGAGTTCATTTTCATTGTTTTGATAGTGTTTGTTTTATTGGTTTTCATGATCAGTTCACTTGTATACATGTATGAAAGTTTGTATAAAATGAGAATAATTCTACATAATTGAAATTATATTTTATTAATTAACTTTAATAATTTTAAATGTTTTTATATATCATTTTTTTATATGTTATGAGGATGATTCATTAGATAAAACATAAATGAAAATGATTTAATTTATTTTGTCAGCTTTTATGACCATCATAAACTTGTATAATTTTGTTTAATATAATATTTATATATTGATTAAAAAACATTATATAACATATAATATGTATAAAAAAATCTGATTTAACCATAATAATGGTTTTATGACCATCCTTGAAGGCGGTAATGGAAAATGAAAATTCGTCATCCATGAAGCCAGTGAATCTGCACGTCACAAACAATGTTTTTATTTTTAGAATAAAACGAGGAGAGAAGAGATTTGATGATGTATATTACATTAACACAATAAAATTATAGTATATATATGATACTAGATTTATCATTCCACTTTGGATAATTTTAGGTTAGGAGAGAATATAAAAAGAAAATAAATTAAATAGAACGAAAGAGGATTTTACCACTTGAATTTATTCTCCTTGAGAACCTCCTTAAGGACCTTAGGTTTTCTCTTTTGTTGAGACAAATAGATAATAGACATGTGTAATAGTATTGAGGAGGTAATTGGGTATAACTTAGATAAATTTCAAGGCTTATAAGGTGTGAGGATAAGAGGTGGTGAGGGGTGATATTTATTGGGGAGGAGAGAGATGTTTTTTGATTATTTTATTCATTACTTTATTATTTTGGCTCAAGACTATCAATAGTGTTGTTCCCCATTACTAAATATAGTAAATAGAGAAGGATATTTTAATATAATGGTTCTTACATCATCTTTACATAAAAAATGGCCCAAAAATTCATATATTTGGCTTAATATGTTAAATATCGTAAATTATCGTATTTCAACATTCACCAAAAAATCAACTATTCTAGAAAAATACCAAAAATTAACCATAAACATTTTAAACATTTATAATTAAAAAATATAATCCATTTTATGAAAATAAATTTCTAAATATGATAATTTCATTTTTAATTAAAATCATCATTTATTCAAAAAATACAGATTTTAATATTATAAGTGATTTTATGACACTTTGAAAAATTAATTTAGCTCTCATAAAATTATATTATAATTATAATAAAACAAAATATTAATTTATGAATCTATTTTATGAAAATATTTTTTTAAATAATTATATTAATTATAAAATTATAAATAAACATTTACATTTTACAAAAATACCAACACTTAATTTATCATTTTTAAAACATTTATTTACTCATAACATGATATAAATATATCATATTTTCATTTATAAGATACATAAATTTTATTTATACTTTCATAGGTGAGGTTACTATTCTATTGGCTATATTACTATTCCTAATGGCCATGTTACTATTCCAACGGTCAAGTTACCATTCCATCGGTATTGGTTCTTTAATTTCTATAAATATCAATTATTTAATTCTTCATTTATGATAATAATGTATTTATTGGATTCTCTATTATATGTATGTGTTTTATACCATATAACATAATTATAAGAAAGGAAATTCCATTGATAAATGTTTGGGTCATTACACTTGAGGATCAGATGATTGAAGATTCTGAGAAGCCAGAAAATGCTGAGAAGTTGTAGTATAAGGAAATTCTAGTCAATCTAGAACTAGTATTAACATCATCTGTTCCATCTAGTGTGATAGATATATGTAACACTGATGATGCATCACTACCAGGTAATATGTATCCATTTTCTGATATGTCTCCATTGTATAATATTACAAAATAGATTCCCCCTGAAGCACAGTTGAGGAGATCCACCAGAGAATGAAAACTGAGTCATAGATACTCACCACATGAGTATGTTATGCTTACTGACGAGGGAGATCAATATAGTTATGATGATGTGATTAAGAGTTATAAAAAGATGGAATGGAAGAAGTCCATGCAATAGGTGATACAATCCTTGCACATGAACCACAAATTTGATTTAGTAGAGTTACAACATGGAAATATGGCACTCAAGAACAAGTGGGTGTGTAAAATCAAAGGATATGATAGAAAATTATAGCCATGCTATAAATCTAGAATGGTTGTGAAGGGATTCAGTCTAAAGAAAGGTATTGATTTTATGAACTTTTTTCTCCTATAGTTAAAATGTCTTCTATCAGAGTTGTTCTTTGATTGGCGGCTAATATGAACCTAGAGGTTCAAAAAATGGATGTAAAGATAGAATTCATACATGGTGATCTTGATGAGGAGATATACATGGAATAACCAAAGGGATTTAATGTGAAAGATAAAGAAAACCTAGTATGAAAACTAATGAAAAGTTTATATGGTTTGAAATAAGCATCGAGGAAATGGTAAAATAAATTCAACTCATTCATGGAGAAAAATGAGTACAATAGGATGACTGCTGATCACTACATTTTCATCAAATAGTTTTATGATGGTGATTTTATTATCTTATTGCTTTATGTTGATAATATACTAATTGTTGGAAGATATATAATAAATATTAAAAGGTTGAATATGGAGTTGAACAAGTCTTTTTAAATGAAGTACTTGAGAGACACTACTCAGTTTTTTGGTATGATATTTACCCGTGACAGGAGGAATCATAAGATTTGGCTATCTTAGGAGTGGTACATCGATAATGTTCTTGAAATATTCAATATGAGAAAAAAAGAAACTAGTTAACGCTCCACTTGTGAGTCATTTTAGGCTCACAAAAAGTCATATCCTATCAATTGAGAAGGAGAAACCAGAGATGGAAAAAGTTTCTTATCAGTAAAAAATTAGAAGCATCATGTATTCTATGGTGTGTACCAGACCAGATATTTCTCATTCTATAGTAATTGAGAATATATTCTTATAAAATCTAGGAAATGATCATTGGATAGTATTCAAATGGATATTGAGGTATCTCCAAGTTACATATAGTAATTGTTTATGTTTTGAAAGTAATAAACCTATTTTAGAAGGATACACATATGAAGATATGGTTAGAGATGTAGACATGAGGAAATCCATATCCAGGTACCTAATATAATTAATAGGGGGAGAATTCTCATGGAAATCATGACTTCATAAGTGTGTTTCCTTGTCTACTATAAAAGTAGAGTATATCACGATTTCTTAAGCCTGTAAGAAGATACTATAGATGGAGAAGTTTTTACAGGAGCTGGGATAGAGTTAGAAGAATTATATTCTCTATTTCGATAGTCAGAGCACTATTCATCTCAGTAAGAACCCAATATTTAATTTTATATATAAACACATCAATGTGCTATATCATTAGATCCAAAATGTGTTGGAAGAAATACTGTTGAAAGTTAAGAAAATGCACACCAATGATAATGGGGAAAACATGATGACAAAGGTTCCATCAAAAGAGAAGCTGAATGCTTTCAAGGAGACTACAGGTCTAGATTCTACCCCAAATTGGTCACAAGGGGGAGATTTTTGGGGGCCACTACCAATTAAGGAGTTGATTGAGGAGGAAAATTCTATTAAAAAACAAGTTATTCTTTGTCGGTAATAGATTGATGCATCTTCTACCTTGGTAGGCAACTAACATGATGGAAAAAAGTCGGTGACGAGGAAGTTTTTCAAGGGTTGACGAACCAACCCAAACCAACCCTTGAAAACCTTTAATTTATTTTCTATAAAATAGGATCTAATCCCATGAATTGTAATAAAAAACCCTATGTAACCCTATGTGCGATCCTTCGAAACTTTATCCAGAGAGGAATAATAGATTCCCCCCTTCTCCTGTGGACGTAGGAAATCTTGCTGAATGATATAAATCTGTGTGTTCATCTATTTTTTTCTTATGTTTTTTTCCATCTCTAAGGAGTTATGATACCCCAACACAAAATACATTGGAAGTGATTGATTTTTATAGGGTTAATATTGTAATCTTAGTAAATCTTTGTATTCTTTTTAATTTTGAATATGGTGATGAATATTATCAATATTGGCATTTTGACCCATGTAAGATTTATGGAAGAAATATGTTGATCCCCAAATGGTCTCCTTTTGTGCTTGAGGGTTGAAAATCTATAATTCTACCAATTTGGGTGGGATTGATCAGACTTCCACTCCATCTGTATAGGCCTAATGCTCTCACAATGATCACAAATCTTTATGGTAATCCAATTAAATTTTAATAATCCACTTATAATTTATCTTGACCCTATGTTTCCCATATATTAATTGATATGGATATTTCAAAGGATCTACCTTTGGGCATCGGGATCATGAATGAATCGGAACTTTTTTTCTTCAATTTGTCTATTATGAAGATATATTGCTCCATATGTCATCGAAAGGGACATCTAGATGCTACCTTTGGTCAATATCACTTAATGTTGGCTCTAAATAAGGGCATGTCTCCAATTGGTATTAGTGGGAATCATGACCAGTTTGAGAATAATGATACTGTTAAGGTAAAAATGAAATATTGTGAAATTAATTGATCTTTGGGGTATGAGGATTATATTCCCAAATACCATTTATCCCATAATCTTAGAGGTGTTGAGGGAAGTCATAAAAAACAATATACAGGTGATGTTATGGAAAATTCAGTGTACCTAATAACATCTACTGAGAGGTGTGGTGAATTAGACCGACATGATCTTAGGAATACTTCTTTCATTGAGGCTATTAAGGAAGGTTTGAATTTTTCCCATGTTAATGGGTTTGTAGAAAAGAGTGTGTCGAACATGGTTTTTCCTTTAGAGTACATAGTGACTACTAAGATTTTATTTTAACCATTATATTGGTTTAGGTATTTGGGTGAGGTAATTTGAGTCTAATTTTGGCATGATCATATATAATTGGGCGTGTTTGAGGTATCAAAGGGGTCGATGAAGGCCTGAGGGTTGGTTTCAGGAAGGTGGAATGAAGTGATCCAAACTTTACATACATAAATATTAATGGTTTGTATATTTGACCTACCTAGTGGAAATTCAATTGTTGTATGAAATGAGTATTCGAGACTTTATGACATTTCATTTATTATTAGTTTTGTTTATATTTACTGATTCCTCATTCAGATTATCATGATGAATAATAATTAGTTATTTTATATTCTACTATACACTATGATATAGGGATACATCCTCCCTATGATACTCCCTTATACACCACTACTAGTCAACAGTCTCTAGCATTCTAGGAGGTGTGCCTGAGGTCTTGTGGTGAACCAGGCCAATGCACTAGTCGAGCGACATCTAGATAGGGATGTTACAAAATAAATAACTTCAAATGAAACATTAAATACCATTAACCTAATGATATTAATGATAAAAAATATCAAAGGTTCACTAGATACACCTCATAAAAGAAGATAGGTGTATAATATAACATATGTCCCAAAGAAGAGAATTTGAGATGGTAACCCTCTACCACTTTGGTAGCTCTCGAATCAAATCCCATTGGATGAAATAATTTTAATTTTAACATTAAATATCAAGGATTAATAAGAATACATGATATAATATGTAAAATGGGTAGTATATATACCTCATAAACATAAATAGGTTCATAACATCAAACATGTCTCAATGAAATAATATTGAGACGAAGAACCCTAAACTTATATATGATTTGATTTTTCAAAACTCTAACATTCTATTTAATAAATTTAGATTTATTATAATTATATATTATAACCATTTACACACTTATAATATCATATATGATCCACTTATAACATTTCAACACCCATTTATTAATAACTCTTTATTAAAATCCTTATTTCTAGGTGATAATAGTTTCATTTTTCATGCATGTTTTAGTTTAACAGTTATAGCCCTTGTAGTTTAATCATGGTTCCATCATCTAAAGAATATTAATTATTCCATAAGTATCATATTTATATTTTATATAAACTTTTATAACCATTAATATAAATTAGTGATGAAAAATAAATTACACCACTTCATGGAGACGATAATCTGTACATACTGTAGGTTCCGGGCACAACAGAAGCATCCTTTGATGGTATAAAAAACTTGAATTTTAGTATTAAATCATGCATAATAATTAATTTACATGATAAAAATTTCATGTCTAATGAAACTAGTAGACCAATTTACTAGATTAATATGCTCGAACTTGAAGAGGAGGATCTTACATGTAATTCAAAATTAATTTATGAGCATATATGGAATTACCTTGACTCATAATTCCACTTTCATTGATGATCTAATGAAATAAATCCCATAGAACCATCATTGTTCTGTATGATCCAAGAATATAATCCCTCTAGTGGTGATCCACATGTACACCACAATCTTTGAATGACATCATTGAATCACTGGGTGCTAGAATGATCGATCCTGATCGCCCACCTTGTTAATGGTTGATTAAGAAAAATTATTCTTGAGAGAGGAAGAATTATTGTTGTTATCTCATTATCTTGATAGAGGATGGTATTAGAGAACTCTAGATCTCTTTATATATCTATAGGGTTTAAGATACTCTCACTCTATCCATTGTTCACACCAAATATATTTTTGGAAAGTGATATAGGATATTTATTGTGGAAGGTTTAGGGTTTGAAAATCGCACACTAAAACCTTTCTATATTTATAATTATTAATTGTCCCAAGTCCAATAATAAAAATAATAATATTATTAATAACTTGAAATCTAAAACACCCTTAAGAATATATAAATAAATATCATTTAAATTATTTCTAATCAGACCATTAGACTCAGTCTGCTTTCCATCATTGACATTTACTAAACCTCAAATAATGACTTTTTAATGAACAAATGTCATTGCATTATTCTATGATAAATTTAGTAAATATTATATTTTTAAAACTTGGAAATAAATAAATAATATTATTATTTAATTCACTTATTCTTTTGAATAACTTGTGATTAAATTATGGTAATAAACCAAACCTGAGTAAATATTATTTTTTACAACTTGTTAAATTAAATACTATAATTTAACCAAGATTATATATACACCTAGTATATGACCCTCTAGTCCCATTTCTCAATGAAATTGGGAATAACCACATAAAGTCCAAGGTTAACATCTAAAAACATACCAAGGAATATATAGAGAAAAAATTTAATGTCACAATGACATCCAACCTCCCATGAATGTATACCATGTAATATAATCCCTTTATCACAATATCTCGAATCAAGTAGGTTGTATGTCAGTGCCATCAACCTATATGCTTGATGTATCTTTCTTTGAATTTCCATAAATGAATCCGCCCACCGAACACCATGACCAAGGATTTATGTAGGTGGTTTTATTCCATCAAAGGGACTAAGATATAAACTTTCATTATAGGATAGAAGGGATAAATCTTTTCTCACATTATCCATTAATGAAATATCACTAATGATGCACCCAACATATCCTACCTCACTGTGAGAATATTTCATCATAGTTTTTTCAATACATATAAGTACGTAAGTCATGATATATGTTAATGATAATCTCAAAGTCTAAGGATCAATACACATTTCAGTATATAGGAACATCCAATGACACATGAAAATGTGAATTTTCCATTTGAAGAGTATGTTCTCATAACCTCATATCTTGGAGATTATAAAGGGATAACACTATGAGAATGAATCTCAATGTCTTATGAGACTCCTACCCCTAATATCCTATATCTTATGTGTCCAATTAGACATTATTATCCAACCATATAATAAAATTCAAGAATAATGTCGCGACACATCTAATTTCTCATTATAGAGGGGAATTGATATAAACTTTTGGTGTGACATATATTCTTTAGACATTATAACATACAAATTTAATGCATAAGAAAAACTATAACATGATAATAAATCTTAATTAATAATTAAAAAATGTAATCAATTACTAAGAAAGTTGGTTCTAGGGCATAAACTCCAATAGACTCCCACTTTCACTAGATCCATCCGACAACAGCTTTTAGCCCACTATATTTTACATGATACTCATGATTTTGATGAGATAAAGCCTTTATTAATGGGTTATCCACATTTTCCATCACGGATACTCTGCTCACCACAAATTCACCTCATTTAGAAAAATCCATCAAAATATGGAACCTATAAAGTATGTGCTTTTTTCCTTTTGTGTAACCTTATCTCTTTGGAGATATCCACTACTACATTGTTATCATAGTAAATTGTGATAGGATATTTACTACTATGAACGACATAAATATTTTGGAAAAATTTGTGTATCCAAACTAATTCTTTGGATACATCGGAATCCATAATACACTTGTAATTTTCTATATACTAAATGACACCTAGCTTCTTAAAACTCTTCCATCTCATAACTCTTCCATTGATATGAAAGATATATCCAGAATGCAATTTTAGATAATTCCGATCTATCTGAAAACTAGCATCTGTATAACCCTTGATAACTAGTTCTTCATCTCATCCATACACCAGGAACATATCATTAGTTTTCCTCAGTTAATTAAGGATAGTCTTAACAATAGTCCAATACAGTTCAACTGGATCTACTTGATATCTTCCTACCATTATCAAATCATAAGAAACATTAAGCCTTATATATAACATGACATACATGATTGATTATATCACAAAGGAATATGAAATCTTACTCATTATCACTCTTTCCTCTTTTGTATGAGGACACATTTTCTTGGGAATATATATACCATGTGACACTGAAATCAATACCCTCTTGGATTGTTCCATACTGAACCTCTTCAGTATCTGGTCAATGTATGTACCTTGTCTTGGCTTTATCAGCCTCTTGGATTTATCACACCTGATCTTGATCCATGGAATATTTGATACTTCACCTAATTCCTTCATAGAAAATCACTTTCTCAACCATGAATTAACCTCCTATATTTCTTCCAATTAGTAATATTTCATCAACATCCACTACTATAAAAACAACAGTACTACCACTAAACCCCTTGTAAACACATGGATCACATTCTTTCTTAATGAAATAAAATTCTTCTATGGATTCATCAAACTGAATTTTCCATGACCTGGATGATTTCTTTAATACATAAATGGATCTATAAAACTTTTATGCATTTTTGGAATATCTTGGAGTCATAAACCCTTCTAGTTGTTTCATATACACATCCTATTGAATATTCTTTTTATGGAATGTAGTTTTGACTTCCATTTTTCCAAATCTCAAAGTCATGGTAATCTTCCATGAAAAAAAAATTCTAATGGATTTAAACATGAAAATTAGAGAAAAGGTTTCATTGTAGTCAATGCATTGACATTATCTAAACCCTTGATCCACTATCCATAATTTATAGGTATTTAATTTACCTTCCATGTCCATATTTATCTTGAATACCCATTTACATCCAAAAAACTTTACATCAACTAGAAGATCGATCAAAACCTAGAATTGGTTTTGATATATGGAATCGATCTCAAAATTCATGGCTCAATGCTATCTTGTATCTTATGATCCCTCTACCACCTGCTTATAAAAGAGAGGATCATAATTTTTTACTAATAATGAGTTTCTATCATCGATGAATATAAAACCATATATCTATGGTTCTCTTACGTATCTAGCACTCTTATGTAACACTTGTATTTCAAGAACATATTATTTTCATGGGGACCTATGGAATCAGTTCATATACCAACTCTTGTGTATCTTGATTATAAACTTTATGTAATTCAATTTTTCTCCTTCTATTCTCCTTGAGGATGTGATCCCTCTCAATAAAAACAACCCATATTGCGATAATTAATTTCTTTTCTGAAGGGTTGCATAGATATTATCCCCTTATTTCTTTGTGACAACCTATAAAGATACACTTCAATCATCAAGGTGCTAGTTTATTGCTTGATATAACCTTAACAAATACCTCTCAACCCTATGCATGAACATGTGACAAAAAAAGTTTCTTTCCAATCCATAACTTGAAGGGAATATTGTTTTCTGCTTTATCTAGTACTCGGTTTAGTAAGTATAATGCCGCCTATAATGCATACCCCCAAAAGGATAATAGAATAATTTTGTGACTCATCATTGAACTTACCATGTCCAATAAGGTATAGTTACTCCTTTCACTAAGACTATTCCACTGTTGTGTATAAGGTGGAGTGAGTTGAGATAAAATCCTATAATCCTGTATAAAGTTGAAAAAGTCTTGGTTAAGATATTCACCAACTTGATTCGATTGAAGTTTCTTTATCTTCTCACCAATATGATTCTAAACCTTATTATTGAACTCTTTGAAATTTTCAAAGGATTCATACTTATACCTTATTAAGTATATATAACCATACCTACTCATGTTGTTGGAAAAAGTAATAAAGTATGAGTGTAAGACCACGAACATTGTAAAGGTATTTCCTTGTTTAAATTTTGGTTTAAATATCTTAAATTTGGTAAATGTAATGTTTAATTGGGGTATGGGAAGGTTTGGGGGTGTTCTGGGGGTTCAGGACATGAAATAAGATGGAAAATTTCCATCCAATTCATGTTACATGGTTAGCACACAATTATAGATAACCGTGCACCTAAAACAAGCTATCCAGGAGGAGGGTGCATGGTTAATCAAAATCATGCGAGGGGGAAGAATAAGCCATACAAGCCTGGACTATGGAATTCCACATGGTGGGCACACATTTTTTCAAACCACAAGGGCCTCCCCAGGTAACCGTGTGACCCAACCTCCTTTTGAAAGTGGCTGGTGGATAGTTTGTAAAACCATGTAGATAAACTGTTCACCCCATTAAAAAGTTTAAATTTATAGTTTTACCCCCTTGGGATTTTTAATATATCACCCAATTTTATTCCCTATTCTTCCCTTATCAATCCTAGTGATGAACCTAAACCCCCAAATATTACCAAGGGTAGTTCTACTTCAATTCAAGTCTTTTTTATGTGTCATTGGTTGTGAATCGATGCTCTAGGTATGTGTAAAACTCCTCTTTCTTCTCTTTTCTAGATTAGGGTTTGTATATTTATTCATCTCCTTATGAATCCATAAAACTCTATTTTTCCAGTGAATCTAGGGTTTTTTCATAAAAGGGTTCTTGGATCCCGATCTAAGGCTAAGGATAAGGGTGAAATCATATTCAGATTCAAGGTAGGTGTTCTACAAGTTATATCCCATAGTTTTATTGTATATTTGTGCATGTTTAGTTGTGATATTTCTTCCCGCTTATTGTGATTTTTTCCTTGAGTAATATTGGGTAAAGTGGTTGGATAAATTATGAATCTAACCCCTCATGATCCCCATGGGATACATTAAGGATGACTAGACCAATTTAGGTCCACCCATGGGGTGTTCCGATACTCATGAAAATGGAAAATTGTAAAGTAAAATATGTAATTGTCTTGTAATAAAGTAGAACCCATGATAAATGTGTTGATATGTTAGTTTGATCTTTAAAAAGGAATTAGTGGTAGCAGTGTCTTATTGTTAACAATGACATAGGGGTTTGTTTGTTATAATATGAGAAAAAGGGTAAAATGGATTAATGTGAATGTGTCAATCGATTTATGAATTTGGAATGGAAATGTATAAATGGGATAAGACATGTGTAATGATGAATATGTTAAATGGGATATGCTAAATAAAGGGTAAATGTGATAAATGGTTAATACTTGATGATGTTTCATGTGTTTAATGATATATTAATTGTGAACATTATGTGTAATGTTTGTGTATGAATTGTGATATGGTATATGTGGTAAATGGATGAATAATCAAGTGCACATGGATTGATGGGAAGGATAAAGGACTGAGGCACATCCCATGGGTTGGGTTGGACTGATGCTCTAATCCCCACATTATAATGCACGAGTTAGAGATCTAAACTAATTCTCTAGGCCCCTACATATTCATTGGATGAATTACATGGACTGATTCTCCAAGGTAAGTATGGTAAATTTGGTTGAGATTACCTGGAATAACACTCCAATGTATGTGAAATAAGTTTACTTTTGTGATTTTCCCTAAAGAGTTATAGAACTTGACTTATTACTTTGAGAATAGTAGTTTACCAGTTTAGACTTTTGTATTATTAATGGAATTCCAAACCCATAGATCAAGTGTTGAAAATGGAATTAATAATAGAATGTTTATAGTGAACATTGTTAACTAATGGAACCTAAGTTTTTTTACCTTGTCATTTATTTAGTACTTGCATGCACTATCTATTTAGACTGGTTATTTTGTAGACACCATTGGTGGTGGCCTACTATTTTGTACTCACACCCTACTTGGTCTGCCTTTGGGTACCTGAGAAAATTTCACGGTTGTAGGTCAGGACAAGGGCAAGGGCCCTGTGCTAGGGAGTTGAGTTGGGCTTGGATTGCATATAGAGGTGTATCCAGACATAGAGTCGAGAACCATTTTGGGGATTTTTCTATTTGACTTTATTTTTGAATTTTCTTCATTTTTGGCATTATTAGCATGACATAGAATATTTATTTTTTTGGTCATTCTTGTACCATGTTTGGGAAATTTTTTAGTAATGCATACTTCTGGTTTATTACATATTGTTTATTTTATTTTATATGTTGCCTATTGTGGCTTAATCTAATATAGAGGGTATAGTCTCCCCACATGACCTATTAAACCCTCAGTGCTAGTCGGTAACCTTTGGAATATGGGGAGGTGTTCTTGAGGTCATGTGGTGAACCAGCTCAGGGCACCAGTTTAGTGGCCTCTAGGTTGGGAACATTACAAAGTGGTATCACATAAGGTCTTTTCTGTGCCTTAATATTTGGGATAGTATATGGGATATTAGGATGTGTTGGGTCTTGGAAATGAGATCATTCTTGGGAGTAGCTGACACATGTACGAGGGAAAACCCAAGTACCTAGGGTGGGAATTGTTGTTCTTGATATGTGCTGTTACTTTTGAATGATATTTCACCATTGGGTGGTGCACATGTTGTTTGATGTGACTGTTTTAAGATATTTTTATCATGGCTATAATGATACGAGGTTGTGCATTCATGTATCATTTTAGGAACCTAATAATATAGGTGGCATGCATCATGACAGGCACACATGAGATGAGCATGTGGGGCATAAGGAGTAAAATTCATTTAACTTCCTTGAAAATTTGAAGAAAATGGTGTCTAATAAAGATGATGAAAATGGTTAAATAATAAGAAAGATAAATAATGGTTTAAGAATTGTGTTTAATGAAAAAGTGTAAATGAGTTAAAAATATGATTTTAACGACCTGTGAAATGGATAAAAATGTGAATAAGAGGAAATGGTTTAAAGAGGTGTTTAACAAAATACCTATGACTAAGTAATTTGGTTTACCCATTTGGACCATGACCCATGGTAGGGATGACTGAGGGTAGTGTTCTATGTGTAATGATGTCTGTTGGGATAGTGTGTGCAAAGTGGGTTGTTTATGGCTAGTGTACGTTCTTCTTTTGCATAAACTATGGAATCCTTGTGTTATGTATTCTAAGACGAGTTCTTGGAATTATAGGAAGATAAAACCACGAAATCGTGTTCTAGTTGGGTGATAAGAGGATGTCACTGAGAAAGATCCTCTAGAGGTGGAGTAAGGGAACCCAATGATTCAGGGTAACAGGGGAGAAGAGAAGTTCTATGAGAACTTTTCTCATTTCATGTAAATAATGGAATGAGACCCAAGGTGGGTCATGCTTAGTATGTTTGAGATGACTAGAGAGTTTAAACTATAGTACCCTATAAAATTTATTGTATAGGGTGTAACATAGGAATCTTGGTTCTAGATAGAGTCCATCTAGATGATTCTTGATCACTTAGCTCAAGAAGAGAGTTAAGATGCTAGCCTATATGTTGAGAGGCTAGGCAAAGCATTGGTGGGACATCTTTGTTTAGACTAAGCAGGTAGTGGGTATGATGTGGAAGAGTTTCTAGGAAAAGTTTATGGAGAATTATTATCTAGAGACTATAAGGTTGGATAAGGCTGAATAATTTATGAATCTAACCTAGGGAACTATGTTGGTGATGGATTATGCAGGCCATTTCACAGACTTGAAATGTTTTGTTCCATCTTTGGTAGGGGATGGGGCAAAAATAGTGAGTCAATTCTAAAAAGGAACTAGACATGAGATCAATTCATAGGTAAATATCTTCTACTTAAAGAGGTTTTTGGAGGTGATGGATCAGTCTCTTATTTTAGAAGGAAATATCAAGGAAGATTCTAGTAGTGGACGCATAACTACAGTTGGGAGAACAAGTGGTGGATATTTTGATGGTAAGAAGTGATGCTTTTAGAATTTAAACCAGGTCAGTGGTGGATAGAGTAGTTAGAAAAGAGAAACTGTTTCTCAGGGTAGTGATTGAGTTTTCTACTATCAGTGCGGTAGGCCAGGACACGTTCGTAGTCAGTGCTCCTGACCACCAGTTGAGTGCCGAGCATACAGAAGATTGGGGAATGTGTAGAAGTTATGTAGGAACCCTTGGAAGGCGGGTAATGAGGGAGGCCCGAGGCTGGTGCTTAGTAAAGGAAGGGGGTCGGTTAACCCATATTAGGCAGGTAGTTGGAGCTTGACTGGTCGTACCGGTAGAGGTGGCGAGCATGGTACTCTGGTTTGAGAGCATCCAAACCAGTAGGGTAGTTTAGAACATGGAACTAAGACTATATCCCAAGGTAGAGGGTTTGGTCAACTTCATGTAGTTTAGACTACACCTAGAGGTGGTGAGGCTGGACCATCGACTGTTCAAGGTATGATTCTTGTTGCTTCCATGCTTTCTAGTGCTCTATTCAATATAGATGCATCACATTATTTTATTTTTGATCAGTTTATGGTTGTGTTAGGCCTATTCGTTGAATGTATGTGTGGGGTTATGTCAATCGATACACCATTATGGGTGAGAGAAAAGAATATCAGGCAGTGTAAGGGTTGTGCTCTTGAAGTTGGTGGGTATTGTTTTCTTTGGGATTTTTTATGCTATAGATTTCAGGTTTTGATATGATCTTGGTAATGGACTGGTTAGTGTTCTACCAAGACCATATTAACTATTACCATCATAGGGTAATGTTCACATCCCTTGAGGGAGACACATCTGTTCATCATGGCAAATGGTATGTTCAGGCAGGCCATATAGGACTAGTTTGTCAGCAATTAGGTGAACTCAAAACCCAAGTGTCTTGTCTTATGATAGATAATGGGAGAGTAGAAAAACCTATGTTCCCTCCTATGGTGGATTAATTCCATGGTAAATTTCTTAAGGATTTATTGGGGATACTTCTTGAAAGAGATGTTGAGTTCATAATAGAGTTGTTCCTAGGAGATGAATCAGTTTCCACTCCTCCATATATAATGGAACCAAAATAACTATAAGATATCAAGACTCATTTAGAGAAATTAGAGAATAAAGGGTTTAGTCATCCTAGTACGTCACCTTGGGGATCTCCAGTTCTATTTTCCAAAAAAGATGATGGGTAATTGCAGTTTTGCATTGATTATAGGTGTTTGAATTAGATTACAGTTAAGAATAGGTACCCTCTTCCCTAAATTAATGATATGTTTGATCAAATAAGAGGTGATTTGGTGTTTTCTAAGACCGATTTGAGATTAGGGTACCATTAGCTGAAAGTGAGGCCTTATGATGTGCCACAAAATTACTTCAGGAGTAGGTATGGGTTGTATTAATTTTTTATTATATCGTTTAGGTTGACCAATGCATCGATAGTGTTCATAGATTTAATAAACTGAATATTTCATTTATATCTAGATTAGTTCATAGTTGTCTTTTTTGATGAAATCTTAGTGTACTCAAAAACTCATGACGATCATGCCAAACATCTTGACATAATCCTAAGTACACTAATAGATAATAGGATATATTCTAAGATATTGAAATTTTATTTCTATATCAATAGGGTGCATTTATTAGGTCACATTATCTCCGTGGAAGGTGTATCAGTGGACCCAGAAAAAGTACAGGTAGTTGTGTCTTGGTAGTAGCCCAAGAACATTTATGATGTCTGAAGTTTTCTGGGACTGATCGATTATTATCGAAGGTTCATCAAGGATTTATACCATTTAATAGAAACACTTTCACATTTTACCAAGAAAGTTTTCAAGTTTTAATGGTCTACATCATGTGAGAATGCTTTTCAAGAGTTAAAGAAGCGATTAACTACTACACCGATCCTGATTTTACCCAAACCAGGTAAGGGGTATACTTTGTTTTGTGATACATATGGTATTGGTCTTTGAGGAAGTGTTGATGTAAGAATATTGAGTCATTTCACATGGTTCACAAAAATTGAATCCCCATGAAAGATACTACCCTACACATGATCTTGAATTGGCTGTAGTGGTGTATTCTCTAAAGTGTTGGCAACACTTCTTGTTGGGATAATGGTTTATGGTGTATACCGATCATAAGATCCTTAAATACACATAATCTCAGCATGATTTGAATATTTGGTATGGAATATGGGTTGAGTATATGAAATCCTTTTATTTTTATTTGGATTATACACCAGGAAAGGGAAAAAATGTAACAAATGCTTTGAGCAGGAAGACTCAAAATTAGGCAGTTCAGGAATCCAATTATGAGTAGAGGATGATGGAGTTTTTTGCTGAGATGAATTTGGAGGTGCAGGATGGAAAAGGGAAAATGGTCCTTTCATCCTTGGTAATTGAGTATGCAGTTTTGATCCGGAACAAAGAGAATCAACACGAGGACCCCGAATGTTTGACTTTGAAGGAAAGTCTTAAAGGTAGGGATTCACCTTCTGGTTGGGCCATTAGAGAGTATGGGATCATCTATTTTTGTGGCTATGTTGTTGTGCCAACATTTATATGAGAAGAGTTGATGTGTGATTTTCATGCATTGAAGTGGGTAGTGCATCTTGTCTTGACCAAAATGTACCATGATATTTATAGGAAATATTGGTGGCTAGGGATAAAGAAGGAGTTTGCAGGTTTCATGGTGCGATGACTTACCTTCCAATAGGTGAAGGATGAGCATTAGTGGATGAGTGTTTTGTTGTAGCCATTATCCATTCCAGAAAGGAAATGGGATGACATGATGATGGATTTTGTGGTGGGCCTCCCAAGGACACCTTATAAGAATGATGTGATTTGGGTAGTTTTGGATCAATTTAATAAGGTGGATCATTTATTATTAATTAAAGATACATTCACCATGGATCAGTTAGGTGAGTTATATGTTCGAGAGACAGTACATTTTCATGGGGTATCATGAAATATATTTTCAGATCATGATCTTCATTTTACATTGCACTTTTGTAAGGGATTACAGAAGGTGATTGGTACCCAAGTGTTTTTGAGTACAGAATTCCACCCACAGATAGAAAGGCATTCAAATCATACTATTCAGGTATTAGAAGAAATGTTGAGGTATTGTTTCCTGGATTTTGGTGGATCGGGGGAAAATCATTTGGTTCTTGTTGAGTTTTCCTACAAAAACAGTTAATATGATATGATTTAGATGGAACCGTATGGGGTGCTTTATGGTAGACCATGTAAATATCTATTAAGTTGGATGGAAGTTGGGGAATCAGAGTTCTTGGGACTGATTCCTATAAAGGAGACATTAGATCAGATTCAGTTTATCCGAAAATGGATGGAAATGGCATAGAGTAGGTAGAAATTGTATGCGGATCAGCGTCATAGACCTCTTTAGTTTTCTATGGGTCATCGAGTGTTTCTTCAGGTGTCACCAAGGTTGGGTCACCATTGAGTTTAGAAATAGGGTAAGTTGGCACCTAGGTATGTGGGACCATTTGAGATTGTGGAAAGGATCAAACCAAATTTGTATCGATTGGATCTTCCACAAAGGTATAGTGGTATGAAAAATATCTTTTATGTGTCACATATTCAGTAGTATCACCATGATCCATATCATGTTATTGATGTCGAGGATGTTGAACTTGAGGCTGATGTATCCTTTGAGGAGCATCTAGTTTATATATTGGATTGTAGCGAGAATGTCTTGACGGGAAAGACTGTCCCTTTAGTTTGAGTCCTATGGAAATATGGGAATTTTCTCAAAGAAACTTGGGAAAGAGAGTCATATGTGCATGCATAGTGGCCCAATATATTTGTTTCAGAATATTAGTGATTCTTGAAAGTGAGGATTGAGGACGAGCTGTTATAAGGTGGGGTGGGGGTGTAAGACCTCAGACTTAATGAAGGTATTTAATTGTTTAAATTTTGGTTTAAATATTATAAATTTGGTTAATAGAATGTTTACTAGGGTTATGAGAAGGTTTGAGGGTGTTCTGGGGGTTCGGGACATGAAAGAAGAGGTAAAATGGACATCTAGTGCATGTTATATGGTTGGCGCACAGTTTGAGATAATCGTGTGCCCAAACCATACTATCAAGAAGGAGGGTGCATGGTTAAGAAAAATCATGTGGGGGGGGGGGGGTAGGACAAGCTGTGTAGGCCATAACAGTGGAACTCTTCATGGTTGGTGCATGGTTTTTCAAACTATGTGGGTCTCCCTAGGTAATCGTGTGACCCAACCTCCCTTAGACAATGGATGTATCATGTTTTGAAAAACTGTGCAAACAAACCATGTGCCCCATTAAAAAGTGGAAATTTATAGTTTTTCCCCTCAGGATTTTTAATATCTCACCCAATTTTATTTCCCATTCTTCCCCTATCAACCCTAGTGACAAACCTAAACCCCCAAATATTCCCAAGGGTAGTTATCCTTTTATTAAAGTCTATTTGGAGTGATTTTGGTTGTAGATCGAAGCTCTGAGTAAGTCTAATGCTCGTCTTTATTATCTTTTCTGGATTAGGGATTTTAGATTTGTTCATATCCTTGCAAAGCCCTAAAACCCTCTTTTCTAGTGGATCTAGGGTTTTTAATGAAAAGGGTTCTTGAATCTGGATCTAAGGCTAAGGATAAGGGTGCACTCATCTTTGGATTCGAGGTAGGAAATCTATAAGTTATATCACATAGTTTTATTGTAGATTTGTGCATGTGTAGTTGTGATATTGCTTCCCTCTTGTTTTGTATCTGTTTATTTGAGTAATATTAGGTAAAATGGTTGAATAAATGATGAATTGAACCCCTCATGATCCTCGTGGGATGCATTGAGGATGATCTAACCAATTCAGGGCCACCCATGGGGTGCGCCGATACTCCTGAACATGAAATTTTTTAAAGTGAAGTATGAAATTGTCTTGTAATAAAGTAGATCCCATGATAAATATGTTGAAATGTTAGTTTCATTTTTAAAAAAGAATTATTGGTAGTATTGTATTGTTGTTAACAATGACATAAGGGTTTGTTTTTCATGAGGTGAGAAAAAAGGTAAAAAGGATTAATGTGAATGTTTTGAATGATTTATGAATTTGGAATGGAATTGTATAAATGGGTTAAGGCATGTGTAATGATGAATATGTTAAATGGGATATTCTAAGTAAAGGGTAAATGTGATAAATGGTTAAGAATTGATTATGTTTCATGCGGTGAATTAAATGTTAATTATGAATGTTATGTGTAATGTTTGTGTATGAATTGTGATATGGTATATGTGGTAAATAGTTGAATAAGCATGTGCACATGGCTTGATAGGTGGGATAAAGGACTGAGGCTCCTCCCATGGGCTGGGTTGGACTGATGCTCTAAACCCCACCTTAGAATTCATAGGTCAGGGAGCCAGACTAATGCTCTCGTCCCCTACAGATGCATTGGATGAATTACCTAGACCGATGCTCTAAGTTAAGTATGGTAAATTTGGTTGAGATTACTTGTAATGATGCTCCAAGGTTTGTGAAATAAGTTTAATTGTGTTATGTTTTCCGTAGTGATTTAGGTAACTTGACTTATTACTTTGAGCATAGTGGTTGAACAGGTTAGACCATTGTATAATTAATGGAATGTCAAACCCTTAGATCAAGTGATGAAAATAGAATTAATAATGGAATGGTTATAGTGAACATTGTTAACTAATGGAACTCGAGTTGTATTTTGTTTACCTTTTCATTTATTTAGTACTTGTATGCACTATCTATTTATACTAGATATTTTGTAGACACTATTGGTGATGGCCTACTGAGTTGTACTCACACCTTACTCAGGCCTCCTTTGGGTACCCAAGCAAATTTCATGGTTTTAGGTCAGGACAAGGGAAAAGGCCCATCGCTAGGGAGTTGAGTTGGGCTTAGATTGTGCATGGAGGAGGATCCAGACTTGGAGTTGGGAACCTTTTTTGGGTTTTTTCTATTTGAATTCATTTTGGGGTTTTCTTAACTTTTGAAACTATTAACATGACATGGAATATTTATTTGTTTGGTTATTATTGTACCCTATTTGGAAAATGATTTGGCAATGCATGATTTTGGTTTATTGCATAATTTTTCATTTATTATCTATGTTTATTGTTGTGGATTAATAAGATAAAGAGGACATATTCTCCCCATGTGACCTATTAGACCCTCACTGCTAGTCGATAATCTCTAGAGTATGGGGAGGCGCACTTGAGGTCACGTGGAAATCCAAATTGAGGAACCAGTTTAATGGCCTCTAGGTTGGGGATGTTATAATGAGAGTCCAAATCTAGAATTTAATTGAAAAGGTCCACACACAATAGTTGTACAAAATCTAGAAGCTCTGTGACCCTTTTAACTTGACCAATGAATGGTAGTTTGATCATCTTGACTTGTAAACAAACATGACATCCTTCAAGTGGCTTAATCTCAAAAGAGTCAAAGTAACTATCTTGATAGATTTTTTTCAAACATTTCTCATATATGTGACCAAGACAATGATGTTATAGCTGGGTTTTATAAGATTCATGTATATTTGTTTTGTTATCAATTTCCAATATTTGGTTTTCATAATTTAATACATAAAGAGCATTCTTAAACTATACTATACCATAACATATGATAACTTTATAAATGTAGAAACCTTTATTTCCAAAGTTGAAAATAAATCCATCCATATCTAAACAAGAAATGAAAATAATGTTCTTGGTAACACTAGGAACATAATAATAGTTCTTTAAAAGCAAAATCAATCCTATCAGCAATGTGAGATGACAGTCGCTAATGGCTATAATTTATAGCCTTGCTCCATTGGTAGCCTATGGATCCACATTATCTCTGATAATATTCTAAAATCTTATTGGTTTATATATTTGGATATAAATTTGATCACCAAAGGAATCATCTAATACCCAACTTATCGATATGGAAAGATTATAATCAATAATGAATGCACCTAAAGCTTCCCCTTCTTCTTTGTCCAGGTGAAATTACTCTTCCAGTGGACCTGGTTTCCACATTAAAAATAACCCAAATCATGTTCCTTTCCTTTAATTTGGACCTTATTCTTCTTGGAAGTATGGTTCTTGGGATCCTTATACATGGAATGAGTCTTCGATACCTTTACCTTGTTTTTCCTATTCTTATTCACCATAAGGAAAATTGGTTTGTCACACCCCATTTATTTATCAACTTAGAAAATAAGTGTAATAAGTTCTGAAAGTGTCTTCTCACTATTTCTCATATTATTATTCACAATAAAACTAGAGAAGTTTTTAGGTAGTGAGGATAGAATGAGATCTATTTGCAGTTCCAGGTACACAATGTATCCAATCATCTTGACTACATGTGCCTCAGCTGGAACTAAATCTAAAGGCTTGTACATGAATAATTCATTGGAGATCTCATATCTCTATGATATCATCTTATATTGATAAATATCCTTAAGGTGATAAATGTTGTTATGCACATCCACACCCTTATATTTCATTAGAAGATAATTAGACATGGAGGATAACATAAAATATTGGATATCCATAGCATCGTACCCATACTTTAAATAGAGGGATATTTTTTCCTTATTAGACTCTTTAGAAATGAACTTAGAAAGTGGGGTTTCTAGCACATACAATTTCAATTTATGGCATAGTATAACACGCGAGTGCCTATACCATTCTTGAAAATTCATGCCAGTGAGAAGGTTATCCTTATAAAATATGGATCACAATGATATTGTCAAAGTAGTTTTATTTTCCATTTCTACAAATTAAGATTAGATAATTAGTACTTATTTTGATTAAAAAATTAAATTAATAGATTTAAATTTATTTAAATTCCATTAACCTCCCATTATTTTTCAAAACCTAATAGCCCCCACCATCAGTTTCAGAATATATTTTCACTTAGATATTTTAGTGGTAAGGGTCCATATTCCCCGTATCATAACCCAAACTTGGGATTGAAAATATATTTTAAGGAGTCTTAGGTAGGATTAAATTTACAACTACAATAACTCGTAGTTCCTTGATCTGTTTAGTGGACTCCCCAATCCCAAAATCATTTTTTAAAATATTTCCTCAACCCTTGCCTCTTAGTTACACCAATTATTGCTTGGGTAGTCAACCCTTGATGTAAAGTAAGTTAATTAAACCCAAAAATTCAAGTTAAAAGTTACATGATAATTGAAAGCACCCCAAATTGGGTTGTCTAAGCACTTTGAACTATGAGTTCATTTATAACTTAAGTAGTGGAAGACTATATCAATTTAATACTTTAGTTTGAGGGATTTTTCCTTATGATTAAATCCCATTTTATCTTTCCAAATGACTTTTTAATATTAAATGGGTTTTACTTAAGTGATTAACCATGTCCAATAAAAAATTTACACACAATACATTTATATTTTGTTTTATCTTTCATTTTTGTTAATTCATTTATTAGGTGATCGTGAAACATTAAAAAACATAAATAATTAACCCTATGATAGAAATAAATATAAGTTTCATGATCATGATATTATATAATGGTTAGTTTATCTAGTAAATGATAAACTAACCCTCAAACCTAGGGAAAACACACCATAAACCATAACTTGGTTTGTGTTGCAACATTCATCCTTTATTCCCTTGTATCACTATGATTTGTTTCACCTCAGCTCCTTGACATGGACTACCTCCACTTAACTATGAGCTACATCATTACATAATATTTTACTCATAGGTAGATGAGGGGATCTAATGGATTAGATAAAGGGGATTTATATAAAATAAACCATGAGACACAATCCCTTACATAATAAGGAGGAGGGGATGACATGAAAACCATAAATAATAATTTTACCATAATAAATTAAAAGAAAAAAATCACATAAAAGTGATGGTTTAATCTCATGATCATCCACACATAAATAAATGAGCATACATTTTCAATCTATTTATCAATTACTTCGATTCGTTCTTTAATTAAGATAATACACCATGAATTAATCCAATTAATTCAATTTATCTTAATTAATTCCAACCATCCTTAACAAACCATCATCTATAATTTAAAAAAAATTAACTTTATTTAAAATTAATGTAGAACACAAGTGTACTTGGAGGCAACCTCATGTGTTCTTTAAAAATTTTAACACAAAAATTAATTTAATATATAATTGTTAATCCTATGGCATGTCATATATTTTTAATTGAACGACATGAAAAATACATAATAAATAGGTTTAATTTTATATTTAATTATTCTTTCCAAAAAATTTTGATAACACTATAGGTAGAATACTACACAAAATATCGTATTTTACACTATGTGTACTTGTATTCTGCCCATGTCCATACCACAAACCTTAGGTATGGGCATGTTCCCTGCCATGGATAGGCTTGAGGTATATAGTGTTTTGTCCAACATACATGGTGTGTGACATTTTTTTTATAACATATCAGTCCCCATGTCTTGTATCTGATATGATACATTCTTAGAACACCCTGTGTTCACAACTGTGAGAAAACTGGAACTACACATCACACACAGTGGTTACACGATGTCTAGTTCTCCAATCCATATGTCAGTCAGTCTGGATCTACATGCTGATATGTTTTTGTTGGATCTTGTACCTGATTAAGTTATATCCATATGATTTTATCAAAATATCCATATGTGAAAATTCTTTTACATGATGTGTATATTGGGAGTACATTTTGTGTACTCTAGTTTTGTCTAGGCAAAGCCTTTGGAACCTCCAGATGGTTTGAATCAAATGATTATTCATTTTTAATCATTAACTGGTTTATGTTTATGTTATCAAGAATGAAGAAAGGGAATATAAAATGATGTAAGATATTAAAATGAATCATTTTAAGTAAAATAAAATGAAAACACATTCAATCAATCAATCAATAATAAATAATTATAAATTAAACATGTGACCGCTCTGATACCACTTATAGGTTCTGGGTGCATTAGAAGCATCCTTTGATGGTATGATAAACTCATATTTTAGTATTAAATCACGTGTAATAATTTATTTAAATTTATTAAAACATCATTTCTAATAAAAAAAATTGATTACTTGACAATATTAATATACTGGAACTAGAATAGGAGGATCTCACATGTAATTTATAATTAATTTATGAGCAGATATGATATTATTTTGACTTGTAATTCCACTTTAATTTATTTTATGATGGAATAAATCTCATTTCAACATAATTTCACAATAGTATCTAACTATAGAATACCTCTAGAGATGATCCAAACATGCACCATAACTTTTAATGACACCGTAGAATCAATGGGTGCTATAATGACCGATCATGATAGCTTGTATTGTTCATGTTTGATTGAGAATAATTATTCTTGAGAGAGGATAACTCTTGATGTTATCTCTTTATCATGAGAGAGGATAGGAGGAGAGTACTCTAGATCTATTGATATCTCTATAGGGATTGTGATAGTATCACTATATCTATTGTGCATACCAAATCTATTTTTGGAAAGTGATATAGTTAAATATTTATTTTGGAAGGTTTAGGGTTGAAAAATTGAAAACTAAACCCTCTCCATATTTATAATTACAAATTAAACCCATGTGTAATAATAATATCATTAATCTCTTTACATGTGTAACACCATTAATAATATATAAATAAATATCATTTATATTATTTCTAACCAGACTATTAGACTCCACCCACTTTCCCTCATCGATATTTACTGATCCTTGAATAATTACTATTTAATAAATAAATGTCACTACATTATTCTATGATAAATTTAATAAATATTTTAAAGTTGGGTTCAAAGACTATTTTTATTATAAAATCAAATACCAATTTCTATCTGGGTAGAGGGAGACCCATTACATATCCTGAAAGCCCAAGATGAAGTGGCTCATGTACATGACCCTAAGGCCCAGTGCAACATCATGCCTGCATCATCCGTCCTACATCACTAGGCTTGTGTCATGCCTGCATCACTGCCTACCTAAATCATTCCTACATAACCTCCTATAACATAAATACCACAAGAATATTTCCAAGATTCAAACCTTGGTCTTTTGGATGCAAAATTTTGGGGTTTACCACTGAGTCGCCTCCCCAACTGCAAAAATTTAATAAATATTATATTTACCAAATTTGAAAATAAATAAATAATAATATTATTTAACTCAATTATTCTTTCAAACAACTTGTGATTAAATTATGAAAATAATCCAAACTAGAATAAATATTATTTATTCTAACTTTTTAAATTCAATACTAGAATATAACCAAGATCACAAATACACTTAGTGTGTGAACCTCTAGGACCTTTTCTCAGTGACATTAGGCATAAATCCATAAATTCAAAGGTTATCATCTAGAAACATGAAAATTAATCCATATAGAAAGAAGTTAATGTCAAAATGACATCCAACCACCCATGAATGTATACCGTGTAATATAATCCCTTTATCATGATATCTCGAATCAAACAGGTTGCATGCAAGTTCCATCAACCTATATGCTCGATGTCTCTTTATTTGATTTTTTGAAAATGAAACTTCCCACCAAACACTATGTACATGGATTTATATAGAAGGTTCTATTCCATCAAAGGGATTAATATATCAACTTCCATAATATGAAAAAGGTATAAATACTTTCTTGCATTATCCGTTAATGCAATATCACCCACAATGCACACAACATATCTTACCTCACTGTGAGTATATGTCATCACAATTTTTGATAATACATCTAGGTAGAAAAGTCACAATATACATTAATTATAATATTAAATTCTAAGGATCAATACACATGTCCACATATAGGAATATCCAATTAAATATGAAAATTTATATTTCTTATTTGATAGGTCTGTTCTCATATCCTCTTATCTTGGATATTACCAAGGTAGAACACCATGAGAAGGTGTCTAAATATATTATGATCCTCCTAACCATAATAACCAGTATCATATATTCCCTTTCATAAAATATCATCCATCCATAGAACAAGATTCAAGAATAATGTCATGACACCTCTAGGTTCTCATTATAGTAGGGAAATTCTATAACCTTTCAGTGTAACATATATTCTTAGGATATTATCACATAAAATTGTCATGTAGAATAAAAAAACAAAATTATAAGAAAAATTCATTAATAATGAAAAAATGTAATCAATTACTAATAAAGTTGGTTTTAGGGCACTAACTCCAACACATACACATGAGTGATGTTTCCACTTTTCAATGGATGAAACAGAAGAAAGTTAAATAATGATTCACCTTTACAGAATAATTATTATATCATAAATATCATATTTATATACTTATTAAATATATCCTTATTACCATAAAATTAAATAATAAATAAAAAATGAATCACATCATTTCGTGGAAGTGGTAGTCCATACATACTCATGAGTGACATTATCGTTTTTCAGCGGATGGTATGTTAAGCAGGTTGATAAAAAAAATACAATAACAGAAGAATAATTATGTCATAAATATCATATATAAACACTAAATACATAATAATAACCAACAATGAGATATAGTTATGGAAAATTAATCATATTACTATGCAGAGGCGATAGTCCACACGTACGCATGAGCGATACTTTTATTTCCCATTTGATGGAGAAGAGGTGGAAAATGGTTGTTCCATAATCATAATAAAATCTAAGTATACTGATGATACTATAATAATATGGTTTTTATGGATACAATAGGTTTAGAGAAGGTGGAAGAAGAAATAAAATTGAAAGATCTTGGTTAAGATTTATATGCCTTTTTTGAGAGACCTCCTTTGGCTTACAACTTAAGCCTTGAAAGATTAGTATTAGGAGAAGAATAAAGGATCTAGGATAATGGAAAGTAATATAGGATGGTTTTGTATTATTTATTTTCTAACATAGAAGGCTCAAATTGTGTTAATAATGTAGGATAAGAGTTTCCCTTTTATAAGTGAGGGGTGAGACACACATGGAATTACTTAAACGATTTTAATAATATAAGGTCACTTTCAGGTGAAAGTAAGTCCAAATGGAAAAATATTTGAAGATAAGATAATATAGGGATTAAATAACTTCAAAAAATAATAATTAGATAATTTTATTTGGAATTATTACCCTTTTATCTTAGTTTAACACCCGGTAAACCTGTTTTAACCTTAACCATGGTAACAAAATTTTACTATTTTTACTATTCATTATGAGAAAAAATTAAGTTAAAACTATTAAATTATATTAATTATGATTATTAAATTTTTTGAATCTATTTTACCAGATTTAATTTCTATAATTGATAGAAATAAATTTTAAATAAGCGATCAAAACACAACAAAAACCCATTTTTAGAAAAAATGAATTTTAAGAAGAAAACCGAATTTACTTCCATTTATTGCCTTGTAAAAACCATAAAATGAATGTTAAAATATTTTATTGAATATATAATCTATAAATTTTATTAAAACCATTATTAAATATATATTAATTTAATTTATTAAGATAAAAAACACATTGCGGACATAAAAATAGTTTTTAGAAAAATGTGTTTTTAGCCCAAAAAATGAACTTATACAAAAAATCAAGTACAATGTTGATTCATATGCAATTAATTAGATTATTTATAATTAAATAACACCTATATTAATTTATTTTAAAATTAAAAACATAATGGTACTTTTAAATTACTTTATTTAATGAAAAGAAATGACCTTTTTTATAAAAAATCAGTCTTTTTCACTATTCACTATAAAAATAAATATTTTTTAGAAAAAACCAAAAAATCCACCCTAAGCTAATATTGAAATTATTATTTAAAAAATTACATTCATTTCTTCAAATAAAATTTCTAATTTTTTTTCATAAATTAATTATAATGTTTGCACACAAAAGGCAATAAAATCCATTTTTGATGAAAACATATTTTTGAAGCATAAAAAGAATTTACTAAAAAATTAAGCTCTTATTTATTACAAATCAATAAATAAATTTAAATTATTTAAAAAATTTATACATATTTTTCATAATTTAGTTAATACTATTCATAAATTCTAATTTAATGGATACTTATAATGATAAAATTTAAATAATAATATTTTTATTATATATCGCAGTTTTCTTAAAGTTCAATGTTGCATGTTGAGGAATATATAAACCTTATTGTTATTTTAAACTAAATTTTCAGGGTGTCACATTCTCCCCCTTAAATAAATTGTGTCATATCAATTTTTATCATTATAATCAAGGGTTCAATATTTGAAAATATCTTTATTGGAAACCCATATCATATAAAGGAATAATAAAAATTATTTTGAAATTGGAAGTGAGAGACATAAAGGATACCTTAAATGACACACAATTGGGTTCCTGAATAAAAAGAAAATTAGTGGGAAGTGAAAATATAAACATTGAGGTGAAAGGTAATTTCCATATAATAATATAGAGTGATAAAGAATATAGTCATGTGAAAGTTAATGACCACAAAACCCTAAATCAGTGAGGGGTGAAAATGAAATCAATTCATCAAAAATAACTATAAAAATGAAATAATCTACATTTTCAAGGTCCTTTTTTCTATATTTGATGGATTATTTTACTATTAAGATAAAGAACAAGAGAACATATATTTACTTGATTTATTTCCATTTTGTAAGTACAGTTTCCTCCTTTGGTTATGATTCTATGAATTTCAATTTCTATCTCATATCTTACTCTAAGAAATGAATATTCAACATTAAATTTTCATGTTTTAATCACTAAAATATACTTTCAAAAGACTATAAGATTCATACAAGAATTAAAAGTCATTCCTTCTATCCCTAGATATTTACCTAAACCATAATGGTTAGTACAAGTTATTTAATATGGATAAATCTTCATATGATGAAATAATACATTAATTTCTAAAACCTCAATAATAACACCCAAAGTTCAAATTAAATAATTCCATAAAAATTTGAACTTAAAACTCTTCCAAAATATGTTTGACCAAATTATAAACACAAAAATTTATAAAAAAGTCCCAAAATTTACAAAATCAACTTAACATTAATCCCCAAAAAACATAATGTATCTCTTAACATCACATAATACCTCTATAATATATTCTCCTAAAACATACTAATAAAATTAATCACTATAAAACCTTAATGAAAAATATATGCTTCCAAAAATGAACTCGATATTTATTCCTTAAATAAAATCACAAACTATTAAATATATTTCATAAATCCAAAAATGTAACAAGCTTCATCAAAGATAACATAAATCAAATTTTCATCAAATCACTAATCAATTTCAAGGTCACAATATTATCCAATTTACTTTATCAATATAAATCATATCTTTATGTCAACTAAACATTATTATCTCAACATTAGGTATATATTAGGGGTTATATATCCCTCAATCATGTGTTTTCCAAGAAATATCACCTTACCTCTAAATCCATTTTCTAGGTTATCAAAAACAATCAAAAAATGTTTTAAAATCCTTAAATAAAAACTACTACATAAAAATTCTTAGATGTTTCATGATTATTATAACCATAATATTATTAATCAAACACTTATACAATATAATTATTGAATACCAATACATAAAAACTTCAATCATACCACTTCCTTCATGAAAAATTAACTAAACTTCATCATTTTATTAATTAATACTCCATTCCTACAATATGAAATATAAATCATGAATTAATATTCACTAGCCTCAATTTAATCATGTTTATTAAATATAACATTAGAAATACTATTAAAATAATTCATACATTTAATATGTTATTCATAGTATCTTTATCATCAACAGTAAAATCATTACTCGTACAACCATACTGATTCTCTTCTTGAGCTTTCCCCATAGGACATCGATTTTCATAATGCCTATAATTTCAACATTTAAAACATTTAACTTTAACTAATACCTTATAGAAACCATTATTCCCATCTATTGGGTTAACTAAACTTTTTATTTTTCCTTAGAAATTATTTATTGTATGTCCATTTCCACATCCAAAACATCTTCCCGTTCCTTTAGGAAATTTCCCTATGTGCTTTTTCCCACATTATAAACATGTAGGAAGCTGAATATTCTTTCCTCCATGGTATTCATGAAACTCTATTTTTCTTTTATTTGGATCATTTAGAAACTCACTTATTTTAGGGTCGTTAATCATATATCAATATATCTGGTTAGGAAAAATCAAAATCTTTCTAATTCCATTTACCATTTCATTTGTTTTATTAGGATGAAAATAATTACATTGTCCATAACATTTAGTGTTAACAAGATTTCTTCTGGTTCTATCCATTTACTAAAACCAAAAAGCATAGTATGAGCAATAATAATCATATTAGTAAATCATATAATCATGAAAATCATTTATAGAATGTATGAATCTCAAACACTTATTTTTAATCTATGGTACCTTAGGTTAAACCTAGGTTATACATAATCATCACCTATTGAAATAATATATAATGGTTTATAAATAAAATGTTAATTAACCCATGCATATCCCCCAAGAGTATCTATCTAGGAGTGCAGTCTTAGGCCCACTCATCATGTACCAGTGATGATCAAGTTAATACCCAATCCTCCATATTCAGAGTTGTTACCCCTAGGTGCTTCTATGAAACAAACACATCCAATTTCTAGTATCCATATAGAGACATATTTTCTAGGAAAACAAAAATCCTTTATTTACCATAACTCAAGATGTTCTCTTATACTTAGGCTTATCCTAAGGGTTCCTAATAAAGTTTTCTCATCCTTGTTTCAAAAAAAAACTAAAACTTACTCTAATACCAATTACATTGACCCAAGATTTACATACATAAATATTTCATCTTATTAGATTAATATTCATTACATATCATTATTATCCCTGTATAATTGTAAAGGTTCAATTTCTTTAGAAACTTTGAAACATAAACAATTGGTACATAAAATTTCTGTATCATCTTGCACTTAGTTTTTCACAACTAACACCCTTATTAGACATATCAAACTTAAAACATTTCTTTATATCCTAGGGAAAATGAAATATAATAAAGGGAGAGGTAAAATGACCATTAAGGGTAAACAAGGGATATATCAATGATCATTTAAGCATAACATGAGCATAAGGTTATGAGAACATGAGCTTAACATTTGAAAATCATACCCATAAATTCATAGATCATAATCATGATCCATGAAATAAAGATTAACAATTTATAAAACATGAATAATAAATAAATAAAAGAACACGATCCATGGGAGCATAACATTGGATTAAGATAATTTCATAAAAAAGTGGCATAAAGTGTGGCACAATCATAATGATAAATGTTTTTATGATCTTGTGGCATACTTATGAATGTATTATTATTATGTGATGGGTGGGACTGTTATATATTTCCAATAAATTGGGTAAGTATTAATGTTTTATGAGATAAAAGGGTACATTATAGGTTATCCCAATCCCAAAATATGGAACATAAGAGGTTATCCCAATCCCAAAAGAGGGTACAAAGGAGGTCATACCAAGCCTAAAAGGGGGTACATAAAAAGTTATCCCAAGATTGAAGTAGGTACATGGATGGTTAGACCATGCATAACATGTGATGAATGTCATGGTGGGTAGCCTTGACATACGATTTCTATATTTACGATTATGAAACACTTCATGAAACTCTTTGATGACATGATCTTAATCCAATGTTATGATCTCATGGACTATGTTCTTTGATTTCTTTGTAATTCGTGTCTTATAAACTTACACACTTTATTCCATGACTCATGATTATGATCTATAAATTTCTAGGTATGTTTTTAAAATGTTATGATCATGTTTTCATACCCTTATGATCATTTTATTCTTAAATGATCATTAATATCTCATTCTTTTACCCTTACTGATTATATGATCTCACCCTTTATCATGTTTCCTTTTCCCTAGGATATGGAGAAAAATTTAAAGTATAATATTCTAAGAAGGGTTCTAATTGTGAAGAAATAAGATGAATATGATGTATAAATTTTATGTACCAATTATTTATGTATCAAAGTTTCCTAATACACTTAACCTTTACAGCTTTGGCATGGATCATTAGGATATTTAATGAATATTCATCTAATAAGATGTAATATTTATGTATGTAAAGTTTGAGTGGATATAGTTATGGTCTTTGAAATTTGATCATGGTTCCATCACACTAAAAATATTAATAATTTCATAAGCATCATATTTAATCACAATATACACTTTTATAACCATTCATATACAATCTTGATGAAAAATTAATTACATTACTTTGTGAAGATGATAATTCATACATACACATGAATGATGTTTCCAATTTTCAATGGATGAAACTAAAGAAATGTAAATAATAATTCAAACTTACAGAATCATTATTATATCATAAATATCATATAAATTTATTAAATATATCCTTATTACCAAAAAATTAAAGTAGAAACAAAAAAAAAATCACATCACTTTATAGCGGTGGTTGTCCACATGTACGCATGAACGAGTTTATCATTTTTAAATGAATGGGATGATAAGAAGGAAGATGGGATAATATAATTACATAATAATAATAATATAAAAAATATCATATATAAACATTAAATTCATTATAATAACCAACCATGAAAGACAGTGATGGAAAATGAATCATATCGCTACATGGAGGTGGTAGCCCACATGTACACATGAGTGATACTTTTATTTCCCATTTTATAGATAAGAGGTGTAAAATGGATATTCCATTATCATAATAAAATATTAGAATATTTATGATACTATATTTATAATTTTTTTATGGAAACAATAGGTTTATAGAAGTTGGAAGAAGAAATAAATTTGAAAGATTTTGGTTAAGATTTATACCTCGTCATTGAGAGACCTCCTTTGACTTACACCTTAAGCCTTGAAATATTTATCTAAGGAGAAGAAAACAAATTGGATGAAGGGAGGTAATATAGAAAGTTTTTTTATTAGGTATTGTCTGAGATAAAAGTTTATAATTGTGTAAATAAGGGAGGAGAATAGTTTTCTTTTTATAAGTGAGGGGAGGGACACACATAGAATTACTTAAACGATTTCAATAATATAAGGTCACTTTTATTTGAAAATGGATAAAAATGGACAATTATTCAAATATAAGATAATATAGGTACTAAATAACTTCAAAAAATAATAATTATACAAATTAATTCATTATTATTACACTTATATCTTAGTTTAACCCCTTGGTAAATTAGTTTTAACCTTAACTACGACAACAAAATTTTACTATTTTTACTATTAATTATGAAAAAAAATTAAGTTGACCCTTTTAAATTATATTAATTATTATTATTATATATATGGAATCCATTTTACCATATTTAATTTCAATAAGAGGTAGAATTAAATTTTTAATAAGCATGGAAAACACAATAAAAATCTGTTTTTAGGCAAATGCATTTCTAAGAATAAAAATGAATTTACTTCCATTCCTTACATTGTAAAAAACATAATATGAATGTTAAATTATTTTATTTAATAATGTATAAATTTAATTAAAACCATTATTAAATATAAATTAATTTAATTTATTAATATAAAAAAACATTGTGTGTATAAAAATAATTTTTAGAAAAATGCATTTTTAAGCACAAAAATATATTTATTCCAAAATAAAATATAACATTGATTCATATGTAATTAATTATATTATATATACTTAATGAAGAATTATTTTAATTTAATTTAAACTTTAAAACTAATGGGGATTTTAAATTAATTTATTTAATGAAAATAAATGACATTTTTACAAAAATCGCTATTTTCACTATTCACTAAAAAATAAATATTTTTTAGAAAAATACCTAAAATTAACCATAAGTTAATATTGACATGATTATTAAAAAAATTATATCTATTTATTTAAATAAAATTTCTAAAAAATTTCTAAATTAATTATAATGTCCACGCACAAAAGGTAATAAAAACCATTTTTGAAGAAAACTTATTTTTGATGTATAAAATGATTTTACTAAAAATTGAGTTCTTATTTATTATGCATTAATCAATACATTTGAATTATTTAAAAAATTTATACATATTTTTCATAATCTAGTTATTACTATTCATACTTATTAATGTAATGGCTAGGTTATAATGGTCACAATTAAATAATATTATTTTTATTGTACATCACAGTTGTCTTAAAGTTTGGATTGAATGATAAGAAATCTATCGAGATTATTTTTATTTTAAAATAATTTTTTTGGGGTGTTACATTGATCTAATTTCGAGAAATTGGTCATGAATACAGAAGCCACTAGGTACCCAATGGATTGATACCAGTAACTTAGTGTGTAACAACCTGAGATTTTGGATCCTTTAAATTTATATGATCTTTAATAGTTTATGCCACCTGAAACACAATGAGCCCATGGATAAATCAAATTTTTGATTTATTCACATTCTTTCTGGGAGAAATAAAAAGGGGATAAATTCATGTAAAACAAACATAATACCTAGAGTTTGGATTGATCACTTTTGAAGAATTATTTTATGTCGATGTTGTTGTCGAGACCCATGAACTCCACTGGCATAGACAAACCATGCAATACCAATCTGATCCAATGATCTAATGTCATTCATCAACGTCTCTCCAACAAATCCTCTCTAGGTCTCTAGGGTTTTGTAGATATCCTTGAGACTCAATCATTATGGGGTATTTATAAATGATGACTTTAGGTCGCTACGTCAATGAAATAAAATAAATAAGATAATTTATTTATTTATTTTTAGCACCAATGATAAATTTTTCACAAACGGCTAACAATGACAAAGGTTATATTGAGTATAGGGTAAAAACTACATTCTGAAATCAATAATGGCCTCATATTTTCGATCCAAGACTCCATTTAGGAGTTATTATACATTTTCAAGAAAACTATGGATGCATGATATTAATATATTTAGTATTTTTAAAATATCAATTTTGGGTTCACTGGGCCTTGAAATATTATGCCGTCTCAGTGCCTAGATCCAAAAATATTAATAGATATATTTAAAATATTTACATTTAAAAAATAATGACATTAAATTCTCACCACCTTAGGGATTTTCATCCTCAAAAGTGAAAAGGAATACTAAAAAAATCATGGGTAATGTGCTCGCATCTGAGTCTACAATTCCCAGGTTGTCTCTCGAAGATTCCCATGTTACTACTAGTCACACCATAAAGGAATCACTCATAAGCAGAGGAACCTCTCATACTAATCCTTGATATCTACTGGGTACTCTAAAAAGGTAGCTCCATCTCGATGTCCATATCTCCCCTGTTGATAACATGAGATAGGTCATGAACATATATCCTTAGCTATGAAACATGGAATACATCATGTACCCAGGCTAATTGTTGTGGTAGAGCCAAGTGGTATGCCACCTTGACAACTTGATGTAGTATTTGGAAAGGGACAATGAACCTCAGAGATAAATTTATAGCTTGACTAAATCTATATAGTCCATGTCGAGTTGAGACCTTTAGAAATACATGGTCTACCTCCTCAAACCCCAAGGGACTCCATCATCATTTCATATAAGATTGGATCTATATATTCTTCATCTGCTCCTAGATGACCTACACCTTCTCTATTGTAGCTCCCAACAACTCTAGGCCCATGAGTTCTAACTCACCTATATCAGTCTAACAAAGTGGTGAACTGTAGGGTTTCCTATAAAAGTCCTAGAATGATGCCATACTGATGGTGGAATAATATATGTTATTATACAAAAACTCCACCAAGGGTAGATGATCCTCCCAACTATGGATAAAGTCCAACATACAATCCCACAACATGTCCTCCAAGACCTAAATGGCCTGCTCTGTCTGGCCATCAGTCTGAGGGTGAAAAACTATGCAGAAACGCAATTGAGTCCCAGAGGTCTACTATAATCCTCTACATAATCACAATTTGAAGAAAGAATCATGGTATGAAATGATTGTTTAGGGGAATCCATGAATCCTAACTATATATTGCATGTAGAGGAATCCCAATCTATATATAGAACTCTACCCTTGAATAGCTAAAAAGTGGGACAACTTGGTGAGTCAGTTTACAATCACCCATATGAAATCATGTCCTCTATATGTATGTGGTAACCTCATCATTAAGTCCATATATATCCTATCCCACATCCACTTTGGAACCTCAATGAGTTGAGCTAAACCCACTAGAACCTGGTGATCAGCCTTTGCCTGCTGACAAGTGAGGAATCAAGAGACAAACTATGCTACAAGATTCTTTACGATTAGACAATAGAACTGACATTAGAGGTCCTGGTATATCATTTCCACACCTAGATGTACTCCTAAAGGTGATGTATGAAATACCCCAATCACTTCCTCCCATAGCATCATTTGTACCATAGTCTATCCTCTAAAAAGGATTACATGCTCCCCACCTTCAGAAAATACATCAGGAGCACGTCTAGTGGATATTTGAGTATGTAAGGCCTCATGATAAGTATCCCCAAGTCGGGACTCTCTAACATGTTGTAGAAGTGGTGGGGTAAAAACTATCAACTATAGATATGAAGCACCATCCTTTTCCACCAAGGAAAACTACAATGAGGCTAATTGCTATGATTCCTCATCCAATAATTGAGAACTATATCTCCTACTGATATAATCTTCCACCAAATTCCCATTCCTAATAGTATAGACTATCTCAAATTCATAGTCCTAGAGGAACTCTAGACATTACCTCTATCTCAAGTTAAGATCCTTCTGAGAGAATATATACTTTATATGATTATGGTCATAGTAGATGATAAAACACTCACCTGCACTACTGGAAATAAGGACATTTGCGACGGGGCATTTGTGTCGGGATCCCGTCACTAATGTGCTTTTGCGATGGGATTCCGTCGCAAATAGCCCATTGCGGAAAACGGCATCGCAACAACAATTATTTACGACGGGACCGTCTCTAAAAGTAGTATTTGCGACGAGAATATTTCCTGTCGCAAATATTAGTCGTTATATCTAAAAAACTTTTTTAAAAAAATATTACTAAATTATTTTAATTAATATAATAATAATACTATTTGCGACGGGCATAGTACCCGTCACAAATAATATAAAAAAATAAAAAAAATAAAATAGTAATAAATTATTTTAATTAATATAATAATAATCCAATTATAATTCAAAAATAAAAAAATAAAAAAATATTAATAAATGATTTTAATTAATATAATAATAGAATTATAATTCACAAATAAAAATAATAAATTATTAATAAATTATTTTAATTAATATAATAATAATAGAATTATAATTCAAAAATAAAAAATAATAAAATATTAATAAATGATTTTAATTAATATAATAATATTAGAATTATAATTCATAAACAAAATAAATATTAATAAGTTATTTTAATTAATATAATAATAATAAAATTATAATACATTCAAATATTAAAATAATTCAAATATTACAAAAAAATATAATTAAATTATAATATTATAAAATTTTAATATATATATAAAATTTAATATTATGAAATATAAATAATATTATTATTCATATTAATATTGTTATTTCAATATATAATATTATTTATATTTTATAATGTGACAGAAACTATGAATAGAAAAAAATTCATATTTTGATTTAACAAACTTTATAACATAAAAACAAACTATAATATGAAAGAGGGGGGGAGGGGGGGGGATCTGCAGATGCTGGTGGAGGAAACTCCATCCCTAAAGCATGAGTGATTCAGCACATGTACTCCATCTGCTCCTGCTGTTGCTGCTGCCACCGACTCATCTGCTCCTCGTACAGCTGCTGCTGGCATCGACGCTCCTCCTCATGCTGCTGCTGCTGCTAACGCATCTCCTCCTACTCCTGTCGGAGACTCTCTATCAGTGCAGTCTGATATCGCAACTGATCCTCATACTGTGTAGCAGAAGAAGATGCACGAGCTCCTCTCGATCTGGACGCCGACATCGCAGCACTGCCATAATAATCTCTGGGAGTCAGTCGAGAGCTGATACCAACTACCTGACCCTTCTCGAAGGCATACTGGGTGGCTTGCATCCATGCCGCCTCATCAAATTGACGACCACTAGTCTGATCTGATGACTCATCCTGACACTCAGGCTGGGTCTGTGACGCTGCGACCTCATATGACTCCTGTAGTTGCAATTTAAAATTAAAATTGTGAATATATTATATGTAGTTGATTTTTAAACTTGAAAACAAATAATACTGACCACGATGTGATGCTGGCGATCACCTCTGAGCTCCCCAGTAGCAGGATCACTATAAATCCTCCGATATACATCGTACTCCATAATATCGGGGTGCTCGACAGCCTATAAGAATAAAAAATAAACTTTTAATATTTATAGTTATATAAAATATTTATAAATAATATACATACCAGATGCTATCTATCAGTACTGAAAGTACGACTCCCAGCTCGATGAGTCACCTCCTGTCTCCCCCGATTCTGCCTCCCCACCGATGATCTCCTCTGAAAGGCATCACTCAACCAGTGTGCACATAATCCATCCCATACGTGGGATGAAATGTACTGTGGTCGGTGCGCTCTACAGGAGTCATCAAAAATGGATACTCCTACTTTCTTCATGGCCGCTCTCCTCAATTTGTGCAAAAACTGACGAAAGCGATCACGCATGACCACCTCCCATGCATCGTGGATGGCGCCACGCATGGTATCCTCGATCGGATACCATAAACCCTACAAATAAATCAAAATATCAAGTTAGAAATGAAATAATTTTCAAAATAAAAATTATTTATTTACGTACGTACCAACCAATGGCCGAACATGGACTACTGCACATTAATGGGAATCTGCTCCCATGTGGTCCAAGGCTGAGAGAAATAGTTGCGCAAAATAGCACTGCCCTGTCCGACTGCTATATGAGGAAAACTGTAAAAATAATAAACATTTATTATGTGAATAGATTAATGAAATTTTAGTCAAATCCACAGGTTATCACACAGGTTATCACACCTCCGTGTGCGTGGATCAAACCCAAGACGTGGACGTCGCTCGGGGATGGGGTCAGGAATCATCAATCATGCAAGACTGCGCCCCCTCCACATACTCCCTAAAGCACCTGCAAGCTGAGGGTCATCTGCCAGCAACTCATCTGCATCAAAAGACAGGTTAGCATCCACCAACTCATGAAATGCATCGTCGTCCATCTGAAACAGAAAATGTTAATGTTGTTAGCAAATAATTGATAATTACTATTATATATACATATATATTAGTTATGATTATATATAACTACCATGGAATTCTATCAGTGTTCATATTCATCATCGTCTTCATATATGTCAATGTCATCTTTATATTCCTCCTCAACATCATCAATATCCATTCGAGTTCTAGTTGCTTCATCTCTTACCATTTCAAATTCATATGTGACATCATTAACATCATCGTCATCACCAACTCTTAAATGTTGGGTGTCGTCATCGATACTCATGTCTCTTTGTAAAAAAGATTGATTTTGAGTACTCTCTTGAAAAACTTCAATTCCTTGCACATCAGTGAAAGCACATTCACTTTGACTAAACTGATTGTCTCAAATTTTGATTTTTATTATACTCCACCAATTAGTCAAGTCTTTTGACGTAGCACAATACTTTGCGTAATAAACTTGATGTGCCTGTTGAGCCAATAATAATGGTTCATTTATTGCGAGAAAACTTTTACATTTAATATCGATGATTCCATGAGTCAGATGAACACACACGCCTATCTCTGTATCCAACCACCGACATTTGAACATGGTTATGTAATGTTGTCCAAGATAACAGAGTTCAATGATTTCATCAAGCATGCCATAAAAGTCAACTTCATTTTCTCGATAATGATATCCTCTCAAGATAACTCCACTTTTCATTGTTTTTTTTGATTCCCCATATGCATGTGTATGAAATCGAAATCCATTCACCACATATGCATTATAAGTTTTAAAAAGTTTGGAAGGTGGGTTACTCAATATACACAGCCGTTTTTCAATTTTATCAGCATGTTGAGACACCTGAAAATTTGTGAAATAATTAGCAATATAGTAAACTATACATTGAATGAGTTGCTAAAAGATAAATAATTTATGTTACCAGTTTTTGAAACCAATGAGAGAAATTTTTCTGTCGGCGTTCTTTGAGAGCAGCTGCTGTAATTTGTGGAATTTGTTTCTTCATATGATTATCATACAACCTATAAAAAACAAAGTTATTTACTGTAACATAAATGATAGAATAAGTGATATAAACACTTACAGTACAACTGATGTCATCTCTTTACAGTTGATTAGAACATACGTATGAGCTCTATGATGTTCATCATCCGAAAGCCAGCATTCATGAACTCCACCAAAACCAAGCTCTGGCTGGTTGAAAACAGATAATTGATTATCGACTTCATCAATATTCCTCTCATTCCATCCCATTCGGTTGTGTTTTGAAGGATACTTAGATTCAAAATAATGGGAGCAGAAAAAAGATATTTCCTCTTGAAAATAAGCTTCTGTAATAGATCCTTCAACAGATACTTTGTTACGTAATTTTCTTTTCAATTTTTGCATGCATCTTTCGAATGGGTACATCCATCGAAACTATATTGGACCTCCACATTTGGATTCATATGGAAAATGTAATATCAAATTTTCCATTGAGTCAAAGAAAGATGACGAATTTTTTTTTCCAGTTTACATATAATTACAACAACATCTTCTTTAAGTTTGCATAGAGAATCATAATCTGCTGTAGCCGCACAAATTTCCCGAAAAAAATATGACATGTCTGTTATGGAATCCCAAATCACAGAATTCAATAGACCTCTTAATCCAATGGGTAGAATTATTTCCATTATAACATGACAATCACGACTTTTTAATCTAGTAATATGACCATTCTTTACACATCTAACCAAATTGTAAGCACAACCATCTGGAAGTCTCAATTCTGCAATCCACTGACAAAATAATAAATTGTTTTCTTTAGACAGTGTATAAGCTGCTTTTGGTTTTAGTAACTTTTCTGTTCTGACATTCTCAAACAGTTTCAATTCTAGACGCCTGAAAATTTGTGAAAGATCTAAACGTGCATTTACATTGTCTTTGCTCTTTCCTGGCGTATCCAAAACTGTATGAAACAAATTATCAAAATAGTTCTTCTCAATATTCATGACATCCAACATGTGACAGACCAACAAATCAGACCAATATGGCAAATCCCAAAATATGCTACGTTTAATCCAATTGTGTTCTTTCCCAAAACCAGAAATTTTCTGTTGGTTTATTGTGGGACCAAAAGTGATGGGAGGTAATGAAAATACAACTGATTTTAACTCCGAACCTGATAGCATTTTTGGAGGTCCATCCCTTTCAACTGTTCCTTTTCTGAAATGAGATCTGTTTCTGCAAAAAGGATGATCAGCTGGAAGAAATCTGCGATGACAGTCAAAATAACAAGGTTTATTTCCATGAATGAGCATAAATGCTTTTTTCTCTCCCATACAGTAAGGACATGATTTTTGACCATGTGTACTCCAGCCAAATAACATCCCATAAGCCAGGAAGTCACTAATTGTCCACATCAATGCTGCTCTCAGTATGAAATTCTGTTTCGTAGCAATATCATATGTACTGACACCAGTACTCCACAATAAACTTAATTCATCAATCAATGGTTTCAAATAAACATCAATATTCTTCTTCGAATGTCCTAGAATTAGTAAAGTCAAAAAGATATAGGGCTCCTTCATCAACATCCATGGAGGTAAATTGTATGGAGTTAAAAAAATAGGCCAACATGAATACTGACTACCATAAGATCCGAACAGACAGAAACCATCAGTGGAAAGGCCCGGTCGAACATTTCTAGCTTCTAAAGAAAAGGATGGATTCACTCTATCAAAATGTTTCCATGAATCACCATCGGCTGGATGATTCAAGCTTTTATCGGTTAAAATATTCGCTTTATGCCATGAAATCATTGTCACTGTATTCTTAGACATGAATAAATGCTGTAGTCTGGATGTAAGAGGAAAATATCTCAACTGTTTTATAGGAATCAAACCAGACTTCCCATGTTTCCCTTCTTTATATCTCAGTTGCCCACATGTGGGACAACTATCCAATGACTCATTTTCCCCAGAATATAAAATGCAGTCATTTGAACATGCATGAATCTTCTGACAAGTAAGTCCCAAATTTCGAACCACCCTCTTACTCTCATAGTAATTTGCAGGCAAAACATTTCCTTCGGGTAACAGTGTTTTAAGCAAAGAAAATATCTAGTCAAAACAGGTGTTTGGAATTCCGTTATCTAATTTGGTAGCCATAAATTTTGAAACTGCTTTTAATTTTCTCATCTTGCATCCAGGATATAATGCATCCTCAGCAGACCTCAACAACTCATAAAATTCAGATGGTGCCAACTCAGGATTTGAAGTTATATCAGTCGGAGTTTCTGTATGTTGAAAAGATGAACCTGCAACATCATGTACTAAATCTTGAAACCGGGATGGATCCAGAATCAAGTTGGTATCACCTACTCTGGAACTACGTTCACCGTGTTGATACCAAAAAACATAATCTAGTTGAAAACCAAAACGAAAGAGATGTTCCCCCACTTTTTCAAATGTTTCAAATGTTCTCAATGCACATTTTCTACAAGGGAATTTTATTGTGCCTTCTGAAACAAATTATGGATTTAATACTGCAAATGATAAAAAAGTATCCACACCCTCTATATATAATGGATTTAAACCAGAACCGTTTGGATTTCTATGTTGATTTATCCATATGTGGTCATCTAATAATGACTGTTGACGACCTCGTTGTTCCATATTTTTATATAAAATATAAAATCATTACAGGTTTTGAATAATTTGTTAGAAAAAACACTCAAGAAAGGATAATTATATAGTTTACATCAGACACGACTGACGCAAACTTTTTATTGGGATAGACCTAAAAATTGAACCTTTAATAATTGGACATGTTAAGAAAAAAGCAAAACCTGTTACAAATATTGATAATTTTAATATTATATAATTTTTTTTTATTTTAATAATACTAATATTTTTTTTCATAAATATTAATTATATAATAATAACATTATTACATTATTAGTATATTTTATTATTAATATTAAAATAATATAATTTTCTATATTATATACAATTCTTCTTTCATCTGTGTGTTTAACATTCTGTCTCCACATGTAATATTTGCATTCACTTTCACCTCTCCATTGGTGAGTAGGTTGATAATTTTGAAAAAGAATGCAAATATTACATGTGGAGATAGAAAACACACAGATGAAAGGAGAATTGTATATAATATAGAAAATTATATTATTTTAATATTAATAATAAAATATACTAATAATGTAATAATGTTATTATTCCTAATTATTGGTAATTATTCCTAATTATTGGTAATTATTCCTAATTATTGGTAATTATTCCTAATTATTGGTAAATATTGGTAAATATTGGTAATTATTGGTAGTTATTGGTAATTATTGGTAATTATTACTAATTATTGGTAATTATTAGTAATTATTGCTAATTATTCCTAATTATTGGTAATTATTCCTAATTATTGGTAATTATTCCTAATTATTGGTAATTATTGTTAACTATTAGTAATTATTGTTAATTATTGGTAATTATTCCTAATTATTGGTAATTATTGTTAATTATTGGTAATTATTGTTAATTATTGGTAATTATTGTTAATTATTGGTAATTATTCCTAATTATTGGTAATTATTCCTAATTATTGGTAATTATTCCTAATTATTGGTAATTATTCCTAATTATTCTTAATTATTGGTAATTATTCCTAATTATTGGTAAATATTCCTAATTATTTGTAAATATTGACAAGTATTGGGAATTATTGGTAAATGTTGATAACTATTGGCAATTATTGGTAAGTATTACTAATTATTACTAATTATTGTTAATTATTATTAATTATTGTTAATTATTACTAATTATTGGTAATTATTGTTAATTATTACTAATTATTGGTAATTATTGGTAATTATTGGTAATTATTACTAATTATTGCTAATTATTCCTAATTATTGGTAATTATTCCTAATTATTGGAAATTATTCCTAATTATTGGTAATTATTCCTAATTATTGGTAATTATTCCTAATTATTGGTAATTATTCCTAATTATTGGTAATTATTCCTAATTATTGGTAATTATTCCTAATTATTGGTAAATATTGGTAAATATTGGTAATTATTGGTAATTATTGGTAATTATTGGTAATTATTACTAATTATTGGTAATTATTAGTAATTATTGCTAATTATTCCTAATTATTGGTAATTATTCCTAATTATTGGTAATTATTCCTAATTATTGGTAATTATTGTTAATTATTAGTAATTATTCTTAATTATTGGTAATTATTCCTAATTATTGGTAATTATTGTTAATTATTGGTAATTATTGTTAATTATTGGTAATTATTGTTAATTATTAGTAATCATTCCTAATTATTGGTAATTATTCCTAATTATTGGTAATTATTCCTAATTATTGGTAATTATTCCTAATTATTCTTAATTATTGGTAATTATTCCTAATTATTGGTAAATATTCCTAATTATTGGTAAATATTGACAAGTATTGGGAATTATTGGTAAATATTGACAAGTATTGGGAATTATTGGTAAGTATTACTAATTATTACTAATTATTGTTAATAATTACTAATTATTGTTAATTATTACTAATTATTGGTAATTATTGTTAATTATTACTAATTATTGGTAATTATTGGTAATTATTGGTAATTATTACTAATTATTGCTAATTATTCCTAATTATTGATAATTATTCCTAATTATTGGTAATTATTCCTAATTATTGGTAATTGTTCCTAATTATTGGTAATTATTCCTAATTATTGGTAATTATTCCTAATTATTGGTAATTATTCCTAATTATTGGTAATTATTCCTAATTATTGGTAAATATTGACAATTATTGGCAATTATTGGTAAATATTGGTAAATATTGGTAATTATTGAAAAATATCGACAATTATTGACAATTATTGGTAAATATTATTAAATATTGATAATTATTACTAATTATTACTAATTATTGGTAATTATTGTTAATTATTGATAATTATTGTTAATTATTATTAATTATTACTAATTAATGCTAATTATTTCTAATTATTATTAATTAATTCAAATTAATTTTAATTTTTCATAATTACTGCTAACTATTTTAAATTAATTAGTGTTTAATTGTCTCTAATTACTGTTAATTATTAATAGTTATTCATAATTATTTCTAATTAGGAATCAGAAAAAAAATTATAAAAATTTAAAATAAATAAATAAAATAAATAAAATAAATATTAAATTAAAATTCAGATAAAAACCTTAAACTTGATGTCAATGTCGAGCCGCTGTAGTTGTAGGACACCACCAACTGACTCCTCGAAATCGAAATTTGTTTTTACAACTGATCGCCGTAAGAAGTTCAGAGTGAAAAAACTGTAACAGTTGGCAGTATTTATAGGTTAGATTAATTGCGATAGGCTTATTTGCGACGGGTCCCGTCGCAAATAACCCCGGCCACATTTAATTATGGGTGGCATTAAAACGGTTATTTGCGACGGGACCCGTCGTAAATAACCCCTGTCGCCGGAAGATTTGCGACGGGACTGCAGTCCCATCACAAATATTCTTTAACCGCCGCCGGTTATTTGCGACGGGGCTCTAACCCCGTCGCAAATAAACTTCGCGCGGTTTCGCGCGCATTTCGCGCCAAACCATTTGCGACGGTTAAAAGAAACCCCTCACAAATACTCTTTAACCGCCGCCGGTTATTTGCGACGGGGCTCTAACCCCGTCGCAAATAAATTTCACGCGGTTTGGCGCGCATTTTGCGCCAAACCATTTGTGACGGGTAAAAGAAACCCGTCGCAAATAACGGGTTATTTGCGACGAGAATAGTTTCTCGTCGCAAATAACCCGTTCCATAAGGTATTTGCAATGGGAATAAGTCCCGTCGCAAATAACTCGTCGCTATTATCCATTTTTCCCGTAGTGCTGTAAGGTAGTTTCGCCACACCTTCAGTGAGAAGACTACCACTACCAACTCAAGATCACATGTCATGTAGTTCTAATTATGTTGTCTCAAATTCTTGGACCTATAAGAAATCACCACCAACCTCTATATCAGAACACAACCAAATCTGATCCCTAAAGCACCATAGAACACTATGTACTTGACACCCTCCTCAAAAAATATCAAGATGGGGGCAATCATCAACCTCTTCCACAACTCCTAAAAATCCTACTAGAAGCTTTCCATCCACAAAAAAGGCCACCCCTTTCAGGTCAAAGTAGTCAAATGTGATAATATCCTAGAGAAATCAAGAACAAATCTACCAACCCAAGGAAGTTCTACACTTCCACCATGCTCTTGAGTGGCTCCCCAAATAACAATGCCTCAACCTTTTCTAAGTCCACTTTTATAGTATCAACTGAGATAACATGTCCTAGAATATAGAACTCCTAAATCCAGAACTAAAACTTCAAGGTATTCCCATAAAGATGGTTCTCTCAGAGCATGTTTAGAACTATTATCAAGTGTCTTGCATGATCCTCCTTGGATGTTGAGTACACTAGGATATCTTTGATGAATACCACTAAAAACTAGTATAATAAATGTGTAAATATCTAGTTTTTGAGTCCTATGAACATTGTTGGGTAGTTATTCACAATCACCAAGTACTTATAGTGATTATAGTGATATATGAATGTCATGTTTGGTATATCCACATCTTATACTCACAGTTGGTGACAATACGATCCAAGTTCAATCTTCGAGAAACATCACGCCCCTCTCAACTGATCAAAAATGGAATTTATCTTTATTATTGGATAGTTATTCTTTCTTAGTCACCTAGTTTAGGAACCAATAACCCACGAACATCCTCAATATCTCATCCTCCTTCTTAGAGAACAAAACTAGGGCTGCCCAAGGGGAGACATTGGGTCTCATAAATCCCTTCCTCTATAAGTCCTCTAACTGAACTCTCTATCTCGAAGATCTATAAGAGTCATCCAATATGCTGGTACAAATATAAGGGCCACCTCTAGGTGTAATTAAATGTAGAAGTATATCTTCCAATGGGGAAGTAAGCCTAAAATGTCCTTAGGAAATACATCCTCATACTCACCCATCACAACAGAAAACTAATAGCCCATAGAATCCATTGCTCCAAGAGTTATTCTAGCCAACTTGTGAGTAATTAGATGAAATATCCTACATATGAGTCTATATTTCTCTACTTGGGTCTCCTTCTCACATATGAAGGAAAAACTTGTCCCATCAATGTGGATACACCACATCCTTCACCTAAAATAGTCAATCTATGCATGGGAAATTTATATCTAGTCCATTCCTAAGATAACACCATAAGGCCTCCTTTTTTAAATAAAGAGACACCATAAGAAAATCTCTCTTACAAAGGTTAGATCACACAATCTTCAAAAGTGTGTTATCACCGAGTCATCTATGATAGGAGTCTCCAAGCATAAGGGTTGATCCAAGGGATTAACCAGAACCTTCAGGTCTCAAATTAGGAATTTAGTAAGAAAATAGTGGCTTGAACATATGTCTATAAAAACTAAATATAAGGTAAAAAAGACATAGATAATACCTATAATAATCCCTAAATCCTTTTTATCATAGGAATATATGGCCTGCAGCTGCCCTCACCCCTATCCACTATCTCCCTAAGCCTGGTGGAGACCACCTGGGGGTGGTGGTGGAATCAAGTCAAACCATCTACCACCTCCAGCTACTCTCCCTACTCATATTCCATGTCTTTATACCTATGGAACTCCCCAATCCATCCTCTAATTCTGCCTAGGTGAAGCATCCACTATCTCTTGATCACCAGTACTGTGGGTTAGAAAATCCCATGCAATATGTCCCTGATCTTCACAAGAGTAGCACCACCTCCCCTTAGAATGATTAGAAATAACCTAAGAGACTTGAACTATAGAACCTCAGTCCTGAGATCACCTTTTAATACATATATCATGTCTGGATCCTTGTGTACACTGTCATCTACTTGCTACTAAAGTCTCATCCCATGTGTGCCCACTACTAGGGCCCATTACTGGTGTCCGATCAGCCTGAAATTTATCTATCACTAAATAACACTCTAACACCCCAAAATAGGTAGGAATTCATATAGGCATTATGCTAGCCTAGATTTCTCTAAGTAGAACTCTATCAAAGGTTTGAACCCAAAAGAACGAATCCTGAAACATATCCATCGAGTATCATGAGAGGTCATTAAACCTTGATGAATAACCAACCATAATTATGATGACCTGCTGTATTTGTAAAAGATCTTTGATGAAAATTTCTCACATAATAGTTGGATAAAACTCCTCTCTAAAGAGATTATCAAACTCTATCCATGAAAGAGTCCCCACATCATATGATAAAACTACAAGGAACCACTAATGCCCTGCAGAACCATAAAGAATGCTTTCCACTAAGACCACTATTTGGTCTGTAGGTTTCATGAAGAGATAAAATACTCTCATAATCACCTTTATCCAATCCTTATATTGATGTGGGTCTGGATCACCCCTAAACTTGAGGGGTATCTAATGTTGAAACTCATGAAGTGACATCAACATGTGCATCTCATCCACTGGTACAGCGAGTACCATCTACTGCTTGATGGGCGAAGGTATGGTTGGAAAACCACTTGGAGGTGCTACCTCTTGAACATGTCCCTATATCGAAGACTCTCCACTGAGGGGATTATCATTTTGATCCTGATATTGAATCCTTTATAGAATTTATCATAGAGGCATCCTAAAATAGACAAGATATACCAAGGTTAATGAGTATATCTGGGGAGATGAATCAAGAATGAAATGAAACACAACCCATTTCTATATGATTAATGTACCAATGTTTTCCATACAAAGAATGTATACATGTACTTAGTTGAAAGGTAGGTATTCAGATTCTTAGTGTATAGATACATTGGCTACAAAACCAACACTAGAGTCCCTGGTTGAAAAGATGAACTTGAAACACTTAACAATATTTCCATAAAACCCAAACTAATCTCACAACAAGAAAAACTCCAAATTCTCATCCTAAGATGGAACACCCCCTATGATACCACTATATCATGGACCAAACCATTGAGGCTCTCCTAGCCTACAATAAGCTGAGTGTGACTACCCCAATCCCATATCTAATAGGATTGGAGTTTTCAAATAGTGTCAAGTTGGCATAACACTCACATGGGAGGCCTTATCCTAAGGAACCTATACGCACAAACACATCTCCAAGCCCATACAATTCTGAAATGTAAAATAAAATTGATACCAAATGAATACATATATCTAAATCCCACAATCAGTGTAAAATGAATAATACTGGAAAGAATAAAGGGTCAAATGAAATCCCACAAAAAACTATAAAGAAGTCTAACTTACTAGTAAGAGGGGACTGCAGTCAAATATGAATCCTAGAATGAACCATAGTATATTTATCCCAATATAATCCCTGTCTTATCATGATCCACTAAGAAACCCATTGAATAACTAATCATCCACATAATATATGATATGTGCAGATAGATCCCATGTAGGGGTGAGTATAACAATACCCAATAGAACACCCTAAAATCACTAAGTATAAAACATAAAGTGTAGTCATATCATCCCAGGATATTTAAATAATAGAATGAGGCATACAATAAGACATGTAGATATAGTAATGGTAGACACTAAGACTAAAGGTAATGTCCCAACCACATTTCCCACTTAAAATTCTACTTGAGAGTCTATAACCACACTCTCCTGAGATAGCTCACTCAGTGAGTCTGATAGCACTAATGTCATCCATATGAGATGTCATGCTAGTCGGGTCTCTCCATAAATAAGTACACACTGGAAGTTTAAAGAGATCAATACACATATATTGATCACACCTAGGGCCATGGGGTATACTAACAACCCAATCAGGATTAAACTGCTAAGTAGGGGATCGTTACCCATGTATAGTTGGTCATGCAGATTATGAGAATCCAACCTAGGAAAAAAGATGATAGAGAATCCAATCCTAGGCCTTTGGGGGGATTTCTACAACTCTATCTAAAACCGATTCCTTAGAGAGGATCACAATACAATGATTAGGATGTAATGTCATACTATACCCTCATAGGGATGGATCAAGGGAATGTACCCTAAGTAAGTTGATCCATGTTGAAGAGAATAAGGATCTCAGAACTCCCATGGAAAAGTATATGGTGTGTACTAGTAGTACACAAATTATCTTTCTGATCTAGGGTCTTCCCATTATCTCTATCCCATGGCCATGTACCCCAATCCATGATTGTGTACTTGGGTATGTTTTTGTACCAATTTCCATATTTGAGTTCCAGGCCGTTCCCATGCACTTTACCCATGCCTGTGTACTTGGATGTGCTCGTGCATGTGTATCCTCTATGATAAACACTGAGCCACCGGTGTAGGGTCCCACAGTGTGTGACATGTGTCACACGACATGTGATATTTAATTTCACATGGAACCAAAACGTTGCAACCAGGGCCCCACACATGATTTGTGTTCTTCCATTACATATCTTGTAGTGAAGAAACTTACAGAATCCGTGGTACTTCACATAGTTCCTCCTCCTCCACTTCCACCCATGATTCTCACTACTAATATCATAGAGGATCTTGGATCTCATCTGACCAAGTCTCTCCATTACTATAGACCTGACTTCAGCTCTCTAAATTGATCGGGAAAACATCTCTATTTCCCATGATATCATCATGCACCAAACTGTGAAAGTATGAACCTCCAATAAAGTCTTTATTCATCACTATTTCCATTGAATCTTGATTTACCCTCAATACTAAACCTGTATCTATGGAATCAATCCATTGTGCTGAATAACAGGTGTGTAAAAATTTATTATCAGGTATTTTTTTGAATCGATGATAAAAAAAACATCAGTGATGAACACATGAAGAATAGGGAAAGAAATTCAAAAAACAAAAATATGAGGAGCTAACCTCAACCAATATTTATGTTGGCCTTGATTTTTTCTATTATAATGAATAATTAAGAGATATAATTAATCAATAATAAAAATCCCCAAATATCATGTAAAACAAACCCATACCCGCAACATTATCAACCCATGAATCAATCCATTGGTTGATTGATTCACATTAGATGTGGGAGAAATAAAATAGTAATAAATCCGTATAAAAAAATATAATACCTATAGTTTGGATATATTTCTTATGAATAATTATTCTATGTTGACGTCATTGGTGATATCCATGAACTCCATTGGCATAGATGATTCGTGTGGTACCGATCTGATGTCGTTCACCAACGTCACTCCAATTAATCATCTATAGGAATATAGGGTTATGTGGATAACCCTAAGACTCACCCATAATGGGGTATTTATAGTGTAGGACTTTAGGTTATTATGTTAATGAAATAAAATAAATAAAATAATTAATTTATTTAGTTTTAGTGCATGTGACAACTTTTTAACAAATCATTAATGAAAAAAATTTATGTCGCACCTAGGGTAAAATTCATGTTATGAACTCAAGGGTGGTATTATATTTCCAATATGTGACTCCATTTAGTATTTATTCCACTTTTTCTAAAAAACTGTGTGTGCATGATATTAATATATTTAATATTTTTCAAATATCAATTTTAGGATCACCGAGCCTCAAAATCTCACACCATCTCAGTGACTAGATTCGAAAATATTACTATATATATTTAAAATATTTACATGAAAAAAATTAGACATTACATTTTATAATATGGGACTGATGAAATTTTGGAGAAGAATAAATAACAACACTGCTAATACGAAACTAGTTCAAAACGATCAAAATTACTCACACATGATATTTAAAATAAATAATAACTAACTAATATACATGTAGAGAATAATTATAAATAAAGTTGATAAAATTTTATGTATATTTAAAAGTTTCTAAAATATTTTATTAAGATATTTATGTTCATTATATGGGATCTTAGAGTTCTTTTGACTAAGTAGGGAAATAAGGTAAGGGTTTATTGTCTCAATTTTCACCCCTTGAGACATATTTATTATTATAAACCATGATTTATTTGGAATATTGTGTCTACTTAACCTTTAATATTTTTCTCATGATCCTTTCATTATTCATGGTATTTTACCTTCCATTTGAAGTCATATACTTCAAGGGTTTTTGACTAAAAAGTTTCTAAGGTTGTAAGGGATTCTTTATCTAAAATTTAATTTCATGAGACATGTTTGATATTTAAAACCATTATTTATTTAATATGGAATATTCACTACCCTATTACTTTTAGGTATGAAATATATCCCATTTAATGTGATTTTAATGACCTTTTCATGATATTCCTCTCAATCTCCTTTTATTCTTATGTTACCCATACCATGAGGGTTTCGTCACCAGTCTCATTTTCAAATAAAGATCTCTTTTGAAAGATAATCCATATGAGGAATTTTTATAATTTCTCTCTGAAAACCTATCATTTTATTCTTCTATATTTATTATTTTGGTTTTACTTGTCTTCTCTCTATTTCATTTTCCCCCTTGGATCATTATTTAACCATTATAAGGAAACCAACCCTACCTTTTATTTTTAGTGAAGGACCTCCCTTTTCCATGTCCATATTCATTGGTTGATTTTTTGAATTTAATTTTATAGACCTAAATAATTTATTAAGTTCATTTTACACAACTTGAAATTATTTAAAAGTTTTTAATCAATTTTTAACATTTTACACATGCATCATTTTCATCAAAGTATGAAAATTATCTCTTTTTAAGGTTTTTTTGTGTAAACATAGCTTTATGCCACATTTTTAATTTTATATGAAAATTTCTTTCTATGTTTTCATGGTTTATAAAATAAATTATTTTCTCTTAGTTTTATAAAATATTCACTTTATTTTTTTTAAAATAAAGGATATTTCTTATTTCTTAAGTATTTTTTAAACTCCAAAATTGTATTTTTCATCTAAGTCATTATCATTTGAAATATCTTATGCTTGATCAAGGAAATTATTCAAATTTTACCACCCACCTTATTTATCTAGATGTATTATCTTATATTATTTTATATTTAAGATATGATCAATCATTACCATTTTCTTTTTAAATCATCCTCTATTATAAGCTTGATCTTTCTTATAATGCCTTTTATTTGTGAACACACTTTTTTTGATTTATTTGATTGAAAGTTGTTCACCTATATTCCATAAATTTATTGATTGGGGAAAATTATTAAATAAATCATATACCTTTTTATCTATATGGTTTAGATACCCTATACATCATTTTCTTAATTGAAGGGTATTTACCTAGTAAGTTACTGAATATATTTGGATACCCATTTAGTTTCCATGAGTTTATATTGTTATGATTATGAATTATTTCTTTATGTGATTACATTTGAAAAGGATATAGAACCCATTTTATTTCCATGGTTTTATTATTATCTGTTGAATGAAACCCAATTTTATTTCCATGGTATCTTTATTATATGATGAATGATTAATTTCAAGTGGCACTAAAATATATGGATGATGATGGATGAGGTATTATATCTCCCTACAATTCATTGGTTAAGGATTTGTATCTCATGAGATAATTATGTGAATCAATTATGGAATTCTAGCTCCATTATGGGAATCAAATGTTGTAGCCTGATCTACTATGTTATGGGAATTAGGTGGTGTAGCCTACTCTACTATGTTACATTTAACTATGATCATTTTTATTCCATAGTCTCATGCTTATTGTTATGACCATGTTATGCTTTCATGGATCATGTTTATTGATTAATGTTCCCACACTCTTGTAATTAATTTCTTATGTTATGACACAATATACTCCATGAATCCGGATTTATGATCTATGATTTTTTGGTTATAAATTTATTATATATCCTAATTATACCCATATGATTATCTTATGATCACTTATGATATTTGATTGTTATCACTGATGTTTACCCTTACTAAGCATTTAAGCTCACCTATTTATTATGTTTCCATTTCCCTAGGTTATGAAGATAATAAAAGTATGAATTTTATAGAATATTATATTATAGGGAGAGTTTTTTAGAGTTTTTGAAGACTTTTTATGGATTTATTAGTTTCTTATATAGTGTAAAAATGTTTATTTTATACAAATAATATGGGTTTTACTAGTTAAATATTTTTCCAAATTATCTAAAACTCTAAACCTAAAAAGATCATTGGGATGTAAATGGTACATTGTGTATAAAATATCTTGTAACTAAGGATGTGTATCAAAGATAATGTGTAAATTATGTTGTTTTTAGAATTGAATCTAGGAATTTGGGTCCAAGGTGCCTCATGGTGGGACTGCCATAGGTGGGGTTGTTTTTTGAGGTCTACTAGCCACCTGTTGGACTTGGGAATGGGTAATGAGTACCTAGTTATAGGTGACTAGGTACTTGGTGTGATGTGATAATCATCTAGATGAGTGACATGTGATTTATTCATCAAAGATGGCTAGTATTTTTTTAGAGGATAAAAAAATTTGAGATGACCTATATTATATTGACATTATTTTATATCTAGTGGTCACTCAATTTCATGGAAAAAATGATTATATAAGTATACATATAATGCATATAATACATCCTATGGTGGACATGTTCATATGGTGATATGAGTATGTTTGATGAAGATCACAATGAACCCCTTGGTAGATTGAGTATTATCAATGCTTTAATATAAATCCTTCTTTGCTTAAATATATGAAATATGGATTTTATAGTTGTTTTCAATGATATTAGGGCCCACAGGGTCACATGGTTAGGAATTTTCATAAATATTAAGTTTTAGACACAAGTTTTGTTCTAAAATGAAGAGATTGTGATAAATTATACCCAAAAGTGTTTTGGATAGATTTATAAAGAGTTATGAAGTTTATCATAATGTCCTTATGGGATTTTAGTGAAAGTGGGAGATTGTTGCTTGTGCCCTAAAATATAAGTATATCATAGCCTATGATATACCTGACTTTTATTCTACGATACTCATATGATTAATATAATAGGTTATGGAAATACTATATCATAAAAGGCATTATATACTTCAGTTTTCCTAAACCATGAAGTACGATGGGGCTTATGATATGTGTTTCGCATGCATGAAACACTCCTCCTACATGGTTTTATCAGTTGTAAACCAATGGGATTGGTTTATTAATGGTTCAAAATAGATTCATTAAAGTTATCAACGAACCTTACTCCAATGGGAAGTAATGTACGGGTGTCATGAGATGACACTCAATATAGATGATGCTCATAATTTAATGAATAACATCAAGGATGGACTATAAAAGATAATAATTCCATTCATTAGGGTTAATACTTGATACTTCCATGCAATAGTTTATACTCTCCTTGATCATGATCATTTTTTTCACACAGAGAATTCCCTAACACCCCTTTGATGATTAGGATCCCTCATGATATGATCATGGATCCAAGGCTGGTGTACTGCCTATGGAGGTAGGAGGATTTTGGTTGTTTCTTAGGTGATTTTTTTCAACGATAAAATGAATAAAGTATTTATAGTTTATAAAATGTTTATAAATTATTAGTGTTATGTCATTTAAAATGGGTATTTTTATGAATAAATAAATTTTTAAAAGTTCATATTAGAATCTCATGTTTTAGAAAATGAATAAATTGTTTATTTATTAATTAATTACTTTAGAATATTCATGTTTATAAAATATGAATATCATGTATTATTTATTTATGAGATAATTTTCCTTTAGGTGATTTTTCCCTGCATTACATGATAGGAACAATGTCATAATATTTATTTTTCATCTACATTGACCTCAGTTTTTTATTAAAGTTATGAGTTTGAATATAGTTATTAAATAGACTTTGTGTATATTAGGTTTTAAAGTTATGAAGAATTGGATTATATCTTGAGTAAAGTGTCCCTTAGGATTGGGACTTAGGGTATAACTTATCAATATCTTGGAGGCTTATACCTTGTTCTATAAATTTGGGGGTTAACTATATATCACTCTAGGATTACTCATGTGGATATTATCAATCTCATGTAACTCTAAGCCTTTACATGAAGAGTTCATGTACCTTATTCATGAGATGCATCTGTATATGTATGAATATGTTTCACTTCTATTTTTGAGTGAGTAACAAAAACTTGTGTGTTGTGTAAAGGGTTACACATTAATTTAGTGGATAGAATAGAGATTCCATAACCTAATATTTATAAGCATGAACACACAATGGAATAAAACATGATAAGATGAAAATTACATGTGATGAAAAAGTTATGTATTTAATATGTATATAATGTATATTAAGTTTTTGAGACTTAAAAAAAAACACCATTTAAATACTAAGTGTGATATTACTTCCAAAGTGGTACTTATCAAGACATTTATTATCAAACTGGGTAGTTTCATGCCATAGTTGGGTGCCCTTAGATTATCTTGTGTAAGGAAAGAAAGTTATAAGGTTTCCAATGGTTAAGTGATTTATTCATTAATTTTTCTATGAGTTACATTTAGTTGGGAAGCCCCAATGGTTAGGATACCAGGGGAATATATTTGAGTGAATCCATATGATGTATTTTAATAACAATTATATCCACTCAACTATCCAAGAATTATAATAGTTATGATTTGGATGATTCACTACCTAATTAACTAAGTGGTGAGATTAATGCCCTAGAAGATTCATTATTAGTAAAATATGGATCTTATCTCACTAAATGGATATGATTTATGGGTTCATAATTTTCACTAGGAGTAATTTCATCAAAAGTTATTTATGAAAAGATATAAAAAATTATACTCATCCATATAAATGTATTTTTTGTTGATTACGACATACTCAATGATAATAATTTTGATATCTCTAAAAGGTATGACCTATAAAATAGTTATAAATTAGTATCTAAGCTTGAGAAGTGTTCTCAAAGAAAAATACTATAAGAATATGAATGTTATAAAGGTCAATTTCACTAACTCTGATGCATGGGTATTGGATACCAGGTGTGTGTTACATAATTGTACTGATAAAAACAGATTTAGAGATAAAATGGAATTGAAAATGGTGAATTAGATCTTCTTATCTATAATGTAGCAAGTGTTTCTTTATTAGAAAGAAATACTTATAATCTAACTTTACAAATTAGATTAATTCTAGAGTTATATAACTATTATTATGTTCCTTCAATAAAAATAAATTTTATTTCCATATCTTGTTTGGAAAAGATGGTATTTTTATTCATTATTAAAATCAAGATTTTCTATATATATAAAAATGAAATGTTTTATGGAATTGGAAATATGGTAAATAATTTATAAATTATAGATATGGATAACACTATCAATAAAATTTAAGAATGTATGGATATCACTTATCAAATGTTAAAGGTATAATGCTCTACTATAATGTTTATAGAAGAACTAGGGTCAAATCCTCAATGATGGTACTATATTTTTGGAATAAATTGTTTTATTTTGACTTTTGAGGGTGGGGGGTTGTTTATTCACAGAGATAAATTAAACCAATTAATGATTATTTATTGAGTAAATTATTTGATATATATTGGGGTGAGTTTAAATTTAGGGATATAATCTTATTAAATCATTGATATTTGAAAAAAAGGTGTTAAATTAATATCCACCTCACATGATGATTTTGATCTGAGTTCCAAAATGTTATACTTTAATCTAAGCCTTAAACAAGGTACTGATATTAATCAATTATCATTTATGGAAGGTTCATTAATTCATGAACTCTTATGTATTTGATGTTCCAATATTACATGTATACTACATATATTAAAAGATACTCCTCTAACCCACAACATAACTACATAAACATACAAAATATTGAAGGATCATATCTCTCAATCACTTAACATCCCCAAATTATGAATAAAACCATTGTTAGATTTACTTATCCATTAATATTATTAATAATATTTTTAGGATTTTTATGATGATGGGGTAAAATAAAAACAAAAAAAAGATAATATAAGAGATGTATATGCTAAACTCACACTCATAAATGAATAAAGGAAAACACACACTTGTGGTTGAATTAAAAAGGGGATTTGGAAAAGGATTTATAAATAAATTTAAATGAGTTTTAAGAACATAAAATTGAACTATATAAATGGTATTATAATAATATTTTATAAATAAAATTATATTAACAAACAAACAATGATACAAAAATACTTACAGTATTAAACAAAGGAAACATGAATAAAGTGATGAATTAGAAGAGTAGAAGAGAGGCATCTCAAGTTGGAACTTGAGTTTTTTCAGGTCCTCTAATACCTTTATCAAGTATTTTTGAAACAATTTCTCCATATTGAGTGTTAAAGTTCCAAATTTTTGTAAGGTAAGGATGGGTTGTATTTATAGCCAAGGTGGTAGGATGGTTTCCCTCCAATCCATTCTAGAATTTTTTAGGACCATTTGATAGTCATGAATGAATTATATTGAAATGATTTATTTTATATATTTTTTACTATAACATGAATATTCACCTAATAAATATCTCATCCATTGGAATTTTCTATCCAAATATATGGCTATTTTGGAAAACCATGTGTTGTTTCCCTAGATTATCCAAAAAAAATTTAATAACTAAATGTGAATGCATTTATGGATATGAAGATGTATAAATGTATACTAGAAATAGTTGAATAATTTATTCTTCTATATGTATTATTTCAATATATAAATTTTTTGAATATTTTATCAAGTGGTTTGAGAGATATAGTCCAAAGAGAGAGATTTACTCAAAATATGAGATCAATTGGGTCCGCTCATTTTTTTTCATTGATTGGGCCTAATAAATGTTGTTTTTTAACCTAAATATTTATCCATGAATTAATGTAATGTATTAGAATAGAGCATGAATTTTAATTGAATTTGGGTTTACAGATTGATCTTAAAAATAAAATCTTCATTGCTAGTATGGTTTTCATGATATATTCATTGGTCCTTATTTTGTATCAATATGGACCATAAAATATCCAAAATAACCAAATCTATAGTTGAATGAATTATATAAATATTAATTAGGAACCCTTAAAAATAGGAATCACATAATTTGGATTATAAAAGTGAATGTTATGGATATAGATTAATTTGGAAGGGATAGCGCCTCACTCCCCTCGTTTTTCTCTCACTGTATACATCTTCTAGGTTTTCCTTAGAAATATCCTTGAGGATCCATTGACAAAAATTATCCCCTTGTCTCATTTCCTCCCACCTTGTCGTTTCTCTGATAGTTTATATTCTTCTCTATGCTTCCTCACCTCTTTCTCCTTTATCTCATCATTCTGAGTTTTCTTCTTTTTGGCGGTGCTTCTCTGTTAGTGTTACAACGATATTAAACACTAACCTAATGATTTTTTTGCTAGATCTATTATGTTTTAACCACATTTTGGTTTTACATGATGGCACTCATGTGATTTAGGATTGTGTTTGGGTAGTGTTTTGTGGTGTCTTCCTTCTATTTTCTTATTGGTTTTTAGAGCCTCAAACACTACCTTCACTACTCTTATCACCTAAACCATTGTTTTCGAACCTCATACTGGTTCATGATGATGGTGGTTCAGTGGTTTGGGGTTGTGTTAGAGGTGGAATTTGGTGGTGCCTATCTAGTTGCTATGATTTCCCTTTCCTAAACTCTTGATACTGATCCCTTTGTTACATACCCCATTATTGGTCTTTTTCATAGGTGTTTTTTTGTAGTTTGGGACTGTGCTGGTGGGGGCGATCAACATCAATGCTTGGGCCCTTCTTCTAGAGGTTTTCGTCCTACTTATTCCGGTGGTTTCCACTTATGTTCAGCCTCATCTTGGAGATCTCATTTATTTTGCTTTTCTTTTTGGTGTTTCTTGTCTATTTTCTATCAGTGGTTATTTGGTTCAAGCTCCATTTCTTGTGCATGGTTATTGTAAAATATTAGATTAATGATCTTCCATGCTCATGGATCATGAATACGTGTTGTTTTAGTGGTCTTTGTGGCTGGTTCATCTTGATGGTGGTGGTTTCTGGTGGTGTTCAAAATTTTGTTTTCTATTGTTTTGGTGGATCTGTTCAGATTCCGGCGATAGTTCTCTTGGTGGGAATCTTCTTTGGTGTTTTTTAATGGTCATGATAGATTTTGATCTATGTTTCTCACTGATAAGTTGGTGTCAAAAAAGGGTTTAGTCTCACCAGATATGTTTGATCCAATGAAGACTTTATTGATGATGGCAATCTTGATGGGTTGCAGTGATATTGGTGATGGAGTTAAGGTGATTAGACTGAGGTGGTGACTTTAATGGTTGCACTATGATCGATGCACCTAATTTGTAGAAGTTGAAAATGATGCTTTTGGATTTGGATTTGAATTTTTAATTTTTGAATTTTAAAACTGGGTTGATGGGGCCTTTTTTTGTAATTGGTTTTTGGTTTTTCTATTCTCTGTGAAAGTCATGTGGGTTCCCACTAACCCCTTAAACATGGTTTATTATGAAAATACCAAAAAAATAATTTTAGTACTGATAAAAGTGAATATTATGATAAAAATATTAAACTATATTGAAATTGGATGAATTTAAACAATGCCCTATATAAATATTTATGATCAAAATATGAACATTGGTTGAAAATTATGAATTTTTAAATGAAAAATAAGCAATAAAAGTAATTTAAAATCATAAATAAATATACAATATAAAATATTCCACACTTAGGATAGTTCATGTTCTCAAGCATAAAAAAACACAAAGGCACATCAAAATCATTTTTTACTCACTAAGAAATATTAAAATATTTTATTCTTCAATCAGGGGGTAGACAAGTTCACTCATCCATAATGAATTCTAGCACAAATTTTTATCGCATTCATGTGGAAACAAAAATTAATTTTTCATTATTAAAATTAGAATCAGAAAATGTGGTCTCACAAAACTCAATAATCTCACAATTATGTAAAGTTATCAATGAGATTTACTCATTCACCCACCAAAATTTAAAATCCATGATTTTATAAGATATTTTAAAATTCCATTACCACCCTAAATTTCACAAAAATCAAGAGGTATTTTTAAGGTGTTTTAGTGGAAATGGGATGGTAGAAAAAATGGATAAAAGAGGGGAAACGAGGGGTAAAAATATATATATGAAAACAATAATGCACAATTTATGAAATGGTATATGTAGGGGAATATAATTTTTTTATAAGATAATAAATGTTTAGATAAAGGCACAAGAGAGAGAGAAATTTAAGAGTATTAAAATAAAAAACATGTACAAAACTTAAAACTTCTTTACAATGACTCAAGTAAACATGATGAAAGTGTTATTTTTTCCTTTTTTATATATAATTTTTTTTTTATTTTTACTATATTTTCATTTTTTAATTTTTTTGAACACTTTTAAATAAAACTTGTACAAAATTACATAAATAAAACTTTATACCCAAACCTCATAGAATGAAAACTCCCCCACACAATTAAAGGGATGCTTTCCCTCAAGCATATAAATACTAGAGGAAAGTTAATTAAAATAGTCCCTAAATGAAATCCACCCCCACACTTAAATTTAAAAACAAAACCATGAAATGAAAATCCATGTAAATGTTGTGTGGGAAAGGGTTTTTATCTGGTAATGTGGCCATCAATAATAGGTTTTCATAGGTTTAAAGGGGATTTCAAATGGAGGATCAATATATATGTAATGGGTGGTTATTTGGATGTAATGGTTCTCATGTGGTTTAAAAAATGCCTATATCATATTAATTCACAATAAATTATTAAATTAAACTTTAAGGTCAAAAAACTTGAGACTCAAAATTGGTAGTGAAAAAACACACAAGAAGAAAATATGATCATGGGTGACCTTGGCATAAATGATTAAATTATTCCTCATGGGTAGGGGAAAATAATTTTCCAATAAAAAACTTATCATTCATAACTTATTAGTCTTAACACTAAATCATTTATCCATGTTTTTAGTGAAAATGAAATTTTTTTGAGATAAAAACCAAATTATGTTAACTCACCCAAAATGGTTATATTTTTTTTAAATTTAATACTGAGTAATTATGATTTTTTTATATTAAAAAAAATACACACACAAAATAGAAAAAATGAAACAGTGGATAAAGAGAGAAGTAAAAAAACTAAAAAATGAGAGATAAATTAATAAATATAGAATAAAAACAAATAGATAGAAAGAGATAATGAGGTTTAGAGTGAGAGGTAGAGAGTGAGATTGGGGGAGTTAAACTAAAATCAGTGATTCCTTATTTGTATTAGCTGAGTCTCTTTTTCTATATAATGGCAAGTCCATTCTATCAGTTATGGATATAGTGAAAATTGATGGGGTTCTCAGGGCATGTTTCCTCTAATGGTGATTCTTTATCCAATTCCCATTAACTATTATTGTTATTTTAGTATAAGGATCACAGACTTTCACTCCACAAAATGGGTAAATATTAGTGATGATAAAAGGACATTACAAGAAAGAATTAATCTCACCTATATGAAGTCAAACATAATAATTAAAGAGCATTACGTTTTCACCTTCTCTAAATACCTTTCAAAGGATGTTTTTTTCATGTATTATCACAACTTTTCCATTATAGAGATTATAATTCCCATAGGAATCAATTCAAAGTTCCCCCAATTCATGTAATTATAGAAATATCTTTTTTCCATATTTTTCACAATCAATATTACAAATTTTCAGAACCCAAAATGATTTATGTTTAAGTTTAACTAGTAAATTATATGTATTAACAAAAACTAACCTAAATATAGATATCAAAATGGGTTTCTTATAGGCAGTTTGATAGGCCCAAAGTTCCTCACCAAGTTTTTTAGACCAAAATTTTCTTGTGGCCTTAATAATCCTATACATCACTTTTTTAATTTCTTTATTTAAAAGTTCATATAAGCTATTTTTCTGGGGTTGATAAAAAGTGGTTTTTTTTATATACAACCCCATGTTTTTTCAAGAGATATTCTATGGTATGATTCCAAAAATGGGTGCCTAAGTCACTCAAAAAGGCATGTGGAGTTCCAAATATATGGAAGATGTGTGTTTTTTGAGAACTCACTCATAGTATAAGCATCATCTTTCCTAGTGGGTTTATTATCTACCCACTTAAAAACATAGTAAAAAATAATAAAGGTGTATGTGAATATGTTATAAAGACCCATGAAATAGATACCCCAAACATAAAAATATTTTACATAAGATTAATTTTTTTGGGAATATTATTTATTTTAGAAATTATGAAATTTTTTCAGTATGCAGGACATGATTTAAAGAACTCATATGAGTCCTTAAAGAGTGAATTATAGAAGAATTTAGAGTCTAAGACCTTTCAAGTGGTCTTTTATGATCCATAGTGGTCACTTATATGCAATGAGTGATAGAATCCCAAAATCGAGGAATGTTCCTCTTCATCAACACATCTCATAATTACCATGTAAACTTTAGGTCTTAAAAGTTTATTATCTTATCAAAATAGTATTTTGATTCATTTTTTTATTTTATTTTTATTCCTCTGATTTTTTTGGGAAAAATTATATCAACCATATAATTTATAATTAAGGAATAACATGGTAATTTTAGAGTGAGAGATGAAAATTTTTTAGTGGGGAATTATAGATCATAAATTTTAGAATGAGAATAATTATAAATTCTACTTAAGTGATTAATAACAATGTTTTGTTTTTCCCGGTCTATCCATAATCTCAAGGTAAAATTCTTAAGGAATTTGAATCCTCCTTATTAAGATCAGTTTAGAATCAATTTTTTAAGAACTTCAAATATGAATGGTCTGTAAAGATGATGATTCTGAAACCTAAGATATGGAGAATAAATTTCTCCAAAGTAACAAACCACAGTCAAGAGTTATTTTTCATTAATAATGTAAAGAGATTGGGTTTCATCTAATGATATTTACAAATAATTGATGACATGTGGAATCTTGTCTTTTCTTTTAATAAGTACAACCGTTATGGATATATTAGATGCATCACACATAAATTAAAATGAAAATGAACAACCAATATATTAAATGATTTGAAAAAATGTGAGTGCATTTTTTGAGTTCAATGATGACACTCTCACTAGACTCATAAAAATTTAATGGAATATCATTTTAGAGTAACTAATTAAGAAGGATTGAAATATTACTGAAATTATGGATGGATTGATGATAGAAACTAACATGAACAAGAAAGGATCAAATGTCTTGGACTGATGTTGGTTTAAAAAGTGATTTTATTACCACAATTTTGGCAGGATCAACTTGAATACCCTCATGAGAGATTATGAATACTAGAACAATCCCACTAAAAACCATGATGTGAAAATTTTCAAATTTCAATACAAGGTTATAATTGACACATTTTTAGGACCAAAGAGAGTGAATATTAGGAGGATTTAAATGAATATCTACAAATTGTAAGGTCATCCCTGAAAACCTCTATTAAATTCTTAATGAGTTCAAAAAATATGCTCATAATGCACCTATGGAATGCCTCAAGATCATTTCAAAGTCCTAAAGGAATTCTCTTATGTTTGAATGTTCTAAAGGGGTAAGTGAACATACTTTTTTTTATTTATGAGGTAAAATTGGGATTTAAATGTATCCACTATAGCCATAAAGAAAGTAATAATATAACTCTCCTACTAATCATTCTATATTTTGGTTTAGGAAAGGAAGTGGTTAGTGGTTTTTTCTTATTTTAGATTTAGTTTTTGATAATTTATGCATGTATTCCAATGGGTTTTCACTCGAGTTGGTACCACTTCTCCATGTTTATTGGTGAAAATGGTTATTACACCCATTTTAGGAATCAATTGAATTAGACTAACCCACTCACTATTAGAAATCAGGTAGATAATACCATCTTTTAGAATCTTGGTAATATATTCCCTTATAACCTTAATGATGAGTGGAATTAGTCTTATTTGGGGTTACCTAATGGGTTTATATGATTCTTATAGATATATATACTATATATATAGATAAATATTTATTCTAGGCATGTCCCCTAAGGTTCGTACTAAATCATGTTTATTTTACTCTAGGACATGAATGGTCTTGGATTCCTCAATTTCAATAAGTGAAGTGGATATGATGATAGGGTAATATTGATTATATATAATAAAGAAATACATCAAGTTTTCAGGAAGATGTTTTAATATAGAATAATAATTTTTTTTGTTTTAAGAAATTTTGGATCAAATGATGGGATTACATTTGTTTTACACTAAATTTTATCATTATTTCCCAACATGGTGTATAAAGGATCAAGGATTAGAGGTGAAATAGGAATTAAGAGAGTATTTTAGAACACTTACCTAAATGTATTTTAGAGATTAAAGGTCAATTTTATCTTTATTATCAATCATATTATTAATGAGGGTAAAAATATCAGAAACTCCACTCTCACTGGTGTAGGATAAGAAATAATTCTTAAGGTTCATTGCACTATCATAAGTGATTTCAAAATAACAGATGAAGAAAGTGGAGTGATTCTTTAAATGGCATCACATGACTTGGAAAATGTTGAACTTTACTAATTGTTCACCTAATTATGTGGATAATATTCTAGAATGAACATTAATTTTGGTTCTATAATTCAAAAGGAAATATCATCTAAGAATACTAGGAGATCAGAAAGAATATGTATCACCTTCCATTCCAAGGACGTAGAAATAAATAGGTAAGATTATCTCATTGAATTAAATAAGAAAATACTCAATTATTCCTTAAAAAAAGCAGTGCTTCAATTGTCCAATTCGATAAATACACTTGTAGGTTAAAAAGGACTTAACACAATAATGGATAATATATAATTGGGCATGACATTGTTTGAGAATCCTAGGTTAATGAGTGTATTATTAAAATTTGAGCTTCTTATTTGGCATGGAATTGTGAATATCCTGGGTGAACTTCATTGAAATGGATTGTTGAGAACATTTTAAATGATTTTGAGGTTCATTTTATGTGAAAATAATTCCTTGAGGAACTTTTTATATTTAGGAACTATTTTTATGGAATCCAAGAGATGGATTCTTACTTTGACATGTTCAAACATGTCTATCATATCATGATTATTTTTAAAGGATTTATTTGGCTTGAGTAAAAGGAATTGGGTTGGTAGGGATAATGGAAGGGGTTATGAATTGGTTTAAGATTCTTTCATGGGTGGTTTATTTTTTTTTCATTTTCATGTTAAATGGGTGGAGTTGGTTTTGAGGGTTCAATATGAGGTATGGAGATATTATTTCCTGATCGAAGTAAAATTTCACTTATATTACACTTGGGGTTGGGTAATGGTTGAGCTATAAAGTGGGAAGATTTATTTTACTCTTGCTGGCTCAAATGGAAAGGAAGTTGACCAATTTGATTCTCAATGTTATATAGGATTTTATAGTTGGATGATGTAAATTATTCCACAATACTTTCACATGGTTTCTTAAAAGATGATACATGTCAAAATTTTTAGATTTACTTGATTATTATTCTTGGGAAATCAGTTATACTAGTTTTGGAATTGGGAAGGCTTACTAGAATGGTGAAAAATGGGAGGATTAGGAGGATTAATATTTATTATTTTACATTGAGGAAAAAATGAATATGGTTATTGGAAGTTACTATAACTTTGACCATAATGTAATAGGTTTGGATTTTGAGGAGGTAGTTTAGGGAGTTGAGAGACAAGATTACCACACACCAAGTCTAGGAAGTCCTTATATCCCAGATTTTAAGTAGGATAAAAAGGATTATATTTAGGCTATTTATAATTTCTAAAAAACTAACCTAGATACTAATGGTTTCTATTCCACTAATAAAATGTTGCATTGATATCCATTTTACTAGAAGAATATGATGTGACTTCCTATAATTGTTGACATGTATTAGTTGGATGAGAGGTGGGATAAAATTACCACAATTTTTATGGGTTCAGAGGATTAAATTTAAGTAAAATAAGAGTTAGGTACTTTAGTAGCCATCTCCAGTTGTCTTATGAGCCCAATGATCATACTCATCCACTCAGTCATCTTATCTGGATCTATATTCTGGTTCACTTGGTCTTGTTTCACTTGAGTAGGTGCTTGATCATGGGATTGGTTCATGTTTTCATCCATGTTTATTATGAGATTCCACACATTATCAGAGGGTTTTTCTACATGAGAACCACCACTTTAAAAAATAATGAGGGTTCTCTCCATCACTAATCATCCATCATAAAATTATGATATAAGGAGTTGGTCAAGGATTTGGTGTTTTGTGCTTGTTCCTATAAGTTTTTTGATTCTCTACCAGTACTCATAGAGTGGTTCATTTGGGAATTTATGAATTCCACTAATTTACTTTTTGATAGAGGAAGTTTTGGAATTGGGAAATAATTTCTCTAAGAATATTTTATTCATGTCGTTCCAATAATTTATGAAACCAGGATATAGGTAGTAGATATAATAATTTTTAGTGTTTTACAGGGAGAATTGGAATGATAAAAGTTTTATTTATTTATCAAAAAACCCTTAAGGATTTATGGTATAGAATATCACTTGAAACTATTTGATGTGGAGATGGGGATCCTCACTAGATAGCCCATGTAAATGAGGATAAAGATGAATCAAACCCAATTTGAGTATGAAATCTTCCTTAATGTTATCATATTGAATATAAATAGGTTGGTAATTAATATAAGGGGCCATGAGTTCTTTTAGGGTTTTACATGGGTTTGAAAAATATAAATCAAGGGGGTGGAAGACTAGTGGTTCAAGTGTGTTTCAATTATCCTTAATGGCCCTCCTAAGCTAACAAAGGGTTTGCTCTATTTTAAGGAAAAAAATTCAAAGGGATTATAGCGTAGACTAAGTATAATTCACACACACTATAATTTTTTTTAAAATAGGATGAGGATAATGGGATTGAATTAATATTTTTTTTTTCTATTTTTTAGTGATAATTTTTTGGTTTTTTTCTTTTTCTTTATTTGTTATTTTTTTTTTATTTTTTTTCAAGAAAATAAAGAACTATTGAATCCTTAGAGAACCATCCCCATAATTAACACCATTTTAAACATGGAAAATTTTCACCTATCAACCATAAATTTTTTAATTCTATTCTATAACATTTATAATGAAATAAGGGTTGAATCCTTCGTGATGATACTATATTTTTAGAATCAATTGTTTTATTTTTTCTTTTGAAAGGGGAGGGGTTGTTTATTCATAGAGATAAATTGAATTGATTATAATTTATTGATTTATTAAATTATTTTATATGGATTGGGGTGAGTTTAAATATATGTATTTAAGATTATGTTATCATTGATATTTTCAAAATAATTCATTAAATTAACATCCACCTCACAATATTATTTTGATCAGAGTTCCAAAATGTTTAGGCTTTAATCCAATCCTCAACTGGGGTACTGATATTAATAAATTCCCATTAATGAAAATTTTATTAATAAATGAACCCTTGTATATTTTTGGTTTCAATATTCCATGGAATCCACATGTTATACAGGATATGTCACTAACCCATGACATACCAACATAAATATACACAACTTTAATTTAAGGAATATTGAACGAGCATAGATTTCAGTCACTTAACATCTGAAAATTATGAATCACCTAAATAAGAGATTTAATTATACACTATAAAGATTAATAATCTGATTATGATGTCTATAGGGATGAGTTAAAAAAAATAAAAAAAACGAGACAAGATAAGAGTTGTACACGCCGAACTCACACACATAAACAAAGAAAAAAAATGCACACTTGTGGTCAAATTAAAAGGGGATTAGGAAAATGGTTTCCGAATTAATTTAAATGTATTTTAATAGCATAAAATTTAAATGAAAAATTGGATTATAATAATATTTTATAAATAAATTTACATTAACAAAAAAACAAAGATACAAAAATACTTACAATATTGAACAATGGAAATATGAACCAAGAGATAAAAGGGAAGAGTAGATAATAGGTCTATCAAGCTGAAACATTACTTTAGAAGGCCCTATTATCCCTTGATTAAGTATTTCTCAAGAAAATTACTCCTCCTTGAGTTCTTAAGTTATAACATTTTATAAAGTGATGATGAGTTTGTTTTTATAGCCATGGGGGTGGACTGGTTTCCATCTAATCATTTCTAGAATGTTTTCTAGACCATTTTATAGTAAATACAACCTTTTATAGAATTATTTTATTATAAAAAGTTTTTTAGATATATCTTGAATATCCACCCACCAAATACCCCATCAATTGGACTTTTCTAGGTAAAAATATGCCTATTTTGGAAAACTATGTTTTGTTTTCCTGTATTATCTATAATATTTCCAATGCCTAAATGTGAATGATTTTTTGGATATGAAGATATCTAAATATACAACACCCATAATTGAATAATTTATTCCTTATTAATTCTTATTTAACTAAATAAAATTATATAATCTTTTTTAAGTCGTTTGGGATATCTATTCAAAATATTAGTATGTTCTCAAAATATATGAAAATTATGGGTTCTCATTTTATGCTTAGATTGGGACTCATAAAATTTGATTTGGGGATTTAAATTTTTATCCCAATTTTAATGGAATGTATTACAATTTATTTTTAAGACTCACTAGATTTTAGATTCATGATTAATCCCAAAAATTAAATCTTCATTTTTGGTATAATTTATATGATATATTTTTTGGGAATTCTTGTGTGATCCTTATGAACCTTAAAATGGCCAAACTTAACAAAAATCAAGTAAAATGAATTATAATAATATGAATTAGAAACATAAATAAGTAATAATCATACAATTTGGATTATAAAATTATAGGTTATGAAAAAAATGTTAAAATACATAGTAATTTCATGAATTTAAACAATGTTATTTATAAATCTCTATGATCAAAACATGAACACCGGTTGAAAATTCTGTATTTTTTATTGAAAACTCAGTAATAGAAGTAATTTAAAATTATTAATAAATATATAATATCAATCATTTAGAATAATAATACCAGAGTTTATTCTAACCCCACCTATATTTTTCATTTCTTCCTTGGACATATAAATAAGAAAATCTTCCAAAGACTATATAAATGTATTTTTTGGAACCATCTGATTATGAATAGTTTGATACATGAGAATACTATTTATTATAAAAAATGACCAAAGAAATTTTTATTAGAAAAGGTTAAAGGGCCAGTGGACTATTAGATCTTATATATAATGATGTATATGGACTGATGAGTAATCAAGCAAGTGGTGGTTTTAGGCACTTTATTAATTTTATCCATGAATTTATTTGGTATAGATATGTGTTTCTAATGAGAAAAAAGTGTAAAACTTTTAATTTTTTTAAATATTTTTATAATTAATTATAAAATAAAATGGGATAAAGTATTAATATTCTTAGATCGAATCGGGGAAGTGAATAATTGTGCCAGAAATTCACCAATCATTTGAGGGATTGTGGAATTGTTCCAAAAATCACTCTACCTGAAAAATTATAGTTGAATGGTGTGTATGAGAGGATAAATTATACCATGTTAGACATTGTTTAGATGTTGATTATTCGGTGCGACCTTACTATTTCATTCTAGGGTTATTCTCTAGAGAATACTGCATTCTTACTGAACAATGTTCTATCTTAAGTAGTATTAAATATGCCATATGATATATAGTAAGGTAAACCTTTGAGTTTTCCTTTTATTATTATTTTTGGTTGTGAAACACTCATATAATGATTGGATTATGAAAAACTTGACCCTAAATCCAAAACATGCTTATTTGATGGTTATCTCAAGGAAATAAGGGGATATTTTTTCTTTGATCCATCCAAACACTAAGTGTTTGGAGAAGAAGAATTCAATCAAAGAATTTTGGAAGAATAACTAACTCAAGTTACATAAAACCCTCAAAAGTTATAGTATAATTCATCAGTATCCTAATAGATATGGATTTCTTTTTAAAAAAATTTAATATAGTAATGTTTATAGGAGATGAAACTACTACCTATAAGGACTCCATAGAGAGTTATGATTCTAAGAAATAATTAAAAGTCATGGAATTTGAAATAGCCTTCATGTAAACTAAACAAGTTTGGAACTTAGTGGATGCATATTAAGGGGTGTAACCCATAAGGCACAAGAGGGTTTTATAAAATAAAACCAAAATGTGTGGTAGAGTGTTAACCTATAAATCATGTTTGGTGGAAAATGTTTATAAGAAATTTCATGATATTGACTATGAATAAACCTTTTCATCTGTATTGATAATAAATTCAATTGAAAAATTTCTTTCCCTAAAAAATCATTTTGATTATGTGATATATCGAATATATGCAAAGAACTAATTTACTTAATTATAATTTAGTTGAGGACATTTATATTATACCATTTAAATCTTATGAATTTCCAAATGAGTTTTCTAAAGTATAAAAGTTGCAATGGTCTATTTATGGATTAAAAAAAGTTTTTTTTGTGTTATAATATTTGTTTGGATGATGCAATCAAAGATTTTGGATTTATAAAAAATATGGATGATTCTTGTGTATATAACCAGATTAGTGGGAGTGTTATTGTATTTATGATAGTGTATGTGGATGAAATACTTATCATTAGAAATAACATCTCATATTTAAATTCTATAAATATGTGGTTAGAAAAATGTTTCTCAATAAACTTCCTAAGTGAAGAAGCCTATGTACTGGATATGAAGATATATAGATATAGATCTAGGTAGTTTATTAGACTTCTATAAGCATAATTAGGCGAGTACACCTCTTAGATTCTCAGGATGTCAAAATCCTGACATCACCTTTTCTCCAGTGTTCATGCACACAATGTTCATCTGGGATATATTGGATCTATAGTAGCGAGAATTATTCAAAAAAAAAAATAGATGTATTTTGATCATGATATAATTATCTACTCCAAAGTATAGTTAGGATCCTTTTTGGCCAAGGCGCATCGTTATTATCTCCTTAAAAAACTTGATCAAGAAGAATAGGGGATCTATTTGGTGAAAAGAAATTCTAATTAAATATAAATTTATTATTTTTTACATTTATAATCACACTGTGTTGATGAAAGAGGTGATAAGACAAATGGGGGTTAAACTTGAATCTAAATTACCTTTCTGTTAGAGTTACAAAGAGGAATCTTTTGATAATTTTTTATGGGGAGTGGGTGATGGTTGTGTGGAGTGTTTTTGAATATATCATTAGGATAGGTATGCTGGAAATCAATATGTGTAATTTTTTATAGGGTTGGTTCCATGGGGTGTGGAGTAATTTATAAGAGCAGAAGGTGAGGGTGATTCTGTTGTTTCTTGGTTGCTGGTGCATTTGTAATTATAGGAATAAGGATCTCCTTGAAGGCTCCCCTTGATCATGTATGAACTTATAGATTTGATCTAGATGACTTATGGTGGAATTGGGTGCACTCTTAAAATAATGGAAGAATTCCCCCTCCATAAGGATGGTTATGGCTAACAGGAGGGTCTTTCCTTTAACACATAGGGTGCCTACATAGGGAATATGGGTTTGATGGAACCATCCTAGCAATGGTTTCAAGATTAATATTTATGGATTCTTTAATATTAGTATCATGCGAGGGGGTGGTATTTTATATGACTCCAAATGTTTGATTTTTATTATCCTTAGTAACTACTTTGGATGCGATGATTTTATTATTGTTCAGGAAAGTTCTTTTCTCATTGGGCTTGAGGTTTTTATTTATAAAAGTATCATGATAGATAATATTGAAAAAAAATAATTTTTATCCTTAATTCTCTTCAAGACAAGATCATAACTATATGGTCCATTTTCTACCATATCAGAAGGAAAAATAGTCACATCGATCGAGTTAACTTGATACATACTTTTCATGAAGGTAAAATGGTTATGGATTGTTTGGCACCAAAGGTTACTTAGGATAAACCTCACATGGTCTTTTTAATCCTAGGATTTCCCCTTAGTGTGTTTATTTTCTTCAAGTAGATGCTCTTGGACTTTACTTCAGGCCTCCTTGATCTTATTGGTCTCTTTTTTTCATTAATAAAAAATTTCAATTTGGATGGATTAAATAGGAATAACATAGAGAACTAAAAAATGGGTATTTACCAGTGTTTCATGGAATTAATATTAGGAATATTTATGATCCTTATAAGGAGTTATAAAGGATGGATATAATTTCCTATGAGTCCATAATAGGATTTATCATATAGGATATATTGTGCACTCAAAATGATATCACCTTTACTCTTAGAATCACTAGTGGATACCAATAAAATATTGGTGAGAGTCATTGGAACACTGCTACTAAATTCCTTAAATACTTAAAAATGACTAAGTATATGTTCTTGGTCTTTAGAGGAGAGGAAAAGCTCTTTGTAAAGGGTTACATCAATGATAGTTCCTAATATAAAAAAGATGATATGAGATCGAAATATAGCTTCATGATTTGGATAATCAGTGGAGGTTTTAGTTGAAATAGTTCCAAAAAATACACCATGGTTGACTTGACTATAGAGGTAGATTATATCTTTTCATAAAATACCACAAGAGTAAATTTGGATCATAAAGTTCATTTTTAAACTTTAGGTGGTTATTAGCATTGGGGGATAAATTAAGTTTTAATGTCATAATAATGGAGCCATTACTCTGCCTAAGGAACCTCGATCTCACTATAAGACCAAACACATCCTTTGAAAATGTCATATCATACAAGAGATCATCGAGAGGGCTGATTTTAGGATCTATTGGGTGGCTATATATGATATTGTAGTGGATCTATAAATGAAACCATTATCACAACAAAAACATAAGGGTCATGTAGAGTCTCTTTGTATATGATACATAATATATTTATATAACCGTGTAATAATATATCATGATTTTATAATAAAGTAAATATCCATTTATCAGGAGGTCACCCATATTGAATTGGTGAAGAATTCTTACATTTCACTGACTCTATTATGTATGATTTTATCACTAGTTTAATGAGTGAGATAAAAGGTGATTCCTTTCATTCCAATTTTATAGAAGAAGATTCAACCAGTGAATTTCAAGAAGAGTCACTAGTAGAAAAGGTTCCCCTACCCAATATTCCTTCATATACATGTAATAAAGAGGGTGTATTGACTTGACATATTTCAATTAGTAGTGTAGATAAGGGTTAGTTTCCCAATTCCCCCCCACTTTCACTTATATTATATAGGTGAAGACCAATTTATGGGTAATGAAGAAGAAAAATAACAATATATTACCCATTAAATGTCCCAATAAGATCTTTTCAAATGGGTTTAGACCAAACATAAGGGAAATATATGATTAGGTAGTGTATGTATCTTCTGGAAAAGAGATTCTAGTATTAACATAGATACTTATTAATCTACTCTCTCTGGTGGTATTAATCATATGTTAACTATAGGTGGAAGTTCCCCTCACATAGCTGTAGTGTAGGATTATTTTGAGAGTGGGAATATAAACAATGGGTATCACCTTACAAAGTAACTATAGGAAAAGGACATTAATTTTCATGAAAATGAATTTTTTCATGTGTATTTTAATATATTTTCTTTTTCATTACATAATTATTGTGATTTAAATGTAAAATGCATAATCATTTTGATGTTATTGATGAGAAGGACCATGAGAAAGAGTATGGTGGTGGAATAAAAGGAAATTAAAAAAGGAGTAATTGTTGGAGAATGATACCTTTTGTGTCACTCTTAGATTTGTTTCATATGATAAATCAATCTCAAGCTAAGGGAGGATTTTGGTTTCTATATAGAAAATGATACAAGTGATATTCTTATGGAAGAATATTTTTTATCTAAGATTTTTATTTAGATGTATTGAATACAATAATGGGGCTCACTTCCCTTTAAATGGTATTTTAATAAAAAAAATTAAATTATAGAGTTATACCTAATTGATTATTACCAAAAATTATTATGATTTGTGATGATATGTTAAGATTAGCCTAATTAGTTGACTAATGATATAATAAGTGGAGACTTCTTATTTGAATCAAATTACTAAAGTATATCCTATATAATTTCATACATACATCGATATACTTAGGGGTGAATGATTATTATCAATCCTTTTTAATGGGGTTTATGGGATCATCAAATGAACTTTAATAGTATAAATAAACCCTAAAATAGATTCATCTATCTTCAAGGAATTAATGTGTAAGGGTTCACAAAGAACAATGTACCTGTATAGAATGAGCATTAGTCTTAATATCCTTCTTCTATAGTATAATATTTATGATGATTAAAGGAGTAGTATAACTAAACCTTTTTTATATGAGGTTAATATACCAGCCAATGGATCCTAGTTCAAAACCTAATGATTCTTATACATTGATAGGTGAATTATTTCCTTCATTGATCATGATGAATGATATACCAAGGAGGAAGAGAGATTCAACAACCTTTTCATGCAATCAAGTTCATTCAATAGAAGGGATATCATACACTCACTCACACACACACACATATATATCCATCTCCAAACTCTTTTTTTAATGAAGAGCGTCAACTGTATAAGTTGTATCAGGTGCCAAATTATAGAGACCCATGATTTTCATACATGGATATTACATCTTTTTAGATTAATATTGAATACATTTCACAAACATACACCTAAGGACCATAATATTTTAGTGCCTTTGGAAACTTGTAACACAATATTCTTAATTAATTAAAGATATTAAATTTCTTCCATAAACATATTCCCCTTTAGTAATCGTACTTAAAACATTTATTCATAACTTGGTGAAAGGAAACATAAGAAAGGGTGAGCTTAGATACTCAGTATGGATAAAAAAGTGATATACATAATGATAATATGAACATAAGGTTATGATAAAATGAGAATAACATTTAAAAACCATACCTTGCATATAAAAGATCACAATATTGAGTTATGGAGTAAATATTTGCATCTCATAAGAAATGAATCATAAGGGAATCAAATAACATGATCCATGGGAGAATAATATTGGCATAAGTCATGGAATTGTGGCATACACATAATCATAGAAAATAATTTCCTTATTAGTCAAGTCTCATTGCCCAAACTTATTAGGGAACTCTATGGTGGATACACCTCCTTGGTGAGACACTCCACCATCCCCAGCGGTAGACCTTTCCTCATACTGGAATGAGTTTACTCCCAAAACCTTCATGGAAGTCAAGGTTCACTCCCAAGACCATTATAGCGGACAAAGTCCCTTACTAAATTGAGTTTCACTCCCTATTCTAGTCATGTCTATCTCATGAGATATAAATATTTACCAAATACATTGGAGGGAGATATAGGTCCCACCCATCTTTGGTTATAATGTAACCATAATCCTTTTTTATAACATAACCACCATCCTTGGTTATAATGTAACCACCACACTTATTTATAACATAGCCACTGTAACATAATTAAAATCATACATATGTGTGACCCAAGATCATAAAAAAATTCATTGTATTATAACCCATAAAATGAGATGGGTTTAAAAAAAATTTCATTATAACATAAGCTGTGTAAATTAAATAGGTTTCATAATCACTTCATCATTTCATCAAATCATATCCTTTGAAAAAAGAAGCGGGTTTCATAATCATTTATCATGGTATAACCTATGGAAGAGAAACAAGTTTCATAAAAATATTTTCATCATAAAAATAAAACATTAAAAGAAATAATAATAATGGTATACTTGGATCATATCCATATTAAATCATAATTAAAATAAAATTATTTCAACTTATATAGAGAATTACTTTGAAATAAAAATCACTAGGAACATTTCTTTAGGAAAATAACCTTTCTTTAAAAATAATTTTTTAAAACTAAAAATTATAAAATATTTTGTAAATCCTTTTCTTTTAAAATAAACTTTTAAACTTATAAATTAATATTTAAAAATAATTTAAAACATTTCTTAATGAAAAATAACCTCTTCTCTTTGAATTTTTTTTAAAACATAAACACTTTAAAAATAATTTTTACTTTGAAATCATTTATTTAAAATTTAAATATTTCCAAAATATTAAGGAATTATTTTTGTTTTAAAATAAACTTTTATAATTTTAAAGGAATATCTAAATTATTGAGTGTTTTTGATAATGTAAAATACCATTTATGCTATGCATGTTAAAAACAAAGATTCATTTTAAATTTTTGGTAAAAGCCAAATGGGCATTGTTTGGAAAATGACACAAAGATTGAATTTGAATTTTTTTTATAAAAATTAAAACATGGGTAAAAATTAATTTAATAATTATTTTTGATAATGTTAAAAAAAAATTTGAATTTTTTTTAGAAATCATGATTTTGTAATAAAAATAGGTTTTTGACCGAAGAGAGAAATAAAGAAAATTTTATTAAAAACATTTTCTCAATCATTTTAGGTACCAAAGACTAGAAACATGATAATACTAATTTAAAATACCATGAATAAACATATGAGAATAAAATTAATGAGTTTATTGAGAGATTTATCATAATATTTCATCATCATAAACATAATCATAAACAATCCTGATAAACAATGAGATTGTAACATAAAATATTTACCACTTTGGTAACTTTGAATCATAATCCTCATGAATTAATAATGTAAAATTAAACTTAAAATATAATTAGGATAAATAAATTCATGAAATTTCATGTCAAATGGGATGTATATACACCTCTAAAAATAGTATTGGCGCATAACATAACACATGTCTCAAAGAAGACAAATTAAGATAAAAATCCCTTACCGGTTTGGAAACTTTTAAACCATAAAATACATGAAATAGAGATCATAAAATGAATATTTAAATACCAATAATTTTAATTATAAGCACCATAAAATACATTTATGGACATTATATACACCACATAAAAGAAACATGTGGTGAATATGACATTCATCTCACAGAAAATAAAAGTGAGATGAAAGTCCATTACTACTTGAGTAACTTTTGAATCATGAGATATTTAAAAGAATAAGATCAAATAAAACTATAAATATAATTAAATAAATTAAATTAATGATATAACAAGTAATATGGGTAGTATATATACCACACAAAAGAAGCAAGTGGTGAATATGACATAAGTCTCGCAGAAATAAAAGTGAGACTAGAAATCTCCTTACCGTAAGTCTTATATTCATTTAAACTCATTAAAACATATAATATAATAAATATATGTTTATTATTAATATATTATATAACCATATTTATATATATCTTACCATATATGATTTACTTATGACCTTTTATTACCCTTTTGTTAATATTTCCATGTTAAAGTCACGTTTTGGGTAATAACCGCTTTGTTTTTCATATATGTCAAGATTTATTATTTTCATTCCTATTAATTTGATCATGGTTAAATAATATCTATAATTTTAACCATTATATAAGTATCATATATATTAATTATATATGTATTTATAGTAATTTATAAAATATAGAGATAAAAAATGAAATACACCGTTCATGGAGACTGTAGGCCGTACATAGGCATGAACGTTGTTTCCATTTTCTCGAAGTATTGAAATAAAGAATGGTAAATGATATATAATAATTAAATAATCATTTATATGTCATATATAGCACATATTTTCATTAAAATCATCCTTATTACCTTCTATGTAAAGTGTGAATGAATTACATCGCTTCGCGAGGCGGTAGTCCTCCGTACACACGAGCAACATTATCATATTCCCACAAAATAAAAATCATGAAGGTATGTGTGATATAATAATTAAATAAGAATAATAATATCATAAATATCTTATATAAACTATAAATACATAATTGTGTTCAACTGTGATAGGTGGTTATAGAAAAATGAATGACATCGGTTCGCGAGGTGGTAGTCCTCCGTACATACGAATGATGATTTTGTTACCCATTTGATGGAAGTGGAGATGATTTTAGTTAATGGACTTAAAATAAAAAAAATATTATTATATTTAATATAATAATTTTATTATATCATTATTTTATAATAATAATTGAAGGAGGAAGAGTTATAAATAAAAAACACTTGTTGATGAACATTACCTCTTCTTTAGGTATCCTCCTTAGGTTTGCACTAAAATCCTTCCTAGATTGGATTTTTGTCGAAAATAAGGATTATAGGATGAGATTATGGAATTATGGAAGTTATTTTTTAGGTATTTTCTGAAAAAAATGGTTTTAAGGTGTGGGGAGGAGAGTAGAAGGGGTGGACTTTTATAAGAGAGGTGAGTGAAACACTTGTAATTCTTTGAAAGATAGAATTGTACCCATGTTTTTTATGTAAAAAGGATCCAATAATGAACCATTATTGGTCCTATAAGGTATAATGTTGAAATATGTTCAAAAAATGTGTTTTGGACAAGTTCTTGGTCATTTTTGATCCTTATATTTTTAGTTTAACCACTGGTAAAACCATTTTTACCTTAACCGTGGTAAATAATTTTTATTATTTTCACTATTCATTTTGGTTAAAAATTAATTTGAAATTATTAGATAATATAAATTATTATTTTCCAAATTTGTAATAAATTTTTACAAATTCCATTCACATAAGTGTTAAAATTTAATTTAAAATTAATCCTGCAGACACGATGAGAAAACGAGTTTTTAAAGAGAAAATGTTCAAAAGTTTACAAAGTTTTTATATCAAATTTCAATATGAAATTGATTAAAATAACCTAAATTGGAATAATAGATATATAATTGAACTAATTTTAATTTAAAATAAATTTAAATTTAAATTTATCTTTATAAATAATTTAAACAAAAATAGAGTTTTCAAATAAAATTCAACATGTTTCATTATTAATAAAAAATTAATCATTTCATAAAATTATAAAAAATTTACCATAATATAATTTTTACATGATGATTTAAAAAATAAAAATTATTTTTTCAATTAAATTTTCTAAAATTGGAAAAAATTAAATTTAAAACAAATCCTACTGATGCGACGAAAAAGAGGGTTTTTGAGAAGTGTATTTTTTTCAAGCATAAGATGATTTATATTAAATCTATGTATAATAATGAAAATTTTATGGATATTAATTATAATTTATTGATATATAATATATAAATTTAATTTAAAACATACCTCATGATGGATTATTATAATTAATTTAAACAAAGAAACATTATGCACTTTAATAGAGTTTTCAGAAAAACCCCCTTTTAGACCCAAAAATAAAATTATACTAAAATCCAAAATAAAGTTGACTTAAATGTAATAAAGTGGATTAAATTTAAATAAATAATAATTATGTTACTTCAAAACATAATGGGTCATTTAAATTACTTAATTTATTGAAAATAAGAGACAGTTTTACAAAAATTGATATTTTTTACTATTCAAGAAAACATATTTTTTATGAATATATTTACTTTACTAAAAATTGATAGATTATTTACTAAGAATTTATAAATAAATTTATATTTAGTAGGAAATTTATATATAAAATTCATAAATTAGTTTATACTATTCATACCTGACTATTTAATGGATATGTTATAATGGACATGTTTAAAATAATAATATTTCATGGTTCGTTGAAGCTCAATGTCACATGTCATGCATGCTATCATTTTTGTGTGTAACACAATAAAAGATCAGTGTTGAATATAATTAAAGATAAAATTAGCATTTCATGTAATGAAAAATATCAAAATTGATTAATTTTTTTTGAAAAAAAATATTTCACAAAATCTTGGTATGTTATATTCTACCCCCCTTAAAATAAATTTCTTCATAGAAATTCACCTCATTCATCAAAGGTTTAACATTTGAAAATTACTTTATAGAAACCAACATCATAAAAAGGGTTAAAAAACATCCTATTAAAAAAGTGAAAGGGATTTGTGAAGGTTATCTATAATAACACATATCAGGTTTCCAAATAGGAGAACATAGGTGGGAAGTGAAAACATGGACATAGAAGAGAAAACTGACTCCTAAATACTGATAGAGAGTGATAGAGAAAATGGAAAGGAGAAAGTTAATGAACAAAAATCCATAAACCAAATAGGCATGTAAAAGGTTATTTATATCATAAAAAATGATGATAACATGATAATTTTTTTTTCAATATCCTTTTCCTAAAGTTGAATAATATTCACATGAAGATATACTTACTTGATTTCATTCCATTTCATAAGAAAAATACCATATGTTGGTTATTCCTTGATCAATTTACACTTAATATTTTAATCTGAAAAATAAAGGTGAATCTGTTGTGCCTGAAGCATTGATGTATCATAATATCCATAAATATATTGATAATTCATTTCATATATCTTTAGTTTAAAAAAAGTTAACACTGATTTTCCATTATGGATAAATATTTATATGGTTAAGTAACATGTTAATATATAAAACCTCATACAATGTTCAACTGAAACTAATCCATAAATGGTTATCCTTATGACCCTTCCAAAATTCAAAATTTATAAATAAGGTTATTAAATTTCTCAAAATAAACTTATCAGTAACCATAAAAATATCATTAAGAAGATCTTATTGGTCTCATAGCAAATATGTGAATAACTTGGTCATATATTCTCCTAAATATTGGTAATAACCAAAATTACCTTAAAAAATCAATTAAAACATTAATTCTTACTCATTACTTGAATAAAACCATATATTATTAAACATGTTCCATATATATAATAATTTTGTAAACTCCATCAATAATAACCTAAACGACCTTTTCAACAAATACTTTATAAGTTATGAGGTCATTAATACTATCTAATTTAATTTATCCATATCAATCATCTCTTTGTCCAAACTAAACACAATTTTATCAACCTCAGGAACATATTAAGTGTTATCTTCCCTTAATAAATATATTACCTTTCCATTAAATCACTTTTCTATTCTGTCAGTACAATTTAACATATTCTTGAAACTTCTTAATGAAAAACTATTGTGGAACAATCCATTGATGTTTAATGATTATAATAATAAAAATACCATTGATAAAAATACAATTCCTTGAATTATAATACATAAATGCATCAATAATTCCACTTTATTCATACACCATTAACTAGGATTATTCTCCTTATTCCTTAACACTTCTTCCTTTTATATGTTATTTGTAGTATATTTATCATCAGCAATATAACCATTACTCGTACAAAATTTATGATTTTATCCATGATATATCCATTTAGGACATCAATTTTTATAATACCCATACTTTACACATTTAAAACATTCAACCTTAAATGATAACTTAGGGAGACCATTATTCTATTCCATTAAATTAACCAAACATTCCATTTTTTCCTTTGTAGTTACTTTATTTGTGTCTTTATTTTATACACAAAAAAAATCTTCTCATCCCTCTAATAAATTCCCTTGAGTGATTCTTCCCTGATTCTCTACATATATAAAATTTCACCTTCTTTCCTCCATAGCCTTAACTACCCAAACTCTCACTGAACTCTATCCTTTTCTTCTTTGGTGAGTCTGAGACTTGGTTAAGGAGAACATTACTAATCATGTTACATGATAAATTATTATGCATAATCACAGCATACTTCACTCTATTTATCATCCCATTTTCATTTTCATTAGAATTTTTTTCATCACATTCAATTTTAACCCGATTCCTTCTGGTTCCCACTATTGACTAAAACCAAAAATCATAGTGTGACCAAAACTAATCATACAGGAAAACCAATTAATCATGAAAATCACTTATAATATTTCTAAATAATGACAACTTATTTTCAATCCATTAAACCTTAGGTTTATCCTAGGTTATTCACAACCATCATCTATTTAAATCCTTTATAATGGTTCATAAAGAGTTTGTAAATTTACAAAGCATATCCCCTAGGAGTATCAAATCAGGGGTACAATAAGGCCCATTTTTGTGCACCAAGTGACAATTGAGTTCAACTAAAGGCACCCTTTTTAGATTTTTCACCACTTGCAGTATCCAGACATGGATGTAATTTCTTAGAAACCAATTGATATACCCTTTACCAAAATTATAAGACATTTTATTATACTTATCATCCTTAGAATTATTCTTAGAGAAATACCTAGTAATATACTTAGAAATATCCATATAGATATAATTAAAGTTTTATCATTCTAGTTTCCAAAGGTTAACTAAACATTTTCTCTGATACCAACTATAGTGACCCAAGATTTTCATACATGGATATGACATATTTTTAGATGAATATTCAATACATTATACAAAAACATTCCTAAGAACCATAATATTTTAGTGAATTTAGAAACTAGGAACACAATATTCTTAATTAATGAAAGATATTAAATGTCACCCATAAAAATCTTCTCTTTAGTACTTATACTTAAAACCTTTCTTTATAACCTGTTTAAAGGAAACATAAGAAAGGGTGATCTTATATGCTCAGTAAGGCTAAACAAGGGAGATACATAGGAATTACATGAACATAAGGGTATGAGAAAATGAGAATAACATTTTGAAACCATACTCTTCATATCAAAGATCATAATATTTCATCATAGAATAAATATTAGATGTTCATAAGACATGAATTATAAGGGAATCAAAAACATGAACCATGAGAGTATAACATTGTCATAAGACATGAAATTATAGAATAAAAATAAGAATAGAAAATCATTTCCTTAGTATTCATGTATCATTTCCAAAACTTATCAAGGAACTCTTTGGATGGATACACCTCCTGGGAGGGACACACCACCATCCCCAATGGCATCCCTTTCCTCATAGTGGAATGAGTTCACTACCCAAACCATCATTATAGTCAAGGTTTACTCCCAAGAACATCATAGCGGAAAAATTCCCTTACTAAAATGAGTTTCAATCCCTATTATAGTCCAAAAAAGGGTTTTGGATAAGTATTTTCACAATTTTTTATCCTTATATTTTTAGTTTAACTCCCCAGTAAAACCATTTTTTACTTTAACCATGGTAAATAATTTTTACTATTTTCACTATTCATTTTGGTAAAAAATTAAGTTTACCTTATTAGATAATATAAATTATTAAAATTCCAAATATGAAATAAAATTTTCAAAATTCCATTCACATAATTGGAAAATTTTAATTTAAAATTAATCCCACAAACACAATGAGAAAGTGGGTTTTTAAAGAGAAAATGTTTAAAAGTTTATAAAGTTTTTAAATCCAATTTCATTATAAAATTGATTAAAATGGCCTAAATTAAATTAATAGATATATAATTGAACTAATTTTACTTTAAAAAAATTTAAAATATAATTTATCTTTATAAAAAATTGAAATGCATAGGGAGTTTCAATTAAAATTCAATATTTTCACTATTCATTAAAAAATTAATCTTTTTAGAAAATTATAAAAAATTGACCCAGATATAATTTTGAATTTATGATTTAAAAAATGATTTTTTTTCAAATACATTTTCTAAAAGTTTAAAAAATTAAATTTAAAATAAAACCTGTAGACGTGATGAAAAAATGGGCTTTCGAGAAGTGTATTTTTTTTTCAAGCATAAGATGATTTATATTAACTCTATATCTAATAATAATAATTGAATGAATATAAATTAAATTTTATTAATATATTTCAATAAATTTAATTTAAAACACTTCTAATTTGGGATTATTTTAATTAATTAAAATGGATAAACATTATGCACTTTAGAATAGTTTTCAGAAAAAACCCTTTTTTAAACCCAAAAATAAAATTATACTAAAATCCAATATAAAGTAGATTAAAAAGTAATTAAATGGATATTTTTCACTAAATATTAATTATTTTAAATAAAAAATAATGGTGCATTTAAATCACTTAATTTATTGAAAATAAGAGATAGTTTTACAAAAAATCAGTATATTTCACTACTCACTAAAAAATAAACATTTTATAAAAAAATACTATAATTACACTATAAGTTAATTTCGATATGATTATTTGAAAAATGAAGTTAATTTTATCAAATAAAATTTCTAAAATCTCTATAAATTACTTATAATATTTTCTCATAAAAATCAATAAATATCATTTTTGAAGAAAACATATTTTTAAAGAATATAATTACTTTACTAAAAATTTAATGATTATTTAATAAGAATTAATAGATAAATTTAAATTGAATAAGAAATTTATATTTATATTTCATAAAGTATTTTATACTATTTATACCCTTCTATTTAACAGATAAGTTATAATGGTCATATTTAACATAATACTATTTCATGGTTCACTGAAGCTCGGTGCTGCATGTCATGAACACTATGGTTTTTGTGTTTAACATAAGATAAAATTAGTGCTATGTATAATGAAATCTAAAATTAGTGTTTCATGTAATGAAAAATTTCTAAATTATTAAATTTAATTGAAAAAAATCATTTTAAAAAATCTCAGGGTGTTACACAACTCATGGAACTTGTTACTTCCAATTGGATTGTTCTTCATTAAACACTTCAATGAAAGTGAATTAAATAATCCATCTCATGGATTAATAATAATATGAAACTATAACATCTAGGATTTTCTGCGTATTATTTTTACATATTATATGGATTATTTTCAAGACTAGGTGCTAAGACAATGTGTGATTCCGAGGCCCAATGCACCCATAATAAATGTTTGAAAAATATTAAAATATTTAATAGTACACGCATGCAGTTTTCATAAAAAATTGGAATAACTGCTAAATGAGTTCCCATATAAAAAATCTAAGGGCACTGTTGAGTTCAAAATATTGTTTTTACCCTAGGCATGACCTAAAATTAGTCAGCGTGGGTCGTTTGTGAAAAAGTTATCACAGATGAAAAAGGAATAAAATAATTTAATAAAAAATATTTTGAAATATCCACCTAATACTCTATTTAAATACACACTTATGGAAATTTCATAGGGTTATCCACATAACTCTTTTCATTTGAAAAATTCCATTAGATATTTGGTGGAGACCCCATGGGTAGACAATGTTGATGACTGTTTTGCAAATCAGAGATCGATGATCAGTGCGATACAAGATCAAGGGATATTGCCAAAAAATGTCAAACAACCATTCTTAGTCAACGATTAATCCAAATCGAGGAAGGATGTTTTTTATGAATTTCATCCTTTTATTAACCCCATAAAAACAAGAGTCACTTCAATGAACATGAATTGATCATCGCGTTGTTAGTATAATTCAATTGGATAAAATTGATTATTTTTGGTTTGCTGATTATCCATCTTTGATTATCCTTCTACGATAATGAATCAAGGAAAAACAAAAAATGGATGAGGTTCGTTCCTAATTTTTTTGGTTTATGGATTCCTCCCTCCTTTCTTTACGTTATTCTCCATTGGATCACTCTGGTCTTGTCTCGACGTTGCTAGGTGGTTCTGAACCCGATCAGACCCTCGAATTTGAGGCAAATTGACAACTTAGACTGGATCAATGTTGATCGGGACCCAAGAAGCTCAAATCTATGATCATTTATATTTTTGGGCATTTTAGGAGGCATGATGGTCCACAAAAGAGACCATCAGCATGCGCGATGCACAATGGTGGAGTGCGTGCAGAAGTCGGTGATGCGGGCAGCTGAGAACAGTGGTGGCAGATGTGGCAGGAAACCAAGATCAGTGGCAGCAAATGTGGGGTACGACGATGGATGTAGAGCGGGCTAGGCCAGTAGGATGGGTTAGATGAGGTAGACCTAGGTCGTACCCATGTCATATTCATGGAAAACAAGGTGGATCCTAGTTGTGGTTAACCAGGAGGACCAACCGCAACAGTCGACCATTGTGCCGAAGTAGCTCGAACTTCCATGGGTGCAGTGACCGTACGACTGGTCCACGGGTGGTTGACTACAGATGTCTACCACTATGGTTGGTCAGGTGTGACAGGTGTACTGACCACAATTATCGGTCCATGGGCGGCCAATCCGTGTGGTAGGTGGACCAACTGTAGTTTTAGGTGGACCAACCATGATGGTAGGTGGACCGACTATGGTGGTAGGTAGACCTACCATGGCGGTAGGTCTACAGGACTCAACAGGTCTGCAGGTATCTTCATTCAAACAACCATAACTCCTAAATGGATCATCCAAACGACATTCCATTAGTGGAAGCATGACCCTGATTTTAATACGGTTGACTCAAGACTAATGTTGGGTACCTTAGTCAAATTTTAGGCTCTTATTTTACTAGTTTGGACCAGTATAGGTTGAGTTCATTCCCTTGGTCCTTTCCTCAAGGGTACAATGCGACATTACATTGAAATTAATGAATTTTAACCCCATCTATAGGCTGATTATTAGATAGATTTGTGGATTCCTTATGTGAGATTAGAGTATGATCCTCTATCATCACTAGTGGAGTTTGTGGAATCAGTATGAACTCCTTGAGTAGGATGTTGATCCTCTATCTAATGAGCCAAATTGATAGGGTTTTTTGAAATTGTTGACATTCAATCCCTTACGTAGGGGGTTGATCCTGATTGGGTTTGTTGTGTCCCCCAGTGGTTTTGGGAATGAATCCCTCTATGTGTATCATAGTATTCTTTGACCAATGAGTTTTCTTTGGATGGGGCCCAAATGAGCTAGACCTGTTCTTTGAGTGTCTCCAATGATATCATGGATCGAGGAGTGAGTTCTCTCAAAACAACTGGTGTTTCAAGTAGAATAATATAGATGGAAGTTGGTTATGACTGCCTAATGGTATGGAGTCTTTATTTAGTATATTTGGGTTTTTTATCTACTTCTTGTATCTATTATACAGTGTTATATCTTGTATTGAGTTGACTATACTTAGTGATTAGTGTTTAGTGTTTTTGGGGGTGTCCTACTGAGTATTTTTATACTCACCCCTATACAAGATTTACCTAAACATGTCGTGACTTGTGCACACTACATTCCTATTGACAATGTCCTCGGAGTACCGGGAGTGGGTGAAGCATAGTTGGAGCTAGGTAGACCAAGGTGTTTTTCTGGGATCATACCTTTGACTTAGTCCTCACCCTTAGAGAAGGTTAGACTATTTACAGTTTTAGTTAGTATTGTGTTATATAATATTTGTGGTGGACTTGTATTTTTCCATGTTTACCTTCAAGTAATTTCACTATCGTACTCTGTTGTGGGATATTAGATATATGCATGAATTATTTTAGTTCTTTTACATTTATAAATTTTGTGGCTTGGATATGTTTGTGTGTGTACCGGTAATTTAGGCTAATGACTTCCATTTGTGAGATATGCCTACTCGGTGCTAGTCACCAACCATTGGCCTATTAGAGGTAGGCTTGGGGTGGTCACGGACTAGAACCCAACGTGTCAGGTCGTGATAGAGTATTATTAGAGTGTTCGGTTCTATTTTAGGATTTGGAGTCTGCGAGGTTAGTTTGGGGAAACAATGCTAAAGTGTTTTGAGTTCGAATTTTAGGTTAGGGACCCCAGTGTTGGTGTGGATGTGAACGTATCCATACATTAGGACTCTAATCACCTGCTTTTCGACTCAGTATATGAAAAAATAGTTATAGGAAAAAAAATGGTTCATGAATAATATAGGAATAGGTTGTGTTTTCCATGTCCTTATTGAGTCAGATCCCTAGATATACTCTATTTACTATGGTACATCTTGTTTTATTTCTGGATGCCTCTATGTAGATAACCATCCAAGCTTCTACCATGTGATCATGAGGATGATCCGCATAGTGATGAGGCATCAGTATATGGTCCTATACTAGAGATAACACCTTCATGTGGTTTAATAGCTATACCCCCACTTGTTGAGAAGTATTTACTATCAACACTAATAGTTGAGGATGCATATAGGCTCAGCGCATTGCATGAGTTTTAGAGGTAGCTACCTCCCAGGTTTCAGGGTGAGCCAGACCCCCAGATGGCTGAGGATTGGTTGGTGGTAGTCACCCATGTTTTCCTCGTGAGGATTACTACTAACAAGATAGAAGTCATTCCCACGAGTCTTCTTCAGGGCTCTATGGGGAAATGGTGGAGCTTGGTGACTCAATCACATGATGAGGCAACCATCTCCTGGATAGAATTCTAGCATCTCTTTAGAGGATTTATTTCCAACCACGTTGAGATCAGTATGCATACAGAAGCTTATGCATATATAGTAGGGAAATATGACCATGGAGGAGTATTAAAAAAAGTTTAATGATCTTTCATGATACTTCTTTGATATGGTATTAGACCAGTTCTTTAGGGCTTGAAATTTTGAGCAGGGCTTGCATCAGAACATCAAGGAATCAATGGTATCCCTTAGAATTTCTACTTATAAGGGGGTACCTGAGTGATCCTTGTTAGTGGAAAGTTTTATATCAGAGAAGACACCGGTAGTGGGAGCTAGAAGTGGTCACTTGATAGTTGAGACCTTAGAAGTTGGTAGCCGATGATAGTCAGAGGAATCCAAGAAGGTTAGACACTTTAGGAGGAGATCCCGAGACTCAGGTTTAGTAGTGTAGGGATCCTAGGGTGGATCGAATCAGCCAAGGGACATGTAGTGTTTCTCATGAAATGGTTGAGGATATATAGAATGAGATTGGCCAAACCATCATACAACTAACTTGGAGATGGTTGAGGGACTTCCTAGATAGAGATAGAGACAAGATAATGGTGTTCCGTAGGGTGGAAGACATGGAAAATGAGCCGATAGGGCGACATAAGGTGGTCTGAGGTTTGACCTATTACCACCACCACCACTAGGTGGTCCACTCCATTCTCAGGGATCTGATGGACTGGGACAAGGGAATATGCAAGCTATGGAGGCTTATGACCCTAAGGATATAAGTATGATTCAATGTATGATATGTGTTTTTAGATTCATTTTTTATAGACATAGGTTATAGTCATTCCTTCATTTTCACAAATCTTTTTTGATACTTGGAGATTCTCGTTGAACTATTGACTCGACCCTTACACATAGAGAGTCCTACAGGAGGAGAATCAATGGGAACATACTAGTGCCAATAGTGTGACCCAACTCTTTGAGGTAATAGTTTCAGTTGGGATCTCTTGGTAGCGGTGTTGAGGCATTATAACATCATTCCTTTTATAGACTGGTTATCCATAGTTCATGTTCAGATTGACTGTTTTAGGTCAAGAGTGTGGTGTGTCCAAAATAATGGAACTAAGTTTTCCTTTTTTGGTGAAAGGGAAATCCAAGAAGTGTAGGATGGACTCACATATAGGAGGGTACAGCCGATTACTCATCAGTTGGATAGCCTCACCCTCGGTCCAATGGATAATACGAGTCCTCAGTTTCCTACAATGGTGGTGGAGTATGAAGAAGTATTTCCTGAAGATGTTGTAGGTTTATATCCCCAATAGAAGATAGACTTATAATTTATCTACACCCTGTGATGGAACTGATATCTCCACCTACATATCAGATGGCTCCTGTAGAGCTTCATGAGTAGAGGATACAGTTGGAGGAATTGCAGAGCAAGGGATTCATGAGACCCAGTGTTTCCCCTGGATATACATTATTTTGTTTTCCAAGAAGGAAGAAGGTATCTTGAGGTTATAGGTGGATTAACAATGCTTAAAATAGGTGACCTTGAATAATAAGTATCCACTATCGAGATTGATGACCACTTTGATCATTTTAAATGGGTGTGATGGTTCTCAAAGATTGACCTCAGATTAGGATATCACCAGCTATGAGTATAGGATAAGGATATACCAAAGACAACCTTTATATTTCATTATGGCCACTATAAGTAATTTGTGATACCATTTGGCATGAATAATTCCCCCAAATTGTTCATGGTAATTATGAATCAATTTTTTTAGACTTACTTAGACCAGTTCATGGTGGTCTTAATCGATGACATCCTAGTGTATTCAGCGTCTAAGGAGGAGAATGAGAGACACTTGAGTATGGTATTGTACACAATTTTAGAGAACTAAATTTATGGGAATCTCTCAAAGTGATGGTTTTGTATTTTAGAGGTCCATTTTTTGGGAAACATCTTCTTAGAGGATGAAGTTACAGTAGATCCAGTGAAGGTTGAGGCGGTGCTTTCTTGGGATACACCCAATAATGTTACCGAGATGTGAAGTTTACTTGGATTGGAAGGGTACAATCAAAGGTTTGTACCTGAATTCTCCAGAGTTTAAACACTCATGACAACATTGACATGAAAGGGGAAACCTTTTGTGTGAATAGAAAAGTGAAATAAGTTCTTTTAGGAGCCGAGGCGGTAGTTGACGAGCGCTCCCATCTTGAGGTTACCGAAGGAAGGTTTTGAGTACATGGGGTTGTACGATGCATCAAGGATTGGTATTGGTTGTTTCTCAATGTATAGGTAAGTGATGATTGCAAATGATCATGCCATTTGTGACCACATGAGTAGAACTACGTGACCCATGATCATGACTTAGCAGCGGTAGTCTTCGCATTGAAGTTGTGGTGACACTACCTGATGGGTGAGTAGTTTTTCATCTAATATGATCATAAGAGCCTCAATTATATCTTCTCTTATAAATATATTAACTTGATATAGAGGAAATGGCTAGAGTTCCTCCAAGACTATGACTTTGAGATTTTTTATACTCATGGGAATGGGAACATGGTGGAATATTCTCTCAGTAGGAGATCTAGTTCAAAGTTTCTAAATGAGGAATTAGATTAGTTGGACTCATTGTAGATATCCTTTATGGATGGAGATGGAGTATATTAGCTTCAATTAAAGGTTTTCACCCATCCAATATTATAGAAAGTCAGGGAGGAACAACTTGGGGATACCGACTATGAGACCCTATGTGCTCAGATGTCCATAGGTCATGATACTAATGGATATTCAAAAGGTGGAGAGAAATTTATTCTCTTTAGAGTATGAATGTTGGTACCAGTGGCATTGTGGGAGGTGGTTTTGAGGTAGTTTCATACATACCCTTTGACGGTACATCTAGGTGTGGAAAAGATATACCAGGACCTCCGACGCCAGTTTTGGTGGCTAGGGATAAAGAAAGGATTTATAGAGTTTGTTTCTTGATGCCTTAATTGTTAACAAGTGAAGGCTGAGCACCAGGTTCCAGTAGGTTTATCTCAACCCCTTAAGGTGAAAAAATGGAAGTATGATGGGATATCGATGGACTTCATGATGGGATTATAACATAAATCCAGGAGACACGATTCCATCTAGGTGATCGTTGACCGACTCAACAAGTCTTCCCACTTCCTATCTATTCAAGAGTAGAGTTCAGTATAGAGCAAGAGGTGCCTATACATGGAGGAAATATTTTGACTCCATAGAGTTCCATTTAAAAGTGTGTATAATAATGATTCTCTCTTTAAATCCTAGTTGTGGAAGGGATTGCAGAAGGCATTTGGGACCCAATTATTCTTGATCACAACATTTCACCCACAAACGGATGACCAGACTGAGCAGAACATTTAGGTTCTAGAGGACATACTGTGGGATTTCATGTTACACTTTGTCCATAGTTGAGAGGATCACCTACCACTTGTGTAGTTTTCACACAAAAACATCTACTATTACACCATTGGTATGGAACCATTTGAGGCCCTGTACAGGAAACCCAGTAGGTCACAAATTTTTTGGACTGACCTTGGAGAGTCAACACTCATGGGTCTAGAGTTGGTTAAAGTTATTACAGAGAAGGTGAAAATAATCTAGGAGAAGATGAAGACTGTATATATCCATCTGAAATCTTATACCGACAGGCGATAGAGGTCTTTGGAGTTTGAGTAAGGAGACCATGTTTTCCTCAAGGTTTCACCTTGATAGGGATTATAGAGATTTGGGTAGGGAGTAAAGCTACCTTAGAGGTTCATTGGCCCTGTCTAGATACTCTGTAGAGATGTTGAGGTGGAATACCACTTATCTATACCTCCATAGTTAGACTAGGTACACAAAAACTTCCACATGTCGTAGCTAAGGAGGTAAATGCATGAACCATCACACGCTATCGATTGGGGAAATCTAGTCATCGAGGATGGAGTGAACTTTGCTGACTATCTAATGGAAATTGAGGATTAGTAGGAGAGGATACTTCAGGTTTGATCTATTCCTTTGGTGCATATTCGATGACAACATGAGAATCTTCAGAAGAGCACATTGGAGCGGGAGGCTCAGATTCATGCTCAATACCCCCATCTGTTTGAGTAGTGATTGTTTTAGATTTTTGGGGACGTAAAGCCCCAAGGTGGGGAGAATGTAATATCTCAAATTTTATATGTATTTTTTTATATATTATATAGATTATTTTCGAGATCAGGTGTTGATACAGAGTACGATTCTGAGGCCCGGTGTGTCAGGAATAAATGTTTGAAAAATATTAAAATATTTAATATAATGCACACATGATTTTTCAGAAAAAGTGGAATAACTTATAAATTGGTGCATGGATACAAAATCAGATGGAACTGTTGAGTTCATAATGGAAGTTTTACCCTAGGAAAGACCTAACATTAGTCAGTGTAGGTCATTTGAGAATTTTTTTTTGTGGATGAAAAAGGAATAAAATAATTTAATAAAAATTATTTTGATGCAGTAAGCTAATTATCTATTTAAATACATTCTTATGGAAAATTCAAAGGGTTAGACACATAACCCTATGAATTTTATGAGTTCCATTGGAGCATTGGAGGATTCCGCATGGGTGGATGATGTCGATGACAGATTTGAAAATCAATGATCGACGATTAGTGTGAGACATCATTAAGAGATATCACTAACGAACATGACACAAAAGTTCTTCATCAACGATCGATCCAAATAAAGGTTGGTTATTTTGTTTAATAATTCCATAATTTTCTTAATACTAGATGAATGTGGGTCAATTCAACGAACATGAATTGATCCGCGCATTGTTGGTATATTTTAATTGGATATAATTGATTATTTATGATTTTTTTATTATCCCTATTCGATTATCCTTCTAAGATAATTAATCGAGGTTAAACAAACAATGGACAAGGTTTATTACTCACTTTTGTGGTTTATGGATTCCTACCTCTATTATTTTCATTCCTCCCCATTGGATACCCATAGTCCCAGATCGATGTTTCGGGGTGGTTCTGAACTCGACCAGACCACCAAATTTGAGGAAAATTAACAACTAAGGATAGATCTATGTAGATAGGGACTCAAGGAGCTTGGAACAATGATCATTTCAATTTTCGGGCATCATAGGAGGTGTGGTGGTCTATGGAAGGGACCACTAGCATGCGACAACGACGACCAACAGCTGGCGGGGTGCGATGACGGAGAACGTGTGGGAGGCGGAGGCTTAGGAGACCACGAATGACGAAGGTGGATGTGAAGGGCAGACAGGATTGGTGGAAGTAAATTCGGGGTGTGGTAGTGAATGCAGAGCGGGCCGGGCCAGGTGGGCCAGGCTAGGTCCATTGGCCGAGCCGAGCCAGTGGGCTGGGTTAGGCTGATGGGTAGAGTCGGAAGAGGTGGACCCAAGTCGGATTGGGGAAAGCACAGTAGATCTTGGTTGTGGTCAACCATGATTATTGAACATGGTGGTCGATCATGGTGTCACAGAAGCTCGAGGTACCACTAGTGTAGAGACCGCGCAATTGATCTGTGGGTGGTCGACCATAATGGTTGATTAGGAACGATAGGTGGACTGACCATGATAGTCGGTCTAGAAATGACCATTCTACATAGTAGGTGGACCTATCATGGTAGTAGGTCCATAGGATCTGGAAGGTTTGTGGGAAACTTCGTTCAAATGACCATTAATCCTAAACGGAGTGTCCAAACAATGTACCATCAGTGGAAATGTGACCCTGATTTTAAGACGGTCGACTCAGGACTAATTTTGGGTACCTTTATAGGATTTGAGACTCTTATTTTTCTAGTTTGGACCAGTATAGGTTGAATTCATTTCCTTGGTCCTTTACTTGATGTTTGAGGGAGACATTACTTCTACATCACTGGATTGTAATAGCCTCTAGTGGCTGAGTCTTAGATAGTGTTGTGGAATCCCACTGTGAGACTAGAGTGTGATCCTTTATCATCCCTAGTGGAGTTTTTAGAATCAGCGTGACCTCCTTGAGTAGGACTTTGATCCTACATCTAGCGGTATGCATCGGTAGGGTTTATGTAATCATTAACATATGATCCCCTATATAGAGGGTTGATTCATATTGGGTTCGTGATGTCCCCTAGTAGTTCTGGGCATGACCCCCTCTTTGTGTATCATAGTCTTATTTGACCAATGCATTCTATTTCAGTGAGGCACAAATGAGATAGACCTCTTCATTGAGTGTCTCTGATGATATCATGGTTTAATGAGTGAGTTCTCCTAGAACAAGTGGTACTTTGAGCAGAATCCTATGGATGGTAGTTGGTTATAACCACCTGATGGCATTGAGTATTTATTGAGTATATATGGGTTTTTATCTACTTCCTGTATCTCTTATACAATGTTTCTTCTTTTATTGAGCTAACTATACTTGGTGATTCATGTTTAGTGTTTTTGGGGTGTCCTACTGAGTATTGTTATAATCACCCCTGCACGGGATTTGCCCGCATGTGTTGTGTCTTGTTCAAAGGGAGGCCCCATCACTATAAAAAATCAGGGTGATTAGAAAGGATTTTTTTTTTCATTTAGAAGGGGTTTTAACCCCCTAAAAACACTTTAGGAGTGGTTATTAGTAACCCCTGCTAAAGTGTCCTCCTACTCTGATTAGGGACGGTTATGGGTAAGCACTGGTAAAGTATGCCTATGTTTAGTGGTGGTTAGATTAGAGGGGGTTTTTAACCCCCTTTAATTTCTCCCTAAATTCATCATAAACTGATAGATTAGAGGTGGTTTTAATCACATCTAATTCAAACATCACATTAGGGGTGATTCTAACCACCCCTATTTGACTATATTAGGACCATGTTTAAGGGAGTTTATGATATAACCACCCTAATCTACCATTTTTTTCAATATTTTTTTCACCTAGCGCCACCAGACACCCACGTGAAACCCTACCAAGACCCCCTAACACCCTCAAGACACACCCTCAAGACACATCCCTTACAACCACCTGGACACCCCCTAGAGACACCCCACTGAAACCCTAACAACCACCCAAACACCTCTAGAAACACCCCACCAACCCTCAAGAAACACCCCTGAAAACCACCAAGACACACCCCTGACAACTACCCTAACACCCCACCGAGACCCACCATGACACCCCAAGACAACAACCGAAACACCCCACCGTGACCCCCTGACAACCCTCGAGACACTCCAGGACAACCCCACCCAAACACCCTCTCAGACCTGAACAACACATCGGGACAAACACCCCACCCGACCTAAGGCCCAAATTCATCCACTGGCCTAGACACGTAGGAGGACAACTCGACCCGTATAAGGGCGCGATAAAAATGCGACTGCTAAGAGTCGAACTAGGGACTGATTGAAATAAGCATTAGTGCCTGTACCACTAGGTTGTGATGAACTTTATATAATGTATATAATTCTTTTTATTTATTTACAAAAAAAATATTCGATATTATATATATATATATATTTGGGTATGGAAATATAAATAATATCATATATTTTTCTATATTGTGTATATTATATAATATATACATATATATATTTATGTATAATATATATATATATATATATAATGTATTTGTGTATAATATATGATGTATATATGTGTCTATAATATGTGTGTATATATATATATATATAATATTATATACACAAATACGAGAGAATATATAATATATTTGTGTATTATATATATATATATTATATCTATGTATAAATAATTATATTTACATATATAAATATATATTTATACATATATTTGTAAATACATTTATATTTGTGTGTGTGTGTATTTATGCATTTATATGATATTTATAGATATGTTATAATTATAATATATATATTTATATAATCAGTTTTATATATTTTTATATATGTACGTGTGTGTGTAACAATAATAATATTATTAATAATAATTATTATTACAACTATTTTTTTAAAAAATAATAATTATATGTTGGTTTTATAAATACTATACATTTATACATTTTATGATTTATATTATACATATATTATATAAAATACATTTATATTATATATTTATGTATGTGATTATATAAATTTATATTATATCATATATATATATATATATATATATACATAGAAAACTAAATACTTTCATATAATTAGAAATATATAATATAATTAAATGATATATATATTAAATTGATTTATAATTAACATGGTATACTACAATATATATAAAATAATTATATAATATATATAAATGTATATATAATTAAACATTTATAATATTATATATATAATACAATTATATAAAATATATATGTATATTTATATTTAATTTTTTCTATATTATATATATTTGTATACATAATATAATATAAATGTATTTATAAAAAATATACCATGAAAATGTATCTAATATAATATATGTATAATATAAATCATAATATAAATGTATAGTATTTATAAAAACATATATAAATTTTATAAATTTGAATAAATATATTTATTATTACATTTATATTATGTATACAAATATTTATATTTGTATACATTTTTTTATATGTATAAGTATTTATTTAAAGTATTTATAAAATGTACTTATATATGTGTGTTTATAATGTATTTGAATACATTTAGATAATGTGTTTATGTAATATATATACACACACATGCTCACACACACATATATTATAAAATTTGAATTTTTATGAGATTTATTTTAAAAAATAAATAAAAATTTAGAGGGGGTTTAAATTCCCCTCTAACCAGAGGGATTAGCGGTAGTTCATGACCTCCATCAATTTTTTTTGATTAGTAGGGGTTAACAACCCCCTATAATATTATCAACTAGAGGGCGTCCAAACGCCCTCTAATTTTATGAATTAGAGGAGGTTCAAAACCCCCTGTAATTTCTTAAATTAGAAGGGGCTCAAAAGACCCTCTAATTTCTTAAATTAGAAGGGGCTCAAAATCCCCTCTAATTTCTTAAATTATAAGGGGTTAAAAACCAACTCTAATGTCATGAATTATAGGTTGTTCAAAACCCCCTATAATGTTATCAATTAGAGGGGGTTCAAAGTCCCCTATAATGTCATCAATTAGAGGGGGTTCAAAACCCCCTCTAATTTCTTAAATTAGAAGGGGTTCAAAACCCCCTATAATTTCTTAAATTATAAGGGGTTAAAATCCCCCTATAATTTTTTAAATTATAAGGGGTTCAAGACCCCCTCTAATCTAATGGATTAGCAGTGGTTCATGAACCCCCTATAATATCTTAAATCAGAGGGTGCTGTGAACCCCACTATTTACTTTTAAAAAAAAATCAATATATGTATATATATATATTCAAATGAATTATATATATATATATAGCTCCTCTAAAATTTTATATAATATGTAGTGCCACTAATTATTAAATTAATGGTGGTTCGGACATAACCGCCTCTAAAAGCAAACCAAATATTAAAAAAAGAATGCTAAAAAATAATCCTAAAAAATTTAGGGGGGGGGGTTATGAACCCCCTTTAAATTTTATTATTAGAAGGGGTTGTATATAACCCCCTCTAAAATTAATTTATTGGGGGTTTTAAATAACCCCCTATAAAAAATTGTTTCTAATCTACTGTTTTTATAGTGTATTAATGGTTTCCTAGGAGGACCAGGAGTGGGTGGAGCATAGCTGGAGCTGGGAAGACCAAGGTATTTTTTCTAGGAGTGCACCTTGGACTTAATACTCACCCTTGGAGAAAGTTGTACTCTTTATAGTTTTAGTTAGTATTATGTTATATACTATTTTTGGTGGGATTTTATTTTGACCTATTTACTTTTTAGTACTTTTACTGTTGTACTATGTTTTGAGATCTTAGATGTATTCATGGATTCTTTCAGTTGTTTAACATTTCAGCATTTTTTGGCTTGGATATGTGTGCGTGTGTATAGGTACTTTATGCTAATGCATCTAATTTGTGGGATATGCCTACTCGTTGCTAGTCAACAACCCCTTATCTATCAGAGGTGGGATTGGGGTGGTCACGGGTCTGACCCTGGTGGGTTGGTTCATGACAGAAACCATGTGGTAATGATGTGGTTGTGTCATCCATAAGAACTCACTATGTTGGGTTCAACGTAGTCTTGGGTTTGAGCTTAAGGATACACATACATTGTTTATCCTCAAGATTATACTTAAGGATAAGTTGGTAGGAATATAACTTAAGATATATGAATTACATGAATATGTATTTTAGTTTACATCTAATAATCCATCACTTGCATAAACATACCGTAATGACTTAATGAAAAACTTTACAACTCTTGTGAATTTATCCGAAACTGTTTTTCATATCGTATATAAAACTATCTTCATTTTAGAACAAATTTTTTTTCCAAATATTAATCCTCATCTGAAGTCCTAACTTTGTGACCATGTGATCCTTAGTAGAATTGAAAAGAAATATGAAATCCCTATTTTATATATGTAAGAAAAGAGAGGTCTCAATAAAAGTGTCAGTGATACTGAAGCTACTAATTTGTATTCTATTATCTCTATAAAAAACAGTCACTTATTATATGAACATGTACTCTATGATATGTATATAAATCATATTTATACCAATATAATGAATTTTACCATGACACCGAGTGACCACTAGACATTAAATAATTTCAATCTAATATAGTCTAAGTCATATTTTCTTTATTCTCCAAAAAATATTTACTTTATTGATTAATACATATCATATCATTCATCTAGTAGATGGGAACATCACATGGCCCTCAACTAAGTAGTTGGAACTATCTCATGTGACTTAAACTAATCATGACCATGCATTTCCTCAGTCTAATTAAATCAAGGTCCAGATGTCTTTTCTCATCAAATGAGTGGAAAAATTACATATTTTTAATTCTCCAACCAATTAAATGATTTAAAACATACCCATCCACCCCCTGATTAGTTATGTCAGCATGGATTTCATAATAAATGTATCAAAGTATGAACGTTCTCATGTTAGGTATCTCACTGACTTTAGCTAAGAAGGATTTATTATAAGAATACACCCCTAAGTATATCGATTACCGTATGACATTCCATGGGATATACTTGACCGATCAATCCAAATAATAACCCCAAATTATAATACCATGAGACCATTACTCATACCAATCTTGAAATACCATAACATCCCATACGGCTCTATGAGGATCATTGATTTTGGGACAACTCAAATTCATACTTTGAGGGGATATTTTTAGTCCCCTATTCATATAATATAAATTTTAACATACATAAATGAATGATATATAGAGATTGAATTTTATTATAATAACACGATACATTATAAAAACATTACATTAATCTCTTAAATATCATATAAAAAAATACTCTACATGAACCTTATTCTATTACCATACAAATTATTTCATTAATGGATCTACTACATTTTCTTCCATATCCACAAAATAGATCCTAACATCACCCCTCTCAATGATATCTCATATAATATGGTATTTGAGAAGGATGTGTTTGGTCCTTTGGTGAGACTGGGGTCCCTTTTCTCAAGTGATTGTTCCATTATGTTCATAGTAAATCACAATCAATCCCTTATTGATAGAAACTATCTCTAATTCACACATTAACTTGCTGACCGAAACAAATTCCTTTATAGTATCTGATACAACAATATACTCCACCTCAGTTGTTAAGTCCACTATGGTGGCTTGTTTGGAACTCTTCTAATTGATAGTTTTACTATTCAGGTAAAAAATATATATATTAATATTTTATATAATCTTTTTCGGATTAGAAACTTGCATATATGTAACCCTTTACACAAAGCTCATCCTCTTCTCCAAAGATCAAGAACATGTCTCTATTCCTTCTCAAGTACTTAATATTATTCTTCAAAGTAATCAATTGGCTCTCATTAGGATTGTATTGGTGTATAAAAGTAATTATAAAAGCATAGGTTACATCACGTTGAGTACAAAATATACAATACATGATAGAACTATGGTAAATTCATAGGGAACTAACTCATTAAAAGGATCCTAAATCTTCCTAAGACTCATACAATGAAAAATTGGTAAATACCCCCTTTTAGAGTTCCCCATGATAATAATATTTAAAAATTTAATAATATAAGTTTCTTTATTGAGTCAAATTAACCTCTTAGATAATTTTCTACAGATCTTCATACCTAGTATGCAAGATTATTCATCTATTTATTTCATTGAGAAACATTTACCCAACCACATATTCATAGAGTGAAGTGTCATGGTGTCATTTTTGATAACTAGTATGTCATCCATATACAATATCATAAACACTAATATGAACCCACTGATCCATTTATATACATAAAAATTATCTGCATTTTTGATGAAACTAAACTCTTTGATCATAACATCAAGTTGGATATTCCAACTCCAAGAATAATTCTTTAATCCATAAATGGATCGTTAAAACTTTCATACCTTAACAGACTCATGTAGAACTTAAAAACCTTTATACTATGTAATATACATGTAATTAACTAAATCCCATTTAAGGAAATTGATTTTTAAATCCATTTAATATATCTCATAATAAAAATAAGATATTATGGAAATAAAAATCAGAGTAGAAGTTATCATCACAATAGGTGAAAAGGTTCCTTCATAGTAAATATCATGAATCTTCTTATAAAATTTTGTAACTAGATATGCCTTATAGGTAAAAACTATACTATAAATGTGAGTTTTATATTGAAAAACCACTTTCACCTTATGGGTATTACCTCTTTAGGTGTATCCAACAAGTTGCAAACATGGTTAACAAATATGGATTCCATTTGAAATTTCTTATATTTTAACCATTTATCAGAATCAAAACTCTAAAAACTCTAAGTATTAGGTTAATCATTTATAAACATTACTTATTTTCTATGAGAAATCCATATCTCTCAGGATCTTGATGAATCCTACCTGATCATTGATATTATTTTGTAACTTGACTTGATTATTCTTCCACAACTCTTTATGGGACTAGCTCAACCTCCACCTCAAGAACAATTCTTGTTTTTTTGGTATTGAACTTATCAAAGTTCAAATTTCCTCCCACTGAATCATCAAATTACATGTTCCTTATCAAGAAAATCCCCCATCTAGTTACAAAGAGTTTTTGTTCCATAGGATTATATAAATTATATCCTATAGTTTCCTTAGGATAACCAATAAATAATCATTTTTTATTTTTGGAATCAATATTATTAAAATAAAAACATCATATGAATGATTCACATCCCCATATGTTTATCAAATATATAATTGGATGTTTTCTAGTTTATATCTCATATAGTGTCATTATAAAAGTTTTATATAGAACAAAATTTAGTATAACTATAGTAGTTTTCAGAGCATAAACCTAGAATTAAATAGTAAGGCCACACTGAATAATCATTGATCAAACCATGTCCAACAAGGTATGATTCCTCTTCTCATACACATCATTCTATTATGGTGTTCCAGGACATGTGAGTTTTTAAACAATTCCACAATCCCTTAAATGATCAATTAATTCTCAGATCAAGTATTCACCACCCCAATCTGATCAAAGCACCTTAATACTTTTTCCTAGTTGATTCTATACTTCATTATGAAACTCTTTGATCTTTTCAAAATTTTCATGCCTATGTCTCTTCAGAAACATATATCCATACTAACTAATGTCATTGATAAAGGAAAAAAATTATCCAAAACCACAACTTTCTTGAGTACTCATTGGTCCACTTACGTCACAATATATGAGATATAATAGTCTACTAGTCCTTTCACATTTTCCAATAAAAGTTTCTTTGGTAATATTTCTTAATAAAAAATATTCAAATTTTTCAAACAATTTATAATCAAATGGTTTTAATATTCTATATCTATGGAGCCTTTGGATGAATTTATCATTTATATTTCCAATGAAATAATTCCAACGATAGGTGGGAATAAAATTAACCCCTAACTTCTTATTCCAAATTTTTTAAATATAATTATCCATATCAAGGATGTATAAATAATTTATCATATTCCCAATGCTATAAAATATCCTATTAAGATATATAGAATAACTCTTGTTATTAATAGTTAATGATAATTCCTTCTCTTCTAAACAAGATATATAAATCAAATTTATGTTTATGGTGGGAACATAATAACAATTCTCCAATTATAGTATTAAATTACTTTATAGAATCAGGTCATAAGTTATAACTTATAATGAAACAACTCTTTCTCCACTACCAACACAAAGATCTACTACACTTTTTTTTAATTCCCTCATATCTATGAGCCTGTTTTTTTTAGAAAAAATGTTTTATGGGAACCCGGTATCTAATACCCATGAGTTAGAGTTAGTGAAATTGAACTCTATAACATTCACATTTATATGATCGAAATTATTCACTTTGAGAACACTTCTCAACCTTATATAAGAATTTTAAGCTATTATATAGGTCTTATATATAAGGGATCTTAATATGATTATCATTAAATGAGACATAAACTATAATAGAGACATATCTATAGGTGGGTAACATGTATTATATCTTTTAATCAAGGACTTTTAATGAAATAACTCACACTAAAAATGATAACCCCATAAATTATATCTATTTAGTGACCCTAGATCTATACTTAATCAAGAATTATACCAATTTGAGCATGTAAATAATCCATGACTATATCTAGTAGACAAAAACTTTTCCAATCATATTATATATGATTCTTATATAGTTTAGTAGATAAAGTCTCTTATCAAAATCCCTTGAATATATTTACTCAACTATATTCCACTAGTATCCTAACTCTCAAGGATTCACAACAAGTGTAACCAAATTAAAACACCATAAAAAATGCACATAACTGTTAGGGGAACCTTATTACTTTATTTCCGTACATAATATTATTTATGAGCACCTAAACATTAGGGTCACCCATACTAAATGATTGAGGTCTTGACAAGTTTTTCTTTAGAGGGAATCTTACACTTAGTATTTTAAGTGTTTTATTTTAAAATATTACTAGTTTAATATATATATCAAGCACATTAAACCCATTTAATGTCATAAAATATTTATTATCTCATGTATTTATTCATTTGTTTATGCATGCTTCAAATTATTTAGTTTTGGAATCCTATTCCATCTATAAAATTAACGTGTTCACACCATATTAATTTCTAACTCTTTTCATAACCCACAATTTTGTGTTACTCTCCCAAAAATAAAAGACAAAACTATTCATACATATCAAAATTCATATCATGAATAAGGTTTATGAAAATTTCATATAAATTCATATATTTATATAAGATTTAAAATCGACACATGATTAATCATAGAGTGAAAGATATCCAACCCCTTTCCTTTTTAGATCAGGGTATTAGCATCTTGGTCGGTGGGTATTCTGACCCCAAGTTCCTCCCCCTAAGGTGACTTTACTCAAGAGATAATTCAATTCATGATATTTCTAATACCTAATATGATTAAACTATGTTTAAAGACTATTCTCAGGATTATAAATCAAAAAAAAAAACTAAGGTAAAGGAAAATGAAAACAAATCTTATAAGGTTGCACCTAGAATGTAATACAAGGTTCTATCTGCTAAGAGATATTTATTATATAAATTTAAGTATAAAAATTATTTAAATTGCATAAAAAATTTATAAACATGAACATTATAAAGTAATAAACTAATAAATAAATGCTTTATTTATTTTTATAAACATGAAAAAAAGATATTTACTTTTTTATATTCTATTTAAGTATGTAAAATCTCATTTTATAATGCCAAATACTTATAATTTATAAAAAATTGAAAAATATAACTAAAAATATCAAAAATAATATTTTTAAAACTTATACACATGTAATATTTTAGGACTTATAAAAAAGTTATTAGTCATAAAATATGATTGATATGGGTGAGTGTCATCCCATGAACCTATCATATTCTACAAGACCACTATAAATTGTACAATAAAATTCATATAATTTAATACGATAGATCTATTCATAATGATAAAATCATTTTATCTGATAATTACTATATTTTATTTATGCCATGACACTATGTTCTCATAAGACTCAAGACCGAATCATGTTTAATGATATTCAATATCATTAAACATAGAATATACTATGGCTACTAAAAATAGAATATTTTAATATATTATATTAGATGATATAACTATAAATGTAAAATTATATAAATTTACTTTGAAAAACAATTGATTTAAAATGATTAATTTATGAAGAAAAAGGCTTTTATTAATATTATGGGTTTTAGGGTATCATCACATATTCATTAGCAATGTAAAAAACCATAAAATAGATGGATATATCTTCAAGTAATTAACATGAAAGGGTTTGCAAAGAAAAGTGTACCTATATAACATGTGAAATGGCCCCCCATATCCTTATTCAATAATGTAAATTTGATGAAGATAAAAGGAGAAACAAAAATAAGCCTACTTCCTCTGAGGGGAATATACCAGACCATGGATCCTGATTCACAACTGAACGATTCATGTACACCAAGAGGGGTTCTAGAAACTTCACTGATCACGATGAACAATATATTAGGGAGGAAGAGAGATTCAAAAAGATTTTCATGAAATCTTATTCACTCAATAGGATGGATCATATATATATATATACCAATCTCAATTCTCTTCATTTAATGAAGAGAGTTGATTGTATAAGCTGCATCAAGTGCCAACTTATAGAACTCATTACTTCTTGTTGGAGTGTTCTTCCCCGAACACTTCATTAGAGGTTAAAATGAATTAAATATTTTAACTTATGGATTAACAACTAAAGTAAACCATGTAGTAGTGATTTTTAATTGTCATGCGTAAGAACATACTATTTTGGGTGAAATATAGTCTCGATTTTGAGCTTAAGGATACATTAGTGACATATTCTCAAGATTCTGATTAAGGATACAATGTCAACATATCCTCAAGATATATGAATCACATGAATATTTATTTTAGGGTATATCCAACACTTTTTAATTAAAGTTGGTGAGATACTTAGCATAATAACCTTCATACTCTGATACCTTTATTACACAAACCTTAAGGATTATCTATTTTGGGGTGTTTGGGTATGTTTCTGATCATATCATTAGTTGGAGCTCATCTAAGATGTGATTTTTCCAATCATATTATTATAAAATATATCTATACCTTGATTGAATTAGAATGAGAAAATTTATGTCTATGATTAGTTGAATCACATATGATGTGTTTAGATACTTGGATGAGGGACATGTGATGTGATAATCTTCTAGATAAATGACATGTGATGTATTCATTGACCAATTTAGCCTTTTTTAGATAATCAGTATTGTTTTTGATGGCCTATACTAGATTAACACTATTAAATTTATATTGGTCACTCATTATCATGGATAAAGTGATTATATAGGTATAAATATGATTTATATGACACATCTTTTGATGAACATGTTCCTATGGATATATGAGTTTTTTTGTTGGGGATCACACCACACCCCTTAGTAGCTTGAGTAGCACTGATACTTTTCTAGAGTCCTCTCATTGCTTAAATATATGAAATATGTATTTCATATTCTTTTTTCAATGCTACTAACTTCTACAAGGTCACATAGTTAGGCCTTTGGATAAGGATTATTTTTTGGATTTGTTTTTTGTTCCAAAATTAAGAGAGTATGAAAAACCAGATCCAAAATAGTTTTGTATGGATTCATAAAGGGTTGTTAATTTTAGAATAATGTCCTTATGGTATTTATGTTTAAGTGGGAGATTTTTTGTTATTCCCTAAAATAAGGGTATATTGTACCCTATGATATACTGAGGTCATATGCTATGATATTTATATGATGAATATATTAAGTTATGACAAGCCCATATCATAAATAGGAATTATACAATTCTTATTTACTCAATAATATATTATGATGGGGATTATGATATGGGGAAACATGTAAGAAACACTTCCACCATATAGTTTCATCAGTTGAAAACCAATGAGATTAGTTTATTAATGTATTTTCATAGTTTCATTGAAGTGATCAATGAATATCACTCCAATGGGCAGTAAAGTATGGTTTCCAGGAAATGGTACCTGATACGACTGACACTCTTCATTTAATGAAGAGAATTAGGGGTTTCCTATAAAAAGTAAGAGTTCCCTTTATTGATTCTAACACCCGATACTTGAATTCCATATAAAAAATATCCTCAATCTTAATCATAGTTTGTCTTACAAAGAAGAAAATATCACCCATTCAGTGATAAAAAGTCCTCACAATATGTCTATGCATTCAAGGCTAGTGTACCACATATAGAGGTAGGAGTATTTTGGATACTACTTAGGTGATATTGATCGAGCATAAAATGAATATTAAATGATGGATTACTTAGAATTATAATTGAACCATGCACATTTCTTTATTTGTTTTATTGCATGTTACGTTTGTTCATGGGTTTCTTTCGCTGCTAGTTTATTTGATGAAATCCTTAAATCCCATCACTTAATGGGTATGTATAATTAATTAATTTTTTAAATAATTAATTAATTTAATTTTATTAAATTATAAGGGATTTCATTTGTTCACCCAATAAGAAAAGAGATAACCCATATACCTCCATCATTCCTCTCCTCCTCCCCTAGGTCAGATCTCATCCTCTTTCTACAGAATCTTATAGCATTCTATCATCAGTAGTCACTACAGTTAATACGCAATGTATTATATCTATTGTTTCTTATTTTTTCACTATGGTGATGAGTTTAAAATAAAATATCCGTTTCAATAATTTTTATCTACTTTCTCAGTTTATTCTTTTAAAGTCAATTAAGTTGATGATATTTGATATATAGGCTCCTACTTGTATCTAATAAATGGTTCCTAGATATTTCCTTTATTATATATGTGTTTATACATCATGTGATTTGGTGGGTGTGGGTGGGTTCATGTGTATGACCAGGAATGGAACCAATTTTGGTTTCCATGGATTAAGGGAGTTGTCCAGGGGCCGTCCCATATGGGTAATGACTCAAGATATTTCATGTATGGGTCATTCTTAGTTTATAGCATCAGAGATTACTTGGTAATTCACCTTGTGTTTTCATGTGATGGTTCATGGTATATGTTTTTAGATGTAGTTCCTAGGGAATGTTATGGGTATGAATCATGTGTCTATGGGGAGACATGGTTCACCGATATGACATGGGTGGTTATGACCACTTCCATTGGTGGTGATTATGGTTTTTTATTCTTGTGTCTATAGTATGTTGTGGATGCCTCTCACCATAGTCCTGAGGATGTTAAGGTTATTTTCACATAGAAAAGGGCCTATGAGGTGGTGTTTTCCACTATACGAATGGTGTTATCCTCCATAGATGGTAAGCTTAGAGCAATGATGATGACCATAAAACAAGAGGGATAAATCATATTTGGAAATGGGAAATGAGGTGTGATTGAGATTAGTGGTTGGGAGTATAATGCCCAAAGTTAATAGAATTGTTCAGGGATGTTGATCTAAAAAGTGTGGAGGGTGGATGTGGAATGTGGTTTGGTGATACCTCATTCATGAGGTGTGCATGGGTATGGATATGATGTGTTGTTTGTTTATGGGACAATGGGTAATGAATCATTCTCCCTTGTGTTGTGTATAGACAATGGGGGAATCATCTCACTCAAGCACTGGCTGAAGCAGGTTGGGTAATCACCCATGGTTGGTCAAGTACAAAGTGGTGAGGGTTGAGATGATTATATTGGTTATAATTCATTACAATTTTAATACACTCATATATGTATGGATATTATATAGGTACAACTTTAGTATTAGAATATTAAGTTCATACTCACACCTTGCTTGGGCCCTCCAGGTTGCATGAAGATTTTATGATTCATGACATAGGTATGGGAAAGGGCCCTATAACTAGTGTGTAGCTAGGTGTAGCTATAGTGCATGCACAAATGGGATGTCAATTTTTTAGGATGGATCATGTGGACACCTAATTTCATGCTAGTGTTGTTTTTTATATTTTTGAACATATATGTATATGATCATCCTATGAGTGATACAATTTATTTTTGTATGGATTGTGCAACAATGTAGATATTTATTTTTCATACCATGTGTAATGAACCATCATAGGACAACTTGACCCATCACCCGGGCTAGTAATCCACAAGTATTTAAGAAAGTTCCTAATCACTATGGGATGATGACAAGTGTTGAGGGTATCAAATAAAACTCTGGGAATGATTTCACTCTGAAAATATCCTAAACCAAAACACAGATCCCACCAAAAAATTTGACATTATATAACTATAAATTATAAATACAGACACATAAATAAATAGATATGGTAATAAACATCAACCATATAGAGTATAAAAAATAGAAATAATAAATGATAATCCAACATCACCTATATATAATAATCAAAATAAATTCAAATCTAGTATAGATGATATATAAACGACCCAAAATGAACATCATATGATACCCAAAATGATATAATATATACATCTACATGTTACCTATGTTCAACAATAATATTATACCAATAAGGATGATGAAGGTGTCAAGAATAACTTCTATAATATGTGGCTCTTTTACCATTATTTGAAACAGAAACAACCAATTATTCATATTCCCAAAGAAATATGTAATGTTTGAGGGAAATACTAATAAGATACGACAATGAATCTAAAAAATATATTTCTCAATGAAAATCAGTAGTTATAGTTTTAAAATTCCATTTAAAATCTACTATATTTTTTTGAAATTAAATAGTGGAAAACTATTTAAAAAATCCTTTAGTTTTCTAAATATATACCATGTTTTAAAGTTAAATGAACATGGAAAATATAAAATATATCTAGAAGAATGATGGAATAAACATCATAAAAATATCCAAATAAATTACTGTAAATAAAAAAATAAAATATCTACACAATTCACCACAAACAAAACATGGGTCCTAACCTATGAGACAAATAAATCATAAGAATATGGTAACTAGGACCCATATATAGAACATTAGCTGGCCAATGTGAACCTAAAAAAAATCAATTAATCCTAGTGGATCTCTCAATATCATTGATAATTACCTCTAGATAGTGGAAAAATTGAGCTTGAGTAGCACCCATCTAGGTTACCCAAACACATACCCAAGGTTTTCCATGTGCAACCCACTAAAAGACAATTCTCACAACATGTGTAATGTAATAAATATCATAATCATGAAAAATTTAAATATATATAAGGATTAAAAATCATGAAAACATCATTTATAAATCAATCCTCTTTGAAAAACACTTTTAAAATCCCATTTGGAATGAAAATATTCTTTAAAACATTTTATCGAACACTTCATGCGCAGTAAAACTTGTTTTTAAAAGAAACACCACATGAAAAGAAAATAAAACCTCACTTTATTAACACAAATTCAAGAGCATAAAATGGTAAAAATAAATTAGTCCTTAATAAACTATTTCAAATATAACATAAAAAATAAACCCAAAGGAAAAATAAAAACTATGGGTGAGAGATTCAACTTCGAGAAACCTACCTTAATTTTTTTGCAAAACCAACACATTCACTAAAAACTAAATGAATAGGAAGAGACATATCTTGATCAGCCTAGAAACCCAATAGATTCAACTTAGAGACCAACCCCAACCATATATTTTTCCACCATGGATGGCTATGGAAAGAACACATGAAAAGAAATAGAATAAATAGAATCTAAAAGAAAAGAAGATGATAAATCCATGAGAAATAGAGATATTACCTTGAAGAATCCACCCAAACTCAAGAGTAAGTCCTAAATAATCAAGGATAATAGAGATACATGGCCGAGAGAATCTAGGTCACATGAATGGGGAAAAAAGGAGGAGGAAGGGGTTAAAATCATATAAGGGAAAAGAATTTTTTTCCTATTTTTAAGTTTGGGTAGACTAGGTCACAACACAACCTCAACTCATTATGGTAAAAACTCCCCTCATCATAGGGTGATGAAAATCCCTTAAGAAATGAACCTACTTCCTGGGTCTCATGATAGTTTGTCCACCCATCATCATGAAATGGATCAATTTCCTAAAAAAATGACCCCACTACCTGGGTCTCATTGTGGTGTGTCCTCCCTTGGTCACAGTGAGATGAACCTATAGTTAAGCCCTCATCTATGGTTCCTACATTTTATTATGAAATTTACACCCATTACGGTGTGATGGTTATGATCTAGGATGTTATAAGGGGAAAATCTAGGCTACAAAACAAACTAATTTGGTTATATAATAACCTATTATAGTCCATAACTATAGAATAATCAAAATCATAAAATTACTAGAAAATAAAGAAAAAATGAATAAATAAAAAAAATATAAATTTTTTTACCTGAAAACAATATCACAGTGTTATAATTATCCCACTATGGCACTTTATACCACTAAAAAGTTCTTATAACTCCTCATTAGATAAAAGGAAAGGCCATTGGTCCCACATCAAGGCCTCATGCTCCCAAATATCATGGACATCAACAACTTACTACTATAACACATAGAGGAACATAATTGATTTACCTCACATCACTCAATCCTTATGATCTTTGATATGAATAAGATTCTTAACCATGGTGGTGTCAGGATCTAAATCTAAACTCTCTCACTCAACCACATAAGTGGTCCTAGATGATACTTCTTCAACTGGGACACATGAAATAAAACATGAATAGATGTCAAAAAGGATGTAGAATCTAGATGATATGACACTTTATTGATATATTCAATAATCCTAACTGGACCAACATAATGTGATATTATCTTACTCTTCTGTCCTAACCGATAATGCCTCAATTGGGGAGAAAATTAGAGAAACACCTAATCAAAATTAGAAAATTCCAATAGATGATATAGATGGTCAACATAATATTTATAGAAATTATGTGTCATATTTAATCTATTATGAATCAAATTAATCTTATTCATTATCTCCCTAATGATAGTCTATCCCAACAAGGAATGATCACCCAACTCTGACCAGTAAAGAGAGGGCCGACATGGAAATATATAAAGGGATTCAAAGGGAGACACATTTATCCAATCCTGATTATTTTTATTATACGAAAACTCAACCATTTATAGATTCTTCTCCCACAATCCATTGAAATTAAGAACACATACTCAGAATATATTCTTTATGAATCTAAATAGCTCCCACTATTTGGCCATACATCCTTAGATAACAAGTCATGATAAATTTTCATTGGGAACACATCAATTTTGAGGGACCCTTCCAAAATCAGGAAGTAAATCATGGTTATAGATCCTAAAAATATATATGAAGGAATACAATGAAGCTTTAAAATCTATTGAAAATATAGGCTCCAATATCTTCCACCTTCTTTGAATCCTTGATAGGAAAAAATGGGTGGATTTAATCATCCGGTTGATGATCACCCATATAGAATTATTCACATTAGGAGATCAAGGCAAGCCAATCATAAAGTATATGGAGATCTCATTCCACTTTCATAATGAGATGAGAGTGGATATAATAAACTTGCTAACTTCTGGTACTCAAATTTAATTATTTGATAGGTGAGGCATCAAGATACAAAACCAAAAATCACCCACTTCATCATAGGCCTCCGATACTGGTGTTTCTAATCATAAAACAACTTTGTAACCCCAGGGTGAACTACCCAAATAGAGTGGTTACATCCTTCCATCACATCCTATATCAAATATTAAGGAACCATTAACTACTTACTAAAATATATGTCACTACCAGGAGACTAAGACCAATCAATCAAGGTCTCTCAACTATTTAGAATTCCACTAATAAGCTAACAATTAGGATCCGCTACTTGATATAGTTGAATCCCATCATGTAAGGAGGGGTGGATTTCATGATATCTAAGAATACTTGGTCATAATACTTTTTCACATCAAGATACAATTCAAAGAATAATCTCATTATATGCCACTCATCCTTTTATTCTTTCACGAAATAATTATGTAACTTCCTACTCAAGGAGTTATCCACCACATTCCATTTACCCAGGGTATAGTAAAAATCAAAATCAAAATCCTGGAGATATTCTTATGATCATAATATATGAAGAACCTTTCATAGATAAGGTAGTGGTACCATGTTTTCATAACATGAATCAACTCTGCTAACTCTAGGTCATGGGTGGGGTAATTCTTCTCATGATGGTGTAATTGGAAAGATCTATATCCCAAAATATATTTAAATTACATCATGACACACCCCAACCCCATACTTTAGGCATTACAATATACTACATAGTCCAAGACCATTTCTGGAAGAATAATAACATGTGCTAAAGTTAATATCACTTTCAAATCCTTAAAAAATCTATGTTATTTCTCATCCTAATAAAATATTACTCCATTTTGAGTCAAAATTTGTCAAGGGAGAGTCCATCCTGGAGAAGTATTGAAAAAATCGCCTATAATATCCAGCTATTCCCTAAAATCTAATAATTTCAAAAATGGTACTAGGTCCCTCTTAATACATAACTACTTGATCTTTTCTGGATCCACCAAAATGAATTTATTATATACCACATGACCTAAATATTTTACCTCTTGGATCTAATACTAGCACTTATATATATTGGCATACATATGATGTTATTTTAAAGTTCCAAAATCAATATCTAGATGGTTCTCATGGTCTTACCTCATCTCATATTAAACCAATAAATCATTTAAGAACACTAGAAAATGTATCGAGATACCTATAGAAGATCCGAAACATTATACCCATGAAAATTTCTAGGGAATTACCAAGGCCTAATGGAATTACAAGATACTCACAATTCCTATACCTGATCTTGAAATTGTTATTGAGGATATATGCTTCCTTCAATCTTATATAGTGTTATCTTGATCTTAGTTTAATATTTGAAAACCATTTAGCTCACCTGAGTTGGTCAAAGATATTTTCAATCTAAGGAAATGAGTAATTATTATTATTATTCACTTCATTGGGATTCCAATAATCACTTTAAAATAAGATACTTTCATTGAACTTATTTTTAAATAGAACCTATGATGCTCATGGTGACATGATAGGGAAAATAAAACCCTTTATCTTAAGATCTTATGGTTGAAACCTTAATTATTTAAAATCATACGGTGCTATTTGATAATATATAAAGGATACAAGGCTCATTCTTGTGACTATATCAATAAAGAAATCTACCTATTAATAGAGAGGTAACCTAGAAAAATCATTAGGGTAAACATTGGGATACCTATCCACCACTATTGAAAATTGACCACCTGAATTCAACTCAACAAAATCTAAGAACATACTAGACATATAGCATGAGATCAGTCTAATATGTGTAATAATAGGTCTTATCATACATTAACTTAGAACCCACTCACCTTGGATGATATGAGTGTTTCAATTAGGTGAAATGAACAAAATTTTCCAATAGTAGTAATCAGTATTATCTTTATCACTCCCCATATAATCCATTCTAGAAATAAATTCCAAGGTATCCATGTTAAGAACTAAGAAATCCCAAACTGTATCAACATAAACAATGATCACACAACACTTAGGGAAATTAAAACCATACTCTATACTCTTTCAAAATATAGTAGAGAGATACATCATATTCAATATAAAATCATGATTCAACCACAAAGAATCAATCAATATAGATGAGATAAAATAATTAGGTGCACTTGGGTCAAATAAAGTTAAGGACATAGAATAAACAATAAACACTGCACTGCTAATGATCACTATCCTAGATTTATATTCCTTATAAACTTTATCCATGGAATATAAGTGACTAGATTTAGGCCCACTATAAGATATCTAGGTAGGATTAGATTATCCTTTTATCTAATGATAAGATCTTGCTCCCTTAGATCCATCTGACTACACTTGAGAGCCTCTGGTATGAGAAGACCCCACCTTACCACTCCAAAGAGGATACCTGTGAATGATATACATATGATCCAATCAGCCAAAATGGTGGGAATTATTCAACACTTCTTAGAAAAATTTCTTAGTGTGACATTAATTCCCACATTGGTAGTACACCACCAAACTATGCCTCTAGGGAGGCATAGTAGTAGAATCATAAGGACATTTCATGCTCCCACTTCCACCATTTAGAGATTATTATTTATTCCAATTTTAACTCGAAGATGAACTTTAAATTCCTCCTATAGTAAAATAGGTACCTACCATACCATTAAACCCTACTTTTTTACTGTCTCAACCATCACTTTATTTTCAAACACCATAGTATTGGTTGGAAAATTGAATAGAACAACCCTTGTCCGATCTTATGATTACACGCCCCTACCAAAATTTCAAGCCTTTAGGTGGTCTTTAATACGAAGCATGGGGAAAGGCAGACCGACTTATAAATATAAGTGTACTACTCCATCACATAATGATTCCCTTACTCTAAAGTCACAAACTCCCTATCCTTCTCCACAATTAAAGTCTCTGGGTAGAATTATTGATTAAATATTTCCTTAAACATAGAACAAGTAAGATACTCATACATATTTTCTTGAATGTAATAACCTGATATTTTATAATATATTTTTATTTAAATAAAATTTAATTGTTTTTATATTTATTTACATGAAAACTCAAGTTTATATGAACCACGATATAGTAAAATCATTTTATGCTTCAAAAATACACTTTATTCAATAATGGTTTTTATTGTATTTTACACATATGTAGAATATAATTAATTTATACCATTTTTATAAATTTTATTTTAGTAAATAAATATAAATTTTTAAATAATAATTCTAATATTATATTAGGGTAAATTTTTAGTATTTTTCTGAAAAGATTTATTTTTCAATGAATAGTGAAAAATATCATTTTTTATAAAAAATATTATTTCATTTAAAGTAAAAGTACCAATATGTTTTTAATTTTATATTAAATTAACATAATTATCCATTAATTAGAAATAATATACTTAATTATATTATAATCACCATTGTACTTTATTTTGGTATAAGTGTTTTTTGGGCTTAAAATCACATTTTTCTAAATATTATTTTTATGTGCACAATGTGTTTTTATCTTAATAAATTAAATTAATATATATTTATTAATGGTTTTAGTGAAATTTATAGAATATATATTCAATAATATATTTTAAAAATTCATTTTATGGTTTTTTCAAGGAAATTAATGTAATAAAATTATGTTTTATGATTAAAGATTCATTTTTCTAAAATGAGTTTTTTATTGTTGTGAGATGCATGCTTATTTAAAATTAAATTACAACACTTATATAAATTTAATATAGTAAAATGGATTCCATAATTTTAATAATCATAATTAATATAATCTAATTGGTTCAACCTAATTTTTTTATAGTGAATAATAAAAGCAGTAACATTTTGTTACCACAGTTAAGGTTAAAATGGGTTTACTAGGGGGTTAAAACAAGAGATAAGGGTAGTATTTACACCAAAACCTATATAATTAATATTTTATGAGTATATTTACTCCTTATATTATCGCAAAATTTAATATTTTTCCATTTTTATCCACTTTATCATGAAATTAACCTTATATCATTGAAATATTTTAAGAAATTCCATGTGAGTCCATCCCCTCAATTATAAAAGGGAACCTCTTCTTCTCCATTATTAAAACCATTTGAGGATTATGTATTGAGAAATACCTGATAAAAAAACTTCATATAATCTCTCCCTTCATCCTAGATCTTCTGTTATTCTCTTAATACCAATCCTTCAAGGATTAAGGTGTAATCCCAAGGTGGTTTCTCAAAGAAGAGGTATAAATCTTAACCAAGATATTTCAATTTTATTTATTATTATACATTCTATAAACATATTTTATAATTAAAAAAATTATTAATATAGTATCATAAATATATTGATATGTTATTATGATTATGGTACAATAATTTTACACCTCTTCTTCATCAAATGGGGGATGAAAGTATCACTTGTGCGTACATGTGTACTACCACTTCCACATAGAGATGTAATTAATTTTTCATAAATATTTTTAATAGATGGTTATTATGATGATTTTAATGTTAATATATTATTTTTATGAAGTAATTATTCTTCTATAATTACAATATAATATCTAACTTCTTATTTTTTGATCCATTGTTAAACGATAATGTCCCTTCTTTGTACGTGTGGACTACCACCTCCACGAAGCGATGGGATTTACTCATCATTTACAATTTAATTATATGGTTAAAAATATAGATTTAATGAAAATATATTATATTTATAATATAATAATGAATTTATTAAGGTTAATTATCATTTACCTTTCTTTTATTCCACCCATCGAAAAATGGAAATATCACTCGTGTGTACGTACAGATTACCATCTTCATGAAGTGATACAATTAATTTTTATCACCATTTAATATGAATGGTTATAAATATATATATATATAATGAATATATATGATATTAATATCATTGTTAACATTTTTTTATATAGAGGAACAATCATCAAAGTGCAAGAACCAAAACTTCCAAACTAAAACAAACATGAAAAATGAAGCAATTAACACCCAAAATGATGAATTTAATAGAGAATTATTAAAAAAGAAGTGTTGAAATGATATAAGTGGATCATATATGATATTATATGTTTGGATATTATTTTTTATATAATTATAATAAATCTAAATTTATTATATATGAGTTTATATCATTCACTAACCAAGTCATAAATAAGGTTAGAGTTTCGTCTCAATGTCTATTCATTGAGAAATGTTTTAATGTTATGCACCGATTTATTATATCTATATTGTATATAATACTGAAGAATGTATTTTAGATTAATAAATTATTTAATTAAATATATTTATAGAACCATATGATTTTCAATCTTCCGTTTACTTTTGATCTAAAAATTACTAAAGTTGTAAGGGTTCTTCATCTCAATTTCATTTCCTTGAGACATGCTTGATATTAAAAAACCATACAATTTTATGTGGTATATATAAATATTTTCTTTGTTGTATTATTAATATCCTTATATTCATGGTATTTTATGTTTCATTTTATTATATTCCTTTTATGAGAATTATGACTCAAAAGTTATCAAAGCGGTAAGGGTTTTATGTTACAATGTTATTTTTACTAGGATTGTTTATGATTAAATTTTTTGATGATGAAATTATATGATATATATCTCCTAAGTATAAATTATTTTATTATAATATATATATATATTTTATATTTTTTGTTTTAATTTAACTTTCACATCTTTATGTACTCAAGAGGTTGACAGGTTTTTTTGGAAAACAAACCATGTTTTTCTTTTCGGTCGAGAATATTTTCTTCCATGTACATATTTTTCGTTGGAATATTTTTTAAATTATTTAAATATTATTTAAATTAGTTTTTGACTATATTTGAATTTCCTTACCAATATTTAAAAGTAAACTTCTTATCATTCCCTAAATGGGGTACTTTTGACTTTTTACTAAAAATGTGAAAGGATTTTTTGTTTTAACATACATTACAAGAACAAATATCCCCACCATTATGAATACTATTATAATTAAATATTACTTTATAATTTTACTTAATTATTTTAAAATAAAATTTTTTTCCTTAATATTTTTTAATTTTTTTTATTTTAATTTAGTGATTTTAAGATTAAATAGTATTTTTTCTCAAGAAATTTTCTAGTGATATTTCAATGGTATTTTAATCTATAACAACATCCATTTATATATCTTATGATTTAATAGGGATATGATCCAATTTTACCATCTTTATTATATCTTTGGATGGTTAATGATTATGTGGAAGAAATTTTTATGAAACCCATATCCTTTCCATGGGTTATGATTTGATGAGATTATGGATGTTTTATGATCTTGTGGAACACATATGTATTGTTTTCATTATGTGATGGGTGAGATAAAAATTATATAGAAATATAATTCATTGGGTAATGAAATATATCTCATGAGATAATAAGGACTGGAATGGGGAGTGAACCCAGTTGAGTAAGTGACTTTACCCAATTAGATAGTCATGGAAGTAAACCTTGGCTAAGGAAATTATGGAATGAGGAGTGAAAATGATCCACTATGATAGTATTAGCAATAAAAATTTACTAAGGAAATGATTTTATATTCTTATGTGTTTGAAAAAAACTTAAGTCTTATGCTTATGATATGTTCTCATGACTCAAGATTAATTATCGATGATTTTTCACTCTTATGTATTATGTATTTTGATAAAAATTTATGGAATGTTTCATGATTATGATCTATGAACTAATGGGTAATATTTTTAATGTCAATATCATGTTTTCTTACCCTTATTGTTATCTTATGTTCATTTATGATCATTGATTGATACCACTTATGTTTATCCTTACTGAAAATTAGATCTCACCCTTTCTTTTGTTTCCCTTCCCCAGATCATAGAGAAAGCTTTTAAGTATGTTATTTCTAATAAGGGTGATAGTTGTGTAAACATTAATGGGAAATAATATATATTATTTATGTACTAGTTTCTTATGCATCCAAGTTTCTAAGGAAACTAAACCTTTGTGGTTTTATTATAGATCATTTTGATATATAATTAATATTCTTCTAATAATATGAGTATTTATATATGAAAAGTTTTGGTCACTATAGTTGGTATCAAAGAAAGTTTTAGTAACTTTTAGAAACTAGGATGAGTAAAATTTAGTGAGTACCCTTAGGATTAAATAAATTATATGATAACATCCTAAAGTTTTGGTAAGGTAGATATTAAGTGGGTTTCTTAGAAATACATCCCTATTTGGATACTACAAGTTGATGTAGTTTTGGTACAAATTCATCTCGAGGTAATAAACCTAAAAAGAGTTGTTTGAGTATATATTGAGTATCATTCTGGTGCACGGTGAATGGTTCCTTACTATGAAACTAGTTTGAAACTTCTGGGGGATATTCATAGGTTAAATCATATTTTATTTATAAACCATTATGAAGGATTTGGATAGATATTGACCAAGGATGACCTAGGTTAAACCTAAGGTGTTATACATTGAAAAGGTTTCATGGTTTAAATATCCTATAAATGATTATTCAGGATTAGATGATTACATATTACTATTTATTAGAACATGATTTTGGTTTTTGTTAATGTCTGGAACTAGGAAGAATCATGTTAACACTAAATGTGACATAAGATGAAATGAATTTCCTCAAAATAAACCAAATTAGATATGATATGGAATTCAGAAGATTATTATTATGTATAACTAGTTATCTCATTATATTATTAAAAACCTCAATATATGGGAGTTTATGAATGAAAGAAATAAGATAAAAATATAATTTCATGAATATAATGAAGGATAAAATATTCAGATTTATAAATGTATAGAATGTGGGAAGAAGAACCTGAGGAAATGTATCAACTAATGGAGAATATGTTTTGGGTGTGGAAAAGAATGAAAAGTTTGGCTAACAAAATAGATTGGAATAATGGTTTCCATAATTTATTGGATAAGGCTAAAGTTTTAAATGTTTAAAGTATAGAAATTATGAAAGTCAATGTCCTAGGGGGAAAGGTTTTTAGGATAATCAGAAAGGTTGTATGAGTAAAGGTTTTACTATTGATGATTCATAGACTATAAATGAAATATGAAAGGAAGTATTAAGGAGTAATATGGTGAATCTTGGAGGAAGCAGAATGATTTTGTAGGATCCCATGTATTGAACTGGATGAATTTTATAAATGAATTTAAAATTTCCCAATTGGTGAACAGGCTGGATTCTAAACCAAGATTTGGAATGTAAATATGAGGATCAAAAGACATTAAAGAGTTGTTTTTAAGTGGGGTTTAAGGCCTAAGAGGTGTCTTGGGTGCTTGGATTAGGAGAATCAGGATATGAAAACTCAATTTTAGGATTAGAAGATTGGGGTGCATGGTTGGAACATGATTAGTACTAACCATGCATCCTATTTTTTATAGGGGAATGAATTGTTGGAATCATATGAACCTCTAGGGTAAACCTTGTTAAGTGGTGTAGGTGCGCAGAGAGACACACATGTTTGGTGCACAAATTGTCCAACCATGCACTGCAACTCTAGAAGGGGGTGTCCCTTTGGATAGTGGCACCACATGGTTGACACATGGTTATGAAAACCATGTGGCCAAACCAGGAGGCTCTTAAAAGGGTAAAATGATTATTTAACCCACATACTTTATGATTTTATCCTCCCTTTTTATTCCCCAACTCACACAACAACCTCTGACCCTCCATTGGAGTTCTCATATCCCTCCAAGTTAGGATTTGAACCTCCTCCTTCATTCAGACTCAAAATCAAGCACCATTAGTTGCATTGGAAGCATAACGTATAGTCTATGATTCCTTCTTTATCCTTTATTATTTTATCTCTTCGTATGGAATTCTAAATCCATGCGATCTCATATGCCCAATTTTAGGGTTTTTGTTGAATTATTCTAATTTCTTTCATTTTGGATAGAATAAAATCCTGATAATGGATGAGTGAAGCATCCTAAGTATAAGGTAGGTGGTATATGGGTTTTCCATTAAAGATTCATGGATTTATAAAATTCACCATTATACCGCATGTAGGAATTTCCACACGTCTCCCATAAAATGTGAAATTAATTTTTAAGAACCTAATGAATTAAATTGGATAGACTTTTTGAATTTAATTGAACCATTATTGGCTATTCACCTCAATTAAAACGTCCCCATTAGGGTTGTAGGTTCTGGGCGCAACTAAAGCATGCAATGGGTTTTTTCCAAACATTTCTTTTTTCCATGATTGATGATCAATCCGAGATTTACATGAAGATAAACACCATGATCTATGGAATTGGATCAATAAAATCAGACAAGGGTAATAATGCTAGAGCCATAGGTAGTATCATCACATGTTATTTATAATCAATTTAATTAATTAAGAATTACCTTGATGAAATTCTTTCTTCATTGATGGATCTGACAATAGATCTACATTTATCCATCATTTCATTGAAAGAATCAAGTACATTTCCCCTATAGTGGTGATCCACACATGCTCCATGAATCTATAGACATCTCCAAAAGAATCTCTAGGTTCTATCACGTTATATATTTGTGCTTCAATTGCCTACCTTTTATCTCTATGAGAATTGATTCTAAAACATTCTCCTTGATTGGTGGAGGAAGATTGCTCTTTGTTCTTGGGAACAATCTTTGAAAAGAGAGATCTTAAGGTATTGAAAGAATTATCCAATTATTTTGTGCATAACCAAAACAAATGAATTGTTCTATATGATTAAACAACATAATTGAGTTTATATATTGGTAGGGTTAAAATAAAATAATTATAAAATTTCCCTTAATTATTTATTTAATCCTAGAGAAACCCCATATCAAATAATAATAATATCATTATTTATTGACATGTGCTTAACTTGTGAATTATAGTTAAATATTATTTAATCAAATAATATTCAATACTTATTATTTATCACATGACCTAAAATCTCAGTCTGCCATTCCTTCATAATATTTATCAGAACTTGAATAATGTTTATTTATTAATTAAATAAATATCACTACATTATTTTCCAATAAATAAATAAATATTATATTCAATGAAATAGAAAATAAATATTTATTAAATATTCCGCTCACAATATATTCTCTTGAATAATTAGTGACAAGATATATGAGATCAAACATACATGAAAAATTATTAAAACATGTGCATGAATAATATTTATTCAACTTGTTAAATAATAAATAATAAATAATAATATATTTTTTAATTGAGATTCTGGATACACTTGGTGTGTGAACCTCTAGGCCTATTTCTCAGTGTCATTAGACAGAGTAGCCTAAAGTCCAAGGTTAGTGTCTAGAAACAATCCAAGGAACCCATAGAGAAAGAAGCTAATGCTGCAATAACATAATACCTCATACGAACACTTACTGTGTAATATAATCCCTTTTTCATGATATCTAAAATCAAGAAGGTTTCATGACGGTTCCATCAACCTATGTGCTTGATGTCTCTTTCTTTGAATTTTCATAAATAGAACTTTCCTATAGAATACCATGGGTATGGATTTATTTAGGCTATATCATTTCCATCAAAGGGCATGAGATATTAGCTTATGTTTAAGAATATATGCGACAAATACTTTCTATTCATTAATGTGATATTACTCACAACGCACCCAACATATCCTACTTCACTGTGAACATATTTCGTCATGATTTCATTCAATACATCAAAGTACACCACTCATAAAATTCATTAATAATAATATTAAAGTCTAAGGACCAATACAGACATCTGCATACAAGAACATCTAATGACACATATAAATGTGGATTTCCTACTAGCGGGTATCATTCTCATAATATCCTAATAGATATTACCAAGGGCGTACACCATGAGAATATGCCTCAAAGTCCTATGAGTCTCCACCCATGATATCTTGTATCATTTGTTTCCCTCAAATGATATCATCCAACTATAGAAAATATATTAAGAATAATGTCGTAGCACTTCTGGTTTCTCATCATAGCGGGGAACTGCTATGAACTTTTAGTGAAACAAATACTCTTGGGAAATTATCACATACAATGTTATGTAGAAGAAAAATAATGATGTGATAATAAGTTTATTAATATTCAAAACTATGAATACAGGTTATCATAAAGTATATAGAAGTTGGTTCTAGAAAACCAAATCCAACAGACTCCCACTTGCACTAGAGCCAACTACTAAAATCCCTCAGTATGCTAGCTCTCACATGATACTCATCCTTCGGTTGAGATACGACTTCATTCAAGGGGTCTACCATGTTCTCTTCCATGGGTACTATTCTTACTGCAACTTCACCCCTTTGATAAAAATCCCTCAAGAGGTGATACTTCCATAGTATATGATTTGTCTATTGGTATAACCTTGGATCTTTTAAATGATCCACCACTATAGTATTATAACAATATAATATGAGAGGGTATTTAATTCTTGGTACCACATCAATCTCCTAGAAAAAGATCCAAATCCAAATGGACTCCTTGGTTGCATCAGTAGCCACTATATACTCAGACTCCACTATAGAATCAGAAACAACTGGATACTTTGAACTCTTCCATCTCATAAATCTTCCGTTGAGATAGAAAACATATCCTAATTGGGACTTTATATCATCCTGATATATCTGAAAACTAGCATAAGTATAACCTCTAATGACCATCTCCTCGTCGACTCCATACACCCAAAATACATTCTTAGTTATTCTCAGATACTTAAGGATAGACTTACCAGTAGACCAATGAAGTTCTCATAGATCTTCTTGATATCTTCCTACCATGATCAATGCATAGGAAACATTAAGTCTAGTAGATAAAATAGAATACATGATTGATCCTATATCCAAGGCGTATGAGATCTTACTGATTCTCTCTTTCTCATGTTGTGTCTAAGGAAACATTTTCTTAGAAAGATATAAAACATGTGACATTGGAACCGGTACCCTATTTTATTATTCCACACTAAATCTCTTTATTATATGGTCAACATATTTATTTTGACTTATTCCAAGTAGCCTCTTGGATCTATCATGAATAATACTGATCCCTAGAATATAGGTTGCTTCACAGAAGTCATTCATAGATAAACACTTGTTTAACCAATCCTTAACATACTGTAAGACTGGTATTTCATTTCCAATAAGTAATATGTCATAAAAATATACTAATATGATAACAATATCATTCCCACTAATCCTCTTATAAAAACACATATCATATTATTTATTTATGAAACCAAATTCTTTGATGGAATCATTGAATTTAATCTTCCATGACCTAGATGCTTGTTTGAATCCATAAATGGATCTCTGCAACTTGAAAATCCTTTTGGCATCACCTAGAGTAACAAAAACTTATGGTTCTGTCATATTGACATCTTCCTAAAGGTTTTTATTAAGTAATACAGTTTTTACATCCATCTTCCAAATCTCATAGTCATGGTAAGCTTCTATAGCAAGTAGAATTCTGATAGATTTAAACATGGAAACTGCTGAAAAGGTTTCATAATATTCAATTCCTTGATTCTGTTTAAACACTTTATCCACTAAAATTTCTTTATAGGTTTTTACTTTACCTTCCATGTTCAGTTTCCTCTTTAATACCCATTTACATCCAATGGGTTTTACATCAACTAACGCATCAACCAGAACCAAAAAATAGTTATGATAGATGGAATCCATTTAATAATTCATGGATTCTTTCCATATTTCAGCTTCTGATCTCTCTACTTCCTCCTTTGAGTACATAGTTTCATCATTTCCAACCAATAATGATTCACCATATTTGGTGAATAGAAAACCATATCTCTCTGTTTCTCTTACCTCTCTTATGCTATAATGCAGTACTTGTGTTTCAGGAACCACTTCTTCCATAAGGACCTATAAAATCTATTCTCATACCAACTGTTGTGTATCTTGAGCATCAAATTCATTGAAGTCAATCATTATCCCACTACCCCTTTTCAGAATGTGATACCTATCAAGAAATACATCTTTTCTGGAAATAATTACTTTCTTATATGAGGGGTTGTATATGTAGTATCCCTTTGTTTCCTTGGATATCCTATAAAGATAGACTTTGTTCCCAGGGGTGCTAGTTTTTTTACTAATAAGGCCTTAATAAATTCCTTGTTACTACATACACATGTATGTGACAAAATGGGTTTCTTTCCACTCCATAAATTGAAAGGAATTATATTTTCCACCTTAGTTAGTACTCAGTTTAATGTGTATGCCACATTTTGTAATGAATATCCCCAAAAGAATAATGGAAGATCTACATGACTCATTATCAACCTTACAATGTCTAACATGGTATGGTTCCTCCTTTCACTAACACCATTCCACTGTGGTGTATAAGGAGTAATGAGTTGAGATAGAATCCCAAACTCCCATAAGAAGTCTATAAACTCTTGTTTAAGATATTCACCACCTCGATCTGATCAAATATTCTTTATATTCTTACTAAGTTGATTATCTACTTCATTATTGAATTCCTTGAATTTATCAATGGAATATAATGTATTCCTCATCAAGTATACATGTGCATATATACTCAATTCATCAGTAAAAGTTATGAAGTAAGAATATCCACCTCTAGGTTTTACTAGAAATAGTCCACACACATCAGGGTGTACCAATCCTAGAAGCTCTATGACCCTTTCACCCTATCCACTAAATATTGGTTAGGTTATTTTTCTTTATAAAAAATTATGAAATATTTCAAGTGGTTTTAGATCAGAAGATTCTAAATAACCATCTTGAAAAATCTTTGTCAAATGATTCTCATTTACATGACCAAGAAGATGACTCCATAGCTGGGTGTTATATAAGTCATGTGAACATGATTCGTTATCAATTTACAATACTTGGTTTTCATAATTAAATACATAAAGACCATTATTTAACTATTATATACCATAAAATATGTTTTCTTTATAAAATAGAAAAATTTTATTTCAATACTTAAAAATAAACCCATTTGTATCTAGGAATGATAAAAAAATTTTGTTCTTGGTATCCATAGGTACATAATAAAAATCTTTTAAAACTAAATTCATTCTTGTTGGAAATGAAATATGGTAGTCACAAATTTCTAGAGCATCCAACCTTGCACTATTAATAGCTTTGAGATCCACATCTACTCTGGAAGTATTTCAGAATATACTTGGTTATTTCATTTGGATACATATGCGAGCCCCACAAGATATATCTAATACTGAATGTGTAGATATTGAAAGATTACACTTGAAAATGAATAGATATCTAGCTTCCACTTTCTTCTCGGTGTAGTTCCTCTTCTAGTGGCCTAGATTTCCACATGAAAAACATAATACATCCTTTTACTTACCCTATCTTTCGATATTCTTCTTCTTGGAAGGATAATGCTTGGGAGTTATGAACTATTTATAGGTATTAGGACCCTTTTACTTGTTATTATTTTTCTTATTACCCATAAGGGAGATAGGTTTTTCATGCCCCATGTCCTTATCAACTTGTTAAATCAATGTAATAAGTTCTTAAATACTCTTATAATTATTTATCATATTGTAATTCACAATAAAACTGGATAAGGTCATGAACAATGATGAAATTATGAGATCTATATGCAACTCATCCTGGAATTTATCCTTAATATTCCTAATAATTCAATGTAGCCAATAAGTTTGACTACATGAGGACCAAATAACACATACTCTCCAAGATTATTTGTGAACAAATCATTAGATATCTCATACCTCTCTTGACTCTCCTTCTCTTGATAGCGATCTTAAAGGTAAGACATCATGCTATATGCATCCATGTCCTCATATTTCTTTAAAAGATCATTGGACAAGGATGATAGCATGAAAAACTGAAAATATGCAGCATCATTCAGATGCTCCTTATTGAGAGATTGTTCTTAATCACTTGCCTCATTACCAGGTGCAACTAGAAAATGTTCTTCCAACACATACAATTTCCTTTCATGGTAAAGGATCACACGTAGGTTCCTTTTCCACTCTTGGAAATTTGTTCTAGTGAGAAGGCTTCCCTTCTCAAGCATGAATCACAATGATATGTTTGATTTATTTTTTATTAATATTTCTACAAATAATATAAAAAAAATTTTAGTACTTTATCTAATAAAATTTATACAAATAAATAAATATTATATTTATTAATGTCCCACTATTTCATTGAAACCCAATAGCCCTCAACATTGGCTTCAGAATATCCCGTTTCTTGGAAATACTAATGGAAAGGATCTATATTCCCATACTCATTATCCAAAATTTGGTTGTTCAATCAAATTTAATGGTTTTAGGTAGGAATTAAAAATGACAACTGCATTAACTCATAGTTCCTTGATCCACTACATGGGATTCCTAATCTTGAAATCCAAAAATTGGATTTCCTTAATCTTTGCCTCTCAGTTACACCAATTTCGTCTTTGGAAGTCAACCCTTGATGTGAAATAAGTTAAGTCAACCCAAAAATTCAAGTTATAATTCCCTGATAATTAAAAGCACCCCAACTTTGGATGGTTAAGAACTTTGAACTATGGTTCAATTTTAACTGAAGCAATGGAAGGCTATACCGACTTAATATATATAATTGAGGGATTTTATCCTTTTATGTGTAAATTTACAATTATTATCTTTATTACATGATTTTTAATATAAAGTGCATTTACTTAAGTGATTAAATATGTCTTAGATAATATTTAAGAATAATCTAATTTATTTTAGTTTGATCTTTCATGATCTTTAATTTCATTAAATTACGTGAACATGAAAACAAATCCATAATGAAATAAACATAAAACTTGATAGAAATAAAATAATAAAGTGGTATGATCATGAGATTTTACTGGTGGTTAGTTTATCTAACGATTTATAAACTAACCATTGAACAAGGGAAAAAACCCCTTGAACCAATTAAGGTTCTTGTTACATCTTTCCACTTATCCACCTATGTATCCCTCTTTGATTAGTTTCTCCTTAGCTCCAAACTTGAACTACCTCCACTAGCTTGGGAGAACCATATTTTACATATGATTTTACTCAAACAAAGATGATGGGAAAATGGTTTACATAAAAGAAACCATGGGAAAGAATGACCTACATAATAAGAGGATATAAGGAACACATTCCAATAATTTAATTTAATAATAAATTAAATGAAACCAATAACATACAATGTTCTGGTCTATGCTCATGATCATCCACATACATTCAATGAATTACGCATTTAATAAAAATAGCATTAAATTATTAATCTTTATTATTTAAGATAAATCACAAAAAAATCAATTAATTATTATCTTTAATTAATCAATTATTTTATCTTAATTCTTATCTTAATTTCCTTGAGATTCTTATCCATTATAATTTTAAACAAATTAAATAAATTCATTCAAAATTAACCATGCACATAAATGTACCTTGTAGGAAATACGGTGAATACTCATATAAATATACCCAACATGTATTATAATCACATATAGTTGTACTTTTGTGACATATAGTATACATGAATTATCATGTACTTTCATGACATGTACTATCAACTTAATGATCACACAATTTACATGATTTTTCGGTTATGTGTTATGCTTCAATTCACATAGAATAATTTTTTTTAATATGACTCATACATGATATGGAGATATGAACATTAAGAAGATATTAATTTAAACACACACACACACACATATATATTTAAAACTATGACATGGAATGTCCTATCTTTACGACCACACTCAAGTACATGTCTCAAGGTTTACATATTATAATAAATAAATTTTAAATCTATGTAAATTGATAGAAGTACATGGCATGTGCATATGAGATACACATAATGTACATATCTCATCATCTATCTGAGGTACATACCTAGGGACTCAGTGTGTAAATATTACCTTGAAAATGGAGTACATGACATGTATAATGGACTAAATGGTGTGTGGTCTCCGAATTATATGGTCACAAGTCTGGTAGGCCATGTATTGAAATACACGGACCATATTTGACTCAAAGGGACTACACACTGAGTACATGGGCTACACGGTGTTTACTTCAGTTGAACGTGTGCCACCCTATCGCAGTTAACATGCGGTGAAAGTAATAAATGTATTGTGTGTCATCAATTCATTTGGTCTGAATTAATTCCCGATGCATTGAATATAAGTAAACAGTGTGTAACTTCGGTTACATAGTGTATAATCCCGTGTTTTCTAGATAGAATCCTTAGTACCTCTGGATGAGTTCCTAAATTTTATTTTAATCATAAAATTAATCATTTTGATTAGATCTATAAGAAATGAAGGAGGAAGAATAAGATCTCACAATTTTTTTAAAAGAGAGATTAAACTTGAATTGAAAAAATAAATTAAAAATTCATAAATCAATCAATAGCATTTAAATAATTATAAATAATTATGTGACTTCTCTGATACCACTTGTAGGTTCTGGGTGTAGTGGAAGTGTGTGATGGGGTTTTCCTAACTTTTCTTTTTTCCATGATTAATGATCAATCCAAGATTTACATGATGATAAATGCCATGATCTATAAAATTAGATCAATGAGATTAGACAATAGTAATCACATTAGAACCAGATGGAGGATCATCACATATTATTTATAATCAATTTAATTAATTAATAATTACCTTGATGGAATTATTTCTTTGTTGATGGATTTGAGAACAGATCTACATTGCTCTATTGTTGCATTGAATTAATCAAGTGAATATCACCTCTAGCGGTGATCCACATGTGTTCCAAGAATCTATAGACATCACTAAAAAGAATCTCTAGGTGTGGGCATGATAGATCCTTGTTATTATGTCATCCACCTTTGATCGCTATGAGAATTTCTTCCAAATAATTCATCTTGATCTGGTGGAGGAAGATTACTCTCCATTCTTTAGAGTGTTCTTAGAGAAGAGTGATCTCAAGGGTTTGGGATAATTCTCCAATTCCATTGTACACAACCCAAACAAATGGATTGTTCTATTTGAGAAAATAACATAATAATGTTTATATATTTATAGGGTTAAAATAAAATAATTAGCCAATTTCCCTTAATTATTTATTTAATCCAAGATAAACCCAATGTCAAATAATAATAATAATAATAATATCATTATTTCTCTACATGATCTTAACTTGTGAATTATAATTAAATATTATTTAATCAAATAATATTAAATATTTATTATTTCTCACCAGACCTAAAATATTGGTCCACCATTCCTCCATAATATTGATTAGATCTTGAATAATTTCTATTTATTTATTAAATAAATATCACTACATTATTCCACAATAAATAAATATTATATTCACTTAAATAGAAAATAAATATTTTTAAAATATTCCGCTCACATTATATTCTCTCGAATAACTGGTGATGAGATATATGCGATCAAGTATACATGAATAATTATTAAACTACATGTGGGAATAATATTTATTCAAATTTTTAAATAATAAATAATAATATATTATTTAACTTAGATTCTGGAAACACTTAGTGTATGACCCTCTAGGCCTCTTTGTCAGTGGCATTAGGCGGAGTAGCCTAAAGTCCAAGGTTCGTATCTAGAAACATTCAAGGAACCCATAGATAAAGAAGTTAATGCCAAAATGACATAATACCACATACAAATTATTATCGTATAACATAATCACTTTTTCACGATATCTCAAATAAAGTAGGTTACATGGAGGTTCCATCACCTTATGTGTTCAATGTCTTTTTTTTTGAGTTTATAGAAATATAACTTGCCTATAGAACACCATGTACATGGATTTATTTAGGCTATATAATTTCCACAAAATGGCCTAAGATATAAACTTCTATTAAAGAACAGAAGGAAAAAATCCTTTCTTGCATTATTCATTAATGCAATATTACTCGTGACATGCACAATATATCATACTTCACCATGAACATCTGTCGTCATGGTTTTCATCCATATAAAAAATTACATTACTCATAATACTCATTAATAATAATCTTAATGTATATGGTCCAATACACACATCATGATACAAGAACATCTAATAACACATATAAATTTGGATTTCCTACTGGCGGGTTTCATTCTCTTAATATCCTACTGGATATTACCAAGGGTATACACCATGAGAATATGCCTCAAATTTCTATAAGTCTCCACCCATGATATATTTTATCATTTTTATCCCTTAAATGATATCGTCCAAATACAAAACATATATTAAGAATAGTTTCATAGCACTTATGAGTTCTCATCATAATGGGGAAATTCTATGACCTTTTAGTGCGATAGCTACTCTTAGAACATTATCACATACAATGTTACACAAATGAACAATCATGATCTGATAAGAAGTTTATTAATATTTAAAACTATGAATATAGGTTATCATAAAGTATATAGAAGTTGGTTCTAGGGTACCAACTCCAACATGGGTGTTTTTCTTATATGACATGACTTTTATGCCTTATCTAGGAAACTAGACCACCCTTGGGTTGTGTTAGTGTAATTAAATATGATTATACAACTCATAGAAATTTTGAGGTATATTTAAATACCCACAATAAGGAAAATAATTACTCCGAATTAAATGAATTTGGTATGATAACCATGATCACATTTTATAATAAAACCACCCCTAAGGTGCGCTGCATTATATAATAAAATAGGGAATTCAAATGGGAATATTCGATATGAAAAATGAAATAAAATCTCCCATGGACTCCTTAATTACTTATAAATGGTTTGCCCATCCTTATTATTTATAATTGAATTTTGACATGACATACTTACTTATATGGACTTATATATTACTTATACTTAAATTGAATTGAACAATGATAATGATCATAAGGTTTGGAATGTATGATTACCATGGAATATCTTGAATGTTAAATGAAATGTGTTATTGAAATTACACTATTCCTTAAGTAACACTGGGTTAGTATTGTACAAAATTTCTTAGATGTGATTATAGGTCAAATGAATTGTATTACACCTTGAGTGATAATTCGGTTCTTTATATGAAATGATTTGGATGGGATCAGAGGATGAATGAACTATATTTCACCTCAAATGAGACTCAGGTTTCTTGTACATAATTCCTTGGATGGGCTCAGAGGTTAAATGAATTTTAATATGCCTTGAGTGACACTCGGGTCCTACTATGAAGTGCCTTGTATGGTTTTATAGGTGAAATAGAATTATGATAATCCATGAGTGATACCTAGATTCTTTATATGAAATGTCTTGGATGGGATCATAGGTTAATTGGAAATATCTTATTCCCAGGGAAACACTTGGGTTCTGATGTGGGATTCATTGGATGAGATTGTAGTACATATGAAATTTATTATATGCTTGACCATCATTATACATGGATGCCTTGTTTCATCTTGGGTCTCATATGACTATTACTAATACTTGGACCTTGTAATGTTACATTGGACCTAGAGCATCTAATTTTTGTATACTCAAATATATGAGATGACCTAGAACCATTCCATGACTTCAACTATACTTACTCCTAGATTCTCGGGCTTAAATCCATAGGTTATAGTATCACTTTGTTATCATTACCACTAATTATAGAAACCCAATATTTTCATACATAGATATTAAATATTTTTATATGAACATTCATTACATTATACAAGCACATACATGAGGATTGTAAATGTATAGTGCCTTTGGAAACATGTAAACATAAACAATGAGTTTATATGTGAACTATATAATCTCCAACTAAGATCTTTGTAACCAGAAAACTTCATATACATATCATAAATAATACATTTACTCATAACTTGGGGAATGTAAACATAAGAAAGGGTGAACTTAGATGCCTAGTAAGGGTAAAAAAGAGATATAAATAATCACAACATGAGAATAAGGGCATGAGAACATGAGAATAACATATAAAAACCATACCCTATATATCAAAGATCAAAATATTGAATCATGGAATAAAGATTTTTAGTTAATATGAAATAAAAAATAAGGTATTAAAAGAAAATGATCCATGAGATCATAACATTGGCACATGACATAGAATTTTGGTTTACATATAAGCATAGAAAATAATTTATATAGTTGTCAAGGATCACTTCCAAGGCTATAATAGAGAAATGATTTCACTCCCCAAACCAACATATTAGTCAAGGTTCACTCCTAAGACTACCATAGAAGACAAAGTCCCTTATTGAACTGGGTTCACTTCCCATTCAGTCTTGTCTATCTCATGAGATATAAATCTTTATCCAATTCATTTAAGAGAAATATAGGCCCTACTCACCACATAATGAAAATCATACTTATGTGTTCCTCAAGATCATAAAACATTCATTATATCATAACCCATGAAATGAAATGGGTTTTATAAAAATTTTATCATATTATAACATTTGGAAAAGTGGACAGTTTCACAATCATTTCATCATTTCTTCATAGCATAACTCATGAATAGAAGTGAGTTTCATAAGAATTTTCTCATGGTATAACCCATGGAATAGAAACTAGTTTCATAAAAATAATTCCATCATAAACATAAAACATTAAAATAAATAATAATAATGGTATCCTTGGATCATATCCCCAATAAAAAATAGGTAATATCAATGAATGTCATCTTAGATAGAAAATTATTTTGAAGTATCACGTAAAACATTTATTGAGTAAAATATAATTTCTCATTTAAAAAAATATTCTAAAATATAAAACATTTTCAAAATCCATTTATTTTAAAATAACCTTGGAAGATTATAAATTAAGCTTCTAAGAAATTATTGTTTATGATAGTAGATAATTCTATTAATGTTGTGCACATTAAAACAAATATTCCTTTCACATGGTTAAAAATTTATTTAATAAACTATTTTTTTAATGTTAATTTTTTTTTGAAAACACTTTTAGAAAACTTGGTTTTGGAAGAAAAATGAGTTTTCGACCGAAGAGAGAAATAAAGATGATTTTTCTTAAAAACATTATGTTAAAATATTGAGTAAATAAAGAGAGAAAAATGAAGATAAAAAATGTATTATAATGAAATAACTACAGGATAATAAAATTCATCAGTTTCTTGGGGATGGATTGTAAGATTTTATCATTGGAAATATAATCATATATAATCTCGATAAATGATGAGATTATAACATAAAATCTTTACCACATTGGTAACTTTTTAAACCAAATGAAGGAATAACATTACATTAGAATAAATAAATAAATGATATTACATGTCAAAGGGTATTTATATACACCTCATGAAATAAGATTGGTGCATAACATAACATATATCTCAAGGAAGGAAAATTGAGACAAAAATCCCTTACCACTTTGGTAAATTATAAACCGTAAACCCCATGAAAGAGAGATACTCAAATGGATATGTAAATTAAAATAATTTTCAGGATAATAATTAAAAAAAATACATTCATGGTAATTATAAACACCACATAAAATAAATAGGCGGTGAATATGGCATGTGTCTCACAAAAGTGAAAAGTGAGACATAAATCCCTTACTTTAAGTCTCAAATTCTATAATACACATTAAAAACTATTGTATAATAAATATAATTATATTATAAATATATTAAATAACCATACTTATATATATAATACCATATATGATTTTATTATTACCTTTTATTACCTATTTATTAACAATTCCATGTTAAAGTCACGTTTCAGGAAATAATAGATTTATTTTTTGTGTATTTTATGATTTGATATTTTTAGTTATTTTACTTTGATTACAGTTCCATAATCTCCAAAATTTAAGAAATTATATAAATATAATATATATTCATTATATATATTTTTAGAGTAATCCATAAGATTTAGAGATAGAAAATAAAATATACCGTTCATAGAGATGGTAGGCTGTATGTATACATGAATGCTCCATCTTCTTGATGAATTGAAAGAAATAAAGGTAAATAATATATTACCAATAAATAATAATTTTTATTTCATATATATCACATATTTTTATTAAACCATCTTTGTTAACTTCCATGTAAATCTTTAATGAATCATATCACTTTGTGAGGCGGTAGTCCACCGTACACACGCGCGATGTTGTTGTATTCCCCAAAAATGGAAAATATGAAGTTATATGTGATATAGTAATTCCATAAGTATAAAAAAATCATAAATATAATATATAAACATTTAATACATTATTATATCCAACTGTGAGAGGTGGTGATGGAAAACAAATAACATCGGTTCAGGAGGTGGTAGTCAGCTATTCACATGAATGATGATTTCGTATCTTATTTTATGGAAGAGGAGATGGTTGTAGGTAATTATATTAAAATAAAAACATAAAAATATATGGAATATACTAAATTTATTATATCATCATTTTTAATAATAATTTAATTAGGTAGAGGAAGAAATAAACTAAAACACTCGGTTAGGGGTGTTGCCTCTTCTTCAGACAACTTCTTTTAGTTTGCACCAAATGGTTTCATAGGTTGGATTTATGAAAAAAATAAGGATTATAAGATGTGGGGAGGTAATTAAAGAATTTATTTGGGAATTTATTTTATTAAACAAAGGGTTTTGGAAATGTGAAGAGGAGAGGATAGGGGGTGGACTTATATAGGTGATGTGACTAGCACACTTGTAATTTTAAAAAATAAAAAGGTGCACCCTTGTTTTTATCAATAAAAAAAATAAAAAATGGAACATTATTGATAATATAATATATAAGTTTTGGTAATAAAATGGGTTTTTATAGGTTTTGGTTCATTTTTAACCCTTATCTTTTTAGTTTAACCGATGGTAAACCCATTTTTACCTTAACTGCATTAAATAATTTTTACTATTTTTACTATTAGTTATGGTAAAATATTAATTTTAACTTATTAGATAATATAACTAATAATTATTAAAAATATGTAATCCATTTTTCCAAATTAAATTATCATAATTAGAAAATTTTAATTTGAAATTAAACTTGTAGACGTGATGAGAAAGCGGTTTTCCAAAGAGAAAATGTTCAAAAGTTTAAAAAGATTTTATATCAAAATTCAATATGGAAATTATTCTAATGATATAAATTGGATTAAATGATATTTAATAGGGGTTATATTACTTTTAAACCCATTTTAAAATAAAAATTAACCTTATAAATTCTTTAAATGAAAAGGAAGTTTCTAATAAAAACCAGTATTTTTCACTATTCATTAAAAAATTAATCTTTTTAGAAAAATACAAAAAATTCACCATAAGATAATTTTGAAATGATAATTTTAAAAATTAAGTTTATTTTATAAAATTAATTTTCTAAAAGTTTCAAAAATTAATTTTATTATTGTTCACAAAAATAAATAAAAAACATTTTTTTGAGAAAATAATATTTTCGAAACATATAAAGAATTTTCTAAAAATTAAGTACTTTTTTATCCATATGTTTTCTTTATATAAATAAATTATACTTAATATTTAAAAATTATTTATTTCTATTCATATCACCAAGTTTCACGACTATATTATAATGCTTATGTTTAAATAATAATATTAATAATATACCATGGTTTGTTAAAACTTAGTGTTGCTTGTAATGAAAACTAAACTCGGTGTTGCATGTAACCTAATATATGAAAGATATTTATTAAAAAATAATTGTAATTCATAAAAAATTGGGATTTTACATTCTACCCCCATTAAAATAAATCTCACCCTCTAAATTTTTTACTCTGATATAATCAAATGAGGATACTTCTATCTCATTATTCTCTCAGGTTCCCACATAGATTCTTCAAACTAGTAGTTTTTCCACAAAAATTTTACCAGAGAAGTGGTTTGGTTTCACAACAATTTCTATAATCTAGAATCTCCAATGGATATTCCTCATAAGAAATGTCCTACTCCAGCAGTATGACCTCTAAGTTTAGTACATGTTAAGGATCATGTATATACTTTCTTAGGAGAGATACATGGAACACAACATGAGCTTGAGAGAGGTATGGTGAAGGAACTAACCAATAAGATACCATACCAATAAAATAAATAATTTCAAAGGGACTGATATAACATGGGATTAGTTTTAACTTATTTATAAATCTCATTATAATCATCCATAGAGAAATTATTAGAAACACCTTATCACCAACTTCAAATTATTGACCACACTAGTGATTTTTAGTATAAATTTTACACTAACACTGAGATACATTAGTGTGTTTTTGACTGGATCTAACCTTTATTTCCATTTATTCATATATCTTAGATCCCAATATATTTCTTTCTCTAACTTTATTCCGGCATGTTGGAGCTCTAAACCTATTTCCATATAGGTATTCTTTAGGATCTATCTGAATGCTCGAATGAAATATATTGTTGTATGAAAACTCAACTAGAGAAATGTATTGATAAAAAATAAATTTTAAATCCATATAAAAAGATATCAGTATATCCTGTAGAGTTTTAATTTTTCTCTCATACTAGACATATGTTAGAGGTTGATATATAGTGGTGAAACTCAACTCTCTATCAAGAGATTGCTAAAGAATTCACTAGAACTTCAAGGTAAACCTCAAATCCTGATAAGATAAAATTTAATGTGGTACTATATGAAAAAATATCAATTCATTATTGTATACTCTAGAAAGTTTATCAAGAGATAATTCTTATTTGGTAGTGAGGAAGTTTTCTAACTTTTATAAGGAAATCAAATAGAACACATATAACATTATTTCCTTTAGAAGATTTTGGGATTCCAATGAAAAAATCCATGGTGATTTTTCCCATTCTAATTTTGGTATAGGTAAGGGATGTAACATCCCATTAGAATTTTTTTATCATAGCCTTAACATACTGATATATCAAGAAAGAAGGTACAAACTTCATGATATATCTCTTCATTACACCCCACCAGAAATACTATTTTTAATATCTATATATTTTTGTACTTATAGGAGAATAGATAATGAAGAACTATGAAATTACTCTAAAAAATCCTTATTCAAATATGGTATGGACATAACATATACATGGTTCCGAAACCTCATCATTACATATTGATCAAGGTTAAACTCAAGAACATTTATAATGTTATTTTTCAGCTTTAAATCTTCCTTCTATGCCTATATAATCTTTACTTGGATAGATGGTTGAACATTAAATTAAGAAACATATTATTTCTCCCCTAATTTAATGTTTTTTATATATATTCTTTGAAAATGAAAAAATACTAGATCTTTTGGGATCCTTATAATAGATAAGATAGTATAATCCTTTCGACTCAAGGCATCAACCACCTTGTTAGATTTCCCTGGGTAGTAATGTATTGAGTAGTTATAATATTTAATCAGCTCTAACCATCTTCTCTGGTGAATATTCAACTCCTATGTGAAGATATAATTTAAATTTTTTGATCAATATATATATATATATCACACTTTTATCCATAAAGATAATGCCTCTATATCTTTAATGAAAAAATTACAACTAACTCCATATGAGGAGTTGGATAATTTTGATCACAAAACATAAATTTTCATAAGGCATAAGTTATAACCATGTAATTATATATAAGAAAACATACCAATACTTTCTTGTATTCATCACTATAGATTATAAACCCTTATCCACTACAGGGTAATGTAATAATAAGTGCTCTAAATAATATCCACTTTAGTTCATTGAAATTTTCCTCACATTTATCTATCAAGAGGAACTTGGCTCCCTTCTGAGTTAACTTGGTGATTGTATTAGATAGTCGTGGTAAATTATTCACAAAATATAAATAATATCCAGTTAAACTAAGAAAACTATGGATCTTAGTCATCATGGTTGGTTTTAACCAACACTCAATAGCCTACATCTTTGATAGACCTACTGATATACCCTCTATTGAGATTATATTACCCAAATATGAAACCTTTTTCAGCCAAAATTCACACTTTGAAAACTTTTCATATAATTTCTCCTTCCTTAGGGTCTTTAGTAAAATTATCAAGTGATCTTAATTTATCTTTTAAAAGATAATAATATCATCTATAAATACTACCACAAACTAATCAAGGTAATCTCAAAATACTTTATTCATTAAATACATGAAGATAACAATGGAATTAGTAATACTGAATGAAATAACTATATATTCATAGTGTACATTACTGGTATGGAATGATTTAATGGGAATATCCTCCTTATTGTCCCTCAATTGATGATATATATAATGAAGGTCATTCTTGGAAAGGTATTGAGCTCCACACAGTTGATCAAATAAGTCATCAATATGGGGTAGAGGATACTTGTTCTTGATCGTGATCTTTTTTAGCTCTATAATTAATATAGATTCACATAAATCCATATTTCTTTTAAAAAAAGAAAAGGTGAACCCCATGGTGACACACTTGTCCGAATGAATCCCTTTTCAAGGTTCTCCTTGAGTTTCATTTTTAATTCCCACAAATCAATTAGGGCCATTATATAGGGAGTCTTTCAAATTTGTGTGGTACCAAGAATGAGTTCTATTGAGTAATAAACTTAATTTTTAGTTAAGTCTAATAAAATCATCTATAAATACATAAAAAACTCCCACAAAATAGGAATATCATCATTTTTGAGTTTATCCCCAACCACATGAGATAAAATCCTCTCTTGAATAGGAATAAAAACCTATAAAGTGGATGTGATTTCCATCAGAAGTTCATATTTTTCATCAAACTAATAAACGATGATAATTTGGTTTGGAATATCAAATGTGAATTCCATTCTATAGAAATTTATGTGGGATTTATATAGAGAAATCTGATCCATTCCTAATAAAACATCAATTTCATCCATAGGGAGATTGAAAAGATTTTTAGGAAGCAAATTATCACAAAATTCAATCGGAGAAGAATCATAGACTTGAGATACTATCATAGTATCATTAGGGGGTTTCACTATTAATTATATATCTAATCATTTGGTTGGAATCTTGATACCCTTACAAAATTATTAAGATATGAAATAATGGGTATATTCAGAGTCAAATAAAACATTATCAGTTCTAGAGTGGATGGTAAGTATACCTTTCACCATGTTGTTATCTAACAAATCCTAAAAAATGTGATCACAAGACATTTCCCTTTACCTCTCAGCCTAAGAGGTTTCTTAAATTTATAGTCATCATTAACCTTAAATTTTGGGCCCTGATTAGCATAATTCCTATACTTCTTTCATTTGAAACACTAGAGTGTGGGTGGTGCATTCTATAGAAATTTATCTTTATTTATATCATTAGCTAACTTCTTACCCTCATTTTGGTATTCTAACAGCCAATGAACTTCCCTTATACACTTAAAAAATATACTAGTCCTCTTAAGACAATTTTCTCCATGTTTCTTCCCACACATTGAGCATAATGGAAAGTTCACCTTCTTCTCTTTGTGGTTTTTAGATTTTCCTTTCAATTACATTTTTCTATTCTAATAAAAAACATGATATTGATACATAAATCCAACATCCATTTCAACCTTGATAGAACATCAAACAATCTCTTCATAGATAATGAAGTCTCTTGTGGATAATTCCATTCAGGGACATGGTTTTAAACCACTGAAGAATTGGTCAACCTTATTATTAGGTTGGATGATGATACCCGAAGTGTGTCTTTCAAGTATTGTAAAATTTCCTCATAGGTACTAATGAATTCATCATCCTTTTAATTTATCTCAACAATCTCCTCCATATTTTTATAAAGAATACGAGGAAAGTAATTATTAAAAAATAAGTTCTAGAACTTTTCCCAATACATGGAGTCATTTTATTCATGATCCCTTGTATTATTGATGACATTCCACTATTGATTTGATTTCCCTTCCAAATTATATATATCTAAAATGAATTTTTCACGTTTTGAACAATGGAGAATAAAAAATATCTTTTCAGTGTTACTAATCCATTTGTCAATAACTAATATATCTATGGATCTACTGAAGGAAGGTGGATGTTTCCTCAAGAAGGAATCAATAGAACATTGTTCCCTCTAATTATTGTTTTAAGGTTAATCATAGTTTATGGCTTGAGGAAGTTTCATGATCATAATAATGAGTTTTTGAACTCCATATCCCATAATTTTTGGCTTCTATAGAGGTGAATCATGTCATTTTCCATCACACTCAGCATCAACATGATTCCTTTGGGTTCCAACCATTGTGTAAAACCAAAAATCATAGTGTAATCAACAATAATCATAGTGGGAAACCCATATAATCATGAAAAATCACATATAGGATGTCTAAATAATGACAACTTCTTTTTAATATACAAAACCTTAGGTTTATATTAGGTATCTCATAGTTATCATCTCTTTAAATACTTTATGATTGATTTTAAATAGCTTGTGAATTTAAAAATCATATCCCACAGGAGTGTCAAACTAGGTGTGTATAAGGGAATATTTTCACGCACTATGTGATGATCGAGTCCAACTTAATGCACCGTTTTTAGAGTTATTTCCCCTAGGTACCTCTATGGAATTTCAAAATCCACTTGTAGTATCTATATAGGGAATTAATTACTTGGATTCACTACAACAAAATCATTTTTTATCGGTGGGTTTTTAGTGGTGGTTTACTAAACCCTTGTAAATAAAAATAACTTCTTTCATGGAGGTTTTTTAAAAACCACCTATAAATTTTATGTTTTTATTAAAAATAAACACTTTTTTCCCACTCCCCACCCTTATACCTCCACCAAACCTTCTCCCCCAAGATCTACTTCCCACCAACCTTGAACCCTATAATGTTAGTGCTCCTAAGACCTTTTCCATGCCCCAAATTCTCCCCCAAGCTCCCCTCCCTCCTTGACCCCTAATCCTATAACCAATCCCCTCACCGGCACTCTTGTGCCCTCCTCCGTGTCCCCTCGATACCGAACCCTATAACCACCCCCTCATCGGAACTTCCGAGCCCTCCTCCATGACCCACTCTTCTCCCTTGATATCCCCTTCACCCCTGACTGTGAACCCTAGAACACCATGCTTCCCCCCATTCTGGATCTTAGAAATATCCCAAACCCTATGATCTCATGTCTCCGAGTCCTTACTAGTGCTATGGTCACCCCCAAACTATCTCCCATTCCCTTTCCATTACCAAGTCTTCATCCTCTCCTGAGTCTTATCCCTATCTATTCCTTCACTCGAGCCCATTCCATAGGTGAGGTCATATAGAATTTGTTTCCCTCTTTATCAAGAATCTAAAATTGTGGTAGGTATTTTTGTACATTTCATATAATTAACATTTAATTGTGTGCTAAATTTTTTCTAAATTGTTTTTTATCAAATTATTTCTATATGTGATAACCATGGTGTTTTATAAGTGTTTTATATAGCTTCCACAATTGTCCTAAAGTGAACTATAATAATTTTTTAATTTCTAAAGTGATGTTTAAGGGGAAATTATTTGAGAAAATGTATATATGGTTTATTTAAAAGAATTTTTGATAATAAAATGAATGAGACCTTGCTTGGATATTGGAATGGATAAAGTGTGTTTTTTCAAAGAATAAAGGGGGTTATGTATTTTTAAATGTTTTTAATGAAAAAAATTGATTATGTTAATGATTTTATGTCTGATTTTTTATGGATTTTTTGAAAAGTTTATGTTAAAAATGGGATTTTAAAATGTGGTAAATGATTTTTCATTTCAATTATATTTAGAAATGGAATATTTTCCACTTTATAAATGAGATATTTTTGATGTGTGTGTGTGACTCATGGTTGTTCCTCTTGTTTTGATTCTAATTTATATAGATTTCATCCCCCAAGAAATATGTTATATATTATTTAAGGTATGGATGATGTGAAAGGTGTTATTTCTTATTCGGTAATTATAAAAGAGATAAAATTTATATACATTATTTTTATCAACTATCTTGATCATTTGATTCATTTATTTTCTCAATATGGTTGTAGATATCATGGGAACCTTAGGCTAAGACCACCAGCAGACAACATGTGGTCATGTCTACATCAAAACATCCATTAGTTGAATAATGAGAACACACAAAATATGGAAATGTGACTCAGGAACCGGTATAAAAAATACAAGACCTACATACATACAATGGTGTGTATGTAGGTAATGAGCTAAACATACCAATTAAGATTTCAAGAAATAGTGTTTGAAATTAATTTTTTATAAGAAATTTCACAAAATCTTGGTTGTACACCATTTAGAAAATAAGTTTTTTTTTGATAAAATGTAAGGTAAAAAATATCACATTCTTACCATTAAAAAATTAATCACTCCTTTACATACCAATGGGGTAAAAAACTTTTGGGAAAAATAACATTGGTATTTTCATCATTGAAAATGTTGATTTTTAACTTATTAAGATAACAAAATATCTATGATTTCCTTTAAAATAATTCTCTCAAATACCCTTTTAATAACTAAAAAGGTGAACCACCAATTTATAAATTATTAGTTTATATAATAGTGGTATATACCCATAATAATTTATATGAAATATATTTTAGGTTGTGAATGATTTTTTTGAGTTTTTGGAAAATTATATTATGGTATATATAGTTGAAGTAATATTTTATGTTTTGATTATTTTAAAAAAACTTGTGTAAGTTTTCATTCTATTTTAATGAACCTTTAAAGGAGAATATGATTGCCCATATGAAATGGTATTGATGGTGTTATGGTTTTTACCCATGATGGAATGTCTTTACCCCTTGTAAAGATCAAGTGAAAATGATAGTTTTTAAGGTTTGTAAATGGTGTGAGGGATTTATAGGGTGATAAAAATTATAATTAAAATGGATGTGTTTTTTACATGATTTGTTTAAATTGATCTATTTTCATTATAGTTTCCATAAATGGGGTTATATAGATTACAAAATCATCACATGTTCTACACAAGACCAATTTGGTAATTTGTGTGAATTCAAAACAATTTGGTAACTCATGGTCTCTATATAACTTTGGTATAATTTTTTTATAGTAAAACATTTTTAAATGGTTTAATTTTTAATCCATTATTTAATCCTAATTTCATATCAATTATATTTTTTTTATAAAATCATTAAGGATTAATTTTTTCATAAATGGTATGAAACATATTTTAATTTATATAAACTTTATATCTATTTCCTACTTATATTTTGGCATAAAAATATCACTTATTGTGGGTATAATTTATTAAAATGAATATTGTTGAGACATTATGAGTTTGTGATTAAGAATACTTGGATCAAGGTGTGATTTTATCCATAAATTCTTTTTCTAAGGTATGTTTTTCTAAAAACCAAACCCAATTTAAAATTAAAATTCTAATTATTGTTGTTTTTTCGCACCAATTACCATATTTCTCAATTATGGGAAACTACTCACTTGACAAAACCCATTTATATTCCCATTTATTATCTATTAATTCAATGAATTTTAATTTTAATTAAAGTTTTAGTCTATTTAATTCCAATTAATTTCACTTTACTAGATTTTACCATCATCTCTTTTTGTACTTAATAATACTTATATGTTTTATTTTTTGTTAATAATTTTTAGGAACATTATGATATATATAGATAAAAGATGGATCAAATTACCGAGGAATACACCTTAGTATGCTAAGGGTTTAAAGGTGTTTTTAGATTTTTAAATTTCTAATTGATTCATTGATAGGAGAATAAGATGTACATGTTCTAAATGTAAATTTAGAAGATGGTTGAAGAGAGATGAATTTTATTACCACTTAATATTGAAGAAATTCCCTACTCCATATTTGTGTTCGATTTGGCATGGAGAATTGAACGTTACATAAGGTTTGATCACTAATGTCAATTTATATAATGATCTACTGGCTTCATCGTAAATGGAAAATAAAATGAAAAACCTTATAAATGATGCATTTGGCATTGAAATACACCAAAATCAACATAAAAACATACCGTAACAACTAATTGTGGGTGCTACAAATAGTAACTTGACAAGTGATGTTTTTGAGACTATAGGAAGACCGATCATGATTGTTACACATCCTTAGATCCTCCTCTTGATTATTTTGAGACTAATGTAATAGAAAACTTAATTGAGTAGAAAAATTCATTTTATGGTTTAGTTGATGATGAAAATAAAGAGTAGTATAATGGATGTTTTAAATATTCCAAACTTTATTTTCTACTGAATTTGTATAATATCAAATGCCTATGTGGAATTAAAAATAAGTTGATATTATAATTGTTTCATGATGCATTTCCTAAAGCAAAGATACCTGATTATTTTAATGATATGAAAAAAGTTGTTAAGAAGCTTGGTCTGAATTATACAAAAATACATGTGTCCCAGTGATTATATTCTTTATTGGGGAGAGGATCCAAGTGGAAAGGATTTAAAAAAAAGTTCTTGTTCTATATTTCAGTCAATGGGTAATGTTGGAAGTCTAAATCAACATACTATTATGAAGAAGAAGAAAATAACCACACCTGAAAAGGTTTTTTCTACATTCATTTAAAGCCTATATTGCAATGATTATTCATGTCATTGGAAACCACTAAGCACATGAAGTGGGATTATATAGATAATAACAATGATGGGTTAATTAAACATCCAAGAGATTCATAATTGTGGAATATATTTGATTTATTACATACAAATTTCTCATATGATCCTAGGAATGTTTGATTGGGATTGACTGCCGATGGATTCAACCCATTCAGGACTTTGAGCACCAGTTATAGAATTTGGCTGATTGTTTTTATAACTTAAAATGTTCCTCTATTGATGTGTATGAAACAAACATATTTTATCATTTCGATGCTTATTCATAGAAAAAAATTCTTGTAAATGATATTGATGTATACTTGAAGCCTCTAATTGAAGAATTATAGGAGTTATTGAGTAACAGTGTTGAGACATATGATTTATCTTCTAGAAAAATGTTCAAAATGAAATATGTTTTAATGTGAACCATTAGTGACTTCCCTAGAATTAGGAATTTATATGATTGGAACACTTACATGGGTTTGGCTTGTCCTATTTGTAACTTTTATTTTGAGCATGAATGACTACCTCACAGTAAAAAATGGTACTTATTGTGTCATCGAATATTTCTCGATGCATATCATAGATTTCGGTTGAACAAGAAAAAATTAAATGGTTCTATTGATCATAAATCTCCTCCAAATTTGTTGAAAAGTTCTTAAATATTGTCACAACTTGGAAATGTTGATATAGAATTTGGGAAGGTGAATTATTTGAATGATAGTGTAAAATGAGTTCAAAGTTCATCATCAAGTGAAATTAGAATGAAAAAATAGAAGAAATAAAGTATATTATTCAAAATTACATATTTGGAATTTAATTTATTTCGGCATAATCCTGATGTTATGCATATTCAGAATAATGTTTGTGACAATTTGCTCTTCACATTTCTCAATGAGCATTTAAAATAAAAGGACCATCTCAATTCTTAGAATGACTTACAAACAATGAACATAAAGCATGATCTCTGGTCAGATGAGAATGGAAATTATGATCCATCAATTTTTGTAATGAAAAATAGGGATAAAGATACATTACTTTAAATTTTAAACTATGTAAAGGTATCTGATGGATATTCAAGTAACATCTCAAGGTGTGTTTACTTAAAGCATCATAGGTTATATGGATTGAAAAGTCATGATTCACATAGCTTTTTACAACAATTAATACCATTGGAATTAAAAAAATTATTACCTAAAAAGGTTACTACTGTTGTAATCCATATTTTTCACATTATTCAGACAACTATGTGAGAAAAATCTATAACTATTTATATTGAAAAACTTTAGAAGATATTTTTATTGACACTTTGTGAAATGGAGATGATCTTTATTCCATATTTTTTTTACTTCCATGATTCATTTAACTGTGAATTTAGTTAAGGAAGCTAAATTAGGTGTCCCCATACATTATAGATAGATGTATCCAATTGATAGGTACTTTATTTATATGTTTTTCATTTAATCAAACAATTATTGTCACTTCATTAAATACACAATTATGTTTTTTATTTTATTTCACAGATATATTGGGCATTTGAAATCATAAATAAAAAATAAATTTCAACCTGAAGGCTCTATTTCAAATGGCTATTTGGACGAGGATTGTCTTACTATTTGTACTAGATACTTAGATAATATTGAGATAAAATTCAATCAAGTTGGATGTGTTGATGACACATCGAATCAATCTCAACTACATGGGAAATCAAAAATCTTTCCTACTATTGGATGATCAGTTATGAGGAGATCAAAAGTTACATTAGCAGAAATGGAATTATTACTGGCACATAGATATGTGCTACTGAATAGTGAAATTACAGATCTATTTATTGAAGAGTTCAGGATTCAAAAAAAGAGACCAATGAGAGGCCGGACAAAAAATGAGAAAGATATAACAAAATTTGTTAACAAATATCTTGTATAATAGTTTACATGATGTGTAAGTTCATAAATATTTCAATAAATATGAGGATTAGGTTTACACATATATTTTATAAATTTAATAATATATATTAATTTTTTTAGACCATGAATAATGATACTTGAGCTTAGTTATTATAAGATTTTAAGTTTTTTGCTTGTGGTCCTCTAAAATAGGCTAGAAAGTTTGATACTTATAATGTGAATGGATTTAAATTTCATATAGTCAACCAGGAAGATGGATTGAAAACACATAATAATGGTATATTTACATTTTCCAAAGTGGGATACTATGGAAAGTTGACTAATATTATTGAATTAAAATACCACAAGAATTATTTAGTTGTTTTATTAAAATGAAATTGGTTCGATATTATCAAGGGTGTTAAAAGAGATTCCTTTAAATTTACTTCAATGAACTTCTATCTCTTGATGAATTCTAGGGACCATGAAATACATGATTTTTATATCTTATCATCGCAAAATAAAATGGTATATTATGCGAAAGATGTCGTTGATGAAGGGTGGAGTGTAGTTTATCATGTAAAACAAAGAGACTTGTATGATATGGGTGATGAAGTGGAAGATTTGACCTCTGTCATTGAATCCCATCAACAATAATAAGTGAACTTATTTGTCCATAATGATATTGGAAATATTAGTTTTTCAAGGGTGGATGATGTATTAAAAGTAATAATGGAGTAGAAAATGACATGATTTAAGGAGAATATGATTGTATATAAAGTAATCCATTCATTTATCAACCGCTTATGTTATTTGTGTAGTCATTAATTATCATAGATATGTATATGTTTTTTTAGTACTACGCAATGTTATCATTTCTAATTTTTTTCTGCATGATTTTTGAAATATATGTTCTAAAGTTAATTTTATTTGATTAAATGATAGGAATTCCAAAGAGAAAGCGTTTTAATGATTCCAATTGACTCTCAATAGATGTTACCTCAACCACACTGATAGATGATGATCTATCGATCTCCCTACCTACAATATCTAAGATACCCTTTTCTTTCCTCCTACTCTATCTCTCACACCCTCTATTTCATAATCTTCTAGCACACCCTTCATGAGTGTCCCATCAGCAGCTCAACCAATGACTCCCCATTCAGTAGCCTCAGTAGCAAGGGAGAAGGTTGTCACACTTGTTTCTTCATGGGGGAATTGGAGGGTGATAGTTATAGGTAAAATTTTTAATATGAATAAAGTTATTTCACTTTTTTTATATTACTAACTATATTTTCATAAAATATGGAAACAATCTACTATAGATAGAAATATGAAAAGTTAATATGTCTGTAATATGAATGGAATGAAGATAGTTCTCCCATTTTACTACTATGAGGCCCCTATAGATGACACCATAGGATTATTAGGTCAGATTCAAGGCCAGTTGGAAGCAAAGTCGGTTACCCATCTGATTACATATGCTGATTGGAGGCATATGACTCTATCTTGAAAAAATGGTGTTTTTTTATTAATAGAAAAATATAATTTTAATACATTATGTTGAAATTGAATTTCATTATTTTATTAAATTCTAATAATTTAAAAATGAATCTATTTATAGAGATGTTTTTCTACTTTCCCATTGCTGATCTTATAGCATGAAAGTGGACTTTGAAAAATTTGGGTAATAAATGGAAGGATTTTAAATGGATATTATGGAATGAATTCAATGATACTTCATTGATCACCCATTAACTATATTTTAATGTACCCAATAGGGTACTTAGAGAGAAATGTAAAGTTTTTATTGATATCCATCGTCATGAGAAGCAAATGGTATTTAAATATATATTATTATATTAATCTCATTTTACATTTATACATTCATATAAAAATGAAATGACATTGAATAAATTACTATTAAATTTCATGTTATTTATTTAAGGATGTTTTAAGGAATAATGCATCAATTTGAGCTAAGAAAATCATCCCTCACACTGCTAGGTCAAAGACTGTTTCCAGAAACCGATCGAATATGGTAATATTTTCATTAGATTAAATATTTATGAGACGATATTATCTATTTCATATATTAAATTAGTGATTTAACTTTATTAAATGAATTCACAACATCTAGGTCACCAGGTCACCCGAACAGAACTGCGGTTGGATGTTCATAAAAAATATGATGGGAGTTATATTAATGATCCTGCCAAAGAAGTTGGGGTATAAATTAATTTTTCATTATAATAACTTATTGTCAGTTGTCACTGTGTTAATATATATTTCTTCAAACATGAATGATATTTGATTTATTAGTAAAAATTAAAGAACTATGGGATTCTAATCCTACGTAGTCCTTCTTAGTCTCCCAAGATGACCCAGTTGGTAAAGTCCTTGGGAAGGAGCATCTTGGTCGAGTGTGTGAGATGAGTTTGGGACCACTACCATATGATGTCTTTAGTAGGTCATCATGGATCTCAACTTCATATACTATTGGTTGTAATCACTCTCTACCCTGAGATGCTTAGAGAGAGTTTGTTTCTATACAAAGAACAATTCAAGAATAAGGGGATCAAATATCCACTTTGTAGAAAGCATTGGTTGATTTATATCACAAGATGACCAGATCTATCCTCAGTGATATTGCATTGATGACTAGTGGTGAGAAGGAAAATCCCACAAATTCAAAATCAATTAGTTCAAAATTTTTTGTCGGTTTTATGTTTAAATATAAATATACAACACTGTTTAATTTTCAATATAATTGCCTTGTAGGTGCTAGTAGTAGGAAGTAGAGATGAATATGGAGAGGGTGGAAAGAAGAGTTTATCATCGAGTAGTGATTAATGGTCTCTTTGATCTATTGGACCAATATGAAAAAACTACATTCCCCAATGATTTGTAATTTATATCTTATTTCACTGAGCATCTACGGTAAAAAAAATTTGGTTCAAATTAATGGTAAAAATTGAATTATAAGATGGCTTGTTTTTCTTTTTTTATGGTTTCATCAAAAGAATATTATACATATGACATATAATATATATTAGAGTTTACATTTAATTTTTATATGAATTTGTATGGAATGTTTTGGTTCATGTAAAATGTGAAGGTCTAAATATTATCTATGTTTTTGTATGGACTCTTCTGTGTATTGTTTGTTTGTTTTTTTCTAGGGGTTTTATGTGTCTGTAGATTCTAAAACTACCTTTTTTTAAAAATCAGCATTTAGAGGTAGTTTAAATCGACACTATATAATGATGTTTTTATTTCGGGTAGTTAAAACCACCACTAAATATTCTATATTAATAATGGTGGGTTTTTTTCATTTTTGTGGTAGTTTTCTAGTCATGAAATATTTAAGAGTTAGCGGTGGTTTAAAATACCGCTAAATCCTCACCATTTTTTTGGTGGGAAAACCACTGCTAAAATGAAAAAAATACTAGTAAATATATGTTTTGTGACACTTACGAAAAACTGCCACTAAATGGAAGGAACCACTATAGGTTGGATGTTGACACTAACTTAAGAGATGGTTTTTTGAAATCTTTGTAGAAACATATGGCGATAGTTTAAACAGCAAAAAAACCCACCGCAAATAGATTATTTTCTTATAGTAATTTCTCTATACTTTACCAAAATTATAGGAAATTTTCCTACACTTTGACTCATCCTTAGACTTATCCTTATAAATTCCATTAGGGATCTCACTATAGTTTTCTCATCCTTGTTTCTAAAGGTTAACTAATTATATCCTTTTATACCATCTATTGCAACTCTATATTTTCATACATAGATATTAAATCTTTTTAGATGAAAATTTATTACATTATACAAACACACGACTAAGGATAATAAAGGTATAGTGCTTTTAAAAACTTCTAAACATAAAAAAATGGTTTATATGTTAACTAAACCATAATACACTAATATTTTCATAACTAGCACCCTTATTAAACATAGAACACATAATACATTTTTTTTAATAACATGGAGAAAGGAAACATAATAAAGGATGATATCAAATGCTTATTAAGGGTAAATAAGGAATATATATAAGAATGACATGAGGAAAAGTGTATGAGAACATGAGAGTAACATATGAAAACCATTCCTTAAATATAAAAGATCAAAATCTTAACTCATAGTATAAATATTGGTAGTTCATAATACATGAAGCATAAGGAAGTCAAATAAAATGAGCCATGATAGCATTATATTGGCATGAGATAAATAATTGTGGTGTACACATAATCTTAGAAAATAATTTCCATAGTAGTCAAGGATCACTGTAAAGGATATCATTTTAGAATGGGTTCATTCACCAAATGATCATAGTAGTCAAGGTTCAGTCCCAAGATCATCATAATGGAAAAGTCCTTTGTTTAATCGGGTTCACTCCCCATTCTAGTCCTATCTATCTCATGATATTTAAATCTTTACTCAATGCATTATAGGTTGATATAGGCTCCACCCATAATATAATGAAAATCATACTTGTGTGCCACAAGATCATAAAACATTCATCATATCATAACCCATGAAATAAAATGGGTTTCATAAAAATTTCAAAATATTTTAAACTACAGAAACTTGAATGGTTTCATAATAATTTCATCATTTTATCATCACATAACCCATGAAAAGAAGTGGGTTTCATAATAATTTCTTCATGGTATAACCCATGGAAGATAAATAGGTTTCATAAAAATGATTCCGTTATAAAAATAAACCATTCAGATAAATAATAATAATGGTATCCTTAGATTGTATCAGTAGAATGGAATAATTAACATCAATGGATTTATTATTAGATGGAAAAATGATTTTTAACGATTATTTAAAACATTTATTGAGTAAAATATCCTTTCCAATTTGAAAGCATGCTTTTTAAAACATAAAAAATTTTCAAACTAGTTTTATTTGAAAATAAAATTAGAATATTATAAATGAAATGTAAAAGAAATGATTGGTAATGTTGGAATAGAGTTCCATTCATTCCATACACATTAAAATGAATATTCCTTTTAATTTTTTTGTAAAATACAAATGATCCTTGTTTGGAAAAAACATGAATATTAGTTTGATTTTTTTTAAAAGTAAAACGTTGGTACAAATTCCTTAAATTAATAATTTGTATAATTTTAATAACATTTCTGAAAACACTTTTAGAAAACATGGTTTTGGAAAAAATGAGTTTTTGATTGAAGAGAGAAATAAAGATGATTTTTATTAAAAACATTCTTTTGAACTTTTGAGTACATAAAAAGTGGTAAATGAAGGTAACAAATGTATTCTAATGACATGAAAACAGAATAATAAAATTCATGAGTTTCTTTTTTATATGGATCAAAATATTTTATCATAAAAAACATAATCATAAACAATCTTGATAAATGATGAGATTGTAACATAAATTCTTTACCACTTTGGTAACGTTATAAGCCCCATGAAGGAATAACATTAAATGAAACTTGAAATATAATGAGAATAAATACATTAATGATATTAAATTTCAAAGGTTCTTTATATAAACCTCATAAAATAAGATAACTGCATAACATAACATATACCTCAAGGAAGGAAAATTGAGACAAAAATCCTTTACCGCTTTAGTAACTTTTGAACTCTAAACCCCATAAAAGTGAGATAGTCAAATGGATATGTAAATAAAATAATTTTCAGTATAATTATAATAAAATACATTCATGGTTAGTATATATACCACATAAAAGAAATAGATGGTGAATATGGAATGTGTCTCATAGAAGTAAAAAGTGAGATAGAAATCCCTTACCTTAAGTCTCGACTTTCATCACAAACATTAAAAAATCCTGTATAATTAATATAAGTTTATTATAAATATATTAATAGACCATAATTATATATATAATACCATATATTATTTTCTTATGACCTATTATTATCATTTTATTAACAATTCCATGTTAAAGTCACATTTTAGGAAATAACTACTTTGTTTTTCATGTATGTTTTGATTTTTTTTTGGTCCTCTTACTTTGATCATTGTTCCATCATATAAATAATCTTAAAAATGATATAATTATTATATATATTAATTATATATATATTTTATATTAATCCATAACACTTATAGATAGAAAATGAAATACACTGTTCATGGGGACGGTAGGCCACACGTATGCATTAATGTTGTTTCCATTTTCTCGATGGATTGAAAGAAAGAAATTCAATAATATATTAACATTAAATAATAATTTTTATTTAATATATATCAAATATTTTCATTAAAACCATCCTTGTTACCTTCCATGTAAAGTGTGAAGGAATCACATTTCTTCACAAGGCAATAGTCCACCGTACACACGAGCGATGTTATCGTATTACCACAGAATGGAAAGTATGAAGGTATATGTGATATAATAATTAAATAAGTATAATAATACCATAAATATATTATATAAACAATTAATACATTATTATATCTAGAATTTATAGGTGGTGATGGAAAATAAATAATATTGGTTCACGAGGCAGTAGTCCACCGTACACATGAAGGATGATTTAGTATCCCATTTGATGGAAGATGATATAGTTGTAGGTAATTATATTAACATAAAAAAATCTAAGTATATTTATGATACTTATTTTATTATATAATAATTGTTTAATAATAATTTAAAGAGTTGGAGGAATAAATAAATTAAAATTCTCAATTAGGGGTGTTACCTCTTTTTCACACAACTTCTTTTGGTTTGCACCAAAAGGATTATTAGGTTGGATTTATGAAAAAACTAAGGATTATAGGATGAGATGGGTGAATGATGGAATTTTTTAGGGAATTTATTTTCCTAATAAAAGGTTTTTTGAAGTGTGAATAGGAGAGAAGAGGGGGTGACAATAAGTGAAGTGAGTGTCACACTTGTAATTTTGGAAATGAAAAAGGTGTAAACATGTTTTTGTCATGAAAAAGGATAAAAAATGGACCATTAAAGATAATATAATATATAATGTCTAAATAAGGCCATAAAATGGGTTTTTTACAAGTTTTGGGTCATTTTTAACCCTTATCTTTTTAGTTTAATCCCCTAGTAAACCCATTTTACCTTAACCACAATAAATAATTATTACTGTTTTTACTATTCATTATGTTAAAAAATTAATTTATCCTTATTATATAATATAAATTAATATTATTTATAATATTTTAACCATTTTTACAAATTCCATTCATTTAAGTGGAAAAAGATTATTTAAAATTAAACCCACAGACGTTAGAGAAAGCAGTTTTCAAAAGAGAAAATGTTTATAAGTTTAAAAAGTTATTATATAAAAACTGAATACAAAAATGTTTGAAATGAAATTAATTGGATTTATTTATATATAATTTGGTTAATTTTACTTTTAATCCCATTTTAAAATAAAAAATAACCACATAAATTCTTTAAATGAAATGAAAGTTTTCAATAAAAACCAATATTTTTCACTATTTACAGAAAATTAGTCTTTTCAAAAAAAGTCAAAAAAATTCACCCTAAGATAATTTTTATATGATGATTTAAAAAATGAATTTTATTTTATCCAATTAATATTATAAATTATTAAAAAACTAATTTAATTATTATTCACAAAAATAAATAAAAATCATTTTTTTTGAGAAAATAGTATTTTCAAAACATATAATGACTTTTCCAAAAATTAAGAATTTTTTATCAATATGTTTTCTTTATATAAAAAAAATTATTATTAATATTTTAAAATTAAATTTTGTTATTAATATCACTAAGTTTAACATCTAGAATATAACAATCCTGTTTAAATAATAATATTAATTATATATCAGTGTTTGTTAAAACTCGGTGCTGTGTGTCACACAAGCTAAACTCTATGTTGCATGTTTTGAAAGCTATCAAAGAAATTTATTCAAAAATAATAATAATTCATAAAAATTAGGGTGTTAAACTAATATTTTTTGGATTCCTTGGTCTAATTACTTGGTTCCTTATCGATGCATGTATATATATATATAAATGTATGATTAATTATACACATATATAAATGATGACATGTTTAAAGACATCCCGACTTAGAAAAAAGTAGGTATAGTCAGTTTGGTGTCCCATGGGGTACTCGAGATGACCTGTGTTATGTGAAATCTATTTACTACTTTATTTTTCATACCCCAACACTTATATATTTTATATTCATGGATTATATTTCATTAGACTCTATTGGTGGTGGCCTACTATGTTTATATCACACCCTATTCAGGCCACCATTTTGTACTTGGATAGAATTCATGGTTTAAAGGTCATGAATTTGGATGATTCTATGTGATTTATAATTTTATATAGGATCCTAGGAGCACAATAATGAGCTGTTGATCGGGATTATAATGGAGACAACCCTTGGGTTTTAGTTCTTTTTGTTATGCATGAACTGTATTCCTACTTCCTTGTATTCCGATTTTTATTTTGGTAATGACATGAAATAATCTTGTATATGATATTGTTTATGGTTTGGCCATTTATTATTATTAGGACAATTTATTTCTGATGCCTTTAATTCACACTTGTTCTACTATTGATTTAATTATATATACCAACGTGCTACTATGATCATGAGGGTATAGTCTCCCCACTATACCATCATTGGATCCTCACTACTAGTAGGTAGCCTCTAGTGTATGGGGAGACACACTTGAGGCCGTGTGACCCACCGGTCCAACCGTTATTTGTAGAGTGAGCTGGGATGGGGCACTACAAAGTGGTATTAGATCAATTTTCCTTTATCTTAATATTTTTGGTTGGTATATATGAGACTAAAAATGTGTTGGCACTTGATAAATAACTCATGTCTAGGAGTGATCATGTGATATCCAACCCCAAGTGCTACTATGACCAGTGCTCTGATATGGATCACCACATGAACTCAGTCACACCTCCCTCTGTGTCAGTGGCTATTGACTAGTATCATGGGTCTATGGAGGTAAAATGGGGTGACTATACATTCTTATTAGAGTAAACAACATTGAAATAATAGCAACAGATGTAACAACCCGTATAAATAGTGAAAGGAATAGAAAATGGAAAGTTCCAATAGTAACCAAAGGGAAACATGATACAACAATGATATGCATACTCTATATGTTAAGAAATCATTCAAATAAGATATCCAATACCAAGACCATAAAAGAACCTAAACATGGTCCTAAGTCCCAACCCGATCCTAAAATCCCATGCTCCCACCCATCATCGCATGTATAAACCAACCACAAGGTTCTTATCCTAAACCATACCTGAAAACAAGTAGCATCTACTCATGTACCCAAAGTTCCATAAAGGCCCAGGTAGGGTGTGATTAAAACTTAGTAGTCCACTAACCATAGTGTCTAAATCAACAATAAGTCTAAACAATTGTGTATTTAGATAACCAGGGGTGTAATGAATAAATAAGGGCAAAGAAACATGGTTCACAATTAAACATTTACTAACTATACATATACCATAGGGTTTAACCATTTTAATTCATAAGGTGTATTTATTTATTATTTCCATAATTATTAATATCATAGAGAATTAGTCCAGGTACCCACTTCTTACAACACAGGGGTATACATCTTAAGACAAGGAGAATCAGTCAAAGTATCCAATCAGGGTTTGGTACACCATATCTGGCCATCCTAACCACTATGTCACAAGTTAAAAAACAAGAGAATCAGTCCAAGAATCCAACTAGGACATAGAACACTATGTACAACCATCCCAACCTTAATATGGAACACCATGTCCATACCCTTGGATTCTGGAGCATCATCCCATACTCCGAATTCTACAATGCATCGGGGCACCTAGAACATCAGTTTGGACCACCCAAAATTGAGGAGTGGAGCATCGGTCCAACATCCCAACCATTAGTCAAAAGCTAAAAAACATGGATCATTGGTACATAAATCCAACTAGGATTAAGGCCACATTGTCTGACCACCCCCAACCATTCCATTTTTAATCATTACCATGGTACATTACTTTTAAAAGATATAACCCAACTTCATAATTTAAACCATTCATCTCTATCCATATAACACATCCATTAAATGTTCTCTAAAACTATTTAACAATTAAACATCCCCCTTTTCACATTTTGTTACCATAAAACTAACATCATTTTCAACATTTGGAAGCTACCCTTAAAAAAACATGGTTCATCCACTTTGAAAATCCAAACAAGGTCCATAAACTCATTTTCCATCAAAACCATAGAAGTATTATCAATATATTTTCATCAAATGGGTCACCACACACCCATATGAAATCAAAATTTGAAACCTATTTGAAACCCCCACTTTAAAACAACTTAAGATAAAAAAATCATTTTAAAACACAATTTACTTTAAAACATCACTCACATTCATTAAAAAGAACAGCCGGAACAAAATCCCAATCGCACCATTCAAACCATTTCAAAAACCTCTTAGGCATTTCAAAAAAGCTTGCATATAAATATTTGAATTATTAATTTTGACATTCCCAAACACCAATTAAAAATTACAACCCATTCACTTTCATAATAATCCAATATTGAAATCTTCAAATTAATTTCACCATTTTCAAGGGTTTGGCATACCCCATGGGTAATCCAAGGTTTGGTCTCAAATTATAAACAGACCCAACATAGTTCGTGAAGGGTCTCACACATTAATTTAAGGACCAAAATACTTTCCTTAGATAAATACATAAAAATATAATAAGGTAATAACTTAGAAAAACCATATACACGTATTAAAATAACAAGGATATGGGAAAACGATTATAGAACACATACCTCATTCTCATGGACACTTACATGACAAAACAAAACCCTGGATTAAAAATATACTAGATTCAAAAACTAAAATGAGGAACAACCTGAAAAAAAAGGTTTTAAATCTTTGGAAGGAGAGAAAACAACACACCAAGCCTCTTCTAGAAAATAGAAGGAAATAGAGTCAGAGACTTACCCAAAGCTTTGATCCAGAACCCACATCACTATAAACACCTAATAAAAAAGGGATAATGATACATAAACAATGTAGGAGATCCTGGTTCATCACCATTTCTACATAGGGTCAAATGGGGGAGAAAATTGAGGGGGAAAACTTAGAGACCGAGTGGGTAACAATTTACCACCTTTTAAGAGGCACATGGTTGGCCAAACCATGCACCAACCGTGAATCTCCCTATATCCAATAGGGGGTAGGTTTAATGGCCTAGATGTTCCATCTACATGGTTTGGATAGACCATGCAGACCATATACACCTGCCTCTATCCAAGGGGGCATGAACTCATGTTGTCTGTGAAGGCCACATGGTTTCCAAACCGTGTGAGGTCTGTGTCCTCAAATTTGTTTGAGCCACCCAAAACCCTCACTATTGTGTCACATGGTTGAACTAACCATGTTATAACCATGAAACTTTCATAGTTTGGATTATTTTCTACAATTCTATGCCTCGAACCCCCAAGACAACCTTGAGACCTATCATACTCCCTAGAAAACAGTTCATTAACTATTTAAAAAGGGAGTTTAACCAAATTTAAACTAGGAAATACCTCATATTAGGGTCAAGATCTTATAATCTCCCCACATTATAACAACTCATACTCATGATATATTCCCAAGTATCACCAATCCTCCAATAAAAAAGGTAGATCCATGACCCCCACCTATCAATCTCAATCTCCCACGTTTCCTTTGAAACTAGTCCATTCCATCACAACACTTAGAATAAAGAAATATTCTTACCATAAAATGTTTTCCCAATGAGAATCAAATAATGAATCAGATACTCCTAAAAGGAATCACCAACCTCAATTCAACTTCAAGAACACCAACCACATGAACCATGTGAGGAAACCAGAGCAATACCACTAAAACCATGACATAAGAAAATATCAAGTAAGAACTACACCATACCATTGTGTAAGTTCCAACTGGCACATTATCAACTTGATCCTCTGTATAATCACATTGTACTAATTTCCTTGACATTAACTTTCCCCATTTACATATTCTAATGGTGACCCAACCATGATGTCACCACAAGAAGAAATAGTCCTACAACCAAATTACACAACCTATGTTGGTCTACTACTAATGTTTCATGACTCCATTATAAAATGAACACTTGAAATAAAATCAAGGAACAAAATCCATTCAAAATCACTAAACCAACCATAACCCAAGCCAAAGCCTATTTCCAAAATTGAACACCAAGATGGTGCTTACATAAACCCATCCAACCTGAAACACTGACTACCTCACTAACCAAACCCTAACCCTCTATGGTGCTCCCCACTATAATATTAAGCTCACCACCACCAAATTATAGTGTTTGAAACCTCAAATATCATAAAATACCACTAAAACCATGAAATAATGATTCCAAAATGTAGCCGAAGTGTTTCCCAACTCACCATTCCTAAACATCCACAAGATCGTTGACCAAAAAATGGAATATTTCCTCTCCATCGAAACCCCCCAAAATGATTGAAAATCCTCCATCCATACACAAACCATGAACAATATGGTTTTTTCTAAAGATCTTGTTTCAATTCTGGAAACATACTTTTCATTTCAAAATAATCAGACTATATGTAACACCCATATGTTTTTTTGAAATATTTTCTTTAAATAATTTTTATTCTTCAGTAGCTTGATTTTCATACAATAATAAGTTTAAAAAAACCACGAGACACCCTTATTATAAAATTACCATTATATCCTAGTCGTTAGGTTAGCGGGAATAATTATAACTAACTTTTGAAAATGCATTATGAATTCATTAGCTATCAATTATTTAAGAAAAATATAAATCAATTAGATATTTGTATTTTGAGTAAATTAATTTTGGTAATGAAATTAATGAGATATATATTGTTATTTACATAATGAATTTTTTTTTATATTCATCCAATGGACATTTTAGTCATGAGTTATGAATAAAACCCTATTTGATGTATAACAACCTATTTTTTGAACTGTTTATTTTACACCTTTGAATGGAGAACACATTTTAAATTAAGATTTTAAAACATTAATAATTTTTACTTCGGATAAGTTTCTGATATTTTTCTGGTAACTTTCACGTTTTGATGAACAGTAAAAATACACAAAATTTTAATTAATTAATTTTTATTGAGATAATTTATATGGTTAGATTATAATATTGAATGGTTTTAAAGTATAAATAGAATATATTTTTACCATTTAATATAATTAAGTTCATTGGAATTAATTTTACATTTAATTCATTTGTAAAAACATTTTAATCTTTTATAATGTTTTAACTTTTAAAAAAACCCATTCTCTAATTCCAAAAATGGGATTGATTTTAAATTAATTACTAAAACTTATTTGTTTTGAGATTTTAAAAATTTATTCCATATTTAGAATCAGTTGTTCCAAATTATGTTAATATGCTACTTTTATTTTTGGGAATTATGAATAGTAACTTTGGTAATTATTTTATTACCATGGTTAAAGGTAAATCAGGTAATTAAGGGTAAAAATAATATTATAAAATTACCATAAAACTTGTAAAAATTATATTGGATGACTAAATTCTAACATTATAATCTATTTTTATAAATGTAATCACTTTGTGACCACTTACCTATGAATATGACATGAATTTAATAAAAACTAATGAATGTGACAAAATATCACAATCTCATTTTATATAAGTATATTAATTATAATATATGAAAAAATAGAATATAATATTGACTATATATAGTATTTGGAAATATAAAATAATTACATACATCCTAGAAATTTATTTATAATTTTTGGAGATTAAATAATTACCATTAATGGTGACACAATAATGATGTAGAAATTATTTTATTAATAGAAATATCAAATAAATGGTTTTAAAAATATTAAAGGAAATATCATATGAACTAATTAAAGTTAACAATGAATTTTATAGGTGACTATGACATGATAGGAGTGTATTAAATATTTTTTTTGAAACTTATCTTCTGTGTGAATTTTATTTAAAGTCAAATAAATGAATAATGTCAAAATTGACACTATTGAAATTTTATAAAAATAACATTTTATTAAATTATTTAAAAATCATAAAACAATTTAAAAATTACAGTGTGATAATTATAAGGTCTAAAATATCATAAAATATCCATTTATGGTCAATTAACACTATATAAGTAAATATTTACAACCATTAAATATTTAGAATGTTATTACCGCAATTAAAATTAAATAGAATAACTAAGTGTTAATTAAAATGATAATGGTTAAATTGACATAACCGTATCTCATTTCATATTTGTAATTGGGAAATTTTGGGGGATTTTATGTGGGGTTTTATTTTATTATAAAAGGTTTCTAAAAGTTCACCTCACCTCAATTATAATAGGGCACCTCCTACCTCACCTATTCACTTAATTTTTATCCTTCAAGATCGGAAAAACCCTACCATTTTTCCTTCTAAAGTTTCCTATTTTCATTCTAGAGGTTTTTTTCTTCTTAAAATACTATCTCTAGCGCCCTAAGAGTAAATTTAAAGGAGGCACGCTGAGGATAATGTAATCTCTTCTACCAATTATTTCAAATTTCTTTCTTCTTATACTTATTATTTATTATTTGTTTCATTATAAAGTAATAACATCAGTATAAATAATATAATTATATGTTATTATAAATATGAAACTACCCTATTTCACCTTCTATCTATCCTATGAAAAATGAAATCACCGCACATGCGTACGTACAACTTACCGTCACCACGTCGTGGTGTAATCTATTTTTCACCACCACCTTAATTGAATGAGTATAATGGTGGAAATAATAACTATATGTGATTATTATAACATGATACTAATTATGAGATATTATACACCATCCACTTCAATACCATTGAACAATTATGGGAACAATAACATTGCTCGTGCGTATGTACGGCTTACCGTCTCGACGGTGCGATGTGATTCATTCTACATAATCTTCATTAAAGCATGATTATATAAATGAATTGAATGAATAAATATTATATATATTATACTAATACCATTATGTAAATGATATAACTATATCCTAAAAATAGGAATAAGAACTTATTCGACAAAACATGCATAAGAACATAAACCAGTTAATACCCGAATAACAAGTAACAATGAAATGTTACTAACAAAAAGATATAAATATGATCATAAATGTTTTCATAACAATGATTATGATTATGGAATAAATAATTAACATTATTTAAATCATTATACAGGAAGTCCGCATACATACGAATCATATCGTACCTAAGGTAAGGGATAAATTTATAAATCTCATTTTATGTGAGATTGTTTATTCATAAGTATTTAATGGGGGTTATTTATCATTCACATCCATTTTTCCAAAATATTAATTTAATAATATTCTTTATATACTTTAATAATTTTTTAAATTCAATTTTACCCAATGGTAAATTTTTAGTATATGATATGAATGGAATCATTTTTTGTTTTTGGTACAATGTACTTTTTGACTTTTTTTTTGGAAAAAGTATGAGAAGAATGTTTTTTTACTTGTACAACATGAACAAATTTTTACGCTTTCATAATGCTTTATTTCCACGAATCTTACCCTACAAGATTACAAGTTTATTTTCACATAAAATTATTTCTTTTAAAATTGTGTGGTATTTGAGGAAGGAAAATGTTTTTGAAGAAGAAAGGATATTTTCCTCAGGAATGAAGCTCAAGTGTTTTATCAAAATTATTTTCCATCTAAGATTACATAGGTTTGTGTTTATATCCCTATTATTAATTTGATTTGATTATTTAAATGATGGAATTATTTTTATGAAATCCATTTATAGATTATGTTATGATGGAATGATGTTTAAGAAACCCATTTTTTTCATGGGTTATGCTATAGTGAATGTTTTTATGTTTTTGTGGAAAACGTAAGAATGGTTTCATTATGGGATGGGTGGGACCTATATCTACCTTCAATTAATTGGGTAAATATTTATGTCTCATGAGATAGACATTAATGTAATGAAAAGTTAATTTGGTTCAGTAATACAGGGCTAGAACGAGGAGTGGACTCGATTCAGTAATGGAATTTGTCCGTTATGATGGTATTGATAGTGAGCCCTGACTAATATGAAATGATTTTCTATGATTATGTGTGTATGACAAAAAATTTCATGTCCTATGTTATGACTATTGGGATTACATTTCAGTTTTATGATTTATCCCATGACATGATATTGTGATCTTTTATATGTAGGATAATATTTTTAAATGTTATATTCTTATGAATATGATATGATTGATATTTCCTTTTTTTACCCTTACTAAGAATTTGAGATCACCCTTTCATATGTTTATTTTCCCCAGGTCATGAAGAAGGGTATTAAGTATGATATTCCAAAAAGGAGTATAGTTATTATGAAATAAATAGGAGACAATGTTGATGTTTTATAAACCATATGTTTATGTTTCCCTATTTCTAAAGACACTATACCTATACAGTCCTATCATGGTTTTGTTATATGTTGTAATAAATATACTTCAATTCTGAATTAATATCAATGTGTGTAAATTATGGGTCACTATACCATATGTGGCTTACAACTCACCATGTTTTTTCCATTTACCATACCATGTCGGACCATCCCTAGCCATCCCATCCCAGAAGAGCCCAAATCCCACTGTTGTCACGTTACCCATTTACCTAGCCACAATGCCTTCTCACTTAGGGATCATCACCCCCATAAAAACATACTAATAATTGTATATACCTTAATGTTAGTGGAAATACATCATCAAAGAATCTATTTATACCCAAACTATTGTCATGCTCTACTGCACCTACTAACACATCTCTGATAAAAACACCCTAGTTTGCATTTAGAACTACCCATAGACCAAAGACAATGCTTGAATCAATCATCCACCACATCCAAGTACCACCTAGACTTCTTGATGAATCCAAATATATACCTAACATAATCCTTGTTGGAATCCCAATTCCACCACATACAACTCATAGTCTACTCCACACATCTATGATTGATATATCACTTCCCACCTTAAGAGTGTCGTTGTCATCACTTCACCTAAGAAATTCCAATCCTCCGCGGTCTAAAATCCAACAGCTGTTGAACCTAGTAAGTGGATAAAATAATCTTTACCTCACTTGAGATAAAAAATTAATCATTATCCATCACCCATTATTAGCTCCCAAGAACGACACCCGTGACATTTTCCAACATCCGGTCCATCAGAAGGAACTCAATCACAACAGTCAGTGCCTCACCTCCCACCACCCAAATTCACTTACCTTGTTCCAAGGGTGAAACCTCCTTAAATAAAATTCATTTAACTAGAATAAACCATTAATTATCTTAGCATGTAACTAATGATCTCTCTCGGTGTACTCAGTATGGTATCAAGATGTTGAGCATGATCATATCTAATATGAGAGTACCCTAATATATTATTGATTAATTCCATGACAAATGATTTAAACATGGCATCACTTGTAATTATAATGACACATTGTTCCCTTCAGAGACCTCAGGCCTCCCTACCCAAAAGTGTCTCATAAACCATCAACCACCATGATTTAAGAGGGATTTATTAACCAAAACTCACCACTGCCTCATGAATCTCTACCAAGAAGTCATGAACTCATGCTCTCTATGGCACCATCACCAAAACACCACTTGAGTCCCTCCACCACAACCTGAAAAATTATAAATTGAATTAAAACTTATCCAAATTAAAATGATCCAATGCATAAATGGTACACATCACTTTAGTTTCACAAATAATGATAGGTGATTTCTCTAGGGCCACCCATTTACCTCTCACAATGGAATCACACATCCCCTTTGAATTTCTACCATCTTGAACTCCCTAGAAACTTCAAGGTCATGTGATTTCCTTTAACCATTCATCTAACCCAACCCAAAACCACATGATCCATAACATTATGAGAACTAGGCTCAAATTCACACTCAAAAACTAACCAAACCTCTTGGTCTATCAGCCTCATCACACTCAAGGAATTCATGATGTTTCCATCCAACAACCCAACTTCCACACAAAAAATTCCAACCACATGAAAAAACCTCCCTCCAGGTGTCACTTCCATATCAAAAATCATTCTAGAGTTAACATCAATCCCCACATTGAATAGTGTTATAAATATAGGGTCAAACACCCAAACAATCCCGCACCTTTAAAAAAAACCATAAAGCCAACCAAAAGAACTCAATGTGTATCCTTTCTAAAAGAATCCAAGACATAACCATGACTTTTATAGAAACTCGATGGCACCCACTATGCATCAACTCCACCTATAAATCATCTACCCATGCTTCACATTCCAAATAACCTATAACACTTGGCTAATCTCCAGCATGGTTACCCTTGATTACTCATGCCACCTACTTGTGGCCACAACCCAAGTCATATTCTAAATCTCACTAGATTACCTATTGATCCATACGAATAAAACCTCAAATAATTCGCTACTAATAGGTGGAACTACAACCCCATTCTAAAAAAAATACATTTAATTCACTAAGTGATATTTAATCTAGGTCCTATACTAAAAATATGCACCCACCTACATCAACACTATGATCCAAACACCCATCATAGGGTTCAAAAAACCACAAAAAATATATCAACCCACAAGGGTCACCACATCCATATTAATAGATTAAATTTTACAACATCAAAATCGCAACATAATGGAAAGTGCAACAACAAAAATTCTGCTAACTAGCACAACTGAATCCATTAAGGCCTCACAACCCATAATCCCATGCTCTCAAAACTAGGGAACTCTTATATCCCAAACCTCCCACGCACAATTTTTGTTAAAAACACAAGGGATAATCATTACTAGTGTCCCTAAAGTTTCTTTCATTACACATTCATCTTTTATTAACTTTACCATTTTAAAACATGAGAATTCACATTTCAAAAATTTCTATTTACCTAACATTTCAAAAATTCTTAGCTTCATTCAATTTTAAAATTCATGGATTTTGGTTAAAACATCACGTCATTCACAAGTAAATCATAAGAAACATATGAATTACTTATCAATCCTATGTGCCTAGAATGATGTATAAATACACACACCCTCTCTTTCCATTTAGAGTCAAGAGATAAAACCTTATAAATCAATAACATCACATCTAAGTGCACCAATCAGGGTGGAAATATCAATCAATGGTAAAATCAAAAAACATAAGATCAATTACCACCTATGGAAACTTGTGTTTCCCCCCATGCATGGGGATACAAGAACCTAGGAATGAGCTCCTTCCCAAGCCCCCAAAAGATCCTTGTCTCCTCTATACCTTTCCCAAATAGTAAGACAAAATTAACCACTTATAACACCACTTTTTAACATCCTATACCAGGTTCCACTATGATCAGTTCCCCAAGCCAGATCACCACACGAACTTAGGTTCACCTCCCCATATGCTAGAGGATTTTGACTAGTATCACTACTTTATGGATGTAAAATTGGGAGAGTATACCTACTTATCAGAGAAAAAAATAGTGAAATAATATCAACAGATATAAAAACTAGTATAAATGGTGAAAGGAATAATAAATGATAAGTTTCCATACTAACTGAAGGGAAACATGATACAATAATGATATGTATACTTCGTATGTCATGTAGTCATAAAAATAATATCTCCAATACCAAAACCATAAAAAATATGGAACATGGTCCCAAGTCCCAACTTGGTCTTGGCATCCCCAGCTCCAACCCGTTATCCCATACATAAAAAACCACCAAGTTCTTTTTATGAAACCATACCTAAAAACAAGTAGCATCTTCTTGGGTACCCAAGTGCCATGGCTGCCTGAGTAGGGTGTGAGTACAACTTAATAGGTCACCACCAATGGTGTCTAAAGTAATAACCATTCTAAGAAACAATGTATGTAGATAACCAAAGGTGTAATTAATAAATAAGGTATAGGAGAAACATGTTTACCAGTTAGATATTTATTAACTAGACATATACCACAAGGGTAAACCATTTTAATTCACAATTGGTATTCATTTATTATTTACATAATTATTCATACCATAGTGCATCAGTCCAGGAAATCACTTCTTACATCACAAGGGTCACATGTTAGAAAATAAAGAGCATCGGTCCAAGAATCCGATCAGAATATCGTATGCCATTTACAATAATCCCAACCAATAGGTCACAAGTTGGAAAGTAAGAAGCATCAATCCAAGAATCCAATCATGACTTGTAATTCCATGTTCGAACATCCCAAATTTTATATATAAATCCATTTCCATACTTTTGGAATTAGGATCATCATTCCATCCTTTTAAATGTACAATGCACCGAGGTTGCTGGACCATCATTTTGGCCCACTCAAAACTGGGGAGTGGAGAATCAATCTAAGAAACAAACCATTAGTCACAAGTTGGAAAACATGGAGCATCAATCCATGAATCTAACCAAGATTCGGAACGCCATGTATGAACATCCCCCACAATTCCATTATCAATAATTACCATGGTCCATTACTTTCAACACATATAAACCAACTTCACAATTTAAACCATTCATATTTATCTATATAACATGTTCGTTAAATATTCTTCAAAACCAATTAACACTTAAACATGCCCTTTTTCACATGTCAAAAACATCAACCTGACATCATTTTAAATATTTTGAGTCCACCCTTAAAAAACATTGGTATTAATATTTGAATAACCAATCAAGGTCCATGACCTCATTTTCTATCAAAACCATAAAAGGATTATCAATCCATTTTCTTCAAATGGTTCAACACACACCCATTTCAAATAAACATTTGAAACCCATTTGAAAACCCCCTTTGAAACATCTAAAGGTCAACACCTAATTTTAAAACATAATTTTGTTTAAAAAATAACTCCCATTCATTAAAAATAACAATAAAACCAAAATCTAAATTAAACCATTTAAACCATTTCAAAATCCTCTTAGGTATTTCAAAAAAGCTGGCATATAAAAATTTCAATTATCCCGTTTTCTATTCCTACATAAAAATTAGCAATTAAAACACATTAACTCTCATAATCATCCCATATAGATGTTTTCCAATTCATTTCACCATTTTAAATGGTTTGGAAAACCCCATGGGAAGCCCCAAGTCCAGTATCAAATCATTAATGGACCCAAAGGGGTCCGTGAAGGGTATCACACCTCAATTCAAGGCCCAAAATACCTTCCTCGGACAAAAAAATAGCAAGGTAGAAACTTGTCAAAACTATATACACATATTAAAACAAAACTACCATGGTAAAAATCTTATAGACCACCTACCTCATGATCTTAGATTCTTACTTTCCCAAACACAACCCTTGATTCAAACTAAACTATATTAAAACACTAAAATGATGAAAAACCTAGAAAAACTTGGTTTTAGAGCTTCGAAAGTAGTATAAGAAACACACCAAGACTATTCTAGAAAATTTATGGAAATAGAGTTCAAGACTTACCCAAATCATTGATTCACAACTTGTGGTACTCCAAAAATCTAAGAAATGAGGGATAATAATCCATGGAGGAGGGAGGGGATCCTTGTTTTTCACCCTCAGTATAGGGGATTGAATGGGGGAGAAAATTTTGCGATACACCTTAATGATTGAGATAAAAAATATCCATTTTCCTAGTTTTTAAGAGGTGCATAGTTTGACCGAATAGTTATCCAAACTATGAACCAACTGTGTATCTCCCTTTGTCCAAGAAGGGGCTAGGCCGCACGGTCTAGATAGGCATCCATATGGTTTGTAAATACTATGTAAATCCCATGTGTCTACCTTTATCCAAGGGGGAATGTCCATATGGTGTCTAGGAAGGTCCAAACAATTTCCAAACCATGAAAGGGACATTCCCTCATCTCTTTCTGTGATACCCAAACCCTACACAATTGTGGAGCATAGTTGAACTAACCGTTCACCAACCAAGAAACTTTTACAATTTTGACTTTTTCCACAATTCCTCATTCCAAACCCTCAAGGAAACCTCGAGTATTATCATACTCCCATAAAAACACTTAATTGATCATTTAAAAAGGGAGTTTAACCTGAATTTAAACTAGTACATACCTCGTATCAGGGTTGGGATCTAACAGATCAACCCACATATGAGAGAAAGGTCAAGTGTCTAGGGATTGAACCGTATTCCATGCCATTAATTATTATAGTTTATTTTTATTTACTCTTGAGTGACTGATGAACTTTATGATACTTGATGATTTATGAGATTATAGTATTTTTTCCTTAGATTGGTATGGAAAGAAAGTATTATCCATGCTTCATTATAATCACTTGAGGATTTAAATGTCATTAAAATTCCATGCCATTTTTATTTTAGTGTCTTAATTTCTTGAAGCATGTCATGTGTTTCTGGAATGCTATATTTGAGATTTATGTAACATTTATTTTAGGAATAATGATAAAAATAATTTGTTATTAAAGTGTACCCATCAACCTAAATGGTGTTTTCCCATATGTCTTAACGGTACCACCATAACTAACCAATTAACATAAATCCATGAATATTTAGTTACTTGGGTTGAAATGTTAGTTGATTTCAAATAAAATGGATTCCAATTGTAATTTATGAAGATTGTAATTATATATATTGGGAATGTATACCCATCCAATCAAATCACCATTTTAGACTTTTTACATTCTACTAACTAGATGTAAGGGTATGGTTTCAGTCACATGACATTCCAATTTTAAATTATAAAGGCTTGTAAATTTATAATTTGGGAATGGTGACTCATCTAATTAAATAGTTAAATTAATATATATATTTTTTAGAATATGACTCATAAGTGATTTGGATGTGTATGGTTTATGCTTTTCTTGCCCCAAGTAGGTTGGTCTTGGCATGTTAATATTAAGATATAGACTTGACTTGACCTAAGTAGGTCGGCTAAGGAATTTTATGCTATTGATATAATCCCCATAAGGGTGTGTATAAATCTTAGTAAATCTTCTACTATTGGGTTTCACTTAAATGGTCCCAATTTGGTATGATAGGACCCTCATAGGTCACATTTTTATTGTTATACTTAATTCTTAACCCCTTGAGGGTATAATCATGTTGTATGGTATGGTTATTTGAAGTTATAGCAGCTACTTATACAGTGTTACATATAACTATATGGTGGAATATTACTAAAAAAATCCCCATAAAAATGATAAGGACCTTGTAGAATGCTTTTGTATCTTGTTATTATAAAGCCTTATTTAATTAAAATTATTGTTGCAACATAAAGGGTGTTTTCCTATATATCTTGTGATTAAGATTTTATTTAACTAAGACAGATATGAGAATCATATTTACAAATAAAATGGATGAAAATGAATTTAAAGGTAAATTAATTAATATGTGATGGATGTTATCTTATAAAAAATGCTTGAAAGGATGTTCTGATATAACTTTCCTATAGTTGTCCTTCATATCTAGTACTTGGAATTTCTTAAATTAATCCTCTTTAAATATTTAATAGTAAATGTGAAATGATATAATGACTTAAATAAAAACCTCTGGTGTATTTGATAGCTAGACCCTCATATATGGGTTAATACTAATATTTCATTGGGAGGTTCCTTGAATGGGAACATGAACGTTCCCCATTGATCTATTTTAACATTCTGTTATGTTGATCTAGAAGTTTTTCCAGTGAGACTAGTGACATTTTAATGGCATGAATTTTTTTTAAAGTTGATGCATCTTGGAGACGGATAGCCTTTTTTGGTATCACCATGGAAATAAGAAGCATAATTGGATGATTTATTTGAATTATTGGTACAAGAAGTTCCATCCTTATGTCGTTTGGATTGTTATAGGATTCTTGGTCTACAAAAATTTACCTAGGTCAGACGGGTGGTCATTTAATAAATGTAGTCTTTTTAGGGATTAGGGAATCAGGTAATGCTCAAGTTTAGTGAGGTAGACATGCCTATGTCATGGTTAGCTACCTTTTTAAACACGTAAACCCTTATATTTTATTAAGGTTATCACAATCTAGTAATGCATTGTGTTGTTGGTCTTGTTAAATTAAAACAAAATGGGTATCCTATTGCATTATTGTGATATCAAGGTAATACACATTGATATATGTAGTGCTCATCAAGTTAGAAAATGGTGTAAATAACCATATGAGTTTGGTGGTAATTTTTTAAGTCCTGAGTTATTACGTTATGTTTGTGTTCACTTATAGAGTAGAATGACCTGAATATTTAGAGAAGTTTGAGTTATCTTGGTTACGGGGGATGAAGTTTTGATGAGGATTGGGTGTTGTTACACTACCAGTCATTTGGGTTTTTTCTAGTATTCTTGGTGTTAATGATGCGTGTGTACATGGATCTGGAGAGAATCACACGTACATCTAAGGTAACCTGACATAACATGATTATAAGTGGCTATTTTTTCTCTCCATTAATGATTACATTTTCTGTAAGCATGTTATAAAAATACATGACCTATGTTCAGTGGTTGATGGAGTATATTCTATGTGATAAGTCTTTGTTTTTAGTTGGATGATAATTAAGACACTCTTAAGGTGGGGAGAATCATGTTAATCATTAAAAATAATGTGCTTCCAAGTAGAGGGAGTCTAGATGTAAAATACCTTTTGTAATGGTCATATATGCTTAAAACATTCATAGGGATGGTAGTTTTGAGTTTCTATTCCTTGAGAAAATTCTCAAGATTAAACAAAGTTATGGGTTTGGCTCAATTATCGATGCCATATTTAGGATCGGGGTTCTTAATCGACCTATAAATGTAATGCTTCTGCTGCATGTTGGTGCTTTCAAGGTAGCATGATGATGAAATAATTGGTTGTGTAAACAACCATTTGAAAATACTTTGAATTGGGATGAGACCATGATGGGATATTTGAATAATCATGATTACCCTAGAAAGCCTAAGTTAATAGGATTATTCTTTTTAATAAGGCATCAGATGATAATCTATACATCCTAAACAGGAGTAACTAAGTTTTCTCTAAGTCACTATTGGATGACTTAAGTGATTTTAATCGAAAACTCTTTTGAGGGATGTGTATGAGCCTTAGGGAGCAAAATTGACGGACCATGGGATGCCTCGGGTGATAAAATAATCATGTTCAAGTAATAAATGATGATGTGTTGGCAAGTGCAACCACACACTTTCAAAAGAAGTCAACTAGTAGTGGTTTAAGTATTCTTCTTACCTGTAGTTGGTTGTTTTTGGCTGAAAACAATTCTGAGCACTTAATCTTAGATATAATGGGAGTTTATTAGGTTTTATTGATAATAATTGATAACATATTAGTGTAATCATAAGATAGTGACTATCATGCCCCATATATTGAAGTCTTCTTAAGTACACTAAGGGAGTTTCTATTATATGCTGAGCTAAATAAGAAGAATAAACACTCTTTCCGATTGATAATTAGACTCATTAGAAGTTATACTCAAGGTGAGTGGATAATTAAAGAGGCATGGTTGTTCTGAGTGATATTGGGATTCCCTGAGTAGGTTGGACTTGGATAGAATCATGGACACCAGCCGATTCTTGGCTTGAATTCTAGGTAAGGTACCACTTTTAGGATCAATCAGTGTTTTGATATGTGGGCATCTCAGCTATGTACCGATTCTCTATTTGTAAACTTTGTAATATGTGATACCTTTGGTGAGACCTTGGAATCTAATAGTTTTATTTTGAGGTTACCTAAGATTTAAATTTGGGATTAATTGATATAATTTCAGTGTGACAATCTAAGGGTGCTAGATCAGGTATGCATCTATGGTTGTGCTCTGGTATGATGATAGAAATGTTTAGTTTACCTAGAGATGTCACAAAAATCTAGTAACAAGCTTCAGTGAATGTTCTAGAATTAATATAGAGGTACATTATTTTAAAGGTTCCTAGATTGGGTTTTTAGATGCATCTACTGTTGAAGTTGAGCATTTTTAGAAATAGTTGTCTAGTAGTGGATCAAATTTATTTCTCTATTTTAGTTGCATATGGCCATTGAGGAACCACATCAAGAACATTGTTGGGATGAGGTGAGTGTAATGAAAGGTCATTTTAGGATTTTCATGAAAATGTTGGCTCAAACAGGATAAATGAGGTTAATTGGGAATTAACTGTTCGATCAAATTGAGAAAAATGACAAGAGTTTCATTAAAAAACTAAAGGTATTATTAAATAGATAATTTTCATAGTGTAGATACCACGAGTTGGAATTAACTGTTAAATGTTTGTACCTATGGTGGGAATTTCCTTAGGTTGTTTGATGAAAGAGATGAATACATGATCATGTGTCAGGATAAAGTAATAATAATCTTGATGTTTTAGTTTTGGATATGACTATTGGATCAAGTTTCAAAGACTTAAGTACCGGGTTTTAGAAGTAGGTCTTATATACACATTGGGAATTTAAAACACGATGTGGATATTTTAGTGAAAATTACAAGGACTAAGTAGGTTGGGTGATGTTTAATTTCTCCCCAAGGATTCTTAGGTATGAGAAGTCCAAATTTGGGGAGATTAAAGGTTCTCATGTTTCAACCAGATGTAATTTTCAAAAGAATTTGAATTTTTCTTGTTTGGTGGATGGGCCAAATTATAAACCAAGATTTGGAATGTAAATATGAGTATTTTAACACTTTAAAGTGTTATTTTTATATAGGTTTTATTGTTAAAGATGTTTCATGGGAGTTTAGATGAATTTTTGGGTAATAGACATGGGGGAACAGTTATCAAATGGTTAGTACTAACCAGGAAACCTAAACTATGCAACCTATTTTATACAGGGGAATTGTTTGTTGGAACTGTAAATCCCTCTAAAGAGAACCATGTGAAGTGATTTAGGTGTGTATAGAGATCCCCCATGGTTGGGGAATGTTTTTTCTAAAATTTTATTGCAACTATATGAGGGGGGGGGTGTCCATTTGGATAGTGTCACCACACGCTTGGCATATAGTTATCCCAACCATGTGTCCAAACCATGTGTCTATTAAAAAGGGGAAAATGATGTTTTTACCCTAAATACTTTAAGGTTTTATCCTCCATTTTTCATCCCCAACTCACAAAAAAACTTGTCTCCCACTCTTGGAGGTCTCCTCTCCCTCCATGTTAGGATTTGGGCCTCCTAATTTCTTTAGACTCTAAATCAATCATCGTCAGGTGTGTTGGAAGCATAAGGGTTAGACAATTATTCCTTATTCCTCATTCCTTATTTATATTTTCATATGGAATTATAAATAAATTCAATATCATATTCCCTATTTTAGGGATTTTATTGAATTCTTCTGATTTATCTTGGGTGAAGCGTACTAAGTAAATGGTAGGTGGTATATGGATTTTCCATTAAAGTTTCATCGATTTATAGAATGCGCCATTATACTATACACTGGATTTTCCATGCATCTCGCTTAAAATGTGAAATTAATTTTATAACTACCCATACTTTACATACATGGTTATTACTTCAGAATTTAAGCAAACTTATTGCAACATATAACAAAACCATGATTTGACCGTATAGGTATAGTGTCTTTAGAAACTGGGAAACATAAACAACTGGTTCATAAATCATCTACATTGTCTCCCATTTATTTCATCATATATAGAGTCCCTTTTGGAATATCCTACTTAATACCCTTATTCCTGACCTGGGGAAAAGAAAACATACAAAAGGGTGAGCTCAAATTCTCAGTAAGGGTAAACAAAAGAAATATCAATCATATCATATTCATAAGAACATAACTTTTTGAAAATCTTAACCTGCAAAGGAGATCATAATATCATAACATGGGATAAATCATAGTAGTGAAATGTAATCCCAATAATCATAAATTAAAACACTAAACATTGTGTCATACACACATAATCATAGAAAATCATTTCATATTAGTCAAGGCTCATTGCGAAGACCATCATAGCGGACAAAGTCCATTACTGAACCCAGTTCACTCCTCGTTCCAGTCCTGTATCACTGAACCAGATTAACTTACCGTTCCTGCCATGTCTATCTCATGAGATATAAATATTTACCCAATGCATTGGATGGAGATATAGGACCCACCCATCTCATAATGAAACCATTCTTATGTGTGCCACAAAATCATTAATCATACATCATAACATAACCCATGTAATAAAAATGGGATTCATAAATATCATGCCATCATAACATAATCCCTAAAAGGACTTCATAAAAATAATTCCATCATAACATAATCAAATCAATGTAATAATAGGTATATAAACAGAACCCTATATTATCTTATATGGAAAATAATTTTGAAAAAACACTTGAACTCCATTCTTGAGGAAAATATCATTTCTACTTCAAAAACATTTTTCTTTTCTTAATATTTCATACAATTTCAAACTAAAAGAAGTTGATTAAAAATAAACTTTGAAAAATTGTAAATTAATATTCATGGAAATAATGTTAATTGAAATCATAAAAATCCATTCATGCCATATAAGTTAAAAAAACATTCTTCTCGTACATTGGCCGGAAAAGTTAAAAAGTACCTCTTACTAAAAACGAAAAAAGATTCCTTTCATATCTTTTAATAAAAACTCACCAATGGGTAAAATTGGATTTAAAAAATTGTAGGAGGACAAAAATAATATTACATGTTGAGTAAACATGGATGTGGATGATAAATATTCCCCAGTAAATTCTGAAGTATAAAAAATCTCGGATAAAAATGAGATTGTGAGATTTTCCCTTACCTTAGGTCCAATATGCTTTGTGCGTGTCTGAACCTCATGTATAATGATTTAAATAATGTCACTGAATTATTCCAGAATCATAATCATTGTTATGATATCATATATGGTCATATTCTTAGCTTCTTATTAGTAATATTTCATTGTTACTTGTTATTCGGGTGTTCATTGCTTTATGTTCTTATGCATGTCTTGTCAAATAAATTATTATTCCTCTTTTTAGGTTATAGATAGATTATATACAGAATGGTAATAGTGTAATATATATCATATTTATTCATTCAATTCATTTATATAATCATTATTCAATGAAGATCATGTAGAACGAGTCGCATCACATCGTGGAGACGGTAGGCCGTACGTACGCACGAGCGATGATATCGTTCCCATAACTATTTAATGGTATTGGAGTGTAAGATGGAATGTTTTAGAATTAGTATAATGTTATAATAATAATATATATTTATTCTTTACACCATTATACCCATCCAAGTAAGGTGGTGGTGGAAAACAGATTACACCACGGCGTGGAGACGGTATTCCGTACGTACGCATGCGCAGTGATTTCATTTTCCGTAGGATGGATAGAAGGTGAAATAGGGTTGTTTCATATTTATAATAAAATATCATTATATGAGTGAAACTGATGTTATTACTTAATAATGAAACAACTAAAGAAGATTAATTAGAATAAGAAATAGATTTGAAAGAATCGGTAACAGATATTACCTCTTCTTCAAAACTCCTCTTTGAAACCTCCTTTTAGGGCACTAAAATTGGTCTTTGAAGAAGACCAGGACCTCTAGTATGTTTCTAGGGAAGTTGATAATGGAAATGTGCAGGGGTTGGCCGATCTTTAAGGATCTAAATTGTGTAAAGAGGAGAGGGAGGAGGTGCCCTTTTATAAGGGAGGAGAGGGGCACCATGGGAAAAACTTAAAATATTATTTTATAATAAAGTCATATTCGGTTTTTAATAGCTTAAAATTAATTTATTTAGAAGATGAGGTGGGGATGGGTCGAAATAATCTCAACCAATAGGCTTTAGACAAATTTTGGTTACTATTTTAACCTTATCATTTAGATTTAACTCTAAGTTAAATATTTTAACTTTTACCGTGTCTTCTTGTTTTCTTACACTATATGGTTAATAAACTTACTATAACAAGCCAAAAGAACCCCAAGTGGTTAATTATTAATATATATAACCTTATATAAGTCATTGGGACAATCATTATATTTTTATGAATAAAATAACAATTAATAATATAATATTTGTTTTAAAAACTATTTTATGCCAATTTTGACACTATTTGGTAATTGATTTTGGTGAAAATCCTAACAGCATGATTAGTTCGAAAAAAGTTAATTAAATAAATATTAACATGTCATGTTAATCTATAAAATTAGTTTGATTCATAAAAAGTCTCAAATTACATTTATTTTGGTATTTATAACATCAATTATGTTAATATTTCATTAATAAGGTAATTACTGCATCATCATTGTGTCAAAAATAAATTAAATTATTTAATGTCTAAAAATTATAAATAAAATACCATTATGTAGGAAATATTTTTATATTTCTAATTAATATTTATAGTCGAATTTATCTTATGTATAACCCTATATTAAAAATGTTTTTAGTTATTAAACTTTGATTTTAACTCTTTTAACTCTTCTTTAAATAAAATAATAATAAGTGTCCTATTCTAATCCAAGTGGACATAAATAGTCATATTTTTCTCCTAAGGTTATTTTTGGTCGAATTAAACTTATCCAATAGAATTAGGACATGTTTTAGAGTAATAATAATATCATTTTTACCCTTAATTACCCTATTTACTTTTAACCGTGGTAAATAAAAGTGAAAAGTTACTATTCAACAAAAAATATTTTTATATTATTGAACCACATTTTACTCATTGATATTAACCTTTCTATAATATTTTCGAAATTCAACTCACAGAAGCGGTAAAATTAAGTTTTATGTACATTTGCAAATTCTCTGGGTAAAAGACGGTGAAAAGTTCAATAAATTTTTTATATATCTAAAATTATTAAAAAATGACTCCAATTAATTACATTGAACTTATATAGGTATTATTTATCAATTTTTACCTAAAATAAATTTAAATAAAATAAATAATTATTTAAATAAAAATTTGGTTTTTAAATAGTAACCTAGTGTTTTCACTATTCATCAAAAATTGACAGTTTTCAGAAAAATACCAAAAATTCACCCTAGTCTAATTTTGATATTCTGAATCCAAAAATGGAGTCCATTTTGAAATATAAGATATATAAAATTTCAAAAATTGGGTGTTACTATTCATAACGACTAGTTTATATAATATTTTAATAACATATCGTTGTTTAGTGAAACTCGATATTGTGTATAACACACGCTATTGAGGATAATTGCTCTTGAATATAACCAAAGCCAAGCTAGTGTTGTGTGTAATTAATGATTCCTTTGCTTATAACATAAGAAAAAAAAATATACTTCTCATAAAATATCAGGGTGTTACATTCTACGTCCCTTAAAATGAATTTCACCCTCAAAATTCGTCACTTAATAACAAACAAATGAGGATACCTCTCTCTCATCATATCCTCAAGATCCCATGTATCTTCTTATAATTGGTGGTTCCTTCATAAAACTTTCACCAAGCGAGTGGTCTTGTTCCATAGAACTCTTTCGCTACGATCCAGAATCTCTATCGGCTGTTCTTCATAAGAAAGATATTGCTCCAATGGTACAACTTCTGAGCTTAGTACATGTGAAGGATCAAGTATATACTTTCTCAGGGGAGATACGTGGAACACATCGTGAACTTGAGAGAGATTCGGTGGAAGCTCCAATCGATAAGCTACCTTCCCAACATGATACAATATTTCGAAAGGACCGATATACCTAGGGATCAACATTCTCTTCTTTCCAAATCTCATTACTCTCTTCCAAGAAGATATTTGTAAGAACACTTTATCACCCACTTCAAACTCTAGGTCTTTTCTTTGGTTGCCGACATAACTTTTTGTTGACTCTGAGCTGCTCTTATGTGTTGTTGAATAGATATGACCTTTTTTGCCATCTCATCAACAAGATCAGGTCCTAATAGCTTTCTTTCCCCAACTTTATCCCAGCAAGTTGGAGTCCTGTATTTCTTTCCATAGAGAGATTCATAAGGATCCATCTGAATACTGGAGTGAAAGCTATTATTATAAGAAAATTCCACCAAAGGTAGGTGTTGATCCCAACCACCTTTGAAATCCATAGAGCAAGCTCTTAACATATCTTCTAGAGTTTGAATTTCTATCTCAGACTGACCGTCTGTCTGAGGATGATAAGCAGTGCTAAAACTCAACTCTGTATCTAAAGTATGATGAAGACTTTGCCAGAACTTCGAGGTAAACCTCAGATCCCAATCATATATAATGTAAAGTGGTACTCTATGAAATCTTACCACTTCCTTCACATATATCCTGGCAACCTGATCCAGAGAGAAATCTTCTCTAATAGCAATGAAGTGTGCCGACTTTTTAAGACGATCAACTATAACCCAGATAGCATTATTGTCTTTGGATGTTTTAGGAAGTACAGTGAAAAAGTCCATAGTGATGTTTTCCCATTTCCATTCGGGTATGGGTAATGGTTGTAACATCCCCTTAGACTTCTGTCTCTCAGCTTTAACTTGCTGACAAACCAAGCATCGAGAGACATATTCAGCAATATCTCTTTTCATGCTATCCCACCAGAAGTACTCTTTCAGGTCCCTATACATCTTTGTGCTTCCAGGATGAATAGAGAATGAAGAACTATGAGCCTCATACAGTAGCTCCTTCTTTAATTCTAGGATGGGAGGAACACAAACCCGATTCCTGAACCTTATTATCCCATCACAATCAAGGTTGAATTCAGGAACATTTCTCACCTTCTTTTGTAACTCTACATCTTCTTTTTGTGCCTCTTTAATCTTCACATGTATATATGGTTGAACATTCATTTGAGAAAGATAAGATTTTTCCCCTTTCATTATAATTCTAATATCCATCCTTTGTAAATCCATAAATATTGGATCTTTTGTGATCCTCATCATGGATAAGCTTGCATGGTCTTGTCGACGTAATGCGTCTGCCACCTTGTTTGATTTCCCAGGTTGATAATGAATTGAGTAGTTGTAGTCCTTAATCAACTCCAACCATCTTCTTTGGCACATATTCAGCTCCTTTTGTGTGAAAATATACTTTAAACTTTTATGATCAGTATAAATATCACACCTTTCACCATAAAGATAATGCCTCCAAATATTTAATGCAAAGATTACCGCAGCTAACTCCAAATCATGAGTTGGGTAATTTTGCTCATGGATTTTCAACTATCGTGAGGCATAAGCTATCACCATATCATTTTTCATGAGAACACACCCCAATCCATTCTTGGACGCATCACTGTAGATCAAAAACCTTTCTCCACTACAAGGCAGTGTGAGCACAGGTGCACTGGATAACCTTCTTTTCAACTCCTTGAAATTCTCTTCACACTCATCTGTCCACACAAACTTAACTCTTCTTTGAGTAAACCTAGTGAGTGGATTAGATAATCCTGAAAAATATTTCACAAAACGTCGATAATATCCATCCAAACCAAGAAAACTTCGGATCTCTATTACTGTTGTTGGTCTCGACCATCTTTCGATAACATCTATTTTTGCTGGATCCATAGATATCCCCTATTTTGAGATTATGTGACCCAAAAATGAAACTTTTTGAATCCAAAATTCAAACTTGGTAAATTTTTCATAAAGATTCTCCTTTCTTAGGGTCTTTAATACAATTCTCAAGTGATCTTCATGTTCTTCCTTGATCTTTGAATAGACAAGAATATCGTCTATAAAGACTACCGCAAACTAATCAAGATAGTCTCTAAAGACTCTATTCATTAGATCCATGAATATAGCAGGGTCATTAGTAAGACCAAATGGAATCACTATAAATTCATAGTGTCCATACCTTGTACATAAATCCGTCTTTGGTATATCCTCTCTTTGGACCCTTAATTGATGATACCCTGAACGAAGATCAATATTATAAAAGTATTGAGCTCTACGTAGTTGGTAAAATAAGTCATCAATGCGTGGGAGAGGATATTTGTTCTTGATAGTGATCTTGTTAAGTTCTTGATAATCAATGAAGTGTCTCATTGATTCATCTTTCTTCTTAATGAACAGAACTGGTGCTCCCCAAGATGATGAACTAGGGCTTATGAATCCCTTATCAAGATTCTCTTGGAGTTGCTTCTAAAATTCGTGCAACTCAATTGGGGCCATTCTATAAGGTGTCTTTGAAATGGGCATAGCACCCGGTATGAGTTCTATTGAAAACTCAACTTCACAATTTGGTGGAAGACCTGGAAATTCCTCCAGAAAGACATCATCAAACTACCGTACAATGGGTGTATTCTTAATCATGAGTTTCTCTCCAACCATTTGAGATAAATAACCTTCATTTATTGTAATCAAGACCCATAAGATGGAAAAAATTTCCACTGGAAGGTTATATTCATACTTACATCGATAGATGATAGTAGATTGATCGGGAATATTAAATGTGATTTCCCTTCTTTGGAAATTGATATGAGCTCCGTATAAAGAAATCCAATCCATTCCAAGAATCACATAAAATTCCACTATAGGAAGGATCACAAGATTTTCAGGAAGCACTTTCCCAAAAACTTCAATCGGAGAAGAATTGTAAACTTTTGATGCGACTGTTGTGCCATTAGGAGTTGTCATAGCTAACTCAACATCTAATTGTTGAGGTAGTACGGTGATAACCTTAGAAAATTCTTCAAAAATAAAAGAGTGGGTGGATCCAGAATCAAATAAAACATTTTCTAATTTAGAGTGGATGGTAACTATACCTTTCACCACTTCGTTATCGTACTCCACATTGCCGATAGTAATTTCATGTGACTTTCCTTTGTCTTTGTCCTTAAGAGTTTGTTGACATCGATCATCATCAACAACCCTTGGATTAGGGAATTGATTGGCATAATTCCCCATTTCCTTTCACTTGAAACATTGAAGTGTAGGAGGTTCATTTTGTGTATCCCTTTATTTGTTCGCATCATTAGACATATTCTTCCCATTATTTTGACATTCAACTGCCCGATGACATTCTTTTCCACACTTAAAACATTTACTTTTCCCATTAAGACAATTCCCTCCATGTTTATTTCCACACTTTGAGCATAAGGGAAAACTCATCTTCTTTTCAGTGTGGTCATTATATTTCCCTTTGAATTCCATTTTCCTCTTCTTATCAAACCCATATTACTAATGGATTACTCCAATCTCCATCTCAACCTTGAGATCACATAGAACAATTTACTCATAGATATTTAAGTCCCTTATGGATAATTCCCTTCGAAGACTTGGTTTTAAGACACTGAAGAATCGATCAATTTTACTCTCAGGTTGGATAATAATTCCGAAAGCGTACCTTGCAAGTCTTGAAAAATTTTCTTCATAGGTACCAACAAGTTCATCATCCTTTTGCTTCAGTTCAAGAAAATCCTTCTCCATCTTTGTTCGAAGAATACTAGGGAAGTACTTATTGAAAAATAAGTTCTTGAACTCATCCCATTCCATGGACTCAATTTCATCCCTTTGCCTCGTATTCTTAATAAGATTCCACCATTGATCAGCTTCACCTTCCAAACGATATACTGATAAGATGACTTTATCATGCTCAGAACATTGTAGAACTGAAAATTTCTTTTCAGTGGTACTGATCCATTGTTTAGCCACTAATGGATCAGAAGACCCACTGAATGAAGGTGGACGCAGTCTCATGAAGGATTCAACAAAATGTTGCTCCTTCCTTTGTTCGTTTGGAAGTCCTGCATGATTCATAGCTTGAGAAAGTTTTGTGAGCATTTCTACAAGATTTTTCATTCTAGCTCCCATAACGTTTGGTTGCTCAGGGGGACAATCATTGCATTTTCTGTCACATTCAACATTAACACGGTTCCTTCAGGTTCCAGCCATTGACTAAAACCAAGAAACATAGTGAGAGAAACACTAATCATAATAGGAAAACCACATAATCAAGAATAAAATTTCACACTTTAGGTATTATCATAGGTTGTTCATTTCCATTTCTAAAACACTAAGATTGTGTTCTATGCTTAGACATATCCTTAGGGTTTTTACTAAGGCTTTCACATCCTAGTTTCCAAAGGTTGACTATACCTTTCCTCTGATACCAACTATAACAACCCATACTTTACATACATGGTCATTATTTCAGAATTGAAGCATACTTATTACAACATATAATAAAACCATGATAGGACCGTATAGGTATAGTGTCTTTAGAAACTGGGAAACAAAAACAACTAGTTCATAAATCATCTACATTGTCTCCCATTTATTTCATCATATCTAGAGTCCCTTTTTACATATCCTACTTAATACCCTTCTTCCTAACCTGGGGAAAAGAAAACATACAAAATGGTGAGCTCAAATGCTCAGTAAGGGTAAACAAAATAAATATCAATCATATCATATTCATAATAACATAACATTTTGAAAATCTTAACCTGAAAAAGAGATCATAACATCATAACATGGGATAAATCATAGTAGTGAAATTTAATCCCAATAATCATAACTTAAAACATGAAATTTTGTGGAATACACACATAATCCTAGAAAATCATTTCATATTAGTCAAGGCTCATTTCCAAGACCATCATAGCAGACAAAGTCCATTACTGAACCAAGTTCACTCCTCATTCCGGTCCTGTATCACTAAACCAGATTAACTTTCTGTTCTAGCCATGCTTATCTCATGAGATATAAATCTTTACCCAATGCATTGGAGGGAGATATAGGTCCCACCCATATCATAATTAAACCATTCTTATGTGTGCCACAAAATCATTAATCATACATCATAGCATAACCCATGTAATAAAAATGGGATTCATAAATATCATGCCATCATAACATAATCCATAAAAGGACTTCATAAAAGTAATTCCATCATAACATAATCAAATCAATTAAATAATAGGAATATAAATAGAACCCTATATTATCTTAGATGGAAAATAATTTTGATAAAACACTTGAACTCCATTCTTGAGGAAAATATCATTTCTACTTCAAAAACATTTTTCCTTTATTAATATGTCATAAAATTTTAAACAAAAATAAGTTGATTAAAAATAAACTTGAAAAATTGTAAAGGAATCTTCATGGAAATAATGTTCTATGAAATCATAAAAATCCATTCATGCCGTATAAGTTAAAAAAAACATTCTTCTCGTACTTTGGCCGGAAAAGTCAAAAAGTACCTCGTACTAAAAATGACAAAATATTCCTTTCATATCTTTTACTAAAAACTCAAAAATGGGTAAAATTGGATTTAAACAATTTTAGGAGGACAGAAATAATATTACATATTGAGAAAACATGGATGTTGATGATAAATATTCCCCAGTAAATTCTGAAGTATAAACAATCTCGGATAAAAATGAGATTGTGAGATTTTCCCTTACCTTAGGTCTGATATGCTTTGTGCATGTCTGAACCTCCTGTATCATGATTTAAATAATGTCATTGACTTATTCCAGAATCATAATCATTGTTATGATATCATATATGGTCATATTCTTAGCTTCTTATTAGTAATATTTCATTATTACTTGTTATTCGGGTGTTCATTGCTTTATGTTCTTATGCATGTATTGTCGATTAAATTCTTATTATTATTTTTAGGTTATAGATAACTTATTTAAATAATGTTATTAGTGTAATATATATCATATTTATTCATTCAATTCATTTATATAATCATTATTCAATGAAGATCATGTAGAACGAGTCGCGTCACATCGTGGAGATGGTAGGCCGTACGTACGCACGAGCGATGATATCGTTCCCATAACTATTGAATGGTATTGGAGTGTAATATGGAATGTCTCAGAATTATTATAATTTTATAATAATCATATATAGTTATTCTTTACACTAGTATACCCATCCAAGTAAGGTGGTGGTGGAAAACAGATTACACCACGACGTGGAGACTGTATTATGTACCTACACACGCGCGGTGATTTCATTTTCCGTAGGATGGATAAAAGGTGAAATAGGGTTGTTTCATATTTATAATAACATATCAGTACATGAGTGATACTGATGTTATTACTTCATAATGAAACAACTATAGAAGAGGAATTATAAGAAGAAATAAATTTGAAAGAATCAGTAACGGATATTACCTCTTCTTCGACACGCCTCTTTGAAACCTCCTCTTAGGGCACTAAAATTGGTCTTTGAAGAAGACAAGGACCTTTAGTATGTTTCTAGGGAAGTTGAGAAGGAAAATTGACAGGGTTTGGCCGAGATTTAAGGCTCTAAATTGTGTAAAGAGGAGAGGGAGGAGGTGCCCTTTAATAAGGGAGGAGAGGGGCACCTTGGAAAAAACTTAAAATATTATTTTATAATAAAGTCATATTCGGTTTTTAATAGCTCCAAATTGATTTATTTCGAAGATAAGGTTGGTATGGGTAGAAATAATCTCAACCAATAGGCTTTATACAAGTTTAGGTTACTATTTTAACCTTATAATTTAGATTTAACTCTTAGTTAAATATTTTAACTTTTACCGTGTCTTCTTGTTTTCTTACACTATATGGTTAATAAACTTACTATAACAAGACAAAAGAACCCCAAGTGGTTAAGTATTAATATATATAACTTATCTAAGTCATTTTGCCGATTCTTAGATTTTTTTTAATAAAATAACAATTAATAATATAATATTTGTTTTAAAAACTATTTTATGTGAATTTTGACACTATTTGGTAATTGATTTTTTTGAAAATCATAACAACATGATTAGTTGAAAAAACGTTAATTAAATCAATACTAACATGTAATATTAACCTATAAAATTATTTTGATTCATAAAAAGTCTCAAATTACATTTATTTGGGTATTTATAACATCAATTATGTTAATATTTCATTAATAAGGTAATTACTGCATCATCATTGTGTCAAAAATAAATTAAATTATTTAATGTATAAAATTTATAAATAAAATACCATTATGTAGGAAATCTTTTTATATTTCTAATAAATATTTATAGTCAAATTTATATTATGTATAACCCTATATTAAAAATGTTTTTATTTATTAAACATTGATTTTAACTCTTTTAACTCTTCTTTAAATAAAATAATAATAAGTGTCCTAATCTAATACAAGTGGACCTAAATTGTTATATTTTATTCCTAAGGTTATTTTTGGTCGAATTAAACTTATCCAATAGAATTAGGACATGTGTTAGGGTAATAATAATATCATTTTTACCCTTAATTACCCTATTTACTTTTAACTGTGGCAAATAAAAGTGAAAAGTTACTATTCACCAAAAATTATTTTTATCTTATTGAACCACATTTGACTCCTTGATATTAACCGTGTCTCTCAGATTTTTTAAATTCAACTCATAGAAGCACTAAAATTAAGTTTTATGTACATTTGTAAATTCTCCTAGGAGGTGGGTAATAGACGGTGAAAAGTTCAATAAATTTTTTATATATCTAAAATTATTATAAAATGACTCCAATGAATTACATTGAACTTATATTGCTATTATGTATCAATTTTTATCTAAAATAAATTTAAATAAAATAAATAATTATTTAAATAAAAAGTCGGTTTTTAAATAGTTACCCAGTGTTTTCACTATTCATCAAAAATTGAAAGTTTTCAGAAAAATACCAAAATTTCACCCTAGGATAATTTCGATATTATGAATCCAAAAATTAAGTCCATTTTGAAAGATAAAATTTATAAAATTTCAAAAAGTGGGTATTACTATTCATAACGACTAGTTTATATAATATTTTAATAACATATCGTTGTTTAGTGAAACTCGATATTGTGTACAACACACGCTATCGAGGAAGGTTTCTCTTGAGTATAACACAAGCCAAGCTAGTGTTGTGAGTAATGAAATATTCTTTTGTGCATAACATAAGACAAAAAAAATATACTTCTCATAAAATATCAGGGGTTTACAAATTTTGTTAAACCTAATGCATTAAATTGGACAACATTGTGCATTTAATTGAACCATTGGATGTTGTTCACCTCAACTTGAACCACCTCCTTAGGGTTTTTTGCTTATATTCCTTGACTTATTTTCCTTATAAAGGAAACTAGATCACCCTTGGGGTGTATTATTGTAAATCATTATGATTATAAAACTTTTAGTTTGATTTTATAACCTTTTTAGGTATTTATAACTACCCCCATTAGGAAAATGATTAGTATGAATTAGATGATTTTTGTATGATGGCCATTCCCCCGTTTTATAATTAAACTACCTATTAGGTGCACTATATTATATAATAAAAAGAGGAATTAAAATGGGTATATTTGATATTAAAAATTGAATGGATTTTCCCATGGACTCATTAATTTATTATAAATGGTTTGTCCTTACTTATTATTTATAATTGAATTTTGACATGACATGCTTACTAACATGGCCTTCTATATTTATTATACTTATAATGAATTGAATGATCATAATATTCCTAATTTTTGGAATTGAAAATTACTATAGACTATTTTTAATGTTAAATAAAATTTGAAAATGAAATTATACTTCACCTTTAGTGACACCGAGTTATTATTATATAGAATTCCTTGTATGGGATCAAAGGTCAAATGAATTGTATTACACATTGAGTGATACTTGTTTTCCTTATAAAAAATTACTTGGAAGGGATCATAGGTTGAATGAAATATTTTGAACCTTGAGTGAGACTTGGGTTCCTTATAAATAATACCTTGGATGGGCTTATAGGTTAAATGAATTTATAATACACCTTGATAAATACTCAGTTTACCCTTACGTAATTCCTTGGATGGGCTCACAGGTTAAATGGAATTACGTTAAGTGATGGATGATACCAAGATTCTTTATAAATAATTCCTTGAATATGATCAAATGTTAATTGGAAATATATTATGTCCTAGAAAACACTTGGGATCTAATGTGAGATGACTTGTAAGGGCTCGTAGGATAGATAAAATTTATTATATTCTTGAACATCATTATACATGGATGACTTGTTTTATCTTAGTTCCCATATGAATATTAATAATACTTGGACCTTTTTATGTTCCATTAAACCTAAAACAAATAATGGTATTATACTTAGATACATGAGATGAACCAAACCCACTCTATGTATTTAGCTATACTTACTCTTGGACACCTGGGCTTAGATCCATGGGTCCTAGTATTACTTTATTACTATTATCACTACTATTATGTGGATTCCTTGGTCTTAAACCTCAGTTACTCACCATTACATGTATATATATGTAAATATATTATTATTTATACACATATATACAAGATTACATGTTAAGAGATATTTAGGCTTAGGCTGAAATATGTATATTCAGCCGATTGTCCTATGGTGAACCTGTGCCTTCATATGTTATGTTAAATCTAATTGATGCTTTATTTTTCATACCTAAACACTAATTTATTTATATTCATGAATAGTATTATATTAGATTCTATTGGTGGTGGCATATTGAGTTTATCCCACACCCTGTTTGTTCCACCATTTGGTACTCAGGTAGACTTCATGGTTGTAAGATCAATATTTTGGATTGTGCTATGTGTTGTACACTTTGATATGGGAGCTTAGTAGCAAAGGACTGAGTCGGTGCTCAAGATGATCATATAGATATCTCTTGGGATTTAGTTCTTTTTTATACATGTACTGTATGCCTTCCTCTATGTATTCTTGTTTTCATTATGGTAATGACATGACATCATCCTATATATGATATTGTTTATAGCTTGGATATTTATTGTTATTGGAATGATTTATTTCTCCTGCCTTTCATTCACACTACTTTCACAATTGATTTATTTATATATACCACTATTCTAATCTGATCATGAGGGTATAGTCTCCCCATCATACCATTATTAGACCCTCACTTCTAGTTGACAACAACTAGCGTACGGGGAGATGTGCTTTGGGCCATGTGACCCACTGGTCTAACTAGTATTTATAGAGTGAGTCGGGTCAAGGCATTACATCTTGAATTATTTATGTATTTTAATTCATGAATTATGTTTTATAAGTGTTTTATAAATTATATTTGGATTATAATAATCATGAAATATCTAAGGATTGTTCTTCAGTAGTTTTTCTTTAAGGATTTTCAATCATATGTTGAATGGTACTGATAACCTATAAAAGTGAAAAAGTTGTAAGGTGATATTTTTGGAAAACACAGAATTAAAGGATAAATTATAATTAATATGTACCTAGTTTAGAGATAATAATGTTTATTTGGTATCAATATAAGATTTAAATTGATAAATTAAATTGTATAGTGACATTTAAATTAATTAGTGATTTGTGGATAAACTGATTTATGTTATCCTTGATGAAGTTTATATCCTTTTTGGATTTATATAATATATTCAATAGTCCATGATTTTATTTGAGGAATAATGATAGAGTTAATTATTGTAATAATATATGTTTTCATTGAGTTTTTATGATGATTCAGGTTATTAACATGTTTTAGTAGAATATATGATCATGGTATTCACAATTTTGGTTTTTAACATTAGGATCTAATTTATGTTGTTTAGGGATTAAAATTTACTTGATTTTGGAACATTGGGGGAATATTTCTAAATTTTTATGTTTTTAATTTGGTTATACTTATTTTGGAGTATTATTAAGGTTAACTATTTGTAGAATGGTATATGTTGAACTTTGGGTGTTTTTTTGAGGGTTTAGATTAATGTAGTATTTCATCATATGAAGATTTATCCACATTGGAAAATTTGTGCTAACCATTTTGTTTTTGGTAAGTATCTAGATATAAAAGTAATGGATTTTAATTCTTTTATGTATCTCTTTATACATTAAAAGTTAATTTATATGCTTCAGGTATGAAAAATTCATTTTGAATATTCATTTCTTAGAGTAAGAGATATGATAGTAGCAAAAATTTATCAAAACACAACGAAATGATGAAATTATTCTTATAAAATGAAAATAAATCAATTAAGTAAATTTTATCATATTATATTGTAAAAAAATCCTTAACTTCAAGAAAATGATCTTGAAAATGAAAATGTTTTCCTTTTTATAGCTATCTCTGAGGAGTTGATTATCGTTTTTACCCCTCACTGATTTTTGGTTTTTTGGTCATTAAATTTCTCATAAACATGTTCTCCATCACTCTCTAATATTATGTGGACATTATATTTCTCCTTTATGTATATATTTTCACTTCCCACCAATTTATCCTTATATGGGAACCTGATTATGTGTTATTTCATGTAACCTTTATGTTTCCCACTTCTTCTTTTCAAAGGAAGTTTTATTGTCCCATTGTACAATGTGGGTTTTCAAAAATGGTATTTTTAAATAATGAACCTTTGATTACTGAGATAAAAATTATGAGGGTGCAATATATTTGGGTGGGGGGGGTGGAGAATTTAGAACCCAAATATTTTAGAATATATTTTTCTTTAAATAAAATGTAAGTGTTTGGTAGATTTCTTTACACGCAACCCTGAGTCTATATGAACTGTGATATATTAAACCATTATAAGCTTTTTGTTAAATTGGAAGGTATGAATAGTAAAAACCACATCACATAAAACATCTATAAATGTTTTAAATAATGAAAATTTATTTACTAATATATAATAAATAAGTTCTCATTTTTCAGTAAAATCATTCTATGCTCCAAAAATGTGTTTTCTTCAAAAATGTTTTTATCTCATTTTATATGCATGGAAAATATAATTAATTTATAAAAAATTTTAGAACTTTTATTTTATGAAATTAATATAATTTTTTAAAAAATAATGTTATTTTTATCTTAGGGTGAATTTTTAGGATTTTTCTAAAAAGATTTATTTTTCAATAAATTGTAAAAAATATCAATTTTTATAAAAAATATCATTTATTTTAAAGTATAAGTCCTAGTATATTTTTAATAATATCTCAAATTAATATAAGATTTATTTAACTAGAAATAATATAATGAATTATATAAGAATAATCATAATACTTGATTTTGGTATAAGTTTATTTTTGGGCTTAAAAACACATTTTTCTAGAAACTATTTTAAGTGCGCAATGTGTTCTTATCTTAATAAATTAATTTAATCTCTATTGATTAATTTTTTTAATGAAATTTATTTATTATATGTTCAATCATATATTTTCAAAATTAACTTGATAGTTTTTATAATAAATGGAATTTGTGAAAATTATGTTTTATGTTTAAAAATTCATTTTTCTAAAATAGGTTTTCGTTGGGTGCTGCACGATTATTTAAAATAAAAAGTTTACCACTTAAAAAAAATGAATTGGGTAAAATGGATTCCTCATATGGAATCAGAATGATTAATATAATCTAATAGGGAAACTTATTTTTTTCCCATAGTGAATAGTAAAAATAGTAAAATTATGTTACCACGGTTAAGGTTAAAACAAGTTTACTGGAGGGTTAAAATAAGTGATAAGGATTACATTATGATCCAATAATATATAATTATTATTAGTTAAAGACATTTAATCCTTATCTTATCCTACCATAGAATGTTTTTCCATTTGGATCCACTTTTGTGACACCCATTCTTTCATGATGGGGTTAACTTATAAATAAATTTAAATAATTTTGAGCTGTAGTGCGTTACTGAGAGTTTGGGGATGAAATATTAATTTTTCTTATGGTAATTAGTGTTTTAAAAGGTTTGTGAACAATTAGGAGTAACATCACACTTTGTATAAGGGGCCTGTCTTTAAGAGAGCCAAATCACACAGTTTGAGCACGGTTTGGTAAACCATGCACCTAAATCATGTACTGTGTAAATTTTTTAAAATTTATTCTTATTATTTATTTATTTCCTATATTTTTCCTCCATAATTTATATTTATCCCACCTTGTTTCTCAAAACACACAACCCATCCCTTCCTCCATGTCTGCACACCACCCCCTCTCCTGAGCTCCCTTCTCCTTGCGATTTCTCTCAGATTTCTTGGGGATTTGTGATCAATCTCCAAAGTTAAGTTCTCATATTTTATTATACTCTACTATTATAGCATTTGTATCTATATCATCAACCCTACTAGTTCATTTGAACACTATTTCAAGGGTTAAACCAATTTATGGTAATTTCTTCTATTGTTTGGGCGTGCGACGGGGTCTTAGGTCCTCTTCTTGCATGTTTCAACATGTGCTGTTGAAGGCGAAGTGATTTAGACCATTTCATCTCAACCACCAATATTGAAGGTATATTTTCTTATTTCCTTTTCTTTTTCCAAATTTTAATTAGTTTTTTTGTGAGTTTTAGTTTCCACTTTGTTATTTAGGGTGTCTTGTAGCTTTTTGAAGGCGAATCACCTACATATGCAAATATGATCATATATTTAAGGACCCCCTTGTACATATTAACTTATAGAAAGGAAAATATTTACATTAGGGATAAGTGTTCATATATATATATATATATATATGAAGGTTCATGTACATTTAGGCATAAAAGGGTGGTTTCAAGTGGCCATCGTCAAAGGCGATATGTTTTAAGGTAGGCATTTATTTGTCGTCACTTTCTATTATGTTTCTTTAATTGCATGATGTTTGTAAATGACTTATATTTTAAAATTACACCCATATGTATTCTATTTAATGATTTTTTTATGAAATTTATTTTAATCCTTGGCATGGGATGTGAATCCATGCTGAGTGTTTGTGAAAAAGCCTGATTGGCCATTAAAGAATGGTTTCTAAAGTGGTGAAAAGCACCAACTCACTGTTTTAAAAAGTGTTATTGAAATTAAATGACATTAAAACTGATTGTTAGATGTTTTGGAAGTGATTTAAATGTTTAATTTAGGATTGGTGATTTCAAATGGGTGAGTTAACCCATGTTGATTTTATTTTGACACTTTTTATTGCCTTAAATTTTTATAAATAGAATTTTGAAAAGGGGAGGAGAGAGTTACCATTTATGTTTCAATTTTTTTCATGAAATTTCTTGTAATTCCAAGAATTTTTAAATAAATTTCCTATTTTTAAATTTGTGGAAAATTAGTTTTCAAAAATATGGTTTGACCCTCTTGATCCCCCCTAACGATTCTTGTGTACCCATGGTGGCTTGAGATCCCATGAGGGGATGTTTATTTTTATGCATTGCATATTATACTTGTATTTTTTGATTATGGGGATATTTATTTGTGAGGGATTGGGAGGTAAGCATGAGATATTTTGAAGGATTTTCATGAGGTTCATGTGGTTGATTGATTGTGTTAACCTTTGTTTTGTTTGGTCATGGGAACCTGGGTATCTAAGTGGGAGCCTAGGGTTATGATACACTAGGGATCCACACAATACTAGTGTCCCCTATAATATTAAATAAGACTATATGGGGTTTTCTACTCTGATGAGGCTGGTTTAGGATATTTAGGTGGGTTGTGAGTGGATGAAATGTAGTCCAGAAGGTTATTCTGATGAGTTAAGTCAAGGAAATCTCACATTCGGACCTAGGATAGATCCCATGACACTAGGGTCTATTTTTTTGGATCATTTAGGAGATTTATCTTTATAAATTGACTAAAACCCCTATTATTCTTTTATTTTTTGGCATATATTCTCTTGTCAATTTTTTCCTTATTGTTTGACTTGACATAGTAGTGCCTGCTTGTGTGTCTTCTTCTTTCCTTGTATGGTTTTTTTTAAAAATATTTTTAGAATATTTTAGAATGATTTTTAAGGAAATAAAGTGAAATATTGAATTAATTTTTTTAAATATATTTCTATAAATTATTTGGAAGTGTGTTCACTTATGAGAAAGGTGAAAAAAATGGGTTTTTAGGCCGTTATGGGTAGATTTTATATATGGTTGGTTTTAAAACATGTTTAAAACTATATAATAAATAAAAACCTATTATGAGTTTTAAAATGTGTATTTATAAATTAGGAATTTATAAAATGATGTTAAAGTGGAACTTTAAAATGGTTTTTTTCAAACTAGTTTAGGTCAGGAAAAATATGCTTTCTAAGTAATTGTATTCATTTAGGAAAAAACTTGTAAAATATTTTTTAAAACAATTATTATATATTTTTAGCTTATTTTAATAAATTTATATAAAATTTTTAATTTTCTATTTTATTTCTAACTATTATGATTAGGATATAATATAAAAGCTATTGTTTAGTTTCAGTGGGTTGTGGTGGCCTACTGAGTGCTTTTAAACTCACACATATATTATCATTTTTCAGCCATAGGTTCATCCTATCTTTTATTATCCCCCATGGGGTTTTGTGGTTCTTAGTTGTTGGGTGGTGACTCATTTAGTCACAAGGAGATAGGTATGTATGTGGTTTATTTTTATTTCAGTTTCTTTTATTGCACTAGCCACTTAGGATTTTATCACTTTCTATGAAAAGTGTGGAGTTATATTCTGTGAAGGGGGACAAAAGGGAATTTCTGGAGATTGTGGTTTTCTTTATAGGGTAGGGATACTAGGGTTGAAGAGGGTTTATCTATTTTTTTTCTTTTTTATTATATATTTTTTTATTTTTGTTTATTTTGTTTTGGTGTAGATGTATGACGTATGAACATGTCATGATGAATTTTTATTATATTATTTACATCGCATTTAGTATCATTATTAGGTGAAACCACTCCAAATAGTGTTAATATGATGATCATGCACTATTTTCTAGATTTTGGGGATTGGGAACACCCTTCGGGCATGTCGCAAGCTAGTTTGGGTGTCCGTAAGAGGAGAAAAACCAGAATGGTTCCTTAAAAAATGGTATTAGAGCGGGTCTAGGTCCTTCTTTTTCATATGATACCAAGTATTTAGGGCACCATTTTTTATATTGTATGTAATGGTAATATTGGTTTATAATTTTTAGGAGTTGATAGGTAGGTGTAGGGAGAGTATTATGATCCTTTTCTCAACCCGAGCCTCAAGTTTCCATGGGCATTTGGGACTTTTCTTTTATTCCAGTTTACCATTTGATCAAATTTTTGTATTATGGTTGATGTCTATGGAGGGGTTGTTTTGAAACTCAATGTAATGGATAGTGTTTCCTTGGAATTATTTTGTGATATTTTTGTATAGTGATGAAGATGGAATTCAAGATCTGAGGTTTTTTCTTAGGTCTTGACAAACCATGCGATAACTAAACACTTAATTCGAGGCATGATTTAGGAACTAATGTATGATTTTCATGTGTCCATAAACTATGAGGAAAATTCTAGAATGGTTCCACATATTATTTTATTTTTTTATTTAGACAATTGACCCTTGTTGTAACGCCCCGACCCTAGATACCCAGAGTCGGTGCATTATTACATAACATTGGCATGATCACAAGAAAGATCAAGTCTCGAAAGACCGATTATTTTAGTAGCCTTGGAATAACTAGATACATTAATAAAGTTTACATTACATCATAAAATGAAAACTACAACAATATAGTCTCCATAGTCCACACTATTATCCCCTCATGCTATCCCTGCAGGTCATTCATAAGTTACTTCTTCACATCCTGGGAAAAATAAAACAAAGAAAAGGGGTGAGCTCAAATGCCCAGTAAAGATAACAATATAGAGGAAACTTTCATAAATAAGAATAAACATTTAAGGCAATGTATAACTAAAACAAAATCCTTTTAAACTTTAACTTCAACATAGTATGGCAAAAATAAAATTAAATAATGACATTTACTTATTCACATGGATATTCTACTAATCAAATAATCTCATGCAATATCAATAATCACATTCATAATGATGAAATGCATAATGCCAGAATATCATAACCACATAGCTAAGGCCTCGTTCCAAGACTACAAATAATATTTTTTCAAGGCCTTGTGCCAAGACACTAGCTTGTCTCATGAGACCTACCGATGCATCGAGGAGCTATAGCGGGCTCCACCAGTCACTTATTAAGTCCAATGCATTCCACATATGAACAGATTTAAACATAACATAAACATTCGTATTAAAACTAGCATTCAAAATGTCAATAATTTCTCCATAAACCATGAATGGTATAAAAATAACACATCCACATTCAAACATATCACAAAAACTTAAATAAAATACGGTAGTTTTGTATCATAATAAATCAACTTCAAATAAGCTTAAAATCCATCAAAGGATGTTGACATAGATGAAATCAAAACTATTTGAGAGAAATATATATTTTTTTAAATCATTTAAAAGTAACATTATTATAAAATAAAACATTTACTTTGAAAATATCCTTATAATCTTGTAAGGGAAGCTTCTAAGATTTTATAACGGTGAAAAATAGCCGCACCCGCCGTATAAGTTAAAAAAACATTCTTACCATAATTATGTTGAAAAGGTTAAAAAGCCCCTTGTTTGGAAAACGATGGAAAGATTACTTTATAAACCTCTTATAAAAAGTCAAACAAGGGTATAAATGACTTTAACCCATATTCTTATAAATAGTAAAAATGTTTTGAAATACATTTTTAAGAAACATGGATGTGGATGATAAAGAAATCCCAGTAGATTATTATGTATAAAAAACCTCAGATAATGAAGAGATTGCAAAATAAACACTTACCTTGTACTTTTCCTTGTTTGGGGGTAGGTTAACCTCCTGTATAATGGTGAAATAATTGTTATTAAATTTTACAAGATTGATATACATTAATATGATATCATATATGATCTTTTAACATTGCTTTGTTAATAATATATTAGAATTATCGTCGTTTAGGGTGTTAACTTACTTGTTTTCTTTTATATGTTTTGTTATATAAGCCGTGTTTGTTATGGATAGGTTGTATCTTATTCATATCCAGAATTATATAAAGTCCTTAAACATTATTTTTAATCATCAAATGAGAATTATACTTGAATGGATACGATGAAGAATGAATCTCATCGCGTTCGTGGAGACGGTAGTCCGTACGTACGCACGAGCGACAATATCATTCTTTTGATATTAAAATAATATATATTTGTATGGTATATCATATATACTGAATAATTATCATGTTATATTTTTTATTTACATGAATTAAACATCATTATTATACCCATAAAAAAATAATTTATTGAATATCAATTACACCACGACGTGGAGACGGTAAGCCGTACGTACGCACGTATGGTGACATGTCATTCAAAGGATAGATAGAATACTGAATATGGTTGTACCATATTTATAATAACATCACAGTATATATAAGATACTGGAGTTATTATTTTAGAATGGGAATAACAAATAAAGAAGAAGTTGAAGAAGAAAGGAACTTGAAAGAGGGTGGTGAAAACATTACCTCTTCTTCGGGTTCTTCCTTTTGATTTGATCAAAAGGGCTCCTTAGGTTGGATTTATGATCAAACTAATGTCTCTAGGTTGAAGTGAGGGAAGTTTAGAGAGTATTTGGGCAGGGTTTGGCTGAGCCAAAAGGCTTTGAATGTGTGAATTAGTGAGAAGGGGGAGTGCCCTTTTATAAGAGGGGTGAGGGGCACCTTTGGAAAAGCTAGAAATATTATTTTATAATAAATTCATATTCGGTTCCTAATGTCTCCAAAGTTGATTATTTAAAGTTTAAGGCGGGGATGGGTCAAAATCCACTCAACCAATAGAATTTAGACAGGTTTGGGTCATTATATTAACCTTATCTTTTAGTTTTAACTCTTAGTTAATTAGTTTGACACTTACCATGTCACTTTGTATTTTTATATTATATAGTTAATAAACTTACTATATACTTCCAAGAGATCCCCTAGAGGTCCATTAATTATACAGCTATCATGATATAAGTCTCTTGGCCAAACCTTAGATTTTTAGAAATTGAATATCAATTAATAATATAATATTTTTTTAAAAAACTCTTTTATGTCAATTTTGACACTATTTGGAAAATTGATTTTTGTGAAAATCATAACAGAATTATTACTTCGAAAAAAGTTAATTAAATCAATAATAACATGTTATATTAACCTATAAAATTAGTGCAGTTCATAAAAAGTCTCAAATTATATTTATTTGGGTATTTATAATATCAATTATTTTAATTTTTTACTATTATGGTAATTACTACATCATCATTGTGTCATAAATAAATTAAATTATTTAATGTCTAAAAATTATAAATAAAATATCATTATGTAGGAAATCTTTTTAGATTTATAATTAATATTTACAATCTAATTTATATTTTGTATAACCATATATTAAATTTTTTTTAGTAAATAAACTTTGATTTTAACTCTTTTAACTCTTCTTTGAATTAAATAATAATAAATGTCCTAATCTAATCCAAGTGGACCTAAATGATAATATTTTATTTCTAAGGTTGTTTTTGGACGAATTAATCTTATCGAATAGAATTAGGACATGTGTTAGGGTAATATTAATATCATTTTTACCCTTAATTACCCTATTTACTTTTAACCGTGGTAAATAAAAATAAAAGTTACTATTCACCAAAAATTATTTTCATCTCATTGAACCACATTTTACTCCTTGATATTAACCGTGTCTCTCGGATTTTCGAAATTCCACTCACAGAAGCGGTAAAATTAAGTTTTATGAAAAATTCAGTTTTTCAACTACCACTTAGTGGTTTCACTATTCATCAAAAAATGAAGTTTTTCAGAAAAATACCAAAAATTCACCCTAGGCTAATTTTGATATTCCGAATCCAAAAATGAATTCCATTTTGAAAACTAAAATTTATAAATTTCAAAAAGTGGGTATTACTATTCATAACGGCTAGTTTGATTGGTTGTGGTGTGTTAGAACTCGATGTTGCGTAAAACACACGCTATTGCATTATTCAAAGAGAAGCGTACCGTAGAAGCTTGGGGTGTTACATTCTACTCCCCTTCAAATAATTTCGTCCTCGAAATTTCTAGAATACTACCGCATGAAAAGACTCGGGCTGTTCTTCATCATAAGTTCCTCGGGTTCCCACGTTGCCTCTTCCATCTTATGGTTTCCCCACAAGACTTTTACCAGACGAGTCGTCCGGTTTCTCAGTACTTGCTCTCTCGTATCAAGAATCTTGATGAGCTCTTCGCAATAAGACAGATTAGGTTCCAAGTCTAATTCCTCATAGGTGATTACATGCATTGGGTCAGGCATGTATTTCCTCAACAGAGATATGTGGAACACATCATGAACTTTGGAGAGACTTGGTGGCGTTGCCAATCAGTAAGCTACAGCCCTAATTCGTTCTAGAATTTCGAAAGGTCCGATGTACCTGGGACTCAATTTACCTTTCTTACCAAAACGTATGACTCCCTTCCATGGAGATACCTTCAGGAAAACATGATCACCGACTTGAAATTCCAAATCCTTCCTTCAAATATCGGCATAGCTCTTCTGCCTACTTTGAGCTGCTTTGATATGGTTTTGGATTACCTTCACCTTTTCCATCATTTCCTCCACCAGTTCTGGGCCTACAAGTTTTCTTTCACCAACGTCATCCCAACAGGTTGGTGTGAGACATCTCTTTCTGTATAATGCTTCATATGGTGCCATCTGAATACTCAAATGGAAGCTATTGTTATAGAAAAATTCTACCAGAGGTAAATATTGATCCCACATACCCTGAAAGTCAAGTGACCAGGATCTCAACATGTCTTCTAAGGTTTGAATAGTTCATTCTGATTGTCCATCTGTTTGAGGGTGGTAGGAAGTGCTCAAATGAAGTTCAGTATCCAAGGCTTTCTAAATACTTTTGCAGAATCTTAAAGTAAAATGGGGATCACGATCAGAAAAAATCGATAGGGGTACACCATAAAGTCTCACAACTACATCAATATATAGTCTTGTTAGAAGTTCTAGTGGTATATCTTCTCTTATAGCAAGAAAATGTGCTGACTTGGTAAGATGATCAACACTAACCCATATTGCATCGTTCCTTCTAGGAGTCTTTGGTATCTCCATGACAAAGTCCATCGTGATATTGTCCCATTTCCACTTCGGTATGGGAAGAGGTTTCATGACTCCTCCAGGCTGTTGCCTTCCATCTTTCACTTGTTGAGAAACCATACATCTTGACAAAAAATCAACAATCTCCATCTTCATGTTGTCCCACAAAAAATGTTCCTTCAAATCACTATACATTTTGGTGCTCTCAGGGTGTATAGAGAAATTGGAACTATGAGAATCATCCAACAATTCTCTTTTTAGATCAGGTATATCGGGAAGACAAAGTCTCTTCCCGAATTTCAAAATTCCTTCTTCATACACAAAGTCTCTCAATATCCTATCATTCACAGCTTTAATATTCTTTCTAAACTCTTCATCATCGGTCTGAGAACTCTTAATACTTTCTAGTAAAGATGGTTTGGAAACCATTTGAAAAAGAATTGATGTTTCACCTTCCCTGGTTATTCCCATGTCCATCTTCACTATATCCATGAAAATTGGATCCCTTTTAATTCTCATATTGTTCAAAACTTCATGATGTTTTCTGCTCAAATCATCTACCACCTTGTTTTCTTTCCCTGAGTGGTAGTGTATCGTACAATCATAATACTTGAGTAATTTAATCCATCTCGTTTTCCTCATGTTGAGTTCTTTTTGTGAGAAAATATACTTCAAACTCTTTTGATCAGTATAAATCTCACATTTTTCACCATAAAGGTAGTGCCTCCATATCTTTAAAGCAAATATCACAGCTTCTAACTCGATATCATGAGTAGGATAGTTTTGTTCATGAATTTTCAACTATCGTGATGCATAGGAAATAACCCTATGATTCTGCATAAGGACACAACCCAGTCCTTTCTTTGATGCATCACTATAAATAACGAACCCATCATTCCCTGATGGTAGAGTCAATATAGAAGCATTGACTAATCTTCTCTTCAATTCTTAGAAACATTCTTCACACTCTTTTGTCCAAACAAATTTAACCCCTTTACGTGTGAGCTTTGTTAATGGGTTAGCCAACCGGGAAAAATTCTGGACGAAACGTCGATAATAACATGCTAAACCAATAAAACTACGTACCTCAGTTATACTCGTCGGTGCAGGCCATTCTTGGATTGCCTTGGTCTTAGAAGGATAAACATAGATTCCATCTTTAGAGACAATATGGACAAGAAAAGAAATCTCTTGAAGCCAGAATTCACACTTGCTAAACTTCCCAAATAATCAATGTCTTCTCAGTGTCTTCAGGATAATGCGCAAGTGATTTTCATGATCTTCATAGATTTTGGAGTATACCAAGATATCATCAATAAATAAAACCAAAAAATCATCGAGATATTCCTTGAAAACTCTATTCATTAGATCCATGAATATAGAGGGTGCATTAGTCAATCCAAAAGGCATTACTGTAAACTCATAATGCCCATACCTGATTCAAAATGTTGTCTTCGGAATGTCTTCCTTCTTCACACACAACTTATGGTATCCAGATTGAAGGTCAATATTTGAAAAGTATTGAGCTCTATGCAGTTGGTCATATTAATCATCAATGTGAGGTAGGGGAAACTTGTTCTTTATTGTTATAGCATTGATCTCCCTGTAGTCGATACATAACCTCATAGATCCATCTTTCTTTTTAACAAAAAGAATAGGGGCTCCCCATGGAGAAACACTAGGGTGAATAAATCCCTTATTACTCAATTCATCTAGTTGTTTCTTTAGTTCCACTAATTCTACAGTGGCCATTCTATAAGGGGTCTTCGATATAGGCTTTGATCTAGGAATTAAATCAATAGAAAACTCGACTTCTCATTCTGGAGGATGTCCAGGTAAATATTCCGGAAACACATCTACATATTCTTTCACAATAGGTACATCCTCTATTTGAACATTCCTTTCCTCACCCTCAGTCATTTCATTCTCTTCCTCCCCAATAATTGAATTTAGTTGAGCTACTGGGGTTGGATCTATATAAGAATTAGGTGGCGATGATTCTGCTCTAAAGATAAGGTGTTCCTTATCATCATCATCAAGAATCATAACCTATTTCTTATTATAATAAATCTTCACATCATGGTCTGAAAGACAATCCATACTGAGGATTATATCAAATTAAATCATAGGCATGGCGATGAGATCAGCAGATAAAGAACATTTATGTGCCTTAATGGGGATTGATTCACAAAACTTTGTTGCAATGATACTTCCCTTAGGAGTTTTAACTGAAAACTCCCTTGTTAAATCAAATTGTAAATATCTAATTTTTTTAGAAAACTAGGAATATATGAAACAATGCGATGATCCAGAATAAATTAATGCATTTTCTAAACATGAGGAAACCATTAAATTACCTGCCACCACGTCTTTCAGATCTTCTACCTCAGCAGTAGTGATAGCATAAGCTTGGCCTTGATCCCTTGGCCTTTTCTGAGGTAAGTTCCCCTGACTCTTAGGACATTCATTTACATAATGTCCCATCTCCCTACAATTATAGCATTGAACATCAGCTAATTCCTTCTTCCCCTTGCAATCACGAGCTTGATGGCCTTTTTCACCACACTTGTAACAGACTCCCTTTCCTTTTAAGAAAGTACCGGGGTGTTTCTTCCCACATTTACTGCAGGATGGATATTCAAATTTTCCCTTCTTCGCTTTATTTCCATTCCCAGGTTGATCAGTATATCTCTTCTTCTCTTGATTTTCTTTAAAGTCATAAGACTTAGAGAATTCCTTTTCTATCTTCATAGCACATGAGACAATGTCTTCGTACAATGAGAAGGATTGTGAGACTAATGATCGACGGAGAAACGGTTTTAAACCATCAAAGAAATGATCAATCTTACTTCTTGGGTTACGTATATAATCTCCAGCATACCTTGCTAACCTCGTAAAGTTAGCCTCATACTTTGTGACATTCTCATCCTCCTTTTGTCTCAGACTCAGAAATTTCCTTTCCATATCTGCTCGATGGTCATGAGGAAAGTATTTTTCTAAAAATATATATTTTAACTCCCTACATTACATATTTGATACTTCATCATCTTCCTTCATGTTTTGAATTAATGACCACCATTGATCAGCATCTCCAGTGATGCGGTAAACTGCCATGATAACTTTTTCCCTTTAAATACTCCCCAAAGCCTAAAATATTTTCTCTAGGGAACTTATCCATTGCTCAGCTACAAATGGATTTGTACTCCCATTGAATGTTGGTGGTTTCTACCTCATAAAGGGATCTAACATTGATCCTCCATGCTGCGGATCAGGGTGCTCCATACGGGTAAGGTTATTATTCATAACTTGAGTGAGTTGTCCCAGTATGTTGATTAGTTGATCAGCACCAGTTTCATCACGAGCTCCACTATATCTATCTTGAGTAGGAGGTAAATCCCTACATGGAGTGAGTTCATTGATACAGTTTCCATTTCTTCCACTAGGCTCCATTTCTAAACAATGGTATAAACTAGATCAGTTTATGAATCAAAATACATAATTCCATACTTATAAAACACTTAACATAAATTGAACTATTTATAGATATAATCTATAATCATAAAAATGTTTTCTTTGAGGACTTATATACTCATAAACCCTTCATAATGATTTGTAAATAAAATGAGATTTATCCTAAGCATATCCCCCGGGAGTGTCGTAACTAAGAGTGCAGCAAGGCTCATTGTTGTGCACCAGTTACCGTTCGAGTCTAGCTCAAAGTGGGTTTTTCAGGTTTTACCCCTAGGTACATCTGTTCTAGAGCCGCCTCTACCTGCTCGTATCCAGACAGGGATTTATTGCTCGGAAAACTCACAAAATCTCTACAATACCAAAATTCTAGGAAGTTCTTCTATAGTAATCCTCAAAGTCCATCTTAAATCTATGTGCTCTAATCAGAGTTTATCTAAATCTAGCTTCCAAGGTTTGTACTAAACTTCCTCTGATACCAACTGTAACGCCCTGACCCCAGATACCCAGATTCGATGAATTATTACATAACATTGGCATGATCACATGAAAGATCAAGTCTCGAAAGACCGATTAGTTTAGTAGCCTTGGAATAACTAGATACATTAATAAAGTTTACATTACATCATAAAATGAAAACTACAACAATATAGTCTCTATAGTCCACACTCTTATCCCATCATACTATCCCTGCAGGTCATTCACAGGTTACTTCTTCACATCTTGGGAAAACTAAAACATAGAAAAGGGGTGAGCTCAAATGCCCAGTAAGGATAACAATATAGCAGAAACTTTCATAAATAAGAATAAACATTTAAGGCAATGTATAACTAAAACAAAATCCTTTTAAACTTGGAATTCATCATATTATGGCAAAAATAAAATAAAATAATGCCATTTACTTATTCACATGGATATTCTACTAATCAAATAATCACATGAAATATCAATAACCACTTTCATAATGATGGAATGCATAATTCCAGAATGTCATAACCACATAGCCAAGGCCTCGTGCCAAGAATACAAATAAGATTTTGTCAAGTCCTTGTGTCAAGACAATAGTTTGTCTCATGAAACCTACCGATGCATCGAGGAGCTATAGTGGGCTCCACCTGTCACTTATTAAGTCCAATTCATTCCTCATATGAACAGGTTTAAACATAACATAAACATTCGTATTAAAACTAGTATACGAAATGTCAATAATTTCTCCATAAACCATGAATGGTATAAAAATAATACATCCAGAGTCAAACATATCACAAAAACTTCAATAAAATATTGTAGTTTTGTTTCATAATAAATCAACTTCAAATAAGCTTAAAATCCATCAAAGGATGTTGACATAGATGAAATCAAAACTATTTGAGAGAAATATCTATTTTTTTGAAATAATTTAAAAGTAAAATTATTATAAAATAAAACATTTACTTTGAAAATATCCTTATAAGATTGTAAAGTAAGCTTTTAAGATTTTATAACGGCAGAAAATAGCCGCACCTGCCGTATAAGTTAAAAAAACATTCTTACCTTAATCCTGTCAAAAAGGTTAAAAAGCACCTTGTTTGGAAAACGACGGAAAGATTACTTTATAAACCTCTTATAAAATGCCAAAAAAGGGTATAAATGACTTTAACCCATATTCTTGTATATAGTAATTTTTTTTGAAATACATTTTTAAGAAACATGGATGTGGATGATAAAGAAATCCCAGTAGATTATTACGTATAAACAACCTCGGATAATGAAGAGATTGCAAAATAAACCATTACCTTGTAATTTTCCTTGGTTGGGGGTAGGTTAACCTAATTTATAATGGTGAAATAATTGTTATTAAATTATACAAGATTCATATACATTAATATTATATCATATATGATCTTTTAACTTTGCTTTGTTACTAATATCTTAGAATTATCGTCGTTTCGGGTGTTAAATTACTCGTTTTCTTTTATATGTTTTGTTACATAAGCCGTTTTTGTTATGGATAGGTTGTATCTTATTCATATCCAGAATTATATCAAGTCCTTAAACATTATTTTTAATCATCAAATGAGAATTATACTTTAATGGATACGATGGAGAATGAATCTCATCGCGTTCGTGGAGACGGTAGTCCGTACGTACGCACGAGCGAGAATATCATTATTTTGATATTAAAATAATATATAATTGGATGGTATATAATATATACATAATAATTATCATGTTATATTTATTATTTACATTAATTACACATCATTATTATACCCATCCAAATAATAATTTATTGAATAACAATTACACCACGACGTGGAGACGGTAAGCCGTACGTACGCACGTATGGTGACATGTCATTAAAAGGATGGATAAAATACTGAATATGGTTGTAACATATTTATAATAACATCAAAGTATATATAAGATACTTGAGTTATTATTTTAGAATGGGAATAACAAAGAAAGAAGAAGTTGAAGAAGAAAGGAACTTGAAAGAGGGTGGTGAAAACATTACCTCTTCTTCGGGTTCTTCCTTTTGATTTGATCAAAAGGGCTCCTTAGGTTGGATTTATGATCAAAATAAGGCCTCTAGGTTGAAGTGAGGGAAGTTTATAGAGTATTTTGGCAGGGTTTGTTCGAGCCAAAAGGCTTTGAATGTGTGAATTAGTGAGAAGGGGGAGTTCCCTTTTATAAGAGGGGTGAGGGGCACCTTTAGAAAAGCTAGAAATATTATTTTATAATAAATTCATATTAGGTTACGAATGGTTCCAAAGTGGATTATTTAAAGGCTAAGGTGGTTATTGGTCGAAAACCACTAAAACAATATAATTTAGACAGGTTTGGGTCATTATATTAACCTTATCTTTTAGTTTTAACTCTTAGTTAATTAGTTTGACACTTACCATGTCACTTTTTATTTTTATATTATATAGTTAATAAACTTACTATATACTTACAAGAGACCCACAAGTGGTCCATTAATGATACACCTATCATGATATAAGTCTCTTGGCCGAACCTTAGATTTTTAAAAATTGAATATCAATTAATAATATAATATTTGTTTTAAAAACTCTTTTATGTCAATTTTGACACTATTTGGAAAATTGATTTTTGTGAAAATCATAAAAGAATTATTACTTCGAAAAAAGTTAATTAAATCAATACTAAAATGTAATATTAACCTATAAAATTAGTTTAATTCATAAAAAGTCTCAAATTTTATTTATTTGGGTATTTATAATATCAATTATTTTAATTTTTCACTATTATGGTAATTACTGCATCATCATTGTGTCATAAATAAATTAAATTATTTAATGTCTAAAAATTATAAATAAAATATCATTATGTAGGAAATCGTTTTATAATTCTAATGAATTTTTACAATAGAATTTATCTTATGTATAACCCTATATTAAAAATGTTTTAGTAAATAAACTTTTATTTTAACTCTTTTAACTCTTCTTTGAATTAAATAATAATAAATGTCCTAATCTAATCCAAGTGGACCTAAATGATAATATTTTATTCCTAAGGTTGTTTTTGGTCGAATTAAGCTTATCCAATAGAATTAGGACATGTGTTAGGGTAATATTAATATCATTTTTACCCTTAATTACCCTATTTACTTTTAACCGTGGTAAATAAAAGTAAAAAGTTACTATTCACCAAAAATTATTTTCATCTCATTGAACCACATTTTACTCCTTGATATTAACTGTGTCTCTTTGATTTTTGAAATTCCACTCATAGAAGCGGTAAAATTAAGTTTTATGAAAAATTCAGTTTTTTAACTACCACTTAGCGGTTTCACTATTCATCAAAAAATGAAGTTTTTCAGAAAAATACCAAAAATTCACCCTAGGCTAATTCCGATATTCCAAATCCAAAAATGAAGTCCATTTTGAAAAATAAAATTTATAAACTTCAAAAAGTGGGTATTACTATTCATAACGGCTAGTTTGATTTGTTGTGGTGTGTTAGAACTCGATGTTGCGTACAACACACGCTATTACATTATTCAAAGAGAAGCGTACCATAGAAGCTTGGGGTATTAAACTTGTATTTCCTAGTGCAAGTTTGGGTACTGATATAAGGGTCATGGTTGGTCTTGTGATATAATGTAATCTTTGGATGAAGTTTTTATTGAGGCTTGTGTTATACCTTTGTTATGTAGTTTTTTACGTGTGATGTAAAGTTCATTTTGTGTGAATTAAAAAAAATTTCACAAGAAAATGTTTTTTGGTTTTAAAATAATCCTTATGGATTGTTTATAAAATAAGCTTGATTTCATAAAATGTTTTGAAATAGTTTTTGTTTGGAAATTTGGAAAAACATTATGTGTGATTGGTTTTCCTAATCGGGTGCACAGTGCTCTAAAGAATGAGTTTCCTCTTTAAGTAAAATAAGAATTTTACGAATTGGATTTTACCTCGGTGTGAATTTTTTACAGAAGGGTAAGTGATATGAGAACTATTTCAAAAATTAATGTGTTCGATTTATTTTGAAACATGAATTGGTATTTTGGTTTTAAAACAAGTGGTGGTTATTTTGAAATAAGTTTTTGAAACATTTTAAAATCAAACAAGAAGGGTTAGGACTTGGGGTTTAAATTTTTAAAATGGTTTCTATTTCATTTTTAAATAATGAAGGCCTAATTTTAATGGTTCCTTGGTTTTTGAAATGATATTTTTTGAAAAAATGTAATTGTTTTAGTAATATTGTGTCCTGTCTAGTCACTTGTGTGTTTTGGGATAACTTGGTGTTATTTTAGAGACATGAACACTAAAGGGTCTATGTATCAAATTGTTTTATGTAGTCCCCAATCATCCCCTAGAAATATATAATATAAAAGTATAGTGTTTTCTTTAGGTGACCTTCCTCCTTTGTTTGGCACTACTGAGGCTCATAATGGAGTGGAATGTGTCATTTCCTTTTTAGAGTGTTACACTCTAGGTTTATCTGAGTTAGTGCCTATACAATGTTTCCTTTGGATATTTTTGGTTCCATTTTTTTAGAACTATAAGCTTGGTCTTAATGAGTGGATCAATGAGAATTAGTTTTTCTTGGACACTCATGTGTGATTTTTGGTTTGGAATGTTTCTTTGGTTATTTTTTGATGCGTTTAACATTTAATGGTTGATTGGATATCATTTAATGTAACCATAATGTTATTGGTTTCCTATTTTTGGATTATGAATCATTTTGGATATTTATTCTTATTGGGTTTAGAGTAGTTTTAGATTAAAGAAGCCTTAGACTAGTGTTTTCTTAGGTCCTTCTTTGGTTACCCATTATGGGTGGTGTTTATTTTTGGGTTTTGGGCCTCTTTTATTAATGTTTTAGGACAACCTTCTATGTTTACCCATTTTAGTCAATGTTTTTTTCTTTGTAAATGGGAATAACCTAGGGTTCATTCCTGGATACTTGGGTGTAGTTTTGTTTCACATTTTTTTGTGAATTACGTAGAGATTCATTTTCTTAAATGGTGTTTATTAATAACAAATAACATGAATATTATGTATATTAACAATGAATATTAGCCTTATTAATTGTATAATCAGCACACGTGGTCCTTAGACCACAGCGGTGATCTGGACCCGCGGCAAAGCCATGGGCCACGCGGGTGAAACTGGTCAACATGAGAAGACCGGCATATAAGGGTGGTGCCACTCAGGCACCGCATTGGAGGAGCAGCTTTCAATGGTTGTCTACGGTAGGTGGTTGGCACACGGTGACCATTGGAGTGCATGCGGTGCAAATCGGACACCCAATGGGTGTTTGGGTGGAGGGAGGACCAGGCCACCATGCGGGCTAGGTCAGTGGAGGGAACTAGGCCGATGTAAACCAGACCGACAGGAAAAATTGGGTTGTTGGGAAGTCCATGCTGGGAAAGAACCGGCATGCCAGTTGTGGGCTAGTCCAGATAAGACAGGCTCACTGGGCGACCCGGCAGGCTGGACCCACAGCTGAACCGGGCTGGGATCAGAAAGGACCAATGGGCCTGGCCCGATGGCCAAGCTGAACCAGGCCGTCCCAGACCCCACCTGGTCAGTTCGGGTCAGTTGAACCAGGTTGGGTCATGCGGGACCCCCAGGACAAGTTGGTTAGGTCGGACTGAACCTGGACAAAACCAGACCATGTTTACTAAAAAGCTAATATCTTTCAGATCGGACATCTAATTGACATTCCATCTACGGAGTTGGGACCCTAATGATTTGGAAGTCATTTTGGAATACTCTAATTGAGATTTCTTGGAAATTGAGGTGTGACTGATGGCTTGAGGATTATATTCTCCTGAAATCAATCGCGCTACGAGTAGGAATCCAACAGTTTTCTATGACGCGAAAGATATGATGATCGGGTCTTAATGATCCAACTAGCCTAGAGACAAGTGGGTCTAAGTGACCCATCTAGACTAGATACAAGTGGGTCTTAGTGATCCATCTAGATGAGAGACGAGCGGGTATTAGTGATCCAACTGGACCGGAGACGAGTGGATCTTAGTGATCTAGCTGGCCCAGAGATGAGTGGGTCTAAGTGATCCATCTGGCCCAGAGATGAGCGGGTATTAGTGATCCAACTAGCCCAAAGACGATCAGGTCTTAGTGATCTAGCTGGCCCAGAGATGAGTAGGTATAAGTGATTTAACTGGACTAGAGACCAGCAGGTCTAGGTGATCTCATTGGCCCATGTGATGAGTAAGCCTATACTATGAATCCCTCAGTAGTACGAATGTTCATCTTTACGACTGATAATTATACTCCCTATACTTTTAGTTATATCGAGTGTGAACTAGTTTTGTTGTGTTTTCTTTTCTTTTTGATCTTTCTTTGTGGTATTCCCTTTATTTTTTGGGGTCCCTATTAAGTATTGTGTTACTCACCCCTGAACGGACTTCGCCCGCACGTGTCATGTCCTTTGTAGGTGATTGATTATTTGACAGAGACCTTGGTGGTCCGTGACTCGGTACATGAAAACACTAGTTTCATGCTTCCTTGATTGTTTTCTCATGATATTTCTGAGTCAGAGTCAGTTCACTAGGTATAATCTATTAATCATGGTTCATCTTGATACCTATTAGGATGCCTCTACATAGACAGTCAATCAGGATTCCAGTGTTTGACCTTGAGGATGGTCAACAAAGTGATGAGGCTTGGGTACAAGGACCATTTCCCAAGATGGCACCTTCAGGCGGTGTCCCAGCTTTACCACATCACGTTTGTCAGCAGTTACTCCTGGCGCTACTGGTAGAGGATGCATGTAGGCTTAGTTCCTTACATGAGTTTCAGTGACAGTTACCCCTCAATTTTTGAGGCGATCCTAACTCACAGATGGTTAAGTACTGGCTTGAGGTGGTGACTGAGTTTTCTGTGTAGTTAGGGCACCATTTGATTAGATGGCGGTCTGGCAGTGAGCCTTTAATGTGACTCAGCAGGGCAATGGTGGGGTTTAGATAACCCAATATTATGATGAGGTGAATTTTATATGGACAGAGCTTGAGAACCTTTCTTAGAGAAGGGGATCTTGCTATAAAAGCTAAGGGCTATGTGTGCCCAAGAGATTCTATAGATTCATGAGGATGACATGTAGATATCTGAGTATTCATCAAAGTGTACAGACCATTCTAGGTACTTAATGAATACGATACAGTCGGTGCTTCAGGGCTTGGATCTTTGAGTGAGATTTTTTTAGGGACATATGAGCCTGTACTATTCCTATGTGTATTCCTACTTATTCTTGGATTATAGAGAGAACATTTGTGGTTGAAAGTACTTTGGTTGAGTGGATATAGCTAGTGGATGTCAGTAGTTCAAAAATAGGAATTTGACTTCAGTCTCAGAGACTTGGACGTGTGAGACGTTCCAAGAAGATGTCCCAAGATAGGGAATCTATATATCAACGCTCATAGGGTGATTCCAGTCAGCCTAGAAAGAGGTAATGATTTTCAAGAGATGGCAGGGTAAATCTTGATACATATTTTCTAGCCCGTAATACTAATAGTAAAATGGTGTATGGGCCACCAGGGTAGAGATAGTGTCAGGAACAGATTAATCTGTAGGGTGAAAGATTTGTAAAATGAGTTGGGAGAGCAGTAAGAGGTGGTATACATTTTGACATGTTACAACCACCACCCCAATGTGGTCCACACAAGGCTCTGGGAGATGGAGGACAGGAGAAGGGGGTAGCTACATGCAGCCATCCTTACCCATGTAGCAGTGGATGTTTTGAGTTTCCAGTTCCCTACAGTGGTGGATGAGTACAAGGATGTCTTTACAGAGGATGTTCCAGGACTACCTTCTTGTAGAGAGGTATACATATTCATTGATGTTTACCCCAGCATGGCATAGATATCTACCCCTATATATCAGATGGCTCCTACTGAGCTATGGGAGTTGAGGGTGTAGTTGGAATACTTACAGAGGAAGGGGTTTGTAAGACCCATCATTTCACCGTGGGCAGCCCCAGTGTTGTTTTCCAATAATTTAGACGAAATCTTGAGGTTATTCATGGACTTCTGGTGCCTAAACTAGGTGACTATAAAGAACAAGTATCCTCTACCAAGGACTGATGACCTCTTTGATCAGTTTAAAGGAGAGATATGGTTCTCCAAGATAAACGCCATATCAGGCTATCACCAGCTTGGAGTACGAGATAAGTACATCTCAAAGATGAATTTTAGATGTTTTTATGGACACTACGAGTGCCTAGTGATGTTGTTTGGTGTGAAAAATTCCCCAGCAGTGTTCATGGGACTCATAAACAAGATCTTTCAGTTGTACCTAGATCGGTTTGTAGTCGTCTTTATTAATGAAATCTTAGTGCATTCAACATCATAGGAGGATCCCATAATACACCTAAGGATGGTTCTAGAAACACTCTGAGAGCACTAGCTTTATAGAAATATCTCGAAGTATGAGTTTTGGATACGAAAGGTCCACTTCATGGGACATGTCATCTCAGAGGCTAGATTTACGGTGGATCTAGCAAATATCAGGGTGGTTCTTTCTTGGGAGACACCCAATAGAGTTACCGAGGATCAGATTTTCCTTGGGTTGGATGGGTAATATCGGAGGTTTGTACCCAATTTCTCCAGAGTTAAAGCACCCATGATGGAATTGATGAAGAATTTAAAATCCTTCATGAAGAAATAAGGACACCAATAGAGCTTTCAGCAGCTGAGGCAAAGCTTGATGAGTGCTCCTATCTTGAGGTTTCCAGAGGAGGGTTCCGACTATATGGTGTAGTATGACGCATCTAGAAATGGGCATGGTTGTGTCCAGATGTAGGGGAAAGTAGTGATTTATTATGGATCATGATAGTTGAGACTGCATGAGTAGCACTATGTGAATCATGACATTGAGTTGGCAGCGGCAGTCTTCACACTGAAGATGTGGCGACACTACCTTATGGGAGAATGATTCATCATCTACTCTGACCACAAGATTATCAAGAATATATTTTCTCAAAAGTAACTAAATATGAGATAGCAAGGTTGGATAGAGTTCCTCTAGGACTATGAATTCGAGATAGTCTATACTCCTAGGAAGGGGAACGTAGTGGAAGATACTCTCAATCGGATATCGAGTTCACAACTACTGAACGAGGCCTCAGAGAATTTGGCCTTTCTTTAGATAACCTTTGTGGATAGAGAGGAGAAATCTTTTCTTTAGTTGAGGGTAGTTTCCCCTCCACTCTTATAGTGAGTTAGTGAGGTGAAACTCAAAAAATTTAGCTATGAGACTACATGTACCAATATTTTTTCAGGGCATTCCCCTAATAGATATTAGAAATTTGGGGAGTATTTTATCCTTTTAGGAGGATTCACCATAGTACTAGAGTCGTTGTTGGAGGAGGTGTTGATGGAGTTCAATACATATACTTTGGCAGTACATCCAGGTGTACTGAAGATGTACTAGGGACTACGACATCAGTACTGGTGTCCAGGGATGAAGAAGGTAGTGGAAGAGATTATCTTAATATGCCTCACTTGTTAGCAAGTGAAGGATGAGCACCAGGTTCTAGCAGATTTGACACAACCCCTTGAGGTATCGGAGTGAAAGTGAGAGGGTATATAGATGGAATTAATGACATGTTTACCACATACTTATAGGTGACACAATACCATCTAGGTGATCATTGACTGACTCACCAAGTCGACCCACATCATAACTACCTAAGAGAAGAGTTTAGTAGATGGATCAGGATGCCTCTATGGATTGGATATTGATGATGGGGCGACTTTCATGGATTACCTAGTAGAGATAGAGGATTGATAGGATAATATCCTTTGTGGACACTCGATTCCTCTGGTGCATATTTTTTGGCAGGATGGGAACCTCCATGAGAGCACATGGGAGCAGGAGGATTAGATTCGTGCTCAGTACCCATTTTATTTGATTAGCCCTTATTTTAGATTACAAGGAAATAAAGCCCTAATGGGTGGAGTAATGTAATGCTGCATAATTTCATGAATTTTTTTTAAAAAAAATTAAATTAGACTATTTCGAGACCAAGCGCTAAGACAGCGTGCGATTTCGAGGCCCGGAGTGCATAGAATGATCCGTCAAAAAATGTTATGTCTTATGCAGTGAGAGTGAGAGGTTTTCCTAAAAAAAGTGGAATAACTCTTAAATGGGTTCCCATATCTGAAATCTAATGGCACTAATGCATTCAAGATGGTATGATTACCCTAGGAACTACTTAAATTTAGTTGGTGCGGGCCTCTAGTGATAAAACCCAAAAATTGAATAATTGTAAATAAAATAATTCAATAAAATTATTTTATTTTTTAAATCCTTATAACTCACGAATGGTGACTTGAATTGAAAATTTGAGACCACTTTTGATCTCTTGAGGGTATGTTTTCCTTAGGCAGAGCCTAACATTGGCCAGTGTGGGTTAACAGTGGAAAGTAGTTTTTGGCCGTAAATAAAATAATTAAATAAAGTTATTTTATTTTAAAATCCTTATACCTCATAAATGGTAACTCGGATTGGAAATATAAGAGTACATTTGAGTTCATGAAGGTATTATTCCCTTAGGAGGAGCCTAACATCATCCGGAACAGGTCAGTAGTGAAAGTTTGTTTTTGGGATGTAATAGTAAATAAAATAATATAAATAAAAGTTATTTTATTTTTGAATCCTCATAACACACAAATGGTAACTTGGATTAAAAATCTGAAACCACAGTTGAGTTCATAATGAAATGTTCTCCTTAAGTAGGACTTAACCTTGACTGGAACAGGTTGAGGTAAAAGGTTATTTTTTATACTTTTTAAGGAAAAATAAAATAAACTTAAAATTTTACTTTATTCAAAATTGTTTCACTACAACGTAGCGAAGAACTAAATGATTCATTCCATAAATGGAACTGTGTAATGAATATGCAATGCAAAGTAACAAAAAAGTTATTTCATAAATGAAATAGTGTAACGGCGGTGACTCAGCGTAATAGAAACAATGCGATGCATTTTCCCCATTTAATGGGATAACAGGAATTGGAGATCAGATTTGGATCTTGCAAATCCCTTTGAGTCACTGAGGGAAAAATATCTAATGATGAATGTTGGCGAATCAAAAAGAGACAATGATACCCATGGAGAGTGAATCAGAACTGGAGATCTACAGACGACAACAAACGATCATCCTCGAAAAATCTCCTTTCCCAGGTAGGGGTTTCATGCATTTATGTGTGAATTTCTTATCCTAGATCTTTTTTTAAATGAAAAATGTAGGTTAACTCACGAACAAGTTACTTCGTAGATCGATCTTTCATGCTTGATGGTTAATGATGTAGGATAAATAGGGGATATTTATCTTAATGATTATTCCGCCCTATTTTGGTTCTTCATAATCTTGCTAACAGGAACGCATCTAGGTCAACACGAACAAAGTCTCAGATCATTATTTGGGTGTTATTTTTTTGTGACTCATTCCCCTCTCCTCTTCTTTCATCCTACCCATTATTCATGGTACAACAGAGGGAACGCATCGTCTGGGGAGTCACTAGGTGGAAAGGTTGTGGCTAGGTGGGCAGCGACACTGGTGAGAGGCCACGAAACCCAACCCTGGAAGTGACAGGAGATGCCACCACAGAGGCTTGTGGTTGGAGGCAGGCAAACAAAACTACCCAGACACGTTGGAGGTGCACAAGGCGTAGAGCCATGGTCCACAGACTACAGTTGCGAGATAGACCCATGGCAAAGTCATGGGCCACATTGGTGAAACTGGTCCGCATGAGCGGACCAACGCAAAAGGGCAGAACCGCTTGGGCACCGCATTGTAGGAGCGGCCCGTGCTGGTGGGCCACAGCCAGCAGCTGGCATGCAGTCTCCATGGGACCATGTACGGTGCAAACCAAATGCCCAATGGGTGACCCGGCGGTCTGGACTCACAACCGAACCGGGACGGGTCCATCAAGGCACAATGGTCCTGGCCCAGTGGCCAGGCTGGACTGGGCCAGCCCTAACCCTACCAGGTCGGGTCATGCGGGCCCCCTAGACTGTGTTGGTTAGTTTGGTTCAACCAGGTCTGACCGAGCCTAGACACAACCGAGCCCTATTTACTAAAACACCAATATCTTTCAGCCTGTGCATCTGATTGACACGTCGTCTGCATCGTTGGGGCCCTTGTGACATGACAGTACTCTAGTCATACTCTAAGTGTGATTTTGTGGAAATTGAGATGTGATCAATGTCTTGAATATTATATTCTCCCAAAATCAAGCATGCTACACCCAGGAATCCTACAGCTGGCTATGACGTGAAGGATATAACGAGCGGGACATGGTGATCTAGCTGGTCTCAAGATGAGTGGATCTAAGTGATCCAGTTGTCCTAGAGACGAGTGGGTATTAGTGATATAGTTGTCCAAAATATGAGCAGGTGTTGGTGATCCAGCTGGCCCATATACGAGCGGCTCTTAGTGATTTAGTTGGCCCAGAGACGAACGGGTCTAAGTTACCCATCTAGCTTATAGAAGAGCGGGTCTTAGTGATATAGTTGGCCTAGAGATGATTGGGTCATAGAGATCTAGTTGTCTTAGATATGATCAGGTCTAAGTGATCATGTTGGCCCAGATATGAGTGGGTCTAAGTGATCCAACTGGCCGAAAGATGAGCGGTTCTAAGTGATCTAGTAGGACACATAGATGATTGGGTCTCAGTAATCCCACTGGTGCGGGTTATGAGTAGGACTAGATGATGAATCCCTCAGCAGTACGAATGTTCAACTATACGATTGATAATTATACTCCCTATACTTTGATTTATACCCAGTGTGAGATGTCTTTATTGTGTTGTATTTCTCTTGTGGTCTTGCTTTGTGGCCTTTCTTTGTGTTCTTCCATTTATGGTTTGGGGTCCCTACTGAGTATTATGTTACTCACCCCTATATAGGCTTCACCCGCATGTGTCGTGTCCCGTGAAGGTGATCAATGCTTCGAGGAAGACCTTGGTGGTCCGACACTAGGTGGTGCTCAGTGAGACATGACAGATGGGAATACTTCTATGGCTACAAGTTGCCACCCTTCTTCTACCCTTCAGGTGGAGTCTCAAGCGGATGGACCATGGTAGTTGTACTTTTATTTGTGATTTTGGGGCTTGTATTTTGTCCCCTTTGTACTTTCAGTTTATACTATACTCTCAATAGTTTTCTCAGTGACAGTTGTGGTTTACATTGTGTTTACTTTCCATAGTTTGAGATTTTTTCATGTGTATAGGTTTTAAGTAAAATTCCTTCCCTTTTTGGGATATGCCTACTCAGTGCTAGTCGTCATCCCATGGCCTATGGAAGGTTGGATTGGGGTAGTCATGGAATGCGCCCTGGGGGATGGGTCATGACAATTAGTGCCCCAACATATCAGGAAGGCAATTAAGACTTTCCCAGTATATGACCAAGACATGTCAGTCTAATCCTAGAGGACATGTCCCCATTTCCAGAAATTCTTACTCAAACTCATTCCATGTGGACCCAAGATAACAATATGCATCCACATACCCCTTTGATAAGGGAAGTTTCCTTAATGAGCTAGGACCATGACCTCATATGACCCTACCAATATCATTCTTCTGAACAGGATATCAAATTCATCGCCACTTATCTTTAATCCACTAGAGGATAAGGATTGAGTGAACCAATGAGCATCCTCAGTGTGTAATCCCCAGTCAATGACATGATATGAGTTCACCAATTAGGCATCCTCAGTACGTAATCCCCGACTACTAGAATAATATAATATGTCTCTGATCTTGAGGGCCTCTACCTTGGTATAAGTCCCTAGAACTCCTAAAACCCTAGGGGTGTCCATAATGCCTCCAAGTGTGACCATTCACCTTAACCCATTAGTGCGATTGAGATTAACTAAACTATGATAACTCTGATTCCCACCATATTCAGGATACGTAAGAAGTTTTCCTACGGCCTAAGCTTCAAGGGGCATCCTTTTAAGTATATGTCCTAGTCATACTCCCATGTACATCAAATCCATTAGTAGGTTAAGAGATGAACTAAACAATGATAACTCTGATTCCCGCCATATCCGAGATATGTAGGAAGCCTTACTAAGGATTGAGCTTCAATGATCATCCTTATAAGTATAAGTCCTGATCATACTCCCAAGTACATAAAATCCATCAACAGGTTAAGAGATGAACTGAACTATGAGAAATATGATTCCTTCCATATTTGAGATTCATAGGAATCCCTCCTAAGGCCTGAGATCCATACCATATCCACCATGAGATGGGTGACCATTCCTTTCAAATTGAATCTTTAATGTGTAATCCTCGTACGAATATTCTCTCATGTAATGTGTCCAATCCATCATTGTATCTTTTTTCTCACAACAATAATGGATCACATGGGCTTAGGGATCAGTGGTGATTATACAAATAGCATGAAGATAATTCCCCAAAGTTGATACCTCCACCATTAGGGTGTAAGTGTGATTACATCCACTCATAGATCAAAGGGAAACATTCCTGAAGAAGCAATCCAAGGAAGTCTCAAATGCATAAGTCCCATCTAGGGCCTCTATTTTCATATCTCTCATAACACAGATGCTCATCATAAGAACTACATGGACTTTGATTCCTGTATTAAACAGGATATGTAGGACACCTCATTGAGGTCCGAGCTTGATATTGACATCTTTACTGTATGACGTTAAACTTCATGGATGGGCCCAGTCATACGACCTTGAAATTATTTCAAACGAACTACGTGGATTTTGATTCCTGCTTTCACAGGATGTGTAGGACACTCTTAGAGGTTCAATCTCATCCCCAAGACACCAACCATATCCCGGGACAACAATAAACTCCAGAGTACTCGATAATGGCCATGGTCTAAGGCATCATATTTAAATGAGAGAGTGATAGAGAACTTGTGATATATAGACGATGATCTCTATTGATACATGTTCATAATCAATCCATTGACATAGGCGTAACCATTCCAACATCAGGGTCTGGGAATAATTTCATGAATATATCTTAAATCTATAAGAGAGTCCCAGAGTAGGCAATAATTCCCCCCCAAAGGGTGTGATGAGCCTGACCTCTCATCCTCTCGACCAATGTGAGTCCCCAAGAGTCACTAGTCCTAACAACCCAGATGACTACTAGCCTTTGGAAAGAAGGTCTGTTCCCAGCTATATATGGATGAACCATTAGGAGTTTTAGTGAAAAGTGATAATGGTAACGTAATGAGTGGAACCCATTCCATGCCATGAAATCCCGATGAAACAGTAGTGTCATTAAAAAATTTAGAAATGATGATTATAATTATAGATTAAATTTCATAAAATTAAATTTATATAATTGGAAATTTTCAATTTAAAAACAAACCCGAAAAATGAATTGAAAAATAGATTTTAGAAAAATGCATTTTTAAAACCAAAAATTAACTTATACCAAAATCAAGTATAATATTGATTCATATGTAATTAATTAGGTTATTTAAAATTATTGAGTATTATGTAACTTGATTATCAAATTAAACACATAATTATACTTTCAAAATACTTGATCTAATGAAAAGAAATTACAATTTTACAAAAAACAGTATTTTCACTATTCACTGAAAGATAAAGAATTTTAGAAAAATCTAAAAAATACACCCTAAGATAATATTAACAAGAAAATTTAAAAAATAAAATTATTTCCCTCAAATAAATTTTCTAAAAATGGTAGAAATTAATAATAATTTCCTCAAAAAAAAGTTAATAAAAACCATTTTTGAAGAAAACATATTTTGGATGCATAAAATACCTTTATAGAAAAGTGAATACATATTTTTATGAATTAATCAATAAATTTGAATTATATAAAAATTTTATGAATATTTTTCATAATTTGGTTATTCTAATTCATGTTTACAATTTAACTTCTATGTTATAACAGTCATATTTAAATAATATTTTTATAGTATATCGTTGTTCACTTAATGCTTAGTGTTCTATGTTAAGAAAGATATCAGGCATAGTATTATTTTAAAATAAATTTTTGGGGTGTAATAATTTGGATATTTTAATTATGATTATTCCATGTTTCTCTAGGTTGAATTATATGTTTTATTTATTCATGTTTACTTTAGAACTTGGTCTATATTTATAAAATCAATTTTTGAAATTGTATTTAACTGTTTGATTTAAAAAACAGGTTTATTTTAAATGAAATTTTTAAACCAAAACTTTTATTATACATAGATAAAGAGATTATATAGATTCATGGTGGTGTCCTGATATGATTTTCATCACACATTTCATATTCCATTATGTATATGAAAACATCGTTATATATGATTCTGATAAAGGGAAATGGGCCATGTCCTATGGTGGCACTTATTTATGTTGTTTTCATCATTCTTTGAATGAGATTGGTGGTGGCCATAGGTCTCATAGAGATGGATCCATTGGATAATTTTTAGGATCCTATTATATTCATTTTGGGTTGTTTATATATCATCTATATTTACTTTAACTCTATTTTGATTATTATTTATAAGTTATTTTGGTTTTTAGGTTATTATTTATATTATGTGTACTCTATTTTCTTAATTTTTATTATTATATCTGTTTTTTATGTACATGGATGTAAAAGTTATGGTTTCATCATACCTTTATAGGTGATATTTGTGTAGTGGTTTATGATATTTCAATGTTGAAATAATTCCCAACATATTTATTTCATACCCTCAGTACTTTTCTCTAGCTTGTGGAAATCGAGGTCATGCTTCAGGCCTTGTGGTTAACAAGATTAGGTGATAGATTGGATAGACCTAGGGTGGATCACTGAAAAATGGTATTATATACCTATTATTTTTTAGTGATTAATGGTAGTATGAATATAGGATTGTCAGAACTTGAGACGTGGTTATAGGGGAGTGCTTGGACATCCCTTATTCATGAAAAACCTCAAGTTAACATGGTTCTTTAAGAATTTTGTCCTGATTTGAGATTTTTTCTTGAGTATTTTGATTTGGTTTGATGTGAATTATTACCATTATAATTAATTTTTTGGATTTTTATATTCTATTAAATTTTAAATTATAGTTTAATTATCTATTGACCGAGTTTTATGTTTCATGTTTTATAGACAATGCCTCTCATAAGGTCTTTAGAAAATTATAGAGAGAGAGTCACGAAGAATAAACCATAGGATAACCCTCTGGTGGATCCCATTATTATTTATTCATTCATTTTAACAATACAATATTTGGGTCAAGTAATTGAGTAAGGACAAGCCTAAGTGGTGGATCATGCCTAGTAATTTACTAAGTAGAGTCAACCCATGTATCAGGGAAACTAAGGGTATTATGAACTCAAAGACTGCATAGAAAATATTGAGTAAATATTTCATTTCCTTCAGACCCCTAAGATTTATGATTTTATTATTTCCATGTATATGCTCGATCGACAAAGACGGAAGTGGTGGAAGGTTTTCATGTAGTATAGTGACCCAAACTTTTCATAAATAAATACTACATCTTATTAGTATAATATTCATTACATATTAATATGATCCATTTCAAGACCATAAAGGTTTAGTGTCTTCATAAACATGGATACAAAAAACTGCTACATAAATGATCTACATAATTTCACATTAATTTATTCACAATATGAACCCTTCTTATATATAACATAATTAAAACCTTTCTTTATGATAAGGGTAAGGGACCCCATAAGAAATGGTGATCTCAGATGCTCAGTAAGGGTAAACATAAGAGATATCAATCACTAATCATAAGTGAGAATAATATTTTAATAAGGTTAAGATAATAAGATAATAACATTATAAAATCATACCCATCAATTTAGAGATTTTAATCATAAAACATGACATAATGTTTTATCAATCAAAATACATAATACATAAGAGTGTGGAATCATCAATAATCAATAATGAGTCAAGAAAACATATCATAAGTATAAGAAATAAGTTTATTTAGGAAACATAAGCATAGAAAATCATTTCCTTAGTCAATGATCACTATGAAAACTATCATAGTGGATTAGGTTCACTCCCCATTCCAATATTTCCTTAGTCAAGGTGCACTCCTAAGAATATCTTATTAGACGATGTCCCTCACTAAACTAGGTTCACTCCCTATTCAGATGCTTATTATATCATGAGATATTTTTCTTTACCCAATGAATTATATGGATATATAATTCTATGTCCACTTTCCTCATAATGAAAACCATATATTTGTGTGTTCCATGAGATAATAAAACATTCATCATCTCATCAAATCATAACTCATTAAAAGGATACAAGTTTAATAAAAATTTCATCATAATAATCATAAACCATCCAGCAAAAGAATCAATATGGTAACATTGGATCATACCCCCATTAAATCATAATATTCATAAAAGTTTTTTATTATAAATTAAAATTCATTTCAAATATCATTAGAGAATTTCTTTAGGAAAATACACTTTCATTTTAAAATCACTTATTTAAAATAAAAAAATCCAAAATAATAAGGAAAAAATTTTCTTTTAAAATAAAAAATTAAAATTATAAATTAATCTTTAATTAAAATATTATTCATGATGGTAGAGAAATTAGTTCATGCAGTTTATATTAAAACAAAAAAATCCTTTCACATTTTTGATAAAAATTCAAAAGTACTGTGATTGGAAAATGATATGAAGGTTCCTCTTAAACATTGTTAAAGTGACTAAAATATAGAGAAAATGAATTTAAATAATATTTTTAGAATATTAAATTCATTATTGAATATATTTTTTTTAAAAAATATGGACATATAAGAAAATATTCCCAAGTGAAGGGAAAAACATGGTCGGTTTTTCTAAAAAACCTTCTTTCAGTCTCTTGAGTAATTAAATAGAAGAAAATGAATGGAAAAAATTAAATCTATAGAAATAACTAGATTAGAATAAAATAAAAAGGAATTAGGATATTTATATTACACAATTTCATCTTCATAAAATTTAATCATAAACAATCCCAGTGAAAAGGAAATTGTAACATAAAACTCTTACCGCTTTGATAACATTTAAGTCATAGTTCCCATAAATGAAACAACATAAAATAAAACATTGAATACCATGAATATAAGGATATTTATGATTAAAAATAAGAAAGGGTAATTATATGAACCTCATAAAATTATATAGTTCTATAACATCAAACATGTCTTAATGAAACAATGTGAGATGAAGAACCGTTATGACTTTAGTAATTTTTGAATTAAAAGTCATTAGAAAATTTAAAATCATATGGTTCTATAAATCCATTGAATTAATTAATTTATTAGTCCAAAAATATATTCTTGGAAAGAATATACATCATATAAATAATAAATTAATTCATAACATTAAAATGTGTCTCAATGAAGAGAAATTGTGATGAAACCCTTGCCTTATATTTGACTTGATTCATAAGTACTCTAACCACCAGTATAATAAATTTTTATTTATTATAATTATATAAAAATGTAATATTAATATATATTATATAATATATGATCCACTAATATCATTTTATCTCCTTTTTATTAACACTTCTCTATTAAAGTTGTCATTTTAGGTGTTAATTGCTTTGTTTTTCAAGTATGTTTTAGTTTGGCATATGATCCTTACACTTTGATCATGGTTAATAAATATACAAATTGTTAATAATGATATAATATAATACATATTAATTATATAAATATTTATAACCATTAGTATTAAATTTTTATGAAAAATTAATAACATCACTTCATGGAGATGACAATCCATACGTACACATGAGTGATGTTTCCACTTTTCGATGGATGGAAAAAAAAAGTGGTAAACAATAATTTACCATTATAGAATCATTATTATATCATAAATATCATATATTCTCATTAAATATATCCTACTTACTATCCAAGTAAACTAGAAATGAAAAAAATGCATCACTTCATGGAGGTGTGAGTCCACACTTACACACGAGCGACGTTATTGTTTAGAATGAAAATGGAATTTAAGAAGGTATATATGATATTATAATTATAGAAGAATAATTATTTAATAAATATAATATATAAAAATTAAACCCATCATAATAAACATCCATAAAATATGTTATTGTAAAATTTATTGTATCTCAACATCGAGGCGGTAGTCCACACGTACGCATGAATGATACTTTCATATCTTATTTGATAGAGGGCGGGTGAAAATGGTTGTTACATCATCATAATAAAATCTCAATATATTTATTATACTATTGTAATCATATTTTTATGTATACAACATGTTTATAAATTATATAAGAAGAAATAAAATCGAAAGATCTTGGTTAAGTTTATACCTCTTCTTTGAGAGACCACCTTTAGATAACACCTCAATCCTTGAATGATTGATCTTAAAGAATACCAAAAAATCTTCGATGAAGGGAATGATTATAGAAATTGTTTTAATTAGATATTGGGTGATCTAAAATTATCAAATGTTGTGAATAGGGTAGTAGTATAGGTTTCCTTTTATCAGTGAGAATAGGGACACACATATAATTTATTAAAATATTTCAATTATATAAGGTCACTTTCATGGGAATGTTGTAATGAACTAGTTTGGTATATCCCTTTGATAGATACCCAAACTAGACCTCTATGTTCCCAAATGTAGTTACTAATCCCCAAGGGTTGGAAACTGGTTCTTTGGAATCATACGAACACTCTTGGGAATGGTTTTTTCCAATAATCATAGTAAAAGAAATAGTAAGAATATAATAAAAATATGGACTGAAAAGTAGGTACATCATGCTTCCATGATGAAACAAAATAAAAAGAAATAAAAAATAGATAACAAAAAATAAACACACTAGATAAACCCTCCACTACCCTGGTCTCCCTCTCCTGCAAACAAAACTAAAGTATCCACTAGTGACCCTCTAGGGCCCTTCATAGAATATAACTACCCTTCATCCATAAAAAGTGGTAAAAGCCTAAGTGGAATGTGTGATAAAATAAAATAAAATAAAAAGGATAAATTATATATATACTTATCTCTATGTGACTAAATAATTCACCACCCAAAAACCAAGAACTAAAACACCCCATGGTAGAGAATAAAGGATAAGCTAACCTGCAACTGAAAATGATAATATAGGCGTGAACACAAAATCACTTAGTAGTACACCGCAACCCAGAAAAACTAAGAAGTCACTTTCATATTACATACTAATAATGATAGTTTGAAATAAAATCAAACATTAAATATTTTATATATAGTTATACAAAAATAAACAACATATCATAAGTTTTCTAAAAACAATTTTCCAAGATTTTTCTTAAAAGAAAACAATATTATGGAAAACATCTTTTTACCTAACTAAAACACTTGAAAAAACATTAATTTAATGACCCAATTTAAAATCATTTCATAAATTCCTCATTTTGAAATACACATTTCAAAACACATGATAGGTTTCTATTTATCACACAGTTTTCTAAAACATGTTTGAAAATAAACCGTTTCTAAAAGCTAAGCATAATGGCCTAAAAACCCATTTTCCATCTTTTTCAAAAGAGAACACTCTTAAAACTCATTTATAAAAAATATTTCGAAAACAATTTAAATTCAATATTTCATTTTCCTTCCTTAAAAACTGTTAGGACTATGCTGATGATGAAGGTGATTGTATTCAAGTATTGTGTTTTCCTGTCAAGGAATGTTTTTGAAGAATGAAAATCTCCTCACTTTGTATAAGTTGAAAATTGGACTCAAAAATTATTTCAAAAAAATCAGACTCACTTTGTTTAAGAAATTACATCATAATGAGAAGAGCTTGTACAGTTTAGATCAGACTCATATCAGGTATGGAATGGGAGAAGATGGTATTGAGTTACTAATTGTAATCATATTCATTATGGATCTAATAAAAATTTGATTATTCTTTGATGATCTTGGAGTTCTCATAAATCATAAGTATGTTTTGAAACTTATGATAAAATATTTATGAAGAAAAGGTTATGAAGGAAATTTTTTAGGAAAGATATGAAAGAAAAGGATGTTGCTTAGGATTAGGAAATAAAATATGTTTATGAGGCTTAAGAAGGAAAATATATTGATGAGTCTCGGGAAGAAAGAGGTGTTGTTGAGGCTTAGGAAGTAAAATATATTGTCAAGTCTTAAAAATAAAAATATTTTTTTTGAGTCTTAATAATAAAAATATGTTGATGAGGATTAGGAAGGAAAAAATGCTGATGAGGCACAGGATGAAAAAGATGTTGATGAGGCTCTAAAAGGAAAATATGTAGCTGGGCCTAAGGGAGAAAAATATCATACTGGGATTTTCACAATAAGATTTTTTTGCTAGGATTTTTGTACTGATATTTTCGTACAAGGATTTTCATACTAATATTTTCATATAGGGATTGTTGTAATGATAAAATCATACTGAGGTTTTTCTGCTCATATTTTCATACTGAGATTTTCATACTCAGATTTTCATACTGAGGAAATTGTAATGAAGTATTCATACTAAAGAATTCATACTAAAGAACTCATACTAAATAATTCATACTGAAGAAATCGTACTAAATAATTCATTCTGAAGATATCATATTGAAGAAATCATACTAAAAAATTGTAATGGTATTTATTAATAAAAAAATCATAATGGGGTTTATTAATGAAAAAATAAATTCTAGGATTTATTAAGAAAAAATCTTATTGGAATATCTTAAGGAAAAATCATACTGGGATTTCTTAAGTAACAAATCATACTGGGATTTCTTAAGAAAAAAATCATACTGGGATTTCATAAGGAAAAAAATTGTATTGAGATTTCCTAAGTAAAAAAATCAAACTATGATTTCTTAAGGAAAAAATTATACTAGGAATCATAATGAAAAATCAGAATCGTACTAAAGTTTGTTAAGAAAGTTTTAAGAATTGAAGAATTCAAAGGAAGATCTGAAATTTTAGGGAATTGAAGAAGTCAAATATTGATCTGAGATTTAAGGAGATTTGAAGATTCAAGAAAGCATTGAAGAAGTCAAAGAAATATCCAAGATTTGTGGAACAATTAAATATTTGGTAACTTTAGTGAAATGGGAAAATTTATTTGGGAATACCACCTAAAATATTTTTCTATGCCCATAAAATTAGGAGAAAACTTCCTGTTTTTTGTCACTTGCATTTCTCATGAAGGAGGAGAGAGAGTATCCACATTTCTAAAAAGTGAAGAATGTTTTCCATATTGTGCTTTCTTAAATAAGTAGTTGTTATTGGAATGAAGAGGAGAAGATAGTATTAAGTACTGATAATCATATTCAGATAAATCATCATATTCAGATAATTATTGTATTCTATTAGATTGGAAGTTAGACTGAGTTTTTCATACTCAGAATAGAAGTGGTGTAGATTCATCTCTATCATATTCTGAAAAAGTTATATATTTTTCATACTAGGGATAATTGTACCAGGAAGAATCCTATTAGAATAATCGTACATGAAAAATCAGACTAATTTTCCCTCAAAAATATCTAGGATGTTCTTACCATATTTTGGGTAATAAATTGAATAATTTTTTTCAAAAGAATACATTTGTGGAAGTTGAAAATAAGCATGGGTAACATGAATTGTTACACAAACATTTTTTATCCTATTTATTCTAAGAGTTTTCCCACACATTATTGGATTGTTTATATAGTGCTACATTAGTGAAAGGGAATATACTAATCATTTTAATACAAGGATTTTTTTCAAGTGGATTTTATGGTTTTGGATCATTTACATACCATACCAAGGACATAGATATTTTTATTGAATAGTGAAACATGTAAATTATTGTGTTCCTAGGGATGTGTGTTTGTTTTGTTTTTAGTAAGGAAAGAAATATTCAACGGGATGAGAAGGTTGTTTCAATTTTAAGGAAAGAAAAAATAAAAAAGTATCATTGATTCACCCCCTCCCCCTCTCAGGGATACAATTACACTTACTGGTTACTTTTAAGTGGTATTAGAATCAAATTTTACCTTCAATTATTCTTTTCTGAAGTTTTGAAGATAAGGTTTATAGAGAATTTTAATTGTGACAATGGTAAAGTTATTCTAATTTTTTATTGAAATAATTATCATATCTAGAAAGATATAATGTTTCCTTATCTTATGCCTATTGGATATGATGTTCCTGAAGCTCCAATAGATGGGTTCCCCCTATTAATTATAAATAACCTCTTACATCTGTTGATAATATGAATATTGAGAATTATGGAAGGTCCAAGAATGTTATAATATCATCACTTTCTGAAAGTGAATTCCTAAGGGTGAAGTGTGATTCCACAGCCAAAGTTATATGGTTTAAATTGAAAAACATATACAAAGGAAATAAAAAATTAATAAGGAAAAACTTAAAATATGTAGATTAATTTATGAATACTTGAAGATGGGTGAGTATGAATCAGTTGGGGACTTCTTTACCAAGGTGAATGACATTGTCTACACTATTATATGTCTTGGTGAAAATTTATATAATTCTATAGTTATTGAAAATATCTTTAGAATCCTTTCAGATAAGTTTGATGCAAAAGTTTCTTCACTAGAAGACAGAGATCCTAAAACATTATCTCCTGATTACTTTCATAACACTCTCATCACTTATGAAATGAGAAGGTAGAATGATATAAAGATAAAAAAAGCTTTATTGAGAAATTTCTTTCAAGGATGTGAAGATATAAAATTTGAATAATATTTTTATTGAAGATAAGGTAGGTGAATCCAAATCTGAAAATTAGGTATGAAAAAACTTTAATGAAATTTTATCCTTGTTTTCTAAAAATGTGAAAATAGGTACAGGGAAATAAAAAAGGAAACCTACCTTGAATTTTTTTGAATGTGGATATATTGGTCAATTTATGTCTAATTTTCCTCAAATAAATAAAGAATAGGATAGTGATGAAGAAGAAATAAATACAAGAATATCCTGTAAGAAATAGGTAGATAAAAGAAAATTGTATTCCACAGAGAGTGAAAGAAATTTCTTTAAATACAAAATAATAAATTTCTTATCCAATGATAACTAAGGAGAAGGGAGTAATGTTTAATACTAAAATTTTATTGAACATGGTATTGAAAATACTTTTAATTCAATAGTGAATGATGAAGAATTCAGAATTAGTAGTTCCAAATAAGAAGAAACAAAACATGAACATAATTTTAAAGAATAGTTATAAGAATGTCTGAGAAAGTTTAGAAGGCTTTAAAGGAAAAATAAGAAGTTGGAAGATGAATGTTCCTCATCAAAAAATCAAGAATGTTTTTTTAATGATAATGTGAAGTTGGAGAAATAAATAAATTATTAAATAAATATTTTTAGGAAAAAAATAATCCTAATGAGAATCTAGAGGTTAAGATGAAGGCAAAAATAAATAGAGTTGGATCTTTTTAAATAAAATTTATGCAAATCTGAATTGAGGAATACAAGTTTCAAAAACATTATCACTGATACTGGGGAAAGTTATAAAAATGAGAAACCTGAGAAAGTTCTAAAAAAGTTACCTTTAAAGAGTGAGAATAAATATGGAATTGTTTCTGAGAAAAAGAAAGTCGGGAAAGTTTTGTATGTGGCCAAGATTGACAAAGTGGATAATTCATAAGTTTCAAAAAAACCTGAGCCTAAAAATATTTTACCTAGATCTGGAAAAGTCTCAAATACTTATGATTTTGATAAGGCTAAAAATAATAAGAAGATTCTAACTGATAACAAAAAGGTTGGTGTCTTTGAGAAGAAATACAAGAAGGCTACTGAGAAACGTATTCCCAATTTTGATCAGTATGAATGTTTTAGAGGCAGATACCCTTTCTATGGTTATTGATTGTACTGTGGGGTATTTGAACATAGGGAAAATATTTTTTGGTACAACCAAAAATATTTATGTTATCCTACAGGTTATGGAAGACAAAGTTTGAGGGGTAGTCAAACTCCTTAAAGATATAATTCTGAGAAGGTTGTTTTAAAGAAACCAAAAAAAGCTAGAGTGAAGCTTGAAAATAGGTTCCAACCTTTGGAAAATATTTGTAAAAGATGTGATTAAACTTGCAAACCTTGAAAAAGGATTTATTTTTTTGTTACTGGCATAAAAAAATATTAACAATTCTCAAAAGTCGATGTTGAAGAAACTAAAGGAATAAGAAAAAGCTCTTATTGTTGAAACTGCATTGAAATCTACAAAAGGAGAATGACCTTAGATTATTTATAGTGGGTGTTCTTCTTATATTATATGAGATTTAAAATTGTTGAAGAATGATAAAAACTTTAAATAAGGAATAGTGACATTTAGAAATGATTAATCCATGAAAATTAAAGGTGTTGGATCAGCCATCATTGGGAAAGAAAAGATAAAATCCAAGAAAACTTGGTATATTGATGGGCTGAAACACAATTTTATAAGTGTTTCACAATTGTGTAATGAGGGTAACAAAGTTATCTCTAAAAAATATTTATTTTTTTTAAAGTGAGGAAGATGGAAATATTGTTACAAGAAGCTAATGTACAAGAGGAAATTTATTTTAGGTTGGTGAAATACAAAACTCTTGTTACATGAGTATGGTGGAAGAGAATCAATTGTGGTATAAAATATTGGGGTGCATCTGTCAAAGAAACATGAGAAAGTTATCAAAGTTTCACAGTGTTCTATACATTCCTAATTTTACAAGAATAAGAGATAGGTGTTTCACAATTTTTTAGAAAGGAATTATTGCAAACATTGTTCATAAGAAAGTTGAGATTTATTCACAATAGCCCATAGAGCTGATCCATTCTAATATTTGTGGTCCAAAGATAAAAAAATCAACCATTATAGATAAGTACTTCATTGAATTCATTGATTATTTTACTCACATTACTCGTGTTATATATATGAAACACAAATCAGATGCTTTGAAAATGTTTAAAAGTTTCAGAATGAGAGTTGAAAAGGAATGTGATTATTCTATGAAGAAGTTGAGAACCGATAATGGTGGTGAATAAAAAATTAAATTATTTTAATGTTATTTGGAGAAACATGGAATTTGGAATGAGTAAAGTTTTGTATACACTCCTCAACAAAATGGGGTTGTTGAAAGAAATAATAGAAGTCTGGTGGAAATGGGAAGAACTGTGTTACTTGAACAAGGCCTTTCTCATTAATTTTGGATTAAATTCATGAGTATTACTATTTATATTTAGAACCATTTTTCTACAGGCCTCATTCATATATGTCTCCATATTAATTGTTTCATGGAAAAACTCCAAGTTTGAAACACTTGAGAGTTTCTGGGAGTTCATTTATTATAAAGAAGTAAGCTGGAAACTATGGAAAGTTTTAAAAAAATGTGAATATGGAATTATTCTAATCTATTCTACATATGGAAGAGGTTATAGATGTTTCAACAATGAAATAGGAAGAATTTTTTATTTAGCTAACGTGAAAGTAACTGAAATATATGAGGAAGAAAATTGTATTTGGGAAGATAAGGAAGTTGAGCAAGATAGGGAATGTTTTTAAAAACAATTATAATAAGTATACAAACAATTGTAATCCAACTCAAGAAGAAGAATCTAACTCATCTATTTCTAGTGATGAGGAATATACTCAAAAATCTCATCCTAGGCTGAGGAAACTAGTGGAATCTCATAATATTTGTGGTAATCAACATCATAATGTTCAAAAAATAAGAACAAAAATGTTATTACACATACTTATTTGTATTCAAAAGTAGAGTCAAATGATGTGAAAAAAACATTTGATTTTTAAGAATGGGTTCAACCCATGAATGAATAGTTGGATCATATTGAAAAAAATGATGCATGGGAAATCATACCCAATACAAAAAACAAAAACAAATTATTGGTATAAAGTGTATTTTCTAGAATAAAATGAATGAAGAAAGTGAAGTGATAAGATACTTAAAAAGATTTGTTTTCAAAGGGTATTCACAAATTGAAGGTATTGATTTTGATGAAACCTTTTCTTTGGTGGAATGGTTAGAAACAATTATAATATTTCATTCTATTGTTTGACAATGAGGTTACAAGATCTTTCAAAGGATGTTAAATCTATATTTTTGAATGGTGATCTTAATGAGGAAGTTTACATTAAACAATATCCTGACTTTATTTTTGGGAAAGATGAATGTTATGTGTGCATATTGAAGAAGTATTTTTATGGTCTAAAACAAGATCTGAGGGCATGGAATTCCAAATTGGATACATGCTTAAGGAATATGAGTTTTAAGAAATGAAGAGTGGATAAAAATATTTACATCAGAAAAATTCAAGAGTATTCCCTCATTATAATTATTTATATTGATGATATTATCTTTGATGGGAATGATCAAAGAGCTTGTGAAAGATTTTCTAAAGAAATGAAAAAGTTGTTTGAGATGTCCATGCTGGGGGAAATGAAATACTTTCTGGGGTGGAAAATCTTGCAAAAAATGAAAAATACATTTTTCTTTCCCAATAAAAATATGCTAAGTATCTTCTCAAGAGGTTCGGAATAGAAAACTCAAAACCTGTTTCCGCACTGATTTCATTAGTAACAAATTTGTCTCAAGATGGAGAAGGAAAAGAAGTTGATCAGAAAGAATATTGTAAGATGATTGTAATTTTTTTTGTATTTGAGTGCCTCTAGACCCGACATTGTTTATATTGTTACCTTATGTGAAAGATTTCAGAGTTCCCCAAAATATTGGAATTTAATTGCTGAAAAATAATTCTTATATACACAGAATCAGGTATGATAGATCAAAAAGTATCTATTTGTTTTTGTATTCAGATGCTAATTGGGAAGGAAATGTTGATGATAGAAGATCCACATCTAGTGGATTATTTATTCTAAGAAATAAGTATGTTAGCTAGAATTCAAAGAAATAGAATTCAGTAACTCTTAGTATGGATGAAGAAAAGTATGTTTCTACCACTCAAGACGCTACTCAAAGTATATGGATGAAAACTCAATTAGAATATTTAATTGTTGAAGTGAAACTACCCTTTCTCTTGGGTTGTGATAATAAAAGTATAATCAATATCACCAGGAATCATGTTCAAAATTCTCATTCAATACATATTGATATCAAATATCTTTTCATAAAAAAATGTGTAGAAGAATGAATTGAATCTGGAGTATATTTCACCATTAGAAAATGTTTCTAATATATTCACAAAACCTTTACCGAAGGAATCCTTTTCTAAATTGAGGTTGAATTTGGGTGTCCAACCTCTTTATCATCAAAGTTGATGTATGTATTTTTTCCCTATCTTATATTACCTTTGGATAGTTTTTTCAATGGGGAGAATTGTTTCATAAATCTATCCAATTGATGCATGTAAAAATGGGGAGTTGTTGGTAATATATTAATTCAACATTGTATTGTGAGTGAACTATTCTAACTATTTTTTAGAGTGGTTGAAGGAAATAGTTTCTTTTGTATTCTAAGAAGGTTGAAAAGATGAATAAGAAGAGTTGAGGAAGATGAAGAAAGTTTTCATAATCACTTGTTTTGGATATCATGGTTTTTCTGTCAGTAATTCTTGTTTCATATAATGAGTTAGCTCATATAGGATTAGAATTGTTGAAAAGAAATCTATTTCTTGAGGATACAAAGTTCAGTGATTTATGAAACATGGTTTAATACAAAATCCAAAGGTGGATATTGTTAGGACCAATATGATTATGAAATTTATTGTATTCAAATATTTTATTTTGTTTTCAAGGAATTTTTTTAAAGAAATAAAATCACCTCACTTTGTTAAAGTTTAAAATCAGACCCCTAAATTGTTTTTAGAAAAATCAAAATCACTTTGTTTAAGAAATTCCATTATAATGAGAAGAGGTTTTATGGTTATAATTAGACACACCTCAGGTCTGGAATGGGAGAATATCATATTTAGGTACTGATTGTAATCAGATTCAGCATGGATCCGATAAAAATGTGATGATGATTTTCAGATCTTGGAGTTCTCATAAATCATTATTAATTTGTGAAACTTAGGATACAATCTTTATGAATAAAATTTGAGGAAGGAAAATTTTGAGTAAATCTAAGTAAGAAAAATATATTGTTGAGGCTCAGGAAGGAAAATATATTGATGAGGCTCAGGAAGGAAAATATATTGATGAGGCTTAGAAAGGAAAATATGTTGTTCAGGATTAGGAAGGAAAAGATGTTTGTAGAGACCCTAAGCTTAACGTACATGGACATTACATTACTTTTTCGGAATACTTAGTACATAACACACACACACACACAAGGATCGTAATAGTTTAGTGTCTTTGGAAACTCGGAATATAATCTTCTAATCGTGGTGAAAGATCTTCAACATCTCCCATAAAGATCTTCCTTTATTTTTTTACCTAAAACCTTTCTTTATATCCTAGGGAAAAGAAAACATAAAAGGGTGAGCTCAAATTCTCAGTAAGGGTAAACAAAAGAAATATCAATCACATCATATTCATAAGAACATAACATTTTGGAAATCTTAACCTGCAAAAGAGAGCATAATTTCATAACATGGGATAAATCATAGTAGTGAAATGAAATCCCAATAATAATAACTTAAAACATGAAACTTTGTGGCATACACACATAATCATAGAGAATCATTTCTTATTAGTCAAGACTCATTGCCAAGACAATCTTAGTGGACAAATTCCATTTCTGAACCGAGTTCACTCCTCGTTTCAGTCCTGTTTTACTAAACCGGTATAACCTACCATTCCAGCCATGTCTATCTCATGAGATATAAAATCTTTACCCAATGAATTGGATGGAGATATAGGTCCCACCCATCTCATAATGATACCATTCTTATGTGTGCCACAAAATCATAAACCATACATCATAGCATAACCCATGTATTAAAAATGGGAATCTTAAACATCGTGACATCATAAAACAATTCATATTAGATAAAGGAATTCATAAAAATAACATAATCAAATCAATGTAATAATAGGGACAGAAATAGAACCCTATATTATCTTAGATGGAAAATAATTTTGATAAAACACTCGAACTCCATTCTTGAGGAAAATATCATTTCTACTTCAAAAACACTTTTCCTTTCTTAACATGTCATACAATTCTAAACTAAAAGAAGTTGATTAAAAATAAACTTGAAAACTTGTAAAGGAAGCTTCTTGGAAATAATGTTTTAAAAATCATTTCATGTCATATAAGTTAAAAAAACATTCTTCTCGTACTTTTGTCGGAAAAGTCAAAAAAAGTACCTCATACAAAAAACGACAAAAGATTCCTTTCATATCATTTACTAAAAATTTACTGAAGGGTAAAATTGGATTTAAACAATTGTAAGTGGATATAAATAATATTACATATTGAGGAAACATGGATTTGGATGATAAAATACACCCCAGTAAAATACCAAAGTATAAACAATCTCGGATAAAAATGATATTGTGATATTTCCCTTACCTTAGGTCCGATTTGCTTCGTAAGTGTCTGAACCTCCTGTATAATTATTTAAATAATGTCATTGACTTATTCTAGAATCATACTCATTGTTATGATATCATATATGGTTCACTTATGACTTTATATTACCCGTTCTTTTGTAAATTCCATGTTAAAGAGTGTTTTGGGTAAAATTGTTTCATTTGTCGTCCGTGTTTTGACTTGTAATTATTCATATGATTACTTAGATCATTATTACTTAATTCCAGAATATAAAACATGATTTATATATAATATATATTCAGAATATACATATATATAATAAATCAGTAAATGGAAAGAAATACACCGTTCATGGAGACGGTAGGCCGTACGTACGCATGAACACTGTTTTCGTTTCCTTATTAAGTTGAATGGAATTAAGTAGATGACATACATATATATAAATCTAGTATCATTATTATTTCATATATTTAATTATTACTTATTATATATACTTTATAATCATTCATGAATGGTTAACGTGGAGAATGAATCTCATCGCATCGTAGAGACGGTAGTCCATACGTATGCACGAGCGATGATATCGTTCTCATGATCGTGGGACTGTATTGGATTGTATATATACTATTTCAGAATAAATATAATTTTAAAATAATCATATATAGTTATTATTTACACCATTATACCCATCCAAGTAAGGTGGTTGGGGAAAATAGATTACACCACGGCGTGGAGACGGTATTCCGTACGTACGCACGCGCGGAGATTTCATTTTCTGTAGGATGGTTAGATGGGGAAATAGGGTTGTTTCATACTTATAATAACATATCAGTATATTAGTGATACTGATGTTATTAATTCATAATGAAACATCTAAAGAATAAGAAGTGGAAGAAAAAATAAAGATGAAAGAATCGGTAACGGACATTACCTCTTCTTTGAAAGGCTTCTTTGAGACTTCCTTTTAGGGCACTAAAATTGGTCTTTTAAGAAGACCAGGACCTCTAGGATGTCTCTAGGGAAGTGGAGAGGAGAAATTGACAGGGGTTCACTGAGCTTTAAGGCTAAAATTGGTGTGAGGAGGAGAGGGAGGAGGTTCCCTTTTATAAGGGAGGAGAGGGGCTCCTTTGGAAAAACTAAAAATACTATTTTATTATAAAGTCAAGTTCGCTTTTAAATAGCTAAAAATTGATTTATTTCGAAGATAAGGTGGGGATGGGTCGAAATCCTCTCATAAAATATAATTTATACAAGTTTAGGTTCCTATTTTAACCTTATCATTTAGATTTAACATTAAGTTAAATAATTTTACTTTTACCGTGTCTTCTTGTGTTCTTATACAATAAGGTTAATAAACTTACTTATAAGAAGCCAAACGAAACCCAAGTTGTTTATTATTAATATATATAACCTTATCTAAGTCATTTGTCCGAACCTTATATTTTTAGGAATAAAATAACAATTAATAATATAATATTTGTTTTAAAAACTATTTTATGTCAATTTTGACACTATTTAGTAATTGATTTTTGTGAAAATCATAACAGAATTATTAGTTCGAAAAAAAGTTAATTAAATCAATAATAACATGTCATATTAACCTATAAAATTATTTTAATTCATAAAAAGTCTTAAATTACATTTATTTGGTTATTTATAACATCAATTATGTCAATATTTCATTAATAAGATAATTACTACATCATCTTTGTGTCATAATAAATGATAATTATTTAATCCCTAAAAATTCTAAATAAATTCTTATGATGTAGATAATTGTATTAGCTTTCTGGAGACTATTCATGTTCGAAGTTTCATGAAGTTTATCACTAAATTAAAATTATTATACTTATAAGATTTAAGAAAGTGACATGTTGTCACATTCTTTGGTTTTAATAATAATTAAATTATTTTCATGGAAAAAAGTCCATTAAATGAATCTAATACGACCCTTAGATGATATGGGTCTACTTTTAGTCATCCAATAGGATTTTGGCAGGTGTTAGGTTAATTTTATAATCTTATATTTACCCTTAATTACCCAATTTACCTTTAACTATGGTAAATAAAATTTACCGTAGTTACTATTCATAATGCCAAAAATAAAAAGTAGCTTATTAACATAATTTGGACCCACTGATTCCAAATATGGAATCCATTTTGCCAAATTCAATACACGAAAGTTGCAGAAATTAAATTAAAATTAATCCCATTGTCGAAAGAAAACGGGTTTTTGTTTAAAACATTGCAAAAGATTGAATTGATTTATCCTACGAATTCAAGATAGAATCAATGCTAATGACATAAATTATATTAAATGGTAAAAATATATTATATTCATACTTTAAAACCATTCAATATTATAATTTAACCTTATAAATTATTACGATGAAAAAAGTTGTTTTTAATTAAAATATAGCGTGTTTTTACTATTCATCAAAATATGAAAGTTACCAGAATAATATGAAAATTTTATCCAAAGTAAATTTTCATTTCTTGATTCCAAAGAAGAATTTTATTTTGTCAAATTTAACTTATAAATATGTCAAAAACTAGATTTAAAGTGGGTGCGCCATCAAAAGGCGGCAAAACTGCATTTTTTGAAAAATACTTATTTTACCCGAAAAATTTATTTTGTTCTTATACCATGTTCTAGAAAATTTGTAAGATGAATAATAATGTTATAAAATTCAAAATTTAGTTAATACTATTCATAACGACTAGTTCATAATAATATTATAATAATATATCGTTGTTTAGTAAAACCCGGTATTGCGTACAACACACGCTATCGAGGAAGGTCATGATTGCGTGTAATGCAAGCCAAGTTAGGGTTGCGTGTTGTGCAAGAATTCTTCGTTGTTTCGTATAACATAATCCAACTATATTTCATTTATACATTGAATATATATATATATATATACTCAATGTTGCGTAGAATAACTATTATCAAAATTGTGTGTAACACGATCCAAGAATAGTGTTGCATATACTGCAAGCTATTACGGTGTTGCATATAGTGCAAGGTAATCTTGGTGTAGCATACAACACAAGACATTAATGAAATTAAAAGAATATTTTTCATAAAATCTTGGGGTGTTACATTCTACCCCCCTTAAAATGAATTTCGCCATCGAAATTCGTCGGGGTTATAAATGGTTTACTACTCGAAAGTTTGTTTAATAGAAACCCACATCGTAAAAAGGAATACCAAAACATGGATTTAAAAAAATAAAGTATGAAATTTAACGGTTACCCAAATTAACTCATCACTGGGTTTCCACGTAGGAGAACATAGGTGAAAATATGGATATGGAAGAAAAATCTAACCATCAAGTTCTGATGGAGAGTGGTAGAGAACATGGCTATGGAAAAACCAGCAGTCACAAAGCCATAAATTTGTGACGATATAAGGTACTATCTAATTCATTATATATAAGAGCACTAGGACAACATTTTTGGTTATTAGGATCATTTCCCTAAAGTTGATGAAATTGGAATTAGAAGAAATACTTTCGTGATTTTGGTATAGTCTCACCGTTAATCATTCTTTGGACAATTTTTACTTCATCTATTTAAGAAATGAAGTTGAATTTGTCATTCGTGATATGTTAGTAGATCATGTGATAGAATGAGGGTTCATTCCATATGTCTCAAACAAAAGGTTAGAAAAGTTATCAAAAAAATACGTAAGTCCATCTATAGTGAGATTAATCATATATGGTTCCTAAAATGGACTTATACTTCTTATATTATACTGCTTAATATAATAAAACTAGTTTCTACTAAACAAGGACTTCCTGTAGGCTAGTGGTGGGCGATAAAGGCCAGTCGCACTTTGGTTGTGGGTTCAATTCCCACAGCCTTGTCCGACGCGATGGGCTGTCGCCCGTCCTGCAGGTTGTCCTTTTTCTAAATCTATATTACTATAACATCCCATCAACAATATCAAAAAAAAGTTTTATCCTTAAACAATACTAACTTATGTCCAACATAATCCATTCCAATCTTTAGGCTTATCTAAAATACTTCGGTCCAAGCTCATAGTATAAAGAAAATGATCCCGTGAATGCCATCATTTATCCCCCATATATCATAAGATATATCTTGTTGGTCAAATTACAAACATGTGAATACCTTAATCATGTATTCTATTGAATAATGAATACCCATTGAACCTTATTGAAAACATGAATGCTGTTAAAAGTTAACTCTTTCCACATACCAAAATCCTCAAAATTCTATATACTCAAACCATGATATCACTTAGTCCTTATATCAATCATGATCTCATGAATACTGTCAAATATTTCATTTTATCGTTTTCCCTTCATTATGCGCATATCATATTTTTTTCCAAAAATATCTCAATCACTTTCCATGGTTATAGGTACCATAAAATTATTTAAAACCACAATAGACCAATACATAAATATTCCAATATTCCACGATACTATATACAACATTATTTTGGAATCCCATTACATAAACACTTAATCATTCCACCACATCATTGTCATATTCAACATCACCAATGGTGATCGCATGTGACTTCCCTTTTTCCTTTTCCTTAAGATTTTTTTGATGTCGATCATCATCAACAACCCTTGGATTAGGGCATTTATTGGCATAATTCCCCATCTCCTTGCACTTGAAGCATTGAAGTGTAGTAGGTTCATTCTGTGTATCCCTTCCTTTGTTTTCATCATTAGACATCTTCTTCCCATAATTGCGGCATTCAAATGCCTGATGACCTTCCTTTCCACATTTGAAACATTTACTTGTCCCTTTAAGACAATCTCCACCATGCTTCTTTCCACACTTTGAGCATAAGGAAACATTAATCTTCTTTTCACTATTATTCTGAGATTTCTCCTTGAAATCCATCTTTCATTTCTTGTCAAAACTATGAGATGGATAAGTAACACCAACTTCCATTTCTACCTTGATATCACAACGTACAATTTCTTCATAGCTACTGAAGTCTCTTATAGCTAATGCCCTTTGAAGATTTGGTTTTAAGCCACTGAAGAATCGATCAACTTTACTTTCAGGTTGGATGATAAATCCAGATGCATACCTTGCAAGCCTTGTAAAATTCGCTTCGTATATAACAACAGATTCATCATCCTTTGCTTTAGTTCAAGAAACTCCTTCTCCATATTTGTTCGAAGAATACGAGGGAAGTACTTATTGAAAAATAAGTTCTTGAACTTGTCCCATTCCATGGACCCAATTTCATCTCTTTTCCTCATATTCTTGATAAGATTCCATCATTGATCAGCTTCACCTTCCAAAAGATATACTGTTAAGATGACTTTATCATGTTTAGAACATTGAAGAACTAAAAATATCTTTTCAGTGGTACTGATCCATTGTTCAGCAACAAGTGGATCATAAGACCCACTGAAAGAAGGTGGACGTTGCCTCATGAAGGACTCAATAGAATGTTGTTCCCTTCTCTGGTCATTTGGAAGTCTAGAATGATTCATAGCTTGTGTAAGTATAGCAATAAGATTTTGCACTCCATATCCCATAACATTTGTTTGTTCAAGAGGACAATCATTGCATTGTCCATTACATTGATCAACACGGTTCCTTCGGGTTCCATCCATCGTCTAAAACCCAAAAAGAATAGTGTGAGAGACAAAAATTATGCTAGGTAAAAAATATAATAAAGGGGGAGTACCTTCAATATCTAACATCTTAGATTACCATAATTCTAGTACTATAACCTATACTTATACTTAACCTTAGGGACATCCCTATATATACCTTAGAAATATCTATAGGGATCTCACTAAAGTTCTCACATCCTAGTTTCCAAAGGTTGACTAAACCTCCCTCTGATACCAACTGTAGAGACCCTAAGCTTAACGTACATGGACATTACATTACTTTTGCAGAATACTTAGTACATAACAAAAACACACACACAAGGATCGTAATAGTTTAGTGTCTTTGGAAACTCGGAATATAATCTTCTAATCGTGGTGAAAGATCTTCAACATCTCCCATAAAGATCTTCCTTTTTTTACCTAAAACCTTTCTTTATTTCCTGGGGAAAAGAAAACATAAAAGGGTGAGCTCAAATGCTCAGTAAGGGTAAAAAAAGAAATATCAATCACATCATATTCATAAGAACATAACATTTTGGAAATCTTAACCTACAAAAGAGAGCATAATTTCATAACATGGGATAAATCATAGTAGTGAAATGAAATCCCAATAATCATAACTTAAAACATGATACTTTGTGGCATACACAAATAATCATAGAGAATCATTTCTTATTAGTCAAGACTCATTGCCAAGACTATCTTAGTGGATAAAGTCCATTTCTAAACCGAGTTCACTCCTCGTTTCAGTCCTATTTTACTGAATCGGTATAACCTGCCATTCCAGACATGTCTGTCTCATGAGATATAAAATCTTTACCCAATGCATTGGAGGGAGATATAGGTCTCACTCATCTCATAATGATACCATTCTTATGTGTGCCACAAAATCATAAACCATACATCATAGCATAACCCATGTATTAAAAATGGGAATCTTAAACATCGTGACAACATAAAACAATTCATATTAGATAAAGGAATTCATAAAAATAACATAATCAAATCAATGTAATAATAGGCATAGAAACAGAACCCTATATTATCTTATATGGAAAATAATTTTGATAAAACACTTGAACTCCATTCTTGAGGAAAATATCATTTCTACTTCAAAAACACTTTTCCTTTCTTAACATGTCATACAATTCTAAACTAAAAGAAGTTGATTAAAAATAAACTTGAAAACTTGTAAAGTAAGCTTCTTGGAAATAATTTTTTAAAAATCCTTTCATGTCATATAAGTTAAAAAAACATTCTTCTCGTACTTTTGTCGGAAAAGTCAAAAAAAGTACCTCGTACGAAAAATGACAAAAGATTCCTTTCATATCATTTACTAAAAATTTACCGAAGGGTAAAATTGGATTTAAAAAATTGTATTTGGATATAAATAATATTAAATATTGAGGAAACATGGATGTGGATGATAAAATACACCCCAGTAAAATACCAAAGTATAAACAATCTCATATAAAAATGATATTCTGATATTTCCCTTACCTTAGGTCTGATTTGCTTCGAAAGTGTCCGAACCTCCTGTATAATGATTTAAATAATGTCATTGACTTATTCCAGAATCATAATCATTGTTATGATATCATATATGGTTCAATTATGACTTTATATTACCCGTTCTTTTGTAAATTCCATGTTAAAGAGCGTTTTGGGTAAAATTGTTTCATTTGTCGTCCATGTTTTGACTTGTAATTATTCATATGATTACTTAGATCATGATTAATTAATTCCAGAATATAAAACATGATTTATATATAATATATATTCAGAATATACATATATATAATAAATCAGTAAATGGAAATAAATACACCGTTCATGGAGACGGTAGGTCGTACGTATGCATAAACGCTGTTTTCGTTTCCTTGTTGAGTTGAATGAAATTAAGTAGATGAAATACATATATATAAATCCAGTATAATTATTATGTAATATATTTCATTATTACTTATTATATATACTTTATAATCATTCATGAATGGTTAACATGGAGAATGAATCTCATCGCGTCGTGGAGACGGTAGTCCTTACGTACGCACGAGCGATGATATCATTCTCATGATCCTGGGACTGTATTGGAGTGTGTGTATACTATTTCAGAATCAATATCACTTTAAAATAATCATATATAGTTATTATTTACACCATTATACCCATCCAAGTAAGGTGGTGGGGGAAAATAGATTACACCACGGCATGGAGACGGTATTCCGTACGTACGCACGCGCGGTGATTTCATTTTCCGAGGGATGGTTAGATGGGGAAATAGGGTTGTTTCATAATTATAATAACATATTAGTATATGATTGATACTGATGTTATTAATTCATAATGAAACATCTAAAGAATAATAAGTGGAAGAAGAAATAAATATGAAAGAATCGGTAACGGACATTACCTCTTCTTTGAAGTGCTTCTTTGAGACTTCCTTCTAGGGCACTAAAATTGGTCTTTCAAGAAGACCAGGACCTCTAGGATGTCTCTAGGGAAGTGTAGAGGAGAAATTTTCAGGGGTTGGCCGAGCTTGAAGGCTCAAATTGGTGTGAGGAGGAGAGGGAGGAGGTGCCCTTTTATAAGGGAGGAGAGGGGCTCCTTTGGAAAAACTAAAAATATTATTTTATTATAAAGTCAAGTTCGCTTTTAAATAGCTCCAAATTGATTTATTTCGAATCTAAGGTGGGGATGGGTAAAAATACTCTCATACAATAGAATTTAGACAAGTTTAGGTTCCTATTTTAACCTTATCATTTAGATTTAACATTAAGTTAAATAATTTTACTTTTACCGTGTCTTCTTGTGTTCTTATACTATAAGGTTAATAAACTTACTTATAAGAACCCAAATGAACACCAAGTTGTTTATTATTAATATATATAACCTTATATAAGTCATTTGTCCGAACCTTAGATTTTTAGGAATAAAATAACAATTAATAATATAATATTTGTTTTAAAAACTATTTTATGTCAATTTTGACACTATTTAGTAATTGATTTTTGTGAAAATCATAACAGAATGATTAGTTCGAAAAAAAGTTAATTAAATCAATACTAACATGTCATAGTAACCTATAAAATTATTTTAATTCATAAAAAGTCTTAAATTACATTTATTTGGGTATTTATAACATCAATTATGTCAATATTTCATTAATAAGATAATTAGTGCATCATCTTTGTGTCATAATAAATGATAATTATTTAATCCCTAAAAATTCTAAATAAATTCCTATGATGTAGATAATTGTATTATATTTCTGTATACTATTCATGTTCGAAGTTTTATGAAGTTTATCACTAAATTAAAATTATTATACTTATAAGATTTAAGAAAGTGACATGTTGTCACATTCTTTGGTTTTAATAATAATTAAATTATTTTCATGGAAAAAAGTCCATTAAATGAATCTAATCTGACCCTTAGGTGGTATGGGTCTACTTTTAGTCATACAATATGATTTTGGTAGGTTTTAGGTTAATTTTATAATCTTATATTTACCCTTAATTACCCGATTTACCTTTAACTATGGTAAATAAAATTTACCGTAGTTACTATTCATAATACCAAAAATAAAAAAGTAGCTTATTAACATAATTTTGACCCACTGATTCCAAATATTGAATCTATTTTTCCAAATTCAATACACGAAAGTTGCAGAAATTAAATTAAAATTAATCCCGTTGTCAAAAGAAAACGGGTTTTTGTTTAAAACATTGCAAAAGATTGAATTGATTTATCCTACGAATTCAAGGTAGAATCAATGCTAATGAAATAAATTATATTAAATGGTAAAAATATATTATATTCATACTTTAAAACCATTCAATATTATAATTTATCCATATAAATTATTGCGATGAAAAAAGTTGTTTTTAATTAAAATATATCGTGTTTTTACTATTCATCAAAATATGAAAGTTACCAGAATAATATGAAAAATTTGTCCAAAGTAAATTTTCATTTCTTGATTCCAAAGAAGAATTTTATTTTGTCAAATTTAAATTATAAACATGTCAAAAACTATATTTAATGTGGGTGTGCCATCAAAAGGCGGTAAAACTGCATTTTTTGAAAAATACTTATTTTACCCGAAAAATTTATTTTGTTCTTATACCATGTTCTAGAAAATGTGTAAGATAAATAATAATGTTATAAAATTAAAAATTTAGTTAATACTATTCATAACGGCTAGTTCATAATAATATTAAAATAATATATTGTTGTTTAGTAAAACCCGGTATTGCGTACAACACACGCTATCGGGGAAGGTCGTGATTGCGTGTAATGCAAGCCAAGTCAGGGTTGCGTGTTGTGCAAGAATCCTTCGTTGTTTCGTATAACAGAATCCAACCATATTTCATTTATACATTTAATATATATATATATATATATACTCAATGTTGCGTAGAATAACTATTATCAAAATTATGTGTAACACGATCCAAGAATAGTGTTGTGTAGACTGCAAGCTAATACGGTGTTGCGTATAGCGCAAGGTAATCTTGGTGTAGCATAAAACAGAAGACATTAATGAAATTAAAATAATATTTTTCATAAAATCTCGGGGTGTTACAATGTTGATGATTCTTAGGAAGAAAAATATATTGATGAGGCTCAGGAAGGAAAATATTTTTATGAGTCGTAGAAAGAAAAATATGTTGGTGAGGCTCGGGAAGGAAAATATATTGCTGAGCCTGAGGAAGAAAAATATCATACTAATATTTTCAAAATGAGATTATCATATTGGGATTTTCATACTAAGATTTTTGTATAGGTATTTTCATACTGAGATTTTCATACTAGGATTTTTGTACAAGGAAAATTGTACTGAGGGTTTCATACTCATATTTTTATATTGAGATTTTCATACTTGGATTTTCATACTAAGTAAATTGTACTGAAGTATTCATAATTAATAATTTGTACTGAACAAATTGTACTGAATAATTCATACTAAATAATTTGTAATGAATAATTATAAATGATAAAATTGTACTAAATAATTCCTACTAAAAAATCATGTTGAAGAATTCAAACTGAATAAATCAAACTGAAGAATTCTTCCTGAAGAAATCATACTCAATAAACCATACTGAAAAAATCGTACTGATATTTCTTAAGAAAAAAAACATATTCGGGGTTCTTAAAGAAAAAATCATACTATGAATTCTTAAGGAAAAAATTGTACTTTGATTTCTTAAGGAAAAATCATACTATGATTTCTTATGGAAATAATCGTATTGAGATTTATTAATGAAAAAAAATTATTGGGATTTCTTAAGGAAAAAATAATTCTAGGATTTCTTATGTAAAAAATATTACTGGGAATCATAATAGAATATTAGAATCATAATGAATTTTGTTAAGAAAGTTTGAAGCATTGAAGAAGTCAAAGGCAGATCCGAAATTCAAGGGAATTGAAGAATTAATATATTAATGTGAGATTTAATTAGAATTTAAGATTCAATAAAGTTTTAAAGAAGTCAAAGAAATGTCTTTGATTTATGGAATGATTGAAGATTTGGGAACTTTAGTGGAGTAGGAAAATTATTTTTGGAATCCCATATAAACTATTTTTATGAGCCTATAAAAGGAGGAGAACACATTTTATTTTATTTTTTTGAGTTGCATTGATCATGAAAGAGGAGATAGAATATTCACATTTCTATCAAGTAAAGAAGGTTTTATGGATTTTTCTTTTGTAAAGAACTCTTTGTTTTCATATAGAAGATGAGAAGATTATACTCAGCACTGATAATCGTATTTAGCTAAATCATCATATTTAGCTAATTATCATATTCTACTAGATTTTAAGTGGGACTGACTTTTTTTTACTCAAAATAGAAGTGGTGTGGATTCACCTCTATCATACTCTGACAAAGTTATATATTTTCCGTTCTAGGGATAATTGTACTAGGAAAATCGTATTTGAATAATCGTTCTTGGAAAATCAGACTAATTTTTACTTAACAACGTCTATGAAGTTATTACCATATTATGGGTAAGAAATTAAAGAATTTTTTTCAAAAGAATATATTTATAGACGGTGAAAAGAATCACAGGTAACATGCATTGTTACACAAACATTGTTTTACCCTATTTGTGCTAAGAGGGTGCACGCACACTCTTATATTGTTTACATGGAACTACATGAGTGAAAGCGAATATTATAATAATTGAAATCCAAGTATTTCTTTCTATTGGATTGTGTGGTATTGGATCATTTTCATACCATACCAAGTATGTGGGTATTCTTATTGAATAATGAACCTTGTAAATTCTTGTGTTGCTATGGATGTTTGTTTGTTGTGTTTTCTTTAGGGAAAGAAATATTTAACAGGAGGTGAAGGTTGTTTTAATTTTAAGTAAAAAAGAAAGGAAAAGTATCACTGATTTATCCCATCCCTCTCTCATTGATACAATTACACTGACTGGGAACTTTCAAAAAAATTCACAAAATCTTCTCAAAACATTTAAAAATAAAACCATACAAGGAAGGAAGTAAGCACACAAGCAGGAACCACTATGTCAAGTCAGAAAATAATAAAAAACAAGCAATAATAGAATATATTCCAAACAATAAAAAATAATAGGGATATTTTAAATAAACAAATTGAAATACCCTAAATGATCCAAAAAATGATATCAATGTCATGGGCTCAATCCCAGGTCCAGATGTGAGAAGACCAAGACTTTTCTCAATGGACCAACCTATCATCTTATGTTTCATCCACTCAAAACTAACCCAAATAGACTAAACCAGCCTCATCAGGTTGGCACAACCCATTTATACTTATTTCATACTATAGCTGAAACTAGTAGTGTGTGTATCCTTAGTGTATCATAATCCTACACTCCCACTAAGATTCCTAGGTTCCCATGACTAGTAAAAATGGATGTGATCATAATCAGTCAACCATATGAATCACATGAGAAAATTTTATAATAACTCATGCCACACCTCTCACAGCATCATAATAAAATATCCCCATAATAAAAAAAATACATGTATCACATATAATTCATAAAAATAAACATCTCTTCATGGGATCACAAGCCACCATAGGAACAAAATAATCACCAAGGGGATCAAGAGGGACACACCTTATTTATGAAAACTCATTTTCCACAAATATTATAAACATTACATTTATTTAAAATAATCCTGGAATAGTAATACATTTCATGAAAAAAAAATTGAAATTGAAATGGGAACACGATCCTCCCATTTTTAAAATTCCCTTTTAAAATATTTAAGGCCATAACAAGTTTCAAAATAAAATCCACATGGGTTAAATCATCCATTTGAAATCACCCATCCCAAGTTAAAAAATTTAAAACACTTCCAAAACATCCAACACTTTGTTTGAAAGCTATTTTATTTCAATAACACTTTTTAAAACAACAATCTAGTGATCACCTCCTCTTTAAAAACCAAAATCATTCTTTGAAGTCCAATCTTGAATTTCCAAAAACACTTTGAATTGATTCACATCCCATTCCAAGGTTTAAAATCAATTTCAAAACAAATTGGAAATTAAGATTCATACCTATAAGAAAAATTTTAAAATACAGGGAATTTAGAAACATCATTCAAATAAAGGCATGTAATAGAACTAAATGAAAATGAAACACCTATATCAAAACATGTATCCTTTGATGATTTCCATTCAAAACCACCCTTATACACTTACATTCATATGCATATTTACATATATATAATCACACATATCCAAAATTTTCATATTCTCATTAACAATAGTGAATGTGTAAAATGTTGTACTTATATATATGCCCATATTTTCAAATGTAGGTAAGTCTCCTTCAAGATCTATAAGACGCCCTAAATAACAAAGGGGAAACTAAAGGAAAAAAATCCCTAATTAAAATTGGTCTAAGAGAAAAAGGTAGAAGAAAACCTACCTAAAATGGTAGTGTACAAGATTAAATAGTCTTAATCACTTCGACTTCTATGGTGGATGTTGAAACACACCATTAGGGGACCCGAGAAACCCATATGACACCCTAATAATAGAAGAAATTATCAAAAATTAAGTCAAACATTGACCTAGGGTTTTGAAAAACTAGAAGGGGTGAAGTGTGAGAGAGAAATATTAGAAGAGGGGAGGAGATTATAAGAGGATCCCTTACCTTAGTAGATCATCCACAATTCCCCATGAAATCCAAACAGAATTGTGAGGAGAAGGGATCTTGGGAGAGGGGATGGCGCATGGCCATGGAGGAAGGGAGGGGTTGGGAATCACATGACACAAGGTGGGAGGAAGAGAAATAAAGGGAAAAATTATAAGTGAGATGTAACACCCCGAGCTTCCACGATACGCCTCTCTTTCAATAATGCAATAGCTTGCATTGTACGCAAGTTCGAGTTCTAAAACACCGTGACTAATTAAAGTAGCCATTATGAATAGTAATAACCACTTTTTAAAATTATTGAAATCTTATATTTCAAAATGGACTTCATTTTTGTATTTGTAATATCGAAATTAGCCTATGTTGAATTTTTGGTATTTCTCTGAGAACTTCTAATTTTTTATGAATAGTGAAAAATACTTAAAAACAACCTTTTTAATCAAAATAATTTATAGTGATAAATTATACTATTTAGTGGTTTTAAAGTATAATTAGAATATATTTTTACAATTTTATCCAATGGTGGTCATTAGAATTAATTTAACATTGAAATCGGACATAAACAATTGCCAATCTTTTGATATAAATTGTTTCTTAAAAACACGCTATTTGTTGTAACAACGGGAATTAATAATAAAATTAATTAATGCAACTTATATGTTTGAAATTTTGTAAAATAGACATCATTTTTGAATTCGGAATATCAATTATAGCTTAGGGTGAAATTTTGGCTTTGTTCTGAAAAACTTCAATTTTTGATGAATAGTGAAACCACTAAGTGGTAGTTAAATAACTGATTTTTCATTTAAATGAAATATTACCACTTCTGTGATTTGATTTTCAAAAATCCGACATACATGGTTGTCATTAAGAAGTAAAATGTGGTTCAATAAGATTAAAATAATTTTTGGTGAATAGTAACTTTTAAGTTCTTAATCGCGATTAGAGGTAATTAGTGTAGTTTAAGGTAAAAATAATGTTTTAATAATATGAGATGAGTATGACACTTGTCCTACTCCTATTGGATGAGTCATGGACGACCAAGACAACCCATGGGTCAACTTGGGGACCCCATGGAGCCACTTTAGTTAGAAAATGACATAAACACCTTTTATTTAATGTTAAAGTAAAAAATGACACAAACATAAAATGTTTTACTAAAACAATTTTTAAGTGGGGTTACACAAGTCCTAATTTTGACTATAAATATTAATTAGAAAGCTAAAAGGATTTCCTACATCATAGTATTTTTTTTTATAATTTTTAGACATTAAATAAATTAAATTATTTATGACATCATTATGATGCAGCTATGACCTCATTATTTAACGATTTAAATAAAATGATAAGATAATGCAAAATACAAGGCTTACACTTGTCCAAAGCCTATTGGATGAAGATATTTCGAAACCTTATCACCTTAGCCTCGAATTATATAAGTTTGGGACCTTTAGAATCCGAAAATCATTGTGTAATAATATAACATTTCAATCTTTCCAAAAGTGCCCCTCCTCTCCACTTATAAAAGGCCCCCACCTCTCCCACCTCATTTACACATTCAAGCCATTTGGCTCGGCCAAACTCTGCACAAATACTCTCCCAACATCCCCCTCTTACTCATAGAAGCCTCACTTTGGGCAGAACCCTTCCCAAGGAAGCCTTTGGCTCAAATCAAAAAGAGTTACCCGATTTTGAGGTAATGTCTTCTCTAATGTTGTTTTGTTTTATTTTTCTTCTCCAACCCCCTAAACTCTTTTTATTCATTTCTTTTGTAACAAAACCAGTATCCTCAATATACTAGTATGTTGTTATAAGAAGTATTAGAGCTACACTTACACACACCTACATCTAATGGTTAAAGAACATACGGTTTCTGTGGATGGCGAATTTCTGCCTCACGAAACGATGATTGTTCAACACTCATATAACACCTTCAAAGGTGGCCATTAAGATGTCACTATTTTTATATATGATATATAATATGTTTATGTTTTACTTATGCTTCTTTATTTCTCATTTATGGCATACTTTATGATTTCCATTATGGGTAAAACGCGATAATTTCATTTTAGGAAGTGCGGACTACCGCCCCCTCAAAGTGATTTGAATCGTTAATGCCATATGTGGGATGTATAAAGGATGGAGTAAATGGTATTATACACTATATTATACTGGAATTATATTATACACTTATATCATTATGATTTCGTTCCATTAAATATGAAATAGAAATGAAAGTAGCGTTCATGCGTACGTACGGCTTACCGTCTCCATGAACGGTGCATTTCATTTCTTACCTCTAAATGTTACGTAATATTATAAATGAATGTATATACTGGATATATAAGATATATATGACATATAAATCATGAATATAATTCTGGATATAATGGATATTCTACCACATGAACAACTTGTAATTATAAGAAGTTTATTGTTGACTCAAGTACCAAAGATCGACAAAACGACCGTTATTAACTTAAATAATTACATAACGTTCATAACATTGTAATAAGTGATATAAAAAGGATAATGAAATTGAAAATGGTTCTTAATAAGGTATATATTAACTCTAGTTTATTATTCAGGAGGTTAAAGAACGGTTGAGTCAAGTCGGACACGAGGTAAGGGATTTTCTTATCTCACTTTCAATTCCGTGAGATTTCCATTGTTCGCCACTAAATTATTGAAAGTGGTGTATTGTGTACTGCCATTTGATATATATTATCATGATTCTATTTATATTCATGTTATTCTATAAATAATTTGGTGGTTATTAACTTTTGGCCATACGACTCAGTTGATTAACGTGGTAAGGGGTTTTCATCTCACTCCTTATTCTCATGAGATTCATGCCATATTGCCACCATTACCTTTTGTGTGGTGTATGTACTGCCCATAATTATATTCTTTGTGTAATACACTCTAATTTATGTGTACTTACATATTCATTGTATGATACCTCTTTCATGGGTTGTATGTTTCATAATTTACCAAACTGGTAAGGGTTATTTCACAATCTCTTCATTATCTGAGGTTGATTATACGTAATAATCTACTGGGATCTCGTTATCATCCACATCCATGTTTATTCAAAATGTATTTCAAAACATTTTTAATATTTAAATGAATATGGGTTAAAGGCATTTATACCCTTGTTTGACTTTTTATAAGAGGTTTATAAGGGAATCTTTCCGTCGTTTTCCAAACCAGGTGCTTTTTAACCTTTTCGACAGAATTAAGATAAGAATGTTTTTTTTAACTTATAAGGCGGGTGCGGTTATTTTCCACCGTTATAAAATCGTCAAAGCTTCCCTTAAAAGCTTATAAGATTATTTTCAAAGAAAATGTTTGATTTTATATGGATCTTAAATGATTTCAAAATAAAAGGAGATATTTCTTTAAAAAGAATTTTGATTTCATCTATGTCAACATCCTTTGATGGGTTTTAAGATTATTTGAAGTTGATTTATTGTGATACAAAACTTCTATATTGTTTTGATGTTTTTGTGATATGTTTGACTGTGGATGTGCTATTTTTATACCATTCATAGTTTATGGTGAAAGTATTGACATTTCGTATGCTAGTTCCAATAAGAATGTTTATGTTATATTTCAATCTTTACTTCATATGAATGTGTTGGACAAGTATGTTCCAGGTTGGGGACTGGTTAAAGTAAGCCCTCCAGGTTGGGGACTGGTAAAAGTAAGCCCTCCAGGTTGGGGACTGGTAAAAGTAAGCCCTCCAGGTTAGGGACTGGTAAAAGTAAGCCCTCCGGGTTGGTGTCCGGTTATTAGAGGCACTCCGGGTTGGTGTCCGGTTATTAGAGGCACTCCGGGTTGGGTTCCGGTTACAGTTAGCCCCAAGGTCTTGGGACGAGGCCTTGAAAAGTAATTAAAGTTTAGCATTATGCATTCCATCATTATGAAAGTGGTTATTGATATTGCATGTGATTATTCGACCAGTGGAATATACATGTGAAGAAGTGAATGGAATTATCTCATTTTACTTTTGCCATATTATGTTGATGTTCAAGTTTAAAAGGCTTTTGTTTTAGTTATACATTGCCTTAAATTTTTATGTTTATTTATGAAAGCTTCCGCAATATTGTTACCCTTACTGAGCATCTGAGCTCACCCCTTTCAATGTTTTAATATTTTCCAGGATGTGAAGAAGTATTTTATGAATGACCTGTAGGGATAGTCAAAAGAGGATATGAGTGTGGACTATGAAGACTTTGTTATTATTTTTTCACTTTATGATGTAATGTAAGACTTATGAATGTATCTAGTGTTTCCAAGGCTACTAAACTAATCGTCTTTCGAGACTTCATCTTTTGTGATCATGCCAATGTTACGAAGTAATGCACCGACTCTGGGTAGCTGGGGTCGGGGCGTTACAGTTGGTATCAGAGGAAGTTTAGTACTAACCATGGAAGCTAGATTTAGATAAACTCTGATTAGAGCACATAGCCCAAAGATATACTTCGAGGATTAGTATAGAAGAACTTCCTAGAATTTTGGTATTATAGAGATGTTATGAGTTTTCCGGGCAATACATCCCTGTCTGGATACGAGCAGGTAGAGGCGGCTCTGGCACAGATGTACCTAGGGGTAAAACCCGAAAACACCGCTTTGAGCTAGACTCGAACGGGAACTGGTGCACGACAACGGGCCTTGCTGCACTCTTGGTTACGACACTCCCGGGGGATATGCTTAGGATAATTCTCATTTTATTTACAAACCACTATGAAGGGTTATGAGTACATACTTCCTCAAGGAAAAAATTTCTTTTTATGATTATGGATTATATCCATAAATAGTTCAATTTATGTAAAGTGTTTAACAAGTATGGAATTATGTATTTTGATTCATAAACTAATCTAGTTTATGCCATTGTTTAGAAATGGCGCCTAGTGGAAGGAATGGAAACCGTATCAATGCACGAACTCCGTGTAGGGATTACCCTCCTGCTCAAGATAATTATTGTGGATCTGGAGATACAACTAGTGCTGATCAGCTTCTCACCGTACTGGGACAACTCACGCAGGTTATGAATAATAACCTTACTCGTATGGAGCACCCTGATCCGCAACGTGGAGGATCAATGCTAGACCGTTTCATGAGGCAACAACCACCAACCTTCAATGGGAGTACAAATCCAACAGTATCTCAGCAATGGATACATTCCTTAGAGAAAATATTCCATGCCTTAGGGAGTAGTGAAAGGGAGAAGGTTGTCATGGCAGTTTACCGCCTCACTGGAGATGCCGATAAGTGGTGGTCGCTGATTCAAAACACAAAGGAAGATGATGACGTATCGAATATGGAATGGAGGGAGTTCAAAGAGATTTTCTTAGAAAAATATTTTCCTCGTGACCATAGAGCAGATATGGAAAGACAATTTCTGAGTTTGAGGCAGAAGGAGGATGAGAATGTCGCAAAGTATGAGGCTAACTTTACAAGTTTAGCGAGGCATGCTGCCGATTATATACGTAACCCAAGGAGTAAGATTGATCGTTTCTTTGATGGGTTAAAACCATTTCTCCGTCGAGCTTTAGTATCACAATCCTTCTCATCATATGAAGATATTGTCTCATGTGCTATCAAGACAGAAAAGGAATTCTCTAAGTCTTATGACAACAAAGTAAAGCAAGAGAAGAAGAGAACGGTGGAACAAGAGACAGATAAAGGGAAAAAGGGAAAGAAGGATTTTCCATTATGTGATAATTGTGGGAAGAATCACCCTGGTACTTGCCTAAAAGGAATGAGAGTTTGTTATAAATGTGGAGAAAAGGGTCACCAGGCTCGTGATTGCAAGGGAAAGAAAGAGGCTGTCAAAGTTGAATGCTACAATTATAGGGAAACATGGCATTATGCAAATTAATGTCCTAAGAGTCAAGGAAACTTACCTCAGAAAAGGCCAAGGGATCAAGGCAAATCTTATGCTGTGACTACAGTTGAAGCAGAATAATTAATGTATTGGTGCTTTTGGACTCAAGGATTATATTCTGGTTATAAGAATAATGTGATATATATATGGATTGTACTGCAGTACTTGTTGATTTCAGTAAGGTTTTAATATGATTAAGGTAATCATATTTTTAGTATGTGACAATAAGAGAAACTTTTCTTTGTTTCGGGAATCTGATGTTACAATTGATTTTGGAATTTAGAGACCTTTTAGAGAAAGTCTGGACAAAGATATTTTGGATAACTATAAAGGTTGTAATGGATTAAGTTGAACTTTGGATAGTATTGTTTAAGGTTAAAACATTTATGAAGATTATTTTTGGAATAGTATAGTACTATATTTTTAGGAAAAGGACAACCTGCAGGGTGGGGAATAACCCATCGCGTCGGACAAAGCTGCAGGAATCGAACCCACAACCATAGTGCGACAAGCCTTTATTTCCTACCACTAGCCTACAGGAAGTCCCTGGTTATTACAAAATAGTTTTACTAATCTAAATGGTATGTGTTAACATTTAAAACCTTATACAATTAGGATAAATAGAATATTTTTGAGTTTCGTTACCATTTGGAGTAAAAGTTGGGTTTGTGGTAAAAATTTATTAACGAATGAAAGTATACATAACAAGTATGTATATTCCCTTACGTTCTTAGTAAATCTCCTAAATAAATTCCTCAACATTATAAAAGGTAACTTAAAACAAAAATATTTTCGGTTAACTTTTCCAACTGGTGATTCAATGACCGTTTAACCATCACAAGTTTGTGATTTTCTTGTGGTTAAACTTTCTCCTAATCCTGTTTTCTATAACTCTCCATCAGACCTTGATGGTTTGTTTTTCTTCCATATCCATATTTTCATAGAATCCTAGAATGGGCTATATCGGGTGACCTTTGTACTTATCCTGCTTTCTTTTAATGTTATATATTTATTAACCTTATTTCTGATGTGGGTTTTCCTCAAAGGTATTTTCTATTTTCAACCTTTTATTTTCAAAGAAAAATATCAAATTGCGAGGACGCAATTTATTGAAGGAGGGGAGAATGTAACACCCCGAGCTTCCACGATACGCCTCTCTTTCAATAATGCAATAGCTTGCATTGTACGCAAGTTCGAGTTCTAAAACACCGTGACTAATTAAAGTAGCCATTATGAATAGTAATAACCACTTTTTAAAATTATTGAAATCTTATATTTCAAAATGGACTTCATTTTTGTATTTGTAATATCGAAATTAGCCTATGTTGAATTTTTGGTATTTTTCTGAGAACTTCTAATTTTTTATGAATAGTGAAAAATACTTAAAAACAACCTTTTTAATCAAAATAATTTATAGTGATAAATTATACTATTTAGTGGTTTTAAAGTATAATTAGAATATATTTTTACAATTTTATCCAATGGTGGTCATTAGAATTAATTTAACATTGAAATTGGACATAAACAATTGCCAATCTTTTGATATAAATTGTTTCTTAAAAACACGCTATTTGTTGTAACAGCGGGAATTAATAATAAAATTAATTAATGAAACTTATATGTTTTAAATTTTGTAAAATAGACATCATTTTTGAATTCGGAATATCAATTATAGCTTAGGGTGAAATTTTGGCTTTGTTCTGAAAAACTTCAATTTTTGATGAATAGTGAAACCACTAAGTGGTAGTTAAATAACTGATTTTTCATTTAAATGAAATATTACCACTTCTGTGATTTGATTTTCAAAAATCCGACATACATGGTTGTCATTAAGAAGTAAAATGTGGTTCAATAAGATTAAAATAATTTTTGGTGAATAGTAACTTTTAAGTTCTTAATCGCGATTAGAGGTAATTAGTGTAGTTTAAGGTAAAAATAATGTTTTAATAATATGAGATGAGTATGACACTTGTCCTACTCCTATTGGATGAGTCATGGACGACCAAGAAAACCCATGGGTCAACTTGGGGACCCCATGGAGCCACTTTAGTTAGAAAATGACATAAACACCTTTTATTTAATGTTAAAGTAAAAAATGACACAAACATAAAATGTTTTACTAAAACAATTTTTAAGTGGGGTTACACAAGTCCTAATTTTGACTATAAATATTAATTAGAAATCTAAAAGGATTTCCTAAATCATAGTATTTTTTTTATAATTTTTAGACATTAAATAAATTAAATTATTTATGACATCATTATGATGCAGCGATGACCTCATTATTTAACGATTTAAATAAAATGATAAGATAATGCAAAATACAAGGCTTACACTTGTCCAAAGCCTATTGGATGAAGATATTTCGAAACCTTATCACCTTAGCCTCGAATTAGATAAGTGTTGGACCTTTAGAATCCGAAAATCATTGTGTAATAAAATAACATTTCAATCTTTCCAAAAGTGCCCCTCCTCTCCACTTATAAAAGGCCCCCACCTCTCCCACCTCATTTACACATTCAAGCCATTTGGCTCGGCCAAACTCTGCACAAATACTCTCCCAACATACCCCTCTTACTCATAGAAGCCTCACTTTGGGCAGAACCCTTCCCAAGGAAGCCTTTGGCTCAAATCAAAAAGAGTTACCCGATTTTGAGGTAATGTCTTCTCTAATGTTGTTTTGTTTTATTTTTCTTCTCCAACCCCCTAAACTCTTTTTATTCATTTCTTTTGTAACAAAACCAGTATCCTCAATATACTAGGATGTTGTTATAAGAAGTATTAGAGCTACACTTACACACACCTACATCTAATGGTTAAAGAACATACGGTTTCTGTGGATGGCGAATTTCTGCCTCACGAAACGATGATTGTTCAACACTCATATAACACCTTCAAAGGTGGCCATTAAGATGTCACTATTTTTATATATGATATATAATATGTTTATGTTTTACTTATGCTTCTTTATTTCTCATTTATGGCATAATTTATGATTTCCATTATGGGTAAAACGCGATAATTTCATTTTAGGAAGTGCGGACTACCGCCCCCTCAAAGTGATTTGAATCGTTAATGCCATATGTGGGATGTATAAAGGATGGAGTAAATGGTATTATACACTATATTATACTGGAATTATATTATACACTTATATCATTATGATTTCGTTCCATTAAATATGAAATAGAAATGAAAGTAGCGTTCATGCGTACGTACGGCTTACCGTCTCCATGAACGGTGCATTTCATTTCTTACCTCTAAATGTTACGTAATATTATAAATGAATGTATATACTGGATATATAAGATATATATGACATATAAATAATGAATATAATTCTGGATATAATGGATATTCTACCACATGAACAACTTGTAATTATAAGAAGTTTATTGTTGACTCAAGTACCAAAGATCGACAAAACGACCGTTATTAACTTAAATAATTACATAACGTTCATAACATTGTAATAAGTGATATAAAAAGGATAATGAAATTGAAAATGGTTCTTAATAAGGTATATATTAACTCTAGTTTATTATTCAGGAGGTTAAAGAACGGTTGAGTCAAGTCGGACACGAGGTAAGGGATTTTCTTATCTCACTTTCAATTCCGTGAGATTTCCATTGTTCGCCACTAAATTATTGAAAGTGGTGTATTGTGTACTGCCATTTGATATATATTATCATGATTCTATTTATATTCATTTTATTCTATAAATCATTTGGTGGTTATTAACTTTTGGCCATACGACTCAGTTGATTAACGTGGTAAGGGGTTTTCATCTCACTCCTTATTCTCATGAGATTCATGCCATATTGCCACCATTACCTTTTGTGTGGTGTATGTACTGCCCATAATTATATTCTTTGTGTAATACACTCTAATTTATGTGTACTTACATATTCATTGTATGATACCTCTTTCATGGGTTGTATGTTTCATAAGTTACCAAACTGGTAAGGGTTATTTCACAATCTCTTCATTATCTGAGGTTGATTATACGTAATAATCTACTGGGATCTCGTTATCATCCACATCCATGTTTATTCAAAATGTATTTCAAAACATTTTTAATATTTAAAAGAATATGGGTTAAAGGCATTTATACCCTTGTTTGACTTTTTATAAGAGGTTTATAAGGGAATCTTTCCGTCGTTTTCCAAACAAGGTGCTTTTTAACCTTTTCGACAGAATTAAGATAAGAATGTTTTTTTAACTTATAAGGCGGGTGCGGTTATTTTCCACCGTTATAAAATCGTCAAAGCTTCCCTTAAAAGCTTATAAGATTATTTTCAAAGAAAATGTTTGATTTTATATGGATCTTAAATGATTTCAAAATAAAAGGAGATATTTCTTTAAAAAGAATTTTGATTTCATCTATGTCAACATCCTTTGATGGGTTTTAAGATTATTTGAAGTTGATTTATTGTGATACAAAACTTCTATATTGTTTTGATGTTTTTGTGATATGTTTGACTGTGGATGTGCTATTTTTATACCATTCATAGTTTATGGTGAAAGTATTGACATTTCGTATGCTAGTTCCAATAAGAATGTTTATGTTATATTTCAATCTTTACTTCATATGAATGTGTTGGACAAGTATGTTCCAGGTTGGGGACTGGTTAAAGTAAGCCCTCCAGGTTGGGGACTGGTAAAAGTAAGCCCTCCAGGTTGGGGACTGGTAAAAGTAAGCCCTCCAGGTTAGGGACTGGTAAAAGTAAGCCCTCCGGGTTGGTGTCCGGTTATTAGAGGCACTCCGGGTTGGTGTCCGGTTATTAGAGGCACTCCGGGTTGGGTTCCGGTTACAGTTAGCCCCAAGGTCTTGGGACGAGGCCTTGAAAAGTAATTAAAGTTTAGCATTATGCATTCCATCATTATGAAAGTGGTTATTGATATTGCATGTGATTATTCGACCAGTGGAATATACATGTGAAGAAGTGAATGGAATTATCTCATTTTACTTTTGCCATATTATGTTGATGTTCAAGTTTAAAAGGCTTTTGTTTTAGTTATACATTGCCTTAAATTTTTATGTTTATTTATGAAAGCTTCCGCAATATTGTTACCCTTACTGAGCATCTGAGCTCACCCCTTTCAATGTTTTAATATTTTCCAGGATGTGAAGAAGTATTTTATGAATGACCTGTAGGGATAGTCAAAAGAGGATATGAGTGTGGACTATGAAGACTTTGTTATTATTTTTTCACTTTATGATGTAATGTAAGACTTATGAATGTATCTAGTGTTTCCAAGGCTACTAAACTAATCGGTCTTTCGAGACTTCATCTTTTGTGATCATGCCAATGTTACGAAGTAATGCACCGACTCTGGGTAGCTGGGGTCGGGGCGTTACATGAGAAATATAAAAGATAATAAATTAATATTAAAATATTGACATGGTGCACAATTTAGGCAAATGATTTAGAAAAACGTGTGCCAATTGTTTTATCCTTATCAAAAAAGCATGGGGTACTCACAAAGTTACCTCTAGGTAATCAAACAATTGAGCTAACCATGCTTGAACCATGTGATTCATCTCTATAAAAGATATACCCATCACACATGGTTGGTGCATGGTTACTCTTAACTATAGGCAACATCACATCCCTTAAAAATTTTAAAATTTCATTCTGAAACTCTCATAACCCACAACGGCTCAAAATTAATTTAATTAATTAATTAATTAACACCCCCATGACACGATGGGTGTCCCAAACTCCCCAACATACCACTTTATCCCCCTAGAAATCCTAAGTCCAAATTAGTGGTTAAAATAGAATGAATTTCTAAGTCTAAATCTTAAGGAAAACAAAAAGCCTCAAATAATGAAACTTCCTCAAACAAACCCAATCAGCAACCCAAATAAAAGAAATTCCCTAAATAAATAGATATTGAGCATCAATCTCCACTTCATTTAGAAATGAAAAAAAATGGTGGATCAATCAGAAACCACATTCTCCAAAACAAAAAACATCACTAAGCCACTTCATTCCCCAAATATCTGAATGGAATTCACAAAACTTTACCAGTCAAAACCAAACACAAAAAATCAGTTCAAACCCACAAGGATAACATAACCATTAAACATCCCAAAGGACCACAAACCAGAACACTGAAACTCAAGGTGTACAAAAACCAATAAGTATAATAACAAGAGACATGCCCCATTAATAAATTATTTGTATATAACCTAAATGTGACATCTATTATATGAGGGTGTCTAGATCCAACCTTCTTAAAATGCACTATTATGTGGTACATTTTTGAACATCATTTAAAGTACCCAATGATTCATCTGATTTTAAGGAATTTAATTATTCATATTTTAATTTGATATTTTTGGAAATTTATCTACACTTAAATATGAACATGTTTGATTCAGGGATCAGTGGAGAATTCATGGAGGATGATGGAGATATTTGGAAATGAAAGGAAGAAATTCTGGAGAAGGCAGATTGGACACCAGACCACTGATGAGACTGTGGGGCCCCAAATACAGACCCCATTAATCCTAAATTTCTTGGGATGATAGAAGACATGTATAGGAACAAATCACTCTTCAGGAGTTAATGCTAATTCGCCTTCCATGGTGGTCATTTAGGTGTCCCAAGTTAGAGATAAAATTATGGGCCAGATTCTACGGCCCAGAAAAACATCCCACTACTTTGATCATATATCGGAATCCACAACTCCAAATGGGCCCATATTTTACAGGAGGTTAGAAGACATCCGGAGCTCCATCTTAGTATTCTATGGCCCACTCTTATTCGGCCATCTAGAAGGTCATACAAATGAGTCTGTTCGATAGATGAAAGCTAGATTCCACCTCGGGTCAAATGTGGAAAAGTCCAAATTCCACAAGCTTTCCACCACCTATGGCCTACCAAAATTAATTGAGATGCTTTTTACTATTGGATTCTCGACCCAAGGGATCAAAAAAATGCCTATTTAAGGCAGTGGTGTTGGAGGATTTAGGAATCTTTGGTGCTTGTTTCAATTGTAATGTTATGCTGCGATTTTGTTGTCTCAAATTTGTCTTTCACTTGTAAGTTGTTAAATTCACTTTAGTTTCTTAATAGAAGTTCTTCTTCTCCTATTATTCTGTTGTTATAAATCTCACTTTGATACCGTTGCCTCAAGGTGTGAATTTATTCTCACCAAATCTTGTGAAATTATTCACACAACGGTGGAGTGATTATTTTATTTTTGTTGTTTTCTTTACTTCTCCATGTCCTCCCTCATGAGTCTACTTTCCACTTCCATTGAAACCATATAATCAATGGAGGGGTAACCCACTTATGAGTTGATCCAAGGGATTAGCAAGGGGATGGATTGGATGTTATTTATCACCCCATTATTGTATAATCACTTCTTAAATTGAGATTTTTATTTGATGATTTTTAAACTCCATCGTCCTTGTTGAATTTAAGGCCACATACTTCATGTGCTAATACGAAACTTTGCCTTGAAGTTCTCAAAACTTTGATCCTTCAAGTGTATAGGTGATTAGTATTAAAGTTTGTAGGCATTGAACCAGTAAGTGATGATGTTGTTTTATCTTCTTAAATGAACCCATCTCAAATATAAGAAATTGAAATCTTTGAAAAGGAAATACGTCCAATCCACCCCGAGCGATAACCTAGGATCAACTCATTATTTTAATATGAATTCACTTAATTATCTTAGAGTTCACTTAAAACCATCTAAAATCAACCCAAAGTTGGCCAATTCATAGCCAAAAACAGTCCTTATAATGTGCGTGTCTATAGGTTACTTCTTAGGTCTCTGTGGATTCGATAACCCAAGCTAGACTACAAGGACCGTTATACCTTCATCTCTTGGGTAAATTTGATCGAGAATCAAATTTTGGCGCCGTTGCCGGGGACCAAAATAAGTAATCTAAACACCCATTCTATTCTCCCCCATTTCTTCTTTTTTCATCCAAATTCTCTTATCTTGTCCCTTTCTCGTTTTTTTTTCTTTTGGCGCATGTCTGCCTACACCCGCGATCAATCAAACCGTCTAGTTAGGGTGGATAGTCCTAGGGTTGGGGAGTCAATTACACCAAGGGAACTCATTAAATTAGATCCTAATCTTCCAAACACCCCCGAGTCAAAAATTGAGCCCATTTCAATGGAAGGTATTCAAAGAAACCAACTCATAAACCCGGGTGGGAACCAAAATGGAAACCCAAATGAGGCAGCCCCAAACTTAGGGAATGCAATTGATCAAACCATGAATGACTACCTCACACCTTCCTGGACCAATGCCCCCTCATGAAATAGACACAATTCCCTAGGAGATTCCAACTACATCTTTAAACCCCATGTTCTAAACCACCTTCCCACATTCTATAGAATGGAGTCTGAGACGCCATACCTGCACATTAAGGAGTTCAATGACATTGTAGAAACCATGTGTCCCCCACATCAACTAGAATCTGCTAAGATGAGCCTATTTCCTTTTTCTTTAAAGTATCGAGCTAAAAATTGTCTAAACAATTTGATACCATCATCCATAAACTCTTGGGACCAACTAAAAATAGAATTCTACAAAAAATACTTTCCCCACCACAAAACAATTGCACTTAAAAAGAGTATCCAAAACTTTTTTGAAAAAGAGGGAGAGTCATTCTATGAAACATGGGAGAGGTTCAAAGACACTCTAAACATGGTTCCACACCATGGTTTTTCTATTCTTGAACAAGTGAGAATTTTCTATGAAGGTTTGGGTCCGGGGAACAAACAATTCATTGACATGATGTGTAATGGAACCTTTAAAAACAAAGCCCCAAATGATGCTTACGAGTATCTAGAAAGACTTTCTGAACAAAACCAAACATGGGGAACTTCACCTTATTCTGAAAATCCACAAAGAACTACTAGAATTCATACACTTAGAGAAGAGGAAATCCTTAGGGCTAAACTCGCAGCACTCTCTAGGAAGGTTGAAGAGATAGACCTTAGGAAAGTCCATGAAATCCAAACTGTTGACCCTGTTTGCACAATTTGTGAAAAACATGACCATAAGACAGACAACTGCCCAACCATTCCATCCATCAAGGATGTTCTTTTAGGAGGACCCCCAGTAGAAGTAAATTCTTTGAACTTTCAAAAGCCTCAATACCAAAACAACTTCAACCCAAGGTATAATGACCACCCAAGCTTCCGCTGGAAAGATAACCAACAACCTAGCCAACCACAGGGACAAAATCCTTACCCCCATCAGAACTACCAAACCCATAACCAGTTCCAAACCCAACCTATCCAATACCAACAGCCACCGGTCCATTTTCAACAAACCATCCCACCTCCAAAATATCCCCCTGGGATAAACCAATCTACTCAAGCACCAACCCAAACTGTTCCACAAAGCCTACTAGAACAACTGTGAAAACAAATGGAGAGGATGAACTTAGAAGTCTCTTCCATAAAACAAGAACTTCAATCCATCAAAACTAGAAAGGCACCCATGCCTACTCAGGCGGTGCCATCCTCAACTTCAAGGGGAGAGTCAAGTTATTCTCAAACAACTCATGAACAACTAAAGGCTGTGACTGTTTTAAGAAGTGGGGAATCAATTGAGAAACCTAAACAACTAATTCATAACCCACCTGGTGATTCAAACATGGATGAAAATTCAAATGAACCACAAGATCAAACTGAGGAAACTGATAACATTTTCAAGGAAACAACTTTTCAACAAACGACCCCACAACTTGCACCATTTCCTCAACGCATGAGGGGGAAACCCAAGCCTGAACTGAGTGAAACATTGAGGGAAATCTTCTCACAAGTCAAGTTGAACATTCCTCTTCTCTATGCAATCCAAACCATACCTTCCTACTCAAAGTACCTTAAGGACATGTGAAATTTTAAAAGAAAATTTTCACATAAAAACCAAGTCCTTTTGGCTGCTAATGTGAGTACCACCATTCAAGGGACCATTCCTCCTAAGTTGAAAGACCCGGGTTGCCCTTACATCAATGTTGAACTAGGAGAGAGCAAAGTTGTCAAGGCCTTGTGTGACCTAGGTGCTAGTGTCAATCTCATCCCATATGTTGTATATTGCCAGTTAGGCCTAGAAGAGCTCCAACCCACATCTGTCACACTTCAGCTTGCTGATCGTAGCATTAGGGTTCCAAAGGGGATTTTAAAGGACGTTCTGGTAAAGGTTGAAAAGTTCATCTACCCTACTGACTTCATTGTCCTTGACAACCATCCAAACTTAGGAAATAAGGAACAAACCCCAATCATCCTTGGTCGTCCTTTTCTTGAAACAATCAACTCTGTTATCTGAGTTCGGAATGGGAACATGACCATCACCTTTGGGAACATGAGTCTAGACTTGAACATCTATAATGCAAGCTCAAAAATAGGGGATGATGAGGACATTCATGAAGTAAACATGATAGGAAGCATTGATAATGAATCCATGAAACATCAAGGAATATTTAATGAATGTTTAAGTCAGGATGAGATTGATTTCCTTTTTTCATATAAAGGAAGTTTATCTCCTTGGCTTGAATCATTTTTAAATTTCTCTTATGATGAAGTCTTAGGTCCAACAATCAGTGAAAAATTTCAATAAAGCACTTTCATAGAGACCCCTCTAAATTCCTTCCCTAAATCTGATCAAGCTAATCTAGTAGCTGAAACTTCTACATGTGAGGAATCAATCATATCTGAAACTCTAAAAAAAGAAATTGATCTTGATCCAATGTCCCAATATTCTGCTAAAATTATGAACCAACCTGATCTTGAATTGAAGGAACTTCCTGCTACACTCAAGTATGCTTTCCTAGGGGACAATCAAACACATCCTATTGTCATTTCTTCTTATCTTGAAGCCAATCATGAGAGGATGCTTCTAGATGTCCTTAGGAAGCATAAGAAATCCATTGGTTGGGCCCTTTCTGATATTCCTGGGATTATCCCACTTATCGGGACTCATAGGATTGTTCTGGAATCTGATTCAATGCCATGTCGTCAACCTCAACAGTGACTTAATCATAATATCATGGAGGTAGTAAGGAAAGAACTTCTGAAATTGTTGAAATCTAGTATCATATATCCCATAGCTGTGAGTGAATGGGTGAGCCCAATCCAAGTGGTTCCAAAAAAGGTTGGAATCACAGTGATAACCAATGAGGATGGAGAGATTCTTCCAACAAGGGTGAGTAGTGGATGGAGGGTCTGCATTGACTATAGGAAACTAAACTCATTCACCAAGAAGGACCATTTCCCCTTACCATTCATTGACCAAGTCCTTGAGAGAGTGGAAGGTCATGCCTTCTACTGTTTCTTAGATGGGTACTCGGGGTACAATCAAATTGAGGTCTCCCTAGAGGATCAAGGGAAGACTACATTCACATGTCCTTTCGGTACCTTTGCCTTCAAACGCATGCCCTTCGGGTTATGCAATGCCCCTGGAACCTTCCAGCGGTGCATGATGGGAATCTTCTCAGACATGGTAGGGTATTTTCTAGTGGTCTTCATGGATGACTTCTCTGTGTTTGGGGATACTTTTGAGGGATGTCTGCAGAATGTGGAGAGAGTCTTGTCAAGATGCGAAGAAAAGAATCTGGTCCTAAAATGGGAAAAATGCCATTTCATGGTTAAAGAGGGACTTGTTCTAGGCCATATGGTCTCGAGTAGGAGGATTGAAGTTGATAAAGCAAAGGTTGACATCATTCATCACCTTTCATCACCCAAAACCGTCAAGGAAGTGAGGTCTTTATTAGGACATGCTGGTTTCTATAGAAGATTCATCAAGTAGTTTAGTTCAATATCCTGTCCCCTTTGTGCTCTACTAGTAAAGGATGCTCCATTTGTTTGGACCAAAAGCTGTGAGGGTTCATTCTCAACCCTCAAATCCTCTCTCACCTCTCCTCCCATTATGAAATCTCCAAATTGGAACCTTCCTTTCGAACTTATGTGTGATGCCAGTGACTTTGCTGTAGGAGTTGTGTTAGGACAACGTTGTGATAAAAATCCTTATGTCATTGCTTATGCAAGAAAATCCTTAAATGATACCCAAATCAACTACACCACCACTGAAAAGGAGTTACTTTCTATTGTGTTTGCCTTAGATAAGTTTAGGTCCTACCTCTTAGGATCCCCCATCACTGTGTTCACTGACCATTCTGTACTAAAATACCTCTTCCAAAAACAAGATGCTAAGGCTAGACTGATTAGGTGGGTCCTTCTCTTACAAGAATTTGACCTCAAAATCAAGGATAAAAAGGGAGTTGAAAATGTTGTAGCTGATCACCTCTCTAGGATGGAATTCAAATACAACTCAAATCACCTTTCTGTGTCTGATTCATTTCCTGATGAACACCTATACTCTGTGAGTGACTACCCTTGGTATGCTGACATAAAAAATTTCTTAGTGATAGGAGTCATTCCAAAATTCTTAGGGACTCAAGCTCGAATGAAATTTCTTTATGATGTTAGACACTATGTGTTTGATGATCCATACCTCTATAAGTTCTGCCCTGACCAAGTCATTAGGAGGTGTGTTCCAGAATCTGAACAAGGGTCCATCCTTAAATTCTGTCACAGTGAGGCATGTGGAGGTCACTTTTCCTCTAAGAAAACATCTGCTAAGATTCTTCAATGTGGTCTTTTCTGGCCCACCCTCTCAAGGGACTCCTACACATTTTGGAAAAGCTGTCCTAGGTGTCAACAAGTAGGGTCCATCACAAAAAGGAATAAAATTCCACTCACTCCCATCTTAGTGGTTGAAATATTTGACTGTCGGGGAATTGATTTCATGGGTCCCTTCCCAAACTCTCGGGGATACCTCTACACACTCTTAGCTATTGATTATGTCTCAAAATGGGTTGAGGCCATTCCCACTAAGTCCAATGATCATAAAGTTGTGATTCGATTTCTAAAAGAGAACATATTTTCAAGATTTGGAATTCCTAGGGCTATAATCAGTGATCGAGGAACCCATTTCTGCAACCGCCCATTCGCTTCACTCATGTCTAAGTATGGTATTTCTCATAAAGTGTCCACTGCATACCATCCTCAAACCAATGGTCAAGCTGAGTTAGCGAATAGGGAGATTAAGAAAATTCTTGAAAAAACTATCAACCCCTCTAGGAAAGATTGGTCTGAGAAACTCTTAGATGCTCTTTGGGCTTATAGAACTGCATATAAAACCATTTTAGGAATGTCCCCATATAGGTTGGTTTATGGTAAACCATGCCATTTGCCAGTGGAGATTGAACATAAGGCCTTTTGGGAAATTAAGAAAATGGATTATGACCTCTCATTGGCCGGAACAAAAAGGAAATTAGATCTCAATGAACTGGAGGAACTAAGGATGGAGGCTTATGAAAATTCAAGGATCAATAAAGCTAGAGTTCAAGCCTACCAATCTAGGAATATCAAGGTCAAACATTTTGAACTGGGAAAACTTGTGCTCTTGTATAGTTCAAAACTTCATTTACACCCGAGAAAGTTAAGGTCTAGATGGTCAGGACCTTTCATAGTGCATTATGTGTACCCCCATGGGGTAGTAGAAATTCAAGATCCCACAAGTGGTTATATTTTCAAGGTAAATGGTCAAAGGTTAAAACCATTCATTGAATCATTCAATAAACAGGAAATAGAGGTTGAGTTAACTGAGCCAACCTATGAACCAGGAACAAATTAACAGATTTAGGGTCCATGTCGGGCTAACGACGTTAAACAAAGCGCTGAATGGGAGGCAACCCATGGTTTTCAAGTTTCCAATAATTTCGTTGTTTTAATAAACTTTATATTTTAAATAGGGTTAATGAGACATTTTGATATTTCGAAAAAAAATAAACTGTTGACCTGTTCTTCTATAATGAGTATGGATGGGTACGAAAGGGGAGCACCATATTCATCCATGTCACGTGGTGTGATCCTTGAGTAATACCTTACCCAGAAATTTAAAAAGAAGACAATGTATCATCAGTTTGTTTTTTTGATGTTTTTTTAGGTTAAAAAATTAAAAAACAAAAATAAATAAATAAAAATATAATAATAAAAAAAGTCCACACCATAGGCCGTGGGGAAAACCCCGTCACAACCGGCGAAGCCGTGGGGACTCGAACCTGGGACCGAAGGGAGACAGGGGCGCGCGCTTACCACTGACCTGCGGCTTCTTGTGCTTCCTTATTCTATAATTTTTATATATATAATTATATTTTACTTCCATTATTATATATATATATATATTGTTTTGTTTTTTTTGTTTTTCCTTTTTCCACTAGGGAACTTTGCAAGCGACATGGATATCAAAGGAATAAATTGGAGCAGCAAGAACTTCAAACTTCAACCACCAGGTGACTTCATTCCATGACCCTCATTTTCAATTTCCTTTTTGAACTTTCATTATCTACCTCTACCCCCTTCTAAATTTTCTTTTATTTAAACACTGGGGACAATGTTATTTTAAGTTGGGGGGGAGATAAAATACAAAAAAAATGCTTTTGTGTCAAAAAAAAATGAATGATTTGAAAAGAATTAAATGGAAGGAAAAATTCCTTTAACTTTAAAAATGGTAATACACATTGCACACTTTGAAACTGAATATAAAATAATTTAGTATACCCTGATTCTGATTTTAATCCTTGTATAATTTCATGAGCATAGAATTTGGAAAGTGTGGCTGTCCAATGTGATATTTCATCGTTTATATTTTCATCCAAATAAAAAAATCACAATTCACGTCCTTTGGATAGTGGGGTATTAGTTTAAGTTCATGGGGTCCCCTAAATAAATAGCATAGGTTTGGTGATCATTTTAGTTTAATATGAGTATTCAAAAAAAATTAAATTTTTTTTTGCGCGTAGAGCAATGAAATGACCTAATGCGTGGCTTTCGACACTTGGAGATCGTGACTCCATAGTTGTCTGGCCCAGAGTTAGTAATTTTATCTCTATTTTTGGTAATTTGAATTTGTTTTTGACTGAGTTAACTCGAGATGATGCCCGATTATGTGGGCTTCACTTGGTGCCCTAAGGTCTTTGAGCCTGAGAGTTATCGGCAAAGTCTCGCTATAGGGGTTGACTCTTTTGAGTGCAACTTCAATTACCATGACAAAATTGCAAAAAAAAAAACAACAACAACAAAAAAAAAACAAAAAAAAAATTATACAAAAAAAAAGAATACTCATCTTAATATTGAAATGAGATTCCACCTAGCGCTTCCGTAATTTCCCCTTTGAATAAAGATGAACCCCCATGTCTATTGTGATGCACAACACATCCTCATACTTAATTGATATTGGATGAAATATGGTAATGAATTTGAACAAAGGAATGGTCTTGGGATTGGGATCTGCTTATGAAACTATCTTGTATTAAAATATTTTTATGGGTTTCATGATTGTTTGGTATACGGTTTTTTGGTGATCATTGTGTATTAAAATGTTTTTGTAAAAGGGAATTCGAATTTCATATTGTTGAGATATATTTTTCTCGGGACTAGCAAAACTCAAGTTGGGGGGTGTGATTAGCCACTAAATAAGGCTAATATTCATTGTTAATATACATAATATTCATGTTATTTGTTATTCATAAACACCATTTAGTGCATTTTACACTTTGAACATCATTTCACATTATGATTGTAATACCTTCTTAAAATGCACTATTATGCGGTACATTTTTTAACATCATTTAAAGTACCCAATGATTCAAATGATTTTAAGGAATTTAATTATAAATGTTTTAATTTGATATTTTTGGAAATTTATCTAGACTTAAATATGAACATGTTTGATTCAGGGATCAGTGGAAAATTCATGGAGGATGATGGAGATATTTGGAAATGAAAGGAAGCAATTCTGGAGAAGGCAGATTGGACACCAGCCCACTGATGAGACTGTGGGGACCAAAATACATGCCCCATTAATCCCAAATTTCGTGGGATGATATAATAAATATATAGGAACAAATAACTCTTCAGGAGTTAATGTTAGTTCGGCCTCAATAGTGGTAATTTAGGCGGCCCAAGTTAGAGATAAAATTCTGGGCCAGATTCTGCGGCCCAGAAAAACAACCCACTACTTTGATCATATCTCGGAATCCACAACTCCAAATGGACCCATATTTTACATAAGGTTAGAAGACATCCGGAGATACATTTTCTTATTCTATGGACCACTCTGATTCGGCCATATAAAAGGTCATCCAAATGCGTCTGTTCAGTGGATGAAAGTTGGATGCCACCTCGGGTCAAATGTGGAAAAGTCCAAATTCCACAAGCTTTCCACCACCTATGGCCTACCAAAATTAATTGAGATGATTTGTACTATTGGAGGATCGACCAAAGGGATCAAAAAAATTCCTATTTAAGTCAGTGGTGTTGGAGGATTTAGGAATCTTTGATGATTGTTTCAATTGTAATGTTATGCTGCGATTTTGTTGTCTCAAATTTGTCTTTCACTTGTAAGTTGTTCAATTAACTTTAGTTTCTTAATAGAAGTTATTCTTCTCCTCTTATTCTGTTGTTCTACATCTCAATTTTATACCGTTGCCTCAAGGTATGAATTTATTCGCACCAAATCTTGTGAAATTATTCACACAACGGTGGAGTGATCATTTTATTTTTGTTGTTTTCTTTACTTCTCCATGTCCTCCCTCATGAGTCCACTTTCCACTTCCATTGAAACCATAGAATCAATGGAGGGCTAACAAACTTATGGGTTGATCCAAGGGAGTATCAAGGGGTTAGATTGGATGTTATTTATCACCCCATTATTGTATAATCACTTCTTAAATTGAGATTTTTATTTGATGATTTTTAAACTCCATCGTCCTTGTTGAATTTAAGGCCACACACTTCATGTGCTAATATGAACATTTGCCTTGAAGTGCTCAAAACTTTGATCCTTCAAGTGTATAGGTGATTAGTATTAAAGTTTGTAGGCATTAAACCAGTAAGTGATGATTTTGTTTTATCTTCTTAAATGAACCCATCTCAAATATAAGAAATTGAAATCTTTGAAAAGGAAATACGTCCAATCCACCCCGAGCGATAACCTAGGATCAACTCATTATTTTAATCTGAATTCAATTAAGTCTCTTAGAGTTCACTTAAACCCATCTAAAATCAACCCAAAGTTGGCCACTTCATAGCCAAAAATAGTCCTTAGAATGTGCGTGTCTATAGGTTACTTCTTAGGTCTCTGTGGATTCGATAACCCAAGATAGACTATAAGGACCGTTCTACCTTCATCTCTTGGGTAAATTTGACCGAGAATCATGTGCCTCTAACGAGGCTAGGTGGTCGCGTCCTTTTTCCACTGGCCTTCGTGCCAACAACTCCTATTGCTTCCACGGTGCACTGCTCGTGAACCGCTTCCTGCCTGCCGCCATAGCTGGGGTTCCATGGCCTGGTGCTGCTGTGATGGCTGGGTGCCATGACCTCCTTCCACTGCCATGGTCTATCATCGGTTCCATGACCCGCCTGGCCATGGCCCTTCCACCTGGTGCCTCCTTGGCCGATGTTCTGCCGTCGTTTCACCATAAAGAACGGAGAGGATGAAATAAGAGGAGAGGGGAAGGAGTCACAATACAAGAAGACCCAAAGAATGATCCAGGTATTCGTTCATGTTGAAACAGATGCGTTCTTGTTAGTAGGATCATGAAGAACCAAAGTAGGGTGGAATAATCACTAATATAAATATCTCCTATTTATCCCGCATCATTAACCATCCCCCATGAAAGATCCATCCATGGGTTAATTTGTTCTTGAGTTAACCTGCATTCGTCATTTAAAAAAAGAATATGGAACAACAATTCACACAGAAAAGCATAAAACCCCTATATGGGAAATCAGATTGCTTGAGGATGATCATTCGTCATTGTCTGTCAATCTCCGGTTCCGATTTTCTCTCTAAGGGTATCGTCGCCACTTTCTGATTCACCAGAGTTTGTCATTAGAGAGTTTTCCTTTAGTGACTCAGAGGGATTTGCAAGATCCAAATCTGATATCCAATTCTTATTATCCCATTAAATGGGGAAAATGCGTTTCAAAGTTCTGTTACACCGAGTCTCTGTCCTTATGCTGTTTCATTAATGAAACAAAATTTCTGTTACTTTGTGTTGTAGTGTTGTTATGTGGTTATATTTATGGAATGAAATAGTCAGCCCATCACTACGTTGTAGTGAAACAATTTTGAATAAAATAAACTTTTTAAGTTCATTTTATTTTTCCTTAAAATGTCTGAAAAATAACTTTTTCTCTCGACCCGTACCATTCATTGTTATTTCTTACTTATGGAGAAAATATAATTAAAAACTAAATGGTGGTCTCATATTTTTAATCTAAGTTACTGTTTGTGAGTTATGAGGATTCAAAAATAAAATAACTTTTATTTAAATTATTTTATCAAAAGTTATGTCCCAAAAACTAACTTTCACATCAGGCCCATGCCGGCTGATGTTAGGCTCCTCCTAAGGGAAGTATATCCTCAAGAAATCAATGAAACTCTCAGATTTCCAAACCAAGTTACCTTTTATGAGTTATAAGGATTTGAAAATAAAATAACTTTATTCAATTATTTTATTTACGACCAAAAAATATTTTCCACTGTTAACCTATGCCAGAAAATTTTAGGAGCTGCCTAAGGAAAACATACCCTCATGAGATTAATGGTGGTCTCATATTTTCAGTCCGACTCACCATTCATGAGTTATAATGATTTGAAAAATAAAATAATTTTATTGAATTATTTTATTTACTATTATGCCATTTTCGGGTTTTCTCACTGGTGGCTCGTGCCGACTAAACTTAAGTCCTTACTAGGGTAAACCTTCCATCCTGAACACAATTGTGCCATCATATTTCTATTACAGAAAACCATTTAAGAGTTATTTCAATTTTTCAAGAAAACCACTCACACTCGCTACTTAAAACATAAAATTTTTCAACAGATCATTCCGGGCAATCTGAGCCTCAGAATTGCAAGCTATCTCAGTGCCTGGTCTCGAAATAATACCATTTAATTTTCAAAAAACAAAATTCATGGAATTAAGTAGTATTACACTAATCTAATAGGTAAGATACATCCAAGGGTAACTGCGTGATCAATTGGCATGCCCTGGATATCTTTGAAAAGGCGAAGCATCATATCTCAGATACTTCGCATGACCAAACTATGTATGTTTGGGGTATTGTGTATGATCAATAGAATTATACTAGGTGTATTCACCTGAGTAAAGAGTAAACATCAAAGGTGATTCACATGAATAGGGTGGGAGCATCAAGGGTGATTCATATGACCAGAGTGGGCATGTCAGGGGTGCTTTGCATGACCGGAGAGGACATGTCTGGAGTCTCACACATGATCAATAGACTTACCTCAAATTTATTTGCCTGATCCAGGCAAAAATTTCTGGGGTATTTCACATGATCCAAAGGTGATTTTCATGACCAAGAAAAGCATTTATGGCTGAGTTGTTAGGAAGTCTTGCAGAGAAGTGTTGCAGGCATCCTGGGCACATCACATGTCTTTCAGCGACTATGAGTACCTCTCGTATCCTCCCTTTTGATCTCCTTTGTCTCATTATTCAGAGGTCAGGTGTTATGTGAGCTTGTATGAGAAACACATATGATTTTTACTTGATTTTTCGATGATGCTTCGTATACACAATATGGATCACATGGGGGTATGCAAGCATGTCATGCTGTTTGTCTGTCCTTAGGGAACTATGGGGTTGTCTGGACATACCTTGGAACATCCATGTGGTGAGGTTAACAAGAAAAGGGGTTGTGACATGATCCATATGACTTTTACTTAGGTTTTTGCATGTCATCATGGACATGTCTGCAAATAGTTGCATGATTCTTTTAGTATGCCGATGACTCCTTCTCAAGTTCATCCCAACTTCTTCAGAGATTGTCTTGTGAAAATGAGGATGTTAAGGGGGTGTTGCCTAATCAATTTGGCCTACCATATGGTTCATTTTATGACCATGGTGACATGTCGAGGGATTATCAAGAGATCTGGACAACTTTTCCGAGGCATGTATTGTGATCAACATTACATGTCCAAGTTTCTCTAAGGACATAACGAGACAATCTAAGGGTCTCGAAAGCGTTCTTAGGGTCTTGGGATAGTTCAAGTACCACAAATTCAAATCCAAAGGGATTACAAATTAAGTTTCATGGGTCATAATATACACCTGAGTGCTCATGATGAAGGCATAAACCATAGGGTTTTCATGGAAAATAGAGGTCCCATCCATAGGCTCCACTACTGAAAATTTGGGATATAGCCACGGTTTAAAACTGTGGCTATAGGTCCTAAAACTGTGGCTGTAGGTAATAGCCATGGTTTGAGAAACCGTGGCTATGTTTGGAATGGATATAGGCCTAGACTTATAACCATGGTTTGGAACCGTGGATATAGGTCTATAGCCACAGTTCAAATTGTGGCTATAGGTATACAGCCACAGTTCAAACTATGGTAACATCACTATAGCGACGATTTAGAACCACAACTATACTAGAGGATGGAAACAGTTTTTTACCATGGTTAGAAACCATGTAATTATACCTATAGCCACGGTTAAAAACTGTGGAAATAGACCTATAGCCACAGTTATAAACTATTGATATAGTGTCTGAAAGACTATAAAAAAATATCCCCCACCCCCTGGATAGCCCCCCCTACAGACCCCTCCCTCCTGGACACCCCTTCCTTCCTGGACACCCTACATAAACCCCCTCCCCCTCTCATGGATAGCCCCCTCCCCCTACAAATCCCCCCTCCTAGAAACCCCCCCACAGACCCCTACCTCTCTCGTGGACACCCCTCTACCTCCTAGACACAGGAACCCCCCCCCCCTACATAACCCCCCCCCCCCTACATAACCCCCCCCCTACATAACCCCCCCCCTGGAAAAGACCCCTCTACAGCACCCCTTCCCCCATGAAAGCCCCCCCTCCACTACCATGAAACCCCCCCCCCCTCCTATACCCCCCTAGACCCCCTCTTGGGCAGATCTGGAACACACCCCCTGGATAGACCCTGGACCCCCCCAAACAGACCCTGGACACCCCCAGACCTAGGAAACCCCCCTAAGAAAAACCCTGGACACACCCCAAACAGACCTAGGACAGACCCTGGACAGACCCCCCCCCCCAGACTATGGACACACCCCAGACAGACCCCCCCAAGGACAGACCCAGACCTCTACTCCCTTGGATAGCCCCCAGACCCTGGAAAGACTACCCTAGACAGCCCAGAACTCCACTCCCCTGGACAGCCCCCCTCCCCCAAGGACATACCCTAGACATCCCTCACCCCCATACGCTAGACACCCCCCAAACAGACCATGGACAGACCCCCTAGAACCTGGACGCCCCCCAGACAACCCCCCCCCCAGATAGACCCAAACCTCCACTCTCCTGGACACCCCCCTCCTCCTGGACACCCATAGACCCTGGACACCCCCCCAGACAGACCCCCCTAACCCTGGACACCCCCTAGATAGACCCCCCCCAGACTCTAGACACCCCCCAGACAGACCCCCCTAGGACAGACCCTGGACAGACCTCCCCCAAGACAGACCCTGGACACCCCCTCACTCTGCCCCCCTACCCCTCCCCCTGCCATCCCCCCTGCCAGTCCCCCTGCCCCTCCCCCTGCTAGTCCCCCTTCCATCCCCCCACCCCCTGCCACCCCACCCCCTACCAGCCCCCCATGGTTAAACCATGGATCTTGGTCCCTAATAACACTTTCAAAACCATGGAAAATAGACCCTACAATGACAATTAATAACCATGTAAATTGATTCCTATCCAGATATACTTAATCACAAAATGCTTCTATAATAGTTGCACCTTATAGTAGTACTCACATCCTCTAGCTACGAGAAAAAAACACCACCTTACAAATAAAATTGAACTCAATCATAATACAATATATATCATAAGGATTCAAACTCTCTCCAAAATAAACAATATAAAATTTCAATAACAATATCATCATAATAAAAATAATTATTTGATAAAATTAAATGTATATACCAAGAATAAAATTTACATCTGAAATGTACCTCAATATAAACATCACCAGAACCATCATGACCCTCAACATCTCCTATAAAAACACCAACATCATTATAACCTCCTCTCAGACCACCACCACCACCACCACCACCAACATCATGATCATTGAAATATTCATTGGTTTATGAACCTAAATCAGTATAAGGAGTGAATAATCCTGATAAACATAATGAATACAAATGAGAACACATTTAATTAATGAAAACATTAAATGTGTATATAGTGATTCATATAATATCATTATGTTACCAATAAAATACTCTGATATATATAATGTATAAATATGAGAACACATATAGTTAATGAAAAAATTGAAATATTCTTGTGTATGTTGATTCGTAAACATAAAATTGAAGAGAAATAAGAAATATGTTTAGAATATAGAGAAATAGTAAGAGTCTTATGGTCTAAATAGAACAAAATAAGAATGAGAGAGTAATCAAGTTTGGAGATGGCTAAAATGTTAAATCATATTTATTTAATTATACCCCACCCCCTTTCACCCCACGCCCCACCCCCTTGCACCCCACCTGCACCCTCCCCACTACCCTATATCCCCCCCTGCACCCCCTACACCCTCCCCACTACCCTGCTGCCCCCTACCCCCTGCCCCTACCCCCTCCCCCACTGCCCCTTGCACCCCACCTACACCCTCCCCACTACCCTCCAGACCCCCGCCCCTCCCCCTCCCCTGCCCTACAGACCCCCTCCCCCTACCCCCTCCCCCACTGCCCCTTTCACCCCACCTTCACCCTCTCCACTACCCTTCAGACCCACCTCCCCCCTACTCCCTCCCCCACTGCCCCCTTACACCCCACCTGCACCCTCCCCACTACCCTGCAGACCCCCTGCCCCCTCCCCCACCCTGCCCCCATGCCCCCCCTGCACCCCACCTGCACCCTTCGCACTACCATGCAGACCCCCCCTCCCCGCTACCCCCCTTCCCCCTACACCCCACCTGCACCCTCCCTACTGCCCTGTAGACCCCCTGCCCCCTCCCCACCTACACCCTCCTCAACAAAATACAAAACACACTGCAAAAATATAAGGAATCCAAAAATCACAAATTCCCTAATTAAAATTGGTCCAAAGAATAAAAACAGAATAAACCTTACCCAAATATGATGTTGAACTTACTATCATCGATGGTGGTGGATAGAACCGACCTCATCATAAGAAACCACCTATAAGAAAATAGTGGGAAAAAAATGAGATATAATGACTTCTTATATATATGTGATCAGTGTGTTAACAATACATCATAAATGATACATGAATTCATAACCAACAATGAACAAATAATATTGATATTGATATGTACATCCCAATACTAAATAAAATGATCATTAATAAACCTATATTTTTCAAACATCACCTTAAATTTCCTATTGAAAAATAAAAAATCACCAAAATATGAAAATAAAGTAAACTTCCATCAACACTTAAATGTGATAAATAGAGACTATACATTGTTATTAACCCATAAAATCCATTCCTTGACTGTATAAAATACCTAAAACTCTTCATGCCTATATACTTCTTGATTTTCTAGATTGAAACATCATTTTTTATCACATTATTCTTCTGGAATTCACCTTTATTCTTAGTTTATATAGGTTTATCTATTTTATAAAGTATATAATTTTCCTTCTTTTATTCTTACTCAATCCCCTACCCCCCCCCCCCCCCCCCGCACCCTAGCCTCCCCTTGTACTAGCCTCCCCCAGACCAGTCCCCTCCCCTACAACCATCCACTACCCCCTCTCCCTGCACCAGCCCCACCCCTTCCCCTAGCCTGCACCAGCCCCCTAGCCTGCACCAGCCCCCAAACCCCTACACCAGCCCCCCTGCACCAGCCCCACCCCTTCCCCTGTACTAGATTCCCCCCCAAACCAGTCCCCTACCCCCAAAACCAGTCCTCCCCCAAAACTGTCCCCTCCCCCCAAACCTAGTCCCCTCCCCCCCTACACCACCTCCAGCTCCCAAGCCTGCACCAGCCCCCAACCCCCTAGCCTGCACTAGCCCCCACACCCCCACACCCCTGCACCAGCCCCCTAACCCCCCCACACCACCCCCACCCCTTCCCCTATACTAGCCTCCCCCTCAAAACAGTCCCCTAACCCCCAAAACCAGGCCCCTATCCCCTAACCCCCTCCCCCTCCCCCCTACACCAGCCCCAACCCCTAGCCTGCTCTACCCCCCCAATTCCCTATACTTATATTATGCTATAAATATAAATTTGAGATAAATTTTTCTTCTTACTAGTGGTATATGTTATAATGTATTTGGGGATTACCTACTCAGTTTCATGTCTATGTAGTATCTTTTATTTTATTCCATCCGCTACTCTAATATTACATCTAGTTTGGGTTGTGTTGCATTTCATTAAATGCATCATATTGAACTGGTTGTCTTTGTTTTTTATTCAGTAGGTTATTATAATCTATAGAAAAATCATCCACCAATGATCTAGTATTCCCCTGGAACATATTTATAGACTTTTATGTTCTGGGGATTCCACCTAAGGTTAATAAAACCTCTACCAATTCCCAATCCAATAGGTAAGAGGAAGGATGTTACACCTGTGGGACAAAACTTTATTACACATATGGTAGATAACCTCATCATCTTTGAGGCCTCAATCCCACTATCATCCTTGTTCCAATTATATTTTATTGACTTTAATCTTATACATATGTTGGGATTATTTATATTGATCGAGAAATAGTATGAGTGGGCACCCGAGTACACTATTTTTGAGAGTGAGGATCTACCTCCAGGAACTTCAGGATATAGGATCACCCATAAAGAGACTAAAAAGGGGGTATATATTTCCTAGAACTAACCATATTCACCCACCCTCACTACGGAGGTGTGGTTTCACTGCTTGGATGCCTCTATCCAGTTCCATATCGATCAACTTCATATTCTATTATAGGGTTGTGGGTTATTATTCACCGAGACACTAGTCCAACCATTTTATCTCATTAAGACCTCCTTGGACTTGTAGCCTTTCTATTCCATTGACTTTTCAACCCCTATCCTTATTCCGACTAAAATCAGTGGCCCAACAAGCCTACAATATATTCAAATTCCTGTTGATATCAGCAGCCCAACTGCCCAAAATGAGTATTTGCTAGCTTACCAAAGCAAGGGGAAGGGGCATGCCACCAAAAAAGGTGAATATAACTACTTTTTTTAACCATAATACCCAAACCAGAACATATTCTTAGATTATAAAGGTACTTAATGAGTATCCCTCTACATAAACTCCGACATAGACCACGACTACATTGTAGAGTTCCCTAGTAGTATATGAGCAGGCTGCACCCAGTATCCTAGAATTATTCACCATCTCCAAAACTACAATATTAGGAGATAAGATATATATATATATATATATATATAAGGTTTATAGTATTGAATAATTATTCACCATCTCTAAAAATATCTTACACTCGGGCTAACGTGCTGGCAGAATAGCAATATATATCAGTATCCTCTAGAAGTGTATCCATCCCCACCAGATCAAGTGGTATGTTCACGAATACCTCTATAGTTGGAAACTAACATGATTGAACTAACACCCCTGCCACCACCACTTTTTTATGGGCCATGACTGATAGTGAAGGATCTTTTAAATAAAATGAACACTCACCCACATCTTCATAAGTGGATACATACTCTTCCAAGTGAGCTTTGTAGGGACCTTCTCATTTTTGAAAAATTAGAATGTGTTGCCAGAATAATCCAATGAATGAAAGGAGTGATGTTACACATATAATAGAGGATTATAAGGTAGAATAACTTGAAAATATAGTTCTATTCCATTCCTATTTCCTTCCAGGGAATGCTCACCGGAAGGCACAAAAGATGAAATGGTTCTTCCCAAAGTGGAATAGCCCCCCTCATTTGGGATAATAGACCTAAGAATTCATTATTATTGGTATCCCAATTGCCACGAAACACTTATCCCATAGTTGTATCATAGAGATAATATTTAGGGGAAGGAATTAGTGTCTGTTCATTAGTATCCTCCTCCTATATGAACAAAAGCATAAAGGACATCAATGCAATTTCAATGGAATCATGTCCCTTTAAACATAGTAGTGAGATCAGTCTTCTCACTACATATATGGGATAGCCAAAATCGATCATGAACATTTGAAGTGAGTTGAGAACCACCACTCAGTGAAACAAATATGAATATAGAAACCGAAAATTAAATAAATATGATGAATTTATGCATATAATGTATCATTTTTTATAAAAAAATATAAAGGTACATGATTCAAAAGTGCATACCTAGGTATCAACTATCCAACCATGATACAGACCAATGTCTAGAAGATAGAATATTTCACACTCAAGAGTAAACTTGAAATCATCAATTCTGAAATCATGGTGTATGAAAAGTAAAGTTTATTAAAAACACAACAAATGGTTACTAATGTCTTGCAGAAAATGGTATAAAATAATCATTACCTCCTGAATTTTATATTCACATCAATATCGGTTGCAAGTCATGGGAGAAAATCAATTGCATTGGCTATGTTTTCTTGTTGGTTCTCTAAATAGAATGCATCACTATCCTACATACCGGTACAATTAATCAAACTCACAATATGATTAGTGAAACTAATTGAGTGTCCGCCTTAAGAAAAAAAAAGGAAAATTGGACTACATACCATCAGAGGTGTGTCGGAGGAGATAAAGGGGACACCTCAGAGCAGCGTCATTGAGGAGATATGATGGTCATGTTGGAGGAGTATATAATTCAACATAATAATAATAAAACTTAACTACTACATAAACAAACATATCTCATAATAGCATAATTCAATATATGTAGAATTAGTCAGAAACACCGCAATACAATTCAGTATTATAATAATCAAACCTCATTGCATAATATAATTACACATATTAACAAACCAAAAATACAATTCACATAAATAGTGAGTCTCAATATTAGTATTATTAGATTCATGATAACCCTAATCCATTCCTCCTACAGAAACACCATCATCACCTCTCACGCCACCAACATAATCATCGACATCAGCATCGGTACCGACACTAACACTGGGATCAGATCTTGCTACAGCTCCGGTTCCAGATCCAGCTTTAGATCTGGTAGAAGAATCTACATTAGCAAAACTCATCAACATCAAACATGATTCAATATTTGTAGCTTCTTCTGGTGAAAGTGTATAAGAAATGACAGACATAATTCTCTTCATATTTTCAAATATTGCCTTTTCTGCGTTTTTAGTTACTTCTTTGATTGGGAAATTCATCTGGTCCACTGTGACCAAACTAGAACTGGTACTCGAAGAAACACTGTCAGTAGACCAGTATCGAGATGGTACAATCTTCTTCCCTGGTCGACAATGCATTCTTCCCTAATGCTCATCTCCTAATACCTGATGTAGATGATCGTTCAGGCCCAAATTGTCAGGTTCTTTTTCTGCCAATGTCTCCAAAGCATTCTATTGATTGATATATAACATAAATTAAAATGATAAAATAATATAAGGAATTAAATTCAGTCAAAATAAAAGAAATTGAAATATACTTAAAATCAATTTCTCGATGTCAGTATTTGGTACAATACCATCTTTCTTTTTTCTGCTTATACAAAACAAAGTAGAGTGAGGAATGTAACCCTCGATATTCAATTATTTTTTCTGAAAAAAAAGAAATAAATCAAAATTGGAAGTCAAAAAAATTAAAATAAATGAATATAAATATTTTAAATATTAAATTACCTATGTTTGCTCAAGATCTGGGAGTAAAGTGTGTCCACGAGTATAAACATGTTTCATTCCACTATTATTTCTTTTATTTCTGTCTGATTTCTCCTATAAAAAAATAATTATATAATTTCATTAACATAAATAAAACACATTTTCAAATAAATAAATAAATAAATAAATAAATATATAAATTTAACAAATAACTTAAACTCTGGAATCTTCCAATAGACGATCATCTCTTTGTATTATGATATTGGGAAATCATGAATTACCGATACTTCTTCAAGCTCCATGCCAACTCTCTTTTTCCAACCAAGATATAAGTCATACTTGTACAGTCACCACATTTCACCTAAATCCATTAACCTTGCAGCCTTGGAATTTTTTCCATTAGTAAAATTATACCAGAGATACAATGGAAAAAATATTTGTTAAGAAAATATTATAAATTAATATATATAAAAGGTGATTAACATTACTTACCCAGATATCTGCCCAGGAATTGTCCTTTATTTGTTTTATAACTTCCTTCCAACTTATTGGTTGAATCAGAATGATATTACTATGTCTATAAAGTGTTCCCATAAATATTTTACATTTCATACCATTTTTTTAATTATAGCTCTGTCATCATTGTATTCAACCACGATTTGCGTGTGTCAATTCCAAACCTCATGCATTTTTGTGCGGCCCCGTCGTCTAATGGATACTGAAGCTAATCATGGAAAAAAGTTAAAAAAGATAATAATATATATGAATTTATCATTAATCACTAACAGTAATGTTTAAACACATACCAGTAGATGGGGGATCTGCTAACCCCTGAAGTGCAGCGTCTAAAGGGGGAGTAGCCTCTGGGGTAGGTGGGATATCTATAGTAGGAGTACTCTGTACAGTAGATGGATAACCCTGTAACGACCCAAAGTTTTTCAATGAAAATTCCCTTCTTATATTTATGTCATAAAATAACATGAAAACACAAAATAATGAACTACTAAGTGATAAGTGACCTTTAAACATAATTTTGTCACTCACATGTTTGGAATTTTGAAAATCCGACATACATGGTTGTGTTCAAGATGATTTTTAGAGTCTAATGAAACAAAAATAATTTTTGGTGAATAGTAACATACTCTTATGAATAGTAAAATACCCTTATGAATAGTAATATGACCCTTATGAATAGTAAAACATCCAATATTAGAGTAACATTACCTATAGATAATTAAATAAAATTTAGTCATCTTAGAAAGTGATAATTTTACCTTAGTAAACGTTTTGGTATTTTCTAAGTCATAAATAATTAATTATAATTAATTAATTAATTTAAAAAAAATATTTATTTCCATATAATGTATTCATAAATTATTGAATCAATTTCTTATAGTTTTTAGATATTTTATAAGACCCTACGTAATTTTTGGAAGCACCATAAAATCAGTTTTAATCTTAAAAAATGTTTTTTAAAGTAAATTATGATTTTAATTAAATATTAAAATAATAATATTTAGAAAATTATTTTTAAAAATGGACTTCATTTTTTGATTCTACACGTTGAAAAATGGTAGGGTTAAATTTTTTGGTTTATTCTAAAATACTTCAATTTTCTGGTGAATAGTAAAAAATACAGTTTTTCGCATAATCAGTGTATAATAAATTGCATCATTAATGATTTAATGATGTCATAAACATTATGGAACCTTAGTTTCGGACAAAACATATTAAATTTCATAAATTGTTCCTTAAAATACAATAAATCCAATTCTCAAACATTAAAAAGAACTTTACAAAGCCTAAAGTCAAAAGGTGATTTCCTAAAGTGTCTTTTTCTCTTCCTTTCACTTCCCTTTTAATAAATTAATGAATTGGAATTAGAAAGAAAAATTAAATCCTAAAAAGAATTATATTATATTAATATATGATTTAGGATGTCAAAAAACTACTATTACAAGTCCAACTCTTGATATATTATTTTATTTAATATTTTATGCCAAAAACACCTCCCTCCTCATGTATAAATAAGCCCTCCCCCTCCTCTTGCCAAACCACACCTCTCAAGCTTCAAGTATTGTCTAAGATCTGCCCAATCATCTCCCCTATCCCCTCCCCCATTTCCAAGTGCTTCTGGTCTCATCAAAAGACCAAGCTTAGGCCCTTAATGAGGTTCTCAAGTGAAGGATTCAAGAGGTAATTTCCCTCCCTCTTCTCCTTTAATTTCCTTTCAAGTTCAAGTTCCTTTCTTGATCTCTCCCCACCTATATTCATAAAAATTGTTTTTTAACTCTAGTATTATACATATACTATAATTTTATGAATCTAATGGTATATTATATCACCCCACACCCTTTCCCTCTTCCTTTTATTTTATTAAAGAGAACGTTGTTCATGAGGTGTTAATTTATCACCTTCAAAAACAACATGCTCTCTTCTTCCATTTCTACCTTCAGATCTGGTAATGAAACCATTTTTATGGTTGAACCAGAATATTTTATATGTATTATGTTCTATTTTAAGTTCTTTAAATGACCTATGTCCATATTACTAAGTTAAAAGTTAAAACAAGTTCGTTGTGATCCAAAAACCGCTCAAATTAACCCAAATAATCATCATTTAATTCTTATCTAATGATTCACCCACATGGATCTAATATAAGTCATTATAAAATAATTCAAGATCCTTTAATATCACTAATAATATGTAATATCATTTCTATATGTTTACCCATGATCTACCCGAACTTCAATTTAAGAATACAAGTGGATCGCTCAAGAAAACCATAAAAACGAACATCCCCGAACAATGTTTTTAAACTCTATAAGTCATCCAAAGGTACATAATATAACATAATGAAACCAGAATGAAAACTATTAATGTATAAAATGTTCTGGAATTTCTAATTAATGAATATAATGTCATTATACAGGACATTAAAGAGAAGGAGGCATTCAGGTACAAGGTAAGGGGAAATTCTCGAACCCAACTTTCATCCTTCGAGTTCAACCTCTTTAACTCCATTTTTGATATGGTCACTCCTTAAAGATCATTTTTTAATCATTTTCTTTACTTTTATGGGATATACATGTTTTTCAATGGTATTTATGTCCAAAAAAATGTTTTCCAAAAGAACTCTTCTTTTAAGAACACCCCTTTTACTTCTCACTCAAAGTGACCGGTTCTTATAACATGTATGTTATTCCCTCTTTCTTTTGGGAACCCAAAGCTTATGAATATGTTATTATGAGATGAGACCCATTCCTTTTCACGGGTTCATTATTTTAATTTATGTTATATGTTCATTGTGTAAATCATGATAAATGATAATGTTATGATGTGACGGGTGCGCCCGGAATTATATAGCGCAATATGAATGTGTAAATGTGATGGGTGCGCCTGGAATTATACAGCACTCCAATGCATTGGGTAAAGTGATTAATCTCATGAGTAAATGTGAAATGATGTGTGAACAAGATTCTATCTTGGTTCACAAGTATGCGTGGTAGTTAACCACTAATACATGATGTTTCATTTTTATGCATTGCCACATTTCAAGTCTATTATTTATGCTCCTCTCATGTTCATGATCTTTTGCCTATGTTGTGATTATTCTCACCCCATTATATATTGTTCTTATCTATCCTATTACTGGGCTTCTAGATCACCCCTTTTGATGTATATCCTTAGGTGGCTACATGTACTAAGGAGAGGACAAGTGCCACTAAGAAGCTAGTGAAGAAGAAATTAAATAAATGTTTATGGTTGATGTTGTATTTGTTATGTGTGGTCCTAGTTTTCCCAAGACACTAAACCTTTGGATCCTCTATGTGTAATACTATTATGTTGTTTATCTTTTAAATTATGTAATAGTAATGTAAGAAAAGGATTGGTTACTATAAAACCTATACAGATTAGGGTGGATATGGATATGGATATGGCAGTGGGATATATGGGGGCACAGTGCCCTGTACAGTGGATGGTGGGAATGGAAAATAAGGAGGGATGAGAGTCTGAGAACTACCATCCAATGTGGGTGTGGTCAGAAAGGGATATGGAAAATGTGGGAATGGATAATATGGATGTGGAATAATGGGAGTATGACCTTATGGGTACTCAAGCATCATAGTAGTAGGCTGAACTGTAGAATCAATACCCCCACCATACTATCAGCCTTAGTAGTATAATCCAACCATCTCCAAAATAACATAGATGATAAAATAAAACGAACGATAACAAGATAAATAATATGAGAGACCATAATATTCAAACATAAATTGTACTTACAGTGTTGGCCAGATGAGACATATGTTGTTCATTTCTTCGTATTCTTCTATTTCTTCTAATATCATCATATTCAAACATTTTAACCTGGAAATTTAAAATAATATTCTCAAATAAATATAAATAATGCAAAATGTTAAATAATAAAATTTTATCATAAAACAATGAGATACATTTTCAATGTGATATTTATATTGATAAAATATCAAGACATTTCTATGTTTAAGAATTACTATAGATGTGATTAAACAAAAATTGGTCAGACTATAAATAGTTTTATATTTGACAATGGTATAAAATATAAAAGTTAATTTGATATCATGTATGGAAGTTTAAAAAAACACATACAATATTACGATAATGTCAGGTAAATACTTACAAATGTGTCTATGTTATGTGTGCTCTATGACAATTTCTGGTTCACAATCTGTTCTAGCAATTGATTCATCTATGTCATCAAATGAAACATGTGAATAAATAACGACAGGTTCATCCACAAAATTATTTTCATCCATGTATTTGTCAAAAATATTTCTAGGAATGACATAAACGATAACAAAAAATTGTTGTTGTTACAGGTCAGTTACATAAAACACCAATCTAGCCTATAACGTAAGAATATAAGGTTCATCAGTGTGAAGTTGGAAATTCATATCAATTACTCTAAATACACAGTTATCAATATGCATTCCTTGTCGTGTCATTGAATCAAACCACTTACATTTCATCATTGCGACATGACCATGTGCATAGTAATCTAATAAAATGATTCTTTTAACAACACTATAATATGATATATTTTCTGACCAAAGTTTTCTATTTGATGCACTCGCATAACAATATATTGTGGTTCTTATCATGACACCGTCGTGCTGTGTTGCCATTTTTTTCACAACTATTTAAAAAAAATTTAAATCCATTGACAACCATTACTTTACAATCACGTACCACATCATTTGGACCAAAGGATAATGCTCTTACTTCATCTTATACTTCATTCATTAATAGAGTTAAAACCTAAAAGATGCCAACATTGAAAATTAAATAGATACATGTTATTATGTTATGAGAAGAAAAAAAATCTATTACCTTCTACTTTAAACAAGCAGCAAATTCTTTGCTGTGCAACAGTTCCTTCCTCTTAATAGATAGAGAGTGATGTCACTTTTTTATAATTTCAAAATGTTCTCTACAAATAAGGAAGCCTAAAAATTTCAAAAGATATGAAGAAATAATATAATGAAAAAATTCATATTTATTAGTTTAATTACATGATATAATCATCAAGCACACCATAGTTGAATAATACTTTATGATGATCCATTTCCAACTCTTCCCTACTTAAAGTAGACAATGAGTACGATCCAGATATCCCCCCTATTTGGGGTAGTGAAGGAAATTCATGCTCAATGGGATCATATTTCTCATCTTCAGTTCTCATAAACCGATTATACCTCGTGGTGATGTTATCCAGGTATGATGAATAGAAATCCACGCATTCTTGTGCTAAATAACATTTCACAATAGAGACTTTAGGGTGATATTTATTTCTCACATAAGATTTCTATGTAGAAATCATTCTTTCTATAGGATACATCCACCGACTCGAAATAGGACCACCAAAAAGAAATTCTATGGGAAGATGCACAGTCAGATGAAACATACATGTGAAAAATGATGGTGGGAAAATTTTCTTCAAGCCGCAAAGAATAATCGATGCATCTCTCTTCAATTTCTGAACAACACTTATGCTCAGTCTTTTGGCACAAAGGTCTTAATAAAAATGTCATAAATTAATCACAAAAACTCTAACATTATGTGAAAGTAAATGTTGAATGGAAATAGAAATCAACTCATGTAACAAGACATGGTAACCATGGGTTTTAAGAGATTTTAGTTTCACATCTTGTGTATTCACCCTTTTCGAAATATTACTTGAATAACCATCTGAAACCTTTAAAATTTACAAGATCTAAATAAATTGTTTATTCTCCACATTTGTCATTGAATAAAAAACAATATGGACATTCCAATTATTTTTACCTATTATCTTAGGATGAAGTTTTTCTCTTATACCCCAATCCATCAAATCATGATGAGACCGCAAATCGTCTTTTGTTTTGCCTTTGACATTTAAAATAGTAGCAAGTAAAATCTCACAATTTTTTTTCTCGATATGCATTACATCCAAAAAATGACGCAATAAATTCTATTACCAATACGAAAACTCAAAGAATATGCTTTTCTTTCTCCAATTGTTATTGGAATTCAAATTAACATGTTTTCTCTTTATGATATTTGATCGACTTTTTCCAAGAACATAATTCAAATCATCAAGTTCTTTAACAATATCATTCCTTGACATTCATTGAGGTGTCCCATTTGTCTCAATGACATTATCGAACTGTCTTCGATTTTTCCTGTATGGATGACCCCTCGGTAGAAATCACCGATGCCCTATGAAGCTAAAAGTTCTTCAAAACTTTAATCTTCAGAAATGTTTATTTTTCATATAAATAGGGAAGGATAATTTCCATTTAGTAATCCAACTAGACATCATTCCATAGGTAGGGAAATCATTTATCATCCATAATAAAGATGCAAGAAACATAAAGTACTCCTTCCTGAATGCATTGTACGCCTGTCCACCAATAATCCAAAGCTCCTATAACTCTTCTATTAATGGTTTCATGTATATATCAATATCATTTCTAGGATCACTAGGTCCAGATATCAATATAATCATGATAGTAAATGGATTCTTCATACACATCCATGAAGGAAAGTTATAAATGTGAATGAAAATAGGTCAAGTACTGTGTGCAGTATGCATTTGGAAAAATGGGTTGAAACCTTCACAGGATAATCCCAATATAACATTTCGTGGGTCAACTGTAAAATTAGGATGTAACCTATCAAATTTCTTCCAAGAAAACCCGTCTGCAGGATGCACTATTTCATCATTTTATTTATTTATTTCATCTTCATGTCATCTCATATTATTTTCCATTTGTTCTAAAATAAAAAGTTTTTGAATCATAGGAATTAAAGGGAAGTTCCACATCACTTTCTCTGGTATGCGAGATTGCATTTATTCTTTATTACTCTTCCACCTTGATGTGCCACACTTTTTTCACTGACTTAACTTGGAATTTTCCTTCTAGAACAGACAATAATCTTTGGGACAAGAATGAATCTTAATAGATTAAAATCCAAAATTTTCAACCCACTTTGATGCCATGTAATCATTTTATGGAATGCATGAATCATCAGGTAGTTAATCCTTAATACATGTATGGATATAGTCGACCACGGTATTACTAAATCCATACATTGCTTTTCCATGATATAATCACATTAAAAACTCAAGTTTTCTCATTTTTCCACTTGACTAATATACTTGGTTATTTGCATATTCCATCATCTTTATAAAACTCTCAACATCATCATCATGATTAATAGACGAAAACTATGTTCTGGTATTCATTTCCTCTTGCACTGGTCTACATGAGGAGTTGGCTTCAGAAACAAAAGGAAATCGTTTGGAAATCATATTTTTCATACCAATCCTTTCCGCTGAATCAATGTCATTCACCACGTGTTCTTTTTCTCCATTTTGATACCACACATGATAATTTTTTTGGAAACCTTGTTTAGTGATATGATAACTCACTTCCTCATGAGTTAATCATGGTCTTCCAACACAATCAAAACATGGGAATCAAATCAATCTTCCATCTGAATCATTAGTGAATGAAAAGTCCAAGAAATATCATAACTCCTTCTGAAATTCACCAGTGATCCTATCGACACTGTACATCCAATATCTGTCCATTCTATGGAATATAAACATACATTAAATAAATAATCAAGAAAATGACTTTACATTATATGTATTGTTTCATAAGATAATAAGTAACCATAAATAACATGTTAATAAAAAAATAATAACAAATATTATGGTTAAGGGAGTTGATAACTATTTCAAATTATAAAAAATCATGAATAATCACACCTTTCTATGACCACATAAGATTATTTTGGTGTACCCCCAACACCCACATTAAAACCTAGATGTTTGAATAATGACCTATTATGTTTTTTATAGAATTCTTTGATGAGAACCCCCTCCCCCTCCCTCTGGGATGCCCCCCGAACACCCCTCCCTCCTGGACAACCCCCCAACCCCCCTTGGACAGCCCCCCTCCCTATGAACCCCCACACCCCTTTCCCCCTCCCTTCCCCTTGCACACTGATCCCCAAACCCCTTCACCCCTCCTAGACAACCCCCCTTTCACCCCCTACCCCCTCCCTTCACACTGCCCCCGAACACCCCCCTCTTGGACACCCCTCCCCCTGGACCCGCACACCCCCTATACCCCCACACCCCCACACCCCCTTCTCCCTACCCCCACCTCCCACCCCCTCATGGACATACCCCCTCCTCCTACGCCCCTTCCCCCTCCCTACACACTACCCCCCTGAACACCCCCCTGAACCCCCACACCCCTACCCCTACCCCTGTACCCCCACACCCACTGGACACTGCCCCAACCCCCACCCTGGACACCCCCCTCCTGGAAAGCCCCTCCCCCTGCACCCCCTGCCCCCTCCCCCTGCACCCCTACACCCCCTTCTCTCTTATCCCTGCACACTTCCCCCACATCCCACCCCACTCCTGGATAGTCCCCTCCCCCTGCACCCCCTGCCCCCCCTACCCCCCACACCCCCTTCTCCCCACACACTGCCACCCCAACTCCCACCCCCTCATGGACAACCCCCTCCCCCTGCACCCCTGCCCCCTCCCTACACACTACTCCACCTGGACACCATCTCTCTCTACACCCCCACACCCCCAGCACACTGCCACCCCACCCCCACCTCGGACACCCCCTGGACAGCCCCCTCCCCCTGCACCCCCTGGACAACCCCCCTTCTAAGGAATCACCAACAAAATAGATCGATCAAACTAGATCATAAAAAAAATTCATGTAATACATAGGCCACATCCAAGCTCTCGTCAAGAAAAAAATCCATACCGAGTGCTGCAATAGATGATAACACATAATAAATCATAGGTAAAACCTATCATAAAAAATCTCACTAAACATGTTCAGAACATCAATAATAAATAAAATAAAAACCTATAATAAGCACTAAAAAGATCATTATTTATTCATAAATATAGGATAACCATATAAATAACATAACCTTTTATAAAAAAATGAACCTATGATATTCGTACATCATTAGTGAAAAATGATCTCCAGAGGCTATAGATCAATATTTCTGATATAAAAAATAAAATAATAATAATAGATGATCAATCATAAAAGATACCATAGTATGTATTAGATTCTCTTCCATCTCTATGATAAGAAAATTGTGCTCAATCACCTAACATAGGGACTTCCCCTTACCCAAATCTTTGATAAAAATGTCTGAACAAGAACTAAGGTACCCGTGTAGGGTGTGATAATAAAAACCTACTAGGAAACCACCAACAAGACCTTATATTTAGTGTTGAAATATTTTTGAGTTCATTCACTAATGATATATAAATAACCAATCAGTTATGTACCCAAGTCAGGCCATCGTGCACTGACCAAGTTTTGATGAACCTAGACACTACCTGATTTTCCCAATACTAGAAGGAATAGCCATCTTGTACAGACAACCGTTACCAACAAAATAGGTAGTGGATAACATGGAAGGAATAATATATAAAACGTCCCATATAGGAAACAAATAATGAAAAGTCATAACATAACCATCCTTCTATATAGGAAATGGATTTAGGGAAGGTATAACACAAAAAACCTATTATATAGGAACTGCATCACAAGGAAGCTGTAACATAGCCGACATCCCATATAGGAAACTGATCATGAAGAAGGAGTAAAATAATCACCTTATTATATAGGAAATAGATCATGGGTAAGGTGTATAAAATCCAACTTATAATATAATAAATGAATCATGATGAAGGTGTAACATAGCTGACCTCCTGTATAAGAAATGAATCATGAGGAATGTGTAACACAACCAAAATCTAATACATAAAATGAAAACATAGAATAGGATGCAAGGAAACCCATTTTATAAGACCTATGGAAAGGTCCCAAGTCCCCACCTCATCCCTAATATGGAATTTTAATCCAACATGGACTAATTATACTTTGAATACAAGGTATACCCATGATCTAACCATATGATTTATGGCCCATTATTTGAATAAACCATTATAAGAAACCAAGCCTATTGGATAATTATCCCACTAAATCTCATCAATATATACCATTTCATTTATTCTCAAGACCCATATTATTCCTAATTGAGTAATGACGTGATCCATAATAATGGGTCAAGATAACCACTCCTAGATGATGTAAAAAACATAGACATCCCAATTTAGGTCTTGATAACTAAGTTTTAAAACCATCATGAAAACCATCACTACATATTTTGGGTTGGTTATGAAGAAAATATAAAACTCATAAACCACCCACTTGAGGTCAATTATACCATTTATAATCTATCTAGGATCTTAAATATGGGAGTCAGAAGAACCACATTCATACTCGTGCACCTAAACGTGTGATAGTTCATGCTATCCTATATAAATTATGAAACATGATAAGGAACTACCACATTAATCAACTAAGAGTTACCTTTCCAAGTACCTTCATCCAATTTTAGTTCAATTAATCACCTCAAAAAACCTTGAATAAAACTACATAAATTAAGGATGTAAAAAAGTAGAGAGAACAATGAAATAAATACAAGCTCAAGGATTTCATGCAGTCAAACATACTAAAATGGAGTGAGTATAACTTATGATGATTTAATCTAGTAAAAAATGAGGTGGGGAATCTCTTGGAACCTTAGGGGAAGTAAAAATGTGTTCCCAATCACGGATAGGCCGGATGAAGAAGGAATAAGAGGTAAAAAAGAGTTTATAAGGTGAAAACATAGAAATTCTATTAATGTATCCACCCAATATGAAAAAAAGGTTCTTAGTTCCATATTGGTCACCATTTTAAAAATCACCAGCTGGCTAGTTGGGCATCAGGAGATACTTCCCTCCCGACACGTCATTAGGTATACTAAGGGCTCTTGCTGCTTTATTTCTATTTTAGGATTATGGTTACCCATCTTTTAATTACCACTAACACTTGAAACCAAAAATCATAGTGCAACCTTAAAATCAGAACATTGATGAAATTAGATGGTATAAAATACCTACATTGATTGGAAGCTTCTAGGAGGAGGGCGTCGCAGTGACATATCGTCAGAGAGGAGTACGCCGCGATGAGAGCAGTCTCTGGGGAGGAGGGTGCCACTATGAGAGAGGTCGTCGGGGAGGAGGGCACCACAGTGAGATAGTTTGTCAGAGAGGAGGGCACTGCAGTGAGGAGAGGTCATGTAGGAGAGGTTGGGTAGGAGAGCTCTTAAAGGAGAAGTCATCGAGGAGGAGGCCGCCACGGTGAGGAGAGGTCAGGGAGGAGAATTTATCAGGGAGGAGAAGTTGTTGGGGAGGAGGTCTCTACGGTGAGGAGAATTATTTGGGAGGAGAAGTCGTCGGGGAGAGCCGGTGCGAGGTGAGTAAATAATTAGGGAGGATGAGCCTGATACCAATTAATTGATGGACGCGGTATAGCCATGGTGGATTAATTAAATCAGGGAAATTATAAAGGTATAGCCACAAACCAATAAAACCGTGGCTATATGTCCATGGCTATAGCTTTAATTTATAGTAGTGCTCGTATATAAGCTAAGGGGATGTTTTCATGATACCCCTTTTTTCATTCATTTTTCATAATCTCTAGATGGCCTTGTGGAGATGTCTTCATACATGCACATAGGCTTCCTAATAATTCCATGATCATAGAAGGGGGTTCCTTGGTTCATATGGTCCAGGGTTTTCCCATGGATTCTTGGCTATTCTAAGGATACACATATATATGAGGGGTACCCTGTTCAAAGGAGCAGCATGATACTTGGCCACCCACATGATCGCATGTATTCAATTGTGGTCTTGATGTCGGCCCAGTGGTGATACATGAGGGTTTTATATCAAAACCTACATGACCATGGGTATGGGAATGCGTTGCATGGGGAGGGGTGCATGGCCTGTGGGCCGCATGCCTTCAATATTTGTCCCTCATGATGAGGGTGTTCATGGGGATTCCCCATGTCGAGGCATCCATTTATAATGCTGATTATTGTGATAGGCCCTACAGTCATGCTCTAAGGGATGTGTATTGGGGACTTCATGTGAAGGTGAATTCACTTCATGATCACATGATAAATAATGTGAGTGGATGATCTCCAAAAGATCAAGTGGTGGACCTTGAGAACACATATATAGGATGCGTCCTAGTCTACATGGCTGAGTTTTTATTTCATATAGATCCTCCTGAGGCCTCACATAACCATTACCCATGGAATTCCCACTACTTTTTATAACCTTAATGGGGTATTTTGATGAACTCCCTGATCGTGAGTGGGTCTATTCGTTGGGGCTACATACACTGGAAAAGACGTATATGTGGAACTGAAGGAGGCCAACATGGTCTCATGTTTGAAGGTGCATGAGGATGTAATTGGTGTGGGACACCCATATCGGGGACTATATATCTTGGCCATTGAAAGACAGAGACAACATTCCATGTGATCGCAGATCTGCGAAACCCTAACACCCTCCTGTTCATGCAATTAGCATGTCTTCAAAAAAGGGCCTTTCAATGATTTATTCATCAGGATAAGGGGTCATGAGAGTGTTCATATTTTAGTATAATCATGTATGGCGTATTTATGTGATTTTTTGGAGACAAGGGTGTTCATTTCATTCATACTCATGATCACCAGTATGGGTGCACCACATAAAGTTCTGTGGCTCATGCAGTTGCATGATCTGTAAGGAGTCTTGGCAGGGGATCCTGCGAGCATTTTCAGGGGTCTGATATGTGATTGTTTGATCATATGAAGATCATGTGATGGGTTCTTCTAAAGGCATCCTGTGGTGGACTCTCATGAGATAGATTACTTAGAGGAGTTCTCTGAAGATAGTGGCCGACATCCCTTCTATTCCAGAGTTTCCTTTTTTCCTATCGCCTTTATGTCTCTTGAATATGTTTTTTCTGAAGGGAGTGAGTTTATGTAGGCCGCGTGAGGATGATCATGATGTCATTTTTCAAAGGATGAAGGATGCATTTTCATTGCATCACAAGTCATTCACTTGTGACATCATAGAATCATTCCATCCAATCATGAAACACCATTGTTTCCTTTCATTGTGTTACGTGACCCTAAAAATTGCGAGTTAAATTGAATGAAAATATGTGGAGGTGGAAGGGGTTGGTTTTATAAAAGTGTTTGTGATGATACATTGATTTTCTTCATCTCATTCACATGATAAAAGGGTGATCATGTGATGGCTTCCGGTACAGCTGGAGGTACTCGTGGAAGACTGGTAGAGCTCATGGTGGCTTCTCCCAACTATCCTTAGTTCAGTTGCATGATCCAAGAATGATCATGAGACAACCTTGATCATTTTTAGTGGATTATGTGGAAGACAATAGTGATCGTGGTTTGGATCTTGTGGTGGCTTCATTCTGGTTACCTTGGACTTTCTCGAATATCAGACAAGTTTCTAAGACATGGAAGTGACAGCAGGCTGACGTTGGGTGTGCTTTAGGACATCGAGCAAGTGCATCGGGAGGATGAAGATGAGGGTAATGAGGCATGTAGGCTCAGCTGGTTCGAACCTGTGATCCACGGGATTGAGTGGATGGATGGGATTAATGGGAGGTGAGATCGGATGGTGTGGATCATTAGGCAGCTTGATTGGACGATCCCGAATTGATCCCTGTGGAAATGATTAATCCCATATTGAATTCCCGTGCTACCTCCCCTCTCGCATAAAATCTATTCTGTGGTTTCCTTCGGTTCAAGCCAGCAATGTGGTCAGCACTTGTGCCATCTACATCACCTCCACCCAACAAGTCTTGGCCCACATATGCATGCACACCTGTGGGCTTGTGCACCTCAGCCCCTATAAATGTGCCTGACTCATATTGTTCGGGAGCTATGCTCCCCCGCTAGTCCACTAACCATCTTGGGATGAATATCATGGGCATGGTCGACCTGTGGTCCCACATAGGACTTGGTTGAATCAGCCTTCCTAGCTGGTGGGCTATCCATATTTTTTTGGCTAATGGTGGTATCAAATGAAGACCTTTAACTACTTAAGAATAGAATTCTTAGTAGAGTGTGGGGCCCAAGGTGTATTTTCTTCTTGATTTATTATTCCATAATTCCTTGTATCTTCAGTGGAAAAGTGGGAAATGCACAAATATCAGTGCCAACAAATTCCCCCACTTAGAAAGAGATTTGTCAGAATGAAAGAATATTATTCTAAAGTAAACATAGATCACTTTGCTGCAAATCAGAATATCCGAAAATCTGTGGTAATGAACTCCTTGAGAGGATCTATCTTGATTTTTTCTGATGAACTCTCAAGTTCCATGAAGATGACATATTTGTCCACAACTAGTTGGATGGGTCCCATATGGGAAGAAACTCTAACTAAAGGTATGGATAACCTGAAATTGGAATGTATGTAAATTAAAAAATGAAATAGGGTTTGGGTGGAATTAAAACTTGTGTATAGATCTTAATTAAATCACCTGGATGCCCCTACGCATCCCATGAGGATGGGAATCAAACCACATGTAGTTATGAAATATATCACTATGTAGATCAAATTCATGCATAAATGGAATAGGTTCATGGATAAGGATCTTTGTGAAGAATATCCTCACATAGATCTAACTCATATGTAAGAGGGGGGATGTCACCATTTTTTTTGATAAAACACTATAGAAAAATATTACATTAGTGGTGGTTTTTAGTGGAGATTTATGGATCCACTGCTAATTTTTTTTAAGATAATTTAGCGGCAGTTTATTAAAAACCACCGCTAAATATTTTTATTGTTTTTTGAAAAACTCAAAACTTCTCTCTTGACCCCTTGATGCTTCACCCATGACCCCCTGAAGCCCTATAAACCCTCTTCATCACCGATACCATCCATCGCCTTTGATCCCGTCCCTCGTCACCGATCCTGATGCTCGCCACCCATCACTGTCCATCGCCGCCGGTTCGACCCTTGCCAAGGTAAGGGTCATTAATGATGACATATAAGAGTAAAAATATAATTTTACTACCCTCATATGGTTTTTGAGACTTGTATATGGGTAATGGAGTTGGTTTAAACCTTAGAAAAAATATCATGTTGTAATTTAATGATGTGGTATTTGCCAGTACTAGAGTATTTTTGATAGATACATCATGGAAGATATATCAATTTTATAAAGTTTTTTTTTGAAAATTAAGACTCTTAAAAATTGATGTGGTCTATGCCACAAAATTCATTTCACATTGAACATAGGTTCCAATTATATATTTGGTGTCTCTGGAAAATTGAGGAACTCTTTTCTATGTAAGGATGTTCACACTGCACTTGATTCATACAAGAGTTTCCCATACACAATCAGTGTACTACACTATGAATATTTAGAGGAGAGTTTTAATGGGTGATAAAAATATTTATATCACCTAACCATAATGATTATTACACTCCAAAAAAGTTCAAGTAGTTAGATTTAACTTTTTTTATCCACTCAATCAAACCGAGATGCATGGTTTCATTCTGCAATATGTGGTTTCTTAATATTTTGAACATGCATTGCTTATGTGGAACTATTTAGATCTCAATTTCCCCTTATGGTTAATATTTGTGGTCTATTATGATTAAATGGTTCAAAATAAAGTAGGGGTAGTTATAAATATGTTGAAATAAGTTGTATGTTTTAATTTAAACCTTAAATTCAAATCCAGAGAAGAAGAAGGATTTGTTTTTCAATATATTAGGATTCTCAATAGAGATATTGTGAAAGGGATATGATACTCGATACTGAATGAAATAACAAACACTGTTAGTATTATAACTATAAGAATGAAGATCTAATTCAACTATATATTATATAATATATGTTTATTAAATAGATTATAAAAAATATAATAATGAAGATATGACACAACTATATCTTGTATAATATATGTTTCATTTTAGAATTATAAGCATGTGTTTACTTTCTAAATTCTATTTTCATGAAATTAAGAATATTTTTTATTTACCAATGTTTTTTTGAAAATATTTCTTGGTGTTTTGAGGTTGATATATATGAGTTTTCACATGAATACCATGTTTTCATTTTTAAATGGAATGTTTTATTATGCTAATATTCTTGTGAAATCTCTTATTTCGTTTTGAAATTGTTATCATGTTTTGAAATGGGTTTTGACCCGATTATGTTTTTTAATGTGTGAAAAAAGGTTTTATATAGAATTTGATTTGGAATTGAGGTGTTAACCTCTATATGTTTTAAATAATTTTGTTTTAATGTATTTAAAATTAGTATTTTAAATGTGTACGTGGTTTAAAACTTATAAAATGTCTTGTTGGATTGTTTTAAATGGTTTGATGAACGTTGTTTTCCCTTTTTATTGTTTTGACATTCAAAGTGAAAGAACTTTATTGAAGTGTAGATTTGAAACATTTTAAAATAAATGGTTGATTTTTTTGGACCTATTAAAATGTTACAAGTTGTGTTCATGTTATTTTTTATGGAAATGAAGGTATTTTCCCAAGATGTTTTTTTCAAAGAAGAGAACGCTTGTGTAAGGGCGACATTGAAATGTTTTAAATGATTTGGTGTTTTTTATAATTTTATATATTGTGTTTGGTAATTATTTTATGAAAAATTAAATGTATTTCTCTTTCCAAGACATGTTTTGGTGTCAAATTACTATTTATAACATTGGTTTCAAATGGTTTATGTGGAAGGAAACCCTTGATTCCCCCTTTCTCATTTATCACTTGTGTGGATTTGTGATAAATATGTGATGCTTGTTTCTCCCCATGAATGAGAATGTGATACTTATGCCTTTAGTGTATGTTATTTATGTATGGGGTACTACATAATTGGGTGTTAGGGTTGAGTGTAGTTATGGTTATTCCTAATGTGTTAAACTTGTCTCATTTTCACTATGCCTCAGTTCTACTATTGGTCCTGGGAAACCAGGTACTAATTTGATGACCCAACTTATTTCTCCAGTTGGGTCACATGCCCCTAGTTTAAAAACCATAATTATAATAATAAGGTCTAGGTGGGGTGTTTTCATCATGAGGCTTGTGTGGGATTATTTGTTTTCAGTTATATATATATATAGCATAAGACGATAAATAGATAGTTCTGGTGGTTATGCCCATATATGATTAACAACTTATCACATTAGTATTCCCAGGGTAGATCTTATGACACATTCAATTATATGGTTACTTAGTGATTTAGGGGATTTTTATCTAGTTATATATTATATCATTTCCCATTATTTCATCATTATGGAATATTTCTTGTTTATATTATATTATATAGATACATAGTGATTTAAGGGAGTTTTATCTAGTGCTATATTATATCATTTCCCATGATTTCTTCATTACGGAATCTTTCTTGTTTATATTGTATTATATGGTTACTTAGTTATTTAGGGGAGTTTTATGTAGTGATATATTATATAATTTCCCCTAATTTCTTCATTATGGAATCGTTCTTGTTTAAAATATATTTTCATATTCCTTACGTAACTGTTTTTCTTACCCTCAAATAGAATTTATAGTTTGTGTGTTACCTTTAAAAATGTACCTTTGTACCCTTACACATTCTTTGTATTCTTGGTTTTACCCTTACATAATATCTCCTTAAATTTACATAACTTTTTCTTACCTTTATGAAAGTGATTCTTACCTTTACAAAAGTGTTTATTACCTTTACAAAAGTGTTACTTACCTCTATGAAAGTGATAAGCTACCCTTAAGCGGCATGAAAAAAAATGTAAGTTACCCTTGTGTAGTGAACTAGCTACCTTTAAATAGTGTATGGAATTTATGTTTTTCCTTTATTCATGCTTTAGAAAATTATTATTACCCTTATCTAACTTTTGAGTGCCTTTATATAGTTTTCTAGTTTCCTTTACATGACCGGTTTAAGTAAAATATTACCATTACACAACTTTACTAGTCAGCCTTATGAAATGCTTATAATTTGTTCTTACCCTTACATAGCATTATAATTTACTTATATACAACATGTGTAAAATGAATCCTATATTTATGTGAGCTGTATATTTTAAAGGTTACCTTTACACAAATTATAAAAATTACGAAGTACCCTTATGCAGCCTGTGAAAAAATTATTTTACCCTTAAGTGGGATATATAGGTATTAAACTTCCCTATTATATTTAAGTAGTAGTGTCTCTCATCTATTTGAATGGTAGAAAGCCTCTATCACTCAAAAATGATACCAGGAATGAAATACATTGAGTATTTTTTAATTTGTGTGTGGTACATTAAACAGTAATATGTTTCTATTTTAATTTCTAACTTTTGGATTTTAAATGTATGATGAAGAATTAGGAAACACCTATTTGTAGAAAATTCAATGTATTTCTAAATAATGTTATCCATTTGTGTTTTCTATATAAATATAATCCAAGGAAAGAAGTGGATAATGAATAAGAAAGACATTTAGAATTTCATAGATTCATTATACTAATTTTTTGAGGCATTTTTAGGGGCCCTATATTTCCTTGTTCTGTATCAATTAAAGAAGGCTTGAAGTACACTACTCTATACCAGTTTCTTCATCGACATATTCTAATAGTACAAATAGTTTTATTATTTTTCAAAAGTTTCTATAATTATTATTTCATAGATGGTTATACGTACATTTAAAAGGTAGTGTACTGTTATTTAACATATTCATATTGTTTTCAACTAGAATATATGAATCTATTTTCCTATTTAGTAATAGTTATGTGTTTTAATTTTTTTCATAATGTGTAGGAACATTTGGATATATATGGATAAAAGCTGGATCACATTACTGAGGAACATACCTCAGTATGCTAAGGATTTGGAGGATTTTTTATACTTTTCAATTTCCAATCAATCTATTGATGGGAGAATAATATTTCCATATCCAAAATGTAAATTTAGTATATGGTTGAAGAGAGATGAAGTTTATAAACACTTGATATTGAAGCAATTCCTTGCTCATTATTTGTGTTGGATTTGGTATGGATAATCGAGCGTTATAGAAAGGTTGAGAACTGATGTCAATATACTTAATGAGCTTCCAACTTCATCGACAATGGAAAGTGAAATGAAAAACCTTATAAATGATGAATTCATTATTGAAAGATGCCAACATCAACATCAAAACATATCAGAACAACCAGTTGAGGGTGATACAAATAGCAATGTGACAAGTGATGTTTTTAAGACTGTAGGAAAACCAGATCCAGATTGTAACATATCATTGGATCCTCCTCTTGATTATTTGGAGACTAATTTAAGAGAAAACTTCACTGAGAAGATATATATATTTCATGGTTTAGTTGATGATGTAAATAAAGAGTTTTATAGTGGATGTTTGAAATATTCAAAACTTTCTTTTGTGATGATGTTGTACCATATCAAATGCCTATGTGGAATTACAAATAAGGCGATGTCCATGATATTATAATTTTTTTGTGATTAATTTCCTAAAGAAAAGATCACTGAGACTTTTTATAATATGAAAAAAGTTTTTAACAAGGTAGGTCTGGATTATACAAACAATACATGCGTGTCCCAATGATTGTATGCTTTATTGGGGATATGATTCAAGCAAACATGATTGAAAAAGATGTTATTCTTATATATGACAGTCTATGGGTGATGTTGGAAGTCTAAATCAACATACTACCATGAAGAATAATAAAAGGAACACACATAAAAAGTTTTTGTGTTACTTTCCTTTAAATCCTCGATTGAAAATATTATTCATGTCATCGAAAACTGCCGAACAAATGAAGTGTCATTATATAGATAATAACAATGTTGGGTTAATGTGACATCCAAGATATTCACAATTGTGGAAGACATTTGATTCATTACATCTATATTTTTCATCTAATCCTAATAATTTTTTATTGGGATTGGTTTCCAGTGGATACAACCCATTTGGGACTTTGAGTACCAGTTATAGCATTTGGCCGGTTGTTTTGATCCCTTACAATCTACCTCCGTGGATATGTATGCAACAAACATATTGTATAATTTAGATGATTATTACTAGAAAAAAATGCTTGGAAATGATATTGATGTATACTTGAAACCTTTAATTGAAAAATTATAGGAGTTATGAATAAATGGTGTTGATACATATGATGCATCTTCTAGAACAATGTTCAAAATGAAAGCTTCTCTAATGTGGACCATTAGTGACTTTCCAGGACTTGGGAATTTATCTTGTTGGAATATTTACACGGGTTTGGATGATCCTTTTTATAACTTTTATTTTGAGCCTGAATGACTACCTTACAGTAGAAAATGGTGCTTCTTGTGTCGTCAAATATTTCTCAATGCATCTCATAAATTTTGGCTGAATAAGTTAAAATTCAATGGTTTCATTGATCATAGACCACCTCCAATGTTATTAATAGGTTTTGAAATATTGGCACAACTTGGAAATGTTGAAACAGAATTTGGGAAGGTGCTTCATTTGAATGATAGTATGAAACAAGTTTTAAGTGCATCATCAAGTGAAATTAGAATAAAACAATGGAAGAAAAAAGGATATTATTAAAACTTTTGAATTGGGAATTTAATTTATTGTGGAATAATCTTGATGTGATGTATATTTAGAGGAATGTTTGTGACCATTTGATCTTCACATTTCATAATGAGCATGGAAAGTCAAAGGATCATCTCAATGCTCATAAAGACTTAGAAGTAATGAACATAAAGCGTGATCTCTATCTAGATGAGAATGAAAGGTATGATTTGGAAAAAATTTCAATGAAAAATAGGGATAAAGATACATTCCTTCTAATTTTAAAACATGTTATGGTATCTGATGGGTTTTCAAGTAACATATCAAGGTGTTTTGACTTAAATCATCATAGGTTACATGGATTGAAAATCCTCGATTCACATATTTTGTTATAGTAGTTACTTTCATCAGAATTGCGAACATTATTACCTAAAAAGGTTACTAATATTGTAATATAATTATGCACATTTTAAGATAATTATATGAGAAAAATATACATTCATTCCATCTTGAAAACCTTCAGGAGAGATTTTTATTGACACTTTGTGCAATGCAGATGATCTTTACTCTGTCATTTTTTACTGTTAAGATGCATTTAACTGTGTATTTGGTTGAGGGAGATAAATTAAGAGATCCCATAAATTATATATGGATGTATCCAATTGAGAGGTACTTTATTTATATGTTTTTAGTTTTAGTAAACAATTATTGGCACTTAATTAAATACATAATTATGTTTTTTATTTTATTTAACATATATTATAGGCATTTGAAATATTACAAGAAAAATAAAGCTCAACCTGAAGGCTCTATTTTTGAATGCTATTAGGAAGAAGAGTGTCTTACCATTTTTTTCTAGATACTTGGATGACATTGAGACAATAGTCAATCGAGTTGAAAATATTGAGGACACATCGAATCAATCTGAAATACATGGGAAATCAAAAATCTTTCCTGCTATTGGATGATCAGTTGGGAAGAGCTCAAATGTTACATTGACAGAAATATAATTATTATAAGCATATATATATGTGCTTCTAAATAGTGAAATTATAGATCCATTTGTTTAAGATTTGAGGATACATACAAAGAGAAGAATTAGAGGATGAACGCGAAATGAAAAAGATATAACAAAAGGTGTTAATAAAGAGCTTATAGAATGGTTTTCAAGGCGTGTATGTTCATAAATATTGAAATCAATATGAATATTAGGATGATATATATATTTTTTAAATATAATAATTTATGTTAATTTTTTCAGATCTTGAATACCGATACTCAAGCATAGTTGTCATAAGATTTGATGTTTCTTACTCTAGGTCCTTTAAAACATGCTAGAAAGTTTGACGCTTACAATGTGGATGACTTTAGATTTCATACAATTGATTGGGAATAGGGTTTGAAAACAAAGAATAGTGGCATATTTATGTTTTCTAAAGTGCAATACTATGGAAAGTTGATTTATATTATTGAATTAAACTACCAATATATTTTTTCAGTTGTTTTATTCAAATTAAATTGGGTGGAAATTATCATGGGTGTTAAAAGAGATTATTTGAAATTTACATTTGTGAACTTCACCCGCTTGATGTATGTTGGTGACCATGAACTACACGATCCATATATCTTATAATCGCAAGAGAAATTGGTATATTATGTGAAATATTTCATGGATGAAGGGTAGAGTGTATTTCCTCACATAAAACAAAGAGACTTGTATGATATGAGTGATGAAGTGGAAGATTTGACCTTTGACATTGAATCCCATAAAAAAAAAGAAGTAGACTTATTTTTCCACCATGATATTGAAAATATTAGTCATGCAAGAGTGGATGAAGTAGATTAAGTAATTATGGAGCAGGAAACTGACATGATTGAAAAAAATGATTGTATGTGTAGTTATCCATTCATTTATCAACCACTTATAACATTTCTACAGTCTTTCATTATCATTGTTATGTATATATTTTTTGTTAGTACTATTCATCTGGTATCATTTCTATTTTTCTCTTCATTAATTTTTCAAAATATATGTTTTGAACATAATTTTATTTGATTAAATGATAGGAATGCCAACGAGGAAGCGTTATACTCACACTATGGGGTTAAATAATTTTTATAGAAGCCGATCGACTCTAGTAATCTTTTAATTAGTTTAAATATTTATTAGAAAATTTTATATATTTAGTATATTAAATTTTTGATTTATATTTTTTTAATGCAGTCACAGAGTTTAGGCCACTAAGAATCCTGAAAATAAGTGTGGTTGAATGTTCATAAAAAATATTATGGGAGTTTTGTTAATGAGTCTGCCAAAGAAGTTCCGGTATGAATTTATTTTTCATTATAATAACATATTATCAGTTGTCACTATATTAATATATATTGCTTCTAATATGACTGATATTTTATTTATAGTTAAAAATTAAAGAACTATGGAATGTCAATATCACACAGTCCTACTCAATCACCCATGATGAACTAGTTGGTAAAGTCATTGGGAAGGATCATATTGGTCGAGTGTGCATGATGGGTTTGGGACCATTACCATTTGAGGTCTTTGGTAGGAAAATGAGGATTATAAGTGATGACTGGTGTTGAGAAGGTAAATCACACAACTTAAAAATAATTTCTTTCACAAACATTTATTGATTTTATGTTTGAATATAAATATACAACATGGTTTAATTTTTAATATAGTTGTCTTATAGGTGATAATAGCATGAAGTAGAGATGAAGATGGAGAGGGTGACGAGAATAGTTCATAATTGGGAAATGATTAATGGAGAGGGTTTTTTCAGGTATCAGTATGTCCAATGTGGGTATTTTTTTAATCTTTTTCTCATATTTTAGATGGGACCGAGACAACAGGTGTCGTATGTATGTGTTCTATAAGCATGTGTCTATATGAAGTGTTTCAACTAGACATAGAGATTGAAATTTATTTATGGTCATATATGATGTTTAGTTTTTTTATCTATTTTACATATAGGTTGATCAGACTATTATATTCTTCTATTTACCACTTGTTTTTCATGGTGCCTTACTATCCATGAACCATGTATTAGGTGGCCCTCTATGATTCAATGCATAGACTTTGATAGAAAACTGATCATATCTAGGTAAAATTGAACTGATTTCATGGTAACATTTTAAGAAAGGTGCATTCATCATTATCATAGGATTATATTTAAGTTAAAATTTTAAATTGTGTTTTTAGTGTGTTTATAATGGTAACAAATATATTTGTAGTGTATTATTTATTGTAATATTTTCTTGATAATTATTGATACATTCGAACTAACTTATTTATATTAGATTAAACTTATTTTATTAATAATTTATGACATAATATGATGATTTATTTTATTTATATAAAATTAATTATTTTGATTTATAATTTATGTTTAATGTGTGTTAATTAATAAACCTATAAATTCAAAATAGCATATTAGAAATTAAATGTATTACTTTCACTGTATTATTATGAATAGTTTTTTAATATGATTTGTTAATGTTGTGTTAATATAAAACCATGTTATACGATCATTATTTCCATGTACATAAAATACATTTAAAAAAATTCTTTTCAACCAAGAATTATGTATTTTCATACCTTGTTAATGATATGTTTCCCTTAAACTACATGTTTGGTTATTGTGGTTGTTGATTTATTATTATAAGTTATATATATGTGAAATGAATTATAATTATATCATTATTGATATATTTAGTATAATTTTGAAATGATATTTTGTAGTAGATGTGATTAGTGAGGAGGAATGAATATCTTGTTGAAATATGTTTTAGTGGATGGTATGTTGAATGATGATGTGGAAAGGAAGTATTGTTATTATGGGTTCATGTAAGGGACATGTTTTGATAATGAATTTGTTTTTCTATATTATATGATGGTATCTATGATGTTTTGTTCTGGCTGTAGGTTCTGGGGCTGCAGAACCTGCAGTTTTTTTATCATTCATGATATAGTGGCGGTTTAAATCGCCGCTAGGTATAGTTTTTTTTCAGCGGTTTAAACCGCCACTATATAATGATATTTTTTAGGGAGGAATTTAAAACCACTACTAAATATGAAAAAAATTGTCTTAGTAGTGGTTTTATCCATATTAGTGGTAGTTTTTTTAGTAAAAGGTTTAGAGTTTAGATGCGGTTTTAACCACCGCTAGATTGTAATTATTTTTTAAAGAGAAAACTGCCTCTAAAACTTAAAAAAATAGATAAAAAATATGAATTATATGACACTTTATAGAAAAAACCTCTAAATTTAAGGAACCTACATGCATTGATTTCCAACACCAATTTTAGTAGTAGTTTTCTAAAACCATCGCAGGACCATGTAGCGACGGTTTAAACCCTCACCAGATAAAAAAACTGCCACTGTATGAGCATTTTGTCATAGTGAAATCCCATGTAGAGAACCATGTATTAGAAGATATATTGATCAAATCATCCAATATTTTTGTCCTTTGTGTGTAACACCAAATAGATCCAATTTCCTGAATTTGAGTTTTTGACTTTAAATAGGTTTCTCTTCAAAGAAAGTTCATGAATTCCCACTAATATTAAATCCTTCATTTATGCTCTTGTTCCAATAATCTTGAGATATTATGGTTTACGAGGAAAATATAGACATGGTATACATCCCAAATTTTAAATTCTATAACATTTTCTTATGTCAAGGGACTTAGCGAGAATAGCTTGATTTTTTCTATGGACTTATAGTGGGACCCACAAGCTTTGTATGTTTTTTCATTTTTTTGTCATAAATTTTTCCAAATATTCATATGAGGGAATAATTAGAAGTCTTGGACTTGGATTTTTCTCAGGACATTTTCTTAGAGGTTTTTAACCCAACATGTTTTTATGCCTCTCCCATTTTATAGATGCTCAATATTTCTTGGATCACTCACGATTCATGTCTAGAGAGCAGAGATTATAATTTCTCATAGGATTCCCTTATCGTATTTTTATCCTAATGAGTATTATGTCTCTTACTATTTTAAGATCCTGTAAGTTAGATCATCATTGTGTTGTATTTTAGGGTCTTCTAGATCAGAAATTTGGGATGATGTGTAGTTTAAAGTCTTACCACCATGACTTTTGTTGTGCCATGTAGTTTAAAGTATTAACCCTAGGAATTTGGTTTTATACATTGTTTAAAGTATTACTACTAGGAATTTAGTGTGCCATGTAGTTTAAAGTCTTACCGTTAGGACTTTGGTGGAATATAAGGCTCGAAAACCAAGAGTGAATCAAAATACCATGGGGTGATGAGCTTTGTTGTGGCACTTCCAGGTCTCACAAGGATTGGAGTTCCTTTCTCAAAAGGAGTATATTCCTTTATTTAGTGGGTTTAATCCCTTTTGCATCGGTAGAATAGCCAAATAAAGCTGGTCACCACTCTTTTACAAAGGATATGGTAGTCTTATAGGGAAAATATGGTTGTGGGAGAAATTCTAGGGAAGCTAGGAACACATGGATAATTGTAATGTAGGTTATGTAAGTCACAATACAAAAGTATGATCCAAGTAATATGGGATGATGTAGACATTCCAGGTATGCCCCTTAACACTGTGAGGTGTCAGGCTCCGCCTCTACATTGTTGAGGCACACAAGTATTAGGAGACCCTTTATACTGGGACAAGATGTTTCCAGTTGGTAGGTATAATCCCTTTCATTAATAGCCTGACCAAGTGGAGAGATCTATTTTCCTTTCTAGGGGTTATTAGATATTTATAAAAGATCAAAAATCTAGATGATGATGTTGGGAATGGAAGGAAGGCTATCCCAAATAGGTTTTGGAACCCTAAAAAAACTTAGCTCCAACTGAACTTCTCGATCCCTATGCCTTGTTGTTTCGAATCACAAGGTGCGGGACACTAAAAGGTTCTATAATGAAGGGTAACATTATGGCCTTGAGAAAGGGTAAAACACATGGCAATGAAATGTTGAGGATATCAGATCCTCTTGGATAGTTTGAAACTGAGATTTTAAATCATATTCAAAAGTTCTCAGGTCATGAGAAAGGTATGGGACAACCACCGTAGGGATAAATTAAAACATAATGGGGTTCTAAGTTCCACAGTGAGGATTCCAGGATCACAAGAATCAGAAATCCCTTTACACCGGGCCAAGATGTCTCTAGTTGGTGGGTCTGAGCCCTCACATAAATATCATGTCGAAGTGGGGAGACCTATTTTCCACTTTAGGTGAAATGAAATATTTGTGATGACCTAAGGTGATTTAGATCAAGAAGTGGGATTTATGGAAAACATAAGATAACAGAAGGTTTAGAGTACCCTAAAAGTTATTCCACCATATCTTGAACATATTCTAGTGTAGAGGAGAAGTGGAAAATCAGTTATCTAATTTTTTTCTAGACTAGGGGGTCCTGTGAGAAGATCTTGAATTTTACTAGGACCATAGAGGTGGAACCTTTGATATTTATTCCTTATTTATGTTTGCGCCCAAATTTTTTCATAAACTCTGAGAAGGAAGAGTTTATTGGGTGGAGACTCAAATTTTTCTTAGGCATCCCTTTGTGGGGTTTCTACCTGAAAAGTTATGTGTATCTTTCACTAAGAGTTTAAATTATTTCCATTTGGACTATCATAGGCTATATTTTAAGTTCATGTAGCTTTGACCAAGGTGTGAGTAGTTTAAGGTCATTCCACTTGTAGAACTAACATAGGAGATGTCACACAAGAGCTTAATTAGGATTCCCAGATTCAAAAGTACTCTAACATCCTCATGAACATGAGGTGAGAGTGCTTTAAATCACAGATCAAGGTTCTTAGGTCATGAGTGATGATATGGAGAAATAATTCTAGGGATAACCAACAATATAATGGGGTGTTGGGTTCAATGTTGGATACATTAGGCACACAAGAATCATAAATACCTTTACACTGGGCCAAGATGTCTCTGGTTGGTGGGTCTGAGCCCTCACATCAATAGCATGTCCAAATATCAAGATCTATTTTCTTCTATAATGTAAATGAAAGGTTTGATATGACCTAATACACTTGATACATGAAGTTTAGAGTATGGATTTAGGTGCTTAAAAATATAATGGAAGCACTCTATTATCTGGTTGAACAAGATAAGTCTCTTGTGGTCCTTTGATGAGGAATGAAAGCTGGTAGATGGTATGCACAGTTTATCATCATGTAGTGGGGACATGATTCCATGCAGTTTAATTTCATGTATTAAGGATGTAATTCCATACAGTTTAATGTCAATAGGTAAGGACATACTTCCATGAAGTTTAACTTCATGTAGTAAGGATGTGGGTGAATAAATGGGAATGTCATGGTTGGGCCTAAGTATGGAGACTGGGCATCACTATATATCTCATGGAATGTCATGAAATTTAACAACTTATGGTGAGGACTTAATTCTGTTCAGTTTAACATCACGTGGTGAGGATGAGGGAAAATTGATGTGAATAGATAGGAATGCATGAGGTCTATGGAGAATCGTTCCTGACCCTTGGGGGGTTTCTTACACATCCCAGTTGGTTGGGAATCAAAGTCCATATAGATAAGGAAATAGAAATAATCTATGCAGTTATGGACTATGCATAGAGGTGGGCATCATTTCCATTTATGGTTGTAACTGGGCATAGGATTGGAGATTTAGGCATCACTATGTATCCTATATGGGAAATAATCAAGGTACACATAGTTCTAGAAATCCCATGAAGTTTAACATCATGTGGTAAGGATGAAGGTGAACTATCATGAATTGATGGAAGCATTGCAGTTGGTCCCAAGAGTGGAAGCCTAGGTGTCACTACATATCTCATGGGAATGATAATCAAACCACACATAGTTCTTGGAGGACCATTCTGTTTAACGTCTTGCAATAAGGAACTATTTTCATGTAGTTTAACATGAAGCGGTAAGGATGCGGGTGAATCGATATGAATGGAGGTGAATATCACAGATCTGTGAAGTTTTATGTCATGTACTAAAAACATTTTCCATACAGTTTAGCATCTTATGGTAAGGATGAACTCCATATAGTTTAATTTCATATTTTTATAAAGATGGGGGAGTAATTCTGAATGGGTATGTATGACACAACCTGCTAAAACCCAACATGAATAAGGATCATAATGGCCCATGATATGCCATATGTTCCAAAGGAAGGTCTGTAGCTGGGCCCAAATACAAATCATATGGACATCACTTCGTATCCAATAAGGATGGGAATTAACCCATACATAGTTCTAGAAGGTCAGTGCAGTAGGAGACCGATACCGGAAACATTTTTCCTCTCGAATGAGGTCCATAAGAACACACAATTTTATGTCTTGTGGGATACATCAACCATGAAGTTAAACATCATGTGGTGAGGAATCATGGTATACTCTTTATTTCCTTGTAATTAGGATGATAAAGAGTTCAACATAGGCCTATGTGACTTTTTTATGTTGGAATACCCTTACCAAAATTCTTAAGGTCACATGAGCTATACTCGGTGCGAGAAACAAGGAATGATAGGGTTCCCTTTCACCATTCATAGGTAATAGAGGATAAGATCATTTTATGTTGTGTGGTGGCTAGGCCAAGATATAGGATCAAGGTGTCCCTATGTATGTATTTGGGGATGTAAATCAAGTTGTACATAGTTCTATAGGGACACACTGTTTAGAATCTTACGGTAAGGATGAACTCTATAAAATTTAACATCTTGTGGTCAGGATGAGAAATTCCATACAGTTTAACATCATGCGGTGAGGATGATACATTCCATGAATTTTAACGTCATGCAGTGAGGATGAAGTCCATGCAGTTTAACGTCATGCAATTAGGATGGAGGTGGCGTACCACCAAAGGGTATATATGACATGGCCTGTATTAATCCGATGTGAATGAGGACCATAGAGTCCCATTCCATGCCATATGTTCCCAATAGTGGCTCCGGGCTGATACACCTTGTTTTTTTGGGGAATCCCTTGTCAGGATTCCTAAGCTCACATAAGATTTTCTCAATATGAAAAACAAGGGATAGTAGTGGCCCCATGAAGGAAAAAGGTGTTGTGTATCATGAAGTGGTTGGGCGAAGATATGAGGCATCCCAATTTTTCTCATTTAAAATTATAATTAATCCATACATAGTTCTAGAACAGAGCGTGGTAAGAGAATGACACTGGTGGGGGAAATCCTTTCTAGAGAGGTACATGAGGCATCCCATAATTAATCATGGGGAATATTGAACTTGCTCAGGGTAGGGTTGTAGTTTAACATCATGCATTAAGGACATTTTCACTTAGTTTTAGGTCATATAGTTTGTATGAATATGGGAAACATCTAAAATGAACATGTGTAGTGCGATGTTAAAACAAACCGATGTGGATGAGGCTAAGAAGACCCAACAATACACTACAGATTCCGAAATGTACCCCATATATAGTTTAAATTCATGATATAGACTATGTTGAGGCCAAAGGAACAAAAGGTTGGAGGATCTATGGTTGGTCTTGAATACAAAATATCTATCCATATATACACATCCCATGAGGATGGGAATCAATACATATATAGTTATTGAAGAACCATGTAGTTTAATATCATGAAGAAATTACACGAGTCCATATAGTTTAATGTCGTGCAGTAAGGATGAGAGGTGCCATGTAGTTTAATGTTTTTCGGTAAAGATTCTATCCATGTATTTTAACGTCTTACAGTGCAGACGATAGGCACCGTGCAATTTAACATCTGGTGATAAGGATAAGATCCAAGAAGTTTAACATTATGAGGTAAGGATGTGATCCCTATAATTTGATGTCTTATGGTTAGGACATGAGGCGTTGTTCATTTTAACACCTTTCAATTTGGATGAGATCCATATAGTTTAATGTCTTTCATTAAGGATGAGATCTATGTAGTTTAACATCTTTTGGTGAGGATATTAGGCACCATTTAGTTTAATGTCTTGCAGTAAGGATAAGATACATGAAGTTTAACATATTTTGGTGAGGAAGTGATCTATGCAGTTTAACATCTTACGGTGAGGATTTTAGGTAATTACCTCTTCATTAGAGAGTCTCTCTCTAAGGTTCTTGTAAAACTCTTATGCATATTGCATGAGTTTCGGGATATTTCAACTCTATCAACCCTGAAGATACCTTTTCCTCTAATTGATCCTGGAAGGAAAAGAAGTTTTCAATTGCGTGCCCTAGATGTCAATGGTAGGGTCAATAATTTTCATGGCCTAACAATACTACCTCATGCATTTTTCTCATCTTTTGGAGTTCTATCAAACTGATTTCCATGGAACAATCAAAATATTTTGAGAAATGATTTATTAAAAAGGAATGGGTATTTTTTTCAATCTTGGATTTAAAGTTGGTCATTTCTCCATGGGAGGTAGGTGACTCATGATCTACTACACAATCGATGCTTCTTTCCTAGAGTGATCAGATGGCTAGGGGGAGGATTCAAGTTTTTTTGGTTCTAGTATCCCCATGTCCATCTTCCCTTGAATCCAATCTTAGAAGGAAAATAAATATTCTATCATTTTCCTGAGACATTGATGGTATTGGGAGTAATCATCATGGACTATCAATATTGCCTCATTCGGCTTCCTCATTGATGGGAGCTTCATTAATTTGTTTTCCATGGCATAATTGAAATACCTAGGAACATATTTGGCCTAGAAAGAATATGATTTTCACTACCTGTCTTTGAGAGATGGGTGACCAGACTACTTATCCCACATTTTATCCATGCTATCATTGGCATGAGTGCATGACTGAGTCAGGAATATGGGGTATATAATCCTAATAATCATTGGTCCTAGTGTGGGTGGTGATGTATTTAGGGTCTTGGATGATGCAAATGATTCCCTTTGATTAAAAGAAACCAACTCTCTTAGAGGATTTGTGGTGACATATAAGGTCCGATGGTTTCTATAATACCCCTGATGAGGAGGTGGAAAATATAAAAATTCCCCCAACCCTATGGTTTGAGATGATGTGGAACAATGTTTGGATTTTCCCTAATGAGGGGATGAAAAATAGAAAAATTCAGCCAGCCCTGTGTTTTGGGGTTCTTCATTGCAAGGAAAACCTCTATAATCAGACACATGCTTATAATCCTTGGGTGGATATCTTAGGAGTATTCCTACAATTATCTTCTAGAGATCCCTATTCTCTCGTTGGAGTTGAGAGATCGATTATTTTATAGAAATGACCTTATCACCCTCAAGGGACTAGTTCACGGGAGCCACTAAACACCCCTTCCTTTATTGGTGTCAAGGAGAGTGGATGATGACGAGAGTTTCTCCATGGACCCTAGAGACTAAATCCCTTCCTACCACTATCCATGTGATCCATTCCTACCATTTTACATGTGATTCATTTCTATAGGTGTTTGGTGGATACTGATGAGTCTTTCTGCTACTGTTTCAATGACAGAAGGTAGGATAAGCTATCGTGACTCAGACGACTACCAGAAGGTATGATTGTTCCCTTTAGGAGTATGATCACATGAATATAATGGGGAGTCTCTAGATATTAATGATATCCTATGAACCAAAACATAAGTTGGCTGTTGTTCCTTATTGATGGAGTATCTCCTTTTAGGGGTCAGTTCCCACGATACTGTTTGAGGGGTCAGTGCCTGTGATACCATTTGAGGGGTTGATTCCCATGATGGAGACAATCCCAGGGTAAAATATGGTAAAAATACCCCCATTCCTATGGGATGGGGTGTTCCATAGGTATCTACAATCACTACTACTAGCTGAAATGAAACCGGAGGGTCCTGACTGGTAGTGATCCGAGTTTGGTCATGGGCCATTGTTGAGACACACTAGTGGACCTCAGTCAGGTTGGTAGTAGCAGGGATGTGATCCTATTCTGGAGATACATTGTCTAGATGCCCTCAGTGGGACCTCCTACTAGGTTCTCCATTCTGGATAATTATAGTAGGCACAACATCCTCTAAATCTCCCTATGTAATCATAACAGTATATCAATGATGATGGTCATAATGGATGGGGGCCCTACTAGTATGATCTTGGGTGGTTGTATAGTCACAGTGACCATCCTCATCCACTTCCTTAACATAGGTAAGGTTCCTATTGCTACATTCCATCTGTAGGTTCCCAAAGCGATTGAATGTGGTGATATGTGTCACTTCATATCCTGTGGTCTGTCGTATGAAATATGGTCAGTGGGAATCCATCCTTTGAAGTATTTCATGAGACGATTAAAAATTCATAATAAAGCTATTGATTTGGTACTTCGGTCCCAAGATGTTCACCAACCGATGATGAAGGAGGTGTGTCCTTTGGGGTCTCAGGATCAAATCTGGTTGTCTAATGATCTCAGGATCCAACTTCACCTTTGAGGAAATCATTTCGATTGAAAGGAATCTTGAGAAGTCTGAGAGAAGGAATGAAAGACCCCTTATCAGTGAAGCATCATATATAAGAGTATGTTCTCGATCAACAACTTTTATAGTTAATGGATAAATAGGTGATCCGATAGTTTTACATGAGGTCTAGTGTGGTTAAAAGAAACAAGTCAGGTCCATTGTGTTGTTGTACAATGAGGAAAACATAAACTATTCTGATGAGCATTAGGAAAATATTTTTTTTTGACCAATGAAAGGGATAAAATAGTTAAAGGAATTCACATTGGGTTCACCAATTTGTTTTGTTTTGATTTCATGGCATGGAATAGGTTTTGTTCATTATGTTACCATTATCACTTTTACTTGAAACTCCCAATGGTTCACCCATCCACATCTCGGTATGAACCTTCTTTCCAAAGGCCAGTGGTCGTCTGGGTTTTCTAGCCCAATGACTCTTGGGCACACTCATTGGTCGAGTGGATGGGAGGTTGGGATCCTCTCACCTTTTAGGGGGGAATTATTGCCTACTATGGGACTCTCTTATAGATTTAAGATGTGTTCATGAAATCCTTCACAGACCCCGATGTGGGAATGGTTACCCCTATGTCAATGGCCTGATTATGAAAATGTATCTATAGGGATCAACATGTGTATATCATGGGTTCTCTATAGATATCTCATCTAAATATGATGCTTTAGACCATGGCCATCCTCGATTAATCTAAAGTTTATTGCTTTCCTAGGAGATGGTTGGCGTCTTGGGGTCAGGATATAACCTCTACGAGGCATCCTACGTATGTTGTGAAATAAGGAATCAAAAACCACATATTTCATTTGACATAGTTTACGGTTGTATGACCGGACCCATCCATGCAGTTTAACATCCTGCGATAAGGACGTGAATATTGGACTCAGACCAAAACGAGGTGTCCTATGTATCTTATTTGATACAGGAATCAGATTCTATGTAGTTGTTATGATGGACATCTGTGTGGTGAGAGATATGACAATAAATTCCCTATATGAGACTTATGAAAATGAGAATTCCCTGGATTGATTCTTCTAGAATGTTTCTCTTTGATCTATGAAGAGATGTAATCATACTTACACCCTGATAGTAAAGGTCCTACCATTGGGGGATTCTCATCATGCTATTAGTAAAATCACCACCGATCCCTAAGCCCATGTGAACCATGATTAGTGTGATAAACAAGAGACAGTGATGGATTGGACACATTACATGAGAAAATATTCATATGTGGATTACAAATTAACATTTCCCTTTAAAAGGAATGGTCACCCATCTCATGGTGGATATGGTATGGAGCTTAGGACTTAGGGGGCTTCCTACTTATCCCGAATATGGCTGGAATTAGAGTTTTCATAGTACAATTCATCTCTTAACCTGCTAATGGATTTTATGTACTTGAGAGTATGGTTGATACTTATACTTAGAAGGATTCTCATTGGATCTTGGGCCTTAGGAAGGCATCCTATGTATCCTAGATACGGTGGGGATCAAATTTTTCATAGTTCAGTTTATCTCTTAACCCGCTAATGGATTTGATGTACTAGGGAGTATGATCAGGTATTATACTTAGAAGGATGCCTGTTGGAGAATGGTCATTAGGAAGGCTTCCTACGTATCCCTGATATGGAAGGAATTAGAGTTCTCATAGTTCAGTTCATCTCAATCCTGCAGATGGGTTATGGTGAACGGTCACACTTGGAGGACTTATGGAAACCCCTATGGTTTTAGGAGTTCTAGGGGCTTATAATAGGGTGTAGGTACCCATGATCAGAGAAATATGATATCATTCTAGTAGTCAGGGCTTATGTACCGAGACTGCTTGATTAGTGCACTCATATCATGTCATTGGTCAGGTCTTAAACTCTCAGGCTGCCTGTTGGTCCACTCATTCCCTATCCTATAGAAGATTAAAGAGTGGTAGTGATGATTTTTATATCCTATTAAAAAAAATGATATTAGTAGTGTCACATGAATGCATGGTCCTAGATCATAAAGAACACTTCCCTTGTCAAAGGGGTATGTGGTTGAAGATTTTTTGCTGGGGTCCACATGGAATGAGTTCGAGTGGGCATGCTGGGCAAGGTGGACGTGTCCTAGAGGATTTTTCAGACATGTCTTTGTAATATACTAGGAAAGTCTTGATTTCCTACCTTATATGTTGGGTAATTAATCTAATAGGGTAGACATATCCAAGGGTAACTACCTGATCAATTGGCATGCCCTAGATATATTTGAATGGGTGAAGTATCACATCGAGGATACTTTTCATGAACAAAGTAGACATGTCTAGGGTATTGAGCATGATAAACTAACTTGTCCCAGGTTTCTTCACCTAAGTAAAGCAGACATGTCAATGGTGCTTCAAATGACTAGAATGGGCACATCAGTATTGCTTCGCATGATCATAGTGGGCACATCAGGGGTGATTTACATGACCAGAGAAGACATGCCCATATTCTCATGCATGATCAAACAACTTGCCTCATATTTCTTCGCCTGATCCAGGTAGACATGTCTGGGGTCTTGTGCCTGATCCAAAGGTTCTTCACATGACAAGGACAAGCATGTATGATTGACTTGTCAGGAAGTCTTGCAGAGTGGCGTTGTAGGTGTCATGGGAATGTTGCATGTCTTTTATAGACTGTGAGTACCTCTCTCCTACTCCCTTTCGATCTCCTATGTCTCATTCTTTGGAGGTCAAGGGTTATGAGAACTTTCACAAGCAAAACATTTGATTTTTATTTGATTTTTTATGATTCTTTTCATGAACAATATGGATCACATGGGGGGAAAACAAGAATTTCATGAAAACGTCTTTCTATCTATCCTTAGGGAGCCACATGGTTGTCCATATATACCCGAGAACTTCCATGCTGTGAGGATAACAAGACAAGGGGCTATCACATGATTCATCTGACTTGTCCTTCGGTTGTTTCATGTCATCGTGGACATGTCTATGAAAAATTTCATGTTCCTTGTAGTACACCAATGCATCTTTTGAAGGTTCATCCCAACTTTTTCAGATCTTGTCTTGTGATAATGTGGACATCAAGGGGGTGTCTCCTAATCAATTTGGTCTGCCCTGTGGATCATTTCTCGAACATGGTGACATGTCGAAGAATTATCGTGAGACCTGTATAACTTTTTCAAGGATTGTCTTCTGATGAACATGGAATGTCAAAGTTTGTGTAAGGACAACGAGAGACCATCGAAGGGTATCAAGAGTGTTCCTATGGTCATTTTCTCATTCAAGTACCACAAATTCACATCCAAAGGGATAACACCTTAAGCTTCATGGGTCATAATATATGCCCGAGTGATCATGCTGAAAGCATACACCATAGGGTTGGAATGGTAAAGAGAGGACCCATCCCTAGTATCCTTCATGTGCTAAGGGGACATTAACATGATACCCATTTGTTCATGTGTTTCACATGATCTCAAGATGGGTTCGCAGATAAGTCTATAGACATATACATAGGCTTCTTAATAATGCCACAAGCAGGGAAGGGGGTTCCTTGGTGCATATGGGATAGGGTTTTCCCATGGATTCTTGTGTGTTCCAAGTTTATACATACATGTGAGGGGTAACCTATTCAATGGAGATGCATGATACTTGGACACCCATATGAGAACATATCTTTAATCATGGTCTTATGATCAGCTCAGTGGAGATAAAATGGGATTGTACATCAAAACCTCCATGTTCATGGGTAAGGTCATGCATTGCATGGTGATGGCTGCACAAACTGTGGGTTGAATACCCTCAATATTTATCCCTCATCCCAAGGGTTTCCATAGGGATTTCCCCTATTGAGGAGGCCATTTATAAGGCTATATATTTTGATAGGACCTGTTTTCATGTGCCAAGGGTTATGTATCAGGGCCTTCATGTGTATGGGAATGTACTGCCTGATTGAATGATCAATCATGAGAGTGAATGATCTCCAAAATATCATAAAGTGGACCATGAGAACACATATACAGGTTATGTCCAATTCCTCATGGATGAGGGTTTGTTTCATACTAAGCCTCATGAGGCCTCACATGACCATTCCCCATGGAAGTCCTTCTACTTCACATGACCTTGAGGGGGTCTTATGATGGACTCCCTAACCGTGAGTGAGTCTGCTCATTGGGCCCGCATATACTGACAATGACGTATATGCAAAACCAAAGGAGGCTAAAATAGTCACATGTTTGAAGGTGCATGAGGTTTTCAATGGTGTTGGACACCCATATTTGGGACTATCTATCTTGGCTATTGAAATCCAGAGATATAATTCCGCGTGATCATGGGTATGTGAAACCCTGAAGCCCTCATGTTCATGCAATTTTCTTGTCTTTAATAGAGGGTTCTGTGATGATTTATTCATCATGAAAAGGGATTGGGGAGTGTTATAATGCTAGGATAATCATGTGGGGGGGGGGGATTTATGTGATCTTTGTGAGACAAGGTTTTTCATGGAATTCATACTCATGGGAATTAGTACGTGTGTACTGCATGAAGTTATGTGGCTCATACAGTTGCATGATCTATAAGGAGGCTTGGTAGGGGACCCCATGAGAATTCACAAGGGTCTGGTTTATAATCACATGATCATATGATGATCACATGATCATATGATGATCACATGATCATATGATGATCACATGATCATATGATGATCACACGATGGGTTTTTCTGAAGGAATCTTTTGTCAGACTATCATGAGAGAGATTTCATGGATGAGTTCTCCAAAGGAAGTGGCTGACTTGCCTTCTATTATGGATCTTCCATTTCCCTCTCACCTTTACATCTCTTAAAAGTGATTTTTATGAAGGGAGTGAGTTTATATTGGTTGCATGAGGCTAATCATGGCGCAAATTTTCATGGAATAAAGGTTGATTTTTCATTTCATCACATGTCCTTCACTTAAGATGTCGCATGATCATTCCATCTGATCATGTCATGCCTTTGTTTCCTATCATTGTGTCACGTGACCATAAAAATTATGAGTTAAATTGGATGAAAATATTTGGGGTTGGAATGTGTTTGTGGTCATAAAAGTGTTTATAATGATCCATTTCTAGTCTTCATTTTGGTTTCAGGATCAAAGGGCGACCATGTGACGACTTCAGGTTCAGCCAGATGAGCTCACAGGAGATGGGTAGAGCTCACGGTGGCTTCTCCTAACTATCCTTGGTTTGTTATCATGATCAAAGAGTGATCATGTGTCATCCTTGATCATTGTTTCTAGAACATGTAAAATCCAATGGTGCTCTCAATTTGGATCTTGTGATGGCTTCCTTCTAGTTGACTAAGACTCGCTTGAATATAAAAAAAGTGTCAAAGACATGGAAGTGACAATAGGAGGGCATTAGGTGTGATTTGAGACATCAAACCAGTGCATTGAGAGGTTGAAGATGTGGTTCATGAGTTTAATGAGATCATCTAGTTCAAACCTATAATCTACATGATTTATTGGAGAGATGGGATTAGTAGGAGGTGAGATCAAATGGTGTGGACCATCAGGCAGCTTGATCGGATGACCAAGAATTGATCCCTATAAAAATGCTACATCCCACATCGAATTTGTGTGCCAATTAAACTCCATTATTTATTAAATTATGTGTATAACTTTAGTTCAATCCAAAAATGGGGTTGACACCCGTACCATCTACATCACCTCTACCCAGTGGGCCTCAACCCACCTATGCGCGTGCACGCCTACGGGCTTAAGCACCTCGGGCCTACACACAGGACCATATCGTGTCTTGCGAAAGATATTCTCCCCTTATAGTCCACTATTCATCTTGGAATTAATCCCATGGGTGTGGTCAACCTGTGGTCCCACATGGTCCTTAGATGAATCAGGTTGGATAAATCAGCCTGGCTGGCTAGTGGGCTATCCATATTTTTTTGCTAATGGTGTTATCAAAAGAAGACCTTTAACTACTTAAGAATAAATTTATTAGTAGTGTGGAGTCCAAGGTGTATTTTCTTCTCCAAGTATTATTCAATAATTCCTTGGATATTCAGTGTTAAATTAGAAAATTTACAAATATTAGTGCCAATAAATCTTTTCATTTTTGGTAATTATTAATAGTAACCAAGGTAAAAATTTATTACTATGGTGAAGGTTAAAATGAAATAATTATGGGTTAAACTAAAAATATAAGGGTTAAAATTAATTAAAAACATATCTAAATCTTATTATATTGTCATATTTAGATCCTATATCATATCCTATTCAAATATTAGTCATTTTGGAGCCACTTTTCTTAAGTAATACATTAATATATTTTAATGTTTTGAAAAATTTCAAGTGTTTCCTCTCCCCCCTTATGAAAGGACACCACCTCTCATATCTTATACTCACATCAAGATACATATAACTAGGAAAATACCTAACACAATTACTTTTTAAAATACTTTCCCATTAATTAGATATCCTAATTTGATCATTATACCAACCTTATAAGGCTCAAGGTGTAAGCGAAAGGAGGTTGTCCAATGAAAAGGTTTAACCCTCAACTTTGAGTTTTCATTTTATTTATTCTTATCTCATTAAATTATGTGATAAAAATGATGATATAATAAATTAATTATCTCCCATATACTTATATTTTATTATTTAAATGGTGTTATTTCAATGGTGAAACCTGTATTCATCTCCTTCTCTATCAAATGGGAAGCAAAAGCATCATTCGTGCTTACGTATGGACTACCGCCTCGTGAAGGCATGCATTTCATTTTTCATGACCACCATTTATGTATGGTTATTTTGATGTATATAATGTTTATATAAATATTTATGACATAATTATTATTTGGTAAATTTAATATAAATTTTAACTTCTTAACCTTCCAACCATTAAAAAATGATAACATCGCTCATACGTACATGTAGAATACCACCTATACGAAGTGATGTGATTTATTTTTCATGTATGAATTTCAGGGATGATTATAAATATGTATATAAATTATATATATAAATTATTTATTTCATGATTAAAATTATTTATATTATAGAGCGAAGAGAGAGATGCAAGGACCAAAACTACTGAATTGAAACATACATGAAAAATGAAGCAGTTAAGACTTGAAATGATGATTATAATAAAATATTATTAATTAATGGGTGTTGAAATGTTATAATAGGATCATATATAGTATTATAATTATGTATATGGTTCTATTATATAATTATAATAAATCTAAACCTATTATACATGAGGTTAATATCACTTATGAGGCAATTCAAACTTGAGGTCAGGGAAATTTTGTATCATTTCCACTTTAATGAGACATGTATCTATTATATGCATAATTTCATTTATATAGTGTATATACTGCCAATTTGACATGTTATATCATGAATAAATTTTTTATTCATGGTATTTAATGTTTTTTATTCAATATTTTCTTTTAAGATATTTTGATTCCAAAGTTACCAAAGCTATAAGGGATTTCTTTTACAATCTCATTTTATTTAGATATTGTTTATTTTTAGATTTCCTTTGGGAAAATTAGAAAATACTAAAATATTAAATCTAATATATTTTATTATAATATAGTTATTTTTGGTTTTTAAATGATTATTTACCATTTCTTCTATTTTGGAGCAAGAATCAATAAGTAACATGTATGTGACTTTCTTTTACAAATATTATTTTGATGTTTTACTTAAAATTATTTTTATTCCATGTCCATAATTTATTAAAAACGTTTTAAAGAATATTTTTAATATTATCCAAATATTTATTAATGTTATTTTAATCTATTTTTTAATTTCTATAAAATGGTTTAAATAAATTATTTCCGTAATTTTCTAAACGAGGTACTTTTTTACCAAAGGTGAAAATGAAATATTTGATTTAACATACACCATATGAGCATATTTTTTCACTATTACAAACACTATTTTCTTTGAAGATTCCTTTATAATTTTCCTTGGTTATTTTCAAATAAAATATTTTTCTCAATATTTTTGGAATTTTTATTTAAAATGATATCAAAATAAAATTATAATATTTTCTTAAAGGAATGAAAATAATTTTCAAAAGTTACTTATAACTCAATTTTACATGAAGTTATAAGGATGTTTTTAATGTATTTATTATATATTAATTTTTAAAGGCTTGGTTTTACTAAAAAAACTTCATTTACGATGAATATATGGACTTCTATTTTGCTTTATTAATAATGGATTATACCTTATTTTTATATCATTCACTTTCTTATGATCATGTTCTCAATCACTATCCATTATTCAACAGATATTTTTTTATCCTTCATGTCCATATTTTTAGTATCATGGATATGCTCAGAATCATTCATTTTACTTTGATGATGTTTTAATAGTATACCATTTCTTTATATAGTATTAGTTTAAGGAATATTATAAAGTAATCTATTTTATTTAATGGATAAATATTAGTGTTCTGTATACTTGATTCAATATAGATAATTATTGACTTATAAATAATTTGTATAATTAATTGTATTGATTATTTAAAATATGAGAAATACATAAAACATGAAAGTGATTGGTGGGGCCAGATTATAGATACCCACTCAATGCGTTGACATGTCTCATGAAACAAAACAATATGCATTCCATATATGATGGGTATCTACTTTACATCTACCCATTTATTATGAATGGTGTCTTGGTTGAGAGGCCTTAATGGTAAGATTCATGATGTCCTGGTTGAGAGGTCTTACTTATTGTTGACCTCACCTGTTTTGATAATCCCAATTATGTGTTCATATATTATGCTATTCTAAATTACTGATGATTTACATTTTAATTCTTTCAAATCAGTGATCAAGTTAATAATAATGTTTAAATAATCTCTGATTTATGTTAATCTCGATTATCCTTGTTTATACTAGCTTTGAAACAATTCTAAGTCAAATAGATGTGGTTTGCACGATAGCCAGAGCTACCGATAGCCAGAGCTACCGATATCTAGAGCTACCGATAGCCAGAGCTACCGATAGCCAGAGCTACCGATAGCCAGAGCTACCGATAGCCAGAGCTACCGATAGCCAGAGCTACCGATAGCCAGAGCTACCGATGCACACAGAGCTACTGATGCACACCGAGCTACCGATGCACACATGGAGCTACCAATAAGAGCTACCAATAAGAGCCACCGATAAGAGTTTGAAGAGCTACCGATGGAAGATCCCTACACCGAGTCAACCGTACACGTCTACAAACAAATGGCTACCTATAATGAACTGTAGAGTCAAATCCTATATCCTCGACACTATTTGTTTATTATACTAACGGTTACATTTGTTACTTTTTATGCATTTAATGTTATTAAATGATTTATGTTTCCATTTCAGGAAACCGTACCAAGTACGATCAAAAAGTATAATCATTCCTTCTTGTCAGAAAAACAAAAAGGGGTATAAAGAGGACATTGTGTATGTATCAAAAGGCGCGTGTGAAAGAAAACTCAAAGAGATCAAGCACACAGAACACACTTGCGATCAAGCTCAAAACGTGCCAAGATCAACTGGAGAACTTGCACTCACGAGACTACTACTACCAGCCTCCAGAACATAGAGCATACATCGAGCAATATATGATAAAGAAGAACCACACAAAACTCATCATTCTTTGAGCCGATAAGCAAGCTGAACCTCGAAGTCAAGGAAGCAGATGGTACTCTGTTTTCCAGACAAAAACCAGAAGAAGACTCAGAAGGAATTCTAATCAACAAAAGGAGTCAAGAGCTGCACGAAGATCACTAGAGCCATTTCTAATCTCTAAATCTTTATCTCTGTGATTTACTTTTTACATTATGAGCAGTGTGTGTTATCTGTTGTATTTTACACACAAACTGTCTCCTGAACCTTAACTGGAGGATTTGTAAATCCTCACTCACTATCTTTTCATTCTTTTTCCCACTGTGAATAGTGGTAGAGGTCGTGTGTGACCTGGACAGCTGGTTGATATTGTTTTGTTTCCCACGGATAACAGTGGTAGAGGTCTTGGACCTGGACAGTTGTAAACTGTTGAACCCCGATTCAGGGTGTGGATCATCCTTATATAAGCTTTTGAGAGGACTAAGTCTCGGCTTGAGACTTAACCTCTTGGTTAACTCCTCTGTGTTTTTAGTTAAAGTTTATATCCATACAATACATATCTATTTCATATTCCGCTGCTATTACTTTGAAATATAATTTGTCTTCAAAGCTACATAGATATTTAAACTCGCAAGTGTTTATATTTATTATAAATCAGTAAGTTAGTTTCAAAAGTTAATTTAATCATCAGATTAAGTTAACTGAGAACTAATCAATCTTTGAGAAACTAATTGAACCTTTATAATCTGTATAAATTCACTACAGTTTAATCTGTTTTTGAAATTGGGGGATTTTAATAGAAATTGTTTTTAGCAGAAATTTTAATTGGAACTCAATTCACCCCCCTCTTGAGTGTCCACTCCGACCAACATTTTGTATCAGAGGGTTTATTAATACCTTCTAAATTACTCTGTTTTCAACTGTGATTTTAGTTGTATTTTAAAGTTCTTAAAATTTATGTTATTCCTAAATTTTTATCTCTTTAAATTTTGTTTATAATGGATAATAGACTTGAGGGTGCTGCTACTAACCGGACACCTTTCTTTAATGGAAATAACTATGCTTAGTGGAAACTTAAAATGAAAATTCATCTAGAAAGCATGAGTTTTGATATTTGGACTGCTATTGAATCTGAATATAAAGTTCCCACTACGGATAGATCTACTTGGGATGAACCTACAAATACTGCTTACAATAATAATTGTAAAGCTATGAATGCTCTGTACTGTGCTCTAGGAGATGAATAATTTAATAGAATTTCTGCATGTAAAACTGTTTTTGAAATTTGGGATACCTTGGCTATTTCTCACGAAGGAACAACTAATGTTAAAGAAATGATATTAATCACTTATACTATTAAATATGATAATTTCAAAATGAAGCCTGATGAACTTATTTCTGACATGTATCTCAGGTTCAATGAGATAGTGAACACAATGAGCTCACTCGGAAAGATTGTTCCTGCAAAAGAACAAATTATGAGAATACTGAGATGTTTGCCAGATAGATGGAGAGGTACATCCGTTTCAATTAGAGAATCCTGTGACATTGGAACACTGCCTGTCAAGGAGTTAATTGGTAAGCTGATGATGTATGAATAAGAGCTTAAAGTAAATAAAGAAGAAGATGAGGAACCCAAAAGAAAATCTGTAGCGTTTAAAACTATTGCCTCTAAGAGTAAAGACAAGGATAAACTACAAATGGAGACTGAGAGTTCAATGAGTGAAAATTCAGAATCTGACAGTGATGCCGAGATGGCTCAAATAGACAGGAGATTCAAAAAGTTTTATAGGAAAAAGAAATTCTTTAGGAAACCAAATTACAAAGGAAAGTATGATCAACAAAGCAAATGGAAAAAGGATTGGAAGAAGGCTGACAGGACTGATGAAGTTGTCTGCTATGAATGCAAGCGAAAAGGACATATCAAAGTAGACTGGACAAAGTTAAAATTCAAAAAGAAATATGATTACAAACACAATAAGTACAAGAAATCCATGAAGGCTACCTGGAGTGCTTCAGAAGACAGCACTAGTGAATCAGAATCTTCGGACTCTGAAAGGAATTGAGCCAACATGTGTTTTATGACAAATACTTCTGAGGTAACATCTGACACTCCTGTTTTAAATTCATATTATTATGGAGATGATTCTGATTCAGAAAACATGTCAAAATCTGAACTATTTGAGTACTGTGATATGTTGGAATAAACCTGTAATGAGCTTAAAGACAAATACAAAGGTTTAAAGAAACAATATGCTTTAAGTGTTAAGCATAAATCTGATCTTGATATAGAAAAGGAAAAGAATGCTCAACTACTAAAGGAAAATATAGAACTGAAACTTTCAAATGAGAAACTTAGAAAGGATTTAGAAAAATTCACAAATGTAAAGGATGCTTTAACTCAAATGCTAGGAAAGAAAGTTGCACCTAGATATGCTACTGGTTTGGGATACCAACCTGGACAGAGACAGTTCACTAGAACCCGATTTATTCCTAAGTCTGAAAAAAATTCTGCTAGTTCCAGTTTTGGAAATTCATAAGATTCAACAGGTTGTTCACATGTTTATAGACCAAATAAAGTTTATCTTTCAAAATATGTTGTTTCTGTTAATTGTATGGGACCCATAAAACAAATTTGGGTACCTAAGGCCCTGATTGCTAACCTATATGGACCCAAGAAAATCTAGGTACCAAAGTCATTTCCTGTTTAAATCTGTTTTATAGGAGACCTGCTTGAAGATCTGTCACAAGAAGATATGGTATTTAGACAGTGGGCGATCAAGACACATGACTGGAGATTATTCTTGCTTCAAGAGCTTAATAAAGGTTGATGGAGGTTATGTCACCTTTGGTGACAACTCTAAAGGAAAAATCATCGGCCTAGGCCAGATTGGTAACACTGACTCCGTATTAATTTCTAAAGTTTTATTCATTGATGGACTTAAATATAACTTGCTTAGTATATCTCAATTATGTGACGATGGTTTCAATTTCAAGTTTGAAAATGACTCGTGTGATGTTTTTAACTCCAAAAACTCTTTAGTATTTTCTGCTCTAAGGAATGAAAATGTTTATGCTGTTGATTTAAATTCTTTATCCAAACAAAATATTTCTTGTTTGAATGCTTTTCATAAAGAATCTTGGCTATGGAACAGAATATTAGGACACTGCAACATTCACTCACTTAGAAAACTGGCTAGGAAAAACTTAGTTAGAGACTTACCTAAGTTAGAATTCCCAAATGACAAAGTGTGTAATCCCTGTCAAAAGGGAAAACAACACAAAGTTTCTTTTAAATCAAAGAAAGAAGTCTCAACTTCTCAACCACTTGAGTTGGTTCACATGGATTTGTTTGGACCATCAAGAGTTTCTAGTCTAAATGGGAAGCATTATGTCTATGTTCTTGTAGATGACTTTTCTAGATATACTTGGGTATACTTTCTATCTCACAAAAGTGAAGCTTGTCCTTACTTTATTAAATATTGCAAGTCTGTAGAGAACCTTAGTGGACTTAAGATTAAAACCCTAAGAAGTGATCATGGTCGTGAGTTTGAAAATCATGAGTTTGAATCTTATTGCTCACACAATGGCTATAGTCACAATTTTTCTGCCCCTAGGACACCCCAACAAAATGGTGTAGTAGAAAGGAGAAACCGAACCCTTCAAGAAATAGCTAGAAACATGCTCAATGAATATGAACTGCCTATTTACTTTTGGGCTGAAGCTGTTAATACAGCTTGTTATGTTATCAATAGAGTCTTGATCAGACCTGTTCTTAAGAAAACCCCATATGAGTTATGGAACAATAGAAAGCCTAAGGTTAATTACTTCAGAGTTCTTGGTTGCAAAGTCTTTATACTTAATACTAAAGATAATCTGGATAAGTTTTCTCCCAAAAGCGATGAAGGAATTTTTCTGGGTTACTCTATTTCAAGTAAAGCTTATAGAGTTTTCAATAAGAGAACAAATGTGTGGAAGAATCTGTTCACATCAAATTCGATGAAACTGATCCACATGAGCCTAAAACCTCTCTTGAGAATCTTGAAGAAGATTTGTCCATTCTGGACCTTAATGATAAATCTAAAGAACCTGTTATAAAAACATCCAGTTCTGGACTTTCTCCAGAATCTGCTTCTGTTGAACCCGAACCTATAGATGAACCTGAAGTTTCTAGTACAACCTTTACCAAATCGACTAAGATTCTAAAGAATCATCCTTTAGATGCTGTTGTTGGTAATCTTCATAGAGGAACACAAACTAGAGCTTCTCTAAGGAACCAGGTTGAACATCAAGCTTTTCTGTCACAACTAGAACCCAAAAATATCAATGATGCTATCAATGATGAATTCTGGGTAATAGCCATGCAAGAAGAGTTAAATCAATTTTAAAGAAATAAAGTCTGGGAATTAGTTGACAGACCCAAGGACACCTTGACAATAGGCACAAAATGGGTTTTTAGAAATAAAGTTGATGAATCAGGAAACATAGTTAGAAACAAAGCTAGACTAGTTGCACATGGATATAGTCAAGAAGAGGGTATAGACTATGGAGAAACTTTTTCACCTGTAGCTCGACTGGAAGCTATTAGGATCTTACTTTCATATGCATCACATCTGAATTTCAAGTTATATCAAATGGATGTCAAAAGTGAATTTCTAAATGGTTTTATAATTGAAGATGTTTTTGTGGAACAACCACCTGGATTTACAAACCCTCATTTTCCAAATCAAGTTTTTAAACTTTATAAAGCTTTATATGGTTTAAAACAAGCTCCAAGATCTTGGTATGATAGAATCAGCAATTTTCTTTTTTCAAAAGGTTTTACTAAAGGGATCTCTAATCCAACTCTTTTTATTAAAAGAATTTCTAAAGATGTTTTAGTTGTACAAATCTATGTTGATGATATTATATTTGGATCTTCTAAACACTCTTTATGTACTGATTTTTCAAAAAGTATGCAAAATGAATTTGAAATGAGCTTAATGGGAGAGCTTAAGTATTTTCTTGGTTTTCAAATTTTTCAAACTAGAGATGGAATTATTTTAAATCAAAGTAAATATAAAAAATATCTTTTAAAACGTTTTGGATTGGATAGAATTAAGGAAAATGATACACCTATGAGTACTACCTGTAAGTTGGATACAGATGAAGCTGGGAAACCAGTGGATCAAACCAATTACAGAGGTATGATTGGGAGCTTACTTTATCTTACTGCTAGTCGACCAGACATTATGTTCAGTGTATGTATGTGTGCTAGATTTCAAGCTAATCCTAAGGAATCACACTTACTGGCTATTAAAAGGATTTTTAAATATCTTAAGCATACTGTACATTTAGGTTTGTTTTATCCAAAAGGACAATCATTTGACCTAACTAGCTATTCAGATGCTGACTTTGCTGGATGTAAGTTAGAAAGGAAGAGCACATATAGAACATGTCATTTACTTGGTAAATCCCTAGTGTCATGGTGTAGTAAGAAACAGAACTCAGTTGCATTGTCTACTTCCAAAGCAGAGTATATAGCTTCTGGTAGTTGCTGTGCACAAATTCTGTGGATGAAACACACTTTATTGGACTATGGATTTGAGTTTAAACATGTTTCAATTAACTGTGACAACACTAGTGCAATAAACATATCTAAGAACCATGTATCTCACTCTTGAACCAAACACATAGATGTAAGACATCATTTTCTGAGAGATCATTATCAAAAAGGTGATATTACTCTTGAATTTATTGGCACTGAACATCAATTGGCCGATATTTTCACTAAACCTTTAAGTTCTGATAGGTTAAGTTACATTAGGCACGAGCTGGGGATGATAAATTCTCACCGATGATCAATTCTCACCGATGATAAATTCTCACCGATGATCAATTCTCACCGATGCTGAAATTCTCACCGATGATCAATTCTCACCGATGCTGAAATTCTCACCGATGCTCAATTCTCACCGATGTGAAATTCTCACAGATGTGAAATTCTCACCGATTTGAAATTCTCACCGATGTTGAAATTCTCACCGATGCTATATTTTAAAACTTCTGTCTGCCGCCAAGAATATGAATCGTTTTATTTTTATGTTATTTTACTTTATTCGTTTATTTATGATTCCTACATGATAAAACTAAGCCTAAACCGCTTCTCAAACCACCGGACCCAAAACCTTTCACCTTTGAATCCTAGCTCCCTAATCGACTGAGAACCCTAAATCCGCGATGGAAAAAACCAAGATTCCTACCAGCAGAGATGACAGTGTAGATCCTAAAAAAAAGAAGCAGAAAGTGCAGCAAGAAGCTCGTGGAAGTAATGTCAGAACTAGGTCGGGAAAGCGACCAGTAAACCCTCATTTGCAGAATAGAGATATTGTGATTGAAAAGGATCTATGCGTAGATTGGTTTCTACAAAGAAAGTCGTTGGTGATTTCAATTCTGGAAGATCAGTGATGGGTAGATTGTTTTTCAAATAACAATGGTCCCTACTACCCGAAGTTAGTGAAACAGTTCTACGAATTCGTAAGCTTCGAGAAGTCTGAAAATGAGAATCGGGTAAGTTCTTTTTTAAATGGAAAAGAAATGTCGTTTTCTTCAGTAGAGTGGGAAGAATGTTTAAAAGTCCCACATGAAGGTGTATCCGGGTATGTCTCAAGAGAAATTCCACCTACCAGTAACATATTTGACTATGAGACCGCTTTAAAAGAACTAACGGGAAATGGAAGTCAAAGGCAAGTGGTTGCTACTGAATTGGATGGAGAGAACAGACTGCTTTTCAAATTTGTTCAACATGTTTTGATACCGAGGAGAGGAGATTTTTCTAATCTAAGATATCAAGATATTTATCTTCTACATCTGTTAAGACATGGTGTGAAAGTTAATCTGTGCAGACTGCTGTTGAATCAAATGGAAGACATGATTAGGACAAAATCAAAGACTAATGCTTTATTCTTTGCCAAAATTATCTCTGTGATGATAAAAGTGAAAGGGATAGCTGAGTCTCAGGATGAGACAGTTGTAGTTAAGAATAACTTCTGTATCACTACTACAGTTTGTAAGTACATGAAAATCAATTGGAACCCATGGAAAGGAGAATGGGTCAGTGATGACCAGAAGGTGTATGATAAAATTAATCCGGTGGATTATCCTTCAAGGCCAAAGGATAAAAGAGATCCAGGTTTAGGATCTGATGAAGAGGAACCCGAGTACAATGATGACTCAGAAGAAGAAGAGGAAGAAGAAGAAGAAAAAGAAGAAGAGGAAGAAATTCCTATGGATATTGGAGGAGATCCAGACTTGCCCCCAAGTCCTGTTACTGAGTTTGTATACTCAAGAAAAGGAAAAGTAGAGGAAGTGTTATCTATTCATGAGGAAGACCAGCCAGTTCCTCAGCAGGAAGGAGAAAAAGAGAATGTATCTGAATCATCTGATTCTGCTAGGTTGAGTCTGAGTCCATTGATTGAAAACTCAGTTGTGCCTACTGATGAAGTAGAAAAAGAAAGAGATGAAGTTGTACCTGTTTCAGAAAATCTACTTACTGCTGCTGAGATGGAAGTTGTTGTGGAAGATTCTGATGAAGAAAGACCAGCAGAAAATGTATTTGTTGTACATAGGAATGCACCCATTGAGGGGGAGCATCATTCCAATCTTGGAAATGTTACAGTGGCTGTTGAGATTGAAGACTGGGTAGAAGACCCAGGTTTTATAGTCTGTGGTTTGGATTATCCTGATTCGGATAATGAAGTATCCTTGAATAGACCAAAGATCAGCTATGACATCAATTCTAAGTTATTGCCTGATGATGTGGTCCGAGTACATGATTTAGATGTGCTAAAAGAAAATCTCAAAGTCAGTTTTGTAGAAGAAGTAAAGACAATGGAATCTTTTTTAGTTTCCTCGATTCAATCAGTCATGAATGATTCAGTAGTCAGCTTAGCTTCTGCACGAGTATCTACTACAGTTGCTCCTACTGATTTTGTTACAAAGTCTGATCTTGAATCCCTGAAGCATGAGCTGAAAGAATCCTTCAGTGCCTCAGTTACTGAGATGAAGCACTGTTTTCGTGAAGAAATGAAGTTGTTAGAACAATATCTTGAGCTTTCTCTTGGTTTCAATCTGTCAACTTTTATGGGTGAGCTAATGGAAGCAGTCAAAGAGTGCCAGACCCAATCTTCTAGAATAGAAGCAGATCTTGAAGCCTTAAAGAATTCTGTTACTACTTTAGATTCTTATATGAGCTCAAAGCCTCAAGATGATAAGGATTTATCCTATGTGAAAAGTGTTGTAAGCCAAATGGTCTCAGTATTTGAAGATTTCAAATCTTCTATAAGGAATCATGTTAAAAATCCGGACTCTCAACTGCAAACTCTAATTAGTGGCTTGAACAAAAGTTTCAAAGAAACTGTATCCTTCTCGGTTGGTCCTCTAGCTTCAAAACCTGCATTTTATTTGAATCAATTACGAGCTATGATGAAGGAGGAGCTTGGTTCTATTTCAACCAGTGGCTCTGTGGACTCATCATATCTAAGCCGGGTAGTGCTCTCTACAAGAGATTCAGTAAGGGAAATAATGAAAATCGTCCACGACACTATGAAAGAGGCCTCTTCCTCTCAGGAGGAAATCAAGAACAAGGTAGATTATTATTTCCAAATGATTTTTACCAAGCAACAGCTCACCCATCATTTTAATCTGATGTTGGAAAACATGAAGTTACCCCCTGTAACTCAAGCCTTCCGAGAACAAGTGAGCAATCTAAGAGAGCTGACTCCTGCCTTAGAAAAGTTTATGGAGAACAAAGATGATTTTATATCTGCTATGGAAAGAGGGGGAGGAATCATTATGGATTTCAGAAATCTGTTGCTGCCCTTTTTGCATGTTGATGCCAGACCAGTGATTGTCCCTCCTGCCTTGCCTGCCTCTGCCTCTATTGAGTCTCCAGTCCAGATGACTCCTGTTCAGGCCATTCGAAGCCTCACACCTATGATCACTCAACAAACTTACCAATACAGGCCAGGCACTGTATCAGTGGCTCAGCCTCCTGTGATCATTTCTGGGATTCCAAAGCCCTAACTCACATCCTCACCACCTGCCTCCTCTTCTGATCCAAAGGGCAAATCTCATGTTGAAGATCCGGATTGCTGAAGTGGCCAGGCTGTTTGATAGGAATTATTTTTTTTTCTTCTTTTCTATTCTGTTTATGTAAATTTTGTCTGGTCTAATACAAATGCTTTTCTTTACACTATCTCTGTTTCTCAGTTTTCTCTGTCTGTTTTCCCACTTTTTGATTATCACAAAGGGGGAGAAAATTATAAAGGGGGAGAAAATAAAAAGAGAAGGGGTTTCAATATCAAAGGGGAGAAATTTTGAGCCTTTTCTACTATTCTTACATTTCCTTCTTTGGTACCAATTCTTTCAAAGATTATCTCTGATACTATTGTATTTAATACATCCTATGATAATTTTTGATCTATTTCATTCTATTACTATTTCCTCTATTTCCTCTGATTGCTTTCTTTGAGAAATTAGAATATAAACGTTATATTCTCTTATACTATATTCTCACTATTTTTTGTCATATCATAAGTTGTGATTATCAAAAAGGGGGAGATTGTTGACCTCACCTGTTTTGATAATCCCAATTATGTGTTCATATATTATGCTATTCTCAATTCCTGATGATTTACATTTTAATTCTTTCAAATCAGTGATCAAGTTAATAATAATGTTTAAATAATCTTTGATTTATGTTAATCTCGATTATCCTTGTTTATACTAGCTTTGAAAAAATTCTAAGTAAAATAGATGTGGTTTGCACGATAGCCAGAGCTACCGATAGCCAGAGCTACCGATATCCAGAGATACCGATAGCCAGAGCTACCGATAGCCAGAGCTACCGATAGCCAGAGCTACCGATAGCCAGAGCTACCGATAGCCAGAGCTACCGATAGCCAGAGCTACCGATAGCTAGAGCTACCGATATCCAGAGCTACCGATAGCCAGAGCTACCGATGCACACAGAGCTACCGATGCACACCGAGCTACCGATGCACACAGGGAGCTACCAATAAGAGCTACCGATAAGAGCCACCGATAAGAGTTTGAAGAGCTACCGATGGAATATCCCTACACCGAGTCAACCGTACACGTCTACAAACAAACGGCTACCTATAATGAACTATGGAGTCAAATCCTATATCCTCAACACTATTTGTTTATTATACTAACAGTTACATTTGTTACTTTTGATGCATTTAATGTTATTAAATGATTTATGTTGCCATTTCAGGAAACCGTACCAAGTACGATAAAAAAGTATAATCATTCCTTCTTGTCAGGAAAACAAAAAGGGGTGTAAAGAGGACATCGTGTATGTATCAAAAGGTGCGTGTGAAAGAAAACTCGAAGAGATCAAGCCCACAGAACACACTTGCGATCAAGCTCAAAACGTGCCAAGATCAACTGGAGAACTTGCACTCACGAGACTACTACTACCAGCCTCCAGAACATAGAGCATACATCGAGCAATCTATTCTAAAGAAGAACCACACAAAACTCATCATTATTTGATCCGATAAGAAAGCTGAACCTCGAAGTCAAGGAAGCAGATGGTACTCTGTTTTCCAGAAAAAAACCAGAAGAAGACTCAGAAGGAATTCTAATCAACAAAAGTAGTCAAGAGCTGCACGGAGATCACTAGAGCCATTTCTAATCTCTAAATCTTTATCTCTGTGATTTACTTTTTACATTATGAGCAGTGTGTGTTATCTGTTGTATTTTACACACACACTGTCTCCTGAACCTTAACTGGAGGATTTGTAAATCCTCACTCACTATCTTTTCATTCTTTTTCCCACTGTGAATAGTGGTAGAGGTCGTGTGTGACCTGGACAGCTGGTTGCTGTTGTTTTGTTTCCCGTGGATAACAGTGGTAGAGGGCTTGGACCTGGACAGTTGTAAACTGTTGAACCCCGATTCAGGGTGTGGATCATCCTTATATAAGCTTTTGAGAGGACTAAGTCGTGGCTTGAGACTGAACCTCTTGGTTAACTCCTCTGTGTTTTTAGTTAAAGTTTATATCCATACAATACATATCTATTTCATATTCTGCTGCTATTACTTTGAAATATAATTTGTCTTCAAAGCTACTTTGATAGTTAAACTCGCAAGTGTTTATATTTATTATAAATAAGTAAATTAGTTTCAAAAGTTAATTTAATCATCAGATTAAGTTAACTGAGAACTAATCAATCTTTGAGAAACTAATTGAACCTTTATAATCTGTATAAATTCACTAAATTTTAATCTGTTTTTGAAATTGGGGGATTTTAATAGAAATTGTTTTTAGCAGAAATTTTAATTGGAACTCAATTCACCCCCCTCTTGAGTGTCCACTTCGACCAACACTTATGAATGTCTAGAATTATTAATTTCTTTTATTAAGAATTTAGTTTACATTATCCATGTGATTTCTATGTTTATATTAGCCTTCAATGTTCATTAGGATCAAGTTATTGATTGGATTGAATGTGTTTTGGTTATCCACTCTTCCATACTGATTATGCCTTATTTTCTCATGATTTATTCCTTTGTATATAACCCTTACTAAGATTATAAGACCACATTTTTTTTAATTTCTTTAGTATATGAAGAAGGATATTAATAATGATTTCAAGGATGCAAGAATGTTTCTTATTCTATGTTTTTATATTTCCAATTTAATATGGGAATCAAGTATATATCTACTTTACCCAAATTTCTAAACTGATCAATATTTCATGGTGAGATACCCTGAATATTATACCAATATAATAATGTAAATATTGGATTTAAGTTTCTAGAGTTGTGGTGTTATACAAAAAAATAATAGAAATATAAAATAATATCATATCTCTACAATAGCCCACACACACAACATGTGATCTAACCACTAGGGAAAATAAATCACAAGGAGAAGGAAAATAAGAATAATACTCTGAACACAAGATGAACTAAGTGAACATAAAATAAATAAAATAATCTCAATGGATTTGTTGGTCACACTAGAAATGATCCTGATCCAATGTATAAACAAATCTAGAGTATAAACCATCTAGGTTATCCAAACACATACCCATGCTTTCCTATGTGAAACCTACCAACAAGAAATTATCACAACTTGTGCATTTCCATTAACCATATAATCAATAAGACTTTTTTATATATAAGTCTTAAAAATCCTGAAAAAATCATTTATAAAATAACCCCCTTTAAAATACTATTTTGAAAACCCATTTGGAATCAAAATCTTCTTTAAAACATTTTATCAAACACCTCATCTTTACTAAAATTGATTATTAAATGAAACGCCTCTTGAAAAAAAATAAAACCTCACTTTATAAATAAAATGTCAAGAGTATAAATTTTAAAACATAAATCAGTTCCCATTCATCAAATTAAAACACATCACAACAAATAAAAACAAATAAAATCCAAACATTACGGTTAAACTAAAAGAATACCCATTATTTATAAACACCTAGAAAAAATTCAACCCAAAAATCAATACTTTAACTTAAAAACACAATAATTGGAATAAAGGGCTCATAATGATATTATAAACCCAATTTTTTCAACTTAAAAACTAACCATATCTTTATAATTGGCCATCATGGCTGGGTATGGTAAGAAAAAAATAAGGAAATAGAAGAACTGGAAACTATAAGAAAATTATTGGTGAAACCCATGATAAATCAAGAGTATACCTTGAATAATCCACCCAAACTGAATAATATGTCATCTAGAATAAAGAAGAATATATATCCATGAATTAGAGGATCTTAGTCATGTGAATGAAGAATAAAGGATGAGATAAATATTAAATTCACATAAGGGAAAAAAGGGATTTTTTTTAATTCTGGGAATTCCTAGTCATGAAATGACCTCCTCTCACCAAGACATGTTGAAACTCCCCCAAAAAATGATCCCACTACCTATGCCTCATTCTAGAACTTCCTACCCCTGACGTGACATGATGCACATTCCTAAAAAAATTACCCCACTCTCTAGGTCTCATCATAGTGCGACTTAAATTGGTCATGTTGTGATGACCTCATGGGAAGACACTCACCCATAGTTGATCCCCTCGTGGTGCAATGAAAACACATCATGGAACGAGGGTTCCAGTCTATGTTGTTCTAGGGTAAATTCAAGGTCAGGGTGTAACCTCCCTTGGTCGTGGTGTGATCTACTATAGTCTCAAACTATAACATAACCAAAATTCCAAAATTTTAGTTAATTTCACAAATAAATGAATAAATTTCAAAAAATAATAAATAGAGAATTCTTTAGAAAAAAAGGACATCTGGTTGTCAAGCCATGTCACATGTTCTGAAAATTTCTTGATATTATATTGGGATGACTATTTAAGTATTTATACTTTTATTGTTTTTTATTATATATATATATATATATATCATAGGGTATAGTTTTCCCACTTTCACCTCTTAGACTATCATTGTTAGTTGAAAACCTCTAGAGTATGAGGATATACACTTGAGGTCAATGGATCTTCAACCCGAGTTCTGTTTGGGTGATCTGAGTCAATGATGCTATAAAGAGGTTTTATAGTGAGGTTTTATTTTGTTATTTGGGAGATAATAGATAGAGAGTTAGGGACATGTCTAGACTTCTGAAAAATTTCATATTGTGTTCTTGGATAGTAAAATTAATAGTTGAAGTCCAAGTTTCTAGGAAACTGGGATTATTGTTTTTAGTTTTCAAGTTAAGTTATTTTGAAATGGCCCAAGCCATTAGGTCCTCACCTGGGTTGGAAGTGTTACTAGTGTGACAACCCAAGTCTAACTCGAATAGTCTAGGGGATGGTTAATATCACCAATAAGAAATACCACATAATGGGAGGTCTTAGGCTATACATCACGCACATGCATAAATCATCCACCATCCATAACATTACATCCATGTGGGAAAACATAACTATCTAAAACATAAAAATTCATAAAAAATCACTATATATACCAAGGTAATAAAAAAGAAATTACAATACTAAAGGGTCAAAAATAAAAGTCCCATAACACCAAAAAATTAACTAACCTCGGGAAATTGGGAAGGAGGGGATCACAATGTCGTGCTAACTCCAAAACTAATCACCTCTATTAATGAATCCCAATGGTTACATATAAGCTCCAAATCTATTAGCTTCACAAGATCTATACCCACTGATATCAACATTGACCTGTACATTATCTATAAAGACACAAAAAGTATGGGAATGAATCCATTGTAGGGTGAGTATAAAAATACCCAACAAGATTCCCCAAAATTAAAAATGGAGATAGGGATATAGGTCAACACACAACCATGGGTTGAAATGTATAACTTCCAAAATTAATCAAGGGGGATAAACCACTAGCTAAGAAAAATTTTCAAATTCACTTCTTAGTATGATCCTAACACACTCTTACAATATAATAGGGATAACCATGAATGTAAACAGATTTTGTGGAATAAGTAACTGAATAAAAGACCCATTACTCAATGGAAAATACCTCCCTTATCACAAAACCCAGGGGAAAAAACCTCCCTACCCATATAAATAAGATACACCATGTTCATCCGAGGAAAACACCTCATTACTCCTCTATGACATGGAAGATCAAACAACATCGGTCCATGTGAGGATTCTCTAACAAAAAACACCACATCAAACCGAGAGGAACTAGTTTGAAGGATCCCATACAAAAGGGGTCATCATCTATGAGCCACTCATTATATCCACACATCATTACTCAATAAACACCCTGGGTGAAAAGTTGAACTCACTAATGAAATCATAGTTCATAGAAAGTATTATTCCTTAAGGACCATTTTCTACCTCATGCTTAAAGTTTAGAAATTATAGACTATTTGGAGTGAGGGAACCCACACCCTTGAGAATGATACAACATCCAAGGGGCTACTATCCCCACAAATGGGTGGCCTACACCTTGTTCTATCCTATAATAGTGAACTTAACCTTTCTCAACCATGATAGGAACCAAGGAAGTATTTCAGCCTAAGAAAACTCAAGGGAAAGTAATTAATCATCTTTTAGGTGGTTCCTCATCTATTGAACCCAACTCCAGGAGAGTGGTATACCAAAGAAGAACCTAGATATCCAAAACACCCAAGAAATTACCATTACTTAATCACCATAATATTCATGTCGCCACTCAAAATCAAAATAATAAATCCATGCCACAATCACCATTTATAATCCAACTAAGGGAATACACAAAACACGCCTCCAAACCGCTATCTCCCATCATCAGAAAAATGGGTAGTCTAACAAAAGGTCCACTATGGATGTTTTACAAATGACACTCAAAACCAACCATTTATAACACATATGGTTCTTAAATTCTATAAAAAAGTGATCATACATTAAACTTTCTATCTCTAATCTAGACTGTGTAAACTAGCTTCAGATTAGGGGTATATGGGGAGGAGGGGATCTTTATAAGTTCTTTACCCATACATAAGTCCTTTTAGGATACCCTTCCGTATAGAGGGTACTATCATGACTAACCCAAAATATAACATAGTTCAAACAAATTTGAATTCAAAACAAATATATATTTTTATGTAAATGGCCACAGATTCTGAATAGACTATGCCATCATGATCCACGTGAAAAAATAATCATGATAGAGTATTTACTATTCTAAAATGGGAAACTATTTAAGAAGGTTTAAAAAACATTCCAAAAAGGTGATGGATGGCTATATGGTAGCCCTATGGAAATTCTATGGTGAGTGGGAATGTCCTCTCAGGTTGGGTTAAAAGACCTGACCCAAAGCACACCTTCTCAACCTATATGCATGTGTAATAGTGCCCCACCTTGCACTTTATTGATATGCACAATCTTTCCTTCTAGTATCCATGATTGATCTTTACCCACCTACCACATGGTGGGTGGGGAGCCATCCGACCCCATGAGACCAAATGGTTGGGGGGAAAACCTAAAATTTCTACCCCCTTATCACCCTCACCACATGAGGGATGTCCCCCAATGATCCCCCCCAACCATGAGGTGGTTCACCCATGATGTGTTGCATCCAACCAAAAATGTGGCCAACCACGACTGTGGACAACCATGACTGTGGCCAACCAGCACTACACTACTAAAAACTAATGTAACTCGCTCATCCTTGGTCTCTATCAAGCTTAGCTTAGCCTCAATAACTGCAATGATCTTCTCTTTGGGACACATTGTTATCATCCACTATCACCTCCATGTGCTATGTCATCCCTCCTCGATCGCATTGAATAAACCTTCATCATTTCCTCTACCATGACACATTGGATAATATTGAAAAAAAATCTTGAAAAAATAACAATATTTTATTTTTTAAAAAGAAGAGTAAAAGGGATAAAAATAAAAAATAACACAAAGAAGATCACATACACATGGATTTACATTGTTCAGGAATAATCCCTATGTCCATGGAGAGGCATTATGATTTCACTAATTTTGGAAGAAATATTATGGGGCTATTTCAAAGTATCAATAAACCCTAAATTAAATGATTTCATAAAGAAAAATAGTGTTACAGTAACCCATGTTTATATTGTTCCATAAACCATATAGTAAGTCCACTATTCTACAGTTACTGATAGCTAGAATTCCATGGAGCTATAGTGGCATCTTGGTGTCTCAAACCACAGGATAATACAATACCATGCTGAAGTCCACATTGCTATAATTCCTTGTTACTGTCTCCACTAATATCTCATATAGTTGGTCAAAATTGATACAGTGCCCACACAATTTGGATCGGGGGACTTCAACCCCAAAACACTTGAGCATGGGCACACTTCTCCCTACAACCCCCAATGACATCACCATAGAGTTCAAAACATGTGAGTTGTGATTTGATGTACAATATGGGATGCTAGAAGTTTTCCAAAAGTCATCCAATGGATCATGCTACATTATTACAATAGTTAATTGTGGAAAGCCTCTCATCAATCTTCTTCACCTATAGGATAATCCTAGTTTCCTAGTCCACTAGCACCTCGACCAAACCTATGTCGAACTGCCCCTATCGAGCCCACATATCCCATCATCGAAAATGAACTTCAACTGACCATCCATCGCTAATTTTCACCACTATACACACAGAACCAAAAAATAGAGGGCATGGATAAATTTGAAAGTAAATTGTGAAGAATGAGACCAAAAAGAAATAAGGATTCCTACCTCATGGAGAAACATTGAAGTTATAATGTTTTCTTCCATACTCGATCGACACCACTCCCCAATCTAGTTCCAATCAAATCCTTGGTCAAAGATCCTCCCACCCTCCTCCTCCACCCAACTCCATCAATAATAATATGGTAGATCTACCCCTGGAATGCACAAGGTGGGGTATAAGGGGAGGAAGAAAAAATATGATATGATATGATATAATATAGTATAATATAAAATAATAAAATATAATAAAATATAATATTATATAATATAATATAATATAATATAATATAATATGATAGAATAGAATAGAATATAATACAATACAATACAATACAATACAATACAATACAATACAATACAATACAATAGAATACAATACAATAAAATACAATACAATACAATACAATACAATACAATACAATACAATACAATACAATACAATACAATACAATACAATACAATACAATACAATACAATACAATACAATACAATACAATACAATACAATACAATACAATACAATACAATACAATACAATACAATACAATACAATACAATACAATACAATACAATACAATACAATACAATACAATACAATACAATACAATACAATACAATACAATACAATACAATACAATACAATACAATACAATACAATACAATACAATACAATACAATATAATACAATACAATACAATACAATACAATACAATACAATACAATACAATACAATACAATACAATACAATACAATACAATACAATACAATACAATACAATACAATACAATACAATACAATACAATACAATACAATACAATACAATACAATACAATACAATACAATACAATACAATACAATACAATACAATACAATACAATACAATACAATACAATACAATACAATACAATACAATACAATACAATACAATACAATACAATACAATACAATACAATACAATACAATACAATACAATACAATACAATACAATTACCTACAATACAATTACATACAATACAATACAATACAATTACATACAATACAATACAATACAATACAATACAATACAATACAATACAATACAATACAATACAATACAATACAATACAATACAATACAATACAATACAATACAATACAATACAATACAATAGAATAGAATAGAATAGAATAGAATAGAATAGAATAGCATAGAATAGAATAGCATAGCATAGAATAGGATAGAATAGAATAGAATAGAATAGAATAGAATAGAATAGAATAGAATAGAATAGAATAGAATAGAATAGAATAGAATAGAATTGAATAGAATAGAATAGAATAGGATTGAATAGAATAGAATAGAATAGAATAGAATAGAATAGAATAGAATAGAATATAATATAATAGAATAGAATAGAATAGAATAGAATAGAATAGAATAGAATAGAATAGAATTGAATAGAATAGAATAGAATAGAATAGAATAGAAGATAACATAACATAACATAACATAACATAACATAACATAACATAACATAACATAACATAACATAACATAATATAGTATAATATAATATAATATAGAATAATATATTATAATACTCATAAAAGGGTCTGACCTAGAACCTTGATGATAATTCAAATTATAGTGACACTAGGATAAAACCTACATACTAGACTCAATAGTGGACTCAAATTTCCCATACAAGGCCTCATCTAATAGGAAAAGAATAATTCTATAAAATTTATGCATAGGTTGAAAATGTATTTCTTATTCAACATACATTATTATTAAGGCTCTGTGGTGACCTCATTTCTATGCTAGCTCATCTTAGAGGTAAAATCCACCATCTAGATTCAACAGATCCATCAGATAATTTTTTTGAGATCATTTTCTTGGGGAAGTTTACCATATTACCCATTTTGAAGGCTTGGGACTCTAAAACTCTAAAACGGTCCAAGTATTCTACATGAGTAAAATGAGGTTACTATTCCTCCCCACAATTAATAATTTTCATCCTCAAAATGATAACAGCCTTAAAAGATCTATAAGAATCTTATAAACCATCAACATGAATGAATATGACACAAATTTTCATGAGCTCATCAAATTTTTGGAGATCCATAGATCCACAGGGAGTTAAGATATAACAAAACTCAAGAACACATCTGTTTTCCATCATATATATGAGGCAAAACACATATAAGATACCCTTCCTATAAAATGTGAAATAATCTCAACCAACTAAGTGGAATCTCATGAAACCATCATGATTTTTAATTAAAAAACCTCACCAAGGCTTATCATCTCATGTATTTCTCCCCAACCATATTACACCCATTAATTCTATCTTGATTAAATACAAAAAACCATTGGTATCACTCAAATACAATCTCTCTACCAAGGCATTACAATAGAGTATATCATGCTCCTAACCTTAAAAAAGATGACGTGATATATTATCATATGGAGATAATATAATGACATCAAACACCACCATCTGACACCTCAACAAGAGAACATACTTCACCTTAGGGTATTTTCATGCTTTTATTGTGTGTAAACAACTAACAAGTGTGCACATTGATTATACCTCACTCAAGGAACATGGATAACATTAGTTCTTCCATAATTCCATTTCTAATCAAACATAAGAGAAAACACCTACACGATTGACAATTGTTATGTTCTCATCCACTATAGTTGACTCGATCATCTCTTTGGATCATAAAATTAGTATCACCTGAATACTCAAACATCCTAATACAAAATCATATAGAGTATTTCACCTCATCATACATATAAAAAAAACATATAAGGTATCTATTTTATAAATTATCACCACACTACCTAGGTGTCCTCATAGCTGAGCTGATATACTACCAATCAGTCAGACACTCATGGAAAATGCACTCATTTTTCATATCGAACCTTCACCTTAGCACTTATCCAATACCAACACTAGGTATTTCACATTGAACTACACTCATATATATATCCTATAGTAAAATTTGGTCAATATTATAACTTGAACTCTGATTCAATTCCTTAAAAAATCAATAAGGTGGCCACTCAAAAAATCCCATCACTTAGCTCCCCATGATTGACTAGGAAACATCATGGGAATGAACCATCCTCTACTCTAAAACTGCAAGAATGATATTTTTAAACAATCATAATACACGGATCTATTCTCTTCAACCAAAAAAAGGATTGGTTTCATCTTTCTAAGGGGTTAATCCTGCTTATACCCTGGGTCACACTTCCCATTAAAAGAAGAAAACACCCTATACGATCAATCAAAAAAACACCAATAAAGGAAATCCATTCACCCCAACTCAGGAATTGAGTTATCATCCATCACCAATGGAAAAATCACTAGGCACTACTCCGCCAAAGTGGAATCCTATGAAAACCTCTCCATAAAATCCATATCGCACCATCGGTAGAAATGAGGGAATATTGTCTAGTCTAAAGACTTTTATATGTTCTTTGGCTCCAAAATCAATTAAGGAAAATCTAGAGAATAAAACACATTGGTGATTAAAAATATGTGTTCCAAGGAATAAGGCCTCAAATCATATCTCAGAAACAGTATGAAATTCCCAAAAAAATCATCATGATGATCATAATCTATCATTTCTATACCACTTAAAAGGAAATAACTTTTCATAATGGATGTATCACATGCATGAGGAGAAATATCCTATCTAGACAAGGTTTCTAATCTTGGAATCTATCTCATTATAATTACCATCAATTGTATTAAAGATATTGGTAGGATAAACTACCCCCATTGATGGATCATCCCATAGATACAATCTTAATCAAGAGTTCACAATCAAATTATATGCATCATCTAAACTCTTACGAATAAAAAAACATAAATTCAGGACCCACAACTCATCGAGTGTCTATGTACTGGTTGGGGGGGGTAACAGACATTACTAGTGGTGAATCTACACCATGCCAATCCCTACATTAGGAGCACCAACAACCAGTCTCATGGGGATACTGACTCTTTTATAGTATGGTGGACTCACACCTTTTCAGGATCAATGGAGTACTAATATACTTGAGTGAAAAATCCATGTTCCAATGAATAGTATTCTATACTCCAATAACTCTGGGGAGTATCAAATCACATGGATAGAAGAACCACATCCCATATAATATAAAACGTAATCACTACATATTATGGACATGAAACTTGTATAATAGGGGAGTACCATCCCCAATCTAGTATAGGGGCCCACACCTTGTTTAGATCATTGGAGTGAGGAACCCCATGCCCAAATAGATTACCCATACATCTCGGCTAGTAGTTTATGAACCTATATATTTCAAGGAGTAACAAACTCCATGATCAGATATAGGTGACTTGTGCCTCACTAGAAGATACATAAACTAAGGGAGTACCAACCATAGTGGGGGATCAACATCTAGAATGAGCTCTTAGGTGGGTGGAATTTCAAATTTGTAGGTATAAAATATTATTCTCTTAGTAAATTGGGGGGGGGGGATATTGACCCCACCTAAAGGGTGGATACTATCTGATCTCTATGCTTGAACCTCATTTTTCATCCATACAGAGCTAAATCCTTTATGCACAAAAACATTTAAAATATCAAGAGAGAAACTCCTATGAATCTCACATGTTTATGAGTAATATTTTTTTATCCTATCATCTATAGAAGTCCCATTTCACACATCTAGAAAAATAATTTTCATAAGGGAAATCAAAATCCTTATTTCAAAAAAAAATCATAAAAAGGAAGATATTACATCATGAAACCAACTATAAAATGACCACTATAAGATGTTTGGACTTAGTTAAATATACCCTACAACCTATATACTAATAATTAACGTTTTTTGGTAGATTATCAAAATCATTTAATAAGAATATGTCATCCACACACCCTAGATGGGTTCCCTAGTCTCCACTTGAAAACCTAAGCACCCTCAAGCACTGTCACCCCAAATGACCCAAACCAAACTCATGAGACCTATCTACATACTACCTCCCTCAGACCAACCTCTAGCTTTGATACCAATATATCAGAACCTGAACCACTGTGGACCCTCCTTGGCTGATGGTGAGTCCATTGTGCCACCCTAAGCATGCCTGCAATAGGACAAGGGCTAGTGAGAAGAACCAAGATGGCATAATACACAATGATAGGCCTTAGCCTATACATATACTACATGAATATATCACCAAACATCTATAAAATCACATCAACATAGTGAATGATATCAATATGAAATTAAAAAATTCATGCAAACTCTCTATACAACCCAAAGATATACAAAAGAAATTATAATATAAATGGGGTAAAAATACAAGGCCTAAATCTCAATAAAATAAAATGAACACAAGAGACTGAGAAAGAGGGGATAAAAACATTACCACAACTTCATAATTGATCACTACCATCCATGAATCCCACTATCAAAATCGATGTCCGACTTCACTAGCTCTACTATCTCTACACCCATCGATATCACCATTGACCTGTATTACATCTATACAAGCATAAAAAGTGTGGGCATGAAGCCCATGTAGGGTTGAGTATAAAAATACCTTGTAAGAAACCCCACAAATAAAAAGATTAATGAGGATTTAGTTCGAAACACAATCAAGGGTCGAACTGTATAGTAATCCAAATCAATCAATAGGGAGAAACCACCAGCTAGAGAATAAGTTTAGCTTCACTTACTAATATGAACCAGAAATGCTCTCAAAGGAATATACCATGGATAAAATATAATGTTAACTCATTCTATAGAATGGGGACTCCATGAAAAATTATTTGGAATTATGGGAAAACACCTCCCTATTCATAAAACCCCGGGGAAAAAACCTCTCAAACCATCCATAAAAGATATAAAAAATTACTCATAGGTAAATATATCTATAAATATCTGTGAAATGGAAGATCAAACTACATAGATCTGCATGAGGGGAGAAAATAAAAAATCACCACATTAAACCCTATAGATCTAGTTAGTAGGATCCCATATAGAAGGGATCATCATCTATGAGACAGTACTAATACACTCACATTATCACTCACTTAACACCCATGTTGAACAACTGAAATCAATGTGGAAATCATAGTTCCTAGAGTTCCTTATGGAATAAGGACCATATAAAAACTTATGATGAATGCCCATAACTTATGAACTATTCTGAGTGGGGCAACCCTTTCCCTTGATAATGATATTTTGTCTAAGTGGATACTGACCACAAAAAAGTGTGGCCCAAACCCTATTTTATTCTATAAGAGTGAAAAGACCATTATTCAATATTTATAGGCCCCAAAAAACTCTTGAATCCTAAGAAAACTCACAGGGAATTAACCAATCAATTTTTATGTAGTTTCTCATTTACTTAACCCAACTCTATGGGATTAGTATACTAAAGGGGATCCTGGAGAACCTGAACACCCAAGAGATTACTGTTAGTCAATCATGGTGATCATCATGTCACCACTAAAAATTGCAATGAGAAAACTGAAATTTTCTTCAATTTTATAATATAAAAAAGGGAATAAAAATCACTCATGTACTACTATTTCCCATCATCATCAAAATTAGTGGTCTGATAAAAATTTAGATTGTTCCGTAATATCTACCCTCGACACCAACTACGTTTAATACAAATTGGTCTTGAAGGTATATAAAAGGGATCCTATGTCAAAATTTCATTCCTCTAATCTAGTGTTCATTTGTTGAATCTATCTTAATGGTTCATTTTAAGTAGGGAATATATTTGAATTCCATAGCATCCATAATTCCTTTTAGGCTACCCTATTTTATAGAGGAAATTAATGATACTAACCTAAACTATGAATTTGTCATATGGATTTGAATTGGAAACATTCCTATTTCACTATGTAAACATCCCTTTATGGAAAAAGTAAGTACATCATCATGATCTGTGGGATAAAATAGTTAAGATATGCTATTTAATTTTTTAAAATGGACAAAGAATATAATAGTTTTAAAAAAATCATCATGAAGAAGATGTATTACCACATAGAGGCCCTTTGGGAATTCCATGTGGCCAACCACACACTCCTTGTACATGGTACGCACCCAGTTTAGGTGTTTAGTGTCAATTTCAGGACACCACCTCCTTAATGGGTTTCCTAGACCTGACCAAACACACACTTTCCTAACATACTAATGAAAGATCTCATGAGATCAAACAACTATGGGAAACCCTAACAGTTTCTCCACTATTATCACCTGAGTAATATGTGGGTTTTCCTATCATGATTCCATAGACCATGAGGTACAAACCGCCTGCCCCATCACCTCCAACCATTTCTATAGCTGATCATCATTACACCATCATCCATAGATGCAACCAACTTTGCATTGGTCACTACCCTTTTAAGCACTCTAGGATAAACCACCATTGTATGCTTCTACCACCATGTGTCATGTGCACCGCCTCAATCCCACAATATAAACCATCATCACTACATCTTCTATTCCATTTTGGATGGCTATGACTTGTCTCTCACTAACAAACTTCTCCCACATGATGACCCTAGTTTCTTGATCCATTAACAACATGGTCAAAACCATGCCAAGTTTCCCTCTTCAAGCCTATGTTCCCCATCACCAGCCATGGACTTTGGCTAGAATTACATCACCAATAATTTCCACCATCCAACCAAACCAAAAAATTATAAGGCATGAATAAATTTTATAGAAAATTGTGAAGAACAGACTTAAAATAAATAATGATTCCTACCTCATTGCAAAACACCAAAGCTTTAGGGGTTTTATCCCTAATTGATTAATTTCACTTCATGATATAGATCTAGTAAGCCACCTAGGTCTAAAATAATCCCACCCTTCTCCTCCAAGATTTCTGAACAAAAAAAAGTTATATCACCCCATGGAGTTCACAATGGGGTGAGATAAGGGGATGATGAGGAAGTATAATAAAATAAAATTCCCATCAAAGGGTCTGACCGAAAAATTTGATAGAAGTTAAAATTATAGTACCCCAAGGGTAAACCCTACATATGAGAATCAACTACTATCTTATATTTCCCATCCAAGTCATCATTTATAAGGGAAGTAATAATTTTTGAAAACATGTTTACATGGGATAAAAATATCATTTTTATACTTTATAAATTTTATTGAGGATCTTCTAAGACCAAATTTCTACACCGACTCACCCTAGAGGTAAGAACCACCATTCAGAATCAATGGAACCATAATATAATTATTCTAAGATAATTTATTGATCAATCTCACCATTTTAACCCTTTTAAAGAAAGGGGGCTCTAAAACTAAAAAATGATCCAAGTATTCCTTATGTAAAAACCCAGGTGACATTATATTTCATATAGATAGAGATGGTATTTTATGTTATTGATTTATATTTTTTGATTCTTTTTCCAAAGAGGCAATATGTTATATTCATGTACTAATCTAGGGATGTAAGACTCAGATGACATATGTTTTATTTCTTATGATTTTTATTCTAATTCTAGAAAGGGTTTTAGTGGTTTAAAGTGTCAACATTAAGTTATAAAGTGTTTTCAGGTACAAATTTTCAGTATAATTCAACATAGATAAACTAAGTTTTCTATTCCTAGTATTATTGGGTATGTAGATCTTGTATGTTTGTGATGTGTGAGGTAATTGACCCTAGAATGGGTAGGTAGTATTTTAAGTCCATATGGTGTTGGGATTGAGTTTGGATATGGAAGTTTATGGGTAAATGAGAAGTTCTTAATTTTATAATTTTATCTATTTATGATATCTAGGTATTTATATGTATTGATCATGGTGTTTGGTTTTAATTAATGTTACACCTTGATGAAATCTATTAGAGAATTAGAAATAAGGAGGTTTAGTGAAAAAGTGGCAAGATCCGGTTGGCCACCCTAAGGATGGGGATGAGAATGAGTTGCATACGGAGGTTCTGAGGTATCAAGAGCATCCAGTTGAGTTAGGGAAGTCATTTGATAATCAACTAAGGGTGAATCTAGTGTGGGTTATTCATAGTATTTAATGGTGGAATTGAGTTTATACTTCTATGGAATATCTAATAATAAAGTTACAATATCATAATCATTCCATTCTCTATGGAGATTATAGCATCCCGCCTTTTTTGTCACATAAACTTTCATTACATTATACAAAACTGAGGATCTTTAAGGTTTAGTGTCTTGGAAACCAGGAACTTAACACATGAAAAAAAAACATTCTTCTTAAAAACTTGAAAGGCTTCTCCTTATGTTCATCCTAGGTTCATTACTGCATCTCATAACCTGGGGAGATACATCAAAAGAAAGGGTGAGCAGAAGGCCTAGTAAGGGAAATAAGGGGAAACATTTAACATGGGAACTTGAGATACATCAACAATGTCATGAAAAATAACTTTAAGGCATGAGAAATAAATCATGAGGCATATCATAATAAAAATAACATTTTTCATAACTTTAATATGTGGCTACATCATTTAACATATATCATCATCAATCATTTCATAAAGAACCCATATATCATAAAAGAAATGGGTTTCATTTCATAATCATAATGTTTTAAAACTGCTTTAAATACGTGATCTTTATGTCACTTTAAAACCAATGGATGGGGAGAGCAGGTCTCATGTATGTAAATCCCAGAATTTAAAATAGAAAATTTTGATATATATGTGAATAAACCTGTAGAAATAAGAGCTTTTAGTATTCACTTTATAACATAAAATAATTTTGAGAAAAGAGAGAGTCATTTTGAGACGAAAATTCTACAGCATAACAACTATGTTTCGGGGTTTTAGAGAACATTGAAATGAGAGGGGACATGGGTCACCCACTCATAAATGATCCATAAAACAGTAGAGGGACATAATATGAAGGATATATGAACATGGTGATGAAATTTTAAAGATGTACCATATGAAATGAAGAACATGAAATGAAGACAAAAATAAGATTTCTCTTATGAAAATTCAGCAGCCTAACGGCGTCACTTAAACTTCAAAAAATGAATTGATGAGATCAAATAGGGTCTCTAATCATGTGAACATAAAAGATAAGTATGATAGATATAGATATCATACCCCAACATAATAAAAAGGAACTTTAAAGACTTGAAATGAAAGTAGAACTTCAAAACGAGAAGGGTGAAAGAACCACTTAAAAATTCGGCAGCCTAACGGCGCCACTTAAAACTTCAAAATAATGAATTGAAGAGATCAAATGGGGTCTCTCATCATATGATAATAAAATATCAGTATGATATATATAGATATCATACCCCAACATAATAAAAAGGAACTTGAAAGACTTGACAAGAAAATAGAACTTCAAAACGAGAAGGGTGAAAGAACCACTTAAAAATTCAGCAGCCTAACGGTGCCACTTAAAACTTCAAAACACTGAATTGAAGAGATAAAATGAGGCCTCTCATCATATGATAATAAAATATCAGTATGATATATATAGATATCATACCCCAACATAATAAAAAGGAACTTGAAATACTTGACAAGAAAATAGAACTTCAAAACGAGAAGGGTGAAAGAATCTGTTACAAAAATTTCGGCAGCCTAACGACGCCACTTAAACTTTCATAAAATAAAATGATGAGAGTAAGAGGGGGTATCTAATCATATTAACATAAAAAGGGCAGTAATATGAATATATAATAACATCATCCAACATAAGAACATGTAGTATAAAAGAAATGACATAAAAGAGATTACTTGAAAAGAAAGAGAGAGGTCGGATCCCTTACCTTAAAACCTAACTCTTAAAACCAAAGGCTGGGACCTTGAGGGCCTGGGGGAACCTTGGGAGGACTCCTTGGAAGGTAATGAGACCAGAATATCTTTGGGGAAGAGTGGGGAGTCGAATGGATGAGAGGATTGCTTGGTATTTATAGGGAAAGTGAGGGGATAAGACATTACTGGCCAAGGGACACCTCATAAGTGGGTTTCTCAAAACCATGTGCTCTCCCAAGATATTTCCCATGAAGTTAGGCCACATGGGCCCCCCAATAAAATAATGCATCACCTTTGGTCGGAAAACCCATAAAATATCTCATGAAATCATCATGACACCGTTATGATGTCATTAAACATACAGAAACCCTAAAACTGTATTTTTACTATTCACTAAAAATTCAACTTTCTCAGAAAAATACCAAAATATCACCTTTACCAAATATCAATGCTCTGATTTCAAAAATTAACTCCATTTTATAAAAATAATTTTCAAAATATTTTTAATTTATTTTTTAAATAAATACACTATTCACCAAAAATTTATTTTTTTTCAGAAAAAACCCCAAAATTTACCTTAACATAATATCGATGCTCTGAGTTCAAAAATGAAATCCATTTTATAAAAATAATTTTCTAAATATTTTTAATTTAATTTTTAATTAAAAAACACTATTCACCCGAAAAAACTAATACTTGAATAATAATTTATGAAACCGTTATTTAACCATTTTATTGAATCACATTACTTAATCAAGGTGCCTAGATATTTTTAATACTTTCTTTAAGTGAAATTACTAATCCATTTGGACACATTACTAATACTAATCATAAAATCACTATTCATAATTTACTATTCATCAAAAATCATGTTGATCTTATTAGACTCTAAATTTCGTACTGAACATAATTTTAGAAGACCATTTTTTGAAAATCATTACACATTTTTAATTATTTAAGGTTTACATAAACATTTTTTAAAATATCTTTTCTCTAAAATTCACCAAAAATATGCATACTATATTTATCCGGACATTTGAAAATTCATAAACAACATCATAAGAATAAATCCCAATTTTTATTTAAAACAAAGGATTACACAAGGCAGTTACAGTCTCCTTACATAGTCCCTCATCTCACCAGCATATGACCTAAGTGTAAGGTGTGCTAAGGTGAGAGAATCCGAGGGAGGCTCGGCCAACATCGCACGAGTAGTAATTTCTATCAGTTTGAACTTATCGCAATGGTGATCCCTTTCTAGCTTCACACGATGAAGTTCAGCTTGGGTTTGGTCCAGAGCAAAGCCCAGTGGTGCTACCTCCTTCCCAAGTTCTGTTATATGGGCTTTGATCGGTCCAAGACTACTGGGTGAGGCCATCAAATCTACTTTCTATATTAATTAACCAAGATTACTTGTATTTAGAGACAATAATCAAAAATTTTAGTTTGCAGCGGTCATATTGACCAATGGTCATATAACAGTCAAAACCCAACAGTCTCATTTTAATTATACTCATGTTATCAAATGAAACATTTTTGTTGAGTATAAAAAATAAATTAAAAAAAACACACAAAATTAGGAAAGAAGATTTATTCAAAATTTCGGGTCGTTACAATTTTCCCCTCTTAAGAAATTGTGTCCTCGCAATTTTAAAATTGGTTTTTGAAATTTCATTGAAAGTCCCACATCAGAAAAGGAGTCAGTAACACTATTACTTTAAAAGAAAGAAAGGGAAGTACAAAGGTCACCCGAGTTAACCCATACTAGGATTCCATGGAGGAAAACATGGATATGGAAGAAAAAAGGGTCAAGTTCTGGGGGAGAGTGATAGAAAACATGATTAGGAGAAATTTGACCACGAGAAAATCCCAAACTTATGATGTGTGTAAACGGTCTTTGATTACCTAGTAGGAAACGTAAACCAACAATGTTTTTGTTTTACGTTCCTTTTCATAATTTTGAGGAATTCATTTACTACATTGAATAAAAACATAAGGAAATATACCTACCTTCAAGTAGAGTTTCATCCTTTAATAAGTTTCTACCAAAACTAATCTTTTCTCCAAACGATGAGAATTCAAAACTACTTGGTCTCATCAAAGCACGAGAATCATCTTATAGAGAATCACATAATCCACCAAAGATTAACTATCTATTTCTTATATCTTTAAACATTATCCCAAAAATAGAAAGGGTAAGATAAAACAACTCTTCCAAAATAAAGAACCCCAGATGAAGGGAAACTACTTTAAATCTTCAAAGTTCCACGATACTACCCAAATTTCATCATAGACCATTCCGTAAATAATTGTCCTTAAAAATCCTCAAAATAAACCAAACTAAGATTGAATCCCAAATACAATAAGGATTTGATAATATAGTCTTCCAAGGTAAACTTTATCATTCATCTCCAAACAACATCAACCACTCCTAACATATTATAAAAAAAGTAACTAACCTAAACATAATTTACTCAATATTGGTTAATCATTCCCATAAGTAACCTAAATTACTATAAGTCCACCTTAAATTCATCGATTCTTCAAAATATAAGTCAACCTTACTCCTAAATGAAAATACCGTAGTAATCTATTTACCTCGATCATATAGGGTCCCCAAAATAGTGAACGTCCTCCAAAATAATAATCATATTTTAATCCCCTAATCATCTCTTTCATATTAATACGGAAATCATCACATTTCCTATCACATTGGTTGTTGGGACATGTTATTACATTTCCTGCCATTAACTAAGAAGAGAAATTATAATTAGGGGCTTAAGTACTTAGCCAATAATAATGAAAAGGAACTGAAAGCATACAAGGATAACTTGTAGAAGAAAAGTATACCCTAACTTGTGATCCCCTAGGTTCCCATCTAGGTTATCCATGATCATATATTCTTATGTGAATCTCTATTTTATTTTATATTTGTTCCTTTAACAATGGTTCATACTAAGCTTATGAATTTACCAAAGCATATCCCCCGGGAGTGTCATAACCAAGAGTGCAACAAGGCCCGTTGTCGTGTACCAGTTCCCATTCGAGTCTAGCTCAAAGCGGTGTTTTCGGGTTTTACCCCTATGTACATCTGTGCTAGAGCCACCTCTACCTGCTCATATCCAGACATGGATGTGTTTGCTTGGAAACCCCTTACTCAATACTCACCCAAATACCAGGAAGATTTCCTATATTTAAACTTTTCTATAGGGTTATTCCTAGATTTTTCATATCCAAATTTCCACTAATAACTAAAACATCCTTTGATACTAATTATAGCATCCCACCTTTTTTGTCACATAAACTTTCATTACATTATACAAAACTGAGGATCTTTAAGGTTTTGTGTCTTGGAAACCAGGAACTTAATACATGAAACAAAAAAAAACATTCTTCTTAAACACTTGAAAGGATTATCCTTATGTTCATCCTAGGTTCATTACTGCATCTCATAACCTGGGGACATACATCAAAAGAAAGGGTGAGAAGAAGGCCCAGTAAGGGAAACAAGGGGAAACATTTAACATGTGAACTTGAGATACAACAACAATGTCATGAAAAATAACTTTAAGGCATGAGAAAGAAATCATGAGGCATATCATAATAAAAATAAAATTTTTCATAACTTTAATATGTGGCTACATAATTTAACATATATCATCATCAATAATTTCATAAACAACCCATATAGAATAAAAGAAATGGATTTCATTTCATAATCATAACGTTTTAAAACTGCTTTAAATACATGATCTTTATGTCACTTTAAAACCCACGAAAGGGGAGAGTGGGTTTCATGTATGTAAAGCCCAGAATTTAAAATAGAACATTTTGATATATATGTGAATACCCCTATAGAAATATTATCTTTGAGTATTCAATTTATAACATAAAATAATTTTGAGGAAAGAGAGAGGTATTTTGAGACGAAAATTCTGCAGCATAACAACTATGTTTCGGGGTTTTAGAGAACATTGAAAAGAGAGGGGACATGGGTCACCCACTCATACATGATCCATAAAATAGTAGAGGGACAGAATATGAAGGATATATGAACATGGTAATGAAATTTGAAAGATGTACCATATGAAATTAAGAACATGAAAGGAAGACAAAAATAAGATTTCTCTTATGAAAATTCAGCAGCCTAACGACGTCACTTAAACTTCAAAAAATGAATTGACGAGATCAAATAGGGTCTCTCATAATGTGAACATAAAAGATCAGTATGATAGATATAGAGATCATACCCCAACATAATAAAAAGTAACTTTAAAGACTTGACATGAAAGTAGAACTTCAAAACGAGAAGGGTGAAAGAACCACTTAAAAATTCGGCAGCCTAACGACGCCACTTAAAACTTCAAAATACTGAATTGAAGAGATCAAATGGGGTATCTCATAATATGATAATAAAATATCAGTATGATAGATATAGATATCATACCCAACATAATAAAAAGGAACTTGAAAGACTTGACAAGAAAATAGAACTTCAAAACGAGAAGGGTGAAAGAACCACTTAAAAATTCGGCAGCCTAACGACGCCACTTAAAACTTCAAAATACTGAATTGAAGAGATAAAATGGGACCTCTCATAATATGATCATAAAAGATAAGTATGATAGATATAGATATCGTAAAAAAATATAATAAAAAGGAACTTTAAAGACTTGACAAGAAAATAGAACTTCAAAACGAGAAGGGTGAAAGAATCTGTTACAAAACTTTCGGCAGCCTAACGACGCCACTTAAACATTCATAAAATGAAATGATGAGAGTAAGAGGGGGTATATAATCATATGAACATAAAAAGGGATGTAATATGAATATATAAGAACATACTCCAACATAAGAACAAGGAGTATAAAATAAATGACATAAAAGAGATTACTTGAAAAGAAAGAGAGAGGTCGGATCCATTACCTTAAAACGCAACTCTTAAAACTCAAAGGTTGGGACCTTGAGGGCTTGGGGGCACCTTGGGAGGACTCCTTGGGAGGTAATGAGACCATAACTTCGTTGGGGAAGAGTGGGGGAGTCGAATGGATGAGAGGATTTCTTGGTATTTATAGGTAAAGTGAGGGGACAAGACGTTAATGGCCACGGGACACCTCAAAAGTGGGTTTCTCAAAACCATGTGCTCTCCCAAGATATTTCCCATGAAGTTAGGAAACATGGGCCCCCCGATACAATAATTTATCACCTTTGGTCGGCCAACCCATAAAATATCTCATGACATCATCATGACACAGTTATGATGTCATTAAACATACCGAAACCCTAAAACTGTATTTTTACTATTCACTGAAAATTCAACTTTCTCAGAAAAATCACAAAATGTCACCTTAACCAAATATCAATGCTCTGATTTCAAAAATGAACTCCATTTTATAAAAATAATTTTCTAAATATTTTTAATTTATTTTTAAATAAATACACTATTCACCGAAAATTCATTTTTTTTAGAAAAAACCCCTAAATTTACCTTAACATAATATCGATGCCCTGAGTTCAAAAAAGAAATCCATTTTATAAAAATAATTTTATAAATATTTTTAATTTAGTTTTTAATTAAAAAACACTATTCACCCAAAAAAACTAATACTTGAATAATAATTTATGAAATCGTTATTTAACCATTTTATTGAATCACATTACTTAATCAAGGTGCCTAGATTTTTTTAATACTTTCTTTAAGTGAAATTACTAATCCATTTGGACACATTACTAATCCTAATCATAAAATCACTATTCATAATTTACTATTCATCAAAAATCAATTTGATCTTATTAGACTCTAAATTTCGTAATGAACATAATTTTAGAAGACCATTTTTTGAAAATCATTACACATTTTTAATTATTTAAGTTTTACATAAACATTTTTTAAAATATCCTTTCTCTAAAATTCACCAAAAATATGCATACTATATTTATCCGGATATTTGAAAATTCATAAACAACATCATAAGAAGGAATCCCAATTTTTATTTAAAACAAAGGATTACACAAGGCAGTTACAGTCTCCTTACATAGCCCCTTATCACACCAGCATAGGACCTAAGGGTAAGGTGTGCTAAGGTGAGAGAATCCGAGGGAGGCTCGGCCAACATCGCACGAGTACTAATTTCTATTAGTTTGAACTTATCACAAAGGCGATTCTAGCTTCACACGATGAAGTTCAGCTTGGGTTTGGTCCAGATCAAAGCCCAGTGGTGCTACCTCCTTCCCAAGTTCTGTTAGATGGGCTTCGATCAGTCCAAGACTACTGGGTGAGGCTATCGAATCTTCTTTCTATATTAATTAACCAAGATTACTTTTATTTAGAGACAATAATCAAAACTTTTAGTTTTCAGCGGTCATATTGACCAATGGTTATATAACAGTCAAAACCCAACGGTCTCATTTTAATTATACTCATGTTATCAAATGAAACATTTTTGTTGAGTATAAAAAATAAATTTGAAAAAAACACACAAAATTAGGAAACAAGATTTATTCAAAATTTCGATTCGTTACAGAGATGGCAGATTCTAGGTTTCCAAGTTCTAGATATAGTCGCTTTTGGTGATCTTAAATCAAATTGAGATGCCATCGGGATGGTGGGTAAAGCTGGTGATGTGAATTCTCATGGAACTAATGAAAAATTGATGAGATGTGTAGTTAGAGTCATGTTGGAATGAGGTAATTTCTTGGAAATACTTTGAGGATAATTTTTCAGAACTTTCTTGCTGAGATGAAAAGGAAAAAGTGGCCCCCTAAGTTCATAAATTTGACATAGGGGGATGCTAGTTATGGAATATGATACATGGTTGCAAGATCTGTTGCTATTTTCACTAGAATTAGTAGGAAATGATATTACCAAGACATGGTAATTTTATGATGTTCTTCAATACGTTATTAGTTTATTGATGAATATTTTCAATTTGACCTCAATTTTCAAGGTGATGAACCACTCCTTGATAGATGAGGGGAATTTGACTGATATTGGTAGTCCCAACTATAAGGTGGATAGTGAGTTTTCAAGTATCTATAATAGAGGATATGAAGAGACCCAACAGGGTGGTCAAGGTGGGGAATATTCCTGCCTACCTTAGAGTGGGTCATCTACCAGTAATTATCATTGTAGATAGATGGGGAATATTTAGACTCAATGTGACTGACCACCTAAGGAGTGTTGTACCTATCGAAATATGGGAAATCTGGAGTGGTTCTATAAAAAATTCTTATAGTAAGATATAGGTCATAGAGTAGGTTAGACTTAGACATATTATTTTGGACTAGGAGAATTTTCAGAAAGTAGTAGCCAGGTCGTAGTAGAGAACAATGTGATCAGCAGTGGGGAGAGTTGTCAGTACAGAGTTTGACTCTATAGGGAGTTCAGACAAAAGGATTTAGGGTTTTAGGTCAGCTAAATGTGGTATATTCAACATGTTTTGATCTATTTGGAGAGCCATTAGTGTTTAGATGTATTTCATGATCTTACTGATTTATTTTTTCAAGATGGGTACTAGTGAAAAATGTGTGTTATGAGTAAAAGGATTGACTATGTGATGGTTGAGGTATAGAAATCAGGTAAGATGCATGGAAATGGTATGTTTAATAACTAGTTACTCTGTGTCAATAGCCAATAAATATAAAATTTATGATGATAATCAAGAATGTTACTATTATCATGTCGGTAGTTTGGTAATGATGTGACCAGGTAAGTGAAACCTATAGATGAGAGTACACAAGATCTGAATCACTTTCTTTGTGTCTACCAATCACTTTTATTAGGAAGATATTAATATATTTAGTCTCATATTGGTATTTTGGGGAAATAATAAGAAAGATCAAGGGTTTTAGTCATGTTTGGATTGTGTTTTTATTGGATATAGCTCATAGATAATCTGTTGGTGGGTAAGTTATAGTAGATCGAGTATTCGAGTGTGGTAATTTGAGATTTATTTTTTCTTAATCATCTGTAATTGGGAACATTAGAATTTTTATAGGGGTATATTAATTCTATGGGATTATTTTAGGAAGGAGGACCCAATGTCATGAAAATTTCTCTACCATATACATATTTTCACTTTCCATTAATGTTATTCTTTTTGGAATCCAAATTTTGAGTTATTTCATGTAGACTTCATATTTTACTTTTCATCTTTTCAAAAAGAAGTTTTATTAATCTTTTTATGATGTGGGATTTCAATAAAGGTATTTTAAAATGTTAAAATTGGTTTCCTTCCATGATCATTTATTTTATCTCTCACTCCACATTTCCTTGGGTTAGTCTTTATATCCTTATTAAAGATCCATTATTGTAGATTATCTTTTTTTAAAAGTAAAATATCTCAAAGGTCTTCACATCACCTTTTTGAAAATAAATTTTTAATGTGACCGATAACTTACTCTTTTAACAATAATATTACAAATGTAACCTAAAATATCTTTTCAGCGTGAACACATTCTATCACCTTTATTATCATTCTTCTCAATAGATCTCGATTTATTTATTTTGAAATTGGTTTTTTTCAAATCTGTTTTAAAATAAAATTAAATATTGTTATATTTTTTTAGATTAAATTTTTTATTTTAAAATAAATTATAAATTTCAAAAATTATTTTAAAGGCTTGTGTTTTTAAAGAAGTATTTATTTTTTATATCTTCCAAAAGAATGTTTTTGAAAACATATTTCTTTTATTTTTTTTCAATTTTTTTTTTTGTTTTTAAACTGTAATTTTAAAATTCTTTATCAAGATCAAAGTATTTAATTTTAAGACAAAAGATTTTTAAGGAGTTTTTAGGAATTTAAAAAGTGATATTTATTCTTGTTTTTCGAAGTGAGTTGTCCAATAGATTTAAAAGGGTAATTTACATCTATTTTAACACCCTATTATTTTTCTTATGTTATATATAGGAAATGCTATTATAATACCATAAAAATTATTTCTCTTGATGGATTATGAAATTTTCTATGAATTTATTCATAAAACCTATTTATTTTACATGGTTTAATTAAGGGATGTTTTGAATATGAATGATTGATTTCAATTATAAATGCATTAGTTGAAGTTGTATATCCCATGATATCAAAGAGTGTACATGTGTAGTATCCCAATACCAAGAGGGTGCATAGGTAGTAGCCCAAGACCAAGAGGGTACAATGGTAGTTAACCAAATCCCAAGATGGTGTTTAGGTAGTAGCCTAATCCCAATAGGGTACACATGTAGCCTAAGCCCAAGAGGGTACACAGGTTTTCAGCCCATGCCCAAGAGGGTGTATAAGTTATTATCCAAAGATAGATATGTTATGAGAATTAGGTTGTAATGCCTGCAGCACTAGGTTATGGTTTCTTATTCTTTTGTTTATACCGCATTTCTATGCTATATGATTATGTTATGATACTGAGGATCATGATTATTGTATCATGTTTCTATACTTCTATGAAATAATATATGTTTGATAATTTGAGACTATAGTTTATTCTATTATGTACTAGGGGAAACTATTATTTTGCCACATTTTATTTCATAATATGTTTCTACCATTATCCTGATTTCTCATATGCCTATGATCTAACCCTTAATGAAATTATGTTGAGTTTTTTCCTTTACTGAGCATTTGATCTCACCCCTTTATTATGTATCCATTCCCTAGGTTATGAAGACGAGTATAACTTATGAGAATTCTTGAAGGGGGTTCATTGCAGATCAATTATGGATAAATTTTCATGAGTATCGTAAAATAATTTTCATATATAGAAAATACTGAAAGACACTAAACCATACATTATTGATATTATGTTATTATTTTTGATATGTAATGCTTAAATTATGGAAATTATGTAAATTATAGATATGTATATCTTGAGTTGCCTAAGTATTTATCAAATATTGTGTTTAAAGATTTTTTTTAGAAAAATACAAGAGAGTGTGGGTATATGGTGTTTCATTTAGTATCAGAATAAGATTTAGTTATTTTTGGGGACTAATTTAGTTATTTTTGGGAGTTAAAGTGAGAAGAATTTATTAAAACCCTATATTTGAGTCTAATTATAGGGTAAAATCCTAAAATATTAGTAAAGTTTTGAGTATTTGGTCTTCCTATCAATTAAATATTTGTTTTCATACTAGAAAGTGGATTTAGTTTTGGTAGAAACATACCTTGGGGTAACCACCCTAAAAAAGGATGGATGATTATCAATATGATTTTCACTCGGTGCATGATGAATGGGAATAAGACTAAACACCTAACTAAACATTACCGAGGTTGTATACTTTGATAATTAACACAATATTTATGTGAAACACCCCAATATTTTTGAATTTATTTTAGTTAAATATTATTATGTTTGATAGTGTGTGGTTTATGTAACACTAAGCTTAAACAAACAATGACATACTATAGATTTTTTTAAATATACTTGTTATAACCCTGCTATTGGGTTGATGTGTATGAATATGAATAAATATATGTTGAAATATACATAGAAATTTTTTCATTAATAAATTGAATTATCAGTCATACATTTATTATCGATTGGTTAGAAATGCAGATAAATCTTCGGAAGGTAAAAGAGGTATTTTTTTCTTCATAAAACTATTTTCATGCAAGTAATGCATTTTTATCTTAATAGATTGAATTAATCACCATTTATAATTGATTATAATGAAATAATTAGATTATATATCAAATATAATTAATTTTAATTCATTTAATTATGGTTATTGGGAAAGTAATGAGAATAAATTCTTTTTATGCTTACAAAATGCATTTTACAATAAAAATGGTTTTATTGCATTTTATGCACGAATATTATAATTAATTTTTGAAAATTGGATAATTTTTATTTGAAAAAATGAAAATAATTTTTTAATTCATCATTTCATAAAAGTATTATGATGAAATATTTTCATTTTTCTGAAATTATGGGTTTCCGAGTGAACAATGAAAAATTTCATTTTTTTGCAAAACTGTTATTTTTTTCTTTAAATAATGTAATTTAAAAGTCTCATTATGTATTGGATTTGGTTTTAATGTAAAATAAAATCCTTTGGATTAAATATAAACTAAATAATTCCATAGTAACCAGTATTATATTTTTTTTATAAGTTCATTTTTATTCTTAAAATACATTTTTCTAAAAATTTATTCTCCTTGTGTTTTGTGCACTTATATTAAAATTTATATTTTAAAATTATAAAAATTTAATCTTGTAAAATTAATTTAGAAATTTGAATTTTCATTTATAATTTTTTTATTATGTCATTTTTTATGTTACAAAAAAATGTTCTTGGGTGAAAAAAATATTTATCGAAGTGAAGGTAAATTAAGGTAAAAAATTCAAATAAAGTAGAAAAGGCTAGAAATACCTCCAACCATGCCACTTATTTATGTTTATGAGAGGTTTATTAAACTATACTCCATTTTTTACTATTTTGGAGGGATTTTTTTTGAAATCTTGGTTGGATTACAAGAGAAGGAAGTGTTTTATTTAATACAATAACATTTTCTCTCATTTTATATATTAAATATGTTTCCATGACTAGAATAAGTGTAAATATACATTATGAAAGAAAAAGTACGGCCATAATTCTTTATAATAATTTAATTTCATGTTAATAATTTATATTTAATTTTTTAATATAGTATAATTATTCAAAATGCTTATGTTGCATCGATACAACACTTGTTAAACCATTGGAAAAAATCAAATAATTGGTTTTAAAAATATAAAAAGTGATAATATTTATATGTGTTAAAGTATTACACTAATTTTATAAATAATTATGAATTATAAGTGATAATTTATGTGTTTTAATTAAAATTGTATAATTATATTATTACTTTTTAAGTCAAAACATGCGAGTAGTTATTAAAATGACTTCAAATGGTATTTAATGTTAAAAACTCAATTTTAAATCATTAGAATCCCATAAAATAATATAATAACATAATTTTATGGGAAATTATATTTTATATAACCAATTTTATACGTATTTTACCCTTTAAATTTTTAAAATTACTTTTATAACCCTTAAGGATTGAAAAATTTGTTCCAACAGTTAAGGTTAAACATGGTTAAACAAGGTTAATGAGGGGGTTAAACCAAAATATAAGGTTTAAATTAAGACCTAAACCTATATATATTTGATTGGTTGATTATATTATGACCTTATTATAATTATATTTGAATACATGGAACTTTATATAAATTTTACCTGAGTTAGACACATATTACATATTAATATATTATGTATTTACAAGATTAACACTCACCTCACTTATAAAAAGGAGTCTCCTATCCTATCTCCCCCACAGTTCATCATCAATTTATCTCAAACAATCCCTAAAAAATAACTTCCTAAAATTTCCTACATTTTATGAAGGTTATGGTATCACCAAAATACTAACCTAGAAGGATTAACGTGTATTAAAAAGGATGTTTCTCAAAGAATAGGTACAACTCTTAACAGAATGTTTTCATGTGTATTCTTTATTATAACTCCATAAAATCTTATATAACCATGATGATATTAGAAAATAATTATATTTTGTATAATTAAATGTTATTATGTTTATGGTACAACCTTTTTCCATCATATGTGAAATGAAAACATCGGTCATGTGTACGTGTGGACTACCACCTCCAAAAAGCGATGTGTTTCGTATTTCATCACCACATCACATGGATGGTTGTTATTTTGGATTTAATTTATATATATTATATTAATGAATTTATTATGATTCTATAAATATATTATATTTATTACCATCTTACCCTTCCATTCATTGGAAATTGATAACGCCGTTTGTGCATAAATGTGAACAACCACATCCATGAAGTGATGTGATTCATTTTTCATATCTGTATTTCATTAATAGTTATAAAATTATATTTAATGTATAAAAATAAAAATTATTTCATGATTAATATTCTATATATGATGTAATAATTACCTCTTTTACCATGGTTAACGTAATGATGTTGTTTTGAGATTACGAACAGAACATCCTCAAAACATCTGATATAAACATAATTAATTTAATAACTTTGTAATGCATGATAATAAATGAAATAAAAGGGGTAATAATAATTTAATAAACCTAAAATCTATTCTTAATAAAATACTAAATTAATATAAGTTTATAATATAGAAGTTAAATTATGTACGTGGAAAGTTGGACTTGAGGTAATGGACTTTCTTTTAAAAATATTGTTTTAATTTCTTCCATGAAACTCCTTTTATTCCATGTTGAGGTTATTTTACGTCTTTAAATATTGTTATTAATTATTTTTTAAAGGGTTTTAAATTTCAATTTCATGTTTTTTTACTTTCTTAAAAAATATTGAAAAGTAATCTTTTCAAAAAATTTCATATGGATTGTTTTTTACTTTTTACAAAAGTGGAAAAAGAAATTTTTTTTTTAAAATATATAGATTAACTTGAAATTCCCATTTTCATAGAAATTATTGTTTATCAAGATTCATTTAAAATTTTCCATGGTTATTTTTAGGGTAAATATTTCTCCCAATATTCTAGAATATTTTTAAAATTATTTCTATGGAAACATAAAATTTGTCTCATATTTATGAGATACCCAAAAGTGATATTTATTAGGGGATTGAATATATATTAAAATAGATTTTATGATTTATGTTAAAGATATATTTTTTTATTCATGATATGGTCCTTGAAATATTTTTATAAATAATAGGTGATCCCGATATAGCTTTGATGATGAGTGAACCTCATATAGATCTCCAATGCATTGCATAAAGTGACAGAGTTTATCGATGATATGTTACTTCTAAGAGATATGAGAATTATCAGATTAGGTGATTCCAAAGTAAGAGTTCTTATAAGGATGAATGTAACGATAATTTCCCAAGGTACCAATATGATATGATTTCAATGGATTTTAAATGAAATATTTTTATTTAATAAGGTAAGCTAATGGGATAATGGTTAAATGGAATTTTATAGGAATTTTAAGGGTGAAATTATTTTTTTTAATAAAATGATTTCACAAGTGCTCGTATTTTATAAGAAACCCTCATGGTTATGATTTTACATTTATGATTTATTATGGGATATTTTATGAATCTTAGAACAATGAAGATTTGTTTAGGTATGTAAATGATTATTTTAGTTAAAAGTTTATTATGATAAAGACTAACTTTCTTATAGGTTTTCATAAATTTTAAAATATTTTAACATGTTTCCTTTATTTTTATATCCCTTACTGAGATTTTTTACTCATCCCATGTTTTGAAATGTTTTTAAAGGGCTTAAGACTGAGTAGTAACTATATAAAGGTCTATCTTTCTACTAAAAGGGTTCATCTTATAATAAGTGAATGAGTTTTAAATGAAACAAGTTTTTCATTTTAAGAATCCCATTTTTATTGAAATAATAGACATTGAGTAGAAGTTTACACTTGTATTGTAAGGGATTTATATGTGATATTTATTCCCAATTATTTAAAAATCTAAATCTAAAAGATCCTTGAAATTTAATAAAGTCAAACCCTTTTTATAAACTATATATTTATGGTTTTTTTAGTTATGAGGTATTATAGTTTGTTTCCAAGTAAAGGTTTAGATAAATTTATTGTTTGGGATGATTCCAATAGTGATATTTTAAGAGTTATAGATACTATCATGGGTCAATAAGTATATGGTTTATTATAAGATTAAATTCATAGATATCCTTTTGAGGTTTTTGTGGTGGGAGTACTTTGGGAGGCATTTATTGAGTTGTAATAATTTTTTGAGATATATTTAACCCTTATGGTTAAATGGTGTTATAGTGGAAAGGTTATTTGAGTAATAATTATTTTATGTTTTGCGGACATAATTTTAAAGGCATTGAAAAAAATTTAGGGTTAATATGATCTTTTATATTGAGGTAAATATGGTCAATTAGGATAAATGGGTTATTACAATTTTGGAACATATGATTTATCATATAAATATAACCATGGGACTGAAAAGTGATTTGGTGACTATGTGATTATTGTGATTTTTTAAGAAGTTCACTATTTTGGGAAATTTATATGATTAATTTAAAAAAAATATTATTGGATAAGATGATATTTAATTTTAGGAATAAATGTTGAATTATCTTTTGAAAGTATATATGGTTTTATTATGGATTTATGTTGATTTATTTCATTTAGGAAAATGATTAGCATGTTTTAAAGAATGTTTGATTAGTGAATATACATTATTATGTTATATATTTGTGTGATTAATTTTTTTGGAGATAAATGTTATGTTGATATAATAATAATATGAGATCAAATATTTCTGATTCTTTTTGGGTTTCAAATTTGTTTTGGAATATTTTGAAGAGTTTTAAGGTTCTTTATTTATGGAATGCTTAAAATTAAATTTTGGGTGTTATTTCTTAAGTCTCTAGAGATTGAAGTAGTATTTATTAATATTAGATATTATCTCAAATTATACTAATAATTTTGGGTTTTTAATGTCTAAATATAGGAGGAATAAATTTTTATCCTTTTGTGGATCTTATGATCCATTAGAAGTTTATTTTAGTGCTTCAAGCATGAAAAATTTATCTTGAATATTAATTGCTTGGAGTGAGAGATAATATAGAAGTGGAAACACCTTGAAGCATAACAAAAGGATGTAATTGTGATTATAGAATGGAAATAAATAAAATATTTTTATTTTGACATATTATCTATCTTTAGGGTAATATAATTACTCAACCCAAGCAAGAGGAATATAAATATATCTAGTTTCAACACTCAAATATTTAGGCATGCTTATAGAAACTATCTCAAAAGTAAGTGTCTCATAATGGTTAAAAAATATTTAGTGAAGGATAATTTTTCTAGCCTTATCATAAAAAAATTTATTTTCCAAAGGAAATTTTATTAATGTGGATTAAAAGATAATTATTCCCAATTATATATATTTATTCCATTCCTTGGAATTGATTCTAATTTTTTTTAAACCCTTTATATCAATATTAAAATAAAATTTTGAGGACATAATTTCTTTAAGGGGTCAAATATATCACCATAATATTTTATAATTTATTTTTTTTAAATAATATTATGTTTTATACTGTGTGGTATAAGCAACATCGATCTTAAATGAATGATGATATAGTATAGAAATATTATTATTTAAATATGATCACTATAAGTTAGCTATTGGTTTGGTAGATATGAGTAGGAATAACCATATTATGAAATATATTTATAATTTTTTTCTTTAATAAAATGAATAATTAATCATAAATTGATTATAAATATGTTGTAAATTAAGATAAATTCTTTTGAAGGTTAAAGAGATGTTTTTTTAAAAAATTATTTTATGAGAACAATGTGTTTATCTTAATAAATTAAATTATTAAATATTGATAAGTTATTATAATGAAATAAGTATATTATATATCCAATTTAATGAATTTATGTTCATTTAATTATAGTTATTAGGAATGTAATGAGAATAAATTCATTTTCTACCTCAAAAATATGTTTTCTTCAAAAATGGATTTATTATATTTTGTGACTGAACATTATAAGTACTTTATTCTAATTTTATAAATTTTATTGGAAAAAATTGACATTAATTTTAAAATAATCAATTCATAATAGGATTATAATGAAATTTAGGTATTTTTTAAAAAATATTGATTTTTGATTTAATAGTAAACAATGTCATTTTTTGCAAAATTGTCATTTATTTTATTTAAATAAATTAATTTAAAAGTATTATTTCATATTAAATTTTTTTATAAATTAATATAATATATATTTTTTAAATATAATCTAATAAATTTTATAGTAATCATAACTATATATTATTTTGGTGTAGGTTCATTTTTATGCTTAAAACCACATTTTTCTAAAATCTGTTTTTTGTTGCGTTTTTCAAACTTATATTAAAATTTATTTATAAAAATTATAAAAATTTAATCTCGTAAACTTTATTTAAAATTAGTAATAATTATGTAAAAATTGGGTGATAAGATCATTTTATTGTCACAAAAAATAAGTTACCATGTTAAAAAATGAGTTATCACAGTAAAGATAAATTTCGGTAAAAATTGAGATAAAAAAGGCCAAAAATACCCAAAAACATATCAATTATTTGTATTTAAGAGATATTTATTGACCAAATTTACTTCTTAGAATATTTTTTTATTCCTTTTAAATCTTGGTTGGTTTATAAAAGAAAGAAGTGTTATCTTTAATAAAATGTCATTTCTTTCATTTTATATCTTAAATATGTTGTAAAAATTATGATAATATTCAATATAAATTATGAATGAACCAAGATTACCATAATTATTTATAAAAATTTAATTTCAAATTAATATTTTATTTAAAATTTGAAATATAGTATAATTATTTAAAATGCTTATACATCATCGATACAGTGCTTGTGAAAGCATAGGAAAACTCAAATAAATGGTTTATAAAATATTTAAAGTGATAAAATTTTGATAATTTATTGAAAAAATTAATTTTATAAATGCTCATGAAGTATAAGTGATGATTTAAGTGTTTTAATTCGAATTATATGGTTATATTAATGCATTTTAATTCAATATATGTTAATAGTCATGAAAATAATTTTTAATGTTATTTAATGTTTAAAAAGAATTAAATCGTTAGAAATTCATAAAAATCATATCATAACTCAATTGTATGGGAAATTTCTTAGGATATCATGAATGTTTTAGGTATGTTCCACTTGTAATTTTTGAAATTACATTAATTATTGATAGCCCGTGCAAGATCATTAATTCTTGTAGGGTTATCAAATTTTTAAATTTAAAACATGAATTAAAGAAAAGACTAAAATATAAGGTAATATAAGATATGAAAGTCCAAATTCACACCCACACAGACATGGTTGAGGAAATTATTAATTCAACAATGAATACGTAAACTAATTTCAATTTTTAGAAATTGAATATGAACTACTGAGCATGTGATTGGTGAGGTATGTGGGAGAAGAAAATAGAAAAAGTGTGTTGCACAATAATGAATCCATGTTCATGGGATAAAAAATTATGAAATAATGAATTAAAAATCATGTAGTTTTCATAATTAGGTCATAGAGAGTCCAATGGTCAGGTTAATTAAACTCAATCCAAAACAACCATTTTCTTATTATTAGGCACTTATGATTGCAAAGAATGAGTAACCAGAAACCTTATTTAAATATAGGATAAAGATAAAACCAATGGTCATGGAGGAAGTCTAAACCCTCTACCTCACATTAAACAAAGGTATTCAATCAACTCAGGAAATGATCTTCCTCAATAGAAGAAATAAATTAAACCCACTTCCCAACCCTACTTATAATGGCCATGAAAAATGAATCAGGTAAGAGATAACAATGAAGAAAAAAAATATAAAATCCAAACATAAATTGCAATAACAAATAAAATACATCATATAATCAATCCTCAATCATCATGGATTCCATAACAAAAATAAATCACCCACTCGTTCTAGCCATGAGTGGGTGAAAAAAATAATGAACAAAAATCTATAGAAAGGCAGCAAAGTAGGGCTTTGCGGTGGTACACGTCTCCGAAAGTGGTCATTCATCTCTCTCCGAGTCCATCCATCTCTAATGGTGTGGCTGAGGGGTGATTTTATAAGTGGTTTTGGGTTAACCCCTCAGTGCCAGCGTATCCTGCATATCTTTATTTTTTTATATTTCTTGAAATTTTCATGATGTTTAAATTTACATGGAATGTAATATACGTCAACAAAAACTTTTTCGCATCTTTAACTATCCAAAACATTCACGTCATGTTTAGTGTGAATGACATGTAATTGATTTTCACAGCATGTATTATTTCACAACTTTTCATGAGTGGTGGAAGATTCTTCATTAACTAATGTTGTGTAATGAAATACACAATGTGTAAATGTACTACTCTAGTTTTTTAGCTCCAGTACAACATCAAAAACCTGATTCCACACCATGAGCTCCACTTGCATCACAAAGTGTCGTTGTTCTTCCATATTAATCTATTTATTATTATTCTCCAAAGATAGGTTGTATCATTCCATAAAAAATAAAATAAGTCAACCTATTATCATATTTTCTAGAATAATAATTTAAATTTATAAATCAATTTATTAAGAAACCATAAAATATACGCATGAAATAAAATCATCAAATACCCCCACACCTGAATTCAGACTAATCCTCAAGGATGTAATCTCAGAATACTATAAAGTATTATCACATTACCTTGTATTAAATTGATTTTAAATCAAAATAATTGATCAAATAGGAAATAAAATATTCAATCATTACATAAGAAAATTCATCAATTCCCCACTTTTCAAATAAAACAAATAAACCAAGTATTTTTCTTTTATGCTTTGAAATAATGGAATATATTCATTCATCCATTTTCATTTTTCAATTTATTATAAATAAGAATGAAATTTTAAATTTACCTCACTTTTAATTTTTCCACTCCCCATATGGGTATAATTTTTAATATAATTCAACACATACCTCAAAAACCTATCAATTACCACAGGTTTACAAGGAATTTAACATCTCTGAAACATGAAGAAAAAGATCTCAAGTAATGATGAAGGCTTAGTCCTTAGGATCAAATGACTCTGAGGCTTCAGAAAGATAGGTAAATGATGAAAAAGTACATATCAAGAAAGAGGGTTGACTCTAAATAATTTCTCATGGTATCAAGATATAATCTCAATTAAAATCTCACTATAAAAATGTCATCTCTCTCTTCCCCCTAAACAGCTCAAATTAGGCTAAAGATAAATGTAATCACAATGAATGAATCAAAATATATTTCTCTTTTTTATTTAATATTTAATATTTCTTTTAATATTTTTCATTTTTTATAATCTATGATTAAGAAAATATCACATAGACCACCAAACCACATAAGATCAAAAGATCATCAGTCTATAAGTTGCAATTTTTTATACTTCCAAGACACAACCGATTTTTTTATTTTATTTTTCTTTTTTTAAATGTTTTGTTTGAAAGAGAGGTGAATAATGATAAATTAAAGTGAATGATTTCATAGACTATCCCCATATCATAAGATAAAACCCAAAAATTTCTTCTCAATATAAAAATATCACTATCCACAATGGACACTCTCTCCCCCACACTTATTCCTTTAAATATCATATCAAATATATAGGGGAAGGTAAGAATGGATATGTTAGTATTGTAACATGGATCATTTCCTAACAATTATTTTTATGTAATATATGGGATTAAAAATGGTTAAATGAAGTTGGGTACAAGGATAAAGGGAAAATAAAAAAATGATGCCTAAATCATATTAAAAGTGCCTCTATTCAGTCACAGCTTGATAAGATGCAAAGAAATTTCTCAAAGGGAACCTTTTCTAGTTTCAAAAGAAATATGCTATACAAAGAATGGGAAATATTGGCTCAGAGGATATCTCTAGAATAAGACGAATGGTTTGGAAAACTACTCATAAAAATTAATATGAATAATTAAATCAATTAATTAAAATATTAAAAATTCAAAGCATGACAAAATATTAGAAGAATTTCATTTAGAAAAATCAACATACACACCTAAATCATGTTTTTTAGAAAACTAATCCATATAATTATCTTTACTAATTAATTTAACCATTTTTCTCATTCAAATTTATTGAAAAATAATTTTTAAATTTATTTCATGGTAATTTTCTTAAGCAGTTTATGTCTCCTAGTTCAGTTGAGTAAAGTAAGAATCAAGTGAGGGAATGAAATTGGAAGTTAAATCATATAAATAAATTTAATTTTGGTAATATTATAGAAAATTACTAAATTAAAACAATTACTTCCCTTTTCAAGAAGCTATAAATATGGATGCATAGGTTTTTTATGCTCCTGATTCACGACGTGTATGGAATTCATGTCTTTTTTTCATTGAATTTCACATCGTGAATGGGTTTCCTGATGTGTAGTGGAATTTCAACTTTCTTCCTTTTCTCTACTACTTTATTTTCTAGTGCTTCTATCTTGGACCGGAAAAAATAAAAATCAATTTGAAAGTGCATTCTCATCCAGTGATACTCAAATAAATAAATGAGGAATTGAAAATAAGTCATAATATAAAATTAAATTCTTAGAAATAAATAAATATAAAATTATAGAAATCATAAAAATCAGGTCACCTCTGAGTATGTGCTCTTTTTTAGTGACCATTTAACTCAACCATACCTGGGTTAACTGATTGGAGTTTGGTATAGGGCTAACCATTTGATGATCACATAATTCTAACTTTGAAATCCACCTATCTCAGATTGAATTATCCTTATTAAAATTGTTGTGGAACTCAAAGGTGGTGACCATATTCCCAATAGTATAAAGAAAACCAAAATGATTTCAGAATTTTTTCGGACATGGTTAAATTAATTTTCTTTAACTATTGGTTGTTTTTTTGTACTTTTTTGATGATTGATTGAGGTTTCATAGTCATCTTCTCAATTTCTTATTTTTTTGCTGCTTCTTTTTGTTCCTCTTTGTAGTTAGTGTAGGGTGTAGTTGGTTCTTCTTCCTCTTCTTATGACACCATAGATTTTCTAAAAAATCTACGGTGAATGTGGCTGCCATCATTTCATCAGCATCGTCTTCTTCCTCTAGCCATGATCCTAGTTTTGTGAGTAATATTTATAGAAAATCAGCATCTGAAGTGCCTTTTTTTATATTTTTTATTATTTTTTATATTATTCTACTTTTATTTTTTTGACTCGTGTTCCAGCCCACTCACTTTCTGCAATAATTTTACCATATTAATTATCTTATAAACTTTTAAAATCAAGGGCAACATGATTAGTAAAAAAAATAATTTTAGAATTGGTATATACCTCTATTTTATTATCCATGCTTCTTTGCTCTTGGATCTCATTATTTAAATCTGGATCTAGGATATGGGGTGGTGTTTATTCAATGACTGGGTATAGTTGTAGGTGATCATTGGATATTTTTTTCATCATTTTAAATTCATTTAGTAGATATGCCATCTCCTCTAGTAGGAAGGCAAACCTATCCTTAGTAGTTATCATGACTTCAAGCCCTTCTTTCACAACAAAAAATATCATGCATGGTAAAAAGTAATAAAAATAAATAAATAAAAATCCCATGTGAAAATCATGATACAAAAAATATGATAAAAGAGGTTGTCTAAATTATTTAAAGAATAAATTATCTGCTCTTATCCCCGGTAATGGTACCAAAAATTTGATACCTTGTGGGGCATCATTAATTCCCACAGTTTTACTGAATGTTTAAATTTAAAACATAAATAATAAAACCACTAAACTATAAGGTAGTATAGGATATGAAATTATGAGGTTGAACCCACACATACAGTGTTAGAGAAAATATTAATTCTCTAATGAATACCTAAACTAATTGTGATATATAGAAATTGAATCTGAATTATTGAGCAGGTGATTGGTGAAAATGTGGGAGAAGAAAATTTAAAAAGGGCCTCAGGTAGTAAAAAATCCCATTTCATGGGATAATAAGGTATGAAATAATTAATTATAAATCCTAAAATCATTAGAATCAGGTCCTAGTGAGTCCAATAGTCATAGTAAACACCCTCCATCCCAAACTATACGTTTATCATGGCCAGGTACTTCAGATTGGAAAGAATGGGTAAGAAGAAACATTATTTAAACATAGTAAAGATAGGAACTTGATTCTCATGGTGGAATTATAATCCCTATACCTCACATTAAATATATTATATTTTAGTATTTCATGTATTTATATGATTTATAATCACCACACTTATAAAAGGGAATATCCTAACCTATCTTCTTCACACTTCTTATGCAATTTAGATAAACAATTCCAAGACTAAATGAATTACCAAAATTTCTCCCCATTTCCTAGAGGTTCTGGTCTCACCAAAATTCCAACCTATAAGGCTTATGGTGTAAGAAAAAAGAGTTTTCTCAAAGAAGAGGTATAACTCTTAATCAAATGTTTTCATGTGAAAATATTATTCTACATACTTAAAATATTCTACAACCGTGATGATATGAAATAATCAGTATATTAAATATATAAATGATATAATGTTTTTTGAATAACCCTTTTCATCTCTTTTTTCCATCCAATGGGAAATGAAAACATTGCTCATGCGTACATGTGGTCTACCACCTCTACATAATGATGTGTTTCATTTTTCATCACCACCTCACAAGGATTTTAATTACAATATAAATAATGAATATATATATATATATATGATATTAATTACATAATTATGATTCTATAAAGATAAAATATTACCTACCTTCGTACCCTTCTTTTCATATGAAAATGATAACATTTCTCATGCGTATGTGTGGAATACCACCTCCACAAAGAAATGTGATTTGTTTTTCATATACATCATTCATGAATGGTTATAAAATTTTATTTAATTTATAAAAATTAAAATTATTTATTTATTACTATTATTTGGATGGTAAAACAATAACATATTTGACCGTGGCTAATATACTAAATTTGTAATGTGATAATGAACCAAACATCCTTGAAACATCAAACACGAAATTAATTGATTTAAAAACTATGTAAGGAATGGTAGTAAATGAAATAAAAGGAATAATAATAAGGGAATAAACCTGAAAAGGGTTTTCAATCAAGTATATAATTAATATAAGTTTATTATATAGGATTTAAATTACTTACATGACAAGCCAAACTCAAGGAAATGGAATATTATTTTCAAGTCTTCCTTCCAAAAAATTTTCTTCAATTTCAAGGTTCTTTTAAAATTTTCAATAATGTTATTAATCATAACTCAAAGGATGATAAAGGTAACTCTCAATTATTTTTAATTTATTTATAAATTATTAAAAAGGAATATTTTCATCATTTTTCATATGGTTTATTTTTGAATTTTTATAAATGTCAAAAAAATTTATTTTTTAATGTATACTACTTAAACTCCTTTCCTTCCATCATATCCATTGTTAATTATCAAGATTAATTTGAAATTTTATACAGTTATTTTAAATGAAAATATTTATCTCAATAATCATAGAATTTTAAATTTTAGAAATTTTTCTAAGGAAACAAAAACTTTCTCCTTATATGAGATAACATAAAGTGTGATTTTTTATGGGATTGAATGCCAATTCAAATTGGTTGTATGATTAACATACAATATATGTGTGTTTTATTCATGTTATGGTGTCTGGAAATTTTATATGAATGAGGAGAGAGTCTGATATAGTTCTAATGATTGGAGATCCTTATATAGATCTCAAAACCATTGGGTAAAGTAATAAATTTTACCAGTGATAGGTCACTACTAAGAGATATATTAATTATCTAGTTATGTGATTCCATTGTAAAGTTTATTTTAAGGATTAATGTAAGTATAATTTCCCAATGTAACTATATGGTTTGATTTCAATTATTTTTAAAGGAAATATTTTTATTTCATAAGGTAAGTTAATGGTATTATGTTTAAAGGGATGTTTATATCTTATTATGGGTGAAAAATATGTTTTTTTTTCAGGAAAATGGTTTCATAAGTGTTTATGTTTTATAATAAACCCTCATGATTATGATTTTTAATTTATGATTTCCTATGAGATATTTTATGAAATCATTTAACAAGAAATTTTAATTCATAGGAAAGTAAATTATTATTTCTGTTCAAAGTCTATTATGAAAAATGAAAACTTTATTATGGGTTTTAATAAATTTTCTAGTAGACATAAAAGTTTCTTTTATTTATATATCCCTTTCTAAAATTTTCATTCTCATACCAAGTTTAAAATTTTATTTCACAGGGCCTATGACTATGTAAGATCTATAACAAGGTTTATCTTTCCTCAATGAGGATTAATCTTAAAAGAAGTTGACATGTTTTAAATGAAATAGGGGTTTAATTTTAGGAATCATATTTTTGTGGAAAAATTTTATATTGAGTGGAACTATCCAATTGTGTAATAAAGGTTTGATATATACGAGTTTTTATTAATTACCTAAATCCCTAAACCTAAAATACCATTGAAATGTAAAAAATAGAAACCCTTGTTATAAATCATGTAATTATGGGTTGTTTAAGTTATGGATTATTATATTATGAACCATTATAAGGGATTTAAATATATTTAGTCTAGAGAACCTAATAGGGAAGTGATTATGGATGACCTAGAATAAAAAATAGAGATTCCTCTGTTCGGCTATTCATGTCATTGATAATTTATTTCTTCTAATATTATAGTTTTCCTTTCATGATTATTAATTTATGTATTATCATGAAATAACTATCCTTTATGTTAAGTAATGACTAAAGACCATAAAAACTAAGTTAACAATGGGAGAAATGGAAAATGTAGTGATTCTCCCAATACGAAATCAAATGAGATAGGATCATCTGTAAAAAATATTGTGGTCATGATTACTTAGATATAACAAGTTATTATGGGAAACTAAAACCATAATAGTATACTAGAATATCCAAATAATGGAAGCATGAAGTTTTAGGGAAGTTCATTCATGAACCAGCCTAGATGCCCTTATATTCTGATACCCGAGTTGGCTCTAACATGCCCCAAAGGGCATTCACGATCTCCATAGGTTGGAAACTAGCACCTAGAATAATAAAATAGAAAATAAAGGTACAATTGTTTACACATAATAGAAGAAGATAAATAGTAAAATTCGGTATGAAAACACTACTCAATGAGAAAGTACCATAAATAATAGGTAAAATAGTACCCAAATGATATATAATCTAAAGACACAACATCTATCAAATAAAATCTCAAAAACCCCATGTAATAAGTTGATAACCTCTCCACTGATCACCTCCACCACTCTAGTTACATGAATCATGTACCCCTACCACCTCCAAGAGGTGATTCCCTTTACTTGAACTCGACATAAGATAATATAAAAACACCCAAAGGTGAGGGTAGGTGTGATCTAAACATCCAAATAGGGGTTCAATAAGTGTTATATAATCAATTACGTAACTATTAAACCAATTATACTTTTTTATTTAAATAAAACAATGCATGGGATGGAATTTATATATTTTTTTACAAAACATGCTTTTATAATAAAATAGAATGGAAGATATATTAAAAGGATTAAATGAAAATTTTATATAACATATTTTCCATGAATAAAATAGTTCAATAATCAATGGAATGTAATCATAATATCAAACATATCACAACACCATGTAATAATCTTTATGATATATTAGTTTATAGTAATAAGATCCTCACAATACTTAATCAGTGATCTCAGATCAATGTGTTCACATGCCCCTTATCTCAGACCCTCAAGACTCAACTCCTCGTCAAGAAAATCATGTAATAATAAGTTTATGTTAGTTTTGTCATTATCAATAAATTTATAGTGTGTTAGATCATAGTGTGGTTATACTAATAAAATTCTAAAGTACCCATGATTACATGAGCTTATATCAATCAATCAATCATGGGAAAATAAATCATCTCTAATCAATTCAAAATATCATTTCCTAATTTCAACATTCAGAATGCCTTTCTCATTTCAAGAAAAAATTATAGGTTTTCATAGATTAATTAATTTTCAAATAATATATCAATTTAATACATTTATCTCTAGGTTCAACATCAAATCATTTCGTTAAATTAATTTCTAAATCAGGGCATTAATTTTTCTCAAATTCACCAAACAAATTTAATTCCATTAAAATTGGGGATGTTTTTGCAATTTCCATGACCATTTTAAAATAAAACACCAATCAACTCAAATATGTATTTTTTAATCATTTAAAAACACATTTAAAATCAATAAATAAAATTAGGGTTTCAACTATAGTGTAATGCCTTATAAAGTCACCTACCTTTAATAAGAAATCAAATCAAAACCCTCCATGGGAATTTCCAATGAAGAGAAAAGGAGAAGGAGATTAAAAAGGAATTCCTAATCACAATTTACCAAGATAAAACTATGTTTTAATAAAAAATCATGAGATCACACCACTGTAAATAAAGGATAGTGAAATGATAAACCCAAAATTAAAAAACTTATTGAAGATTAAATTCCCAACTAAGATGCCTAGGAGGGCTAGAGTCGCTCACTGCTCAAGAGAGAAAGCCTAAGTATTGAGAGATAGGAACCTAAAAAATGTTAAAAGAAATTAGGTTTCCAGGAAAAATAAAATTAATGGGAATGAGGGGGGTATTTATGTTATAATATTTTGTTTTAAAATATAAAACACTGATCCTAGAACATACATCAAAAAAGGATTTACCTCAGGTTAAAAAACCTAATCGATGAATTCACTATGTAAGATCATTATTTATGATGTAAATAGTTTTATATAATAAGTAATTTTCATGGATGTGTCTAGAAAAAAATTTACATAATAAAATAAGGATTCATAGTGTAAATTCCTTTTACAGTCGGTGCCTAGTATCAACCCCTACAAATTCACCCATACAACTTTCAAATCAACATAGACCCAAAGTGCACCCTCTAAAACCATTGAAACAATTATAATTGGAATTATTTAATTAAAAAAAACACACAAACATAAAATTTATATCATTATACCTATCAAAATATATCCATACTCAATCAAAACTTCCTTGTTTTAGAGATGATAAGAGGTAATAAAAAGAAAGAGCACACATTTATTGAGGATGTTATAACCTCCCAACCATAAAAATTGTTCCCATAGAAATACTATTAATAATATTACATATAAAATAGATGAGGACTCTAGTATATCATTAGTTCCTCATGCTCATTTATCTCAAACAAATCATAATCATTTTTCCAAAGCACATAGACCAAAGGTACCATCTTCCCATGAAGAACCTATGTCTCAAAATCAAAAATCATGTCTATATACTTAGCCATGGATAAATCATTTTCAACATCAAGATTATCCCCAAATAGAACTTGAGAGGGTTAATAAATATATTATTGAAGATTAAATACATAAAACATGTTGTGGATAAAAGTAAACTATGGTGGAAGATCCAAACGGTTAGCCTATTTCCCCACATGTTGATCAATCTAAAAAGGACCCAAAAATCTTAGTGAAAATTTTCCCTATTTCTGAATATTTTGATGACCCAACCAAGGGGAAACTCTCAAGAACACCAAGTCACCTACTAAAAACTCCAAAGGTTTTTGATGATGATAAAAAAGTATTAATACAAAATTTTCACCATCAATATTTTCTAATGAACAAATTGAATCTTCATTATCATCTTTTGGAACAAACTCAATCCAACTAAGGAACTTTCACCAATATCTATCCAAAATGAGATATCTACAAGGACTTAAATACAAGGCCCAAAAAGGAGCCATTTTGATAGTGTAATGGTAACTATTTTTGTAGGTATGAGTCACAAATGGAAATACCAAGCTCTATATATGGATGATACTTCATGCTCAAACATACCTAAGATCCCAGATCCTCATAGAGGCCTCTCCAAAAAATAATCAGTAAAATAGGTATTGTTATCAGAGACTATAGTAGAAGGAACTCTATGAAAAAAAATCTATTTCACATAAAGACTTACCAAATCCTAAACTTTGGTTTTATATCAAATGTGTATAAAGTAATCCGATTTAGTTAGCCTATTGATCACCACCCATATCACATTATTCCATCAAGGGGTGTGGAACAATATAACCAAAAATTACATATAATTCTTGTCCCACTTCCAAGTCCACATTGAAAATGGATGAAGCAAACCCGAAGATCCATAGTGCTCAGATTTTACTTATTAGAAGGTATACCAATGAGATACAAGGTTAGTGATGTCTTATCTCATACCAAGGTACTCATCTCATCAAAAAATATCATATAACATATTTTTGGTACTTAGGTGCACCACCCATTAGGAGTTATGTCCATCCACCATCAAAATATTTCCCATAGAAAAAGGCACATTGTACTAATTTTAAAAACATCAAATACCCTCCAAAGAGAACGTTCAGTCACTGATGGTTTTCACACTATAAAGAGATTACCTAACTCCATATAATATAATATAAAAATATTTCTCCTATAGATTAATCTTTAAAAGAGATGTGTTCAATTGTATACTATCCAAAAAAACCATATACTCATTCTTCTAGACTCCCAAATGCAATTGAGGAAAGAGAGCCTTCAGATTCCACTCCGAGTATAATTCCTTCATGGCTAGGGTCAGAATTATCCCACTTAAAGCATTAGTAATGTCATTCCCCTTAACAGGGGCGTAAGAAATGTCAAAATCAAAAGTCTGTAGATACTCCACCCAATACCTATGTTGGAGATTCGAATATTTATGAGAGAATATATAACTAAAGATTTTCTGTTTGGAATAAATGGTAGACGTTTCTCCAAAAATTTAATTCCACCAACTCTTAATAAAATTTATCATAGCTATGAGCTCAAGATTCATGGATTGGATAATCTTTCTCATCTGGATTATGATTTCTAGAACCATGAGCCTCGATGTGATCACACTGTATAAGGACACACCCCAAACCCAAACATGATGTATAAAAAAATAGTACATATCCCTACTCAACCATTGGAAGAGTCAATAATGGAGAAAAAGTAAAACTAAACTTCATCTCAATAAATAAAATTTTACTTTTATCATCCCAAATGAATTTCACTCCCTTATAATTGAGAGTAATCATCAGAGAATCTAGATTTGAGAAATGTTTAATGAACATGTGGTAATACCCTGGTAATCCCAAGAAGATACATATCTGAAAAACATTACATGGTTTTACCATGTAATAATAGCTTATACCTTCTAAAGATCAATGAAAATAACATGTTCTGACACCATGTGTCCCAGAAAAATCACTTTGTGAATCCTGAAATTACCTTTAGAAATCTTCACATAAAGTTAACTATTTCTCAAGATTTCAAGATCTTCTCTCATATAAAATGCATGGTCCTCCTCAATCTAAAAAAACTAAGATGTATTCTATAAATACTATCATGAAAAATTCAAGGTACTCATGAAAGATCTTGTTCCTCAAAGTCATAAAAACTATAGGAACATTGGTTAAACCAAACGGGATTACAAGATACTCATATTGGCCATACATACTTCTGAAGGTGGTCCTATAAATTTAATATTATTTAATTATAAAACCATGATAAAATGATAGAAGATTGATCTTCGCGAACAACTTCACACCTTTAAAATAGTCAAATAGATCATCAATCCATGGTATTGAATAATGTTTCTTCATTGTAACTTTATCGTGTTTTCAGTAATTAATAAAACTGTGAAGTGTCCCATCATCTTTATTCACAAAGGGAACTGGAACTACCCAAGGTGACATGATTTTATCATATAAACTTTTTTTATAAAAAAATCATTCAAATGATTCTTTAACACTTTAATTTTAATTGGTTCTATATAGTAATATGGAATATAAATTGGCTGGGTACTAGGTACTAAATCAATGAAAAAATACACCTCCCTTACCAACTAAAAACCAGAAAATTCAGCTGAAAATACGTTTGAAAACTCAATGAAAACTGTAGGGTGGTCATTACTCAATTAATATCACTCTTATTCGAAATAAAATACCAATATTATCCCAACCAACTACTAAAAATAAATCTGACTCTACTCCACCTTATGTCCCATTCTCCTTGAATGAAATAGAACACCCCATCAGACAGAGTAAAGGAAACTCACTGAATGTAATAGTCAATTCTGGCCTTATGAGTAATCATGCAACCCATATTAAAAATTTTGTTAAGATGATTCATGTTGAAAACTAGAAAATTATAGGTAAGATCAATTTTTGATAGAGAGAAAACAAAAGTAGGACCTCGAAGACCCTACGCAGTCATTATTTTGAGGGGTGTAGTAGTACCCATTATATAAGAAAAAATATTCAAAGGTGTAACAAGTTCACAAAATGAGTCAATATAAATGAGTGAGATGAACTAGTATCAAATAAAGTAATCACTAAAGTTGAAACTATAGTTATAGTACCTATCTCAATCATTGAAACCACATTAGCTTCCTATGGAGTCTCTTCCACTCTGTGAAGAAGCTTCATTCTAGATTTCTATGGTTGTAACCTTTGAGTTGTTGAAGAATCTCATTGCACCACAATAATTTATGGTGATGATGTACCATTCCAAAATGTTTATTAGAAAAGATATGGAATAATTTCTATTGGTATCCTAGGTAACCATAATAATATAGATAATTGGTGCCTTAGTGAAAAACCATTTCGAATGCCCAACCTTAACACACTGAAATAAAGTCAAATGGATTCTACCAGGCACTACAGGAGGTCTATATGGAACATTCTATCTAAAACCAGTATAATACTCATCATGATTCCTCTTCCCTTCAAGGGGACCAATAGAGATACCACTTAGAGACAAAGGAACTCTCATCTACCCTAACATACCATCCAGGTCAATCTCAACCAGAAACACTCTATCAAACCCATTATACTAACAAGAAAGATTAAAAAATAAAACCTATGATCAGATATTAGGTAAAATACCCATATCAAACTATCAATTCCTGATATTCTCATTGGATACAAGCTTATGAAAAAAATAACAGGCTCTGTAAAATGGTTTTCATACCATTTCGTGGTCCTATCACCCCACTGGAGGTTGAGAAACTTTATATCCTTTTCCAAAACCATATATTCTATATAGAATTTACCAGTGAAAATAACTATAAAGTCTTTCAACACTAAACCATCACGCTTATTATACATCACCATCAAATACCACCATATCTTGGTTGATCCCTCAATCTCAAAGGTATCACATTTAACCTTTATAGATTCTGGAATTTCCAAAAACTCAATAAAAAAATTCAACCACTTGAGGATTATTAAAACCATGGAAGTATAGTAGTTTTTGATGAATAAATTCTAGATCACAATATATAGATTCATAATTGAATGGTTCTATTATCAAATCCTGAATGGGAACAAGTGAAGGTATTTTTTCAAAAGCATGGACAAGGATCACCAATATATCAACAGTATTCTAGTCCACTGACAAAATTTCTTATTATGTTTCACCAGCAGCTTCCTTTTGTATCCTATTCAAATTTCTACTTAGAGGTGTGATACTGGAAAATATCAATAGACAACACTATAGGAATTTATAATAATAAGATATCAAAAAAATAAAATAATAGATAAGGGAAAATAAATTCTATCATATAGAGTTCAAGATTGGGATTTCAACCTACTAAGATCAAGAGTAGGGAAAATACTAGAATCCAATTAAATTATTCCTCAAATATAATTCTCTCAAACACCTGTGGTGACTTAAGGCTCTTTATGATGAGATATAGCTAAGAAATAAATCATAACTACCATCTATGTCCCAATTATCCTACCACATGTCTACCAAGAAAACCCATCTGTATACCATCATCAAGGAAATATATAAAACATAACCTCCTATGATACTACATTGTCAGGAACCATCCTCAATACCCTGGTATGACGATGCCTGATCCTTATCTAGCATATCCCAAAGGGAATTCCCAATCTCCATGGGTTGGATACTATCACCTAGAATTATACAAGATATAATATTGGAATTTATTTTTCCATATAAAAGTGGAAGAAAAATATTACAAGTTATTATTCCAACACTCCTCAAAGAGAATGTACTAAAAACAAATAGGTAAAACTATACCCAAATGAAATTCCATTAAAAGACACAACATATTTCAAATAAGATCTTAGAAAACTCTTGTAAAAGGTGGATAACATCTCCAACAATAACCTACACCACTCCAGGTCCCAATAATCAAGTACACACACCTCCCATAAGAGGTGATTTCCCTTTACATGAGCTTGGAATAAGATAATCTACAAATGTCCAAATACAAAGGTAGGGTGTGAGACAAACAACCAAGTAGGGTCTTACCAAGTGTTCCATAATAAATTACATTAAAATTAAAATAATTATACATTCAATTTAAATAAAATAGGGCATGAAAGGGAATTTAAATATTAAAAAAATGATTTCATAATAGAAATAGTTTTCATATATATTAAAAAAATCTTATATGAACACTTTATATAAAGTACTTAGAATGAATAAAACAATTTAATAATAAATGGAATGTAATCATAAAATCAAACATATCATAACACCATGTAATAAGCCCTCTAATATTTTTTTTCTTCTGAAAATAAGATCCTCACACTACTCAATCAGTTATCTTAGCTCAATGTGTTCACACGTCCCTCATCTTAGGTCCCTGTGACTCAACTACCTATCAGGGAAATCATTCCACTGTAAGTTTATCTCATTGTTTTCATCATCAATCCATTTCTAGGGGTCATATCCTACCATTATTTTCTTAATTACCTACTAAAATACCCATGAATACATGTGATTCAATCAGTCAATCAATTAATCTGGGGAAAATCAATCATTTCAAATCAATTCAAAATACAATTTACTAATTTTAGTTTTCAACATGCATTTATCATTTCAAATCAAAACAATAAGTTTTAATCAATTAATGCATTTTCAAATCATCTTTAAATGTTATCCATTTATCTCAAGGGTTAACATCAAATCATATCATCAAATAAATTTCCGAATCATGCCATATATTTTTATCCAATTCACCGAAAAATTTAACTTCCATTTAAATTTTGGGGGGGGGTTTAAGATTTCGATTCCCTTTTCAAAATAAAACATCAATCATATCAAATACATGTCTTTAAATAAATTAAAAACTCATTGAAAATAAATCATGAAAATATGAGTTTAAATTATAGGGTAAATCCTTATATAACCACCTACCTTTAATCATTGATCAAATAAATTCCCACCATAGGAAACACCAATGAAGAACGAAGGTGAAAGAGATCAAAAAGGAATATTTAGATCATAATTCATCCAGATAAAACTCTAATTTAATAAAAAATCATGATATCACAACACTGTAAATGAATTATAGAAAAAGGAAGGAGAAAAAAAAATAAAGAAACTCACTAGAGATCAAACACTCAACTGAGACACATAAGAGGGCTGGAGTCACTCACTTTATGATAGAGAAAGCCTATTTTTTGAGAGAGAGGTTTCCACAAAATTCAAAAAGAAATGAGGCATGAAGTAAAAATAAAATTTCTAGGTGTGGTAGGAACAGGGTGGGGGAAAGAGACTTACAATTTATTATATTTTTATAGAGTAAAATACCCCACCTAGAACACCCACTGAAAAGGAATCACCTCAGGTTAAAAATCCCGACCAAAAAAATTACAGTGTAAGTTTATTCTTTACGATGTAAACCATTTTAAATTGTAAGAAATTTTCAAGGATTATGGAAAAAAACATTTATGTCATATTCCATGGTTTTATGATTTAATTTCTTTATGCAGATAACACCCAGTATCACCCCTATAGAACCACCCATAAATCTTCCAAATCTACCTAGACCCAAAGTCCACCCTCTAAAACCTTTTACACATTTATACATGGATTAAATTAATTATAAAAACATATAACCCCAAAATTTTAGATCATTTTACTTGAAAAAATATATCCATCCTTGATCAAAACTTCCTTGTTTTGGGGAAGATAAGAGGTTAAAAAATAAAGATCATAAATTTAACCATGATATTGCAAGTTCCATGGATAATGATCAAAGACAAATGGAGATTCAACTTCCTATGTGTCGAGAATGTGAGAAGAATCACCCAAGGGAATTTATAAAAGTCACACCAAAATATTTCAAGTGTGGAAGGATTGACAGTAAATATCATGACTATCGATCTAGGATAAATAATTTGATCAGTGATATGGATGAGAAGAATGTCCAATGTTTAAAATCTAAGGTTTTCAGAATTATTAAAATCAATACCCTAATCCAAGTTCTAAAAAGGATTATAAACCACAATAACCTAATAAAAAAGATAATAATGGGATGCCTATGTAAATAATATAATTTAAGTTGATAGTGATAATTAAGTGGTGAAAGTTACACTAATCCTACACCCCATATTTCTAAATGTATTATTGGATTCTGGTCTAGCCACTCTAGTATATCTGGGATGTTTTTTAAGTGCATTAAATCACTACCCTAATGATTAGATATTGGATTAATAGATAAAAATTCTAGTTGTATGATTATTTTATTCCAATTTTATGTTTGTGGGAATGTTCCTTGATAAAATCTTATTATCAATTTCTAGTTGAATTTAATAGGATTTTTAGAAATTGATTGGTTATATCTAAATTGAGGGAAGAATATTTTTTCGGAATAAGGAAATAAAATTTCATATCAACCTATGATTGTATATTTATTCCAGGATTATTTTGAACACCCTATAGAATAAAGTTATATATTGTGAGTCTTGATACATAATAATGATTGTCTCTTAGCTTAAATGGTTGGATAAAAAACTCAATATTAGGGATAAACCTATTGCGAGGAAGAAGATATATTTCCTGATTTAGAAATTATATTTTGAATCATGTCTATATTTTAGATAACAATAACTATTTTCTATAGTATGTTATAATTAACATTTTAATGATTCAATTTATTTAATAGGGGAGAATATAATATCTTCTGATTTGGGAATATATTTTTCTCTAAATTAATACTATGTTAAATTGTTTTCCCCACAAGACACACCAAACTAAAATTATCTATGAAATATTAGATGGATATTATTAAGGAAATTTTAAAAATACCAAAATATATATTAAATAAAATTTTATTAGTAAACTAAAATTGCACACATTTGGAGCATAAATAATTAATATGGGTTAATATTAAAAGAAGTTTTCTTTTTCAAATAAATATTTTTTAAAGTGTTGAATATTTTATCCTAATAATTTAAATTGAATAAATTTATTATATAATTATAATATTTGAATATATATATTATCATTAATTAAATTATAAATCGATATGAAATGATATTATAAACACTTAACATTTTAAAACATCATTTTTCTATAAAATAAGTTTTTCTTAATATTTTTTATTTTCATTTAAAAGAATTTTTTTATAAACTTTAGAAATTTAATTTAATAAAATTAAAATAATTTTTTAAATTCATCATGACAAAATTATCTTAGGGTTATTTTTTGGTATTTTTCTTAAATAATTTATTTTTAGGTGAATAGTAAACAATACAGTTTTTACCAAAACAATAAATTTTATGACTTTATCATTATATAATAAATACCTAAAAGTATATAAAAACATTTAATGGGTTAAATATTTATTTAATAATTAAAACTATACATTTAAAAAATACTATTTTGAATTTATAAAATCTATGATTAATATTTTATAGACTTATCTAATATTTTCTAATAAAAATTATTTTGGGTCCTTTATTTTAATTAAATATTATTTTTGTAAAATTAGATTCTGGATTACTTTGAAAGCCAGATAAATATCATTTTTTATAATAAACTAATTTATTTCAGGAAAATCAAAAACATTTATAATTTTATCTTACCCATAATTTCTATGCATAAAAAACACACTTTTCAAAAAAATGGGTTCTACACATTATGTGCACTAATTTTAAAATAGATTTTTTCACCAATAGAAATATAATTTTGTAAAATGATTCTAATATTTTAAATCATAACTTTTAAATCAGGTGATAAGGTAAATTTAAATTTTTTCATTAAAATTAATTACTGAGCTTAAAACGATTTACCGTGGTAAAAGTTAATTTTGGGTAAAAAGTTAAAAGTAAAGAAAAAAACTAGAATAACTAAAAATTTGTATCTAAAAATAATTATAAGAATATTATTGAACATTAAATTTCAATAATTACATTATTTTCCATTTTGGGGCCTTTTACTTTTAATAGTGATATGCCATTATTGTCAAGTAAGGAGTATTTAAAAAAATTCATTTTCTTTACATATAAAAGGCATCACCACCGCCCCACTTCTCCTCTTACCCCATGAATCTTATATTTTGAAAAAAATTATATCCAAATAACAACCAAAAACTCTTATAAACCTCTTATAGGTTATGGGATTCTCAAAATTCTACCTCTAAAATCCTTAATCCAATTTGCAAGAGAGCTTTTTCAAGAAGAAAGGTAAAATTCTCAACTACTCATTTTCCATTTCTTTTCATTTAATTATTCTTATTAATTATTTAAATATAATATATCCATGTGTAAATAACTAAATAATTATTATAATTTTACTTAAATTTCATTATTTTTATGTGATAACCATTTTCTACCTTCCACACAACCATTCAGAAAACGATTATGTCGCTTGTGTTACATGCGGACTACCACCTCCATAAGTAAAGTGATCCATTTTTCAAAAATTAATTGAATGTATGGTTAAAAAGGGTAATTTAATATATTAATATAATATTTATGAAATTATTAAAAAATTTAAATTATTAACCATTCCCTATCTTCCTTTGATTCTATGAAAATGAACGCATTGCCTGTGCGTACATGTAGACTACCACCTCCACAAAAGTGATGTATTTTGTTCTTCATATAGTGTTATATTAGTTATCAAAATCACTTGAAATGTGATCCACCAACTTTAAAAATCTAAATAATATCATTATACTTATATAATAATGATATTATTCGAAAATAATCACCTTCTTAACAATACTCACCCATAGATTATATCTTGTTCCTGTTTGGATCGGTTTAATGACCTACTTGAACAACGATATAAATTTATATCATGGATGAATTTGAAAAATTAAATATTAGTTTTATAATAAATTAATTATAAATTAATTTTTATTTTTTTGGTTATGTAATGGTTATATTAATATTTAAATTATTGTTATTATACCACCCATTTGTTTGTTAACAATTATAAAAATAAACTCATCGCAAACTTATTCATCATAAACCATAACTAAAATTATTATAAAATGTAATTAAAACATTATAAATTGTTAGAAAATATACATTATATTACACATAATGATCTAGTAATTATGAAATTCCAATCTATAAACAAGAATCAACACTGTCATTACGAAACTTGTACTATATAAAAAATTAAAGCTAATAACATCTGATAATGAAAATAAAATATAACTAACTAATATATCTGTAATAAATTATTTTAAATTAAGTTGATAAAAGATTATATGTATTAATAAGGTCCTAAAATAGGTTATTAATACAGTTATATATTGATATTGGAGGTTAGAATACATTCATCTAAATAAGATTAAGCGTAATGGTGTTTTGTCTAAATTTACTTTATTTGAGACATGTTTTTTATAAACATAATTTCATTTTAATGGAATGTATACTTAATATTGGATATATAATATTATTAATTTTTTTATTCATGGTATTTTTTGTTCTATTTCAATATCTCTATTTTAAGGGGGTTCTATTAAAATATTTCTTAATTATTAAAGGATTTTTATCGACTCAACTTCTTTTCTGGAGTCAAAATGTTTAATTTTTTACTTTAATTTTACAATATGGTTCTCTTAAATTATTTTATGATACTATAATTCCATTTATATAGATAAAGTGTCATTTGTAATTCAATTCTTTTACCCTAATGAACTTCTTTCCTAAAATGTATATATTTTTTAAGAATAAGTATCATCGTCTTTAATAGAGATTTCCCTTAAATGTCCATATTTTATCTTACCACAAATTTTCACCATTTAGAAAACCTAATTATGTTTTATCACAATTGGACTTCATATTTAACATTTTCTTTTTTTAAAATAAAATTTTATTACTATTTTTATGATGTGGGATTTTAATAAAGATATTTTAAAGTATTAAAATGGGTTTCCTTCCAAGATTATTTTTTTCATCCATTAAATATTTCCTTAATATTGTATTTATGTATTTTTTAGACTCTATTTTTGAAGGTTATTTTTTTTAAAAGTAAAGGTTTTGAAAATTTATCACTTTACCGTTTTGAAAATAAATTCTTATAGTGACCTGTGACTTCCCATTTTTATAATAATGTTAAAAATGCTTTCTAATATCTATTTTCCTTGTGAACATATTTTTTTTGAATTTTATTTCAAATTTATGGTCAATATATTCAATTAAAGTTCCTTTCCATGTTTTAAAAATGGGGTTTTACAAGCTATTTTAACTCTTAAAGATTTAAAAAAAAGAAATATTGTTATATTTTTTTAAAAGTAAAAGTTTGATTTTTAAAATAAGTTCATGATTTTAAAATGGATTTTCAAGGCTTGTGTTTTATTAAATAAATATTCAATGTTTTTATGTATTCCAAAAAAAATGTTTTGAAAAAATATTTATTTTATAATTTTTTTTTTCTGAAAAGGGTAAATTTTAAAATGCTTTATTAAGAAAAAAGTATTTCATTTTAAATATTTTTTTTGAAGTTTTTGAGAATTTCAAAAAGGGACATTTCTTATTCCTTTTCAAAGTAATTTATCTAATAATTTTAAATGGGGGTTTTTAAATCTTTATCAATATCCTTTCATGTTTCTTATGATACCATCCACTTTATTTATTTGGATAACTTATGAAATTTTCAATGAATGTCTTCATGAAACCCATAAATTTTACACTAGTTATTTATGTGATGTTTCAAATATGATTGATTGATTTCAAGTGGAATACATATCTATAGATTAATGATGGGTGGGTTCCTATATCACACTCCAATGAATTTTTTTATGTTTTATATATCATGTGCTCAAAGAGGGTACAATGTTTGTAGCCCAAGCCTTAGAGGGAACATAGGTAATAGCCCAATCCTAAGAGGGTATGTTGGTTATTATCCCAAGACCAAGATGGTAAATATGTAGTATCCAAATACTAAAATGGTAAATGGTTAGTATCCCAAGCACAAGAGGGTAATTGAATTTTTATCCCAAGGCCACTATGTTATGAGAATCATGCAGAAATGCCCGCTCCACCAGGTTATGATTTTTTATGCTTCTTAATATTCCATATTTTTATTTTATATTCTTATGTTATGATACCTTTTATCATGTTTATTACATCATGTTTCTACACTCCTATTACATGGTATATGCTTGATCATTTGTGACTATATTTTATTTTATTATTTCTTAGGGTCAACTCTTATTATTCCATGTTATTTTTAATAAGATATTTCTCTCATGATCATGATTTCTAATATTCCTATGATCTACCTATTGATGAAATATTATTGAAGATGATTATAACTTATGAGAAGTCTACAAGGGGTTATACTGAATTTTTTATCATGGAGATATATTCATCAGTATTGTAAAATATGTTTCTTATATAGTTTATCCTCAAAGTCACTAAAACTTATATTCTTAGGATTGTGTGATTATTTGTGATATTTAATTTTTAAATTATAGAAATTTTTTAAAATAAATAATATTATATCACGGGTCACCTAATTTTGTATCAAAGATAGTTTTTAAAGAAGATATTTTTTACACTATATTCGAGAGTGTGGATCTTGGGTGCCTCATCGATAACCTCTATTGATTGTTTCATATTTTGTCATAATTATATGGGTTTTAAATAAAATATATTTTTAGGTATTTTTATTTAGTTTCATGATTTATTTGGATCTGAGATGAATTGGAAAATGATATTTTATGTTCATGATCTTTCAAGTATTAGGTAGGTTTTCCCAAGATATTTATATTTTTATATGCGTGTTTATAAATCAAGTTATTTACAGGCATGGGTAGAGTCTTGCTAATGACCAAGAATAGAACCAATTATGTTTTTAGTGGATCGAGGGAGATTTATATGGGAAGTATCATATGTGTAATGATTCAAGCTATGTTGTTTGCAGACTGTACTTGATTAATGGATTTGAGTCTTACTTATAATGTCCCCATGTGTTGTTTTGTGATTGTTCCAGGGATTCATGTTGGGTTTCTATGGATAAATTAACACTTAATAAATGTAATAAAACTAACTTGAAACCTATGAACCCATGATATACCATGTATTGAACCTAAAACCATGAAACTATAAAATAATGAAAATTATGTGCATTTGACTGCAGATGTATCTTATTTAGTAAAAATATCTATTCTTGATGAAGATACCTTTGAGGTAGCCAAAATATTCCACCTCCATGGTGTATCCATTGGTTTATGTGAATCACCCATTGTTTCGAACCGTCTTTTGTGGGAGGGGACTGATGTGCCCGACTTTCGATCTCACGGAGGGCTGAGCTCCGCTCAATCTCAATGGTCGGGTATATCGGTCTTCATTTAGAAATGCCCAAAGTTTCTATATCCAATGATATGTGGACCTAATTTCCAAAGGCAGGCGTTCGCTGGGTGATTTGGCCAGCGATGCTTAAGAACTTACATTGGTCAAAAGGATGGGAAGTTCGGCTCATCGCACCCTTTTGGGGGTGAAATTATTGCCTGTTCCAGGACTCTATTATAGATTTAAGGCGTATTCATATGTTCTTGAATCTTTAGTTTATACCCAAGCATAGTATCCACAGATTACTTCTTGTTGGAAATGGTCAACAGGACACAGGGATTCAGAATCATTTAGGCATAAGGTTTAACATCCCACATTGGTTTAATGACTCTGGGGAGTTTGGACTCATTGAGATGACACTGGTTTGAAGCCTCGTAACTAGGTACTCTATAGTTTATTGTCATCCATGGGGGACAGATAATGACTTGAGAATTTGGATCGAACACGTGATATGGGCTTCCTACGTATCCTCGTGAGAGGAATCAGAATCCACGTAGTTTGGGAGTATAGTTTAACGTCATGTGGGATGAAGGATGGGGCTGACACTCTGAGGTGGCCCAAGATGGTGGGGGCTTAGCACACTGACACGGTGATGGTCATGGCCAATGGTTTGTTGGGCTTGAACCTTGTAGATGCTTCCTACATACCATGCCTTGACATGGATCAAAGTCTGCGTAGTTTGGTATGGATTGGGGATACATTTTAATGTCATGTAGGACGGGGGTGAACCGATGTGAAGGAGGTCGGAACGACCGAGTGGTGGGCTTGAACCTTAGGGAGGATTCCAACGTACCAAGCCTTGACATGGATCAAAGTCCTCACAGTTCACAGGATGGTGGGATATAGTTTAACATCATGCGGGACGGGGGTGAACCGACATGAAGGAGGTCGGAACGACCAGGTGGTGGGCTTAAACCTCAGGGAGGATTCCTACGTACCATGACTTGACATGGATCAAAGTCCTTTTAGTTCATAGGATGGTGGGATATAGTTTAACGTCACGCGGGACAGGGGTGAACCGACGTGAAGGAGGTCGGAATGACCGGGTGGTGAGATTGAACCTCAGGGAGGCTTCCTATGTACCATGCCTTGACATGGATCAAAGTCCTCGTAGTTCATAGGATGGTGGGATATAGTTTAATGTCATGCGGGATGGGGGTGAACCGACGTGAAGGAGGTCGGAACGACCGGGTGGTGGGTTTGAACCATAGGGAGGCTTCCTATGTACCATGCCTTGACATGGATCAAAGTCCTTGTAGTTCACAGGAGGTTGGGGTCAAGGTCGGTGCTTACTGTAAGCCCATGTGAGTCATGATAGGTGTGGGAAAAAAGATGTAGCAGAGACCTGACTATCACGTCATGAAAGGTGAGTCCGTGGTAAGCGGAGTGGGGCTTACGCATGGAGCGGCCCAGAGAAATGGTGATTGGGACTTACTCCAAGATGGATGCCCGATGGTGACAAAGCCTAGAGGGAGAGGGAAAGGGTGCCCCTATGTCCATCTCCCCTCTTGGTTCTTGGCACCGGGGAAGTATGAAGGTTCATGGGTGCTACCTCTTACAAGAAAGGATAGGGTCTTACACCAAGGAGGCTTCCCTATCACTCTCAGAAGAGTGGAGGATTACTCACCACTGGTGTCGAAAGGAAACACAAGTAGGGTCCCCCACTCCTGGCTAGTGGAGAGGAAGAAAGGGGACTCTCTGGATCGAACCCTGCATTACCGTGGGTATATGAACCCATGAGTGTTTTGAGAACCCACTCAAGGGCCAGAGAAACCCCTTTTCCCTCGTCTACCATGAGTATGTGAACTCAAAACGGTGCGCTGATGCGCCTGATGATTGCATCATATAGATCCAGTGGCTTTGGTAGAGGCCTTGGTTCGAGGATGATGAATAGGCCAATGAGGGGGTTGCAAAGGATTAGGCCGAATTGGAAGGATTTTATCCAACTCGGGGAATGGGACCACCGAAGGAGTTGGTGGGCCACATGGTTGTATGAGGAGTGGCGCCCTTCGCGTAGTGGGGTGCTACGCGGCTGGAGAGGTCGTCTGCGTACCAGGGTGGTACGCAGACTGATAGGTATCCCACGTACCAGGGTGGTACGAGGCTTCGGGTTCAGCCCGCATACCAGGTTGGTACGTGGTGGGGTCCGCGCGAGCAGCAGAGGCTAGGGGCGGCGCCGGTCGGGGGTTCGTTGGTCAAGGCTTCGCCCGCATAGGTTGGTGATACACTGTGCGTCAGATCAAAAAAGGGGCATAGACTCCCTGGTCCGCGGGGAGTACACCCGCGGAGGGGCATGGCTCGTGGTCTTATTTTTCTTTTTATTTTAAGTTCGCGGTTCCCCAATTTTTATGAATTTTTGGTTCCTTGTTAATTTTCTTCCAGTTTCATACCTGTTCTGGTTTGCGAATTGGAACTTCGTTGTTTGCGAAATCCTAAGATCCTTCCTTTGAAATCCTTCCACCCGAGTCTGATCGATCCCTTTCTTCTCCCCCTTGATGCCCTTTTATAGAGTGGGGAAATATATGTATCTGTGTTCATGAGAAAACTTTTGCGGAGGCACATGACCAGAAACCCGGTTTACGGAAGACTTGGTCAATCCGCAACTCGCGGGGGGCATTGAATGCACCTCCCCTGTGAACCAAACTAATTCGGGGAGTGCTTCGAGACCGTGCGGGGCTCCGCCTCTATTCCGCGAATGACGGCGTATGCGGTCCGGGCCGGTTGATGTGGTTCACGGCTAGGGAGGTTCGTGACGGTGAACCGGCCTGGCACCTGTCCTGCTTCGCACCCGCAGAGGGTCCCCGCCTCTATTCCGCGAACGACAGCGGTCTGCGGAGGGGGTGGATTGCTGAACCGGCCGCGTACCATCAACATTGGACCGGTACGTGGACCGGTTTGTCTTTTTCCAACCTTTGAGTATTCCTCACATTTTTTCCCAATTCCTCGAGGGAAATTAGGTAGAATCCTCTCTTGAATTAAGGGGATTATAATTCTCCTTTGTGGATTTTTCAAGACCATACAAATGCCCCCCATCGGAATGGGGTCCGATCAGAATGAAGAGGAGACTATTCCGATGTTGAGTGGTCTTGAAACTTGGGTAGTTTGCGGTAGAGGGGTGGACCCAGTAGGGGACCACACCTATAAATATGGGGGGCCCTTCCCTTGTCTTTTACCGGATTCCTCGTGAACATGGAGGTCTTGCCTCCGCGTGATTGCTCCTTCGTGAAACTCCTCATCCACAAACCAGCTTCCATTTCCACAAACCATTCCTCGATCGCGCATGACTTCACATGTGGACCAATCTCCCAGCCGCGAACTAACACTTTTAATCAATTAAAATGTAAGTTACAACGGGCCGCATAGGAACTCACTACGCGGTTTTGATGGTCCGAGAACTAAAATCGTCCAGACTTTGAAAATTTCTTAAGTCTTCCAAACTTAAACATTTAAATCTGGGATTGAGATTCCGCAGAGCATCCTGGTTTGTGGTTTTATGGCCAATGCTCCACGGGCCATAGTACCATAGACTCCTTCAGTGTAGGGTTGGTTTGCGGGATGAATTCGTCGCAAACCAACTTTTGAGGCCTGCTCATGGACCTCATCTTGAAGGCTCCTTGATAGGGTCCTTTTCCATATATTCGGTATTTTTTTCCAGATTTTTTTATTCCAGACTAACCATTTTCCTGGTTTTTATAATGCAGGGAGAAAATATGGTTCCTCCTCAACTTGCGATTAGGCCTACTACTGAGCCTCTTCCAATTAGTAATCAACACTTAAAGGATGTGGCCAGCTCTATTCAAGATGGAATCCCCCACTCTCCACTATAACCCTTCCTTGTCAACTTTATCTCTGAGTCACTATGGGAGTACCCCTTTTCCAACAGCCTTCCTGCCTACGGGTTCGGTTTACTGTCCAATACACCGATTCTGGTACCCTTCCGTGACAACAATCCTACGGCATGGATATTTACTAGTACTATCCCCCGAGTTGTGATATCTGCCAGAGGGTGGCCTTCCCCAAGGGATACAACTGCTGGGTCTATGTTGAATTACCTTCTTGTGTCCCTGACAGGAGACCAACGCTAGCAGGATTGGGCAATTCACTATTACTGGAGCATTTCCCGCAATGCTATGGTAAAAAACCAACATGGATGGTCAGCGGACTGGGACCTCCGGCCTGGAGGGGCATTTAAGTCATTGGATTGGGGGTGGCCCTTCTGGGTTTTCTAGAGCTTTGCAGAGTTTGAAGTGGAATTACGAGCCGTAGGCTTATACGAAGCTGTCTGGGTGTCCCAGACCTATACCCATCGGCCCCACGCCCTTTCCATGTAGCTTATGAGCCATTGGAGTCCAGATACCAACACATTCCATATGGTCTATGGGGAGGTGGGTATCAGTCTTTGGTACGTCTTCCAGATTTCAGGGGTTCCCATTGTTGGAGGCATATATGATGAATTCCTGCCCCCCCCCCTTCTGTGTGGGATGATGAAGAGAGGAATCCTCCCTTAGTGAAGAAGCTTATTGATCAGGGCTATGAGCATTCGAAAGATACATCTCTAAATCATCTTGTCCCATATCGTGAATGGATCAAGGCTTTCGCTAGGGAGAGAAAGTCCATGTATCTTCTGCGCAAGCCCATGACCTGTCCTATGATGGAGTCTTGAAGGGAGAGGGGCAGCTATTGGATGATCCTGGAGGAGGGAAAGTTCAAAAGCTGGGGCTCGGAATTGGTGCCAGACGTTGATTGACTGCTCCGCCTGGAGGCGTTTTTGGCCATGTTCTTGAGTGGTTGGATATTGCCTGTATGTGAGACTGGTGGCATGTGGGTCTCTACTTTTGTTATGGCAGCACAACTGGGCACCGGTAACGTCATCAACTTGGTCGTCCCAGTACTGGCTATGATTTATCGGTTGCTTGGAAATATTATCGAGGTGAGTCGGCCAAACCAGGTAGCCAACCCTTTTCAAATTCTCTGGGGATGGTTGGGAGCGCATATTAAGAACTGTTATACTTTCATCAACCCTTTTCCGATTCTGGTTATCGTATTCCGGCCATATTTCTAACTAACCAATGGGGTTATGCCTGAGGAGTGGGTGGCCCAAGAGAAGGATGGAAAACATACGGTTCAGAATATGCGTCTTCTTTTGAGCCGTATCTCGAGTTATGATAATTTCAATTTATGACCATATCCCTCCCCGACTAGTGCAATCAGAAACACCATATAAGAAGAATTTATCAAGCGGGGCTACCTATTTTCCCTCTGAGAGGGTATTCTGGTGGCTCGTATCGGCGGGGTACTGATCTTTGAGGGGTATGCGCCTTGCCAATTCAGACGTCAATTTGGCTGCATCCAGGCGCTGTGTCCTCCTGCACTCAATGGCGCCAGTGGGAACCACTATCTAATGGTGGAAAGACAATTGTGGCTAATGTTCACCCGAGAGGATACTGGATGCGAGGTTATAACCCCCACACTTGCAGACCCCATGCCTTTCTTGTCCAAAGGCTATGCCGACTCTTGGGTGCAATCGTACCCTAATGGTCAGATAGGGTTGTGGGTGCCCACTATCTTGAGTCCTAAGCCATCGAAGAGCAAGAGGAAGCGGAAGGGGGATAGTGCCTCAACCAGGCCAAGAAAGGTCCTACGTAACCCTGATGGTCTCATGCCTCCGAGGAAGGTTTTAACGGACAGAGGTTTCTCCACACATGCCCTTGAAGATGCCCGGAGAGAGTTAACCAATTCTGCTAATGCTGCCTTCCCGACGGCCTGTGGCCAATGGAACGAATTCAAAGGTCAGTCATACTTTCGCAGACAGTACCCCCGTTATTTGTGACAGCATATCCAGGAATAAGAAGTGGCATTCAATGGACTGGGTTACATATCTTCTTCTGCTGACATCCTTTACTGTGTGGACCCGTAGAGGGCCAATCGGTATCTCCGAGACCTCAAGGCCTATATTCATTCACACTAGGGTTATGCGGTGTTGACTCATCGAGTCCAGGCCATGCTGCGGTTGGTGACTGATGATGATGAGGAAGAGAGTGATCACTCTTTAGAGGTGAGGATTCCACTAGTTCCCCTACTATGGCTGGGGAAAGGGAATTCCCTCCTGCCCATGAGGTCCCACCCACAAGTAGCTCCCAAAATTTCTAGGGCGGCAGTGAGATCCAGAAAATAGACACGGCTATCGGCGCCCCCACCAGCCCCTGCCGCTGCCCGAACCTCTCAGGTCAATCCCCCCCAGCTAGTTGTTCCTGTTACGACCGCATTTCTAGATGCGTGGAGGATTTGGGAGGACCTGAGGGTCAGTGGCTCAGATTAAGAGGTTTGGGTGTTACTCCAAACGAGCTCCCTCGATCTTCTGGGCATTGGGACTATCTTTGCTCCGTCTCACTTTCTATTGGAAGAGGATCTGGATGAAATAGTCACCTCATTGAAGGAGATGGACGCATACGTGCATTCACTCCAAAACCAGCATTATGGGTCTAATCAGGTGTCAATGATGATAAAACATCCCGAATTGTCCGATCCCGAAGAATAGGTTGCACTGCTCATCCGTTCCGGCTTTCTTCCTCCTTTACTGTGAAGGTTCTAATTTTTCTTCCCTTTATGCAGGGTGCCGAGGAGTCCTAGGGGAAATTAATTCCTCAGAGTATACCCCCTGTGGTACCGCAGCAGGCGAACACGCACCTTCGACTATGGGGGTCATCGAGGAGGGGTCTCATGGTGCAGCTGAGAACATGGAAGAGACCATTGCGGAACCAACTAGGGTCTTTCCTCCTCCAGATCCTCCTAGCATTCTGAGTGGAGAACTGTCCCCTGGGCAGATCCAGAGACGTCAGTAGGCATCCCAATTATCAGAACGGCTCAGAGAGGGGACGTTGGGTAATCATGACTCCTGTTTCCTCGATTACAAACTCATATGTTATGATTCTTCTAGTTATTAACTGTTTTGGCGCTATGGTGTAGGGCCAATTGGAGACGTGGCTGTGGCTACCCAAGTGGTCGTACCTTCTACCCCTTTATTATATGAGGGACCACCTACGGCCATACCTGAGCGTGAAGAGATGACGGGCCCTCCTGAAGGGGCTAATGATACAGACGCCTTCCTTTTGTCTTCATCAATCAGAGATATTCCAGAGGATGAACAGCTGGAAGATGAGACCCCCATTGATCACACAACCTCTATAAATACGGGGGAGGATGGGGCACCCGTGATTACCGAGGAGGCCCCAGATCTGAAGGGGTGAGCTACCTCAGACCTGATGGGTCCCATGGTGATGGAGGAAGAGCCTGTTATCAGGCCAGTTGTCAGAAACCCAGAGCGGGCTATCATTCTGTTTACCGGGGGAGTAATTTCCCCGAGCATGATCTCCGTAGACGACTGCTTGGGGATAGCTTTGGTAGTTGATGGCCTTGGGTGTGTCCTTAGGTCATGGACACCTATGGGGGTTCCCAGGACTCCCTTTCCTCTCGAAGATGTAACGTCTTCCTCGAGAGGTAGCAGCGACGTAGAGCTTGAGGGCACCAACGCCTTGATTATTGGGGGTAAGCTTCTCAATATTTTTCCACTGACTCCTTTATCTTAATTTTTTTGATTAGGGATAATTATCTGTTTTATCGATTTTCAGACTTTAGGACCACGACCTTCAGCACTGGTGATTGTGCCGTCAGATCCAATCGTGGTCGTGACCACAACCGCCGGGGGCGAAGTTGCCACGGTGTCAGAGCTTGCGGGTGAGGCCGCATCAGGTCCCTACTTGGTGACGTCAGTCACAGAGTATGTATATTTGTCCGGGAGTGACTCCGAGCTTGATCAACGAGTCCTTTCCAGTCTTCTACCAGCTTTCCAAAGGGAATGGGAGAAAATTTGGAAGCTGATTTCTCAGACGCCCCTGGCCGAGATGCTGACTAAATTGCTGAAGCTGTGCAACCTGTTTATGATGCTGGGATTCGAAGTCTTTGACTACCATGGTATTTATAATATAGTCAAGCAGGTGGTCGCTGACTAGGAGAGGCTTGGTGGTTTCAAATCTCGCCTTTCTGCTGCTCAATCTGAATCCTACCTTTCTGCGACCCGATAGCTTTGCCTAACGGAAGCTCATGATCATGCCGGGGTGGTCGAGAGACTTCAGGGAGAAGTCATTAAGCAGCGTTCTCGACTGGAGGTTCTGAGGAGTGACAGACAGTGGCTATAGATGGAGAAGACTAATGTCACAACCATAATTGAAGAAGGGGAGCGACATATGGAGGAGGAGATGAGGGTGAGCTCAAAGGCGGAATAGGAGGCGGAAGCACTGCGGGCTGGTGCAGAAGCTGAGATATCCTTACTGCAGAATCTCTATCAAGCAATCGAGGATTCTCATCAGCACCTGATACAACTTTTTGAATCCTCTAAAAATATCTTGTAATAACCTTTCATGCCAGAGGAGGCTCCAGATTGTGGATTCCCTTCTCATAAACAGTGTTATGTAACAAAGAGATGTTTCTCCTTAGCGCTCTTGTTGTTTTCTCCTGTGATCTCATGTGATAGAAATTATTTGACATGATTTCCATATATTATAATTCACCGAGCTTAGAATAATCAGAGTTCAGGAAAATTGATAAAATAGAAACGAGATCTAATTTCTACCTATACCATGAGATCTAGCGAGCATCGTTTGACTATTGCTAGGGTTTTGTAGAAAAACCCCACAAACTTTTTTTCTTTTCTGTTAATACCCTAATTTTTACTGGGCCCATTTGGTGTGGACCTAGCGGGTGTGGCTCGGATTTTTCTTAGGTCTCCCTTTTCGGGTTTTCAGCCTAACGGGATTTGCGCCTCTTTTTGTGAGCGGTTTAAAGTCTCGCCGACAAGACTATCATTACTGATGTTTTAGGTTGAACAACTTTGATGAGATATGTTGGGGTGAGGGACCTAATGAGGTTTGGTTGATTAAAAGATGTCTCAATACCCTTCAGATGCACGTGGGGGGAACGTGTTTAGATTTGAATGACATACATGGCATGTCTCAAGGCATGTGAGCCGTATCGGCAAGAAGAGGTAGGAAAACCATCACCTAAGGAAGACTTGCCTTTGTTAGACGGGCCAAGGGTGATCAATATGCAGTACCGCTGAGGGCATGGTATTCATATTCGTGCAAAGGTGTCCTTAAGTCAATGAATGTCCATTTCTGATGGCCTGAGGACTTCATGGAAGTCCAGCTTATGGAAACCACCAGGGGTGGATCGGAAGGGGTGTGTGACGTCTGAAAGGGTTTGGAAACATCTGTATTAATCAGGAGTGTGGACATAGGGTCCCTGTCTTACACATTTAGTTAGTTTTGAGAATGGTCGGAGCTTGGAATAGTTTAAATTCATGCAGCTGGGACATTCTTTAAAATGGAACGAATTCTCTTGGTTCTCGGTAATCTCGTCAGAGACGTTCCAGCGTATTCTGGAAGGGTTGTGAAAGAGGTTGGTAAACGGCAGCTCAGAGGGTTTTCGAATCCTAGGATCGATATGGGGGATTAGAGGCCAAGAGGCATACAGAGAGAAGAATCGCCTAAGGAAATCTTGCCTTTGGTAGATGGGCCAGGGGTGATCAATATGCAGAGACACTGAGGGAATGATATGCATAGTCATGCAAAGGTGTCCTTAGGTCAACGATTGTATTCTCCCAATATCCGGGAAACTTCAGAGAAGTTGAGATTCAGGACCACCAGGGGTGGCTTACAAGGGTTCAGCTCCTTTTGGGTACAGAGTGTGATTTATGAGGAGATGGTGCCTGGATACGGGAGAAACATCTAGGCTAAACTTCCCGGGAATGGGTGAAGACATCCCTTCTCATGCTGGTGTGAGACGGTGGTTTGTGCAGATCTAGCCTGTGCACTGAGGGTTAGAGGAAAGCATCCATTACTGAATAAAACCATGACATGTTCGACCATGCAGTTTAACGTCATGCGTCAAGGACAGAGGGAATTTTAAATTCTGTGCAGTTTAACATCATGCGGTGAGGACGGGGAGAATTTTTAAAGATGTTGTGCCGTTTAACGTCGTGCAGCAAGAACCAAGATGTTGTGCAGTTTAACGTCATGCAGTGAGGACAAAGATTATTTTCAGTTTAACGTCATGCAGTGAGGACAGGGGGCGTTTTTAAACCTGTGAAAATTATTGTAGTTGGAGGAATTTCCATGGATGTTTGATGCTTGGTCTTTGCAGTTCCATGCCGGGCGGAAAAGACATGTTCTGTGCAGTTTTAATTGTAAGGCGGTAAGGACATAGTTTCAAATACCACTCTTGATCAGAATGTAACTGGGCTTGAACATCTCGGCAAGTCCAAGACGTGGAGATGGGTTGATGGTGTAAACCGTGGTTTCGGGGCTTCTTGGATCAGGAGAGATGATATGGGGGCTCTGAGGTCGGTAACCTCACGGGGCTAGGAAGAGTGTCGCCCAAGGAAATATTGCCTTTGGTAGACGATCCAGGGGATATCAATATGCAGAGCCACTGAGGGCATGGTATGCATAGTCATGAAAAGGTTTCCATAGGTCCATAAATTTCCACTTCCGATGTCCATGAATGATTATGAGGATCCGCAATTGTCCGGGCCACAAAGTCTGTCCTTTGGTAAGGAAATATCTGAACATGTCGGGGATGTTCGTCACTGGTTGCTGTTAAAACTCGAAGAGTTCACCACACTGATTTATCTTGCGCATGGGGTATACCTTTACTCCATGTAGTTTAATGTAGTGCGGTAAGGATGAAGTACTCTTAGTTTAACGGTCGTAGAGTTTATACCATTGAATAGCTATTTCTACAATTACCCAAAAGGAAACTAAGTTAGGAGGATCTAGTATACTTTGAACAAGTGTGAGGGAATGAGGGTGTAAATTGTAACTGTAGGGTTTCCCGGATCAGGAGGTATAGTATAAGGTCTCTAAGGCCAGTAAGCATACGGGGCTAGGAAGAGTACCGCCTGATGAAATCTTTCATTTGGTATATAGGCTAGGGGCTATCAATATGCAGAGCCGCTGAGGGAATGGTATGCATAGTCATGAAAAGGTGTCTAAAAGTTGATAACTTTCCACTTCTGATGGCCATGGATGATTATGAAAATCCGAGATTGCTCATAGAACAGCGTTCAACATATGGGGATAATGGTTTCCAAGCATACAAGAAACATCTTCACCGCAATTTCCCATCGAGTCAAAGTATCCTAGCCATGAATTGATGTTTTTAGATGTAGATCATCATGTTAACCATGGGCAGATACATAGGCTAACCAGGCAGGGATACCCAGGCAATGCTTGGATGTGAGAGGGGAACAAACTTGTAAACCACTGCTCCATAAATTTTTGGATCGGAGATATGATATGGGGTCTCTGAGGCCGGTAAGCATACGAAGATAGGAAGAATACTTCCTGAGGAAATATTTCCTTTGGTATATGGGAAAAGGGCTATCAATATGCAGAGCCGTTGAGGGCATGGTATGCATAGTTGTTCAAAGGTGTCCACGAGTCGATAACTTTCCACTTCCGATGGCCATGAATGATTATGAAGATCCGCAATTATCCGGGTCGTGGAGTCTGATGCATGGAGAGGATATATCAAAATGTGAAAGGAGTATTCCAATCTCGTTTCTCCATATATCTTGGCTGGGTCACGACGAAGTCCGTGCAGTTTAACGTCGTGCGGTGAGAAGGAAAGTGAACTGACATAAAAAGGGGATTCGATGCAGTTTAACGTCATGCGGTAAGGATGAGGGGTATATAATGTAAAGACTTGGAAATTCCATGGAATTTTTTTTCTTAAATTCATTGGAATTTTACGAGTCTTCAGTTTCTAACGAAGTTTGATTCCAAGGTCTGGTGTTCCCAGAATCAATTTCTGAAGTTTTTTTAAGCTTAAATTAACACGCGTAAGCAGTTTTCCTGAAAAAGTGGAATAACTCTTAAACGGTTACTCGGATCAGAAATCCAAGGCCACCATTGCAATTTGGAAGGCGGGATTGGGGTAGTCACGATGCGGGACCCAGGGGACGGGTCGTGAAAAATTGGTATCAAAGGAGTCGGTTCTACTGCAGAACTTTGGACTCTGATATTTTCTTTCTATGAAGAAATAGTGTTAAGGGTAATGAGTGTGGTTTTCAGTTCAGGGAGTCCAGTGTTGGTACAACGACTGACGTATCCATACACCAGGACCCTGACTACTGATTTTAGACTTAGTACATGAAAACACTAATTGCGTGCGTGTTTTAAAAAGTTTTCTTTAAGTCAGCTCAAACCAGGTCAGCTCACCGGGTATAATCTTTTGACCGTGTCACATCTGTTCAAGATGCCTCCATGAAGACATCTAGTTGAAGTTTCGAGAGAGTACCCGATGATGGCCCACCGAGTGATAATGCTCCAGTGCAGGGCCCTCTTACTATGTTGGAACCTTCGGGTGGTGTACCAGCAGCAGCACTACCCATTGGGCAGCAGATGCCACTAGCCACGCTGGAGGACAGTGCATGCCGACTGAGCATGTTTCACGAGTTCCAGCAGTAGAGGCCTTCTAGGATACGATGCGAGACAGATTTTTAGGCAGTAGAGGACTGACTGTAGGTGTTTTCTAGAGTTCTCCACCTAGTTGAGACAGTAGTAGAGCAGATGGTGATATTAGCTACTAGTGTTTCCCAGCGAGTGGCCTTGAGGTTGGTCCGCATAGTGATGAGGTTCTGTTACTTGGACCATTTTCTGAGATTGTACCTTCAGGTAGTGTGTCAGCTATATCACTGCCTTTTGGTCAGGAGTTTCAATCGGTGGTACCGGTTGATGACACATGTAGGCTTAGTGCCTTACACGTGTTTCATCATCAGATACCCATCAGGTTCTGAGGAGGTGGCTAAGAGTTCTCTAGAACTTTTACAACTTCGGCAGGACGACGTGTCGGTAGCGGATTATTCATAGAGGCGTACCGATCGTTCCTAGTACTCGATGAATACGATACGATTAGTGCTTCAGAGCTTGGACCTCCAAGTGAGATGTGTTTTGGGACTTCCGATCCATCACTTTATTTTTCCTCTATGCATTCCTACCTATGTTAGGATGCTAGAGAGAACCTTTGCGGATGAATGTTCTTTGGATGAGCGGATACATCCAGTGAATGTTAGTAGTAGGAAAGTAGGAAAATAGCACCAGTCTCAGAGACTTGGGCGTGTAAACTATTTCAGAAAGAGGATTTAATAGGGATAGATGAATCTTCAAGATAGCAGATGTGGAAGAAAAGCTAGGAGAGTAGCGTGAGGTGGTTTACATTTTGACATGTTACAACCTCCCACCTTTGTAGTCCCCGCGAGGCTCAGGGACCTCAAGGGAAGAGGAAGAGAATAGCTGCATGCGGTCAAGGAGTGTGACCCAAGGGATCTAGGAATGATTCGAGGTATGAACTGTTTCTACTACTAGCTTCCATATCAATAGACATAGGTACCAATCCTTCCTTCCTTCCACAAATCTTGTCCCAGACCTAGAGTTTCTAGTTAAACTGTTGACATGACCCTCACGTATGGATATACCTTTGGAAGAAGACTCGATAATCACACTTATGCCGACGATGTGATCTGACCCTTGAGGCGAAAGTTTTGGTTGGAACCTCTTGGTGGAAGCGGTGAGGCCTTATGATGTTAGTTTGGGTATGGACTTGGAAACCACAGTTCATACACAGATTGACTATATTTGGAAAAAAGGTTGTGGTTTATCTACAACATTGAGATGACGTTTTCCTTAGTCGGCTAAAAAGGAAACCCAGGCAGCATAGGTTAATCTCATACATAGGAGGGTGCGGCCGATCACTCTTGAGTCGGCCAGCCTTACCCTCCTGGAAGCAGGAGTTTTGAGTTTTTAGTTCCTCCAGGACTTTTACTTCGAGATAGTCTATACTCATGGGAAGGGGAACGTTATTGCAGTTGCACTCAGCAGGAGGTATGTTATACAACTTCCAGGAGAGGCGATAGAGCAGCTGGCTGCTTTACAGATATCATTCATGGATAAGGATAGAGTATATTACCTGTAGTCTATGAATGTCACTTCCCTGATTCTTTAGCGAATTCGGGAGTCATAGCTTGAGACATTGACTACGAGGCCCAACATGCTTAGATATCTTCAGGACGGTCTCCTGAAGGTTTTTCCAAAGGTGGGGAGCACTTCAACCTCTTTAGAGGACGTATCATAGTACCAATGTTACTTCCGGAGGAAGTGTTGAGGGAGTTACACATCCCCTATTATGGTACATCCAGGATCAGATAGAGACTACACAGAGCAGACAGAAGTCGTATATCGACAGGAGACAGAGACCGCTGGAATTTGGGGATGGCGACCACGCCTTTCTACGGGTCTCACCTCGATGAGGTTTATGGAGATTAGGCCGAGACGGAAAGTTATCACCGAGGTTAATCGGTCCTTTTCAGGTCCCCAGCAGAGTTGGCGAGGTGGCTTACTGCTTAGCTCTTCCACCCCAGTTTCACCAGGTGCATGATGTGTTCTACGTATCCTAGCAGATGAGATACGTGCAAGACCCTTCCCATGTCATCGACCATGGCGAGCTGGACGTCGACGATGGGGAGACTTTTACAATGGTTGCAGTAGAGATTGAGGATCGATAAGAGTGGGTCCTTCTTGGATGGTTGATACCTCTAGTGCACGTTCACTGGCAGGACAGAAACCTCCAGGAGAGTATGTAGAAGCAAGAGGCTCAGATGCATGCTCAGTACCCCCAACTATTTACCTAGTTTTGAGTTGTGGCTTACAAGGATGTGAATCCTAGAGGTTGTGAGAATGTAAAGACTCGTAAATTCCATGTATTTTTTTTCTTAAATTCATGGGAATTTTACGAGTCCACAGTTTCTGACGACGCTTGATTTCGAGTCCCGGTGTGCCCGGAATCAAATTCAGAAGTTTTTTAAGCTTAAATTAACGTGCATAAGCAGTTTTCCTGAAAAAGTAGAATAACTCTTAAATGGTCACTCAGATTAGAAATACGAGGCGACCATTGCGCTCTGGAAGGAAGGATTGGGGTAGTCATGATGCGGGCCCTGGGGGACGGGTTGTGACATATATCCCTATGTTTTCTTTTATCGGCGGCTGGGCTAGGAGGTAAGATCCCGACGTCGCTACGTATCCTGTGAGGGTAGGAATCAAGCCTCACGTAGTTCTTTTGGGGTACACACTCCATGCGGGTCTGGTCCGTATGGGGGGAAAGGGGGTATTTTTAGCTTCCTTATCCGTGTAGTTTAATGTCATGCGATAAGGACGAGGAATACACCTCGTGCAGGGTTGGTCTGTACACGGGGGAAAATGGAATTTTTGACTTTATTTGGGGATGGATGGGCCAAGATACAAAATCCTAGTGTATCTACATATCCTGCAAGCGCAGTAATCAAGCCGAACGTAGTTCTTTAGAAGATAATACAACTCATGCAGTTCTGGTCCATACACGGGGAAAATGGCATTATTAATCCTTCTTATTCGTGCAGTTTAATGTCATGTGGTAAGGATAAGGAATACATCCCATACAGGGTTGGTCCATACATAGGGGAAAAGGGAATTTTCAATCCTTCTTATCTGTGCAGTTTAATTTAATTCGGTAAGGACGAGGAGTAAACCCCGTGCAGGGTTGGTCCGTACACGGGGGAAAGGGCATTTTTGACTTTATTTGGGGATGTCTAGGCTAGGATACAGAATCCCGGAATCGCTACGTGTCCTACGAGGGAAGGAATCTAGCCAAACGTAGGTCTTTAGAAGATAATACACCCTGTTCAGGTCTGGTCCGTACACGGGGGAAGAGGGCATTTTTTAATTTTATTTCGGGGGTGGCTGGGCCAGGATGGGGGACCCTGGCATCACTATGTATCCTGAAAAGGAAGTAATCTATCCATACATAGTTCTCTTGAAAGGGATACACCCCGTGACGGGCTGGTCTATACATGGGGGAAGAGGTCATATTTTCTTTATTTTTTTCATTTGGGGCGGCTGGGCCAGGATACAGAATCCTGGCATCGCTACGTATCCTGTGAGGGCAGGAATCAAGCCGTACATAGTTCTCTAAAATCCATGCAGTTTAACATCATGCAGTGAGGAAAAAATACTCTTAGTTTAGGGTCATAGAGTTTGGATCATTGGGGCTTGGAAGTTTAACCCCCTGCAGCTCAGATGATAATTTCTTTTGATTATGCGAAATACTTCTTCAGAAATCTCACATTTGTAGGAGCGGTAGTGAATTGCCCATCCTTGGAGATCAGGGCATATGATCCATTGGAGTAGACCTTGTGTATAACATATGGTCCCTCCCACTTGGGCTCCAGCTTTGGAGGCATCTTTCTGGGTATCATTGGGATCCTGAGGACCAACACAAATTTTCCTTCCAAGAAAGACCGAAGGCAAAACTTTTTATTGAAGGCTCGTGCGATCTAGTTCTGATATACCTCTAGATGGTGCAAAGTGTGAAACCGCTTCTCATATAGCTTTTATAATTCACATAGATGTTTTTCGGATTGATCATCGTTGGATAACTGGTCACAAATGGCAGCACGGAGCGAGGGAAATTGGAGCTCGATGGGCAGGATAACTTCTGTTCCGTACACTAACGAGTACAGAGTACCCTGAGTAGCGGTGCAGATTGTGGTTCGATAAGCCCACAATGCATGAAGAAGTTTATCCAACCATGATTTCTTGTCTTTATCCACCATTTTATGAAGAATGTTGGACATGGTCTTGTTGAAAGCCTCTATCTGTCCATTGTCCACTGCATGGTAGCAGGATGAGTGGTTAGCCTTGATACCATATTCTCGGTATAGTTTCTCCAATTTAACAGAGCAGAAGTTGGTGTTGTTATCCATCAATATGGTATGAGGGATTCTAAATCTAGTGATGATATTGGTTTTCAAAAAGTTGAAAATTTTTCTTGCCCCAAATTCTTTGAGGGGTACATCTTCTGCCAATTTGGAAAAGAAGTCGGTTGCTGTGAGGATATACTTTAATTGTTTGGCCGTGGCAGGAGGATATGGTCCAATGACATCCATTCCCCAGATGGAAAATGGCCAAGAGTACTTATCCTGATGAAGTAATTATGGGGGTTGGTGAATGAAGTTGGCATGAATTTGGCACGAGTGGAATTTTGTGGTAAAGTGCTTGCAATCTCGTGCCACAATGGGCCAATAGTACCGAAGAATTAGAACCTAATGGGAAATCTTGGACCGTGACTGGTGTGATCCACATACTCCGACATGCACTTCAGTCATGACGACAATGGTTTATTCTCCATCAATGCATCTGAGGAGGACTCCATCGAGGCATCATCTGTAGATGACCTCTTGCTGACCCATGCCGCCATATAGGAAAAAGTTAATTGCCCTTCTTCATATTTGCTCTCGTTCATCCCTGTCTGATGGAAGTTCTCCCCTTTGAAGGTAGTTTGCAGTGGGGGTCATCCAGCTGGTGGCAGGATCATATGGCTCAGGAACAGGACTATCTTCATTGATTTCTTCCATCTTAGTCTGAACAAACAGAAAGACCATTCGATGATGAGCAATAATAATAATTGTTTCATCCTGGTCCGGGTTGGATAGGGCTATGGCCACATTAGCTAATGCATCAGCCTGGGAATTCTGAGACCGGGGATTATAGGTCAATGTTGGTTCTGTGGAGAATTCTGCCATTAACCCTCATACATGGTCAAATAGGGGAATAAGATCCTCCTTTTTAATAGCACATTCACCATCTACTTGCTTGATGACTAGTTCTGAGTCACCTTTTACCTTAAGGTGCTGTACTTGTGCCTGGAGTGCAAGCTCCAGACCTACAATGAGGGCTTGATATTCCGCCTCATTGTTCGTACATCCTTCTGACAGGAGGAAGGATATAACAAAACTGTCTTTTCTGGGGACATGAGTATTATCCCCAAACCCACCTTGTTAAATTTGGGATCCTCCATAATTTTCCCTATCAGGCTTTGGGATGCGCCATATAAGTACATTTCCCATGTTGGGAGCTCCTCTTGAACCAAGAATATGTCTTTATCAGGTAACTAGACATCCAGTGTGGTGGTACCTGTCAAGGGGTGCACTTCCAAAAAATATTCTAATGCCTAGCCTTTGATGGCTTTCTTAGGCACAAACCGGATTTCAAACTGTTGCAGCATGACTACCCCATCGGGATAGGTGCCCGGTCAGAATTGGGCGGCTGAGGATGTACTTGAGCGGGTTACTACGCGAGAACAAATGGACTTCATGATGCTGCAGATAATGCCTCAATTTCTAAAATATGAATACCAAGCCCAAACAACTGTTATCGATGTTTGAATATTGAGTTTCAACATTGATCATGGTTCAAATGAGGTAATAGAGACTGTTTTCTCTGCCGGCATCATTTTTATACGCGAGGAAGGCTCCTAGGGACCGCTCTAGGGCCGTCATGTATAGGATAAGAGGTCTTACTTCAACCGGGGGCATGAGCACTGGAGGTCTTAATAGGTACTTCTTTAGGATATCGAATGACTCTTGGAAATCATATGTCCATTGGTATGTGATCCCCTTTTTCATTAACCTGGTGAAGGGAAAAAAAATTTCCCGCCAGGTTGGCTATGAACCACCTAATGTAGGCCAGGTGTCCTTGGAATCCTCTCAACTCAGTGAGATTGCGGGGAGGTGGCAGGACAAGGATATCCTTTCTCTTTTCAGGGTCGACTTTGATGCCACAATGACGTACGACGAAGCCAAAGAATTTCCATGAGGTAACCCCGAAGGCACATTTCAAGGGATTCATCTTCAGGCTATGTTGTCAAAGTTTGTTGAAGACTGTTTCAAGGTATGACAGGTGATCTAAGCGCTATCTTGATTTTTCCACCAAGTCATCCATGTAGCATTCGATGAATTTCCTCAGGAATGGTTTAAAGATACGATGCATGACACGTTGATATGTGGCACCCGTGTTCTTGAGACCAAAGGGAATAACCCTGTAGCAGAATATTCCTTGAGGGGCTCTGAAGGCAGAGGATTCTTCATCTTCTCGGGCCATCCGTATTTGATTATACCCATAATAACCGTCCATGAAGGAGAGAGCCTCATACCCTGCCATTGCGTCAATTAATAACTCAGTAATTGGGACCGGGAAATCATCTTTCGGACAATGCCGATTGAGATCTCTGAAATCGATGCAAACGTGGATTTGTCCATTATTTTTATTGACGAGGACAATATTGGAAAACTATATGGGTTATTGGACCTCCCGAATGAAGCCCTCTTTAATGAGCTTATCGACTTCAGCCTCTATTTTGGCAGCATGTGAGGGGTGAGTTCTTCTGGCGGCTTGTTTATAGCCCTGTTGGTCTTCTAGTAGACCTAAGTGGTGTGTTGCCACTTCGGGATTGAGTCTCGGCATTTCCGTGTAATTCCAGAAAAAAAATCCTGATGTTGCCTCAGGAAAGAGGTATATAACTCGTGCTCCTCGGGAGACGTGGCTGTACTAATGAGAGTGGGCCTCGGGTCTTCCTCAGTACCCATGTTTATTTCTATGATCTCGTCCACGGCAGTGGAGATACCATCCTCAAATGTGGGAGGTGCATCCCTGAGATCTTCTTCCTCTTCTTCCCCCACATTCTCACCTTCTTGATCTGACGGGGAGAGAGTTCTCGACATGGGCTCTTGGGGGTCCGTAGGTGAGGCATCGTGGGCGTCCTTGCTCAATTATTTATCCACAAATTGAGGGTTAGCGGTTGTTTCCACATTTTCACGCTCAGCCGTTATAGCTGAAGTTCTGAGGACATTTGAATGTGTGTCCGGGCATGGATTCCTGATCTCAACATGATTGATGGGAAGTACATAGTCTCTACCGAGCTGCTTGAGGGGGTCATCCGGAACCATTTCCAGACCATTTGGAGCGGGGATCTGGTCAATACCATCGAGCAAAGGCTTCTTCTTCTTTTTCTCATAAAACCCGGCGTCAATGTAGTGTGACTCGGAGAGCTCTAAAGGGGCCTTGTCAGCGTGAAATTTCCCACTTTTTCCATTAACGCAATACATGATACACTGGTGGTAGGATGAAGGAACGACCATGTGCTTATGGAGCCACGACCTTCCAAGCAGGGCATTAAATTCCATGTTCTTCCAGAACACCAGGAATTCCGAGTAGGCCACTGGGTCGCCAAAATGGGTTTTTATCTTGATTTGTCCCATTGTCTTCTATTCACTCTTTCCGTAACCCAATAGAGTTTTGGCTGAGGGTACTAGGTCATCCTCACTGTAGCCCAACTTGCGGAGTGTTCGTAGGGGAAGGAGATTGACTCCGGAGCCATTGTTAATAAAGGCTTTGTGGATATCAACATCATTTAGTGTGCCAAACACATATAGTAGTTTGATATGTCCTTTCATGATAGCATATTCATCTTGATCGGTGAAGTAAATCACCGCATTGCATTCAGTCGGGCAAGTCTCCGTCCGGTAAATCTCGGCGGCGGCTACCTCGGCTTGAAACTCCTGGGGGCTAAGAAAGGCTTCTATCAGCACCTCCCTGAGATCTGATGACAAACTCAAGGCATCCCGGATTGACAGCTTGGCTGGTACTGATGCCAACTGCTTAAGGATATCGTATTTTTGATCCAACGTCCGATGTTTCTCCGCTGGAGGGAGGGTTTTAGCAGGCATCATGGGAGCTGGAATACGTGACGAGGATGGACTGACCATGGGGTCGGAGGTCGACGTTGTTCCCATGTTCTGGGGACTTGGACCACCCGGTCTATTTGTGCGCACTAGGCAGCTAGACACTTGTTCCTCCTCTGATGGTTACTGTAGAATGACGGGGCCAGAGTGGCCGCTTGTGGAGGTGGAGGGATATTCTTTCTTCTGTTGAGTCCGTTTAAGGGTTCTCCCACGGGTTTCCATGATATTAACGGTTTGGGCCGTGGTAAAACCATAGGGTTAGTTTCGGCCGTGACTACGTCTCCCTTGGTATCCCCTACTTCTACGATTCCTCCTCCAGGCCCCTTGCGTCGGGAACTCAGGTTTGTATCCATACCCTTCATTAGGAAACAATTCAATTAGATGGACGACGTTGATAGAACCAAATATTATCTCCTCATCCTGTGACAGGTCAACCTGGTCGGTTGTCCCTGATGGTGTTGTTTGGTGGGTCGGCGCCCGTGGTGCCAAGTTTGGGGGTATAAAATCCGACAGTGTCAGGGCTAACTTTGGCCTCGTTGCAGACTACTCCTCTTGCGCTTTTCTCCTCCCTACTTGATTCTTCCAGGATGACCGGATTGTGGAGGGTTGTGAGGCCGATATTGTCGGCTGTGCGACATTAGGGGCTGTTGGCGGCAACACCGGCTATCAGAGTTGATCTTGGAGTATGCCCTAAGCTCGGTTGACAGTATTCCGAGTCATCCAGTCATCAAATTTATTCCCCTTATTTCTGGTGACTTCCTTCCACCCCTCCCCTTTGTCAAAGTCGGTGGTAGAAATATATGTCACATGTGATGGGGGCGGTCCCAGCTCGACCATCTTGGAGCCTACCATCCTTTGCAGGAGGTCTTTGAAGACGAATCATTCCTGGATACTGTGCCCCAACATTCGATGGTAGGGATAGTAATATGGCCTGTCATTGCGGCCAACTTCTTTGGGATTCCTTGGCTTCGGGAGGTGGATCAAGTTGCAATTCATGGTGGCGATGAAGTAGCCGCAGACTTGGTCCTATCAAAATGAGTATGCTTTGTGTCTCCATTCCTCGAACTGGTTCCGGTTTGATCATCTCTGATCATACCACCTAGGAAGAGGCGGCCACTGATATACCGAGGGACCTTGACGATTTTGTGGAGGCCTAAGCGGTGGAGAAGGTGCAGGGGCTGGCTTGAGCATGATAGAGGATGCTTCAGCTCTAACTGTTCACTTTGCAGGAGCCTGTGAGGCTATTCAGGACTTCAGATTGGTCCACTGCAGGGAGTCTTTAATTCTATGGGCAATTGCAGAGAGATTGCGGAATCTAGTGGTAAACTCTATTGGTATGAGCGGTGTTCACATCTCATCTCGAAGGTTATAAATGCATATGGCTAGCATCTCATCTTAGGGCATTGGCATGTTCATAGAGTAGGTTAGACCCTTCCATTTGGCGATGAAATCTGAGACCCTCTCGTTCTCCCTATGTTTTCAAGTAATGAGGTCACTGACGATTGTTTTCGGCATCATTGAGCTAAAGTTGAACAAGAACTGCTGTCGTAGGTCTTCCCAGCTCTTTATAGACTAAGCTGGTAGATTCGTATACCAGACGAAGGAAGATCCTTGCAAGGTCCGCATGAAGCATCTGAGTTTCACTGCTTCTTTTTGTTCTGGAGTTCCCATCATAGGGTCGCAATAAGACACATAGTGCATCAAATTCCATTATAGATCTCCAGATCCATTGAAAATAGGGAATATAGGGCTCCCAAAATTGGGTGGAGGAGGCATGTTGCTCACCCAATCTAGGTAGGACTTTCTATCTGGCTGTATCGGAGCATGTCGACCCTCCATTGCTTCCAATCGAGTGGTCAGTGCCTTGATGGTGTTGGCGAGTCCCTGGTTTACATCTTGTTGGGCCTGGTCTTGGGTAGGTATAGCCCGAGGCACTGCTTGAGGATTCGGATCGACCGACACCAAGGGTGCATATTTCGTTTGTGACACCTTTGGAGGGTTCAAACGTACCCACCCCGATTCCTTCCTGAGTGAAGGGAAGTCTTGGTATTCACCTGAATCCACGTTCAGGTAGTTGGATGGACATAGAACCTCATTGGGTGGGGAAAACCTGGGTCTTTGAGGTGTACTTGCTGGGAGTTCAAGGTGTGTCTCTTCTTAGAAAGCGCTTTCAATAAGACTATTCCTATGGAGTAGCTCGACATTGAGATGCCTTGAATCTTTCATTTCCTCTTCCTATCGAGAGAATCTCTCTTCGAGCTTAAGTGGCTCATTTTTATCGAGAGGAGGAGGCGGGTTAAGGGTAACTGGTCCTTTATTCTTATCCTTGTTGGAAGCTCATAGGGAAAGCGGAGGAGGGTTAGCTGGACGAGTGGCCATATTTAGGGCGACCCTATGGTTCTGGGTGTGCACACCCGGTGGTTCGTTGTGAGTCATAGCCTGACCAGAATCATCGTCTCCCAATCCATCCGGATTTGCATCATCTCGGGTGTCACTCGTGGGGTTAGCCTCTATTACATTGATGGATGCATATTGCAGGGTGGAGGAGATGTCATCTTCCAAATAGGAAGAGGATCTCCCGCGCCTTTTACTGGTCCTCCCCTTCCTGTCCCAGGATTGCTTTTGGACTCCTTGATGAAAGGTGATGCAGAGAGTTCCTTGATGCGACCTCACGGTACGCCCCCCTCTTAAAGGGGATGGTGATTCAAAAGACGGGATAGGGTAGGAACCTCCTCTTTTGACTGTCCTCCCTAGAAGAGAAATTATTGATTCTCATTGGAGAGGTTGTTATTGAGGTGGTAAAAATGCCTCCAACATTGTGGGCTGGGGTTGGATCTGTTCCTTGGACATTGAGTCTTTTCCCATTTTTATTGGTCTTACGGAGGCATTTGTTGTTAAAAATTCCCCAAGACCTGCAGGCTGGGGTTGAACCTAGATTGAGGTAGAAGCTCCTGCTATCGCTACTTGCCTGATCATGCATGCCCCCATTCCGGGGTGAACTGGATCTGATTCCAAGTTCACCTATGAATCAATCCCCTCTGGGGAGGCAAGCAATGACTGCTGATTGTCCTCTCTTAGGCGAGAGGCCTGTTGTATGCCTTCGGTGGCCAGATTTAGAAGTTTGTGAATGGCTTGTTCCCGTCGGTCCTGACGCTTTTGGGAATTACTCAAGGCCTATGTTTGTTGGGTGTGTCGCCTTTCCCGAACAGGGACACCACTCGATCGTTGTCTTGACGTGATGGCGTTGCAAGATATTACACCGAACGGGTTCTTCTGGGCAGGGAGTGGAGTGGAATGCAGAGCTCCATGTTCTCCCCATCCGCTGATATGGAATCCCATCGGGGAATCTCCAATAAGGTGTTGAAACTAGTTCAGTTCATGGAGGAAGGATAACTCAATGTTTCCTTTACGCCTCTCAGGTCGTAGTTGCTGCGCCAGAGGAAGAGTTTCTCGGTCGATGTGACGCATGAGGACTTTTATTATCTTGACATGGTATACATACCCATCGTAGGGCAGGGAGCCTGATTTCAGCCATTGGAGGGTTGTCCATATATTTGAGCGGATGTCATGCACACATTCTTCTGACAACTTTCTGCATATGTCGAATTGAGAGGTGGACGTGGGACAAAACATAACTAGTATATCTTATCTGGAAAGTCGTTTCCTCAAGTGCAACATGTTGGAATACTCCTCCACCTGTGATTCCTCTACCTGGTCGGACCAACTGAGACGCTCACCAATAGTGTGGTCAGAGGCAGTGGGGCCGGTAGGTGTTGAATTATCTTGTGGGTGATTCCAAGGTTGTTCAGAAGATGAACTTGGCCCCGGACCATCTCTCAATTGAAGAAGGGTGTCATTGGTGACCAGGTGAGTATCTGACATGCTTGATCCCATCCTTCTGATTGCCTCAGCATATGAGGGCTTTTCTGTGCTTGATTCGGCAGGGGGAGGACCTTCCTGTCGATATGATATGTCACTGTGGGGAGGACCTTCGCAATGGCGGCCGCGATGACGAGGAATACCACTACAGCTACCCCAGGGAGAGAACCTGTGATTTACAATGAGGGGAGGGACTTCTCATTGATCGACATATAGGTGAGGAGGGCCTCCGCTATCCGTGTTTTAATGGCGAGGGACACCATTACTACTTGACACCTCACTACATAGAGGACTTTTGCAGTGCATATCCTGGGGAGGACCTCCAAGGTGTATCACAGCGTGTGGAGGACCTTCTGGCTGCGTAGTGTTGTTACGGGGAGGGCCTTCGCAACAACTGCCATCATGGTGAGGATGACCATCATGGTTGGACGTTCGATGTGTATCATGGGGAGGACCTTCGAGACACACTGTGACAAGGGTAGGACCTTCTTGTTGCTTGGGGCCATTACGGGGAGGACCTTCGCAATGGTGGTCGTGGTGGCGAGGACTACCATCACAACTTCCGAAATGGTGAGAACTACCATCACAACTGCTGCAGGGAGAATATCTGCAGGGTACACCCTGGGGAGGGCCTTCAGAATGTACCACAACAAGGGGAGGACCTTCTCATTGCCTGACATCTCTACGAGGAGGACCTCCATTATCAGGGTGGCGAGGACTACCATTGTGATATGATGCCCGAATGTGCGGAGTGTCATTGCGACATAACCCCTGGGGAGGACCTTTAGGGTAGGCCATGACAAGGGGAGGGACTTCTTGTCGTGATGGTATGTCACTGCGAGGAGGGCCTCTGCTGTTGCAACTATGATAGTGAGGACTACTATCATAATCTGTGGTCCCACTGCATGGAGAGTGTTTGCAGTGTATACCCCAGGGAGGAACTTCAGGGTGGAAAGCAACAAGTGGAGGGCCTTCTTGCTTCTCGATCTTCTGGTCACACGGAGGGATACCGTGGCTCGCATCAAAAGAGAATATCTCGTGACCGATCATTATATGCCCGTGGGGGAGGCCCCCACGGGTGCTCTAGGGAGGACCTTTAGAGCTACTAGTAGCGACATTGCGGGGAGGGTCTTCACAACTACTACTTCCACTCCCATAATACCGGAATGGGTGGGAAGGGTTCTGAGCCTTCGATATATGCTTAGCGGTATTGGGAACCACAACTTCTAGAAGATCGTAGTCATAAACCCGCTCTTTATTTTCCGGCTACCTTCGGCGTGTTCGGGGTGATTTCTTGTGGGCAGCGGGGACCGTCTACTATTGATAATGGCCTTCACCTTTGGATCCCTTTCTAATTGGGTCCCGTGATGCTTCCGGGATATACTGACGAACATCTTGAATTTTAGCAGGGATATATGCCTACTCTGGAGCATCCACTGTGATGGACGGTTGTCCCCCAGTTGGAGAGAGAGAAGCTGCTCGATCTGTTTTCCCTTGCATCGCGGAATATAGCCAACGAACCTCCTGGGTGGAGGAAGGGATGCAGATCTGATCCGAGGTGGCTATCTTGTCTCTTAGATTAGTCACCTTAATTGGGGAGATGGGCTCACGGGCCCGAGTCCTTGCTGTTGCTGCTGATGCAATTACATTCTAGCAAGTCTGCAAGATATGATCTGGGATTGATACTCCTCCATCATCGCTAGGATATGCAGAGATACATCTTTGGCTGAAATGGGTATGAAGGCCCATTCCAGTATCGGAGTAGGAATATCCTGCTCCGGTCCTCCGGTGGTCAGTGGGTACTGAAAATTATCTTGTGTTGGGGTAGGTGAAAAAATCTTCCCCCGTGCCAGGATACGCCGATTTATCTATCCATTTTCCACCACATCAGGATGTTAGAATTTACTTGCATCCACAGGGAGCTATCCTTGCATATCTTGGTTTCCCATTGTATCGAGTCGGTGGCCTTTGCTGGCAGGGATACGTGCCCTTCTATTAATTTTTGCCACATCTGGATGGTAGGCTTTGTTGATCTCCACCATATCGGGATGGTAGGCGTTAGGAGCATCTACTAGAAACTGGTCCTACCAGCACTGGGTCTCCACCACGTCTGGTTGGTTGGCTTCACGACCCTGGGCAGGGAAAGGTTCCTACCGGGTAGGTGCCATCCTGTGTGAGTGACGGGCTTGATGGAGCTCGGCGGGGATGCACGCCTGCTCATATGATGCTGCCATGTCTAGATGGTGGGATTTGGAGCAGCGAAAAGATGAATGTGTTTGCTTGCGATATGTCTCCTTGACTGGGCAGTAGAGCTCCTCCTCAGGGACAAGGGTGATAACTGGTCCCTGGTTGTAGGTTTTCCGCCTCGTCGGGCGGTCTGAGGGGCCAGAGATCGAGGAGCATGGGCTTGGATCCTTGGGGAGAAATCCTCCTTAACATGAGGATATTGAGTCATGAAGTAACCGTGACGATGTCTTCCAGTGGGGGCCTTAGAGCGGAACCCCCGATCTTCGGGGATGAAGTCCTCGATGTCGACCTCATTCGCCTCCCTAAGATAAGGGAGGTATGAACTGTCTCGTTCCAGGGATAGACTCTCGAAATAGTTTGAGATGGCAACAAGAGCCGCCTAGATCTGCTTTCGTAGCTGCTACTGGGCAGGCGACCGATGGGTCTTGATGGATTGGAGGGAGTGCATGGCTACCTCCACCATCGGGAGAGTACCATTAAAATGGTACTCCCGGATCAATGCATCTGATACCCAGCGTTGAAGACGCTGGGTAGGTTATGGGGTCCTTCGTTGGTGAGGAAGTCTGGTCACTGCATAGCTTGAAGTACGCATCTGTGAGTTCTTCCGTGATGCCATTAGATCAGAGGAGTTCTAAGTGGTACCTGTAAAATATTTTAACAAATACAAATTGCAATGCCGTCAAAGAAGAATCTCATTATCCCATGCGTAATTAATGACCTTTCCTGGCCCACCTTGTGAGTATAAGTGGGAACAGAGTGAGATTAGGTTAAATCTTCCATTCTTGGTTAAATATTCACGTCGGGTTCACCATTTTTTGTTTCGAACCATTTTTTGTGGGAGGGGACTGACGCGCCTGACTGTCGATCTCACGGGGGACTGAGCTCCGCTCAATCGCTAAGGTCGGGTATATTGGTCTTCGTTTCAAAACTCCCAACAGTTCCATATCCAACAATATGTGGACCGGATTTCCAAATGCAGGTGTTCGCTGGGTGATTTGGCCAGCGATGCTTAAGAACTCACATTGGTTGAGAGGATGGGATGTCGGGCTCATCGCACCATTTAGGGGGGGGGGAATTATTGCCCATTCTAGGACTTTCTTATAGATTTAATACGTATTCATATGTTCGAGAATCTTTGTTTTATACCCAATCATAGTATCCACGGATTACTCCTGGTTGGAAATGGTCAGCGGAACGTAGGGATTCAGAATCATTTAGGCCTGAGGTTTACCATCCCTCATTGGATTAATGACTCTTGGGAGTTTGGACTCATTGAGACGACACTGGTTTGAAGCCTTTTAACTGGTATCTCTGGAGTTTATTGTCGCCCAAGGGGGAAAAATAACGACTTGAGAGTTTGGATCGAACCTGTGATATGAGATTCCTACGTATCCTCATGAGAGGAATCAGAATCCACGTAGTTTGAGAGTAAAATTTAACATCATGCGGGACGAAGGATGGGGCTTACACTCTGTGGTGGCCCAAGATGGTGGGGGCTTGACACACCAACATGGTGACGGTCGGGGCCAATGGTTTGTTGGTCTTGAACCTCGTGGATGATTCCTACGTTCGATGCCTTTACATGGATCAAAGTCCGCGTAGTTCGGGATGGATTGGGAATAAAATTTAACATCATGCGGGACGAGGGTGAACCGACGTGAAGGAGGTCAGAATGACCGGGTGGTGGGCTTGAACCCTAGGGAGGATTCCTACGTACCATGCCTTGACATGGATCAAATTCCTCGTAGTTCACAGGATGGTGGGATACAGTTTAACATCATGCGGGATGGGGGTGAACCGACGTGAAGGAGGTTGGAACGACTGGGTGGTGGGCTTGAACCTCAGGGAGGCTTCCTACGTACCATGAATTTACATGGATAAAAGTCCTCGTAGTTCACTGGATGGTGGGATACTGTTTAATATCAGGCGGGATGGGGGTGAACCAACATGAAGGAGGTCAGAACGATTGGGTGGTGGGCTTGAACCTCAGAGAGGCTTCCAACGTACCATGACTTACATGGATCGAAGTCCTCGTAGTTCACAGGATAGTGGGATATAGTTTAAAGTCATGCGGGATGGGGGTGAACTGACATGAAGTAGGTCGGAATGACCAGGTGGTGGGCTTGAACCTTAGGGAAGCTTCCTACGTACCATGCCTTGACATTGATCAAAGTCCTCGTAGTTCACATAAGGTTGGGGTCAGGTTTGGTGCTTACTCTAAGCCCATGTGAGTCATGCTCAGTGTGAGAAACAAGAGGCATTAGAGACCTGACTATCACATCGAGAAAGGTGCGTCTGTGGGAAGCGGAGTGGGGCATACGCATGGAGCGGCCCAGAGAAATGGAGATTGGGACTTACTCTAGGATGGAAGCCCGATGTTGAAAAATACCAGAGGGAGAGGGAAAGGATGCCCCTGTGTCCATCTCCCCTCTTGGTTCCTGGAACCGGGGAAGTACATAGGTGCATGGGTGAAACCTATTAAAAGAAAGGATAAGATCTTACACTAATGAGTCTACCCTATCACTCCAAGAAGAGGCTAGGATTACTCACCACTGGCGTCGAGAGGAAATGCCAGAGGGGTCCCCCACTCCTGGCAGTGGAGAGGCAGGAAGGGGACTCCCGGGCTCGAACCCTGCACTACCGTGGGTATGTGAACCTAGGAGTGTTTTGGGAACCCACTCAAGGGCCAGAGAAACCCCTTTTCCCTTGTCTACCATGGTTATGTGAACTCAAAATAGCGCACTGATGCGCCTAGAGATTGCATAATACGGATCCAGTGGCTTTGGTAGAGGCCTTTGCTCGAGGATGATGAATAGGCCAATGAGGGGGTTGTAAAGGATCAGCCTGGATTGGAAGAATTTTATCCTACTTAGGGAATGGGAACACCAAAGGAGTTTGCGAGCCACATGGGTGTATGAGGAGTGGCGCCCTTCGTGTAGGGGGGTTCTACATAGCTGGAGAGGCTGTCCCCATACCAGGGTGGTACGCATATTGATAGGCATCCTGCGTAACAGGGTTGTATGCGGCTTCGGGTTCGACCCGCGTACCGGGTTAGTACGCGGTGGGGTCCACATGAGCAGTGGTGGCTAGGGGTGGCGCCGGTCAAGGGTTCATCGGTCAGGGCTTCCCCAGCGTAGGAGGGTGCTACGCGGTGCGTCGGATCGAAAAGGGGCATAGAATCCCTGGTTCGTAGGGAGTACATCCGTAGAGGGGCCATGGCTCGAGGTCTTCTTTTTCATTTTATTTTAAGTTCACGGTTCACCAATTTGTTATGCATTTTCAGTTCCTTATTAATTCTCTTTCAGTTTCATACATGTTCTAGTTCACGAATTGGAACTTCTCTATTTGAGAAATCCTAATCTCCTTCCTTAGAAATCCTTACACCCGAGTCTGATTGAGCCCTTTCTTCTACCCCTCAATGCCCTTTTATAGATTGGTGAAAGAGATGTATCTGTGATCATGTGACACCTTTTGCAGATGCCCATGACCAGAAACCTGGTTTACGGATGACTTGGTCAATCCGCAACTCGTGGGGGCATTGAATGCACCTCCCCCACGAACCAAACTAATTCGTGGAGTGCTTCACGACCGCGCAGGGCTCCGCCTCTGTTCCACGAATGACGTCGTACACGGTCCATGATGGTTTACATAGTTCGCGGCTGGGGCGGTTCGTGATGGTGGACCGGCCTGGCACCTGTCCAGCTTTGGGCCCGCGGAGGGTCCTCGTCTCTGTTCCGGGAACGACAACAGTCCAAGGAGCGGGCGGCATGCTGAATCGACCATGTGCCATCAACATTGGACCAGTACGCGGACCAGTTTGTATTTTTCCAACCTTTGAGTATTCCTCACATTTTTTCCCAATTCCTCGAGGGAAATTGGGTAGAATCCTCTCTTGAATTAATGGGATTCTCATTCTCCTTTGCAGATTTTTGAGGACCCTACACCCATTATTTGGGTGGGACCCTCCACAATTAAATATCATTCTAGTGACTCAGTTAGTAATGGGAAGGGAATGAAGTAAACTTTGGGGGAGAATACACATATACCACTCAAAAAATCACATAAGAGTTACTCTTCATTTTGTAAGAGTTATCCTGAAAACCGCAAGAGTCATTCAGACTTATAGAGTGGAATATTAGCAAAGTATGGAAAACATAATAGTAACCTTCATTTCATAAGGGCCATCTTACAAAAACATAAGAGTTATTCCCTATGGACCCTGTATTTTATAAAGGTTATCAAACATAGTCCTTAATGGTTATTCTATTTTTTGAGGAATAAAGCTACTCTAAACAAAAGAGTAATTTTCATTTAATAAGAGTCATCCAGAGGTATTGGATCAAGGATTTGACCAAGTCCTCAGATGTGTAAGGGTTATTTTTTGGGTTATAAGAGTAAATTACCAGAACCTAAGAGCCATATAATGCGGAGAGTGAAATTTTCACAAATTATATATTTCATAATAGTCATTTTTTCCAATGTAAGGGTAACTTAGGAGCCCTCAAAAACATAAGAGTCAGAGACTTAAAAAAATTACTTCTCATTTGTAGCTAGAATAATCCAATAGAATCATGATAGTGGTGATCATTTTCATTACACATGTATCTCATCCGAGTCATAGATGATATTGATTAATATTTCATTTCTCCTTATTTTCCAAATAACATAAACTACCTGAAAAATAATAGGTTCCACACAATCTAAGAGAAGAATAATGAATTTAATGAGATGATGAGAACATAACATTTGGTAAAGTATTTAGAGTAATATTATGCCATCCATGTGGGGATATAAATATTTCTAAACTCTCAAGAGAATAATTATTTAATGAGTAGGAATTTCAAAAAATTAATCCTCCATTGTCAAAGGGATTGGAGTTTACTATAGAGAGGGGTGATTATTATTGGATGAAGTTTTTCTTCTCTTCAATTTACTACTTGCAATTCCCCCCATGATGGTGTGCTAGACCAATGTGTTTGAGCAAATGATACTTCCACCACCATCGATAATGAATTACTATGTTTAATTATTTAATTATATTTTTCTTGATCTTACTAGATTTATTGTTTTTTGTAGACTGTAATAGATTTCCACTAATTACTATATTTTAGTTATTTCTTCACTTCTTCACATATTGCATACAATGTTCCATGGATTCTATTAATTTTCGATATGATATAGGGGAGTTGATTGATCTAGGATAGAACATATGTTTTTAATCACTTAGTTAGGTAAGAGGAGTGAGTGCAATGATAATTGAATATCCTTATTTAAACTAAAAACACTAAAAGAGTACAATCCTTTGAGGTTTTATCCCATTAGTGAGATAGCATGATAGGTTAAATATAATTATTCATGATTTAATCAGTAAGATGATAGAATATATGAGGCGATACCACTTATCTTAAAACTATTTTCAACACTCTTTAACTTTAATTTAATCAAACACACAATTGTTTACTATTTTCAATTACCAAATTAATCCACACTCACATAAATAAAACACTAAGGATATTCCTATTTAGAGAAAACCCGAATCACACTATACTAAATATAAAATTGGGTTCATTTTTTTATTTGATGGCCATCCCAAAAAAACCACTATACATCAATATAGTACCATTTCTAGGGAGGAAAAATTTTTGTGTGTTTTATTATTGTGTTTTAAGATTATTTTAAAGTATTTTTAATACATAACCAGTTTTGGTTCATATCACTTATTTTTCTTTGATCCATTGATTTAGAAAAATCTACTGGCTATAGTCTAAAACATGAGGACAACTAAGAAAGTGGATAAATATCTTTCCACCATTCCATCGACAGATTCCCCATCTTCTTCCACTGTATCTAGGATTTTTTTAGGTAGTAAAAATGAGGAATAAAATCTATCCCATTTGAATAGAACCGTTAGATTATTATGTGAACCCAACTTTAATAATCAAAATAATCAGTTATCACAACTAAATAATAAATTAGACTTTGAAATTAAGATTGGTTTAATCCCAATTTTACTCATATTCTAGGGTTTTGTAGGAGAAGACCCTTACAAGTATCTGAAAGAGTTTGGGACTATGTGAAATAGATTAAAACCAAGAAGAGTATACAAAGTTCGAGTTAGTTTTATGTACTTCCCATTATTACTAGAAATATCAAACAATGAATGGACATAAATATTGCATCCTTGAGAGATCACAAGATGGTATGAGGTAAAAAGGGACTTCCTCTATAAGTTTTTCCCTAATTTAACAAGTAACAACTCGAGGAAAGAAATATATGATATTATACAATCTAGTTGAGGAAACCTATATGATTTTTGAGATAAGTTAAAGAATATAATTACATACTACCCACATTAACCATTTAAGTAACACCACTTCTTGGTGTTTTTCTATCTAGGACGTCTAGAAAATGATAGGAACTTTCTCTATGATTCTTTAGAAGGAACCCTAATAGAAAAATCTCTAGTTGAGGCCAAAGAGTTGATAGAGATGGTTATACAAAAATATAAAAAATACACTACAATGTTTACTATTAGAGGTTCAGATGAGGTTAATATTGATAACTGTGATTTACTTGAAACTATAATTGAAGAGATAATGTCATGGCTCTAGCTTGCTAATGATATAACAATGAAGGGAGAGAGATAATGACCCCTAACTCCCAACTCTTGTAGGCATCAGTTGGGTGACTATCACTAAGGGTATAAAAATCTCATAGATTGGAGGCATTACCCTTTTAAAAAATAAAACATGGTTGAGATATAGGACAAAAATCCACTAATAAAATCCAAGAGATAATATAATGCTAAACCAAAAACCATCCCATAATGTATGAATAAATTAAAACCGATACATATAAAACTCTCCAATTATACCCAAAGACAAGTCTATGGAAGTTACTCAATAATAGATCCAACCCTACTAGTATTATCTAGTATGGTCCCCAAATTCCTCCTAGAAACCTGAAAAATATTTTATGTACATATGGTGAGCATAATAGGTATACTTAGTAGGGACATAGACAAATTATCAAGTGCACATGTGAAAAGAGCATGAAAATGTGCTAGTGAACAAACAAAAGAACCAAAAAGAATATAAACATGTCATCTAACCAATACCATAATCACATGGCTCTCTCACCAAATAATGCATCCAATATAAAAATATAACATTAAGTTCATAACAAATCAAGGCACCCCGATGCCACTTCCCCAGATATTTTACTCCCTCATGCCCCAACATCGAACGTCTTGTGCTCCTATCCCTTCCATAAATATCATATCACATCACGTCACATACCAGCCATCTCTAATATTAGTCATTATTCATCCTTACCTACCTCACCCTTGAAAGTTCTAGCATATGGTTCTAGTATTAGGTATCATCAAATCTCGTCTCACTTCTAGACACCTGGTCCATCACGTCACACCTCACCCGAAGACACTTGGGACAACAAAAACACATTTCAACTACGTAAATGGGGTAATAGGGTATCATGAATGTGAAGTAAATCAAACTCATTCCCATGTCCCACCACCCCCAACACAATAACATCTCATCATAGCTGCATCAGATAACATATCTCCCAAAAACACATGGTCCACTACTACACATCTCACTCAGAGACACCTGGGATATCACAACCTAATGAAGAGTAGGGAAGAGGGGGTAAACCTACATCCATATCACCACCATATTGGATTTTGGGGAATAAAAATTGAAACAAGAACCTCTAGGCATTTTTAAGGTTGTCCAAACTAGGTGGCGCATGTAAATAAATAATATAATCATACATTATATATACATAGCACATAATACCCAAATTATTGTTTCACATCAACTACAATAGAACACAATATATCACCACCACTAAAACACATGTCAATCATCACAATTACTGACACTACTATATGAAACACCACACAAGCCACACAAAAACTCCCATTTTTAATTACCTATTTCACCACATTTATTCATTAGCTATTCCATTCACATTCACATAGTCCATTAATTTATTCAATTCATTTATCCAACTACCACACACCAATTTCCCACCCATCTCATTTATTTACTATCCTATTTTGTTTCATTTTATCACCAAAAAATATTCCATGGACAACCGGGAAACTACCACAACCACACCATGCAACAACTAGCCCAACTCACACAACCACCACCATAGCAGTACACATCCACCATTTTTGTCATGACACATTACCTGAGCCATCTCACCACATAAACCACACATCTCATTTCACAAACACATATCCTAACACAAATTCCACACACAATAACCACACATCACCACCACACATCATCACCATCATGCATCACACCACTGCACACCATAACCACATCACAACTATGTACACCACAAAATATAAATTCCAACATCATATCCATCCTAACCAACCCCCACATTACCACCCTATACAAAACACAACTCATCCTGTCACCACCATCACCACACAACATCTCAAACCACATTGAGAAACACAAAAAGTACATGTATACACACAAACATTAAAACCAACTTCCACGATTATTTAGGGGATTTATCACATCAAATAATTATTTAGCATGGGTATTACCATAGAATAAAAAATATAGTGGAAACTAGTTCATCATACAAATATACATTCTTGATCCTTTTATTTAGGTTGCGATCACACCACAACACATCATGGTTCATCACAATATAATAACTACAGTGAAAAAAGAGGATCCCAATTGCCGTTATTTTTAGTAAGGAAACAACATGGAATAAACTCATTAACAACATATATCAATGCATTGAAACATTTAATTACTCTCTATACCAATCAATTTCAATTATTATAATTTATTATTTTGTTACTCTAACCCTTAATATCTACTCAAAGGTAAGAAAAAACATTAAAATATCAAAATAATCACATAAATAGGTGACAACGAGGATCCCCTACCTCAAAGAAGCTTTCCTATTTCGCTACGAACTACATGGTGAAGAAGAAACATCCCTGAACTTAAAATTCACTAGGAAAACCATGATCAACCTATACAACATCGAGGGATCATAAAAAAAAATCCCCAAAACACTTGAAATCAAAGATGACATAACCATAATGATACCCCCATGGAAGAATAAGTATAAGTAAGGTGTAAAGAGAATAAATTATCAAGAATCACAAAAAATTTTCCTTCATGACCCAAGGATTGAAGCAAGGGGAGATAGGTTGGAATATATCCCAAAAATTCCTAAGGTTATCAACCAACAAGGGAGAAAATGAATAGTTGAATAAAAGGTGAATTAAGAAAACTAGGTCTATAAACCACCTAAAACACACCCAATTTATGGTGTAAACCAAACTCTTACGACATAAAATTAAATTCCGTGAAATTTTTTCCATAAAACCAACCTCTATTATGTAAAAGTTAAAAAAAATCAACTTATGCTAAAAACCATAGTGTTTAGGGATTAATTATTTTATGCTGTAAACTTATGTCTTATGGTGTAAACCATTTTTCATGGTCACCCCTCTACCATATACAAGCAATAAATCGGATGGCCACACAAGACATAAACCCTCATCTGACACCATAAATCCACCTTTTAAAGTGTAAAAAATCTCTTGTAGTTCTGCTACAGCCTCAACTCCACTAAACCACCTCTAGCCTCCTCTAAACAGCTCTAACTATGTCAAAATGGAAAAGTAATGGGCTAAGAGGGTACATAACATTAAATTAAATACCTCTCAAAATATTATAACTCTCAAGAATCAAAACCAAGCCTGAATAATGGAAGGGTTATGAAAAACCACCCCAAAAAAAACATTTCAATGTTATCGTGACACATCTACACCACTAATAAAACACACCAACGAAAACACCCATGAAACACTTCGCACAACCACATCACCACTCAACCAAATCATAACCTCTCATCTGGAAAAACACCATAACATCCAATAGTATCCACAATCCACTACATTTTTATACAAAAACATAAAAATACACACAAAAAAACCAAAAACTACCACAACTAAAACTCATAACTACCCCAAGCACATAAATTAGGGAACCCCATTTTCTAGGTTAAGAAATTATCCTCTTTGAGTGGAACTAACTCTTCCGTATAGTTTTAAGCATGTCAAGGTATAATATGTAATGATTAGGAAGCAGGTCTTCCAATTTTCACATGTTTGGATCTTTTATCACACATCACACATCATGGAAACAACACATATCATAAAATAGAAAGATCTAAACATGATTCCATCCAATAAAAACCAAAATAGGTAAATAAATCTCAAAATAGATTCAGGTACTGGGCTTGCATCTGTGTCTCTCACTCCCATGTAATCTCTTCCAGGACACCAAAAATCTACAACACATGAACCAAGGGAATGGTCTATCTAATAAACACTCTCTATTATTGATACTGAATCACAACAAGTCACTCCATGAACATCAAATCATCATTGATATCCAAATCTCCCCAGTAGATAATGAGGGAGTAATTGTGAATATATCGATGAATTTAGAACACATGGAAGACATCATGGATCCTATCCAACCATGGTGGGAATTATAACCAATACACCACCCTGCCAATATGACCCAACACCTTAAAGGGACCAACAAACTGAGAGAAAGCTTACTCACCCTAGAAAACCTCTACTACCCTTGCCAAGGGGATACTCTTAAGAACACATGGGCACAAACATAAAACTCCAAGGGCCTCCACCTTCAATCAGTGTAGGCCTTCTGACTATCTTGTTCCACCCTCATACTCTCAAAAACCAATTGGTATTATTAGTCATGTTTTTCACCACATTAGGAAGAAGAACTGATGAATCCCAAACATCAATCCAACACAATATAGAATGACATGACTACACATATAACACCTCAAATGGTTCCATTAAAATGGAAGTGTGATATATTTTTTTACAAAAACTCGACCAAAGGATAGTGACACACTGAAGATCCTCCAAGGTCTAAGTTGCAAGCTTGAAACATATCATCCAATATATGGATGGTCTGATCAATCCACCCATTTTTATGAGGGTGTAATGAAGTGATAAGGTGAAAATGGGAGCCAAAATCATACTATAATCACCTCTAGACTCCTGAGATAAAATGAGGATCTTGATTGGAGATGATGGTCCTTGACACCTTGTGAATCCTAATAACATCATCAATATACTAGATTACCAATAAATCTACGAAACATGACTCATATATCAATAGGAAAAGATCCAACTTCATTAGTCAATCCAATATCACCCAAACCTCTTCACAACCTCCCTAATATTTGGGTAACACTATGAGAAAATCCATCGAAATGTCTTCTCCTTTGCACTTGGGAACATCATGGGACTTCAAAAAAAATCCAAGAATATGGTGCTCTTCTTCCACATGATTAAAAACTAGGAACCTCACCAAAAAATCCACCACTAACTATTTCATCCCTGACCAAAAAAGATTCCTCCTAAAACCATGATTTATATTTGTCATACTAGGATGTACCACTAAAGGAAAGCAATGAAACTCATGGAGAACTCCCTCACAAAAAACCTATGGAATAAATAGTCACCCTTAGAACAACACTTGGTTTCTAATATCCAATTACCATCCCTAAGGAGAGTCACCCTGGAAAATATAGTCAAATATCACCTCTTCCAATATGTACCTCCAATGAGACACCTCTACTTGCTACATCAAAGATGACTCAATAGTTATCTGAAAAAATAAAACATGGACACGACACTCTCCAAAATCACAATGCATCACTGCAAGATCTTCTATCCCATTACAAAAAATCAAAAAACTCCTAAACCAAATACCTTCTGGTCTTATGACTCATTGTATTGGAAACTAAATTCCCCATTCATAGGGTGTATGAGATCTCAAAATCATAATCCTAAAGAAACTATATCTACCTCTACCAGTATATATTCATATCTCGTAGACAGAAAAAAATTCCGAGATCTTATAGTCTATGAAAATCACAAATCACTCATATATGAGGTATTCTCACTGAAAATTTAGTGAAAATAATTACACTTACTTCAGATCATGGGTGGGATAGTTACACTCATGGAAGTGTATCTTTCTAAAACAATAATAGATCACCAATATTTACTTCATCAACATGCATCCCAAAATCACATGGGTCATGGCATAGAAAACATCAAAAAATACACCCTCCTTAGGAAACCGAAGCACTGGAGAACTGACCAAATTCTCCATCAAGTAACTGAATCCTTCCTAACACAAATACTTCTTCAAAAAATCCTAGTACTTCTTAGTAAGATATGTTAATGGGGTCTAAAATAAGGAGAAATCAGGGAAAAAACCTCCTATAATAGCATATATGACCAATAAAATTATGAACCGATGACACATTATTGGGTTCTTCCCAAGAAAAAACTTATTTACCCTTTGATGCGTCTAATGCCACACCCTTATACAACCCAAAATGCCAAAGGAAATAAACCTAACACAATATAAATTTACACTTGGAAAACTTACCATATCACCAGTGGTTTCAAAGGACATGAATGACTGATATGAGATGTTTTTCTCCTTTTACCTTGGTTAGATCAAGATATCATCAATAAACATGATGAAAAACTGGTATAGTAACTCTTAGAACATGGAGTTCATAATCCCTATGAATATGGATAGTGTATTCATAACACTGAATGACATGAATATATACTCAAAGGTCCCATACTTTTATCCAAATATAGTATTCAGGATATCCCCATATTTAACCCTCATCTAGTGATATATATACCATATATCAATCTTCAAGTACCAACTAAATCCTCTAAACTAGTAAAAAAAATCATTGATCCTCATAAGTGGGTAAATTTTTTTTACTGTTACATGATTCAAACTCTGGTAGTCTATACACAACCTCAGACTTCTATCCACTTTCTTAGAGAACAATAATAGAGCACCCCAAGGAGACACTCTGGGTTGTATGAATCCCCTCAACATTAGATCATCCACCTACAACCTCAACTCATGAAACACTATAAGCTCAATTTTATGGGGAGCCCTCAAAATTAGAGATGCAACCAGCTGCAACTATATCCCAAACAAAATGTCATGTTAAGGGGGGTAGTTCCATAACCTACTATGGGAAAACATCATGTAATGCATCTATAAGCCTAGGAAAACTCTTAACCTGATATTTCACTGAAATATTTTCCAACTGTGAATAAAGGATCTAATTTCCTACTACCCATACAAAAACCTCACTCACCAATGAACACCACTTGTTGGCTATCCACAATATAAAAAAACTCTTCTTTGAAATCATTTAGTGACTACATGCATGGAATATAGCCAATAAATGCTATGGATAAAATCATATGGATGTATCTACAACAATAATAAGTCTCTCACTGATTGGTGCTAATCCGTCACCAGTCTATACCCCATACAAACATCAAACAAGGAATCTTGACCTCCAACTGGTGTAGATAACATATGGGAAACTTGAATTTTCTCCATATGTAGTCCAAAAGAATGGAAAAAATGTAGGACCAAAAAAGGTTTGTGAGTCTCTTGAATCAAAAAAAGCATCGACAAAGGTATATGATAAACTAATTATACCTTCAATAAATCATGGATATTTTGGAACTGAAATATATAATGCATGCATATGACCATGCCCAAATCCTATGACTCTATACTATCAACCTCCATGAACATGCTCTATCCCAATTCCTTACCAAAGGGGATGATCATGAGGTTTCCCACTAACAAAACCACCTTCCCTAAATAGCTGAACAAGCTCTAGTAGTCCCTGTTGCTAGAACTACCATAGAGGAAATTACTGCTGCTACTAAAAAGGGTCCTATACAACCACCTATAAATGGCCTCCCCAAGTGGTTGGAAAATAATCCTAGTGGTTCCCATTCTCTGCACATACATAGAACAAAAAATAAATTCCCCCTGGTGGGTGATCAGAATCCACCCACTCTAGATGAACAGAATGAGACCTGTCATGCTATGTTACCCACTTACTGAAACCCTAACTGCCTAAATGCCCACAAACCATTTCCTAAAACTATAATCATAAAGAAAACATATTGGACACTCTATTGAGGATTAACTCTCCATGAATGAATCCTATTGAGAATCTCATCATTTTTCTACACCACCATATACATCATGAGTGTAAATAGTGTGACCATATACCTGATCATAGAGTGAAGAGCATCCTCCAAACACCATGATCTGGAATCCTCATCTAGGAAAACATCTATATAACAGAGAAAGAGGTCCTTAAACATAATCCCAAGCTCCAAAATGCTCAAAATACCATGATAAAGGGTGATAATATCCTACCTATTTTCTTCACTCATCATCAATGATAGGAACTCTACCCAGAACCCCCTCTGAAAGTCAAGACACAACACATATTCCTCCTTACAGTCACCAAGATATAACATTCACCATTGATGTGAAGCTCCCCACATTTGAATAACTTCGAATGGAACTGAGAACATATCCTGTGCTCAAATCATACCCAAAGAGATATAAATCTCCTCTAGCAAATAGATGATCTACAGATTTGAGATGTTCCCCTCATACTTTACCGAACTCAACCACAAAAGGCACATAAGGATCTATTCCATTCCTTGTCCTCCTTTAATAGGTCAGCCCTCTAATAATCAATCAAATCAGTTTGAAAAATCTCAACTACCTGATAAACTAATGGATAGGGAACATGATCCATTCCTAAAAACAAGGAGAGAATCCTAAGCCAGTAGCATGGTATTTTTTATCAATGCATATTTATTTATTTCATTTTTTACTCAAAACCCCAATTTAGTCCTGAATAAAATCAATATTGATGCATGTACCTATCATAGGTCTCTAACAAAAGAATAGATCCACCTCCCTTGATCATTCAATAAGACCAGAGTTCATGCACTGGATCATTGGGGCCATAAAATCCCTTGTCATAGTTAGTATCCCGAGCCTATGTCATGTACCAATATCAACAAGAATTATTTTCATACGAACCCATGCGGTCCACACGACGCCTAAATCTATACCCCATATTAAATCTCATCCAAAACTTATAATACCACTTTGTGAAGACAACCTCCCTCCAAACATACCAAAATTATGGGAGAGAGACAATAACCCCCATGTCCCACCTCCTATAGGCCTTGGGTTGGAGACTATCATTGAGGGTATAAAAATCTCATATATGGGAGCCATTAACCTATAAAAAAAATAAAGCAAGATCAAGATATAATATGAACAACCACAAAGAAAATCCAATAGATAATATAAAGGTAAACCAAAAACCATCCAACAATGCATGAATTAAGTAAAAATGATACATATAAAAGTCTCTAATATATACCAAAATGAAAGTCTACAACAATGACTCAAAAATAGCTCCAAACCAATAATTAATATCTAGCTCAATCTCTAAAGTACTCATGGAAACCTAAAAAACAATTTATATACATAGGTTGATCATAACATATATACTCAGTAAGGACATAACCAAGGTCTCAAGTGAACATGTGAAAAGAGAATTCTAATATTCCAGTGAACAAACATCAGAACCCACAAGTACTTAAAATTGTCATCTAACCAATACCAATCTCGCATGGATCACTCACCAAATCATACATCCAATATAGTAATGTAACAATGAGATAATAAAAAATCAAGGCACCCTACTGCTACTTCTTGATTGATTTTACACTCTCAATCCCCAATGTCAAATGTATGGTGCTCCCATCTCTTCCATACATATTGTATCACATCACATAATATACTAGAAATATTTGATTCAGGACGTGATGCATCCCTACTTACCCCAACTTCATAATATCTATTATCCAGTGCTGGCATAAGGTATCATCACATTACATCTCACCCACAGACACCTAGTCCATCACATCACACCTTTCCCAAAGGCACCAAGGGAAACACGACACATCTCAACCACATAACCAAAGTACTAGGGTATCATTAATGTGAAGGAAATCAATATTGTTCCTTCCTTCTACAACTTATGACCTCCACCACAATCACATCTCATCATAGGCTCATCTCATAACATATCACCAGAAAAAATTTGGTCCACAACTGTACATATTTATTGGAGACACCTGGGAAGTCATTGCAGAAAAAAGAGTATGGAAGAGGGGTTATCCATCCATCTATATCACCAACATCCTGTATGTTGGGGAAAACACCTAGAACCATTGGGTGTTGGTAAGGTTATCCAAATGGGGTGTGGTGAATAAAGAAATAACATAATCATAAATGATATATAGATGAAAAAAAATTCCCAACCTAAGGGTTCACATAAACTACATAAGAACACACCACATCACCATTACTGGACCAAACATCAACTGCCACAACTTCTTACACCACTATATTCAACACCAAAAAACAACCACACAATCCACACAACAACTCCCACATTCAATGACTGATTTCACCAAATTTATTCAATTTCCATTCCTTTTACATCCACACATCCCATTTATTTATTCAATTAATTTAGAAAGTAACACACACACATTTCAATCCCATACAATTTATTTACTAAAGTATTTTTATTCATTTTATCACCACAATTTATTCCATGCCTAAATAGAAAACTATCATAACCATGCCATGCAATAATTGGACTAACTCACACAACTACCACCATAATAGAACACATCCACCATCTTCATCATGCTATATTGACTGAGCCATCTCCCCACATCAACAAAAAATGCACATCCTAACTACATATCATAAAAAAACCTATGAAAACAATAAATTTACATCACCACCAGACATCATCACCATCACGCATAACACCACTGCACACCATAACCAAATCACAACTACGCACACCACATAATACAACTAACTACATCACATCCATTCAAACCAATCCCTACATCACAGCCCCAAACATCACATAGCCTAGATGGTCACCACCATCACTACAAAATATATGAAACCATGTAGGGAATCAAAATAAGAACAAGAATACACAACATCATCAGAATCGGCTTCCATAATTATTTAGGGGATTTGTCGCATCAATTAATTATGTAGAATTGATATTACCACACAAAACAAAATTTAGGTTCAACCAATTTATTATACATATATAATTTCTTTATCCTTTTATTTAGGGTGAAATCAAAAAACAACATAATAAGGGTCATCACAGTATAAAAAATACAATGAAAACACGGTTCCCATCAACTGTTATTTTCATCAATGCAACAACATGGCCTAAACTAAAAAACATATATCAAAGCATTTAATATTTTAATTACTCCCCATACCCATAAATTTTAATTATGTAAATTTATTATCTAAATATTCTTACCCTTACTATCTACTAAAAGTTATTGAAAATAATTAAAACCTCATACATCACACATAAATAGCTAAAAACAAGAATCCCCTATCTCAAAGAAGATTTATGATTTCATTCTAAATTGAATGGTGAATAAGAAACATCCCATGAATTGAAACCAGATAATGAAAACTATGATAAACCTATACTAGTTCAAGGTATCATCAAAACATAGCTACAACACACCCGAACCCAAAGACGACATCGTCGTTATACCGACACAAACCTTTGAAAATTCTTTTTGATCTAATTAAATGTCTTATTATGTAAAATACTTATATAAAACATATAAACATCCTTGGTTTTATATTTTTGGAATTTAAAATACCATTAAGAATTGTTACCATTGCTAATATAACCATTGAACAATGATCACATTATTAGTATAAATATAGGGCTTTAACAAATCCAATTTACTCAGAAAAAGCGATGACCTCATCCAATAGAATTCCTCAATAAGAAGTCCATTTGAAAAATATTTGAAAAGAGATAGCATAATTGGGATTCAATCTTGACCAATCCCAAGCTAAGATTCAACAGGTTAATCTTGAACAGAACCACCTATGAGAGAAGTGGATGTTAATAGAGATTACCACCCGAGGAATGTTATCTGAGCCGCCCCAAGAGTCTGTCATTATCACAAACCTTACTCTTAGGTCTTATGAGGGTGTTATAAGGGGTAATGTAATAGGACCCTAGAACTATGATTAATTATATTATTTTTTATAAAGAATATATATTCATTTTATTATTGTTACTTTGTAAAGGGTTTTTAAAACACAAATAGTATTTTTTGTTAATATTCAATTTAGAAATATATTTTGATGAATTAATGGATTTATTAATTAAATAATATTTTAATAAAATAATATTACTAAATTACATTTAATTTAATATAAATTATCGTATAATTTTTATACAATTTAAATTTTTATTAAGGTTTGAAATCTATTTTTGACAAATCCAACAAATTTTTGATAAATATCGGTTATTAGTTTAAAAGTAAAAATTCACATATTTATAAAATTATTTAGATAAAAATAATATTATTTTTAGGTTTAGTACATCGAAATTATCTAACGGTGATTTTTCCATAATTTTTTGAGACAGTCGATTTTTTGGGTAAAAATTATATACCTTTTAAATATATAACGTGTTTTATAACATCATAATGACCCAATAGTGATGTAATAAAATAATATAAAAGTTAAATTCTTCTAATATATGTCTTAAATTTAATATAATTTTATTTTAGATTTGTTAGATTAATTTTATGGTGCCTTAGTGGACCCTTCAAGACTTGTAAAATATTTTAACTTTTTAAACTTATTTCCTAGGGAGTGTGACTCAACTCCACATAATAAGGAATAATATTTTTATAAGTTAGGACATTGGACATATAAAATAATGATTTAAACTACCCTTTTTAAAAAAACATGGGAAAAAACCATGCATTGGTTTGTACTTTTGAATATTTAATTATATAGATTCCAAAACCTAGGTTTGTGAAATAATAAAGAATTCCACTCTCTTTTCCTATATAAACCCAGCTAATATCCCACTTATCTTCACTAAAACCTCTTTTAGAATTTCCCTACTCTTCCATACTCTCTCTAGAATCCTCTAAAGGATCCCCAAGCTCTCAAGAAGCCCCTCCTCAAGATCTTGAATCCACACACTTCCAAGTAAGGTATCCTCACTTTCTTTCCATCATTATTTATGTCCAAGATTACTTATATTGTTATTCCCTTTTATTTTCAATTAAAAATATTGGGTTATGATTTAAAACCACCACTATACTAAAATCCTTATGTTTGAATCATTATATACCCCTTTCTCTCTCATTAATGCCTCCCATGTACACCCGTTACCATGCCAAAATTCCGTAAGGGATTTATCTCTTCTCATTTACATTCAAGAAATTATTTTATATAATGAATATAAATTCCATTACATATTTTGGTATATTATGTTAAATGAATCCATTACTTTCCATTTCATGTATTAATTATAAGAGACCACTTTATCTCTCTACAACCCATTTTATGATTTCTATTTAACGTTGTTATGCTGCCGATGTTACACCTAAATTTCCCATGCCAAAAATCATCATATAGGTGAATACCACAACCATTTACCTATCAAGGGTATTAAAATTTTTGAACATTTAATTTTTTATTGAGGACTTACATTTATGTATTCCAGATCTCTTATTAATGGAATAAATTATGACATTTAATGAATCCATGCTGTATGATCTATATGGAACACTTATGCACGAAATGAAATGATTAATATGGGTGTGCCCTGATAGCAGTTCAATGCATTGAGTAAAGATTAGTATCATGATATGTCATTTTAAATTAAGGTTTACTCATGCTAATTCAAGAGAAATGAGGGTTTAATCATTCTAATTCAAGTGCAACGAGGGTTTACTCATGCTCCATGTGAAATGAGCCGTGGCTCAAGCTAATACCATGTTAAATATTGTTACCACATCTCCATGTTATGATAATCATGCTATACCATGCCTTCAAGTTCATGTTTCTCTTATGATCCATTTATATTTCTATTTACTAAAATTTATTTTATTCTTCATGTTATGCCTTGTTTACTCCTTTACCGTCCTTTATAGCTCACCATTTCTTTATTTATGTCATCATGTTATCCCATGAAATGATAAGTATGAAGGAATGTTTTGGTCATGTAATAGAATATTTCAATAAAGATGTTGTATTTTATGTATTAATTTGTCATGTAATGTTCCAAATTTTCTAATACACCAGACCTCTCAATCCTCAGAGTTGTCTTAAGTGTAATTTTATGTAATAAATCATGTTTATGTTTGTAATAATGAGTAGGGTTGTTATAGTTGGTATCCAAGGATAGGTTTAGATATTTTTGGGATTAGGATTATAAAAACCTAGTGAAAGCCTTAGGGATAAGACTTAGTATAATAAAAAAATCCCTAAATTTTGGTGAGTATAGAGTAAGTTTTTTATCAATAAAATACATCCCTATATGGATACAAACAAGTAGAGGTGGATCTGGAACATATGTATGTAGGGTTAAAACCCGAAAACATTGCTTTTAGCTAGAATCGAATGGGAACTGGTGCACGACAATGGGACTTACTGCACTCTTGGTTCAACACTCCCGGGGGATAAGATTTGGTAAATTCATAAGCTTTGTATGAACTATTTTTAAGAGAATAACAAATTCCCCTAAGAATATATGTTAGTAAGTAGATCATGGATAACATAGATTTAAGCCTATATATTCAAAATTTAAGGAAATAAATGTAATTTATAAGCTATCCCTTTTTTCATTGGATTCACTTTTATGTGTTACCCCTAAATTTCCTTTTATTTTAGCCAATGGATGGTAATAGGAGGACTCGGGATAATAACCAATGTTAAGATCAGTGTGATGATTGTTCTAATGAGATTCCAAATCCTATGGGAGAGGGAATTGAAAACTTTTTAACAATACTCTCTCAGTTAACTCAAGTTTTTAATAGAAACATGGGTCAAGAGGGTCGTCCAACACCCCTAAGAAAGAACAAGCCACAATTGAGAGCTTCATGATACAAAGACCTCATACTTTTAATGAATTATATGATCCATCAATTTCCAAAAAATGGATCAAATCCATTGAGAAGTATTCTCCATCCTTCAATGTTGCGAACAAGAGAAGGTTCTTATGACTACTTATCATATGGAGTGTGAAGATAATATATGTTGGACATTGATCAAAAATAAAAAGCATGAGGAAGAGATCATGGAATTGGAATGGAAGGAGTTTTGGAAAATGTTTTTTGATAAATATTTTCCCTGCACCCTCCGACTTAAGATGGAAAGGGTCTTCCTTGCCCTCAAGAAAAAAAATGACAAATCCATCGGGACGTATGAGGAAAACTCCACAAGGGTTTCATGATATGCCTTCGACTTCATTGTTACCCCCAAATTCATGATTGACTACTTCTTTGGTGGGATAAAACCTAGCCTAGGGAAAGCTATAGAAATCTGTGGCATCGATAGCTATGAGGAAATTGTCTGATGTTCTCTCAAAGTTGAAATGGACATCGATGAATCTTAGGGGTATAATGGGGTTGAGAAGTGGAAAAGTGGAATTTAATTCTGGCAGTTCGATAGATAAATCCAATGGTGCTAATAAATTCCAGCACCCCACTTTCCAAATTTTCAGAAAGAAGCACCCTAGAAATTTCTTGAAGGGGACAAGGAAATTCTTTAGGTGTAGATGAGAAGGGAACCTAGAAATTAATTTCCAACAAGAAAAACCTACTGCTACAATAGAGGAGAGGAATGCTCTGTTTGACCATTAATTCATTTTTCATCACTTCAACTACAAATAACCAGGGAACTTAGAAAACTAGTGCCTTAAGACAAGGGTTTTTGGAGTCAACTAACATCCTCCAAGGCAGCAAGGGTGATAGTTTTCCATCACTACTGCCAAAGTGAACACTAAAAATGAAGTGGTGATAGGTACGCTAGTTATTCATTCAAGAATAGTGAATTTACATTTTGATTCTGGTTCTATGCATTTTTTTATATCCCAAAAATTTAGTAGAACAATTCCAACACTACCACAAATCATGGAAGTAGAGATGTCAGTGAGAATGGAAAATGGAGAAATTATTGCATCGCATGAATATAACTCCTCCCATATCAAAATTTTTGGATTGAACTTGCCAGTGAACCTCATCATACTCCCTCTGGTGGAATTTAATGTAATTCTTGGCATGGACTGGCTTTCACTATATAGAGCCAACATATATTTCCATGAGAGAGAAATCACTATCCATATGGTGAATCAACCCTTGATTCTGTACAAGTGAAATGAGGATGATGAATCTTCTTTAGCACCATCATCTCAAGTGTGGATATTACTTCCCTATGAGAACTTGTATCTTTCTCAGATGATTGAGTCTAAGGAATAAACCATCCTTGAATACATTCTTATTGTGGGGGAATTTGCTGAAGTGTTTCCCGAGTAATTACATGGTCTTTCTCCTATAAGAGATGTTGAATTATCTATTGATCCTATACCTGGGGAATTTCCAATATACAAGACTTAGTATAGAATGGATGTTGGGGATATTTAGGAGCTAATGAAACAACTACAAGGGATTTTGGATAAAGGGTTTATATGCCCAAGTACATCACCATGGGGTGCACCAGTCCTCTTTGTTAAGAAGAAGGATGGTTCAATGCACCTTTGCATTGATTATCGTGAGCTCAAAAAAATCAAGACAAAGAACAAGTATCCACTTCCATTAATTGATGAATTTTTCGATCAACTACATGGAGGACAATACTTCTCCATGGTGGATCTACCATCAGGATATTTCCAAGTAAGGGTGAAGGAAGAAGATATCCCCAAGACTACTTTTTTGTATAGGGTACGGGTGCTATGAATTCATAGTAATGCCTTTTGGACTCACTAATGCTCCAGAAATATTCATGGAACTGATTAATAGTGTCTTTATAGATTAACTCAAAAAAAATTGGTAGTCTTTATAGATGATATTCTAATATATAATAAAACTAGTAGGAGAATGAGGAACATCTAAGCACTGTACTAGAGACCTTGCGAAAGTAGAGTCTCTATGGAAAGTAAAGAAACCATGAGTTCATGTTGAAGTAAGTCTCATTCTGAGGACATATCATGTAAAGCAATGGGATATCGGTGGATCCCTTCAAGACAAATGCAATTGAGGTATGGACGAGGCCAACATCGGTGGAAGATATCCATAGATTCCTAGGGTTAGCTAGATATTATCACCGATTTGTGATAATTTTCTCATGACTTTCAAACCCTATTACCAAGCTAACTTAGAAGGGAGTCAAGATTTCTTAGAGTAAGGAATGTGAAGAGAGATTCATGGAATTGAAAAGGAGGCTTATCACTGCACCCATGCTCACACCACCCACAAGTGGATAACTTTTTATGGTATTTAGTGATGATTTAAATAAGGGACTAGGATGTGTATTGATGAAAAATGACAAATTTATTTCCTATTAGTCAAGGTAATTGAAAGTTCATGAGAAAAAATATCTAACACATGATCTTGAGTTGGATGTGGTAATTTTCTCTTTAAAAATTTTGTGACATTACCTCTTTAGGGAGAAGCTTGTAATATATATGCATCACAAAAGCCTCAAGTATATATTCACACAGAAAGAGTTGAATATGCACCAAAGAAGATAGTTAGAGCTGATCAAAGACTATGAATGCTCAATTCACTACCATATAGGGAAAGCAAATAAGGTGGAAGATGATCTAAGTAGAAAGGATCCATCAACTCTTTCATTAATGAGAATTTAAAAGAATTAAATATTCATATATTTGATGAATATGGACATGGGAATCATAAATAAGGGAACATCATCAATCCTTTCACAAATTATTTCTCAACTGTCTCTTTTGGAAAGGTTAAAGGATGATCAAAAGGATAATCTGGGAATTCAGAAGAAAGTGGAAAATATCAAAAAAGGGAAATCCTTAGAGTTCAATGTTAATGAAGAAGGAATTGTTAGATTTGGGTCAATACCATGTGTTCCATCAAATCCAGAGTTAAAGAATGAACTTTTGGATGATACACATAGATCAAATTTCTCTATTCACCCAGGAAACACAAAGATGCATCGAGATCTCAGAGAGAATTATTGGTGGGATAACATTAAGAAGAATATTATTGAGTATACATGAATGTTTTTAGTATTTCAACATGTGAAGGATGATATGAAGAAGTCTAAGGGGATGATGCAATCATTACCTATACCAACATGGAAATGGGAGAACATCACCATGGACTTTGTCACTAGACTTTCGAAGACATATAAAGGAAGCAATGCTTTCTGGGTTATTGCGGATCATCTTACAAAGACTGCACACTTCATTGAAATTTGAGAGTATTTTTCATTGGATAAACTAGCATGAATATACATCATAATAGTGGTAAGGATTCATGGAGTTCCACTATCGATTGTATCCAATCGAGATCCAAGGTTCACATCTAAGTTCTGGAAGAGTCTCCAACACACTTTGAACACTGAGATGAACATCAGTACATCTTATCATCCTCAAAATGATGGCCAATCCAAGAAGACTATCCAAACACTTGAGGACAGGTTGAGTGCATGCTCAATGGACTACAAAGGAGGATGGGATTGACATCTTCTTATAATTGAGTTCTCTTAAAATAATATTTTCCACTCAAGCTTCCAAATGGATCCTTATAAAGACCTTTATGTGAAGAGGTGTAGAACACCAACATATTGAGATGGAGTTGGGGAGAAAAAATTACTAGGTCTAGAAATGGTCAAAGAAATGGTGGATAAGGTTAATACCATTCAACAACTCATTAAAGATGCTCATAGTCGAAAAAAGGGGTATGCTAATAATTGTTTATGAGTCCTAGAGCTTGATGTTGGAGACATGGTATTCCTCCACATATCACCATGGATGAGAGTTATGAGATTTGATAAGAAGGGAAAGCTTAGTCTAAGGTACATAGGCCCTTTTGAGATCCTTGATCTCATTGGAGAAGTGTCCTATCATATAGTACTCCCACCGAACCTATCTCAAGTACATAATGTATTCCATGTATCACTCTTGAGGAAGTACAAACCTGACCCATCACTTGTACTCAATATAGAGGTGGTACCATTGGAGAATGACCTCTCATATGAATAAAATCTGGTGAAGATCTTAGATTTTAGGGAAAAATTTCTATGAAATAAGACAATGCCCCTCATCAAGGTTTTGTGGAGAAAATACAAGCTTGAATATTCAACATGGGAATCGAAGGAAGTGATGAAGTAGAGTTACCCTCATCTATTTTAGTATGGGAGAAGGAAATTTCGAGGGTGAAATTTCTTAAGGGGGAAGATTTTAACGACCCAAACTTTTGAAAATTCCTCTTGATTTAATTAAATGTCTTATTTTGTAAAATGGTTATATAAAACCTATTCAGTACCTTGGTTTTATGTTTTTGGATTTTAAAATATCATTAAGAATTGTTACCATTGATAATATAGCTGTTGAATATCGGTCACATGATTGCTATAAATATAGGGCTTTAACAAATCCAATTTATTTAGACAAAGGAAGAGATGACCTCATCCAACAAAATTTCTCTATTAGAAGCCCATTTGTTGGAGCTCTAAAAGGAGGTAGAGTCACTGGGTTTCTCTATTTAAAATACTCAAGCCAAGCTTCAACATGTTAACCTTGAACGGAACCACTTACAGTATAAGTGGAAGTTAATAGAGATTACCACCTTAGCGATGTTCTCTGATCCACCCCTAGAGTCTGTAACCATCACACACTATAACCTTAGTTCTTATGTGGGTGTTATAAAGGGTTCATGTAACAATACCCTATAACTATGATAATATGAATTATTTTTTGTATAAATAATATACATTCATTTTATTATTGTTACTTTGTAAAGGGTTTTAAAAGCACAAATATTATTTTTAGTTAATATTCAATTAATAAATATATTTTGATGAATTAATGGATTATTTAATTAAATAATATTTTATTCAAATATTATTACTAAATCACTTTTTCTTAAATACAAATGATCGTATAATTCTTATACAATTGCAATTTTTGTTATGGTTTGAAAGCTGTTTTTTTTCTAAACCCATGAATTTTCGATAAATGTAAGATTTTATTTTAAAAGTAAAAATTAAAATATTTAGAAAATTATTAAGAGAAAATGAATATTTTTTTAGAATCAGGATTTCAAAATTATCTAACGGTGAATTTTTCGTAATTTTTTGAGATAGTCGAATTTTTGGGTAAAAATTAAATACCATATAAATATACAATGTGTTTTATAACAACATAATGACCAAATAGTGATGTAATAAAATACTATAAAAGGTATATTCTGCCAATATATTTTTTACCTTTAAAATAAATTTATTTTAGATTTTTTTGATTATTTTTATGGTGACTTAGTGGACCCTCCAAGACTTATAAAATATTTTAACTATATAAAATGATTTCCCTGGGAGTGTGATTAACCTCCACAAAACGAAATCCTAATATTTTAATATGTTAAGACATTGGCCTTATAAAATAATTTTTTCCACTCCCATTTTTCGAAATCCATGGGTTGGTTTGTGTTTTTGAATATTTAATTATATAGATTCCAAAACCTATGTTTGTGAAATATTAAAGAATTCCCCTCTTTTTTCCTATGTAAACCCACCCAAGCTCCAAATTATCTTCACTAAAAACCCTTGGAGAACGTCCCTACTATACCTTCCTCTATCTATAATCCTCCCAAGGTTCCCTAAGCTCTCAATAATCCCCTCCTAAATCTTTTTAATTCCCACACTTCCAAGTAAGGGATCCTCAATTTCCCTCCTTCCATATTTATGTCCCTATTTAATTACATTTTTATGACATTTTATTTTCAATTAAAAATGTTGGGTTATGATATATAACCTCTCCTATACTTCAATACTTATGTTTTAAGGATGATATTCCCATTTATATCTCATTAATTCCTCCCATGTACACCTGTTACCATGCCAAAATTCGGTAGGAGATTTCCCTCTCCTAATTTACATTCAAGAAATTATTTTATATTATGCATCTAAATTTCATTACATATGTTGGGATATTATGTTACATTTCCCACTTACTATCCATTTAAATTATAAATGATAATATACCCATTTCTCTCCAATCAAACCATTTTATGATTTCTATTTGACGTCGTTATGTTTCCAAAGTTGTACCAAAATTTCCCATGCCAAAATCATCATGTAAGTGAATACCATACCCATTTATCTATAAAGGGTATTCAACTTTATTCCTATATACTTTTTTGATTGTGGAATTACATTTTTTTATTCCACATTTCTTATTCGTGGAATAAATTATGATGTTTACTGAATCCATGTTGTATGATCTATGTGGAACACTTATGCATGAAATGAAATGATTTAGAAGACTACACCCTGATAGTGCTTCAATGCATTGGGTAAAGATTAGTATCATGATACATCATGTTCAATGAGGTTTTAATCATGATAATTCAAGTGAAATGAGGTTTTACTCATGCTCCATGAGTAATGATCCTTGAATCTTGCTAATATCGTGTTAAATGCGGTTTCCACATCTCCATGTTATGATAATCATGTTATATCATGCATTTATGTTCATGTCTATATTATTCTCCATTGATATTAGTATTTCCTAACATGTATTGTATTCTTCAGGTTATTCCTTGTTTACCCCATTACTGGGCATTATAGCTCACCATTTTATTATGTACGTCCTTAGGTTATCCAATGCAATGTAAGTATGAAGGAATGTTGTAGTCATGTAAAAGAAGTTTTCAATAATGATGTTGTATTTTTTTGTCTTAAGTTTTCATGTAATGTTCTTAATATTCTAAGACACTAGACCTATTGATCCGTAGAGTTGTATTAAGTGCATTTTTGTGTGTGTAATAAAGATTAGGGTTGTTATAGCCGTAGTGATATCTCGAAGGAGAAACGAGAAGTAATCAAGGGGTAAATAGAATAATTTACTACGAATCACCAAAACTCTATCATCATAACCCAAGGATCACATCATCATGAGATGAGCTCGAATTTCTCCCAAAATCACTTAGGGTTCACCACCAATGAGAGTTAAAATGAGTGACCGATGAAAGGATAATCTATCAAAATAGGTTAATAGGAAACCTATAAATTTCCCACTTTACAGTATAAACCAAAATATTAAAGTGTAAAATCCATAACTCTAAAAAACTACACTATAAAACCTACCTTTATGCCAAAAAACCTTTGAAACCTCAAATTCTTCCAAAAAAGATGACACTTAGGGCTAAATTATATTACATCATAAATTGTACCTTACAGTATAAACCATTTTACACAACCAACCCTATGCCATATACAATACATAAAATAGCTAGCCACACAAGCCTTAAACCCTCATCTTATTCCATAAATCTCCATTTTACATCATAAAAATCCTTTTTCAGTTCTTCTGTAGCCCCAAATCCACTGTACCTTCTCTATCCTTCTATGAACACCTCTGAATACCTCAAAAAAATAAAGTAATGGTCCTAAAAGGACCATAAAATTATAGATATCCTCTATTATGTGACAATTATCCTTGAACAATGTCAGTGAAGCTTTACCTTGTACACCGCGAAGAGTCTCCCAATTGTTCCACTCAATTGAGAATTTCCCAAAAGGATTCCATCAAGTGAAATAAATCAGGGGCTTTGATTATATGCACCAAAGGGTGTTTCAACAACCTAGAAACAACCAAGGATTCAAGGAGTACTTAACCATACAATTTAGAACTAGATTTAATATCTATCAAGGGTCCTATACTAGTATAATCATCAATAATCATACCATCCACCACCATTTCCAAGGAATAAGGAAAAATTAAAAGATAATATGGAGGATCTACCTCAAACCCTACCTATTAGGTTGTAGATGGTGATGACCGATGGTCTACAAGAGGGTGAATAGAATAAATTAAAATTTTAAATAGATTAAATTAATTATAAATTAATTATCATAGTTAATTATTAGGTGATAAAATACAACAAAAAAATAACGAATGAAAACATGTATTTTTTATAGCAGTTTAGTCCAAATTAGACTTACTCAACTCTTAAACCTATCCACTATATTAGAGATACATCATGTACTACATGATTTATGATGGGGAGTCATAACTTAATTACAAACTACTTTTTCTAGTGGTAGTATAAACAAGACACTTAATTTTTTTGTGGGGAGTCACAACCCTTACAACCTGACTTTGGATAGTAGGGTTCACAACCAAAATGATCCTAAATTTAAAATTTGGGAGTCATAACCTAAATATAGAAATTGATTTTTGTTGGAAAATCATAAATTGAATATTAGAGTATAGGTGAGATAGATATAAATAATTAAAATAGACTCCCAAAAAAACTAGGTAGATGAAGTCATAGAAGACTGATGAAGTAGAGGCACTGGTCTTTGAGTAATGTATTTGTACATATATTTATATTATTATTAGTCAAAGAAGACTATGTGTTTCTTGAGATATCATCTAGTATATGTTACTTTGTTCTCACAAGATCAATTTAATCACATAATACATCAAGAATATCAAAATTCACCTCAAATTAATTTGTTAGAGTAGCATCATATCTCATAATATAAGTTCTTTGAATATGTCTTGAATCCTTTAATTAAGATAACAACTGAATAAATCCAAGAAATTAATTAAACAATTCAAATTCAAATAACACTGAATTATCAAAGAGGGAGAAAATTATCATTGAATAATAATCATTGATATTCAAATACTAAAGGATAATTTAAAAATATTTTAATTAATTATTAAAGAAACCAAAATATCTCAATAATAATAGTTTTATAAAACCCCTTAAATATTTCAAAGTTAATTTAGTTAAAATTAAAATATGAATTTTGAAAATCACATTCGATATTTATACAGATTTGAAATTATTCAAAAAATAATGAAACATAATAAGATATTATTAAATAAGTTTGAATAATTTTTTTTATTAAATATGAATTTAAAAATGAATAATAAAATAAGTCAACTCAAAATATATAAATTAAAAAATTTGGAATTATTTTTTGCATGTATATTCAGTACTAGAGAATAAATTAAATCATTATTTAGAACTGGCTAAAATTTTCTAATTTTTTTTATAGATTATTTATAATTAAAACTAATTAAAAAATATATAAATTAATTAAAACACTTAATAAACAAACTATGTTTTTTAAAATGACAAAAGAATCCAAAAACAATGTATTCTTAGAATTTCCATATTTTAGAAAAATAAAGTGTCGAATTGACTATGAGTGAAATTCAACCCTGATGTATATACATTGGGATTGATTGACTTTACATGTCATTATAACATGAATTATATCATTATATGTTATGTTAAATCTATAAAATATTAAATTGAATGATATAACAAGTGATCAGTCTACTAAATGGGTGAAAAATTATAATGTTTTGTTAGTCGAGTTACCAAATGAAGCATAGTCATAGTGGGGAAGATTCAATAAAGATACAAGATTGAAAGTTGTAAGAGATTCATGGTTGATAAATTGATTCTTGAAAGATACAAAGAAATGTTCATGGAAATGGCAGGTTCACTAAAGACATAGGTTCATGGAAATAGTAGGTTCATGGAAGCAGTTGGTTCACAAAAGTAGTAGGGCCATGGGAGCATAAAAAATCATAAATATTAAAAGAAGAATTGATAAAAAAATTAATAAATGTAAAAAATAAAATATAAATAGTAAAAAGAGAAATGAAAATGAAAATTCAATGATAAAAAATTTCACTATCAAGCCTTTCCCAGGCTAGGAACCAAGTCATCTGACCCAATGGGTATCATGTAATACCTTGGTTTCCTTCTGGACACACAACAAACAGTTAGTCATTGGGGCCATTTATCAGAATAATGATTGTCCCCACATGTCAAGACATGTTATTTCAATGTGTTTTTTCCTCACTCACACCCTGGGAAACTTCTCAGAAGGTTAGCAATCTTGATTGGTACTTCAGGCCAAGAATGATTAAATGTGGAGTACTAATTAGGTAGGCTCTCAAAAGTGGAGGTGCACCTTGTTGATATGTGTAGTATTATTTAGAATTTGAAGCCTCATTTTCCAGGGGTGTTACACTCTCCACCCCTTTAAATCAAAACACCCTCATTGTGTAGCCCAAGCCTCAATATTATGAAGTTCCTCTACACCTCCATTCAGGTATTGGATATGATTCCATTTTTTAACAACCCAACCAAAACCACTAGGTCCAAGATGGATGCTATGAGGCCTCATCCACCCCTCCCCATACGCACGAGTTTGTCAAATATAATTGAGGGTCTTAGTATGTCAATGGGGATACTATAACCTCAATATCATGTCATAGTATCAAGAATAAATAATAAACCATATAATATATAATCAAAGTAAACATTCAGAAAGGTAAATATGGAATATATGACAAGTAAACAAAAGAATCTTCCAAAAGTGAAAAGTCTGTCCATGGTAAATGAAGAAGATAAGTAAACAAACATTATACTATACGCCTATCTGGTGTACCTCCAATCCCACCACCAACTCCATGCTCCTCAGCTCAACAGTCTACTATAAGGCCCTTTCCTTTTCCAGATCCCTTATGAAATCTACAAGGGCACTGAAATGCCTGAGTAGGGTGCAAGTAAAAGACTCATTAGAAAACCACCAATGCATCCTTAACCTGATTTTATTGAGTATACAAGTGTATTCATTGATAAAAATAACTATGTAGCAATCATAGTAACACATAATCCAAAACTGAGTGGTGATGCGTTAACCAAGCCACCAAAATCCCCTAGATATATCTGCCTTTTCTCTATTCCAAATACATAATCATGGACTCAAAATAATTAAGGATTGTCCATGAGGCTAAATAATCACGATACTCAGCATCAAGTGATTATGAAACTTGACATTACTACAAATCAATATGGTCATGTTATCGAAACCCCCTATGTTTCGAGAGAAACTCATCTTCCCCTATTAATCAAGTAACATACCCCTTTGAATCATCTAGTCATAAATTTCATCACACAGAATCTTTATGGAATCATCGTATCCCTAACCAATGTATAAGTCCCCCATAGTCATCGTCATAGGTTGTGTGTAATCCCCCTATAAGGGATAAACATGTCACGACGGTTCATTTACCTTGGGTTCTAGGAAAAATAGCACAAAATCACACATAGAATTATATGATACATGAGAAAGCATATAATATCATAAAAAGTACGGTATCCCACACAATATATGTAATCAGCATCGAACATGAATAATAAGTTGCGAGTACTCATGGAAACAAGTGTAACATAAGGTTTCTAGGGATACAAAACACACACACCCAAATGTGATCACAATATTGTACAATAATAAAAAAATATGTCTACACATAATCATATTAAGGAAATATGTGTAAAAAATCCCAAAAAGTAAGGAACTTCTTACCTCACTATTCTTCAATGTAAAAAAATGAGGATAAACCAATCATGAACACCTCTTCACTGCTTTTTATCGAAAAACATCCAAACTCAAGGTTCACCAAGGGTCCCTAAATCCAAAAAATCTATTTTATATCCAAAATAAAAAAAAAATATCATGTGAATTGATACTTTGTCTCTCTAGGGTTCAAATTATCATTTTAGAATTTTACATGGGATAATATTTTATCTCTCTTGGACAATTTTTAAATTTTCATTTTAAAATATTACATGTGATAATATTTTATCTCTCCTAAATATTTTTAAATTTATAAATTAAATTCAAAACATGTTTTTGAAATTGTTCTTCAATAATTTTTCTTGGTAATCTAAAAATTTTAATTTTAAAATTATAATAATTATTCTTTTATAATACATGTACTTATCCTATGATAATTTAGATAATCTTTGTCACATGATAAATACCTTTTAATTATCCTTTAATAATTTGTGTAATATTATTTTAGATAATTTCATGCAATTATTCTTGGATAATTCATTGTAATTATCACTTGATAATTTTAATATACCATGTATTTATAATTTTATTGAAAATTATCATTTGATAATTTGGTGGGATTATCATTGATAATTCAATGAAATTATCATTTGATAATTCAATGAAATTATCATTTGATAATCTTCTGGTATTATCATTAAAAAGTCTAAATGTTACTACCCATGTCAATAAGGTGGAACTCTCTTTTCAGAAGCCTAAATGATCAGAACTCTAAAATTAAGAATGTTTGGACTTGAGTAGTGATCAGTATGGGTGACCATATGGGAAGTTTCCAAAGGGGTGTTAGAGTGAGGAAAAAACACACTGAAATAACATTTGTTGTCTTGTGGATACATTCATTAGTCTCATTAGAGACCCCAATGAGTAATATCATATAGTGTACTGGGAAGGAAACCAAGGTATTACAAGAGACCAATGAGGTTAGATGACAAGGTTCATGGCCTGGGTATGGGTGGGTCATGAAAAATGGTATAAAAAATTAGGGCTTTCTAACATGTTTTATCTTTTCCTTGTGTTGGAACAAGTTAGGTAGGAGATAATACATTGAGACTCAGGTAGGGGAACTATGTCACTTCCTGGATAGCACTGTGTTGTGGACCTCTAAGTTTCTATAAAGTGGTGATAGTTATGTTTTTCTATTACTAATGGTTAAAATAAACTTGGGTGATGCACATGATGTTTATAAGTGTTTTATGATATTACATATACGTTCATGCATCAGGACTAGGCATATAGGTTCACATTCAATATATATAGTTGTTTCTGTGCTATATAGTAGTTCGTTAATTAAATTTATTGAATTATGATATCTTTCTTGGGATAGTTTATATTTGTGTGATATATTTCTATTTTATACTATTGTGATATATCTTTATTGGCATTAATTAGTTGAAATGAACTTTCTATTGTTTATATATGTTTATTTTGACAAATGTGAAGGGATAGAGACAAGGGTTAGTGCTGGGATGGTTATACTATGGGTTGAGGGTAGAATCTTAAGGAATCCATTGTGTAATCTCATTGACTAGTTAGGATCATATTACATTCCTAATGTTTTTATTTGTTTTAGGGTTTCTGGATTAGAGAAGTTTGATGGGACCGCTATCTATGGTAGCCTTGGATTCTCATGTGGAACCACCTATGGTATAGGGGGATATAAATCCACATTATTCTATGCTGCTGCATGTTATTTAGGCTACAGATCCCATTCAACCGGGACCGTTTCCGATATTAACTGTCCAATGTTGTTCCACACAATGGACCATGACAAATTATGATGGGGGTTTCCATCTCCAGCACCCTCTAGCATTCAGGGTCATTGGTTGAATGAATTATGTAGAGGATTTTCTGGAAATTATTTTGAGAATCTTTGAATAATTCTATACTCATATGGAAGGCCCTATGATCCTTTAAACCTTCATGTTTTAGGGACCTACTATGAGTTGGTGGATATCCATGAGCTAGTTAGGGAGGTGAGAGGTTCTTACTTGGTTGACCATATAAAATATTTTTATTGATAAATATTTTCCTGACATGATGGAGATGGACCATGTTAATGAGTTTATAGAATTATGATAGGGTTCCATGAATGTATCCATATACTCTTCCCTATTTACAAAGATTCTTCACTTTCATCTTTTGTTAGATAGGAACAAGGTACAGAAGGCTCGTAATTTTGTGACAGGCCATTGATCGGAGCTCATACATTGGCATATGGGATTTTAATTAACAACATATACATTGGTATTTTTTAAGGACCTGGAATTTGAGAAGGGATAGAAGGAGGATAGGGTATCGTGCTTACTCGCATCCCATAGTTGGATAGTGACTGAATTTACTCTCACTACTATGAGAGTTTATTCTGGAAGTAAGAAAAGGAAGACCAGATACATATAGCGAAGTACCAACATACAGATAGAATAGAGTATATCTTCATCAGCCCCTTCAGAAGGAGATTCCAAATATTTCAACTATGTAAATATTGAAAACTTTCACAAGTTCTGTACTAAACCACTAAACATGTGTCGAAAGTATAGAAATAAGGGGAATATTAAGCTGTTTTTATTTAGAAAGGTGAGGTTAGGTTTGTGGAAAGGTAATGGTCAGACCTAGGGATCAATTCGGGGTTCTCAGCATTAGACTCAAACTAGTCATGCGCCCCAAGGACAAGGTAAAGGAGTTGAGGCGGGTCTTTTTTACATTGTGTACTAGACTCTAGCAGATGGTGGAGTGAGACCATCCATTTTTCAAGGCACATTCCTTATCACCTCTACTTTATATACTGCCTTATTCAATATTGTTGCTTACCATTCTTTCATACCTACACAAGTATTTTCTAGACTTGACTTACCAGTCAAGTTATCATCTAAGTTAGTCTCCTTTGATACACCATTGGGTATGAGAGCGCACTGTCATCACCGATTCCTAGACTTCCCATTATTCATCACTAGCTATGGAAATCTATGGGAATTCATGATTTTAAAGATGAAAGTTTTTGATATGATTCTTGGTATGGAATTTCTTACCATCTTTTGAGTTCTCATTGATTACTATCATAGACTAGTATCTTTAACCATTCCAAAGGGAGAAACGTTCATGATGGTTGGAGAGTGAGAACTTGGAGCAAGTAGTTTTGGACTAGACTTGAGTCAGATTATGATGATCACAACACATATGGTAGGCTTGGATATTTTAATAGTATTAGTGATATCCCCTTAATCTTTTACAATAGTTTTGGATTTTTTTAGGACGTCTTTCTATATGACTTCACAAGACTACCTCATGATAGAGGATTTTACTTTGATTTAGAGCTCATACTAGGTATGAAACACATTTCGATACCCCCAAATCGTATGGATCAAACAATGCTGAAGGAGCTCAAGGAACAAATAGATGATTTGGAGTGGAAGGTATTAATCAAACCTAGTACATCACCATTGGGTGCACCTACTTTGTTTTCTAAGAAGTTGGATGGTAGTCTCAGACTATGCATTGATTACTAAAAATTGAACTTGGTGATGGTGAAGAACTGACATATGTTAACCAAGATCAGTGATCTTTTTGATCACATATGGGGAGATTAGTGGTTCTCCAATATTGATCTTCAATTAGGATATCACTATTTGTGATTTAGGGAGGAGAACATTCTGAAGATGATTTTTTAGAGAAGGTATGGACTGTATAAGTTCCTGGTGATGATGTTATGGCTGACGAACAAACTAGAAATGTTCATGGAACTCATGACTAAGATATTTCATCCATACTTGGGATCATTCATCATAGTGTTTATTGAAGATATCCTTATCTACTCACCAACACCAAAGCAACATGCTAGAAACCTAGTGATAGTACTAAGTACACATTGAGCACACATAATTTACACAAAGCTATCAAAATGTGACTTATTATTTAAAGAGGTGAAGTTAATAGGACATGTGGTGTATGATACTAGTATATCATTAGACCCAAATATGGTTGAGGCATTAATGTCTTGGAAATGTACTCAAAATGTGTTTGATTTTTGAAGCTTCTTGGGTTTAGCTAGATATAATCAATAGTTTATCCAGGAATTATCCTAGACACCAACACCCATGATAGTGTTAACAATGAAGGTAGTAAAGTTACAATGGTTAGACTATTGTAAAGAGGATTTACTTGAGCTAATGAAAAGGTTGAAGACAACATTAATACTCAAACTCCCTGAGCCTATGATTGGTTATGCTGTGTGTTATGATGCATCAAGTATTTTTCTTGGATTCGTGATGACATGAATAGAGTAGGTAGTTTACTATGGGAATAAATATCTCTGAACCCATGATAGGAACTATCCTACACATGACTTGGGGCTGACATTCATGGTTCATTACCTGAAACGTTGGAGACACTATCTCTTTGGTGAGATATTTATTTTTTACACGGACCACAAGAGCCTTCACTATATCTTCATATAAGGGGACATGAACCTAATACAGAGGTTATGGGTTTTTTATATACAAAAATTTGACTTTGAGATGAAATATGAACCTATAAAGCGTAATGTGGCTGCAGATTATTTTAGCTATATATTACAAGCTAAGCAAGAGCTTGGTGAGAAGTATTCAGAGGACCAGTGGTGCCTAATCCAATTATTTTATTATTGGAGGATGGATTCATCATAGGATGCGGGTTCTACAACATTTTCTACCATGGTAGTTACATCCTAACTTGTGGATTGGGTAAATTAAGAATAGAAGTCGGACTCAAAGTGTGTTGTGATGAGGGAACAACTAGCTGGGGATGACTCAATGCTTGAAAGGTCAACGGATGACGATGATGTGATCTTGGTACATGGAAGATTAGTATTCAATACTTCAATAAAATAGGATATGATGATGGAATATCATACCTCTAGATTTTAAGTATATCCTAGTGTGAAAAGAAGTATCATGACTTCAGGTGATAGTTCTAGTGGATGGGGATGAGGAGAGACATTGCTGGTTTTGTCAAACGATGACTTAACTGTCAGAGGGTGAAGCCTAAGCAATGACATCCTTGTGTTTTGTTTAAACCAATCTATATTCCTATATAAAAGTGTGAGTACATCATGATGATATTTTTGATAGGGATACCTAGGACCCCATTGATTCATAATGCAGTCTGGGTAATTGTCGATCGGTTATGAAGTTTACTAACTACTTAACAATCATAGAGACTAACTCAGTGGATTAGTTGGGAAGGATCTATGCCCAAGAGATCAAATGTATATATAAATCCCCCCATGATCATTATTTTAGATATATATTCTTGTTCTATAAAACAATTTTGGAATGGTTTGCAAAAATCCCTAATGACTCTACTGAGGTTGATCATGACGTACCATCCTCAGACTGACGGACAATCTAAACTGACTATACACATATTGAAGAATTTGATTCAGTCTTATATGATTGACGTTAGATGAGTATGTGGTGATCAACTAGAATTTATTGAGTTCACATACAATAACAGTTACCATGATTTGATTCAGATGGAACCTTATGTCGCTCTTTATGGGAAGTTAGGTCACTCACCACTTTATTGACATGAGGTGGGTGAGGTAGTGGTTGTTGGCCCCAACTTGTCTTAGGAGATCTCTAAGAGAGTGAAACTGATACATAAGACATTTCTCACCACCTAGAGAATATAGAGATCATATGTCAACTGTAGGATGATATCCTTGGTGTTTTCTATGGGAGATTAGGTTTTCTTGAGAGTGACTCCTTGGTTAGGGCACACAAATATAGGGATGTAGGGCAAGATAAAACAATGTTTGGTTGGACCCTTTGAGAACACCAAGTGGATATGGGTATTGGTGTATCATATGGAATTACCTTCCCTCTATCTAGGTATACACAATTTGTTCCATGAGTCACAGCTTTTGAGGTACATAACCAAATAAACTCATGTTGTTCATTGTGATGATGTTGATCTGGAGACCGATGCATCTTATGAGGAGTGTCCAACACGGATCATGGAACTAAGTGAAAAGGTGTTGTGAGGAAAGATAATACCACTGGTCTAGATTCAATGGTAGCATGGATGGATCCTGGAGGAGACATGGGAGTGCGAGTCTAATGTTTGAACTCATTGGATAAAGTTATTTGAGAAAGATAGGTTGAGATAATTTTCAAGGAAGAGAGGTCGATAGAGGGGAATAATTTTAATATTATGAATTTATAAATATAATAAAAACCCTATTGTTGATAATTTACAAATTAATTTTATGTGAAAATGTAATTTATCAACAAAAATAACTTAATAAATATTTTTATGGATTTCCATAAGTCTAAAATCCCATTTATAACCTTTGAATATTCTATAGAAAATTTTTAGAGTTATGAACTAAGTTAGTACAAGATTCTGAGGCCCGTAGAGCCTCAACCTATAAGGAATAAAAATATTAAAAATATATATTATTTTATTTTCAAAAAAAATTAATATCTCCCAGATAGTGCATCGTATGAAAAATTGAGACCATCGTTAGGTCTGAGGCGTAGTGTTTACCCTAGGTGGGTTATAACATTTCTGAGAATCAGATGTCTGGTCATGTAACTCATTATTTTAAGTTATTTAATTTATATATTAACTAATAATTATTATTGATATTAATTTAATTATTTAAATTAAAAGGTAATAGTCTTCTTCTACCATAATTCCAAATACACTATTTTCACATGGGGAATAAATTAGAATCCCTAAATCCAGTCCTTTTTGAACGATTAATGATGGTAATTCATTAATGAGATGAATCTATTAAATTTGAATTAAATTGTTTAGTTGAATAATAGATTTTAATAGGTGTTTAAATATGGGGATATGAATTATAAATTTTTTGTGTCATCAAATAGTTGAAACACTAAATTGTTCTTCTTTGTATTTTTCATTGATCCAAGACTATCCTGATCTCACTTAAATTCAATAGGGTAGTCAATTGTTCATTTTAAGTGTAGTTCCAGGCATGGAGAAGAACTCACCCCACTCGTTATTTTTTTGATACATGCTACAGGTTTCATTTCATTTCATTATTATTATTATTATTTTGTTTCTCTTCTCACATTCATGATTTAAGAAAAAACAAAGCAAAAAACAAAACAAAATCTCACAATAAAAATTATAATTCTAAAATTGTCCTATGATAATTTTATTTGAATTATAAAACATAATATTAAAATAAATTATCAAAATATTATTATCAAAATTTTAAAAATATATTCTTTAAAAATTATTATCAAGGTTAATTTTATATAATTTATCGAAGTATAATTATCAAATTATAATTTCATCGAATTATCAATGATAATTCAACCAGATAATCAAATGATAATTTTGAATAAAATCACAAAAGTATGAGTTATTAAAATTATCAACCAACAATTACAATGAATTATCAAAGAATAATTTCATTATATTATCAAATATAATATTACATAAATTATTAAAGGATAATTATAAGGAAAGTTTTATGTGACAATTATTATCAAAATTATCATAGGATAATTATGTGTTTTTTCAAAGTATAATTATTATAATTTTAAAAAAAAAATCATGAGATTAACATGGAAAATTATTTAAGGATAATTATAAACAAATGTATTGAATTTAATCATTAATTTGAAAATTATATGGGGGAGATAAAACATTATCACATGTAATATATTAAAATGATAATTTGAAAATTATCCAAGAGAGACAAAATAATATCACATATAATATTTTTAAATGATAATTTGAAAATTATCCTTGGGAGAGAAAGTATTAAAACATGTGATATTTTATTTCTTTTTGAAATAAAGTAGTTGGTTTTGGATTTAGGGTCCCTTGGTGAACCTCAAGTGTCATTGTTTGTTTAATATAAATCCATGAAGAGGTGTTACAGACTAGTTTATCCTCAACTTCTTTACATCAATGAAATCTGAGGTAGGAAGTTTCTTATTATTTTGGGGTCATTTACACATATCTCCATAATATGGTTATGCATAAACATATTTTTGATGGTTGTGCCAGATTATGATCACATGGGGATGTGTGTGTAGCTCTAGAAACCTTATGCTACACTTTTTTTCTAGAGTACCTATAACTTATTATTCATGTTTGATGTTTATTACATGTGTGGTGTGAGCTACCTTACTTATCATGATATGCTATGATTTCTATTGTATGCTACCATGCTATGTGTTCTTTTTTGGTGTTTTTATTAGAACCCAAGGAAGGTGGACCATAATGACATATTTATCCATTTGAGGGGGAGTGAACATGTCTTATGATGACGACAACAAGGGACCTATGCACATGGTATAGATATTATGATGCATCAAGGATATCATGTGATGCACTCAATAACTAGAGAATTCCAAGGGGTATGTTACGCATTGACTAGGGGATAATGAGGAGCTCTCGATGCCTAGGGTATGATGAGAACATGACCTTCTGGATGTTTAGTGATAATGAGTTACAAAATCACATGATGTTGAGTAGAATTATTATTTAGCCTCATGGCTAATCCTTGATCTTCTGACACCTGGATTATCCATCCAGTATAAATCTAAAGAAGGTAAAATTAAGGGATTATAAAGGCTTGGTTAGCACAAGACTTCTTGTTTTTGGATTGTGTGTTACTATTATTGTTACACATTTATTATTATTATGGAATACAGTTGTAAACTTGATCCCACCAGGTTAAGGATGCATTGGTGCTGTCATATTGAGTCTTGTACTCACACAATACTTGGGAATTTCATTGCACAAGTAGATTTCATAATGGATCCAACGAAGGGAAAGGGCCCAATGGAAGACTGTTTAGTTGAGGAGCGTAGTGATGGTGGTGGGATAGGGTGGGCATTAGTGGGACTTTTAGTTTATGATTTGTTTACTTATCTTTTTTATTTACCCTGGACAGACTTGACACTTTTGGGAGTTTATTTAATTTACTTGTCATGTATTCCATTTTTAACTTTCTATATGTTTACTATGAGTATTTATTATATGGTTTATTGTTTATTATTTATCCTATGACATGATACTGGGGGTATAACCTCCACATTGATAGGTTCAGACCCTCAATGCTAATCGGAAGCCACTTACATATAGTGAGGTTCACATGAGGTCATGTAACATCTGGCTCAAACCTAGTGGTTCAGGTAAGGATGTTACAAAAATAAAATTGAACAAAATTTAAATAATAAGGATTTTATAAAGATAAAATTTTATCAAAAAAACCTTTTAAAAAATATTATCAAATATTTTTTTGAGAAAAATGATAATTATCCAATAAAAAATTCTATTTATGAAAATAAAATAAAACTAAATTTCTAATAAAATTTATAAGTATTGTTTAACACTAAAAAAATACAAAAAAATATAAAAAACTACCTAAAAACTCCTAATTTTTGAAAACTATTAAACCAAAATAAGATTTTATAAAATTATCCCATATTTTAAAAATTCACAAAATTTCAACACTAAATAGAAGAATATTGGAAAAAAAATATTTAAAAACACAAGAAAAACCCCCATTAATAAATTCATATTTATTCAAGAAAAAAAATATGATTTTAAAACTAAATTTCTAGTATTCCAAGATCAGAAATTATTTTATCCAATATTGAAAAATAAATTGGTTTGGTAAAGATGTCTACATATTGATTTTAATTTAGAATAGAAATAATAATAATAAATCCTTCATTAATATAATCTCTAATAAAATGAAACTTATTGTCAGTATGATTAGTTTTGGAATATTAAAAAATATTTTTTGAAATTAAAATTACATAAGAATTATCCTAGTATATAGGAATCCTTTAAAAATTAAAACCATAGTATGAAAATTTTTATTTAATCCATAAATATTGAGAATAAATTAAGTAGTAGAGATATATTCACTTTTAATAGTATAAAAATAAGAAAATTGTTTTCTTCTTTACCTCAAATAAACTAATAATTTGTTAAGAAAATGAAACATACATGAGGTAATTTTTCTATCAAGTCTCCATCCCTCAAAATTAGAATCAGAATAACTAATTAAATCAAAATAGTTTTGTCTATAATTATGTAATCCACAATTAATAGTTCCTTTAACATATCTAATAAATATATTAACATCTTTTTGGTGACATTCCTTAGGATCAAATTTAAATCTTGCACATAAACAAACACTGAACATAATATGAGATATAAAATCATTCAAATACAATAAACTTTAAAGTATGCCTATAAATTTTTTAGAATATATAGATTTACTAGATTTTTCTAGGTATAATTTAAAAATAGTACTCATAAGGGTTTTATTACTTTTATAAGAATATAAAACAAAATGATTAACTAACTATTTATCATATTTAGACTGATTCAAGAATATACCCTCATTTATTTTATTAATTTGATGGCCTAAAAAGAATTTAATTTTACCCATTAAACTAATATTATATTCACTTTCCATCAAATTAGAAAATTCATTACAAATCCATTCACTTGAAGATCCACAAACAATATCAGTAACATAAATTTAAAAAATTAAAATATCATTTTAAATCCATTTAATAAACAATGTTGGAATTACTTTACATTTAATACAATCAATTTTTTAATAAAAACAAATTACTTATATCATACAAACCATGAGGTTATTTCGTAAGATCATATAAATCCTTTGATAATTTATAATCATGATTTTAAAATTTTCATTTCCAAAACCAAGTAGTTGAGAAACATAAACTTATTTAGAAATAAATCCATTTAAAAACACACTTTTAAAATCCATTTAAAATAACTTAAAATCATTAAAAGTTAAAAAATATAAAAAAATCTAACAGATTCAATTATATAAACAATCATATAATATTCATCAAAATATATAGATTCTTCATGAAAATAAACTTGAGAAACAAGTATGTCTTTGTTCCTAACAATTTTACCAAATTAACCCATTTTATTTCTAAAAATACATTTAGTTACAATAACATGATTATTTATAGAGCTAAACTAAATACAAAATATTATTTCTAAAAAAATGATAAAGTTCATATTACATATAAATAATACAATTAGAATAATTTAAAGCATCAAAAACATCTTTATGTAGAAATTAAGAAACAAAATCAAAATTTTCATAAAAATATAAAACATAATTTATATTTTTAATACTAGAATCAACATTACCAATGAAATTATCAAAAGTGTGGTCTTTATTAATTTTATAATACATATAATGGGGATTAGTCCCCCATTAATGATTATATTATAATCTAGATTTTTTTCATCACCAAAATTAATGTCATTAAAATTAACTTGGAAATATTCTAAAATAGAATCATTTTTCAAAACATCTTGAATATAATTAACATGAATATATTATTCTAAAACCATAGTTTATTTTATAAACTCAAAAATATTCACTTTTAAAAAAAAATCCCAAAAAATACCTTCATCACTTTTAGAATGAAATTTTTAAATGTTATCCTTAGTATACAAAATAAAAACCTTACACCATTTTTTTGAAAATAACTTACATTAGGTTTTTTACATTTCAATAATTCATAATGTGTTTTCTCTAAAAAAGGTATAATTAAAACACTATTAGAAATATAAAAGGTTTTATTAATATATTTAACACAAAAATAATTTTTTAACCAATATTAATTTAACACAGTTCTATTTATTTTAATAATAGTTCTATTTTTCCCTTCTAAAATTTCATTTTGTTTTGTTGTTCTAAGAGAATATAAAATATAAAAATAACCATTTTATTCACAATATTTTTCAAAACTAGAAATAAAATATTCAAATACATTATCAATTATAATATAAAAAATTAAACATCCCTTTTTACCAATTTAGATAAATAAATAAATCTAGATAAAGTTTTTCTTTTATGACACATAAAAGAAGTCTAAGTTAATAAAATAAAATCATAAAAAATCACAAAGAAATACCACTTACCTCCTAAACTAAAAACATACATAGGAACAAATAAATATAAATGAATAACTTCAAATTTTCTATAAATTATATCTTTATTAATAGATTTAATATTAATCATATTTTTGTACGTTTTAAACAATAATCACATGTAAATTTTTTACTTTTTTTAATATTAGGTAGCTATTTCACCTATCCTTTATTTGAAAATTTATGCAATAATCTAAAGTTCACATGGACAATACATTGATTCCATAATAAATCATCTATTTCTATATCATTATTACACTATATATTCCTGTTTTTTAATTCATAAAAATCAGTAGAATAAATATTCTATTTTATATCAGTATAAATTAAGACATTTTCATTTTTGAAAATGATATATTTATTGTCTTAAAATTTAACACTCATTCCATAATCAAATAATTGTGAAATACTAATAAGTTTATGTTTCAAATATTCAACACATAATAAATTGGAAATTAAAATAATATTATGTTAGGACCAATAGGGGACTATATACCCTGAGAGGGGGGGGGGGGTCAGGGTATGAATATTCTTTTCTAAATTCGTCCTTCCCCACTGGATCTTGACATCTTTATTGCAAGGGTATCTTTGTTTTCACTTGTGTGTTTATTATGACCACTTCTTTTCTTCTTTATCTGATGATGATGCTTTGAATGTAATGCAGGGAAGCGATCAGGTAGACACAATGATTTTTACTTGGTTCACCCTCACTGGGTTACGTCCAAGGAGCATACAACGACGATGTTCCGCTGTACCAAATACACTAAGGCTCAATGAAAATAATGTTCAGGCTAGATCACTTCTATGCCCTATCTCACTGCCTTTACAAAGTTTAGGGTCATCTCACTACTTTCCCAAGGGTCACTCCATATTTCTCTTTCACTGGCTCACTACCGGTAGAAAGGATTACCTTCTTCCTCTTTCTTTGCTCACTGCACTTGGAAGGGACCCACTCCCAGTTTATAGACCTATAAGTCTTTTGATTTTCATGAAAGAATGCATCCTAAGCTGTTGATAGATTCTCTATTGAAGTTAAAAGTTTATCCACTGATGAATACCCCTTTTCCCCTGAACACTGAGCAATTCCTTTGGAAATACCTTCGCAAAGTACCCTACTTCGTGAGGATCCCAATTTCGTGATGCTCAAATAGGCCTTTAAAAAGCTCCTGCCTTTTCGTAAAGCTCAAGCATTTTCAAAGCTTATGCCGTCGCAAAGATCCTGCCTCTTTGCGAAGCACACTCCTTAGAGAAAGCGGCCTCGCGAAGCGCACTTCCTTCGCAGAGAAAGATTAGCCGCCGTGAAGAACCTCTCTTTCGTGAAGAACACTACCTTCATGAACCACCTTCGCGAACTGAGAGAAAAATATTTTCCTTTGAAAACTCTCTACTTATCTCGAGGGGATCAACCTCTATTTGTAGGCGATTCCACCGACCCTCGATCCTTCTGCGTGAAGTCAACACTACATCATCACAAATCGTGAAGCTTCGAAGTTTCTGCCGAAATTCTCTCAATCTTGTAAAGAACCATGGCAATTTTCTGATCACGGAGCTTGACGTAATCATGGAGCATCACCATCAATCCCTTCATGCCCTCGCCATGAAGCTCCCTCTCCACGAAGCTCCCTTGAAAATCCCTTCACACCCTCGTCCATTCCTTTGTCATGGTTCTTTGTCAACATTGATTGTCAACAATATCTCTAGAACTTGACTATTTACCATGGAAACATACTTTGTCAACAAACACTATAAACCCAAAAAATACTGCAATGTTAACTTGAGGGATTTTTTCCAAACATATTATATATACCTACTTTTCCAAATCCCTTAACCTCTCCTTTGGAGTTGTCACTAAATTTCATAGAGATACTGTTTAATTTATTATATGATAATAAATTCAATGGATATATATCCATATATATAGATTTTTTTTCGTGTACCATGAATTTTTGACAGTCTTGAGGCATGTTTTCTAATAATATTAATTAATTTCAAAACAATTTTGGTTCCCATTCTATCTTGGGTCCAATCGGGTTATTATAATAATTCTTTTATTAGCATGTAGATTTAAAACAAGAATTTATGGTCATTTTAGAAGTTTAATGATTTGAAATAATTTTTTTTGAATAAACAAGATATATATGAACCTTAATGAACATTAATTATCCTAAAACCCTTACATATAAAATTGAAATTATGAAATATTTAATATAAATCCTTTAGAAAATTTAACAAATGATGTCTTATATATCTTAAGAATTTGTTTATTATATTAGAATCTTCTTTTATCCTTATTTATTTTCATTATTGATATCATTTTTCACACTCTTATTTTTCTCAATGAAAAGTAGATAAATTTTATTTTAAAAAAAACAATTTATTTCTTTGAATTTTAATTATATTTTGTGAAAACTTTAAATCATTGAATTTTTTTCCATCTGATGAAGAAGTAGCAATTTTATACACTTCATTTTCTTGATTTATTTTATTTTTTAAGAATCTCCTTATATTATTATTTTAATTTTTTTATAAAAATAAGTAATTCTTAAAACATATTTTTGTAATTTTTTATTCTAATTAATCAAATAATCTATAATAGGGTATTTATATTTAGAATAATAAGAACTAAAATCAGAATAATTACTAACCTCAATAGTACTTTGATCAAACAAGAAAAGGTTATACATTTATTTTTAACTTATGATTTCATCACTTGAATCATATTATTCAATAAAACTCTATACATCATTTAATTCCCCTTTCTCATTTTACTTATATATTTCATATCTTTTATCAAATGTTTTAACTTTAGAAAATTTTCCTTTATGTATCCATTATTTCTATAATCATAACATGTGATTTTAGAAACATCATTATAATTTATTTTACTATTCTTATTTTGATCATACTTGTGATAATCCTTATCAAATCATTTCTTGAATCCTCTATTACTTTTAATCATTTTAGACACCTTTAGTGAAATTTTTTATCTAACTATTAATTTAATATGATTGATAATCAGTAGAGTTAGTGGAAATTGTTATATTTGATTTAAATACCACACCTTTATTCTTTGAAGTCTCATCTTCAGTCATTTTATTCAACTCTAGTTCATATTAAAGTAATGAACTGATGAGTTCATCCAAAATGTTTTCCTTAATAATTTTTCTTTCATCAATAGATACTTTCTTTATATTACACTTTTTTGGTAGATATATTTGTACTCATTCAACATGAAAAAAGTTCTATAACATTTAAATAAGGTAATTTGTTCCATTAATTATTCTTGTAAATCAGTGGAACATTTTCTTGATGCTCACATCTTCACTCCTCTTAAGAAATAGTTACTCATCATAGAGCATTCCATGTTTGGTTCTAATATGATTATCTGAGATAATGTGAATAACAAGTATAATATAATAGATATATTGATATGTATTAAATTTATACACATGACTAAACTCACATATATTAATAGAAAAATTTAAAATATCTATTACTTTATAATTCAAACATATTTAGTAGCATCATTTCCTATAAGAGTATTCAGGTTAGGTTCTGTTAGTTCGTATGGTATTACCTCATTGACAAGTTTTATATGCTTAATTTCTTGTGATATTCTTGTATTTTATATTTCTACTAACCATAGTCATTTCCATGAAATTTGAGGTAGATTATGTGGAATCCATACATCAATTAAATTCATTCCTTCCATATTACACTTATATGTTTTCCTTAGATTGAAAGATCTAGGATGGACAAGTTATCCCAATAAAATATAAATAAAAGAATCTATATCCAAGAGGAATAAGTTCTTAAAACTAAGTGGTTAATATCAGGAAATAAAAAAATAGTATTAATATATCCTTTACAAGGTCTATCCTCTAATATAAATTGTAGTTCAGAGATGGTGATGACATATGGTCCAAAGGGGGTTTGAATAGACCAAAATAAAATTTTAAAGAGAAAAAATTATTTATCATGTGAAAAAATTATTTATAAAAAAAGAAGAATGAATGCTGCTATTTTTTAGTATTTCAGTCCAAAGTGGACCTAATATACTCTTAGATGCCTCTACTCCATGAGATATTCATTATACACTACCTAATGTTTGGGGGGGGGGTCATAACCCAATTGAAACCTAATTTTTCTTATCTAAGTATAACATAGACACCCAAATTTTTTGTGGAAAGTACCATACATTATAACATGACTTTAGAAAATGGGATTCACAACCAGAATGGTCATGGGTTTAGAATTTTTGAGTCACAACCCAAAGATAGAGAGAGTTACTTGATTGCAAAAATCATAAACTGAATATTAGAGTAAACGTGAGATAGATAGAAATAATTATAGTAGAATCAAATGAAAATACGTGGATGAAGTTGTTGGAGACTGTTGAATCACATGAACTGGCCATTGAGTAATGGATCAGTACATCTCATCAAATTAGTATTAATTGAAGAAGATTAGGTTCATCTTGAGAGATCCTCCAAAAAATTTAACTTTTTTCACATGGGATCAATTGAATCACATATAAATTTAAGAATTTGAAAAGTCACAAGAAAATAATTCATGAGAGTATTATCATATCTCATTACCCATGTACTTTGAATGTGTATTTATAAATTTAAATAAGATAACAACTAAAAACAACCGAGTAATTCGTTAAAAAAATTTGAATTCAAATAATATAAATTAATCAGAGAGAGGTAAAATTATTATTCTATAATAATCATCAATATTAAAATACTAAAGACTAATTCAAACAGATTTAAATTCATCATTAAAAAAACCAAAATATCTTCATAATATTATGTCAAGAAAATCCCATAAATATCACATTGTTTATTTTGGTAAAATTTAAATTTGAATTTTGAAAAACACTTTTATATTTACGTAGATACAAAATTCTTCAAAAAACAATGACCCTCTATTAAATATTATAATAAAAATATTGATTGATTTTTTTCACTAAATATTAATCTAGATATGAATGAAAATTATTTCAACTCAAGGTATATAAATTTAAATATTGGGAAATATATGAAGTGTGTATATATAAAAAATATAACAAATTATATACTTTTTATAACTGTCTAAAATATAATAATAACACTTTTCACAGATTTTATATCATTAAAATGGATTAATTATATAAATAAATCTATTAAAATACTTAATATATAAATATATATATTCAAAATTCCAAAATAATTGAAAAAAAAGTATTCATAGAAATTTCATATTTTAGAAAAATAAATATTGTTTTGAATTGATCATGAGTGTAGAGAAACTATGAGGTATATACCTTATGGGTGATTAACTTACTATTCCATCATAACATGGGGTTAATATTTATAAGGTGCATTAAATCTATATATCATGTAGTTGATTGATATAATGTTTGTTCGGTCTACTAACCATGTGAAAAATTAAAACATGTGGTTAGTTGAGTTATTGTATGAAGCATGACCATATTGTGGAAGCTTCACAGTAGATACAAGCTTGGAAGTAAAAAGAGGTTCATGTATGACACATTGATTCACAGAAGATAAAAAAGGTTTTATGGAAGTAATAGGTTCATAGAATCATAAAAGATATGTTAAAAAGTAAAAGAATAATAGAAGAACTAGAATTTAAGCAGTGTAATGAAATATAATAGAAATACTTAAAATAATAAAAAATAAATATCAATGATTAAAAAATTTAATATAGTCAAAATAATTAGGATTTTATAAAGATAAAAATTGATTCTAAAATCCTTTTAAAAAATATTTTTTGAATGAAAATTCCAATGAGAAATTATAATTATCTAGTAAAAAAATATTTTATTTATGTATATATAATTAAATTTGATTTCAAATAAAATTGATATTTTTTTATTATTCATAAAAATAAAATACCAATAAATACCAATAAACTCCCAAGACCACCACTATTCCATTTAAGGGTAACTCCACTAAAGGAAATGATTGAATAAGATCTATTGTAAGAAGTTTTTGATACCTTCAAAAAGTTGTAAATAAACAAACCTTTATTGGATGAAATCAATCAGATTCCTTAAAATTTTAAGGCGATGAAAAAGTATGTCTAGGTAAGAATGTTTATACTGTAGTCTATCCAAAATTTTGGAGAAATTATTAGGATCTAGGTAATTTTACAATACCATTAACTATAGGAAAGATCAAATTTAGTAATGACTTCTATGATTTGGAAGAATTAGTAAATATCATTCCTCACTCAATTTAGTCTTCACTATAGGTGGGAGAGCTAAATCCAACTAGTGTTTTAGTGTAGTTATCCAAAAAGACTATAACTTAACCTATGGGAATTTTTGAGGATATACTTGTAAGGGTAAAATGAATGATATTTATAATATATTTCTACATTTTAAATATATAATAAGAGGGGTGATTCTAATTCCTCCATAATCTTAGGAAGACCATTTATAAAAACTATGAAAATTATTGTAAATGTTCATGAGGAAACCCTTTTTATAGATTTTTGTGATGGAATTGTAAATATTAATATCTTAGACTCTATAAAATTCCTGGAAGAGAAGGATTATATTTTTACCCTTTCTCATCATGTAACCCATTTATACTTAGATAAATAAATTCAAATTCAAGATGAAATAATGAATTTAGAAGAAAATTTAAATTTAAAAAACATTTAGATTATTTTTTTTAAAATGAGTTGAATATTGAATTAGAATTTAATAATAACCAGTTGGAAGATGAATTTGTTGAATATTTTTTTGATGATATACTTAATTCTGTAACAAAATTTTCTACTTTGTAAATAAAAGTTGCAAGTGTAAGTGACATCAAATTAACCCCATCACAATAACAACCACCAATCATTGAGTTAAAAATATTTCCATGGAAAAACAATTATACATATAATATATAATATAGAAAACTACTTGTGATTATTTCAAAAACATTGGCTCCTAACCAAGAACATACACAACTAACCATTTTGAAACAAAATTCTCAGGCCATAGGTTTTTCATTAAGAGATATTCTTGGAATTAATAACACTATGTGTATAAACCAATTTTACTGGTGATTGAGAAAAACCCATGATTCTGCCTAAAAAGAGGCTAAAACAAACACTTATGGAATTAGTTAAAAAAGAAATTGAAATAATTTTAGAAGTTGGTATCATATACCAAATATTAGATTCACAGTGGGTGGGTCTTATATAAGTTTTTCCCAAATGGTTTTAAATATCTATTTCTCATAATAAAGACAATGAATTAGTGCCCTTTGGGATTAAAAATAAATGGATGGTATACATTGATTATATGAAATATAACCATGTGTCCTTGAAAGAACACTTTCCCATTAATTTTTTAGATTAGATGCTAGAGAAATTAGATAGAAAGGGTCTTTATTGTTATCTTGATGGTTCTTCTAATTACATTCAGGTACCTATAACACTAAAAGATCATGGAAAAACCACATTTAATTTCCCCTTAAGTTTTTTATTAAAGGATCCATTTTGGATTATTCAATACCCCAATATCATTCTAATTATACATAGTAATAATTTTTTCAAATCTAATTGAAAACTATCTAGAATATTTTCTTGATGTATTTAAAATTTATAAAACTACTTTTGAATGTTTTAATGAGAATATTTATTTTTAAAAAAGGTTCATTAAAAATAAATTGGTTTTAAACTATGAATAATATCACTTTATGATAGAGAAAGTTCATGTTATGTGATATATCATTTCTAAATAATTAATTGATGTATAAACATCCAAGGTTGATATTATCTAAATACTAACACACCCCACCACTATAAAACATGATAGGTTATTTCTAGGAAAGGATTGATTTTATAGAAGGTTTAATATAGATTTTAGAATGGCTGCTTTACCAATGGATAATATACTTAAAAAGTATATTTATTTTTTTGTTTGATGAATCATACATGAAATATTTTCTCAATCTCAAAGAAATCCTAACATTAACCCATATCATTAGACCAAAAAATTGGAATATTCCCTTTAAATTTTTATGTCATTACCCCAACCAAATTCCCATAGTAGTTCTATATTAGAAGAACAAGAGACAACCACATGTGATGGATTATGATTCCCAAACCCTATATCCAACTCATATTAACTACACTGCAATTAAAAATGAGTTTTTGTCTAAAGTTATTGCACTAGAAAAATTTCATTCATATTTGATATGATGTAAAGTAAAAATTTAATATGATAATGTATCTATTGGGTACTTAGTGAAGAATTTAAATTCAAAACCATTTCTAGTGTAGCATATTATTCTCTTATAAGAATTAAACTCGGAAATAAAGGAAAAGAAGGGCTATGAGAACCCTATTTCAGAACACCTAATAAGAAACTATATGAAACACTCTTGAATGACGAACCATTGTGAGAAAATCTATGAAATCATTTTTAAGATTCCATATTAATTGAACATGGTAAACAACTTTATCACATTAAATTAACCATCTTTTATTTATAAGAATAAATTACTTAAGTCAAAATCTGAGTGAAAATACTATTTTTGAGAGGATTTATGTTTGTGTAAAATGTATAGTGACTACATGACAAGGATGTGTATACCCGATGAAGAGGTAATTTATATTCTTAAATTTAGTCATATGATTTCATGTATAGGTAGTTTAGACCTTTGTAAAGAACTATATAATTTTTAGAGGATTAACTATTTTGGCCAAAAGTTTTCAAATATTCAATTTTTTTAAAACATGTAAAAAATACTATTTCACTCGAGCCATTTCCAAATGAAAATAAATGTCCTAATAAACATTGATTTTATGGAAAATATATGATGTATTGGAAGTTAAATTTATGAGAAAATTTATTATCTATTCAAGATTTACTTATATTCTATTGGTATTAGATTATGATTATAAATGGATTGAATCCAAAGAAAAGATAACTAATGATTCAATAATTATTATAGAGTTTCTAAGATAAAACATTTTTTTTGTATATTTGGAATACCTAAGGCTATCATCAGTGAACATGTAACAAACTTCTATAATGAAATTATAGAATAAATTATGAAAAATTATGGAGTACAATTGAAAACCTATACTGCATACAACCCATAGAAATATGGTTACATTGAGGTATCCAATAGGTAAGTGAAGAGAATCATTGCGAAGTTAGTATAACCCAACTATAACTATTAAAGAAAGAATCTATTTGATGAGATCTAGGCCTTCAAAATTTCCTTCAATACCCCCCATGTTATGTCTCCATACAAAAAAATTTGTGGTATGATTGTTTACCTTCTCGGTGAGTTATATCGTAAAACCAACTAGGATATTAAGAAAGTGAACCTAGAATTGAGTAATTTTGGTGAGTAGAGAATGTCTCCAATGGTAAGGATTGAGGATATGAGAATAGAATATTATGATAACTCCTTGATATACAAGGAAAGGAATCGATCTATCTATGATAGACTCATTTAGAGGAAGGAATTCCAAATTGGTCCTAAAGTGATGCTATTGTCCTCCTGGATGAAACTCATTCTAGGTATGATTATTTCCAAATGGGTGGACCCAAATACCATGAATAGCACATTTACATTTTTTTTAGTTTATATTATAGGAGAATAATCTCTAAATCCCTTTAAGGTGAATGGGAAGTAGCGAGAGAAATTTCTAGATGTTTTTTATAAGGAACCCATGGAAGAGTCAACACTCATCTCCACTACATATGAGTAAATACACTATGTTATCACTTTACATTGCATTTTTTATACTCCCATATCTTGTGTACTTAACAATGATAAATTCATAAATTAATTCATTTAGGGTAGTGTATAAGATATGTTTGGGGGAAATGGGATATGTATTTTAGGTTGTAAATGGTTTTATATAATTTAATAATTTTTTAAATGTTTTGAAGACTTTAAAAATAAAAAAAAATGAAAAATGATTTTGAATTTCATTTTCCTCTCAATAATAATAAACAAGTCATAATGGGAACCATAATTTAATTTGTTTAAGAACTATGTAAATGACTGTAAATATAAAATAATTATGTAGAATCAGAATTGTAATAAGAGGAAAATGAAATTTTGAACATGACCTTGGTAACCTAACACATTGAATGATCAACACCTCAGGGATCCCCCCTAAATGGAATTTGGATAAATCATATGTACTAGAGTAAAAAAATAATATGGGAACTAATATATAAGCCTTCCTAAGTCAAAAATAAAATGTTTGTATGAGTTTTCTATCAAGTATGAGTTAGTGTGATCTGATAGTCATCTACAAAAGTGTTTCTTTTATGCCCTGAAATTTTAAATTAGTCCCAGGGGAGACCAACTATATTGGGATAGTTTAGTTTTGGGTTTATATACACTCTTATAATATGTTATTTTCATAATTAATGACTAGCAAAAATCCAATAAGGGTTAGTTGGCAAAGGGAGTGGAAAGGTTTGGGGAATTATGGACTTAGATAAAGAAGAGTATGGTGATATATTTGAATTTTGTAACGACCCAAAGTTTTTCAATGAAAATTTCCCTTCTTATATTTATGTCATAAAATAACATGAAAACAAAAACTAATAAGTGATAAGTGACCTTTAAACATAAGTTTGTCACTCCGATGTTTTGAATTTTGAAAATCTGACATACACGGTTGTGTTCAAGATGATTTTTTGAGTTTAATGAAACAAAAATGATTTTTGGTGAATAGTAACAAACCCTTAGGAATAGTAACATACCCTTATGAGCAGTAATATGAAACTTATGAATATTAAATCATCAAAAATAAGAGTAACATTACCTATGAATAATAAAATAAAATTTAGACATCTTAGAAAGTGACAATTTGACCTTAGTAAATATTTTTGGTATTTTATAAGTCATAAATAATTAATTATAATTAATTAATTAATTTAAAATTATATTTATGTCCCTGAAATTTATTTATAACATATTGAATCAATGTATAATACTTTTTAGATAATTTTATAAGACCCTACGTAACTTTTGAAAGAACTATAAAATCAGTTTTAATCTTAAAAACTGTTTTTTTAAGTAAATTATGAATTTAAATAAATATTAAATTAATAATATTTAGAAAATTATTTTTGAAAAATGGACTTCATTTTTGGATTCTACATGTTGAAAAATGGTTGGGGTAAATTTTTTGTATTTTTCTGAGATACTTGAATTTTTGATGAATAGTAGAATCCGATAATTCACAATAAATGCTAAATAATGTATTAATTGAGTCATTGATGATGATATGCTGATGTAAGACCACTTGTTTAGGGATTACATTATAAAATTACTATTATTGGTCTTTAAAGACTCACTATTCCTTATCTTGTGTGGAAATAATAAACTAATGAATTTTATATTAAGGAAACCCCTCTCCCCTCCACTATAAAAGCCACCCTTCACTGCCTCATTTCCTCACACCTATCAAGCTCCAATAATTCTCTAAACTCTACCTAAACATCTTCCCTATAAACCTCAACTGCATCCACAAGCTTCTGGTCTCATCAAAATACCAAGATTAGCTTTTTTAAGGAGGATCTCAAGAGGAAGATTTAAGAGGTAATTTCTCTCCCTCTTCTCCATTAATTTCCTTTCAAGTTCATTTCTTGCTCTCTCCCCACATATCTTCATCTAAATTGTATTTTAACTCCATAATTATACATCTAATGGAATTTTTTGATGATAATGGGATATTATATCATCCAACCTCCTTCCCTTTTCCTTTTATTTTATTAAAGAGAATGTTGTTCGTGTGGTGTTAATTCATCACCTTCGAGAACGACATACCTTCTTTTTCCATTTATACCTTAAGATCTGGTCATGAAACCATTTTTATGGTTGAAACAGAATATTTTATGTGTATTATTTTCTATTTAAAGTTCTGGATATAACCTATGTCCATTTTACTAAGTGATAAGTTAAAACAAGTTCGTTGTGATCCAAAAACCGCCCAAATTGACCCAAATAACCATCATTTAATTCTTATCTAATGATTCATCCACATGAATCTAATTTTATTCATTATAAGAAAATAAAAAATACTGAAATATCATTAATAACATGTAATATTAGTTCTAGATGTTTACCCATGTTCTACCCAAACTTCAATTTAGGAATACAAGTGAACCATCCAAGAAAAAACCATAAAAACAAACATCCCCGAAAAATGTTTTTAAACTCTGTAAGTCATCGAAAGGAACATAATATGACATAATGAAACCAGAATTAACCCTATTAATGTAAAAATGGTTCTAGATTTCTAATTATTGAATATAATGTCATTATACAGGACATTAAAGAGAAGGAGGCATTCAAGTGCAAGGTAAGGGGAAATTCTCGAACCCAACTTTCGTCCTTTTGGTTATTCCTCTTTCACTCCATTTTTGATATGGTTACTCCTGTAAAATCATTTTTTCATCATTTTATTTCCTTTTCTGGGATATAAATGTTTTATAATAAAGTTTATGTCAATCCAAATGTTTTCCTAAAGAACTCTTCTCTTAAGAACTTAACTTTTACCTCTCATTTAAGGTTGATGGTTCTTAAATCAAGTATATTGTTCCCTATTTCTTTTGGAAACCCAAAGTTTATGAATATGTTCTTATGAGATGAAAACCATTAATTTTCATGGGTTAGTTATGTTCATTTATGTTATATGTTCATTGTGGCATGCATGATAAATGATAAAGTTATGATGTGACGGGTGGGCCCAGAATTATATAGCGCAATATGAATGTTTAAATGTGACGGGTGCGCCCAGAATTATATAGCGCTCCAATGCATTGGGTAAAGTGATGAATCTTATGAGTAAATGTGAAATTATGTGTGAACAAGATACTAGCTTGGTTGACAAGTATGTGTTGTATTTAACCACTGATACCTGATGTTTCATTTTTATGCATTGCCACATTTCAAGTCTTTTAATTATGCTCCTCTCATGTTCATGATCTTTTTCCCTTGTTATGATTATGATCATCCCATGATATATTATTCGTATCTATCCTCTTACTAGGATTTTAGCTCACCCCTTTTGATGTATATCCTCAGGTGGATACATGTACTAAGGAGAGAAAATGTGCCACTAAGAATCCAGTGAAGAAGAAATTAAATAAATGTTTATAGTTGATGTTGTATTTGTTATGTGTGGTCCTAATTTTCCCAAGACACTAAACCTTTGGATCCTCTATGTGTAATACTATTATGTTGTTTATCTTTGAAATTCTATAATAGTGTTGTAAGTAAAGGCCGGGTCGCTATAGTTGGTATAAGAGGCAAGGTTTAGTTAATTTGGGAATTGGGATTAGTGAACCCCAGAGAAAACTTCCAGTACGAGACTATGTAAAAATATGCACACAAGGATATTTACCTAGGGATCCCATATGTTATGTTTTTGGTATAATTTTCTAAATGAATAAGTTATTCATGACTTTTTTACTTATGTTTTGTTCTAACCATTTCTATTTTAGAAAAGGGTGGGAACCAAGAGAAATCAGGCCAACAACTCATGAGAGGGCCAATGCAACGATTGCCCGAACGACATCCCTAATGATTTGGGAGGTGGAGTTAGAAACATCATGGAGATGATTACCCAATTATCTCAGGTTATGAACAATATCCATAATAATGGGGAACTCCATCCTTCACCAAAGAGGGATCAACTGGCTATTGAATGTTTTTTGCGGCAACGACCACCGACGTTTAGTGGATCTTCTGATCCACTAGTTGCGGAATAGTGGGTCAAATCCATGGAGAAGATCTTTTATGTTATTCACTGTTCTGAGATGGAGAAGGTGAATCTATCTATTTATCGTCTAGATGGAGAAGCCGATCAATGGTGGGCTTTGATTAAGAACACCAAGCCATGAGAGGAAATTGAAGAGATGGAATGGGAAGACTTTAAGATAATGTTTCTTAATAAGTACTTCCCACAAACTCTTCTCCTGAATATGGAGAGAGAATTCATAGAGCTCAAGAAAAAAGAAGGAGAATCTGTCACAACCTATGAAGCGAATTTCACAAGGATGGAAAGGTATGTTTCGGGTTTTGTTATCAACAATGATAGAAAAATTGATAGATTCTTTAGTGGATTAAAACCACACCTTCGAAAGGCTCTGGAAATTCGAGACTTTGGGAGATATTAAGAAGTTGTTCGGTGTGATCTCAAAGTGGAGATGGAGTTTTGAGAATGTTCCCATGAATATGGTGATTTGAAAAGAAAGATAGAGTTTCAAGCTGGTGGATCTAATGCTAAAGGTGGAAAGAAAAATCAACGACCCACATGCCAAAAATGTGGGAAGTTTCACAATGGGAACTGCCTCAAAGGGACGGGGAAATGATTTAAGTGTGGGATAGAAAGACACCATGCTCAAGAGTGTCGAAAGGACATGAAAAGGAAGGAGAATGTAGCTGATTAAAGGGGAGAACCCCTCATGGTTCAATGCTACAACTATAAGGAGCTAGGGCACTATGCAAACCAGTGCACTAAACTTCTAGTTCTCGAGGGTAATCAATGTCAGCAACCACCAAAGCCAAAGGAACAAGGGAAGGCTTATGCCTTCACTACTATAGAGGTGGAGCATGACAATAAAGTCATACAAGTTACACTTCCTATTCATTCAAGAATGGAAAAAGTCTTATTTGTTTCTAGTTCTACGCATTCCTTTATATCTTGCAAGTTTGCTAGAACTATAGAATCAAATCCCCAAAACCTTGAAGTAGATATATCTATAAAAACACCAAGTGGTGCAATCATTGCAACCCAAGTGTTTGAATCTTCTCCTATTGGTGTATGTGGGATGATTCTTCCGGAAAATATTGTAATACTTCCTTTTTTGGAATTCGATGCTATAATGGGAATGGACTGGCTCTCGTCATATAGAGCGCATATCAACTGGTGGGAAAGGAAATATCTTTTCATATTCTGAACTATCCCATGCTCCTCTACAAATGCAAGGAAGATCATGAATCTCCTTTGAGAAATCTTTCAATGGTGTGGGTGTTGATTCCCTATGAATAAGCATACCTTGCACAAATGGTTGAGTCAAAGGAAAGTTCCAACCTTGAGGAAATGCCCATCGTGAGGGAATGTGGCGATGTATTTCTGGAAGAGTTACCCAGAATTCCCCCGGATCGTGAGGTAGAGTTCTCAATTGAACTCATACCCGGAGCTACTCCTATCTCGAAGTTCCCCTATAGGATGGCTCCTATTGAACTGGAGGAGTTAAAGAAGCAGCTACAAGAGAATATGGACAAAGGGTTCATACACCCTAGTGCATCACCTTGGGGTGAACTGGTGCTCTCTGTGAAGAAGAAGTATTGAACAATGCGACTGTGTGTCGATTATCAGGAACTCAACAATATCACCATAAAGAACAAGTATCCTCTCCCAAGGATTGATGACTTTTTCAATTAGTTAAGAGGAGCTCAATACTTCTCAAAGGTGGATCTTCGTTCTGGATATCATCGGGTAAAGGTGAAGAAGGACGATATTTAGAAGACTGACTTCCGTACAGGGTATGGGCACTATGATTTTTTGGTGATGCCCTTTGGACTTACTAATTCCCCTACAATATTCATGGATTTGATGAATAGAGTCTTTAGACATTACCTTGACAAATTTGTGGTAGTGTTTATCGACGATATTCTCATCTACTCCAAGATCAAGGAGGAACATGAAGAACCTCTAAGTCTTGTGTTGGCGACATTGAGAAAGGAGAAGTTGTACGCCAAGTTCTGCAAGTGTGACTTTTGGATGAGTCAAGTCACATTCTTGGGACATGTGATCACAAGTGAGAGAATTTCTGTGGATCCTTCAAAGACAAAGGCAATTGAGGAATGGCCCAGGACCTCTAGTGTCACAGAAATCTGTAGTTTTCTTGGATTAGCCGGGTACTACAGACGTTTTGTGAGAAAATTCTCATGATTGTAAAGCCCTCTAACTAAGTTAACATGGAAAGGAGTAAAGTATGTTTGGACGGAAGAATGTGAGGGAAGATTCAAGGTGCTAAAGAAAAGGCTGATCACTGCACCTGTACTCACACTACTGAAAAGTGGAGAAAGTTTTATGATATACAGTGATGCTTCAAAGAAAGGCTTGGGTTGTGTACTCATGAAAAATGATAATGTGATAGCCTACTCCACACGAAAGTTGAAGATCCATGAGCAGAACTACCCGATGCATGATCTAGAGCTGGCAGCCGTGATTTTTTCCTTGAAAATCTGGCGGCACTACCTTTATGGTGAGAAGTGTGACATATACACCGACCACAAGAGCCTAAAGTATATATTCACACAAAAGGTGCTCAACATGCATCAAAGGAGATGGTTAGAGCTAATCAAGGATTAGGATTGCTCTATTCACTATCATCCTAGAAAGGTGAACACGGTAGCTGATGCTCTAAGTAGAAAAGAACCTACTACTCTATCCATGCTGCGGATTGAGAAAGATCCTATCTTCTTGGATATAAAAAGAATAGATTTGGAAATCATAAGGGTAGGGGATACATCCTACCTTTCCCAAATGATTGCGAAACCATCCATCCAGGAGAAGATTAAGGAAGCACAAAGGGATGATGTGGAGATACAAAAGAGGGTGAATGCAGTAAAGGAAGGGAAGATACAAGAGTTCCATATCGAAGATGATGGTGTGATTTGGTTTGGAACGTGGCTTTGTGTGCCTTCATCACCCAGGATAAAGAAGGATCTATTGGATAATGCACATAGATCAACTTTCTCTATCCATCCTGGGAGTACCAAGATGTATCTGTGATCTCTGAGAACACTTCTGGTGGGATAAAATGAAGATGGATATTGTAGAATATATATCAAGGTACTTGGTATGTCAGCAAGTTAAAGCTGAGCGACAAAAGTCCAAAGGTATGATGCAGCCATTTCCTATACCCATGTGGAAATGGGAAAATGTTACTATGGACTTTGTCACGGGTCTCCCGAAGACATTAAAGGGAAATAATGCGATATGGGTTGTGGTAGATTGACTCACTAAGACTGCCCATTTTATCGCTATTCGGGAAGACCTCTCGCTTGAACAACTTGCAATGATATATGTGAAGGAAGTGGTGAGACTACACGTTGTTCCACTCTCAGTTGTCTCTGATCGTGATCCAAGGTTCACATCTAAATTCTGGAGGATCCTTCAACATGCTATGAGTACTGAATTAAATTTCAGCATGACCTATCACCCCCAAACTGATGGCCAGTATGAAAGGACTATTCAGATGCTTGAAGATATGCTAAGAGCCTGCTCTCTTGAATTCAAAAGTGGTTGGGATCAGCATCTCCCATTGGTTGAGTTCTCATACAACAATAGCTTCCACTCAAGTATTCAGATGGCTCCGTATGAAGCTCTTTATGGGAAGCGATGTAGAACTACAACCTATTGGGATGAAGTTGGAGAAAGAATGATGCTTTGACCCGATCTTGTTCAAGAGATGATAGAGAAGGTTCAAGTCATCCAGAAACACATCAAAGCTACTCAAAGTAGGCAAAAGAGCTATGCTGACAATCGTCGAAGGGACTTGGAGTTTGACGTTGGAGATAACGTTTTCCATCGAATATCTCCATGGAAGAGAGTCATGCGATTCGGGAAGGGAATCTAAGACCAAGGTACATTGGCCCCTTTGAGATCCTTAACCGCATAGGAGCCATGGCCTATTGTCTTGCACTTCCACCAAATATGGATCAAGTTCATGATGTGTTCCATGTATCACTACTAAGGAAGTACATACCAGACCCCTCACATGTACTAAACTTAGAGGTGGTGCAGATGGAAGATGATATCTCTTATAAGGAGCAGCCAGTAAAGATTCTGGACCTAAGTGATAAGGTTCTACGCAAAAAGACAATCCGTCTTGTCAAAGTGTTGTGGAGGAATCATAAGTTTGAGGTAGCAACTTGGGAACCAGAAGAGGCAATGAAGGAGAAGTACCCTCACCTTTTTGTGTAAATTGAAATTTCAGGGGTGAAATTTCTTAAGGGGGAAGAATGTAACGACCCAAAGTCTTTCAATGAAAATCTCCCTTCTTATATTTATGTTATAAAATGACATGAAAACACAAACTACTATGTGATAAATGACCTTTAAACATAAGTTTGTCACTCCTATGTTTTGAATTTTTAAAATCCGACATACACAGTTGTGTTCAAGATGATGTTTGGAGTATAATGAAACAAAAATATTTTTTGGTGAATAGTAACATACCCTTAGAAATAGTAACATACCCTTATGAATAGTAATATGACCCTTATGAATAGTAAATCATCCAACTTAAGAGTATCATTACCTATGAATAATATAATAAAATTTAGACATCTTAGAAAGTGACAATTTGACCTTAGTAAACGTTTTTGGTTTTTTATAAGTCATAAATAAATAATTATAATTAATTAATTAATTTAAAAGAATATTTATTTCCCTGAAATTTATTCATAAATTATTGAATCAATGTATAATAGATTTTAGATAATTTTATAATACCCTACATAACTTTTGAAAGAACTATAAAATTAGTTTTAATCTTAAAAACTGTTTTTTAAGTAAATTATGATTTGAATAAAATATTAAATTAATAATATTTATAAAATTATTTTTGAAAAATGGACTTCATTTTTGGATTCTAAACGTCGAAAAATGGTTGGCGTAAATTTTTGGGATTTTTCTGAGATACTTGAATTTTTTATGAATAGTAGAATCCGATAATTCAGAATAAATGCTAAATAATGTATTAATTGAGTCATCGATGATTCTATGATGATATAATCCCACTTGGTTCGGGATTAAATTATAAAATTACTATTATTTTTCATTCAAGAATAACTATTCCTTGTCTTGTTGGGAAATAATAAACTAATGAATTTTATATTAAGGAAACCCCTCTCCCCTCCACTATAAAAGCCTCCCTTCACTCCCTCATTTCCTCACACCTCTCAAGCTCCAATACTTATCTAAACTCTGCCTAAACATCTTCCCTAGAACCTCCCCCACGTCCAAAAGCTTCTGGTCTCATCAAAAGACCAAGATTAGCTTTCTTAAGGAAGATCTCAAGAGGAAGATTTAAGAGGTAATTTCTCTCCCTCTTCTCCTTTAATTTCCTTTCAAGTTCATTTCTTGATCTCTCCCCACCTATCTTCATCTAAATTGTATTGTAACTACAGAATTATACATCTAATGGAATTTTTTGATGATGATGGGATATTATATCATCCAAACCCCTTTCCCTTTTCCTTTTATTTTATTAAAGAGAACGTTGTTCGTGTGGTGTTAATTCATCACCTTCAAGAACGACATACTTTCTTCTTCCATTTCTACCTTCAGATCTGGTCATAAAACCATTTTTATGGCCGAACCAGAATATTTTATGTGTATTATGTTCTATTTAAAGTTCTGGAAAAAAAATGTGGCCATATTACTAAGTGATAAGTTAAAACATGTTCGTCGTGATCCAAAAACCACCCAAATTGACCCAAATAACCATCATTTAATTCTTATCTAATGATTCATCCACATGAATATAATTTGATTAATTATAAGATAATAAAAACTCCTGAAATATCATTAATAACATGTAATATTAGTTCTGTATGTTTACCCATGTTCTACCCAAACTTCAATTTAAGAATACAAGTGAACCACCCAAGAAAAAACCATAAAAATGAACATCCCCGAACAATGTTTTTAAACTCTATAAGTCATCCAAAGGAACATAATATGGCATAATGAAACCAGAATGAACCCTATTAATGTAAACATGGTTCTGGATTTCTAATTAATTAATATAATGTCATTATACAGGACATTAAAGAGAAGTAGGCATTCGAGTACAAGGTAAGGGGAAATTCTCGAACCCAACTTTCCTCCTTTGGGATCTTCCTCTTTCACTCCATTTTTGATATGGTTACTCCTATAAAATAATTTTTTCATCATTTTATTTACTCTTATGGGATATACATGTTTTCTTATAAAGTTTATTTCAATCCAAATGGTTTCTTAAAGAACTCATCTCTTAAGAACTCAACTTTTACCTCTCATTCAAGGTTGATGGTTCTTGTTTCAAGTATGTTGTTCCCTATTTCTTTTGGGAACCCAAAGTTTATGAATATGTTCTTATGAGATGAAACCCATTAATTTTCATGGGTTATTTATGTTCATTTATGTTATATGTTCATTGTGTCATGCATGATAAATGATAATGTTATGATGTGATGGGTGCTCCCGGAATTATATAGCGCAATATGAATGTTTAAATGTGACGGGTGCACCCAGAATTATATAGCGCTCAAATGCATTGGGTAAAGAGATTAATCTCATGAGTAAATGTGAAATGATGTGTGAAAAAGATTCTAGCTTGGTTAAAAAGTATGTGTGGTAGTTAACCACTAAGACATGATGTTTCATTTTTATGCATTTCCACATTTCAAGTCTTTTATTTATGCTACTCTCATGTTTATGATATTTTGCCCATGTTTTGATTATGCTCACCCCATGATATATTGTTCTTATCTATCCTCTTACTGGGATTTTAGATCACCCCTTTTGATGTATATCCTCAGGTGTCTACATGTATTAAGGAGAGGACAAGTGCCACTAAGAATCTAGTGAATAAGAAATTAAATAAATGTTTATAGTTGATATTGTATTTGTTATGTGTGGTCCTAGTTTTCCCAAGACACTAATCCTTTGGATCCTCTTTGTGTAATACTATTATTTTGTTTATCTTTGAAATGGTGTAATAGTATTGTAAGAAAAGGCCGGGTCGCTATATATTTCATATCAAAAGTATCTAGGAAGTGTGAAAAGTATTCGAGAAATAGGGATATTAGGGAAGAGTAATTGATGGAAGGGACATTTTTTGAAATTTTAAACCCTTTGAATTCTATTTTGTTTATGATATTGAAACTAGGACTATTTCTTGAGAGGAAATTTGGCCTCTCTGAACTCTTAAAAGTCTATATTTTTATATTTTATAAATAGAAAATTTCAATAGTAGAGTGGTAACATATTAAAACCAGATACTGATAGAAAAAAAACCATAAATAGAAACACTAGTTCAAAATTCAAACACTAAAAACCATCATCACCTCAGATCCCAACTCCTACCCCATAAAAATAAAAATTAAAAATTAAAAAAATAGCACACATCAACACATTAGACTGTAATATTACTTAAGGAAATAAAATTGATGTGTATGTCATCAATATCACCACACAATATTCTAGTGAGAAACCATTGTAAGCCAGACCATCGAAATTACCTCTGGCCATATGTTGCCTCGAGCTACAAACCATGAACCAAACATCATTGTTATCACATCTCCTAAGAAACCATCATAGAACAAACCATTGATGAAACCAAAAAACCACATAACTATTATGTTTAAGTAAGTATCCAAAATCCACCACACCGAAGAATCACCATAGTGAAGGAGAAACTTACACAGAACCAAAAAACACCAAATCAAAAAGTATTCATATTATCTAATAGAACACAAACACCAATTGTAAACAAAGATCCATCCTCAGAGTAGAACCCCAATAAATCCCCACCTAGAAACACCGTACCTCTATAGAAAGACTAAGCATATATAGAATTTGACAGTCCTTTATTCCTTCCCAATAGTCCAAATAAGAAGATAATATTCATCATCAGTTAGAAATTCCAATGCAATAGAGTCACAAAAACAATTCCAACATGATAATTTCATAGAATACAAAGATTGATAGCCACACATCTCTGATACTTTGATACCTCACACAACATTTACTCATATGTGGTCTCTAATTCACCAATAATTCACCTCCTTTGGTAAGTAGACTATAATGTAACCATGCCAAATAGCAACTCAAAAAACAGAACCCAATGTATTAGAGAGAACACACTAAACACAAAAGAGATGAAAAATCCAACTTGATCCACATTCACAGGATCCATCCTTGAGTGCCCCTATAATGAAATCCCAAGACACCCCGAGGACCATTATTTAAGTTCTAGTTATAGTGGAAAAATGAAATGGTGGGTGATATATTAAAATTTCTACAAATATTTGGTATCCTAAAAGCCCAAGTGAGGATATTTCATTTTAAATTTATAATTAATTTTTTAGATCTAAAGAAACATAATACCTTTTCTAAAGACCCTTTCTCTGATGGTGTTGTTGATCTTCCAAAAGACCCTTTTTAGATTCTCTTCGTTACACTATGAGGATCCAAGAGTATAATCCATCTAGTGGAAATCCACATGTGATACTTTGATCTATAAGAAACACTAATTGATTTATGAGTGCTAGCATAATGAATCAATTGTATTACATCATTCACGTTTATCTCTCATCCTACTATTTTTAAGTAATCTATCTTGCTTTTCTTATTCTTGAGTGGGAGAGAGGAAAATGAATTCAAGAGGGAATTACTTGTGAGTAACAATCCTCTATATCTCTATTAAACCTACAAAATAGACATAAACATCTATTTTTAGATCTATTTTTAGGTTAAAATATCATTTAATTGTATACCGAATCATAAATAGTATAATAACCATCATAAAATATCATTCCATAAAAAAATAACACAAATAATTTTATAATTTTACGGTGTTCACTAACTTGCATAGTGATGAATATTATTTACAAACTTGAAAATAAATTTTCATCACTATATGTGGTGTTGGTCTATTCAAACTCCTCATCATTTATTGTATGCTTGAATAAAATATTTTATTCACAAACCAATAAATAAATATTTATTAACTGTTAAATAAAAATAAATATATATTTTTTTTTTCAAAATTTGGAGAATAAATTCTTATTTAATTTATGAAATCAATAAAACATGAATAAAATTGTTCATCATCATTGAGAATAATATTTACTGCATTAATTAAATTAAAATAGAATGCAATTCAGATCAATGAAAATAATTAGTTTGTGACCCTATGATATTCTTTCTCATTGAAATTAGGTGGGGTTTCCTAATGTCCAAGATTACTATCTAGCAATGGGTAAAGACTCCAAAGTGAATGAAATTATCATCACAATGATGATATCCACAAATGAATGCTCACTATGAAATATAATCCCTCTACCTCAATATCTCATCACAAAGGTTTCCCATCTATTGCATCAACATATTTTCTCGATAATTCTTTATTTAACTGTCTAAAATAAATGTCATTACACCATAGAAAATGAACTTATGTGATAGTTATATTTCAATCATAGAGATAATATATCAACTTACATATAGATGACATGGAACAAATCGTTTTTTGACTGATCCATTAATAACATGTCATTCATAATGCACCCAACATAACCTACCTCACCACAAACATATGTCGTCATAGGTTTCATCTGCAAATATAAGTGCGTGATTTATGAAATGCATTAATGATAATATTAAAGTATATAAATCATTAAAAATTCTCACAGATAGGAATATCTAAAGATACCAAAATATTTGGAATTCCTATTGGTAGTTCTACTATCATAACATCATGTCTTGGCAATTACCAAGTTCAAACTTTATGAGATGAAGTCTTATTAAATTATGAGTACTCACACCAGACAATCTATATACTATGTTCCCCATCAAAAAATGTTATCTAACTGTAGAACTATATTTTAGGAATATATTCATGATACTTCAAGGTTATCATCGTATAGGGGAACTTCTATTACCTTATCAATGTGATAGATACCCAGGTGCATTATCTCATCAATTTTATATAGAAGAACAGTAAATATGTGATAAGATATTTAAATTAATATTTAATTCATTGAATAGACATGTAACCTAAATTATAATTTATTTGTCTCTAGGGAACCAAATACTATAAGTTCCAACTTGAAATATAGCCAAAAATTAACGAATGGTTTGTTCTCACAAGTAAAAACATACTTCCAATGAGTATGGCTATAACTTCTAGGCCTTTCATGTTTTTATGGACAGGGTTGGAAGATCATTTATTTGGAGAATTATTTTCTAAAACATTTTTATCTTGATAAGATCCATCAATTTGTGATATAACCGAGTATCCACGTATTTTCCAAATGTTAGAATCCTGACATCCTAACTAAATCCATAGTTAAATCGTATCATAAATTGATAATTATCTTTATTTTGGTATAACCCAAAACTGGAATAAGATATAGCTAAATTTATTCTTAAGCTACATAAGAAGCCTCAAATTGCATGGATATTGTGGATATGGAATCCAATGGTTGTAATAAGTTTTTCTTGAATATTACAATAGCATTTTCAATGATACTAGATAAAATTTAACTAAATAAAGATAAGTGTTTAATTCCCCTAATAACTTGTATTCTCACTTCTCCAGACACCAGTAACTCATCCACTTTTACTTTTCAAAGTATTTTTGGGTATTTATAACAAAAATTCTTAGATTTTTTTAAACTTTTATGATATTAAACTATTATGATTTATGCATCTATAATATCAAATGTTAGTAAATATTATGGAACATGAGATGAATTCATATCACTTAATATTGGGAAATTATTTTAATCTCTATAATCTATTTCTATGTCCATGCATTTTCTACTGGATGGATTATATTACAAAAACGATTTAATCTTGAATTGCTTCAAATTTTAGTTTTTAATCATTAGTTAATATATGTACTATGACTAAATTGAGAAAACACATGGATCGATCTTTTAAATTTTATTCCCTAGAACATGGTTGTTTCTTCAAGTCATGCTTGGAGAAATTTTCATTCCCTAGCCTTAACAAAATGGTAAGTCACAACATTTATTTTCTATATTTTATCAATATATATAACTTGAAAACTTATAGTTCCCCCACTGACTGGATTGAAACACCTGTCACTCATTCATTTACAAATGAATATTCTACGATTACAAATTAATGATTTATTCATAAATGAATTTATGTAATCATCATAACTTATTATTATTTATTGATGTCACCAACCATTTTAGTTATTCATAGTAGACATATACTATAGGGTCTCCTTTTGGTTGTGTCATATAGATATCTTCCACAAGGATTACCTAAATGTGGTGGCATTTACAATCAATAGACCAATATGACGATCATAGAAGTATTCTCTAACAAGTAGAATTCAAAATGGATTTTATTCATTATGAGAGGTGAATAAGTTTTTTCAAAGGATAAACATTAAATAACCAATAATGATTTATTAGTAACTTCTTGTAAAATCCATGTCCAGTTTCTCTTTAATACTAACCAATAATATCAATTCTAAAAAACATTCAAAATAAAAAGTCCCAAATATTGTGACATGGAGTCCATTACTTGAAATTTATATATACTTTTAAACCTTAACATATTGAAATTTACTTATTATTTATATGAATCATTATTATAAAATAATAATACACCTATCACCCACCATGGTGAATGTGAACCACCTGTTTGGTTATGTATTACAATGAAATATCTGTCTCTTGAACTACTCCTCCCACTAAGATTAGTGGAGTCCAGTATTCATTTGCAATCTCATGTGCATCCAAATCCTTAACCCATAAAAGTTAATTTTTCTCCCATTATCTTTAAAGAGATATGATTTATTTATATAAATATATACAATATTTACTATATGTTAATATGATTAGTTTCTTTATGATCATTTACTCATACACACCTTAGTGTTTTGATGTATGTTTATAGCAAAGGACAATTTTTGAAAAATAGTTTTCAAAAAACATTTGTGGATGTAGTCTAATGGATTCTTATAATATCACATTTTGATATAATATCTATTAGAAAATATTGTTGGAATATGGTTAGTTACTACACTTGTATTTACAAAATATAGCTTTAAAGGGAAAATTGAATATTTTCAATACATATAAGACTCATAATTAATCTTACTTTTAATACTATCATAACATTGATGTATATAAGTAAATGTGAGTTAGGGATAACATTTAATCCACATATATGATCAATGATTACTTGGAATAGATATACTCTGACAATCCATCTCATAGATTACTTTTACCAAGTGAACTAATTTAATTTACTAATCATATCTATAGATTCTCATGAAATATATGAAGTTACCTTTAGATTTAGAATAGTTAATATGGCTATGTTAAACTAAATCTAAAAGTTGTATGATATAAATTTATTTAAAAAGTTTCTTTATCAAAAATATGATAAGTAGTTTTTCTATATATCCAGTATCTTATCTCAATTTATACGAAAATTATTTAATGGAAATAAAAAAGTCATCTACATTCAATTTAATTTGAAAAAGAATTATCTTTCCATAATTGGGCAAGACTCTTTTATTTTATATTCATCATTCATATATTTGGATATTTGTTATACAAGAGTTATTGAACTATTAGTATAGTATTAATGCACCGTAATAAAATTTATTCCAAAAAATAAGTAATTTATTTTTGTGTCTATCTAGACACTAAGATAAATGTTTTTGTAACACTTATTAAAAACTTGAATAATTCCATCTGGTAATGAGAAATAGTGAGCTGCCCTTGGATGAAATAGTAATCACCCCTTCTACACTCATTTTTAATTCACACTATAACCTTTATATTCTTGTTATTTCCTTATATTCAAATAATTTTATGGTGTAAGAATATTTTTATTTAATACATAATTGGTGAATAGAAACTTTGAAAAAAAATTCTGAATTAAATTCAATTGTTTACTTCTTCAATTAATTGAAATTTATTTTCAAGTGTCTAAGATTTAAACATAATAAAAAAATATCCTCCTATTCATTCTTCCGAACATAAATAATTTATATCTTTGAGTAATTACATAAATGATATTTTGAATTTATATTAGATGTTTGATATTCATCCTTGTATTTCAATATTTTCACCATAAGGGGTGGAGAAACAGGTTTCAAGCATTCCTTATCAGCTTAGTGAGTTATGAACAAAAGATTCTTGAGTGACTTATCCATTTCATTTATCCAGGATCATGAAATTATGGATAATATTAGTGGTAAGGAAACTAATATAAGATTTACGGATAATTTTTTGTTGAAGTGGAAGTCCAATTTTTCTAACTGATCAATATACTCCTGCATTTTAAAAGTATGATATTTAGTTAGATTTTATTCTTCTAGTTTACACTCATATAGTGAATTGGTAGTCATATTTATTTATAGAATTTTCTTATCTTTATCATTATAAAAAGACGAGATATTATCTTTTAAGATTTTTTTTTCATATGTTCTATCATCAAATCTTTCAACATAGTATATATAATTATATAATGGACATAAGAAGCATCCTCAACGTATATTTAGTATTCATTATTTTCACTTTCACTCATTAGTTGGGTTTTAAGAATACAAATATGGGATTCCAAGACATAATACAATTTTTTTGATAACAATTCTTCACATAAATGATTATACTATATCTGGAAATTTTTATTTTTAAGGATATACCCTAACATAAAGAATAATTGCACTTATTTTGTTGGTTTTCATTCAATTTATCTAAAATAATTAAAAAATATGATTAGTAATTTACTTTAATACAAATTATTTGATACATAATAATAATATTTATTTTATTAAGACTCTAACTATTTTATCAAGACCCAGTATCCCTCACCATTGAACTTATAATGTCTAATTTCTAGGACATTCTAAAGGTAAGGATCCATATGTCCCTTCACATAACCCCAATGAAGGATGTTAAAGCTACTTGAATTTATTTATATAGGTAGGTCTTTTCCATCTATTGGCTTGTAGCTCTTTGTTCCATTTAGTGGACTCCTAAATTTTAAAATCTAAACTTGTGTTTCCTCCACCTTGGCCTCTATGTTACAAAAAGTCTAGATATATCTACTTCTCTTGATTTAAGATGGTTAAGTCAACCCAAAAACTTCATAAAAACTCCACTTTAAAATTTTTTTCCCAACAAGGGTTGGTCAAACACTTAGTTCAAAGGATTTCATTCATAATAATGTATTGGAAGGCCAAGTATAACTTAATATTTATTTATGGTATTTTTATTATTATGAATAAATTTTATATTTTTTAACCATTACATAATATTTTAATATTATAGGGATTTTACATAAATAAGTAACCATATAATCCATTTATTTAAATTCCATATTTTTACATTAATTTATTATTTATATAATAGAGGTCACAAATCCATATAATAAATAATGCATAAGAAATAAATAAATAAATAAACAATAACCTGATCATGAGATTATTTAATGGTTTATTTATTGAAAAACAATAAATTAACCTTTTACATAGGGGAATAACTTATTTTTTCAGTCTTGGTATGAGTTTTAGCATTCCACCCGTCCCCTATGCATCACTTGAATTGGAATCATAAAGGTTTCATATTGAATTTATATACACACTTTGGGACACTCCATTAATTACAAGTATTTATTACTCACATGTAGGTATAGAGAATTAAAGGATTAGTATAGGGGATCATATAAATAACCTTTTATATGAATTTACTGCATAATAATGGAGAAAGGGATGACTCATAGACCATAAATTTAATTTAATAATTAGTAATTGAAAACCCATGTAATATATTAATTTAAATTAATACCAACACATATATTGGTCTTGCTCAAGAACATAATTTATCAAACATTCAACTAATATGAAAAAATAACTAGCTAACATTAATTTCTTAATAATTATTAATTATTAAGATAAACAAGATTGAATTAATTAAATAATCAATAAATTAATTATTTTCCTTTAATCTTAATGAAAATATAAATTCTCTTATATATAACCCTCATAAAGGAATTAATGTAAAATAAACTAAAAAACTAATAGTTTTATATTTATTATAATAAATTAATTAAGCATTTGAAGTTCATTAAAACCCTTATCAAATTGTTAAACACTTAAGGTTCTAATCAATACAATAAGGTTTTAATTCTATATTTTTTAATTTAGTGTATTTTTTTAAATTTTCAATTAATTGGGATAATACACGACATATACTATCTAGATACACATCATGTACCTCCATTTTCATGTATTCGTGTTACACACATAAGGATTTAACACATTGACTAGGCCAGACTACATGGAAAGTACATTCCAGCTACATACAATGCATCCACATGTAGTATCCCTAAGATACTCACTTGGATATTTGGAATGTATATTAGTGGGATCACATAGCATGTACATGCCAGCTACACTTCGTGTATCCCTTATTTCATGTGTCTATTCTTCTCATTGAATATCTCGGTGTGTATTTTAGACATCAAAAATGATGAAATAAACAGTGTGTACCCTTAATACACATTATGTATGTCATAAATTATCTAGGATGTCATTCACATGTAGTTTGATAGTGTATAATTACCACACGAATTGTGAGATTTACATATCTAACCCATAGAGACCACAAATCATGTACACCATCTACACGTCATGTAATCCAACATCCCATATTCCAAGTTGGCGGTGTGCAATAAATGCACCACATGAAATTAACTTCTCAAAATTTTGTGTATCCTGCGATACATCTAGGTGTAGTCCACATAGGTACATGGATTTTACACCAATTACACACCATGTGACCTAGTTTTATCAGCAAAAAAATTGGCACTTCTTGATGGAATCTCAAGTCATTATTCATCTCTTTTTAGACCTTTAAGAAAATGTAACACTATATTAATGTGATTATTATGTAAATAACATGTTAATTAAAATAATATTAAAGAATAAATAATATGAAATGAAAATATTCAACCATGATTGAGTGTAAATCATCAATAAAATAAATGATTATAAATTTTAGATGCGACCCCTATGATACCAATTGTAGGTTATGGGTGTAGAAGAAGCACAAGATGGTAGGTGATATATTAAAATTTATTTTAATTTTTTGTTTACCTAAAACTCAAGTGAGGATCATTCAAGAAAAAAATTTAATATATTTTTTTAGATCTGAAGAAACTAAATACCTTTTCCTAGGACCCTTTCATCGATGATGTTGCTAATCTTATAAAATACCCTTTTCAAATTTCCTTCATTTCAATATGATTATCCAAGGGTATAATCCCTATAGTGGTGATCCACATGTGCTCCTTTGATCTCAAAGAAACTCTAATTTATGAATATGTTTTTTCACAGTGAATCAATTATCTCACGTCATTCATGTTGATCGTTCATCCTTCAATATTTAAGGAATCTCCCTTGTGTTTATCGTTATTTTGTAGGAGAGAGAAAATGAATTTGAGAGAGAATTTTAGATGTGCAATAATTCTCTATATATCAATTAAACCAAAAATATAGAAATAACCATCTATTTTTAGAGCTAGTGTTTAGGTTAAAACATTATTTAATTATGTATCGGCCCTTAAAAAATATAATAACCATCATAAAAACCTATTCCATAAAATAATAATAATATTATAATTATTTTACAGCTTGTGCTAACTTTCACAATGATGAATATTATTTAGTGGATTGCAAATAAATATTGATATTCACAGTATTTTTGGTCCATTCAAACTCCTCTACATTTATTTAATACTCAAATAAAATATTTTATTATTTTAAATAAATATTTTATTCACAAAATAATAAATAAATATTTTTTAAATATCCATTGAATTAAATAAATAAATTTTATTCACTATCTAGTGAATAAATATTTATATAATTCATGTGATCAATAAATCATGAATAAATTATTCAATGGTCTTGAGAATAACCTTTATTCCATTAATTATATTCAAATAAAATTTAATCAAGATCAATGGAACACTTAGTGTCTGAACGAATAAGATTTTTTCTTATTAGCATTATACAAATTTGCTTAAAGTCCAAGATTACTGTTTATTAGCTTGTCAAGACAGACAAGAGAATGAATTTAATTTCACAATGATGATATCCACATATGAATGATCACTATGTAATATGATACTTTAGTCTCAATATCTCATCAAGTAGTTTTTACATCTATCTCATCAACATATTTACTCAATACATATTTCGTTGAATGACTGAAATAATGGTCATTAAACCATGTAAATGGAATTTATGTGACAATTATATATCAATCAAAGGGATGAGATATCAAATTACATAAATATGGAAGGGATAAATCCTTCCTCGAATTATCCCTTAATAAAATGTCATTTTTGATACACCCAACGTAGGCTACCTCACTGTGAACATATGTCATCACAATTTTCATTGAAAAATCACAGTATTCGAGTCATGACATGTATTAATGACAATGTTAAATTCTGAGGACCATTACACATACTCATAGATATGAATATTAAATGAAACCAAAACATACATAATTTCTACAGGTGGTTCTATTCTCATAACCTCCCATTGTGGAGATTACCAAGTGTGAATTTCATGGGATAAACTATCATCCTCTTATGAGTACTCGTACCTAGAATTCTATATACTATGTACCCCATCATAGTATGTTATCCCTTAATAGAACAATATCTTATTAACATTATCATGTCACATCAAGGTTATCATCATAGTGGGGAACTACTTTGATGTTATCAATGTGACTGATACCCTAAGAAATTATGACATAAATATTATAGAGAAGAAGAATCAATATGGGATAAAATGTTTAAATAAATATCCACTTAATTAAATATACATGTAATCTAAAATATAAATTAGTTGTTTCTATGGCACCAAATCTAACACATTATACTAATATAAGGACTAGATTTGGTAAAGTGCGTCTAGGAAACCGATATGAGGAGGGTGGGTGAGGTATTGGTAACTGAACCTTGTGAACTTTAGTACAAGTTCTTATTTAAGTGTGGGGAGTGATCAAGATACACATATTAAAATTTTGTTTTATGATTTTATAAAATTTTCACTTGAATTTCCTTTAATTCAGAATAAAAGTCTCACCTTTGGATATTTGTTAATCTTTGTTGTTTATTGAAAACATGATTAATATTCATGATTTTTCATTGATTAAATAATTTTAGATTTAATTTTCAAAAATATATATATATACAACACTATGTTTTTGATATCTATGGTTTTATGGTAAATTCTAGAAATAATTAAGAGAGTAAAAATGAATTTCAAGAAGATGAGTGAAATGAGAGGAATCCAAAATATATAAGTTCTAAATGGATCAGGTTGATGAAAATTGGAAAGGAATGGAGATCCCCTTTTCACATAAGAGTCATATAATCTTACATAAGAGTAAAATATGGAAGATATTTATAAAGATGATGAAAAATAGCAAATAAATCTCCTCTATTAAGTTAAACACTCACACATAAGAGTCTTTCAATATCACATAAGAGTCATTTTAGAGTCACATATGGGAATTAACTTAAGTATGAGCCTATATAAAAGGAATCAGGACATTTTCTAAGGGTTTCCCTAAGAATACATGTGGAAAATTTTCAAAGACCTAAGGATCACTCAGGAATTTAATAGTTGTTCCCTAAATCCCTTGAATCTCATATGGTTCATTAGATGCATTTTGTGAGAGTGGATCGACATTTTGTTAGTATGAACCTACAAACCGTAAGAGTCATTTATACTTAGAGAGTGAAATTTTAGAATAATATGGAAAACGGAAGAGTTAATTTCATTTCATAAGGGTCATCCTAAAAAAAGATAAGAATCATTTCTTGAATCCCATGTACTTAATAAAGGTCATCAATTACAATCCATAAGGGTAATTAAATTTTTAAGTAGTAAATCTACACAAAACATAAGAGTCATCTTCATTTTGTAAGAGTTATTATGAGGTAATTGATCATAAATTTAGTTAATTGTTCATATGAATAAGGGTTATTTGTTTGTTCAATGCAGTAAATTTCAAGAACATAAGAGTAATTTGAAGTGTATAGTAATTTTTTTGCAATGTGTGGATTGAATAAGAGTAATTATTAAAATTTAAGGGTAATTGATGATCCCTCTAAAAAATATGGGTCAAACACTTAGAAGAATTTTATCTTAGTTGAACCTGAAGAAATCCTAGAGAATATTGATCAAGGGGATCATCTCAAGTACACCTGGAACTCATCCAAGTTATAAGGAACTAAAATTAATATTTCATTTATATTACTTTTAAAAATCATAATAAGTTCATGATAACTCTTTTCTGGTTCATGATCTAATAAGATAAGAATAATTTTTTTGAGATAATGGGAACAAAATATTTGACCAAGAATTTATAGAAATACCATGAAATCCTTATAGGGATAAAGTCCTTTATAGAACCTCAGAAGGATAATTCTAGCATTAGGGGGCATTCCTCAATGTCCTCCCTCCCTTACAAAAATAATAAAAGTTCATTTTAGAGAGGTTCTATTACTATTGGTAGGATTTTTTCTTCTCTTTTCTTTACTAATTGTAATTCCTCTAGTGGTGTAGCACTATTCAATAGTGGCTGAGCCAAGGAGACTTCCTCTACCCCAAGTTAATGAATTATTACTCTTAAGTGTTTAATTATATCATTATTGATCTTAATTGAATGATTAATTATTATATAATGTAAGATATTACAACTACTTACTAAATTTAAAATATCTCTTCTCTTCATCTTAGATTACACATATACCCCACTTGTATTATCTTTATTTCCTATATGATAAAGAAAAGAAGATTAATCTAGGAGTAATCAATAGTTTATAAACACTTGTCTAGTTATGATTAGTGAGTGTGGTGGTAATTTCACATCCTAATATAAACCCAAAATGCTAAGAGAGGTAATCAGTTTATATTTCTACAGATTAGTGAGTGAGCAATATAATTTAAATTGAGCAGATCATGATTTAACATGTATGGTGGGGTTATATTTTAGGGGATACCACTACTCTTAAAAATAATTTCAAAACACTTTATCTCAAATTAAATAATATATAAAATTGTTCATTTTTTTCCATTTTCAACCAAACCTACACTCACATAAATAATAATCCGATACTTCTTCCTCTTCAAAGAAAACATGAGTCACACTTTACTATGTTTAAACATGGGTTTATTTTTGTTTTTCCACCAGCCTATGAAAATTATGATAAATCACTTATATAAAACACTCTATGATATATTATAAACATCAATTTTATCATATCATGTACAATAATTAGTTAATACCCATCCAAAACACCTTTTAGATTAACTCTAAAACACTTTCTAGAACTGATATTTGAGAAAAAATAAATCCCTATTAAGTTAACCAAAAATTGAAACCCATGATAATATGTATCATTGAAAATAAATAAAAGTTATAAAATTCGTAAATATAAAAAAGTGGACTTTATAAAATCATTAGTTCTATTCAAGATAAAAATAGATTTTGTTTGATCTCCACTAAACACATGTATCTTTATACTCATGCCTACCGGCTACATCATATGAATGAATTAATTTTCATATGATATATTTTTCTAATACATTATGTTACCATGGGACATAGAGTATTTAAATCCAATATAACTACTCATACATTCTAAATTATCCGAGTATAGACCGACCACGCCGATGAATAAATTACATGTCAGTCACCCTTATGTATGAGGACAACACATGAACCTCACCTGATAGATAAAAAAATAATATGTCTTATTTAGGTATGACCATGAAATTCATCAGTCTATCTCAATAGAGGGTCGTATTAGGGGTTTCGAAACATGACCTAACCCAATCGGGTGGGGTCGGGACGTGTTGAATTACACACAAGATATTGACGGGTAGGGTATATTTGGATTGGGATGGGATTGGGTTGGGTTAGGTCGTGGGTTTGAAAAATAATAACCTAACCTGACCAACCAACCAATTTTTTTTTTATTATTTATTTTTATCTTAATTTATTATTATTTTTTATTATAATTTTTTTAAATTAGGTGTCATATTTCCTGATTCTACTGTAAACCCTAACAATACACCTTCAGTCTCCCAATACAGCAACCAAAACTCCTTCCACAGTTCAACTACTCCATCAAACAAGGGTTTCATTGATAACTCTACCATTCTAGATCCAAATATTCTCTATTTCCCTATGCTTTTTTAACCCAAAAATTACAAAATTTGAAACCATTTACTCTCGTATCCAAATCCATTTCCACCTCTCTCTCTCTCTTTATCTCTCAATAAATCTATATAATTGAACTAGATTAGACGTATCTACCTCACCATGGATCCTCTCAAATTATCCACATGAAATATCATTATCCACTATCCTATGTGAACTAAAAATATATCCTTTTGATCCATGTAAATTTCACTGGTTACTATCATTTTCTATCTCGATAGCTAAACACATTTTTCTATTTGTTTTAGCACTATTTTCCACCACCAAGATCGAAAATGGTGACTCAATCATAAGGTTGGTCAGAATAATACTAGGATGAGAACCTATGAATAGAAACAATTAGGATTAATTAATTTTAGTATTTATTTAACCAACTCATTGACCTAACCCAACCCAACCTAACACAATCATCCTTGGGTTGGATCATTACAAAAAAAATTTTGGACCTGACCATAGAAATTTTGATAGGTTCAGGTGAAACATTTACCAAAAAATGACCCAACTCTTCCCATGGGAACCCCTATCCCATAATTTATACTCTTTATAAGAGAGTTCAAATACAATTTTGGTTGAGATCCAACTGATGATACAATTAGAAATATACCCAACCACCCCTTGATTAACTAAGGCTTGAGGATTTCGTAAAAGTGGTATCAAGTATAAAGGTTCTCATACCAGGTATCTCCCCATCCTTTGGTATTAGGGAAATATGAATATGAAACATGCTACCCTAGTTTATTAATGACATAGTGTATAACACTCCATGGGGTATACTGGGGGGGGGGGTTATCCTTATAGATTTTATATGATCATCATATTACAAAAAACTGTAAAATAAACCCATTAAAGTTCTTAATCTATCATCCAAAAAATAAATATGTAAAATAAAGAACCTAAATAAGACTAGTGAACCTAAAACACAGTGAACTCCATATTCTTTCTCTTTGATAGAGTATGTTTGATTGAGATCAATGAGAAAAAACCAAATTATTCTCTCATCTAAAGGTAGTACACAAGACATTGGGATTCTCATAAACCTTGAGAGGACACATAAACATAAAAGGAGTGTTAGTACATTATTCATGAACATAAATGTTGATCAGGGAGGAAGATAGAGTCTTTATACCATCTATATAGGCCCCCTTTATTCAATAAAGGGATTCAAGCATCTACTTCCATCTAATGGCATGCTAAGTGCTTTATGATAATGAATTCCCATTAGATTATTCATTATCAATGAAAATTTGAACCATCATATCATTCATTAATACCCATAAATGAATCAACTCATTTATTCAAAACCAAAGGGAACTGTGTGGGGCGACATTAAAATGGTTATGTACTAAGATCTCATGTCATAATCCCATTGTATATTGTTATAGAGGATGACAATGGCATCCAAATTCCTCTTATCAAATGAAAATATCTCAATATATGATATGAATCACATTTATATCATAGGTTATAAAATATGGGATATCATAAAATATGATATATTTATTTTAGTTAATTTTCAACAATATCCTACTTTCACTAAAATCCTATAAAGAATTTATAAAAAAACATTATAAATATTTGTGAATCCATTAAAACTCTTTTTTATATGTTTTCATCAAACTCTCTTCATTTTAGAATAAACATTTTTTCCAAAATTTAATAGTTATATTAAGACCTAACTCTGTGAACCTATGACACATTTTAACATTGAAAAATATATATTTAATCTTTATTTTATAGATGTTAGAAAAGAGAATCCTATAATAAATAATTTGTGCCACTCAAGCTATATGAACATGTCTACCGTAAGAGGTACTAGATTAATTTTATGTATATATATATATATATAATCTATTTGTCTCTGACATCAAGTGATCACAAGACATAGAAAATGTCAATATAGTATAGTCCATCTCATATATTCATGATTATCTTAAATAGACTTACTATATTGATGAATAAATCACATTTCATTTATCTAGTAGATGATTACATTACATGTCCCTTTTTTAAGATGTTGAGAATAACATATGTAAATCAACTATGAAAGGACACACATATCCTCAGTATAATTCAATAAATGGATCAAATTTCTTTTCTCATCGTATGAGTGGATAAATCCTATTTTTCTTGAGATATAATTGATGATATGATCAGAAACTTACCTAAAGAAACCCAGATTAGTTAATCCATAAGGATTCATAAGAAAGGTATCATATTATAAAGGATCTTATGATAGGTATCTCACCAAAAAAAGGTAATGGAGATTCATAGGAAGCATAAATCCATAAGAATATCAATGACCATATGGTTTTCCATGTGATAAAACATTATGGTTTAGTCCCGATAATAATTCTCAACTTATTATTTCGCATGTCTATTCTTTGTATATCAAATACAACTCTTTATATCTATTCCAAGATTTTACTCAAGTTAATATTAACATATCAATACAATCCATAATAATATTTGATTATAATTGATTAGGGACATCTCAAAGTCATAATTTGAAGGTATATTATTATTTTGTTATCTCTATAAATTTTAACACACATGAATGGATGAAAAATAGATATTTCTATTATTATAAAATCATGATACATTTTATAACCATCACATACAATCTCTCATACACCTAATACTAAGAGAATCAAAAAAATCATCATAATTTATTTTAAAGTAATATGTTTTTAATTGATATTCTATATTATATAGTATACCCACTAAAAAAATATTAACAACTCCCCCTAAAAAATATCTCAAATCATATAGTACTTGAAAATGATGTTTTGGTCTATTTTTAAGATCGAGACTCCTTAGCCTTAAAAATAGATACATTGTTTTAATAGTGAACCTCAACTAATCCATTGATTCTATGAACCAACCAAAGATAAAAAATGAATTTCTTGATCAAAATAGATTCCTTTAGAGTACCTGATGTAACGACGTACTCTGCCTCTATTGTCGAGTCCAATACAACGGCCTATTTGAAACACTTCTAATTGATCCTTCAATTATTGTGGAAAAACACAAAACCAGATTGAGATATCATATCTTATTTGTTATATTAGAAACTATAATTATTGTAACCCTTTATTCTATGATCATCCTCTCCTCAAGAAAAAAAATATTACTTCTTTTTAAGTACTTAATTATTCTCTTTCTAGAAATCCAGTGACTCTTATCGGGATTATATTGGTATATACTTTTTATATTAAAATAATAAGTGACATTGGGTTGAGCACATATCATAACATAAATGATATATCCTATGGAGGATACATATGAAATTATACATGTCCTTTCAAGCTCTTTAGATGGATCTTTAATCTTACTAATATTCATGACATACAAAACTAGTGAAGATTTTTTTAGAGTTCTCCATTATAAAATGATTTAGCACTTTACAATATACATTCTATAACTTAGCACAAGAAACATATTATATATATCTCTAAAGATTTTCATACCCAATATATAGGCTGATTCATCTATGTCATTCATTGAGAATAGTTTTCCCAATCACATATTTAAAGAGTTTCAATTTAGGAAAAAATTTCTAATAACAAGTATGTAATCTATATAAAATATTATTAATACCACTACACTCCCACTAATATAATTATATAAAAAAAATCATCCATGTTCTAGACAAATCTAAACTCTTTTATTGAATCATTAAAATTGACATTCTAATTTTGAGAAGCTTGATTCAATCCATAAATGGATCGTTTCAACTTGAAAACCTTAATAGACTCATTTTATACTTCAAAACCTTCAGGTTATATCATATAAACATTATCAAATAAATTTGACAACTATTTTATCTATATGATAATAAAAATGAGCTATTATGACAATAAATATTTGAATAGACTTTATCATTTCAACTGGTGAAAATGTTTCTTCATAGACAATACATTGAATTCGTTTATAACCCTTTACAACTAGGTTTTTCTTTACATGTAGACACTCTACTATCCATATTAGTTTTCTTATAGAAAATACACTTATACAATATAGGTATCACCCCTTTAGAAACATCAACCAAGTTCCAAACATGGTTAGTGCACTTAGGGCCCATTTTAGATTCCACGAATTTTAACCATCAATTAGAATAAAAAATCTCAATGGCCTCTCGGTGGGTAGGTGGTTCATCACCAATGAACACTACTTCATCATAATTTTCCACAAGAAACCCATATCAATTAGGGTCCTAATGAATCCAAACAAACCTTATATCTTATTATATAACCTACATTGGTTCTTCATTCATAATTATTTTTGGAACCAACTTAGATTCCATTATAGTAATGCTTCCTTTTTTTTGGATTGAACTTCTCTAAGTTTAAATTTCCTCCCAATGACTTCATGATTGATATATTCCTTCTCAAGGAATTTAAAAAGTGGGCCAATATTTTTTCTTAGTAGGATTATAGAAATAAAATCCCTTAGTTTTATTAGGATAACCAATAAACAGGAACTTTCCAGACATTGGGTAATGTTTATTAGAATTGAAATGTTATATGTATGCTTCACAAACCAAAATCATTATAAAGTAAATATTATGATTTTTCCAATCCATATCTCAAGTAATTTATTTATATAATATTTAAATGGAGTATGAAAAATTAAGAATTAATTAGATTCCATATCATATCCCTAGAATGAAATAGTAATGTCACAATAACTCATCATCAACCGAACCATGTCTAATAGGGTGTGATTCCTCCTCTTAAACACACTATTCCACTATGGTGTTCCAAGAGGAGTGGGTTGTGTAATAATTCCACAATCTCTTATATTTTTAGTGAATTTTTGGATAAAGTATTCCCTACATCAATCAAATTGTAGAATATTAATAATTTTTCCTAGATAATTTTATACTCTATTCTAAAACTGTTTAAACATTTTAAAATCATTATAATTACGTCTCATTATAAAAACATGACAATAATGTAAAAAATAAATTTTAAATGTAAAAAATTACCTAAAACCATTTCTTTATTGTGTAATCATTACCTTTCATACATAATTATGTATAAGATCCAACAATACACTCTCCTTCACAACTTTTCTACTAAAATTTCCTTTGGTCATTTTTCATAATAAACAATATTTTATTGTAAAAAGGGATTAATAAAATAATTATTCTACCAATATATCTCTACATAATATTTGGATGTGTTTCTCATTTATTTGTCCAAGGAAATAATTCCAAAGGTAGGTATGGTTAGAATTAACCTTAACCATATTATTCTGAATGTTAGAGATAGGATTATCCATATATATAATGTATAATTTATTTACCATATTCTAGATTCCATAAAACCTTTCATTTATATATATAGAACAAATATAGTTCTTAATAATGAAAAAAACCCTTCTTTTTTAAAAAAGATATAGAAATAAAATTTCTATTTACAGTAGGAACAAGATAATTACTATCTAATTGAAGAAATAATCCTCTAGATAGACTTTGACCATAAGTGTTGGCTTCAAATGTAAAAATTCTTCCTTCATTATCAACACATAGATATAATTATCCATTTTTAATTATATAATAACATTGAGTATGTGTTTATTTTCAAAAATGTGTGTTTCATTCCTGGTATCTAATATCCATGAATCATAGTTAGAGAAATTCATCTATATAACATTAACATTCAAATTATAAGAATGATTATCTTCATGAACACTTCTCATCCTTAGATACTAATCTTTAAATTTTTATAGGTTATACCAATAAGATATCTCAAAATGATATATATGATGTGTGCTATAATCTATAAAAAAAATACATATCTATGGATGAGTATAGTGTCTTATATCTTTTCATCAAGGACTTTTAATGAAAGTACCACCACTAAAAATGATAAACCCGTACATAATTTTCATTTAGTGATCCAAGATCCATATATTAGTATGTAATGAGTCTAACTATGTGTTTCTCTCACCACATAGTTATTTAGTCAGTTAATCTTCCCCATAATATCATATATGACTCTTGGATAGTTGATAAGACAACTCTTTTCATGAATCCATAATATGGATTTAAAATAAAAAATATTTATATGGTATCCTAACTCTTAGGGTTTCCCAGATAAGTGACACCCAAAGCTCAAAATGTTATTTTTTTACCTAACTATTAGGGTTATCTATTTCCACCATTCAATACACAAGATAATACATGGGCTACATAGTTTGATGATAGAGGTTTTGACATGTGTTTTATTTGGATGGAATCATATAAATGGTATCTGAGTGTATCATGTTTGAAAATGTGTGTGAGGAGGATAATGAATAAAACATGCATAATAATAATAATTAAAGAATAATCTCTAGTATACCATCACAATGTTAATTTTAAGATAAACATAAAATTACCTTATAAATCCTAGGAAACTCTTCCCCAATATCATGAATATTACTCTTCTCCTTCAAAAAATAGAAGAATGTATTTTTCATAAAGAACATATACCTCAACACTTGATAATTTATTATCTGACATCATATAGGTAATCAATATTATCAATGGTTTATTTATTTTTATAATACCAAGAATAGTGTATTTTAAATTAAAATGAAATGAATTGATTTCCACTTTTATAAATGAAACCATATTAAAACTATTGATTGTTTATCAGAGATATTTAACCAATTTTTGGATTGATGAGGTAATCTACATAACTTGGAGATAAGATTTAGAATAAAGAGTTCTTTGTTAAAGTGGAGGGAGATATATTTGAGTAAACACTAATGAAACTCCATCTCTAGGGGGGAGTGTTTGTGTCCCAAATGGATCACTCAATCACATTTATTTTATGAGTGGAGATCTAATTTCTCAAATCCATTATGTATCAAATACTCTTGAAACCAATAGTGAATCGTTATATGCTACTCATAAGCATCTAGTGAAGCCTCTAAGTGGAATTTCCTTCTTCTCCCTCTCACCCAAGGGTTCCCCTCAGTAGCGAGTTGGAGGTGGAGGTTTTCATCGGTGCCTTCCCCCTCCCACTTTACCTCTTCCTACTCTTATCATGTACCTCTTATTTAATCTCTATATCCATTTAGGTGGTGACATTATTATTGGTTAAATATACAATGGGATGTTTTCATGGTTCTGATGATGGTTTTTTCTGCTGTACCCATGACCACTACAACACTACTCTGACCTTAGGTTCCTTCTCACCTCTCCAAGGCATATCTAGAGAGGGGGGTATTAAAGGGGGTTCGGTTTTTCAGTTCAGTAGTTAGTGGTTCAGAACCCTCATCTGTTCAAATTTAAACAAACCCCAAGTTTCACTGCTCCTCTCTGAGTCATATATAGAGTGGTGGTAACTAAGGGGTTTTTGGTTGATGGATTTGGAGACCGAATGTTCTCCTTTCATGATGTGAGTTATTTTTCTCATATGTTGATGATCCAGATCTCTTCCTCTTCGATGATCCATGACATGATCCAAGCTGTGGTGGTCCTTGTTTGATTAATCTCTTCGATGAAGATGGATCTAGTTTGGAGGTTTAGGTTTTTCTATATGTGTTTTTGGAAAGGAATTTGGATTGATTTTGGTTTTTTGGATCTCTTTCTTTTCTGAAGGTTAGTTTTCTTCTCAGTAGTTGATCTGGTTGATTACTGTGTTCTGTTTTTTTTATTTTGTTTTTTTTTTGTGTTTGGTGATGGTTGGCGACTTTTTTCTAGTTTGATATTGTTGATGAATGTGTTCTAATTAGAATTTATGTTTTGGTTCTGTTCATGTTTTTGATGGTTGGAGATGCGTTTGTGGTTCAATTTTTATATGGTTTTGGGTGATACACCTTGATGATGGTTATTCATACTCTCCATCACTATTTTTGTTGTATGGTTTTTTCCGATTCGTTGTGGGAATATAATGACTTAGTGAGGTGATTTTTTTACAATAATTTTGAGGATTTATAATAATCTCACGCGACTGGTGGTAGTTGGAAGGCTATGTTGATGCAGTGATGGATGATGATGGTGAATGATGATGGCTGGTGATAGGGTGACATGGGAGATCTTGAATCATGATTCTCATATGTGGTGTTATTTTTGAATTTTGAAATTTTATCTTGGTTGAAGTTGTTGGGTTCTTGCTTGTTATGTAGGTTACCGATAATCCATAAAAGTTGATTTTGGAAAATCAAATTAAAAACTGATTTTTATTTAGTCTACTCATAAGAATATAGTTTCAAATATTGAAAATTTTAATAGTTAGTTACCCAAGAAGGTATTTTTCATAACACATAGAATTTATCATTCCTTATTTAAATACTACTAAAAATACTTGATTATGTTAAGGTTATTATTCCACTAAGATTGACCTAAAAGTTAAGTTTGAAGATGATAATGATGCTTTCTATCCAAAACAAAAGATTTTATCATATGAGTATCATGTTTTAAATTCATTTAAAAATGAATTTTATTAAATGTTATCCCACTAAAATGATGAACCCTTTTGAATACACCATAACCATTAGTGGGCCATTATCAATATTTTACTAAGAAATGAGTTCTCTTTGTAATTTTACTCAACACTTAAATATTTAGGTAGGCTATTATTTTTATCACGACTTGACCCATTAGGGATTGAGTTGCAACTACCCCAAGCCTGCCTCTATAGGATAGGGAATGGAAACAAGAACAAAAAGGCATAAGTAACATGGGAGGTGTTTTCCTAATGTACATGTATGCACACACCCAACCATATCAATATATAAGTGAAGAGGAATACTAATAAAAAGATATAATATCTAGTGAATAACCATGTATGTGAAAACCAATGTAAACAAAAATGTAAAATGGAAAAAAATACGGCCCAACAGAAATATGTCCCAACCAGAAAAAACTATAAAAGTAAATGTTGAGAGAGCCCAAATCCATATCTCTAAGATAAAACCACCATACACAACCAAATGCACCAGTTATCCCTATGATCCTCTAAAATAACTGTTGTCCTATCCGTCATCTACATAATAAATGACACTTGTAGGAAAATCTCATGTGGGGATGAGTATATACATACCTCCTAGGACACCCTAAAAGCTAAAGGGGGAGTAATAAGAGACATAATAAGAATAAACAGATAGCTCAACCTAAAGTAAGAGAGAGTAAAAAATTTAATGATACATATATATATATATATATATATATGATCAAACCAAAAAACCCAAATGATAGAGAAGGTGATCCTCGTCTAATAGCCTATCCCAAGAAAAGAGTGACATCTGTTCCAAATGTCCATCATCGATGCCCGACATCTCATTCGTTTTTATAAAGAGACATCTGAGTCAAGCCACACCTCACCACTATATCGCATAGTTGAGGGGAATAATCTCTAAGTAGAGGAACCCGGCCTAATTATAGTAGGATGATGCTAGTCAATAGGTAGAGGGATCATACCCTATATTCATAGGAGGTTTCCACTTAGTAGATAGAGGACCCATACACTAACTCTACAAGAGGGTTCTACTCAGTAGATAGTTAGAGCACCCATACCCTCTCATGTTTGGAGGGTTTCACTCAGATGACTGAGGACCCATGCCCTGACTCTACAGGTGGGTTCTACATAAATAATCGACAGAGGACTCATGCCCAACACAACTAGGGGGTACCACTCAAGTAGTTGGGAGAGGACCTGTATCTAGCCCAGTTTAAGGGTTCCACTCTAATAGTTGAGGACCCATGCTTTAATAAAATAACAGGGTGCCACTTGGATAGAATATGATGGACTAATTCCCTACCCAGCAGGAGGGTGCCACTCTTATAGTCGGTAGAGGACCCATGCCCATCCCAGATGGAGGGTTCCACTCTATGATATGTAGAGGACCCATTAAATATCCCAGTAAGATGGTTCCACTCTTGTATCATTTGGGATACTTCTTGATCATTTTCATCATTAAGTGTTTCCCAAATAAGCCTCATGCCCAGAACATCTTTCATAGTTTCTTAAAAGCCACTACGGAGGCCACAATCACATTCTAAATGGAATAACACTCAATATGTGCTACTATCAATCCAAAATACAAGTACAAACAAAGGATATATGATAGATTGAAGGTTCTTAAAAAAGGAAGATAGGGTATTTTGTGGGTACGTAGACCCACATGATAGGTGGCCCCACATTGCTGCTTGGATGTGTCCCCATCAGTACAAGGCTCACTAATCATGTAGCACTACATGACATGTAGGTGGACTACAAGGAATTTCTTAGCCACCTGATTCCCTGCTCATGCTTCTATACTTTTTAATGCAAGTATTCTCATGTTTTTTTTTCTTCAATACATGATGTTTACTTCCTCATGGGGTTCCACCCATGTTCTTGGCCATGTCCATGTACATTAGTACATGACGTGTTCTTGGTCATTTCCTCTCAAAAAAGGTCCTACCTATGTGATCCACTACATGGATTTTATACCTTTGGAGGGATACATAGTGTGTGACATATCCACAAAACATTTCAACCTTAACATTACCAAATCACTATAAACACATCCAAAGGGGAACTACATGGAATGTTTTAATCATAAAACACATTGTGTAGACGGGTTTGTCACAGAAAAGTCGATCTTCTTCCAGTATTCTAGATCCAACCTCACTACATTGGATATCACCTCCAGAACTCCCTAAATCAGTTTATAAGGCCTACGTTCAACACTTTCATTCTTCCGATGACTAGAAATCCAATTCCAATAGGTTCATTAAACACCCACAGAAACCTCTCAAATCTATGGTCAACCACAACACTTCACCAGTAATTTTGATCCGTGTTAGAGTCACCCATATAATGCATATATTATGAATCCGTGTCTTATTTTTCATTCCTTTGGTTGCATGTGAATTTGAAACATATTTAGGGGTCTGACCGATCTTTGTCCCACCCAGAAATGTCGATCTGAGACCCCATAGTCCAATAAGTGATGTATACGAACATTTATTGGAAAAAAATACCAATTTTTTTTTACAATTGTTGGGAATATTTTATTGTCCAAAGAAAAAAATGAGGATATACAGGGTGAGAAAATGTTGAATAAAAAAACAAAGGCATGAGTGCATGCAAAGGCTTGAGTTAATGTAGATCAAGAAATAAAATCTATCATGCTCAAAAACTTTAATCAATTAGGGTGGAATCCATAAATTGATGATTCCTAATGAGTATTATTTCATACAATGATGAATAAAATTCTGAAAAATGAAGATGATTCATTGCGTTTTCATATTCTATATCATCTTGGATTTGGATTCTCATCATTGTATTATTCTGATTTGCCAATGGAGGTGGATGAACGATCTTTCCAATTAATGGTCTTATAGTTATGTGGCTACTCCAAGTAAAAAATAATAATATGGTATTTAAAGGAATAATTATTTCTAGTTTATTTAATTAAATAAATAATATTATTTATTTATTTTACTAAATAAACCCTCCCGCAACTGATTTTATCAGAACATCCCACACTGACCTTTTTTTTGTCACTCCTAAGGTAAACTTCATGTTTCTTATTCAACCGTGGTCTCATATTTTTGACCTCTAATTTGGTTTTTGAGTTATCTAATTTTCTTTAAGAAACTGTGTGCATGTAATATAAAATATATTTAATAATTTTGTAAATTTAATTAAAGGAACACTGGGCCTTAGAATCACATGTCATTTCAGTGGATGACAACTAAAATATTTAATGATATATTCTAATTTTCTAAAAGGAAGAAACCTAGTTTCTATATTATTTCTTCCTTCAAGATTTTCATCCCCTAAAAGAAAAAACAAAACAATAAGCTCACAACACTGATCTTTCATATGGACCTCATACTCCCAGGAGATCTCTTGCATGTTCCTATGATGCCACCACGCACGATCCTAGGGTACATTGCATCCACTTAGAGTCCTCTCTTTCCGATCCTATATCGCCACTTGGTTCTCTAGAAAGGTGGATCCATCCTCGATCTCCAGCTCACCCTAGTCAATAACTTGACTAAGGTCATGCATGTATCTCATTAGTTGTGACACATAAAATATTTCATGAACTCACACCAAATGTGGGAGTAGGGAGAGGTGATAAGAAACATCCCCAACCCTATGTGAAATTTAAAATGGCCTAATTAACTACAGGGACAAATTTCCTTCATGGAAAAATATCTACAATCCTCATCGTGGGGAGAATCTATGGAAAATGTGGTCTCCCTAATAAAACTCTAAGGGCCTAAGAAGTTTATCTGTGTATGATTTTCATCTACTCTTGGATATCCTCATTCGACCATGGATGACCTAGAACTTCTCTTTCATCACCTCCACTATCTCTAGACCCACAAGAGATGCCTTGTCAATCATTTTCTAGTATATGGGTGACTTGCAGGGTCTCTAGTATAGGTCCTTTAAATATTCCATTCTAGTAGTAGAGTGGTCGCTGTTACTGTACCCAAACTATACCAATGGAAAGTGATCCCCCAACACTAGCCAACGTATAAATGAAAGCCCCCAATATACCCTCCAACACATGGATTGTGTGTTCAGTCATCCCATATTTCTTGGGTGGAAGGATGTAATCATCCTCATTTGGGTAAAAAATTCCTCCTACAAGCCTCTCCATAAATGTGACATTAACCATTCATCACGATGGGAGAAAATATTCAAGTAAACCCCATGAAGGCAAACAATATCCACACATACATCTACTCAAAACTCTACACCAAACTCTAATCCATGATATCAAGGAAGTGAGTTGAATTTTTGACTTAGTAAACTACCACCCAAAAGGATTTTTGGCCTCTCACTATCTATAGAATCCCTGGCATGAATTCCTTGGGTATTCCATCCCATTTTATCTTTGGGGAATCAAGTGGCCACAACCAACCTGTTTGAAGCTGGTGCTCATCTTTCACCTACTGACAGGAGAGGCACTAAGATATGAACTTAGCCACGATCCATCTCTTTTAGTCTGACCAAAAATATTTCTAAAGGTCTCCATATATCTAACCCACATGGGGATGTAATGAAAAATTATATCTATGGAACTCTCTCATCATCTCCTCTTGAATCATGAATGGGACCACTGTCTGTCCCTGTAAAAGGATGAAGTAATTCCCTTTTTTAGAAAATCCACCAGGTGAATATTCAAAAGATATATTGTCAAGAAATAACTCACTATTGATATCTCCTAATTGGGACTCTCTCACACACTGAAATAGTTGAGGATTAAGAACCTTGTTTTTAAGAAAATATACACGCTCCTACTCATACAGGTTGAGCTGCAAGGAGGGAAACTTCTTTGAAACCTCTTGTACCAAATGAGCCTAGGACTTGCTACTAAGGGCATCAACACCAGGTTTCCCTACCCCATAGAGTAGAATATTTCAAATTCATAGTACTTAAATAACTCAAACTAGATCATATGTCTTAGGTTCTAGTTTCTCTATGTGAAGATATACTTGAGAATCTGATAGTCTGAGTAAACCACAAAGCGCTATCCTAGAATATAGTGCTCTACATACTCAAGGTGAAGACCATCACTGCCATATCTAAGTCATGAGATTCATAGTTATTCTCATGGGATCTCAAATTCCTTGACCCATACATGATAACTTCCAACCTCTTCATTAACACAGAGCTGCAACTAGCTTCTAAGGCATCATAATACACTATATACTCCACAACTTCCTTCAGTAATCTAAAAATAAGAGCACTCATCAGCCTCAACCTCAACTCCTTGAAGGACCTCTAACACTACTCAGTCTAGGTATATGGCCTCAATTTCCAAGTTAGGGTAGTTAAATTTCTGCAATTTTTAAGAAGTCGTTCACATACTTCCTATAGTACCCTACAAATCCGAAAAGACTCCACACCTTTGACATGATCTTGGGAGGCTCCCAAGAAAGAACTGCATCAATCATTTCTGGGTCCACAGCTAAACCATTCTTAGAAATGAAAATCCTTATAAAGGGAAACACATGAATCTAGAACTAGAACTTCAAAATCTTACAATAAAGCCAGTGCTCCTGAATAAAATATATGATCATCTTGATGTTCTCTGCCTATTCTTCCTCTGATGAAAATTGTATGAGTATGTTATAAATGAAGGAAAACAAAAATTGTTCCAAGTACAACTAGAATATCCACTTCATCAAATCCATAAACATAGTAGGGGTATTCATTACACCAAATGGAATAACAAGGAACTCATAGTGTCGGAAGAAACATCAGAATTATAGCTTTGGAATAACAGCCTTGCAAACTCTTAACTGGTGGTAGCCATACTAGATATCAATCTTAAATAACCATCTCATACCTCAGAACTAATCAAATATTTCATCAATACTTAGAAGGGGGTTATTTTTAATTATCATGGATTTTTTCATGTGATGACAATATTTGAAAATATACTAGTTCATGTTTTCCTTTTTTACAAACAAAAATAAATTTTTCTATGGTGACACACTGGGCATGATAAAACCATTCTATCAAAGGTTATCCAACCGCAATTTCAATTCCTAGATCTCAGTAGGGTCTATCCAATTTTTTATAGATGATATTGAACTGGTCTTGAGATGAAAGTCAATTCAAAAATCCCCCTCCCACCTAGAAGTTAGTCCCAGGATTTCCTCAGGGAAGACATCCATGAAATCCTCCATGAATGAAGGAATCCATTCACACCCGTGTCCTTATTTTGAGCTATTTTTCTATTTATTTTTTACTCTACTATATTTCTTGATTTTTCCTAAGGATTTTGATTAAAATTTTATGTTTTGGGTTTTATAGTAGGTGGCACATGGTTGGTTCACATTTTTACAAACCATGCGCCCTTTCCTTGGGAACCGTGTGACCAAAATGTATTTTTGAGAAAAGGAATATTACATATCCATAACATGGTTTATAAACTATGTGGGATAGCTGTACATCATGTTATTCTTAGACAGGGAAGGGAGCATAGTTGTCACAAAATTTGGAAAACCGTGCGAGCAAACCATGTGGCCTGTCCAAGTCACTAAAATTGGGATTTTTCTTTTTCTCTCTCCTCAATTTCAACCCCTAATCTCCCTAACTCTCCACCCCTAAGGATTTATACCATTAGTATTCTTCCCCCTCCTTTCACTCTTACTTGGGATCCATTTTGGTGCTGATCATAGTGTGTTTTCTCCACAGATCTTCAAGTAAGTGCCTTCCCTTATTGATTCTTTATATATTCTTGGGTTTTCCTCTATTTTCATTGGGATTTAACTACTTTTGGTGTTAGGGTTTCATTTTTAGGGTTATATCTTGATTCTTAGGGTTTGATATTAATTTCATATGTTTGATCTTGCTTCTCTAAGGTGTGGTTGAGGTGTAGTTGGATTTTTTCCTAGGATTTCAGAAGTTTTTACTCCCAAGTTAGTTGATTCCGTTATTAAACACTATTTAATGATTTTAATATTTGTTCTTGGATGTTTAAATGTGTTTTATGATTTATGCGTAGGGTTCAAAAGGTTTTTCAAAAGGTTTTATATGTGTGTCTGGATTGAAAATGGTTTTTCTAAAGGAAATTGGGTGTTTTTCAAGTGTGAACCCTTTTTGTGAATGTTGAAGGTGTTTTACATGTTATGTGGCATGTTTCATAAATTGTGAATGTTGTGTGAAACATGTTTTGAAAGGTTTTTGGTGTGTGTTTGGTTTCAAAGGTGATTTTTTTTCCTGGAAACAGTGATTTAATTTATATTTTTGTACGGTATGTATTGTGTGTGTATAATTTTTGGTTCATGTGTCATGTGAAATGGGAAGTGATCACAAGGGTTATCCTAGGTGACTAGGTGAGAGGACTAGGAATATTATTCTAGTTATTCAAAAGTGTCTTTAACCCAGTTTCACTTATCAAGATTGGTGATGAAAACACTAACTAAACATTGATGTTGATTGGAGACCATTAGAATCTTAGATGTTTCTATTCTCTAGTGGATCATGCATGAGAATGTGGATAGTCATGGTTTCCATACACCTTTTCAGTGAGATACGATGTATCTAGGTTCCCACTATTAGCCAGTGCCTATAGGAACCTCTCGTACATTTTTACTCCCTTGGTATATCGTACCTACTATCTGTATATAGTATACTTTGTGGTTATTCCAAAAGAAAACATTTTTCAGAGTTTTTTTATATAATATTTCTAGTAAATATTTTATAAAAATTTAATGTTTATTTGTCTTATAATTTTTATAAGATGGAACTTCTTGTTGTGTGGCATCTTACTTGGATTTATCTCACATCCTAATTACACCTTTGGCTGTAAGTAGACTGGGTTATTTTTGATATAGGAAAGGGAAAGTTGTTTGGACATGGAGGATCAGGTTTATAGTCTATTAAACTTTTGGTTTTTATGGTGGTAACTTGAGGAAGAAACTACTATCAACACATGGAGTTTTTTTGGGGATAATGCCTTAATCCCATTTTTGATGTATCCCAATTTGGTTTTTGTTTAGAGTTGTTGTAACACCCCGAGCTTCCACGATACGCCTCTCTTTCAATAATGCAATAGCTTGCATTGTACGCAACTTCGAGTTCTAAAACACCACGACTAATCAAAGTAGCCGTTATGAATAGTAATAACCACTTTTTAAAATTATAGAAATTTTATATTTCAAAATGGACTTCATTTTTGTATTCGTAATATCGAAATTATCCTATGTTGAATTTTTGGTATTTTTCTGAGAACTTCTAATTTTTTATGAATTGTGAAAAATACTTAAAAACAACTTTTTTAATCAAAATAATTTATAGTGATAAATTATAATATTTAGTGGTTTTAAAGTATAATTAGAATATATTTTTACTATTTTATCCAATGGTGGTCATTAGAATTAATTTAACATTAAAATTGGACATAAACAATTGTCAATCTTTTGATATAAATTGTTTCTTAAAAACACGCTATTTGTTGTGACAGCGGGAATTAATTATAAAATTAATTAATGCAACTTATATTATTGGAATTTTGTAAAATAGACATCATTTTTGAATTCGGAATATCAATTATAGCTTAGGGTGAAATTTTGGCATTGTTCCGAAAAACTTCAATTTTTGATGAATAGTGAAACCACTAAGTGGTAGTTAAATAACTGATTTTTCGTTTAAATGAAATATTACCACTTCTGTGATTTGATTTTCAAAAATCTGACATACATGGTTGTTATTAAGAAGTAAAATGTGGTTCAATGAGATTAAAATAATTTTTTGGTGAATAGTAACTTTTATGTTCTTAATCGCGATTAGAGGTAATTAGTGTAGTTTAAGGTACAAATAATGTTATAATAATATGGGATGAGCATGACACTTGTCCTACTCCTATTGGATGAGTCATGGACGACCAAGACAACCCATGGGTCAACTTGGGGACCCCATGGAGCCACTTTAGTTGGAAAATGACATTAATATATATTTATTTAATGTTAAAATTAAATTGACACAAACATGAGTTGTTTTACTAAAACAGTTTTTAAGTGGGGTTACACAAGTAAAAATTTTGATTATAAATATTCATTAGAAAGATAAAAAGATTTCCTACATCATAATATTTTTTTTTATAATTTTTAGACATTAAATAAATTAAATTATTTATGACATCATGATGATGTAGTGATGACCTCATTATTTAACGATTTAAATAAAATGGGAAGATAATGAAAAATCCAAGGCATACACTTGTCCAAAGACAATTGGATGAGGAGATTTCTAACCCTTATCACCTTAGCCTCGAATTATATAAGTGTGGGACCTTTAGAATCCGAAAAGCATTGTGTAATAATGTAACATCTTTCCAAAAGAGCCCCTCCTCTCCACTTATAAAAGGCCCCCACCTCTCCCACCTTATTCACACCTTCAAGACATTTGGCTCGGCCAAACTCTGCCCAAATACTCTCCCAACATCCCTCTCTTACTCCTAGAATCCTCACTTTGGGCAGAACTCTTCTCAAGGAAGCCTTTGGCTCAAATCAAAAAGAGTTACCCGATTTTGAGGTAATGTCTTCTCTAATGTTGTTTTGTTTTATTCTCCAACCCCCTAAACTCTTTTTATTCATTTCTTTTGTAACAACACCAGTATCCCCAATATACTAGGATGTTTTTATAAGAAGGATTTGAGCTACACTTACACACACCTACATCTAATGGTTAAAGAACATACGGTTTCTGTGGATGGCGAATTTCTGCCTCACGAAACGATGATTGTTCAACACTCATATAACACCTTCAAAGGTGGCCATTAAGATGTCACTATTTTTATATATGATATATAATATGTTTATGTTTTACTTATGCTTCTGTATTTCTCATTTATGGCATACTTTATGATTTCCATTATGGGTAAAACGCGATAATTTCATTTTAGGAAGTGCGGACTACCGCCCCCTCAAAGTGATTTGAATCGTTAATTCTATATGTGGGATGTATAAAGGATGGAGAAAATGGTATTATACACTATATTATACTGGAATTATATTATACATTTATATCATTATGATTTCGTTCCATTAAATATGAAATTGAAATGAAAGTAGCGTTCATGCGTACGTACGGCTTACCGTCTCCATGAACGGTGCATTTCATTTCTTACCTCTAAAATGTTACGTAGTATTATGAATGAATGTATATACTGGATATATATGATATATATGATATCTATATCATGAATATAATTCTGGATATAATGGATATATATCACCACATAAACAACATGTAATTATAAGAAGTTTATTGTTGACTCAAGTACCAAAGATCGACAAAACGACCGTTATTAACTTAAATAATTACATAATGTTCATAACATGGTAATAAATGATATAAAAGGAATAATGAACATGAAAAAGGTTCTTATGTAAATAGAAATTAACTCTAGTTTATTATTCAGGAGGTTAAAGAACGGTCGAGTCAGGACAAGATGCAAGGTAAGGGAACTTCTTAACCCAATTTCTATTCTTTGGGTTAATCTCATACTTTCAAATTATGTCATGATATTATTATGTCCTATTTTGTATTTTTACTTTCTTCATGTGTACCTATAGTGAATACACATAATAGATCTATTTTATTTTAAAAATGATCTTTTTAAGTACTTCGTCTCAATCCCCTTTCATTGAGGCATATTTGGTTTTATACACAACTTTCTTTTATACGGTGTATAAACCCCTTTGACTTTTATGTTTATTCAAAAGGAATCTTTTTTATACGAAGCGTTTTGCTAAACGACAAAAGGGAATGTTTTTCTTTCCGTACTTATGCGGCGACAACGACTTCTCCGCCGCCATGACCATTATTTGAGTTTTGGCTTCCTCTACAAGCCATCATTTTTTTAATGAAAAATAAATACACAGTTTTAACTTTCTTTTATTTTGGTATTGAAAATGGTTTTGAAAGCATTTTTATTATATCAATGTGTTGTATTGATATCTTGTGATTGAAATGTGGAAATGTTATGTTTCCTTTATGTATGTTTTATGTGATACGATTATGTTATGGTTTATGATATGTTTAAACCTATTCATATGAGGAATGCATTGGACTTAATAAGTGACGGGTGGAGCCCGCTATAGCTCCTCGATGTATCGGCAGGTCTCATGAGACAAACTAGTGTCTTGGCACAAGGCCTTGACAAAATCTTATTTGTGGTCTTGGCACGAGGCCTTGACTACGTGGTTATGATAGTCTGGCATTATGCATTCCATCATTATGAAAGTGGTTATTGATATTGCATGTGATTATTCGACCAGTAGAATATCCATGTGAAGAAGTATATGGAATTATCTCATTTTACTTTTTCCATATTATGTTGATGTTCAAGTTTAAAAGGCTTTTGTTTTAGTTATACATTGCCTTAAATGTTTATGTTTATTTATGAAAGCTTCCGCAATATTTTTATCCTTACTGAGCATATGAGCTCACCCCTTTCAATGTTTTAATATTTTCCAGGATGTGAAGAAGTATTTTATGAATGACCTGCAGGGATAGTCAGAAGAGGATATGAGTGTGGACTATGAAGACTTTGTTATTAGTTTTTTACTTTATGATGTAATTTAAGACTTATGAATGTATCTAGTGTTTCCAAGGCTACTAAACTAATCAGTCTCTCGAGACTTGATCTTTTGTGATCATGCCAATGTTACGAAGTAACGCACCGGCTCTGGGTAGCTGGGGTCGGGGCGTTACAGTTGTAAACATGAATATTAAAATTTAGTTATTCCATGTACGGTTTTGATCATTTAGTTTGGTTTATTTATTATTATTGTTAGTTTATGTTTCTGCAACTAGGTGAAATAATTCCCAAGTTATATTTTTGATACCTAGGAACTTGTTTCCAGCCCATGGGGATAGGGAACGCCCTTTGGGTCATGCCAAAGACTATGTCAGGTGTCGGGTTTTCAGGGAAAACCTACTTTGTTTGTAAAAAAATGGTATCATAACAAGTTTATTTTTTTGGGTCATGTTATTTGGGATGAGTCTAGATAGACTGGAGATAAGATTTTAGGGACTTAAGGTTCTGGTTGTGAGTAGGGTGCCTAGCCAGCACACCTCATGACTGATCTTGAGTCTCTATGGGATGTTGAATTTTTTAAACTTCTCCTCCAAGTGAGACATACAGGCTGCAAACTTTATATGGACCCTAGGTGGGGGTGGAGTGGTTTCTCTATTTTGGGCTTGTTATTATGGTGGATTTTGTTATGTTTGAATATGAAATGTTTTCTTGTGATTTTATTGCTGGTTGTTTTTCAAAATGGTTGTATTGACATTTTTTATTGTGGTCATTGCTTCTTGTAGAAAACTTCTTCATTAGAGACTTATAGGGAAACCACAGGAAGAGGCCAGAGAGAGTTCTCCCTTACCAATTGATCAGAGACCAGTGGAAGCTGTGGTTAGGGATGTCCAAGCTTTTGGACAGGGTGCAGGTCCTGGTATAACTATAGTTAGTGAAGTTGAACTGGGTCTAGGTAAGGAAAAAGTTTAGGAGTTCCTTAAGAAAAAGTCACATTCTTTCGAAGGTAGATCAAAACCCTAAGAATAAGAGGAATGGATTGAGAATATAGATATTATGTTTTAATTACTCAATTCTATTGAAGCTATTAGGGTGAAATGTTTTTCATTATTACTTGAAGGTCCCAGTCAGAGGTGGTGGTAATTAGTGGTTCTAGCTGGTAATCATGAACAAATGATCTAGAAGGGCTTCAAGGAAATTTTCAATGATTAGTAATATTTTGAGGTCTTGGACTATGCCAGATCCTAGGAGTTTATGGATCATGTTATGGGGGACCAGTCCATGATGGAGTACACCAACCACTTCACTAAGCTAGTGCATTACACACCCGATATCTTTTCTGATGTGTAAATGAAGGATTAGGGGTTTGATAGAGGGTTTCCCTTAGGACTAAATTCCCAGGTATTTCTGTTTAAGTTGAATACCTATGATGAATTGGTTGATTGTGATTGCATGTTTGAGATCGATCTGAAAGGAAATTCAATATTCCCTAGGGTAGTGTCATCTGTGGTTAGTGTCATTTCATTTGAGAAGAAGAGGAAGCCGGATGAGTAGAGGAAAAAGGGACATGGAATTTCAGGCTATCCTTCTTGTCAGTCATCATCAAGAGTTTCCAATGAAGGGTCTATTTTTTTCCACCATGGTGAGAAGATAGAGATTATTTGACCTTCTTGCCCATTTCCTCCAAAATCCTATCACTGATGTGGAGAAATGGGGCATTTGCAATGATTTTGCCGAGCCACATGTTCTTATCAAAATGGAGAAGGATCTGTGGCTTCTAGGGGGATGTCAACACAATCAAAACTATCATGGATAGTGGGATCTTGATTTGGAGGCCAAGGTGGAAGATCTAGATAATATTATTTGTAGAGTCGTTTCAGGGTAAAGAATCAGGTGAGTGGTCGTTCTCAGACTCAAGATGAGGCGAAGCATCTTCATGAAGTGGATCAGTCACCAGTAGTATATGATTTAGGGCCTTTTATGGTTCAAGGTACCATTTTGATTTCATTATTTATAGATACTGTTTTTTATACTGGTTCTTCTGTTTAATCTATCTATACCCATCTTCTGAATTTTTTATTCGAGATCATTTCTTACATGATGTAGTTAGAAATGTATTTGGGTAAGAAGAAATAGCAAGGTCTCAGATTTCCATAGTGTGCACTCACTTGGTCGGGGGTTGAGCTAGAATGTAATTTCCTAGTCTCAGATATTTACCTCTTTCCTGTAATACTCTGTATGGATTGGATGGTGTGATTTCAAGCACATATTTATTGTTATATGTGGTGGGTGAGATTTGTTTCACTTGGTATAAGTACCCATATTTTTCATGGATAATGGGACCCTCAGTCAAGTAGTATTGGACCCCCTCTCCTAGAGTTAGGTAATTTTGTTTTTTAGTTATCATTGCTCGCATTGGATAACGATGGAGGCTCACCTGTGGGTAGATTGCCTTTAGTGGTGGATAAATTTATAGAAGTTTTTTCAAAATAATTTTTATGTCTACCCCTAGAGTTTGATGTGGACATATCGACTAATCTATCTCCCGAAGCACAACCAATACCTCTTCCCTAATATCATATGTCCCCCATCGAATTGATGTAATTAATGGTACAACTAGAAAATTTGGAATCAAAATGATTCATTCACTCTAGAATATCTCCATCGGTTGTCCCATACTTGTTTGTGAATAAGGATGATAGATGTCTCTGTTATATATCGATTACTAGAAGCTGAGAAAGGTAAACATTAAGAACTAGTATCATTTTACCCAAATAGATGAATTATTTGTTTAGTTAAATGGGGAAAGTTGGTTTTCCAAGATAGACTTGCATTCTAGTTACCAACAAGTCAGGGTAAAAGAGGCGGATGTCCCCAAAAAATATTTTAGTAGTAGGTACGACCATTTAGAGTACTTGGTCATTCCTTTTGGATTGAAAAATTCTCAAACAGTCTTCATGGAACTTTGGAATAGGGTGTTCCAATGATATCTTGACTCTTTTATTGTGGTATTTTTGGTTTACATCCTAGTTTATTCCAAATACGTGCTGGAGCATGAATGATATTTTTGGACCATATTGGGCATCCTTTAGGATCATAAAATTTATTCCATGTTTTCAAAATGAACTTTTTAGATTAGGGAAGTATTGTTTCTGGGCCATGTGATTTTAGAAAAATGGGGTTCAGGGGATCCTTGAAAGATAAGTGTAGTTATTCCATGGGAGAAACTGATAATTGTGTTTGAGATTAGAATCTTTCTATGCTTGGATAGATATTATAGGTGGTTTGTTCAATAATTCTCTTAGACTACTTTTCTGATAACGGTGCTCACTCGGAAAGGCTTGATGTTTTAATGGATCCCAAAATGTCAATAATTCTTTGAAGAGATAAAGCAGTGGTGGACTACAGATCTTGTATTGATATTTCCAGAATCAAGAAAGGGATATGTGGTATATTACAACGTCTTAGGTATTGGTCTTGGGTGTTTGATTATGCAGGATGATCGTGTGGTCACATATGGTTCTCTCCCACTCCATCCACATGAAAATAATTACCCAACCCATGACTTGGATTTAGCAGTTTTAATGCATACCCTGAAGGTGTTTCATCATTATCTTTTTTGGGAGAAATTTTTGGCTTATTCTGATCAAAATATATTGGCCTATATCTTCTCTCAGAAATATCTAACATGAAGAAGTTCCATTGGGTTGATTACCTTTAGGGTAATGACTTTGTTATAGTCTATACCCTAGATAAGGTTAATGTTGTGGAAGGCTCTTTTAGAAGATGGTGCGAATTCAAGATTTAAAGGAGTTTAGTGATGAGTAGACATTGATGTTGATTTTTTCCAGTTGCATCTAGAGAACAAGGAGCATAGTGGTGGTACTTTCTTGGATAGTGTTCCTCAGACTCCTTCCCTTTTGTAATTGATTCAGTAGGATTATCCTAGAAATGAGTTGTTCCAGTATTCTATGAAACTTCTTCATTGTAGTGAGACAACTTGAGATTGGTCGTTGTCTCCTGAGGGATCTTTGTGCTTTAAGGCCCACCTTGTGGCACCATTTTCTTTAATAAAGTTGGTGATTCTAGATATCCACCACTCTCAGAGGGATATTAACCCTAGATCCACCATGATGTATTATGATGTCCGTCAGTAGTTCTGGGGGCTAGGTATGAGTTAGGATTTATCTGACTTTGTGTCGAGGAGTTATACATGTCAGGAAGTGAAAGAAGAGAATTAAAGGCCCTTTGGTTTACTTAACCTACTACCCATTCCTACCTGGATGTGGGATGAGATTGATAAGAATTTTATTATTGTATTTCCTTGTACACCGCAGGGAAGAAATTATATTTATGTGGTAATTGTTCTTTTGACCAAATCAGCCAATTTAATTTTGATTAGAGATTCAGAAAAAGTGGATGAGTTGAGCTGATTATATGTTTAAGAGGTAGTGAGGATCCCTGGTGTGCCCTGGGAAATCATTTTAGAAAGATAACATAGTTTTACCTCTCAGTTCTGGGAAGGCCTCCAAAATGAATTGGGGTCGCAAGTGAAATTGATCATGGCATACCATCCTCAAATAGATGGCCAAACAGAGTGAGAAAATCAGATTTTGGAAGACATGATTCAGGCTTGTGTCTTGGATTTCAGAAGATCATGGGATATCCATTTCAGATTGGTAGAGTTTGAAAACAATAATAGCTACCAGTCCTCTATTCCAATGGCGCCCTTTGAGGTACTATATGGTCGAACATGTAATTCTTCTTTATTTTGGACTGAGGTTAGTGAGACCTCACTAATGGGACTATGCCATGTGAAGGAGACATCTAAGAAGGTAGAGGTAATTAGGAAATTATTATTGATAGCTAAGAGTCACCAAAAATATTATTATGATTATAGGAAGTAATATATAGTGTTTTTTGTGGGTGACCGGGTGTTCTTAAAAATGGAACCTCGCTTGGTTCATCGTCGTTTGGGTGAGAAAGGAAAGATAACACTGTGGTACGTCGAACCTTTTGAGATCACCAAGAGGGTTGGTAAGGTGGCATATATTTTAGATTATCCTCATTAGTAGATAAAAATTCATTATGTATTCCTTTTCTCCCAACCAAATAAGTATAACCCAAATCTTCCTCATGTGTTGAATTAGGAAAAATTGGAAATAAAGCCTAATTTATCCATGTTTGAATGACCAATGTAGATAGTAGACTTCATAGAGAAAGTGCTTCATGGGAATTCCATTCCACAGGTCTGTGTTCTTTGGAAGCATGGTAATGATATGCATGAGACTTGGGAGAGGAATTCATGGGTTGATCAAGAGTATTGATTTTTGTTCACTGATCAATCATTGAGTTGACTTTCTTAGGATATAATGTTTTCATGATGAGGAGAATTGTGACACCAGCGACCTTATTTTGAGGTATTTCTCTATTAATTTTTGACCTCAATATTATTATTTATTTATCCTTGTTTTTTTATTAATTTTTTTTTGTTTTGGGTTTTATAGAAGGTGGAACACATTTGGCGTATGGTTTGATAATCTCTACTCCCTTACCCATGTAACGGTGTGGCTAAATGGTATTTTTAGGTAGAGGCATGTGGCAAGACAAGTGCATGGTATATATACTGTGCAGGGTAGTTGTGAAAATTTTTCTTCTTGGAAAGTGAAAATATATCGTTTTCCGCATAGTTTGGATAACCATGTGGGAAAACCGTGCAACATGTCTATGTCATTAAAATTGGGGTTTTTTTTATCTCTATGATTTTAACCCATAATCTCACTAACCGTAAAACCCTGAGATTTTATGAGATAGATTACTTTTAATTTCTTGGATGTATTATGTTGTATGCTACAACAAGATTCACTTTCTCTATACATAACACCGTATTACCTTGTGGTATATGAAACACTATTCTTGTCTTGTGTTACATACAATTTCAAGTTCTTTTGATATAATTCTTTTCATGCAAGACCGAGTATAAGTGAACAACTAAATATCATTATGTCAATTTATAACCTAGATATTAAAATGGTGGGAATGAAAATTATTAATTAATTTATGAAAATATTTTTTACACCTTTATTCTTTTGTGTATAATTATTTATAAAACAAAATAAAACCTTTTTTAATTAACAAGAAATGTTTTTCTAATAAACTATTTAAATGAAAATAAGGGAGTTTATAAAATAGTAAAATCAATCTTTATGAATTTAATTAATGGAATACATATGTAATATATTTAATTTAATGTTTAAAATTAATCATATATGTTTTCTATGCATGATATAAGAATAAATTCAATTTTTTTGGATAAAATAAATATTTTTTAAAAAAAATACAATTTTACCACCTTTTGACGGAGAACCCATTTTAAGTATAGTTTTCAAACATTTATAAGTTATTTTTGACAAAATAAACTTATTATTTGTAATTGGGACAACAAAATTTATTTTGGTAGAAATTTTGTTATTTTTCTAATAAAATTATTATTTTAACGAAAAGTGAAAAATACGACATTTTAATTCAAAACTACTTTTTTGTATAATTTATTTATATAGTTAAATTACCTTTTTAATTGGTTTTAAAGTATATTTAGATTATTTATTTATCATGTAATATAATATTTGTCATTGGATATAATTTCAAATTGAAATTAGATATAAATGCATGTCAATCTTTTGATGAGTTTTATATTTAAAAACCCATTTTCTCATTTTCACAAAGGGGATTAATTTTTAATTAATTTATGCCAAATATATGATTTGAAATTAGAAAAATGGATTTAATATTTGGAATCATTATGTCTAAATTATTTAAATATATCCATTTTATTTTTAGACCTGATGAACAGTAACTACGATAATTTTTATTTTCCATGGTCAATGTTAAATAGGGTAAATTAAGGTAAAAAAAAATATGATAAGGAAAAAAATTACCCTAACACCTGAAAAAAATACTACTGGATGAATAAAAATCTACCATTAACACATAAGGATAAAAATTGATTCTATTAATGGAATTTTTTCCATGAAAGTGATTTAATTATTATTTAAACAAAAGAAAGTGACAACATGTCACTCTCTTATATCTTATAAATACATATATTTTAATGTAGTGAAAAATTGATTAAATAATAAAAATAAGTAATCTCCATAAATATAATTAAATTATATATATCATGTGAATTAATTTATAATTTTTAGAGATTAAACAATTACCATAAATATTGACACTACAATTATACAATAATTATATTATTAATAGAAATATCAAATAAATGATATTATAAATATTAAATAAATATTATATGACATAATTTATGACCTTAAAAATTTTTCTAGGAGACTATTTCATTTAATATGACTATTAAATATTTATATTCGAAGTTACCTCTCTGTATGAATTTTATTTAAATTCAATGAAATGAAATGTGTTAAAATTGATACTATTGATATTTAATGAGAATATTATTTTATTAAATTATTTAAAAATCCTAAAAATATATTAAAATCACAAAGTGACTATGATAAGGTGAAAAATTTCATTAAGTTTCCAATTATGGGAAATTGACTCTATATAAGTAATGTTTATAACTTGATAATACTAAACATGATGTTACCATAATTAAAATCAAAAGAGATTAATTAAGGGTAAACCACAAGAAAACGATTAAAATAAAATCAATACATGTCTAAAAATTATTGTATTAGAGGATTAATAACTAACCTCATATTAAATTTGACATATTTCAATTTTGAAGCTTCTAGAATAAAAAATTAATTTTTATTAATTTAATATTTTAAGAATTTTCAAGGGTTCCCTTCACCTCAATTCTAAAAGGGAACCTCCTCCCTCACCTCTTCACTATAATTTGAGACTTCAATATCGGTCATATTCTACCCTATACTCTTATTAACTTTCTTAGTCACAGTATAGATGTTTTGGTCTTCTCAAAAGACCAACTCTAGTACCTTTAAGAGGAGATTTAGAGGAAGAAAATCGAGGAAGAGGATGTTCAAATACATACAATGGATAACAGATCTAAGGTATGGAATTATTTTGTATCACTTTTATTTCTGTGGGACATATTCCTTGCACACAACTTATTTATATTTTGTGGTGTTAATTCTTCCGATTAATGTTTTTATAATTCTTATTATGAAGGTTATGATATTTACATATGTATATTATTTTCTTTATTTTATGAGGCATACGATTTGACTAATTATAAATTAGTAAGGGGTAAATTCTCAAATTATATTTATCCGAAGTTGTTTATAAGTAATTATATATTGTGGTATATTTAACATCCATGTCCCTATTTTTTATAAATTTTTTCATAAAATGTTTACTATTCTTCTATGTATGTTTAATGTCATTTTTACCCAATTTTGACTTTTACAACATGGTTTGGTTGAAATATTTATTTTATTTATCATACAAGGTACTTTTTGACTTTTCCTAAAAAAGTACGAAGAGATTTTTTTTAAACTTATAAGACATGGATATATTTTTATCCGTCATTTTCATGAAGCTTTCTCTACACGATTTAAAATTTATTTTCAAATATATTATTTTCTTTTACAATTTCATGACATTTTGGGAAAACAAAATGTTTTTAATGAAGAAATGATATTTTCCTCAATAATTAAGATCAAGTGTTCTATAAAATTTATTTTCCATATAAGATTATTCTCTTTAAATAGTTTTATGTTTCTATCCCAATTATTACTGTGATTTTATTGTGTTAATTATGGAGTGATATTTTATGTAGATTATGTTATGATGAAATGTTGTTTAAAAAACCCATTTAATTTCTTGGGTTATGTTATAATAATTGATTTATGTTTTTTTTCAGGAAAAATAAGAATGATTTCATTATTATATGGGTGGGACCTATATCTCCCTCCAATTAATTGGGTAATTATTTATATCTCATGATATAGACACTACTAAACTGGAAAGTAAATCCAGTTTAGTAATATAGGCCTGAAATGGAAAGTAAACCTAGTTTAGTAATGAACTTTTTCCACTATGATAGCCTTAGAAATGAGCCTTGGCTAATATGGAAATTATTTTCTATGATTATTTATTTTCCACAATTCCTTGTTTTATTTCAATGCTATTTTATCATGGTTTGTAACCATTTATGATTTATGGCTTGCAAACTGCAAAGATTTATTTTAATAACTCAAGATTTTGATATTCAAAATTTATGTGCAGGTTTTTTCATTCTTATGTTTATGTTTTGTTTGATGTTATTCATGTTTACCCTTACTGATCATTTATGGTCAAAATTTATATGGTTTGTTTTCCCTAGTATATAAATAAATGTTTTAAGTAGGAAAACTAAAGGGGAAGATCTTTATGGGAGTTGTCAAAGATATTTTTCCAAGGTAGAAGAATATGTTCCGGGTTTCCAAAGACACTAAACTAATAAGGTATTGGGGAATATATTTATGTAATGTATTAATTATTCCTCAAAAGAAATGTAATGTACAAGTGCGTCAATCTTGGGTCATTAGAGTTGGTATCAGAGTGAAAGTTCAGTCAACCTTTGGAAACTAGGATGCAAAAACTTTATTGAGATCCCTAGAGATATTTATAAGGATATGTCTAGGGATGTCCTAAGGATAATTATATATATAGGTTACAATCCTAGTGTTTTTGTGATAATCATGAATAACCTAAGGTTAAACCAAATATATCATAGATTGAAATATTATAAGTAATTTACCTTACTTATCTGTTTATAATCTCTAATATGTATTTCTCACACTTTGATTTTTTGTCTTAGTCAATAGCCAAACTACATTGAACATTATTAACTAGTGAATGTTTTAGATGTGGAAAATATTGGAATTATGAAGATCGATTTCCTAAGTGGAAATACCATGAAGAGATTCATGATGATGGGATGAGTATTAGTCATATTGCTGATGATAAAGTGATTGAAAAAGAAATTTGAAAGGTATGTTATGTTCTTCCAGTATTTTTTACATTAAACATATAAATCTTGAGTTTGAGAAACATTAATAAATGATTCATATTTTACTGAATAAGAAGATTATGGATCCTAAGTAATGGTTTAAGAATAATGTTTAATGATTGAGGTGTATATGTTTCCGAATTCAATGATTATGTTATATGAATCATGAAATATATAATTGTTTTCTATATAAGTTTTTCATTAAAGATTGGAAATGATATGTTAAATAGTTCTAAAGATAAAAAAATTGATTTAAGGGTAAGGTGATATACGTGGAGAACACATGATTAAGTGAAACAAAACCCTTATTACATCCCTTATGTGAAGATACTGATGTTTGGATAAAGATATATTGGATTTGAATAAGTAAATTGGATGATTCTAGTATCTTGGGAACTAATTATGGAGTTGTTGAAAAGAGGGTTATGCTATCATGGATAATGTATACAAATTTTTGGCACTTAATGAAAATATTCAATATGTTTTGGAATAAGGAAACATACATGTTTTCAATAAGGATATCTGATATTTTAGGTTGTTATCATGGATTAAGAGAATACATGATGAAGGTGTTCACATTTTTTTAATGTGACCAACCAGATATATCTTATGATATATGGGAGATAAATGTTAAGACGAGTTTTTGAACCTTTTTCTAATGTTTTGGATTTTCATCTTTACAATGCATTGTAAGGTTATCAAATTTTTGGAAAGTTTAAGTTAAACATCAGATGAAGTTTGTTAGAATAAAGTATTATCTCACCATATATGGACTTATTCATGTTTGATAACTTATGGTAGTATTTTTGTTATAAATATAGATGGAATATCCTATGATTTAATTTATGAATCACATGATCTACTAAAACTTCAACAATGAAAAATTCAACTTCATTTCTTTGAATAAGAGATGAAGTGGAAATTTTTCAAGGCACGACCAAGGATGAGATTTTACTAAAATAAAGTTGGTATTTCATTCCATGTTCTTAAATATTAGGAAAAGGATATAGAAAAAAATGTTATCATATGACCTTCATGTCTAATGAATCATATGGACCCTTAAATCATCGTAGATTTAAGGATTTTTGATGGTTAACATTCTCCCAACCTTGTTCTCTGTCACTCTCCATCAGAGCTTAATGGTTAGATTTTTTCTTCGATATCCATGTTTTTTCTTCCATCTTATGCTATCTTATGTGGAAACCCAGGGAAGAGTTACATTGGGTAACTTGTATGTTTCTAAATTTCCTTTTTAAAATGAAGTTTTAGTATTACTTTTTACGATGTGGGTTTCTATGAAAGAAACTTTCAAGTAGTAAACCTTTTATAACCCTGATGAATTTTGAGGGAGAAATTCATTTTAAGGGGGGGTAGAATGTAACACCCTAAGATTTTATGGGATAAATTCTTTTTAATTTCCTTGATGTCTTATGTTTTACACCAAACCAATATTAACTTACATTATATGAAACACCGTATTATCTTGTGGTATACACAACACTATTGTTGGCTTCTGTTACACAAAATTTTAAGTTCTTTTGATATAATTCATTTCACACAAGACTGATTAAAGGTGAACAACTAAATATTATTCTATAAACTTATAACCAAGCTATTAAAATGGTTGGAATAAATAGCATTAATTTATTTATGAAAATTTTGTTTACATATTTATTCTTTTGTAAACAATTTTTTATAAATGAATATAAAACTTTTTTTACTTAAAAGGAAATGTTTTTTCTAGATAACATTTTAAATGAAAATAACTGAGTTTATAAAATAATAAAATCACTCTTTATGGATTTTATTAATGAAATATGTATGTAATATATTAAATTTAATGATTAAAATTCATCATATATGTTTCTACGCATGATATAATAACAAATTAAAATTTTTGGATAAAAGAAGTATTTTTCAAAAAAAAATTCAGTTTTACCACCTTTTGATGGAGAACCCATTTTAAATATATATTTTTACGATTTTATAAGTTTTTTTAAAAATAATCTTCTAATTTGGAATTAAGACATCAATTTTTTTTTAAATTTTGGTATTTTTCTGATAAAATTTTTATTTTAATTAATAGTGAAAAATACTACATTCTAATTCAAAGCTTCCTTTTTGTCTAATTTTTTATATAGTTAGATTATATTTTTAATTAGTTTTAAGGTATATTTAGATCATATTTTCATAATTTAATCCAATTTTTGTCATTAAAATTAATTTCACATTGAAATTATATATAAACACAAATCAATCTTTTGATGGTTTTTGCTTTTAAAAATCCGTTTTCTTGTTTAGACAATGAGGATTAATTTTTAATTAATTTCTACCAATTATGTTTTATCAATTTGTAAAAATGGAATACTTATTTGGAATGATTAGGTCCAAATTATTTAAATAGAACCCTTTTTATTTTTTGACATGATGTATAGTAACTATGATAATATTTATTTACCTCGGTTAATGGTAAATCAGGTAAATTAAGGTAACAAACTACATGATAAGGATAAAAAAATAACCTCAACACCTACAAAAAATACTATTGGATGAATAAAAGTAGACCCTTAAGACCTAAGGATAAAAATTTATTTTATTAATGTACTTTTGTCCATGAAATTGATGAAATTATTATTTAAACAAAATAAAGTGACAACATGTCACTCTCTTATCTCTTATATGTATAAAACTTTTAATGTAGTGATAAACTTGATGAAACTATGAACATAATTAGTCCACAGAAATATATATAAATTATCTATGTCATGTAGATTTATTTATAATTTTTGAATATTAAATAATTACCATAAATAATGACACAACATTGATACAATAATTATTTTATTAAGAGAAATATCAAATAAATGATATTATAAATATTAAAATAATTGTTATATGACAAAATTTATTTCACAAAAAAAATTTCTAGGGGACTATGTCATGTTATAAGACTATTAAATTATTTGTTTTGAGGTTATATATATCTATGGAATTTGTTTAAATTCTATGAAATTAATTGTGTAGTAATTGACACTAATGATATTTTATAAAAATAATAGTTTATTAAATTAGTTAAAAAGATTAAAAAAAATTTAAAATCAAAAAGTGACTATGATAAGGTCAAAAAATTCATTAATTTTTCAACTATAGGAAATTGATCCCATATAATTAAAATTTATAACCTCTTAATACTAAAAAAATTGTTACCACAATTAAAATCAAAAGATAATAATTAATAGTAAACCAAAAAACAAGGATTAAAATAAAATCAATACATGTCTAAAATTTATTGGATGAGATGATATAAAAATATCCTCATATTATATTATACATTATTCAATTTGGAAGATTTTAGATTAAAAAAATAATATATATTAATTTAATATTTTATGAATTTTAATGGGTTCCCCTCACCTGAATTATAATGGGGCACCTCCTCCCTTACTTATTCACTTCAATTTGTGCCTTGAAACATAGCTTTACCCTACTCTTTTACCTTCTCAACATTCTTAGTCATATTATATAGGTTATGCTCTTCTCAAAGGAACAACTATAGTACCTTTTAGAGGATATTTATAGGAAGCACATCAAGCAAGAGGAGGTTCAGATACATACAAAGGAAAACATACCTAAGGAAAGGGATTATTTTTTCTTACTTTTATTTCCACGGGACATGTGCCTTATACACAACCTATTTATTTCATGTGGTTTTTATACTTCCTTTGATTTTTTTATGATTCTAATTATGAATGTTATGATATTTATATATGTATATAATTTTATTTATTTTATAAGGCATACGATTTGACTGATTATAAATTAGTAAGGAATAATTTTACAACCTCATTTTTATCCGATGTTTTTTTACACAATTCATTACTAGGGTGTATTTATCATCCATGTCCATGTTTTCTAAAAATATTTTCATAAAATTTTCACTATTCTTATATGTATTTTTAGAGTAATTTTTACCCAATTATGAATTTTACAACAAGGTTTATAAGGAATATTTCTTTTGTTTACCATATGAGGTAATTTTTGAATTTTTCATCAAAAGTTCTAGGAGAATTTCTTTTTAAGTTATACTTTATGGATGGATTTTTTCATTTTATTTCCATGAATCTTACTCTTCATTATTTCATGTTTTTACACTAATTTTTTTTCTTTAAAATTGCATGACATTTTGAGAAAAGAAAACATTTTTGAAGAAGAAAGGATATTTTCCTCAAGAATTAAGTTCAGGTGTTTTATCAACATTATTTTCCAACTAAGATAACTCTGTTTAAATAGGGTTATATTTCAATCTATATTATAACTATTATTTTATTGTGTTAATGATGGAATTATATTTTATATGGATTATGTTATGATAGAATGATTTTTAAGAAACCCATTTTATTTCTTGGGTTAAGCTATGATGAATGATTTATGTTTTTGTGGAACATGTAATAATGATTTCATTATGAGATGGGTGGGATCTATATCTCCCTTAAATTCATTAGGTAAAGATTTATATCTCATGGGAATGACATGGATGTAATTTAAAGTAAATATGGTTCAGTAATACAGGGCAGGAATGACAAGTAAACCCAGTTCAATAATGGACTTTGTCCATTATGATGGTCTTGGAAATTATCCTTAGATAATATGGAAATTATTTTCTAATATGATGTGTTTTCCACAATTCCATTTTTTCTTTCAATGCTATTTTATCATGGTTCATGTTAATTTATGATTTATTCCTTATGAACTAAAAATATTTATTTCATAACTCAATATTTTGATATTCAAAATTTATGATCATGTTTTTACATTCTTATGTTTATGTTTTGTTTGACGTTCTTCATGTTTACCCTTACAGAGAAATTTATCTCACCCTTTTTTGGTTTTATTTTCCCCAACATATAGATAAAGGTTTTTGGTAGGGAAACTAAAGGGGAAGATATTTATGGGAGTTGTTGAAGATCTTTAACAAAGCTAGAATAATGAGTTCCTAGTTCCCAAAGATACTAAACTAATATGGTCTTTGGGCTTCTATTTTTGTAATATATTAAGTATTAAAAAAATATATAAAATTTACATATACATAAATCTGGGGTTGTTAGGATAACTCTCACCCCCCTTAGTATTTCTACACTAGGTGAACTTCTCCCTCCTCTCCATCTCCCTTGGGCTCCATTTTGGTGGTGATATTGGTGTGTTTTATCTTTGGATCTTCAAGTATGTTCCTTATATTCTCAATTACTTCTATATTCTAATGTTTCCCAAATTTTATTTCATGTTTCTCTCCTCCAGTTGGTAGGGTTTCATTTTTAGTGTTAGATCTTGGTTCTTAGGGTTTGATATTAACGTTATAGGTTTTATCTTGCTTCTCAAAGTTGTGATTGAGGTTTTTCACTTTATTCTGGAAGTTTCTACACCCATGGTAGGATATTCCATGATTAAACATTATTTAATGAATTTTATATGATTTCTTGTATATTTAAATGCATTTTATGATTTATTTTTGTGGTGCGAAAGGTGTTTCTAAAGGTTTTAGATGTGTATGTGTCTTGAAAATAGATTTTCTAAAGGAAATTGGGTGTTTTTCAAGTTTGAACCTTTATTTTGAATGTTGATAGGGTTCTATAAATTAAATGGAATGTATATTAAATTTTGAAGGTGATGAAACAAATTTTTTGAACGGTTTTTGATGTGCGTTTGGTATCAATGGTGATTTGGGTCATGGAAACTATGAGTTAATATATATGTTTATATGGGTTGTATTGTGTTTGTATAAGTGGTGGTTCATGTGGCATGTTAAAAGAGATGTGAGTATCAAGGGAATACTAGGTGACTAGGTGGATGGACTAGGGCTAGTAATCTAGTGATTCATAAGTGGATTAGGCTCGGTTTCACTTAGTGGGAATGGCGATGAAAAAACTAACTAAACATTGATGATGATTGGAGACCACTAGAATTTTGGATATTTCTCCCCTCTAGTGGATTGTTTAAAAGAAAATGGATGTTCATGGTTTCCATAACACTTTTCACTAAGATAAAATTACTCTAGTGTCTCACTCTTAGCTAGTTCCTATAGGGATGTCTGATTCCTTGGTTATCTCTTGGGATATTGTACCTACCGTCGGCATATGGTATAATTTGTGGTTATTCCAAAATAAAACATGTTTTCTTTAAAGTTTTTTTATAAAACGTTTATAGTATTTATTTTATAAAACTTGAAATTTTTTTTGTCTTATAATTTTTATAGCCTAGAAACTTTTGTTAGGTGGCATTCTATTGGGATTTACCTCACACCCTACTTTGAACTTTGGGTATAAGTATACTTGGTTATGTTTGATACAGGTATGGGAAAGATGTTTGGATATTGAGTTCCGGGTTTCCAGTGGGTTAACCTTGCGGGTGTTATGGTGGTGGCTTTATGATGAAACTCCTCTTGACACATGGTGGGTTTTTTGGGATAATACCTTTTTCTCCTTTTGTTTTATCCTGTTTTGGTTTTTGTTTAGAGTTGTAAACATGAATATAAAAATTTAGTTATGCCATGTTGGGTTTTGATCCTTAATATTGGTTTACTTATTATTCTTGGTAGTTTATTTTTATGTAATCCGGTGAAATCAATACCATGTTATATTTTTGACATGTGGGAACTTTTTTCTAGACTGTGGGGATCAGGAATGCCCTCTAGGTCATTCCATGAACAAGGTCGGGTGTTAGGTTTTCATGAAAAAAAGTATTGGTTCAGGAAAAATGAATATGCCTGCCTACTACACCAAGGGATACACTCTAAAACTAATGGTTAATGGGATGTAGCCTCCTACTGGAAAAATCCACTCATCCTTCCATGAGATCTCTCTCACCCGTGAAGGGGAATGTCATCCCATCAGTACTCTTCTATAGTGAAAATCAATCTGGGATCGGACTGTGGACAACAAATCTATTTCCACGACAATGTCATAGGGTTCCATAGTGATGAAAAAAAATTCCCATGAGAACCTTTATCCACCAAACAATAGTATGCCTTACTGGAAAATAAGGGATACAGAATTAGTGCTTCCCATAGGAACCTCAAGCGAAGATGTTGGGCTAAAGCCTCAACTGCGAGCTCCATATCTCACACCACGAGTAAAGAGATGAAGGAATGATGCACACCTATGTCTACTAATATGTAATAAAGAGTATAATAAGAATATATTGTACCTATAATCATCTCATGTTCCATTGGCTCATACACCTCCATATCATGTAGCTATTTGTGGCCCCAACTACCAACACCCTAATTCTGACATGGTCCACCAGGTGGTGGTGGTGGCAGGATCTCATAGCATCGTCCACCATCAGAAAATCCTACTACCCGAGCATCACCTACTCCTATTTCAACTCCACCTCCCTGGGGCCTCCATGCCCTCTCCTGGGAGATCACTAATCATGACACCGACTCTGTCGTAGTAGTTCATCATCTATCTTCCCACGCTCCTCATCATGCTGGGTCAGGTAGTCACATGCCATGTTACCTCTCCCATCACATGCATAGAACCACCCCTCTCTAGGATACCCCAGTCCTCGTTGATTCCCTTGACCACATGCCCAATCCAGATCCTAAGAAGATATCCTATAACAGACCAACCTAGGTCCACCAAACTAGTTAAACAAGTCATCCCATTATGGGATGGGGGTAAAACAAAGATAACGAAAAAAAGAATCATATATAAGGATAAAATTACATATAAGTAGAGTTAAATGCATCAAAATAGTGATACAATGAATCTAAATTGAAAAATATAGAATGTATGAAAATGTTGAAAAAAACTAGCCTCTATTTGACAAACCATCACCTCCAAACCAAAACATAAACGTAAAGAGAATCCTACAAGATAAATAATTCTATTCCCATTATCTATGTCCAAAAAAAGGTCTACATATGCCCAGATGAAGAAGTAGGGTGTGAGAAGCATATCCCAGTATGATACCACCATGATATATTTACATGTTATAATAACAAGAATGCACATGTCAAATATTTAAAACAAAGCTGTTTTACACCCATTATTATAAATAAAATAGTTTGAAAACCTCTTTAAAACGATACTTGAGTTTTCAAAATCGGCATAACATGTTTTAAAATTAAAAAACAAAGCAGGTAAACATACTAAATATAAATAAACATGTGATCCAACATCCATGAAATAAACTATCATGCATTAAATAACTAGAAAAAAATGTTCACCTACTAGTCAGGTTTTAGCCTATGAGACAATATATACTAGAGAATCACAAGACTAACAAGGAATAAGGTTTGATATAACTAACATCGAGGAATGCCATATACCATAAAAAACAATTGGTTACCTCTTAGTGGTGTCACACACACTAAGTCTACCCGTGTCTCTTTCTCGAAGCACCAAAGGATTCAATTATGCAATGTTTGTTAATTTCTATTTTAAAAATAATGTTATCATTTTTATAAAACCATTTCAAATCCAATCCAATTTGATTTTGGTATTGAAAATCCATTTTTCATTTCAAATCAAGTCAATTTTACTTTAAAGAAAAAAAATCCCTTTTTAAACACTAACCCCTGACCTTTTCAATTTCAACAGATGAAATTACATTACAAATCTCAAGAAATAAATAATAATAAAAATAAATTCAAGAAATTAGAATTATTGAATAGATCCAACTAAATAAAGGATGTATAAAACCTAACTACCTTTGATAATGGGGAAATGAACCCAAGAGAACGACCTTCTCAAAGAAAGGCACATGAATAATTTGAAGAGGATTGATAGAAAATCCAGTGAAATCCCAAATCCCCTACCAAGACAAAGCCACAACCTAAACCAAAGAAGAAACTAGAGGAATAATTACCCATATAATATAAATCCAACCCCAATTGTGATAAATCACATAACGAAACAATCCAAATGGAAGGAACTAACCCAAAATTTCCTTGGGTAAGAGATATGATGGAGAGGAGAAGGATGAAAAAGATAATAAAGCCTCAAACACCCACATGATGCCCTAAAAAGTGCATGTTTGGAAATTAAATTGTGTTTAATACCTTTACACATTATGAAACCCATTCATTTTAAGTTATGTCAAAAAATAGTTTCCATAGATTTATAACCTAACGTTTCACATTATGGGATGTGTAACCCTTAGACAACTTGTGACATTTTCATGTTGCATAATCCAATTCACGACATCTTTCTAGGTAACATTACATATCATGTAATATAATTACATGTCATGAAATATAAATACATGTAATGTAACTTCCTAGAGAAAAGAAAAAGACCAGGGAAAAGCTGAAAATTTCAACATATACATGACTTATCCATTATAGGTATCCTCCCAATTCATGGTTAGAAAAACTTTCCCTACAAAAAAAGGAAACCAAAAGAAAATATTAGAACATATATAAAATAATGGTAACTAGAAATTAAAATCACCCCAATATAAAATATTTTTTCCCCAAAAAGTTCTCAAGATCCTAGATCCGTAAAAATAGAAGGCCACTTCTTCCTCATCGACTCTGACTCCCATATGTCATGGAGATCCTATACATACTACCAGAGTACCTAGACTAGGTGGGTGATTATACCATGCTGTAACTTATCCTAATGATCCGTTATCTAAACTAGATTCTCAACCAAAGTGGCACCAGGCTCAAGATCAATATCCTCCCATCTAATCACATGTGAAGCATCTGGTATATACCTCCTCAAATAGGTAACATGAAACATGTCATGTATAAAATGAAATCCATATGGTAAAATAAACTGGTAAGCCACCCTCCCTAGTATCTCAACGATCAAAAAGGTTCCCACAAACCTATATTCCATGTTACCCTGCTTACCCAATCAATGATGTCCCAAATGAGGTGAAACCATGTGAAAGGCCCAATCACTGACCTCAAACTCTTCCAATTGATGAAGTTGGTCTGCATAAAATTTAAGAAAACTCCATGACATGATCAAATGCCTATAGATCAACTAAACCACATATCTAATCTACCGAAAAACACTCATCCTAACAAAGGAACACTCTCCAAACTCTTCCCATTATAAGGGACATCGACATGGCTTGCCATAAAAAGCCTCAAAGGGCGCTATTCTAATCAAATATTGAAAACTATTTTCATAGTAGAACTCAAAAAAAGTAAAATGACTATCCTGAGATCCAATGAAATCAAGAAAACTAGCCTGGAGAATATCCTAATGACCCTGGATAACCCTCTATATCTATCCATTCATCTAGGAATGATAAGCTGGGATCAATTACAACTGGGAACCCATTTCCACCTTCAAAAAATTATGGAACTTGTATGTGAACCTCAAGTCCCAATTATAAAATATTTTATATGGAACACTATAAAGCTTCACAATCTCTTTGACATATAATTCCCCAAGCTATTCCACTTTTATCATTTCTATAATTGGTAATAATGCACTGATTTAGTTATTCTATCAACAATCTCCCAAATCAAATCCTTCCCGCTATGATTATATTGTAAACTAATGAATAAATACATGGAAATATAATCTCACTTCCATACCATAATGAATAAAGGATACAAAAAACCTCCTGGTATTTGTTGTTATGCCTTTTCTCTTGGACACATGAGACACCATCATATAAAATCTGCAACAGACCGCCTCATCCCCAGACAAAAATACTGACGTCTCAAATTTTGATACATCTTTGTATCCCCAGTGTGCATGGACCAACATGATCAATTTTCCCTATCTAGAAACTCATTTATCAAATAAAATAGAATAAAAAACCTGTTAAATAAGCACAAAGCTCCACTAGGAGACAAAGAAAACTCACACAAGGTCTCTCCACAATTTAGTAATTCTCCTAAGTGTAGGATCTCATTGTCTATTTTCTACTCAGTTCAAACCCACTCATTAAAAGATGATCCAGCCTTTATCAAATACAGGAACACATATCCACTAATATCCTTCACTCCCAAGCTAATATGAGGAAAAAAACTCATGAGAGACCACTTATCAACAGATTCCTTTACTACTTCTATTAGTAATTTTATTCTTAACACATCATCTACCACATTTACTTTCTTGGGGGTACATATGATATCCAAATAAAAGGTATGAAGATACTCCAACCAACATATCTTTCGTAAGTTGATATCCCTATGAGTGAAGGTATATTTCTGGATCTTATGATCAAAATATATAGTAAAACATTCTCCAAATAGATAGTGATACCATGAATTGATTGCATGCATAAATGCTTCCAACTCAAGATCATGGGTAGGGTAGTTCTTCTCATGAAGTCATAACTAGTGTGAGACATATTCCACAATATATTTCCCCGGTATAAGAAAAACAACCCAAACCTGTACCAGAAGCATAAAAAAACATAATAAACTCACCCTAGGTTCAGAAGAATAGAAACTGGTGCAGAATTCAACCTCATATTTAGCTCCACAAAATATCTCTGACACTTTCTTTCCATTCAAACTTTACACCCTTATGGGTTGAAGTTTTCATCAAAGATACGAGCTTGGATAATTCCTAAACAAACCATCTATTATTACCTACCAAACCCAAGAAGCTCTGGATCTCAAACACATTGCTGGGATGCTCCCAAGAAATAAATGAATGCACATTTTTAGGATCCACTAAGATACCCCTCTCATATATCACATTCTCTAAAAACCTCACTTCTGAGATCCAAAACTCACACTTGGAAAGCATAGCATACATATGATGTATCTTAAATGTTTGAATAATGATATAAAAATGTTCTCTATGCTCCTCCTCTATCTTGGAGTACACCAAGATATCATCTATGAACACAACATTAAATGATTCCAAGAAATGATGAAAGATTTACTTCACCAAAGAAATAAATATCGTAGAAGCGTTAGTGAGACCGAATGGAATAAAAAAAAAATCAAAATGCCCATATCGGCTCCAAAATGATATCTTGGGTATATCCTCCCTTCGACTCTCAACTTTTGGTACCCTGAATGTAGGTAAATCTTAGAAAACTAATGATCCCCTCTAATCTAGTCAAAGAGATCATCAATTCTAGGTAAAGGATACTTGTTATTAATAGTCATCTGATTCAACTTCCAATTGTCATTACAATGTATAAGGCTATCATTTTCCTTATTAGAAAAGAGTACAGGGGATGACCACATTGAAAATATATTAAAAATATATCATTTCACCTCCAGGTCATAAATATGGACCTTAAGTTCCACCAATAGAGAAGGTGGAATTTGATTGGATGGAATATAAATGGTCATCATTCTAGAGAGAAGGTCAACAGTAAACTCAGCCTCTATCTGTGGCGGTAAACCATAAAAATCATCTTGAAAGTCCTTAGGGAACACACACACAACCGAAGGAAGATGACCACCGAATCAAGGGATAACTACATCAATAAACATTTATAACTACTGTAAAGAAATTATACAGGCATATGGGACAAGATTCATTTCCCTTCCCAATCGAGAGTTCCACTCACACAGATACACATGAGATGCCCCAATAGTAGATAAAAACTGTACCGATGACAATAATAGTTTATTTGGGCCTTCATTATGATCATTCAATACATACTGATAATAAAGTCTAATATTTCAATATCAATCACTATGAAGTATCAAACCACCTCAAAGTCACCAATCACCACCCGACATGTGGGGAACTTGAAACCTAGTTCGAAACTATTTCCCCAAGCCATCGAAGGATCTAATAATAATGGAATAAAATTTTAATGAAAACCAAACACATCAATCAACTTTGACAATATTAATGAATGAGTAGAACCTGTATTAAAAAAATCTATCACCATAGCAGATGAAATAATCATTGTACCACTAATAGTAGTTGGACCTACATAATATTTCTCTAGCACACATTTTTACACATAAAGCCTTCTGGACTTAGCCACCTAGACATCCCCTTTAGCTTGAGAATGAGACCTTACAACCTTTGAATAATCATCCTAAACTTGTGATATTTTGGTAAAATTTCATCCTTCCTTACTACCTTGGGACATCTTATCATAAAAACATTTCAGATGGTCAGATCACCAATAAAGATAAAAAGTCTTAGGAGCCTCCATGTAATGAGACATGGTATGACCACACCACCCAGAATAGTATAAAATAACTTATTTCTACCCTGAATAATTCCATGAAACTTGTCCTGCATTAAATTGACCACTCTTACACTTCCTTTTTGGACTAGATGAAGCACCATAGCTAGCTGTTGCACTAACTAAAGCTCCTCCCAATCAATTCCTTCTAGAAATGTATTACTTATCCAAATATGATTTATTTACTTCCTCCCCAAAGTACATAAGGTAGAAAATGACCAGAATTGACTGAATATTTTCCATCATCCCCATCTCAAGCCTTTTATCCTTCAGGTTATCATTAGTGTTGAGCTATGGTGCCAGATTCACTAACTCCACAATGTTGGTGGAGTACTCTAGAATAGTTCACCCCCTTTCTCTAAGGTTATAAACTCCCGAATCTTAGACGTATGTAAAGATTCAAGATAAAAATACAAATTAAGGATATTATTAAAAGATTGCTCGGTAAGACAATCGTACAACTTATATTTCACTATAGATTCCCACCATGTCCATTTTGGTCCCTTGATCATATACATGGAAAAACCCACATGAGAATCTTCAAGAGTCATTAATATGTAGAAGATAATATCACTCCATTCAATCCAATCCTATCAATATTGTGGTATTTTGTCTCCATGGACAATAAATGGATTCCTCATGGTAAATTCTGAGCTATGATCCACTACTCATCTTGGGTTCTCTGTGCCCACTGATCCCAAAGTCTGAATGGTATGGGTGACTACTTCTACCAAAGAAGGGTCCACTTGAGGATCCATTTTTGGAACCTTCCTCATAGCCTCCCCTCTTGTATTTAGAATATCTCTTCTAGGATGCATTTTCTTTCAAACACAATACAATAACCAATAAGTTATGAGGAACTCCAAAACCAATGAACCATAAAGATGAATCCAAAAAAATGCTTCAAAATAAAATAATTTAAAGAAGTTATGAATTATAACACAAAATAGAAACACCTTTTGGAAAGAAAAGACCCATCTAAATTAACTCCCTACTTAGTTTATTCCAATGAAATAAACACACCAAGTATTTTATAAAAATTTCAAATACAATTTATTCAAATAAACCTAGATACTAGGTCTCGGACAAAGTTAATATTTTTTCAACCACCCAGGGAAACTTGGACTCAGTCATGAGAGTGAGCTAGCTAGGAACCTTTTTAACACCTACTATCTAAATTCTGGTGATCCTACTCTGGTCTACCCAAGACACAGAACCAACTTAAGCAGTCATAAAACACATTAGGCTAAGTAATTCCTCTAATACCATATTCTAACAAACCAACCCAAATCAACCAAACCAATCCCCCAAGTCATCCCAGTATGAGGTGGTGTGAAACAAAGATAAAGAAACATGTCTCATATATAAGGATAAAAGGCATAAAACCATATTAAAAAGTATAAAAAAGGGAGATAAAACAGATATAAATAGGAAAAAACTAAAATTATGACAAAAATAGACTCCATGTGACAAAATATCACATCTAAACCGAAATAAAAACATAAAGAGAAGCATGCATGATATTGAATTCTCTTACCTTTACCTGTATCCTAAAAAAGGTATACATCTGCCCATAGGTAGAATTTGGGCATGAGAAACATATCCTAGTAGGATGACACCAATATATCTATAAAAGTTCTAATAAGAAGAATGCATATGTACAAGATTTAAAACTAAATATTTTTACATATATTTTTATAAATAAAAAATTAGAAAACCTTTTTCAAACAATACTTGAGTTTTAAAAAATTGTATAACATGTGGGAAAATCTAGAAAAAATCAAGTAATGATAATAAATATATAGAAACATGTGATCCAACATCCATGAAATAAACTATAATGCATTAAACAACCTAAAACAATAGTGTACCAACCAATCAGACTCAATCCTATGGGAAAATACATACTAGACACTCCCAAACTAACAAGTATTATGGTTGGATCCTACTAACATAGACGCATTCCATAGACCATTGAAATACAATAGGTTACATACTAGTGGTTTTACATACACTAAGGATACCTGTGTCTCTTTCTCAACACACCCAAGGTTCTCATTCTGCAATTTTTGTTAATTTTTTATTTAAAAACCATGATCACATTTTATAAAACCATTTAAAATCCAATAATATATTCTTTAGGGTTTGGAAATATATTTTACATTTCAAACCAAGTAAATTATGTTTTCAATGGAAAAAACCCTTTTTAATTGAGAACCATGCCCTATATAATTTCAACACATGAAATTCCATTTCAAATATCAAGGAATAAAAAATAAAAAAAATAAAATTCAATAAGTGAGAAAAATTGAATAGATCCACCTACCTCAATGATGTAGAAAACCTAACTGCCTTGGAAAATGGAGAAAGGAACCATAGAGAACAAAATTTGAAAAGAAAGGCACACCAAGAATCAGAATAGTATTGATAGATCACCCTATCAAATCACAAATCCATAGACAAGACATAGTCATAACCCCAACCAAAGAAGAACCAAGAATAAAACTTACCCATAGAAGAAAAAACCAACCCTAATGATGATTAATAAAAAAAATCCATATAGATTAAAGAATGTCACTCAAAATTTCCTAGGGTAAGATCTTCGACAGATATGAGAAGGCTTTGAAAGATAATGAATCCTTAAAAAGCCACACGAAACCCTAAAAACTACAACTCAGAAAATTACACACTCTATGATACCTTTACACACCGTGAAACCATTTAATTTTATGTTATAATGAAAGACACGTTGCCTCTAATTAAAAATTTTATTTTTTCACATTACACAACATGTAACACTTACATGATGTGGGAAATTCTTATGTTGTGAAATCCCATTCATTAAGTCTATCTAGCAGCCATTACATGTTGTTTAATCCCATTACACTTCATGTAACTTCCTAGAAAATTGTAGAAAGTCAAGGGAAAAGATGAAAATCCTAAAGAAATTCATAACTACACCATTATAGGTATCCTCCCAACTCACAGTTGAAAAAAAAACTCACTAAAAAAGGAAACCAAAAGAAAAGATTATAACATACATGATATAAAGGTAATGTGGAATTACTTCACTTGCACTGAGATCCTATTGATTGGTTCCTGCTAGTTACTATAAATGAATCATCCCTATGACATTCACTACCATCTCCAGTAGACTAGAATCTCTCTAATAAGAATCTATCAGTCACCAGGGCCTTCTCCAACACCTTGACATATGTTTGAATGCACTAGGGCACTACATTAACATGGATATCTATATAGAGACCCTGATCAAACTTTTGTGCTTTGAAGTAGCCATCCCAGATCAAATCGATCGAGTACCATGAAAGTTCTACCAAACTCACAACATAATATATTACTATTAACCCTCCTTACCACAACTCCATAATATCTTGAATCTCAATTGAATGTATGTAGGAGGGGTATTACTCCTCATATAATTTCTACAGGAAGTTGATCTATGAGAAATTCAACTCTTCATTCATTTGTGTAACAAGACTCCACTAGCACCCAGTAGATCCATGAAAAAGGATTCCAACTAGTTCAACCACATTATCAGTAAGTGTCTGAATAATACTGAAAAATTAGATCAATGACATTATCCAATCCTCCTATAGTTGGGGATCTAGCTTAGAGAGGAACTTCAACTGCCACTGGTTATGGAAATCGAGGAGTGCGTGGTGCATGTAAGTATTATTATCCTTATATACTAGTATGATATACTACTCAACATGTGGGGGTACAACTATTAGTCCACTTGGAGGAATAATCTCATGAGATAGACCCTGAACTAAGGCCTCATCACTCATCAGGTCATCATGATGATCCAAAATCGATATCTTGGCTAGATGGCTTCATGGAGGAATTCAAAAAACTAAATCAAGATGTTCCACAGTCATATAAGAATATATATACTATGGGGGATGACTTAAGAAAAAAAAATCCAATATGATTCATGTTACATTTATCCATACAACCAATATCTCAGTATTCCATGTCAACAAGCATGTAGTCAAGGTCTAGGTGAATAGATACATTATCCGTCACACCAACACTGGATTCCATGGATGGAATGCTGTACTCGAGACACTTAGAAACATATTACCTAATTCCCAACCAAATCCTCATCAAGGGACTACTCTAAACATCATCCCAAGGAAAGAAATGCCCTAATACCAATCTATCACAACTCGACCCATCAAGGCTCGATCCTCAACTATCCCAATACCGCCTCCATAGGACAGGGGGTGGTGATAAGTGATGAAAGTCATAACTCACATGGGGGGCCCTTACTTAATGTACCTATACACAAAAAATAACCATCTCAATACAGAAGTACATATTAATAATTATAAAATGATATAATATCTAGTTAATGACTATGCATGTAAAAACATCAAGGATGTATACGAGTATGACCGTGTAAAATGAAATGTAAAGGGAAAAAAAATACACACACCAACAAAAAAGGGTCCAAACCTAAAAAAACTAGAAAATTAAATGTTGAGAGAGGACAACATTGAATATATATGATATGAACAAAAAGTGTCTCCAAATAAACCATGTATCCCTATGATCCTCTGTAATCACCACCAACCATTCTATCATCTGTGTATGATATGACACATGTGGGAAAAGCCCATCCATGGGTGAGTATATACATACCCAGTAGGATGCGTTTAAAGCTAAAGGTAGAGTAGTTAGAGTCACTATAGAAATAGATAGACACCTCAACCAAATGTAAGAGGGAGAGTAAAAAAATCCAATTACATGGATATATATATATATGCTCCAACCAAATTAACATAAATTAGAGAGTAGGGGATCACCATATTCTATCCCATCCCAAGAAAGGAGTGCCATCAGTTCCAAATGTTCATCGTCGATGAACAACATCTCATGCATCTGTTTGAAGATACATCCATGTCAATCCATGACATTACATTTTAACATATGTTCAAGGGGAGTAATATCTAATTAGAGTTATCATGACCTAGTAAAATAGGATGGTTCCACTCAATATGTAGAGGAAGAACACCCTATCTCCACAAGAGGGTTCCATTTAGCAGATAAAGGTCCCATACCCTAACTCTGTAGGAGTTTTATACTATGTAGATATCTGAAGGAACCATACCCTATCTTGGTAGGAGGTTTACAGTCTAATGGATGAGTACCTATGCCCTAACTCTATAGGATGTTGATACTCAATTAATCGGTAGACGATTCATGCCCAACCCTGCTGGAGTGTTCCACTCTAGTAGTCAATAGAGTACTAATTCCCATATGAGATAGAGGGTTATACTACAGTAATTGATGAACCATTCACTGATATAATAAGAGTGTTCCTCTTAGATAATAGATAGAGGATGCACTCCTTTCCAAGTAGGAGGGTTTCACTCTATTAGTTAATAGAGGACCCATGCCCAACCTAGTAGGAGGGTGCCACTCTATGATAGGTAGAGGAACCATGGATTGTCCTAGTAGGAGGGTTCCACTCTAGTATCCATGGTGGTCTTACATTATCACTTTATTTGTTTAGTGTCGCCTAACTTGGTTTCATGCCCAAAACATCTGACATAATATCGGAAAATCCACTACAGATGCCTCCATCACATCCTGCATGGGAAAAAACTCAGTATAGGCTACTCATGGGCCAAAATCCAAGTCCAAACGAAGGATATATGGGAGACTAATGGTTCCATGAAAAATGAAGAAGGGGTACATGACATGTAAGGGGACCCACATGATGTGTGGTCCTACACTGCATTCTATTCATGTCCCTACTAGTATACATACCAATAACTATGTATCAATACATGGTGTGTAGGTTGACTGCATGGTGTTCCTCATTGACTCAGGGTCCTACCCATGCTCCTATCCATGTCCATGAAATTATTCCTATTTCTGTGTACTTTAGTACATGGCATGTCATTATACATGAGGTTCCATATATGTCCCTAGATGAGTCCATCTACATTAGTACACAAAATGTGCCTGGTCATGTTCTCCTACACAAGGTCCTTCTCTTGTGCTCCACCACACAAATTTTCTACCTAAGGAGGGATACCTGGTTTTTGGCCTAGCCACACGATGTGACATCCTTAACATTCTCAAATTCCTATATCCACAACCAAAGGGTCAATAAATGACATGTGTTTATCATAGTAAACATTGTGTAGTCGAAAGTTTTCATAAAATTTATATATGCTTCTCGCATTCTAGATCTACCTAACATCCTCAAATCTTGCCTATTGGTCCCCTAAAAAAGTGAAAAAGGCCTCCTTTTATCGTTTATATCCCTTTCATGTCCAAAAATACAATTCCAATCAGCTTGTTAAACTCCATCACGCACCACACATATCTCACATCACTAACAATGCCTCACCAGTAATTATAATTCACTATGGAATCACTCATATCCTATAAATCATATGAATCCTTCTTTGAGTCCTTTTTTTCACATGTGAATTCATTATGAATCCGGGGGTCTAATTAGTCTCAATCCCACCCAAAAATGTTGAAATGAGATCCTATTGTCCAATTCGTGAAAAACATGAAGAATTATTTGAAGAAAAGAACCAAAAAAATTCTTTATGATCATTGGACAAAATTCCGTGGCTATAAAACACAAATGGGGATATCCAAGGTGAGAAACAATTGAATAAATAATTAAAAACTAGTGCATAGGTGCATACAAAGGCTTGATTTAACATAGATCATCAAATAGAATATATCATGATGAAATTTATTAATCAATTTTGGGGGGAATCCATAATTTGATGAGTCCTACCTAGAATTTTATCATTCAATGATGATGAACGTGATCACCAATGAAGTAGTGGAGTTGTTTTATTCATAGCATCTCGATATTCTAGGATCTAGAGTCTTGTTGTTGTTTGCTATTGATTATACAATGGAGATGGAAGAATGATCTTCTCAATGTTTCTAGGGTTATGTGGCAAACCCAATAGATCCTCTACAATGGAGTATTTAAAGGGGAAATTAGGTATAGGTTATTTAATTAAATAAATAAAATTATTTATTTATTTAACTAGGTTCACCCATCCACGACTTATTTTTTCCAAACGTACCACGAAAACCTATTTTAGGTTGCACCTATGATAAACCTAGTGTTCTAGATTCAACTGTGGTATCAGTTTATTGATCCAAGATTATTTTTAAGAGTTATCCCATTTTACTTTAGAAACTCTAAGCATGTAATATAAAATATATTTAATATTTCTATAAAATTAATTCTCAGAATAGCACATCTCAAAATCCCACTCCCTCTCAACATCTAGTTCCAAAAATATTTCTAGACATATTCCAAAGTCTTACAAGTCAAAATAGGGTATCTACAATGCTAATCATATCATATATGACACTTGGATGGTTAAGTAGAAATTTTTTTTCTACTCCATCAAATGGATAAACTTAACACTATTAATTTTTTATCATTCCCAAGGGTATCATTGCTAAGTGTAACCCAAATAAAATCCCAAAAATAAACCTCATTTCTTGATTTACTTACAAAATATAATTCATAGTCACCCTACTTTGGTCAAACCTACTTGATTTAATTATCAATGTCTTGATAAGTGTTTACCTAGAAATGAATTTGAAACCTAATATTTTTAAAGGGGATTTAATCTCACTATTTTATGTCACATATCCACTATATGAATGTACTTTTAAAATAATTTTTTAGAATATTATTCCTCCCATTAATCAGTATGTTAAAACAATATTTATGTGAAACCATTTACACAAATCGTAGCCTATTCTACTAAGACAAATTAAAGGAAAACTATCCAAATGTATATTATTTCCCCTTCTTATAAATTATTTTAATAATATGAAAATAATAATTTTCATAATAGTGATCTTGGAGTGATAGATAGTCAACCCATTATTTTCATGCCAAGACATAAGCCTCATGGCCAGTGAGTAGTCTGACCCAAAGTCCCTCTACCTAAGGACACTTTATTCAAGAGAGACCTCAATTCCATCATAATTATTATTCCAAATATTTATAAATCTCAATTAACTATATAATTCAATCTCAAAACCTATTCCAAGTTAATTTCAAGGTAGAAGAAGAATAAATCAATTATTATACCTAAAATGTGACTACTTATGTGTATATATAAAAATTTATAGAATAAAATTAGAACTTTAAACTCATGAATGTATTCATTCATAATATAAAAAATTTATATCCATGGATAATAAAAAAAATAATAAATTAAATAAATGAACGATTCATATATTTAAACATGAGATAAATGAAAAATTCATAAAGAAATAAATTATAAACAATTTAAAATCTTGCTTTGCATTATTGACATTCATAAATAAAAAATATAAAACTTTTATACTTATTTATAATATAAAATCATTATTATTGTACTTTTATATGACATTTTATCAAAAATATATAATATTTAGTTAAATATAAACATTTTATATTCTAATTATATTATATAAAAAATGTACATAATCTATACATCACATATTTAATATTATTTAAACCCTAATCATATTAATTAGTAGAACTCCTTTGGTTATGTTTCAAATAAATTTACTAACTAAGAAATTTTAAATGGAAACTTTTTAAAATAAAAATAATTAATAATTAATAATTTCAAATAAAATTTCCTTTTATATTTCCCTTTATTTTTGAATTTAAGAATATTTTTTAAATTAATCTTATAGCCTTCATATAAAATTTTTATATCCAACTTATAATTCATGCCACATAAGTTGGAAAATTTATATTATGGAATATTTATTTAGAAAATGTTTCATAGAAATTTAATTAATTAATTATAATAAATTCATAATTTATTAATTTATAAATAAATTTATAAATAATATATATATATATATATCCCAAAAACATTTTTTCCATGATTTATAAACATTTTTTAAACCATTCAAATCAATTCCTTTTTGAAATATTGAAAAACATAATTTTTCAAATTATATCGTATTTAACGATATAAGGTATATCATCATTTGCGACTAATAATCCAAAACACTCAAAATACTTTAATGTTATATAAATCATATCCACTAATTGATAATTGTGACTTGTAATATTTCAGGGGGTCTATGTGAAATTAACTATGTGCATTAGTAATTGTAGTGTAACACCCCGACTTGAACCATCGAGTCTGAGCCAGAGGACCACATGACCTCATGTACACCTCCTCATATGCAAGAGGATGTTGACTAGGGATGAGGTTTTATGTCCACCAATAGGGACAATATACCCTCAATATCATGTTATAGAAAAAATAATATATAATAAAAAATATAATAAATTATCATAGTAAAAGTGTGGAATGTAACAAATGGAATACTTGTCATACAGTTAATAAACGAGCTCCCAATGTGGAAAGATATAACATAGTAATAAGTGTAGATAGAAAATAAAAAAAACAATGGACCTTTTTGAGTTTTTTCCGATCTACTATCGACTCCAAGATCCTTTGATCAGCCATCCCCCATTGGGACCTTTCCATTCATCAGATCCCGAGTTAGGAAATCTACAAGTGTGTTGAAAATTATTGAGTATGGTTTAAGTAAAAGACTCAGTTGGTCACCACCAATGAATCCTTAACAAGTGTGCTCAAGAAATAAAGTTTATTTCATAAATAACAATAAACGTTAAGGAAATAAAACAATCCAAAACTGAGCACCCATGTGCTAACCAATCTACCATGATCCCTAACTATACATGCTTTGGATCCAAGCTAGAAGAAATTTCAATGTACCTAAAGTATTCAAGGATTATCTATAAGGATAATAATCATAATTCATAGAATTGTGTGAATGTACTATTCAGTATTCACTAGGCATAAAGTGAGTGATGTTCTCATCATTCACTAGCATGGACGGCTACTCAAATTTCACGAAGCATCAATTAATATGCTACTTGGAATTCACAAGGCATAAAGAGTATCACTCAACATCCATGAGGTATAATTGTATCCCTGAATTGTTTTTAGGTCCATCTTTTCCATCATTTCAAGTCATACGCACTCCCCCTCTAAGGGATAAACATGTCACGATGGCCAACCTACTTTGGGCACCAAGAAAAATAATTTCTAAGGAACATATAACAGGGTAGAACAAAAAAGAGATCACATAATGTCATGATAAGTAAATTAGTGACATAAAATACTTGTGATCAATATCAAATATGAATAAACAAGATATGTATGTACTCATGGCATATCACGTAAAGTTCACAAGGGCTACGTACACACCCACATATGATAATAATTAAGCATGGATATCAAGAATTTTAAAAATACCTCATTGTGGTAGATTTTATCATTTTTTTGACATGTAAATGTTTTAGGCTCATCAAGGATCCATAGAATAAGAGTCCAAATATTTTATTTCAAAAATAAATAAATTATCACATGCAATAATCGTTTCTATCTTGGATAATTTCTGAATTATCAAAACATTTCAACGCATGTGCAAGAAATCTATTCCTCAAATAATAATAATAAAACCACATATGATAATAATTTATCTCTCAAGAAAAATATGCATGTGATAATCAATTTATTATTATTCCTTAATATTCTAAGATAATTATTCTTTCATCATCTTTGATAATTTATAGATTATCATCATTTAATAATTCTTTATTCAATTTCTCTAGATGGTTTTTTATGACCAAAAAATGAAATCATAAGAAAATAAAACAATAATTTCTTACCTATAATTATCTCTCTTAGCTACTACACCAAGAAAAGAGGATAAAGGAAGAGATTATACGATGCCTGGAAACCTTGATAAAGAACTCAATTTGGCTATGGAAGACATCACAGATCCTACATAATGGGATTTTTGGGTATCTTAGACTTAAGGAATATAAAAATAAATGTATTTTGTGTGGGTTTGGATATTTTAGAAATAAAACCCCATTTATAGCTTTACCATAATAAAAAAAAATTAATATCATTATTTTAGTTATATTTCAAGTTATTCATAAAAGTAGAGTGTTTGATTTAATCCATAAATACGAGTTATAAATTTAAATGACTCCCAATATTAAATTAAATTATTGTTTTTTCATGTAAATAATTAAAATGGGTAACAGGTTTGATCTAGGGAATAAGGAATATAAATAGTGAAAAAATATGTTTTCCTCCTAAAAATCACTACGTAAAGGTAACCTGGTCTTAACCTTACACAGCTTCTAGCCTTTTTGTGAGGGTAAAGAGTTACCCTTATAGTGAATAAACTTCTTCCTACCCTTACCTAAGCTTTATAATGTCTGAGTTACCCTTATCCAGTGCATGGGATACCCTTACACAACTCCTTTGTACCCTTATAGAAAACCCTTATACGAGATAATAACCTTAAAGAACAACCCTTAAGTGGTCATATACCCTTAAAAACTCCCTAGTTCCCCATTACGCATGTAGTGAAAAACATTGGTTACCATTAAATAGATGTAGATACCCTTACATAACTTTTAGATTCCCTTACATAGTGCCTATATGAAGTGCTATCTTTATTCAACGTATGGTTAGCCATAAACGACACATATACTCAAGGATTAGCTTTACTCAACAAACCTTTTACCCTTATACATATTATAAGAATGGTTTTTTACCCATATGAATGTTAGGAAAATTGGGATTTACCCTTACAAAAGGTCTTAAAACCCTCATTTACCCTTATGCAACAAAATAAATCTTATGTAAATTAAATTTTTATATAAAAATTCATATTTCCACATAAAAACAAAAATAAGTTAAAAATAAAATAGGGTTTAAAAATAAAATAAAATTGAGAATATATTAATCCCCCTTCTCTAATTACTTATTATAACAGATAAGTATATACAATGGTATTTCTCTAACAACTCCATCCAATGAGCTCTAACATCATAATCTTTCTCCCGCATCTTATCTTGGATATTTCCACAGGACCACTGAATCAAAACAAGTGGTACCATCTCCCCTCTAAATACTTGAACCCTCCAGTATACAATCCACACTAGAAACTCCTCATTAGATTCATCTAGATCCAACTCCACATCCTCATAATTGATGAAACGTGTAGGAAACAACATGTACCTAAAGATTTGTGACACATGACACACATTGTGTATACCTCAATAGAGATAAAGAATATCTTGATGGTGCACCACTAACCATAAAAATTCAATTATTTCAAAGGTTACATAAAAATTTGGTGCTATATTTCCTTGCTTCCTCAGACATTGGTGGCCTAACTAAGGAGTCACTCTCAAGAAAACTTTATGACACATCGGGAACTCCAAAGGTCCCTTCTATAGTTGGAATTCAATGTATTATTTCTCTAAGTGATTATAAATATCTTATAAATTATTTATGCTCCATAAAAATTCTCTTGAAACTTGATGGGACCCAAAATTACTACAGTACTTGAATCATTCCAACAAAGGGAAGAACGATATGGCCTCCCATAAAGAGCCTCGTAATTTTCTATATGAAAAAAAATATGATAACTATTTTTTTATGAAAATTAAACTAAGGAGATATGTTCATCTAGTGCTTTACTAAAGTTTAGAACTCAAGATTATACTATATCCTATTATATGTGTATATTCTACTTGAACTATTTGTCTTCCCGAGGATGGTATATTGTGCTCAATCTTAGTTTAGTCCCTTGGTATTTATGAAATCCGTGCCAAAACCAAAATTGAAAATGATTGTCTATATCAGATTCAATGTTCAAGGGAACCCTATGTAAGAGTTAGATGTCATAGAAACAGATCTTTCCCATCCTATTTACTTAGTGAGTCCCTCTAATTAATAATATGTGGGAAACATTCTTCTTCTAATTAACATTCACCTATACGACATCATTACTCCTTAGGGTCCTATGTAACCTAGTAAAAAAATAAATTGTGACATCTTCCTACTTCCAAATGGTCATAATATGTTTTTGGATCAAACCACTAGGATAGTGGTGCTTGACCTTTACCTTGTTACGTGTAAGGTATAAGGGAACAAAGCCAGTGATATCCCTCTACATCCCAGGATAATAAAACTATGGTATGGAGTCACGGAATATCCCCATTACACCAGTATATAACATCAATATATAGGTGGGGAATTCCCTAATCATCTAATCTCTTATGGAAGTAGGGAATACTACTCTCCTTGGTTCAAGGGTCACATCGTTGTTTTCAAATGACCACCTGTGTATCGGTCCACCTCCAACCAGTCATTCCCTAATAAAAGAAAACAATAGGTTTAACTCTTATAGAGACATTACCCAATATACCAACGAATATGTGACTGATATAGGGGTAGAATTAATTAATCCATGATCTATAAAAGTATCCATCCTCCAGTTATACAATAAGATCACCCGTCCCCACTACTCCTCTGAGGCCACTCACAAAGGTCCTGCTCAACATGCATCTTATGACTAAGAGAATCTAAAAAATCATTACCCTTACTTAGTTCATAATCCATATCAAAGTTTAAATTATTAATATTCTATTCCTAGTGCCACTTCCATAGGTTCTGTTTCCTCTGTGCGGAGATATAACTAAGGTTGTAGTGGTTAGTGTAGACAATAAACCTCTCACCGAAGAGATAGTGATATATCTATATTGTATCTATATTTTCAAGTGATTTTATTTTTAATATTAATTGATTGAACATGAGAATAATACATGATATTAATGTTTTTATATTATTATTTAAAGAATATATTTTTGAGAAATATGAAGTAAAATGTGGCAATTGAGGAACATAAAGGCACTTTACATTGAGTATCAAAGAGGCACGATGCACCAATGAAAATATGAAAATGATTAGATTTAATATTAAATACAAAAGGATAAATATCTCCATTGAAAAATATATTCCATGATGTTGAATGATGGAATGATGTTCTGGTGGCTCAAAACTAAATAAATAGAGAAAAATAAGGCTTTCATCACGAGAAATTGTCATTACACATCATGTAAACATTACATGGCATGAAAACATTACATGATGTAATGTGAAGAAAAAAAATAAAGAGTTCAAACCCTAACATTACACATATTATAAATATTTCATGCCGTGAAAACCTCATAAATATGCTGATTTTGACATATCTATAAAATGGTGACATTTGGGTTTGACCCAAAATGTCCATTTAACAGTGGCTTTGATCCAAGGAATCCCAAGGATTTCTTCCAAGGTTTTAAATAAATGGTTATAACTATATAAAAGAAGAAAAAATATTCAAGGTGTCAGGATTCAACCATCGGGATGCTACTGCTAGGGTTTTGACTTGAATTTCTTCACAAATTGATTTTTTGTCTTTCTATCCTATTTCTTATAATTCATTGTGATGTTGAATGATTTCTATTTTATATAAAAAACTTATTATTATTAATTATCTCCATCTCTCACTATTTATCATCTATTATTTTCTCTATGGGATTCATTTTATTTATCATTGTCAGCCAAATGATGATGACTGGATGAACATGTAGGGGAGAATTTAATCGGTAAAAGGGGGCGTGTGACATAAAAGTCTGATTACCCTTTTGTTGTTATAATATTTTATTCTATTTTATAATGTTTTTATTGATAATTGATTTAATTAATCATTGATCCTTTAAACATAATCCATCAATAATGAATGAATAACAACATGAATAAGATAATTTATTCATGACTTTTGAATTAGATTATTCTTTTACTTTTTCCAATCTGATTTTAATTTGATTCATCTATTTTTATTTGGAAGAAAATGATGAATTAAGATGTTAATTCTGGCTGATTGGGTTTGATCAATTCGTATATCCATAAAATTGAATAATTTTTTATATATTAATAAGATTGTTTTCATGTGAATTTTAATTGCATTTTTTAGTAAAACTGCCCATGGAAACCGGTTCCCCTCTCTTTTTATTTTCTATATGCAATTAAATTATCTAGTTTGTGTAATTTAATTTGTTTAATAAAATAAAATAAATCTAAATTAAGAAGACCCAACCTTGTTTTAAGATTTTTCATCGCTGAGTTCCCTGATCTCTATGGGTTTGACCCTATAATTCCACTTTACTACGACTTTACTACACCTTTACTAACCGCTTAGGTAAAATAATTATCTTATCCAATTTTTTTAACAAATTTTCGCTTATGTATTTGTTTTTTATTACATTATAATTATTATTATACTGCAATTGTGGTGATTTCTAGTGGTTTTTATGTTGATTTTTTAGATGAACTAGCATTATGCCCCACCACTAGAGTATAACATATTCCAGGAGTATCTGGACATATGGGAAACACTAAATTTAGAAGGGTGTATGCGTTAAGAAACTATAAAAAATGATTCAAATTATCAGGAATATAATGAATCCCTGCCTAATAAATAGAGTGACACCTACTATCAACCATGTAGAGGAGACACCGATTTTCAAAACTACCAAGATAGATATGGGGATGAGCCGTACTCTGAAGACATATTTACTAGATTTATTATGAAGTATGTTGAAGTAATAGACAAAAGGATGGATTATAATGAGGCCTAGCTCAGATAATAGGGATAATTGACAACATTTATTTCTCATATCAATTAAAATATAAATTGTTTTGTTAAAAACCTACCAATAGTTTCTAATACACACATAGGTCTGTTTAAAGAATATTAATATCACGTGGAAGAATTCAAGGTTGTTAAAATAAAGAAAACTCAAGAGAAATATATTCAAGAAGACCGTTCCTTAAAAAAAATTATGTGAAGATATAATAATATAGACTTAGTATATTACTCACAACATACATTCTTGTATTAGAAAAGGGGATTTATGAAATTAATGGGAAACTCAAATAACATGGAGAATTGACAACACACATTTCTCAAATTATTTCAAATTTCAATTCCCTTGTGAATAATATTCTTTTAATTTATAATTCAGAAATGAAATGCTTTAATGAAGAATAATATCAAGATGTGGGGGATGTTAAATTCATTGAAGAAACAAAAGAATAAAATGAGGAGGATGATTTCAAATAAGAGTATTTGTAGTATACTAAATTTTCACAAAGTGATAAACCATGGGATTATGAAAAAGAAGAGTCAAAACCTGAGGCATCCCTTACACCCATACAAAAATTCCAAAAAAATAATGAGAATACCTCTTTAAACTGTGAAAAGAATAAGAAAGAAACATGATGGAATTTTTTTAATGGATGGATGAGGATAAATAAGAGAAGGAGGTTGAAATGGAACAAGAGATAAAATCTAAATAAGAAGATAAAATTTATGGAAGAGGATGTTGATCAAACATGAATTGATTCCACATGTATTATAGAGACCAAAGAATAATGATAATCTCTCCTAAAATTCCAATAATAAGAGGAGAAAAAAGGAGGCTCCAACTCAAGAATTCATTCCAGAATGTGAACATTCTAAATAAAAGGAAGATATTTTGGTGGAGGAACTAAACTACAAAATGTTGTTAAATTTTGATTTCCTTTTGTTTTCTTTGAATTTATCCCTAATATTCAGCCCACCAAAATTACTAATAAATAATAATCAATAAATGAGAAAGTAAAGAATCCCCCTCATGGAAAACATTGTCAGAATCATCTAAATCCATGATGGTTATCTTTGTACCATGTTCTAATTAGATAGCAATGGAAGATTTCAAGATAAATGACAATAAAAAAGAGAAGCTATCAAGAGACATCCTATATTTTAAAATTTATTTCTAGGACTCAAATTGATTTTATTATATGAGTTTAATAACCCTCCCCATGGTTAATCTCATTTTTTATTTGATCCAAAAATTTTAAATTTCTAAAAGGGCTTCCACTATCATTGTTCACATTAATTTTTCTATCCCATTGAAGTAAGGAGAAAGAAGAAAATGAAGTAATACATACAAGACCAATTCACATCATGATTCAGATTCACATCATGTGTTCAATTAATGTTGTTAGATCACTATTCTTGTAATGAACCTGGGTTATAAAAAACCATGGAAACTCATTCAAAAGTGTTAATGGAATGAAATTAATTTTTTACTTGTTTCTATCTTTTCACCCCTAGTTTTTCCCAACTCATGACATTGAAAAAAAGGAGAAAGGAAAAACATTAATTTAATTGTTTCATGAACTAAATTGAATTAGATTCACCCACAAAAATGATTGAATTTCTTTTTCTCATACTCACTAATCTAGGAGACATAATCACTTAGGAGTAGTATATTGACATTTTGGAAAACATGAGATATAATTACAATAAGTATAAAAAGATACAAATGGAAATTTTAAGAGTCACTTTCTTACTTAAATTTCTAATTTCTTGAAAATAATTGTTGAAATAAATTCATTTCTCAATGTTGATTCTTAGAATGATTAAATTGATTATTTTTTGTCATTACATAACCTATTTGACTTATTTTATGTTCCCATTTCAAAGAGGATTATGGAACAAATTTTTCATATTAATATATGACCATTTTTATTGTGTGAAACTTGGGGCATGTACACCTACTAAAATTTTCATTGATGTATTGAAAAAATAATTAATAAAAAACATAAATTTTGAAATTATTGGTGTATATTATTGTTGATACCATTTATCATGAGACCCACCTTCTAATTGATTCGTGTTATCTTATATAATTCATGTATGACCTTGTTAGGATTAATCCACATTAAAATACATTATTTTCCTTTCTTTCCCAACTATATGTATTTTGCACGATATTCAATTGAATGAGTGTAGGGAAGAGGTTTTTCATGGTGGAGATGATATATTATATATTGAGAAAAAAATTTAGGGTTTTTTAAAGGGGTTTTCGGAAGGATCATATTCATATTCATTATATTACATTGTTATCCCTCTTGTTGTCAAAACAATATAATAAAAAAGGGAAAAAATTATTAAATATTGGGTTGTTTATTGGGTTGTTCAAAAATCACCATTTCTAGAGTAATGATCTCAAAATCATATGTGGTTAGGTGCTGAATGTGAGAGTTATCCCAGGCACACCTTCCAAAAAATAAAATACAAATAAAAAATATGTTTTGACTTGAGAGAATAAGAAATCACCATTATTAGACCGATGATTTTTATCATATGTGGTTTGGTTGTGTATGTGAAGTTCATTACAATAATTTGTGGCATGAATGACTTGTGGAGTAATATGAAGGAAAATATGGAAATTTAGGATTATAAAGGCACCTCATGTTGAGACGCAATGTGGTGTAGAGAACCAAAAGTAATATGACAAATATTAGCATGAATTTTGAAGCCAAAAATACCCAAATATCCATTAAAAGAATGTATCCCATGATGTTGGGTGATAAAATTATGTTCTAGAGGATCAAAACTGAAGAAACATAGAAAAAAGGCTTATAGTGTTGGTAATTAATATTACACATTGTGTAAACATTAAAAAACATAAAAAATTACATGATTTGAGAAAATTAAACAAAATGAAGTGATGAAAAAACTCTAGAGTTCGACCCTACACATTATAAGTCATGTAAACATTCATTACATAAAAACCTCAAATAGACAGTAATTTTGAATTATCTATTCAATGGTGACTTTTTGGTTTCACCCGAAGAGACTATTTACTACCAATTTTGACCCATGGAAACCAAATGATGAATTAAAAGTTTCCATTCATATAAAATGGTATAGAAGATTTGAGGCATAGGGATTTGACATCCAGGAGGCTACCACTAGGGTTTTGACCCAAATTTCTTTATATATAGGTTTTTATTTTTCTATATTATTTTCTACAATTCATTATATTGTTGAATGGTTTATATTTTAATTCAAAAAATTCTTCTTATTAATTCTCACTCTCATTATTTCTTATCTATTTTATTCTCTACGGGATTCAGTTTATTCATCATTGGAAACCATCTGATGATGACTGGATAAACTCAATGGGGAGAATGGAATATGTAAAAGGGGTGAGTACCATAAAAGTTTGATTTACCTTTTCTCATTATATGATATTATTTTTTTTATCATGTTGTTCATGATAATTTATTTTATTAATCTTTGATCCATTGAATATATGACCTCAATAATGAACGAACACCGACATGATTGAGAAAATTTATTCATGGACATTGAATTATATTATTCATTTACTTTTGGAAATATTATCTTAATTCCCTTTAGCTATTTTTATTCATCAGAACACAATGAATTAATATTTTTTGGTAGACTGATTGGTATTGATCATTTCCTATATCAATAAAATAGAATGGTTTAAAATCTATTTAATATTATTGTGTTTAAAAAGAATTTGAATTAATTTACTTAGTAAAACCACCCATGGAAATATTCCCCTCTATTATACCTTTATTTATAAATTCCAATTTTATAGTTTATGTCAATTAATTTTTTTAATAACATAAAATCATTCAAAATCTGAATGACCCAACTTTTGGTTTGAGAGTATTCATCTCTGCACTCCCCAGTCTCTATGGGTTTGACACCATACATCCTCTTTACAATTCCTTTATAGTTAGTGTGGTTTATGAATATTATATGTTTCTAATTTTATGACACTATGAGGATTTAACTACGTCCTTTGGACACATCAAATAGTGTTTCCAACACTTCGTAGCATGGACCACGACTACTTGCTATATATCAAGAGTGGGGTAGTTCTTCCAATAGGCCCACAACTGTCATGACCCATAAGATACTACTTGATATCTATACATTAACACCAATACCATAACAAATCCTAATGCATCATATTATACATCATTTGTAATCCCAGGTTCGGGAAGTATCAGTATTTTATTTGTCATTAACATCCAATTTAGATCATGGAATTCTTATTTACACTTGTTTGATTGCTAGGACCTAAATCACTTATTTGATAGAACAATCATGGGTGCTCATAATTAAGTGAAGTCATAGATAAAGTTTCAGTAATATATTGATAATCCAAGAAATATACTAATCATGAACACTTTTTAGGGATGTGTCAAGGACAACACTTCCAATACTTTCTCTAGGTCAACAATTATACCTATCCCAGACACCACGTTCTATAAAAACATCACATCATAAATCTAGAATCCATAATTTGAAATCTTGGTGTAAATACTATTTTCTAGATGAGTACTTGAGATTATCTCCTAATGTATGGAATGATAATCTAGTGTCATTGAGTAGATGAGGATTTCATCAAAGAACACTATGATGAATAATTCTAGGTACGGATAAAAGATATTGTTCTCGAGGACCATGAACATTGTCAGTGCATTGGTCAAACCAAAAAACATCACCATATACTCATACATTCAACACCAACTCTGAAACACCATCTTCAGTATATCACCCTCTCTTACCTACAACATATGATAACATGATTAGAGATCAATCCTGGAGAACCATCAGACTACCCATAACTAATCTAAAAGGTCATTGATCATAGGAAAAAGATATCTGTTCTTTACCATCATATAGTTCACATTATAGTAATAAATGAAGTTTCAAAGTAGACCTTACACATTTTAAGAGAAAAACATAGGTGTCTACCATGGTTAAATACTCAGCCTGATAAATCCCTTCAACTCGAAGTTGTCAAGTTGTACCTTTTTCTCTTTTATCTTGTATGGCTCCATAAAATATTGAGATATCGAAATGGGATGCACACCCAACAAAAACTCTATTTAAATTTCTCCTCCTATATCAATAGGAAGTCCTGTGAAGTTTTATAAAAATAAATATTCATAGAGACCCATGACTAGAGGAAGAGTTGATACCACTACCACTATTCCTACTAAAAGAGCCAAACCTTCCATCTGCATCAGGATCATCCCAAGCTGACTAAAGTCTGATCCAAATCTACCTACTCCCAGTTCCCACTCTTCGGTCATCATGAACTTCTATCACTTCATCGAGGTAAAATAAACATGTCTCTAATAGTATTCAATGAAAACATGGAATCTAGTTATCCAGAACATGTCGAGAATCACATTGAATGTCATCATCTCTGGAATCATGAAGTCCCATAGATTTACATAGTTTATGACAATTATAGGAAACTCTAAATATTGTTGGTAATAACCCACCTTCATGGAAAATGGAGTATCAAGGGAGACAATCTCAAAGTATAAATTTATAGGGATGTATATTCCAATAACTACTTAGGTAGATATAAAGGAATGAGAAGCACTAATATAGAACAAGACAATAGATAAAGTGGGTGTGATCAAGACCACACCTCAAACTCTAGATTCCCCCTTAGTACCATCAATTTTGGTCTAATACACTACATATATGTGGCCTACCTCATCTCTACAACCCATACACTAAAATTCATGAGTATAATTATACTTTTGAGGACCATGTAAGGATCCCTATCTCCCTCGACATGTCTTCCTTAACCCCTTTTAGAATAATGATATCCCAGTTCTTGAGAAAAATAGAAAGATATGGTGCATCTTTACACACTTATAGAACTTTATCAAAGGTGATGAGTAGGCCCTGGGGTAGTGTCTGGTATTCCCATAGTTGATGAAATGTGGGTCACCTCTACTGGGAACTAAAGAGACTATAATATTTTGCACCTATTTTCCATTGCCTTTTTTACACATCCCTAGACTTCTTATTCCTTCCATTGGAAGAGGTACTATTTGAAGTAGTAGTAGGCCCACCCATTTGAGTAGTGAAGGGTAGAAAAATACCATATTATTAACCCTCATCCAAGATCATCTCACTATATAAGGACTTCCATTGACCCTCTAGGTAAGACTCTAGGTCAAAGAATCAGACTTACAATTTAATGTCAAGATTAATCTGGATATTGAAATTCCTGGTCTTCTTAGCATAATTCTTGGCTAGAATAGTTGAAAAGATAAGATGCTAAAGAAATTGATTGGATTAAGAAATCACCTTTATAGAACCCTACTATAGCTCCAGAAATCTTCCACTCAATCAAGATTCAATATATCAGGGAATAAATTCTAAAAGAATGGGTCCTTGATGAACTCATTTGTGAAAACCTCACATATTCCAGCTTGTCCCATGACTCCCCATAAATTCTTGGTGGGTCCTTGTAGCTTGAAATCTGGTATCTTCACTTTCTTATTATCTAACATCTAAACAAGGTCAAAGATACCCTCAATGTTATACACTCGGTTCTCACCATCCTATGGTCCACCAGTGTATTAAAAAAGATAAAGGATGATAAAGTTGTAAATACCTAGCATAGTTTATGATGGATCTAGATGGAAATGTTCCCAACTTGAGTGTGTCTATTTCCTACACCACTAGAGTAGGAGTGGGAAAATTCACTGGATCACCCTACTGATTAGGTGGCAGTCTAACCAAATGTCTTTGAGCTGACATCTCCTACAATATATATAAATCTAGGGACATAAATAGATCATAGCTAGTCTAAGGGATCATACAATGTTCTCCTAGGAATCTACCCATAAACCAAGGTATACCCCTCCTATAACTAACCAAAAGTATTGTACCTTCATATTAGTCACAATCATTATATATATAAAAACAAAAAAACATGATCAACCAAATAATTATTGAAAAATAGAGAAATATCATAATAGCATAGAAAAAAAGTTGTTTCACACAATCAAAGAAACTATATTAGGAATGGTATAATAATTAAAGTAATTATATTAAAAAACTTATTTTCAGTACAATAACAATATATATATTTCATGGGGTCCTACATGACTAATCATGATGCATAAACGTGTTAGGTTCTGGGGCCCATAGAGGAAGCCGGTGGGCCGGGGATTTTAAAAATTTTCTTCGGTGACATGATAGGACTTGTGGTTGCTGACGATCCTAGCCCTAGAGAAGTCTGAGGATCTCGCATAAATTATAAGGAGCACAAAATAAAAATTAAAACATATCCATTTCAAATTCGAATATGTTGTTGATTATAACTAGTCGATAGTGATTATAGTTTGAAGGATCCAATGAAAGAACACTATAGATCATCCACAAATGCTTCAAAAACCCATGGGATTGTCTATCATCAAATTTCGGGTGATAGCGCAGAGATCCAATGGCACTTTTGACATCCCGACGATCATCGCATTGAGATTACTTCGATGCTGTAGAGAGATCTTGATCTGATCTTCTTGGATCGAGATCTTATCTATCTAGAGAGCGGGAGGAGAAAGAGGCTCTCAAATTTCTTTCTGTGAATTATTGAATAGTCATAATCACTCCTTAAGAGAGAACCTACTCCTATATTTATAGTGGAAATAATAAAATACCGGGTAGGGTTCCCTGACCCCCGTTTATTTCAATGTCTACTAAATAAGTAATTTCAACTAACTAAATTAAGTAAATATTATTTATTATTTTTTCACATAATTGTAATATATATAAAATATATTACGTGAAAAAATCCTATCCATTTAACTCGACTCGCTGTCCCGCTTAATATTAAAGGAACCTTGAATATTAAAATAATATTCATTCGATTAAGATTTTCCCATATTTACTAAAAGTGTAAACACGTTAAATAAATTAAATCCCAAATATTCATAACTCAAATATTAATTAATTTATTTAATTATTTTGGTGATCGTTAACTTGGAACACACGCGGACCCCCATGGTAGGGACCACCATGTACATATACCTATTCAACTAAATAGGGAGGATTCTTGAATACACTATTGTGTTTGACCCTCTAGGACCTTATCTTGATATCAGTGAATAAATTCATAGATTAGCAACCCATCATGGCCCCTAAAGAGATAAGGATAGTCATAGAAACTACTACCATACTACGAACACTAGCTATGTACTATAATCTCTTTATCATTAAATAACTCATAAATCAGGATGTAAACCTGTGACATCATCATTTTATTTCTTTATTATTTTTTGATCTATCTGGATGGATTTAACTTTGTACTACTTTGGACAAATACTTTTGAAGGCAGCACCATCCTGATCAACCAATCCTGAGAAATATAACTTCCTAAACATGGAAGCGAAAAATACTTTCTTGACCATTCAACCAATGTCATACCACCAACGATGCACCCAACACAAGCTACCTCGCAACAATTTCAATAGCATGGTTTTCTCCTAGAATAAAAGTACGTAATCAAATGATACACATTGGTAATGGTCTCAAGTCAGGAGACCAATACACATGTCCGTAGATAAGAATAAACAATGACACCAAAAAAATGTGGTGTTTTTATTGGTGAGTCTGTCCTCATGATATCACTATTATAGATCACCAAGTGTGAACTTCATGATAATATGTCTCAATGCTAATGAGCCCCCAGAACCTGATAGTCAAACATATACTGTGTTCAGTCAGTAAGATGTATCTCATCTATAGAACATATATTTAAGATTGATGTCATAGTATCTTGAGGTTATCATTATAGCCTGGGATCTACTTTAACTTCTTGACATGGAAATTAACATTTTAAAATTACTATTATAATAGTGGAAGAAGAAAAGTATAAACAATAATGGTAAGATAACATCATGCATAACAAACTATACACATGATATAGTAATCAAAAGTACTGCATAGTTGGGTCTAGGGAGCCCACTATTTCCACACTCCACCTTGCACTAGAGCCAACTTGGTAACCAAAATTGTTAGCTACTCACATGATAAATATTATGCTTCTACTGAGTAATGGCCTTAACTGCTGGCCCAACCACATTTTTACCGCGTGGCATATCTGTTGTTTGTAACCACATCTCCTTGAGTAAAACTTCTCGAGAGATGGTATCACCAAGTATATCCCTTTTGTCAATTGTCATAACCTTCCAACTTGGATAGTAAGAATATCATAATTTACATTATGATAATACTTTTCTCACTAGGTGTGATTTGAAGAACTGGAAAAAATCATTGCATTTAACTAATTCTTAACTGCTTTAAAAGCTGCAATGTACTCGGTATTTGTAAGTATGGCTACCACTAGATTTTATAAGCATGACTCTATCATCACCTTTTCCTAACTACAATACTAGATCAAATTGATCTAAGGATTACTAGTATGTGTCCCACCATAACTAGTATACTTTCCTCTCTGGACACTGGGTACCTATCATTTTTACTCATTGAAGTACAAGATAATAGTTCTGACTACATCACTTGTAGTGCTCTTGGATATAATTGATATTTTCCTACTATAAAGTATATCCTGGAAATATTAGTTTTTGTAAATAACCTGGCATGCGTGATTGATCCATCGATGAAGTATATGGAATTCAACTCACAAATTTAATCTCTTCCCATGTTCCGAATATGTCAAAATTGAGAGATTTAGACATGTGAAATTGGTAACAATTCTAAACTTGAATTAATCCAACATGTATTTTTCAATACAATGTCACTGTATGTACGATTGACTAGGTCTAAGCCACCATTAGATCTTCCTCAGTAGATCATGTTCCCAATAACATAGGTTGCTACTTAAATTCAATCATTAGAGTATTATTTTTATCATGATCTTATCTAATTGTAATATCAAGATATGTTTTCCATATTTTTCTGAATATATTTAACTTAGAAAACATTGGCGCTCCTACTTAACCTTTGGTAGACACATGGAAAAGATTCATTTGAAATGAATGCTCTAAGATATTGTGTCTTACTTTAATCAAGAACTAGATTATAGTAACTTGCAACCTTCATTGGAATCATATGATGTCATCATATCTTTCTTATTGAATCATATAGATTCCATCCAAGAAAGATGATCTTGACATCCAATGAACAATTTAATGATCTTAGAAGTTATCCATGACAAGTAAAATTCTAAGGGATTTAGGCATACTGACATGGTTTAACTAATCGACCCTTATTGGTACCATGATTTTACCTTCCATGCATCTTCTAATTTGAATACCCTCCACGGTACTGAATTTATAAGCCCCTATGAAATTTGATAGATGGAATCCATTATTTAATTTTAGTTTATCTTTTCAATCTTAGATCATTTACATATAATTCTTACTTGTAGGATTTATTATTCTCAATGAATAATTTATCACCAGTCATGGTGAATATAAAACCATCACCGTGGTTTCATTTTTTCATATGCATTATGTGTTAATGGAATATGCCAATTCCACATGTACTTCGGGAACTTGTTCATATGCCAACCATTTGTGCATCTTGAGCATTGAAAAATTTCAAGTCAATTCGGCTCCCAATATCTCTAATAGAGATTTATAACCTTATATAGAAATGTAGTCTTTTACTTGACTACAAATTTTATATCTTAGGGATTTATGAAATATCCTAAGAAATCGTTAGGATAATTACTTAGATGCACCATGTGTTCAGCTTGATGCATGTTTGTTTATATATTAAAAAATTCTTTGCATCCTAACCCATGATCTTTGAAATAACAGTTTTCCCATAATACAATGACTAGTATGATATCCATTTGTCATTTTAGTTGGTACATTGGATATGGGTTTACGTTGTTATTTGCGAATCACGTTATGAAATATAATGGAAGTTACTACAGGTTGCAACATTGATACAACTTACATTATAACTTTGATGTATAAAATGTGTGTTTAGGAATTTCTCTATGCTACATTTTGTTGATCAATGTAAACATGCAAGATTTTATCATTGATCCTCCTTATGAACATCAATATAGTGATGTAGATAAGGTAACATGCATTTAGGAATTACTCCATGCTACAATATAATGACTGATGAATGTTTGGTTAACATATTCTTCGGCATGTTGATCCGAAGCAACTCATATCTTCCAACTAAACATATACTTCAATATTACATTCCTTAATAACTTAATGGAATCTTATGGAGTATATTTACCTCTATATTTCTTTTGTAATAGTTCACACTCTCTTGTTGAACTATTCCCGAAACATTTGCGGCATACCTTTATTTATAAAGGTTTCTTTGTCTAAACTGAAGATATCAATAATAACAAAGGTGTTTAGCAGTGTCAAGCATAAATAACAAACTGGGTATATTATTGGCATCCACATTTAGTTTTAATTGACATATAATTATATTTCCACAACTGGGTAAGTCTTACAATTTATATTCATCATGCATTGTGTTTGATTCAAGTACTAGTGAACTATTTGTTGAATATGTTACCACAAATAACATTTATTCCAAAACACGGAATAATGTCCCATCTTGTCCAAATGGGTACATGAGATAAATTTTTTTGGTTATACTCAACAACTTCTTCAATTTTAGTCAATTACTTGGAAATTTGAAGTTATGTGTTTCTCATCGCTGACCTAGGAATCACCCTTTCTCATCTACTTAGAGAAGAAACCTTACTCTTAGTAATGTTTCTATACTTACTTGGTTACTGTATTTCAATAAATATATGTGAAAAGAATATGAAATTTAATACCCAAGAAGTATTAGAGAAAATAGTACTTTAATTTGATAAATATTAACTGAACGAGAAGCGGGTACTACCTTCTAGTATTTCAGTTTATTTCATTTTTTAACTTCCATAAATTTATTTCAATATGTGATGAAAATAACATCATGTTAAATAACCAACCACTTTCCTTTTAATGACATGATGATGGTTCCTTTGGCATAACATTCCATATTCCTTTTCTCCTTGTCATTCAATTTATTCTCCATAAGAATAAAAGAATGTGTTATCTCCAATAATCTTATTTCTTGGACAATGTTACCTTAAAGGTAATTAAGAACTTACTCTATACCGTTCATTTGTATTCTTAAATGAAACTAGAGAAAATGTGTGTAAAAGGTATAAGAATGGGATGACATGAAATATTGTAAACTATCTTTCACTCTACACTAAGCTAGTGTAATCCTCACATTCAAATATTTCCTCACTTTATCCTTGGAAATTTCTTGGAGATGAGGCTTCATGTAACATCATCCATGTCATGATGTAGTGACCACAACTAACATAAGAAATTGATGATATAAATATGACAGAACCATCATATGTTTGATTCATGAGTCTCCTATAAGTAGTTTTACACCCTCTCTTCCAAAGGTGGCTTAACAAGTTGGAACACAAGCACCTTGAATTTCCATTATGGTAGTAATGTGCTCAAGCACCTATACTAAACTAGGAATTTTGTGATTGTTTGGAAATTAACTTTGTCAAATATTTTTTTCAGTTAAATTATGGTATTAATTTCCATTTTTTGTACAAAATAAACTTTATCATATTATACTTTTATGTTAATTACCAAACGAGACATTACAGATTAATTTAATTATTAAATGTCTCCCACTAATTTTTTCTAATTCTAGGAACCCTCCATACTAGAATCAGAATACTTTTGAGTATTCTAGTGGCAAGGATCCCAGAAACTCCATTATAGTCTACAAGTTATGGCTACACAAATACTTGGAGGGTCTATGGTAGGATTTTACCTGACCAGCCACCTTAACTCGCGGTTCCATTATCTATTGAGTGAAGTCCCTGCTTCTGAAATCATTACTTGATTTATTCAATGCTTGCCTATAGAATTACAAAAAGATAGCTATGGCTATTTCTTTGCTGCAATTTTAGTTACATCAACCCACCACCCTAATAATAATTCCCCGTTAGTAAGAGGCACCATCAACTATGGCATGACCAGCACCTCAAACACCCAATTTAGTTAAAACTTGAATGATGGAAGGTTGTTGTGACTTAATATTTTTTTTGAGGGTTTTATTGTTTTCTCTCGATGAATGCGATCCATTTATATTAAATTTGTTCATCTATGTTGTTGCACTCACAACTGAACTTTAAAAGAAAAACACATTCCACTTCTTTATTAATTTTATTATATATTATTTAATGTTTTTTCCTACTGTTCTAAAACGCATAAAATAATAAATAAATGTATAATGGTAAACTACTACCAGACTGGTCTTGATAATCTAAATGCCCTAAGGGCGTTGTACCTAATTTGAAGCTTGACTCAAAATGCATCTTTCCCTTGTCTTGTATGTTCGCTTCGCATTCGAAGTGTCACCTTGTTTTGGTGGGGTCCACATCACATCTTAGAGTGCCACTTCATCTTAGCGGAATCCATGTGTCGTCTTTCATCATTTTGGACATGAAACATTACCTCATCTGGGTGGGGTCCACCTAATTCACCATCTTTATATGAACTAAAAATATACTTGCGTGCAGGCAAGGGGAACTAGGGGTATAAATGTACATTATGTGAATTGGACACAGAGGACCTTATACATTTTAACGGAAAAATAAAGATGATGTGCATACCATCTATTTAATTAATTATAATAATCACACACAATTAAAATAATTAATTAAATGAAAGAAACATAAATAGGTCGATGCCCAAGACCATTATTCGGGTAAATAATGCGCAATAAAATTAAAATGCATAAATTAAGTACAAGGGTTATTAATTAAATTAAATGAAATAATGAATTCAAATAAATTAATTAATCATCGGTCTTCAAATTAATTTAATTTTTATGAGAAAATTAAACTAATTTATATTAATTTAATTTAATAATCAGATTTAATTAATTTTGTCTGGGTATTAAAAATATTAACTAAAATTAATTTTAATTAATTTAATTTTAAAAACTAAAACTAAATTAATTTATTAAACTAATTTTTATTAATTTAACTTATCGGTCCCTGAAACACCATTGCATGGCCTGTGCGGGTCGGATGAAACCCGTGCAGGGCCATGCCAGGCCATGCAGGGCCAAACAGGGCGGGACCGATCCGCCCAAACCCATTTCAGGTTGGGTAGGTTTGCCAGGACTACTTCGGGGTCATAATTACCCTGTGAAAATACTTGCAGATAAAATAATGGTAACTCTTGGGTGGGTGTGGGGCATCGAATAAGGGTGATGGTCATGTCACATCGTTGGGGGAGGCCGAATTCCAGTGAGGTGGTCACCCGAGGAGGCGCGCCGTCGAGGAGAGTGGTCGGGTGGCATGCTGGCGGTGCCACAACCTGGCCTGGAGGAAGAACAGTCTCAGGGAGAGCTGCTACGAGCTACTACCAGGAGGCAGGCAATGGAACCTGGGCGGCATGACGGTGAGAGTAGGCCAGCTTTTTCTGGCCTAGAAAAAAGGGATTGTATCTTGAGGAAGGCGATCGTGAGGGCGTTCGGGAGGGCGGTCGACACACCAGGCCTGGTGGCGGGTGGTGGGATCTGCAGGAGCTACAGGGAAGTCCGGTGCGGATAATTTCTGTAGCATGGCCGGTGATGCCTTCCGTCGAAGCTGGGCGGCCCGAGGTTAGGGATGCGTCCTAGATCAGGAGTAGGTGGCATGAGGGCACCCGGGGTGGGGCTTGGTTGGATCCAGCGTGAGAGGTCAGCAAGACCGGGAGGGTGAGCTACTGCGTGGGGGGCCTGCGGGTCTTTTATTGCACCGCTGTGGAGGGCCAAGAGACAAGGTTAGGGTCCTGCATGGACCCCTAAAATTACCTTTTTTATTTTTTTTCTTTTAAGACTTATTTTTAAGTCCTATTCCACCCACATTTTAAAAAAAAAGTAAAGTCTCCTCTCCTCAATATATTTAAAGCGTAAATATTTCCCTTTAATAATAATAATAATAATAAAATAATTATTATTATTCTAATAATTATTAATCAATTATTATTTTCATTAATTTCTGATGATAATTAATATCATTAAATAAAAATAATTATCATCCTTGTTTGGGTTTTAGGAAAAACCAAAACAAAAACAATGATCGGAAATGATTAAAAAATTAATACGTGCGATCAAATTCAAAAATATATCGAATCCGAAAATTTCAAATGGCCATAACTTGGCCGTCCGAGATCGGATCGATGCACGGTTTGATCCACTAGAACTGTTTTTGAACCCTATAGTTAATTTTAATGCCAATTTAATTTTCTAGGCTCAGAAAATTTACACAATCACTCAAATACCACTGTTAGGTTCTTGTACCTGCAGTATAAGTCAGTGGGCTAGGGATTTTAAAAAGTTTCATCGGTGACAGGATGGGACTTGTCATCATCGATGATCTAAACCTCAGAGAGGTCCGAGGATCTCACGTAAATTTTATAGAGCACAAAATAAATATGAAAACGTACCCATTTCAAATCCAAAGCTGTGGTCAACTGTAACTAGTCGATGACAATTTTCACTTTAAGGATCCAAAGTAGGAACCATCTTGATCATCCAAACATGCTTCAAAAACCCACAGGATCATTAATCCTCAAATTCCATGTGCTTGCGCGGAGATCCGAAGGTGGTTTCGATGTCTGGATGATCATCCCATCGAGATGCCTTCGATGCTGGAGATTGATCTTGATCTGAATTTCTGGATCAAGAGCTTCTCTCTCTAGAGAGAGGGAGGAAAGAGAGTCTCTGAACATTCATTCCATGAATGAATGAATAGTTATTAACATGCCATAAGAGAGATCCTCCTCCTATATTTATATTAGAATTAATAAAATACCTAGTAGGGTTCCCCAACCCCTATTTATTTAAACATCCACTAAATAAATAATTTTACCGAACAAAACTGCATCAATGTTATTTATTATTTTATCAGATACTTGTAATATATATATAATATATCATGTGATAAAATATGATCCATTTAACTCAACTCAATTTCCCTCTTAATATTAAATAAACTATGGATATAAAAATAATATTCATTCGATTAATATTTTCCTGTACTTACAGAACATGTAAATACATTAAATATATTCAATCCCAAAAATTCATAACTTGAATATTAATCAATTTATTTAATTCTTTTGGTGGTCATTAACTTGGACAACACTCAGACCCCCATTTAGGGGCCCACTATTTCCATATAGCTATTCAAATGGATAGAGAGGATTCTTTAATATGCTATTGTGTGTGACCTTCTAGGCCCTTATCTCAATATCAGTGAATAAATTCACAGACCAAGAGTGGATTATCGCAACCCATCATGGACCCTAAAGAAATAATGATTATCATAGCAATGACTACCATCCTATGAATACTAACTGTGTACTATAATATCTTTGTAATTAAATATCTCATAAAGCGGGATGCAAACTTGTGTAATTGTCCTTTTCTTGCTTAATTATTTGTTGATCTATCCAGATGGATTTAAATTTTTACTTCTTTGGCCAAAGACTTTTTAAGGCAACACCATCCTGATCAACCCAACCTGAGATATATAACTTCATAAACTTGGAAGTGACAAATCATTTCTTGACTATTCAACCAATTTCATACCACCAATCACGCACCCAACAGAAGACAACTCACCACAGTTTTCGCCTAGCATCAAAGTTCATAATCAACTGACAAACATTGGTAATGGTCTCATGTCAGGAGACCAACACACATGTCCGTAGATAGGAACAACAAATGACACCCAAAACATGTGGTGTTCCTATTTGCAGGTCTGTCCTCATGACCTCACTAATAGAGATCACCAAGTGAGAACTTAATGAGAAGAAGTCTCAATGCTTATGATCCCCCATCACCTGATAGTCAAACATCTAATATGTCTAGTCAGTAAGATGTATCTATACTATAGAACATATATTTAAGATTAATGTCATAGTATCTCGAGGTTCTCATTATATCCTGGGATCTGCTATAACCTCTTGACAAGACAATTAATCTTTGGACATTACCATTATAATAGCGGATGAAGAAAATTATATACTATAATGGTAAGATAAAATCATGCATTAATAATTTTACACATGATATATTAATCAAAAGTAATACAGAGTTGGGTCTAGGGCACCCACTATTTCAAAAAAAAAATGCACCGAAAATCTCATAAAAATAGTAACATCATTCCCATCAATGGTAAATTGGAGGTCTATTACACATATGTTGGATAGTCACTTGGAAATTACCTTACTTGATTCACACATAACTATCTCCTATATACCATATCATAGTTTAGTCCAAAAAGAAAAGAAGAAAATTAGTGATTTGATACCATTTTGTAACACCTTGACCCAAACCACCAGGTGAAAGCCAAACTGCCACTAGAATACATGCACACATCCTCAAAAGCTAGAGGTTATGGACTCGTAGCGGGGGTTGACGTTCTTAAATGGGGAGACTATACCCTCAATATCATGTTGTAGTATAAATAATAAAAAATATAATACATAACCAGAGTAAAATATGGAAACTAATAAATGATATACATGTCTTACATGTAATAAAAAGACTAAAATAGTGGAAAACCAAACTAAGGATGTAACTATATATAAATAATAAATAAAATAGTAGGTCATATAAAGTCTCTCCTAATCCACTACCAGATCTATGCTCATTTTCTTGGCAATTTACCATAGGGTCCTTTCCCTTCGTCAGATCCCTAGTAAGGAAATATATAAGGGTACTAAAAATTACCCGAAGGGTGTGAGTACAAGACCTTGTAAGACACCACTAATGCATCCTTAACAAGTACGCTCAAGAAAATTTGGTGTATTTCATAGATATCAAAACATGAAAAAGAAACACAACAATCCCTAAGTGAGAACCCATGTACTAACCAAGGAACCTTGATCCCCGACCATACTTGCTTCATATCCATGAAGGAAAGAATTTGAAGGTATCAGAAGTAATCAAGGACTTGGTAGGAGGATAATAATCATGTTACAGGGAATCATGTGAATATACTACTTGAAATTCACAAGGCATCAAGTGAGTCATGTTCCCAGAATTCACTAGGCATCGAGAGGTACTCAACATTTACTAGGCATCGAGGAACATGCCCCTTGGAATACACTAGGCATCAAGTGTATCATAAAAAATCCATGAGTAATAATTGTATACCTACCACATTCTTAGGTCCTTTATCACCATCATCACAGTTCATGTGCACTCCCCCTATATGTGATTAACATGTCATGATAGTCCACCTACGTTGGTTACCATGATAAATAACTCTAATGGAACACATAAAAGGGTAGAACACACAAGTATGCATAGTATGTCATCATAAGTAAAGTAGCGACATGTAATACATGTGATAAACATAAAACATGAATAAACAAGATACATGTTTACTCGTGTAATATCACATATTGTTACCACGGGCTATGCCCACATGTGATCATAATCAACAACCAGTACCATGTATTCCAACACAAGTGTTAAATATTGTTCACAAGCATCAAAATGATACCCAAAAGGTAAGTAACTTTCCACCTTAATTCATCTACATCCACAACATGGATTAACCATTTTTGTGGTTCAAATGCTAGAGTGGAAATGTCTACATCCATGAAAAACTCATCTTGGGACTTATTATCATAGTTTTCGACGCATCAGCATTTTAAGATCATTAAGGATCCCTAGATACCAAATAAAACTATTTTAGTTAAAAAAAGTTAAAATATCACAATTGATAATTGTTTCACTCTCTTGGATAATTTCCTAATTATAAAAATATTTCAATGCATGTGCTAGAAATTTCTTCCTCAAAGAATAATAATAGAACCACATTGGGATAATACTCTATTTCTGAAGAATAATAGGAATTTGGTAATCTATTTATGATTATTCATTGATATTATATGATAATTATTCGTTTTTCATAATTGATAATTTATATATTATCATCATTCAATAATTCTTTATTCAATTTCTCCAGAAGGTTTATTTCATGAACACAGATGAAATAAGGAGAAAAGAAAATAATAATTAATTACCTAGAATTATATCTCTTAGGAACTACACCTAGGATAGAGGAGAGAGACATTGATATTATTATCCCAATAAACATGGACAAAGAACTCAGTTTGGCCAGAAAAGACTTTACATATCCTCGATAAAGGATTTTTAAGGTAGCTTGGACTCAAGGGATCAAACAAAAAATAAAGGTCATGAGTGTTTTACTATTTTAGAAATAACAAACCGCATACAAGTTCACCCCAATTTAAACCAAAAATTAAATATCATTATTTAATTTGTATTTTATGTGATTCAAAAATGCGGATTTTTTAATTTTATACATAAATTTATATTATGGATTTAAACTACTATAAGGATTTAATTCCACACTTTTTGTCACTTCAAATCCTTAAAATGTGTTATAGGGTCGATTCAAGGAAGGAAAAATGGAAACAGTGAAAGAAACATGATTTCCTCTTAAAAATAACTTCATAAGGGTAACTTCAAATTACTCTTATGAAACTCCTAGCCATTATGTGAGGGTAAAGAGTTACCCTTATGAAGTGGCTGAACTTATTCCTTCACTTATGCATAAGCCAGGTTACCCTTACATTTGATTTAGGAATTCTAGGCTTCCCTTATGTAGTACATGGACTACCATTACACAACTTCTTGTTATCCTAACATAACCCTTATGCGATTGAGTACCCTTACGCCACTACCCTTACGTGGTCATCTTCCCTTACATACACATTGGTTTACACTACATGAATAAAGAAAAACATGGGATACCCATATGTAGTGGTAGGTACCGTTACAAAATGCTTGGATACCATTATAAATCACCAGACTACCCTTACCACTACTAAAAATAGGTGCTTAATAGCCCCGGTATTTATCAGTGCTAAAAAATGCATTGATTAATGGTATATTTATCAGCGCTAAATAAAGAACTAATAAATCTAACCCCTTATTAGTGCTTTATTTTTATCACTAATAAAATAATCCTTTATCAGTGCTTTTTTTATCACTGATAAAGGTCTAAATAAATAAAATGAAATAACTAACAAAATAAAAAAAATAAAAAAGAGTTTATTAAAAAAATATTACAAATTTTATTAAGTAAATAATTATTGATAAAAATGTATGAATTAATTATACTATATATTAATTATAAACACTAATAAATAGTACGTATAAAATATATAGATATATGAAAAATCGAAATTAATAAATTAAATTAAAAATATGTAAATTTTGAAAAACTATTAAACATTTTATTAATTAGATGATTACTGATAATCTTAATAAAAGTTATATATTAAATATATAGATATATATTAATGTATATAAATTCGATTTATATAATACATAATATTATTTATGATTTACATTAAATCATAATATATATAGTGAATAATGGTTTATAATTAAAAATTAATATTAATTTAAAATACTAACTAATTGCATTGTGTAAAACACATAATTGAATTTCATTTGATTTTTCAATTTATATCACAGATAAGAAATATTATATTGATTTAACATATATGTAATTAATGAATTTTTATATATATACACACACATAGAAATATATTTTATAGAATTTAATCAATTTGTATTATTGATTATATATATATATATTTACTTACTATGTTTTAATATTTTCAATTTGAATTCATATTTTTTCAATATATATCCATTTTTAATTATTTATATGAATCAAACTTATCCAAATTTTCAGTATTGTATATATTTTTAATTAATAAATTTTATATGCATGGACTGAAGATTAAATATTCATTAATAATATTAAAAATACATTTGTAAAAAAATATTTATAAATAAATATATTAACAAATGTATATTTACTTTTTTATACATTTATAATTATAAATAAATAAATAATATTTTTAAAAAATGTATTTATATGATTATAAATAAATAATTGTAAATTTTTAATAAATTTACTTAAATAATGAAAATATTTACTATTTATATATAATTATATAAATATATATAAATATTTAAATATTATTTTTTAAAAAATTATATATATATATATATTCAAAGAATTTTAAAATTAAAATTTTATAAAAATCATTATTATAATTATTATAATTACATATAATAATTATAAAAAGTTGGGTTACAACTTCCAATTACAGCACACGATACTATAAAGAAACTGATGGAAAGAAACAGGCCCATGGACACGACCCCACGACCTGCGCCCCCAACCCCTCCCTCTCATGCCACCATAGCTGGTTTTTTTAAAATTAATATGTTTTAAAAAAAGTACTATAAGTATTTATCATATTATTTTAGCGCTGATAAAAATAGAGATTTATCAGAAATTTTTAGAACTGAAAAATCTTTATCTTTATCAATGCTAAAAAATCGTTGATAAATAGTCATTTTGGCAGTTTTTATTAACTTAGCCCTGATAAAAGATTCACGATCTATTTTAGGAACCCTAACCATCACGAAGAAGTTAATGATATCTGAATCTCTCCATGGAAGTGACCTATATACAGTTCTCCTCATTGTCGAATCCAAGCTTAAATCTAGGCTAGAATCAAGGTTCAAAAATTCCAAGGCTTGAATCTAAGTCTCGAGCGATTCAAGGGTTTAACACAACCAAGACTCAAAGGAAATCCTGGTTTTTTGAAATCTATAATTTCCATCAGTTATCTATTTAACCTTTTAATCCCACAACCATGTATCCCAATAGGTCTAGTTGAAATATCCTATATTAAAACAACTAAAAATTTAGTGTTTTTTAGATATATTGAATTTTCATCTTACCTGATATCTTGTACGTCTCTTTAAGAAAACATTAGAATTGTGTGACTTGAAATATATCAAACCCAATATTTGGTCATGTTGTTGTGAGGTATAATAGTCTCCCAATACCTATATTCTAATAAATCTACCTCTTTTCAATCATAAAATTTTAAAAAATTAATCCATATAGCAGTCGGTGTTGTCATTGGTTTGGAATATTACATTGAAAATCACTTGGATGATAAAATATATGACATCATTGGGGTCTTATATTATTTCAAGAAAAAATTGGAATAGAGATTTTTTACTGATGAGGAACTGAAATATAGGGTTATTCGCTTCTATTAGAAAGGTAATTCTAGAAGTTGTTTCCAAAAAATGGATGATGAAATATCTGACACAAGGGAATGACTAAATAATGATTTTTTCATTCATTTTTTTCATATGATTATGAGCACTAAAATATGGTGTAAAATTAATGGATTTATTTAGGTTGACTATGAACTATTTCATGATGCTTAGGATAAATTTGGGGGTGACTTATAAAATTTAATAATCAGATGATTCTGATGAATCTGTAAAGCTAGATGAGAAAAAAATTATCTATGTTTGATTTGTTGTTTTATTTATTTATCTACATCATGAAAAAATACAGTTTTTTCTATTTTTTTTGAAATATTTCAATATGAATTTAAATAATATGAATTAAATTCTATATAAAAAATCAAATAGGTTTATGGTTCTATAATCCATGGACTATATTATAATGGAAAAACGGATTTTGTGATAAATTGTAATTGATATTTTGATTTTTGTTATTCAAATATAGTCTGAAAATAAACCATTTGAATGAGTAATTTTCTAGGAAAAACCTCAGAATCATGGTGTTTTAAGAAAGAAAATAATTTTTCATTACATGGTGTAGAAGAAGAGTACATTGATGATAGATTTTTTTATTCTAAATCCTTTAGGATTTATCAATTTTTTTTTCTAAATTTGATATTTTCTTTCAAAGGTAAATTATTTAACAAGAAATGTTTTCTATTTTTAAAATTTTAAATGATATTTTAAATCATTCAAGAATAAATATTTCACAACTAGATTTAATTAATTTTTAAAAAATAAATTTTGACATTGATTGATTTAAATTTAATAAATATTTTTTAATAAAATCTATTTTGTTGAAATAAAAATGATTTTTCAGCTATAAAATCATTACACATTTAGAAACCCATTTAAACTAATCATTATTAGTTTGGATTTAATAATTTAATTACATGCCATGTTCACTGTGGATTCTTAATTCTATTGAATTTTGTGGTTTACTAACATAAACTTAAATCCATTTTTATGTCCTTCTAGTGGTAATATGATACCCCAGAGATGTGGCCATCTCAATTGCATGTAATAAATAATGTTTAATTACAATTCAGTACCATGAACTTATATATTAAGAGTTTTATAGAATTAGAACAAAAAACTGTCTAAAAAAGCTTGTATTTTTATGCTAAGGGACATTTTTTGGAACAATATATGCAACGACTTGATCCATAAGAAGCCTTTATTGTTCTTATTCCAATCAAGATCCTCATGTCACAATGTTCTTATTTGGATCAACACCTCATTCATATATTTCAATCAATTATCATCCCTATGAGCCCTTAAAAATGATTATGGATCTACATAGAAAAAATGAGGTTTTTTTATAGAGTCTTACACCTTCCAGTTTCACCGAAACCTTCCAATCACCAATGAAATTTTATTAATTGATTTCATCCTCGGTTGTATTTATTACAGTTAATAAAAATATACCCATCTTTGAAATGATAAACCACTAATTAATATTTCATAAAAATCACTTCATTTATTTCTTCAAGAATCTAATAAAAACTATGTATGTTTTACATTAATCTATCTGAAAAAAGATCATTCTTTATCATTGCCTTTTTTTTCCACCCTTAGGAATCTATAATTACTATCCATGTAATTCTCAAAATTAGGAGGCATTCACCATTGATAATGAATATTTTACATGTATTTATTTATTTATTATACAAAATGAATATTTTATAAACCAAATAGGACATATTTACTTTATCTCAGATGATTCAAAGCTTCAATCCAATGTATCTTATTTTCTCCTCATCCTCCTCACTTGTTGATTGATTGTTTAGAATGATGCATTTGTTTTTTCATCATCATTATTTATTTACCATATAAATATACCTATGGTCAACAATGTTATCATAGTAAAATAATTATCTATAGAAATAATGATTTTTTATATTTATGATTAATTTATTTCTTTTAAGTATTTCTCATATAATATTTTTTTTCTTATACTTGTAGATTATTTTGTTTCAGTTGGGTTGGTTTATTAAAATATGATCCTGGTCATGAGTGATTGGACTTTAAGCCTACCATTGAGATAACGACAACCAGGAAATGTGTCAAGAATGCATAAAACCATCAAGAAAAGGTGAATTCATACAACTTATTTAAATAGCTTTTTAATCATTTAATCTATTATTTTTAAGTTAATTTTCTTATCATTTTTATCTAATACTTAGTTTTTTCAGAGATCTTTTGGGAAGTCATATTTTTCTTTCAACTATCTACAACAAGCAATAAAAGAGATAAAATGATCATTTCTTCTAATGTAACAACATTTTCCATACTTATTTCCTTTCTTTGTCAAATTGAAAACATTGCATATTGATTCAATGATATTTTCCAAATAACCATTATTTTTGTTGGAATCCCTGATATTAGAGGAATATCATGTGAATATTATAGTGACTTATCCTGATATAATAGGCACATGATCTTCTTCTTCTCTTTTGACCTTCCACAGTAAGAATTTTTTTTAGCTAAGAACATGGAGTCAATATTTAGTTTTGATAGTTCGACATAGAATGAAAATAGAAACATAGTTACATATGTGGATAGGATTTTTTTGAGACTTTGAGACATGTAATAATCAATTATACCTAAATCTGACACATAGTATAATCGGTATAACTCCAAGTGCTTATTTTTATTTAAAACTGACATGAATTTTACTAAAAATGGTAACTGATATACTCAAAACCAAGAAATCATATTACAATTATTTGGATAGTTTAGGTAAATTATCTATAAGTGATTTGGGATGTGTAAGAGTCATCCACAACTCAATGAAATCCACATTGTGACTTCTATGACTTAATGTGTTAGTTATCAGTTTAAAATTTATAATTTAGTTTAAAAAATGTCACTCACAGAAAAAAAAGAAAACACACTCAAATTTTACTAATATTTTTTTAAATAGATTCATAAGTCTTTTGTCACATTTAAAAATTGGTAACATGTTATTTTTCAAATTTTGGAAAAAAATCTACAAGTCATTTGAGATGTGTAGGAATCAGTCATACCTCAATCTGATGCATGTTGTGACCAGTATGACTCCAAGTGAACCTTTTTATTTAAACATGAAATCAATTTTTATAAAAAGGTCAACCCACCTAATAAAAACTATGAAAATTAATTCAAATTATATTTATACTTTAGTAAAATTATCCATAAGTCATTTGAGATGTTTTTGAATCTTCCGTACCTCAATCTAACATACAGTGTGATATTTATGACTCCAAGTTCATCTTTTTATTTAAAAATGACAACAATTTTAATAAAAAGGACAACTAACCTACTCAAAACCAAGAAAACAAATTCATAATATTTTTATACTTTATAAAAATTATCCATAAGTCATTTGTGACTTGACAGAAGTAGTCACACAACAATGTAATAAACTATGTGCTCGGAATGAATCATTGTACCCATTATCAGTTTAAAATTGATAGTTTAGTTCAAAAAATTCCCCTCACTAAAAACCAAGAAAATTAACTAAAATTCTGTTAATAATTTAGGTAATTTATTCATAATTAATTTTTTATATGTAGGAATTATTCTCATGTAAAACCAATAAGCGATGTGATCGGTATGATTCAAAGTGCTTGTTTCTAGTTTAAAATGAATTTTTAGTAAAAAAGACACCTGACATAATCAAAACCAATTAAACACATTGGGATTGTTTTGATACATAATAAAAATGATGCATAATACATTTGTGATGTGTATGAATTAGAAACACCTCAATCGGATGCATGGTGTGACTGATATGACTCAAAGTGTGTATTTTTATTTTAAATTGACATCAATTTTAGGAAAAAGGACAACTCACCTACTAAAAACCAAGAAAACACATTCGAATTATTTTGATACTTTAGTACAGTGATCCTTAGGTCATTTTTGATGTGTAGGAATTATCTGCACCTCAATCTGATACATGATGTGTCCAGTATGAATCAATGTTTCTGTTATCAGTTTAAAATTAACATTTTAGTTCAAAAAGTGTCACTCAATGAAAACTGAGAAAACATGCTTAGATTGTATTTATAATTAAAAAAACTTAATAAGTCATTTGTGACATTTATGAATTTTTATCATGTAAAACTGACACATGATGTGACATGTAGGATTCAAAGTGCATATTTCCAATTTAAAATTTCATTTTAGTAAAAAAGACAAGAAACGTACTCAGAACCAGGAATACACATTCAGATTATTTTGATACTTTAGTAAAATGATCCATAAGACATTTGAGACATGTCATAATCATCCACAACTCAATTAAATGTATAGTGTGACTAGTATGACTCGAAGTGAATTTTTTCAATATATAATTATCATTTTTGTTTAAAACATGCATCACATCACCAAAACCGAGCAAATGAACCTAGATTTTTTTCTCTTTATTTAAATTCTATATTCATACTTGATTTTTCAATTTTGTGGTGCTTTTTTTGTTGTTACATTACACTACACTGGTGATGCAGTGTGATGTTACAACACACTACATTGGTGTTGCAGTGTGATGTTACAGTACATTTCACTAGTGCTATAGTGTGATGTTACAACAAACTGCAGTATGCCACGTTATTAGTGCTTCTAAAAGAACTGGTAAAAGAATTGGGATTTTAATCTCACTCTAGAAGTTAGTGATTCTCTAGAGATAATAAAGCCCAGTTTTATCACTGTTAAAGGCCTATTTTTTATTATTGTAGACAATGCCTATATAAAGTAATATCCTTAGGAAATGTATCATTACCCCTATATAGTGTATATAATCAAGGTATACACTTAAAAATACCCATTTTACCCTTATGTAGCCAATGATAAAGGTTTTTTACCCTCATGAAAATCAACAAAAGGGGATTTTAACCTTACGTAAGGTCTTAAAACCCACCTTTACCATTACATAACACGATAAAACATAGTCAAATGAAATATTTATTGAGTATTTTATATTTCTATATAAAACACTTATAAATTACCCAAAAAGAGGGTTTAAGAATCAAATAAAATTGATAATATTACATATAGCCTAAAATTAGTCTAACATAATAGTAATATGATAATTGGTGACCTATGAATGATTAAATTGATGATCATGAATTTCATGTATAATGATAATACTTGTGTAGGATAAACCATGTGCATAGTGATTTGGATATTTTATTTTATGAAATGTCTCTATATCATTTAAGAGATATGAGGCTATGTTTTGTGGGTTTATTCAATATCATCATTTTCTTTAATTGACCATATTTTACACTATGATATATATAAAACTAATGGAATTGAATGTTTTCACTTTATATTATGTCCCATATTATATGGAAAGACTCTATTGTGGCCTACAATATTGCATATGACATGGAAAACTACATAAAAAATATGTATTGTTATCAATGATAGAGAATAAAATACCAACAGGATGTACATATTTCTTCACTTTTCAACATGATTTCAAGAATTAAACATCATGGTAAATCTTTTATACCAATTTGTGGTTTTAAGGATCAGTTAACACTTAATAAATGCAGTAGAAACAACTAGAAACCCAAGATCCCATGATCTACATTGTTTTAAATCCAAAATCATGAAACTATAAATTGAATAAAACTATATACCTTTCACCAAAGATACCCTTATTTAAATATTTAATCACCAAGCTTAATGAAGATCCCATAAAGGTAGTCAAAATAATTCCTCATATATGGTGTATCCATAGGTTGATGTGAATCCCCTATCATATGTTTGGGACCCTCCTCAATCCCAAGGAATTATAGTGCCCCAGTTAGTAAAGTTATGGGAAAGAATATATCATTATGGGATAATACAAATAAACCAGTTGAAAAAAAAAGAATAATATTTCCATTCCTTGGATACCCTTTCATAACCTCAACCAGTCTCCGTGTAATCACTCTTATGTTTCAAAAAAAATAAGTAATTAATAGGTTACAAACTATTAGAAAACCCATATGGTCTATAATATTATAAATGCAACATTGATTCTCCCATGTGTTTCATAATATGACCCCATCAATGATAACCACACATGGAATATTCAGGCAGCCTCTTTATATATCATAACACTTTTTGATATTTCTAAGTCATAAAATATGACTTGGTTGAGGTAAAGTTGTAATATACCTATACGAAACCCTAAAATATGGATAAAACCATGTATGTGATACTCCTAAGGTTTAATCTTGTAATACAAAATGATATTCCAATATTTAATTATATTATATAAGCCAAAATACATCTCATGTAAATAAGATTTAGGTTATATCTACCTCAATGTGTTTATGGATATGTTTCCTAGGGAATGTAAAGGGTGTGAATCATTTGGCTAGGGGGTAATGTGGTTTTCTAGTAAGTGGCATGCGATGATGACCACTTTTGATAGTGATTGAGGTGTTCCATGTGTGTGTGGTCGTAGGAGGCTGGTCACCATGGATCCAGGGATGATTGGATCAATTGTACCCAGAGAGGGACCCATGTGGTGGTTCCAACCACTATATGTTATGTAGTATCCTTTATAAAAAAATAAATTAGTGTGACAGTGATGGATATTTAATAGGAGAAGGGATATGTCATAGGTGACCATGGGAATAAATGGGTGATTGATATCACTAGATGGGATCATATTACCCATCTTGTGTGGAATTTTTCAGAATCATTGTGTCAAAAAGTGTGTAGGATTACTGTCGAATGTGGTTTTGTGTTTTCGCATTTACCAAGTTCCAATTTGTATGGATATGATGTGTTTTTTTGTTATTATATGAATATTGATTAATCATTATCCCTTAGAGTTTGTAAATACTATGTGTGAATCATCCCACTTCGTCACTGGCCAAAGAAGGTAAGGTGTTCATCTTTGGCTATTCAAGCATGGAGTAGTGTAGGTTGAGATGATTATATTGGTTTCAATTCATTTCACTTTATATACACTCATATATGTATAGATATTATCTAGATAAATGATTGGTGGTGGCCTATCGAGTTCATACTCATACCCCACATGGGTCCTCTAGGACATGAGTAGAATTATGATTCATTGTACAGACAAGGAAAAGGGACTTGTAACTGGTGTGTAGCTGGATGGAGGTGCAGTGTTGATTCTGAGTGCAGTGGAAGCATCCAATGGTGGATGATATATTAAAATTTATTTTAATAATTTTTTCTCAAAGACATGAGTGAGTATCTTGCACATCAAATTTATAATTAATTTATTTAATTTCTCAATAAATAAATATATAGTCTTAGGAACTTTCTTCATTGATATATTTTGATCATATAAAAAGAACCTTTTTTATTTCCTTCATTGTACTATGAGGATCCAAGGATATAATCCCCCTAGTGGTGACCCACATGTGTTCCAATGATCTCCAAGTAACACAATTCGATCTCTATGTGCTAGCACAATGAACCAAATGTCTTGCATTATTTTTTCTTGATCTCTCATTCTTTATTCTTGAAGAAATATCTATTTGATTTATCATTCTTGATAGCAATAGAGAAGGAGGAGTCAAGAGATAATTTGTTATACACAAGAATTATCTATTTATAATTTTGTATGAAATGCACAATATACATAACCATATATTTATAGAGTTAGGGTTAAGGTTAAAATAATATTTAATTACATGTCAACCATTAAATAACATTTAAAACCATTAAAAACCACATGTGACAAAATAATAATATTATTTTATTGTTTTCCAACTTGTGAAAATTGATAAATAATATTTATCGGTTTGTAAATAAATATTTTATCACTAGAAACAGTCTAAGTCCATTCAATCTACTTTATATTTATTGAACAACTGAATAAATAATTTATTCATAAATAAATATTTCATTCACATACTAACAAACAAATTTTTATTTAATATTCAAGAAAATAAACAATTTTTTTTTCACATGCTGACGAATAAATATTTATGTAATTTATACGGTCAATATAAATTGAATAAAATTATTCCTTAGTCTTTAGAACAATATTTATTTCAATAATTAAATTAAAATATACTTTTATCAAGATCAATGGAAAGATTTACTGTGTGACTCTCTATAATTACTTCTCATTGGAATTTGGTGGTCTTGTCTAAAGTCCAATATTATTGTCTAGCAATGTGTCAAGTAACCAAGGAGAGAGAACTTAATGTTTCAATAACAAAAACCACATATGAAATCTCACTATTTAATATAATCCCTTTATTACAATATCTCATCAAACAAGTATCATGATGGTGTCATCAACCTATATGATTAATACATCATTATTTTACCATCTGAAATAAACATGTCATTACACCATGACCATGGAATTTATGAGACAATTATATTCTAATCAATGTGTTAATTAATCAACTCCCATAAAGATGGAAGGGGAAAATACTTAATTAACTTATCCATTAATAACATGTCAATCATGACACACCCAGCATACCCAACATTCCACCAACTTAAGGTGTGACGATTTTTGTCTGTAAATATATGTTTGTGAGTCATTAAATGTATTAATGATAATATTAAAGTCTAAGGACCATTACAAATGTTCATAGATAAGAATATCCAATGACACCGAAACATACAGAATTTCCACTTGCGGGTCTGCTCTCATAATATTATATATTAGAGATTAGATAGTGATAACTTCATAAGAAGAAGCCTCATTAAATTATTAGTACTCATACCTAATTATCTAAATACTATTTGTCCCATCATAGTACATTATATAAACATTTAACTACCTTAAGAATATTGTCATAGAACTTCAAGATTCTGATCATAGTGGGGAACTTATATGACCTTATCAATGAGATGAATACTTTATGACATTATCCATGAGATGAATACTCTATAATAATACAAAATTAAATTCATATAAAAAATGAAAAATATTTAATAACATTTTTAATTAATATTGAATATATCAAAGACACATGAAATGATAGTAATATTAGTTCCACTCAAGACACCAACTCTAACAAACTCCCACTTGAACTAGTACCAACTGCCTATAAATTTCATTCCACTAGACTTCACATGATAATCATGTTTCTGTTGAGTCAAGGATTTAATCAAGGGGTCCACTATGTTGTCTTCTATGATAATACTACTCATTTTAACCCTACAACTCTTAGAAAACTACCAGAAGAGATTATAATTCTGGAGTATGTGCTTCATTCGCTGATGTGACCTTATCTATTTTATGAGAGGCACCATTTCAGTATTATCATAATAGAGTGTGATAGGATATTCCCTGGTAGGTACCACACCAAGATATTAGATGAATCTACGCATCTACACTACTTATTTAGCTACCTTAGAAGTCGTAATCTACTCATAATCTCATATAGAATATATGACGACAACTTAATTTTATCTCTTCAATCTCCCAACACTTCCATTCAAAGTGAATATGTATCCTATTAGTGATCTCATGTAATCTTTATTTTTTTGGAAACTAGTATTTTCATATAATATGATGATTAGTTCATAATATCCTCCATAGACCAGGAACATATCCTTAGTACAGCTCATATACTTAATTATATTTTTGAATACCACCAAATAGCGGTCACCAGAATTATCTTGATATCTTCCGACCACACTCAATGCATTGGTAAAATCTAGCATAGTACATGGAATGACATACATGAACGACCCAATCCCTAAAGTGTATGGAATCCTTGAAATTATTTTTCTTTCCAAATGCGTCTAAGGAAACATTTTACTGGAAGGATGAATGCCATGTGACACTGTTAATAGTCCCTTATTGGATTGTTCCATACAGAATCTCTTTAGTATATTATCAATGGGTGTACCTTGACAAAGGTCGAGAAACATCTTGTACCTATCATGATGGATATTTATCCAAAGAATATATTCTACCTTACCGAAACCCTTTATAGGGAATCATTTATTCAAATACACCTTAATAGATTGTATGACTGGTATTTCATTTCCAATAGGTAATATGTCATCTAGATATACTATTAAGAAAACAACTACACTCTCACTAAACCAATTATTGACCCATGTCTCTCATTCATTATTTATAAAACCAAATTCTATTAGGACCTAATAAAAATAAATTCTCCATGACCTAGATGCTTTCTTTAATTCATAAATAGATCTCTGTAACATTCATACCTTGTTGGTATCATTTGGAGTCACAAAGCCTTCATGTTGTGCCTTTTAGAAATCATCCTATCGGTTCAAATTAAGAAAAAATATTTTGAATTATATTTTCCAAATATCTAAATCATGAAATACCATAATATAAAGTATAATTATGATGGATTTAATCACTAAAACTAGTGAAAAGGTTTCATCATAGTCAATGCCTTGACACTATTTAAAACCTTTCACAAGTAATCACACCTTATAGGTATTTACTTGTCCCTCCATGTGAAGTTCTTATTGAATACCCATTTTCATCCAATGGGATTTACATCTACTAGAGGGTCTACCAAAATCCAAACATGGTTTTGTTACATGTAATCCATTTCCGAATTCATGGATTCTTGAAACTTGGCAACATCTATGAAACTTACCACTTCCTGGTTGGTTGGAGGATCATTATTGTCAACCAATAATGAGTCACCATCTTTGGTGACTATAAAACCCTCAAATTATGGTTTCCTATCCTCTCTTGTACTCCTACATGGTACTTGTGTCTCTGGAATAGTTTCTTCTTCCATAGGTCTTTGTGGAATTTTTTCTTGTACCAAACCTTGTGTTCCTTGAGCCTAAACTTCATCAAAGTCTATCTCATTCCGACTATCTCTTTTACTGATGTGATCCCTCTCATGGAATATGGAATTTCATGCCACTATGTTATTTTTAGGGGTCATATAGGTAATATCCCCTTATTTATTTAGAGTATCCTTTAAATATACACTCTATGCCTCCTCATGGTTCACATTTGTTACCTGTAGAGGCCTTAACCAATTATTTTCTTCTCCAACCATGTAAATTCAATATCATGGTTTTATTTACACTCCAAAATTCATATGGAATAACATTTATTGATTTATTTGGTACTTGTTATAATATATATGTTAATGGTTGTAATGTGTATCCCCAAAAGGATAATAGAAGACTCAAATGACACATCATTGATCTCACCATGTCCAAGAAGGTGGGGTAACTCTTTTCAATTACACCATTCCACTGAGTCATGTTAGGATGAGTGATTTTTTATAGGATAAAAAACTCCCATAAATAATCCATGAAGTATTGATTAATATATTCTCCACCATGGTCTAAGAATAGATTCTTAATTTTCTTACCAAACTGGTTCTCAACTTCATTATTTTATTCATTGAATTTATCAAAATAATAAGGCTTATACCTCATTATTTATACATATCCATGTCTAATATAATCATCAGTAAAAGTTATGAAATATTAGTACCCTCCCACCAATTCAAAAGTAAATAGTCCATACAAATCAATATGAACTAATTCCTGACGCTATTTTGACCTTTAACCTTTCCCACTAATCATGGATTTGGTCATTTTTCTTTGTAAACAATAACAACATAATCAAAGTGGTTTTAGTTCAAAATAATCTAAATATACCTCTTGATGTAATTTGGTCGAGCAATATTCGTTTTCATGACCTAGATAGTGATGCCAAAGTTGGGTGTGGTATGAGTCATGTGATGTAAATTCATTATCAATCTCTATTACTTGGTTCATGTAATCCAACAAATAAAGACCACTATTTAAATGTGCCTTACCATAAAAAATGTAATCTTTATAAAATATGAAACAAGCATTCCCAAATTTGAAAATAAATCAATCAGTATCAATCAAGGATAAAAAAATGTTTTTGGTAACATATGATACATAATAACAACCTTTGAAAACCAAGATCATTCCAATTAGTAATGTGAGGAGGTAGACCCCTATAGCTAGAGTATTATGTTTTTCTTTAGTGAATTATCTTAGATATACCTCCCATTAGCAAATATTTTTTAATCTACTTGGTTTTTCTATTTTAATACATATGTGAGAACCAAAAGTTGTATCTAATATCCATTTTTTAGAAGTAGATAAATTAAAATCAATAAGAAACACACATGAAGCATCCCATTTCTTCTTTTTGGGGCGTATTTTTTATTCTTATGGACCTTATTCCCACATGTGAAATAGAAAACATCATATTCCCTTACTTTCCCCTTGATCTTCCTCTCATTGGAAGGGTGTGAAGAAGAAATGGTCTTATTTCTCTTTCCTTTCACTTTTCATTTCTTCTATATAAGTACATAAGGATTTTTCACACTCTATATAATTATCTACATTGAAATGAATAGTAAGAAGATCTATATGAGACATCCCAGTGTTGTTCATATTAAAATTTACAACATAGATAGAGAAGCTCTGAGGGAGTAATGCCTAAATTAGATCAGTGCTCAATTCTTCAGAGAGTTTAAACCCTAGAACCTATAACCACTTAATGTATCCAATGATCTTGACAATATCAATCTCTAATAGGGTATCCTTTCCATGTTTTCTTTGAAGGATCACATTGGAAATATCAAACCGTTCCTATCTAGATCTCTTTTGGTAAAGACCATAGAGGTGATCAGTCATTCTATATGAGTCCATGTTTTCATGAGACTTCCTGAGTTCACTATGTATAGATGAAAGTATCAAAAAGTGAATGACAACCACATCATTCATATATTTCTCATATACTAGGAACTCTTCATCACTCTCCTCCTTAGATTAAGATCAAGAAATGATTATTCTATAATGTAAGACTTCCATTCATGGCGTAGCACAACCTAAAGGCATCTATACAATTCTTGGAAGTTACTTCTAGTTAGAAGGTTTGATATATCCAATATTGATCATAGGGATAATTTAGATGATGAGATTACTATTTTATTCTACAATTAAAAGGGAATATTATCAGTACTTTGATGATTAAAAATTAGGTGAGATATAATAAATTAATTGATTTTATTTATTCTCTCACTATTTTATTAAGTTCCTATTTCTCTCACAATTGAACTCGGAATGTATATTTGCTTTGAAATTATATTGGAAAGGATCCATATTCCCCTTCTCATAACCCTAATAAGGGTTGTTCTACCTAAATGAAGGTATTTAGGTCAGAAGGTATTTTACAACTACGGGGTTGAAACTCCTTGATCCATTTAGTGGACCCCCCTATCTGAAAATCCAGACTTTGATTTCTTCAAAACCTTCCCCCAAATTATACCAAGTATATCAAGGGATACTAGTCCGGATTTAAAATGGTTAAGTCAACATAAAAACATCAAAATCACTCCCCTTATAAAAGTAATTGTCCCAACAAAGGTTGGCCAAAAACTTAGTTTTATTGAGTTTCATTCTCAATCAAGCAACAGATAGATAAGTCTGACCTCATATTTAATTGTGGTATTTTTAATTTATTTTTCATAAATTGTATACTATTTTATCCTTAAACATTCTTTCTAATATTAAGTGGATGTTACTTAATTATTTAACCAAGGTGGGTAAAACATTTACACATAATTCATTTATTTAATTTTAATATTTTCACATTAATTCATTTATTTATGGGATTTCAACCATATATCAATAGAATAAATAATTTCATAGATAGAAATAAATAAATAATTAAATGATCCATTCATGAGATTTATCTAATGGTTGATTAAATGAGGGGGTATTAAATAAACATATTACCTAGGTGAAATAACTCATATTACTATTCTTCACATGAGTTGCATTTTTACACCTTTCCACCTATGTATCACCTAAGTTGGCCCGAATGGACTGAAAGACTTTATTTTTATTGATTTTTGATAACCCCTATTTCAAGGGATAATGGAGAACCCTTACAAGTCCCGTAGGATTAAAGATTAAATGGCTTGTAGGCTTAAGAGATTACATTACTCGAAGTTCTTGGGGAATTCAACCAGACTATAACTATAAGGAACTTGCCCTCCCCAGCATCTGCATCATGATGGTAGTTCTCCGCCATCTGGAACCACCTCCATTCACCATCATATGCTCCATTAATTACAAGTATTTATTACTCAAACATAATTAAGGGTAACTAAAGGATTGGTTAAAAGGGGATTATAAAAATACTCTTGGATACATAGGTCCTACATAAAATAGAGGAATGAATGACTCATAGACCATCATTTAATTAAATATTAAATAATTGAAAACCCATGGAATAAATTAAATTAAAACATCTAACACATACACATGTCTTGGTGAATCTCATGAACGATCATACACATAACGAATACACAAAATTTAATGGTTAGCATTATTTATTTGTTCATTCTTTATTATTAAGATGAACATGATTGTATTAATTAAACAATTATATTCCATAATTATAATCATCCAAACTTTATTAACGATATCCATCATTTATGGAATTAATTAAAAATAAATGGTAGATCTAGTAAGGAAAAATATTTATTATATTATATTAATATAGAATTTAAAATTACATAAAACCATTATTAAATTATCAAACAAACAATCGTGTGTCAATTGATAATATAAGGTTTTAATATAGAAATTCTCCAATTTAATGTAATTTAAATTTTATCCACTAATGGGATACTACACGAAATGTACTGTCAGACACACTCTATGTATCTCGATTTACATGTATCCAGGTCACATGCCTGCGTCTGCGACGTGTTCCTCAGCTAGACTAAAAGGTGTGTACAACCTAGATACACACCATTATATCTTTGAGTAGTGTGTCCATTTTTCTTACTGAGTAGTTCGGCATGTTGTTTGATAGCTATAATTGATGAACTACATTTCCTGTACATTGAATACACATTATGAATATCATAAATTTCCCTGGTTGTTAGCCTCACATGGTTTTGACCATGTATAAGGACCACATGAATTGCGTGATTTACGCCGCTAACCCATGCAGTCTACTTGATGTATACATTGATACATGCCATGTAATCTACAACCTACATGACACCCTGGTCGTTCAAAATGTGGTGCACACTATGTGAAGTTACTACAAGACATAACATGTATCTCTCGATGCATTCAGATGTAGTTCACTAGGGTACATGATATTTACTTCTGAGTACAAGCCACGTAACCCTGTCTTACCATCCAAAAAATCTGGTAGTTCCCAATAGAACATCTGATCATTTTTTATTTATTCTCAGACCTTTATGAAAATTAAAGCATTTGAATGGACATTATTAATATGTAAAAGAATTTTAATTCAGTTCAGATTAAAGAAAAACTAGTATGAAGTGAAAATATAACCATAATCATGCATATATCAACAATAAAATAAATAATTACAAATTTAAATGTTGTCTATGTGAGACCATTTGTTAGTTCTAAGCACTGTGGAAGCATACGTTGGTGGGAAATACATCAATTTTTTTAAATAATCATTTCTTGAAACCAAGAGTGAGGATATTTCACATCAAATTTATACTTAATTTATTTGATATATGAATAAATAAATACATGGGATTGGGAAATTTCTTTTTTGATGAATTTATATTATCTAAAAAGACCATTTTGGATTTTATTCGTTGTGTTGTGAGTATCCAAGGATAGAATCTCTATAGAAATGATCCCCATATGTTCCAATGATCTCTGAGAAACACCACTCCATCATTTGGTGCTAGCACAATGAATCAAATGTCTTGCATTGTTTTTTGTTGATCGCTCGTTCTTAGGTCTTAATGAAATCAATCTTTTTTTATTTTTTTGGAGGAAGATATAAGGATTAGTTGAGATAGAATTCATTGTGAGAAATAATTCAATATTCACAATTTCGGTTGTATTACACAATAGAAATTACTATCATTTTATATTGTTATGGTTTATGTTAAAATATTATTTAATTTAATTTCAACCTTTAAATAAAAGTTAAAATCATTAATATACATCATGCCGCATAATAATAATCTTTTTATTTTGTGGTGTCCTAACCTTCCCAAATTGATAATTAATATTCACCAGCTTTTAGATAATTATTTTATCACTGGACACATTCTTAGTCTGTTCAAACTCCATAGTATTTATTGAATATCCAAAAAATATTTTATTCATAAATAAATATTTCATTCACATACTACTGAATAAATATTTATTAAATATTCAATAAAATTAAAAATATATTTTTTCATTTACATGCTAGTGAATAAATATTTAATTAATTTATGCAATCAATATTACTTGAATAAAATTATATCTTGGTTTTTTGAATAATATTAGTTCCATTAATTAGATTGAAATATAATTTAAACAATATCAATAGAAACAATTAGTGTGTGATCCTCTAGGATTCATTCTGTTTTGAATTTGGCATGCTTGCCTAAAGTCCAGGATTACAATTTAGAAATGGGTCGAAGAAACAAATAAAATGAACTTAATGTTACAATGATGATAACCACAAATAGACACTCAATGTGTAATATATTCCCTTTGTCATAATATCTCATCAAACATATTTCACAATCATGTCCTAAACCTATATGATTGATAATTTTTCCTTTTACTATAAGAAATATACATGTCATTACACCTTGACAATAGAATTTAGATGAAAGTTATATTCTAATGAAATGGTTGAGATATTAACTCCCAAAAATGTGGAAGGGAAAAATCCTTCCTTATCTTATCCATTAATGTCAGGTCAATTTTGATGCACCCAACATATCCTACTTCCTGCCAATATATGGAATGATGGTTTTTGTCCATAAATCAATGTACTTGAGTCATGAAATTTATTAATTATAATATTAATGTCTACAGACCATTAGACATACTCACAGATAGGAATATCCAATGTCACAAAAACATGTGGAATTACTACTGGGGGGTATGCCCTAAAAATCCTTCATCTGAGAGATCACCAAGTGAGAAATTCATGAGAAGAAGTATAATTTTCTAATGAGTACTCATACCTAATGGTCTAAATACTATGTATCCCATCATATTATGTTATCCAACCACATAACTATATTAATAATATTATTATAAAACTTCAAGGTTCTCATCATAGCTGAGAAATACTATGAACTTATCAATGCAACAAATAATCTAGAGAAAATATAATATTATAGTCATGCATAACAATGAACTATATGTTATAAAAATTATAATAAATAATTAATATGTCAAATATAAATGTAATCAAATTATAATTAGTTGGTCTTAGAACACCAACTCTAACGTGAAGTGCATGCATGAATTGGATGTTGACAAGTTTTAGGGAAGGACCTAGTGGATGATCAGTGTTATGATGGTGTTGTTATTGATATTTTGGGATTTAATTATATATTATTAGTATATAGGTGCCCAATTAAATTTTTGTATAGGTCATGCGACATTGTAAATTTTTTTCATACCATGAAACTTTCTCTATATTTATCTTAATATTATGTTGGGTTTACTTTTAAGTATTTCTATTATAGTATTTGTTTACAATTATTTATATCAGAGGGTATAGACTCTACACTATCACCTCATAGAAACATGCTTTTAGTTGGTAGTATCTCACATAAGGGGAGGAGTTCCTAAAGGTAGTGGCACTCTAGCTCGAGTTTCCTTCGAGTGATCAAGGCCAGGGATACCACAACATTTTATTGTCCCATGTTCAAGTCCCCCCAATCAATGAAAATAAAAGAACATCTAATTCCAATATGGTCTCTATGGATAAACTAGATATGATTGGAAGTGTTTAATTGGATTAATATGGTTTTCACATTGGTTTTGTTTCTTTTGATCATCTAAAGATGTTTATTTCTAATCACTATTATAGAATCTCCCTTATTCTGTACTCAAAATAGACTTTTTCAGTCCTAAAAAACACTGATGTTTGAATGCTGATAAAGGGTACATTTATCAACACTTTTTTAGTGTTGATATATGAATCCTATATTATTGTTTTATATCACTAATAAAACTATAAAAATATATATATTTCAAATTATTTAGGTACTCCACTCACAACCCACTCCACCTCTTTATCAACGCCCCTTAACCCCTTTATCAGTGCTCACCTCAAACATGCTCTCATTCTCTTGTGTGATGCCCATCCCACCACACCCATTGTTAGTGCTAGCCCCCCACCCACATCATTATCACAACTTTCACCCTCCCTTATAATCTTCCCGCACCTGAATTCGAACTGGAGACCTCTATATGTAAAGCGAATAGACTTGCCAATACTCTACCCCCTTTTCTTCTATATTTTATGAAATATCTATCTATCTATCTATATATATATATTCACATTAATATTTTTCCATATATATATATTCATATATTTGTATATATTTATATAATTTTTATAAATACATTTATAAAATAAATATTTTTGTGTGTATGTTTATATATATATAGTTGCCTCTTTGTGTATGTTTATATTAATACATGTCTCTGTATATATATCATATATATATTTCTATTTTGTTAAATATGTTATATATTAATATTCATTTCGATATATTAAAAATCATACATCAATATATATCCATTTGTGAATAAAAACAAACTCACACACACATATTTATATAAAAACATTATATATACATTTTTATAATTTAAATAAATTGGTTAGATGTTTATTTAAATAAAACGTATAATAATTAGTTCCATATGGTGTATATATTTAAAAAAATATTTTACATGTAAATATTTATTTATAAAATTAAAATATTATATGTGAATATATAAAAATATCTATAAATATGTATACATTTAATTGTAAATAACACAACAATATGAATAATGATAAAATTTGAGCAAGATAATATCCATATGTAAGTAAGTACTAAGAATAAATTCAGTATCCAACGTAAAAAAGGAAATAAGACCCTCTTAAATAAAGATAATGATTCATCAAATATTCAAAAATTAGGAAATCCCAACTAAAACCCAAGTTTTTTGGACTTTTGATACTTTTGGATGATAAAAAATAGATATTGAGGTCTTCCTGACTCTAAATTGGTTACATCTCTTTGCATGATTCGATTTAACATCTCGTTGATCCCAAATATACACTTACATTAAAAGTTATGGACGTTTTAAGTTCAAGTCACGTTTTCAACTTATCTTAAGAGCTAAATTAATTAATTTAATTATTTAAATGTTCATAAATATATATTACTCAAGACTAATTTTCTGAATTTTAATTAATATGAATTTTTAATTATTTTATAAACCCTTTTCAACTAAATATGTTATATATTAATTCAAAATACTTATTTTTTTTGTAAATTATATTTAAGAAAATAATATATATATATATATATATTAATAGATACTATTTTTATATTAAAATACTATTTTTAATAATATTTTTTATGAGAGTCACATTTTTAGTGCAAAAACGCACTCATAAAGATTATATTTGTCGGCATTATTTTTTTTGCAAATGATGTATTTTATAAGTGCTAATTTGTTTTTGATAAAGGGCATCATTTATCAATGCTAAATAATAATTATAAAATATATATTTTTTCATCACTAAAAAACACCGACAAGGAATCACATTTAACAAAGTGAAATTTATAGTATTTCATGTTTAGGAAGAGGGATTATCCAAGATACCAATCTCTTGTATTAAAAATGTGGTCCTCAAACCTCCATTATGAAATGAAAATCTGTTGGACAAAAATTTCGTGTCAAAATACTTGAAAATACCATGCCTAAAAATGAGTATTCTCACAAAGTTGACATCTGGGCCTTGCTTTCTAAGGTGAAGCGTCACCTACAAAGGTTTATAGGGATGTTTTGAAGGCTGTGAGTAGTAAGAATAGGGATGTTAACTTGGTTTTGGGGACTCTTAATTATAGAGTGAAAAATCATTAGGCAAAAATCCCTTAATAAATGTGTAGGGTTACTCTATTTTTCCAGGAAATAAATATAGGTTGTGTAAGTAATCACGACTTCAAAGGAAAAAATACAATAGCCTCATAGAAATTTGAACCCTTGGTATCCTAGGAGATTGAATTTGGGGAATCTCTAATTTTTCCTAGTGTGAAATTTTATTATCATCCAAATGCTTCATCTTTGGTGGAAAAAAACTATGACGAATTTGTTAATTACTTGATAGAAGTTTTAAAAGAAGCTACAAATGTTCTATTTGTTTTTGCTGGTGAAGAAAAATAATTAATTCATAAAATCAGAACGAAATTTTTTTGGTCTATTTGATGGGATGATAAATTGGTTTGGTTTGCAAGCTAGTGTCATTTATACTAAACCCTTCCATGGATCCTTATCCGTTAATGATTATCTATTGATCATGGATCACTTTTACACTTGAATTGAAAAATTAATTTCCATTCAACCTAAGATTGACATTAAAATATTTTCTTGGAAGTATAATTGTTTTTTATATCTGTAAGAATATGTGTCTCAAGGCATCATATTTTATAAAGACCAAGAATTGGTTGACCATATACCATTCAATATTTTAATTATGTTTTTTAATTAATCAATTTTAATAATTTTTAATTCATAAAACATGGAAAAATAACATATGTTTGAAGATTTTTCTTATGAGCATCATAAAAGAAAAGTTATAAATCCAAAAAATTATTATAAATTATATAAAAAAAATCACATAACATTAAAAACAATGAAAAATAAATAACATAACATTAAACAATAGAGACATAAAATGACTAGATCATACATAACACTTCTTATGTGTTAAATACACAAAACATATATTATGTACTAATTTCTTAGATTTTTAATTTCATAAAAGAAATTTTTTCAATAAAAACCACAATTTAAATCCCATATATATATAAATAAATATTATACAAAATTAAAATAAATTAAGAAAAAAATTAAAAAAATGTTAAATAAATGTATGGATCACTAAGGCTTATTTTTTTGTTTAATCATAATTAACTTTTATTTTTCTAATTAATATTTTAAATTACCCATAATTATTCTAAAAAAAAGACCAAAATAAAATTTTAAAATAATTAATAAAAATATTATAATATCATAATTTAAAATAATAATTTGTTTATCAAATGGAACATTATTTTAATTTTATTTAATTCACAAACATATTTTTTTTTGATTTTTTTGTGTTTTATCATTTTTTAGTAATTTTTATTTTACACAAATATTTTTTAGAAAATAAAATGTTTAACCGATTTTTTTTAGGTATAAAATCTGATAAGTGTTTTAAACAATGACTATTAATTTTGTTTAAAATTTAAAGGAAATTAATTATTTTTAATATACAGAACATATGCTTTGTAATTTTTTTAACATAAGATTTAGACATTTAATTGTTTTGCAGATACATGGAAATTTTTTAAAAAATCATAAATTTTATAGACAATACTTTTATGGTTTTTATTTTCAATACTTTATTTTTTTGATTTATCACTTACTCTCCCTTTGATAAATGAAAATAAATATATTTATCTAAAAAATAATAAAACAATTTTAATTACTACTAATAATAATATAATAAAAGTAATTATTATAATATAATTATTATATTATTGATTATAAAATTTCATTTTATGGAAGGATGTCAATTTTACCTAAATGACATGTTTAGATGAAGTTACAAGGACAACAAGTGATCAGGTACTCTTGAAATTGGGGATACCCAAACCCAAACCGATTTATTTTTTTAAAACCCTAAACTGTTTATAATATGTTTATTTTTAAATTGAATTATCTAACCCTATCCAATTAAATTTTGAAATACTCATTTAACCACCCTAATTCATTTAAATACCTACTTATAATTTAAAATAAATTTATTTATACAATTAAAATGAATGAATATCAAATTAAATAAATATTTTTTTAAAATATTACAATCTTAATTAATGAACTAATAATAACTAATTTTACTAGATTTTTATTTAAAATTAATTTATAAATTTAATATGAGAAAAATTAAATATATATAAATATGTTTTATCATATTACTATTATTTAATGACATATATTTAATAAATTTATAATAATTAATTTAATTGGATTCTTGTTTTGAAATTCCTTAACATTACTACCACAACTCTATATGTTTATTAATTGGGGTTTTAATTTAACACCTTAACCCCGTAAAAACCTAATCAACCACTACCATAACCATATTTGTTCATGGTTTGTAGTTTTAGGTACCTGTTTAATGAGTACCCATTTCCATCCATAGAAGTTAATTCTAATAAATCATAATTATCTTTTTAATACTGTAGAATGATGTTTCTTTTGTTTTTTCTTGATAATAATATAATAAATACAATTATTAACCATTTTATAATAATAATAATAATAAAAATAATAAACACAATAAAAATAAAAATAATATGAATAATAATAATAATAATAAAAATAACAATAATAACAATAACAATAACAATAAGAATAAAAACAACAAAAAAACAACAATAATAACAATAAGAATAAAAACAAACTATAATGGCCTTTAGGGATCTGACTTCATGGAGCCTAATATAGATATGTTGTTTTACCTAAAAGATATATTTTTTGGTCTCTTAAAGACCGAAATCATTGTTTTTTCCCAAGGGAAAAAATTTAAAAACCACTCAAAAGGGGTTTCTATGAGAGATAACGCAATCTAGGCAAGCTTGATTCTGAATAGTGACTCAACTCAATCCTCCCTTCATAGAAAGGCTTTGAATCACCATCTTTTCTTTAATTTAAAATTATAACCAGATGTAGTGAAGGGGAAAATTGTTAGAAATGGATCGATGGCCTTCATTTGGGTGAACCAAATTTTTTTGGAAGAGCACCATAATGAGTGTATACACTTGATCATCAGTTAACTCATGATAGTTCCTAAGGATCATCAATGGAATCTTGAGGACCTCTGAAAGAATTTGAAAATTTCCAAGGATTTGATGGTTGGTGCATTATTTTAGTCACTAGGGGCTATTTCCACTATTTTCTTATATGATGATTTAAATATAATATCTGGGGCTATGATTTCATTTCTATGAAATCGGGAAACCTGAGGTTCCTAGATTTAGATCCCCTATTTGATCATCTAGGGTCAAAAATTCTATTACGCATGTTTGGATTCAGATAAGTGTCCTTAGTTGGTTCTTATGGCACTCCGAAATCCTTTGGGATATTGTATCTGTGGTGGGTATTCCCATTAAAATTGATGTTGAGATAGAGCATGGAATATTTGGCCACTTTGTAAGGGTATTTAGTGATGTGTACTAGTGTGAACCCTTATTTTAAACCATATTCCTTCTTTTGGGTGAGTTTAGGTTGGAGTCCTTGGTTGAGCTTTAGAGGAAACTATTTTTTTTGTATCAAATTTTCCTACATTGGACACTCAATTAACCAATGTCATTGGAATTTGACTTGTGATAATTGTATAAATATTGGCCATCTTGTGGAAAATTGAAAATTTATATTACTTGTGGATAAATATGGAATGTACAAGAGTGTTTACATGATGATAGTATGGGAAAGATAAAATTTACACACTTTTTCTCATGTGGTTAGTGGTCGACACATCTCAACCTCCTTAGGTCTTGGCACTCAATAAATGAGGAATCATGGTGTGTCTTATGATAACCCAGCTGTTTTAAAGAGGTTTTTCTCTATCTAAATTGGGTTATGTGGATGATTCAACTAAAAATTTGGAATTTTACTGTGATTTTTAAGGGGATTCAACTATTTTAATGGAGGAAAAATTTATCTCTAATGGAAAATTGGCTTTTGGAACATGGAATCCCAAATGAGTCTTCTCACTGAGTAAAAGGGTGACAAATCACATTGAGGTATAAATTGGGAATACCTAGAATATGAATACTGAAGGTGATCTAGATCACAATGAAAAGGATCTTCCTACTATTAATGTAGGTGATATGAAGTTTAGACATGACTCAAATGCCTCCACAAATATTTTTTCAATAGTGGAAATGGAGGTGGTTCATGATTATAGTCTAGATGTTCAGGTTTTTTCATAAGGGATATAGTCACTCGATAGAGTGTACATGCCATGGGAGTTAGAAGTAGAGGAAGGAATCATGTGGATGTATCAGAAAGATAAGAGTCAATGGGGGATTCAAGCATAATATAGGATACCTCTCTAGTTAATTATCTTATAAAGTCTCAATCCATGAATGAAAAGGATCAGGATACCCATCTTAGTATCTATAATGTGGATGGTATTCCTATATAGGTGTCTTGAAAGATTGATTCTTGGTATGTTTGTGGAACTCTATCTCAACTGGAGTAGGTTGGTTGTGTACAGCCTCATGAGTCAAATAGCATTGTTTAACAGCAGTTAATGAATGATGTTGACAAGTAGTATAAGATCCCTAACAGTATAGACTCGGAAGGCCTTGAATATGGATTTTCCAAAGAGAATCACCATGAGGCATGGAACTCGAAGGTTCCAGCAAGACTATCTAGGATTGTAAAATGAATTGATTCCCTATGTTCTCAATTGGACCACTCCAAAGGAAGTGGTGTTATTGTTACTTCCTTTATTAAAGAAGTGCCTACTGGATCCAACAGTGGTGTGCTTTCTACTTCCTTGATTAGTGATAGTTAAATGGTCATTCCAATGGTTTCAACATAGAATTACTGTCAATGATAGCTGAAGTATTCACCTTTTTATAATCAAGATAACAAGGTTTCCTTGAAAAAGGATGCCTTGGGAATTCAATAACCTATATTTAAAAATCTGAATAAGGACTTGGTTTCTACATTCTACTATTTTAGAGTGTCAGATTTGGAAAAGGGTTCACCCTTGGTGGCATTGAATGTGGATGAGAATTCAGGAAGGGAGATATATCTTAAGGTTGAACCTCAAGTAGGGGATAATAGTGGGGTTATTCGGACTAGTTCTAATATAGTTTATATTGGTGTAGGAAATACGGTCATCAAGGAGCTTCCTGTGGAGGCAGTCAAAATAGTGGGGGATATGAAGCATTGGTCTGGTCATCAGATACAAGGTCATAGGGAGGTATCTAGTGATATGTGTGCCATAGACACTACTAAAATATATTTTTAGGTCTTTTTTGTGTCTTTTGAGTACATTTTGTTTTTATGTGGGCTGTATTTCCATGTTTTATTTCCTTCTCCACTTTATATCTTATAATTTTAATTAAAGGGATTGGGACATTATTACTTATCCCAAAACTTTTCAATATAAGATGAATTAGAAGAACAATAAAAACGAAACCCAAAACAATAATAACATCAACAAAACAAAAACAAAAACAAAAACAATAACAAATATTGGTTGATTAGTGGGCTATCACATGGGGGGATATGACATGCCTTTCTGTCTTATGTGTGAGGTTTTTGTGTGTTTGATGTAATTTTACTCCCAAACAAATAATATAATAATAATAATTATTATAATACTAATTATAATACCAATAATAATAATAATAATAATGTAGAATGGGAATATGGGAGGTCCGTGGGAGATCTTCATTCATTATCTCGATGGTGATTAGGTTTTGCAGCTTATGAAATCTTCAGATCGTGATACTTTGGATGAATTATTTCTTACAAATGCTCTATTAAAATATCATAATGATGTTGTGGAATGGTCTGGGATATTTTTTCTTTGTTTGAAGAATTTGATAGTGGGTGTGGCAGAAAGGGTATCTGCACCCTTCCCTTGCGAATCTACAATGTTTGATTCTAAAAAAAATATTCTCTTTAAAAAATGATGTGGTTTCATAATGATTTTTTAGAAGAAGAATCTAGGATATAATTTGTTCTAATAAATATCAAATTATTGATAGGTTTAAGATCTATTAATTTTCAATCATTTCCAGATTGGTTATACCCTTGGGATAAAAACCATGGAAAATAGAAGATTTGGTCCAAAGGATCTCCATTATTTGGGGTTTTCATGATTGGAAATGTATTACACTTGGGCATGGATACTTTTATATCTTATTCCCATTAGAATAATTAAAGAATATGGAATGGGGATCCTCTCTACTTCTCTCAAGATAGTTATGCTTTGCATTTAGGATTGTCACCCAAGATTCTATCCCTGTCTAATCCAAAAAACAAGGACTTAGGTTTGGTTTAGAATTTACAGTTTGAATTGAATTTGGTGGAATACTTGTATTTTATATGTTGTTTTTTCGGCTATTGGAACCCTGATCAAATTGGATCATTAAAATGAGGAAGCATGCCTTGGATATTTTGTGCATTTCATGGTGGAGTTATAACTCAGTTCAACACCTAGTGAGAATGTGGAATTATCTACTAAGGATTTAAGTTTTGAATTATATATACGTTACAAGAAATTGACTCTACTTTTTAGTAGTTGTAAATAAATTGGAAAAAATAAAGATAAATTTCCCATGGATAATTTTTGTGTGTTTTTTTAATAGAAAAGGGCATGATGAATTTTATTTTTGGTGAAATACATCTACAAATCATTCTAACATTGTGACTACGGAGGCTGCTACCATTCCCCCTTCTTTTTTTTGTTGGATTTGAAGGAATGGTTACAAGTGATCTTAATTTGGAATCTAATGAGATGATAAAGGGAGTGTATATAGCTAATGATGTTGGAACATCTGTTTTAGGTCCATATTTGTAGGTGAAGGTCATGACATGGGCCGATATTGAGAAAGAGACTTATGTTCACTCAAATAAGGATTTTATCCCCTAAGATTCAAATGAAAATGAACTGGATCAACCCTTAGGTAAGAAGGATATTCCTTATTATAAATACATGGTTATAGTGTCCACTGGTTCTTGCTTCAGTGCTTCAGACTTTCATAAAATATAACCTTTATATTATTTTTCTCTTCATACTAGAAGAGGGATAATGAATGGCACTAGAACAAATCCCTAGGCAAGATTGACTAATGACACTCATCCTAATTCTCAATTAGAGATCACTCCAATGGTTGTAAATGATACATCAATAGATTTTGGTATATTGGATGCACACTATAAAACTAATTATGGATCTACAGATTCTCCATTAGATGTTCAATTTGTAGATGAAGAGAGAACTCAAAACTCAGCTGGTGCACAACTAATGGAGTAACAGATAATTTTTCCAGGGATCACAAAGGAAAGTAAAAAATTGAATAATGACACTCCTGAGAAAATTAAAAATTTTATGAAGGACAAGGTAATGTATTTATTATAACAACCTTGTCCTTTTATACTTATTATTACATGATTTTAAGCATAAATAAACATCAAATTACAAGGTAAGGATTGTAAGGTCAAGTGTCTTGGAAGACTAGGTACATAATTAAACATCAAAAAGTAAATTTTTATTTAATATCTATATTGATCTCATATCATCTATTATTCTCATAAATCCACATAGGATAACCTATGGATAACTTGAACCATTGTATGAGATAAAAATCCCAATAAGGGAATAAACATAAGATTAAATATTGATACATGGGTTAGAAGGCACGACGTAATTACTGAAAAAGGAATGGAACATGATTGAAAAATTGGAATATTAAAAAATGGTATCATGTTAATATAGATTCGTAATAATGTAAACAAGTCAGAAAACATGAATTTTTTATGAGTCAAGGCTTGTTGCACCTAGAGACACACAAGTCAAGGCTAACCACGAAGACTGTTGCACATGGAGCACGATTCATGGAGAACCGCCAAGATCTTTGCACATAACATCTAATGAGGCTAAAATTTACCCAGTAAATTGGAGAATAATCTGGGTAAATCCATATTAACATTTTTATGAATATTTTTTCCACATAATAAACCATACATATTAAGTCATACAGAAACATAAGGGTGCCCTTGGAGAGAAATGGGTATCATAATCATGTCATAAATTATAATAAATGGATTTATCATACAAGTGTCCATGAAATAAAGTAATTAAAACATACATGTAAATTCAGGTTAATTTTTTTTAATATTTCATGTTAAGTGATTTTAAATATAACTGACAACATATAAGAAGAGGATTTAATAAATTTTATCATTAAAACATTTTAGTGCAGTTTTAAGGGAAATACTAAAGAGTATTTAAAATAGAAAAGGGAATAATAATTTATATAAAACAATAAGTGATCCAAGAAGGTTTTCCTTACAAAAATAGTGATTTTATAAAAACAATTTTGTCTTAGAAAAATATGATAGACTGAACTTTAAATTGGGTAAGAATTCAGGAAGTTCCCTTAAAACAGGCTTCCTTATCCCGAATAATTGAGAAGGGAACAACATAAACATATGTATATACCTAAAAAATAATGATGAATTGATATTTATACATGATTTTGGAACATATAAATAACATTTAGAATATTTATATAAAAATAAAATATAACTTTTTTTGGGTAAAAAGAATGATAGACCATCCTAAAAGAATAATGGATGTTCAGGTAGAATCCCTTACTTTAAGTCTGAAGGTGTTATTCACTTGATCTTAATGTCTTGGATAATCAAATGATATTCATTAATTAATAAGTAAAAAACATATTATACATGAAATTTATTTATTATGACCTTATAAAGATCATTCGTGTCCTTTTTTTGGGTTAAGAGGTTCAATTTCATTGTTTGGGAGCATTTGTTTCCTTGGTTTTCATGATCAGTTTACTTATATACATGTAATAATAATCATGAAAGATGAGGATAGTTTTCTAGAACTGAAAATATATTTTTTTATATAACATACATAATATTAAATTTCTATAAAATTCATTTGGTTATTTGATTTGAGGAAGACTCATTATATAAAACATTAATGATATGTGTTTGGGTTAATTGGCGGTTTTTTTATCACAACAAACTTGTTTTGTTTTATAAATTAATTCCATTTTTAAAAAATGATTCCAAAACATTAAATAGGATAACATTAACACATAATAATATAGTTAAACCATAAAAATGGTTTCATGACCATATATGAATATGGTAAGAGAAATTGAAAACCTGTCATCCTTGAATGTGATAAATTAACACATCTTGGATGATGTATCAATTTCTAGTATAAAAGGAGGGGAAATGAGTGATAATGATTAATTATTACTTCAGAATAAAGAAATTCCTTTACTTATAAGGTGGTGGAGTTATAAAACTATTTGGATGAGTATAGGAGAGGATAGAAAAGAATACAAATGAACTTGAAAAGAAATTGATAGAAAACGGAAGAGGGTTTTACCTCTTAATTTCTTCCTCTAGAAAACCTACTTTAGGGATTTATTTTTGGTTCTTTGTTAAGCGACCAATCTATTTTATTTGGGATATATTATTAGGGATATATTTTAGAAGAATTTCGACAAGAAATAAGGCTTTAGTGGTGTGAGGAGAAGAGGTGGTGAGGGTGGGTTTTATAGTGGAGAAGAGGGGAGTTTTCTCCATGTTTAATTCATTTGTTTATTATTCTTCCCGAGATAGGAAATAGTGATGATTCTTGTGACCAAAAATAGTAATAAGTTCACATGAGTTCGAGAAAATTTCCATTTACGTCATCCATGACTCAAGCATGATGCATAAATTCATTTATTTAGCATATTTCGTAAATTATCGAATTTCACTATTCAACAAAAATTCATGTATTTTAGAAAAATACCAAAAATAAACAGCAACCATTTTTTATTTTTAGAATAAATAAATGAACCCTAAATTATGAAAATAATTATTCTAAATACGAGAAATTTAATTTTTAATAAAAATCATAATTTACTTGAAAAATAAAAAATTTACAAAATAAAATTGATTTTTTAAACATAATAAAAAATTAATTAAAGTATCATAAAATTACATTATAATTATAAAGAATAAAAATATTATTTTATTAATAAATTTTAGGAATATAAATTTTCATTTAAATTAATAAATTAATCATATAATTATGATTAACTATTTATGACTAACAAAAAATACCAACACTATCATATTGTCACTTATAAGATGGATAAATTTTATTTATACTTGCATCGGTAAGGTTATTCACTTGAAATATTTAATGTTTATAAGGCTCATATTACTATTCATAAGGGTTACATTAATATTCATAAGGTTAAGTTACTATCAACCAAAAAATAATTTTGTCCTATCAGATCCGAAACATCTTATTGGTTGTGATCATGTATGTCAGATTTTTGAAATTCAAATCACAGAAGTGGAAAAACTATTTTTAAAGGTCGCATAATATTTATTAGTTAACTTAATCATGATGTGGCATTGTGTTCTTTTTTTTATGTTTTTATACTATATGAAATAACTATAAGAATGTAATTTCTATTGATTAAACTTTGGGTCGTTACATTTTTCCCCCTTATAAAAATCTTCCCTTGAAATTTCATTTTACATTCTAAGATGATAATAGGTGTTGGTACTTTTCCTTCATCACTTCCTCCAGTTTTCATTTTTCCTATTTGTATATATGATTCCTTCATAGTACATTAACCAGGTGAGTTATCTTGTTACATAGGACTTTATCTCTATGATCCAATATCTTCACTGGATGATCCTCGTATGAAAGATCATTTTACTACTATACCAATTTTTAAGACTATACATGTGAAGGATATGGTATGTACTTCTTTAATAGGGATACAAGGAAGACATCATGTAATTTATACATGGTAGGTGGAAGTGATAGTCGATAGTAGAGAGCTCCAATACGATCAAGAATCTCAAAGGGGACTATATACCTGGGAATTATCTTTTCATTCTTCCCAAGTCTCATGACCTTATTCCAGGGATATATGTAGAGTAATACCATTCCTCCAACGTTAAACTCAGGGTCTCATTGAAGATTTCCTTCATAGAACTTTTTTAGACTATTGATTTCCTTGATGTGCTTCTGAATGGTTTTCACCTTCTTCACAACTTTTTAGATCATTTCATGTCCTAGTAGCTTACGGTCACTGACTTCCTCCCAACACACTGGTGTTATGAACCTTTTCCCATATAGAACTCTATTTGGTTCCATTCAGATGCTGGAGTGGAAACTGTGGTTGTAGGGGAATTTAATTGGGGTAATATGTTGGTCCCATCCTCCTTTGAAGTCCATAGAACACTATCTCAATGTGTCTTCTAGTGTTTGAACAATTTTATTAGATTGGCCATCATTTTGTGGATGATAGGACATATTGAAGATTAGTTCAGTCCTTAGAGCATGTTGGAGACTTTCCAATAACATTGAGGTGAATCTCGAATCTCTATCAGATATAATAGAAACTGGTACTCCATTATTCCTTACCACCTCTTTGATATATATCTGTGCATGTTGATCCAATGATAAGTCCTCTCGAATTGTGATAAACTGAGTTTTCTTTGTAAGACGATCAACAATGACCCATATAGTATTGTCTCATCTATCTTTTCATGGAAGTCCAATGACAAATTCCATGGTGATGTTCTCCCACTTCCATATTGGTATGGGTAGTGGGTGAATTATACTTTTTCCTTTTAGAATTTACTTACTAACATACTAGGAACTTTAATGTATAATCAGCAATCTCCTTATTCATATTGTCCAATGAATTATTCTTCCAGAGTTCTCCATACATCTCCGGGTTCCCTGGGTGAATAGAGAAGGTTTAGCAATGTGCATCATTCAAAATACCCTTCTTTATCTCTACAAAAGATGGTACACAAAATCATGACCCAAATATTATGACTCCATCCTTTTCAATACTGAACTCATTGGATTTCCCATTTTTGATAGCTTCCACCCTTTTTGGAATTTCCATATCATTTATTTGAGCATACTTTATTTTCTACATGAGGGATGGTTGAGAAATAATTTGAGAAAGGATTGATGATGTTCCTCCATTAATTATTCCTATGTCCATAATATAAAAATATAAGAATATTGGATCCATTGCAATTCTTATCATTGATAAAGATACATGATCCTTTCCACTTAGAGCACCTTCCACCTTGTTTTCCTTACAGAGATGGCAGTCGATTGAGTAGTCATAATCCTTAATGATCTCTTACCATCTTCACTGGCACATATTAAGCTCTTTCTATGTGAATATATAATTGATACTCTTGTTATTAGTATATATCTCACACTTCTCCACATAGATATAATGACGCCATATTTTCAATGAAAAGATCACAACCGCAAACTCCAAATCATGCATTGGATAGTTTGGCTTATGGATTTTAAGTTTCCATAAGGCATATGATATTACATTATAATTTGTCATTATCACACATCATAAGACCTTATTTTAATCATCACTGTACACCATAAGGAGTTCTCCACTTATCAGGAGTGTGAGTATTGGTGTAGTACTAAGCGTTTATTTGAGCTCCTTAAATCATTACTCACATTATTGAGTCTAGAAAAACTTCACTCTATTCTATGACATCTTGTTTATTGAGTTTTAAAATTGTGATAAGTTCTTCACAAATCATCGATAATACCTAGCTAGTCTCAAAATGTCGTGGATCTCAGATACAAATGTTGGAATGGGACACTCTGTGATTGCCTTTATCTTGAAAGGGTCTATAAATATTCCTTTACTAGTCATAACATGCCCCAAGAATGATAATTCCTCAATTCAAAACTCAAATTTAATTTACTTTGCATAATTTTTCTCCATTCACAAAGTCATCAGCATTGTATTCAAATGCACATCATGTTTCTCCTTTCTCTTAGAGTATATCAGAATATCATCGATAAAGACTACAAAAAATTGTTATGGTTGTAACACCCTGCCCCAACCTCATTGGATTGTGGGGGAGGTGAGGGTTACTTGGCCTTAAGCGATGTTCCCAAGGCGCCAAAGGCTAGTAATAAATGCCGAGGGCTCTGAGAACAAAATGGGGAACAATTTTCCCTTAATAAAAAACTAACCAATTATCCACAAACTATATGATTAATGTCAATAAACGCAACCAAACCATCCATTAACAACCAAGTTGTTCCACAATACCAACCAAACCCAATAAAACTAGACATTCCCACAACACATTAGAGTACAAAGCGGACACTAAACAACCAAACACCACAAGCCATGACTCCACAATAGCTCCACACCGAGATCCAAGCTCTAAGCTCCTCCAAGGAATCACAATGCTCCACTAAAGGAGGTAAATGCCTTACCTTTTCCCACATCACGGTACACGACGTCTGTAAGGACACCAAAGTTCCAAAGTAGGGGGTGAGTACTAAAACTCAGTAGGATTTCCCCAAATGACTTCCTTACACACTCCAATAGGATAAAACCATTAGCACATTATATAAAACAGTTTATATAAAATGAATCACAAGTGTAACCATTTTCATAAGCCAAACATGTCCTTACCAAGCCATCACATCCAACCCAAGCAACCAAGGTAAATCCAACCAAGCAAGACACAATTATCCCAAAATTTACACATTAGCACAAAAATTCCATCGTGCAAAGAAATGCATAACAAGCAACCAAAACGGTGGGACTTGCGCCCAACCCGTTCACCCATTCACACCAAAACAAGCAATATGGTGGGACTTCCGCCCAACTCGTTCACCCATTAACAACTAGTGGTACTTCCCTACCACTACTCATATGTTGGTTCTTACGACCAATATCCATCCCCTTTTCATAGTGATACTTCCCACCCACTTCCACACAACATTTCAATCAAACCAAACCAAGCATAACCCCACCAACGTCACAACAACATGCTGTCAACCAATTCTATTGCATATCAATCCACTTCAATAAATCACCCATTTATTGAAAAGCATTTTTCAGGCCAAACAACATTTCAATAAAACAAACTTTTTATTGAAAACCCTTTCCATCAATCATTTCCAAAAATCAACCATATCATCCCATTTTAAAATATTCATTTTAAAATCCACAAGAATATCATTCCACCATAAAACACCCTCTTCCCAAAAATCCCCAAAACATCACCCAAGGGATTTCAAACCAATTTCTCATAATAAATTCATAATTAATTTTCAGAGCAACAATTAATTGTAACAAGGAACCACTAGTTCTAACCAAGTGGAGTCGAGAGAGAAGCCACCTACCTTTAGGGTTCCCGTGAAATCGACCCACAAGCCACCACACCTCAAATCTGGCGAACGCACCACTGAAACCTCTCTAGATCACTTTCCCTAACATCCACAAGCCTTAATATTAACATCCAAGGAAACCAAAACACTAGATCTACACAAAACAAGTATAAGGCCCCAGCCTTAAACCTTACTTAATCTTGAGTTATTACAAGATTACACATTGAGGATCTTTTCAGGTTTAGAGTTTTAGAGAATTAGATCATGAAACTTGCATTACATTCCACATTTAAGCAAAGTGGTTACTTAAAAGACAGTATTCATTATTCCCATCAATGGAAACATATTTAAAATAAAAAATGGATTCTTTCTTGACACATCCTTGACACTATCATCACATCATGTACCTTTCCCTTGACTTGTGAAAAACATTTCAAAAACTTGGGATGAGCATAAAAAGCTCAGTAATGGTTATAAAAATATGGAAAGGAAACACGAGTTCATATATACATAAGAATGAAATCATACTTTACCCATAAAACATAGGCACTTTAACATACCTCATCAAATCATGAATAAATCATAGAAATCATAAGACATAAAAGTAACTTGAGGCATTCATAACATTCTTACGTAGGGAGTAACCCTCTTGGTTACGTTTGGAATACCCATCACAGTATATTCCCTAAATCTCTTCGGAGAAACCTTAACGTTTCACTCCTTCACGTTACCCAATGCATTGGAGAGCTATATCGGGCTCACCTGCCCTTAGTTTATCACGGAACCACCCGTATTCATAATAATTCCCAAGAACATCAATATAATCGTATCACATAAAACACGCATAAAGGAAACATAACATTTCCACCTTTCAATCACAAGATATCAATACAAAACATTTATATAAAACCATTATGAAAACCATTTTCAATACCAAAATAAAAGGAAAGTAAAACATGGTATTTATTTTTCTTTTAAAAAGAAGGTATGGCTTGTAGAGGAATCCGAAACTCAAATAATGGTCATGGCGGTGGAGAAGTCATTGTCGCCGCATACGTATGACAAAAACATTCCCTTTTTTTGTTTTGTAAAATGATTCGTATAAAAACGATTCCTCTTGGATAAACGTAAATGTCAAATGGGTTTATACACCGTATAAAAGAAAGATGTGTATAAAAAAAATATTCCTCAAATAAAGGAGATTGAGACGAAGTCCCTTACAAAGACGGTATCCTTGGTTTAAGGATAAATCAATTACATAATTATGTGTGACAAATGAATACACGAAATTTAAGTGGTATTATGTGTAAAACAATCAGAGGACATTCACACATAATCATATAACACCATATTCAAGGTGAACAAGTTTATCCCAAATAATCAAAATTGGGTTAAGAAGTTCCCTTGCAAAAATTCGACAACCTAACGGCGTCACTTCAAAATTCAGAAAAAGAGCTGAGGTGAGATAAAAAGGGTATCTCATCACATGGAAATAAAATTTAAATCAATAAGGATATATAGGAACATATTCCAACATAATAGTATTTTAATTAAAAGACATAACAAAAGAAGTCTTTTAAAAAGAGGAGGGTGAAAGGTTCCCTTACCGACATGGGTATGTTTCGAAACATACACCCCGTGAAAGAAGGACAATAAAACAATGATGTAAATACTCATAAATGAAAGTATATTACACAATGAGTAAAATAATGGGAAGTACATGCACCACTCAAAGGAAATTGTGGCAAATGTAGTATAAATCTCACGGGAATAAAAGTGAGATGAAAAATCCCTTACGAAAACTCCGCAGCCTAACGACGCCACTTAAAACTTCAAAAAATGGACTGATGAGATCAAATAGGGTATCTCATCATATTAACATAAAGTTTATAGAAATAGGAATATAAAATAACATCCCCCAATATAACAAATAAGAGCTTAAAATAAGTGACATAAAAGAGAGTACTTAAAAAGAAAGAGAGAGGATAGATCTCTTACAAAAATTCAGCAGGCTAACGGCACCACTCAAAAATTCCAAAATGGATTGATGAGAGAGAATAGGGTCTCTCATCATATGAACATAAAAATTACAGTAAGAGTAATATAAAATAACATCCCAATAACAAGAAATATTATCTTTAAAAGGAATGACATAAAAGAGTGTACTTAAAAAGAAAGAGAGGAGTAGGATCCCTTACCTCAAGTCCAACTTGTCTTGTTCATTTCTTTATATTCCTGAATAATAAACTTTGTTCAATTCATAATTGCCTAAGTACCTACTTTAGAGATTATTATTCAGTTCATATCACATATTATAATGTTATAATAATTGTTTAATAATGTTAGTTCATATCAGACGTTTTTGCCGATGTTTGGTACATGAGTCAAAAATGAACTTGTTTGAAAAAAGATTGCCCATGTAGTTATAAGTAAATAATTTCCAGAATAGTATTAATGATTAAAATATCATATATATCCATTAAATATTCATTTTATACTATTCCATATCATTTGGAGATAAAAAACTAAAAGCACCGTTCATGGAGACGGTAGGCCGTACGTACGCATGAACGCTACTTTCATTTTTTGTCATATTAATGGAATTAAAAAAAATGAAAGAGATATATATATGTTATAATTCCAGAATGATATCCATAATTTAGATGTAATATATTACATATATATCCATTATATATATGTACTTATAATATTACATAACATTTTGAGATAAGAAATGAAATGTACCGTTCATGGAGACGGTAAGTTGTATGTACGCATGAACGCTACTTCCATTTCTATTTCATATATAATGGAATTAAAACATAATGATACATAATAGTATTTTAATTCCAGTATGGTATCATATATAATATCATTAAATATATCCTTTATATGTACCACATATGGTATTAACGAATCAAATCACTTTGAGGGGGCGGTAGTCCGCACTTCCTTAAATGAAGATATCGCGTTTACCCATAATGGAAACCATAAAGGTATGACATAAATGAAAAATACAGAAGCTTAAGTAAAATATAAACATATTATATATCATATATAAATATAGCGTCATCTTAATGGCCACATTTGAAGGTGTTAGAAGAATTTTGAACAATCATCGTTTCGGGAGGCAGAAATTCGCCATCCACGGAAACAATATGTTATTTAACCATTAGATGTAGGTGTGTGTAATTTTAGCTCAAATACATCTTATAACAACATATTAGTATATTGAAGATACTTTATTTGTTACAAAATAAAAGAATAAAAAGAGTTTATGGGGTTGGAGAAGCAAAATAAAACAAAAGGACACAAGTGAAGACATTACCTTAAAATCAGGTAACTCCCTTTGGTTTGAGCTCAAAGGCTTCATTGGGAAGACTTCTGCCCAAAGTGAGACTTCAAGGAGTAATAGAGGGAAGTGGAGAGACAAAATGGGCAGGGTTTGTCCGAGACAAAGGCTTTGGGAGTGTGGGTAAAGAGGTAGAGGTGGGGTCCTTTTATAAGAGGAGAGGAGGGGCACTCTTGTAAAGTTACAAAATGTTACTTTATTTTCAAAAGCGTTTCGGATTTTAAATCTCCCACATTGATGTATTTCAAGGATAAGGAGATAAGGGTTCGAAATACACTCATCCAATAGGTTTTGTACATGGTTAGGTCTTAGATATTACATTATCTTTCCATTTTATTTAAATCGTTAAATAATGAGGTCATCGCTGCATCATCATGATGTCATAAATAATTTAATTTATTTAATGTCTAAAAATTATAAAACAAATACTATGATGTAGGAAATCTTTTTATATTTCCAATGACTATTTATAGTCAAATATATGACTTGTATAACCTCATGTAAAAATTGTTTTAGTAAAACATATCATGTTTGTGTCATTTTTACTTTAACATTAAATAAAAAGATATTTATGTCATTTTCCAACCAAAGTGGCTCCATGGGGTACCCAAGTTGACCCATGGATTGTATTGGTCGGCCATGACACATCCAATGAGGTTAGGACATGTGTCTAGGTAATTTCATTTTATTAAAACATTATTCTTACCATAAACTACACTAATTACCTCTAATCGCGATTTAAAACTTAATAAGTTACTATTCACCAAAAAAATTATTTTTATCCCATTTAACCACATTTTACTTATTAATGACAACAATGTATGTTGGATTTTTGAAATTCAAAACACAAATATGGCAAAATTTCATTTAAACGGAAAAATCAGTTTTTATAAGTACCACTTAGTGGTTTCACTATTCATCAAAAATTGAAGTTTTTCAGAAAAATCCCAAAAATTCACCCTGAGATACATTTGATATTCCAAATTCAAAAATGAATTATATTTTACAAAATTCAAAACATATAAGTCACATTAATTAATTTAATAATTAATTCCCGCTGTCAGAGCAAATAGCGTGTTTTTATGAAATAATAAGTATCAAAAGAGTGACACTAGTTTAAGTCTGATTTCAAAGTGAAATTAATTCAACGACCACTATTTGATTTAATGGTAAAAATATATTCTAATTTCACTTTAAAACCAATTCAAAATATAATCTAATCATATAAATAAATTATATTAAAAATAGGTTTTGTATTAAAATACAACATTTACACTATTCATTAAAAAAAAGAACTTTATCGGAAAGATACCAAAATTTTACACAAAGTAAATTTTGATGTCCCAATTCTTAAGAAGAGTTTTATTTGGTCCAATAGAATGTATAAGAGTGAAAAAACTATATTTAATGACGGTTCTCCATCAAAAGGCGATAAGGGAACCTTTAGTGAAAACTAGGGCATATACGCCTAAAATTGAATTCTTTCCGTATTTTATGACTTTATCTTTTATTGGATAAATGTAAAAAAATTTAATAACATATATAATCATATTTTAGTTATTTATCTCCATTACCTCCAATACAACGGCTACATGTTAACTACCATAATATTATTTTATTATTAGAGTGCAACGTAAGATTCCCAAGAAACTCGTTGTTGCGTGTTGGGTATTCCATCGAGCATAACATCCCCTCTAAAGTCATATTAATATTTTATTCACAAAAATTGATAAATATGAAAATGTCATATTCTTTATTTACCTGGGGTGTTACATCCTTCCCCCCTTTTGGGAATTTCGTCCTCGCAATTGTTTAAAATTGAGCTTGGAAACATCCTTGAAAGTCCCACATCGGAACAAGAGTCGGTAAAACAATCACTTTAAAATAAAGGAAGATAAGTACAGAGGTCACCCGAGTTAACCCATATGTAGAAAAACATGGACATGGAAGAAAAAGAAAAGGGTCATGTTCTTGAGGGAGAGTGATAGTAAACATGTCTAGGAGAGAGTTAACCATAAGAAAATCACAAACTTGTGATGGGTTAAACGGTATTCGATTCCCCAGTAGGAAAAGTTAATAGACAAAATTTTTGTTTTAAGTTACATTTTATTGAGGAATTTATTCACAAGGAAACATAATCACTTATCATTTTTACTTTCAACTTTTACTAGATTCCTTCATCAAACTCATATTTCTTTCCAAAAGACGAGTATTTAGGGAGACTTGTTCGCATTAAGAGTCCTATAATCAACTTCTAGAGAATCACCTAATCCACAAAAGAGATCTATATACTTCCCATGTCTTTATACTTTAACCAAAACCAAAACCAAAAAAGGTTAGTACAAGATTAGAAAATCCAGAAAAGGATAACCCTTTAAAAAGAAAATCTATGCTTAATCTCCAAAATTTGTCCAACAAAACCCAAAGTTCAATGAGGACTATCCGATAAACAATTTTTCCAGAAATTTTTTCAAAGTAAACCAATCTAAGATTGAAGCCCAAATATTTGAAGGATTTAGTCACATAGTCTTCCATGTTAAATCGTAACATTTATCTCCAAACAACATCAGTTGCTCCTAAACTCTCGTATTGAAAAGTAATTAACCTAATCACATATCCTCCAGGATAGGTTAATAATTTTCATAAATAACCCAAAATAAACTTACACTTAATTCATAAAATCATATAACCAAAAATAATCAGTCAAACTAACCAGGGACATCACGTAGTCCAGTGGTAGGTGATAAATACCAGTCACACTTTGGTTGTGGGTTCGATTCCCGCAGCTTTGTCCGACGCGACGGGTAGTCACACGGTCTGCGTGTTGTCCTTTTTCCAAAACTATATAATTCTCAAATCATTCACCAAAAAGGGATAAAATCATCAAAATAACCATAACATAATTTAACCTCAATTTTATCTCATGCCTTTCACTTCCATCATAACATATAGTAACCCATAATTACCTCAAAAGTAAGGATCATATAAACTCTAATGGTTACCTTTATAATTATTACTTGAACTTCCACATCGATTGGTCATCTCGTACATGATGCATTAAATATCATACCAAGGTTCAAGTGGTTGATCATGACTCCTTGATAGTTGGTTTAGAACAACCATGATTTTCCTCATTGAATCCCCCATTTTATCTAGTATCTTAATCATAGAACCACCACAGTTTCCTTCAAACCTGTCGTCTCTTTGGTTCCTGCTAGATCCATCCATTCACTAAAAACAGAAATGTCAGTGTGAGTATATCAACAAAACCACCATGTACTAATGAGGAAGGTAAACACTAAGATACACTTACTCATTCAATTTATCTAAAACTATGACTCTTTTTGAAATCCTAACCATTATGGTAATGTCACTTATGAATAAAGGATACCCTAACCTCTAAAGTTATCTAAACCGACCTTTGATACCAACTATAAGGCCCCAGCCTTAAACCTTACTTAATCTTGAGTTATTACAAGATTACACATTGAGGATATTTTCAGGTTTAGAGTTTTAGAGAATTAGATCATGAAACTTGCATTACATTCCACATTTAAACAAAGTGGTTACATAAAAGATAGTATTCATTCTTCCCATCAATGGAATCATATTTAAAATAAAACATGGATTCTTTCTTGACACATCCTTGACACTATCATCACATCATGTACCTTTCCCTTGACCTGGGAAAAACATTTCAAAAACTTTGGATGAGCATAAAAAGCTCAGTAAGGGTTATAAAAATATGGAAAGGAAATATGAGTTCATATATACATAAGAATGAAATCATACTTTACCCATAAAACATAGGCACTTTAACATACCTCATCAAATCATGAATAAATCATAGAAATAATAAGACATAAAAGTAACTTGGGGCATTCATAACATTCTTACGTAGGGATTAACCCTCTTGGTTACGTTTGGAATACACACCACAGTATATTCCCTAAATCTCTTCAGAGAAACCTTAAAGTTTCACTCCTTAGAATTACCCAATGAATTGGAGAGCTATATCGGGCTCACCCGCCCTTAGTTTATCACGGAACCACCCGTCTTCATAATAATGCCCAAGAACATCAACATAATCGTATCACATAAAACATACATAAAGGAAACATAACATTTCCACCTTTCAATCACAAGATATCAATACAAAACATTGATATAAAAACATTATGAAAACCATTTTCAATACCAAAATAAAAGGAATGTAAAACATGGTATTTATTTTTCTTTTAAAAAGAAGGTATGTCTTGTAGAGGAAGCCGAAACTCAAATAATGGTCACGGCGGCGGAGAAGTCATTCTCGCCGCATACGTATGACAAAAACATTCCCTTTTGTCGTTTTGTAAAATGATTCGTATAAAAAATATTCCTCTTGGATAAACATAAATGTCAAATGGGTTTATACACCGTATAAAATAAAGTTGTGTATAAAACAAAATATGCCTCAAAGAAAGGAGATTGAGACGAAGTCCCTTACAAAGACGGTATCCTTGGTTTAAGGATAAATCAATTACATAATTATGTGTGACAAATGAATACACAAAATATAAGTGGTATTATGTGTAAAACAATCAGAGTACATTCACACATAATCATAGAACGACATATTCCAAGTGCAAAAGTTTATCCCAAAGAATCCAAATTTGGTTAAGAAGTTCCCTTGCAAAAATTCGAAAGCCTAACGGCGTCACTTCAAAATTCAGAAAAAGAGATGATGTGAGATAAAAAGGGTATCTCATCACATGGACATAAAATTTAAATCAATAAGGATATATAAGAAAATATTCCAACATAATATTATTTGAATTAAAAGACATAACAAAAGAAGACTTTTAAAAAGAGGAGGGTGAAAGGTTCCCTTACCGACATGGGTATGTTTCGAAACATACACCCCGTGAAAGAAGGACAATAAAACATTGAGGTCAATACTCATAAATGAATGTATATTACACAATGAGTAAAATAATGGTCATTACATACACCACTCAAAGGAAATTGTGGAAAATGTAGCATAAATCTCACGGGAATAAAAGTGAGATGAAAAATCCCTTACGAAAACTCGGCAGCCTAACAGCGCCACTTAAAACTTACAAAAATGGATTGATGAGATCAAATAGGGTCTCTCATCATATTAACATAAAGTTTATAGAAAGAGGAATATAAAAGAAAATCCCCCAACATAACAAAGAAGAACTTAAAATAAGTGACATAAAAGAGAGTACTTAAAAAGATAGAGAGAGGTTAGATCTCTTACAAAAATTCGGCCGCCTAACGACGCCACTCAAAACTTCCAAAATGGATTGATGAGAGAGAATAGGGTCTCTCATCATATGAACATAAAAGTCACAGTAATAGTAATATAAAAGAATATCCCAATAACAAGAAATATGATATTTAAAAGGAATGACATAAAAGAGTGTACTTAAAAAGAAAGAGAGGAGTAGGATCCCTTACCTCAAGTCCAACTTGTCTTGTTCATTTCTTTATATTCCTGAATAATAAACTTTGGTCAATTAATAATTTCCTAAGTACCTCCTTTAGATATTATTATTCAGTTCATATCACATATTATAATGTTATAATAATTGTTTAATAATGTTAGTTCATATCAGACGTTTTTGCCGATGTTCGGTACATGAGTCAAAAATGAACTTGTTTGAAAAAAGATTGCCCATGTAGTTATAAGTAAATAATTTCCAGAATAGTATTAATGATTAAAATATCATATATATATCCAGTAAATATTCATTTTATACTATTCCATATCATTTGGAGATAAAAAATGAAAGGCACCGTTCATGGAGACGGTAGGGCGTACGTACGCATGAACGCTACTTTCATTTTTTGTCATATTAATGGAATTAAAACAAAATGAGAGAGATATATATATGTTATAATTCCAGAATTATATCCATAATTTAGATTTAATATATTAAATATATATCCATTATATATATGTACTTATAATATTATATAACATTTTGAGATAAGAAATTAAATGTACCGTTCATGGAGACGGTAAGTCTTACGTACGCATGAACGCTACTTCCATTTCTATTTCATATTTAATGGAATTAAAACATAATGATACATAATAGTATTTTAATTCCAGTATGGTATCATATATAATATCATTAAATATATCCTTTATATGTACCACATATGGTATTAACGAATCAAATCACTTTGAGGGGGCGGTAGTCCGCACTTCCTTAAATGAAGATATCGCGTTTACCCATAATGGAAACCGTAAAGATATGCCATAAATGAAAAATAAATAAGATTAAGTAAAACATAAACATATTAGATATCATATATAAATATAGTGTCATATTAATGGCCACCTTTGAAGGTGTTAGAAGAATTTTGAACAAACATCGTTTCGGGAGGCAGAAATTCGCCATCCACAGAAACAGTATATTCTTTAACCATTAGATGTAGGTGTGTGTAATTGTAGATAAAATAATTTTTATAACAACATATTAGTATATTTAAGATACTTTATTTTTTACAAAATAAATGAATAAAAAGAGTTTAGGGGGTTGGAGAAGCAAAATAAAACAAAAGGACACAAGTGAAGACATTACCTTAAAATCATGTAACTCTCTTTGGTTTGAGCTCAAAGGCTTCATTGGGAAGACTTATTCCCAAAGTGAGGCTTCAAGGAGTAAGAGAGGGAAGTGGAGAGACAAAATTTTCAGGGTTTGGCCGAGACAAAGGCTTTGGGAGTGTGGGTAAGGAGGTAGAGGTGGGGGCCTTTTATAAGAGGAGAGGAGGGGCACTCTTGTAAAGTTACAAAATGATACTTTATTTTCAAAAGAGATTCAGATTTTAAAAGTCCAAAATTGATGTATTTCGAGGATAAGGTGATAAGGGTTCTAAATAAACTCATACAATAGGTTTTGGACATGTGTAGGTCTTAGATATTACATTATCTTTCCATTTTATTTAAATCGTTAAATAATGAGGTCATCGCTACATCATCATGATGTCATAAATAATATAATTTATTTAATGTATAAAAATTATAAAACAAATACTATGATGTAGGAAATAGTTTTAGATTTACAATTACTATTTATAGTCAAATATATGACTTGTATAACCCCATGTAAAAATTGTTTTAGTAAAACATATCATGTTTGTGTCATTCTTACTTTAACATTAAATAAAAAGATATTTATGTCATTTTCCAACCAAAGTGGCTCCATGGGTTTCCCAAGTTGACTCATGGATTGTATTTGTCGGCCATGACACATCCAATGAGGTTAGGACATGTTTCTAGGTCATTTCAGTTTATTAAAACATTATTCTTACCATAAACTACACTAATTACCTCTAATCACGATTAAAAACATAATAAGTTACTATTCACCAAAAAATTATTTTTATCCCATTGAACCACATTTTACTTCTTAATGACAACCATTTATGTCGGATTTTTGAAATTCAAAACACAAAGATGGAATATTTTCATTTAAACGGAAAAATCAGTTTTTATAAGTACCACTTAGTGGTTTCACTATTCATCAAAAATTGAAGTTTTTCAGAAAAATCCCAAAAATTCACCCTAAGATATATTTGATATTCCGAATTCAAAAATGAATCCTATTTTACAAATTTCAAAACATATAAGTCACATTAATTAATTTAATAATTAATTCCCGATGTCAGAGCAAATAGCGTGTTTTTATGAAACAATAAGTATCAAAAGATTGACACTAGTTTAAGTCTGATTTCAAAGTGAAATTAATTCCAATGACCACTATTGGATTTAATGGTAAAAATATATTCCAATTTCACTTTAAAATCAATTCAAAAGATAATCTAATCATATAAATAAATTATATTAACAAGTGGTTTTGAATTAAAATACAACATTTTACACTATTCATTAAAAAAAAGAACTTTATCAGAAAGATACCAAAAATTTACACAAAGTAAATTTTGATGTCCCAATTCTTAAGAATAGTTTTATTTGGTCCAATTGAATGTATAAGAGTGAGAAAAACTATATTTAATGACGGTTCACCATCAAAAGGCGATAAGTGAACCTTTAGTGAAAACTAGGGCATATACGCCTAAAATTGAATTCTTTCCATATTTTATACCTTTATCTTTTATTGGATAAATGTAAAAACATTTAAAAACATATATAATCATATTTTAGTTATTTATATCCATTCCCGTTAATACAACGGCTACATTTTAACTACCATAATATTATTTTATTATTAGAGTGCAACGTAAGATTCCCAAGAAACTCGTTGTTGCGTGTTGGGTATGCCATCGAGCATAGCGTCCCCTTTAAAGTCATATTAATATTTTATTCAAAAATATGGATAAATATTAAAATTTCATGTTCTTTATTTACCTGGGGTGTTACAACAAGTGTAGATCTATAAAACTACGAAAGAGATGGAATTAGATCTAGAAGAAAACACAAGAGAAACAAGAGGAGAGACTTACCCGGGAGAAACCACCTTCAAACTTCCTTGAAAACCCTTTAAAACGCTTCCAAATCAAGTGTGAGAGCACCCTTAACCCCTGAGAACCCAAAATCACAAGTGAGGCTCGAGTGGGAGGAATATTGGAGTGAAAAGAGGCAATCCCGAGTGAGCCTGGGTTTTATAACCCTAATTTTATGTGGCCGCACGGTTCGCCCGCACGGTTTCGAAAACCGTGCTCTAACTATGCATACTATATTTCCTTGGGAGCAAGGGTCTGCATGGTTTCCTCGCACGATTTGGAAAACCGTGCACAGGCTTTGCGAGCCTATTGTCTCCCCTGCACGGTTTCCTAGAGAACCCACACAGTTTCCAATAACCGTGCTCAAACCGTGCACCCCTTTAAAATCCTCCAAACTCATCCAAAACCATTACAAACTCTCCCAAACTCTTACAACTCAACTCATGCACTTTAAACACATAAAAATTCATAAAAAAGGACACACACCTCAAACCAGGGGTGATACATTCTCTCCACCATTGGACTTTCCATCCTCAGAAAGTAGTGAACCCGCCCTTTACCGAAAGAGCTCGGGCCACTGCTCGACCATCTCATTCTCCCGCTCCCAAGTCTCCTCTTGAATCTGACCATGTTGCCACAAAACATGAACTAAACTAATTCTTTTACTACGCAAGACTTTCTCTTGCCTATCAACAACCCGCACTGGCACGTGCACCAACGGCGCATCCGGTTCTAGCTCAACATGATCCCATCGAATCCCATGGTCACGATCTGGCTGATACATTTTCAAATGCGACACATGAAACACATTGTGCACCACACTGAACCTAGGTGGAAAGGCCAAATGATAATCCACCTCACCAAACAACTCAATAATCTCAAAAGGCCCAATATACCATGGAGATAACTTTCCATGCTTCCCAAACTGACGATGTCCCAACATAGGAGAGATCCTAAAGAACACATGATCACTAACCTCAAACGACAACGACCGTCGACAATGATCCGGATAAGATTTATGATGAATATGAGCCGTCCCAATCTCTTCTTGATCAAATTTATCTTCTCCGTCATCACCTGGATAAGACTCAGTCCAACCATCAAGGACTCACCCATTTCCACCCAACATAGTGGAGAACGACATGGCCACCCATACAATGCTTCAAACGGAGCCATATGTATGGATTCCTGATAACTATTATTGTACGAGAACTCAACCAATGACAAGTGCTCCTCCCAAGAGCCACCAAAATCTATGACACAAGCCCACAACATATCCTCCAGAGTTTGTATCGTCCTCTCGGATTGACCATCCGTTTGAGGGTGATACACCGTGCACATTGTCAACTGCGTCCCAAGGGATTACTGTAAGGATTTCTAGAAATGAGATTTAAACCTCGGATCTCTATCTAATACAATCGAAACTGGACCACCATGCCTCTTTACCACCTGCCAGATATAGATTTTGGATAGATCCTCCACCGTATGAGATTCACGATTGGAATGAAATGGGACGACTTCGTTAGCTGATCCACTATCACCCAAATGGCATCGTGCTTTATGACCATTCTTGGGATACCTATAACAAAATCCATCGCTATCTGCTCCCACTTCCAAATAGGGATTTGTAAAGACTGCAACATTCCTGCTAGCCTCTGATGCTCTGCCTTGACCTGCTGACAAGTCAAGCATCTCGAAACAAACCCAGCCACTCTTCTTTTCATACCAGTGCACCAGAACTGCGCTTTCAATGGTTTATAAATTTTTTAAATTCCAGGATGAACAACCCACCTGGAATGATGATACGCACTGAGAAGATCCTCCTGACAAGAAACTGGTACAACCACCTGATTCAGAAAACACAAAACTGAATCTCCATTCAGTTTCCAACCCTCAATGGTCTCCCCACCACTGAGTCTCGACCCCATGGTCGCACACTCCGAATCGGATATATGTGCCTCTCTAACCAGGACAACCAAGTCAGGAATCAAAAAAACAGGAAAGAAGACCACTCAATTGCCATGTTCCTCACTTTCCAACCACATTTCGGCTATAACTGACATCAACTGCCACTGGTCCGATGCTTGTTTTATCACCTGAGCGTATGATTTTCTACTTAATGCATCCTCCACCGAATTTCCCTTACCCGGTGTGTACATTAAGTCAAAATCAAACATCTGGAGATATTCCATCCATCTCCTTTTCCTCAAGTTCAAATCCCTTGGTGAGAAAATGTGCTTCAAGCTCTTATGATCTGTATATACCATGAATTTCTCACCAAAGAGATAATGAAGCCACACTTTCAAAGCATGGACCACTGCTGCCAACTCCAAATCATGAGTTGGGTAGTTCTTCTCATGCACTCTCAACTTCCATGATCCATATGCAACCACATGATTCCCTTGCATGAGAACGCACCCCAACCCTAATTCTGATGCATCACAATACACCACATACCATTTTCTTGGTTCTAGAAAAACCATGATTGGTTTTGATGTAAGATGACCCTTTAGCTCTTTGAAACATTGCTGACACTATTCATTCCACTAGAATGGAACATCCTTTCTTGTCAAAGCTATCATTGGTGAAGCCAAACGTGAAAAATCACAAACAAAATGCTGATATTACCCACCTAGACCAAGAAAACTCAGTATCTCAAACACATTCTTTGGCGGTTTCCACGAGACAACAACCTCCATCTTTTTTGGATCCACTGAAACACCCCTTTCAGAAATCACATGGCCAGGAAAATGAACTTCCCATTTCCAAAAGTCACACTTTGACAATTTGGAATACAACCGATGATCCCTCAATATCCCCAGCACTATTGCCAAGTGTTGTTCATGCTCCACCCTTGTCTTTGAATACACCAGAAAATCGTCTACACACACCACCACAAATAAATCTAGATATCTCTGAAATATACGATTCATCAATGCCATAAACATCACTGGCCCATTCATTAGACCAAAGGGCATAAACACTTATTCATAATGGACATATCTACTTCTGAAAGTTGTTTTAGGAATATCCTCCTTCCTCACCCACAATTGATGATATCCCGACCTTAGGTCGATATTGGAGAACCACTAGGCTCCCCTCAACTGGTCAAACAAATCATAAATTCATGGAATTAGATATCTATTCATTATCGTAACTTGGTTAGGTCTATGATAATCAACACATGTCCTCAAAGTTCCATCCGCTTTTTTCATGAACAGCACCGGCGTTGCCCACAAAGACGTGCTAGGCCGGATAAACCATTTTTTATAACTCTTCCAACTAGATTTTCAATTCCCACAATTCAGATGGTGCCATATGATAAGACAAAAGTGAGATAGGACTTGTACCTGGAAAGAGATCAATCGTAAACTCCACTTCTCTTACGGGAGGTAACCCCGAGAATTCTTCAGGAAAAACATCCATGAACTGATCTACCACTGAAGGAAGAACACTCTGCTCAACACCATCTACCGATTCCAATGACAACACCGCCAACTGATATGATAACATACCCACTGCTGGTTCCAAAAAACCCATTTCACCCTACCTTTCATGCTTCTCTCCTCTGAAGAGATGTCTCATGCCATCGTGTGTCGTAAAATCCATTGTTCTCACATCACAATCGATGTGGGACATAAAAGCCACCAGCCAATAAATTCCCAGGATTACATCATAACCATCCATCTCAAGAACTGATAAATTCCAGGTTATCTCAACCTCACCCACAACAATACAACAATCTCTACACAAGAAGGCTCAACACTCTCTTTGACCCAGAGGAGTTTGAAGTTTCAAAATAGAGGGCATCATTTCTACCCTTAATCCTAGGAAATCAACCATATATGCATCAATAAAATAGTGTGAAGCACCTGTATCAAACATCACTTGCATCATGGTAGAATTTAAAAGAATAGTACCTCGCACCGTGGATGGTCCCGACTGATCATCCACCACAACCTGCTCAGCTCCGAACACATGTTTTCTTGCCACACTCTGCTCTTTATTGCTCTGCTGATGTGTCATGGTATTCTGAGAGTCACCATGACCCACTTTACTTTGCTGACGAGGGGTGTGATGTTGTCCCCATCCCGTCTAAGCATACGACGTTTTCGATCCCTGAGGAGTGTCACACTCACCCAACCTTGGAGCATTCAGACAATATAGCTACATATTCCCCATCTTCTTAAAATTATGACATGCTCGAGGTTGTGTCGTACAATCCCGCTTGATGTGGCTCGTAGAACCACACTGAAAACATCCCTGCTTGCTCTGGGGCTTCGGAAAAAGTTTCACCAATCCTGTCGTCGAATTATATGCCATATTCCCACCCTGGGAATAAGTGTCCCTCTTATGCTTAAACCCAACATTATAGTTCCCACTATTCCCCATGGGTACCACCATGCTTCCTCCACCCGGAGCTCCCAACAGATCCCACTCAGCCACCGAGGCTCTATTCACCATCTATGTGTAATCATCTATACAAAAAACCACTATCTTTGAACGAATTTCTTTCCTTAACCCTACTTCAAAGATCCTTTCCTTCAATGACGTGCTACCCGCCACCTCGGGTGCAGACCACACTAAGTTCATAAACTTACCTTCATACTCCGTCATAGACATAAGGTCTTGCTTCAAACTGAAGAAATCAGTCATACGCTGAATTATGAACTTATGTGGGTATAATTTTTGATAAATAATTCCTCAAATCCTTCCCACATCATACCTTGGTATGACCCCACTTGGACTACCAACTCCCACCACTGAAGTGAAAGATCTCCCAATATATACGTGGATAACTTCACTTTTAACTGTACCGGTGTTCCCAAGAACTTGAAGATCTTTTTCATTCTATTCAACTATGCTTCTGCCCTCTCTGGCTCTGAATCACCACTAAAGATGGGTGTATTATTCTTTTGAAACTGAACCGCATGATCCACATGCCTTGGTTCATCTGTTTTATTTCCACTTTCCACAGCTTGGAAGGCTTGCACTATGCTTTGCAGTAGCTGCTGGTTCACCTGAGTCTCAGGTGCTACCACATTCTCAGCAGCCTCCTCCGGTTGGTCTCTACGATGCCTACCCGGTGCCATTTCTATAAGCAGAAAACAAAAAACCATGAGTCTCACTTCCGTAGACATCACGAAATCCTATTTCAAATCACATTACACAACACTATCACAACAAGGCTTTCCACCCCTTTTCACATGTGTCATGTTTCACCATTTTGAAAACCAAACCATTTTCAAAATACCAATTTATTCACATTACAATTTCACACATTCATATCACATCATAAATCATTATTACTCAAGGAAATATGCATCCTATTGGGAAGCCATTTCTACTATGCATTCCATGCTCATCTCATTGGCTACACCCATGACAATGAGATTTCCAATGCTTATAAGTGTCTCCAAAACACTTATTTACCCAACTCCCTGGAAACTTAAATTTCAACATAAAAGGGTTAGATACGTCCTTTTATGTAATACATTCCATGTTCCGACAATCCTAGGCCTTTCTACCATCCTGACTCAAGGAATGTAACAGAACGAATGTCAATACCAAATCTGAGAATCAACTCCAAAGGACCGAACAAACTGATACCACTTATAACACCCCACCCCAACCTCATTGTCTTGAGGGGGCGGTGAGGGTTACTTGGCCTTAAGCAACATTCCCAAGGATCCAAAGGCTGGAAATAAATGCTGAGGGCTCTGAGAAAAAAATGGGGAATGATTTTTCCTTTAGAAAAAACCAACCAACAATCCAAAAACTATATGATGTATGTCAACCAACCCAACCAACCCATCCATTAACAACCAAGTTGTTCCACAATACCAAACAAACCCAATAATACTAGACATGTCCAAAACACATCAGAGTACAAAGAGGAAACTAAACAACCAAACAGCACAAGCCATGGCTCCACCACAGCTCCACACCAGGCTCCAAGCTTCAAGCTCCTCCAAGGAATCACAATGCTCCACTAAAGGAGGTAGATGCCTTACCTTTTCCCACATCATGGTACACAACGTCTGCAAAGACACCAAAGTGCCAAAGCATGGGGTCAGTACTAAAACTCAGTAGGATTTCTCCAAATGACTTCCCTACACACGACACTAGGATAAAACCGTTAGCACATTATATACAACAGTTTATATAAAATGAATCACAAGTGCAACCATTTTCATAATCCAAACATGTCCTTACCAAGCCATCACATCCAACCCAAGAAACCATGGGAAAGCTAATCAAACAAGCCACAATAATACCAATATTTACAAATTAACATAAAAATTCCATCTTGCAAAGAAATGTACAACAAGCAACCAAAATAGTGGGACTTTTTCCCATCCTGTTCACCCATTCACACCAAAAAAATCAAAATGGTGGGACTTACACCCAACCCGTTCACCCATTCACAACTAGCGGTACTTCCCGACCACTACTCATATGGTGGTTCCTCTGACCACTATCCATCCCCTTTTTATAGTGAGACTTCCCACCCACTTCCACACAACATTTCAATCAAACCAAACCAAGTATAAACCCACAAAGGTCACAACAACATGCAATCAACCAATTCCATTGCATATTAATCCATTTCAATAAATCACCCATTTATTGAAAACTATTTTTCTGGAAAAAAACATTTCAACAAAACAAACCTTTTATTGAAAACCCTTTCCCACAATAATTTTCAAAAATCAACCATATCATCCCATTTTAAAATCTTCATTTTAAAATCCACAAGAATAACATTTCACCATAAAACACCCTTTTTCAGAAAAATCTCCAAAACATCACCAAAGGGATTTCCAACCAATTTTGTATAATCAATTCACAATTAATTTTCAGCACAAAAATTAATTGTGACAATTCACCACTAGTTCTAACCAAGTGGAGTCAAGAGAGAAGCCACCTACCTTTAGGGTTCCCGAGAAATTGACCCACAAGCCACTGCAACTCAAATCTGGAGAACACACCACTGAAACCTCTCTCGGTCACTTTCCCTAACATCCACAAGCCTTAATATTAACATCCAAGGCAACCCCAATCCTAGATATACACACAACGAGTGTAGATCTTGAAAACCATGAAAGAGAGGGAAGTATATCTAGAAAAAAACAAGAGAAACAAGAGGAGAGACTTACCTGGGAGAAACAACCTTCAAACCGCCTTGAAACCCCTTTGAAATGCTCCCAAATCGAGTGGGAGATCACGCTTAACCCCTGGGAACCCAAAATCCAGAGTGAGGCTCGAGTGGGAGGACGATTGGAGTGAAAAGAGGAAATCTCGAGTGAGCCCCTGTTTTTTAACCCTAAATTTAAGTGGTCGCACGGTTAGCCCGCACGGTTTGGAAAACCGTGTGCTAACCGTGCGAACTCTACTACCTTGGGAGAAAGGGTCTCCACGGTTGCCTCACATGGTTTGGCAAACCGTGCGTAGGGCGTGTAAAGCCTACTGTCTCCCCTACAGGGTTTCCTGGAGAACCCGTACGGCTTCCAATAACCGTGCTCAAACCGTGCACCCCTTTAAAAGCCTCCAAACTCATCCAAAACCATTCCAAACTCTCCAAACCTCTTACCAACTCATATCATGCACTTTAAACACATAAAAATGAATAAACAAAGGCCACATACCTCAAACCGGGGGTTCTACAATGGTAATCTCTAAAGACTTTATTAATTAAATCCTTGAATATTTCTGGAGCATTAGTGAGTCTGAAGGTCATCACAATGAACTCATTGTGTCCATATCCTATTTGCAATGAATTTTTGGGAATATATTACTTCCTTACCTTTAATTGGAGATATCATAGACGAAGGTCCACTTAAGAGAAATAACTGGCCCCATATAGCTGATCAAACAAGTCATTTATCCTAGGTAGAGGATACTTTTTCTTTATCGTGATTTTATTAAGCTCACGATAATCAATGCAGAGGCACATTGATCCATCCTTCATCTTGATAAAGAGTACTGGAACACCCCATGGTGAAGCACTCAAGTTTATAAAACCCTTCTCAAGATTCTCAAATAACTAATTCTTCATATCTTCTAGAACTATAATGGCCATTCCATAATGTGTCTTTAATATAGGTAGGGATCTAGGAATAAGTTCAATTGAGAACTAAACCTCTTGATCTTGAGGAATAACATGAAATTATTTAGGGAATAAATCAGTTTAATCCCTCACAATGAGAATATCTTCAAGAATTATCATCTCTTTTGTCTTAATCTTTTGAGAAATATATGACTTCTCAAAAGGTAACATTATCCACACTTGAGAAGATGATTCTGAATAAGATTCATCTTCCTCCCTACATTTGTATAGTATTGGAGGATAATTTTGGATATGAATAGTGATCCCACATTCCCAAAATTTATTATGGGATTTGTATAAAAATAGCCATCCATGGCCAAAATAGAATAGAACTCCACCAGAGGAAGTATGAATATATTTTATAGGAGGTTTAGTCTAAAAACATTTACCGAGGAGAAGTTATAATTCTTGGACATTTTAATTTCCCTATTCTCTATTCTCACATATAACTCAACCTCAAAATTTTTGAGTTGATGTTTGAATAGTTCTAATAAACTATAAAGATATGAAAGAATTCCTAGAAACAGAAGAAAATAGTACTTTTTCTATTCATGAATGAATTACTAGAGTACCTATCACCACATCATTCTCATGATCCACCTTAATAGTAGTGACATCAAATCCCTTCCTTATTACCTTGTAAGTTGTTGTTGATTTCCTCTAAAAACCATTATATTAGGGAAATTGTTTGCATAATTCACATGTTCCATGTAGTTATAAAACTACGCTATTAGCTGGGTGTTGATCTGAACCTTTTGTTCTTCTTCTAAATTAGTGGAATTCTTCATATCCCTCCAATAGTTCTTAGCTAGATTCCCCATTAATCCACATTTGAAGAAATTACCGGTTCCCTTTAGACAATTCTCAGGATGATTCTTCCCACAATTTTAAAAAATGTGATGTTCATACTTCTTTCAATCATGGGAATTATTTTATGATCCAACCATATTGGACTCCAATTTACACTTTTTGTCTATGGTCCCATGAGACCATTGAGAGTCTCCTATCACCTTTTCAACCATTAGGGAACAATGAACAATTTCCTCATAACTATAAAAGTCTCAAATCACCAATGCTTTTCATACACTCGACTTTAGTCCGCTAAAGAAGCGGTCCACCTTGCTTTTGGTGTTCATGAAAAATCCAGAAGTAAATCTTGCAAGCCTTGTAAAGTTTTCTTCATAAGCCCTGATAGACTCATATTCATTATATTTATATCCAAGGAACTCTCTTTCCATCATGAGATGGAGGGTTTGGGGAAAATATTTATTGAAAGTTTTTCTTGAATCCCTCCTATTCAAGGGAATACATTTTCTCTTGGGAATTTTTATTCCTAATCAGTGTCCACCACTAATCATCTTCCCCATAAAAATGATCAATCAACAACATGACTCTCTCTTCTTCTGAGAACAGGAAGACACAGAATATATTTTTAACAGAGTTAATCCATTATTACATGTAGAGGGGATCAAAAGATCCACTAAATAAGGGAGACCTTTTCCACATGAAGGATTTGATGAGAACATTCTTTTTTCAGGGAGAAGGAGGGTGTTCCACATGATTCAATTTATTATTCATAACTTGAGATAGTTGAGAAAGTACTGTCATGATTTTTTGGGCACCGATTATCATCATATTTGGAATATCTTTTGGGAAATTTTCAAATTCCCTATCACATTGATAGTTGGCATATATTCTTCTATTTCCTAACAGTAACCAATAAAATAAAGTTCAATTAGGGGGCTTGAATACTTAGCTAATAAATATAATAGGAAACTTTGAACATAAAAGTATAAACTCGTAAAGGAAAAGTATATCCTAACATCATATTACCTAGGATTAAATATAGGATATCCTTGATTCTTTTCTTAATGTATATTCTTATGGGATCTTTTTTAATTCCCTTAATAATGGTTCCAAATGAGCATATGAATTTACCAAAGCATATCCCCAAAGAGTGTCAAACTAGGTGCGCAGTAAGACCCATTGTCGTGTACCGGGTTACCTGGAGGTAAGACCGAAACACCTTGTTGGAGTTGTTACTCCTAGTTAAATCTTTTCTAGAACCACATCCACTTATAGTGTCCAAACTAGGATGTATTTTCATGATAAACCACTTACTCTATACAAAACAAAATTTAGGGATGTTTTCTTTTACTTAGTCTAATCCCTATGGTTCTTGTTAAAGTTCTCTATTAATAATCTCCAAAAATAACTAGACCATCCTAAAATACCATATATAGTGACACTATCCATTTAAACATATCATTAAATTATTTTAAGCACAAATAATCATCAAATTACAATCAAATTATCGTAATGTTTAGTGTCTTGGATGACTAGGTATATAATAAATCATCGTAAAAGAAACGTTTATTTAATCTCCATATTAATCTCCTAACATCAATTGTTCTCATACAGACCCATATGATAACATGGGGATAACCTGAACAAATTAAAGAGATAAAAATCATATTAAGGGAATAAATACAAGAATAAATCTTAATACACGAGTTAGAAGGAATGGAATAATGATTGAAAAAGGCATTAGACATGATTGAAAATATGAAATCATAACATATAAAACTTGGTATCATATAAACATAGAATCAAAGTAGGGTGTTAGAAACATAAAACATGACATTATCACGATTCAAGGCCCATTGCACAAAGAGGAGCATGAGTTAAGGCTATCTTTCAAGACATTTCCACATGGAGCACAAGTCAAAGCTAACCACCAAGACCGTTGTACATAACATCTCATGAGAATAATAATTTTCCAATGAATTAGAGATATATGTAGGATCCCCCATCTTAACATGTTCATGAATATGTTTTCCACATAATAAATCATAAATAATCAATAATATATAATCCTAAGGGTACCCCTAAAAAGTAATGGGTATCATACTCATGTCATAAAGCATAGTAAATGAACATATCATACAGGTTTCTATGAAAGAAATTAATTAAAACATACATGGAAATTCATAACTTAAAATAGAAATATTTAATGGTAGAAATTTCAAATAGAACTGAAAGCATAAAATAAGAGTATCTATGAAATTTTAACAATGAAACATTTTAGTGTTGTCTTAAGGAAAATACTAAAGTGAATTTAAAACAGAAAATGGAATAACATTTTATTTAAAAAAATTTAGAAAAGAATATTTTTATAATAAAATAATTATTTTATAAAAAAATGATTTCTTAAAAATATATTATATAATTAAGTTAAAATTGGGCAAGAATTCAGGAAGTTCCCTTAAAACAGGCTTGCTTATCCGGAATAGTTGAGAAGGGAACGATTTAAAAATATTTATATAACTAAAAAATAATGATGAATGGATCTTGATACATGAGTTTGGAACATTAAGAACACAACTAAAATATTTAAATAAAAAATAAATGATAACTTAATTTGAGTAAAAAAAATTATGGAGCATCCTGGATGAATAATGGAGGTTCAGGTAGAATCCCACACCTTAAGTCTAAAGGTGTTATTCACGTGATCTTAATGTAAAATATAGTCAAATTAGATTCATTAATTGAAAATTAAAGAACTTATTATAAATTTAATTTATTTATTATAACCTAACAAGTTCATTTTTGGCCTTTTTGATGGTTTAAGTTGTTCAATTTCATTGTTTGGGAGGGTTTGTTTCCTTGGTTTTCATGACTAGTTTAATTTTATACATGTACGGATAATCATGTAAGATGAGGATGGTTGTACAGAACATAATTGATATGTTATTAGAGAAAATACATCAGATTAAAAGTTTATAATATTGATTTTGTTATTTGCATTGAGGATGAATCATTATATTAAATGTTTATGATAACCGTTTGGGTTAATTGGCGGTTTTTGATCACAACAGACTCGTTTTGTTTTATAAATTAATAACATTTGTAAAAAATTATTCTAGAATAATATATAGAATAAATTAAATAAATAATATTATATTTCATCCATAATAATGGTTTCATGACCAAAATTTAATACTATAATAGAAATTGAAAAACTATCATCCTTGAATGTGAGAAATTAATATATCTCGGATGGAGTTTTCATTTATTGTATAAAAGGAGGGTTAATGAGAGATGAAGATGAATTATTAAATTATAATAATAAAATTAAATACTAGTAAGTTACTAAAGGTTTCACAACATTTGGATGATAAGAGGTGAGGATTGAAAAGAATACATATTAACTTGAAATGAAATTGAAAGAAAACAAAACATCGATTTACCTCTTGATTCCTTCCCCTTGATAGCTTCCTTAAAAGATTGGTTTTTGGTACTTTTTTATGAAAAAAATTTATTGTACATGGGAGAGTAGATTAGGGAGTGATTTGAGTAGAATTTGGGAAAGGTATAAGGCTTGATAAGAGTGAGGAGAAGAGGCGGGATAGGTGGCTTTTATAGTGGAGGAGAGGGGGTTTTCTCAATATTTTATTCATTAGTTTATTATTTTTCTCAAGATAAGAAATAGTTCGGATTATTGTGACAAAAAATAGTAATAATTCCATGTGAGTTCTAACCAATGTCCATTTACATCATTCATGACTCGAGCATGATGCATAAATTCATTTATTCAGCATATTTCACAAATTATCAAATTTCACTATTCACAAAAATTCAAGTATTTCAAAAAAATCCCAAAAATTAACCCTAACCATTTTTCAATGTGTATAATTTAATAATTAACTCCATTTTATGAAAATAATTTTTCTAAATATGATAAATTTTATTTTTAATTTAAATCATAATTTACTTGAAAAATAAAAATTTTAAAATAAAAATTGTTTTTTAAACAATTTGAAAAACTAATTAAGGTCTCATAAAATTATATTTTAATAAAAATACATCAAAATGTTATTTTATGAAAACAAATTTTCATTTAAATTATTAAATTAATCATAAAATATTAATAATCTTTTTTTGACTTACCAAAAATACCAACACTATCATATTGTAACTTATAAGATGGATAAATTTTATTTATACTTTCATTGGTAAGGTTATTCCATTCCTTGATTTACTATTAATAAGGGTCATATTACTTTTCAAAAGGGTAATATTATTATTCATAAGGTAAGTTAGTATTCACTAGAAATTATGTTTTTCATATCAGATCCCAAACATCTTACTTATCGTAACCATGTATGTCCGATTTTTGAAACTCAAAATAAAGATGTGGAAAAATTAGTTTTTAAGGTCACATATTATTTATTAGTTAATTTAAGCATGATGAAACACCATTTTGTGATTTTATGTGTTTATAATATGTGACATACTTATAAGAAGAGAATTTCCATTGATTAAATTTTGGGTCATTACAAATTCCCCACTTATGAAATTTATCCCTTTAAAATTTTATTTTACATTCTAAGATGAAAATAGGTGTGGGTAATTTTTTAATCACTTATTCCAGTTACCTTGTTACCTCTCCATACTTATGGTTCCACCATATTAATTTTACCACGTGGGTAGTCTTTTTACGCATGACTTTATCTCAAATTTAAAAAATCTTCATTGGCTGCTCCTCATAAGAAAGATCATTTTCCAACTGTACCACCTCCAAAGATAGTACATGTGAAGTATATGGTATGTAATTTCTTAAGTGGGATATATGTAAGACATCGTGTACTTTAGACATGGTGGGTGGAGGTTCTAGTCGATAGGCCACAGCTCCAATACGATCAAGAATCTTGAAGTGGCCAATGTACCTGGCACTTATATTTCCTTTCTTCCCAAATCTCATGACCTTATTCCATGGATATATGTAGAGGAATACCATGTATCCATCTTTAAACTCAAGGTCACATTGATGATTTTCTACATAGCTTCTTTTGTCACCTTTGGGATTCCTTGATGTGCTACTGAATGGTTTTCACCTTCTCAACCATTTTTTGACCATTTCAGGTCCTAGAAACTTATGCTCACTGACTTTATCCCTACATGTCGGTGTTCTACAAATTTTCAAATAAAGTCCTTCATATGGTTCCATTTTAGATACTACAATTTAAAATATTATTGTAGGAGAATTTTACTAATGGGAAATGTTGTTCCCATCCTCTTTTAAAGTCCATAGAACATGAAACCAACATGTCTTCCAGTGTTTTCATAGTTCACGTAGATTGACCTTCAGTTTGAGGATGATAGGACGTACTAAAATTTAATTCAATACTTAGAGTATATTGGAGAAATTTTCAGAACATCAAGGTAAATATCGGTTCTATATCAGATACAATAGATAGAGGTACTCCGTATATCCTTACCACCTCTTTGATATATATACATGTGTAAGTTGATCCATTGAGAAGTCCTCCCGAAGTGAGATAAAGTAACCTGTCTTTGAAAGACGATCCACAATAACCCATATAGCATTTCTTCCTCTAAATTTCCTTACAAGTATAGTGACAATGTCCATGGTGGTGTTATTCCACTTCCATGTTGGTATGGGTAGTGGTAGCATCGTCCCCTTAAATTTTTCCTTTCATCCTTCCCTTGCTTACATACCAGTAACATTGATATATAATCAGAAATATATTTGTTTATATTGTTGCACCAAATGTTCTCCCAGAGATCTCAATATATCTTTGTGCTCCCTGGGTGAATAGAGACGGTTAAGGAATTTGCATCATTCAAAAGTTTTTTCTTTATATCTACATAGGATAGTACACATAATCGTGACCCAAATCTTATGACTCATTCCTTGTCAATCATGAACTCATAGGATTTACCATTTCTGATAGCTTCCACCCTTTTCTGAATTTCCATATCATTTCTTCAAGTATTGTTTATTTACATAATGAGGGATGGTTGATCAATCATTTGAGAAAGGACTGATGATGTCCCCACCTTAATGATTCCCATGTCCATCCTCTACAAAACCTAAGACGATTTGATACTTTTTAGTTCTCATCATTGATAAAGATGCATGATCCTTTCTACTTAGAGTATCCTCAACCTTATTTGCCTCACCAAGATGGTATTGGATTGAGCCGTCATAATCCATGATGAGCACTAAACATCATTTCAGGTGCATATTAATCTATTTCTATGTGAATATATATTTGAGACTCTTGTGATTTGTATATATCTCTAGATTCTCCCAATAGAGATAATGCTGCTAGATTTTCAATGAAAATATTCCAGCCGACAACTATAGATCATGCGTGGGACATTTTTGCTCATGGATTTTCAGCCGCCTCGATGTATAGTCTATTTATTTATCAATTTTCATCAAAAAAATCCTAATACATTATTTTAAGCATCAATGTACACGAAAAATAGTTTTCCACTTGTCAGGAGTGTGAGTATTGGCACAATAATAATCCCCTTTTGAGCACCTTAAATCTTTCCTCACATTCTTGAGTCTAGATGAAATTCACTCTCTTCTATGTCAGATTGGTCATTTTTTTACAATCATGATAATTTATTCACAAATAATCGATAATACCTAGCTTGAAAAAATGTTGTGGATCTCCGTTACAAGTGTCGCCCTAGGACACTCTTTGATTACCTTTGTCTTAGAAGGGTCCATATATACTCATTTTCTAGTGAAAACATGCCTCAAGAAGGATATTTTCTCTATCCATAAATCACATTTTTAATGTACTTTTCATAATGTTTCTCCCTTCACAATGTTATCTAGACAGTATTCAAATGCTCCTCATGTTCCTCCTTGCTGTTGGAGTATATCAGAATATCATCGATTGAGACTACTCCAAATTTTTCAAGTTAATCTATAAATACTCTACTCATTAAATTTATGAACATTTTTGGAGAATTAGTGAGTCCAAAGGGAATAATTATGAACTCATAGTGTCCATAAATCATTCAAAAGGTAGTTTTAGGAATATATTCCTTCCTCACCCTTAATTTGTGATATCCTTACCGAAGGTCCACCATAGATAAATAACTGGTCTGACGTAGCTGATCGAACAAGTCATCTATCTAAGGAAAATGATACTTGTTTTTATCTATATTTTATTGAGAATATGATAATAAATACAGAGGCAAATTGATCCATCCTTCTTCTTGATGAATAAGACTCGCACACCCCATGGTGAAGCACTTGGGCATATAAATCCCTTCTCTAAATTCTCATGTAACTGCTTCTTCAGCTCTTCTTGCTCTATGGTTTCCATTATATATGGTGTCTTTGATGTAGGTTGGGATCTAGGAATAAGTTCAACTAAGAACTCATCCTCTTGATCAGGAGGAAGATGAGGAAATTATTTAGGGAATACATTAGTGTAATCACTCACGATGGGTATATCTTTGAGAAGTATCATCTCTTTTGTATCAATCATTTGAGCAAGACATGATTTCTGAAAATGAAACATTATCCACACTTGAGACGATGATTCTGATGGAGATTCATCTTCCTCATTAAACTTGTATAGGATTGGAGGATACTATGGGATGTGAAAAGTGATCTCCCTTTCCTAGTAGTTAATGTTGTCTTTGTATTAACATATCCAATCCATTCCCAAATTAACATTGTACTCAACCATAGGAAGTATAAAAGGATTTGATGGTAGGATTTGCCCAAAAACATTTTCCAAGGAGGAGTTTTAAAACTTATATGAAATAATATCCCCATTTAATGTTCTCACATATAACACAACCTCCAAATTATTAGGCGGTGTTTCGAATTTTCTACTAAACATTCAAGATATGAGAGAATTCATAGAACCATAATCAAATAGTATGTTCGATATTCTTGAATTAATAACTAGCATACCTATTTCCACATCATTTTTATGCTCCACCTCATTAGTAGTCATAGAATAATCCCATCCTTATTGCCTTGGAGGTTGTTTTTTATTTCCTCTAACAACCCTTGGGATAGGGAAATTGTTCGTATAAATACAATGTTCCTTACAGTGGTAACACTAAACTACAGGCTATGTGTTGATCTGAACCATCCATTATTCTTCTATTTTAAGGGAATTCTTCTTATCCCTCCTGTAGTTCTTAGCTAGATGTCCCATTATTACACATTTTAAGAAACTCCTGGTTCCCTTTAGATAGTTCCCAAGATGCTTCTTCCCACAATTCTTACATGTAGGATGTTTATTCATCATTCCACTGTGGGATTTATTTGACAATCCACATATATTGGACTCCATTTTCCACTTTTTGTCACAGGCTCCTGAGAACATTGAGATCCTCCGATCTATATTTCATCCTTGAGGTCACAATAAACAATCTTCTCATAACTTTTGAAGTCTCGAATCACCAATGCTTTTCATAGACTCAGATTTAGTATGCTAAAGAAGAGATCCTCCTTGATTTCAGTGTTCATGACATATCTAGAAGCATATCATTAAATCCTTCTAAATTTTTCTTCATACACCTTGATAGAATCATCTTCCTTCTAAGTAAGTCTTAGTAACTCTCTTTCAATCTTGATACGGAGGGTTCAGGGGAAATATTTATTGAAGTTTTTTTCTTGAATCCCTTCCAATCCATGGAATATATTTCCTCATGATACTTTGTATTCTTAATCAATTTCTACCACTGATCAGCTTCCACACCCAAAAGATAAACAAAATGCACAGATTTATATTCTTCTATGAAATTGAGGACATAGAATATATTTTTAATGGAGTTAATCCACTGTTCCACGAGGAGGGAATCAGAAGATCCACTAAACATGAGATTCCTTTTCTACAAGAAGTATTTGATGACAAATTTCTCTTTCCTTGGAGGAGGTGGTAATTCCACATGATTCAAGTTGTTTTTTTTAACTTAATCTATTTGATCTAGTACTATCATGATGTTTTGGGCACCCGTTCTCTTCATATTTGGAATATCATATGGGAAACCTTAACATTACCTATCACATTGATTGTTGGCACATGTTATTCTATCTCCCACCATTAACTAAGAAAATAAAGTGAAATTAGGGGGATTGAATACTTAGATAATAATCATAAAAGGAAACATTGGACATAAAAGGATAAACTTGTAAAGGAAAAGTATATAATAACTTGTGATTACCTTGGATTAAATCTAGGTTATCCGTGTTTTTTTATTATCCTATAATCTTATGGAATTTTTTTTCTAGTAATAAGGGTTCGTAATGTTCTTTTGAATTTACCAATGTATATCCCCTAGTAGTGTTAAACTAAGTGCGTAGTAAGGACCATTTTAATGTACCAAGTTACGCCAAGTCAGGTGAAGAACACCATGTCAGATTTTTCACTCCAATGCACAAATATAATACAGCCACTTCAAATTTTAGAATCTATACATGGATGTATTTTCATGAGAAACCAATTACACTATACCAACCAAAATTTAGGGATTTTTTCTTATACTTAGTCTTATTCCTAAGTATCTTTATAAAGTTATGTATTTCTAATATCCAATAATATTTAGACTATCCTCTGATACCAACTATAGTGACCCTATCCTTTTAGACATATCATTACATGATTTTATGCATAAATGAGAATCAAATTACAAGCCAAGGATCATAAAGTCGTGTGTCTTAGAAGACTAGGTACATAATTAAACATCGTAAAAGAAACTTTTATTTAATATCCATATTGAGCTTTTTACATCCATTGTTCTCATACATCCACATAAGATAACCTTGGGATAAAATGAACAAATTGATGTGATAAAAATCTCAGGAATGGAATAATCATATGAATAAATTGTAACACATGGGTTAGAAGGCATAACACAATGACTTAAAAACGCGTGGAACATGATTGAACATATGCATTTATTACATATAAAACATGGTATCATATAAACAAGGAATAATAGTAATGTGGTAGAAACATAAAACATGACTTTAGAATGATTCAAGTCCTGTTTCAAATAGAGGAGCACTAGTCAAGGATAACCGCCAAGACCATTGCACATGGAGCACAAGTCATGGCCAACCACCAAGACTGTTGCACATAATGTCTCATGAGACAAAACATTACCCAATTAAATGGAGTTATATGTGGGTTCACCCATCATAATATGTCCCCGAATATATTTTCCACATAATAAATCATACATAATCAATAATACATAAACATAAGGGTACCCATGTAAAGAAATGTGTATCATAGTCATGTCATAAAGCATAGTAAATGTACGTATCATAAAAGTGTCCATAAAAGATAAAAATTAAAACATAAATGGACATTAATAAAGGAAAATAGTAACATGTCATTGTAATTTATGTAAAAAATAAGTTACAACATGTAAGAATAGTTTTTAAGAAATATTAGTATTAAAACATTTTAGTCGGGTTTTAAGGAAATTACTAAAGATCATTTAAAATTTAAAAGGGAATAATATTTTATATAAAACTAGAAGTAAGTGAAGAAGGATTTCATAATAAAAATAATTATTTTATAAAAAATGGTGGCTTAAAATAAATGATAGATTTCACTTGAAATTGGATAAGATTTGGGAAGTTCCCTTAAAACGGGCTTGCTTATCGGGAATAATTGAGAAGGGAACCACTTAAAAATATGTATAAACTAAAAAGAAATTTATGAATGGATCCTTAAAAATGAGTTTGGAAAATATACACAACATTTATAATATTTAAATAAAAATAAAATATAACTATATTTTGGTAAAAAGAAAGATAGAGTATTCGAAAGGAATAATGGAGGTTCGGGTAGAATCCCTTACCTTAAGTACGTAGGTGTTATTAATTTGATTTTAATGTCTTAGATAATCAAATAAGATTATTTAATTAATAATTAAAAAACCTATTATACATTAATGTTAATATTTATTACATTATCAAGTTAATTTATGGTTTTTTATGGGTTATGAGGTTCAATTTCATTGTTTGGGGGCATTAGTTTCCATGGGGTTTTTAATGAGTTTACTAATATACATGTACAAATAATAATGTAAGATTAGGTTGGTTGTAAAGAAATGAAGATATTTTTTATTAAAGAACATAAATAATATTAAATGTTTTTAAAATTCATTTGGTAATTTGGAGTGAGGATGAATCATTATATAAAACATTAATGAGAACTGTTTGGGTTAATTAGTAGTTTTCTGATCACAACGAACTGACTTTTTTATAAATTAATATAATTAGTACAAAATGATTCGAGAATATTAGATATGATAAATTAAAAACATAATAATATGGGTAAACCATAAAAATGGTTTCATGACCATTATTGAAGATTGTAATAGAAATTGAAAACCCATCATCCTTGAATGTAATAAATTAACACATATCAGACGATGTTTCCATTTCTAGTATAAAAGTAGGGGAAATGAGAGATGATGATAAATTATTCCATTAGCATAAAAAAAATTATATGTATGGAATATGAGTTATCACACCTTTTTTTTGAGGATATGTGAGGATAGAAATTAATACAAAGGAACATGAATAGAAATTGAAATAAAATGGAAGAGGGTTTTACCTCTTCATTCCTTCATCTTGAGAGCCTCCTTAACGGATTGAGTTTTGGTCTTTCATTAAGACCAAAATATCCTAGACATGGGAGAGAGTCTTAGATATATATATTATTATAATTTAGAAAATGAATAAGGCTTGAGATGTGTAAGTATAAGAGGTGGTGAGGGGTGGTTTTTATAGTGGAGGATAGGGGAGTTTTCTCAATATTTAATTCATTAGATTATTATTTTTCTCAAGACAGGATATAGTGACAATTCATGTGACCAGAAATAGTAATAAGTGCATGTGAGTTCAAACTAATAGCCATTTTCATCATCCATGAATAAGTAATGTTGCATAAATTCATTTATTTAGCATATTTTGTAATTTATCGAATTTCTCTATTCACTAAAGTTCAAGTATATCAGAAAATACCCAAAATTCACCCTAACCATTTTTTGATGGGTAGAATCTATAAATGAGCTCCATTTTATGAGAATAATTTTTCTAAATATGAGAAATTTTATTTTTCTTTAAAATCATAATTTATTTGAAAAACACAAATTTTAATATTAAATTTTCTTTTTTAAACACTTCGTAAAATTAGTTAAGGGCTCATAAAATTATATTATAATCATAAGAAATCAAAATATTATTTTATGAATACATTTTATAAAAATATATATATTTTTTAAATTATTAAATTAAACATAAAATTTTAATTAACTATTTATGACTTACCAAAGATTCCAACACTATCAAGTTGTCACTTATAAGATGGGTTAATTTTTTTTATAAATTCATTAGTAAGGTTATTCAATTGACTTATTCATTATTCATAAGGTTCATATTACTATTTATAAGGGTAACATTACTATTAATGCGGGTAAGTTACCATTCAATAAAAAATAACTTTGTCATATCAGATCCCAAACATCTTACTAATCAGAACAATGTATGTCTGATTTTCAAAATTCATATCACAGAATTGGAAATTTTTTGTTTAAAGGTCACAAAGCATTTAGTAGTTCTTTTAAGAATGATGTGGAATTGTGTTGTAATTTTATATTTTTGTACTATATGAAATAATTAAAAGAAGTTAATTTCTTTTGATTAAAAATTGCATCATTACAGTTGGAACTTAGAGAGGTGCACTTTCATATCTCTTCTGCTTTAGAGGAATAGGATGCTAGATTGAGAATTAGAATTTCTGACCAGAGAATTAAATCTCGGTCCCCAATGCAAGAATTAATCAATGTAGTTGGAAAATCTCTTGTTACTAATCATAAATCATATGTTGTCCTAGATTCTATTAATGAAGTGAATGATAGTGGAGTTGAGGAAGATAAGGTGTAGACATTCATACAAAAGTATAGTGAGGTTGTTTTACATGATGAGACACCCAAGAGGATGGAGGCACAATCATATGTTTGGAGAGCTAATTGGGAGGATACTGAAATTGAAGTGATATTCTAGAATGTGTAAACTTGGAGTAGAGTAATTCATCCCAGAAGTCAAGGCTGTGGGTTTGGATGTTTCAGCTAGAATGGAAATTGAGAAGAAAAACGTGAGCTTGGGCTAAAATTAGAAATGAAAAACAAACGGGTCTTGATTGAGTTTGATGAGGGAAATTTATCCATGCATGACCCCATCCTCCTTTTTTCTTGGATTTTTATTTTAATAAAATGGATATTCCCCTACCATTTCAAAAAATAATAATAAAAATAACAATAAATATAACCATAATATTAACAATAACAATAACAATAACAATAACAATAACAATAAAAATAACAATAAAAATAACAATAACAATAACAATAACAATAACAATAACAATAACAATAACAATAAAAATAACAATAACAATAACAATAACAATAACAATAACAATAAAAATAACAATAACAATAAAAATAAAAATAACAATAACAATAACAATAATAATAACAATAAAAATAAAAATAACAATAACAATAACAATAACAATAACAACAACAAGAATAATAATAATAATAATAACAACAAAAATAATAATCTTTATGTTGGGTTATTTTTCTAGTGGTTAGGATACTCTATAATACTGAATCAAGCAGGGTTCAAACCCTACTCATCTCCATATTTGGTAAAAAAAAATAATTTGGCAGCATGTAGATGGGGCCTATTTGCAGGTGGCGACATCATGTCCACATGGGAAGTTTTCAAAGGGGTTCACAGCGTAGGAGACAAGTAAGAGTAGTAACACTGCTAGGTAGAGGTGGATCTAGGACTTACAATGGTTAGAGGGGCTAGTCGTCCTTCACTGGTGATGGTGATGGCACACGACAACTTCTGATGTTGGTGTGTGGTTGCGACCCGAGTGGCCGCTGATGTTGGGCGAGCTCGTTAGGTGGGAGGGATCTCCAGTGAATACATCATGGTGTGGATTCTGACATCATTACTCTGAATTTGATAGTGTTGTGGGCGACCCCATGGGTGGGGTTCATACAGTACAAGCATGGTGCAACCTTGGGAAATTGGATCACTTTAATTGGGCTTATGAGACGTATTACGCTCTAATACCACTGGGATTGTCAAGTCATGTAATGGGAGGCCTCTCTTACCCAAAAAATGAGAGGATTATTGATTTAATAAGTGGGGGGGGGGGGTTCCTCCATACCTATTAATAAAAATAAAAACAACAATAACAATAACAATAACAATAACAATAACAATAAGAATAACAATAAGAATAAAAATAAGACTAATAATAAGAATAATAATAAGAATAAAAATAATAATAACAATACGAACTACAGAAATAACCACAAAAACAACAACAAAAACAAAAAAAATCAAAAAAAAATCACAATAATAATAATAACAATAACAATAATAAGAATAAGAATAAGAATAAAAAAACAAAAATATTAACAGCGACAATAATAAAATCAATAAAAATAAGAAAAACAACAACAACAACAACAATACCAACAACAACAATAACAAAAATAATAATAAGAATAAAAATAAAAATAATAACAATAAAAACCATAGCAAAAATTGGAATAAAAATAACAACGATAACAACAATAAAAATAACTATAATAACAATAACAATATCAATAATAATAATAACAACAATAACAACAACAATAACAATAACAATATGATAATACTAACAATAGTAGTAGTAGTAATAATTATAATAACTATAAAAATAATAATAAATATTTTATTAACAAATAACAATAACAATAACAACAATAACAAAAACAACAACAACAATAACAGCAACAACAAAAAAACAACAATGACAACAACAACAACAACAAGAACAATAATGAAAACAGCAATAACAATAAAAACAACAATAATTGTATTAATAAAAATAAAAATAAGTATAAAAATAAGAATAAAAATAAGACTAACAATAAGAATAAAAATAATAATAACAATAAGAATAACAAAAATAAAAATAATGGAAAGAATCATAGTACGAATATTAGTAAGAATAAAATTATTAATAACAAAAATAATAACAATAAAAATAACAAAAATATTATCCATAATAATAATAATAATAATAATAATAATTCCATCAGGGTGACACCTGAGTGGTACACTATGTAATCATACATCCAAAAGAGCAGGGTTCAAATCCTGGAATACTCTTTGGGGGATTTAGGATGCAAATGGTGGCGTAGGTATGATTCTGGCATGTGGGGATGCAGATAGGATGCAGTCCTGGTGACACAAATATAAAGAGATCTTTGATTTCAAATAAAAAGATGTTTAGACCGCAACTTTTTTTGAAAAATAACAAAACTAAAAATAACAATTATAACAACAACAACAATAATAATAATAATAAAAACAACAACAATAAAAACAACAAAAAAAATTGTTATAGATAGATAGGATTATAAACAAGAAACCACTCACAATCCCAAGGCACTCAATAGGCCAGGTTGTATCCATCCCCTAAAGTATTGACTAGAACCCATTGGGCCAATTTATTACCTAATTTTTAAGTGTCTTCAATTCTTAGTGACTCTATACTATAATATGGTAATTTCCAGACACAAGTTAAAGCCGCGAGGCCCATAAACTGTAGGCCCTTTGAAACACAGCCTGTAAGCCTGCCTAACTTGGCCTGCTGACCCAATCCAGTGCTCATTCTACAAAACCCCAAGAGATGAACATACAACTACAGAAAACCCCCTCCATCGAGTGGGGTTCATCCTATCACAACCTCACTATCGAGTGTGGATGATGTGAACCCATGATGTCTACCACCATCCACTAGCTACAACAGTGCGGTGATCATGTTACCGTCACCAGCCCTAATGTTGACCGAGACTTTTATTACCCATAATGGATGGTATGTAGTGTGTGACTTCCCACAAACATTCTACATACCTATCACTGAAGAGTTTCTTTAGTATATGGTCCTCTTTTTATCATTTCCAGACCCTCCTTCGAGTAGGGATTCAATTTATAGTCATTCAAGGCGTGATGCATGCAGTATCCCACCATCTACCCCCACCGATGAGTGGGGGCTCTTCATCGCCACTGATGAAATAGAGCATTCCCATCCACCTAATTACATCAATGTATTCTAGACATCCCACACAAAGACATGTAGAAAAAATACACACCTCCCAAAATCAAGGGAAATATAGGCGATTGATGGAATTGAACCCCTAATGTGAGATGCTGCAGAAGGGATAAAATATCACTTACCTGCACCCCGCATTGGAATCAACAATAATAACAAAAATAAAAAAATTAATAACAATAATAATGAACACAATTATAAGAACAATAATATAAACCAAACTAATAATAATAATAACAACAGTAATAATAATAAGAATAACAACAACAATAACAAAAACAATAACAAAAACAATAATAATAATAAAAAACAAAAACAACAACAACAACAAAAAATAAAATGAAAGAAACAACAAAAATAATAATAATAATAACCAGAAGAAGAATAAAAATAAAAATAACAAAAAAAACAATGATAATAATAAAACTAATAATATCAGTAATAGTAATAATAGTAATAGTAATAGTACTAGAAACAATAATAGTAATAGAAATTGTAATAATAATCTTAAAAGTAATAGTAATTGTAATAATAATAATAATAAAAATAATAATTGTAATAATAATTGTAATAATAATAGTAATAATAATAGAAATAATAATAGTAATGAAAATAAGAATAATAATAATAAGTTTAACAAGAATAAGAATAAGAATAAGGATAAGAATTGGAATAAGAATAAGTATAAGTATAATAATAATAATAAGAATAAGAATAATAATATGAATAATAATAACGATAATGATAACAATAACAAAAATAATTACAATAACAATAACAATAACAATAACAATAACAATAACAATAACAATAAAAATAACAATAATAATAAAAATAATAATAACAATAACAATAATAATAACAATAACAATAACAATAACAAGAACAATAACAATACGAATAACAATAAAAATAACAATAACAACAACAATAACAATAACAATAAAAATAACAAAAACAAAAACAAAAACAATAACAATAACAATAACAATAACAATAATAATAAAAATAACCCTAACAATAACAATAAAAATAAAAACAACAACAACAACAACAACAACAACAACAACAATAATAATAAGTAGGGTAGTTCCAATCATAGATTTGGTAACCGAAGACCCCACAAAATTTCATAAAAAATTAAATGAAATCATACACACACAACAAGGACTGTAGGCCAAAATTTATATAAAACCTGAAATCCAATATCATAAAAGTCTAGAAGACCAGAAACACCTACACTAACAAATATATCCATGATGCCATCCAACAACTGCCAACCACAAAGACCCCGTGCACCTATTGCTGTCGGTCATCCCATTACACCCAACATCGATCATCCCTATTAGAAATCCACACATAAAACAATGGACAAAAAATATTCAAAGGGCCATACAACCCAAAAGTCTATAAGACCCTCAAACTATGCCCAATGGTTGGAAATGAACTTCTGGTAAAGGGTGAAAAAAATGTGCTTGGGATGGGGAATTAGTTAGGTATGTGACCTTGGGATATGACTTGCACAAGTTGGTAATTTCATACTGAATAGTTCCTAAAATCATTGCTCTATGATGTAGGGTAGTCATCATATAAGGGCCCTGGAGGTTGATTAATAATAATAATAGTAATAGTAATAATACTACTACTACTAATAATAATAATACCCCTCTCTCTCTACGATAATTAGCGCAATCTCGAGTCCCGCTAGAATCAGAAACTATGAATATTATAAAAAAAGTGATTAATATCCATTATCGAGCTAGGGAACATGAGACACACTCTGGGATTGGTTAGGTGCCCCCATTGTGAGTCGAGCATAACCTATACACATGTTTCTGCAGTTGGGTGATAGTTGAGTGGTAAACCCTGAAAACCTACATCCAAAATACCAGAGCTCAAATACTAGAAAACCCCTTGGGTGATTTATGATTTAGGTGGTTATGTAGCCATGAAATATTCACATGATGAAATAGGTATAATGCATTCCTAGTGACATAGATAGGATGATGTAGGCATGACGCTGCACTGGGCCGTCAGTTCATGTTTATGGGACACTTGACCTTGTGCCCATGGGCTATGTAATGGGCCTCCCTCTTCCCAAAATCCATAATAAGTCCTACAAAAATAATCCCTGGAGTTTCTGAAGATTCATCATGAATTGATTATGATTCATCATTCTCTACATGTTTCTAATATATATATAGCATGGAAATCTTGCATCCCCCTTGAAGAAGGCTCTATTTCTGTAGGGGATCTAGAAATCACCTTGATACCAGCTGCTACCTCCTTGGGTGGGGGATAGAGAACTTTATCATCCCTAATAGGGACCAGGGACTACCACTAAACCATAGTGTCACTAACCTAATTTTAAGTTCAAGGGTCAATTTTTTTTAAAAAACCATTAGTCAGGCTGTCAATAGGGGCCACACCTATAGATTCTGCTTTCTACATAACTCTTCCTGCAGTACCCAAAATAAAGGTTCCCTTTTCTTTTTTACAATCACATATCCTAGTTGGAGAATGAATTCCCCTTTCAATTGGATCAATATCCCACATAAATCCATTTAGGATTAAGGGAGAAAGGGTGCCACATCCCACAAAATCATTTGTTTTTTTCCTTCACTCTTCCCAAATTGAATGTGACTCTCTTCACAGAGAACTACAATATCAACCTCATCTTCACTCCCATCATATTCCTGATTGATCTTCCACATCCAATTATTAGTAAAGAATTTTTTTTTTTGAAAACCTTCATCAGAGTCACCATCCCTCACCATGGTCTTGGTGGTGTTTTTAGGTATCCCAGGCATCAATGATATGTGAGTGGGCTACAAGAAACTAAGAATAAAATCTAGAAACACATATAAAGTATTCATGAAGAATCAAACATGAGACCTCCTTGATTCCCCTTAGGAATGTGGGAAACACACTTTTCCCCAAAGAAATAATAATAATAATAATTTATTTATATATTGGGGGGGTATAAGCATACGAAAAAACACTCACAATCACATAGGGTCTTAATAGATCAGACCACTAACCCCTATAATGGTTGAGACACCTTAAATTAATCAATTTTATTACATAGTTCCTCAAAGGGATACCCAAAAGGTCTTTAAGAACTTTTAAATTGGTCCTTAAGGCCTCACAAATATTTCTCAATAGTTCATTTTGAATAGTTTCCTCAGCTACTATAGTGCCTTCTATAGTACCTGTTACAATTCTTTCTACAGTTCCCACCATAGTGCATGCTAGAGTGCTTGAATAGTTTTTGATAATAATAATAATAATAATCATTAATACTACTATTATCTTCTATAAAAGAAAATAATATTAATAATACACACACCCACAAGGCCCAAGTTGGCTAATCCGTCATCCCCACAAAGGGTTAACCCACCCCTAGTTGGACCAGATATAAGAGCAAGGTCTGAAGGCCATACAATAGGGATGTACATACTTTATAATATAGATAAAATGCTTTGAAACATAGAGAGAGAGATAGGCTTAAACACCCCTTTCAAAAATTTACTCAATTTCACTACAATAACCCCAATAATACTTCTATCACACCATATGTTAAAATACATTTGAAATTTAACACTACAAGGATTTGAACCCCTATATTCTGGTTTTTACCACTCTACACTTACCCCAAAAACCACTAAGAACTAATTTTGACAATTTTTATTATTTTAGATCATAAATATTATAAGAATGAGAAAAAAATCATACACCCATGATCCAATAAGAATATTCTACACCCCCTTTAATGTTTGACCCACTCCATAACTAGCCCATTGTAATTTTTTAATAACCTAAAATCCCAACATTTGACGACCTACATGACCCATGGTCTGAAGACCCAATTTAATGACCCTATTTCCCAATTTTATGATCCAAAGGTCCATTTTTTGTAAATAGTACTAATTTTATGATACCTTTCATACTATAGTAACCAAATACTACAATACCCGCTATAGTACCTCAGTGCTTCTATAGTACCTACAATAGTACCTATAGTGACCCATTCATTTTACATATTTTATGACATGATTCTTAAACATAAATTTCCATTAATACAACAAAGGGATCATAATGGACTAGTGTCATCAGAATAATATGTTCTTAATGCATAAAACATGGCATCCTAATTTTATTTTCCATAATGATCTCATAAAATTCATTCATCACCCTAAATTTTCATGGGATAACCTAGGGAATACATAATGAAAGAGGTGGGATAGTAATCCCTATAAGGAAAATAAGCATGATAAGAAAGAATAACATGTGAGTCAAAGGTATAACAAGATATCATAAAATATAAGACACCTGAGTAATGACATGGAGGAATTACAAAATGAACATGGTATCATAAGATCATGACACTATATGAAATGTGGAAGAAACATATAACCTAACATAAAAATGGGTCAAGGATAACTACCTAGACCATATCACATGGTGGAAAAAGTCCTATAATGGATTATGATTACTACCAAATCCAATACAAGACGTCTCATGAGACATTAATTGTAACGACCTGAAATTTTTAATAATATTAATTTCCTAAATTTGTGTGTTATTTCATTTTATACTCCACCAAACTATATCCTTTAATTAATGAAGTGATACCATTGGGTTTCGACTGTTATATGACCATTGGTCAATATAAATGTTAGTCAATTTGAACATTGGAAAATAAACTCTTAACGTTATAATTATTGTTTATAATTACAAGTGATCTTGGTTAATTAATAATGAAAGAAGAGTCGATAGCCTCATCCAGTAGACTCGTGTTGTATGAAGCCCATCTATCAGAGCTTGGGAAGGCGGTAACATCTCTGGGCTTTTCTCTGGACCAATCCCAAGAATAGCTTCAACATGGGAAGCTTGAACAGAATCGCATAAGGGAGATGTTCAAGCTAATAGAATTCACCACTCGGGAAATGTTGTCTGAGACTCCCCAAGATTCTATCACCATATTACACCTTACATTTAGGTCTTATGCAGGTGTTATAAGGGGCTATTTAATGAGACCTTAGTTATGTTGTGTAATACTTTTGTGAAAATAAATTTTTTATTTCTTATTATGTTAAATTTGTGAATTTCAAATGTCCAGATAAATGTTGGATGAAGTTCTATATTATTGTTGAATTTTGGAAAAAGGGGTATTTTAAAATATTTTTGTAAACTTTAAATAATTAATAATGTGAAATGATTTTCAAAAAATGGTCTTCTAAAATTGTGACCAGTAAGAAATTAGTGTCTAATAAGATCAAATAAAATTTTGGTGAATAGTATAGTATGAATAGTAATATACCCTTATGAATAGTAATGAATACTAATGAATAAAAATTATGCCAAAATGAAACTTCACCCATGAATGTATAAATATAATTTGGACTTCTTAAAACTGAAAAAATGGTTACAATGTAAGTATTAGTATTTTAGTATATCATAAATATTTTAATTACAATTTTATAATTAATTTAATAATTAAAAAATGCATTTTTATAAAATGTAATCATAAATTGTTACCGTATTTTCTTATGGTTATACGATAATTTTATGGGACTTTTATTAGTTTTTCAAGGTGTTACAAAATAAGTTATAGTTTTAGAGTTATATTTTTGAATAAATAATGATTTTATTTAAAAATTAAATTAAAAATATTTAGAAAGATATTTAAATAAAATGGAGTTCATTTTTTAATTCAGAGCATCAATATTAGGTTAGGGTGATTTTTTGGGATTTTTCTGAACAGTTGAATTTTCAGTGAATAGTAAAAATACACTTTTGAGTTTCGGGTGTTAAATGACATCATTGATGATGTAATATTGATGTGATAAATATGGTTGACTTTTGAATAATAATATATGTTATGAGGTTTCCCAAGTGGCCAATACCATCGGAAAATACCATGGGAAAGCCCATGGTTTTGCAAATACCACCGATGAGGTGTCCCTTGGAAATTAATTAAATATTCCCTCACTTTTCCTATAAATACGAAGCCATTACCTCATTATTTTCATTCAAAAATACTCCTCAAATAAGATCTGGTCTTTATACCTCCCAATGAGTCCTCCCAAGGTCACCTCAATCCCCCCAAGGACCCATCCTTTGAGCTTTCAATGATACCCTTCAAGGTAAGGGAACCTTTCACCCTCATCTTTTGAGTCATGATTTCCTTTATGTTATGTCTTCTAGTTTCCATATTCTTATCTGGGGGTATGTTATTATATATTCTTATAACTGTTAATTTCATTTACAAATTATTAGATACCCTTTCCGCTCTCATTAATTAATTTTCTGAATTTTTAAACGACGTCGTTAGGCTGCCGAATTTTTCGTAAAAGAAATAGCATATTATCTTTTCTTTCATGTTTCATTTTCATGTGGTATATCATTAAAATATCAATACCATAATATTATTATGTACCCATAATTTATTATGAATTATTTATGAGTGGTTGACCCTTGTCTCCTTGATTTTTAATGTTTTCTAAAATGACGTTTTGTAGCCATTATGCTTCAGAATTTTCATCTCAAAATATCTCTCTCTTTTCCTCAAGAAATTATCTTGTATTATTTATGTGGATACCCAAATATATTTTAATTTCTATGGGTATTAATCAATACATAAAATTTTTCTATTTGATTCTGGAATTGACATACATATAACCCTCACTCTATTTCCACGGTTTATAAATTACATAATGATCTTATTTTTAAGTACCTTTTAAATGTCATTATTTTGACATGAAACCCATTTATTTGATTATATTTGGGTTATTTATGAAATGTTTGATTATGATATATGTGTATCACATGAAAATAAATACATATTAAGAGTTCTACCTGATATCGCTTCAATGCATTGGGTAAAAAATTAATCTCTAGAGATGACAAGTTTCACGATACCTTGGTGAAAAACCTTGGTAATGTTTTTATGACAGCTTGGGACTGAACCTTGGTGATATGTTCATGAATATCTAAATCAGATGTTGTAGACACATATTCAAGTTTTTATTCATTTTATTTTTATTATGATATTCCTATTTTTCCATTGCTCATGTCTTGTGGTTTTCCTCAAGTTCTTATTGATATCACAAGTAAACTGATTCCCTTGATTTCCTTACTAGGCCTTCTGCTCACCCTTTCCATTGATTTATGCCACCAGGTTATGAGATGAAATAATTTTACTTAGGAAGAACTTATGATGAATCCAAAAAAGTGGATTAGAAGAATGTTTTATGTTTTCATGTTTTATGTTCCTGATTTCCAAGACACTAGACATTAATGATCCTTTGTTTGTAAAATGTAATGAAAATTTATGTAATAAAAAGGTGGGATTCCATAGTTTTTATCAAATAAAAGTTTAGTTATTTATGGAAATTAGGCTATGAAAAAATTAGGAAGAATCCTATAGAAAAGTTTAAATATAGGAAAACTTCATCGTATTTTGGTGAGTATTGAGGAAGTGGTTTATCAAGAAAATACATCTCTATCTGGATACGAGCAGGTAGAGGTGACCCTGGCACAAATGTAACTAGGAGAGAAAACTCTAACAAGGATTTTCGTTCTTGACCCGAGGTATCCTGGTACATGATAATGGGCTTTTCTTCACTCTTGTTTACGACACTATAAGGGGATATGTTTGGTTAATCATAATATTTTTATGAATCATTATAAATGATTTATAGAGAAATATAATTGTTTAAAGCATAAAGTTTTTAAGAGATAAAATTAGTTTTTGTTAAAAGATTCATAAATTCAATAATCTTCTCACTAAGGTTTTATTATTTTAGAAAATGATGGTAAATAGGAGGAATCATGCAAATGGTGACCGCAATAGACCATGTGCTGACGGCCCTCTGATGGATGTCAGAATGGAAAATTTCATGTGGATGATGAACCAACAAACTCAAGTTATTTGAAATAACTTGAATCAAGATGAGAGACTGATCTCCCCATGAAGGGAACAAATTTCTGTTGAATCCTTTATGCGTCAATGACCACCAAACTTCAGTAGATCTACTGACCCATTGACTACTGAACAGTGGATCAACTCTATCAAGAAGATCTTTTTTGTGCTCTGTTGTTCTGAACAAGAGAAGGTTACCTTGGCTGTTTATCGCTTAGAGGGAGAAGTTTATCAGTGGTGGGAAATGATTAAAAAATATTCCAAGAGTGGAATTTAAATCATTGGAGTGGGAAGTGTCCTGATGGATTTTCTTCAAAAATTATTTCCCTCGATTGATGAGAACAAGAATAGAGAAGGAGTTTCTCGAGCTGAAGTAGAGGAAGAATGAATCTGTGGGAAGCAAAGAGATGAACTTCACCAGATATTCCCAATATAAATCTAATTTTTCATGGATCCAAAAGATAATGTTTATAGATTTTTTGGTGGACTGAGACCCCATCTACGGAATATTCTATCCACATGAGATTATGATGGCTATGAGGAGATCGTGCAAAGTGCGATGAAAGTTGAACTAGAGTTTGGTGAGATGAAATGGTATCATAAATCCAATGACAAGAAGAGATCAATGGAACCATGCTTAGGGAGGAGCTCTGATCAGAGAAGAGGAGGCAAGAAAGTGTAACACACCATGTGTAATAAATGTGAGAAGAAGCATTTGAGGAACTACCTTCTCGGGAGAGGGAAATGCTACAAGTGTGGAAGAGATGGCATTATTGTTCCAAATTGTCATAGTGAGGTAAATCCACAACTTTCCAACACTAACAACAAGGGGAAGATGATGTATTCCCTACCTGATATCCAATGCTATAAGTGTGGAAAACTTGGGAACTTTCCCAATCACTATCCAAATCTGAGGGAAGTGGAGGGGAATCGTCATCAACCTTAGCACAGGCCAAGGAAGAAAGGTCATGCTTTTTCTATCACGAAAACTAACTTTTAAGATCTGAATGATGTGGTGGAAGGTACTCATATTGTTCTCTCAATGATAGCAAGTACTTTTTTTTATTCTAGTTCTACACATTCTTTTATTTCCTCCATGTTTGCAAAGAATTTAGAATCAACCCTCGATTTTCTAAAAGTAGAGTTATCAGTCAAGACTCCTGGTGGTATTATCCAAGCATTGTTAGTGTTTAGAAACTCTAGTATTTACTTTAGTGAGAACAATGTTATTGTAAATATAATAGTTATTCACATGCTCGAATTTGACATTATAATAGGGATGGAATGGCTCTCAATGTATAATTCTATGATCAAATTCATAAGCAAGGAAATCTCAGTAGTCTTGAATGGAAAACCTACTATTATCTTCCAATGACATATATCTCAACATGATCTTTGTCTAGATAAACCTCCTATAACCTTGTTTATGGAGTTGATCGGGGAATAAGAAGAAGTAAATGAGAGTTTAGGATATAAAATGTTCTCGTCATCCAGGAATACATTGATGTATTTCCTAATGAGTTACCCAGACCTCCCCCAGAAATAGAGGTAGATTTCTCCATTGAAATCGTACCTGGATCCCATCCAATATCAAAGACCCCATATAGGATGGAAAATGTGGAGCTACAGGAGTTAAAGAAACAACTAAAAGATCTTTTGGAGAAGGGTTTTATCCGACAGAGCGTGCCTCCTTAGGGCGACCAATTCTCTTTGTGACGAAGAAGGATGGATCAATGTGGATATGAATTGATTATATGGAGATGAATGGGATCACAGTGAAGAAAAAATACCCTCTTCCAAGAATTGATGACTTATTTGAACAACTTCATGGGGATTAATTCTTCCCTAAGATTTATCTTAGAACTGGTTATCATCAATTGAGGGGGAAGAAAGAAGATATTCCAAAAACTGCCTTCTGATCAAGATATCGGCATTATAATTTTTTTGTTATGACCTTATGACTAACTAATAAACCTGCTATTTTTTATGGATTTAATGAATAGAGTCTTTAAGGACAGTCTTGATAACATTATGGTAGATTTTATTGATGATATTCTGATATATTCCAAAATTTGCGAGGAGCATGAATATCATCTAAGGGGTATTTTGCAAACTCTACGGAAGGAAAGGTTTTTTGGATTGTTTAGAAAATGTGTATTCTAGTTGTAACAAGTAGATTTCTTAGGAAACATTGTTACCAATGAAGGAATCACAATTGACCTTGAAAAGACCAAATTTGTAGAGGAGTGGCCTCAACCTATATCAATAAATGATATTTGTAGTTTCCTTGGTTTATCAAGATATTATAGGAGGTTTGTGAAGAACTTTTAACAACTTTATAATCCATTAACCAAGATAACTCAAAAAGGGTCAAGTTTATCTGGACAATGGAGTGTGAGGAAAGTTCTCAAGAGCTGAAGAAGAGATTGTTTTTTGAACCCATGTTAACTCTACCCTCAAGTTGAGAAGGATTCATTTTTTAGCGATGAATCTCTGAAAGGGCTTGGGTGCGTCCTCATGAAAAATAAAAATGTCATTGCTTATGCATCTCGATAGTTGAAGACTCGTGAGAAAAACTATCCTACACCTGATCTGGTGCTGGATGCCGTTATTTTTTATCTGAAGATATGGAAGAACTATATTTATAGAGAGAAATGTGATATATACATAGACCGTCAAAGTTTGAAGTATGTTTTTACACAAAAGGAATTAAACATGAGACATAGGAGATGGTTGGAACTTCTCAAAGACTATTATCTTTCAATTCATTATCATCCCGGAAGTGAAAACAAATTCGTTGATTAATTAAGTAGGAAAGACCCAATTTTTATTTCTATGATGAGGATTTAAAGATATCCTTTGATCAATGACCTAGAAAAGATGGACAAGGGAATTATAAGGGAAGGGACATCATCAACCCTAACAAAAATGATTTCTCAACCGTCATTATTAGAGAAGATCAAGAAAGCTCAGAAAGAATATCCTTTGTTACCGAAGAAGATTGAGGGTATGAAGATGGGATGTTTCTTGAGTTCAATATTGATCAAGAAGGTGTACTGAAATTTCATACAAGACTATGTGTTCTATCTATTCCAGAAATAAATAAGGATCTTATGGATGAAGTTCGTAGCTCTACTTTCTCTATACATCTTGGAAGCACAAAAATGTATAAGGACCTTTGTGATCTTTATTGGTGGGATAATATGAAATGAGAGATTTTTTACTACACTTCAAGGTTCCTAGTATGTCAGCATGTAAAGTCATAGGGACAACTTCCAGAAGGAGTATTGAAACCACTACCAATTCTAGCATAGAAGTGGGACAATATCACAATGGACTTCGTCACAGGTTTCCTGAGAACTTCCAAGGTAAAAAAATGCGATATGGGTTATTATGGACCATCTCACCAAGACTAACCATTTTATCTCCATTCGGGATGATTTATCTCTTGATCAAATTTCCAGGATTTATGTGAAGGAAGTGGTAAGGATTCATGGAGTTCCACTTTCTATCGTATCTGATCATGATCCAAGCTTCATATCAAAATTATGGAGAAGTCTTCAACATGATCTGAGCACTGTATTGAATTTCAGTATGACCTATCACCCCCAAAATAATGACCAATCTGAATGTACTATTCAAACACATGAGGATATGCCGAGAACATGCTAAATGGAATTTAAAGGTGGATGGGATCAACATCTCCCTTTAGTTGAGTTCTCTTAAAGCAATATCTTCCACTCAAGAATTCAAATGTCACACTATGAATCTCTTTATGGTTTGTGATGTAAAACTGCTACTTGATGGCATGAAGTTGGTGAGAGAAAGCTTCTTGGGCCTGATCTTGTGTAAGAGATGACAGAAAAGGTACATGCCATCCATCAACACATTAAGGCTTTTCAGAGTCGGAAAAAGAACTATGTCGACAACCATCGTAGGGACTTAGAGTTTGATGTTGGTGAAGAAATCATTCTTAGAATTTCACATTGGAAGAGATTCATGAGGTTTGGGAAGAAAGGAAAGATCAGCCCTAGGTACATTGGCCCCTATGAAATCCTTGATCATGTTAGAGCAGTGTCCTATCAGCTTTCACTTCCTCTAAATCTTTCACAAGTTCATGATGTCTTCCACGTATCCCTCTTGAGGAAGTACATACCTGACCCTTCACATGTACTAAATCCATAGGTGGTACAGCTAGAACATGACCTCTCTTATGAGGAATAGCTGGTGGATATCATGGATTGTAGAGATAAGGTTCTACGTAACAAGACTACCCACCTTGTTAAGGTTTTTTGGAAGAACCACAAATGTGAAGAAGCCACATGGTAACCAAAGGGGTCTATGAGGCAGAAGTACCCACACAATTTCTCTTCTGAAGGTACAAGTTAAAATTTCAGGGATGAAAGTTCTTATGGGGAGAAGAATGTAATGACCCAAACTTTTTAAAAATATTTGTTTCCTAAATTTGTGTGTTATTTCATTTTATACTCTAGAAAACTATATCCTTTTATTAATGAAGTGATACCATTGTTTTTCGAATTTTATTTGACCGATGGTCAATATGACCATCGGAAAATAAACTCTTAACTTTACAATTATTGTTTATAAATACAAGTGATCCTGGTTAATTAATATATAAAGAAGAGTTGATGGACTCATCTAGTAGACTTGGTCCATACAAAGCTCATCTGTTAGATCTTGGGAAGGAGGTTGCATCTCTAGGCTTTTCCCTGGACTAAGCCCAAGCCGATATTCAACATGTGAAGCTTGAACAAAATCACCTAAGGGAGATGTTCAACGAGACCTTAGTTACGTTGTGTAATATTTTTTTCTAAATAAAATTATTATTTCTTATTATGTTAAATTTTGGAATTTCAAATTTCTTAATATATATAGGATGAAGTTCCATATTATTGATAAATTTTGGAAAAAGGTGTATTTTAAAATATTTTTGTAAACTTTAAATAATTAATAATGTGAAATGATTTTCAGAAAATGGTCTTCTACAATTGTGACTAGTAATAAATTTAGAGTCTAATAAGATCACCATAATTTTTGGTGAATAGAAATGTATAAATAGTACTATACCCTTATGAATAGTAATGAATTGTAAATCAGCCAAGAAAATAGAAACTTCACCCATGAATGTATCAATATAATTTAGACATGTTAAAGGTGAAAAAATGGTCATAATATAAGTATTGGTATTTTTGTATGTCATAAATATATTAATTATAATTTTATAATTAATTTAATAATTTAAAATAAAAGTGTATTTTCATAAAACGTAACCATAAATTGTTAATTTATTGTCTTATGGTTATACGATAATTTTATGGGACCTTGATTACTTTTTCATGGTGTTACAAAATTTGTTATAGTTTTAGAGTTGTTTTTTTGAATAAATAATGATTTTATTTAAAAATTAAATTAAAAAAATTTAGAAAATTATTTTCATATAATAGAGTTCATTTTTGAATTCAGAACATCAATATTAGGATAGGGTAATATTTTGGGATTTTTCTGAAACGGTTGAATTTTAAGGGAATAGTAAAAATAAAGTTTTGAGTTTCGGGTGTTTAATGACATCATTGGTGATGTAATCATGATGGAATAAATCAGGTATACTTTTTAATAGTAAGATATGTTATGAGGTGTCCCAATTGTCCAATAACATGGGAAAATACCATGTTAAAGCCCATGGGTTTTCAAATACCACCAATGAGGTGTCCATTGGAAATTAATTCAACATTCTATCACCTTTCCTATAAATACCATGTCATTCCCTCATTAATTTCATTCCAAAATCCTCCTCAAATAATTTACGGTATTTATACCTCCCAAGGAGTCCTTAAAAGGTGACCTCAGGCCCCCCAAGGTCCCAAATTTTGAGCATTCAAAGATACCCTTCAAGGTAAGGGAACCTTTCACCCTCCCCTTTTTAGTCATGACTTCCTTTATGTTATGTCTTCTAGTTTCCACATTCTTATGTGTGGGTATGTTATTATATATTATTATTACATTCCATTTACTATCCAAATGATTAGAGACCCTTTCCACTCTCATCAATTTATTTTCTCAATTTTTATGCGACGCCATTAGGCTACCAAATGTTTCATAAAAGAAATAACATCTTCTCTTTTATTTCATGTTTCCTTTTCATGTGCTATGTCATTTAAATATCAATAACAAGATCTTCTTATGTACCCATAATATATTATTATTTATTTATTATTGGTTAACCCTTGTCCCCTCTGTTTTTAATGTTTTATAAAATTATGTTATGTAGCCATTATGCTATAGAAATTTCATCTTAAAATCTCTCCCTTTCACTAAAGAAATTATCTTGTATTGTTTATGTGGATAAACAAATCTATTTTCATTTATAGGGGTATTAAAAAACACATAAAATTAATCTATTTTATTCTGGAATTTCCATACATATAACCCTCACTCCCTTTCCATGGGTTATAAATGACATAATGATCATATTTTTAAGTACTTTTTAAACGTCACGATTTTGACATGAAACCCATTTCATTGATTCTATTTGGGTTATTTATGAAATTTTTAATTATGATATATGTGGCTCACATGAAAAAAAATACATATTAAGTGTGCACCCTTATAGTTCTACAATCCATTGGGTAAATATTTAATCTCTAGAGATGACAAGTTTCACGATACCTTGGGGAATAACCTTGGTAATGTTTTTATGACACTTTGGGAATGAACCTTGGTGATATGTTCATGAAAGTATAAATTAAATGTTGTAGCCACATATTAAAGTTGTGATTAAAGTTATTTTTATTATGATATGACTTTTTTCCATTTCTCATGTCTTGTGGTTTTCATCAAGTTCTTATTGATATCACAATTAAACTGATTCCCTTGATTTCCTTACTGGGCCTTCTGTTCACCCTTTCCATTGATGTATGTCTCCAGGTTATGAGATGAAATAATTGTACTTAGTAATAAATTATGATTAATCCCTACAAGTGTATTATAATAATTTTTTATGTTTTCTTATTTTATGTTCCTGATTTCCAATACACTAGACTTTAAATATCCTCTGTTTGAAAAATGTAATGAAAAGTTATGTAATAAAAAGGTGGGTTTCCATAATAATATTACCCAATAAATTGGAGTGATATTGGGGTTCAAATATAATAACATTTTTACAATATATGTGTTCCACATAAAGGATATCAATGGTAAGGAATAATTGAAAGAAAATGGATTGCATAGTATTTCTTTAAATCATAACAAATAAAATTTCATTATGAAGGCATTTGATAGATGATAGTAAGGAATTTATTACCGCATCAATGAAGGGAGAATAAAAAAGTTATATATGTGAGATAAATATATACATAATTTTGAAAAAATCCATAACATCAGAGGATATTATACTTGATGAAAAAACCTTAAAAAAGATTAAAAACATTATTGAAGAAAATAACCCTTTCTCTTTGAGTAACAAAATGCATGTTGTGTTAGATAGAAAATGATATTTAAATATCACTTTAAACATTTATTTAGGGGAATATCCTTTTCATTTTGAAAACACTTATTTAAACTATAAAACCATCTGAAATATTAATGTTTTTTAAAAATAACCTTTAAATCTTAAAATGGAATATTTCAAACATTAAGTGGTTATGAATCTTGAAAAGATATGTTCATGGTGAATAGATTAAAAAAATATTCCATTCAATTTTTTTTAAGAAAGGTAAAAAAGTAACTTGTTCACAAAATTAAGGGAATAATATTTTTTTTTTATTTTTATTTTTTAAATACAATTAATGGAAAAAATGAATGTATAAAATCATAGAGAAATATTTTTTAATTCATATTTATAAAACATTGATTTGGAAGAAAAATTATTTTCTAACAATGAGAGAAATGAATTCGAATTTTCTTAAAAAAAATTTATCAATAATTTTAATTATAATGAAGAGGGAAATGGTACAATTAACTGAAAACATCATTAATTAATATAGGATAATAATATGTAAGGGTTTTATTATAAAATGATAAAAAAAATTCTTTAATGTATATTTTAGAATAATAAATCCTGATTAAAATGATATTGAAACATAATCCCTTACCACTTTGATAACTTTTGAATCATAACATCCCATGAATGAAGTATATGAATTATAAATTAAAATATAATGATCTAAGATGGATTCATGATATATTATGTAAATGTATTGTATATACAAAATTAAAAATAAATTAGGTATATAAAATAACATGTGTCTCAAAGAAGGAAGTTTGAGATGAAACCCTTATAAAGTTAATATAATTGAGGTAAGAGTTAATCAGTGGGATGATTTTTTGTAAAAAATTTAGATAAAAAAAAATTAAATTATAAATAAAACATAATGTAATCAAAATTTATTTCACACATAATTTTTCCATAATATAATCAATGATGTAATCGTATAACCCGATGAATGGAAATTGTGTTATGAAACCACTTACCTCACACTTCCATTTAGTCGAATGATCTTTAAGCTCCAATATAGTGGTTTTAAACATGATATTAAATTATAAAAGAATCATATTATTATTTATAATATCATATATGATCCTTTTATAAAATATTATTACCTATTTGTTAATAATATTTCATTTTCACTATTGTATTGGATGTTAATTACCTTTTTTTCTTCTACATGTTTCATAATGAATGATCCGGATCTTGAACCTGGGTTTCAGTTAAATCATATAAATAACGATATTAATGTTATAAATATCATTATTTTAATTATATACATCTCTATAATCGTTATTTAATTTTTAACATTGATTATGAATCACATCGCTTCGTGGAGGCGGTAGACCGTATGTACGCCAGAGTGACGTTATAATTTCCTTAACAGGTGAAATGGTAAGGAATTGGATTGTGTATTAATTTAAAAAAAATAAATTTCATTTAATTTATAATATATATTCATTATATTTATCCTTTTTTACCTTTCGAGTAAAGTGTAAGGGAAAAACAAATCACATTGTTTCACGAGTTGGTAGTACTCTGTACACACGAAGGACATTATCATGTATTCGATTGATGGTAAGGTAAGAAATTATTTCATATATTTATTTTCAAAAATTATTAATATTTTATGAATAAAATATACTAACATAAAATTAATGCTTATTACTTTCAATGTATTTCACAAGTGAAAAATGAATCACATCACCTCGCGAGGCAGTAGTCTTCCGTTCATACGAGCGACATTATCATATTCTCTACAGAATAGAAAGTAAGACGCTATATAAGATATTATAATTTAATAAGTATAATTATATCATAAATATCATACATAAACATTATATACTTAATTTTATACATTCTTGATAAGTATAGATTGGAAAACTTTATGTTGGTTTGTGAGGTACTAGTCTTCCCCACTCACAATCAACCATTTCGTTTCCCATTTGAGGAAGGAGGAGATGGTTTTAGGTCATGAAATTAACATAAAAATGTGTCATTATATTTAATATACTATGGTTATTATATAATTTTTTAATATTTTTTTAATGGGGTTTAAGAATAAATAATATAAAATGCTCGGTTAAGGATGTTACCGGTTATTCAAAAAACTTATTTTTGATTAAACCAAAAGCCTTCCTAAGTTGGATTTATGAAAAAAATGTCTTATAGGATTATGTGATGGTATTAGGGAAGTTATTTGTGTAGGTATTATCCTAACCAATTAGTTTTTATGTGTTTAAATGAGAGGAGGGGGTGGCCTTTTATAAGATGGGGAGAGAACAAAATTTGAATTTTTGAAAAGACAGAATTCGACCCACATTTCTATCATTTTACAAGGCCCCAAAATCTAAATTTTTTTAATCATAGAAGATATAAGTTCTAAATATTAACATAAAATAAAATTTTTATCATTTTTAACCCTTATATTTTTAGTTTAACCCCCGGTAAACTCATTTTTACCTTAACCATGATAAATAATATTTACTATTTTCACTGTTTATTTTGGTAAAAATTATGTAATAATTAGTAGAAAAAAATTATGAAAATTAAAAATATTTAATCCATTTTGTTAAATTCAAATCATATTATTTATAGAATTTAATTTAAAATTAAACTCACAGATGTGTAAAAAAACAGTTTTCCCCAAGAAAAACATTAAAAAGTTTAAAAAGTATTTATATCAGAATTCATTATGAAATAGATTCCAAATATATAAATTAGTTAAATTATAATATTATTAAACTAATTTTACTTTAAAAAAAATTAAAATATAATTTATCTTTTTTAATTATTTAAAAAAATAATGTTTTTAATAAAAATCAGTATTTTTCACTATTAATAAAAAAAATAATCTTTTTCAAAAAATTATTACAAAATTTACCCAAAGATAATTTTTACATATGGATTTCAAAAATTAAATTTTTTTCAAATAAATTTTATAAAATTGGTAAAAATTAATTTTAAATTACGTATTTGAAGCACAACTAATCAACCTTTTAAAAAAATAATGTTTTTAAGAAAATATAAATTTTTCTTTCTAATGGTTCTTCATTTTATTTTAAATAAATAGATAACCATTGAATTTATTTTATAAATGTTTGAAAAATAAGTTTCATAGTTTAGTTATTCCTAATAATACCCTAACATTTAATGACTAACTTATAATGGTCATGTTTAAATAATAATATTTTAATAGAGTATCATGTTTCATTTAAACCCCGTGCTACATGCATCGCAAGCTATCAAAGAGATTGGATTAATTTAAAAAGAAATATAGAATAATGTCTCATGGTCTTACAATATATTATAATCTTGGTGCTTCATGTCATATATTCTATCCAACATGATGTCCCTCTTCTAAATTCTATTAATGTTACATTCTACCCGTTTAAATAAATTGTATCCTCACAATTTAGTCTAGATATCAACAATCAAGGGTTTGAAATTTGAATATACCTTTATTGGAGACCCAAATCATAAAAATGGTTAATAATAATTCCTCTTTTTAAGTGAGAAAGGGCTGTAAAAATATCATAAAAAATAACACATTATTATGTTTCTATGCAAGAGAACATTAGTGGGAAAGGAATAAATTTGAATGTAAGAGAATAATAACACCCAAGGATTAATAGAGAGTGATATAGATCATTAATAAAAATAAAGAGAATGATCATGATAAAGTTAATATCCAAAAAAAATATTATAAATTAAAATACCATTTATTTATTAGATATGAATTCAATAGGGTAACATTTTTGGTTTAAGATCCTTTTCATTAATTTGAGGGATATTTTTCTATCAAGATAGAGAACACCAAAAAATATAATTACTTGATATATTTTTACTTCATAAAAAAATTAATCCTTTCATTGTGCTTCAATAAATTTCTAGTTTACCACTTTCTCTAAGGAAATTAATATCCAATATGAATGTTTTTACGACTGAAGAATTAAAATTTACTATTAATAGATGATAAGATCCATAAAAGTGTAACAATATATTCCATTTATCTTTATTAAAATGAAAATGGTTAGCATAATGTATGATAATAAGAAATATTAATATGAATATTTTAATATCTAAAATTAAATAATGAAACCCATGGTTTAATATAAATCATTCCTTAATTAAATGACCATATTTTCAAAATAACCCTAATTACCGCAATATAAAATATGGTTTTAACCTTAAAGGTTATCTCATACCATTTAAAATTATATATAAAAAATTTTAATAACATTATTCCCAAATAATCATTTACATTAAACCAAAAGGTTATATATACTTCAACTTAATAAAAAATCTACCAAAATATTATTAGTCACCCCAAAATCAAATAACATGATAATATAATATGTTTATGAATATAAAAATAACATTAATCCTTAAAACCATATTAGTAAAAGAAAATTTATGCTAACCAGTACATCACATATTCCATTGGTAGGTACTATTCCATTATCACCCTTCAGTTGAGGTTTTAAGGCATGAAACCTTTGAGGATGCGATGGTTTGTCACCCAGATTGCAGATTTTCCTTTTTATAAAAATATAGGAAAACATATGTGATGATCATATTCATAATTTTCCAGGGTCCTATTACATTCTCAATAATATGATGATCATATTCAAAAAATATAGTAGTCATAAAATCAATTTTTTTAAACCACTATAGTTTTCTATAAAGCTTATTATTTTCCAAAAAATCAACCAATCACCTCAACATCAAGAACATATAAAAGATTAAAAATTCCTTAATTATGTATTTTTCTATATAGTTCTTCCTTTCCATTAAATCACCTTTCTAATTCATTCAACTTATTATTGAAAATAATTAATATAAAACATTGACAGAAAAGTACTTATATATATATATATATATTGATTAACATTATTCTTAAATTCCAATACATAAACATTTTAATCATTCAACTTCATTCTTAAATAATTAACAAGGATTCAACATATTATTCTGTAATAACTCCTTACTTTCATATGTCATTTGCGGTCTCTTTATCATCAACAACTAATCCTTTACTCATATAGCCTTTTTTATCTTTTTTTTTTGAGTTTTCCCCGTACGAAATCTATTTTCATGATGTCTATACTTTCAACACATAAAACATCCAATCATCGATTAAACCATACATATTCCATTATTCTCATCCATTTCATTAACAAAACTTTTCAATTTTCCTTAGTAATGAATACATTTATGTCTTTATTTTACACACCCAAGACATCTTCCCATTCCCCATATATATTCACATGGGTGTTTTTCCACATTCTTAAAAAATATTTAACTGAATATTCTTTCTTTCATGGTCTCTACCACCCGATTTCTTAGTGAACTATATCATTATCTTCTTTGGTGAGTTATAGAGTTGTTAATCATTCATGTTGTTAATCATATATTGTGATAATTGATTAGGAATAATCAAAATATCCATCACTATAGTCATCATCCTATTTGGTTGCTTATCAAAACATTGTATACCACATTCAACGTTAACCTTGTTCCTTCTGGTTCCCTCAATTTACTTAAACCATAAAGCATAGTGCGAGAAACAATATTCACAATGGAAAAAAACAATTATGAAAAATTATTTATAATATGTTGAAATCATGAAAAATTAATTTCAATCTAAGACCCCTTAAATTTAACATAGGTCCTTAATGATCATTATCTATTCAAATACTTCACAATAGTTCGTAAAGAGTTTGGGAATTTCAAAAGCATATCACTTGGGAGTTTCAAACCTAATTAATTATAAGGCCCTTTTTCATGTAATAGGTAATTTTAAATTCAAAATCAACCAAATTTTTAAGAGTTATTACCGCTAGATACATTTGTGCTATAACCACATCCACTTGTAGTATACAGACATGGTTGTAACTACTCAAAAATAACTAACTCTATACATCAATAAGATTATTGGATATTTTTCTATACTGTAAGATTTTGAGTTTTCCAGGAATTTTACTCTTAATTTATGTATTATCCTTTGTTTTGGTTTTCTTTTTTTTCTTTAATCATTGGTGGTTGAGTTTATTTTAGGGATGCTGATATTTTTTTTGGGGAAAATGACATAAATTTAGGGATGTATGTTTTTCGGAATTAAGGATGTCTAGAAAAATGTGTCAAGGGATTAAAAGGTTCTCCATGGGTTTAGAAATATTTAGATATGGTTTGGGTTCATTTTGTATAATATAGGTTGAGAGGTGTCTACAAAACAATTTCACGCCATGAACAGTTTAGGCGAAGTGAACGTGTTGTCAAGCATATGCCGTTAAATAATTCAGAGGGTGAAATGTTTATACACTATTAAATTGGTTAATTTCATGAAATGATCAATCAATATTATTTTAAATCAAGGAGAAAATTCTTTTAGAGTATCTTTATAAATTGAGAAATTCTTGTTGGAAAGGGTTTCATGTCATGATAATCTCAGGACCAACAGTTTTAACACACATTACACGTATAGATTATCTTCATTCATGATGCATCATTCTCTCCCAAACCCTAGGGTATATCTATGTTATTTTGGAGTGATTCATTTCCTTATGGATGTCTCAATATAGCATTTAATCTCTAGTGAGTTCCTTTATTATATTTTTTCACCTTTTCTTCCACTAATGTCTATTATAGTGGTCTGATCTCTTAACCACCATTGAATTAGGTTCTAATCTCAATTTTTGTGGGATCTTGGTTTTCCTCGGAATATCATTCACCTTATTCCATTCTTGGTGTTCCCTATGAGAGTGTTTATTTTATTTGTAGATAATGGTTGGAGTTCAAGAACAATTCTCTATGGTCTATTTCTATATGTTTAATTGTTTAAAATATTATATGATTGCACCGAATCAACATATGTGATGACTAACAGAATAATGGGTGATGATAAACATGTTTTTTTCTAATACTTGGATCCTTTTGGATCCATTAGTGTTTATACATATCATGTAACTACCCATAGGTTTATCCCACCCTTGAACAATAATGAACTGATTAATGGATTAAAACATATTTCAGCATGACATGAGACCTATGGTGATTGCTTATGATAGATCCAACTTAGAAAATGGATTAATTTTTTTTTGAAGTGGCTGGTGATAATTTTATATGAGATGAGTATCTACACTATCTTGTTAATAAAATAAAATATAATTTTATGAATGAAGGGATAATTGAAAGACACATGGTTTTTGGATGAATTTACCATTGTGGCTTATAATGTTATGCTTTGTGGTTCTTTCCATTGTTTTTTTTTGTAATTCATGTCATAATTCTTGTAGGTATTGGCCCGGTTATGCTATAATACTTATAGGGATTGACCTAGTTATGCTGTAATTATTATTAGGCTTGGACTAGTTATGAAGAAATGTTATATAGGGGTATTGACTCAGTTATACTATAATACTTATACGTCTAGGCTGAATTATGATAAAATGATTATATATAGGGAATGGTCTAGATATGTTGTATTGTGTATAGGTATTGACTCAGATATGTTGTAATTATTATAGGGATTGCCTCAATTATGCTGTAATGCTTATAGGGATTGGCCCAGTTATGCAAAAATAATTTTCTAAAGGGATTTTACTTGTTATGTGATTATTCCTTGGACTTTTGGTTTCAGTAGGCATGATCATTCTACATGCATAAAGATAATATAGTATGTGATAAAGTTGGTTGATTATTATATTATATTAATGGATTAATTAATACTACTATTTATCAGTTAATTTCATGGAATTACTATTAGACTAGTATTGTATAGATATGCTGGTGTCGAACTATTGAGATTTACTCACACCCTATTTAAGTATCCATTTGGTACCCAAAAATATTACATGGATAGAGGTTTGGACAATGGAAATTGACCTTGTTGTTTATTATTTATTTATGGATGGGTTGTAGCTTGGATATGAGACCGACGAGGGATTCCAGACCGTGCTCTTTTGATTTTATATTTTTTCATCCTGGACTATTATCTATATGACTCTTAGCATGATTTCTTTTCATTCTATATTATCATTAAATTATTCCATTATTATCATTGGATTGTTTTGTTGAAATTTATTGTTTAATTTATCTGTTGCGATGTACTATTTATGCTATTTTGGTTACTCTAATTTTTGTTTCTTTCATCTATATTGAAAATATGTTAGAGGGGGGTATAGTTCCCTCACTATTTTCTCTACACCCCACGACTAGTCGATAGCCTCTGGCATACTGGGAGATAGGCTTGAGGTCTAGTAACAAACCTGATTTGTCCATGTGAGAGAGTGTGGGTTCAAGGGACATTAAAAAGTTGTATCAAAAGGGATCAAGTTTCTTTTTTTTGTTTCTTTAACATTATTTAATGTTAGAAATAATTATAGGATGTGTTGGGACTTCGTAATGAGATTTAGCATTGAAGTATCTAACCAATTTGTGGGAAAAATTTCAAGTTCCCAGGGTTGGGATAGTTGTTCATGATGTTTCTTCTCACGACTGATATTATTTAACCTTGGGTTATTCACTTGTTATGTGGTGTTATTATTTCTTAATATTTATACTCCTGAACTGGTATGGCCTGAGATGAGTATGCATGCATCATGATAGGCACATAAGGATAAATATTGACAAACATTATTCTTGATAGGGACAAATTTACTGAATGTGATCTAATTTCCTATATGATCTATGAAAGGAGGTCCTTATTATATCTAATAAATGAAATGAAATAACTATTATGTCATTCCAATTCACTTATTAACACATGTTTAGAGAGACCATGGGCCAATGGTTTTCTATTTTTATCACCTATTAAGGTTTTCCTTATTGTTATCTAGTTTTCTAAGGAGTGAGTTTTTCATGTAAATAAAATTCCTCCTCATTGTCTTCAAATTGAGCATCAGGTGAGTGATAATAAACATGCTCAAAATGTAGCTAAACCAGAACTTACTATAGCTTTTAAGGATCATATGGATGTTTAGCTTCACAAAATCTTCCTATGGGTCAAGCAATCCATGGAAAGGGAACTAGTTAACACTTTACCTTTGATGTATGAGATAAACAGAGAGTTTTAGCTATAATAGCTGTGTATGCTCAATAGGAATGGAGGCCCCCCAAAAATCCATGTTCTGGATTGAGTCAGTCCAGATAATCTTCAAGTATGTTGAGAAATATGTAGATAGAATGGTGAATCATGCTGTATACATGCTTCATGGATGAGTTAAGAATTAGTGGGAGACTTTAGAGTAAGTTTTAAAGTAATAGGGGTTATCCTGGAAGGACTTTTAGGATTTTTTGAGCCTCTTCTATCCTAAAACAGTGAGGGTTGAGGAGGCTCACAAGTTCATGCACCTAAAATAGGAGGGCATGTTACTGATAGACAATTATGGATGTTCCATCAACTTGTAGTGCTTTATGCCATCTTTAGTATCTTATGTGATAGCTAAGGAAAAGTGTTTCTTGGATGGGGTGGTCTATGAGATAATGTCTCAAGTGAATTTTTTTAACAGTAGAATTTCAAAAGTGATAAATTAGGATATCATCATGGAATTGAATCTAAGAGAGGCCCCGAGAAGTGGCCATACAATTTTTGTAGGGAAAATTGGGAGATATTCCTCTGGTGGAAAGAAGTTCCTCTATGATAGTTGTCACTAAGGAAATAATAATAAGATAAGTTAGGGAAAAGGGAATCTATCTTGGGACCATGTTTGGTTATAGTTCTATAAGTGTTGTAAGTTTGGACACAAGAGGACACAATTACCATACCATTCTTTAGAGTGTCATGATTGTAGTTGGGTGGGCCAACTACATTACTTTTGAAGGGTAATTTTGTTAAAGTGTACTGATAGGGGATCAATACAGGTACTAGAGTCTGGGAAGGACTCAACTACCCCTCAAAAGGCTTGTAGTTGGAGTTCTACTTGAAATTCTTTTTGAGAAAGGGGTGTGGTACCTTAGTGAATAAGAATATGTATCCGGTTGAGGGACCAACATAGGGTAGCTATACTGGAACCTAGGGAAGAGGGTAAATTCATATACATGCTATGTAGTCTACTCCAAAAATATTGGATTTAGGACCTTCTATCGTAAGTGGTTTGATTATTGTATCATATACCATTGAATGTGATTTTTTGATATAGGAGAATATCATTATTTTATATTTTATATTTTTTTAAATGTTTTTTTGTTGGTTGTGAAAATTTTGGATGGTGTTTTGATCATTGAAATACCATTGGGAGTGTGGTTAGAGAATATAAAACGTTTCTATATGGGTTCTCTATAAATTGGTGGTTACCATTTCTTTTCGGAACTGTTTATACAATAAATTATATGTCATTATTTGATTATAGGTATTGATTTTTTAGTTATATACTAGACTCATATTAACTATTTTCATAAGAGAATTACATTTATATCTCTAATAGGAGGTAGCTTTTTTCACCAGGGTGAGTGGGATCTTCAAGCTGGTTATACAAGACAAATTTAGAGAATATTGAATTGTACATGGAAAAAACAACATGAATTTCTCTAGATGATGGTTGAATACAGTAGGGTACATTTACTCCAGTGGTAGAAAATTTTTAGGACATCTTTCTTGATGAGTTATATAGATTACCAAATGAGCATGAGATTGAGTTCAAGATTGAGTCCGTGCTGGGAGAAAAGCCAATTCCTATCCCACCTTACAGGATTGAACTATTGGAGCTTCATGAATTGAAGTTTTAGTTAGATGATCCAGAATCTAAGGTTTTTATATGACCTAGTATATCACTTTGGTGTTATTACATTCTTTTATACAAGAATGATGATGAGACTCTGTGCTTTTGTGTGGACTATCGGAGATTGAAACATATAATGGTTAAGAACTAATATCTCCTTCCACACATAGATGATATATTAAACCAGATGATATGTTCTTAGATTGTTAATGAGATTTAGTTTAGATCATGGTATCATCAACTATGTCTGATACCATCGGACATACCTCAGATTGATTTTAGGAGCTGGTATTGCACGAAATAGATTGGCATAATGTTTTTTGGTCTGATGAATGCATTGGAAGTATTCACAACCTTGATGAATCAGACAATTCATCCTTTTCTAGATCAATTTTTGGTGGTTTTCATTGATTACATTATACTGTACTCCCATTCAGTATATGATCATTCCCAATATCTTGACATCGTCTTGAGTACATTGAGAGAGCATTGTCTTTATGAAAAGCTAACCAAATATAGTTTCTATATTGATAATTTGAAATTCTTAGGTCAATTTATCTCAAAGGATGGAGTGTTAGTAGATCCAAATAAGGTTTCATCCATGGTATCATGGGATAAGCCAAAGAATGATTTCATGATTCTTAGTTTTCTCGATTTATCATGTTATTATCGTTGCTTCATCTTGGGCTTGTCCCATCTAGTAACACTGATGTCCGAGATGAACATGAAAGTGGTGATGTTTTTTTGGTTAGATTGTTGTGAGGGAACTTTTCTATAGATGAAGGGAAGGTTGAACTCAGTAATTATCCTTACCTTACCAATTCTAGGTAGGGAATATGTTATGTACTGTGACGCATCTAGAGTGGTATTATCATCAGTTTTGATGTTAGTGGATTGAGTTCTTGCTTATTTCACTATACTATTGGGACTGCTTGAGAGGAATTATCATACTCATGATATAAATTTAGCTATGGTGGTTCACACCCTATGATTCAAAAGACACTCTCTATTGAGAAAGAGATTTGTGGTGTACACATACCAAAAAATACTCATGAACATCATTTCTTAGTGGGGCATTAACCTTCAACAAGGGAGGTGGGTTGAGTATATGTATTGATTCGACTTAAATTAAGATTATAAACTAGTTAATGTAAATTCCATTCTCAATTACATGATCCATAAGATTCATACAAAGGTAGTGCAAGAGTTTTGCAATGAGTGGTGGATGATTGAACTCTTTACAAACATGCATCTAGGTGTTCATGAGTCCTAGTGAAGAGTTTCTGATTTTGACATCTGTTATAGCCATGATTTTGGAACAGATCAAGACCGTGATGTTTTCTAATACTAAGGGATTAGTTATGAGGGAAAACATATATGGTGGGGATCCACCATCAATATTGTTTCTAGGAAGTGGTAATACTCTTCTTTTCCATGGTCAAGTATGGGTTATTATGGGCTTGTGTGAGGAGTTTATGAGTGAGTTTCATGCTTTTATATGGTTTGTACACCCAGGTATTAAAAATATGTTTCTTGATTTCTATAAATAGTAATGGTGGATGTGAATGAAGAATGAGGTAGTGGGATTCATGGAGAGATGTTTCACCAGTTAGAAGGTGAAGGCTAAGCATTAGAGGCCTCCTGGGATATTGTTGCCACTTTCCATTGTGGAGTGGAAATGGGATGATGAAACTATGGATTTTGTGATAATATTATCTAGGAAACCCGACCAGAATGATTTAGTATGGGTGATCATAAATCAACTGATGAAGGCAGTCAGAGTTTTTCCCATTAGGGAGACATTCATTGTTGATGATATGGGTAGTCTTTACATGTAGGATATGGTTCAACTGTATGGTTTTCCAAGGAGTATCATCTATGATAATGCTCACCAATTAATGCATTTATTTTGTAAGTCATTATAAGGCTTTAGGATTATAGGTTCTTATGAAGAAAATCCTATCATCCTCAGAAAAATGACCAATCTGAATGGACTATTCAGATTCTAGAGGATATGTTATGAGTCTATTCTTTGGATTTTGGTGGTTCATTGGAGTATAATTTAACACTCAGATATATATATATATATATATATATATATATTATAATTATATAGTATAGGAATCAATCCATATGGAACGTTTCAAGGAATTATATAGAAAGTTTTGCTATTTTCCTTGTTATTGGTTGGGGGAAAAGTGAGTTAGTGCTTATAGGACATAGTCCCATGTATGAGACATCTGAGCAGGTTCATTTGATTAGGATGTTTTTGGTGAACATACAAAGTAGGCCAAAATCTTATGTCGACCAGTAGAGATGAACTCTGGAATTTCAGGTGTTTCATAATGTTTTCCTTCAGGTTTCACCAACATTGGGTAAACTCCCTATCAAGAAATAGGGAAATCTTGCACCCAGGTTTTTTGGGCTATTCGAGATAGTGGAAAGGGTCGGTCCTGTGGCATTCTAATTAGCCATTCCATAGTGCTACAGTTCTATGGATGAAGTGTTTCATCTATCACATCTTCAGAGATATCATCCTAAACCTTCTCATGTATAATATATTGACGAAATTGATCTTGTTGTAGATGTGTCCTTTGAGGATCATCTGATATGTATTGTGGTATTTTTTGGTATGTATCTTTAGGGAAAGACCATACCTCTACTTCGAGTGCAGTAGCTACATGGGTGAGTTCAATAGTAAACCTTGGAGTGTGAATATGATATGTTATCACAGCGGCTAGGATTATTTACTATGACCACATGGTGAATCTAATTGAAGCTTTGGGATGACTTGTTATATGGTGGTGGTGTTGCAAGGTTCTATATTTTCTAGGTACAACCCTATTAAATTTTGGTTGAAACTATTTTTTTGGGTTTTATTTTCTCCTTTAAACCTTGGTTGTTAGGTTTTTTTTAGGGTGGAGAGATTTTTCCAAGGAAATTGATGTAATGTTCAGGGATGTATGCTTTTTTGAATTAATGTAGTCTAGTTTAACATGTCAAGTGCTTAGTTGGGTTCTCTATGGGTTTTCAAATTTATGTAGGTGGTTTGGGATCTTTCTAAAATATCTAGATTGAAAACTAGTTTCTAGACACATTCATATCATTAATGGTTTACATGATGTGAACCTATTATTGGGAAGATTCCATGAACTGTTTCATAGTTTGAATCATTTCCATGGTGTGAAACTAGCTCACATCATGGAATGATAGATATGGATTACTTTAATATGAGGTGATGAGTTTTTCAGTGTATTCTGTAAATCAATAAGTTCATTTCATGAAAGGGTTTAATGTCATTAATATCTCAAGATCAACAGTTTTATCCCACACTATGAGTACAAATTAGTTTCATTCATTGTGAATCCTTCTCTCTCAAACTTGAGGGAGAATCCAGGAAATTTTGGAGTGATTCCTTCCCTTCTAGACATCTTGATCTATCTTTTAATCTATAGTGATTTCCTTAACTTTGGTTTCCCCCCTTTTCTTCCAGTATTCTTTTTTATAGTGGTTAGATCTCTTGACCGCTGTTGAATCATTTTTTGATCTTAATGCTTGTGTAATCTAGGTTTTCCTTGTGATCTCTTTCACAATTATTATTTTCTGGAGTTCCCAAATAAGATTTTTCCTTTTATCACCAGATAAAGGTAGGTGGTCAAGAAAAAATCTATATGTTCTATTTATATTTGTTTAATTATGTGGAATATTATGTTATTTCACTAAATCAACATGCACATTAACTAACTGAATATTGGGTGATGATAATCATGTATCTGGTCTACTCCTTTGATCATTTGGGATCCATTATTGTTGAGACCTGGCTTGCGGCTACCCATAGGGTGAGCCAACCATTGAACAATAATGAACTATCTAATGCCTAAAAATGTGTTTTATCATGACGTGAGACATTAGGTATTTTCTTTCAATAGATTCACCATGTAAAATTTCTTGTTTATAGAAATGACTTGTGATAATTTGATATGATATGGGTGTGTAAACTGCCATGTTAATGGATTAAGTTATAATTTTATTAGTGAAAGTAAATTGAAAGATAAATGGTATTTGGATAAATTGAACATTGTGGCTTATGTTTTTTTATTGTGTTATTCTTTCTATTATGACTTGTGTAGTGATTCATGCAATAATTTTTAGAGGTATTAGCCATGTTATACTATAATGATTATTGGGATTGTCTTGGTTATGATATAATGCTTATAGGGCTTGGCCCAGTTATACTATAATTATTAGAGGACCAGGCCGGATTATAATGAAATGATCATATAGATGGTTGGGATCAGATTTTCTTAAATTCTAATAGGGAATGGCCTAGATATAATGTAATTCTTATAGGAAATTTCCTGGTAATTCTATAATGCTTATAGGTTATGATCAGGTTAGACTAAAATGACTATACATAAGGATTTTCCCAGTTATGTGATTATTCAATATACCTATGGTTGCAGTTTTCATGGTTATTCTATATTCTCAAATATATCCCAATATGGTACCAAATTAGGTTGATTGTTTTGTTGTATTAATTGATTAATTAATACTCCTATTTATAACATTATTCCATGAACTTACTATCAGACTGGTTTTGTTTAGACTTGGTGGGGTCAACCTATTTAGTTTTAATTACACCATATTTAAGACACCATTTGGAACCAATGAAGATAACATGGATAAAGTTTTGGACAATGGAGAGTAACCCTTTTGTTGATTGTTGTTTACTTTATGGGTCGAATATTGGAGACAAGACTAAACATAGATTTCAGATTAGGTTCTTTTAATTTTATTTGTTTTATATTGGTCTTTTATATATATGACTCTTAGAATGAAATTTAGTTTCATTACAGGCATTAATTACATTACTATCTTATTATCATCAGATTATTCAGTTGACATTTATGGTTTTATTTATTTTTCATGATGTACTATTTCTGTTATTTTCTTTAATCTAATATTTTTTTATTTCCTCTATATTGAAACTCACTACTAGGGGGTGAGTTTTTGTTCATGAGGGCAGAGCGTCTTCCTTCCTCGACGGCGGTGATGCCCTAGCCCGAAGATGCCTGCTGCTTCGGCCCCCTCCTCCTCGCTAGGGGGAGGGGGTGTGTCTTCTTTCCTTGACGGATCGCCCTTTCACCCCTTTCACCAACCCGAATCGTCTTCCTCCTTTCACACTGACCCCTCTTTTCCCTAAGGTCACTAACCTTCATGAAGGATATCCCCAGCTTTCGATTTCCTCATAGGAGTTCAAATCAGCATCAGATCTTCACAGATCGACTCTAGTCGCTCGCTTCAGGGGTCGTCACCCTTCAGTTCATGCCTTTGACCGATTTTTATTCAAAGCATGGGGTCTCCAAAACCAGGCGGTGGTGGGTCTTCTTGATCATCTCCAACTGAGGATTTTCTTGTCATCATAGGACGATTTGGTCATCGCCTGGTCCAGTGCTCCTCGGGTGTTCAATGGATACGTTTTCTTCCTCATGCGATGGTATTTCGATCTCAACATGAATCGTGACCCGCCTTTGGCTGAAATGTGGGTAATATTTCTTTATCATCCTATACCCTTCCAAAATCCTTCCATTATTTTCATGCTCGGGATCTTGGTGGGAAGATTTCTATGTTTGGATAAGCATACCTCCGTGATCTGTCATCCGATTTTTCCTTGCACTTGTGTTGAGGACGACGCCTCCAAACCACCATCAGAGTGGCTGTGGATCTCGGTCGGAGAGGAGTTCAGATGGAATCATAGTGTGATGTTTTAAGAATGTCCTAATTTCTACTCTGGATGCATCAAATTTGGCCATTTCACCTCTGAGTGTCATCGTGCGAACCGGGACCGACTTTCAGCGGTGCAAGCGGATGCATCTTTTGACCATCAGTTTCAAGATAGTGGAGAATTGGGCGTGCAAGAAGATGCACGCAGGGAAGTCCCATTATAGATTAATCTATTTAGGAATCATGATTCTCCAACAGTGAGATCTAGTAATGGGGAGGTTCAGAATAAGAAAAATCACTTGATTTCCACAGGGGATGTGATGAAGGGGAGGCCAGAGGAGGCTGGACCACGGGTTGAGGAAATCTTTTCCCAGTTGAAGCTGTACTTGGGCATTTGTAGTATTGAAAAGGAACTTCCCTTATCAGTGGCATCGATGGATCCAATATCTACACTCGAGGATGGTGAGATGATACTAGCGGGGAGAGAGGTCCATAGTTTTGGTGGATCTCAAAATAGAGGTTGGGAGGAAAATAATTACTAGCAGTAGTATATAGGCCGAGGGTATGTGCAATTAAATGAATCAGAATCAGTGTAGGATAAGCCGTACTTGTTGGCTGCAACATCTCATAATGGTCAAAGGAAGTCTGATGATGTGAATATATTGAGGGAATTATACCCAAACACTCTCATGCATCTGAAGGTTGGGTTTGGGGAGAGGATAACTGGCTGGGAGAATAATGCATGTAAAGGGAAATCTCAAAGTAATCAGAAGCCCCTTATAGTTGAATCGAAGTTAAATCTTGGGAACCGCTTTGATGGATTAGAAGACCAAGAACATCCATAGAATGAGGAGGATGACTCATCATGGGATGAATGTACTAGCCTACCTTCAGTGGATAGCATGGACCGATGTCAAGGGAATGGTCCTCACAACCCTCGCAGGAAGAAGGGGAAGAAAAGTATTAAAGACTTAGGAAAATGTATAGTGGTTCATGGAAAAAGGAAAAGGGACTTAAGGATTACTCTTACCTGCTAAAACCTATGGAAACTCAATAGGCCAAGAAAGTAAGGAACAAAGGAAAGATGGGAGAATATGGGGAGTGCTTGCAACTAATTCTGCACTCCAAGGAAGACAATCTTGAGCAAGACATACGACCCATTGTATCAGAAGAGGAACTCAATAAGATTTATGAACTAAGGTTGAAACTTGATGCTAAAAAGGATAAAGAAGTCTAGATAGATAAGAGAGATAGAATTCTGGCCTGAGGCTTTAACCAGAGAAAAATCAACTCAGAGGAATTTATTCACACAATGGAATGGATGACCTCCCATCTTAAAGAGCTCATCAGAGAAGATCTAGGTATCTAGGTTAGTTTGCTACACTGGGAGCTTTATAGAATAGCTGGGTCAAGTAACATTAGTCCCGTGTTTAACAAGTTTGTGAGCTCTTTCAGCACGTAGTGGTAACATGTTGTGAACTCCAGTTTCCCATTTTTCTTAAAAAGGTTTTAATAAAAAAATTAAACTTGGATGAAAAAAATTACTAGGGGGTATATTCTCCCCACTATGTTCTCTACACCCCCACTATTAGTTAGTAGCCTCTAGTATATGGAGAGGAACACATGAGGTTCACTAACTAGCCTGAATTGGCCACATGATAGAGTGAATGATTAGTAGATGTTATATATACATAGTCTTTTCCATAGACTTTTCCCTGAAGTTCTCTCTATATTTTTCTAATCCTAGTTACAAATGTTAACTAAACATTTTCACGGATACCAATTATAACAACCCATGACTTTTACACATTTTATTATATGATTCTAAAACATAAGTATATTTTAATACAACTAAAGGGTCATAATGGAATACTATCATTGGAAGACTAGGTTCTTAATATATAAAACATGGAATCATTTTTTTATTTTTCATTGCGAGCTCCTAAAATCCATTCAAGATCCTAAATATGGATGGGATAACCTGGGGAATACATAAAAAGGGGGTGAGCTAAAAATCCTAGTAAGGAAAGTAAACATGATAAGACAACATTACATGTGATTATAAGGTATAACATGATATCATAAAAGGGAAGGAACATGAGTAATCACATTAAAGCATAACATAAATAACATGGTATCATAAGATCATGAAATTATAGGAAATATGGAAACAATATATAACATGGCATAAACATGAGTCAAGGATAACATATTAGACAATATCAAATGGTTATAAAAGTCCCATAATGGATTAGGATTACTCCCTAATACCATACATGACGTCTCATGAGACTATAACATTACCAAATGCATTGGAGTGATATCTGGACACATGCATCATAACATGTTCATGATCTATGTGTGCCACATAAAGGAAATCAATAATAATTAATAATATAAGAATTATCTGTGGAAGTAAAATGGGTTTCATAATATTGATTCATATCATAATCAGTGGAAATTTCATAAAGATAGAATTTTTGAAATGATTGTAATACATGTATTACCCCATGAATGAAGGTAGAATGAACTAGGTATATATGTGAGACACATATATACATAATTTAGAAGGACTCAATAACATAAGAGTTTGATTCACTAATGAAAATACATTTAAATATATTTAAAACATCCTAGATGAAAATAACCTCTTCACTTTGAGTATCATTAATGGATGTAATCTATGAAGGAAAATAGTTTTAAAAGACCACTTTGAACATTTCTTGTGGAAAATATCCTTTATATTTTGAAAACACTAATTTAAAATCTAAAACACTCTCAAACATTAAATAAAATATTTTTTTAAAATATAAATTGAAACCTAAATAAGGAAACATTAAAACATTGATTAGTCATTATAACTACTACAAAATCAGAGTTTAACAGTGCTGGTATTTATCAGTGCTATAAAAAAATTCTGATAAATGGCATATTTATCACTGCTTAAAAAAGCACTGATAAATTTAACCTTTTATCAACACCTTTTGTTAGAATTGATAAATGGAGCCTTTATCAACACTTTATCTGTAGTGAGGATAAAGGATACCCTTTATCAGCACTTTATTTTCAGTGTTGATAAAGGGTAGCTCTTATGAGTGTTTTATTTTTAGCACTGATAAAGATACATTTAACAATGCTAAAAAAGTGATGATAAAGGTTTGAATAAATAAAACACAATAATGAAATAAATTAAAAAATATAAATGTGATTATTAAAAAAATATTAAAATTTTTATTAAATAAATAATTATGGATAAAAATGATTAAATTCATTATACATTATTAGATAGTAAACATTTTTTTAAATAGATAATTATGTTATTTAATGTTAATAAATTATATATATTAAATATATTGATATATATTAATGTATATAAATATGATTTATATATTAAAAAATATTTATGCGCATTACATTAAGTAGTCATATATTTAGTGAATAATGGTTAATAATTAAAAATTAAAATGAATTAAAAATAACGACTAGTTTCAAAGTGTACTAGACATATAATTGAATGTCATTTGACATTTTGAATTTATCAAAGATTAAATGTGTTTTATATTGATTTCACATATACATAATTAAGGATTTTTTATATACAATTCACAAACACAAAATTTATCCTTTTTTCCATATTGTTAAAGTGTATTCATTCTTAAATTATTCTATTTCAGTCATATTTAACATATATATGCATCCACTTAAAATTAGATATAAGTACTGTTTTTTTAAAATATTTCTATAATTATATTTATTTATTTATTAAAATTATAAGAAATATATTTATGATATTTATTTTTATATATATTAATTATAAATATATATCTATTAACAATTCTTTTATTTATAATTATATTTATAAATACTTTATCAATGAATAAGTAAAAATCACTGATAATGGTAGGTCTTTATCAGCTCTTTTTTCATGATGATAATGATGAAGATTTGTCACCACTAAAAAAACACTGATAAAATCAATGTTTATCATCACTAAAACTTTAACACTGATTAAAATGGATTTTATCAGTTCATTTTAAGCGCTAATAAAGAGAAACCTTTATCAGTGCAAAAAATCATGATAAATATTTATTTTGTCATTTTTTATTACTTAAGCACTGATAAAGGGATATTTATCCATGCTTATTTTTAAGTGTTGATAAAAAGTCTCATTCTATTTAAAAACCCCAACCATTTGTGAACAAGTTATGATATCAGAAGAATTCTATGGAAACCACCAACTTTCGGTGCTCCTCCTCGGTAAATTGAAGCTCGAATCACACAACTCGACTACCTCCACTTTCTGGAATGTTATTCGACATATAGTGTTCAGTTGTAGTTAGGATTTTGAAATCATATTTTATTTAACCTTGCAAGGTAGGCCTTCTGATTTTTTTGTGTCTTTTTCTTTTTTTATTTCTTATTTGAAAATGTCACGAGTTATTTGTGGTCTGGTCCTTGTATACTATTTTTTTTAGATTATGTACAAAATTCTTTGTTTTTCATCTATTGTTTGATTGAATACCAATTTGGATGTCTTATTTTGATCATTTTAAATTGTTGTTTTGAATCCATTTTTTTCGATTTCTACATCTATATCCCATCTTGCTTCGTAATCTTAATATTGTTGTTATTTTAAATTCCTTGATAATCACCTCTGGTCCACAGATAAAATAACTAAATAGATATTTACTCTAATATATAAACGGTGGAGGTTTTGGATATAAAAACCTTAAATGAATGAGAAAAGTGATTTATAAAACCAACTCTTATTATCATGATGGCGCGAAGAAACAACAAAATATGATTTTATGCATTTCATGTAAGGGAATTTATTTATTTAAATTCTATTTTAATATTCTAAAGAAAGGGTTTTTCCTTAGAAATTTTATTGTTGAGAATTTTTTTGTTTTATTTTAAGAGAAACCATAGTAAAAGAGATACCATATTTATTTATTTTCAATGGTTCTATAATTTCAACATTAGTATAGGGTTTTATTTATTTTATTATGTTGTGATATTCTACTTTGAGGGTTAAATTGATTTTTTTTCAATTTAAATTTATTTTATAAAGACCCACACACACACACACACATATATACATGTAAATAAATACATTTCTTTCTATTTATATGAGTTTTCAGAATGTATAATCTAAGGTTGATTTTATAATTATCTATTCAAAAATCATGGTTCTTAATTTCCAAATTAGGAAGAGATTATATTTATTTTCATTAAAATTTTTGTTTAAATGTGATTTTTTTTGTAATTATGTGTATTTTAAATTTCATGATATATATATATGTTTAAATTTGTATGGGATATACATTACAAGGGTTGGTCTATTTTTTCCCTTTTCGTGATATATCTTATTCATGTTTATTATTAATTTTTTACAAGTTCTTTATGGACCTTCCTAGAATCTCAAGGATGGCTAAATGTGTTTTATATGGCCTCAAAATATTCCTCCATATGGATAGATCTAATGTGATGAACTATATAGAATCCTTGTGTTAGGTCAGTGTGGTGATATGAAATCATAAGAGTCTTGAGATGTTTTCAAATATTTGATATACCAATAATTTTAAACGTAATAATTCCATCAGTTTCTACATCAATTGTTCCAAAAAATAGAATTGAAGTTATCAAATTCTAAAATTTAGAAATTATTTCAATTCATTTCTTGAGGCTCATCCCCCATCTCTTTTAAATACAACTATCATCTTCATCACATTCATATCCAAAAAAACCATTATTTCCATTTGTTACTTGAAACTAATCCCCAATATCTTTTATGTTTCTTGTACTGCCCTAAGAATTAGTCATCCCATAGATGACAACAACTTAGAGTATTTCAATTAACATAGGTTCATGTCCACACAAGATTAAGGATGTGTCCAACAAAAAAATGCAATGATAAATGTCATAGAGATGAGGTGATGAGCATGAGTTATCTATAACATTAACCTTTGAATGAATTCATAAGATATCACCTTCCATAATGGTGTAATTATTTTGTAAAATCCCATTACCAATTTTCTTCAAAATACTGAAATTCATGGAAATAATCAAATATTGAGTTTCCCTTATTAGAATTGTTTATAAAATTCACCATTGATAATGAATATAATATGTGTATTTATTTATTTACTATAAAAAATTAATCTTTTATGGACCCAATAAGATATATATTAATCGTAAATGGATTCATTCTAATATTTTAAAAAATGATTATGAATATGCAGTTAAAGAGTTCATCAAGTTTGCAAGACAGCTTGCAAATGACCCTTCCAAAATCCTCTCTCCTAGTTTAAATTTTTATTATTCAAGAAAAATAAATCTAGAAGAGCTAGAAGAACATTTTATTTATCATAGAATAGATCAAATATATAAATGTTAGAACATGGGAAAAACTAAATGTGGACACTGGTTGGGATAATACTATGGTTTATGAATCATTTGATATGAATACATTTATAAATGATGATGGAGATCACATGGAAGAAATGAAAATGGTAATTGAATATGACCTTTGCGATTGTCCAATGTTTTTTGGGGGAGTTAAATAGTGATTCTAAGAAACCATTGAATACCTCTTGTACTAAATACTCAACATTTTCAGCTGTATTGAAGTTATATTATTTGAAAGATGGTAGAATATGAAGTGACATCATCATTACAGAACTACATGGTCTCTTGAATGATATGCTACCTAATGAAAATAAACTACTATGTTGAACATATGATGATAAATGAATATTTCCTAAAATGGGAATGATCTCTACAAAAATAAATTTCTGTCCAAATGATTTCATATTGTTTCGTAATGACAATGAATCAATCATAAAAAGACCTAAATGTGTCACAAACCGATACAAGAAAAATGAATCAAGTCTTTCGAAATCTATATGGTACCTTCCTATCATTCCAAGATTTAAAAGACTATATAGATTCCAGGAAAATATGAGAAAATTAACATGGCATATTGATACAAGAAATAAATATGGGAACCTACATCATCCATTAGATTCTCCTCATTGGAAGAAAATCGATGATGACTTTCTTGAATTTATAAATTATCCAGGAAACTTGTCACGACCCGTCCTTGGGGCCCGTGTCGTGACTACCCCAAGCCCGCCTTCCAGAGGCCAGGGGCTGGCGACTAGAACCAAGGCGTAAATCCCGAAAAAAGGTAAGGCATTTCCTTTGAAAAGTAAACAAGCACCACAGAGTAAGCAAGCGGAAAAGTAAACACTAAGTAAAAACTGTAACAAGCTGTGCTGAAAGTAAAGGGGGCCGGAAATACAAGCCCAACTATAAAGTACAACTAGAAGGGAAAAACAACTGAAAGGAAAAGCCACAGCATCGAGCCGTCCTCTGGAAGTCCCACCTGAAGGGTGGGTACAGATAGTCTCCACTGCTCCTCGGTCCACCTGACTACTCCGAGTACGTCCCGCCCAGTGGTCCACCTCCAGGTACCGTCCTGCTCCACAAGCCTCCACCACAATCAGCGATGTCCATCGTCTGCATCCAACACAACGTAGTGCGGGCATAGCCCGTGCAGGGGTGAGTATAAGCTACTCAGTAGGGACCCCGAGACCCCCGAAGGTCTCCCAGAATCCACAAAGGATAACCACAAAGGAAAGACACAATTATGAAGTAACAACTGACACTGCTTAGGTATATGCCCATACATATACCTAAGTCATCAATTCCCGTTCGGCTCCAACATCCGAGCCCAAGCACAACCCAGTCCACACAGGAAAGAAAAACGTATACCCACACAGGATAGCACAACACAATCCACAAAGGAGAGTAAACAGTAAATCCACACAGGATAGTTCAACACAATCCACAAAGGAGAGTAACACAAGATTCAGCTCACACAGGTATACTTCTTCAAATGACGATAGAGATGATCAGATGTAGCCACTGATTAATCTAATCCGTCGGACCCATAAAGGATCAGAAGGTACTGACCCCCCGCAATGACCCACATAGGATCGATCATGAAGTTGGACCCAAAGCTATTGGGAAACTCCTTCTCTATCAAGTACAGTGGTTATGCCGCTATAACAAAGCGCTCCTCCGTCGTGGGTCTGCCGCTACAACCAATCGCTCCCATGTGCCGCTACAACCAAGTGCTCCTCTGTCGTGGGTCTGCCGCTACAACCATGCGCTCCCCTGTGCCGCTATAACCAAGCGCACCTCTGTCGTGGGTCTGCCGCTACAACCAAGCGCACCTCTTTCGTGGGTCTTCCGCTACTACCAAGCGCTCCCCACTGGGCTATCCGTAACACACCGAGTCATTCGATCATTAGTCGTCAAATCTCAACTGGCTCTAGGGTTCCGCACACAGCATGCTCGTTCCGGGAGGGTCCACCCCACGAGCTTAAAGGTCGATGCATCAACTGACATGCACTCCGGAGTTGATGTATCCCAAGGTGTACCGTAGTGGTCACTGCCGAAAACACGGAGGATTACTGTACTGTTCTCATCATCTTCATAGTCGAATCCACCGAGGATCTCTGTATAGTCGTCGTCGTCGAAGTCACAGCCAGTACTAGGGTTCCCGCACACAGCAAGCTTGTTCGGGAGTGTCCGCTCCACGAGCCGAGAGGCTGATAAATCAACTGACACAAAGTCCGAAGTTTATGTATCCAAAAGTTCTGTATTGCCAACAGGAACTCAACGTCGCAGACGGCGCGTCAATCAGACGCCCGGTCTGAGAGTTATTAGCTTTTTCGTTTTAGGGGCCTGGTTGGTTTTTAAGGCAAAACCAACATGACCGTACTCCACATGCGTCCAAACCTTTGGCAGAGTATGCCAAAAGATCCTTCTCACATAGAGGAATCCACCAAAACTGACGGCACGTCAATCGGACGTCCGTAACTCAAGCTATGAGCGTTTCCGCTCCGAGGGCCCGGTTGGTTTCGTGAACGAACCAACTCGTCCGAACCCAAAGTATTCCGAAACCTTGAGTGCGATATACCAAAACGACCGCCTCGATCCAAGGATCGTGTTTCCGCTTACAGAGAGTTGTTTGGAGGCCCGTAGCTCAAGTTACATGCATTTGACCGAAAACGGTCTGAAGACGGGGGTTCGGGCCCGGGCCGACCCACCCCCCCCCCCCCCCCCCCCCGGGGTCGGCCGAACTGGGTCGAACCGACCCGGTCCGATCCTGCCAGGGCGCGGCCCGGCCGGTCGGACCGACCTGGCTTGGTTCGGCCGAGCGGCCGAGTGGCCGAGCGCCGCGGGGTGCTGCCCCCGCGGTCTGGAGATGCCGCGGCCCCGCGTTCGGGCCGCGCTGGAACAACGGACGCTGCTTCAGCCGCGTCCCGTGCGGGCGATCTGGACCCGCATGGTCGCGGGTCCGTTGGCCGCCGCCGCAGCGGCTTCAGCCGCGGCGGCCTCGTCCGGCGGCGCGCCGGGGCGCCGCCGCCTCCGGCCGCCGCGCCGGCGCCCCGTGCCGCCAGAATCTTCCGCGTGCCACCGGAGTTTCTCCGGTGGTCTGTTTTCCTTCTTGTCTGCGCCGGTGTTCCTCCTGGGTTCCGTTCTTCACTGCGGAATCAACAAATTTCCCTTGCGTCACGTTTTGTCGTCGCCCGCCAAATCCTCACAACCATGAAGAACGGCGGAGGGTTGTTGGGCCGTGTTCGTTTGCCCCGCACCCTCCGCGTTAGTTGACAACAACGGGAGAAAATAATTCAACACATGCATCAACAATTTTAATAAATTAAAAATTTTCATTTGAAACCGGTTCTTTAATTTTAAAGAAACGTTCACGGGAATAAGGGCATTTCCAAAACAAAATCCCTTCCTCGCCAAGTCGTCGCACGCGTTCTTCGCGGAATTGTTCGTCGCGGAAGGAGGGAATCGTCGCGTCGTCACGGAAGGGCGTCAGGTCATTGCGGAATCCAGCGTTGCGTTGATGAACTCAACGGACCAAGAAACAATAGATTTAATTATAAATAATTAAATCCGTGTTTTGTAAAAAAAACCCACAAAGGAGATTTAAAAAGAAACCCGAGATCTCTTACCTCAAGAAGTTGGAGATCGGAGATCGGGGCGGGGAAGAACGTCTCGGATGAAGCGTTGTAAAACTCTGAGGGTGACGACGTTCTTCGCGTTCTTCGCGTTCTTCGCATTCTTCGCGAAGGAGGATGAAGGCACAAGAACTTCTGTCAAAACCTCTCAACGTGTAATCCTCCAAATGTCGTGTTGGTCTTATTTTATTATTACGCTAACAAACAAAAAAGAGGTAAGTAATGACCCATTAATTCGTAGAATTAATTCAACGAAAGAAACTGCCCATTTAATTCACGAAATAAACCGCCCAATTAAATGGTACGTTAAGAATTTAAAAAAACGCGTCAGTTGACTTTCATAATGACGGATTTTCGCGGGTGCGTTACTTAGCGGAAAAGAAATGGCGAGGATCATGCCGGCCCCACCTCACAAATATCCTACCAAGAGGGTAGGATATTTTTGGATTGCATCCTATCCGGATCAACTCAGCTTAAGCCGCTTTTATGTGGCTTCAAGTGGATTCCAAGTGGCTTAAGTGAAATAAAATAAAGTTTGTCGTACAATTATTTTATTTCTTAACTTTAAGACCGAAAATTAAAAACCACACCTGAGCAAACGCAACTCCGGAAGAGGCTTTTATAAGCAATTATCGGCGCTGCGATTTCATCGGTGCCCTCAGAATTCGATTCCGAGAAACGGTTCAAAAGTTAGAAAAACCCACTCGTTCGTTCACTGAACGTACCCGAGCCAAACTTCGGAAATTAATTCCGGGCACACCGGGCCTCGGAATCAGGCGCCGTCAGAAACTGCGTTCTTGTAAAATTCCAAAGAAATTTATGAAAAAAAACTTCCTTGAAATTTACGGGTCTTTACATTACTCCCACCACAGGGCTTTACATCCCCGTAAAGCTTCACCACAAACTTAGGGATACAAAGGCGGTACTGAGCATGCATCTGAGCCTCCCGCTCCCAAGTGCTCTCTTGGAGGTTCCCGAGCTACCATATGAAGCGCACTAGAGGAATTGATCATCCACGTAGGACTGGCTCCTGTCGATCCTCGATCTCCACTGGGACCTCCGCAAAAGTCACCCCATCATCAAAGATTTTCATCGGATCGTGCACGTATCTCCTCTGCTGAGATACGTGGAAGACGTCATGCACCCGGCGCAACTATGGTGGTAGAGCCAGGTGATAAGCCACCTTGACAAACCTGCTGAGGACCTGGAAGGGTCTGATGAAGTGTGGATACAACTTGCCGCCTCGGCCAAATCTCCGTAATCCACATTGAGGTGAGACACTCAAGAAGACGTGATCGCCATCCTTGAACTCAAGTGGCCTCCGCCTCCTGTCAGCAAAAGACTCTGTCAGCTCTGAGCTGTCCTCATCCGCTCCTGGATGACCTGGACCTTCTCTGTCGTGGCCTCGACCACCTCTGGTCCCACAAGAGATGCTATGATTTCTTCCTTGGTGACAAGAGAAATCCGGTCTCATCCCCTGGATGAACCACGTTCTTTTCCTAATACAGTCAATCCCGACATGGATGATACTAACCCATACCAAGGATGACGTCGTAAGGCCTCGACGCTACTACTAAAAGATACAACCGTTACTCTCACCTCCAAGGGTTGAGTCACACTGTCGGCATCAGTGTGTGGTAACTGGGTCTCCTCCAGTAGGTATCTCTCAAGTGAGGGGCAAGTCAACAGTCTAAACTGGAACCTCTTAGTAACAACACAAGAGAGGATAGGAAAGTAAATGCCACAAGAAAAGGTGTCTTTTATTACTGCAGCTCAAGTACAAAGACACAAAGAATCTACAAACATTCATCCACAAAACTAGAAGCAACATGAAAAAAAGTCTCCAGGTCTGGAGCTAGTCCCGCTCCTGTCCATCTACTCCCGGAGATCCATGATCGTAGGCCTCAGCTGCCTGAAGCTGAGCTCTCGCATGTCCACCAACTCCCTGTGGTCGGGGTGGACCTCCTGGTGGTGGTGGTGGCAACACCCCGAGGCGTCGTCCACCTCCAGCTGCACGGCCAGCTCCCCTGCCATGGCCGCCTGCTCCTTGCGTCCTGCCCAGATCGAACCTCTGCCTCTGCCTGGGGGGTCCTTCATTCATCTGCTGGTCATCCGTATGGCGGTTCAGACAGTCACGAGCCATGTGACCAGTCCCGCCACAGGAGTAACATTGCCCTCTCATGGAAAGTCGTTGTCCACCCCGAGTGCCTCGCACAAACGATCCAGAGTCATGCTGTCAACCACCTGTAGGTCTAGTCCTTTTGGACCCCTGCGTCATCTGTCTACTGCCCACTGCAGAAGACTCTGCTGCATGCAGGCAAGTGGTGGATCCTGCTGCTGGAGACTGCTCAGCAAGGAAACTCTCCACTAAGAGGGCTCTCTCCATCACCTCCGCCTGTGTCGGAATGTTGAGGGAGATCATCGAAGCCCTGATCTCGTGCCTCAGTCCCTGCTTGAAGGTTTGGGCCTGGAAGAATGGGTCCCGTACCATATCTGTGGAGTAGCGTGAGAGATCAGTAAATCTCGCCGAGTACTGGGCCACTGTCATGCTGCCCTGTCGCAGCTGTAGTAGCTCCTGAATGCGCACCACAGAGAGGGTGGTTGGGACGAACTCTTAGCGGAAGAGGCTCTCGAAGTCCGTCTAGAGAAGAGATGCCTCGGCGTGCACCTGGAGCATCAAGCTCTACAATCTTCTTGCTGCTGCGTGCAGTAGGCTCGCTGCGAGGATCACCATGAGGTCTGCTGGTGTCCTCACTAATCTGAAAACCCGTAAAACTACCTACAGCCAGTCCTCGGCTTCCTAGGGGTCCATCTCACCACGAAACCTGGGTGGTCGCTGGCACTGGAACTCATGCAGAGCTCCAAGGCGATGTGCATCGTCAGCGGTCATGGCGGGAAGCATCGGTGGCTCAGCGGGTAAAGGTACCGCTCGTGCCTCTGCTAACAAGGAGCCCTGCACCGAGGCCCCGTCGCTCGGTGGGCTGTCATCACGTTCCACTCTCGGAACCCTAGCTAGCTGCCATCGTGGGGCCATCCTGAAAAGAAAAAGGTGTGCCACGGTTAGAACAGTATACCTGGTGAGCTGACACAAGTAATCACAAATAAAAACTTGAAACACACATGCAATTAATGTTTTTGTGCATTAAGTCGGAAATCAAAAGTCAGGGTCCTGGTGTACGGATACGTCAGCCGCCGCACCAACACTGGACTCCCTGGACTAATAACCACACTCAATACGCTTAACACTATTGCTTCATATAGAAGAAAGATTAGAGTATGCGGTAGAACCGACCGCCTCTGATACCAATTTGTCACGACCCGTCCTCGGGGCCCGTGCCGTGACTACCCCAAGCCCGCCTTCCATAGGCCAGGGGCTGGCGACTAGCACCAAGGCGTAAATCCTAGAAAAAGGGAAGACATTGCCTTTGAAAAGTAAACAAGCACCACAAAGTAAGTAAACAGAAAAGTAAACACTATGTAAAAACGGTAACAAGCTGTGCTGAAAGTAAAGGGGGACGGAAATACAAGCCCAACTGTAAAGTACAACTGGAAGGGAAAAACAACAACTGAAAGGAAAAGCCGCAGCGTCGAGCTGTCCTCTGGAAGTCCCACCTGAAGGGTGGGTACAGATAGTCTCCACTGCTCCTCGGTCCACCTGACTGCTCCAAGTACATCCCGCCCAGTGGTCCACCTCCAGGTACCGTCCTGCTCCGCAAGCCTCCACCACAATCAACGATGTCCGTCGTCTGCAACCAACACAACGTAGTGCGGGCATAGCCCGTGCAGGGGTGAGTATAAGCTACTCAGTAGGGACCCCGAGACCCCCGAAGGTCTCCCAGAATCCACAAAGGATAACCACAAAGGAAAGACACAATTACGAAGTAACAACCGACACTGCTTAGGTATATGACCATACATATACCTAAGTCATCAATTCTCGTTCGGCTCCAACATCCGAGCCCAAGCACAACCCAGTCCACACAGGAAAGAAAAACCTATACCCACACAGGATAGCACAACACAATCCACAAAGGAGAGTAAACAGTAAATCCACACAGGATAGTTCAACACAATCCACAAAGGAGAGTAACACAAGATTCAGCTCACACAGGTATACTTCTTCAAATGACGATAGAGATGATTAGATGTATCCACTGATTAATCTAATCCGTCGGACCCATAAAGGATCAGAAGGTACTGACCCCCCGCAATGACCCACATTGGATCGATCATGAAGTTGGACCCAAAACTATTGGGAAACTCCTTCTCTATCAAGTACAGTGGTTATGCCGCTATAACCAAGCGCTCCTCCGTCGTGGGTCTGCCACTACAACCAATCGCTCCCATGTGCCGCTACAACCAAGTGCTCCTCTGTCGTGGGTCTGCCGGTACAACCAAGCGCTCCCCTGTGCCGCTACAACCAAGCGCACCTCTATCGTGGGTCTGCCACTACAACCAAGCGCACCTCTTTCGTGGGTCTTCCGCTACAACCAAGAACTCCCCACTGGGCTATCCGTAACACACCGAGTCATTCGATCAGAAGTCGTCAAATCTCAACCGGCTCTAGGGTTCTGCACACAGCATGCTCGTTCCGGGAGGGTCCACTCCACCAGCTAAAAGGTCGATGCATCAACTGACATGTAGTCCGGAGTTGATGTATCCCAAGGTGTACCGTAGTGGTAACTGCCGAAAACACGGAGGATTCCCATACTGTTCTCATCATCATCATAGTCGAATCCCCCGAGGATCTCTGTATAGTCGTCGTCGTCGAAGTCGCAACCAGTACTAGGGTTCCCGCACACAGTAAGCTTGTTCGGGAGTGTCCGCTCCACGAGCCGAAAGGATGATACATCAACTGACACAAATTCCGAAGTTGATGTATCCAAAAGTTCTGTATCGCCAACAGGAACTCAACGTCGCAGACGGCGCGTCAATCGGACGCCCGGTCTGAGAGTTATTAGTTTTTTCGTTTTAGGGGCCCGGTTGGTTTTTAAGGAAAAACCAACCTAACCATACTCCACCTGCGTCCAAACCTTGGGCGGAGTATGCCAAAAGATCCTTCTCACTTATAGGAATCCACCAAAGCTGACGGCACGTCAATCGGACGTCCGTAGGTCAAGCTATGAGCGTTTCCGCTCCGAGGGGCCGGTTGGTTTCGTGAACGAACCAACTCGTCCGAACCCAAAGTATTCCGAAACCTTGAGTGCGATATACCAAAACGACCGTCTCGATCCAAGGATCGCGTTTCCGCTTACAGAGAGTTGTTTGGAGGCCCGTATCTCAAGTTACAGGCATTTGACCGAAAACGGTCTAAAGACGGGGGTTCGGGCCCGGGCCGACCCGACCCGACCCCCCCCCCCCCCCAGGGTCGGCTGAACTGGGTCGAACCGACCCGGTCCGGTCATGCCAGGGCGCGGCCCGGCCGGTCGGACCGGCCTGGCTTGGTTCGGCCGAGCGGCCGAGTGGCCGAGCGCCGCGGGGTGCTGCCCCCGCGGTCTGGAGATGCCGCGGCCCCGCGTTGGGGCCGCGCTGGAACAACGGACGCTGCTTCAGCCGCATCCCGTGCGGGCGATCTGGACCCGCATGGTCGCGGGTCCGTTGGCCGCCGCCGTAGCGGCTTCAGCTTCGGCGGCCTTGTCCGGCGGCGCGCCGGGGCACCGCCGCCTCCGGCCGCCGCGCCGGCGCCCCGTGCCGCCAGAATCTTCCGCGGGCCACCAGAGTTGCTCCGGTGGTCTGTTTTCCTTCTTGTCTGCGCCGGTGTTCCTCTTGGGTTCCGTTCTTCACTACGGAATCAACAAATTGCCCTTGCGTCACGTTTTTTCGTCGCCGGCCAAATCCTCACAACCACGAAGAACGGCGGAGGGTTGTCGGGCCGTGTTCGTTTGGCCCACACCCTCCGCGTTAGTTAACAACAACGGGAGAAAATAATTCAACACATGCATCAACAATTTTAATAAATTAAAATTTTTCATTTGAAACCGGTTCTTTAATTTTAAAGAAACGTTCACGGGAATAAGGGCATTTCCAAAACAAAATCCCTACCTCGCCAAGTCGTCGCACGCGTTCTTCGCGGAATTGTTCGTCGCGGAAGGAGGGAATCGTCGCGTCGTCGCGGAAGGGTGTCGGGTCATCGCGGAATCCAGCGTTGCGTTGATAAACTCAATGGACCAAGAAACAATAGATTTAATTATAAATAATTAAATCCGTTTTTTGTAAAAAAACCCACAAAGGATATTTAAAAAGAAACCCGTGATCTCTTACCTCAAGCAGTTGGAGATCGGAGATCGGGGCGGGGAAGAACGTCTCGGATGAAGCGTTTTCAAACTCCGAGGGTGATGGCGTTCTTCGCGTTCTTCGCGTTCTTCGTGAAGGAGGATGAAGGCACAAGAACTTCTGCCAAAACCTCTCAACGTGTAATCCTCCAAATGTCGTGTTGGTCTTATTTTATTATTACGCTAACAAACGAAAAAGAGGTAAGTAACGACCCATTAATTCGTAGAATTAATTAAACGAAAGAAACTGCCCATTTAATTCACGAAATAAACCGCCCAATTAAATGGTACGTTAAGAATTTAAGAAAACGCGTCAGTTGACTTTCATAATGACGGATTTTCGCGGGTGCGTTACTTAGCGGAAAATAAATGGCGGGGATCGTGCGGGCCCCACCTCACAAATATCCTACCAAGAGGGTAGGATATTTTTGGATTGCATCATATCCGGATCAACTCAGCTTAAGCCGCTTTTATGTGGCTTCAAGTGGCTTCCAAGTGGCTTAAGTGAAATAAAATAAAGTTTGTCGTACAATTATTTTATTTCTTAACTTTAAGACCGAAAATTAAAAACCACACCTGAGAAAACGCAACTCCGGAAGAGGCTTTTCTAAGCAATTATCGGCGCTGCGATTTCATCGGTTCCCTCTAAATTCGATTCTGAGAAACGGTTCAAAAGTTAGAAAAACCCACTCATTCGTTCACTGAACGTACCCGAGCCAAACTTCGGAAATTAATTTCGGGCACACCGGGCCTCAGAATCAGGCGCCGTCAGAAACTGCTTTCTTGTAAAATTCCAAATAAATTTAAGAAAAAAAACTTCCTTGAAATTTACGGGTCTTTACATTACTCCCACCATAGGGCTTTACGTCCCCGTAAAGCTTCACCACAAACTTAGGGATACAAAGGCGGTACTGAGCATGCATCTGAGCCTCCCGCTCCCAAGTGCTCTCCTGGAGGTTCCCGAGCTACCATCTGAAGCGCACTAGAGGAATCGATCATCCATGTAGGACTCGCTCCTGTCGATCCTCGATCTCCTCTGGGACCTCCGCAAAAGTCACCCCATCATCAAAGATTTTCATCGGGTCGTGCACGTATCTCCTCTGCTGAGATACGTGGAAGACGTCGTGCACCCGGCGCAACTGTGGTGGTAGAGCCAGGTGATAAGCCACCTTGAAAAACCTGCTGAGGACCTGGAAGGGTCCGATGAAGCGTGGAGACAACTTGCCGCCTCGGCCAAATCTCCGTAATCCACATTAAGGTGAGACACTCAAGAAGATGTGATCGCCATCCTTGAACTCAAGTGGCCTCCGCCTCCTTTCAGCAAAAGACTCTGTCAGCTTTGAGCTGTCCTCATCCGCCCCTGGATGACCTGGACCTTCTCTATCGTGGCCTCGACCACCTCTGGTCCCACAAGAGATGCTATGATTTCTTCCTTGCCGACAAGAGAAATCCGGTCTCATCCCCTGGATGAACCACGTTCTTTGCCTAATACAGTCAATCCCGACATGGATGATACTAACCCGTACCAAGGATGCCGTCGTAAGGCCTCGACGCTAATACTAAAAGATACAACCGTTACTCTCACCTCCAAGGGTTGAGTCACACTGTCGGCATCAGTGTGTGGTAACTGGGTCTCCTCCAGTAGGTATCTCTCAAGTGAGGGGAAAGTCAACAGTCTAAACTGGAACCTCTTAGTAACAACACAAGAGAGGACATGAAAGTAAATGCCACAAGAAAAGGTGTCTTTTATTACTGCATCTCAAGTACAAAGACACAAAGCATCTAAAAACATTCATCAACAAAACTAGAAGCAACAAGAACAAAAGTCTCCATGTCTGGAGCTAGTCCCGCTCCTGTCCATCTACTTCCGGAGATCCATGATCGTAGGCCTCAGCAGCCTGAAGCTGAGCTCTCGCATGTCCACCAACTCCCTGCGGTCGGGGTGGACCTCATGGTGGTGGTGGTGGCAACACCCCGAGGCGTCTTCCACCTCCAGCTGCACGGCCAGCTCCCCTGCCATGGCCGCCTGCTCCTTGCGTCCTGCCCAGATCGAACCTCTGCCTCTGCCTGGGGGGTCCTTCATTCATCTTCTGGTCATCCGTATGGCGGGTCGGACAGTCACGAGCCATGTGACCAGTCCCGCCGTAGGAGTAACACTGCCCTCTCATGGAAAGTTGTTGCCCACCCTGAGTGCCTCGCACAAACGATCCAGAGTCATGCTGTCAACCACCTGTAGGTCTAGTCCTTTTGGACCCCTGCGTCATCTGTCTACTTCCCGCTGCAGATGACTCTGCTGCATGCAGGCAAGTGGTGGATCCTGCTGCTGGAGACTGCTTAGCAAGGAAACTCTCCACTAAGAGGGCTCTCTCCAACACCTCCGCCTGTGTCGGAATGTTGAGGGAGATCATCGAAGCCCTGATCTCGTGCCTCGGTCCCTGCTCGAAGGTCTGGGCCTGGAAGAATGGGTCCCGTACCATATCTATGGAGTAGCGTGAGAGATCAATAAATCTCGCTGAGTACTGGGCCACTGTCATGCTGCCCTGTCGCAGCTGTAGTAGCTCCTGAATGCGCACCGCACGGAGGGTGGCTGGGACGAACTCTGAGCGGAATAGGCTCTCGAAGTCCATCCAAAGAAGAGATGCCTCGGCGTTCACCTGGAGCATCAAGCTCTACCATCTTCTTACTGCTGCGTGCAGTAGGCTCGCCGCTAGGATCACCATGAGGTCTGCTGGTTCCCCCACTAATCTGAAAACCCGTAAAACTACCTCCAGCCAGTCCTCGGCTTCCTGGGGGTCCATCTCACCACGAAACCTCGGTGGTCGCTGGCATTGGAACTCATGCAGAGCTCCAAGGTGACGTGCATCGTCAGCGGTCCTGGCGGGAAGCATCGGTGGCTCGGCGGGTAAAGGTACTGCCCGTGCCTCTACTGATAAGGAGCCCTGCACCGAGGCCCCGTCGCTTGGTGGGCTGTCTTCACGTTCCACTCTCGGAACCCTAGCTAGCTGCCGTCGTGGGGCCATCCTGAAAAGAAACAGGTGCGCCACGGTTAGAACAGTATACCTGGTGAGATGACACAAGTAATCACAAAGAAAAACTTGAAACACACATGCAATTAATGTTTTTGTGCATTAAGTCGGAAATCAGAAGTCAGGGTCCTGGTGTACGGATACGTCGGCCGCCGCACCAACACCGGACTCCCTGGACTGATAACCACACTCAATACGCTTAACACTATTGCTTCACATAGAAGAAATATTAGAGTATGCGGTAGAACCGACCGCCTCTGATACCAATTTGTCACGACCCGTCCTCGGGGCCCGTGCCGTGACTACCCCAAGCCCGCCTTCCATAGGCCAGGGGCTGGCGACTAGCACCAAGGCGTAAATCCTAGAAAAAGGGAAGGCATTGCCTTTGAAAAGTAAACAAGCACCACAGAGTAAGCAAACAGAAAAGTAAACACTATGTAAAAACTGTAACAAGCTGTGCTGAAAGTAAAGGGGGCCGGAAATAGAAGCCCAACTGTAAAGTACAACTGGAAGGTAAAAACAACAACTGAAAGGAAAAGCCGCAGCATCGAGCCGTCCTCTGGAAGTCCCACCTGAAGGGTGGGTACAGATAGTCTCCACTGCTCCTCGGTCCACCTGACTACTCTGAGTACGTCCCGCCCAGTGGTCCACCTCCAGGTACCGTCCTGCTCCGCAAGCCTCCACCACAATCAATGCTGTCCGTCGTCTGCAACCAACACAACGTAGTGCGGGCATAGCCCGTGCAGGGGTGAGTATAAGCTACTCAGTAGGGACCCCGAGACCCCCGAAGGTCTCCCAGAGTCCACAAAGGATAACCACAAAGGAAAGACACAATTACGAAGTAACAACCGACACTGCTTAGGTATATGCCCATACATATACCTAAGTCATCAATTCCCATTCGGCTCCAACATCCGAGCCCAAGCACAACCCAGTCCACACAGGAAAGAAAAACGTATACCCACACAGGATAGCACAACACAATCCACAAAGGAGATTAAACAGTAAATCCACACAGGATAGTTCAACACAATCCACAAAGTAGAGTAACACAAGATTCAGCTCACACAGGTATACTTCTTCAAATGACGATAGAGATGATCAGATGTAGCCACTGAGTCATCTAATCCGTCGGACCCATAAAGGATCGGAAGGTACTAACCCCCCGCAATGACCCACATAGGATCGATCATGAAGTTGGACCCAAAGCTATTGGGAAACTCCTTCTCCATCAAGTACAGTGGTTATGCCGCTACAACCAAGCGCTCCTCCATCATGTGTCTTCCGCTACAACCAAGCGCTCCCATTTGCCGCTACAACCAAATGCTCCTCTGTCGTGGGTCTGCCGCTACAACCAAACTATCCCATGTGCCGCTACAACCAAGCGCGCCTCTGTCATGGGTCTGCCGCTACAACCAAGCGCTCCCCTGTGCCGCTACAGCCAAGCGCACCTCTGTTGTGGGTCTGCCGCTACAACCAAGCGCTCCCCTGTGCCGCTACAACCAAGCGCACCTCTGTCGTGGGTCTGCCGCTACAACCAAGCGCTCCCCACTGGGCTATCCGTAACACACCGAGTCATTTGATCAGCAGTCGTAAAATCTCAACCGGCTCTAGGGTTCCGCACACAGCATGCTCGTTCCGGGAGGGTCCACTCCACGAGCTAAAAGGTCGATGCATCAACTGACATGTAGTCCGGAGTTGATGTATCCCAAGGTGTACTGTAGTGGTCACTGCCAAAAACATGGAGGATTCCCGTACTGTTCTCATCATCGTCGCAGTCGAATCCACTGAGGATCTCTGTATAGTCGTCGTCGTCGAAGTCGCAGCCAGCACTAGGGTTCCCGCACACAGCAAGCTCGTTCGGGAGTGTCCGCTCCACGAGCCGAGAGGCTGATACATCAACTGACACAAAATCCAAAGTTGATGTATCCAAAAGTTCCGTATCGCCAACAGGAACTCAACGTCGCAGACGGCGCGTCAATCGGATGCCCAGTCTGAGAGTTATTGGCTTTTTCGTTCTAGGGGCCCAGTTGGTTTTTAAGGAAAAATCAACCCAACCGTACTCCACCTGTATCCAAACCTCGGGCAGAGTATGCCAAAAGATCCGTCTCACTTAGAGGAATCCACCAAAGCTGACGGCATGTCAATCGGACGTCCGTAGCTCAAGATATGAGCGTTTTCGCTCCGAGGGCCCGGTTGGTTTCGTGAACGAACCAACCCGGCCGAACCCAAAGTATTCTGAAACCTTGAGTGAGATATACCAAAACGACCTTCTCGATCCAAGGATCGTGTTTCCGCTGACGACGAGTCGTTTGGAGGCCCGTAGCTCATGTTACGGGCATTTGACCGAAAATGGTCCGAAGACGGGGGTCCGGGCCCGGGCCGACCCGGGCCGACCCCCCCCCCCCCCCGGGGTCGGCCGAAAAGGTTCGACCCGACTCGGTCCGGTCCGGCCAGGGCGCGGCCCGGCCGGTCGGACCGGCCTGGCTCGGTTCGGCCGAGCGCCGCGGGGTGCTGCCCCCGCGGTCTGGAGATGTCGCGGCCCCGCGTTGGGGCCGCGCTGGAGCAACGGATGCGGCTTCAGCTGCGTCCCGTGCGGGCGAGCTGGACCCGCGCAGCTACGGGTCCGTTGGCCGCCGCCGCCGCAGCTTCAGCCACGACGGCCTCGTCCGGCGGCACGCCGGGGCTCCGCTGCCTCCGGCCGCCCGCGCCGCCGGAATCTTCCGCGGGCCACCGGAGTTGCTCTGGTGGTCCGTTTTCCTTCCTGTCTGTGTCGGTGTTCCTCCCGGGTTCCGTTCTTAACTGCGGAATCAATAAATTGCCCTTGCGTCACGTTTTTTCGTCGCCCGCCAAATCCGCACAACCACGAAGAACGGCGGAGGGTTGTCGGGCCATGTTCGTTTGGCCCGCACCCTCCGCGTTAGTTAACAAAAATGGGAGAAAATAATTCAACACATGCATCAACAATTTTAATAAATTAAAATTGTTCATTTGAAACCGGTTCATTAATTTTAAAGAAACGTTCACGGGAATAAGGGAATTTCCAAAACAAAATCCCTACCTCGCCAAGTCGTCGCACGTGTTCTTTGCGGAATTGTTCGTCGCGGAAGGAGGGAATCGTCGCGTCGTCGCGGAAGGGCGTCGCGTCATCACGGAAGGGAATCGCGTCGTCACGGAATCCGGCATTGCGTCGACGAACTCAACGGAACAAGAAACAACAGATTTAATTATAAATAATTAAATCCGTGATTTGTAAAAAAACCACAAAGGAGATTTAAAAAGAAACCTGAGATCTCTTACCTCAAGCAGTTGGAGATCGGAGATCAGGGTGGGGAAGAACGTCTCGGATGAAGCGTCGTCAAACTCCGAGGGTGACGGTGTTCTTGGCGTTCTTCGCGTTCTTCACGTTCTTCGCGAAGGAGGATGAAGGCACAAGAACTTCTGTCAAAACCTCTCAACGTGTAATCCTCCAAATGTCGTGTTGGTCTTATTTTATTATTATGCCAACAAACAAAAAAGAGGTAATTAACGACCCATTAATTCGTAGAATTAATTCAACGAAAGAAACTGCCCATTTAATTCATTAAAATAAACCGCCCATTTAAATGGTGCGTTAAGAATTTAAGAAAATGCGTCAGTTGACTTTCATAATGACGGATTTTCGCGGGTGCGTTACTTAGCGGAAAATAAACAGTGGGGCTCATCCGGGCCCCACCTCACAAATATCCTACCAAGAGGGTAGGATATTTTTGGATAGAATCCTATCTGGATCAACTAAGCTTAAGCCGCTTTTAAGTGGCTTCAAGTGGCTTCCAAGTGGCTTAAGTGAAATAAAATAAAGTTTGTCGTACAATTATTTTATTTCTTAACTTTAAGCCCGAAAATTAAAAACCACACCTGAGCAAACGCAACTCCGGAAGAGGCTTTTTTAAGCATTTACCGGCGCTGCGATTTCATCGGTTCCCTCCGAATTCGATTCCGAGCACCGGTTCAAAAGTTAGAAAAACCCGCTCGTTTGTTCACTGAACGTACCCAAGCCAAACTTCAGAAATTAATTCCGGGCACACCGGGCCTCGGAATCAGGCGCCGTCAGAAACTACGTTCTTGTAAAATTCCAAAGAAAATTAAGAAAAAAAATTTCTATGAAATTTATGGGTCTTTACAAAACTTACGTCTTACGTTATCTACGGAAGGAATAAATCCTTTTGGTGTACAAGGTATTAATTATTGTGAATGACACATCATTTTGGTAAATTATAAATTTCTTCCATGGTTATATATGAAGCGAAAATACATTATTTTATCTTTACATATATCTAGGCCAAAGAAATGCGGTTATGATATTGATTTTTATTTGTCTATATTTATTGAAGATATGAAATTTATGTGGGATACATGTGTTAAAAATGTACGATTATTATAGAAGTGATGAATTCACATTGAGGGACATGTTGTATGGAATGATAAATAAATTCTCCAATTATACAATTTTATAAATCTATATAATTAAAGGAATGTTGGGGGGTTCTATTTTTGAAAAATGAACATACTCAGATCGATTGAAACATTCCTCGAAGAGTGTGTTTTTAGGATATCATAAATGTTTACCTTGATGAAATAAATACCGATCCTGGATGACACCATTCGATGGAAATATCAAAAAATGTACAACAACATCTCTACTAATAGGTGATCAAATGTACAATAAAGTAAAAAAAATTAACAATATTTTCAGTAAACCATTTTTGAAAAATCCTAAAAATTAGGTTGTAGGAAGAGAATAATTTTATTTTAATTACCATATTATAATTGTTTGTGTCTCAAAAAATTTCTTATTGTCATGCATGTAGAAAAAATGTATCTGATATTGGTATTGGAATATTACTAAATGTTCTTGGAAAATGAATGATGATATCAAGGATAGGTTGGACATGATTGAAATGGGGATAAGGGAAGAGTTGGCACTGAAGAAAGGTAAAAGAAAAAATTGTATTCCTCCAATAGCTTACACATTATCTAGAGAGGAAAAATTACACTTTTTCCTTTTCCTTACTAGTGTAAAATATCTATAGGGGTATTAAAACAATATCAAGAATGTCATGTCAATGACTAATTTTAAATTAGAAGGACTAAAATCACACAACTTTAATGATTTGATGAATGATTTAATGACTATTTATTTCTATTGCATTTTTCCTCAAAATGTATGAGATATATTAACCATACTCTGGTTCTTTTTCAAAGCCATATGATGTAAATTTGTAGACCTAGTGAAGTTTTCCATCAGGAGTAAGAAGACTGTAGTCATATTACATGAACTATAGATGTTCTTCCCACCAAAATTTTTGGATATAATGGTCCACCTGATGAATCACTTGGTTAGAGAGGTTTAACTTTGTGGTTTTTTCCATTACTGATGGTTGTACCCCATTGAATGGTATACGAAGATTTTGAAAGGGTTTTTCAAGAATCAAAGTTGGACATAAGGTTGTATTGATAAATAATATATTTTTGAAAAAGATATTGAATACTATACCGATTACCTATTAGATGTTGAAAGCATTGGTCTCCAATAGTTTAGTCACAATGAACCCCTACTTGTAGAAGGGATTTTTGAAATACATGTTGTTACAATTACCCTGACAGAGCGGGAGAAATCACACATTTAAATATTACATAATAGTGAAGATATTGATTCACACATTGAAGCCCACAAATAAATTCTTAGATATTTTAATACATCAAGTGATAAAGGATAGCTATTGAATACACATAATAAATAATTTATAGGATGGTTCAATGATCAAAATTATAAGGAGTTATCTAAAATTCCAAATTCAATTTTTGAATGAATTCAATGGCTAGCCATAGAACTGAATGAAAATGTTATATCTTAAACGGGTTTTTTGTCAATGGTTATATGTTATACAAAAATAACATCATCAATTTAGTATGATGAAAAATAGTAGTGTTATGCTTGTGGTTAAAGCGATGTACATATCTAGTTCCAAATATAGAAATTCAATTTATAAAAATATGTCATATATTCCCATTATTGAATAGATATATGAGTTGTAATATACAACATTTAAATTGTTTTCTTCCTTTGAAAATTGATTGATAATATCAATGGGGTGAAAGTTGACTAAATGGGCTATAAGAATGTGAATTTCCACGAGGAAGGGGAAAATATGATCTTTTCATAATGGAATCACAAGAAGTGTAATAATTTTATGTATATGACCCAATAAACAAGAATTGGTCGATTGTGCTCCTGGTGACTAAAACAAATGTTGATTCAAATGAATATTCAATTGAGGATGAACCATTCATTAAGACATCAGAATAATTTCATTCTAGTCCCAATGTAGAAAATGTCATGTATGTTAGAGGGGACCACAAAGTGGGTATTTGGATTCATGATAGAGGAACCAAATCCTTAAAACCTTTAAAAAACAAATAGAGTTCAATGAGAAGATAAAATATTTTATTACAATATTATCTTTTTCCTCATAAACTTATATGTTCTCTGATACACTAATATAATATAAATTATATGTTTGACTAATCATGCAGACAATATCTTCTACACATAATGATTTTACCAATCCCTTAGCAGAACAAACTATAATGAAATAAACCATTTTTTAAATTTTTAAATTTAATGTTACTATATAATTTAACTATTTTACTAAAAATTTATATAATGGAATGTGGATATAATTTTCATTATTCCTTATAGAGTTCGTTTATTTTAGAATATTTTTGATCATGTGTCAAACCGTTGTATGAATATAAAATACACAAACTCTACACAATTATATAGGTAATATTTATGTTTACATAGTAAAAACATTGTCCATTTATTTAATGTATTGTTTCGTATTTATGTTTAATTTATTTCTTTTTAGTTTTAAAAATATAAAATTGTTTTCTTATATAGGTGGATTCTTTTTTAATTGATGTGGTTTTCTCAAATATGATCATGTAGCATTGGAATTTCAAAAAACAAATCTATGGAATTCATGGTAATAATTACAGTTATGATTTTTTGAGACATTGGGTTGTGTAGGAATCATCCACACCATAATCTGACACAGGATGTGATAGGTATAACTCCATGTACTTTTTTCTATTTAAAATTGGCCTTAATTTTATTTAAAAAGAACACCAATATAATAAAAACTGAGTATACATATTCATATTATTTTTATACTTTGAGAGAACAATCTATATGTCATTTGTGATTTGTAAGAATCAACCACACCTCAATCTAATACACCATGTTACCGATATGACTCAATGTGTCAGTAATTAGATTAAAATAGACATTTGAATTTAAAAATCACCACGTACTAAAAATCTAGAAAACAAGATGGGTTTTCTTGATAATTTTTGGGAATTCATTATTAAAAAATTTGTGACATTTAGGAATCATTCTCCCATAAAACCGATATAACATGTGATCCATATGATTCAAAGTGTATATTTCAATTTTAAATTGCAATTTTAGTAAAAAATACATGTGATGTACTCAAAACCAGGAAAACAAAATCATATTTTTTTAATTATTAGGAACAACATTCCCTATTTCATTTGGGATGTATAGGAATCATCTTCACCACAATCTGACACATGGTGTGACAAGTATGACTCAAAGTGCCTGTTTTTATTTAAAACTGTCAGTGATTTTTTTTGTAAAATGGATAGCTGTCTGACTAAAAACTAATAAAACACATTTAGATTATTTTTATAATTTAACATGATGATATATAAGTCATTTTTTATGTTTAGGAATCATCCACACCTCAATCTGATACACGATGTTCTCAGTATGACTCAAAGTACCTGTTATCAGTTTAAAACTGACATTTTAGTTCAAAAATATCCACTCAATGAAAAATGATAAAACAATCTATGATATTATTAATAATTTAGTAAAAAAATCATTTTATGATGTGTAGGAATCTGTTTCACAACAATTTTCTACACGATTTGATCAGAATGACTCAAATGTGCATGTTTCTAGTTTAAAATGACATTTTAGTAAAAAATAAAACTAACATACTAAAAACCAAGATAACACATTTAAATTGTTTTTAAACTTATGAAAATTTATCCAAAAGTCATTTGAGACTTTTTGGAATCATTTTCACCTCAATCTGATGTGTATTGTTACCGGTATGGCTCCAAGTGTGTCTGTTTATTTAAAATTGACATAAATTTTAGTAAACTTAAAACAGTATGTTAATTTACTTCTTTATATTATAACAAACATAATAATTTTTTTATACAGGATTATTATTTTTCTAGAGTAGTTGTGGTTTGTTCGGAAATAGCATGAGTCGGTTTAGGAACAAAAGACAAAGGAACCTTGATGTTTTTGAATATATGTAATAATTTGTATTTATGTAATTATATAATCTGATTTTTGATATGTATATAATGTAGTGTTTTTTGTGTTTTTTTAAATATCATTTAATTTAAATCATGTATAGGGACTTTTTATATATATAGAGAGTGATTATGGTGCTACAGTGTTCTGTTACAGTACACTACAGTATGACCCGTTATCAATGCTTTTAAACACACAGATAAAGGAATTATTTATCAGTGCTTATATAAGCACTGATAAAAGAGACTTTATCAGTTCTTTTATAATCATAGATAATTGGTTCCTTTGGTGGAACGAAATTAAAGTTATGATATATGGTACTTTTATCACTACATCTAAAAGCACTGATAAAGATCCCATTTATTAGCTTTTTTAAGTGCTGATAAAGGACCTTTTTATCAGTGTTGATAAAATTCTAGGGATTTTAACATCACTCATGTAGTCAAAGATTTTTTAGCAATAATAATGGATTTTTCTATCTATGTTAATAGCCTATTTGGTAGTATTAGGTGGAAGAAGAGTTTCTTTCATGTTGAATACATTAAAAAGCCAAAGATTCCTTTCACATTTTTGTAAGAAAAGTTAAAAAGTAACATGTTTTGAAAAAAATAGGAATATTATTTTTAAAACATTTTTTATGCATCCAATTGAGTGTAAAAATGAATTTAAATAATTATTGAAAAATATTTTTGAATAATTTTTTGAAAAAATGGATTTGGAAGAAAACATATTTTTGACTAAATAGATAAATAAAGTTGGATTTTCTTAAAAACATTTTCTCAGTAATTTTGAGTGATAAAGAGAGGAAAATGGTACTAATATATGAAAAATTCATGAATAAATAGAGGTGATTAAAATTCAATATGTTTATTATACAATTATCAAATAATTTTTTTCAATGGAAATTAAAACATAAGAAATCCCGATTAAAATTAGAATGAAATAAAAGCCCTTACGTCTTTGGTAACTTTTGATCACAACTTCCCTTGAATGAAGTAAATGAATGTTAACTTAAAATATCTTTTTTTAATGATTCCTGACATTGTATGTAATCTGTAATTACCTACACCATTCCAAATAAATTAGGCTCATAAAAGAACATGAGTCTCAAAGAAGGAAGTTTGAGATGACACCTTTAAGAAGTTCATATCATTGAGGTGAGATTTAATCAGTGGGGTGATTTTCTATTATAAATTTAGATCAAATTTTTTTAAAAATTAAAATAAAAAAGAAATAAATAAAAATTAATTTCACACAATTTTTTTTGTATAATATAGTTATTGGTGTAGTCATACAACCTAATGAATGAAAATTGAGTTAAAAAACCCCTTACCTAAAACTTCCCTTTAGTTAATCACACTTTAACATCCTTTATAGTGGTTTTTAAATTTTTTTAACTTATACCAGAATCATATTACTTTTTATAATATCATATATTATCCTTTTATAATATCTTATTACCCATTTGTTAATAATATTTCATTATCCTTATTGTTTCAGGTGTTAATTTCCTTATTTTCTTCTACACTTTTCATTGCAAAAGTTCCAAATCATGAACATAGGTTATAGTTCCATAATCTATAAAATGATATAAATTTTATTAAAATAATTTTTTTATTTGATCCATCATTCGAATAATTAATTAATTTTGAACAAGGATAATATTTCACATCGCATCATGGATACGGTAGGTCGTACATACATATGAGAAATATTATAATTTACTTAATGAATAAAGGGATAAAGAGGTGGATTTGTTATTAATTTTATAGTATCAATATCATGTTTTATATATCACATATATTCAATAATTTTTCCTTTTTTCCTTCTATGCAATGTGAGAGTTAAAAATGAATCATTTCGCATCGCGAGGCGGTAGTGCACTGTACACACGAGCAACGTTAGCATTTATTCGATGGATATTAAGATATGAAATTATATAATATATATTTTTAAAATAATTAATAATATGAAATTTTTATCATATATACATATTAAATTTATCATTATTACCTTCCCTTTAAATGGTAAGTAAAAAATGAATCACATCACTTCGTGTGGAGGTAGTCCGCCATACACATAAGAATTGTTATCATATTCTCTACAGAATTATAGTTAATAAGGTATACATGATATTATAATTTCAGACCTATAATTATATTATAATTATATTATATAAACCATAATTACATCACTATATCCAATTGTGATAAGCGATGATGGGAAATGAATTATGCTGGTTTGCGATGTGGCAGTCCATTGTACACATGATCAACGGTTTTGTTTCCCATTTGAGGGAGGATGAGATGGATTTAGGTCATGAACTTATCATAAAAAAATATATTAAAATTTAATATACTATGGTTTTTATATCATCATGGTTAAAAATATTTTATAGAGGTGGAATAGGAAATAAAATAAAACACCGGGTTAAGGATGTTACCACTTCATCATACAACATATATTGGTTCAAACCAAAATCATTCCTAGGTTGAATTTATGAAAAAAAGATTTTAGTATGAGGTGAGGTAATTAGTAAAGCGACCTCGAAAGGTATTTTCTAAAAAAAATTGGTTTTGGAAGTCTGTAAAAGATAGGAGAGGGGGCACCCATTTATATGTGGGGGACTGGACAAACTTGGATTTTTTGAAAAGAAAGAATTACACCGATGTTTTTATCATTTAAAAAGGCTCTAAAACATAATATTTTAGAACATTATAAGATTTAATATTAAAATATTATATGAAAATTCTAATTTGATAATTTTTGAGTCATTTTTATCCCTTATACTTTTAGTTGAACCCCTGATAAACCTATTTTTACTATAACCGTGGTAATAATTTTTACTATTTTCACTTATAATTATTATGAAAAAATTAATTTGACATTATTTTATAATAAAACTTATTCTAATTACAAATTTTTGATCCATTTTTTCAAATTTAACTCGATTAATTGGTACAATTTCATTTAAAATTTAACACACAGATGTGTCGAAAAAACAGTTTTTTAAAGACAAGCCTTCCAAGGTTTAAAAAGTTTTTATATCAAAATTCAATATGAAATTAATTAAAATGGCCTAAATTAGTTAAATAGTAATATAAATGAACTAATTGTAATTTAAAATCAATTTAAAATATAATTTAACTTTATTAATAATTATAAAAAAATGCCTGTTTTCAATAAAAATCTTTATTATTCACTATTCATTGAAAAATTAATATTTTTAAAAAATTCCCCATAATCCACCCAAAGAAATTTTTTAAATTTTTATTAAAAATATCAATTATTTTTTATAAAATAAATTTTATAATAGTGTGAAAAATTAATTTTAAATTATGTGCATGAAGTTCCACTAAACCACCTTTAAAAAAATAATGTTTTTCAGAAACCATTTCATTTCCTTTCAAATGGATCTTATTTTATTTGTAATAAATAGATTACAATTAGATATATTTTATACATGTTTAAAACGTAAATTTCATAAAATATTTTTCATATTCACATCCTCCATTTTAATGACTATCTTATAGTGGTCATGTTTAAATAAATGTATTTTAATAGAGTATCATTTGTCTTTTAAATCGGGTATTGTGTGCATCAAAAGTTATGATATAGATTGACTTTTTTAAAATAAAAATATCATAAAGTCTCGTGGTGTTAAATTCTATTATTTGTTTGGTGTTTCATGTCATATATCTTATCCACCATGATGTTCCTATTTTAAACTCTTAGATTCTAACATTACCGACCTGTTATAGTGCTATAACACCATCTACAATACTTTCGAAAATCAGCTTCACCCATATTTGAATCGAGGTCTCTTCACTGTTGGTGCACCACCCAGTACAATTATGATATTGTCACACCAACATAATAATAATAATGATAATAATAACAATAATAATCTATGTGAGTACATAACACCCATAATGGAGGAAAATATACCCAATTCTAGGTTTAATCCCTCGACATACACGCAAACCCAACTACACCCAAACCACCCATACCAATGAAGGTTGTAGTAATAATAAAAAATTATTTATTTAAGGCCTTGGAGGATATATGAAATTCAATAATACATACACCCATATACCATCATGATCAGATGACACCCCCTCTAGGGGTTGACCCACTTCATATCTAGTCCATTAAAATTTTATAGTCTAAAGGACCACCATTTATTGTATTGAAGGCTCCTTCATCCTCGCATAGTTTCCAACTACATATGTCCTCCATTGCATCAGCATGTACCTAGGTCTTCACCTCCACCTACATCATCACCTACATCATCAGTCATAAATTTCCCAAAAAATCACCCAAAAGAGGATACTTGGGATCAAACCTAGGTCATATGTATAATTATTGGGTAACTTTACTACTCAGTAAATCCCATGAAAGTAAAAGAGGATTGTGGGTAATATGTTCATAGTGATTTCCACACCACACCTATCCTTAACCCATCCCACCACCTTCTAACAATCCTTCCCAAGATAATTTCGATTGTGATAGGTTTTAAACTTAAGTGGCTCCCAAATAGTGGTTTTGTCTGCCTTACAAACAAATAAAAAAACCTACACAACTCACAAGTTCAACTGTTCAATGTCGAAGCCATTCCACTCAAGATTACATGAATATGTGATACACCTATATGATTATTGGGGAGTAATTATGTGAACCATGACTAATTTTGAGGTTATGTAATTATAATTAATGGTATGAATATAGAAATTCATTATCAAAGGAATACATGTGATGGGACATCGACATAGGTTATGGGACCTATCAAAAAATCATTCTAGCGAAACATTATGTCAGGGTCAACTAGGATCAACTTTAATAATGTAGGCAGTGGAACATCATGTTAATTTTTGGCTATATATCACATGGGAATCTACTTTATGTTTAGTATCATTAATAAATCCTATTGTGGTCATCACTAGGGACATGTGTGCATTATGTCTTATGATAATTATTAAACTATATTTTAAAAATACACTTTATGAAAAGTATTGCTGGAATGTTGTTTTATTTATATATAGTTAAATTAGTCTAGTTTCATTTAAATGTACATGGTTGAGAAACTTGACATTATATAATTGCTCCATTATGATTTAAATATTATCATCAAATCTATTTGAGTCAGCTTAGTGGATATAAATAAAAGAACCCTAAACATAAGAAGTATTATACTTACGGAGAGAAATAATTCTTTCCTATTTATGTTATCAATAAATATTAATACTCTATTTGTTTATATTTACGTATTCTTAAATAATTTGATTCTACAATGACCATCTATTTGTGTTATAACCTCATTCACAGTTTTGTTATATCTATAATTGCAATCTTGTTATTATAGCCACCATTTTTGAATAAACCAAAATCCTTTTTACCAAAATACACAAAAACCGATGAAACCATATGATAAATTTATCCTTGGATGATAAAGAGTATGATATGCGTTTACCTCTATTCAAGGAACCTCTATATAAGAAAATTTTAGACCAGAAGTCTGTTTGATTTATTTTTAACATTCTACATTTTGTAAGTGTTTTCAGATTTGTTTTCTAGATTATTACCTAAGGTTTAATACTATTTTTTCTATCTGTGAAGGTATATAGGAGGGATAAAGCTATTGAATACCCATCCCTTGTTATATTCTTGTTCATATGGTGGATGATTTGGTTGTTCATGTTCCCAAAATAGGTGTATGTGTTTGAATTTAATTGAAGTTGAAAAGTTTTTTTCAGAAAGGTTATATTAATGGGTCAAGAAACCTGTAGAAAAGTACTTAAAGGGTCCCTTTATTTCCCATTTCACCCTATTTAATAATTCTTTGGGAAACTTTGTATAATTCACAGCCTTTCTTCAATTATAACAAAATATATTACCACTGTCAATTTGGTTCTCAAATGACCTTTTCATACTATGCGTGGTCATTAATTTTTAACTATTTATTAGTCTGTATATTCTACTTTTAAATATTTGTTAATAAATTCCTCTCATAGAAAATTCTATTTATATATTTCTTAGGATTATTGAGATAATCATTACATATATGTTATCTCTAACCAAAGGAAAATTGGAAAGAGATGTCCTGGGAATGATTGATGAGGGGAATACAAACTTATACATCTCCCTCAATAACTTATTTTTGAACTCCTATATCACTATATTATCCCAATTAAAGATCTAATTCATAAAATTCATAACCAAAATAGGGGAAAATATCTCTACATACATTGATATGAAAAATTATTCTTGAAAATAACAAGATTCATATATTATTGCAACATCATCTATATGATTTATGTTATATCCAAATATTAATTTTTATGAAATATTAATTATATAGAACACTATAATCCTCCTAGTGTAGTTCAAAAAATTTCATCGAGAATAAAAATTGTGTGGATAGATAAGAGAAGATATACTTGACAACATTTCTTGGGTTAAATCAAATATTTTTGATTTGAAAGAAATTATAAATAATGGAATGTAAAAAATATATAATCCCAATGATATTAAATCACCATAAAAAATATTGGTAATGATTGAATAAATAGATACCAAGGAAAGTGACACTACCAATGTTTGTATACTCTCTAAAAATTATCTAATAATTGAATAATAAAGAATATATGATTTAAATGATCCCATAACTTAGGATTTTAAATTTTAACCTAAATAATATGCATAAGTAGAGACATATTAACGAAAACTAGAGTCTCTCATTGAATAAGATCTTATTGAATCATATAAACAAGACATGGATTTTTTTTTCTTGTTCATATGTTAAATTCATGCTTAAATATGAGACAATTGAAGCATAGAAAAATGTTTCTGCATGAGAGAAACCATTAAAAACTTTTTTTATTAATTATTTTGATCAATTTTTCTGTACTGGAACTTGTAAGAAAAATAGAAATCAATTGATTCATGTTTCTAAAACAATAAATGAATAAAAAATATCTTTAAATCCTAGAAAATTTATGTTAGGGTATGATTATCCATTATCATTATTAAAATTTCAAGAATCAATTTCCAGTTAAGATATTAAATATTTCTAAAAAATTACTATGAGTAAAGATTCATAAATATTTCTTATGGATAAAATTTACATTTATCCCTCCAAATGTTATAATCATATCCTGGTCATATATTTATTTGATACTAGCATGTATCATAACTCATAGAGTTAAAAATTATTCTTAAAATCTATTGGTAATCATGATATCGACCATTCAAAGTATCAAGTGTAGAAATAATTATCATTTTATTCGTTTTAAACCAATTCATATTCATATTTTCCCTTTGGTGTGTGATCAAGGCTCAGATTTACAGATTAGAATTGTATTCAAACTATTTACTTATTGTTTTTGAAATCCACTATACTCTAAAATGGGTATCATAGATAAGTAATATTCCTAGGTTTGGAAACTATCTTTAATCATGGATAATAATTTAAAATCCCTTCTGAATGAATGTTTTGTGATTTTTTAATGATGAGATATTTAAGACATCCTATGTTAAATCACACACTTATTTTCTTGAGAACCCTGATAAACAATTTTGGAGGATTTTAGTGTTTTGTATAAATTTTTCATTCAATAAGAATGAAAAAATGAGTCAAAAAATTTGAGTCACAAATTTATAGAACTAGTTAATCTATATATTTATCTCAAGTAAATTCTAGAGTCTTAATGTGATGGTGTTATTATGGAAACTAAGTTCTCATTAGCTTGTGAAACATTTAATATTATCATGAAATTATGACCAGTTTCTAATTTTGAAGATGTGAATACATCTCTCTTGGGATTTATATAGACCGAAATTTATAAATAATATGTTTTCCCATTGTAGTTTCAAAAGTTTATAATTATAATAAAGAAAATTCTCCAATGAACAATTGAAAATACAATATGGTTTGTTTCATGATACATGATCTATTTATGAAAATTTTAAGCTTTATCAGAGTGATAATATCATATTCTGGGCCACTTCTAAGCTCTTACAGTCAAAGGAAACTGTTTTTCCATTATTATAAAAATTATCAGGTTTTTAAATTGTAAATATTTATTATGGAAGAAATTGAATATTACAATAATAACCTTTATATAATTGACATGGTTATGATCACCCATGAATGGTTCCCAGGAAACTGGGACTCTTGTCCACAATTGATTAGTAAATAGTTACTTATTATAAATTATTGGTCTTCATTATGATTAAGAGGTTTCAATTGTAGAGTGTTTTTACAACCTGACTTAGTTGCTATTTTATCATTTTTTGGATAACCTTGGTGAGGAGAGCCCATTTTATAGGCACTTTCAAGAAGATACAAAAAAATTATTTAATGTGATCCTGAATATATTAGATTGAAGATTAGACGTCCACAATCATTTTAATATAAAACTTATATGAATAATACTTCTACTATTAATCCCTATTTATGTTTTCAATCTTGGATAAATAAATTTAAAAGGAAATTCTTCAAAGATAATCCATGGCATGGTGATTTAATGTTTGATAAATATGATGATAGTCAGGAATTAGAAGAATCTACTGACCAAGAGATTAATGAAACAATCCCAATTACATTATATGTTATTGAATATCTAAGTGAGACATTAAAACTACTATATAATTTTTTATTTAAATATTATGTTATTGGATTTTAGAGAAAATTTATTGCTTTGAAATAAATAAGTAGAGAACTTATATTGAAATTTCATTATATGATTTTGGAGAAATATATGAATAAAATATACCAAAATTATATTAAACACAGAAAATATAATATATCATGATTTATGAAATATATAGAGAACCTTTATAATGTTTAATAATGAATCCATATTATCCTCATGTCATGATAATTTAGTTTTATAACAAATTTTATAAAACTATTTAAAAAAAACTATATCTTCTTCAGAGTATGGATAACATGTATTTCACAGGGACTATTTTTAAAGATATCAAAATTTTCATTATTTATATAGTAGATATCATTTAATTTAACTTTTTAATAACTATAAATGTTCTCTATATTTTATAGTAAACAATCATTGAATGAATCTCTTCGAATTGTGGTCATTATGAATACACCTCCTACTGTATTTAAATAATTATTCATCATATTCATGATTGAATATTTCTTTCAATTATCATATGATGAACTTATTATTATTGATCATCATATTGAAAAATTATTGGGAGTTTCCAATTATCCTTATGATGATCAAGTTATCATATTATTCTTGGAAAACAATGTTAAGATAAGATCAATTCCATCTTAGTTTTTATCTCATTCAACAAAAATATTTAATTAATAGAATAATGAAAAATATTTTCTTGAATATTATTCTTCCCATTTTAAGAGAAGTATTCCAGAATTTTGTTTGGAGAATTTTATAGTAATCCAGATCACCCACTTCCCTGAACAAGATTAATGAAATATCTATAACCATTTTTTAATTCTTACTATCCTGGTTATGATTACAAACTAGACTATCACTCATATTTTTTTATACTAGATTGTAATAAACTAGATAAAATCAAGTAGTGATATCCTAGATGGAGTTTTATTTGACATCAAGAACTACTCCTCATATTCTGGAATCTATTGACTAGTGCTGAGGGCCTAAATCATTTTTAGAGAAACTATCCCCTCAATATCATAACCTTCAAAAAAAATAACCAAGAAAAATCCACAATATATAATCAAATTATGTATAAAATAATTACATATCTATGATATAAAAAAATAAATAAAATCATACAGTCATACACCCCAACTAATTTCCCACTGGTCTAATTACATATACACAATATATATGGGGAAAAATTACAAGGAGGTTCCACTGAAACCCCTAACCTCACCTCAACCTAATATTCTATCCCCAAATAGCTAATCCAACCCAATCCATTGTGGAACCTATGATCTGAAAGTAAAACATATTTTTTGTACGTCCAACAGGGTGCTAATTCTGGGTGTGGGAAATACATATCAGTATGGTATCACCTGATTCCCCTAATATACAACATCATATACATGTGAATGCATATAGATAGTAAATAATAGAAATTTAATTGTATACAATCATGAATTTTGGTCATTTTATGCTAATCGAGCCACCATGACACCTGACCGCTCTTGGTTCGATCACCTCTAATTAATGATGTCCATCACAACCTCGCATACAAAAGGATTTCATATAGAATTATATACAAATATTTTTATAATCATAAATTCTCAAAAGTACCATATGGAATCTTAGATCTCAACCAGTCTAACTATATAAGTAAAAAATCATGTGGAATCCTAAAATATCTACCGATATGACCATAGATTTCAAAATTTCTTTTGGAATATTTGAATCTCTACTAATATGACCATAGGTATAAAATATCACACGGTATCCCAGACTCCTTACCAATTCTATATGAGATAACAAAATTTTATATGGATTCACTAGATCTTCGTTAGATTGAATATAAGAAGAAAATTTCTTATGGTGTTTTAGATTCACTATTGGTTTCAAAATATATGTAAACTGTCATGTGGGAGCCTTTATTCTATGACCGTCTGACCAAAGATGATAAATTCAATTTGGAATATTAGGATCTCATCTTGTATGACCATAAGTGTAAAAGTTAATATGGAATACCATACTCTATATTTGTTTAACCATGAAATTAAAATTTTATATGGTAAACCAAAATCTATTTCGGTCTAACCATTGTTTCTAATATCCATAAACACCTGGGTTGTGTAACGCCACACCCCAATTGGGTCCAATTTCATCACCACCTCTAAACTCACATCAAAATAACCACATGAAGAAAATAAATATGGTAATCGTAGCCCTTGACATAGCTGAAAACTATCATCCCAACTATTTATCTCACCCCATATCCCGACTCACTACTTGGGGACCAGTCACTCAAGATGTAGGCCCATGTATTAAATCATGTATCTTCATCCATATATCCTTATAGGATAATATACTTATACAAGAAACTATATCATAGGGTACATCACTCCAAAACCATTGGTTCTCCCATATATCCTATGAAGAAATCCACTATGATCTACAGACTCAACCCAGTCTCTACTACTCGATACCAAACCACACCTATGAACCTAATGTATTCCAATATCCCATATTCCCTACATAACTATAGAATCAAGTGAAACTATTCAATAACTCTTATAATTCCTTCACAAATATCCTAGTCCTGATCTCTATGGAACATTCCATGCCTTTTCCCACAAGGACTCTTGGATATTCACATCCCAACTGTTAAGTAAATTCCCATGACCCACACCCGGGTCACATCTCATGTCTAACTTATGATAGCTATAAATTCTATAAACTATAGGAAACATTAAATTACATAATATAGTTAGTGTTGAAGTATTTATGCCTCTCATAACACTCACAATGTCTCTAATCCTCCTTCAAAAGTGTATTCTTAATCATGCATGGGATTCACAAACATCTCACCCATCATCCCTTGTCCTAATCCAACCATAACTATGATATTTCCCTATGATTTATAACATAGGTGACCTTAAAATCATATTATACCTGATACTTACACTAGGACTCTCATAAAACCAATTAACATCTTCATATAATTGGAAACATAGACACTGGGAACTTCCAAAATACCCAACGTATAAAGGATCACATACTCCAACTCTAAAAGGCTCAATGAAACCCAATTTCTTTATGTATTCTTCCCATTTTACCCATACATTTTAGATGAACACATATTATAATTCATTCATGAACCATAATGCATAAAAAAATATGGTTTAGTGTTATAGGGACCACCTACATCAAACAAGGAGTTACCCCATTCAATCTAATCTTAGCCACCATCATCCGAGATCATTCAGGACTAACAATACTTATCCCATCAACGTGAGTCTCTAACTCCATAAAACATAATCTAAATTATTTTTAAATCAATTATAGTTTATTTATAAATTTATCCATTATTAATTATACAAATATTTCCCTAGAATAGTCAAGGAATTACACATTGAGTCATCTCTTGTGATTTAATCTTGGGAAAAGGGGTACACAACACCCCTAGTATCCACCTGAGAATATAGAATACAAAATCCCCAATTTATCATTTCAACTCACACAAAAATTTTATCCAAATGATATAAATCCAAAAATAATTTAAACATCAACATACCTTAATGAAACAACATGAAAACTATTATGCTCATCCTATCAGGATTTCCTCCATCCACCACACTCAAAATCCCCAACATTCATGAAGATTCCACCAGGATTTAGTAAAATAATCAACCAAAAACCTAGTTATAATAACATTATGTTATTGGGAAATCATGAGGAGTAAGAATCATGTATTAAAGAAAAAAAACATTAATGATGAGGAAAATCACTTTTAATCACCATAGATCAAGGTGGTTGAAAGGGAGAAGTGGAAGGGAAGAGGATCTCAAACTCCCCCTTTTCTGAAATCCTAGAAAATTAAGAATTCCCAAGGTGTTTTCCAATATTAATAACCTAAAATACTATTACATTATAGGTTTAATTTGCGGTAAAGTCTATAAAATATGATTAATACTCACTTATCACCCCTATAGACCCTAAAATATCTCATTCACCAAGGAATACACCCTTACACATCTATTGTAACATAGGAGGTACCCTTATGTGTGACTTAGAATATTCTCAAAACAAATTAAATGAATTTGAGAGTATGTCAAACCTTTACTAATATATTCATCATAATATACAATGAATATTACATCATATAAATACTATTCTTGAGTATTTTAATATATTTCCAATAACTCATCTCTTCTTGATTCTATATCATCCTACTTCAATCCATCACACAAGTGTGTTTATTAATATATACTATATAATTCATGCTATATGACACATGAATTGTTTTTTTACACTTCTATAAAACATTATTATAATCCAATATAGCCAATTATCTCATCATTTTACTTCAATATGCTTTTCAAACTTATGAATTCATCTACCTCAACAACTTCAATGATAAAAATCACATACAAGGGATCTATAGAAACTCCAAGATACATCTAAAAATATTTAAAATCTTCATTTATTGGTCTCATCCTCAACACCCAACAGATATCTACTTTTATACCCATTTAAATGTTGATAAAAATATAGCCAAAAAATATTCATCATCACAATCCATTTAAGAACTTCAATTTCCCCCTTTGTATGTTTTTTCAATACCCATATCAAATCTACCATTTTCAATTTAAACTCAATAATATAAAATTTCTTATAGATAATAAATGAAAATTAGAAAGGGTGAGGTAAATTATTAATCAGATCATCTCCCCCTTAATAAAGCCAAATACCCTCGAGAGAAGGGTGGAATCACAATTTTCTTTAGAAATGAGTCATAAATTAGTCAAATCCCAGTATTCATGAGGTATCATGATGTATAAAACAAGATTGATTAACCTAGCCAATAAATATTTCATTAAAACAATCTATCTTATGATAACCACTAAAAAAGTTATTTCTAAAGTTGGTTTAATAATATTTTCTAGGAATTTATAACCTAAAATCAACTTACCAAACACAAAAAATCCATTAATGTTAAAGAAGTTTACCCACCCTTCAATTTACCTTCCAACATAAAAAACACTCCCCTTTAACAATTATAATTGATTCAATTATTAAATAGATAATAAATTTATCATCATACCTCAATATTGGTACTATCCATGTGCGAAACTAATTTCCATATCATCTAGAAGTTGATCATATTAGATACCCTCAAGGTATGCACTCCATAAACTCTTCATCATGGTAGGTACTTTTCAAAGCTAATTTACATGAGTCCTTTGGTATAGTAAGAATGTTTTTATGAAGGAAATAATATAAGCACTCTAGGATGGGAAACTATTCTTACTACACACCCATCAAAACATAATGTTTCTCCCTTTTCATACATCACCTTCAATTATTTGAATTGAAATTAATAAATAATAGATATTTGAGAATAAGGTGGGTCCCCCTTTAGTGTATTAGAGAGATAATTAGAGTTGATATTTTCTTCTCTACATAAAAAACCCATTTTTTTAGTTCAAAATTTGTGAAAACTCTTAATGCGTACTCCTACATTAATTTAACAAACTTTGGAATTCATGTTCAGTATGTCATTCTTATTATTTTCAAATTTATCTTTACGTAGAATAATATTTTTCACATTGGATATAAAATAACACTCACTCCTTTTTTTCTTGATCGATCTTCTTTTCCTTTTATAGGTATACTAGAAATATAATCATGTAGTCATTAGGAATATTATCAACTTTTTCCTCATGTGGAATATGTATTTCACAATATCATTCTTAGTATATAGAGCCAATGTTTATTTTATTTTATTTTTTAACATATACTTCTATCTTAGAAGCCATGTCATGCATTTATCTGGAGTATTTCGAGTATGTTTTCACCTTTCATAGAACATTCATTACATATTTTAGTTACCCTTATCTAGAAACATATTTATTCCTTCTTCATAGGTGTATTCCCCCAAACTAATATTTTTTACTAAATTGATTCTCTATATTTATGTAGGTATCTTTCTCTAACATTTATGATCAGAACTATTTTCAATGGTCCATGATGTGGAATTTTCTTCCACAATAAAATAATTTATTCTCTGGTGTGACATTATTCTCAACATTCTTAATGGTAATAGTGTGCTCAATACTTTTTTCACTTGATTAAAATACAAGGTAGACTCATATTTATTACCTTATTGTTTCCTCATCTATTTTGGTATTATTATTTAGAAATCTGATGGTACATGTTTGGTTTATCAATATAATAAATCTTCAATACTCTGACCTCTTATATTAAAAATTTTATTGAAACTTTTAATGATTATAAATATTTTAGAATGAAACAAATTTATCTTTTGTTGTGAGTGTTTCTTCTACATAGAAAGATTTATATTTTCTTTACATATTCACATCCTTTGTATATTCTTTATTTTTCCACAATAAACTCATATATTATTCCAAAAGTCAATTTCATTATGCCCAAACCTTCTATAGAACTGGTAGTGCTCAACTAAACATGGTATTTCCTTTTTTATTCAATTTAGAAAGATGCATCTCCTTGATATTTTTTAACTAAGGAGAACTTATATTGAGTTTCCTTTTGGAAGTTAATTTCCATTATTTTTCTATCATCAACTCTTGATATAGTGTTGAGACTCTTATCATATTTTCTCACCCAATTTTTTATATATTTTTTATTTGAATCATGTACTAGTAGATAGAAAACAATTAGTACAAACATAAATTTTTGGGACTAGGGTTACCTACTTTCTTGAGATTATTATAGATTGATCATTTGATTAATGTAATAATATCTTATATTGAGGTGATAATTTTTGTAGATAAGACTATTATCTAATTAATTCATGAAAGTTGTTCTTTTCTAAGTGTCTTGGTAATATTCAAACAATGTCACTTCCAAATTTTTCATCCTTACCTCAAACTCAAGATACTTCAACTTGAGGGTATTTTCCTCATCCTTAACTAATTTTAAATTTTCCTCACATTATCTATTAATCTTATCAATGTAATATTTATGAATCTTACAATTTTCATTCAAGGTATTTTCAATATATTTTACTATTTCGGCTTTAATATATAAAGACATCCATGGATTCTCTATGAGTTTCTTCCAATGCATAGATTCTTTCTTCATAAGTTTTATTTTAATTTCATATCTCTCTGAAATATTTATTTGTAATAATTCATCATCCATGTATAATTTTTTTTCACTGATCATTAAGTAATTTTCCTTGACTTTTACTTCTTTAATGACATTGTTTTACTTTTTTAACAGTCCTTCTAATGAATTATTATAGATATTTTGTATCTACAACTAGTTGTGTTATATCATCAATTAGTTCCTTTATAAATTGAAACATATGAGTAATAAATTCAATAAGAACATTATTCAAGTAATACTATAATTCAATGTAGAGATATTTTAATGATTAAATAGAATCATAATCTCCAATGTTTGAACGTGATACAATAAGTAGATGATACTCAACACATTTATCACAAGAATTTCAAATTCCATTATCTTCAAGTAATGGTGAGTCCTATTAATAATTAGATAACTTTATCAACTTCTTTGCCTCTTTATTCTATCAACTCTTTATGTTTTTTGATAAAACAACTAGATTGGTAGTAACAGAGATGAAAACTATAATTTACATATAATTAAACTCTAAGTATTATTCAAATATACACTGTAAATATATATTATAATTAAACTAGGAAATAAAATTGATATAATTTGAGGGAACTTGAAATAGATCTGATACCTCATGAAATTCCCCAATAGTACTGTGCAATCACTTTGGGGGGATGAATCAGTTTGAAAATTTATTAAAAAAAATCTCATCCATTTTAATTACCATCTTAATATTCTATCCTTTATATTAGTTAAGATGTACGGATTTGATTATGGGTTCTAAATATACCACACAAAAACAAAAAATAGTAAATAAAATGGGTGAAATGAAGAATTGTTTTATAAGGTTCGAACCCAATGTGGGAATATAATTCTTAATGTGTTTGTATTGAGTCTGAGACATTGATATCACTAGGGTATAAGAGTGATTACTGTGTCATAAAAAATAATCATCCATAAATCAACATCTAAAATGATGATTTTACTATATAGGAAACCTTATGGAAGGATATACATCCACTTTCCTAGGAAAATAACTACCTCTTAATAGCATATGATTTTCCTAGATTATTCCAGATCCCTTCAAACAATAATCTCTAAACTATTTTACTTTATAATATACTGGATCCTTATATCTTCCATTTTACTCCTCAACCACTAGAAAAATATTTCTAAAATACTTAGTTATGTCATTACATCATCATAATAAGATATTTATCCTTAGTAACAATTCTTAAACTTCAAATTTGTATTCTACTACAACATCATGCACATCGACCTTTCTGTCTCATGTATCCTAGCATATTGAAATTATTTAGGGTCAGGATCACTGTACTTTACCACTAAAACTCAATATTATTCTTTAAGATGCTTGAAATGTAGAATATGAACAAGGTAAAAGTAGTGTTGGACTTCCTCAAATCCACCTTCTTCTTCTTTTTATTTGTATTCTAAAATATAAGGATATCCTATGGCATGAAATTTTGATATAGGGACATCAAAGGTAATGACTAGAATCCTATTTCTTCTAATTATTTATTCCTTTGATGATAATGGTGCGTATATACCAAAAATATATCATTAGAATTATTATTCATTTATTCATCTTCTTGATTAAATCATAAAATGTTTTGCAGTATTTCAATATTAGTTATATATACTCTCTCACAGTGATACATAATATATTTATTAGAAACATATATTAGTTTTTCACATATGCTCAATAACTATACTTATTCATAACTATTATATTATCCTTAACTCTCAATATTCTCTCATCAATATATTTCCCATGATATAAAAACACATTTTAATTGATATTCCATGAATTTATACAATCCCATTTAAACTGGTTGACAATTTTTTTGGAAATCTTCTATCTTTGATCACCATTAATTGTTTTCAAAACATGGTATTTGAAAATCCCATATTAATCAAGCAGTGATCATTTCATTATATACTCATTAAATTTTGATTTAATAATGGGACAATTTCTAAAACATCATAATATTTTAATCTAAAAGGGAGAACAAATATATTTGGAATTTTATCTTCAGTAATCTAACATTTTTCTTAATGTGTTAACCCTTATATAAGGATTTGTTACTTTTACTTATCTCTTGGGAAGACCAGTTTATCCTTATGTATTATCAAGGAAGAATTTATGTATTCATTGAAATATTTAGTCCACAATTTCATATCCAAAATTTAACCAAGATATATGCATTAATGATCCACTATTAACCTTACATATGAGAATATGAATCTTACATTTTAGATGTTGACATTAATGAAAGATCTGGAAACTCTTATATATCACCGTGAGTCTTAGATATAATTTCAAATACTTTACCTTATGAGTGACCTATGTATCTTTAATTTTGTAAAACCATGATATTATATCATATATTTGTCTATAGATAAATTTTATTTCTTTGATATCATTATTAACATGCAAAACCGAGTTTAAATGATCCATGATATACTATTAGAATATAATAATGTGATAATTATTACCAAAAAGTTGGATTGGAGGGTATTGATAAGACTAACTAAATTATGAAATTTTTTTACACATGTTTAAAATGAATTCAATGATTATCAATTGGGTATAAATGGAAATAAAATCATTAGAAGGTAAATGGGTAGTTTTTTATGAAATCTATTTTCATGTAATAAATGTATTTTTATTATAATAAATTAAATTAATTCCTATTGGTGATTTATTTTAATTAAAATTATATATTATATATTATATAATTTTTTTACATTCATCTAATAGTTTTTACATGTTAAGGAATGAAGCTAAACTTTGTTTTATGCTTAAAAATTCATTTAGTAAAAAAGTGTTTTATTGTATTTTGAAGACTTATATTAAAATGAATTTATTCCACTTATAGAAATTGAATCTTTTCAAATATATTACATATTTATAATCATTATAATTAATATTATTTAATAAGTTCAACTTAATTTCTTGTCATTATGAATAATGGATTTGGTAAAAAAGTCAATTAACACAGTAAGAGTTAAATGGGGTTAAAAGGGTAAAAAGTAAAATGATAAGGGTTAAAATAACCTAATTTTTTTTATAAATTCTATTATATGGTTATATTTGAATAATTTTTATTTTTTTATCAATTTTTATTGAGTAATACATTGATATATATTAATCTTTGGAAAAATTCGAAGTGTGTCATATCCCCTACTTATAGAAGGACACTATAAATCTATATTTTCTACACTAAAAGAGACTATTATATCAACCAATAAATAAAAAACCAATTTAATAATATCCTTGATCAAATTGTATAGGTCCTTTTTTATTATAATACAATCCTACGAAGTATTTAGGTATAAACCTTTGGAGGTTGTCGAAAGAATAGGTACAGTTCTTAACTGAGTTCTTTAAATTTTATTTCTTCTTCCTCCTTATATAGCAATATTTTTTCCATCATAACATGAATATTAAAATATCCTAAATATATGGATATTTTATTATGATTATGGTACGACCATTTTAAATCTTCTTTCAATCAAATGGGAAATGAAACTATCGCTCGTGTGTCAGTGTGGACTACCGCCTTCACGTAGATATATGAATCATTTTTCATCACTTCTTCAAATAGACATTTATATTGATGTATTTAATGAATTTATATTATATTTATGATAATATTATGTATTTTAAATGGTAAAATATTATTTTTTATTCTTTTATTATATTCATTAGAAGATGAAAACATCGTTCATGTGTACATATAGACTACAATCTCAATGAATGGTATATTACATTATATATATATACCATTTATGGATGGTAATAAATATTTATATAATGAATTTTTATGATATTTATATCATTATTATCATTATGGATTTTATATTACCCTGATCATGATAAAAGGACCAGAATTTCTGAATGAAAACATACATAAAAAACTAAATAGTTAACACACTAACATGAAGATTTTAATAAAGAATTATTAAAACATGGGTCTTGAAATGATATAATTGGATCATATATGATATCATAAGTCTTTATAGAGTTATATTATATAATTATAATAAATTTGAATTTCTCATACAAAATGTTAGAGCACTTATTTGGAAATTTTTTGTGAGCCAAGAGTCTATGTTACAATCACATTTCTTTTCGAGGTTTTCAATGCTAAATTTACATTGAGGGAAATTATATGGATATTATTATTAAAAATATATATATATTATTCTCATATGATTATTCCTAGAATATTTTTTAGTACCATTTTTCTCTCTTTTGTCCTTAAAATTATTGATAAATTATTTTTAAAGAAAATATTACCTTATTTCCTCTTTGGTTGATAAATTTTTTCTACCATGTCCTCATCTTAATTTTTTTATGAAGGTCATTACCTATACTTGAATTTTTAAAAAAAAATTATTTTCACTAAATTTTAATTTATTTACAAAGGGTTTAAAATGAATCTTTCAAAACGTTTTCCAAACATTTTTTTTGACATTTTACAAAATTGTGAAAAAAATGTTTTCTTTTAACATATAACACATGAATAGATTTTTTGACCATCATGATAGATATTTTTTTTAATTTTTATTTACATGTTTTGATGTTTATTTTGAAATAAAAATATTTTCTTAATATTCTATAAACATTAGTTAAAATTATATCAAAAGGGAAATGATATTTTATCATGTTTATAGATAAATAATTTAATGATATTTTTAAGGAATTTTTTTCATCCATGTCATCATAATTTAATAATTTTTACAATTTATTAGGTATATAATCTATTGATTCCATCTTTTTTATTTCTCTGGATAGTTTTTTATTATAATTATGAGGTGTTTAAAAACATGTTTATTTTCTATTGGTTATGTTATAATGTAATGATGATTGTTTTATGTTCTCATGACACACATGTCATGAACCAACCTAGGTTGACCTTGAACCAGTCACCTGATCTAGCTCACGATAAGGATTGAGATGCGTTCTTGATCATATTGGGATACAAACTAGTGTCAGGCATCAAATATAAGATGATTGGGAATGGTTTATCCCATGAATAATGGAAAAATATAATAATACAGGGCACATAACATAAAAAATATTAATTCATAAAACAATCATAAAAAAAAATACATAAACAGATATAGATACAACTATAGTGGAAAAAACTGAAAACTAAACAAAACCAAAACTGAAACCAAACTAGAACTGATAAGATCTACATGTGACCTCTTGGTCACCACCATCCATAAAAACATCATTATCAAGAAGAAAACCTGAACAAAAAATGAATCTATAAAATAGATTGGGTCTATTGATGAGTGGTACAAGTAGTGCGTGAGCCCAAAACAACTTCGTTGGTAAGAACCATAGAAACCATACCTTTTATTTCCCAAAATACTCTATAAATGATAATTTGAATATAAATTTTGAAATTTTATCCCTATTTGAAGATACAATCAAATATTTCCATTTTAAAACCCAATTTTAAAACCAAAAAATAATATAGGAAACAACACCTTGGAAATGTATAAAAGAATGGTAAATCAAGACCACGAATATCCAGTAGGATATATCAAAAAAAATCCACAAGAAAAAGATGGGAAACATAAATAAGAAGACAAATATTGTAAGAAAATGTAATCGATGTTCTATAAAATGAAACATGAACATATAATTATGTAATCTTGGGAATTTCATAAACATCCCTAGAAGGAATCCCTAGAAGTACATGGTTCAGAACCAACTTCTGGAATATGGTTCACCTCCATAGTCAATATCCAACATAGCTACTCTAAACTACCCTCACTATTAGAAAATACATCATGTCTTATCCTATTTCTAGGAGTTTCTAATTCATTAAATTGAGATAAGAAAGTAGTCACCACTCAACTCTCTAGATGAAATCCAAGAATCACATGATAATTGTTTAAAGGATAATGAAGAGGTCCTCACATGTATGGAATTAAACATAAATCACCAATTCCACTATTCATGCCTTTCATAATCCTTGAAACTAACTATGTGAAGTCCCTCTCATTGAAAATGACCATAGAGGTCCCTTACATACATAGAACCTTTCAAAATCTTCAATAAGGCATACACACCATGTGAATTTGAAACTAGTTTCCCAAACATTACAATGTATCTACCATGCCTTAACATTTACAATTATAAAATTATTTTCAATAATTAAATCTTTCCACTCAAAACCAATTCCAAAACCATAGTAAAAAAATCACTCAAACTTGGAAGGTGCCAAAAATGCCATTTGAGTCATTATGTTTTATATCATGTTTCAAGGTTACAAATGAGAAATGTTTTAGATAACAAATTTTTAAACCACTTTTGAGTTCATTGGAGACCAAAAATTAATTTAATAAAATTAGGGTTTTAGAATATTCATTTGAGATATGGGGTGTAATAGAGAATGTGAAAAGTGGAAGGAGAGTGTTTTAAAAACTAGGGTTCAAGATGAACATTTTTGTCTAATTCCATTTATATGTCTGTTCCTATCTATATGCACACAACATTAAGATGTGGATATTTCCAAATCCAATGTAATATATATGAAAAACCACATAAAAATCATGGTTCCAATTAAAGAAACACATGTAACATTGTAAAATATCACATAGATCCACATAGAAACACCAAACCATAAAAAGTAACCAGAACCCACTAAAAAATCCCAATTTAATTGTCACACAACTAATAATGATCAGAAAGGGTTTAATAACATCTTGAAATACTCAAATTTATTTCAAAATTCCAATTTTCATTTTATCAAACACATTGCATACCTGTATATAATGGAATAAAAAGGAAAACCAATGAAACCCCATTTGAGTCATTTTTATGACATGGAAACACTATTATAAGTCAAACTATAATCTCACAAACATAAATTACACATTTAAAATTTATCTAATAAGGCTCAAGAATTAAATGGTATGTTTTATAAAGAAATGGATGGAGGAACCAGCCTCAACAACATGCGAATGTGATGAAACTCTAATAGAAGGAAGAAACATGACTAAAAAGGAAACCACACACCCTAACATCAATGAAACACATGAAAACATTTTCCCCATGCCTTTAGGGTCTAGCAAATGGTATCCAAGCCAAAAGAAACATGAAGAACAAGAGAGGAGGAATTGGAGATGAGGTAAATGGCCAGAAATCAAGAAGATATCACCTTAAAATCTTGAATGAGCATCAATGGAGGAAGGGTGGACACGGTAGAATTATTTTAGAGACCCATTCATGTTCAAAAAACGAGGCATAGGGGAGGATGGCCCATTTAGGGTAAAATACTAAGCGTGGTAAACATAGAAACTCATGTTTTTAGGATTCTCAATAATTCATTTGGTTTGGCTGGACAATTTTCCAAAATGTGCATCAACCATGTTCACCCTACTGGAATAAAGGTGCACCCGCATGGGTTGGGAACATGATTTTTGTAACCGTGTTCTAACCATGCTAATTTTTTATTTCTTAATGTATGATCATGTCACATGCTTACTGCATAGTTTCTACTAACTGTGTGCAAGTTGCGTGCCTTACTTGAGACACCACCAATATGAAATAAAATTACTCCATTTTATCAAATGGTTTGAGGAAAACCATATGAATAACATGAAAGTAAAAATATATAAGAACGAAATGAACTGAAAACACCCTCTTCCTTCACCATATTCACTATTTATCTCTAGACCATAACACTAATCTTATATTGGCTAAAAGCCAAACTAAAACTCCAAAACTAAAAAATCTCACCAGGAAATCAACTCAAACCTCAACCAAAGGATCAAACACCAGAAAAATAAAAAATAAATTAAATAAAATAAAATTTGGGTAGGGGTGTGACAATTATCATCACCATAAAAACTTTATACTCCCATAGAGTCACCAAGCCAAATGAAGAATAAAACAAAAACCCGGAAATAAAAAAACCAAGATGAAACCATGATGCTTGGTGTGACCATTCAATTCCACAAGTCATACCCATCCAACACTAGAGGAAAACATAATAAGATCCATGGTGGGTCTCCCAACCATTTAGAAACCAACTAGAATAATTAAACTAACACTATCACTCCCAACATTTTGAAAACCCAATGAAAACCAAACATCAATCCAAACCATAGTTCATTTACACAAAACAAAAGTACCACCAAAATAAGGACAACCCAAAACCAAAACCATTCAACAAGAGGGATAACCAGTAAATGATTCACATCCATAAGGAATTACTATATAAATTACTATGAATACAAGACTATCAAAATACTTAAAATAATAAGGGATTTAAAAAAATGAAAACTACAACAAGGATAAATTTTACTATACATACTCTGACACCAAATACAAAAGATGGGCCAATACCCCCACACCAAAAGAAATCCTAACTATGTGAAGATATTTAGTCCAGGTCCTATGTCTAAATCCATGGTTCCTTGAAGCATTTAATTCCCTATAGTCAATATTTGGTAGCCTCTAGCCAAGAATTCTTCTTCTAGAAATGATTCATGCATATCTTCTCCAGATAACCTAATTGGCTACATAATCGACACAAATTTAGAGGGTTTCAAAAATATGGATTTGAATTCCTGAACTGACCTCAATGGAAGAACAAATGTGATTGGTCTGAAGGAATATAGATTCGAATTGACAAAGGAGACTTATCCAAAATGGGTTACTTTGGTAAACACTTTTCACCCGATGAGGAACCTTAACATGAACTAAGAGAAACTAGATTTCCAACTAATATATATTGTGCCTTAGGAACCAAATTATCTAGAAACACCCCATCCACTAGCTTCCCAAAATTAACTTCCCCGGATGATATAACATGATCTTTAGTCTCTGAAAAATAACCCCACACAAATAGGGTAGCTTTCATCATATCCTTTTATGTGATCTCCTGAGAAAAAGAAACTAGTTCTTGGAAGTAGTCATCATAGGAGTTCACCATCTTTTGACCTTGTTGTACAATAAAGAGCTAAACCAAATTCTTCACCTTCACCTCCTCAAGTATAAACCATTGGATAAATGTCGTCTTAAAAAATTTCAAAGACATTCAAAAATTAAACAATGATTAGACAACCACCTTCCCTCTATCCAAACCCACTCCCATAAACAAACCCAAAATAGCTCACACCATCATGGATTTGGGAGTTTCCCAATGACATAAAAACACCCTCAACTTCCTCAATCCATTCCACATCCAATAACTCACCTCAATCACCATGTAAATTCAGAAAAATCTGAGAATAACTCAAATATTCCACACCACTAGGAGTATAGGTAAGGCCAATGACTGTAAGAGACTCAATAGAAACTGTTGGGACCTTTCTGAGATGTATACTATATATAACAAAAAACACAAAACTGAATCAACATCAACCAAAAAATTTAACTGGAAGAACATTCTATGCCAAAGCACCCACTCATAAATCAAAACATCTCAAAAAAAAAGTCATGATACTCTTTAAAATATCACTATTTCCATTATATGTTCTAAATATCACTTTATTCCAAGGAAATATTCCCAAAATACCAATACTCATTTCCAAATTTGACTCAAACAATAAATCCAACATTTAAAATAAAACTATGTCATGAAATCATTTTTCTTTTGAAAACCGCACTTTCCTAAAACAATTTTCCCTTAAAAATACCCCATGTTGACCAAATTCACAACAAAGTATAACTCACACAAAAAATCCAAAAATAGGGAACTAGTGTCCATATATAACCAGATCACATGGTTTAGCAAACCATGCCCCAAGAAAATAGAAACCACAACAATTATCTAGAACCATGAAGTTGGGATCCACATGGGTCTCTACTCCACATAACCTCACCATGTATCACCAATTAACTTCCATTGTCATTCACCAAAAAAAGGAACCAATGACATAAATCCAAGAATCCAAAACAATGGACACAAATCAAAGACTACCTCTAGTAACTTGAAGCTTAGTATGAGTAAGAGTTCACGATTATCTTCCAATACCAACTTCACAAGTCTCGAAAATAGTATATCCAAACCACCAAATTCCCCAAATAATAATGGGATACTCTGATATCAATTTTTCATGAAACATCTCGGTTGACCGCAAATCATTCACCCAAGTCGGCTCGTGATAAGGCCCAAGAGGTGTTCCCAATCCTCCCATGATGGAAACTACTTATAGGCATAAAAGATAAGACGATTGGGAACAATTTATCCAACAAAGAACAAAAAAACAAGATAGTGAATGAAACATAAAATGTATAATCCATGGACAACTGATCATAATAAATACATAAATAGATGCAGATACAACTGCAAAAGAACAAATCTGTAAACTAAAACAAAAACAAAACCAAATCCAAACTCGAGTCAAAATGAACTCTATGTGTACTATTGGTCACGACCATCTATAAAAACACTATACTTCATAGGAAAACCATAACACAAGATAAACCAGAAAAATTGTTCAGGCATTCTAATACTGAGTGGCATAAGTACAGAGTGGGCATAAAATAGCTGAGTAGGTAAGAACTACAGAATCAAAAAATTTCCTTTATAGAAATATTCTATAAATGAAAGTTTGAAAATATAGTTAGAAAATAATTTTTTTAACATTTAAAGATCCAAACACATATTCCCCTTTTAAAACCCAATTTGAAGAAAAAAAGGAAACTAAAAAAATCAACCTAAGAAATATTTAAAATAATGGGAAATAAATACATAGAACAATCGATAGGGTATATAAAAAATCAATAGTTAAAGGATATGTCACACGAACAAGAATACAAATACCAAAAGGAAAAGTAATAAAAGTGATGTAAAATTAAATAGGAACATACATTTATGTAATAATGGTCATTTTCCAAACATCTCTAGAAGAAATCCTAGAAGTAATCGACTCGAACCCACCTACTGGAATACAATGCACCTACATAGTCTATAAGAAACCTGGATAATCAAAACATTCCTCACCAGTGGAAAAGACCATATATGGAATCCTCTTTCCATGGGGTTCTAATCCGTCTAATCTGGACTAGAAAGCAATCATCACATGACCCTATGATAATGTCTAGGAATCCCATGATAATATTATAAAGGAGAATGAGGAGGTAATCACATGATTGACATTACTAATTACTCATTGATTCCACCTTGAATTCCTTTCCCAATCCCCAAAATTGATTATGTGAAGTCCCTCTCATCGTAAGGATGACTATAGGGGTTCCCGTCATACATAGAAGCTTTCAAAACAACAAATCAGACCTATAGATCATGTGAGTTTAAATCAAATTTCCCAAACAACATAATATACCAACCAGGCCTTAACATTTACAAATATAAAACTATTTCCAATAAGAACAGTGATCCTCTCAAAACCATTTAAAAAACTATAGTGAAAATTTCATTCATACTTGAAAGGTTCCAAATAGGACTTTTGAATTATGAGGTTACTAGTCATGTTTCAAGGATCTAAACAGGACAAGTTTTCGATAACACATTTGAAAACCAAATATGAGTTCTTTGGAAACCAAAAAAACATTTAAAAATACATTAGGTATTTAGAAGATCCATTTTAGAGATGGGGTAGAAGAGAGTAGGGGAAAATCGAATAAGAGGTTTTTAAAAACTGGGATACAAGATAAATATTTTTTTGGATTTCCATTTATTTTGTGTGTTGATATCCATATTTCCACCCCAGGAACATATGGATATGCCAATATCTAATGTAATATATATTGAAAACACTAAAAACACCCAAGGTTCTAATTAAATAAACCCAAGTAACAGTACAACTTATCACAAGGATGTCTACTTAAACACCAAACCATTAACAGGCACAAAAACCCACTCACAAAGCCCAACACACTTGTCCCAAACTAAAAAATCTTAAACAAGGTCAAACAAAATCTTGTAATTGTCAATTTTTTAAAAAGACAAACTCGAATTTTATCAAACAGCTTACATACATATATATAGGCATAACTAATAAAATCCTTTTAAAACCCATTTTCCACAATTTTACAAATTTAAAACACTATAATAAGTCAAAATTGAACATCAAAAACATGAAAAATAAATTTAAAATTTATTTAATAAGGATCAAGCATTAAATGGAATGTTTTGAAAATTAAATGGATGGATACACCTACCTTAATGACGCATGAATGCAATGAAACTATGAGGGAAGGAAGAATCAAGCCTAATAAAGAAACTTAATGACCTAAAATAAAAGGAAACATGCCAAAATTATATCTCTATCACTATGGTTTGGTCAAGAGGAATCCATACCAATAAGAACACGAAGAACAGGATAAGAAGAAGAAGAGAGGAGGAAATTGAAAAAAACCAAGAAGAACTGACCTAGAAACCTTGAAGGAGCATCAATGGAGGATGGATATCCTAGGGTGAATTTTTTGGGAGAAATTCTCATGTTCCAAAAACGAACAAGAGGGGACGAGGTTCAATTTAGGTTAAAAATATATGAGGGGTAAACTTTGAAAATCAATTTTTTAAGATTATCGATAAGTCTCACAATGTGGCTATAAAGTTTTTCAAACCGTGCACCAACTGTATACACATTACTAGAAGTATGGGGAACCCACAGAAACTAGCTTCATGGTTTGGGAAAATATGTGACAATTGTGAAAATTGGTTATTTAAAAATGAAAGATCCCCTCTCACACTTGACACTTATTTTATACAAACCATGCACTATGCATGAACCTTGCCTCAGAGAGCACCAATAGGCCACATAGTTTCTCATTTTAATTACATATTTTGAGCCAAAACATTTGAAGACCATGCAAAAGAAAAACAGCGTAATAACAAAATGAACCAAAAAACTCCCTACCATTACCAGTCATATTGTTTCTACCCATAATGTGAACAATAACCATTTACAGAACAAAAACTAGAACCAAAACTCAAAAAATAAAATATTATCATTAGGAACTAAACTCAAAACTCAAAAAATATCAAACACCAAGAAATAAATAAAAATTAATGAAATAAATGAAAACAAGGATCAAGGTGTGACAACACATATTCATGTTTTTTATTTTGTGATGGGTGGGCCTAAAATTATATATCCCTCTAATATATTTAGTAAAGCCTGAAAACTTATGAGATAATTATGGGAAATGAGTTGAAGTGCTTGATCCCCTATGGGAAACATGTAGGGATTCTTTATTTTTTATGATATGTGAATCATGTGCTGATGATTGATCCACTATGATATGATGGTCTCAGTTGTTAAACATGACATATAATATTGTTTCTATGTATATGATGGAGCCATACTCTTATAAATTTTTTATATGATTACGATTTTATCTCATGGTTCATGGTTGATTTATAAATTATTCCCTAATCTTGTTACATACTAATTCTTTATTCCATGACTAATAATTGTGATCGTTGAATTTTTGTTTATGATTTCCTTTTGATAATCTTATGTTTTTATACTAATATTATAATGATATTCTTATATGAGATTATTGATTCATAACTTCTATGTTTAACCTAACAACATATCTGAGCTCACCCTTTCTTAGGTTTACTTTCCCTAGGTTATAAGGAAATATTTTTTATAGGGTATGTATGAGAAGTTTATAAAGTTTGAAGAAATTTGTGGGAGATGTTGAATATCATTAAAAAAATAAGATGATTATGAATCTAGTCTCAAAGGACACTAAAATATTATGGTCCCCAAGTGTGTATTATTATAAGATGTATTAAATATTCTTATATAAATCTGTAATATAAATGAATAAAATACCTATTTTTTCTCAATTTGATTCATAGAAGGTTTTATGTATTTTTAAATATTATTATTAGAGAACTTTATTGAAAAACATGGGTATAATCAAAGATAAAATCATAAATATTTTGTAAAGTAGAGATTTTGGGGTTTTACTAGAAAATAAAACCCCATCTTGATACTAGAATGTAGATGTGATTGTGGAACAAATGTTTTTTGGGGAAACAGATCTAAAAGGGGTATATTGGGAAATAACTTATTCATCGCATGTGCATGAGGAGTGGGACTAAGACTATACACCTGGAAAGACACTCATGGGGGGATATTCTTAAGTTAATTCACATTTTCCATAAATTATATTATAAAGTATTTGATTAGATAAGGACCATTAACAACCTTTTTTAAATATAGGCCGTAATATATTGAAAATAATGTGTAATGATTTATACATCCTATGAATGATTTTTCATGATTACATGATTACTCGCTATGATTATTATTTCCCACATTGTGTTTTTTGGTTTTAGTCAATGGTTGGAACCAGAAAGAATTTTGTGAGCTATGAATGTGGCATTCAATGAAATGAACATACTCATGAGAAACTAAATGAAATGGAAGATGGGATGTGAAATCTTGGAGTTATTCTCATCTAACTCTTTCAATATATTAATGATAACATGAATCATTATAAACATTCAAATATCTAAAAGAAGGAATAACTTAGTATTGAGTCTTTTATATAGAAACAAACACCTTAATTTAATGGTTTCATAGATCCAATTATTATTGAAAAATGGATCAGTAATATTGAAAACATATTCTTTGTTCTCTAATTTTTGGACCACGAGATGTTTATTTGGACAGTGTCTTATTTAGAAGGTGAATCTAACCAATGGTTAAATCTTATCAAGAATATGAGGCAATAAGAGGAAATTGAATCCGTGAAATGGGTAGAGTTTAATATGGTATTTTTCAATAAGTATTTTCCTCTATCTTATAACACAAAAAATGGAAAAATAATTCCCAAAACTAAAGTAAAATAATGATCAATCCATTAGTACCAATGATGAAAACTTCACCAGAATTTTGTAGTATTCTTCTTGTTTTATCATTGTTCCAGATAGAAAAGTTGTTTTATTTTTTAGTATCTTGACATCAATTATTTAGAAGTCATTTTCTATAAGATATTTTATATCTATGAGGAAATAATTTTATGCATTCCTAAGATAAAAATGGGAAATTATTACTCTCAGTGTTCACAATGTTTTGGGGGTAAGAGAAAGGTATAATTTCAAAGAATGTTATAAAAATAGAACCCATGGAGGAAAAAAATTAATCATACTTCATGTTAAAATTGTAGAATGATGTTAGGAATAAATTTAATTATGGATATTGGTAAATTTTTTATGTGTGTAGAATAATTCCATCTTGAAATAGAATATAAAAGTGATGTAAAGAATAAAATTAAATAAAGGATGGGTAAAAAATATAAAAAAATGTGTTTCCTACACTCCAATTATATTATTATAAGAAGCATGATGATTATAAAATATAATGACTAACTATAAGGGTTAATGATGAAAATATGAATTATAAACCACTTAATCCAAGTGACAAAGGGATATTCCATGAGATCATAACAGATGAAGTGGGTCATGGGAACAAAGTGGTGAATGGTTCACTTACCATCCACTATAGAACTGAAAATGTTTTTTATTATGAATATACTCACTCTTTTATATCTAAATATTTTTATAAGGGTATTCCATCACCAACTCACTGATCAGATGTTGATTTTGAGGTAAAAACATGTATTGTTATAATGATCAAATATTAATCATATAGCTCTTATTTGATAGATGTTTATGGGAATGTGATTCTTTTTTAAATCTTATGTTTCTACCTCTAGTTAAATATGATGTTATTTTGGTCATGGATTGTCTCTATCTATATAGATCCCATATCAATTACTGTGTATTGGAAGTCACATTTGATATTTCAAATCAATTTATGACCATCTTTTAATATAAGGATAAACATGAACTTCTAATAGAAGTTACTTCCATTGTATGGGTATTAATACCTTTTCATAAAGGATATTTATCTCAAATTGTTGGGGAGGAACTCAACTTCAAAGAGATTACCAATGTTCAAGATTATTCTAATATATTTCAAAAATACATTCCTAGTCTTCATCTGAATTGTGAAGTTGTGTTTTAATAGAACTCATACATGGTGCTACACCTATTTTAAATAATCTATATATAATAGCTCAGATAGAGTTATAGGAAATTAAGAATAAACTTTAAAATAATCTTGATAAGGTTATCATACTACATATTGTGTCACCATGAGTAAACCAATTATTTTTTATTAATAAAGACAATTCAATGTGTCCTTTCATTGACTATCAAGAACTCAACAAGTTCACTTTCTAGAACATGTATCCTCTACCCCATATTTATGAATTTTTAGATCAACTATATAAAGAAAAATAATTTTCCACGAATGAAATTCATTTTGTATATCATCAATTGTGTTTCAATAAGGAGTATATACATAATATATCCTTTTATATGAGGTATGATCCCTACGAATTTATAGTGATTACATTTGGACTTACCAATGTCTCAGCTATCTTTGTAGACTTAATTAATAGAGTATTCATATATTACCTCAATCAATGTTAGTTAGACTTTATAGATGATATTATTATATATTATAAGATAAAGTAAGGGCATGAAGTACATTTTAATATTGTGTTGAAGTCCTATAGGAAAGATAATATGTATACCAAATTTCAGAAACATAAATTTTGGTAATAAAAAGTTTCATTATTAGGTCATATAATCTCAAATGAGGGTATCCAGGTGGATCCTTCAAAGACATAAGTTATTGGGAAATGAAATATATATACCATAATAACCAAGATATGTAGTTTACTTAGGTTGAAGGGATACAAATGAAACTTTTTGAGATATTTATCATTTCCATCTAATCTAATAACCATGTTGACTTGGAGTATGTAGTTGTTTTTTAGATATATGAATGTGAGGAAAGTTTCAAGTAGTTGAAAATAATGTTGGTTAGAACAATTGTTCTTACATTACTCTATAGTGGAGAAGGATTTTTTAACTATATTGATGCATTTAATAAAGGAATAGGATGAATCCTCATGCAGAATGATATGGTAATAACTTATGCCTCACCCCAATTTAAAAGTCATGATCAAAATTACCCAACTCATGATTTGGAGTTAGAAAGAGTATTTTTTTTAATTTAAAATATAAATGTATTATATTAATTGTGAAATATTTTATGTATATATTTATAATAAAATATTTAATTATATATTGACATAGAAAAGGATGAATATGTGATAAAGGAGGTGGTTGGAATTGATTAAATATTCTGACTACTCAATACACTACCACCCTTAGAAGATGAACAAGGTGGATGATACACTGAGTCAAAAATACCATTCTAGTTTTTCTAGGATAAGGATTTAAAGAGATCCAATATTTATAATTTTTTAGAATTTGGATCTTGATGTCATAAGTAAAGGGGATAGATCATATCTGTCTCTGATTAATGTTCAACCATCCATCCATATGAGGATTAAAGTGTCATAATATGTGGATGTGGATGTATAGAATAATTTGAGAAATGTTGTGGAGTTAAACCATAATTATGATGAAATTTTAATGTTCGGGAACCAAGTATGTGTTCCATAAATAGCAGACTTGAGAAAGATCTATTGGAGAAATCTCATAGCTCATCATTCTCTATTCATCCCTGAAGTATGAAGATGTATATAGATTTAAAATATTATTTCAAGTGGGGAAAGTTAAAGAGTGATATTGTACAATATTTATATCGATGGTTATTATGTCAGCAAGGTAAGATTTTGTATAAGAAGAATAAGTGGATGTTAAAACCATTTACCATTCAATAATTATGACAACCCTACTTTTATTACAAACTTAAACATGATTTATTACATAAAAATTCACTTGATTCAACAAATAATATCGAGAGGTTTAGTGTCTTTGGGGTTTAGGATCATTACATAAAAACTTAAAACATGAAATACAACATCTTTATTGAAAACTTCCTTTACATGACCACTACATTCCCTCGTACTTAGCATTGCATGGGATAACCTGAGGACATGCATAAGAAAAGGGTGAGCTATAAAGCCCAGTAAGGGAGTACACATGGAATAATATTAGGAGTACAATACATGTTAGACAATAGGCATATTAATAGAGAATAAAAGAAACATGAACATAAAGGCATGATAAAGCATGATAATCATAACACTGAAATGTGGCAACAACACTTAACATGGAATTAGCATGAGCCAAGGCTCATTGCACATAGAGCATGAGTAAATACTCATTGCAAATGAAGCATGAGTAAACCCTTTTTTCACATGAATTAACATGAGTCAACACTCATTGGACATGACGTATCCTGATACTATACTTTACCCAATGCATTGGAGCGCTATACGGGCGCACCCTTCTTAAACATTTAATTTCATGTATAAGTGTGCCACATGGATCATAAAACATGGATTCATAAAATATAATCATTTATTACACGATAATGAAATGTGGAATTAATACATGAAACATTATAATCAATAAGTAAATGTGCATAAAGGTGAATACCCTTGATGGAGAAATGGGCATGGTATTCACTACACAATGGCATTGTCTTAGAAAATCTGTCTGATTTCGGCAGCGTAACGATGTGACATAAGAATTCATAAAAACAATTGATGAGAGAGAAATGGGTTCCTCATAATATTTACATGTAATGGACAGTAATGATTTCATATAGATACATGTTCCAACAATTGTAATGGAATTTAGATTCATGATACAAAAGTATTGCTTGAATGTAAATGAGGAGAGAGAAGTTCCTTTCGGAATTTTGGCATAGTAACGGGTGTACATGGGAGGAATTTAATGAGAGAGAAAGGGGTATCCCATCTTTTAAAAATAAATAGGTCTATATTAGGGAGGTGAGAAACCATACCCCAACATTCATAATTGAAATTAAAAGGGAAAAACAGCTTAAAGAAAATTGGACAAAAAAGAGAAAGGAAGAAAAAAACCTTACTTGGAAGTGAGCTTCCAAAGGCTAGAGAGAGGATTGTGAGAGGCTTATTGGGAGCTTAAAGCACCTTGGGAGGATTCTAGAGAAAGTAGGGGTAGAGTATGGACGAACTCCAAGGGCATTGAGTGAGGAGGAAGTGGGAGATTTGGTGGGTTTATATAGTAAAGGTGAGGGAATTCTTTATTATTTAGGTTTGGGTCCCCTTACATTAAATTAATCCATACCACAAACCATCCCATGGTTTTGGCCCATGGTTTTTCGAAAAGGGAAGAGGAAAACAATATTTTATAAGGCCAAATTACTAACTTCTTAAAATATTAGGGTTGCTTATGTGGAGTTGAGTCACACTCCCATGGAAATTAATTTAAAAAGGAAAGGTGTTGAATAAGTCTTGAGGGGTCCATTAATGCTTTTAAAAGTAAGTCAAATAAACCCAAAATCACATTATTTTAATGGTAAAACATATATTGTCTGAACATAAACATTATAGTATTTTATTACATCACTATTAGGTCATTATGATGTCATAAAACACATTATATATTTAAATGGTATTAAATGTTTACCCAAAAATTTGACTGTCTCAGAAAATTATGAAAAAATCACCGTTGGATAATTTTGACGTCATGATTCTAGAAATAACATTTATTTTATCTAAATAATTTTCTAAATATGTTAATTTTCACTTTTAAAATAAAAACCGACATTTATCAAAAATTCACGGGTATTGACAGAAAATGATTTCAAACCTTGATAAAAAAATTTAATTGCACTCATAAAATCATAAAATCATATGATCATTTATATTTAATAAATATTAATTTAATAATAATATTATTATTTTATAAACATATTATTTAATTCAAAAATCCCTAAATTTAATAAAAAAGATTTCTTAATTAAATAATTACTAAAAACACCATTTGTACTTTAAACACTATTTACAATGTATCAAAAATGACTAGAAATTATATTCATTATTATATAAAAAATAATGTACAAGAACATAGTACTACTTATTTGTTACATAACCCCTTAAAATAGCCACATAAGACCTAAGGTTAAGGTGTGCGATGGTGACAGACTCTTGGGGTGGGTCGGATAACATTGCTCGTGTGGTAATTTTAATCAACTTCCACTTTTCCTATAGACGGTCAAGTTCGCGCAAGACATGATGAAGCTTAGCTTGGGCTTGGTCAAGGGCGAAGCCCAAAGATGCCACCTCTTTTCCGAGCTCCGACAAATGGGCTTCGTATGGGGAAATTCTGCTGGATGAGCCCATTTCTTCCTTTGTCTGAGTAAATTGGATTTGCTAAAGTCCTATATTTATACTAATCATGTGATCACTGTTCAATGACTATATAAGCAATGGTCAAAATTTCTTAACATAAAACCAAAGAAGTTGACATTTTATATAAACATAAAGAGACATTTAATTAGATCAATAGGGATTTCCATTAATGAAACTTTGGGTCGTTACAATATTCTCCCTTAAGAAATTTCCCCCTCGAAATTTTCCTTTTCCCACAATAAAACAAATGTGGGTAACTCAGCTTCATCATATCCTCTGATTCCCAAGTCGCTTCTTCAAACTTGTGGTTTCTCCAAAACACCTTGACGAGGTGCATTGTCTTATTTTGTAGAACTTTTTCTCTACGATCTAAGATCTTCACTAGTTGATCCTCATAAGAAAGATCATCTTCCAATTGTACCACCTTAGAAGAGAGTACATGTGAAGGGTCTTGTATATACTTACTTAAGAGGGATATATGAAAGACATCGTGTACTTTGTCCATGGTAGGTGGAAGTTCTAGTCGATAGGCCACAACCCCAACACGATCAAGAATCTCGAAGGGGCCGATGTACCTTGGACTTAACTTCCCTTTCCTTCAAAACCTCATGACCTTCTTCCACGGAGATATGCGTAGAAACACCATGTCTCCAACTTTAAACTCAAGGTCTCATCGACGATTATTTGCATAACTCTTCTGTCGACTCTGGGCTTCCTTGATATGCTGCTGAATGGTTTTCACCTTCCCCACCATTTCTTCGACCATTTCTGGTCCAAGAAGCTTACGTTCACCGACCTCATCCCAACATGCCGGTGTTCTGCACCTTTTCCCATACGGGGCTTCATATGGTGCCATTTGGTTGCTTGAGTGGAAACTGTTATTATAATAGAATTCAACCAGAAGAATATGTTGATCCCAACCTCCTTTAAAGTACATTGAGCACTCTCTCATCATATCCTCAAGTGTTTGGATAGTCCACTCGGATTGGCCATCAGTTTGAGGATGATAGGCCATACTGAAGTTCAGTTCAGTATTAAGAGCATGTTGAAGACTCTTCCAAAACATAGAGGTGAATCTTGGATCTCGGTCAGACACAATAGATAGTGGTACGCCATGAAACCTTATCACTTCCATGATATATATCCGTGCCAGTTGATCCAAAGAGAAATCCTCTCGAATAGCAATGATGTGTGTAGTCTTTGTAAGACGATCCACAACAACCCAGATTGCATTGTGGACTTTGGATGTCCTTGGAAGTCCGGTGACAAAGTCCATGGTTATGTTCTCCCATTTCCATTCTGGTATGGACAATGGTTGTATCATCCCCTCATACTTTTGCCTCTCTGCCTTCACTTTCTGACACACCAGGCACTTTGATGTATATTCAGCGATCTCCTTCTTCATATTATCCCACCAAAAGCTTTCTCAGAGATCTCGATACATCTTTGTGCTCCCTGGGTGAATAGAGAAATTTGAACTATGTGCATCATCCAAAAGTTCCTTCTTTATCTCCGGACTTGATGGAACACATAGTATTTTCCCAAACCGCACAATTCCTTCTTCTTTAACATTAATACTCTGAGGATTTCCATTTTTTATAGCTTCTACTTTTTCCTAAATTCCCACATCATCCTTTTGAGCCTCCTTTAACCTTTCCAAAAGAGATGGTTGAGCAATAATTTGTGAAAGGATTGGTGATGTTCCCTTCTTTATGTTTCCCACGTCCATCTTCATCAAGTCTAAGAAGATTGGATCCTTCTCAATTCTCATCATTAATAGAATTGTTGGGTCCTTTCTACTTAGGTCTTCTACCACCTTGTTAGCTTTACCAGGGTGGTAATGTGTTGAATAGTCATAATCCTTGATGATCTCTATCCATCTTCTCTGGTGCATATTAAGCTCTTTCTGTGTGGATATATATTTAAGACTCTTGTAGTCAGTATATATCTCACATTTCTCTCCATAGAGATAATACCGCCAGATTTTCAAGGCAAAGATCACCGCCGGCAACTCCATATCATGCATTGGATAGTTTCGCTCCTGGATTTTCAACTGCCTTGAGGCATAGGATATAACATTATCATTCTGCATCAGCACAAATCCTAAGCCCTTCTTTGAAGCATCACTGAAGACAACAAAAAGTTCCACAGTTGTGGGTAAAGTGAGCACGAGCGCAGTGATAAGACTCCTTTTCAACTCCTTAAAGCTTTCTTCGCATTCATCGTTCCAAGAAAACTTTACTCCCTTTCGAGTTAGCTTGGTAACAGGGTTCGACAATCGTGATAAATTTCTCACAAATCATCGATAATATCCAGCTGACCCCAAGAAGCTACGGATATCTGTTATCGATGTTGGCTTCAGCCATCACTTAGTTGCATTTGTTTTGGAGGGGTCTACAGATATCCCATTTTTTGTGATGATATGGCCCAAGAATGAGACCTCCTTCAACCAGAACTCACACTTTCTGTACTTTTCATAGAGCTTCTCCTTGCGCAAAGTCTCTAGTACTATTTTTAAGTGCTCCTAATGATCCTACTTGGTTTTGGAGTATATTAGAATATCATCTATAAAGACTACCACAAATTTTTCAAGTTAATCTCTAAAGACTCTATTCGTCAAGTCCATGAATATTTCTAGAGCATTGGTGAGTCCGAAAGGCATTACTATGAATTCAAAGTGCCCGTATCTTGTATGAAAAGAAGTCTTGGGGGCATCTTCTTTCTTCACTCTTACTTGATAATATCCCAACCGAAAATCCACCTTGGAGAAGTATTGTGCTCCACGCACCTGATCAAACAAGTCATCGATTCTTGGGAGAGGATACTTGTTCTTTATCATTATTTTGTTAAGTTCACGATAATTGATGCAAATCCGAATTGACCAATCCTTCTTCTGGAGGAAGAGGACTAGTGCACCCCATGATGAAGCACTTGGGCGTATAATCCTTTTATACAGATTCTCCTATAGTTGTTTCTTCAGCTCTTAAAGCTCAACAACAACCATTCTATATAAAGTCTTGGATATTAGTAGTTCCCCAGGTATATGTTCAATTGAGAACTCAACATCTCTTCTAGGAGAGAGACCAGGAAGTTCCTCGGGAATCACTTCAGCGAATTCCCTCACAATAGGCATTTCTTCAAGGATGGTTTTTCCTTGGACTCAATCATCTGAGCCAGATACGCATGATCATAAGGCAGTAATATACATGCTTGGTATGATAGAGCTAAAGGAGATTCATCTTCCTCCTTACACTTGTAATGAATCGGGGGTCGATTCTCCATATAGAGTGTGATTTCCCTCTCCCAACAATTTATGTTGGCTCTATGTAAGGAAAGCCAATCTATGCCAAGAATTGCATCAAATTACACCAGAGGGAGTATGATGAGGTTCGCCGGGAAATTCAATCCACAGACTATAATAGGGGAGGACTTATATTCATGGGATGCAATGATTTCCCCATTTTCCGTACTAACTGACATCATTACTTCCATGATTTGTGGTGGTGCTGGGATTGTTCCACTAAACTTTCTAGATATAAAAGAATGCATAGAACCTGAATCAAAAAGTACATTCGCTATTCTTGAATGAATAACTAGAGTACCTGTCACCACTTCATTTTCGGGGTTCACTTTGGCAGAAGTGATGGAAAAAGCTCTTCCTTGTTTCCTTGGAGGTTGTTGGTTGTCTCCGAAAACCCTTGGATTAGGGCACTGATTTGCAAAATGACCCGGTTATTTGAATTTGTAGCATTAAACAACGCGTTGAGGTTCGAATGGAGTGTTATTCTCCTCTGTTTCAACTGCGGGTCTTTCTTGCCGACTATTAATAGCTAGTTTCCCTTCTTTTCCACACTTGAAGCATTTTCTCGTCCCATTAAGGCAATTTCCTGGGTGCTTCTTTCTGCACTTTTGGCAAGTGGGGTGCTGGATCTTCTTAGCACCGTTGGATTTATCCATCAGACCACCAGAATTGAAGTCCACCTTACGCTTCTTGTCCCTATGATACCCCTGTGATTCTCCGATCTCCATTTCGACCTTGAGGGCACACTTGACAATTTCCTCATAGCTGTCGAAGTCACGGATCGCCAATGCTTTCCGCAGGCTTGTCTTCAGCCCACCAAAGAAGCGGTCAACTTTGCATTCGGGGGTAACAACAAAGCCGGAAGCATATCGTGCAAGCCCTGTGAAGTTTTCCTCGTACGCTCCAACAGATTCTTCATCTTTTTTCTTGAGGGAAAGGAAGTCCCTTTCAATCTTAAGCCGGAGGGTGCACGGAAAATATTTATCAAAAAACATCTTTCGGAAATCCTTCCATTCCAACGCCTTGATATCCTCCTCAGGCTTCGTATTTTTGATCAATGTACACCACTGATCAGCTTCACCCTCCATACGATAAGCCGCTAGGAGAACCTTATTTTGTTTAGAACATTGAAGGATGGAGAGGATATTTTCAATGGAGTTGATCCATTGTTCAGTGATTGTGGGATCAGATGATCCACTAAAAGTAGGAGGCCTTTGTCTCATGAGGCTCTCGATAGCGACTTATTATTTCTTGGGGGGGGGGGGGGGTTGAACGTTCCTCTTGACCCGTTATTCTATTAAAAACTTGAGTTAGCTAAGAGAGAAGGGTGAAAAATTTCGCGATTCCCACTCCCATTAGATTGGGTATCTCATTAGTACAGTCATCACACTAATCTTCACAATGTTTGTTATCCCGAGTCCTCCTATTACCAGCTATTGGCTGGAATAAAAGGAAAGTTAGGGGTAACACATAAAGGGTAATCCAAAGAGAAAAGTTGATGACTTATAAATAAACTTTTATTTCCTTAACTCATGAGTCTATAGGCTTCAATCTAGGCTTTTCATGATCTAATTTCTAACATATATTCGTAGGGGCATTTTTTTAATTCCCTTAATAAGGGTTCATACTAAGCTTTTGAATTTATCAAAACATATCCCTTGGGAGTGTCGTAACCAAGAGTGCAGTAAGGCCTGTTGTCGTGCACCAGTTCCCGTTCGAGTCTAGCTCAAAGTAGTGTTTTTAGGTTTTACCCCTAGGATACATCTGTGCCAGAGCCGCCTCTACCTGATCGTATCCAGACAGGGATGTATTTTTTTGATAAACCACTTACTCAGTACTTACCAAAACTTAGGGATGTTTTTATTATACTTAGTCTTGTATCTAAGTCTTTACTAGGGTTTCCTAATCCCAAAAATAACTAAACCTATCCTTTGATACCAACTATGTCAACCGTGATTTTATTACAAACTTAAACATGATTTATTACATAAAACTTCACTTGATACAACAAAGAAGATCGATATGTTTAGTGTATTTGGGGCTTAGGATCATTACATAAAAACTTAAAACATGAAATACAACATCTTTATTGAAAACTTCCTTTACATGACCACTACATTCCCTCATACTTAGCATTGCATGGGATAACCTGAGGACATGCATAAGAAAAGGGTTAGCTATAAATCCCAGTAAGGGAGTACACATGGAATAACATGAGGAGTAAAATACATGTTAGACAATAGGAATATCAATAGATCATAAAAGAAACATGAACATAAAGGCATGATAAAGCATGATAATCATAACACAGAAATTTGGAAACAACACTTAAGTAAATGTGCATAAAGGTTAATTCCTTTGATGGATAAATGGGCATGGTATTCACTACACAATGGCATTGGATTAGAAAATCAGTGCGATTTTGGGAGCGTAACGACGTGACATAAGAATTCATAAAAACGGTTGATGAGAGATAAAGGGGTTACTCATCATATTTACATGTAATGGACAGTAAGGAGGTCATATAGATACATGTCTCAACAATTGTAATGGAATTTAGATTCATTATACAAAAGTATTTCTTAAATGTAAATGAGGAGAGAGAAGTTCCTTTCGGAATTTCGGCATAGTAACGGGTGTACATGGGCGGAATTTAATGAGAGAGAAAGGGGTCTCCCATATTTCAAAAATAAAGAGGGCAGTATGAGGGAGGTGAAAAACCATACCCCAACATTCATAATTGAAATTAAATGGGAAAAACAACTTAAAGAAAATTGGACAAAAAAGAGAAAGGATGAAAAAACCCTTACTTGGAAGTGAGCTTAAAAAGGCTAGAGAGAGGCTTGTGAGAGGCCTCATGGGAGCTTGGGGAAAATTCGGAGGATTCTAGAGAGAGTAGGTCAGAGGTTGGACGAACTCCAAGGGCTTTTAGTGATGAGGAAGTGGGATCTTGGGTGGGTTTATATAGGAAAGGTGTGGGAATTCTTTATTATTTAGGTTTGGGTCCCCTTACATTAAATTAATCCAAAACACCAACCATCCCATGGATTTTGCCCATGGTTTTTGGAAAAGGGAAGAGAAAAAAAATAATTTATAAAGCCAAAGTCTGAACTTCTTAAAATATTAGGGTTGCTTATGTGGAGGTGAGTTACACTCCCATGGAAATTAATTTAAAAAGGCAAGGTGTTGAATAAGTCTTGATGGGTCCATTAATGCTTTGAAAAGTAAGTCAAAGAAACCCAAAATCACATTATTTTAATGGTAAAATATATATTGGCAGAACATAAATATTATAGTATTTTATTACATCATTATTGGGTCATTATGATGTCATAAAACACATTATATATTTCAACGACATTTAATTTTTACCCAAAAATTTGACTGTCTCAGAAAATTATGAAAAAGTCACAGTTGGATAATTTCGAAATCCTGATTCTAGAAATAACATTTATTTTATCTAAATAATTTTCTAAATATGTTAATTTTCACTTTTAAAATAAAAACTGACATTTATCGAAAATTCATTGGTATTGACAGAAATGACTTTCAAACCTTGATAAAAAATTTTAATTGCACTCATAAACTTATAAGATCATTTATATTTAATAAAAATTAATTTATTAATAATATTATTATTTTATTAAAATATTATTTAATTCAAAAATCCCTTAATTTAATAAAATAGATTTCTTAATTAAATAATAACTAAAAACACCATTTGTACTTTAAAAACTATTTACAATGTATCAAAAATGACTAGAAATTATATTAATTATTATATAAAAAAATAATGTACATAAACATAGTACTACTTATTTGTTACATAACCCCTTAAAATAGCCGCATAAGACCTTAGGGTAAGGTGTGCGATGGTGACAGACTCTTGGGGTGGCTCCAATAACATCGCTCGGGTGGTAATTTCAATTAACTTCAACTTTTCCCGCAGACGGTCACGTTCGAGCTTGACATGATGAAGCTCAGCTTGGGTTTGGTCAAGGGAGAAGCCCAAAGATGCCACCTCTTTTCCGAGCTCCGAAAAAATGGGCTTCGTATGGGGAAATTCTACTGGATGAGGCCATTGCTTCCTTTTTCTGAGTGAATTGGATTTGTTAAAGTCCTATATTTATACTAATCATATGATCACTGTTCAATGACTATATTAGCAATGGTCAAAAATTCATAACATAAAACCAAAGAAGTTGACATTTTATATAAACATAAAGAGACATTTAATTAGATCAATAGGGATTTCCATTAATGAAACTTTGGGTCATTACAATAATGGAATTGAGAAAACATCACCATGGATTTCATCATCAGACTCCCCAAAACATCTGAAGGGAAAAATGGTATTTGCGTAAGTCAATCAAATTAAAAAATAAATGCATTTTACTAAAATGAGATAATTATTCAATCTTGATAAGCTTTCGAATATATACATTATGTAAGTGTTGTGGTTTCATGGAGTACCAAATTCTCTTGTATATAATCAGGATATGAGGTTTACCTAAAAGTTGTGGGGAAGACTTCCATAATAGTTGAATACAGAGTTGAAATTTCACAGAACATATCATCCTTAGAAAAATGATCTGATTTAGAAGACCATTAAAACAACTGAGGATATGTAGAGATCTATATCTATGGATTTCATAGTTTGTTTGGATCAACACTATCCTTCGAAAGAATTTTCTTAAAAAATAGCTTTCACTCGAGTATATAGATGACTCATTATGAAGCCACTTACGGTAGCTAGTGCAGAAATGAAATTTTCTAGGATAATGGTTAAGAAATAAAGATATTGGGAAATAAGTTATCTGATTAAATGGAAGATAATGTTAGATCAATTCAATATCATATCATGGTAGTTTAGAGTTGATATAAATTTTATACTGAAAATCAGCAGTGAGATCTAGAGACTGATGTTTCTATTAAGGTATTCTTATGAATATATACTTGGAATAAGGTTATGGGATATAGAAATAATGGAAATGTGAGACCTAGATATATTATTCCCTTTGTAATTATTGATCATATCAGTATATTTCTATATCCTTTTTCACTTCCACCAAATCTCCATCAAGTTCATGTTGTTTTCCATGTCTCTCTCATGGGGAATTACATACACGATCTTTCACTTGTATTGAACTAGTAACTTATACCTATGGAGCATGGTATCTCTTATTAAGAACAAATGTTAGAGATTATAGATCATAAAGAAAATGTTTCCTAAAACAGGACAACTCACCTTGTTAAATTTTGGTGGTGAAACCCTAAATTTGAGAAAGCAATGTGGGAAATAGATGATGTGATGATGAAAAAGTGTCCTCAGTTGTTTTTATAAGAATGATGGAATTTATAGAGAGAAATTAATATAATGGGGTATAATTTGACACCTTGATATTTTATTATATATTTATCTACAAATAAATTTGATTTCTTTGATAGATCTCTTTACACATAACATTGAGTTTTAATGAATTGTGATGTACTATTTGTGTATAGTTATGTGATAGTTATTCCTTAACTAATGTATTATAAGGAATTAGTAGGAATAAATAAATTATAAAATTAATTCAACGATTATAAATTGGTTATAAATAATAACAAAATCATTTTACTGTAAAAAAGAGATGTTTTTTTGAAAACCATTTTTTATAAGAAAATTACTTTTCTATATTAATAAATTAAATTAATATATATTTATTAAATATTTTAAATATATATATATATATTATATATTCAATATAATGTTTTAAATTTCATCTAACAGGTTTTATATGTAAATGAATAAAGGTAAACTCAGTTTTATTTTTAAAATTTTATTTTATTTAAAATGATTTTCTTACGTTTTAAACACTAATTTAAAAATGAATTTATACCACTTATAGAGGCTAAACATTTAAAATGGATTAAATATTAAGAATATATATAATTAATATTATTTAATAAATTCAATTTTTTTTCATTATGAATCGTAACTTCAATAAAAAATCAGTTTCCCCAACAATAATTAAAGTAAGATAAAATTGTTAAAACTTAAATGATAAGGGTTAAAATGAAATAAATACTTATATAAATGACATTTTATAGTCATATTTAAAACCTATATCTTATCATATTTTAATAAGAGTCATTTTGGATCTATTTTTATTAAGTAATACTTTAATATATTTTAATCATTTGAAAAATTACTAGTGTTTCCTCTCCATCCCTTATAAAAGGACACAACCTCTCCTATCTTATCCAAATTTAAAGATCCTATTAACACAACAAAATATCTATAAATATCATTTCCTAACACCCCTTAGTTCTTCCTAGAGGTCCTGGTTGATCAAAATACCATCCTAATAAGTATTTTGGTAAAAACCTATTGAGATTTTTTGAAGAAGAGGTATAGTTCTTGGATGTGTTCTTTCAATTTTATTTCTTATTAAACATTCACTAAACCTATTATATCAATAATAACATGATAAATCAAGTATCATCAATATACTGATATATTATTATTATTATGTAATAATCATTTTCCACCTCTTGTCCATAAAATGGGAAATGATTTTTTACTCGTTCATACCTGTGGATGACCGCCTCCGTGTAGCAATATGATCCATTTTCCTTCACCACCCAATAAGGATATTTATAATGATGGATTTAATGAATAAATATAATATGATTATGATTCTATAATTATAAAATATTATTTATATTTATTTCTATCTTTTCATTATAAGATGAAAACAACGTTTACGCGAATTTACGAACTACTGTCTCCATGAATGACCACATACATTTTTTCCATCTAAAAATTTGATGGATAGTTAAAAATATGTGTATAATAAATAATTATTATATTAAAATAAATATTTAAATTCTAAATATAATGGAACTATGATCATGATTCAATGACTAGAACTGCAGAACCAAAAATTACATTTAAAATGAATTAGTTAACACCCTAAAATGCTGATTTTAATAAAGAATTATTAATTAATTAGTGTTAAAATGAAATAAGTGGACCATATATTTTGTTTTAAGTATTTATATTTTTTAAAGAATTATGATAAATTTAAATTTATTATATAGGGGATAAAGTTCTTACTTTGTAATTTAGACTTGAGGTAAGAGTTTATGTTACAATCTCATTTCTTTTCGAGATTACCTATAATAATTTTACATTGAGGAAAATTAAATGTATAATATAATTTAAACCCCATATATTTTATTGTTATCTATTGAATTATATATTTTTTATTAGTTCTATTTTCCACTCTTTGGTATGTAAAATGATCGAGAATATGGTTTTAAAGAACAATCGACCTTAATTCATCTTTTGCCAAGAAACTTTTTCATCCATTTCCTTAACCATAAAAATTATTTTATAAAGATAATTACATATAATTTAAATGTTTTAAATAGTTTTTTTACAAACCTTGACTTTATTTACAAATTTTTAAAAATTCACCTTCATGAAAGTTTTCCAAACATGCCATTTTTTACTTTTTACAAAACTGTGAAAAGAATGAATTCATTTAATGTATTTGACCTAAGTATATTTTTCCACTATCATGACCGTTATTTTATGTTAAGATTAATTTACATGTTCCCTTGGTTATTTTCAAAGAAAATTATTTTCTCAATATTATGTAAATTTTTAGTTAATATTTTGTTGAAGTAAAATTATATTTTCTCATGTTTTCAATGAAATATTAGAAAGATATTTTAAAGGTTTTTTAAATCTATGCCACTATATTTTAAGTATTGTTATTATTTACAAGGGATATAATCCAATAATACTATTGTTATTATTTATATATATGGTTTATGATGATGATGATGATATGGTCATGATACCCATTTATTTTCCATTGCTTTTAATACTATGATATGATTAATGTTTTATGATATTAAGAAACACATATGTTTGGTTTTCCATTTATGATGGGTGGGTCTAGAATTATATTTCCCTCCAATTAATTGTGTAAGTAATTATATCTCCTGTTATTATCTTGGTAAAAGAGTTTATGTTCTCAATCAACTATAAGATATAGGTAGGGATTCCTGATCCACTATTATATCAGAAAAATTGGGTGGGGCCTGATCCATTTTGATATGATGGTATCAATAGTTAACCATGATATCTGATATGTTATCTATGCTTATTATGGTTCCACTCCCTTATCAAATATTAACATTCTTATAAATTTATCTCATGACTCGTGATTATTTTTTTCTAATTCCTTAATCTTATTAGATACTAATTTTTATACCATGATTCATGATTATGATCAATGAATTGTTAGGTAGGATTTTTTATTGATAACAATATGTTATCATACTATTATTCTCATGATATAATTATATATGAATATTGATTTATATGCCCCATGTTTTCTATTAATGAGTATCTAAGATCACCCCTTATTTTGTTTTTCATTTTCCCTCATCTTATGAATAATGGTACTGAGTATGATGAGTCTTGAAGGGTACCTTATGTAAAGAAAGATATTTGATATGATGAAGGTTTCACATAAATAATATGTTTATGTATCTTGTATACATGTACACTAAACCTTTACAGTTATCAGGTATGTTTATTTGGGTGATATATTCAATATTCATAAAAAAATGTAATATCTATGTATGTTATTCTTGGGATGATATATTGTGAGTACCATTATAAATTAACTTTGATAACATTGATAACTTTGATAAATTTTACTTATCATGTAGCTAACTCTAATGTATAACAGTAACTTAGGTACTTCAAATATTACTCTTCACATTGAGTTCCTTTACAGATATATGAAAAAAAATTGCATTGAACAATTTACTTTGACATATCACAATATGAATTTATTCTTTTCTAGATTATGAGTATGAAATTTTTGGAAAACTTTACATATATAATTTTAATACTATTAGAACCATTATATATTGAGAAAATTTCATTTATTTATCATAGTATGAATTAGTATATTTCCAATTTTATTTCTTCAAGTTTAAGGAAACCCTTAAGTGTCTAGAGTAACTTCATAGGTACTCTGACACATGCCTCATACTATAAGGGTGAATCTTAAACAACTCTTAGATAATCTGGATGAATATTATGTACAATTTTTTTTAATTTCTCCAAAATCTATATCTCCAGAATGTTTCCAGAACATCTTGAAGACAACATAGAACATCATTAAAAATTATTTAGGAATCTCTAATCACTCCAATCATTTAAAAAAACATAATTGAATTTAGTAAAAGATAAAATCTTCACTAATCTCTTCATCATAATTCAAAAAGCATCTGACAATATATAAATACTCTTCTTGACTGTTGAATTGTATTTATAATACCTCATCACTTAAATATTTGAACATCACCAACATCAATCTAGCATCCAATTATGATAATCAATACATATTGTTACCTTTACATTAGATAACACAATGATTATTTCTCACCCTTTCATCTCACATTATTATACTCCAATATATCCAACTCCCTCAACCATTTTCTTCAATTGCGTTTTCTAACTTATAAATGAGCCTTACTCAATAACTTAAATGGAAAGTATAATAGATATGTGATACATCATAACTATAAGCTACATATAAAACTCTTTAACCTATTTATTCATTTGGATCTTCTTCATCTCCCAACACATATTGATTTTTTTCCTCATTGACATATTTAAAAAAAATAAAAAAATGCACCCCTCTTCATCACAATCCATTTGGGAACTTTATATACATTAATTTCTAAATTTTATTGTGAACCACAAGTTGTGGTAGGAAATTTATAGTAGTGATGGTTTGATTAATTTGTTTTGAAAATTATTTTACCAGTATAATTTTCTTAAAATTTAAATATATATTACCTATTTTATCAGTTATTTAATTAATGTAATATTTGAATTATATAACTTCTAAAAATATGTAAATTAGTTTTACTGAAAATAATATGTAGAATATTTAATAGAAAAAAAGTTATAATTTTTGAAAATGATAAATAATTTCAATAATTATGATTTCATCCTTTGATCTCAATAATGAGTATAGTATTTCAATTTTTTATATCAGCTATTTGATATAATTAGGAATTATTTTAATCATTTTTAAATTTCAACTAGGAACCACCAACTGGGTAAAAACTCTTCTTTAGTCATACTAGTGTGAATATTAGTCATAATGACAAGTCAAGGAGGGACGGTAGTAGAGAATTTCATATCACTTTTTATATGTAATCTCACCCTGAAACATCACTACATATCCCATCTTCTATATGTTCACATATTAAAGTTTTTATTACGGTAATGGGTATATTATTAATATAGATTCTATCACTACCATTTCACCCAATACTTATGGTTCATATATGTCTGGGTTCATGTTTTTATCCCACAATTTATCTCGAGGAACATGAATATTTTAGACCATTGATATATTTACCATTTTTTCACTATTTAATGTTACCTTCCAACCCCAACTATCAGTTCCCACTCACTACTATGCAATAATTTTTTTCAATTTCTTCTATCTCTCTTAAATTTTCTTATCATTCCCCTTCAACATTCATTCAATGGAAAAATGGAAATCCCTGTAATATTGAGAATATTGGGTGTGATGATCCTTTAGAGCGTACTAATATTTGTGGGCCTACTAATCCATAATAGCCTCGAAATTTATAAAATCATATTGATCAATTTGTATCAAGTATATGTTTACAACGCTTTTTAATCTATTCTAATGATTTTATTTAAGATCTAATTTATATTGATTTTATTTTTTGATTTTAGTTTTTATATCTAGATATACTACAAGGAGATGTGTCTATACATGAGTATTTAATTTTTAAAACCACCATAAAAAAGTTATGTTTGAGTATTATAAATATATAAAAAAGATTGGGAAATTTTATACAGAAAGTAAAATCTTTATAGGAACCCATTTAAAATATATTGACACTATTCCTACTCAATAAATCTCATAGTGGATAATTTTTTATCAAATAAATTATAATTCATTGGAAGAGATATCTGGGATTGATTTTTTATATATTTAAATTTTAACATCCCCAATTCGATTCACCGCAGATGTGACCAAACCAAAGTTCCACAAACATCATGTGTGTCTTCCCGTACAACAGAGGCTACCAACTAGTGGATACGTCTGATATATATCACGTGGGGATAATATACCATCTCATATAGATAACCATAAATATAGATCAAAAAATAACACCAACTAATCATCATAACACAATAATATTAATAAATAGATATCATAGATAAATTGTAGTCTAAAGTAAATTAGGACATATTCTATATCATAATAAAACCCCATACATGTTTTATAAGTTATAAAATTGTATAAAGGATACCACATGTTAGGATCATATACATTTGAGTTTAAAAAAGTCAAAAAGCATTTTGTCTTAATTACCATAAATTGTTTTACCCTAATACCCACCAAGCTCCATCAACTCATCCATACAACACTATAGGGGCCTTTATTTTACCTAGTCCATGAAACCTAAAATTTTCTTGGGTAAAAAAGTAACTGAGTAGGATGTCAGTATAAATCAATAGGATACTGCCAATGGTGTCCCTAAAAATAAATTAAAAACCAATTGTTTCCCAATATTAATTTATAAAAAATAAAAAACAATAAATAAATAACATGTCACCCTATGGAGTGCTCCTTCAAAATCATGGGTGATCATACATCCTTCGACTAGTGCAAGAATGAGATGATATACCCATGGTATGAGCACACACCTCAATGATTAATGATATATCACTTATAATATGTTAGTCAAGGTGAGTGAGAAATCATCATCATGCATATCTAGGTTAATGATACAGCACCATCAAAAGTCATGTAGGTGAATAATCCACCACCAAACCAATGCCCATAAATAATGACTCATCATTCAATGAATGAGGCATCATTGATCTTGGGTGGATGACATACCACCTCTATCCATATATGGGTGGATGATACACCATTTATTTATATCTTAAGTGAAACATATACCAAAAAAATCATTTAGGATGATGATATACCAGTTTTTCAATTCTCCATATCACACTTATGCCACTAATATATCATATATTGATGGAGATTAGAAAGTGTGGTAAATTGCTTGCCTTGAGAGAAAGATCGACGGTATACCATCCACATAAATGAGATGTTTTAGTGTTATATCATCCACCTGATCAATGAAACAATGTTGTATTATCCACCCATTCATGGATAGAGGTAGTGTATCATCCACCCAAAATTGGCAATTCCTTATTCATAGTAAGATGAATTTTTTTCAATTGAAATTTTTTTGTTAGTGGATTATTCACCTAGATGATTTATGATGGTAATAAATTTTTTACATTTAGATTCATGATGGTGATAACTCCATAACCTTGAATTTCATATGAGGAGTGATATGTCATTCATGCTTAAGGTGTGTGCTTAGACCATGGGTAAATTTTCCCATTCTGACATTGTTTTCATTTTTTATGGTCACTTATGGTTTTTTGGGATTACTCCATTATGTTATAGGTTGTTTATTTATTATAATTTATTTTATTGGAATTTATTATTGAGATTATACCTATATTTACTAAATTTTTTAGGAAGATCATTGGTGGAGGACCACTTAGTTATACTCACACCCAGCTCAGGAACCCTTGTGCCTAATAATACATTATGTTTTGTGACCTAGGTAAGGGAAAAGTCATTACAACATTGGATAGTTGAGCTAGTGTATCTTTCTATGTGTTCAGAGACACATCATGGATGGGGCATGGGATAAAATGTGGTTGTATCCTTTTTATTTTTCAGTCTTGGACAAAAAATATGTATTATCCAACCATGGGGGATCCTACATAAGATCTTATAACCTGTATGACATGTGAAATGGATTATTTTGAAATAGAGTGTGTTTCTATTTCTTATTGGATTTAATTTATATATTCTATCTATTTATTGGTATTATTATATTGTATTGACTTGTTTATGTTACTGGTTCCACTATGTTTAGGATTATATTTATATGAGGGTATAGTCTCCACATATGATATATATCAACCATCACTATAGGTTTGAGAGCTATCGTATATAGGAAGGCATGAAAGAGGTTTGTGGAACATTGGTTTAGTCAAGAGGAGGTGAACAAGTTCAAGGAAATTATAAAGTGGTATCATAACATTGTTTTCTGTCATTTGGATTACTATTTGGGATATAATATACATGGAATATGATGTTTTTATGGATCTATAAATATATTGTTCCCATGAGTTGCCAAAATATGTGTGAGGGAAGTCCATGTTACTAGGTATAGAACTGATATTTTGGGGATACCTTTTCAAGTATGATATTTATGATACTAACTTATGATTTTTGTGTTTTTACTCTTGAAATTGGGTGGATAAAGGCATGTTTTTATTCATTATTCTTGGAACTTAGGTCTCACATAATGTTTTTATTCTTATCTATTATTGATATTATAGTTTTGATAAAGTCCTAGTTCATTTAATGTATCATGAAAAACATATATTGAATTTTCCGCATAACTTATTGCTGGAACTCTACTTGAAAAACCCGTAATTGTGTTTTACTATTGATAATATGTTATGACTATTATGTGACCCTTTTTATATTATACCAGACTAGAGAGTGGGTACGTTTAGCTTGAAACGAGCCTTATTTTATGATACCATTATTTTTTAGGGTGCGTTTTTATGGTATATTAGTGTATTAATATTATTTATTAACATAAACTATGATATTATAAAAGTGATAGAAATGATTTCTATGTCCTATGCTTGAAATATTAGATATATACCACCTTGATGACCTTTGCATGAGTGTTGTGAGGGATGGGATGAGCATACCCCACTGATAGTGGAGAAATATCCACCTATTTCACATGTTACACCTCATGATCAGTATCTCAAAGAGATATTTCTTTATATGTTGTAGTCATTGGGACATGGGGAATAGAGGGCTGAGATGACCATGTTAGAGATGGATCATGAGTTCCAGTAACAATGTCTCCTTCTCCTTGCATAGGATGGGTGGAAATTAGGAAATAAATTTATCTATTGAGTATATTTATACTATATTTAAACACCTAAACACACCCCTAAGAGGATAGTTAATATAACTACTTATATATATATGATTGACTAGTGAATCTCTATTGAGATTTTTTGATCTAGTAAAACTAGCATGTGGGTCTGACTTGAAATAATGTTCAATCTCGTTTCATCAATCACTTATTCTCTGTGAATAAAAGGGATGATATAGTTAGAAAGTTTATTCATATGGTAAGGGATATTTTTCAGTTATGGATTATGACACTTTCTTTACTTTGATATTCTGATTTTAAACTACATTAATGATTGAGGAGGATGCCAGTGTCTGGTATTTTGAATTATACCTAATTAGTTCTATTAAATCTGAGGTTAATATATGTTGGATTAATTCTTTTTCAAAACACATGATTTAATACTTGGTTGTAGATAATAACTAGATAAAGGGTAATTTATTTTGATGTTATCATTATTCTTTTTATAGGGATAAGAGAGAGTCAAAGAGCAGTTGGATGTATAGATTTGATGTTTTTTTTCATGACATAGATATACAAAGTAGCCATGGTAGTGTTTCGTCCCTTCCCCTAAGAGAGATTGAGTCACTCGAGTGTTATCATTAAAAATAGTATGGTAATGTTTAGATGTATTATGAAAATTTGTCTAAGGAGTTCCACTTCTGCAGGGAGTTAGAGAATATATAGAGGTTTTTTTGCATCACCCCAAGTATATCTAGTATACAAGGATCTGGTTTGACAAATGGTTTAGGGGATAGGTCTAGGAAACAACAATAGTTTGGAATTTTTAAGTCCATTATTTTTTAGTTTCATGGAGGTGATCATAGTACACATGGGAGGTAGTTCTAGTAGGGAAAATTTACTTTATGATATTAGGAGTTGAGATATATAGGATAAGGTTAAGGACAACTTCATTCCCTTAAGAAGTTTTTTACCATGAAAAGTGGAGATCCATTTACAATGTGTGGTACTATCCTTATGGATTATATACTATTTTATCTTTAATTAATATAGACTTGTCACACATAATTTTATTTAAGAAGTTGGTCTGTTAATTGGGGTGACAATGTATTATTTTTGTGAGGTGTTGTCTATTAATACACCATTAGGGTTGAAATATAAGGGCATACCATGGTGTATTAAGTGATCCATCATGATTAGTTATAGTACCCTAAACCCAAACTCCAAGATTTGGTGCTAATAACACATGCTTTGCATACTAGATTTAGTACCAAGGGTTCATTTACAAACGAAACTATTCCATGATTACATGACTCAAAGTAAACATTTCACTATATATATTCCCAATACCTTTTTGGTTTATGTCATTAAATTATTGGAAAAATCATTAACTAATAGAGAACATATATTTCTCAACTAATGGAAAATTTTCTTACTATATATGAAACTACATAATCCATAACGACTCTTCAATATATCCACCGAATTCTCCACAAAATCTATTCTATAAAACTTATCCTGTGTAATAATTTTATTCGTAACCTATAGAAATGGAAATATGTGAAGGGGTTATCTCAAACACCTAGTAAGATTAAACATAAGAGATAATAATAAAATATTCTATGTGATCGTAAGATGAACATAAATAATATGGAAATAATAGGTTATCAAAATAATACCATAATCAAATTAAATTGAAATCATAATATATACATGGTTGACATATCAATAAATAAAATAATAGATAATAATAATTGGTTCCTTAGTGATGAAATTCAAAATTTTGGATAGCTAATTTCTTTCCCTAATCCAAGACATTATGATCCTAGACATCCTGATCTTACCATCAAGGTATTTTTTTTTGGAAATATATTATTCTCAATAGGTGTACACAAAAATACCCAAGATAGTTTGTCTCAAGAGACATGGTGATGAATAAAGGGAATATCTATATCTAGTAACCACATGTTACTAATTAATTATAATTAATTTATCATATTTTAAAATAAAAAAACAACAAATTATCAACTTTGGTAATAATCATTCATATTTTAATAACAAAAAATGGAACACCACTACCTTTAACCATGTTAACAAAAAGGATGACATGATCATAACCCATCAGATGGAGTAATGTTAATGGTTTAACAATAATTAATAAACTTGCCTATATAATCAATAAACAACCATATTAGAATAATTAATAAAAAAAATTTCAATAGTTACCTAATCAATATATAGAACATCTCTTTATGTAAGAATCTCTCAAACTAACACCATATCGAGTAAGGGGTATATAGTTAAGTTGATAATTTCCCCAATGAATCAAAGCATGTAATATTTGTGAAAAACCTTTAATTAAAGAAATGGGAGATAATTTATTCACAAAGTAGTGGAATTGGAGGAAATATTATTACTATTTATTATGGATGGTTAGGCATGACAAAGAAAATGATGGATAATATCTTTAATAGATAAGAAAATAAAAAAATACTTCCAAAAGAAAGAAGGTGGATTGTAACATTTGATGAATATACTTGATTAATCATATGATATGTCAAAGGAAATTAACAAAATTTATAATCACTTCTTTAGGAGTTTTAGAAAAATCAATTTGTAAATAATAAATATCCATAATCTTTTGAAAAATATTACAATGATAAATTTTATAAAAATAACAGAAAAATAATTCCATTTTGAAAACATAAAAATTTAGAGATAAAGTTTCATTGAGAATAAAAATATGGTGGAATGATTTTTTCATAGGGAATAATACATAAAAATAGATTCTAGAAAACATTTTTAACACCATCATAAAAAGAAGATGATACATGCCACTTTCAAAATTTACTTTAAAAAACTGTGAATCAAAAATAGTGAAGACATTTACATTTTAAAATTAAAATTCAATAATGGATCTTTAAAAATACATAATGTTTATAAAAATAAAAGTTGGGTGAATATTAAATGTTTTAATTTGAAAGGATGGAAAAAACTTTTGAATATATTGAATTACCATTGTTTGAAAACTCATATAATAAAAAGGGTATTATATATTCCCTTTTGAAAATGGTTAAATAGAATTATCATAATAATATAAAATAATTATTATTATATTTTCAAAAATTAGATTATAACATTGTATATAAGAAAAATAGTTACATGGATCAAGTGACTCACTACTAATGATGAGATTTATTCTTACCAATGTTATACTTTTATTTTGGAAAAAATAGTATCAAATCATTTATTACTGATACTGAGACGTATTTTACACTGATAATAAAAGGAATTAAAATTAAAATAGGAAAAATCTGGGATAAAATAATGAATTATAAATATACATTGATAAGAAATACCATGACAAAATGTATCTGAAATTGAGTCTATGAAACCATTATGGAATAAGAAATTTTCAAATGAAAATCCCTCCAAATATCTGATTCAAAATGAAACATGTAACATAATGAATACTGAGAGGATCATGATACAAAATTTTAAATGGGAATTAGATACACCATTCCCTACAAAACATAGTTTATAATAATAAGTATTTCCAAGGAGTAAAATTTTGAGACAAGAAACCCTTTCCCTATTCTAGATTCATTCGGCGGACGTGCCTAACTTCCTGAATAATAAAATTAATTTTATAAGATACCATATTATTAACCTTATTCATATATATTTAATTTAATATATACAATTTATTATCATATTCTATTTATTTATTATATAGTTTTTTTCTTATGTTTTCATGAAAATTGAATCAATGTGGACTTATTTTAGTAATATTTCTAATAAAAGATGATATTTTAATAATAAGTTAAATAATTAATATAAAATTTATAATAGAATAAAAAATTATTTTCGTATTAAATTATAATTACAGTAGTATTTATGTTCCCTTAGTAATCCTTGATAATGTTTTATAGCATTATTAAAATATATGGTTAAACAAACCCAAACATGAACATGCTATATCTCGAGGGGTGAGTATGATTAAGGAAGTGTGTAATATCATTATAAAATAGAAATAATGTTATTAATTATATTTTTATAATTTTTTGAACAAAATTTTACGTAGTCTTAACTAAATAAATTAAATCAAGATAAAAAAAAGTATGTAACCTAATTGAGGCAACGGTCCGAACAAAGCATGGTTAACGTTATTTTGTATTTATATGTGGATTTAAAAAATATATACAGTTTTTTACATTAATACAAAAAAATTTATTATAATAATTAAACCTAGGTTATAATATTACAATTTTAAGTATAATTTTTGAAGATAAATATTATGAATAAAATGTTAAGGATTAAGTATTACTCATATTGGGATATTGAACTTTATCTTGAGAGTATCCTCAGAAATGAACAGAATAGGTAAAATAATTGAGACTAAAGGATTATTAAAAGGAGAGGATCTAATAATAGGATAAAAGTTGATGATTTTCATGAAGTTATTTTAAGGAATGGGTGAGTTATGAAGGGGTGAAAGTTTCCCCTTTTATATGTAAAGTGAATAGAAATTTTGTGAACACCCATTATTTTTAAATAGTGGAATGACTAATTTCAAGGGATAAAGGATCCAAAATTTAATAATAATGGATTTTTGGGTGATATAAGGCATATAAAGACTCAAAAACCCATTTTACAACATGAATTAAACTTTTTTCAAGCCTTTTAACACATGATTTTCACATTATACAACTTTGGTTTTATCTTGGTAAACCGTGCTTACCCTAGTATGTTATATTTTATTAAAAAAATAATGTAACCCTTATCACTAGTTTTTTGTGTATTAAAAATAAATTTAACATATATTTAATATCATTCAATTTTTAAATAGTAGATAATTATATTTTAAATAAAATCATTTTATATATCAAAAAACTATTTTGTAGAAAAATATTATTTTCATCAACTTGTGTTATTAATATTTATTAGTATTGATTAGAAATTAAATGAATGAAAATTAATTTAAATATAGGATTAAAAATTATATTAAATTGACTTTCTAAACCATATAAATTTATTTTATTAGATAAAAATTACCTAGTATTAATAAATTTTTTATTTAAAAAATAATAGTTTTTCCATTATCGTACTCATTAGCCTTAATCTTAAAAATCACAATTTTATGGAAAAAAATTAAATTAAACATATTAGATGATATTATATTATTTATATAAAATCCATTCTATTATATTTAAATTTTATAGGCGATAAAACCCATTTATTTAATATAGGTGAATATAATATTACTTATGTTTCTAAAATGATATGCTTGGGTTTTCTAAATAAAAAAGTATTTTTAAATGGTTTAATTTACATAAATACCTATATATTTTATTTTTAGAAAAAAATAAAGACATTATCTTATTACGATAATATCAAAAAAGTGACAGTTTTAGTAATATATGAAATTTTTTCACTATTGACCTAAAAACCAATTATTTCTGAAAAATCCAAAAAATTAATCTTAAGATAATATTGTTATCCAAAATCCAAAAAAATAAATCAATTTGGTCAAATTAAAATTCTTTATTTTTAGAATTTCACTTTCAAATAAAAACATAAATATATAATGGAAATTTTTTTCATAGGAAAATAATTTTTCCTAATATATTAACTATTATTTTTCTTATTTTGTATCAATTACTAATTAAATTTGGTATTAATATATTATTCATATAAATAACATTTTTATCCATAAATTATTTATTTTCTTAGAAAAAATAACATAAAAAGTATATTTTTTTAAATTCTATATTTTAACAAACAAATCATTTTTATTAGTTATTTTTCTACATTAACTAAATTTTCATCATTGAATAAGTATTAATAAAGAGATTTATTTTATTTGTATATATATTTAATAATTTGGTAGCATCTTATTTTTACCCACAAATTCTATTGCAACATTTAAATGGTTATATAATATTCAATGATTCATTTTGGTTCGGTGTTTCATATGCATCAAGTGATTGAACACATTATGTTTTAATAGAAAAATATATATTTAGATATTAGGGTGTTACATTAGTGGAAATATGTATCTCTATGAATTGTTCATATTTGTGATTTTCATCTTTAATGTGATCCTTTTGATGGATTGGATGACTCATTATTGAGCTCATATCGATTAATATCATTCATGAAAATCTTTCACATCTATAAATGGTAATAATTATTCCAATATTGGAGAGTGGGATTTGTTGGCAATCCATTCAGGACTTGGTCATCAGCATGTTGGGGTGATCACATCCCAATTATCTAATATTTATTTGATAGATGAGGAGATGTAGGAGGCAGTCTTTCCTGTTATTGTTGATTAGTTCATATATGTGTTTCAGGAGGATTTCTTAAGGCATTATATCTAGTTTATGATATATATTATGCATGATATATATACTATATACATTCCACCTTATAGTTTGGATCCTAATGAGAATTAGGAGCTAAAGAATCATCTTTAGGATTTAGAGGTGAGATATTTTATTCACATAAACATGTACCCTTATGGTGTACCTATTTAGTTCTAAAATATTGTATAAGGATCACCACACTTATATTTAGATTATCAGAGGCTCAAAAAGGATAAATTTAATAACCAATATCATATACATCATATCGATAACCTATTGAATTAGTTTAGAGGATATAGGTGGTTCTCTAAGATTTATATGATATCTTGACACCACCCGTTGAAGGAGATGTAGTCTTATATGTAGGACACTAATTTTAGGAGTAGGTATGACCAAATATGAGTATTGTGTGATTCCATTTGGGTTAATTAATGAACTGGTAGTGTTTATGAACATTAATAATAATGTCTTCCATCCTTATTTTGATTTTTAATAGTTGTATTTTTTTAATGAAATTTATGTGCATTACCTATCAAGGTTGGATCATTATCCCCATTTAGATATCATTCAGATTAAATTAATGGAGTATCAACTATATGTTCAGCTCTTGAAATGGTTGTAATAGATTAGTTAGGTATACTTCTTGGGCTATTTGATATGTGAGGTAGGAATATTAGTGGTCCTATAGAAGGCAAAGGTTGTTGTTTCTTAGAGGCACAAAATAATTTTATTAAGTTTCATAGTTTCCATAGATTATAATGTTACCTCTAACAATTTATATTAGGCTTCTTACAATTGAAAGAACTAATGATTCCCTTGACCATGATGGGGATGAAGTTACTCTAGTCTGATGCATATGAAAGATCCTTTTAAGAGATGAAATGGAGGTTTATATCTACACTGATCTTGACCTTAATTGATTTGTTTTAGTATTATCTGTTATATTTTTATGCTTTAAGAGTTGGTATTGGGGTAGTTCTATTGTATAATGAGTGATTAGTCACATATGGGTATATTTAATAAACACTTCATGGGAAAAAATACCCAATGCATGATTTAGATTTGGATGTAGTAGTGAATACATTGAGATAATAGTGTCATTATATAAAGGGTTAGAGGATTTTGGAGTACATTTACTTTAATATCCATAGGTATATCTATTCTCAAAGGGAAATAATCCTTTAGTAGAGGTTGTTGAACGATTACTTATAGTATTTTGACATTGAAATGGAATATATCCCTAGGTTGGGTATAGTCATGGTTGATGCACTAATCATGAAAGAATCAGCAACATGATATGAAGGTGGAAAGTAGTGAGTGATAGATGATGAGCCTCTTCATCAACATACACCTTGATTTTCAAGAGTTTTAAGGTAGAGAGACTTTACATCCTTGGATATTTCTTCCTCACTCCATGAGAGGGTAAATGAGAGTCAGATATCTAACATAGATTACTTAGTGATAAGGGATGTAAGATATGGTGGGGATCCACCAAATCATTGGTCCCTAGATACCAATGAGGTTGTTTATGTATGGGTTTATGTGGTAGTCTCTATCATTATATGTGAAGATCTAGTGTAGGATTCACAAGAATCAAGATACGCTATCCACATAGGGATTACCAAGATATACCATGAAATTCAGAGACAATAATGGGGGATCAGGACAAATAAGAGCATTGTTGGATTTGTTTCAGGTTGATTTACCTTTTTATATGTAATGTTCTAGGATCAGTGACTTAAAAGTTTTCTTTATTCATTTCCAATTTCCTAGTAGAAGTGGGATGACATGAAAAGGGATTTTGTGATGATTTTTATATGTTCATCTTTTGATTGTGATATGGTATGTGTTATCATCAAGCAGTTAATGAAGTTCACACATTTTCTATGTTTTCAACAGACCCATTTCTTCATTAATATTGGTTGGATATATGTCTATAATATTTTACATATTTATTGGGTTTTTAGAATAATTATTTTTTTAGCAATATTAATATTTTACATCATTCTTATGGAAGTGGATATCTAAATAACTTGTTAAAAAGTGTATTTGTTCACTACTTACCATCCTTAGAACGATGTGTAGTCTAAGTGGACCATCATGATATTAGAGAACATGCTATGGGAATGTGTCCTTGATTTTAGGGGTTTATAGGAGAACCAAATAGCGCTTTGAAAATTTTCCAACAATAAAATTAAAAAGGATTTTTTCAGAAGACATATTTTGACGATTTGTATGATAGAACATGATGATAACTTATGCTATTTATAGAGGTTAGTTATTTAGTGGTTATTGGGATGAGCACTATTCCAGATACGTCAAAAACATTTTCATATGATTAAGAAGTGGTTGGTGACCACTCAGAGCTGGTAGAGATCATATGATGAACAATAATTCCATCCTATAGTCTTTGAGGTGAGAAAGTAATAATTTGTATGATTTTTCATTAGTTGGGATATAGGTAGATTTATATGATGGGGAAATTGGTTCCCAAGTTTTTGGAACCATTTGATATCATGGATTAAAATAGTATAATAAAATATCAGAAGGTTCTTCCTCTGAGATACAGTTCTATGCACGATACCATCCAAGAATCTCAGCTTGGGAGATACCATCCTAACCCTTCTCATGTGATCAAAATCGATGAGGTCAGGTTATATTTGGATACATTGTTCAATTACTGAATGGTTTATATAGTAGATCATAGTGTGAAGACTCTTCATGGGAAGATAGTTCCTTTTGTATGGGTGTAGTGGAATCATAGAGTTGTCCAGGAGACATGGGAGAGGAGGTTTGATATATGGGCACAATGGAATCACTTTTTCACCAATGAATCTCAGTGATTCTTGACATAGTAGCTCAGGGATGAGAAAATATATATTGTGAGGTTGTAAGACCATATATCCACATGAGGTACGATTTTGATTTATATTTTACCAAACCTCATGTATATAGGATTATTTTGAGTATTGAAGGTCTTAACAGGGGCTCGAGCTATGATTTTAGAATGTTGGACCCAAATGAGGGGTTTTATATTTTGAAACCAACATTATTAGATACCTATTGGAGGCCATAGGTGGGGGTCAGTTTTGTGAAGGATAATGGGTGGCCAGTTTCCCTTAGCGGGTACCCAATGCATAACCAGTGGGTAACTATATGATACATGTAGTTTTTATAAAAGTTAAAATTAAAATGATTAATAAATTAATTATTAATTATTATAAAATGTTTTTTGTCATTTGTAACCCAAAACAACCACAACTCATCCAATTTCCCTCCATTACAACTTTCTTCTTCTATTGAGGGATCACCTTCATTTCAACTCTAATTAGAGGCCCGTCTATTGTTGGAGGTTGGTACCAGTAAGGATATGGATCCTCTTTCTATTATTTTATATTTATATTAATATTTCATTATATTTTCTTCAATATTAAAAATTTCTGGGATTTTTTAGATTTATTGATTCTATCCATTTTAGGTCAATTTAATTGTTGGTCTTTGATGACGTAGAGCCTACTTGTCCCTGGTAGGTGGAATCTTGTTTTACTAATGTCATCTTCCAATATTTCATTCATTATATGAAAAGAAATAAATTACAATTTTTTTCATATAACTTAAATATAAAATAAATTCTTTTCCTTAAATTCCTTTGAGTTGAATGGGACCTAGAAAGACTGTGAGTGGTTTTCTGGTGTTCTTTATTGATATTGATGGTCTTTGATTGCCGTTATTTTTTTAAATTGAATTATGAACCCTAACTTTAGAACTGAGATGGGTGTCTATGAATGAGAATCAAATATAGGATCCTCATGTAGATAACTTGAGCATTCCTTAGTGAGGAATTTATTTATAATGTGATAGACTGTTATAGGGATTCCATAGGCAAGGGGACATGGGTTGGGTATTTGGTTTGAGTGTATTAACCTTAAACTGAATTTTAATTATAAATGATTTAAATTAAATTTAAATTATAAATCTTTCATTTTAATTGGTTTCTTGGTATGTGGTGGTACCTCATCCATTTAAATCTAATTAATGTAAGTGTTCCACTAACCCTTTCACAATGAATGGGTTGGTGGTATTTCATCCATGCTAAAAAGGGAAGATGGTCTATCTATCATCTAGAAGATAATTGAATGGTGGTACCTCATCCACTTAGATTATTCTGTTTGTGGTATATCATCCACTTTGTTAAAGTGTTAGTGGATAAGCATCCACTGGTTAGATCCATCCTGATGGTGCCTCATCCCCTTAGGGGCCTATTTTGATGGTACACCGTCAACTTAGTATGTGGATCTAGTGGTGAAAAGACCATGTGAGATGGGTTATATATGGCACATCATCAACCCAGAAGATGATATTGTTGGTGTTTCATTCACCCATGGATGTGATATCAATGGTGCATCATCAATATATAGATGATTTACTTCTGGCACATTTTCCTCATAGAGACATAAGATAGTCATATATTATCCACCTCAAGAGTGATATTGGTTGTATATAATTCTCTTAGATGAGATGTTTAGTGGTATATAATCCACTTAAGCTGTGAAATAGTGATGTAACATTTATTCAGGCATGGATAGAGGATATTTATCATCCACCAAAGCTCTATGATTCCTCATTCATTTGGAAATGACACATTAAACAATGGAATTGGTTTTGTAATGGATCAATCACCTAGATGAATTATAATGGTGACAACTCATTTATTTAGAGATTCATGATGATGATATCTGGTTTAATTAACCTATCATATGAGGAGTGATGTATCATTTATTCTCAATGTGTATACATAGAACATTGTTTTATCTTCCAATTTCAGATCATTCCAATGAATTAATGGTCACCCATAGTTTTTTGGTATCACAAATTGTGGTGACATGTTGTTTATTTATTATTATTTATTTTATAGTAATTTAATATTTTGAATTCATTTATATTTTCAGGATTTCTTGGGAAACTATTCGCATTGGACTACTAAGTTGTACTCACAACCTACTCGGGTAACTTGGTACTTGAGTAGACTTCATGTTTTGTTACTGAGGTTAAGGAGAGGGCCCTATAACATTGTATGGAAAAGTTGGTGGTTCCTGATGGGTGTTAGAGTATAGGACATATATAGGACTCAAAAACTCAATTTGGATGTATCCTTTTCTTTTTATTTATCAATTTTGGACACAATTTTTATGATCCACCCACACTGGATTATTCTTATTATTTTATGGATTGTTTGACATATAACATCATTCTTTTTGATATAAAATGTTTTGATATTTAATATTGGCTGGAATTTTAATATGATATTTATGGATTATAGTTATTGTGTTTTGATAACTATTTAATGTTACTACCTTTTAATGTTCTTGTGGATATCTATACCCATGTTTATAGTCACACCACATGATATATATCAAACCTATCTAATTTTAAACAAACATTAGCATATAGGGAGGCATTCTTGATGTTTTTGGAACTCCAGTTCATTTATGATAAATTTGAACCAGATTAAAGACATTACAAAAAATGCACATTAATATTATATAATCATAATTAATTTTTTTGTTCTAGTTTCTCTTCAATTTTCCCGTTGTTCAATTTATGAGGGAAGAATGGTTAATGGAATTTAGAGAATTATAGAAAACATATAATCATGAATTATATTTTTATGAGACCACTAGAGTTGGAACTAAACTAGAGGGTATACCAAACAAAATTATTTTACTTTTACATAGATCAAGGTTATGATTTCCTACCAAAATAATATATTTATATTATGGTATTATTGAAATATAATGCTTGTGATAGAAAATTATTTTCCAAAATACCTCAAGATAACTTATTAGAGATTTGAGTTGTGTTTGTTGAAAAAACATGATAAAAATGTCCCAAATTAGAGAAGACAATGCAGTATTCTTGAAAGAAATGATTTGTATAAGTTCGAGATTTATTATATAGGATTGGATAGTGATGAATCTTTTCAAAGGACAAGGACTCATAAAGCTGGTTAAGTAAAAAAGATAGCATTCACAAATGGGAGGCAACACTTTTTTTGAATCCTAAAGGGTTATGAGATGCATGTCTTCTAGATTTATTTTTCCTATAATTAAGTTACTAAAAATCATTAGGGAGACATAAGAAGACTTAAATAAGTTATAAGAGTATTTTTTACATAATACTTATGGAAATGTATTTCTTGCACAAAGGAATTTGTGTCACCACCAGTTAGATGAAAAATAGATGTTGTGAGAACCAGTTTTTGTGACAACATGTTTAAAAAAAAATTTAAAAAATATTAGTTGTTTATGAAATTAAATTTTGAAATGTTTAAGGAATATTTCTATAATTGCTATGGTAAAGTGCAAGTCATAAATTTTATGAAAGAAGATATTTATACACATAGATTATTGTGTGCACCAACTGTAGTGTAAAGAATTCAATTAAATACATATGAGGACTATTATGAAGGAATAGTGGGCATGCTTCAACTGAGATATAATTGAGTTCTCAAATCATGAATGGTTTTATACATGTTGGGATAGTGAGTCCACTTCTAACATTGTAAAAAATAAGTGCACTTAGTGGCTCTAGTACATCATCACATTGTCATTGTATACTTCTTGGATTATCCTAGTGTGGGTGAACCATGTAAAATTAACTGTTTCTATATTTATTTACATTATCACTTCATATCCATTGTGAGTAGGATTCATGTTCCTAATAATAGTGAACATGATCATTGGAAAGGTCGTTTTAAGAAATCATCATGTAATAATTATCCCTCTCTCATAATATTTTGCATTATTAGGACCAGGAAGTCATATCAGAGCCAACAATCCAATTCAGTAGAATTATCCTCTATGTGTAAGTAATGATAGTAGTAAATCAAAAATTGATTCTGATATTCCATGGAAATATTTTTTAAATATAGATGAGTTAGATATAACACCACTTTTGATCTTTAGTCATAGATGTTTACACAATTCTTATTCATGGTGTCTCAGATAGTATGTATAGTGGATCCCTATCAGAAGGAGATTATAAAGAGTTGGATGATGAAACCATGGGAATCAATGAATTATGGGGAGGTTTTTCTATAATAATCCACAAAACAGTGATTTTATGTAAATACACATGCAAGATGGAGTAAAAGATACTTAATATCTTTGACGGTGACTCAAAGGTAAGATAAGCAATGTTTCTAGTTCTTCGAAATAAGTATGAGCATTCTCTTGAATGAAACTGGTGATAAGTTTTTATTGCATAAATATGATATTGAAAGATATTCATGGAATCATAAAAACCCTCAATGTTGTGATGACCATGAAGAACATCTTGAGAATATTGAAAACTTGGTTTAATTCAAATGTATCAATGATTTTGGATAAATATAAAAAGGTGATGATTTTGGATAGTTTTTAGATTACTCTTATTTTATATCAGATGAATAATGATGATAATATGGATATTGAAAAAATTGAATCTAGAGGAAGTGAAATTAAATAAATTTAATAATCTTTCCATGAATAATGTATAAGAATAAGAATAGGTTTATGATGTTATTTCATTCCTTTCCTCAAAATTGAAAAAAGAGAAAAGAAAATCTCAAGGAAAGCTTCCACTTGTTGATTTAGGTGTGGAAGGGTTTGGCTCCATAAAAATAATCCATCAATGATGTTTAAATATATTAATAAGGATGATGAAGTTTCCCAGATTAATTTTTCCAGTAATGTGAAAGGTAGAAGTATCACTAATAAAAAATTCTTCATGAAAAATAACCTACATTCACAAGAGGATATTAACTCATAATAGATACAAGAAAAAGAAATTGAGTAGTGTAAATAACTCTATGAATATATTTCTATGATTTTTGTAAGAAAATAAAAAAAGGTAAGATAATGATGATGAAAAGGTATAAGTATAAGGGGTAGTTATTCTCTACATATATTTAGAAGTTTCACTTGATGATATAGGAATTTAGATATATGAAAAAAATCCAACGAATTGATCCATGACGCTAAACCATGCATGAAGTACTTTGAAAATCATATGTCTGAGTTAAAAGAAGAAATAAAAAAATAAAAAATCTAAAAAACTAGATAGTGTAAAGATATTTTTTGAGTACACGATCAAGAAGGAAGATAAATCTTGGATTATTGATGGTTTGACTAACACATTGAATATCTGATTTAAAGACATCAATGTTCATAAGGAACATATTTTTATTCTATGGTGACAAAAAATATCAAGAGACTCTTGATTCTTAGTGTGACATTATGAAATAAGATTTAATGGTTCACATAAAAGTTGAAGGAGAAGCATGTAATATAGTCTGCGGATAGGTAAAATAGAAGGTGGTGAATTTGCCTTTAAATTTTTTAAATGAAAACAATCCAATTTTGAAAAAATAATTATAAAATAATAATAGAACCAATTTATTGTAAGTGAAACAAAATAATAATAATAAAATAGTAATAATAATAAAATGATTAACCATGTTTCATGGATTAAACAAATTATGGAATAAATGATTGAATGTGATAATTAAATTAAATTTTGGAATGTAAATGAGACACAATATTAGGTAAGTAAGTTTGAAAATAGTACCAAATGATAACCCTATGTCTACCTCACAATCGCATCAGGATTAAATTTATTTGTACCCTATCATTAATAGTATCCAAGATACCAAAACATATATGAAACCAAATATAATATCCAGTAGCTCTATAATGGAAAAGAAAAAAAAGTAAATAATAGTCCCTTGTATTTTAAAAGTAAAAATATAAGTAAACCATAAACATTAAATTAAATAGAAGTGAGCATTAATATTAAAATAAATAAGAAGATGAGAGGTTTTAATGGAATCAATCAATTTTTAGTACAATATCAATTCTCTCAAGGAATATGATGAACACTATGAGAGAATGTGAATAAAATAAGAGAGTGATTTATATATTAATTTTTTTTCAAAGTCTAGAAGGTGAGGGAATATTTATAAATGAAAGAAATTTGAGAGTAATTGAGAACATTGTTAGTTGGAGAATGATTATTAAGGAAAGATGATGTCATGTGTTGATATCCAAGTCCTCCAAAGATATCTATTTATATATTACTCATCCTTTTGTAATTTTATAGAATCATTTGGTATTTTTAAGTCCTTAAAGTATAGGTTTGATGAATCTAGACCATAATTTTTTCAATCCAACCTATTAACTTTAAAATAGAATTTAACCAACAAGACCGAGGAAATCATTATCCAATTACAATTCAAAAAATAATAATTATATTATTTTATAATTATAAAAGAGAGAAAAAAATTATAAAAAATACAATCAGTTGAATTTAATACTATTTGAATAATTCAATATCATTTGAAAAAAACATGCGAAAAATTATAAAACAATTCCTAAATAAAGAGTAAAAGAAAAAAAAATATTTCACATAAAGTTAATTTATAAAATTTGAAATTTGAAATTTAAGTATATTTACAAATTTATACATGCGATAATATCAAAATTTAAATATAGTGAATTAAAAACCTTGAAAAATAATAATTACTTTTTTAGTATAAACATTATTTTAGAAATAATAAAATCATATAAAAGAACTCAAAATAATTAAATAAAATTATTTTAGTTTTATAATTAAAAAATATACAAGATTGAAGAATATATTAAATATACATAATAAAATTGTTTAAAAAATTGTAAAAATTGTTCAAATTGAATCTATAACATGAATGTGAATTTATAATAACATTATAAAAATTTAAACAAATTTTATAAGAATACAGAAAATCAAAATATCAATAACATCATAAAACAGAGAAAACTGTGGATTTCCAAAATCATGTAGGGGTTTGATTACATGTTTTATAAAGGTAAAAAAAATTCCATAGATTTCATAAGGTTAAAATGAAAAAAATTCCTACATAAGGGTAACATTAACTATGTAAGGGTATACAAGAAATTCATGTGGTGTGTATGGGTAACTTGTGTAAGGGTATCTTGTGTAAAGAGAGCTTGCGTAAAGGTAAAGAAGTGAAACCACACACTATAAAAGGGTACAATTGGGATTTTTATAAAAGTAAACATAACTTTAAACTTCATGTATAATGGTAAGACAAATCTCACATAAAGGTAACATAAAAAATAAAATATTGAAAAAATGTAATTAAGCATTGCACATGGGTAAATAATAAATTTCATATCAAGTGTACGGGTACCTTCAGAATATTGTAAGTGAACATTCTAGTTGTGTAAGGGTAAAACATAATTTAAAAATCTTATATAAGGGTGAGAATTAATAAATTTAAGGGTAAATAAAAAAACATAAATCTTACATAATGGTAAGTAAAAACTGATGTAAGAGTAAAGAAAACATAACAAATCATATGTAGAGTTAAATAATAACTTTTGGAAAATATTTTTTTACATAAAATAATTAAAAATAATTATATATAATAATACGAATAATAAAAATAATTTAAAATAATTTCAAATAATAGTGATAATTAGTGAAAAAAACATAAGAAAATCAAATCAAAACAAAATATAATATAATTATATAAAAAGTAAATTATGAAATATAGTAGATTGTAATTATGAAAACATAAAATAATTAAAGTGAAATCAAACAACTACAATATGAAGGTATGGTAAATAATATAGAGGCTTATATATAAAAGAAAAAGATACATTATAATGACATGGATAATATGGGGATTGATTCAAAATGGATGTCCTTATTAGTTCATACCAAGTCACAAGCATCCATTTTGTTTTTCAATGTTGATTTTATTATGAATCATAATCCAAACACTCAATTAAAAAAATGAATTTCTTGTACTCTAGGAAAAAAACTCAAGATCACAGAAAAAATTAGGGTTTTTTTGTTTAGGAAAGATGATACACTCTCAAAATGTATGGTTCATAGACCTGAGATACTGGAGGGAATAAGAGAAATAAAAGAATCCATACAAAGTTTAAAATTACAAGTTTGGTTTTCATGATTATTTCTTTTGGTGTGGTTAATATAAAAACTTGGATAGGTATTATTTATTGACAATGCAGAGGAGTGTAATAACAAATATCCAAAGAGGCTATACAGTAACTCAAGGAATAATCAAGTGGGATGAAAATGAAAACTCATTTTGTATCTGTCATTATAAAGTTAGTCCTTAATATTGAATGGAAGATCAATTATAATAATCAATAATGATTATGAAATCAATTTCCTGTATAAAAAAAGTGGTGAGTAGGGAATAATAATGGATATTTCCTTAAAGGTAATAGAACAATATGGAGTACTAATCATTGATAACTGATGAATTTATCATATTATAGGAAATAAGGATTTTTCTCATAGGAATAAAGTATGATAGTAATGGTTTTTTTATATTTTGAAAATATTAATGAAAAATGATTAATATATTAGGAAAGGAAAAATTTAGGGGAAAATACAAAAGACATGTGGATGTCACAACTATTGAAGGTCTTGGAAAGAAAATTGTAAGAGTAAGAAAACTATGTGAATCAGGATATGAATTGATTTTTTATAAAAGGTATTATATAATGAATGGGATGGATGGTATAATTATGATTATATGGAAGTGAACAAAGGGAAATCTCTACATCATTGTTAGAGAATAAGGGATGTGCTTTTGTCATGACTCGTCGCCCGGGGCCCGTGACGTGACTACCCCAAGCCCACCTTCCATAGGCCAGGGGTTATAGACTAGCACCGGAAAGACGTATCCCTATAATGGGAAGACATTACCATTAAAACTATACAAACACACAATCCATGAACACAAAAAGAAGCAACCACGAAGTAAAATACTATAGTAAAAAGTGTACTGAAAGTAATGGGGCCAGAATACAAGACCAACTGGAAAGTACAAGTACAAATGAAAGAGAAAACAGCTCTGGGAACGTCCACTAAGGATCATACCTCAAGGGTAGCTACAACTCATGATCAGTAGTCACTATGGAACATCACATCAAATGGTCCACCTCTGAGCACTGTCCAGCCCTGGGTTCCTCAGCCTCAAAAAATGATGTCCATAGTTTGATCATGAAATAGAAAGGAGTGGGAGTAGCCCATGCGGAGGTGAGTATAACAATACTCAGTAGGGACCCTGAGACCCCCAAGGTCTCCCAGAGTTCCACAATGGAAAAACCAGAAATCAAGACCTCAATCACAATGCACGAAGTAGTCATCAACTCTAATTAGGTATATGATAATACATATACCTAAGTTATCAAAATATTCTTTTCGAATACAAGAGGAAACATAAGGCGCAAACTTTTAAGCCATTTTCTCAACTGATCAATGAGTGAAGAATACCACAAAGGTAACACCCTGAATTTAAAAGTACCAAAAAGGTAACACCACAAATGTTACACCATGAAGGTAAAAGTACCCCGAAGTTAAAACTACGAAGGTGACACCACAAAGGTAAAAATACCAAAAAGGTAACACCACAAACATAAATTCTGACCTTACACTAGGTATATAATTCAAGTATAGAAGTATATATGATTAGTCGTAAAACTAGATCATCTTGTTCTGTTGTGAGGATTTGCTTCTGACCCACACAGGATCGATATATACTGACCCACATAGGATCACTAGGTGTTGAAACACATAGGAGCAATAGATACTGACCCCCACAGGATCACTAAGCACTGACCCACACAGGATCGATAAATGCCAACCCACATAGGATCGATGTTATTTATTCACGTTACAGTCAGCCACGAGATTCCCACACAAAGCACACTTGATTCTAGGAGTATCATATCATAAAGTTGTCAATAATACATCAACAACCATGAATTACCATGAATAATTATACCAAAGGTCCACCATTTCATAAGGGTTCCAACTCAATAGACGGCATGTTAATCGGACGGCTGGTCTGTAAGTTATAGACATTTTAATGTCGAGGGCCCTGTTGGATTCGAGTTTGATCCAACTCGTATTTACTCCAACATTTTCCAAAACACATGTTGAGTACACCCAAAGGACCATCTAACTCAAAGGATCCCAACATCATAGAAGGTTTGTCAAACAGACGCATGGTTCACAAGTTATGGCTCTTTTAGCGAAACTGGGCCTGGAAGGGTCTAGGTCTGGTTCGACTCGGTCGGACTGACCTGGCCTAAACCGCACCGTCCTAGGCTAGCATGGTTGGGCTGGTCCATGGTGGGCTTGGCCCACTGAGCCATGAACCAGCCCAGACCATGGGGCTGGAGTAGCTCACTAGGATCTCGTGGCCCAGCCTGTGGAGGGGCGCGGCTCGACCCGAATATGGGTGCGGCCTACCGGAGGTGCGAACCACTTGAGCTGGGCCCTCTCTAGCTAGAATGGGGATGCATTTCCCCCCTTGTAGAATCGGAGTGGCTATGCCACTGCATGCTTCCAGGTCACCCGTGAGACCTAGAGGGTGCGGGTCTCGGCCCTCTGCCGTGACTTCTAGGCTGCAGGCATCTTCAGCGGCGCGCGATAGCGTGCCGCTCACCTCCATCTACAGCTGGCCGATGTTGTCCACCGCTACCCACTACAGCTATATGTTTCGGCCACTTTCTCTGACGGCGTGACGCCACCTCCTTCGCAACCGACCGGATCCGACCACCATCTTTATCCATCGTGGATATGGTTGCGACCTTCTCCACCGGTGGCGTGCGATGGCATGCTTCTATCTCCTCTCCCACCAACACCCATTTCCAGTCGTCTTCCGCGGATCACCGAGTGAGCTTCGGTGGCCCATTTTTTCATTCGAAGGTGATAATAGACTCCCCAGGACTCCCTCTTTGTCGCTAAACCCACCGTTCAGGGTGATGTCCAACCCAAATAAGTCACTTGTGAAAACAAATTTAAATTTCAACAAAAAGGCAGAGGGTATGGGCCTTGTTTGTTTTGCATACACCCTCTACGTTAGCTTGATATAAAGAGGGTATTATAAGGATTCAACAACTCTTGAATTTAGACAGAAAATAAACCCTACCTCAGGATTCATTAAAGAACATCTGTGCATGAGGATGAGTTAGTGTTCGTCAGTTCTTGATTCAGTGGTGCTTATCACTACATGCTGGAACCAGTTCCGTCCTCCAAGTGGTTGGTGTCGCGGTACATTGCCAGAGCTTCGTCGCATGGTGAAGTTGTGCCAACAATCTTCCTTCATCTCCATATAAATATGATAGGGGGAGGGTGAGTAACGTATTTGGGAATTTATGAGGTTCATTTAATGAATGAACCTCACAAATTCCAATGGTGTTGTTGAAAAGATTAAGGAGTCAATCCAATTAATCGCTTGACATGTCATTGGTCCCGCCACCGTATCTTGTCCGTTGGAGTAAAAGAAAAAGATAAATAAAATAAATTCATTATTTGGTAATTATTTTAAATGTCCAAAATCTATTTTTTTCACCCTACCTACTACGGTTGAAGTGAAGCCTCCCTTAACAGAATATCGGTGCTACAGATTTAACGGTGCTCTCAGATTTTTTAATCCAAAAAATGGTTCAAAAGTTTAAAAATTCCGCTTGCATGTTTACTGAACATACTTTTAAAAAACAATGAGAAATACATTCCCGACACACTAAGCCTTGGAATTATACACCTTCAATTTTCACAGACTCATAATAATTCCATATAATTAAAAAAATACACGGAAATCCAGGTCTTTACAATGTCTCTACATTAGGTCATTTCTTCCTCAAAATCCACAACATAGACTACGGAAACAAATGGGGGTACTGTGCATGAATTTGACCCTCATGCTCCCATGTGCTCTCTTAGAGGTTCTCGTGCTGCCATAAAATGCATTCCAGAGGTATAAATCATCCATGAGAGACCCACCCCTATCGTTTCTCAATCTCGGATGGAACCTCTGTAAAAATCACCCCATCATCAAAGTCTAGATCTCCATGGTCGATGATGTGAGATGGGTAATGCACGTATCTCCTCAACTAGGATACATGGAAGACTTCGTGCACCCTCTCCAACTGCGGTGGCAGTTCCAAGCATTATTCCTCCTCTCTAATCCCCTAAAGTATCAGAAATGGTCAGATAATACTTGGTGAGAGTTTTCCATCTCGTCCAAATCTTCGTAGTCCCCATTGAGGGGAGATTCACAAGAACATGTGGCCCCCCTCCTAGAACTCCAGAGGTCTCCGTATCTTGTCAGCATAAGACTTATGTTTTCTCTGTGCAATCTTCATCCGCTCCCGGATGATCTACACCTTCTCTATGGTAACCCGTAACAACTCTAAACCCATAAGTGCGGACTCCCCTAGGTTTATTCAGCATAGAGGTGATCTGCATGGTCGAGCATACAAGGCCTCAAATGGTTCTATATCGATGGTGGAGTGATAAATAATATTGTATACGAACTCCACCATGGGAAATTGATCCTCCCAATTGTGGCCAAATTTTAGGATGCAAGCACGAAGCATGTCCTCTAGTGTCTGAATGCTCCCCCCCATCTGACCATCTGTCTATGGATGAAAGGAAGTGCTCAAATGTAGTTGAGTCTAGAACGCCTCCTGTAATCCCTTCTACAACTAGGAGGTAAAATGTGTTTCTCCATCAGAGACGATCACTGATGTCACCCCATGAAGTCATACAATATCTTGTATTTAGAGGTGTCCCAAGACCTGAAATGATCAATGCTCTCTAATGAGTAGGAAGTGGGCCGACTTTTTGAGTAGGTCAACGATCACCCATATGGAACCATTTTCCTTGGATGAACAAGGAAGCCATGTCACAAAGTCAATGGAGATACTATCCCACTTCTACTCTGATACATCTAGGGGTTGCGCTAAGCCTACTGGAACTTGATGCTCGGCCTTCACTTGCTGAAAAGTGAGGCATCATGAAACGAACTCTACAAGTGCTTTTTTCATCCTTGACCGCTAGTGCTGATATTAGAGGTCCAGATACATCTTCACCACACTAGGATGTACCACCAGAGGGGACATATGGAACTCCCTCAACACCACCTCCTGTAGGACCATTGGTACCATGGTGCGTACTCTGAAGAGGATGACATGCTCCCCACTTTCATAAAATCCATTAGGTTCATGTCCTAAGGATATCTGAGCACGGAGAGCCTCACATTCATTGTCCACAAGTTGTGCTTCATGAACTCGCTGATGATGTAGGGGAGTGAATGTCATAGACAGGTTGTAAGCTGCTCTATCTCTATCCACAAAGGATATCTGAAATGTAGCTAGCTGCTATGTCACCTCACTCAACAAATATAGACCAAACCTCCTACTTAGTGCACCTTCTTCTACATTCCCCTTACCAATAGTGTAGACAATCTCATATTCATAGTCCTAGAGGAACTCTAGCCAACATCATTGTCTCAGGTTCAGGTCCTTCTATGAGAAGATATACCTGAGACACATGTGATTAGAGTAGATTGTAAAAATGTCTCCCATCAAGTAGTGTTGAAACATTTTTAAGGAGAAGATCAGCCCTGCTAACTCCAGGTTATGGGTGGTGTAGTTCTGCTCATGTTGTCTCAGCTGTCATCAAACATAAACGATCACTGCTCCCTCCAGTATCAGGACACATCCAAGTCCAGTCCCTGATGTGTTGCAGTAGACTACATACCCAACGCCTTCTTCTGGTAGCCTCAAGATGAGGGGGGGGGGGACTTGTCATTCTGTACCTCATCTCCTAAAAACTATGTTGACATCTCTCCATCCGTACGAAGGGATGTCCCTTATTTTTCAATGCTGAAAATGGTTCTACAACTCTGAAAAAGATTGGTATGAATATCAGGTAGTACCTAACCAACCCAAGGAATCTCCACACCTCGATCACATTCCTAGGTGCCTCCCAAGCAAGAAAAACCTCTATATTTGTCGAATCCACTAAAACTCTATCCTCTGAGATAACGTGTCCTAGAAAGTGGACCTCCAGTATCTAGAACTAGCACTTTGAGAGATTACCATAAACCTATTTTTCTCAGAGTGTATCCAAAACTATCTACAGATGATAGGAATCCTCATCCTCCGTCGTTGAGTACAAAAAATGTCTTCAATGAATACCTACACGAAGAGATCGAGGTATGGCTAGAAGATCATGTTCATGAGTCCGATGAACACTACTGGAGTGTTGTTCATGGAAAATGGAATAACCAAGAACTCATAGTGGCCTTATTGACATATGAAGGCCATCTTCTGCACATCCACTTCTCTTACCCTGAGTTGATGATAGCCTTATTTGTGGTCTATCTTCCAAAAGCATTGAGTTCCCTTCAGCTGATCGAAAAGATCATCAATCCTTGTAAGTGGATACTTTTTCTTCCCGGTCAGCTAGTTCTAACACCGATAGTCCAAAAAAAGTATGAAACTCCCATGTTCCTTCTTAGAGAAAAAAATAGAGGCTACTCATGGGGAAACACAGGGCCTTATGAACCCCTTCCTTTGCATGTCCTCCAGCTGTACCCGTAACTCACGAAGCTCTATAGGAGCAATCCGATATGCTGGTGTATATATCGGTGTCATTCCAAGGTACCGGTCAACATAAAAGTCTACCTCTTTGCATGAAGGTAGTCACGTAACATCATCAAGAAAGAAATCAGCATACTGTTCCACCACTACAAGATAACTTAGACTCTCAACATCAAATGCTCCGAGGGTAAGGCTAGCCAACTGATGTGTGATCGGTTTCCCCCTCCTCCAGGTAATTCCATCATGTGCTGCAATAGTTCCCTTCTCACCAGTGAAGGAAAACCTAGTTCCATCCTCGTGGACACACCCCACATTATGCATAAAATAGTCAATCTGAGCATGGACTGTGGATAACCAATCCATACCCAAAATGAGGCCATAAGGCCTTGATGTAGCTACTAGAATATCCCTGCTAAATCTCTCTCCTCTAAGAGTAATCTCACACTACCGGAACCAATGTGTAATCATCTAATCCAGTCCTGTAAGAGTCTCTAGCAGTAAGGATCGAGACAACAAATCCGTCAGAATCTCTGAGCTCCAAACGAGTGTCGTGGAAATAAAAGAGTGACAGGAACATGTGTATATAAGTACAACATCTAGAGTGGAGTAGAAATATCATAACACGAATAATCTTCAGAGTGTCATGGTCATAGGCCTCAGCTTCCTGAATCTGAGCTCATCTCGGTCCACCTAGTCCCTATGGTCGGGGTGGACCACCTGGAGGTAGTGGCAGTAGAACCTCGAATCACCGCCCACCGCCAGATGCACGACCAGATCCTCTACCACATCCGCCTCCCTATGAAACTCCTCACTCAAACCTCTACCTCTGCCTCGGCGGTCCCTAGACCATCTGATGGTCATCTGTACAATGAGTCAAGCCATCATGAGTCATGTGACCCTACCTGCTGCATGAGTAGCACTGCCTACTCCTCATCTTTCTTCCTCTATCCTATGAGTGCTACACCACGGACCATGTATCCTAAGGTCATCCACCAGATGGTCTGGCATACTTGCGCCCCTTTTTCATCTGTTTACTACCTACTATGGATGTCTCTTCTACCTGACGTTTTATGGTGGCTATTTTTGTCGGTGCCTACTCCGCTAGGATGATCTCCACAAAAATTACTCACTCTAGCAACCCATCTTGCGTCAGAATGATGAGTTATATCATTGATGCACTGATCTCCCATTGGAGACATTTTTGAAAGGTCTGGGCCCCAAAGAAAGGGTCTCATACCATGTTAGTGGAGTAGAGGGAGTGATCAGTGAACCTCACTGAGTTTCAGGCCACAATTATTCTTCCCTGATGTAAGTGAAGAACGTTATGTATATGCACTGAGCATAGGGTTGTTAGGAAGAACTCTACCCTGAAAAGGACCTCAAAGTCTGCCCAGGTGAGGGTTTCCTCATTATGTAACTAGATTTTCAGACTCCACCATCTCCCAGATTCTCCCTGGAAGAGACTAGTAGCTCAGATCACCATCAAATCAGCTGGGCTCCCAACTAAGTGAAAAACTGTGGCCAGAGACTCCATCCAGTCCTCAACCACCTATGGATCCATCTCACCTCGGAACCTCAAAGGCCTTTTCTGCTGAAACTTGTGTAACACGCTCAGTCCATGCGAACCCGCTACTGGTAGGGCCAGTGGAAACTGCTACCCAATGGGTAGTGGTTCTACTGGTACACCACCTGAAGGTGCTAACACCATAATAGGGACCTTCACCAAGTCCTCAACGCTGGGTGGGCCTTCATCGTGTACTCTATTAGGAATCCTAGATAGGATTCTATGTGGTGGAATACTGAAAGAAAACAGGTGTTCCACAGTCAATAAGTTATACCTGGAGAGCTGACACAAATAAATCATAAGAAAAATTATTCAAAACACACGCAATCAATGTTTTCATGCACTGAGATGGAAATTATAATTCAGGGTCCTGGTGTATGGATATTTCAGCTGCCACACCAACACTGAATTCCCCAAACTAATAACCACAATCATAAAACATAACACTATTACCACGTTAGAAGGATTCGATTTCTAGTTCTTTAGTAGAACCAACTCCTCTGATACCACTTTGTCATGAACTGTCCCCTGGGGCATGTGACATGACTACCCCAAGCCTTCCTTCCATAGGCCAGGGGCTGGCGACTAGCACCAGAAAGGAGTATCCCTATAATGGGAAGGCATTGCCTCTATACCTGTATAAACACACAATCCAAGAACAGAACAAGAAGAAACCACAAATAAACATCTATAGTAAAAAGTGCACTAAATGTAAAGGGGATGGAATATAAACCCAACTAGAATGTACAAGTACAACTAAATGAGAAAATATCTCCTTGAACGTCCAACGAAGATCCTACCTGGAGGGTAGGTAAATCTCATGATCAGTAGTCACTACGGCACATCACATCAAATGGTCCACCTTTGAGCACCATCCAGACCCTGCTCCCTCATCCTCGATCAACATTGTCCATATTTAGCATAAGACACTTCAAGGTGTGGGTGTACCCTGTGCGAGGGTGAGTATAAAAATACTCAGTAGGGATCCCGAGACCCCTAAAGTTCTCTCAGAGTTCCACAAAGGAAAAACCACAATGAAAGACCTCAATCACAAAGCATGAAGCTGTCATCAACTATAATTAGGTATATTACCATACATATACCAATGTTATCAAAACATACTTGTCTCAAACATGATGAAACATAAGGATCCATCTTTTAATCCATTTTCATAAATGATCCATGACGGAATAATATACAGAGGTAACATGATGAAGGTAAAAGTACCACAAAGGTAATGTCGTGAAGGTAACACCACGAAGGTAACACCATGAAGGTAAAAGTACCACAAAGGTAATGCCATGAAGGTAAAAACAAGTACCACAAAGTTAACACCATGAAGGTAAAGACACAGCTCACACCGGGTATATAACTCAAGTAAAGAAGTATAATTAATTAGTCATAATACTAGATCATCTTATTCTATCAAAAGGCTCTACTGTTGACCCACACAGGATCGATAGATACTAACCCACATAGGATCTCTAGGAACTGACCCACCTAGGATCTCTAGGCACTTACCCACACAGGATCGATAGAAACTGGCCAAAAAAAGATCACTAAGCATTGACCCACACAATATCGATAGATGCTAACCCACATAGGATCGATGATCTTTATTCACGTTACAGCCAGCCCCGAGATTCCCGCACTAAGAACACTTGATTCTGGGAGGATCCTCTCCTTAAGTATTTGTTCATACCTCAACTACAACAATGTTCCATGAATAATTATCCCAAAGTACCTCTATGTCATAAGGTTTCCAATGTGATAGACAACGTGTCAATTAGATGCCCAGTCTGTAAATTGTAGGCATTTTAATGCCGAAGGTATGGTTAGATTCGGGTTCGATACAACCCACCTGTACTCCAAATTTCTCCAAAACTCAAGTGGAGTACACCAAAAGTACTGTCTCACTCCAAGGATCCTAGATCCATAGATGGTTCATCAATCGGACACATGGTTCACAAGTTATGGCTATTTTAGTGAAATTGGGACTGGAAGGGTTGGGGTCTTGTTTGATCCGGTCGGACCGACCCTGCACGACCTGGTCTAGGCCAACCTGAGCCAGTTCAGGTTGACCCGACCCAGTTTGGGAATGACCTGGCTTAGCCTAAACAGGCATGGGCTGGCCTAGTTGGGCTGGGCCATGGACAGGCCCAACCCGCCTGGGCGGTGTGGCCCGCTGGAGCAAGGCCCGCCTGAGCTGACACGAGGGGGGGTCCCCATTCAGAATTAGAGAAGCATCGCCACAAGGCACCACTAGGTCACCAGTGGGACCCATAGGAAGTTGGTACCAGCCCTCCTCCAAGGCGTCTGAACCGCGACCATCATCAGCTGTGCGCGATGGCACACCGCTGACCTCCGTCCGCGGCCAGACACCTCTTCCTGCCATAGCTATATGCGGCATCCCCATTCTCCAACGGCGCGCAACAGTGAACCGTAACATCCTTCACAACCGAATAGAGATGACCATAGTCTTCACCCGCCGCGGATACTGCTGCGGACTTAGCCACTGGCGGCACATCACGGCATGCCGCTATCTCCTCTTCCACTAGCGCCGGTTGCCGGCAGTCTTCTGTGGGTCACCAGGTGAGCTCTGCTAGCCCATTTTTTCATCCGAAGGTGCTAACATACTCCTTGGGATGCCCTCTTCATCGATAAACCCACTGTTCTAGGTTCTATCCAACCCTAATAAATTTCTTGCGATGATCATGTCAAATTTCAACAAAATGGCAGAGGGTCCTGGCCCTGTTTGTTTTGATCACGCCCTCAACATTATCTTGATAGAAAGGGGTAGTATACTGATTCAACAAATATTGAATTTAGACAAGAAATAAACCCTACCTTAAGATTCATTGAAGAACGTCCACACTTGAGGAGGATTAAGTGTTCATCGATTTGTGATTCAGTGGTGCTCGTCACCGCTTACTAGAACCAGTTCCAACATCCAAGTGGTTGGCATCGCTCTACTTTCCTAGAGCTTTATATTTTGGTGATTTGGTGCCAACACTCCTCCCTCTGATCCATATAAATTGGAGAGGGGGAGGGTGAGTAATGAATTTGTGAATTTATGAGGTTCATTTAATGAATAAACCTCCCTAATTCCAACAGTTCTGTTACAAAGATTGAGGATTCAAGATAATTAATGGCTTGACATGTCGTTGGTTCTGTCACCACCACTTTTCCATTGGAGGAAAAGAAAAAGTGAAATCAAATAACTTTTTTATTTTATTATTCCTTTAAAATTCCAAAATATATCTTTTTCTCCCGACCTACTATGGTTGAAGTGAATCCTCACTTAAGTGAATCCTGGCGTTGTCGATTCAGCAGTACACTCTGATTTTTAATCCAAGCACTGGTTCAAAAGATTGAAAATTCCAATCGCGTGTTTACTAAACATACTTTAAAAAAATGTTCAGAAATACATTCTGAGAACACCATACCTCAAAATCATGCACCGTCATTTTTCGCAAACTCATAATAATTCCATATAATTTAAAAAATACATGGAAAATTCAGGTCTTTACAGATTTCTACCACATTACTAGAGGTTCTAGATTTCTTTTTCTCTTTTTAATAAATGGTCTTTCTTCTAACCAGCCCAGTAAACAAATAGGTTGTGGAATATAATTTTGTTCCACATAATCCAAAAGTTCTTGAATGATACTATAATTAATTAAGTATATTTTGATATCCCAAAACTATAGTTCAATCATACACACTTGTGTGATGTTTTTCAGAAAGCGATGATTATTTAGAAGACATCTAAGCCGAAAGACCAAAGGCCAATGAGATTGTTCAAGTCGGTGGATGTCGAAAAGTGTGGGATGATATCACAAAGATCCATTTATGGGAAGATAAATTATATTTTATTCATTGATGATTATATTAGGGTTTAATGGATGATGGTTATCATGCATAAGTCTAAGGTATCCAATTGTATTACTCAGTGTCAAAGGAAGGCTGAAAAAATGCATGGGTAGAAAATTTTAAAATTCTAGAATGATAATTCTAGAAAAGTTACTAATATTTAGGTGGAGGAATATATTGAGAATTATGGGATAAGTAACCAAGTCTTAGTAGTGGGAAATCATCAAACAAATGGTGTATTTGAGAGGATAAAATGGATCATAAACAACATGACCATAATGATGCTTATTGAGAAAAAACTACCTTATATGTTTTTGAAGAAAGTGGCACTAACATTGGTCAAAATTTTTAATAGTTATTTTTTTGTATATGGTAGAATAATAGACTCCAAGAGAGATGTGGTATGAAATGAATCCAATACAGAAATACTTTCAATTATTTGGAAGCAAATGCATTATTCTCAACAAGTTTAAATATAAAAAGTTTGAGTCTCATGCAGATGAAGAGATTTTACTTGGTTAGTCATCCATGAGTAAGGATTATAAGTGTTTTAATAAGTGGATTGTAATTATTATCTGATGAAATGAAATTTATATTATGAGAAATGTGTAGAATTCTTGTAAAACAATAATAAAATTCTTAAAGAAAGTGATGAGGAGGTGAGAAGATCGTGGGTAGAACAAGGAGATGATGATAATTTATAAGAATTCAATAATGATATGTCTAATGAAGATAAAATAGTGGATTCATAGAAGGTAAATACTTATAACAAAATTGATGACAAAAGTATCATCAGTGTTCATAAGTCACTAGTTTAGATACTGAGAATGAATGATATAACTCATAATTCACTATTACCTCAAGTAGAGACAAAGAGTTTGGAATAGTACACTAAATAATATAATTTATTTCAAGAAATAAATGAATAAATTGAACAATTGAGATGAATAAGACATCGTAATTTTTTATGAGGTTGGGAGATAAAAATGTCGTTGGATCCAAGTTGTTGTTATATAAAAAATACAATGAAGACAATAAGATGACTTCAAATAGGGAATAATTGGTGTGTAAAGGATATTACCAAATTTAAGGAATTAATATTTATATAGAATTAACCCCTATATATTGATTGGAAACTATTGGACTATTCATAACAATGTGTGTGTAAATAAAGATCATGGTTTAATAAATTGATGTCAAATCAGTATTCATTAATGAAGTACTTAATAAGGAAGTGTACATCAAGAATCCATATGGTTTTATAATTTATAAATATGAGAGAAAAGTATTTCAGTTGAATAAAAAGTTGTAAGGGATAAATAAATCACTAATATATTTGACATATAAGATTGATCAATATTTGATATATCTTTGATTTCATCTTACTGAAGCGTATCACAATATCTACATCAAGAAAGTGAATTATTAGCAGATATTAGTACCCATTTATATTGAAGAAATAATTTTTGGGGGGTTAGAAAAAGAACAACGCATTATATTTTGAGAATGTATAAGGTGTGAGTTCAATATATCCATGAATGGAGAGTTATCATTTTTCCTTGGTTTATAGGAGACTCAAGGAACGCATGGAATGTTTATTTCTGAATCAAAATAAGTTAAAGAGATACTCAATAGGTTTGGTATGTATAATTATTGGTCAATGAAAACACTGATCAATACATAGATAATTTTTTCAAGAGGCGATGATAATAAGAAGGTTGATGTCATAAAATATAGCCAAATAAATAGAATCTTATTATACTTAAAATTGAAACAACTTGACATTTTGTTTTCCACCTATCATACCGAATAATACCAAATCTATCTGAACGAAATACACCTACTGCTAATAAATATTACTCTTAATTATATTAATTACATAATAAATTTCATACTATTTTATCACAAAACACCATAAATAGGGTTATTTTGATACACATATTTGGACTGAACTGGTCTACGAGATGATCTCAAGTCAATATAGGGAAATGCATTCTATCTTGGAGGGTTGAGTATTTCTTGGTAGAGAAACCAGTAAAACATCATTTTGTTAAGATCAGTGAGAGGTGATTATATTATGGCTACCCAAAAAATGTTCTTGATTACATTGGATAATGAAAAAGCATTCATATTTTATCATTGATTTGAAATATCCTATTGTAATTAGGTGTGATAACTAGAGTACTGTCAATCATAGAAAAAACATTTCCCATCACTAAAAGAAAAAGAATTTTGAGATAAGATATATTTTCATCATAGAGAAGAATAAACATTGGATGGTGGTTTTGGTGAATATATTAACATAATATCTAGTTGAATACTTCATTACAAAGTCACCATCAACCTATTATTTTGAAATGCATCGATTGGATCTTGGAGTCTAGCCATCTCTATTCAACTAGATGGTTTTGAGGAGGAATCCTCACCCCTTGGTATTTTTTGGGTTTTACTAAAGTGTTTGATATTTAAATTCAACATACAAATCATGAGGAAGTGACCTTTGGGTTTGTTGATAAAGTGGGAGAAATTATTACTCATGAATGGGGGAGAGACTGTTACTCAAAACTTTTGAGTTATGTTTATTGAAAAATCATATTATCAAAGTCCCAAATTGGAGAAGACCATAGAGTATTATTGAAGGAAATATTCTGGAGTTGTTCAATGACTATTTTAGAATATTATATAGATATTTATAGAAAATTTTATATTCCCCCACAAATTAAGAATAATTTCACACAAAAAAGGTGGATTCATGGAACAAGTTTTGAAAGCGTACTAACAATTGTGAATAGAAGGAAAAACAGTTTCTAGAATAATAATGTGTTTCATGATTCTTGTTTTTTGGATGGATTTTATCAATAAATAGTGAAATAATCATCATTAGGAAATCAAAATAAGACTTTAGTAGAGATAATATCTATATTTTTTCATAAGGCATACGCTAATGTATTCATTGGGCGAAATAATTTACTCAACCATGAGTTATACATAAAAAAGACATCATATAAACCGGTGTTTGTATGAACATGTTTTACATAAATTTCTTTTATGAAAATATAGGTTGTGCACAAAAGGGATTTATGAAAACTATAATAAAGTCACCCAAAATTTCTCTATTAAAGTGGAAGTCATAAATTTAAAGAATGGAAAGCCTCATGACATACCAATTGAAATGTGAAGAAATTGTGATGTAAAGAATGTTGATTTATTACATCAAAGGAATCTTATCATGGAATAGTGAGAGGAATTTATTTTAGAGAGTAGCGAGTTTTCAAATCATGGATCATTTTAAACCATGATGGATAATGAGTTTACTCTGAGCATTGTTGAAAAGCACTGTGATTTGTGATTCTAGTACATCAATATATACTATTATATACTTCTCAGATTAGCTTAGTGTGGTTGAAACAAGTCAAATATCACATGTCTATATTTATTTTTTATCACACCATATCTGTAACGAGATAGATAAGACTTGTGACTAATAGTGAATTAAGATCATTGGTGAGGTTCATCTAAAGAAATCAACATACCCTGATTTACTCCCGTAAGGTATTTAACTTGTTTGGAAAAAAATGTATTATTAGTTTTATTAGATCAATTTATTAAGATTATTATTATTAAAATAATAAAAATATTATTTATGGTTGATGAAAAATTATAGTTTTAAATTATTAATTATTTTATAATTATTTTTTTCTTTGTTGAATTTTTAAAGTATTATATTCAAATGAATGGAAAAATACTAACATGAATTATTTTTCATAAATTGGGATAAATTACTATGTCAGGTAATGAGAAAAATTTGATATATTTTAGATACAGTTATGTTTTATTATGTTTTTTAAATTTTAATTTTTAAGAATAGGTAATATCATAGTTCCTAAAGTTCTAATTACATTATAATTTTATTTATGTTTTTTTGAGAATTCATTGAACCCAGAAAATGACATGGATTTTATAGTATAAAAAGTTTGATAATATCAAAAAATGAATTTTATTAATGAAATAAATAATTTATTTTTACCACTATAACAACAATATTTGTGAAATTAATATGAAATAAATATTTATTTATTATATTTATTCTTTTAATTATTTTTAAAGGGTGGTGTTGAATAATGGTGGTTGTTTACCAAGAGAAAAAGTTTTTTTCCAGCATAAAAAGAAAGACAGAACTATTATTGATGTAAATATTATTGAGAAGTATGTAATAATGTTTTTAATATTTTTAAATTTTAATATCACTTTATTTAATTTATGTCAAATTTATATTATCATCAATATACTACATAAACTCTTAAAGAGATGTGATATGACAACTTTAACGTGAATAGTCATTTACAACATGTGTTAAGTGAGGATCACAAGGAGAGGGTTCACTATTGACACAAAAAAGATTATCATTTGACCTGGGTATTTTTCTTATTCAAAAAATTCCTATATCACTCTGTGTACCAAACATCAGTTACGAGTGACCATTTCCAAATCAACATAGAATAATAAACTAATAATTGTATAATCCTCAAATAAATAAAAAGATAAATGAGTAGCATTAGAAAGCTATGAGAGATATGTTTTCATCTCTTCCTCTAGATAAAGTAAGGTTTTTTTATTCTTTTATACTAACAATGTTCTCATTTTAGGGTACACTGGGTGATGGTGATATAATTCCTACTATTTTTTATCATTATGATAAATTTATGAGTAATGATTATGGTGGTGATATTTTTGATGATTAGGTTCCTTATGAAGATTTTCATGGTGATGATACCAGAGATAATGGTTGTAGTGAAGAAGATAATTATGGTATATATTAATATAGAGATCCTCACCTTTTATGAATTGTTTTCAAACTATTGGGTTTTCATGCTACCTATTTCTAACTTACTAAATAAACTGTTGTATATATATATATTGTCAAAATAATTAAATATTGTAAATATATTTAATGTAAATTATATTAATTTTTTTGGATTTGAAAATGTATTATTATCTATACTAATAAATATAAAACTGGTTTAGTTGTACTGTAAATGATTTATGTGTGTTTTAAGGTGGGGTAATTTTTTATAGGTGTATGTTATTAAGGCTAGGTTATTGTTGTTGTCTAGGTTCCTTATATCCCAAACTCAATTAAATTATTGTAGTTTATCTATAAAAAAATTGGAAAATTATGATGATAAAAATATATAACCATGATTTACCAGCACTACTAGTAAAAACATTATACCAATGATTGTATTTTCCACCATTAAATAAACCATCGATAGAAAATATATTCATGGTATAAGTGGATATAGACATAGATTAGAACCATGGTTATAAACCTTAATCCATCTAGTGGTTACCTCTCAATGAGTATATTTTACAATATAAATCTTAATACTAGAAGTAGTCATGAGGGGGTTTCTCTTGGGGTAACATTATGTGTTTTTTTAATTGTACTCTCAGTTTTAATATAGAGTTTAATTCCATTATGGACATCCATTAAAGTGATTGAGAGGGATACAAGGTAAAAATAAGTATTCCTTATTTGATTTTGATTCTTGTAGTGGAAAATATTTTCATTGATGTATACATAGTAGGAATTCATTTTATTAATTACCTAAATCTACATATATTTGTTTGGGATTTGTTATCTTAGAAGGTCAAGAAAGCACTGGAAAAGTTCACAGTAGATCCTTTACTTGTTTAGATCATCCCTATATCATCATTCATAAGTTTACCCATTATGAATATCTTTATTTCTAAAAATACCAAGTGATATATCATGTAGGTACATTTGGTTTTCTATTTCATGGTGATAAGTACTTTACATAACCTGTAAAATAAATTTTAGAAAATTTGTTTGAGTTTTAGTGATTCCTATTTTAAAATCCTCTCTTGGGAGATATCTTATCATTATAAGGTAAAATATTTCCATGATAAAAAATTACTAATTCATGTCGAACAATCCTTAATTATTACCATAACTTTGATATAGACTTTGGTCTTTCTACATTTTACAAGCTTAAAAAAATCCTTTATTATTAAAAATGGTTTCAAGAGTAGATCAAATCTACTGTTTTGAAATTAGTAATTTTTTAGGCAATTGTAGTAGAAAAAATGATTCCTATAATTTTTTAGGTATATTATATTTTAATATGGAGATATATTCTATATACTCATATTTATTATAAATCAATCATAATTTCTCCTACTCTAAATGAACATAAAATACTAATAGTTTTTCAAGGAATTCATTACTCAATATTGATTGAAATTGTTTGAGTATGCTTAGACAGAAATAGTTTATATGACACTCAATATAGAAATTATGTTTATCACACTCTATAATAAATAAAATCTACCTTTGGAAGATCCACACATCATGTAAAATCATCAAGTTAAACTTTAAATCATTGGATCTCCACTGAGTTAAGACTCATATATTTCTACATTACATCATTAAATGGTGGCTAGAGTGAAAAATCACCTCAGAGATCTCAATGTGGAAAAGTATATGGAATAAGATTTATATCTCAAACTAAAAACTATGTATAGGTATATGTGAACACAGATACCAAATTTTATTCAAATATATGAATTATATAACATTTTTCTTGAATTTTTTATCTTTTAATATGAGATGTATCTAGAAGGGAATCAGTCAATTAATTCATTGAAACCTAATTTACTGTGAAATAAGGATTAAATACTAGAAATATAATTCAAATTACATTCACATGAAGTGACAACATCACCCTATAGGATTAAGTTTTTGGAAGATCATCTAAAGGACTTATATCTTTTTAATCCTTCTTTATCGATGAACTATTTCCCTAAAAATAAGAATTATGTCTATCATTAAATGTAGGGAAACCAAAACTTATTTGATCTATGAAATAGTTTATATTATATAAAATAATTTTTTTTAATGAATAAAAAAATAAAATAAAATAAAACTACTCTCATATGTTTTTTTGAGGAAAATATAAATCAGGTGACTATATTGTTGGCTTGCTGGGTGAATCCTTGTGTAAGACCTTTTATTATTATGTTATTTAATTAGGGGGATATTAATTATCATCCCAAAATAAATATATTCCAATAATTTATATTTCTTGATCAATAATATAAAAATTTAAAAATATTCTATAGAATCTTTTTTCAGTATGGATTTTATTATCAATATATGTTTTTTGGGATAGTTTTAATTTTTTGGAAATTTTTTCTTTCGGTTTTATTTTATAGAATTCATTATTCTACTCACAATTTTTGGCACAGAGTTAAGGTGTAAAGATTTTATTTCCATTACATGGAGAAGTTTAAAGTTGTTTTTTAATGTGCACTATTTATCTAACATGAGTATGACATAGTTGGGTGACTCTTAGTAATAATCCTGAGGATGTTCCTTTCCTTTGGTTTTCTAGCACATAGATTTCACATAGCTTGGAAAACGGTATAACAATCATGTAAAATGGATATGTTTTTGGGAACTGAAATTTGGCACAGTTTTCACATTGTTATATGATCTATTAGATCTTCCTAGGAGTGACCATGTAAAGGCCTTTTTCTTAGTAAGTGCCAACTACATGGTTACCACATGTTTACAAAACCACATATCCAGACATTGTGAGTTACTTAGATTCAATAAAAAGTGAATTTAAGGTTTGGAACTCTTGATTTTAAGATATGTAAGTGATTATTTTCCCTCTCTTATAATTTGGACAAGGAGGGAATACATCATTAGTGGTTCTTCCCTACCTTCTATTTAATTTCATGGCCTTCTATGTCTCCTTTCTTTTATTATTGGAGGTAATATCTTCTATTCTCTCTTATTTTCCTCCTATATTACCCCATGTACCTTTTTTCCTTTGATTTACACATATCTCATAAACCCTAGGGCTTCTAGTGTTTGAAATTTGGGTTCAAGATGGTTTATTCAAATGGTTTTTGATGTTTAGGGATTATAGAAGATCCATTGAGTCCTATTGGTGTGATCACAGTCATAGGTGAAAACTTCAATTTTGGTTTCCATTGAACCGAGGTAAGTATTTTGATGATTTCGGTTAAATTGAAATTCTATTGAATGATTTATGTTTTTAAATAATTATTTTTTTAATTAAATCCATGTGTGATGGACTGATTGGTTTTTGAAAGGTGTTTAAGGTAGTTTTAAACATGGAATAAGTTTTTTATAGAAATTTCAAGTGGTTATTGAAATTTCATATGTTTTTAAAATTATTTGGGATTTGGTTATAAGTAAAATGTGGAATTTGTGGTCATTTGACCCCATTTTGGTCATGAAATGGAATAGTAATTGGTTTTTAAAATTTTAATGATTTTCTTATGAATTAAAGTGGTGTTTCAAAATTGAAAGTGGTTTGAAAATTTCTAGGGAACTATTTTAAATAGAGTGTGTGTGTTTTAAAACACTTTTGTATCAATTAGGTAATAAATTGAATTTAGGATGCGTATTTTATGTTCTTTTGTTATTTTATTTAATTGTGTGTTGATTCTTGTAATAGTTTTTCCAAATACTTTTGAATTAGATATTTTGGAAGATGATATCAAATGGATTTCTAGGTAAGGATTTTAATTAGTGGATTAGAGTGGGATTTCAAACCATTTAGAAGTGACTTGTTATCCTGAGTATTTTTATAATGTACCATTTGGAATGTTGGGTGCTTTACATATGAAATATATATTTATGTTAAACCCTGTTGATCCCCTTTGTTATCTTGTAACCCCATGGGGGTTAATATTTATTGAATAATATGAATTTTATTCTAAGGTTCATGTTGTATGTTTCATATGTTCTGAATATATTTTGAATTTGTTTTCAATTGTGAGGGTATTAGAGGCGATGTGTGGTTTATTTCGGGGATATATTGATTCATGTGATTTCTCACCTCCATTTTATATTGGTTATAGGAGTCTTTGGGAATAAGTAAGGGCATGGATAAGTGAACACCCTAGTATATACAATTCTCCAACAAGGGAGTATATCCTAGAAAGTCCAAGATGGTTTAACCAGAAGGGGTAGTGGGTCTTTTTCACTAGTAAATTCATTATTCTGACACAGTGAAGGAGCTGCTAGGATATTCTATCCATATTTTATTGATGGGACTACCATGGATGACACAAATTTAGTAATGTCGACCTTGGGATCCTTTATCTAGTTTAGATTAGTATACTTTAGTCATAGTAGTTTTTTCAGGATACTTTCATATCAATTATGGGATGATTAGGGGTATTCCATTGTTTATGACTTGTTTATATACCATTAAATTGATTAGTTATGGTACTATTTTTCTATTTCCCATCATTGTATTGTTTATTTTACTTTAGATACCATTTTTTCAGAATCTTGCATGAGTAATGTTTCAAATAATTTTTAAATTAATATGTAAAAATTATTTGGGAAGTGGATTTAAAAAGTTATTTTTTGTGATTTTAAAATAGATATTTGTGAAATATTTTAAAAGAGGACCAAAATGAGTTTTTGTTTGTTATATCTTTTCTCATAAAGGGGCCTCTTTCGGGGTATTAATGGTGTTTAAAAAATGGGGTTTTCTCCACCCTTATTTGTTTTATAAGAAGGGGTTGTATTTTTTTAAAAAAGGGACCGGTGGACAAGAAATGAGGGTTTTATGTGATTGTTTTAATTTAACCCAATGAAAATAATTTATTTGTATTTTTTTATATGATTTGGATTTTGTATACCTATGGATTGAGAAATTATTTTCAATTATTCTTTCAAACTCCTGTAAAATGCATTGTATTTTTTAATAATTGCATAAATCACTAGTGCTTACCTATTGGCATTAGTTTTTCTCACACCTTGGATATACCACCTGGTATATGTAGTTATATGTATTCATTTCAAGTTCCTTGAATTTGGTCTACCATAAGTTGGGATGCGGGTTATGCTAAATGTTTGGCATGAGATATGGAGTGAGACCATTGATCATGTTGAGATTGCATGTAGTAGTTACATTGTTTTTTCCCTTTTAGATCATTTTTTGTATCAGCTTTATCGTTATCCATTATTTCTTTTGAGGAGTATATGTTTATTAATTTATGTTTCATGTGCTTTTATGGATTCTACCATTATTATTATCCAATGTCTAGTTTCTTTGTTTTAATTCATGATTCTAACTTTGATGTGGATATTTGATTATTTATGTATTTGTTTTTTCAAGGGTAAAATCGTTCCCAATTATCTTGTTCTAAGATTGTGGTACTAGTTAACAGCATGAGACGATCGATAATGTGCCTCTGGTATGTCCCAGACTATCTTCGATGTTTTATGGATGGATGTTTTAGGATAGTTCATGAAAAAATTGTATAAAAGTATTGCCTCTTTTTATTTGGGGTTTTTCTGTGTAATTTGGAGACAAGAATCATCATTGTGGCTCAGGTTTAGTGTACAAAAAAGTTCTTGGATGACACTTCTTCACACTGAAGCTCATTTTTTCATGGGTTTATTAGGATTGAGTCCTGATTTTGAGTTTTGTTTTAGATATCATTGATGTATTTTTATATGTTTTTATTATTATTTGATCCTCATTAAGTCTATTAGTGATTTTAAGGTCCAGTTTGAGTTTTATAGGTGGAAGTTGTGAATGGACTAAGGATGCACGGTTAGTACACATGTTCTATTAAACCATGTAGTGCTCATACGGAATGGTTCTATAACCATGGAAGTGCCACTTGCATGGTTAGAACCAAACTTACTAGCCTCTGTGACAAAACCATGTATATTGTAGTTTCTACTATCGATTTATTGTCTTACATATTTTTCATAGATTAATTTCAGTGGAGTATTCCATTATAATATTATCATATAAGGGTTTTTCTTAGGGGTTTTCTGGTAATTTTTTTGTTAAATGTGGTCTGATTAGATTTGATGATGGTGTGTTTGGTTTTTCCCTTGGGTAATTTGTGTTTTTGACGGAAAATGGATTTCAGGAAAGAATATAGGAATTCCATGAAGTGTTTTTTTAAACCATTTTTTAGAGGTTTGGGATTTTTTGGTTTTTATTGATAATAGCCAACTAAAATTTTGTTCAATATTGGAGATAAGGGAAAAAAATATGTGAAAAAACATGTCAGTTTAAAATGTGGATTTTATTAGGGAATTAAATTATTAAAGAGTAAATTTTATGTATTGATAATTAAATAGTTTTTAATGTGGTGATTGATTTCAAATTTAATTTTTTAAATATCCTTATATTGTTAAAGGATATTTGATTCCCAAAATAATTTTAGGGTCTATTTTGAATCCCATTAATTTTTTTTAAATGTTTCTAATTTTGAAATAGATCAAAAATTGTTTTGGAATGGAGTTTGATATTTTAATTTATTGAAATTTTATGGGGTGTTTTTAGAAAATATGGGGTTAACCCTTAGTTTATTTTTATTTAGAATGAAGAGTCTCGTTAATGGATTGAAATATTTTATAAAGGGGTTTTCTGAAAATGGTTTGTTTTCTAAATGAGGTTCTAAAATTTGTTTGAAAGTATATTTTCAAAATATGTTTTAAAATTGGAATTACGTTAGGGAATTGAAGTGGGAACATTTTATTTATCTGATTAGTTATGGGACTACTTGTTTTATATTATTATCATTTTAAGTTAGGATAATGTCTCATGTTCGATACCATGTTCCCCCTAGAAAGGTCTTGATGGAAGAAAATGAATGGTTTCTAGGAGTACTACTTCAATGGTTTTATCCATTTTTCAGATTTTAATTTTTCTTTTCATGACTTCACCAAGAATCCTAGTGGTTTTGGGGAATTCAGGCCTTGTTTGGTACATAGGAATTATTGTATTAGTGACCTTCAACTCTTTTTGATGGATTAGTTAAGAAGGTCTAGAGTTTCCTTCTAGTGGGTTCATTTTTTAATGTGTCTTGGTAGGGAATCGTTGCAGATATTTTCTTGAAATTCTATGGGTTTTCCCTGAATGGATTTGTGATTATAGGAAAATATTTTAGTAATTATTGAGGATTATTGAGTTATTCTCTTGTGTACAGAAATAGATTTTGGGACTAGTGTTTAGGCCATCTTACTTTTGTTGATGCCATTTTGTTTTTGGGATTTGGTTCATACCATTATTTTTTTTGATTCCTTCATTTTGGGTTTATGGGGTTTTCTTATTCCATGACTATTTTGAGATTAATTTTTTAATGATATGGGAATGAGTGACCTTTGGGTTGGTTCTTGGGTAATTAGGTTGGATGTTTCTTTTGACCAGTTAGGAACATGGTAGTGTTAGCTTTTTATGGTTTATCGTGGTATTATATTACAAGATTGAGGTCATAGTTTACCCATATAGATTGGTATCCTATGTTGAGATCCCATGTTGTTTCACATTATGTCATACCTATGATTTATCCCTTATAGAAGTGATGTGTTTTAAGCTTGGCTATGTCTTTGACTTATGGATTACCAGTTCCTTATGGTTAGTTTTCCTTTGAGAAAGTGGGGATTTATTCCTTGGATGGTTCCTATGTATTTTTTAGAATTCATGAATATGAATTCACATAGATTATGTTTTCACTCAATGTATGTTATCACTTTTTACACCATTTTATGGATTTCAAAATAGTGGGGAGATGGATTTTTGGTCTCCATAATCTTTGGATGTTTTATTTTAAACTTTGGTTTTTTATGGGATACATCTTGTAGTTTTGTGGACTTTATGGTTCTGTATGGAGGAATCCTTAGTGTTTAAGAGTTTCCTTACTTGAATTATCTGTAGTTATTTACTCATACAACTCACCTCATTTCATGGGATGGGCTTTATGAATCTTTTTTGAATACTTCCATATTGACGAGGAAAATTTCAAGGGTAGAATGTGTCATGGGGGGTGGATTGTTACACCCTATGTCACTATAGATTTTATTAGAATGATAATTTTTTGGAGGAATTTTAATTTTTCTGGAAATTTAGCATTATGTTTTATTTTTTAGATTTTTTTATTATACACATTATTTGGGGAACATAGATTATGTGTAACCATCTAGGTACCCTAAGATGGGGTAGTTTTCATTTGTTTTTGAATATGACTGGTTTTACCAACATGGGTAGTGCATGGTTTGGTGACATATAGTAGTAAATGTGAAACTCTTCCTTTCTATGGGTTTCTTATTTCACAGCTTGCACATGTTTAGGGAAAACAAGAAAAAATTGTGCAATATGACTATGTGTTTGGAAAGTTAAATTTAGTATGGTTGGGGCATGGGTAGATGAACTATGAAAGCTTACAGGGAGAGATCATGTAGAATAATTTTTCTTAGTCAGTACCAACGTCATGGTTGGTGATTGGTTTACCAAACCATGCAGCCTAACCTTGGGAGATGCCTATATTTATTTAAAATTGAATTATTGGTTTCACCATATGAATTTTAAGATCATTGGGGGATATTATTTCATCTCCTCCCATTTTTATAATGTGGGTGCACCCCATGGGAGGTTCCTCCCTCTATATCCATTAATTTGAAGGACTTCCAAGATTCATTCATTTGAGTTATGAGGTAATATATTATTCTTTATGTTATTATCCTCATACATTACATTTATATAAACGTTTCCATCAATTTTCCCTTCTCACACAAACCCTGAGGATGTTGAGATTTAGATTTTTTATTTGGGATGTGTTATTCATGTGGGTTTTATGGTTTACGTCTTAAGGAGGCACCCTTGAGTCTTGTTGGAGTGATCACCATTGTTGGTGAAGACTTTGTATTTGGTTTCCACTGAACCAAGGTAGGTGTTTTTTTGTCCTTAAATTCAAATGGAATTGAGTGCATAATTGTGCTAAATTATCTATTTGTTAAATTAAATCTGTGTGTGATGGATTGATATTTTTAAAGGTGGTCAAGCTAGAATCCAATTTGGTGTAAGTGTTTTTTAGAATATTAAGAGTTTATTGAATTGAAATGTGTTAATAAAATTATTTTAGAATTGGTACTAAATAAAATATTATTTTTTAGTGATTTGGACATGTTTTCATTGTGATATGAAATGGTAATTATTGTTTTTAAACTTTTGGGTATTTTTATTAGGAAGTCAAGTGGTGATTTAAAATATTTAATGTTTTTAAATTATTGAGGGAATTATTTTAAATTGAGTGTGTATTATTTTAATTTTTTTATATCATTTGGGTAATTACTTGTGTTTAGGATAATTTTTTTATGTTCATTGTGGATTTTAAAGAAAAGTGTGATGATTCTTGAAAGGTATTTTCCAAAAAAATGACTGAGTTATTTCATAAGACACTTTTAAATGGATTTTAAGTGATTTATTTTGAATAATGGCTTAGAGAAATACTTCAAACCATTGATAAGTGAAATATAATCCTATGTCTTTTTATAAAGGTCAGTTTGGAACTTTGGGTGTATTCTAAATTGTGTAGTGTGAGTGAAAAACCCTCTTGAGTCCCCTGTCATATGGTGATCTTAGGGCGGGGGGGGGGGGGGGGGGGGGTTAATGATCATGGAATAATGTGAATTATATCCTAGGGTAATGTTTTATCTTTCATGTATTATGAATCTATTATGAATGGACATCGATTGTGTGGGTAAGGTTATTGTTGTGTGATTTATTACTTTGATATACTAATTTATTTTATTTCTTACCTATTTTTTATTGATTATGTGAGTCCAATAGGACTAAGTTGATGTCTCGATTAGTGAATACCCATATATAGATAGTGCATCAGCTGGAGAATATTTCCTATCTACTCCAAGATGGTTTTACAGGAAGGGGAAATGAGTCTTGTTAGATTGAAACATCAATGTGGTTGTGTAGGGAATGAGTTTCTTAGACCTTTATTTATGGTTAGTATGATAGGACTATAGGGGAGGATACATATTCAGTAGTTCTAACCTAGGGATCATGTTTCTAGTTTAGACCATTGTAATTGAGTCCTAGAAGGTTTCACATAACTCTTTGATATCCTTTATGTGATTATTTCGGGAATTCTAGTGTTTATACCTAGTTTATATCCCTTTCTCCTGAATGGATCGAAGGCCTTCCTTTTTTATTAATTTTTTATAATCCCCCATATAAGGATTTAAGGGGAACCCTTACATGTACAATATACTTTGTGACATTATAAGACCCTATGTTTCTAATGAAATTAATTATAGACTATGACTACCTGAAACGGACCCTCCCTAGTGTCTGCACCATGATAAGCTCTCCACCATTTCATTAATGTTCAGATAGATGTCCTATTTAGTGGTGAACAAACCTAGAACTAATGAAAATTTCTATACCCTCTCATTCTTCCAAATCTATTTGTTATGCTCTGGTGAATTCCCCTTGCTATGAATCATCTTCTAGAGCTTGTTCCTTGTAGACTCTGTCTGGTTTTCATCTGCAAATCAGGTAGCCCGAAGGCCTTAAGATGGAATGAAAGACATATTAACCAGAAGTCCTAGGTGTACCAATGATCTTAAGGACTCTAGGCCCAAACCAGTGGCCCAAAGGTGAATAGTTACAGCTACTATAGTACTTAACAGGAATGAATAGTACCTAATACAATACCTACTACAATACCTATAATTATGCATCTACCTGAATTCAAACCTAGTTCTCTTAGATGAACTTGTAGAGTCCTCACCAACCGGGTTTAGGAGCTTGGGATTTATATCCCCATCCATTAATTATTTATGATATCATTATTTTTGTTTGGTTTCATTGGCTTATTTTTTTATTCAAATTTCGGTGTTTGATTAATCTTGTGTGATTAGTGGTTTTATTCAATATAAAATTGGTTTATAAAAATTCTTTAGTATGTGGATATAAAAATAAATGTGTTTTTATTTAAAAATGGGTATTTTGGAATTTTATTGATAGAGTACCATAATGAATTTTCATTTATTACATAGTTTTTTACATAGGGTCCTCATTCAATGTTTTAAATGTGTTTAAAACATATTTTGAATTCTCCCTTCTTTATTTTATGAAAATAGGGAATTTCTTTTTAAAACAGGATCAAACCCCAAGAAAATTGGTTTTTAATGTGACTATTTTCATTTAACCAAAATAAATTCATTTATATGAAATATGAGTTTATGAATTAGATTTTATATACCTATGGATTGAGTTTTTTTTAATTGTGATTTTAAATTAGAATAATATGTAATGTGTTTTGTAATAATTTCACAAACTCTATAATTCTTACCTACCACTCTAATTTTCACTCACTCCTTTCATACACCACTCAGTATATGTATCTTTATGACTTTGTTTCATGTTCCTTGTGTTTGGATTACCTTGACTTGGGATGTAGGTTGTGTTATATTTAGCATGATATATAGAGTGTTACTGTAGGTAATATTAATATTTTAGTTATAAGTTTCATTTTATTTTCCCTTTTGGGTTGTTTTTTATCAACTTTTTCTTTACACCTTATTGCTTTTAGGAGTGGATGTTTATACATTTATATTCCATGTGCTTGTGTGGATGCAATATTATTATCATTTTGTCTCCAGTTTCCTTTATTTTATTTATGTTTATTACTCTAATGTAAATGTTTTACTATTAATATACCTTTTTATCCAAGGGTGAAATCATTCCCAATGATGATGTTTAGAGATCTTGGTACTATTTTTTAACCCATGGTGATCGAGAATGCACCCCAGGTATGTCCCAAACTAGCTTAGGAGTATGATGGAGGGACGACTTAGGTTGGTTTGTGATAACATAAATTCATGGAAGATCGATACTCCCATGATAAGATAGGTAAATAGATCCACCTGATCTCTCTCTTTATCTCAAATTGATGAAACTATAAACATGAAAATATAGAATATTCTGGCTCAAAATGACACATTTGATGAAATTGAAGAAATATTTTCTATGATTATAAGAGGTATGGAATATTATTGTGACTATTCAAATCATTTTTAATAATAACTCTACTGAAAGATTAAATCTATATATCACGAGTTAATTTATCCTAGTCATATAATATGTTTTAATAATTTTTATCTTTCCTGAAAGGAAAGAGATTTGAAGAAAATCAAATACCACCTTCATTAAATTTAAAAACATACCCAATATAATCCTTGGTCTAAGACCTTACTAGTATCCCATTCCATATATAAATATTTCCTCTATTATTATCCACCGTTACCCACATTAAATTTTTTTGAAATTGACCCATTTGATATTGATTCTTTCTAATCCCATCAATATCATTATCCTCAAATAGTTCTGGATATATATAAAGGGAAACTAGAAGGTTTATTTAAACACCTTTACCACCCTATAGCGAATATCCCCACTCTCTATATTCAATTATTCCTATAAAATCCCATATTTTATATTATAATAAATGGTGGACTGTATTATCAGTCATTTTATGAAGCAACATGATAAAACATTTCTTGCAAATAAGAATCCTCCAAATACAGATACATATTTATGGGTTCATTTAATTGATTTTGATGATAAATAGATTTTTATTTTGGCCCTAATGTCTGAAGATATTTAATAATAAGAGTATTATATTGTCATCATAGCTAATTACAAAGATGATAATGAAGTTGAAGAACATAAAGTGGTTCCTCAAAAGGAACATTATCCAAAAAAATAATTAGATGAACCTCATGAAACATTTTCTTTGGATAAAATATATTTATCAAGATTGAGGAATAAGATTTTTAAAATACATTATGGTGTATTTTTTAGTAACTCCAACCTAAAAAACCTTCACCTTAGTGATAAATAGACTTTTTATAAGAATACATGCTCAAATCAGACAGTAGTTTTTCTCATATTGAGAGCATCATTAGCTATAGATAATGTATCTTTCTATAATTGATGAGATGATCAAGGTAAATGATAGAGATTTTGTAAGAAATTATGATCATTAAAAATTCTATATTAGGTAGGAGTACCATGTGATTAAGTACTACTCATTAAAAAGAAAGTACCTCCCAAAGGATTCTGACCATATGTTCAAAAGTTACTATTCTCTAAGTGGTGTTTTTATATTAATATTAAACAATATTATCTCAATTCACTTCCAAATACTCTTGGATACATACATCTAGTTTCATTAAATATTATGAAAATTCAACATGGTTATGTTTTTCTTAGAGAATTATTTATGAATTTGATTTATAGTTTGGATGAACATTATAATGAGTTGAAATTTTCTAGAAAAATAAAAAAGGATAATAAGATCTTATGAAAATATTTTGATCACCCAGAACTAAAAATAAAATATTAAAATGAACCATCATGTATAAGATATTTAAGTAAAGTAATTAATTAAACCTATAACTATTCACTTCCTTTTTCATGGAGAATAATCAATTAATTGAATTTATTTAAATAAAATCATGTCCTATAAGTAATAAAATCAAAAAGGTGTTAGACATGTGGAACGAAAGGAAATATCTAAAAAGAGTTTCTAAAAAAATCCAGTGTAAAACCCATCAATTAAATATATCCATTAAAGGTCTTAGAAGACGATGATGTTGAATAATCTTCTCTCATGAATATAAATCCAGTGATCAGACAATATTGGATTTAGATAATGAAATATTTTAAAAAGTATATTTGGAATTACAAAGTAATTTCTTATTAGAAATTAATATTGTGGGATAATTAAGCAAGTTTAAAGTTCTCAAAGAATGGATTAGACATCTCCCTATAAAGATATATTATGAGATTTTGATGAAGCAGAAATTAAAATAGATTCTACAAGGTTTCAAATCATAACATTTTTCTTACATAAAAATGTATAAGATCTACAATAGTCTATTGAAAGGTGTTCCAGTTTATCCTTCATATACTCATCTTACAATCCTTATAATCAGGAGACTATTCTACTGACATATTATATATGAGGTTATAAAGTTTTTGAATAGATGTGTATTAAAAACTACATGGGATTAATTTTTGAAATAGATCTTATTTTTCATGAATTATATGACAATTATTATGTTTGAGGATACATAAATATGCATATCTAGTTTGCAATGTTTTTCATATAAAAGTGGAGAATTATGTTAGTAAATGTATGTATATCACACGATGAGTATACTATATTTAAATTTGTGGTTATTAACTATTTTTTAAAATATTATTTTGAAATGATCATGTAATATCATCTAAGAAATATGTGTGGTGTGTATTTTAAGATTTATAAAAGAATATTTTGCAATGTTACTCTATGAATGAAGTGTTCAGGTGTAGTTTTATTAATAAAAATTAAAAGTATTTGGGGTCTGTTTGAAGTGATAAATATTGGAAAGTTGTAACTATTCCATTAGTCCTTTATATTAGAACCATATCACCATGGCTATTAGTGTTAGCATTGAATGGATATAAATATTGTAACAGAATCCATAATAGGACTCAATAATTTCGAGAGTAATCCTCCTTCCATTATGATAATATTATCTCTCAATTTTCATATTCTTTGGGTATTATAGCATTCTTTATTCCTTTCATATTAAGGAAACCTTATGTTTTTGTAATAACATCCTTCATGGTTACACCTTATATTTACATTCAATATAGATTAAACCATGAAATATATATAATGAATTATGAGGTTATGTAATAAATAAAAGGGTATCATAACATAAATAGATTATATAAAAAGAGAGTGAAAAAAATTACTCTTTATTGATAAAACAAAAAGGGTAGAAATATTTCACACCTAATGTTTTAGTCCTCCTATATGATAGGTTTCAATATTTATAAGAAAAGGGGACCTAATCTAATCGATGATATGATAAAGTTATAATCCTAGAGGTCCAATGACAAATTTTAATGTATCCCACCCCGAATGGACCAAAGGCCTTCTTTTTATTTTTATTATGGATAATCCCCCTTTTAAGGATTGAAGGAGATCCCTTACATGAACTGTAGGCACAATTCCCAAGGACTGACATGACCCAAAGTCCAATATATGACCCAAAGAACAAGAGGTATACTATGCCCATTACATGACCCGTAGGTTTAACCCACTAGAACTACCCATCCCAAACTTTTACATCATTGATTGCCTAGCTCCCTACCTTGCATTGCTGATTGACTAGCATTTTCCTTTACAAATTTTTAAGGTTCCTGATCCTTATGGCGGTTTTCATACCCTCCCATTCTTACAATCAGGTCATCTCTGCTTATGGTGACTACTAATCTTGTTGCTCTGATCCTCTTCTGGGTATTTCTCTGCACGAACGGGGATACTCTTGGGTCTCTGTGTCCTGAAGTCCCTGATGTCTAAAGGCCTTTTCATGACCCAAAGTCCCTTGAGACCTGTAGGCCCAAACCGGTGGCTCGAGGGCCCAAATCAGGTGAATAGTTCTGGCTACTACAATACTGAATAATATCAGCTATAGTATTTGCTACAGTGACCCAGAAATTCTTCTCCACCAGGTTTTGAACCTGGGTCTCTTGGATGCCTAGAAGTATCCCTTACCACTCCGGTTTGTGATCATTGGATTCAATTATCCTAATCTTTCCCTTTCAAAGAACTTTGAAAAAAAAATAATTTAAAAAAATAAAACCACCCATGAAATCATCGATTAAAAAAATATCTTTTATAATTTTATATTTATAAATATAATAAAACACACATCACACTTTTTTCTATTGATGAACAATAATAATTACTAATTCTACGTTGGAATAATTATTTTTCTTGTGGGTTTTAGCCCAATATTAATAGGATGTTACACCTCCTAACCAATCCACATGCTTTACTAATAGTGACTCTAGCATGATTCTCCAAAAAAATCTTTATTAACTCCTAATAACATAGAACAACACTAAAGAGATTCCATGATTAGTCTAGCAACCTAAAATGATGTCCCACCACATGTACTTCTCTTGTAATTCATGTTTTCCTTCATAATAGTCATTATAATTACGTAACCACATATGTGATCATGGTTTTCATAACTCCTACCCTATTAAAAAATGTGTATCACATAATAATGTCGTCTTTCCTATGGTAAAAAAGGTCCACCACATACATGTTACCCCGTTACCTAAAATGAAATTGTATATTTGGTTTACATAGTTTCTATTCTCCCTAACCAAAAAGGGTTAGATTTTAAACAATCAATCAAAACAAGAATCTAAATTGTAGTATGGTACATAATCACAACCCATATAATAATCATTTTTAACATGTAATGGATTTTATATTGAGATTAATCAGGTAATTGGGTGATATATATTAATATATAATTTTACAAAATCATCTTATAAACTTTTCTTAAATTTGGAAGATTTATATTAAAGAAAATATTCCTCATTATTTTTGTAATTCATGGATTCAGGTTCCTTGAGAAAAAACCAAGTTGGAATTAATCTTAGATTAACATTAGTTTAGATTAATAACCTGACAACATGATCATCATTTGGATAATTTAAAATAACCAACACTTTTTCAACATAATGATCATTAATAAGAAGTTCTACAGTAATGAATTTAACAAACCATTTAATCGTAAATATTATTAATACTTCTTCAAGCATTGTATGTGGTATCTTTATAACATTAATAAGTTAGAAAAATTCATTACAGAATTTCCTATTACCAAACATAGTGGACCATTTCTAGAAAATATAATTCCCCTTGAAATGATATATGTTAAAAAGATAATGAAAAATGATATATATTTAACAAATGATTAGTATAAAATTCCCACTCTCCATATGGTTCAAAGACTACAATAATTCATCTAAAAATATTTATAGATCTGGTGTATTTTTAAAATAATCATCATAAACTGATGATATGGATACACTAGTAACCAATTTAAATGTCCTTGGTAGATACCAGGCATCATGATTTATGATATCTATTGTGATATTAAATTATCCTGGGTTTTGGTATTTATATATTTATTTAGAATATCATAAAATAGATCAAGACAATGTTCACTAATTATTTATTCCAAAATGTAAAATATTACAAAATATCCAATAATGTTTTATTTATATAGAATTATACACACCTTTAATAATTTATATATGAGATATCTAGTCGTGGACAATATAATTATGGCCTTTTCACCGAGATCATGGTTAATTAATTATTTCAAGACCTCACAATTATAAAATTTTTCAATAATAAATTGTCCCATACATGGAATTTACATATAAAATTTAAAATTACCTTTCTTTAATACTACGAAAAAATAATTTATCTATTATTTGTAAAAGAATTATTCATAAATTCACTGTAAAAAATGCATTTAGAATTCTGATCCTCAAAGATGGTCAATATCTCTAGAAAGTAATATGTAATCATATTAAAAGTTTCTGGGAAACTACCTTCAGTCACCATGGATACCTAGAACAATGATAAAAGATAATATTTATTATTTTCATATAGAATATCTTTAATTAAATCCTCTTAATGGAAATAATGATCATTTTTTTAAAAAAACAACTAATAATTTATAATAACTGAATTTTTCTTGATCCTAAATTTACAATGATCATGGTATCATGGTAACCATTCATGAGTGATTATAATGTTATTAAAAAATATAAATTTTATTATTTTACCATTATCATATCTTCAATGATAAATATTTTCCATTTAGAAAGAATATAGATATCATCAAGTGAGAATATTTCATAAAATGAACTTGAGGAATTATCTAGTGGTTCCTTTGGAGAAATTTATTTTGTATCACCATCCACTAAGTAAAAAACTTTGAGAAAATATCTTATTTATTTATCTTAGTCTGTATAAATCCTAAGATAGATGTATTCTCATTTTTAGAATTAGTAACTTATCCTAATTCTTTGTTAATATGAAATGTTTCACAATCCAATGGTAACATTGTCTCTATAATAATACCTTTCTCTATAAACTAAAGAACTTATTTAAGAAAATTTTATAGATGATCTAGTCCCATACATTTCTGACTCACATTTTTTTAATCATTTCATCATTATTATTGAGCATATAATTTTCATATAACTCTAGATTATTTCATGATATATAATTATGATTCTCATAGAAATCATTGTGTGATCGAAAATAATATTTATTACCTGCCTCATTTTTAGAAAATATTATTAATTTTTTTGGGAAGTGATTATAAATTCTTGTATTTAATAAAATATAGTTTCCATACCTAGGACCCTTACTAGTCCATGATTCCCATTTTAGTGAATAAATTATTTCAGAACCAATAAAAAAATATTTAGAAGGAAATTATAACCCTTATAATTATCGTTTGATCACATAACCATAGAAAATATGAATTTTAATTAATGATTATGTAGCTCTAGTAACAAAGAAAGCTATAATTTTGATATAATTATCATATTTTGGGGAGAAATAAAAATCTCTACTAAAGAAAATGATTTAGAATCTATAATCATATTAACAATATATAAATCTTTAATATCCTTATTATAAATAAAATTTTGATGATTTAATAATGAGAGTGAATAATCAATCCTCCCCAATTTTCTTTTGAGGATACAAAAAAATGAGTCTTTTTGAGTTCTAGAAATATATCCCTATTATGTTTTCTATTTCTTATAGATTTTTATAGTAAAACAGTGATAACAATATTCTCTAACAATATATTTTCGAGGATTCTTTGGTATAAACCCATTTAATGATTCATTTTTTTCTCCCTGTAAAGTATCAATTTAGTATATGATCCTTTTGATAATTATTCACCAAGATAAAACTACTTCATGTCTTGTTCATATGTGATTGGAAGAAATTATTCATTAAGATATTATAGTTTAAGATATTATGTCTCCACTTCTATATCTTCATTAAGAGACCACAAAAAGTATTTAGTTAATTGATATTTAAAATCCTTGAGTCTTTATTATTCAAAAATTGGGTAATTTCTAGATATATTAGGTATACAAGATGAGTTATTTTCCTTATTTTCAACTTATCTGATCATACCGAGAAAGTTTTTGGGGATACAATATCACAAGGCCAATTTTTTACATTCTATTGTTTATGAGTTATTCAAACCATTAACATTAGATTAAAATTTTAAAAATGTTTCTATGATATTTACTATTGTCTCTACACTCATTTTTTGTTATTGAAACCCTTATTTTAGTGTTCTGGGAGGAGTTGAATTTTGTCTCAAATTTCCTTTTCATACCTATTAAATATTTGATATAATATATTTTATATGTTTGATGTTCCAATAAGAAATAGAAATTTTGATTTAAATGAATATGATATTATATCAAAGTATATTAAGATAAGTGTCTCTCATCTGGGTTTGGATTTGATACATAAGGTTCCCAATTACAAATATATAAATATAAAGGAGTTAGATAAGATTATAATTGAGGAGATGAATACATTTATTTTTCAATAATTGATATTTTCCAAGATCATTTCTTTTGAATATTCCTATAGAAAGATTTAACATGAATATATGGATGATTAATATAATAACAAGATATATGATAAGAAAATTGGTGAAGAGAAGAATTCATATATGAATATTTATAAGGATAATATATAGAAGAATATAAAATAGAAAAGTAATGATGAACCATGATATTAAAAGGATCATCTCACTGGGCCATAGAAACCCAAGTACAATCCCTTTATATAACTCTTTAAAATTTTGTATCAATGAGATCCAAAAATAGTTACATATAGAATTTTGAAATGGAGTTAAATAGAAAAAACCCTCCTTTGATGGCCTTTATTGTGATTTCTTGACATACTAAACTAATTTTCTATAGTAAATATTTTTAGCTTCAGGTAATGATAAACCTGATTCTGTATAATGGAAACAACAATGATAAAATTATCCACTAATGGAATTAGAATCGTTAAGGTGTAGGTATTTAATATTTGTATCTCTCTAGGTTACTTTCATAGATGGAAATATCATCATTTTCCCTGCAATTGAAACCCAAAAACACATTGGAAACCACTCATAAGGTTACCATAATAGAAAAATAATGGAATAATTCTAGTCTAAATATTTTTAAGGTGGAGGTTCCTCACATTTAGGAATACTCATTTCATAATATCCATCAAACAAGGATAGATATATCATAAGGCTATATTAGTTACTATGAAATTTGATGATAATTCTTGAGGGTTTTTTTGAAACCATGACCATAGTACCAAGATTACAATCATGTAGTAGGTACATCTATGAAATAGGTTTTAAAATAAATGGAAGGGAAGCACAATACAAAGTGATTGAAGGCTATATAGAGATAAATAAACAAAATGATAATCACTATAGATAAAAAATGTAGGTATAAAAATCCTCTCACAATGGTTCAGTCCTCCTCAGGTTTGGGGTACTGTTAACCCCTAAAGGTTTGGTTTGAATTTTTTGACAATATGTGGTGTTAGATTTTTTGAATATATAATTGGATGATCAGTGGAAGATAAAATATATATGGAAGAGAAAATAAAGTTACTTGTTGAAGATATATGGTTTAGTTGAATGAAGTGATGCTAGGTGAATTTTTATGGATCCCTTAAATCCATAATGATTGAAGAATAAGGCATATATATTCTTGTTGATAAATCAATCTAGAGGAATAAAAATATTCCATCGAACCACAAGTTACACTCTAGTGTTGTATTTATTGATATTTCAATTCCATGTTACCCATGGTTGTACTGTAAGGGTTACAATAGGGCCTTCACAAAAGGGTTTAACCCAATTCTTGTAAAGGTGACTTTTTGAAGAAAAACGCTACATAAAGGTAGTTGTGAGCTATTTAAAGGAAATATTAGTTTGAATACACTACAATACAATGGGATAGGATATAATTGTATTTTCATCAGGGGATATCCCAACTCAGATAAGGGTAACCTGAGAAAAAGACTTCATTTGAAATTAAAAATGGACTTGTGTAAAAGTAGGGGAGAAAACCACACCGTATAATTTCAAGCTTCATCATGGAAGAAATTCTGTCAAGGTAACATAGACATTGTGTAGAGGTCAAACCTAGAATACATAATGGTGAATCTTAGACTATGATAAGGTAAAGTAGTCAAAATGTGAAATAATATGACACCACTCTATAGTGCATGATATAGTGGAAGTTATTTATGTTAGAGTTTTGAGGGTGACTGTGCCATTTAGATAAGACAATGCTGCTTTCATTCTAAATAGGAATAATCCACATTGTATAAGGTCTTTTCATCATGGAAGGTTTGATATTGGAAGAGTAGATGAGTTGATTATTTCTATGTCTATAGGTATTGACTCCATAGTAAATGAACTAAATCCCAATCATGAAAAAATGAGAAGAAGTCCACACCATAAATAATCCTTCAGTCATAGAGGAGGGGATATAAGAATAGTAGATGTTTTTTATTTCTCCAAACCTAATGGTGATTACACCAAATTGTATATGGAACTTTATGTAGTGACTTGGGTGTGAAAATGACTTTTAGGAGATAATTTCCTAATCTTGGGTGAGTTACGAGGATATTAAATGAGGAAAACCTATAGGTCTAGTTAATGATGGAAACAGAATAAGATATTATGACTATACAATAATATTTAATTGAGATCACTTTATACAACATAGTGTAATGTTCTATAATGTGTTTAAGTCCTGAAGAAGGTTTTCTATTCCATAAAAGAGGGATCATACCATAGAAAATTAGTTTTCAAGACATCTTATAAAATCATTAGGGAAGTTGTATTAGGGATTTAAACTCGGTTTACACATTTTTAAATGTACATAAAATATTTGTCGGATTCTTGGATAAATCACTATATGATAGAAGGAAATACGAATAACATGATCCATCATATTAAGGGATGAAAGTTTATAAACCCAAATATGGGAGTTTCTGAAAATTGATGAAGATAGAGAAGCCAGTGGATATCTGAATATCCAAAGGAAAACATAATTCTAAATGATTGTATAAAAAGTAAAAAAGTAGTCTTTTCAACCATTGGAGATATTTACAATGAAAAATTAGGTGATTCCATGGGCTCTCATTGAAATTAGATATTTCTGAAGGTGATGTTCATTGTAGGTCTATGAAGGTGAAAGAAGAGATCAAATGCACCCATCTCTGCATTCCAGTGCTTCTAAAATAATAAATTACATAATTCTTTTCTCATGTTCCAACATGTTATCCTTTCATGTAGTACTAATTAAAGTGATAGTAAGTGTGATATAAGTGATACTAGGTTGATATAAATCTACCCTAAACCTTTATAAGGGTAGTTTATCTGAGACATGAGTGACTTAACCAAAAGGCTAAGTAGTGAGCTTTAGTGTTTCAGTGCATGAACACAATATTTATCACATTTTCCTTCAATTAGTTTATATTGGGGATCTAAGAAAAAATTATTATGTTTCATGTGCATGATTGTTTATATTATACAGAACTATCAAAACACCCCCAAAGGGTACCCCTCCCAAGCCAATAATGAGATAATGGAGATACTGACTGTCGGACTCCCACCTCCAGTAAGCCTTGAGGTGGTGACTAGCACTAAGGGTATAATAAACATACATATGGGAGGAATTACCCTATAATATAACATGAAGAATAGATATAATGAAAATAAATAAATCAAAACATGCTCATACATATATATAAAGAAATACCAAGTGATAGCTTGAAATTTCAAATAGTACTATGACAAATGAAGGGAAAAAATACAAATAACAAAAGATAAATATGACAGCAACCACAAAGCTAAAAAAGCTCATGAAAAACCATGAGCTAGTAATATCTGGCCTAATTTAAAACCTACTTTGGATTATTTTAAAAATAGTTTATATATTCATAGACTGATACAAATAGTATACACAATAGGATCCTCTCTGAAGCCTCTCATAAAAAAGAAAAAGAAATCATGCTAAAGTATAGTGAACTACAGTGAAACTAACTCGACCCCAAAATAGGTATACTATGTTCCCAGCCTCACCATGGCTATGTCTCACCAAGTATCACATACAAGAGAAAATATAATATAATGATGGTTCATCAAGGGTACCCTTATCCTACTTAGAAACTAGTTTTCTTCTCTATCCAAACATTGCACGTCCTGAGCCATCTCTCTCCAAAAATAATCCAAACTGAAGACACCTTGGAATGTCAACAAAACATGCTCCCAATGCATCACATAATCACATAATCCCATATAAAATCATCATATATAGTAACCACGTATTTTTCAGGATCCACAATAGCCTATATGATGTTTATAATACATCGAGTATTATACCTCAAGCCATAATATCCCATACACCATGTAAGGACCTTGAGCCATTACAAACTATACATGTCATAACTATAATAATCATTTGGATACTATAACTGGGGTTACATCTATGTGAATAACCACAATTCATCATATCACTCTACCCACATGTATGGGGAAAGTAACCTTCATGTATACCAGCACAAGTAACTAATAAGAGAAGAGAGTGTGGCCATAGGGGGTAGTCATCCATCCATCCTTCCATTGGGATGTTGGGGAAAACAACCTCCTAGATTCCACTAGGTGTCAATCTCCCTAACCGGCATGGTTGGGTCATTATATGGAATCATAGTATATAAAGGGTATAATATCACCCACAAACACACTATGAAAAAAATAGTATTAAAGTTAACTGATGCTAACATTGCTTGGACTCTTGATCGCCACAACAAAGAATATATATCCTACAAGAACACAAGAATTTAAAGATCTAAATTAATTACTTCATTCATTTTTATTATTTTCTTCAATTAATTAATTAATTATCCATTGATTAACCATTAAAATTATTCCACATATCATTACATTAATCATTAGAGTAAATTCCATTCCCTCTAAGTATAATCCCAACAAAGTCCATGGTTTCTCAAGAGTAACATCTTGTCACCATTTTCTTTCCATCAATACCAAACCAATGGTTTAAGAATTATTTATTCATTATTAGAATCATTCCATAATCTAGGTAATCTAGGAAAATTATTCTATGATACCACCCAGAGGAAACTTGTAACCAAGCATATCCAGCTGCCTCAATTAGTGGGGAAAAGAATGTTGATAAAACAACCAGCCCAACCATCTACTGTTAAAAAAATTTATAATCAATAATCCTAGCCCACATCAATAGATAAATAGGTAAGTGGAGTTTCAACTCATCCTATCATCTATGATTCCATCCCTCACATCCACATGCATATCCCCATGCATATCACCATCATAGGTGTCAACTGACACCACATTATTGAGGCCTCCTCACCTCATATCACATCATTCATCCCAAACTCAACCATCCCAATCTCATACCACATCTAGGACTCCCCTCCCCATATCACATCTCATAGAAAATCTCACATCTAGAGTACATCAAACAAGAAATAAGAAATAAATAACCATAGTTAATAGGGAAATCTAGGCCCTAAATTAAAGCTTCCAGCCTTCACACCTAAACGGTATCTAATGGATCCAACCTCAAGGCACTCATACTTATCAAGTAGACAGGCTACTTAGGCACTAGAAATTATCTCTATCCACTAAAAACTCTAATTTAGTGATTTTTTAAATACATTTTTTAAAAAAGTCACTATTTTTTTTATTTAGATACTCTTTTTAGGAAACTTTGAAAATTTAACAACATATTTTATCATCGCTAATTTAGCAATATCTTTAATTTAATGAAATCATAAATTTAATGATATTTTTGTTAACATTGCTAAGTTATCCATGTTTTAAAGAAAAGTTTCTAAATTAATGATTTTTTTTCTGGAAACTTCATTAAAACTATTTTTATTTATATAGCACATTTCCTGCATCGATGTAAATATAAATAAATATATGTACAAATATATTAATATATATAAGCAAAGACACATATTTATATTTATATTTATATATATATAAACACAACAACACACAAACACACAGACACACACACACAGAGATATATATATATATATATATATCTGTGTGTGTGTGTGTGTATTTATAAATAAAAACACATTTATATCTAAATTTAATCACATTTTGAAGAAAATGTTGGTATTTTAGTGAGAGTTTTACCAGTGTTTTAAAATTTTTCTATATATATATATAATTATATATATATATATAATTATAATTATATATATGTTTACATACACATATATATTTATAAAAACACACACAGATACATATATATATATATATAATATAAAATATATTAACATATGATATATATAAAATATAAACATATAATATATAAAAAATATAAACTTAAATATAAACATAAAACATATATACATATATACATAAATATATAATATAAACACACACACACATAGATATATATAATATAATATAAAAATAGAGATATATAAACACATATATATAAAATATAAACACATATATGTAATATTAAATATAAAAAAATATATAAAATTTTAAATATAAACACAAATATATATTTATAATATAATATAACCTATATATATAAACATAAAATTTAAAATATAAAATATAAAATATAAACATGTATATATGTATATAATATTTTAATTTTTTAAATACTGACACATATATATAAACACTGAAACATATATTTAGATATATATATATATATATAAACACGCACATATATATACATATTTATATATATAAATATATACAAACTCACACATATATATAAATATAAAAAATATATACATATATTGATATATAAAAACACACATATATTTTAAATTTAGGCATGTATATAAGAAAACATGGCTATTTTAGTGACATTTTTACTGGTGTTTTAAAACGTTGCAAGTAATATATATATATATATATATATATATATAATTATATATATATATATACACACACAAATATATATTTACCCACACACACCCATATATATTAACATATATATAAAGAGAAAATATAAACACATATATATATAATATAGATTATAAAACTATATATATATAATACTCACATATATATAATATAAAATATAAACATATATGTAAAATATAAACACATATAAAAAATATAATATAAACATATATATATATATATAGGCATAAAAATAAAATATAAACACACACAAATATATTAATATATGTATATTAACATATATATATATATATATTATTTTTTAAATATTAAAATTTATTTATATATTTCTAGAACATAATATAATTATATATTTATAATTGGTATTTGTGAGTTGGTCAGTTTGTTGTGTATGATCCTAGGGTTTGTTGGTACCAATCCAACTGGAGTCCGTTTGTTTGTTTCTTTTGTTGTAGCGAGACCCTAAAGGGTGAGCATGGGAGCCTGTTATTTGTACAACATGAAGGTAGAGTGTTGTTCCTTGTTAATAGTGTGATGATGGAGTGTGGGGATAAGGGTGGGGTTTTTGAGGGTGATTGTGGTGGATAAAAAACACATTATATTTTTTTATTTGAAAAAAAATTATAAGCTTCAAAAAATGTTGAGGTTTTTTTAAAACAACAGTAATTGAGGTGTTATTTACTGATGTTTCTAAAAAACATCAGTAAATTTTCTGTAATTCCTTGTATATTGCATGGACAAGGAGCATGGGAGGAGGGTGGGTGTGTCAGAAGGTAGGTTGTAACATGTAGATTTTGGTAAGATGGGGTGGTGTGGTGAATAGAAAATATATTATATTTTTTTATTTGTTAAAAAATTTATAAATTTCAAGAAAAAAATATCTTTGTTATTTAGAAGAATTTGTAATTAATGTTTTATTTACTAATGTTTCTAAAAATTATTAGTAAATGTGGTGTTGATCCTTGTTCACAATGTGAAGGTGGAACATGTGAGAAAGGTGGGGTGCACCGTGTAGAGTTGGGTAGGAGGGTGAGGTGTGGTGAATTAAAAATATATTATATTTTTTAATTTTTAAAAAATATATAAATTTCAAAATAAAATATTAATTTTTTTATAAACATCAATAATTGAGTTTTTATTTACTAATGTTTTTAAAAGACATCAGTAAATGTAGTATCCCTATATAGCGACGTTTATAAATGCCACTATTTTAGTGACGTTTATTTACCGATGCTTATAAAAAATGTTGGTAAATGAGTTGTCACTAAATAAAAAAATATATTAACTAATTTTTTTTAGAAAAATCAATAAATTATGTGTTTCTAAATAGAGAAATTTATAAAAAAACGCTAAATTAGTGACACCTAATTTACTGATGTTTTCTAGAAACATCAGTAAATGAATTACTAATGTTGTAAAATGGTGAAAATTAAAAATAATGTCTCTAATTATCATTTTTTGTAGTGATCACATAATCTATTTTTATTCCATCTTGAATTAAATAATTCATTATTCACAGGGTCCGACTAGGGGAAACCTAAGGCATCAAGCTATAACAAGCTATCAAAATTTAAAAATTCTATTTACAATAAAATCATCTTCATCAAACAGTGGGAAGAACCATTCTCAATTAACATGACTTTTTAATATTATAGACATTCTCAAAAATAATTATCATTATTAACATTCTTTATCAATTCCATTAGTCACATGGAATATCTTTTTATGTCATACTTGTGCATTGAGTCAATTTGATTATCATCAAATTATAAGAAATAGTGGATTCACTACAACATGCCTCTTCTTTAATTATTATGAAAATTAATTAATTATTTCTATAATTACATTCCTTACCATTTTCCACCAAGAACAACATGATAATATATAGCATTACAAGACATGATAACAAGAATAACATAGATATCACACTATCTAGAAAATCTAGAGGAAAAACATAATCACAGTATCAAACATTAAACCATGATTGTAAACCAATTCTTTATTAATCTGGTTTAATAAATATTATGTTAATTCCATTATCATCCAATGGATAAACTATTCCAACTTTCAAATTCATACAAATGAATAGGAGAAGCAATGAATCACCTAAAAAAGGAATCAATGTTCTTCGCATGCTAATAAACCAAGGTCATTGATACTAATCACCTATCCCATAATAAGATTAATCCCTCCAAAGATACCATGCCACATCTTCACCAACAAAAATCCAAGAAAAAATAGTTAGAACAATGGATAGAGACCACCACCTCTTGAAGATAATAAGCTAAATGATCCGAATTGAAGAAAAATGAGAGAAGAGGAAGAATATACCATGGATCAACACATATCAAATAAGTATGACCAAGAATCGATCCTCATCAAAGGGATTCCAAGATTCATAGATGGAGCGCTACTGGCCACTTGGGGTGTTGGAGAAAAGTGTAGGGTTTAAGAAAAAAACTGAGGTATTGTGGCTTATAAAGGCATACATTTTAGATCATTTTCACGGTGTGAAACCCTTTCACAATGTGTAAATTTTTGGATTTAAGTTTCATTGAAAAATATATAGCCTCAATACATTTAAACCTAAAATAATTCACATCAGAAGATACCCTATGAACCAACCTCACACAAGTCATGCATCACACGTTCATAAAATTAAATAATTACATGTCATGAATTATCCTAGATTCCAGTTTTTAGCATCTAAACACCCCTAGACCTATTCTAGGCATCCACTAAGCACCATGGGACATGAAAACATGCATATTCAGACTATAGGGATCTATGAACATACAAAAAAACAGTATGGAAAATGGGATAAGTGATCATAAGTAATATTTAGTAAAGGTACGTTCATGTGAAAATGTAATCAGATAAATGAATCAACTAGAGAAAAATATGTGACCATTAGAGCTTAGAGGACAATTTATTTAGTGAAGTTAGGAGAAAAATAAAATGAATTAAAATTAGAATACGTTTCATTCCCATATTCACCACCATATTAGTGTATATCTCACCCAAGTATCTTAAGGGAGATATATAATTGGTATTATAGTATATGTTATTTCTATATATTTTTTCTATAACATGATCTTATTAGTATTGAAGTTGATGATTTAGAATTCCCTTATGTTATTTTTTTCCAGACCAAAGTGAAAAAATTTAAAGTTGATGAAAAAGTCAAAAGAAATTCCATATAATGGAATAGTTAATGTAAAATGTGAAATACTTTTAGTAAAATACACCAGAAAAAAATAAATGAATATAAAATTCATGTATTTAATAGAACCATTAATTTAATGATGTTGTAGGAATGACTGTAGAGGAAGACATGGTAAGTGAAGTTGGGGCCACTGATGTGAAGAATTTCCAAGGAGCACAAGAAGGGAAGTCATCCACTTCCCAAAATAGTTGGATAAACAATTAAGAGAATAAAATATGTATCTTAAAGAAAATAATAATTATCTAAATATCAATATTAAAGTGATGATATAAAGTTAAAAAGTTTAAAATTTTAAAAAAGTTTTGTTGAAGTGGATACATATTTGAGGGAAAATAATGATTCTCAGATATAATAATTAGAAATGTTATCTTCCAAAATATAGAATTTTGTTAAATGTTCTAAAAAATAATGATCTTGAATCAATGGAAATTCATAAATTAAGTATCTAGAAAGATATGATTTTTACACACTTATCATAATTGGTTGAGGAGAATACATTATAGCTACAAGATAATGCATGCCTTATAAATTTGACTACTAAAATGAATTATAAAATATAGGGGAGAAGTGATATGTTTTAAAATATATCATATGAATTATAAGAATATATTTATAGTTGAAAAAAAATCATGAATGATATAGATGCTCAGATTTGAAGTAAAATAAAAAGGATCATGAAAATAGAGGAGGATATTAACTCATTCAAGAAAGTAGTGGAACAATCAAATGATAAGGGTAAGCCAAAAATCAAGGATACTTTGAATTTATTATTTTATTTTCATTTTTTAGTTGATAGATAATTTAAAGGAAAATATTCTTCATTTATGAAAAATCATTAGAAGATTGTAATGTTCTAGAGGCCACGAAATATGAAAAAATTTGGTATTATATATGAATAGACCTCTTCAAGGTATGTGAAGAATAGAACCATATAGTATTTTAAGAAAATGGAAAATTTGGGAGATTATGGAATCAATCCTATAAGTGTTCCTACAAGAGGTAATCAAGACGATATGAGTCATAAAAGAAGGTATTGATACATGTGATAATTTTTTGTGATACATGGACACATCTCTAGTTTCTATTTAGAATCACTTGATTACATTACATATAATGAAGTTGGTGTAAATTTTGAGATACTAAGTCGTCAATTACAACAAATAAGGTACCAATCCCATTTTAGAAGTTCCTGTAATTCTATCCATGATTTAAGTTGAAATTTTAGAATAAATTTATTAATAATTATAGAAAAAAATCACCGTGCATACAATGATAAATATAGTCTTTTGAGAAATAGATATATGGGGTTAGATGAAGAATATCACTAAAATTAATGTAACTTAACAAAGAGTTACAAACCGATAAAATACTCTAGAATGTCTTGGAATGATGGAAAAATATTTATAAGAAAAAATTTAGTTTATCTATTAATAAATCCAAAAATGATCTTGTGAAATAAATGTCTCATGGTATGGTATGTTCTAAAAAGTCTAACAATTCATAATGGGACTGTCATGACCCAGCCTGATGGGGATCAAAACATGAAGACCCCAATCCCACCTTCAATAAGAAAGGGTCCAATGACTATTATCAAGTATGAATTTCACACGCATGAGAGGCATTAGCCTAGTGTACCTTTACACACACAAACATCTCCAAGACCATACAATGCTGAAATATAAAACAAATGAAATGAATTCATACATACATCTACGATCTCCCTCTCAGTGATTGAAAGAAAAGAACAGAAAGTGATAAAGGGTTTAAATGAAATACCAACCAAAAAAATAGATACTAAAACCTACTTAAAATACAAGGATTGATATCAAATTAAACCCCTAAAAACAACTGTATCTATTTAGCTAAGATATGGTCCACCATCTCCCCCTCCTCCCACGATGCCATCAAAAAGGGTTGTCATTTGAATAAGACATGACATGTGTTAGATGAAACCATTCATGGGTGGATATTATAATACATGGTTGTAAACCCTAAAAACACTAAACACAAATAATAATTAATAGTAAACTCATAACAAGGATATAAAAAGTCAATGCATAATAAAAACCTAGATACACTAAAGAAAGACACCGCTCTTCTAGGCGGTCACAACCAAACATCCAACCACAAGATTATGCTCGATAGAATCATCATTCCGAGAGAACCCAGTCAAGGATCCATGATATCACTTGAGACACCCATCCAATATATCATGATTTTTGGGCCCCGCCCAATAAAGCTCACTTCTCTTTGAGGACATCGATACTCAGATAGGTGACCACACCCATTTCCACTAGGGGACAATAAATCCCAATATGGATCGCACCTCTATGTAGGGGGTCATACATTAATGATGCCACAAACCCTTTTGAAATTACCTTCTAGATAGAGGATTTACTCCTTACTCAAGGTGGTCATGTTGATTCCAAAAACCCCAACCTAACGTATAAAATGATAGAGGATCTCACTCCTATCTCATAGATGGTCACCACAAACTATATCTAAGAATCATCCTTCATAAGGGGTCACAATCCAAAGATATTCACATACATCCACACTATACCCTTGATGGGATGGACCAAGGGAACACACTCAATAAATACTAGTCCAAGTTGATGTAATAAAGGTCCCCAAACACCCTTAGAGGAGGTATATGGTGTGTACCAGGGGTACAAAGTCTGTCCATCCAACCCCTGATCCACCCATGTGGTTCTACCTCAGACGAAATGTGAATCTCCACATACATGGCATATAATAATAGTGCATGAAATTTAGAGATTATTTGAAACATTACCTTTGTTTCCTGGCTATACCAATGTAAACCATTCTAGGTCCATGTATGATGGGTGTGTTTGTGTACTTCAACCATCCCGTTCCCACATAACCTTTGAGTTACTCATTGTGCTTCTTGGAATGATTTACATGGCATGTGAGAGGGTCACATGACATGTGACATTGTTACTTGTATTGTTATATTTAACTCTAGTGGAAACCCTACTGATGTCGATAGGGGGTCCCACAAGACATGTGATCCCAGATGACATGTCCTATAACCCAAAAATTTCCAGAAACCTCAAGTTCATCCGGAGTTTTCTACACATGCCACTATTGCTGCTGCCTTAATTATAAATTGTAATAATGGATCAAAGTTTTCCCAAAATCACTGTCACCCAATCAATGGATTCCAACCCTTAATCGATTTAAAAATTGATCCTCTAAGAATATTATATTTCTACATGGATCCTCTATTGCATATCAATCCTGAGAATGGAACCCTTAGTCAGATCATGTCTTCTTCCTTCTCAAATCATCCACCATCATTGTCGATTATCATATCACAACCTCAATCATAATATTTACCCATGATAATGATCCATTGGGATAAATAACTATAGCGCAATGGTCAAATACTAGGTAATCATTGAACCATTGGCCAAAGAAAATTCCCATAATAAATGTGAAAGGAAATAGGGGGAAAATACATGAACCATAAAACGGGATGATTAAACATTAGAAATTTTATTTTTTCCTCAATACAATGTCATTTATTTTGATGAACAATGAGGGATATAAATCACAAACAAAAAATATCAACCATAAACAAATCGAATGTCAATGCACTAATTGATTTTTGTTTGTTGAATTGATCTGAGTTCAATCAGGATACAATAAAGAGATGGAAATAAAAAATCAAACATATTAACTAAAGTTTGGATTTATTGTTGAAAAAGAATAGTTCTGCATTTTTTTCATTGGAAAGATCAACAAATTCCATTGTAACATTATCCTTGATCTAAGATGATCCAAAATCATTTTCCAACGATTCTCCAATAGATCCTCTCTAATTGTTCCTATAAATCCCTAGGTTATGTGTATAACCGTATGGTTGAGGCATGACCATGTTTAAATAGAGTAAACATGTCGTTGCATTAATGTAAAATAAATAAAATAAATAATTATTTTATTTTGTTAATTTCTCACATGGGAGAACTTGTTTACAAATACCTCATTCTGAAAAAGGTTATGTCATTCCAAGGTTAAAACATATTTCATGAACTCAATGGTGCCCTAGGATTTATAATATGCGCCCCTTTTCAGGAGTGGTTCCCCAGTTTTAGGAAAATATCATGTGGATGGTTTTAATGTTTTTAATATATTTCATAAATTAATTATGGGAACATTGGAACTCAAAATATCACATCGCCTTAGTTCCTACCTTTGAAATTAATTCATATAATATTCTAAATAAATACATTAAATAATCAAAGATGTTATATTCTCCCGACCATATTTATTTGTTCCCAAAAAGATAAAAACCTACTCAAAACAATGAGGGTAATGTGATCACATCTAGATCTCCCACTACCATATACTCTCTAGAATATTCATGTTCTTCCACCAAACACGCAATAGGGAAATTGATGTTCCATGATGTATTATCTCTTAGAACTATTCAATAACCAATGGTCACTTAGTGAAGATAGCTCCATCCTCGATGTTGATATCACCCAAGTCGATAACATGTAATGGGTCATGAAATTACCTCATTAGTTGCGACACATGAAAGACATCATGTACCAAGTTCAACTATGGTGGTAGAGTTATGTAGCATGAAACCTCACCAACTCTACATAATATCTATAAAGGGACAATGAATCTCATATATATCTTTTCATCCCTTTTAAATCTCTAAAATCCATGTTGTGAGGAGACCCTCAGAAACACATGTCCTCCCTCCCCAAAATTCAGAGGCCTTTATCATCGATACACACAAGTCTTCAAACGGCTCTGTGTTGTCTTTATCCACTCTTGGATGATCATCATCTTCTACTTCATAGCTCTCACCAAATCTAGGGCCATGAGTGCTAACTTTCAAATATTAGTTCAAAAAAATGGAGACCTTCATGTTTTCTGTAGAGGCCTGAATCTTTACATACATATACATTACATTACTTTTGAATAATACTTAATACATAAAAAAAACAAGCACACAAGGACCGTAATAGTTTAGTGTCTTTGGAAACTCGGAACAAAATCTTCTAATCATAGTGAAAGATCATCAATATCTCCCATAAAGATCTTCCCCTTTTTGTTTTCTTACCTAAAACCATTCTTTAAATCCTGGGGAAAAGAAAACATATAAAAGGGTGATCTCAAATGCTCAGTAAGGTTAAGCATGGATAAAATAAAACAAATCATATACATTTGAACTTAAATACATGAACGTAATGTTTAAACATCGAGAGATTGAGAAATTACATAAAACATGGCAGTACGTAAGGCATAGATCATAAAGAAACATTAATCCTGATAAAATAGCATGAGAATAAAACATGTAATTGTGGCAACCATTAAGCACATGTTATTATTTCCATAGTAGCCAAGGCATTGCTTCCAATACCATCTTAGTGGACAAAGTCCCTTACTGAATCGAGTTCACTCCTCATTTCAGTCCTGTAGCACTGAACCAGATTAACATACCATTCAAGCCATGTCTATATCCTGAGATATAAATCTTTACCCAATGCATTGGAGGGATATATAGGTACCACCCATCTCGTATTAAAATCATTCTTACATGTTCCACAAAACAATCATAAATCATTCATCATAACCCAAAGAATAAATTGGGTTTCATAAACATCATTACATCATAACATAATCCATATAAAACAAATGGATATCATTTCATCATAAGAAAAGTGAAACCATATAAATCATAGAGACATTATACTTGAAAAATACACATATGAAATAATGTCATCTGATATAGAAAATGGTTTTGATAAAGCACTTGAAATGAATTCTTGAGGAAAATATCTTTTCTTCTCGAAAATCATTTTCTTTTCACAAAATTCCATGCAATTTTAAAAGAAAAGGGTTTTTTTGAAAATAATCATGAAATATTGTAGAGTAAGCTTCTTAAAAATGAGGCGTTATGAAACCGTAAAAATCCGTTCACGACATATAAGTTAAAAATAACATTCTCCTCATACTTTTGTTGGAAAAGTCAAAAAGTACCTTATATGATAACCAAAGGAAATATTCCATTCATAAAATGTGGTAAAAAGTTAATAAAGGGTAAAAACGACTTTAAAAATTCATGTATTAATAGTAAACATTTTATGAAAACATTTTTAGAAAAAAATGGTTATGGATGATAAATGTAGCCCTAGTAAATACTTATGTATAAGCAATCTCGGATAAAAAAATGAGATTGAAAATTTATCCCTTACCTTAGGTCTAATATGCTTCGTACATATCTGAACCTCATGTATAATGATTTAAATAATGTAATTGAATTATTACATAATCATCTTCATTGTTATGATATCATATATGGTTCATTTATGACTTTATATTACCCGTTCTTTTGTAAATTCATGTTAATGTAGCGTTTTGGGTAAAATTGTTTCATTTATCATCCGTGATTTGACTTTTAATTATTCATATGATTACTTAGATCATAATTAATTAATTCCATAATATAAAACATGATTTATATATAATATATATTCAGAATATACATATATATAACAGATCGATAAATGGAAAGAAATACACCGTTCATGGAGACAGTAGGCCGTACGTACGCATGAACACTGTTTTTGTTTCCTTATTGAGTTGAATGGAATTAATTAGATGACATAAATATATATATATATACATAAATCCATTGGCTTTATAATGTCATATATTTCATTATTATTTATTATATATACTTTATAATCATTCTTTAATGGTTAACATGGAGAATGAATCGCATCGCGTCGTGGAGACGGTAGTCCGTACGTATGCACGAGCGATGATATCGTTTCCATAATTATTGAATTGAATTGGAGTGAATGATACAATATATCAGAATCAGTATGATGTTATAATAACTATGTATAGTTATTCTTTACACCATTATACCCATCCAAGAAAGGTGGTGTTGGAAAAACATATTACACCACGGCGTGCAGACGGTATTCCGTACGTACGCACGCGCGGTGATTTCGTTCTCTGTAGGATGGATAGAAGGTGAAATGGGGGTTGTTTCATATTTATAATAACATATCAATTTATGAGTGAAACTTATGTTATTACATCATAATTAAACCTCTAAAGTAGAGGATGTATAAGAAGAAAGAAACTTGAATGAATCGGTAGAAGGTATTACCTCTTTCTCGAAGTGCCTCCTTTGAACTTCCTCTTAGATCACTAAAGTTAGTCTTTTGAGAATACCAGTACCTCTATAAGGTTTATAGGGAATTTTGGAAGTGAAATGGGCAGAGTTTTTCTGAGCTTGAAGGCTCAAATTGGTGGGAGGATGAGAGGGAGGAGGTTCCCTTTTATAATGGAGGAGAGGGGCACCTTTGGAAATATAAGCAAATATTAATTTATATTAAATCCCAACCCCAATTAAAAACTACCAAAATGACTCAAATCAGAATATTAGATGATATATGGTTGTAATCTCATCAACCAATAAAATTTAGGCATGTTAGGAATTTATTTTAAACCCTATCAACTTGAGTTATCCTTATTTAATCAATTTAATTTTATTTGTGGTGATAAAATTCTAAATTTTAAATTATTACAAATAATTACTTATTTTTTGTGAATTGTCCATAATTGTATACTTTATAACGTTTTAGACCATATAAATTTAAATTTATAATTTTTAAATATTTTTTGATTTTTAAACAATTTTATAATATGTTATTTTTATAAAATAACAATAGTGTCAATTTTGACACTATTCATTAATTTGAATTTAAATAAACAATATACAGAAGATATGTTCGAAATAAAAGCTTTAATGGATTCATAACATGTCATATTTATCTAGAAAATTAGTGTATCACATTAAATAGTTCATATAATATTTATTTTAATATTTTTAAAACCATTTATTTGATATTTCTCTTAATAAAATAATTTCAACATCACTATTATGTCGCCTTTAATGATAATTATTTAATCCCTAAAAATTATAAATAAATTCATATGATATAGATAATTTTATTATATTTCTGTAGACTATTCATGTTCGAAGTTTCATGAATTTTATCACTAAATAAAAATTAATATACTTATAAGATTTAAGAGAGTGACATGTTGTCACTTTCTTTGGGTTTAATAGTAATTAAGTTATTTTCAAAGAAAAAAGTCCATAAAATGAATCTATTCTGGCCATGAGGTGATATGGGTCAGATTTTAGTCATCCAATAGAATTTTGGCAGGTGTTAGGGTAATTTTATAATCTTATATTTACCCTTAATTACTCGATTTACCTTTAACAATGGTAAATAAAATTTACAGTAGTTACTATTCATAATGCCCAAAAATAAAAATTAGATTATTAACATAATTTAGAACCACTAATTCCAAATATGGAATCCATTTTTTCAAATTCAATACAAAAAAGTTTCAGAAATTAAATTAAAATTAATCACGTTGTCGAAATAAAACGGGTTTTTGTTTAAAACATTGCAAAAGATTGAATTGATTTAACCTACGAATTAAAGGTAAAATAAATGATAATGATGTACATTATATTAAATGGTAAAAATATATTCTATTTATACTTTAAAACAGTTAAATATTATTATTTAACCATATAAATTATTACGATGAAAAAGTTGTTTTTAATTAAAATATAGCATGTTTTTACTATTCATTAAAATATGAAAGTTATCAGAATAATATAAAAAATTTATCGAAAGTAAATTTTTATATACTGATTCCAAAGAAGAATTTTATTTTGTCAAACTGAACTTATAAACATGTCAAAAACTATATTTAAAGTGGGTGCGCCATCAAAAGGCGGCAAAACTACATTTTTTGAAAAATACTCATTTTACCCGAAAAATTTATTTTGTTCACATACCATGTTCTAGAAAATGTGTAAGATTAAATAATAATGTTATAACATTCAAAATGTAGTTAATACATTTCATAATGGCTAGTTCATAAAAATATTATAACCATATATCATTGTTTAGTGAAACCCGGTATTGCGTACTACACACGCTATCGAGGAAGGTCGTGATTGTGTGTAATGCAAGCCAAGTCAGGGTTGCGTGTAGTGAAAAACTCCTTCATTGTTTTGTATAACAGATCCCAACCATATTTCATTTATACATTGAATATATATATATATATATAAACTCAATGTTGCGTGGAATAACTACTATCAATTGAACTTGAAATTGTGTATAACACGACCCAAGAATAGTGTTGTGTATACTGCATGCTAGTACGGTGTTGTGTATAGCACAAGAAAATCTTGGTGTAGCATAAAACACATGACATCAAATAAATTAAAAGGAATACTTATCATAAAATCTCGGGGTGTTACATTCTACCCCCCTTAAAATGAATTTCGCCCTCGAAATTCATCGGGGTTATAAATGGCTGGTTACTAGAGTATTTCTTTCATAGAAACCCACATCGTAAAAAGGAATACTAAAACTTAATTTTAAAAAGTGAAGTATGAAACATAACGGTTACCCAAATTTACTCATCACTAGGTTTCCACATAGGAGTTCATAGGTGAAAATATGGATATGGAGGAGAAATCTAACCATCAAGTTCTAATGGAGAGTGGTAGAGAACAAGGCTATGAAAAAGCCAACAATAACAAAGACATAGATTTGTAATGATATAAGGTACCATCTAATTCATCGGATATAAGGGCACTAGGAAAATATTTTTGGTGTTTAGGATCATTTCTTTAATGTTAAAGAATTTTAGATTCAAAATAAATACTTACTTGATTTTCGTACAATATCATTATTGTTCATGCCTTGAACAATTTCCACTTTATCTCTTAAAGAAATGAAGTTGAATTTTTCATTCATGAAGTGTTAGCAGATCATGTGATAGAATGATGAGTCATTCTATCTGTTTCAAACACAAGGTTAGAAAAAGTTATCACATATACATAAGTCCATCTATGGTGTGTTTAATCGTATAAAATTCTAAAAATGAACTTATACATAAACTATCATATTGATTAACAAAATAAAACTAATTTCTACTAACCAGGGACTTCATGTAGGCCAGTGGTATGTGATAAAGGCTTGTCGCACTTCGGTTGTGGGTTTGATTCCCACAGCCTTTTCTGACGCGACGGGTTGTCGCCCATTCTGCAGGTTGTCCTTTTTCTAAAATTACATCATTATGACATTCCATCGATAATATCGAAAATAGTTCTAGCCTTAAACTAACTTATGTTCAACATAAGCCATTTAAAATCTTTAGGCTTATCCAAAATACTTCTGTCCAAGATTATAGTATAAAGAAAACAATTACTAGAAATGTCATCTACCGAGCATGTGGATACCATTATTTGTCCCCGATATATCTTGTTGATTACATTCCAATCATGTGAATACCTTAATCATGTATTCTCTTGAAAAATGAATACCCAATTTAACCTTAGTGAAAACATGAATGCTGTCAAAAGTTAACTCTTTCCACATACCAAAATCCCAAAATTTCTATATACTCAAACCATGATATCACTTTGTCCTTATTTTAGTTATGATCTCATGATTACTATCATATTTTTTTCTCCTTATCCCTTCATTATGCACATATCATCTTCTTTCCAAAAATATCTCAATCACTTTCCATGGTTATCGGTACCATAAAATTATTGAAAACCACAATAGACCAATACATAAATATTCCAATATTCCACGATAATATATACACCATTATTTTGGAATCCCATTACATAAACACTTAATCATTCCACCACATCGTTGTCATATTCAACATCTCCAATAATGATCGCATGTGACTTCCCTTTGTCCTTTTCCTTAAGTGGTTTCTCATGTCGATCATCATTAACCCTTGGATTAGGGCATTGATTAGAATAATGCCCCATTTCATTGCACTTGAAGCATTGAAGTGTTGGTAGTGCGTTCTCTGCAGTCTTTTCTTTATCATTAGTAACCCTTTTTCCATTACATCGACACCCAGCTACTCGATGACCTTATTTTCCACACTTAAAACATTTTCTAGTCCCTTTAAGACAATCTCCACCATGCTTCTTTCCACACTTTGAGCATAAAGAAACATTCATCTTCTTTTCACCATTGTTCTATGATTTCTCCTTGAACTCCATCTTTCGTTTCTTATCAAAACCATGAGATGGATATGTAACACCAACTTCCATTTCTACCATGATAGCACACACACACAATTTCTTCATAGCTACTGAAGTCTCTTATAGCTAATTCCCTTCGAAGACTTGGTTTTAAGCCACTGAAGAATCGATCAACTTTACTTTCAAATTGGATGATAAATCCAGATTCCTACCTTGCAAGAATTTTAAAATTCGATTCGTATATACCAACAAATTTATCATCCTTTCACTTTAGTTCAAGAAACTCCTTCTCCATCTTTGTTCGAAGAATACGATGGAAGTACTTATTGCAAAAAAAGTTCTTGAACTCGTCCCATTCCATGGACTCAATTTCATCTATTGGCCTCGTATTCTTGATAAGATTCCACCATTGATCAGCTTCACCTTACAAACGATATACTGCTAAGATGACTTTATCATGTTCAGAACATTGAAGAACTGAAAATATCTATTCAGTGGTACTGATCCATTGTTCAGCAACAAGTGGATCAGAAGACCCACTGAAAGAAGGTAGACGTTGCCTCATGAAGGGCTCAATAGAATATTGTTCCCTTCTATTCTCATTTGGAAGTCTAGAATGATTCATAGCTTGTGTAAGTATAGAAATAAGATTTTGAACTCCATCTCCCATAACCTCGGTTTGTTCAGGAGGACAATCATTTCATTTTACAATACATTGATCCACACGGTTCCTTCGGGTTCCAGCCATTGTCAAAAACTGAAAAAGAATAGTGTGAGAGGCAAAAATCATGCTAGGGAAAACAACATAATAAAGGGTGAGTACCTTCAATATCTAACATCTTAGGTTTAATTCTAAGATCGTTACTGTAATTATAGGATTATAACCTATACTTATACTTAACCTTAGGGACATCCCTAGACATACCTTAGAAATATCTCTAGGGATCTCACTAAATTTCTCGTATCCTAGTTTCCAAAGGTTGACTAAACCTTTCCTCTGATACCAACTGTAGAGGCCCGAAGCTTGACGTACAAATACATTACATTACTTTTGTGGAATACTTAATACATAACAAAAACAAACACATAAGGACCATAATAGTTTAGTGTCTTTGGAAACTCAGAAAAAAATCTTCTAATCATAGTGAAAGATCTTCAATATCTCCCATAAAGATCTTCCCCTTTTTGTATTCTTACCTAAAACCTTTCTTTAAATCCTTGGGAAAAAAAACATATAAAAGCGTGATCTCAAATTATCATTAATGGTTAGCATGGATAAAATAAAACAAATCATATACATTTGAACTTAAATACATGAATGTAATGTTTAAACATCAAGAGCTTGAGCAATGAATTAAAACATGGCAGTACGTAAGACATAGATCATAAAGAAACATTAATCCTGATAAAATAGCATGAAAATAAAACATGTAATTGTGGAAACCATTAAGAACATGTTATGATTTCCATATTAGACAAGACATTCCTTCCAAGACCATCTTAGTGGACAAAGTCCCTTACTGAATCGAGTTAACTCCTCGTTTCAGTCTTGTAACACTGAACCGGATTAACTTACCATTCCATCCATGTCTATCTCATGAGATATAATTATTTACCCAATTCATTGGAGGGAGATATAGGTCCCACCCATCTCATATTGAAATCATTCTTACGTGTGCCACAAAACAATCATAAATCATTCATCATAACCCAAAGAATAAATTGGGTTTCATAAACATCATTACATCATAACATAATCCATATAAACCAAATGGATATCATATCATCATAAGAAAAGTGAAACCATATAAATCATAGAGACATTATACTTGAAACATACACATATGACATAATGTCATCTGAGATGGAAAATTGTTTTGATAAAGCACTTGAAATAAATTCTTGAGGAAAATATCCTTTCTTAATGAAAATCATTTTCATTTCACAAAATGACATGAAATTTTAAAAGAAAAGGGTTTTTTTGAAAATAATCATGAAATCATGTAGAGTAATATTCATAAAAATGAGGCATTATGAAACTTTAAAAATCCATTCATGTCGTATAAGTTAAAAATAACATTCTCCTCGTACTTTTGTCAGACAAGTCAAAAAGTGCCTTATATGATAACCAAAGGAAAGATTCCATTCATACAATGTGGTAAAAAGTCACTAAAGGGTAAAAATAACTTTAAACATTCATGGAAGAATAGTAAAAAATTTATGAAAACATTTTTAGAAAACATGGTCATGGATGATAAATGTAGCCCCAGTAAATACTTACATATAAGCAATCTCAGATAAAAAAATGAGATTAAAAATTTATCCCTTACCTTAGGTCTGATATGCTTCATACGTATCCGAAACTCCTGTATAATGATTTAAATAATGTCATTGAATTATTACATAATCATCTTAATTTTTATGATATCATATATGGTTCATTTATGACTTTATATTACCCGTTCTTTTGTAAATTCATGTTAATGTAGCGTTTTGGGTAAAATCGTTTCATTTATCATCCGTAATTTGACTTGTAATTATTCATATGATTACTTAGATCATGATTACTTAATTCCAGAATATAAAACATGATTTATATATAATATATATTCAGAATATACATATATATAATAGATTTGTAAATGTAATGAAATACACCGTTCATGGAGACTGTAGGCCGTACGTACGCATGAACGCTGTTTTCGTTTCCTTACTGAGTTGAATGGAATTAAGTAGATGACATACATATATATATATAAATCCTGTAGCTTTATAATGTCATATATTTCATTATTATTTCTTATATATACTTTATAATCATTCTTTAATGGTTAACATGGAGAATGAATCTCATCGTGTCGTGGAGACGGTAGTCCGTACGTACGCACGAGCGATGATATCGTTTCCATAATTATTGAATTGAATTGGAGTTGATGATACAATATATCAGAATCCTTATGATGTTATAATAACTATGTATAGTTATTATTTACACCATTATACCCATCCAAGTAATGTGGTGTTGGAAAAACAGATTACACCACGACGTGGAGACGGTATTCCGTACGTACGCACGCGCAGTGATTTTGTTTTCCGTAGGATGGATAGAAGGTGAAATGGGGTTGTTTAATATTTATAATAACATATTAGTATATTAGTGATACTGATGTTATTACTTCATAATGAAACCTCTAAATAAGAGGATGTATAAGAAGAAAGAAACTTGAATGAATCGGTAGAAGGTATTACCTCTTTCTCGAAGTGCCTCCTTTGAACTTCCTCATAGGGCACTAAAGTTGGTCTTTTGAGAAGATCAGTACCTCTATAAGGTTTCTAGGGAAGTCAGGAAGTTAAATGGTCAGAGGTTGGATGAGCTTGAATTCTCAAATTGGTGTGAGGATGAGAGGGAGGAGGTGCCCTTTTATAAGGGAGGAGAGGGGCACCTTTGGAAATATAAGAAAATATTAATTTATATTAAATCCCAACCCCACATAAAAACTTCCCAAATGACTCAAATCCGAATATTAGATGATATAGGGTTGTAATCTAATCAACCAATAAAATTTAGGCATGTTACGAATTTATTTTAAACATTATCAACTTGATCTATCCTTATTTAATCAATTTAATTTTATTTGTAGTAATAACATTGTAAATTTTAAATTATTACAAATAATTACTTATTTGTTGGTAATTGTACATAATTGGATAATTTATAACATTTTAGACCATATAAATATAAATTTATAATTTTTAAATATTTTTCTGATTTTTAAACAATTTTATAATATGTTATTTTTATAAAATAACAATAGAGTCAATTTTGACACTATTCATTTATTTGAATTTAAGTAATCAATATACAGAATATATGTTCAAAATAAAATATTTAATATATTAATAACATGTAATATGTGTCTATAAAATTATTGGAGCACATTAAATAGTTCATATAATATTTATTTTAATATTTTTAAAACCATTTATTTGATATTTCTGTTAATAAAATAATTTCAACATCACTATTATGACACATTTAATGATAATTATTTAATACCTAAAAATTATAAATAAATTAATATGATGTATATAATTTTATTATATTTCATGAGAATATTCATGTTCTTAGTTTCATGAAGTTTATCACTAAATTAAAATTAATATACTTATAAGATTTAAGAGAGTGACATGTTGTCGCTTTCTTTGGTTTTAATAATAATTAAATTATTTTCAAGGAAACAAGTCCATAAAATGAATCTATTCCGAGCCTTAGGTTATATGGGTCAACTTTTAGTCATCCAATAGAATTTTGGCAGGTGTTAGGGTAATTTTATAATCTTATATTTACCCTTAATTACCTGATTTACCTTTAACTATGGTAAATAAAATTTACCGTTGTTACTATTCATAATGCCCAAAAATAAAAAGTAGCTTATTAACATAATTTTGACCCACTGATTCCAAATATGGAATCCATTTTTCCAAATTCAATACAAAAAAGTTGCAGAAATTAAATTAAAATTAATCCCGTTGTCGAAAGAAAACGGGTTTTTGTTTAAAACATTGCAAAACATTAAATTGATTTAACCTACGAATTCAAGGTAAAATCAATGCTAATGACATAAATTATATTAAATGGTAAAAATATATTCTATTTATACTTTAAAAACATTCAATATTATAATTTAACCATATAAATTATTACGATGAAAAAAGTTGTTTTTAATTAAAATATAGCGTGATTTTACTATTCATTAAAATATGAAAGTTATCAGAATAATATGAAACATTTATCAAAAGTAAATTTTTATATACTTATTCCAAAGAAGAATTTTATTTTGTCAAATTGAACTTATAAACATGTCAAAATCTAGATGTAAAGTGGGTGCGCCATCAAAAGGCGGAAAAACTGCATTTTTTGAAAAATACTCATTTTACCCGAAAAATTAATTTTGTTCACATACCATATTCTAGAAAATGTGTAAGATGAAATAATAATGTTATAAAATTCAAAATGTAGTTAATACTATTCATAATGGCTAGTTCATAATAATATTATAACCATATATCGTTGTTTAGTGAAACCCAATATTGCGTACTACACATGCTATTGAGGAAGGTCGCGACTGCGTGTAATGCAAGCCAAGTCAGGATTGCGTGTAGTGAAAGACTCCTTCGTTGTTTTGTATAACATAATCCAACCATATTTCATTTATACATTAAATATATATATATATATATATATACACACTCAATGTTGCGTTGAATAACTACTATCAAATGAACTTGAAATTGTGTATAGCACGACCCAGGAATAGTGTTGCGTATTCTGAAAGCTAATACGGTGTTGCGTATAGCACAAGATAATCTTGGTGTAGCATAAAACACATGACATCAAATAAATTAAAAGGAATATTTATCATAAAATCTCAGGGTGTTACATTTTCCCATACAAGGCCTCAAATGGTGTCATTCATATGGTGGAATGGAAGCTTTTGTTGTACAAAAATTCCACTAAGGCTAGGTGATCCTCCCAATTGTGGCCAAAATCCAACATGTAAGACCATAACATGTCCTCCAATACTTGAATGTTCTGCTTAGTTTGGCCATCACTCTGGGGGTGAAACAATATGATCGAATGCAACTGAGTCCCAAATGCCTCCTTTAATACTCTCCATAATTGCAACATGAAGGGAGAATCCTGGTCTAAAATGATCATGATGGGAACTCCTTGTAGATAGACTATCTATTTCATGTACAAGTGTCTTAATCTCTCTACTGATATTTAGTCTCATTTAGATTGGAAGTGGGGCGACTTGGTGAGTCAGTATGTTGTCACCCAGATTGAATCTTGTTCCATGGACATATAATGTAACACTATCACAAGGTCCATGGATATCCCATACCACCTCCACTACTTTACCTAAAGGGGTTGAGATAAATCCACTGGAACCTATTGATCAGCCTTTACTTTCTAAAAAGTGATGCATCGAGAGAAAAACTATTCAACGCAACTCTTTATTCTAGGCCACTAAAACTAACATTGGAGGTCTTAGTACATAATTATCACACCTAGATGCACCACCAAATGGGATGTATTAAATTCCCTCATCACCTTATATCATAATGCCAATGGTACCATCATACATACTATAAAAAAGAATACATTCTCTCCTACTTTTGAATATCCATTAAGAGAATGTCCAGTTTATATCTGAGTACATAGGGTCTCATAGTTGGTATCTCTATACTGAGCTTCCATAACATGATGTGAAAGAGGGGGTAACAGTTAATTATTGAAGATATGAATAACCATCCTTTTTCACTAAGGATAAAATTAATGATGCTAACTGATCTGATGCTTGGACCAATGATTGATAACAAGATCTATTGTTGAGATAATCTTTGACCATGTTCCTCTCTCGGGGTATATAGAAAATCTTTATGTCATAGTCCTGGAGGTACTATTGCCTCTATCTCAAGTTAAGATTCTTCTAAGAGAATATATAATTGATAATGTTTTGGTCATAGTAGATGATAAACTGCTCACCTATAAGCTAGTGTCACCACATCTTTATGATTAATACTATCACTACTAACTCAAGATCATGGTTCATGTAGTTATAATCATGCAGTATCAACTACTTGAACCCATAGGAAATCACTATCTACCTCTACATCAGAACAAAACCATGTTTGGTCCCTCATGCACTTCAGAACACTATGTACTTGATACCCTCCTTTTGAAATCTCAAGATGGGAGTGCCCTCTAAACTCTACCTCAAATCATGAAAAAATTGTTGGAACCTTTTCGTCCGCAATATAGGTTTCCCATTTCGGGTAAATTCTTTCAAAGGTGCTGCCACTCTGGATAAATCAGGTACAAAACTAATATAGTACCCTATCAACCCAAAGAAACTCCACACCTTGATAACTCTCTTAGATTGCTCCCATGATAGAAATACCTCAACCTTTTTCAGGTTTACTTCCACTCCTACATCAGTGATGTCATATCCTAGGAAGTTGGCCTCTAGAATCCAAAATTGACACTTCGAGAACTTCAGAAAAAAATGGTTCTCTCAGAGTGTGTCCAAGACCATCCTCAAGTTTCTCTTGTTCACCTCCTTGGACACTGAGTACACAAGGATTTCATCGATGAAGACCACCATGAAATAGTCTATGAAAGGATAAAAAATCTATTTCATGCGTCCCATGTAAATTTAATGGGTGTTCATCACACCGAAGGGAGTCACCATGTACTCATAGTGACCGTAGTGACATCTAAATTCCATTTTTGGTATATCCTAGTGTTGTACTCATAGCTAGTGATAGCCTGACTTGAGGTCAATCGTCGAGAACCACCATGCCCCTATCAAATGATCAAATAGGACTTCTATCCCCAATAGTGGTTACTTATTATTCATGGTCTCCTAGTTTAAACACCAACAATCCACATATAACCTAAAGCTCCCATCTACATTCTTGTTGAACAATAGTGGGGCAGCCTAGGGAGAAACACCAGGTCTCTCAAATCTATCCTCCTATAATTCTTATAACTACACCCTAATCTCATGAAACATTACATGATCCATCCAATTTGAAGGTACATATATCAGGGCCATCCTTTTGGGTAAGTCAATGGATAATTATAGATCACGGTAGAGATTTAATCCTATAAAATTCTTTGGAAATACATCCTCATACTCCACCACCACCATAGGGAACTGGTAGGCCATAAATTCCATCTCTCCAAGAGTCATTCAAGACAACTAGTGACACCACTATAAAAATGATCTATAGCCATGGATATATAGCCACAGTTTAAATGATTCGTGGCTATTGCTAAGATATATCCACAACCAATTAGCTAGGTCTGGAAATAGATCTTGTAAAATCTCATTTTGAATGGGCTTTCCTCCCCCACCTAAATCCCCTCCCTTTAGAAACTTCTCCCTCCCGTATCGCAATTCCTCCTCCCTATCCGTCCTCACTGTTTTTGCAGTTCCTCCTCCCCTCCTACCCTCAGGATTCCTCCTCCCCACCTCATACCTCTCCATTCCTCGTCCCCTACTCCCCTCGTTATTCCTCCTACCCTTGCGATTCCTCCTCCACCTTCAGCTCCGATGCAGCCAGAAAACCTCCCCGCTGGCTCCGACGTGGCTCTAACGCCCCCTTTCGATGTGGCTCCGGCACTGCCAGCCCACCTCCCCACCGACACAACCTACCCATCTCCCTGTGGTCACCTCACCTACCAGTCGATGTTACTCATAGGCTTCTTCCCCACCTCCTCCTCCAGCGCACTTCCTACACGGTGATTTGAGGTAGTAATCTTCATCTATTACCTTTGTTATTACTCTTATTTTATCCTCTCTAATTTTAATGGTTTCTATTAAGGTTTTCAGTGATGATTCCACTATTACATGATGGAATTGACCAGAATTATTGGTTCTTTATTGTTGCTTAGAGATTATATGTCACTTTATGGAGAATGCATTCCAACACTCATCATTTTAGAGATGGGATGATGCCTAATGTATTTGTTTTCAATTTTTAGTTAAATTGATTGGAATTTCCTAGTAATCAAGTGTTTCTTCGTTATGGATTTTTCCTAGATTAATTTGAAAGGTGTATTTTAGGCCTCTTTTAGGCAGTTGGTTGTGGTTTCAGAATGTGGAAGCACCTAAATAATCTTTTAGGCATTTATTCCTATTTCGTTGTTTTTAATTAATTAATTATAAAATTTTATAATTAATTTTTTCAATTTCATGGCATGAGATATGTTCCTGGGATTCTATTTGATCATAGGTACAGGTTTTCAACTATAGAGTTTTCATCATAAGGTGGGTTGGGTGTTATATATTTGTTATATTTCCCTAAATAATAGTTTTTTATTAATTTCTTTAGTTATTAAATGACTACTGGTTTTTCGGGAGTCCCATGAGAACCTTTGTGGTTCATATTTGAGAAGTGAGGGTCTCATGTGTCTCACAGAGGGGTTTTTTTCATAAACCCACTCTCTTGGTTTTTGATACAAGAGAAAACCTCACATGCTCTTAGGTGTCACATAAAGGTAGGAAAGGGGAGAAACATGGATATACATCTTTCTTTGGGATTTGAGTTTAGACCTGTGAGTGGTCTATCCATGGTGCTTTCGATGTGGGGTGTGGTGTTAGAACCCTCAAGTAGTTAGAAGACTTTTTTGAGATTCTTTTTTTTATTCTAGGTTAGATGGGAGGTTCCCCTCATGTTTTTGGATCTATAACCCTTAAAGTTAATAGTTTATATAGAGGTTTTCCATGATTGTTTTGGTTTGAGAGTTTCTCAAATGGAGGTGTGGTGTGAGACCCATGTGGGGGTTGTACATTTTTTGGACAACTTTACATGGGTGATGCTAATGGTATTCTTTTGATGTTCATAGGAACATTCCATGGGTAGTCCAAGGGGTATATATTTAGGTGTTTTTACATCTCTCATAAGGATGGAAAAAGTGTTATTTTTTATGTTTCTTGGATTTTTGGACCAATTTCTTGGGGTTTGAGTTGTTGAAGTTTTGGAACTTCTTGCTCGAGCTTTAGTCCAATAAGAACCTTTAGGTTGGGCTGACACCACAGGGTGTTGGTTAAGGCTGGGTTTCACTAAGATTAGGTTTGAGATGGCTTTGAGGAAACCTTGAGTACTTTCTTATGGGTGTGGTGTTTCTTGATGATTCCCTTGTGGGTAAGGTGATGATCGTGGATGGGTTAGTTTTCAGAGTCTCCATATGAGGTTTCCCTATCTAGATTGGATCATAAATTGATAAACGTGATCTAGGGGACCATGGGTTCTCCATTTTTTATTATCCCTAAGAGGGTCAGTGCTGATTTAATCATTGGTATCTTTGGGTGTTACCTTAGAACATAGAGTTTATAAATGTAAGCCTATTGTAGTGATTTTTGTAATTTTTTGTTCATCAATTTGATTGAATAGTTTTTTATACCTTATACCAAAGATGGTTGAGGAATTTACTTTCTCAGGTACTAGAAATAGGATGATAATTTTGGGATATTACTAGATCTAGATTTGTCCCTGAGAATGATATGATGTTTTCCTTTATTAGCCTACTAGTTGTGTTAGACAAGTCCTAGGGATCTAATGGGTGATCTGAATTAGTGTACCCCCTAGTTTAGAGTTAAAAAATGGTTATAGGGTCTGTGGGAATGGATTTTTAGAACTCACTAATAGTGGTCATGGATTACAAGAACTCCCATCCTGAAAGCTTCTTCTCTTTCATATATTTTAAGTTTCAAACTTATCCACTTCTGAGAGAAGGATAGAATCACATGATATTCTTGGAAAACATGCTTGATATATTCAATTATAAGTCTATGAGGAAAAAACCTTTATAGAAATAAGAGTTTATAAACAAGTGATCAATGACGTACCTAAATCATTGAGTATGTGATGTCAATATAAAAATTAATTTTGGGGTTGTTCAACATAACCTCAAGGAACAATTAGAATTAGGTTGTTTAGATTTTGAAATTCCATACAGTTTTTCATTATTGAAAACATTAATTTATGATTTTCACCCCTTGAGGGATGGTCTCACATTCATTATCATGGAAAATATAACTTTAATGGTATTCTAGGAAGGATACTTCATTCTTGTTATACACAATAATACAACAGTCATCCATCTCCAAAATTGTTTTCTTTAATTACCTATAGGAATGTATGCATAAAATTAAAGGGAATAAATAGGAGATACCTTTCTAGTAGTTTTTGAGGCTGTAAATTTTTCTTACTAAGAGTATTCCTACTTTTATTTTTCTCAAGTATACTCTCCCTTTTTTCATCCTAGTTTTAGTGAAATGACATGTTGTACCAGTACTCAAAATATTTATACTAAAAACTTATAAAAAAAATATTAATATACCTTGAAAATTGATCTTCCTTTATATTGATGATTTTGATTATAAAATTCTACTTGTTTTCCATGCATCCTCCATCCTTTATTTTCCCATTTACATGGGGTTTTTCCATTCTCAGGTCATCCATAAGAGGAAAAATTTTACACCATTCATAATTCTAAAAATATTCAAATTATGTTTCATAATATTTATAATAAAATGTAATAAATTTAGTATCACATGAGAATTTAGAAAAATGTTGTACCTATTTCATGGGGCTTGTTTTCTCATCATCCCTAGATGGTTTAGCTTGAATATCCACCACATTTTCATAAACTTATTTCATATTCATTAAGGTATTTCCAGATTTAAGATACCTAGATTGTGCCTCATGAAGTTACTTTTATTTCACAACAAATTTTGTATTAAAATATTCTAGTATCCTATCTTATTATACACATTTCATCATAGACATTTTTATCTCTTCTAGGAGATCATTATACTTCACATTTACACTTCTTTTATTCTTTTCCAATAGTTTTACTTTCTTATAATATATGGAATTATGGTCAAAGTAAGAAATTAAATCATCTCTTAGAATATATTCTATATAATCATCCCCTTTTTCTTCTTCTTAACTACTTCTAATGTCTAATAATCACTTAACATTATAGGTATATATGTATATTAATAAAAAATCCTATTTTCTTAGTTTTTCATAGAGGAGCTTATGTTTTTTTATTTTTCTTACAGTTATTAGAGAAAGGGGGGCTGATGTCGGGGGGGGGGGTGGTGGGGGGACTGGTGGTTAGGTGCTAGTGTAGGGGGAGGAGGGGCTGATATAGGGATGGTGGGGGTGGGAAGGCTGGTGGGGGTGGGTGAGCTGGTTGGGGGTGGGTGGGGGAGGGGGGTGGCTGGTGCAGGTGGGGGGGGGGGGTGGCATTCATATACAATATATTTTTTTCACTTTTTCTACTCATGTCCTTGAGTGAGATTGATTCAGAGTGATGGGGTTTTGGTGGGGTTATATTAATTGTATGGTTCATGTAGAGTGAAATTATTTATCTTTGAGTCTTATTTTTATATTTGATATAATGACACTGATAGATTGTAAGGGGGAAATATCGATATTTTATTCTTGTATATGAGTAGCAATGAGTCTCTTAAGAGTTCATGTATTTTATAGTAGGAGATTTATTTTCTCAAGTTGTGGTGGTAGATAGATTATAGGAGCATTGTAATAGTTTATCTAACCACAAAATTTTTATAGTACAACATCCTGATTCATTTATGATTCACCCAATTTGTTCATGATATTTTTATTATATATTTTTCATAGATCTAACTGTACCAATTAATTTTATGGTATCTTTTGATTCTTACCAAGTGAATGTCGGTATTGGAACATCGTTTTATAATAGTGGAGTTGTAAAATTCATGAGTTCAGTTATCTAGACTAGATGGAACCCCTATGGTATGCACTTTGACTTTATAGTTCATTCATTTACATTAAAAATTGTTCATCATCACCTATTTTATTATTGCATTTATCACTAATCATGTTCCTCCCACTTCAATTTTTAGGTTCAATTAAAGATGATTCATCATATCACTGGCATTTTGTTGAAGTCTCCCGGGACCTGTACCTGTGTGTTGCGGAAACCTTTGATGAAGTAAAAATGGTTCGGGTTGATTTGGTTCACCGATGATGGTTTAAGGTGAGATTTTCCATCATTATTCAGTGACTATTAGTTTATAATTTGGGGTTTTTTAATTTTAGGGCCCTTGGTAATTTTATTATAGCATTTTAATCATCCATGAGGTGGTTTCGAGTCACCAGAGTCAAAGGCGACTCACTGAGTATGCATAGGTATGAATGTATATAATAAGTTCCCATGTTATATGTATATCCTCCCATAGAAGTGCAATTACATATAAGGGGCTAGGTGTGATTATGTATATATATGGAAAATTCATACGTGTGTGGGTGGTATCGGGTTTATGCGTGACAGCATATTCGTGATTTTGGGGTACTTTATATTTTTTGCAGTGCGTTTTGGATTTTGTTGAGGTGGATTCGATTCACCGTTGATGAAGGATTACATGTGTATTCATAGATAGACATACACATATATAAGTTCCCACTTTATATATATTCACTCATGGCAGTATGAATATATATATTGGGGCTAGGTGTGCTTATATATAGATATGAAAAATGTATATATGTGTATGTATAAAGGGATATATGCAAGTATAAACATATATCCAAGGACCCCCATGTTCATATTTGCCCATGAGAATTTGTACATATGGGCTAGGTGTCCTTATATATATATGTGAAGTAACATATGTGTGCAAGTAGAAAAAAAAGATTTGTGTTGTCATCATCAATAGAAAACACGCCTTGAGGTTGAGGATGGGTTTCTCTCCTAGCATCTTTAATTCAAGAATGTATTAAATTTCATTTAGTTTCCTTCTAGATTCTTCATGTTTATATTAAATTGAAATTCTTTAATAAGGGTTTGTTAAGATGATTATTTTGTTTGATAAACTAGCAGTTGTTTTGTAATAAAACCCCTCTAACGGTGGTGCAATGTTTGTGAAAACTCACAGTGGTATACCTTACATGACATTTTTGCATTCATGTTTTCCTTATACTTGATATCGTTGTTAGTCATAAATCACTCATCATACTTGACCCTTTTTATATCCCTATAGGGGATTCCCTCTTTTTATTAAATAGTTGTTTGAACCAAAACACTCTTTAAGTTGCATTGGACTTTTAATATGTAATTTCCCAAGTAGGAAAGTGTTGTGATGACCAAGACACCACTAAGTGGATAGAATGATTTGGATGGAATTACTTGTCATTTAGTAAAGCCTTTCCTTGATTGTTTCAATTGAGAGGACCTTGTTAGAATAAAATGAATAGTTATTCTTGTATTAAGTGACATGTCTCTGAGTGTTTTGTTATGCTTTGACTTGCATTAAGTTGTTGAAGTGGAATGAAATGTGGAGGGTGGAACGGGGGGTGCATGGGGTGGGCAGGGGGCATGGGGAAGGGGGTGTGTTGGGGGAAGGGGGAGGGGGTGTAGGGGGGTGTGTAGGGGGTGTGTGTCTAGGGGGATTCCCTCTTTTTATTACGATTTGTTGAACCAAAACACCCTTTAAGTGCCGTTAGACATTTAAGATGGAATTTACCTAGTAGGAAAGTGTTGTAATGGCCAATTCCCCACTAAGTGACCCCCTTTGATATTATAAATATAATTGCTATGTTTTAAGGAATTGAACAAGTTAAATTGAACCAAACATGGTTAACTTAGAACATGAGTGGTAATGCCTCATGTAGTGAATTATGTAACAGTTATTCCTACTTTCTAAAGTTTAATTAGATGTCCTGAAATAAATATAGTGGCTTATTCATGGTGACTTGCACTCCAATTTCATAGGTTGTATGTATCATAGAAATTTAAATGATGTTTACATAGTTTCACATGATGTGTGACCATTCCTGGACACCTAGGAATGTGCTCATATAGAACATTGATGGAAATCCTTATGAAATTACATGGAATTTACATGTATAATAGAAAGTATCTTATCTTCCAAGGGGTATTCTTGTGTACTCCAATCAATTCTTGTGTATTCTCACATATTCTTGTGCACTATAGGTACATAGATTGCCTATCCATGTACAAATACCTGAAATATCCTCAATGGTACAATTAATGTCTATCCACATGATGTAATTAGTAAAAATTCACCCTATATTAAATTTATTCTTATATTTGGTGATATTTTTTTCCATGAATTCAAATTAAATTTTATTGTAACTTCTGCTGCTAACTCATTTTTAATCAACTTTTATTTCCATAGTATGTACCACAAGTGTTTGTTTTCAATATATTAAGTATAATCAATATTCATGAAAGGTTTTGATCCTGCATACATGGTGACAGGGTGGACTAACACTCAATTTTGGATAAATACACCGTCTTGAAATATTGGAGCAATGGTATACTATCTTGTAGTGGGTCATTTTATTTTGTTTCCGTTAATATTTTATTTTACTTGTATTAAATATGAGTTTTGCTTCATTTTTTATACTTCATGTACTCTTATTGAGTAGTTGATTAATTATTTAATTTAAGCATAGGATAGTTTTTAGACCATTAGAACAAGTATTGTTTTGAGCAGTGGGTCATTTATTAGAGCATTGGATTATCACTGTGTGAATGCACATGAGAGAACCACTGTAGGGGGGTCTGTCTGGGGGGGGGGCTATCTGCAGGGTGCTCTGTCAGAGGGGGGCAGTCTGCAGGGGGGCTCTGTCTCAGGGGGGTGTCTACAGGGGGGATTCTGTCCGGGGGGGATGTCTACATGGGTCTCTGTCTGGGGGGGTGCAATGGGGGGGGATTTTCATGGGGTAAGGGGTGTTGATCTTCCCTGTTTTCTCAAATGTTATGACATTAAAGGATTAGATTTGAGATAATCATGACTTCTTTGTGTCCCTGATACTTTTATTAATTCAAAATATATGGATTATTCCCTCTTTTCTTTCTCTCAAACACTCTTAAATAATTAGATATTTGAGCTAACTTGTCCCATTATGTTACCTATATGGTTTTAAGTAATCATATTGGGTATATTTATACACAATCATGAACATGAATTATGACCACATGTGTTGTGATTGAGTAGATGATTCATGGGTTTTGAGATGGCTGGGATAAACATATAGTTGAGGTGTCTTGTTTAGAGAAAATGCTCGGGGATTCTAGGAACTTAATTATAGAGCATTGGGATTTTTGATAGTAGTGGGAAACAATACAGATAAAGGGTGATCAAATAGTATGTGAAATGTGGAGGATAGTTTTATTACTTCATGTTTGGTAGAATTTTCATGTCTTTTTTCCTTGTATTTATCTCAGGGGATATATTTTTGTCTACTGCCTCTTTCATATATTATATACAATTCAATTGATTATATATATTCTACTGGTATTATGGATTTATCTTGGGTACTGGAGATGTGTATTTTGTAGTTTGTTATTGGTTGTACTGAAGATGAGTATTTTGTACTAGAGATATTTATTTTGCAGGGGAAGGGGGTAGGGGAGGGGGAGGTCTGTAGGCCAGGGGCAGGGGGGAGGTCTGCAGGGGGAGGGGGGGTTGGTGGAGGGGGCAGCGGGGAGTGGGGTGGTCTGTAGGGCAAGGATATGGTATGAAGGGTAGGGGAAGGTGAATATGGGATGCAAGTCAGGAGAGGGTGGTGGTCTGCATGGTAGGGGGTGCAAGTGGGGTCGTGGGGGGGGGTCTACAGGGGTGAAAGGGGGGTCCGCCCAGGGGTGCAAGGGGGTGAAAGGGGGGGGGGGGTCTATCCAGGGTTCTTGGGGGGGGGGGGTCTATCTAGAGGTGCAAGGGGGTTTGAAGGGGTGCAAGGGGGTCTGTCCCGGGTTCAAGGGCATATGTCCAGGGGGTGAAGGGGGGTCTGTCCCAAGTGCAGGGGGTTAGTCCAGGTAGGCGGTCTTTAGGGTATTGGGGAGGGGAGGGGGATCAGTAGTGGTGCAACAGGGGTATAGAAGGGGGAGGGGGGACTAGCAGTAGAGGGGGGATGGAAAGGGGAGTGGGACTGGCAGGGGGTGTGTCCAGGGGTGCAACGGGGTGTGTCCAGGGTGCAAGGGGGTCTGTCCAGGGGTACAAGGGGGTATGTCTAGGGGTGCAAGGCGGGTCTGCAGGGATGCAAGGGGGTCTTACCAGGGGTGCAAGGGGGTTTGTCTAGGGGTGCAATGGGGTCTTCAAGGGTGTGGGGGGGGGGGGGGTCTATCCTGGGTGCAGGGGGGTCTGTGCAGGGGGGCTGGGGGGTCTGTCCAGAGAGGGGGGCTGGGGGGGGGGGTCTATCTAGTGTGAAAGGTGGTATTTCCTTGGGTGGGGTGGGGAAATATTTTTTATGAAAAGAGAAGGGCTATATCCATGATTTCAAACCATGGCTATAACCTATAGCCATAGTTTTTAGGCTTATAGGCACAGTTATAAATTGTGACTATAGCCAAAATTTCCAGTAGTGTGACTAATTAGCTACAGAAACCTTTTTAAACCCATCCTACTTTACCAAGGATTCCTTTTTACCCAAAAAGTAAAATTCCATCCAATCACTATAGAATTATCAAGTCCTCCACCTAAAATAGTCAATCTATGAATGAAATATGGATATATTGTTTATACCTAAGATGGATCCATAAGAACTGATTACTACTATAAAGAGTTCCCATGAAAATATTTCACGTCCATGTGTTAGATTACATTATTATTAGAAGTGATCAATCATTTACTTGCCTCATGTCGGCATCTCAAGGAACTGGGGTTGAGCCAAAGGCTCAACTGGAATCTCTATGTCTTGAATTAGAGAGTGGAACGAACAAAATGGATCACACCCATGTCTATCAATATTGAAGATAAGGTAGAAAAGAAACATATGGTACCTCGTATTCTCCATAGAGCCTCTAGGTCGAATGAATATATAGCCCACAACTATCCTCATCCCTAACCACAAGATCCTTGAACCTCGTGTTGACTACTTGGGGTGGTGGTGGTAATAGGTTAATTCTCTGACCACCTCATGATGCTCTACCAACCCATATTCCATGTCTTCATTCCCATGGACTACAATGATTATGAACCTTTCTTTACCTCAAAAGTCACTTGATCATCTCCCGATAAGCTGTATGATGGGTTGGACAATCCGCTGAATGGTTTACCTGACCACCGCAAGAGAAACACCACCTCTCCCTCAGCTGACTCGATCCATCTTGAGATCCCCACTCCACCAACCTTCTATACTGTGATCATCTCCTGAAGCATATGAAATGCCCATATCCCTGAGACAACCATCAGCTACCTACTACTGAGGTATCAACTATAGGGTGCCCACTACCAGTACTCACTATTAGCACCTACTCTTCCAAAAATGTCGCCACCACTAAGTCCCGCTCAAGCACCCCAACATATATGAGAATGTAGATAGATATCAATAAATCCCTAATATCTCAATGTAATCCTGGATCAATGGTATGATAGTTAAAGAAAATATCCCACACTATATCCCTATAGTACTTATAGAAAACTGTAAACTTTTCCAAATAATACTTTATGGTCTTACTACACTACTATATATATATAATCTTTCCGATGTGCATTGATCACAACATGGCTGGGTAAAACTCCCCCTAAAGAGATTCATGAAGTCTTACCAGGGGAGATTTGTCTCATCATGTGACTGAGTCAATAAATTGTATCATCACCCAATATAGCCTTAAAGGAGAATCTAAATGAGGATATATATATGATCTGTAATGTCCAGACAAGATAGAAAACTCTAGTGATTTCCTATATCTAGTCCTTAGCCACCTGTGGGTCTAGATCTCCCTAAAAACTAGGAGGTCACTGCCTCTGAAATTCATGCAGTGCACTCATCCTATGAACTTCCTCAGTTGGAACCCCCAGTGATAACTAATACTCAAATGGTATTGGTAGTTTTGGTAAACAAATCGGAGGAATTATCTCCATTATAGTCCCCTTTACTAAAGCCCCATCCCAGGGGGGCATCCTTATGATCACACAATGGAATCCTGGATGGATATCTTTGCAGAGCCATCCAAATATAAACAAGATGTACCATAGTCAAAGAGTGCATTTGGGGAGATAAATCAATATGTACATGAAAAATAAAACCCATTAACATATGGTACATGTATCAATTTTTTCCCCAGCAGTCAATGTCTATATGTACAAAGTCAAAAGGTAGGTGATTATAGTCATAGTGTATGGGTATATCAGTTTCCGCACCAACCTAGTGTCCCTGGCATAAAATCTAAACACAAAACACTTAAAAAAATTTCCATAAAACCAAAACCAATAATATAAACATTGTTCCTAAGGTAGAATCTCCATATGATACCACTCTGTCATGACCTGACCTAATGTGGACTAAAACTTGACTACCCCAAGACCGACTCCAATAGGACAAGGGCAGGTGAACAATGCCTAGTAAGAATAGAACACACATGGAAGGTATTAACCGAATGTAATTTTCCACATGCACACATATCTAAGCCCATAAAATGATGAACTGTAAAACAACTAAAACTAAATAATGCATACATCGATGATCCCATTATCAGAGTATGATAGTAAATTATTAAAAGTGATAAAGGGTCCAAATACAAGCCCAAATAGAAACTACAAAGAGTAAATCATACTTAAATGGTAAGGGATACTATCAAATAAAACCACCAAAAAAACACATCGGTCTACCTATCTCAATCTATGATCCACCAGATCCCTATCCTCATAGGACACTATCAAAAAGGTATGCCTTCTGCATAAGACATGGCTCATGTGGGAATATCCCATGCATGGGAGAGTACAATATTACCCAGTAGGATTCCCTGAAAAAACTAAATTAGAAGAATCAATAATAGTCAAATCATAATAATGATATAAAAATCAATTCATAAAAAATTGTATATATACTCAGGAAGGACATCTCGCCTCCAAGTGGACACAACCAAACCTCCATCCATAGGATTCCTCTTGATGAAATGGTTGTTCAGGGAGAACCCCCTCCATAAGCTAGGATATCATTAGAGATACTCATACAAGAGTTAAAGATCATTGAGCGATACGAAAAAAAGTTCACTATTCTATGAATAATCGGATAATCTGTTAGGGTTTCACACCAGGTCCACTAGGGGACAACAAAATCCCAATCTGGATCAACCCTATTTATAGTGGATCATTGTCCAATGATACTGTGAACCCTACTAAAAATACTAATAGAGGGAGGATAGACACCCTACTCAATGTGGTACCTCCAAATTCCTCAAACCCCACCAATGGTATAAAATGATAAAGGATCTCACTCTTGTCACACAGACAACAACCACAGAATCTATTTGAGACTCATCCTTTATAGGGGATCACAATCCAAAGATTTGGACATAATTACACACTATACCCTTGAGGGGATGGGACTTGGTAACATTCTTAACTGATACATTCTCTAAAACAATGAATCTACGGTCTCCAAATACCATCATTGGGGGTACATGATGTGTACTCATGGTATATTTTGTGTTCAACCATCCCCTAACCTTCCTGTGTTGTTATTCTTCACACGACAAGTGAATATCCTCATAAATGATGTTTATTAATAGTAAATGACATGTAGAGATCATATAACACTATTCCAATGCCGCATGGACGTGCTCTTGTATACTAAACCATGCACATATACTCTGGCTTTGTATGTGCACTTCGTCGGGCCCACTCCCATGCAACCTATAATATACACACTGACTTTCCTAGAATGATTCACATGATGTGTGATAGGGTCACACAACATGTGATATTTAACTCCTATGGAAACCCTAGTGTTTCACCGAGGATGTCCCACACGATATGTGATCCTAGATTACACATTTTGTTGCCCAAAAATTTTATTACCATCATGTTCTTCCTTAGTTATCCACATGCACAACCATCACCACCATGAATCTGGTTGATAATCATGATTTTGAGGTCTTTTGGACACTTTATTTCATTTTCAACATATTCCAACCCTCTATCTACATGGAAATCAATTAGCCAAGTAGAAACCATTTCTACATCGAGATTCATTCACATATCCATCATGGGAACAAAACCCTCAGTATAATCTAGTCACTTTCTTCATTTAATCATCCATATTTATTTTAGATTCCCAAATTGTGAGCTCAATCACATGTTTGACCCATGGTAATGATCTGTTTCACCAATGAATAGTCGAGAAATAATTGAAAACTAGGTAATCATCGAACCAAGATCCAAATAAAATGCACGTAATGAATGTGTGAAGAAACCAGGTATAAATCCATGAACCATAAAATGTTAGTAATGAACCTTAACATTTTTTTCACTAAAAATCAACCCATTATCTTATATTTGGATGAATTAATAGGGATTTACACAACAATAAAAAATATCGACTATAAAAAAATCAACCATAGATGAAAGAATCAATTATTGTTCTTTGAATTGATCTGCATTCGACAGAGATAGATGAATGTGATGGAAATACACAAGTCAAATATCTAACCATGATTTTGGATTGATCTCTAGAAATAAAAGGTTCCACATTTCCATCATTGGTGAGATCCCCAAAATTTGTTGGTTCATGATCCTCAGTCTGAAATGATCAGATGTTGTCTACCAACAATATATCAAATAATCATCTCCATCATTTCCTATAAATCCAATTTTCATGTGGTTAACCTTATGGTTGAGGCATAACTGTATTTAAATAGAGTAAATATGTCGTTGTGTCAATGAAAACTAAAATAAAATAAATAAATAAATTAATAAATTTTAATAATTTCATGACCATGAAAACATTTCAGAAACACCTGATGATGAATTTTTCCCCCTGAGTAAAATCCATGCTCTGTACTCAATGGTTTCCTCATATATCTGATACAAGACCCCATTTGAGAGTTATTCCAATTTCTTTAGGAAAACTACACATGAATGATTTTAATATCTTTAATATATTTCAAAAATTATTCTTGGTAACACCATGACTAAAAATATCATTTTATCTCAGCACTTAACTCTGGAAATAATCCACAAAATATTCTAAAGTAATATATGAGAAAATCTGATCCATTACAAGGGATTATTGAGTAGAAATATGTTTTAGAAAATGACAATTTTAATTGTAGTTTAGATTGAAATTCATAATGGTAAAAACATACAAGGAATAAATTATTGTAAATTGAGTTATGGAGAAGTGAAAAGGCCTAAATAAATATAGAAGAGATTGGATTCCATCAAATCTAATTTAGATATGAACATGGAATCCAATGTGATGGAAAATTGAAAATGGTGGTCCATGGTGACTCAAAATTCTATTTTAATTGAAAAAAAATTGATGGTACCCCACTCCCCATAATCTCTATATGTTTCTAAAATGTATAAATATGAGAAGAAAATTGGGGGAGAAAAATCCATGGGGTAATTATATGAGAAAAACACATAAGTATTAGATAAGATATATATCCCTTAAAGTTATATAATATTAGAAAAAAATGTGACTAATAATAATTTAAATATTCAAAGATAAAATGAAATTTTCATGAAATAATTTAATTCATTGCTGAATCTATAACTATTTAATTAATTTATTTTTAAGATGGAAAATTCATTCAACTAGTTGTGTTTGAAAAATATTTCAGATACAGATTGGTATCAAACATGAAGGTGCATGTTGTAGAGAATTTCCATGTTGAAAACAATATAGAAAATGGCATTAATTGTTGAATAAAAAGTGTCTAATCCATACATGGGACAATAAATGGAATCATTCTAATTCTATTATATTAAAATTAGTATTATATGAAATCATGTGTGTAATAGGTGATATCAGGGAAATGAGTTAGTGGAATGAGGCCACTAAAGAAGAATACAAATTAGAAGAAAAAATAGAATTGTTAAATATCATGTAAATTTATTTATGTATTCTAGAAATTGGTATCAATTGATTATGTTTTATTTGATATCGAAAGTTACTATCCAAGAAATGATTTTCTCAATAATTAAAATACCCAAGAAGAATTTTTTTTAGATAATTGGCACCAGGAATTGTAAACTCTAGGGGGATTCTATGATGAACTTTTTAAGGGTGCTAGTTATCATCATTGAATGACAGAACCTATAAGGGTTTTTATTAAATTAAAATCTAGTGGAATTACCAAATTTATATTCATAAATAGTATAAATTTATTCTTTAACTTGTATGTATCTCATACTGTGTGATTTCCAACATATATACTAATAGTTGTGTAAACATGTGATGATATCACATTTTTTTATTTGGGAAAATGGAAAATTTATGATGATATGGTTTTTTTGGTTTCAATGAGTGACATGGAAAATTTTGTGAAGGTTAACTTACACTCTTGTTTCTAGCATTGAGGCCATGATCATTAGGCATAATGGATTTGTTACTGGCTAAAATACAAAGTGCTAAATTCAATCATTACATATCATTGATTTTATGTAGCTTTCATGGATTTTTTATTTAATGAAGTTTATATAATTGGGTATTCCTATAATAAAGTTTTAAAATTATTATTCTCAAAGGGTTTAAATAAATTTTTGACAAATGGGAAACACAGAGGAGTTTTTCCTATTATAGATGTCGAAAAATGCGTAAGTGCCTGAGAAAGTTCCATAACGAAAACGTGAATTCATATTTGGACCCGGAGGGCTGGTCTAGAGGGCTGGAAGATGTTGCACGAAAAATGGAGAAGTGCATGAAAAAATTACATTCAACATGGAAGGTACCGGGATTTGCGAAAGGTCCTGGTGCTGGCGTGAAATAATTTCGCGCCCGTGCCCCACGCAGTTGATATTTCGTGCCGCCGCATCGGTCGCGCAATTATTTTGCGCAAACCTGGAATTCTGTGCCACCAGATGCCTATAAATAGAGGGACATCCCATTCCTTTTTGTGGAAGAAAAATTCGAACCACCTCTCGTGCGCATAATTTCCATTCTGCGTGCACACAATACGGCCTTCAGGTAGGGTTCTTTTTCACTCCATGTTGCCCCGAGATCCGCCTTCACCCGAGATCCCCCTATCATAGACTAAACTATAACCCCTCGGGGTCTACCCCCCCCCCCCCCCACGTAAAATTCCTTACATTGCGCACAGGCCCGTAAGCTGCGTGCAATCCTTGTACGCCCCCTATCCTTACACTCGGTCCCGCCACCCGCGTGTAATTTTTCTCCCTTGCACGCAATCCATTCAAGTCGCGCAAAGCCTCAGCCCCCCTTATTTCGTGTAGCCCCAAGGGCTACACACAATGCTTCGGCACTTTTCAACTCAGTGCTCCCTGAGAAGCCCCTATGCATGAGTACCCGATGCCCTCCTTCCGGGTGCTATTTACAGGTGTCTTGTGCACCCCGGGCATTCGTATCATACACGGTTTTCTCGTACAGCCTTTGAGGATCATACGAAGTAACTTTAAAGTCCCATGTACAATTATTCCCATTGCATTGCTTTTCCTAATGCTTCTTCGCATAGGCACGCTAACAACTATTGCTTCTTCGCATAGCCACGCTAACGTGGACCCCACGATGGTTCGCCCCGCGACACCCCCTCAGAACGGTCTTGCTGATGCCTTCCCTTCCACAAGGGGTAGAGGGCACCGGATATGTAAGTCCTAGGGGTGTGGAGCTAGACCACCTTGTCCAAGATACATAACGTTAAACTTCCAAGCACCTTGTCCTCAACACATGACGTTAAACTGTGACCCGGCCCTGTGCCTTGCACGTAGGGTCCCCCCGCCTCAAAAATTATTCACACCTACTTATCTCTACAGGGATGGTGGGGTCATCCCTCATAGGGGTGATTTATTAGAGTGTTGTTTGTCCGAGGGGAAGGGCAGCCGCCTTGGTGTAAGCCCCAAGCCCTTGTTGTGGGAGGTAGCACCCATGCACCTTCGTACATCCTCGGTGGTAGGGCCAGCGGAGAGCATGATGGGAAATGGGACGCCTCCTCTATTTCTAGGTGATAAATCCATCTTCCACTATGCTTTGTCACCCTCAGGCCTCCATCCTAGAGTAATTCCCGGCACCAGGGGACGCTCAATGCGTAAGCCCCTCTTCTCTTCCCACAGACGCACCCTTTGCGACGTGATTATCACGTCCCTACAACCTCTTGTTTCTCACACTGAGCATGACTCCCGTGAGCATAGAGTGAGAACCGACCCTGACCCCCACCTCTATCAAACAATGATGACTTTGATCCATGTCAATTAATGGTACGTAGGAAGCCTCCACGAGGTTCAATCCCACTACCCATCAGACCCCCAGTCCATCTTCAAGTCGGTTCTTTGACACCACATCCCGAACTACGAGGAATTTGATCCATATCAAGGCATGGTATGTAGAAAGCATCCATGAGGTTCAATCCCACCACCCAGTCATTCTGACCCCCTTCACATTGGTTCACCAACTCTATGGGCTACCATAGAGTTTAATCCCCATCCACCATCTCATTGGGCTGCCTCAGAGCATAATCCCCAAATGCCCCGTCCCACATGATGTTAAACTGTACACCCGAACTACGGGGACTTTGATTCGTGCTAAGGAATGGTACATAGGAAGCCTCCACGAGGTTCAAGACCCACCACCATGGTCCGCCTCAGAGTGCAATCCCCATGCCCACATGGGCCGCCTCACACCGTAAGCCTCGTACCCACCTTGGGACATCTCAGAGTGTAAGCTCCATACCACCATGGGTCGCCTTAGTGCGTAAGCCCCATACCCACCTTGGGCCGTCTCAGAGCGTAATCCCCATTCCATCCCGATCTATGAGGACATTGATCCGTGATGAGGAATGGTACGTAAGAAGACTCCTTGAGGTTCAATCCCCACCACCATGGGCCGTCTCAGAGCGTAAGCCCCAATCCATTTGTACTCCAGGTCCCTCTTCACATCGGTTCACCGACCCCATATCCTTGGGCTGCCCCAGAGCGTAAGCCTCAAATTACCCTATCCCTCATGAAGTTAAACTGAATTCTATTGAACTACACATACTTTTATTCCCCGCCACGGGGATACGTTAGAAGCTTCCACGATGTTCAAGCATGACACCCATGTCTCATCCTGACCTCTCCCTAGAGCCCACACGCCTCAGGATACTGATTCCCTAACCTAGAGGTCTTACTTCCTCTAGGTCCCATCCATGCATTCATTCTCAAGGGTCACCTCTTCACGTGTCCCACCATATCATCGAACTATGCGGACTTTGATTCCCTACCACGAGGATACGTAGGAAGTCTCCTTGAGACCCAATCCCAAATCCATCATTCAACCTGATTCTTACCCGGGCCGCCACATCATGGTGGGATCATGACATTTCAATACCTTCCACAGTATCCAGGAATCCGCCCACGTGCTGGCCCCATCATCGGTGTTCCCTCCAAGGGGTTCTTCAATCTTATCCACTCTAGATAGTGTTCCAATCAGTCTAATCCATCTCTGTTGGATGTTAAACTTCTGGCATACCCTGTGTCAAACATGGTAAGATGAGGAAAACCTCAGATAAATTCCTATGGAATAAAGTTCCCCGCGTTCGATGTGGGATGCCTTGGGTTTCTGCACCCTCAAGAAACCCTATAATAATGGACAGAAGACAGAAATGCCAATTCCCCAGCATCAAGACACGCCAGTGATGCCCCAACGTGACTACTCTCCTAAATGAAGGTTGTTGCCCTAACTGGACCCCTTAGAAGGTCCTAACAGAAGCGGCGTAATTAACTGGTGTCCATGATGATATGGTGCTAGGAAGAGCTTCAGAAACCACGTTTTAAATCTATGAGGGTGACTCGGACTTGGTGACGAGCTCCGAGAAAGAATCCATTGAAGGAATAACTAACATCCCATCATCTCGGTTTCGATCAAGGGGAAGACATCCCTGAATAAGGAGCGGATGATGCCCACCATTGGAAAGAGGGAATGTGGGGTTATAGTAGTGCGTCCTCTGTGTGACGGATTTGCGCGTCCCCAGAGAAAGCATCGGAAACAGAAAAAATGGTGAAACCGACGTGAATCTCCTCTCCACAGCTTGGGGACTAGTAGAACTCGGGACATCAGGGGATAAGCATGTCGCCTGACCTCGTCATCTTGTACCCAGTCCCACCGAGTAGGCCTGACGTGAAACTTGCCAGAATTTGGGACAGTCAGGATGTTGAACATTCCGTTTTGTGACATTGTCAGCGTGGATCCCTCTTTGCTACCATGGAAGACATAATGATGTTGGGGCACAGGTTGTCGATTCCTTTTTCTAGCAGTATTAATGATTTCTTATCCCTGCTTCAAGAATCAAGTCATTGCCTCCAGAGTTCGATCACCTGCCCATCGATGCAGGGGCAGGGGCAATATCAGCATGACTTCCCCTCGTGGTTTTTCCTCTTCCACGATAGCTGCAACCTCCATGACTGTTGGGTGCCCACTCCCCCTCTCCCCATTAGAGATTATCCAGCAAAGGGTAATCAATGACCTTGTATGCAGGTACTGGGAGGAAGGGGTCATCCCCACCAGGGATATGGCCCGCCTAGATCTTGAGGCAGCTGTGGCTCACCATCCACGCCACCCCCGAGGGCCGCACAGGGAGCCGCTGCTCCCCACACCAACGCTTAATCACTTCAGTAGTTAGTCCCCGGAGCGCCTCGACAACTCCCTCCCCTACGCTGACAAAGTCGGAGGTATCCAGACTGGCCCAATCGGAGTCCCTCTTCAATGGATCCTGACAATGGCCACCATTAGGCCGCGTCAGCGCCGCCACCCTGTTCCCCAAGACGATGAGCAGGTAGTTCACGCGCTTGCACCACTTGATCTAGTCCACCTGACCTGACACCAGCGTCAGGAACGAGCATAAGAAGATGCTCATCGTGGGTTGTCAACATCAGCCACTACAGTGGCCCGAGCCACCACTGAACCATCCCTCCAAATTCCTGCATACGTCGAGTTGGGAAAGTAGTACACCCGACCTGGATTGAGGCCCCAACCGCCCCACGGGCAGGTTTGGTCAACTCTCCCGGTCACCGGTAAAGGTGATGGCGGTCGCGGGCAAATCCGCAGCAGTTCCACCCGGCGTAAAGGATCACTCTGCACCACCACTACGAATGGTGCAGACCCTCCCTACTTCCAATCTCAGCTTGGAGGTCTTCCCCATGCCACCTTCAACCCCGTCGAGGGTCTTCCCTATGACAGCAACACTCCACATGGGGGTCTCTCCCATTCCCACTACACTGGGTATGGGGTCACTCCCCCTGCCGCGAATAGTGAGCATGGAATCTTTGCATGTCCGGACACTCGCCAGCATGAAGGTCCTCCATGTGTCCCTTTCAACATTTTTCCCAGTGCCCCTCACACCCTGGCCTCCTCGGGTGGGAAATTTTTCCACCCTGGCACTGGTACAGTAGGGGGACCCAATGTCGGAAATCATCCCTGCCCTGAAGGACCTTCCAGAGGCAGGAGAGTAGGCCGCCACCGCCACAAGGGGAATACTAGGGAAGGCCGGGCAAGAATCAGGCCAGTCCACTTCTCATACTCTGAGGTGGATTACGATCTAGCGCAGGAGCCCTCCCCTCGGTCCTCTGAGTCAAGGTTTGGGGCAGGAATGAGGCGCATCAGCATCGTGCTTTCGGAATGCGAAGCCCATAGGATCCCTGCTTCCCTCTGAAGGTATATCCAGGAGGACGAGACACTGACATGCTCCCAGGGGCTGACCGCGTAGTCGGCACCATCACCTCCAGAAGCACCCTCTACCTCGGAGCTATTTTGGGGGTCAATGATGGAAGATCCGGGATGTAACCCACCCCCGGCAGACACAGTTTCCGTGTTAGGGGTTCTGGTCACCAGTACATCCTATCGTGACATGGCGGTCTGGTTGCTGCAATCCTCAGGGGACAACCTAAAAGTTGGCGACCAATCATCCCATTCACCGTATTCACCACCGGCCAGCCTGCTGTCCCAGTGGTCTGCCTCAGTGCCGCTGCAAGTTACTCACCCACCTTTAGTTGAATATTGGTGCAATCAAAGTCCAGACCTTGGATCTGAGCTAGGGAAATTCTAGACCATCCTCGCAATGGGCCACTTCCCTGATAAGTTTTCTCAGGTCAGAAGATCAAAATTTGGTACGCCAGAATCGCTCACCCCGGAGGAGTTTGAATGCTTCCGCCATACCCTCTGGGTGACTCACCTCTGTCTTTTCCACTGGAGGATGACTTATCCTAGGATCCAAGAGCAACTCGAAGGCATCAGCAAACAATTCCGCCTGGTGTACATGGCCACACTCCCTGCAGTCCGACACCCCAAGTCACCTATCCACCACAGGACCCTCCAACAATAGTGTGTTCAGAGTTTTGAAGTACTCTACAGAGTTGTCGTGGAGGATACCCCCACGTGAAAGTCTGTGGATGGGGGTAGTATGATTCCCTCCTCTTTAGTGTGATTCTCTGGCAGCCTAACTCCCTTGGCAGTAGTGAGGGCATGCCCCTAGGAAGAGTGGTGGTCAACAAGACTGACCTGACAGGAGAGTCAAATGAGCTGGGACTTCTCGATGAGAACGTCCCCCTGGGGACGTGCTACCACTAGACCCATCAGGAATGATTACTTGCCAGCAGAGGAACCTACTAGGTCTCCATGCACCCACCGAGTCACTGGTATTGAGCCGGAATGTCAGTAAAAGAAAAGAGCATGTTGGAGATACCAAGAACTCTGACCCGTTGGCCTCAGTGCCGAAGACGGAGGAGGACTCCGAGAAGGCCATGTTGCGCCAGCAACTTGCTGTGCAAAAGAAGTTGGTCGATGAACTTCTGCCCGAGTGCATTGCAGAGCGGCGTCCCGAATATGGAGATTCTAGGCCGGGGCTGTAGGGGCAGGAACAACTACCCCTCCGCGAGATTCTCCCAGATAACCCTGATCCTGCTGTATTCGCTGATAGGGAAGAAGCTGGTGCCCATGGAAAGAGGGTGTGGTATGTCTCGCTGAACCCTCCTGAATGATGGGACCACCTAGGGAACCTCATCCAGGCTCCTATAACCGCCCCAAGGGTCGCTCCACCAGCCTCTTCAAGAGCCGCTGAGCTCGGATACTTCATTGAAGAGCCCGACAATGACCTTGTGGTTAGGGATCCCCATCAGGACAGGGACCCATGCCTAGAAGATCCGCTGGCATCACTCATTGCCCGCCTGGAAGCTTTGGAAACGTGACAAGTGGATGTCCCACCCGATGGAATGCCTTACCCGGCATGGGTGGATGACATGTCGGCACCCCCAGGATTCGAAAATACAACTTTCTCCCCCTTTAATGGGATGGGAGACCCACCGCAGCACCTGGACCATTTCAACTCTAGTTGTGGGCCTATGTTAGGGAATCCAGCGTAGCAGGAGTCCGCCAAGCTCTGTTTCTTTGTTCAAATGCTGGAGGGGCCGACTATAGTTTGGTGTAGCCTACTCCCTGTTGGATCTGTGACAAGATGGGAGGACCTTCGCAGATAGTTCCTTTACCAGTTCATCACTACCACCAAGAAGATGAACATCATGGACCTCATAAGGTGAAAGCGAAGGCCCGACGAGTGAGTCGCGGACTTTATTGCCTGGTGGAAGGGGCTGACATACTCCCTTGACATGTCGCTAACTCAGGAGAAATTACTGATGATGTGCGTGAGAAATGTCAATATGGAACTGGTTCCCTCCCTGATCACCGAGAATTATCTCGGATGGTTTTGAGACTTCTCAGGTAAGCCCCATCACCTTGAGGAAGGTCTACAACAGGTTGTCAAGGAACGCCTGTTGCCCCTGCAATTCCAGCAAGGAGAGCTCCCAGAGCCAAGCCCACCATCATGGCCCAGATAGAGGCCCCTAGGCATATAGATTTTCAACCAGTGGAGCCCAATCGATAGCCTCGCAGAGGCCCTCCACCGTGGGCACATTTTCCAACCCAGCAGCGCCCGCCCTAGAATCAGCAGGCGCCTCCGTGTAACGCGCCACCGCCGCCTAGGTGAGATAATCATGTTCCACCCCCTCAGCAGGCTCCTCCAGCCCCCCATCAGGGTCAGGCTCCTATATCCCCTTTTCTGGAAAGAAGGAATCAGACCAACTTGTTCACTAAGGCTCATTTCCCCAGCTACTTCTATAGTGCCTTGGAGTAGAGAATCATGTGACTACCCGAGAGCCGGAAGCCAGAAGAGGCACATATCACTGATCACCCCAAATAATGCCCTTATCACCAGATCCTAGGGAACACCATCAATCAATGCTATGTGTTCAAGGACTGGCTCCAAGACCAGATTAACAATAACAAAGTCAGGTTGGGCCCAGCCCCAACACAAGTGGTAGGTGACTTTGTGAGATCAGATAGTAGTAGGGACGACAGAGACGTGTGGAAGCAGGTCCCTGACCGTGGGTCCCAGAAGTATAGTGACTGGATGGCTCATAGGATGGTCTCCTGTGCCCATGGCATTTTCCGTGCACACCTAAATCAGCCAGAGCTTTCAAAAGCTACAACTACCATTTCAGCGTCATCATCTCAGCCAACCTCTTCCCAGAAGAGCAAGCATAGGCGGCGCAAGAAGAACCATCATGGCCCACCAATTCCATTTTCGTCCCGCACTCTTGGTGACTTCATGCCCCCGGAGATGGGCATCCCTCCCAAAATCTGCCCTGTGGTGGATGATTCTTCAAGTGACAGTCAAGGGTATGCTTCGGTTAACATCGTCAAGTAGGTAAATCCCTATATGACTCCCGACGAGGGGGAGCGCCAGAAGAACCTCCCCAATGTCCCTAGTCGACGCCAACGTCGGCATAACCGCAGCCATATGGGTCATCATGGAACGTCATTTGGCACCTCCAGCTAGGTCATGCATGCCGTTGAGACCAGAAAGTAGGTCCAGCGTAGAACTCAGCACGCGACAGGCCCTCCTCTTCCACCGTTTGTGTTACTGGATCAGGAAGAGTCACTATGTCCGTCTTGCGATCTGCTTCGCCTAGCCATAGGCCGATCTCAGTCGCTCAGTCCTTATCCGGTAGCTACCCTCCGAGCTCTGACTAATGAGCAGCAGGATGTCCCCAGTACCAGTCAGCTGCTGGTCTAGCCGGAAGGGTCCTCTATGCCTCCAGACACAAAGCGGACTCCTATAAGCATAAGTTCAATCTTGGCAAGGAATTAAGAAGTTTTGAAGCACCTCGCCAGTATCCCAGCAAGTCTCCCCATCCTTAAAGCCCTTCGCCTGTCACCAGATATGCCCGAAGCACTCTCTGAGGTTTTAAGAAGCCCCCTCCAGTTTGAGACGGACGTAGCAGCTGCAGAAGCCTTCCACACTGAAGCATTTGAGAGTGCCGAGTGCTAGGCCGTCATGTCGTTCTCTGGTGAAGATGAAGACCCTCCCATACCGGGGCACATCTGCCCATTGTATATCACTGGCCAGTTCGACGTCATGGAGGTTCGTCGCTGTCCCGTTGACACTGGCTCCGGGATCAACCTTATCCCGACACGGACACTAGAGAATCTAGGGTTATCCGAGGACGATCTGACTCCCTCTGATTTAAGGATCCAGGGATGTGATAGGATAGAACAGACCCCAGTTGGCAAAATCCTCCAGAAGACCCAGTTCAGTGGCCTGGTTTCTAGCACTGAATTCAGGGTTGTCTCCCAGGACACTGCATACAATGCATTGATGGGTAGTCCATGGCTCCATCTGTATGCGGTCGTCCCCTCATCATATCACCAATGCCTCAAGTACTCCCTTATTGGCCGAGTATGTGTACTCCAAGGTGATGCATCTCCTTTCGCCTCTTGCGAAGCACGCTACTTGGATGCCAATTATTATAAGAGCAAGGATAAGCAAGTACAGGAAAGCGAGGTTGAGCTTGTTGCTGCTACGACTGACCCTTGTACAGGCCTAAATGACGCCTATATCTTTCCAATCAATCTGTTGGAGGCCACAACCCCCGATATAGGGCAGTGTTTTGTCATTTCCAGGATGAGAGGGAACCACACACCCAAATCTAGGTGGCGTCATAGGATCACTTCATATTCTTATACGAACTAGGCTCCAGTGATCCCGGAGCCTCCCATTCCCGTCCGGTATCGAGACGTCCGGCTCATGGTGACGGTTGTCCATCATACTTGTCTATTTCGCAGGGATGGGATAAGTTGGCTTTGGCCGACGTGCCACTAATGATTTGATATTATCAAGAGTGGCCACTTGGGCTGAAGACCAGATGGGATTAAGTTTACAACCTTCAAATCCATGGTCTCAACGGTGCCAGAGGGCCCCGATGCAATGACCATGGCCGCACAAGCGTGTAACAGCCACCCATCAGGTTTTGATAGCTCAGAAGCAACTCCCCCTGTGGATGATCCCTCCATATGTGGAGAAAAAGATATATAGGATGCTCCCCTGCCTTTGAGGAAGGCGTCTCAGCCACGATCGATGAGTTGGTACAGGTGAACCTCAGAAGTGAGGCCCATCTGAGACCCACGTTGATCAGTGCCACTATGTCTCTCGAGGAGCATGTGAACTTCCTTAAACAACACCGTGATGTGTTTTCCTGTAGTTATGATGAGATTCCAGGACTAGATCCTCAGGTAGCCATCCACCGCCTCGTTCTCCCTGCAAACCATCACGGGTTCAAGCAGCCTCCCAGAAAGATGCACCCTTCTCATGGTGCCATGGTTGAGGCTGAAGTTGACAGGCTTATCAAATCCAACTTCGTCAAGGAAGTTCAGTACCCCAATTGGTTAGCCAACGTTATGCCAGTAAGGAAGAAGAATGCGCAGATCCGAGTCTGTATCGACTTCTGTGATCTCAATCGCCACTATCTGAAGGATTATTTTCCCCTTCTAATGACAGAATTATTGATTGATGCTAAGGCTAGATTCCAAGCTCTCCCCTTCATGGATGGTTAATCTGGATATAATCAAATATGGATTTCCCTCGAGGATTAGGAATATACCGCTTTCAGGGCACCCCAGGGTACTTTCTACAACCAGGTCATGCCATTCGGCCTGAAGAATGTAGGTTCCACCTATTAGCGGGCCATGCATCACATATTTAATCAAATCCTAGGGATAGTGGTGGAATGCTATGTGGATGACCTGGTGGTCAAATCTCACTAGCACCAAGACCATCTCAAAGACCTGGAGAAAGTGTTCAGTTTCCTTCGTTCCTGCCACCTGAATATGAACCCGTTGAAGTGTGCCATCGGGGTCACCTCCAGGAAATTTCTCGGCATTGTTGTCTGACACCGGGGCATCGATATTGACCTAGAGAAGATCAAGGAAATCATCTATATTCCTCCCCCGAACAATATTCTGGTGCTTTGAGGTCTTCAAGGCCACTTAGCCTATATATGCTGATTCATTGCGAATCTGGCCGGAAAGTGTAAGCCCTTTTCTCGGATCATGAAGAAAGGCACCGCTTATGAGTGGGATGAGGAGTTCCAGACTTCCATTGAGGAATCAAGAACAATTTTCTCCAACCTCTGGTCTTGATGCCACCCATCTTCGGGAAGCCACTGATTCTCTATGTCACCGCCCTAGAATGATCCCTGGGCACCCTTCTCGCCCAGAAGAACAATGAGGGGATGGAGAAAGACCTCTACTACCTCGGTCACATGCTCCTTGATATGGAGAACAGATACTCCCCATCGAGAAAAGCTTCCTTGCGCTCGTATTTTCCATGCAGAAACTGCGACATTAACTGTAGCACCACGAGGTACAGTTGGTCTCTCGAGTGGACCCACTGAAGTACATTCTAAATCTCCCCATGTTGACTGGCCGACTAGTGCGGTGGGTGGTGATCCTCCAATAGTTTGACATCAGGTTCGTGTAATAGAAGGCTATAAAGGGAAAGGCATTGGAAGACTTCCTAGTTTCCCACCCAACCTCTGCGGATTAGCTGTTGGACCTAGATTTTCCTAATGAGGCAATCCTCTCAGTCGATCATGCCATCCCATGTTGGCAAATGCACTTCGACGGTGCCTCCCGGAGCCCCACCGGTAGGAGACTCAATGATCCTAGGCTCAACAGAGTGGGCCTAGGTATTGTCTTCATCACCCTAGAGAAAGCCATTCTTCCGTACTCATTCCTGTTGTTAGAAGGTTGCACCAACAATGAGGCAGAGTATCAGGCTCTCATTAGTGGTCTCAAGCTGGCACTTGAGATCGACGTGACCCATTTGCATGTGAAAGGGTATTTCGAGATGGTCATAAATAAGGTCAATGGAAACTATGTTGTTTGAAATCCAGAGCTCGTACCATTGTTAGAGTGCACTCTCCAGCTAATGGCCCAGTCCCCTTCTCGGCCAGAGTTCATTCATGTCCCTGAGTCACAGAACGGTCGAGCAGATGCCTTGGCCAGCCATGCCACGTCGCTTGCAGAACCCGAATAGAATTACCTGATTATCCAAGTGGCGCACCATAGATTCATTGATCCCATTACCTCGGAGGATGATGGTGGCCTACGGATAAACCATCTTAACGTTGGTTCCCCTATGTCGGGAACCACGGGTGCTTCAGATGCAGTGATCGAAGTAGTTGCCGATTGGATGACACCATTGGTTGAATACCTCCAATATGGTAATCTCCCATCTGACCGGACCGAGCGAGAGAAAATATAATGTCGTGCACTACAGTTTACCCTTTAGAGTGGTCCCAGCCTTGAACAGATCCACTGTAAACACGAATTTTATGGTGTTCTCCTCCATTTCCTTCAAAGAGACGAGATTCCACAGGTCATGCAAGAGGTTCATGCCAGTTCTTATGGTGCCCATCAGGCCGGGTCAAAACTATCTCACCAGATTCAGAGACTAGGGTATTTTTTTCCCTCCATGATCCATGACTGCATCGATTTTTCCAAGAGGTTCCATCCGTGCTAAGTTCATGCTAACTTTGTGCATCGGCCACCAGAGCCTCTCCATACCACCATGTACTCTTGGGACTTTGAAATCTGGGTGTTAGATGTCATGGGGCCATACCCACCGGTAACGGCTCACCAATTCCAGTTTATCCTGGCCGCTACGGAGTTCTTTTACAAGTAGGCAGAGGAAATTCCGCTCAAGGAAGTCAAGGCTAGTTCTATCATCGACTTTGTGAGTTCTAATATCATCTATCAATTTGGGGTAACTCACGCTATCCTCACCGATAAAGGCACCAACATCTGAGTAGCCGAGATGAAGAAATTGTATGCCACATACAACATTCTCTCCAACCATACCTCCCGCTATCAGGTGAAGGCAAATGGCCAGATTGAGGAGTTCAACAAAAAACTCTCTAACATTTTACAGAAAATGGTTGGTCAGAATAAGAAAAGTTGGCTGGATAAGATCCCCAACATCCTTTGGGCTTATCGAACGACGACCCGTAATTCCACCAAGGTGACCCCATATTCCCTGGTCTATGGAACGGAGGACGTCCTGCCCATTGAGATTCAATTGCCCTCATTGCGCATAGTGGTCTATGACCAGCAAGTTCCAGATAAGGCGGCTTAAATTCACCTATCAGAATTGGAAGCTCTAGACTAGAATAGGCTTCACGCCTTGCACAACCAAGAGAGGCACCAGAGCAGGATGGCTCAAGCTTTCAACAAGAAGGTTCGCCTCTGCTCTTTCCTGAAAGGTGACTTGGTATTGGCCATCAGAGCGCCAATGATCCCCGGCAGGAAACCACCCAAGATAGAGCCCAAATGGGAAGGGATTTTCATTGTTCATAAGGTTTATCCCAATATAGCGTACTCCCTAGTGACCATGGATGGTGAGCATATAACTCCTCCCACCAATGCCAAGTTCCTCAAGTAATACATTGCCTGAGCATCCGGTCCTGAATGACCTTAAACTCTATGGTCCCGTGGGAACCTAAACTAAATCTGGTCCTACATGACCTTAAACTGTATGGTCCCGCATGACCCTAAATTGCATCCGGTCCTGCACAACCTTAAACTGTATGGTCCCACATGACCCTAAACTACATCCGGTCCTGCACGACCTTAAACTGTATGGTCCTGCATGACCCTAAACTGCATCTGGTCCTGCACGACCTTAAACTATATGGTCCCGCATGACCCTAAACTGCATCTGGTCCCACATGACCCTAAACTGCATATGGTCCCGCATGACCTTAAACTACACACTCATCCCACATCACGTTAAACTCCATGCTAGTCAGGCCTTCCTGAACGAGGCCTAGCCTCAGGCCCCTTGGCCTTCTAGGGACCTATCCCAAGTTCTTACCCGGAGGGTACGGTGTGGTGTGGGATTATGTCCTCATTCGTATCGGGTTATTCACCACACCATAAACCTCCCTTATCTAGGTTTTCTTCCTCCTCTTCTCGTCCCCATTGCAAGACGTTAAACTGCAAGGTGTTCAGGCCTGCTTGACCGAGGCCTAGCCTCAGGCCCCTTGGCCTTTTCAAGCCCCTGGCCTATGTTCTCTCTTACTGTATTGTGCAGTGTGGTGTGGGATTATATCCTCATTCACGTCAGGTTACCCTCCATACCATGTGCATCTTTAGATGAGATGCCTCTCATCATCCTACATGACGTTAAACTGTGCTGCAAGAACTACGTGTGGCTTGATTCCCATCATTATGGGATAGGTAAGACTGTCTGAACACCTAGATTTCAGGTCCAGCCCCATCTCTTAAGAGATCCCCCGATCTCCTGGTCAACTTGGCCTCTTGGTCTGTCCCTCACCAGAGGGGGATATATAGGTGTGGTCTAGGGTTTTTGGCGCCATTCCCCGCTTCTCCCAAGAATCCTCCATCTTTTGGCTGCTCTCAAATTGAGCCCCTCGGCCCTTTTCTGTGGTCCGCTAATGTGTTCAGAGTACGCTGGTCTAGGACCTGGAGTGTCAAATTAAACTTAGGCAAGTTCTTTCCACTTGTCAAGCTTCGTGTTCCCCTTCATTCGGGCCCCCGTTATCTTTCACACCCGGAGGGACCCCCAAAAAACGGCCTGGATACATCACCTAAGGACTCTCCTACCATTACGGTCCAATGCCCCCGAGGGTCTCAGACAACAAATTGATACAAATCCCATGTTGTGAATAAGGTCAGTGATTGATTCTCATTTGTTTGTCCCCATTTCAGGATAACATGATAGGATGCTGTGTTGCGAACATGGTCAGCAGTAATCCTCTGTCATCACGCCAGCCCCTTTAGGCCCTGAATATTGGTTCCATGATTCACATTATATTCCACCCCATCATGTCAATGTAGAATCCCGACACTCTTTTCACTAACCCTCAGTGCACCTCAACACGTCCGGAAAACAAAGACTCAATACAGCGTCTCTTGGGGCTCCTATGATCCGAGCGCTAAGACTATAGGTAGAGATCTTCTCTAGGATCCATGCGCAGCTTGAACCTCATCCCCATGGGATAATTGGGGTCTCCCAGACATTTCATTTCAGGCCCAGCTCAGCTGGAGGCTAGTGTCTCCTTCCCCTTTATCTTTAGACCTTCTCCAGCCCCTTGGATCATGGATCCTCTCCCGAAATCGTGTGCGGTGATTGTATGGGATTATTTCCTCATTCACGTCAGGTATGCTTTATTGTATCATGCGCATTCCCCCTGGTCCAAGCCATATGACCTTAAACTGTTCTTGTTGGTCCTACCACATGACCATAATCTGTGATGCTATCATCCTGGACGCACGATGGAAAACAGAACTGCATTGTGATGACCTCTCCATAGAGGACATCACGTTGGGTATCAGTCATTTAACATACTATTTGTCAATGCCCGTATACGGCTTGACTGTTGTGGAAATGACAGGAATTTCTACCTGAGGTCGGTCACTCCACAAAATAAAAAACATTCACCTTAAATGAAAAACAAGATACATCAAATTCCGCTTCTTTTGGTGCAAGGGCTAGTCCTGCACGTCCCTTTCATCCTTTGCACAGGTACCATACTGTGTCGTGCCACCCCTTCCAAGAACTACTTATGGCTTGATTCCCATCCTTATGGGATATGTAGGAGCCCTCGTGCACTTCCCCACAGGCCCAACCTAACATTCGTGTTCGGTCCCTTGACCGAAACACTTCCCCAGGGAACACATGGTAAGTAGGGCTTATGTCCTCATTCAAGTCGAGTTTCATAACCACCTTATCGTGTGTCTCCTATTCTCCTTACCCATCCTTGGTCCGAGTTCTAAGACCTTAAACTACGACCCATTTACAGAACTACTTGCGGATTGATTCCCATCCTTATGGGATACGTAGGAATGCCCAAACATTTCATCTTGGGTCCAGCCCCGAGAATCACAAGTCTATCCCCCCCTCACTGTCGGCCCTTTGGCCTGACTTCTCATGTAGTTGTGTAACTACAGAATTTTCCCCAAATAAGTTTGGGATGCCCCATAATGACATTGGGATGCAACAGTTCCTTCACCAGAGAGGTCCTGTCTAAAAGTAGGAATGATCCATGACCAGATTAATACATCCACCTAATGTGCCTCCACCATAGTGGCGTAATCTTTGGAGTGTTGGATTCCATATGAACAAACCATTTCTCCGCTTTCCATTCTTTGCGTGCCCCTTTATTTGGATCTTCATCCTCTTTCACGTATGCTGGGACCCCCTAACGGTATGAATACTTGACCTATGCTCCACCTGCTGTCTTGGGCCAACGTTCTGGAAGACTAGTCATGTTTGGAGGGACCCCCTAATAGTATGGGTGCTCAACCTATGGTCCGCCTACTATCCTGGGCCAATGTTCTAGATGACTGATCGATGATATTTGAGTTAGGCCCCGTGTTGCGAACATGGTCAGTGATCAGCCCTCATTTTTTGACCCCATTTCAAGCTAATGTGATATGGATGTTGCTTATATGTCACAGTCAGTAGCTATCCTCCATTGTCATGCCCCTCCCATAGTGTTCCGAATTTGGGTACCATGATTCACCTTTTTCATCTCCCTATGTTCGGATTGATTCCAATGCCCCAGGAATTTCCCCGCTCTTGCGCTAGAGCATGTTGAAAAGATGATACATCGATTGGTCTAAGGTCCTCTGCCTTTGGTTGGGCATCCTTCATCTCCTCAGAAAACCGGGTTCAAATTTCGAATGCCTGGAGCATGGTCAACGCTCTCGCAATCGAACGAAGTGATAGTACGAGCCTCCTTTGTTTCTCACAGCCCACGTGAGCTTAAATATGGATTTCTATTTATTTTAGGATTATGGTTGAGCATGTTAAACCAGAGGGAAAAGTATGTTAATCAAAGTGGAAAGTAAATACGCTTGTCTATACATTCAGTTTAGGTAAACATTAGAATGCATCAGAGCGGGTAAAGTGTAGGGGTTTGGCCAAAACAGGGCCCCCCTAAGGGTCAGCATCTTGGATGGATCTCTCCAATGTCGCCACCTTTTCGCTGGTGGCCTCCAGGACTTCCTCCCGTCCCATGAGAACTCTTTCTTCATCAGCAGCCGCGGAGCATTGCTCACCGACCATGGCCTGTGCCCGTGCCTATTTAGCTTGGAGCTTGATTATCTAACGACTCGCTTCTATGAGTTGATATTAATCATCGGCCCCGAATTGTTCGCATGTGTGGAGAACCCAGTACGCCCAGGCCCACTCGCTGGTAATGATTCCTCTGGACTGTAGATCCCAGTCCTGTAGCCAGCCTTTGGTCTCTTCAGTGATGCTCTGACGGAAAGTCCTCACGTAGAGGGCTGGTGATTTCTCCACAACAGGATCACCCCCAGTAATGGCCCTGGTCCTGGGATTCAGGACATATACATCCATGTGCCTAGTTTCTATAGTAGGATGACCGTTGCTGGAGATGTTATACCGAGGAATTTCATCTTTGCGGGTCACCCATGACCGCGGTGTGTCAACCTCAAAGCCCGGTAGGGGAACCTCCTCCTGAATGTCGATGTTCCACAACAGCAGATTATCTGATAAAGAGTACTCTTTCTGGGTGGGATTTGGCATGTTGAAGAGTGTGTGGTTATTGGAGACCACCCTCTTTGTGATGTAAACCTCTGGGTTCGCAGCCATCACAGCTCTTCATGCAGCGACCTCCCCCTCATCAACCTAGTTTGTAGCCATCTTTTTCAAGCTACGTGTTCGGAAGTGGTGCGTGAAATCTTGGACTTTGGTGAGGAATCTAGGAGTCGGGAGCTTAAAAGCAGCGGCTTGCACGCAATGTTAGAGTGTTGCGTGGAAAATCCCGGGTTTGGGCGTAAAAGGCCGCTAAATCTTAGCGGAATTGTGCCCATCCAAGTGGTTTTTGTGATGAAGCGGAAGAAATTTTGCGCACGAGAGCCCAGGGCTTATCGCATGAGAAACTCCGTATGGAGCATGGGGCCCATGGCGGATTTTATAGGCCAATTCAGGGTTCCATGCCCGAGGGTAAAGAGGCTTCCGCGCCTGATCGAGGTATTTCACGCTGCTTGATTTTTTTGCGGGCTAGCATCCCATGAGCCCTACATTTTGGATTTCCCTTATAATTTGATCATTGTGACCCCTCAATGATCCAATTCCGAGGGGGGGAATTTGTTGATGCCAAAAAATGCGTAAGTACTAGAGAATGTTTCGTAATGAAAAAGTGAAGTCATATTCAGACCCGGAAGCCCAGTCCGGAGGTCCCGGAGATTTTGCGTGAAAAAAAGTAGTAGTGTGTGAAAAAATTACATTCTGCGCGGAAGGTACCAGGATTCGCAAAAGTTCCCAACTCCGGCGTGAAATAATTTCGCATCGGTGCCCCGTGTGGTTGATATTTCATGTCGCCGCATCGGTCGCGCAATTATTTCACGCAACCCTGGAATTCTGTGCTACCAGATTCCTATTAATAGAAGGAGACCCCCTTCCTTTTCGGGGCTGAAGAATTCGAACCTCCTCTCATGTGCATAATTTCCATTCTGTTTTCATGAAATATGGCCTTCAGGTAGGGTTCTTTTTCGTTCCAAGTCACCCCGGGATCCGCCTTTACACAAGATCCCCCTGGCTTAGACTAAACTCCAACCCCTCAAGGTTTGACCCCCTGAAAAAAATTCCTTCCATTGCACATAGACCCATCAGTTGTGTGAAATATTTGTGCTCCCCCTGTCCATACACACAGCCCTCGCCACCCACGCATAATTCTTCCCCTTGCATGCAATCCATTCAAATCGCATAAATCCTCGGCCACTCTTATTTCACGTAGCCCCAAGGGCTTCCCACAATCCTTCGGTGCTTTTCACTTCGGTGCTCCCCGGGTACCCCCTGTGCACGTACCTGATGCCCTCCTTCTGGGTGCTATTTGTAGGTGTATTGTGCACCCCGGGCATTTGTATCATACACTATTTTCTTGTATGGACTAGAGGCTCATATGAAGTAACTTCAAAGTCCCTTGGAAAATTCTTCCCATTGTGTTGCTTCGCCTAATTCTTCTTCACATAGGCATGATAATGGCTATTGATTATTCGCATAGACACGCAAACATAGACCCCTCGATGGTTCGCCCCACGACACTCCCTCATAATGGCTTTGTCGATGCCTTCCCTTCCACAAGGGGCAGAGGGCACCGGCTATGTAAGTCCTAGTGGTGCGGAGCCAACCCACCTTGTCCAAGCTGCAGGACATTAAATTTCCAAGCACCTTGTCCTCAACACATGATGTTAAACTGTGACCCGGCCCCGTGCCTCGCACGTAGGGTCCCCCCGCTTCAGACATTATCCACGCCTACTCATCTCCACGAGGATGGTGGGTTCATCCCTCACAGGGGTGATTTATTAGAGTGTCGTTTGTCCACGGGGAAGGCCAGCCACCTTGGTGTAATCCCCTAGCCCTTCTTGAGGGAGGTATCACCCATCCACCTCCGTACTTCCCTGGTGCTAGGGCTAGCGGAGATAATTATGGAAAATGGGACCCCTCCTCTCTTCCTAGGTGCTAAATCCCTCTCCCGTTGTGTTTTTTCGCCCTCGGGCCTCCATACTGGAGTAAGTTCCAAAACCATGGTCCACTCAATGTGCAAGCCCCTCTTCGCTTCCCACAGTCTCACCCTTCGCGACGTGATCGTCAGGTCCATGCAACCTCTTGTTTCTCACACTGAGCATGACTCCCCTGAGCTTAGAGTGAGCACTGACCCTGAACCCCACCTCTAGCAAACTATGAGGACTTTGATCCATGTCAAGTAATGGTACGTAGGAAGCCTCCATGAGGTTCAAGACCACTACCCATCGGACCCCCGGTCCATCTTCACGTCGGTTCTCCGACACCACCTCCCGAACTACGAGAACTTTGATCCATGTCAAGGCATGGTATGCAGGAAGCCTCCACGAGGTTCAAGCCCACCACCCGGTCATTCTGACCCCTTCATGTTGGTTCCCCAACTCTATGGGTTGCCTCAGAGTGTAATCCACATCCACCATCTCATTGGGCCACCTCATAGCATAAGCCCCAAATGCCCTCGTCCCACATGACGTTAAACTGTACACCCAAACAACGGGGAAATTGATCTGTGCTAAGGCATGGTACGTAGGAATCCTCCACGAGGTTAAATCCCCACCACCATGGGCTTCCTCAGAGTGTAATCCCCATACCACCATGGGCCGCCTCAGAGCGTAATCCCCATACCAACCTTGGGTCGTCTCAGAGTGTAAGCCACATACCACCACGGGCAGCCACAGAGCGTAAGCCCCATACCCACCTTGGGCTGTCTCAGAGCGTAAGCCCCATTATATCCTGAACTATGGGGACATTGATCCTTTCTACGGAATGGTACATAGGAAGCCTCCACGAGGTTCAAGCCCCACCACCATGGGCCATCTCAGAGAGTAAGCCTCAATCAATCTGGACTCCAGGTCCCTCTTCACATCGGTTCACTGACCCCATATCCTTGGGCTGCCCCAGAGCGTAAACCCCAAATTCCCCCGTCTCGTATGACGTTAAACTGCATTCCTTCAAACTATGCAAACATTGATTCTCCGCCATTGGGATATGTAGGAAGCCTCCACGAGGTTCAAGCCTAACACCCATGTCTCATCCTGACCTCTACCTCGAGCCCACGCGCCTTGGGAAGCTCATTCCCTAACCTAGAGGTCTTACTCCCTCTAGGTCCCATCCATGCATTCATTCTCACCGATCACCTCTTCAGGTGTCCCACCGTAACATCAAACTATGCAGACTTTGATTCCCTTCCATGGGGATATGTAGGAAGACTCCTCGAGACCCAAGCCCAAAGCCATCATTCATCCTGATTCTTACCCGGGTCGCAAAATCCCGGTGGGATCCTGCCATTTCATTTCCCTCCACAGTATCCAGGAAGCTTCCCATGTGTTGGACCCCACATCAGTGTTCTCTCTAGGTGGTTCTTCAATCTGATCCACTCTAGCTAGTGTTATTATTAGTCCGATCTATCTCCACTGGATGTTAAACTTGCGGCATACCCTATGTTAAACATGGGAAGCTGAGGAAAACCTCAGATACCTGCCTATGGCATATAGTTCCCTGCGTTCTATGTGGGATTCCTCGAGCTTCCACACCCTCAAGAAGCCCTATAATAAGGGATAGAAGACAGACAAGCCAATTCCCTAGCGTCAGGACATGCCAGTGATGCCCCAATGTGACTACTATCCTAACCGAAGGATGCTTCCCTGACTGGACCCCTTGGAAGGTCCTAAAAAAAGTGGCATAATTAACTGGTGTCCATAAAGATATGGTTCCAGGAAGAACTTCACAAACCACATTTTAAATCTATGTGGGAGACCCGGACTAGGAGAAGAGATCCGAGGAGGAATCCACAGAAGGAAGAACCGACATCCCATCATCCCTATTTCGATCCAGGAGCATACGTCCTTAAATAAGAAGTGGATGACACCCGCCTTTGGAAAGCAGGAATACGGGGTTACAGCAGCACGTCCTCTGTGTGACAGATGCACGCGTCCCCGGCGAAAGCGTCGGAAACACCTATCCATAAAGGGGGAATAGAATCCCAGGAGTAAACTTAATTATTTTCTCGGTAGAGGTGTGAATGGTAACTATTTCCAAAGGGGGTAACAAAGGATAAGTGTGAATCCACATATAGTTGTAATTTATTCCTATGAAACTCAAACATTGAGGGGAGAATTGTTAAGTATTATTATGGGTGAATAATACCCTATGAATTTCATTTCTAAATGGGGTGGAAGAAGTGGTAATATTATCAAATATAATAAGTGTTTATTTTTAAACAACATTACAAGGGTGATATTATTGAACCCTTAAGGGGTTGGTTTGGATTTATTGACAATATGTGGGGTTGGGATTGTTGTAAATCTAATTGGATAATAAGTGGATGATTCAATATATACATGGAAGACCATGTAAAGTGACATGTTGGTAATATATACTTGTATTAGATGAATTGATGCTCAGAGGTTTATTATAGATTCTTTAAATCTATAATGTTTGATGAAGAAGGCATGTTTATTTTGGGAGAGAAATTCTTCTAGAGGACAAAAACTACATCGTAGAAGCTCAGGCTATGTGATGGTATTTGATTGATAGGGATGCCCACATTGAAGTACTAAAGGGTGAATTATAAGGGTTACACAAGGGTAATCACATAATAGAAAATCCTATTTCACGTAAATATTATTTCTGGAAGTTAAAGGATCCACAAAGGTAGGGATGACTAGCATAAAGGTGTGATGATTTTATCTTAACCATAGTAATGTCAGGTAGACCATAAGGGTATTTGAATCAAGGTAAATTATATAGATCCCTACATTAAATACGTTGATATTACTTCAAAATTTAAGTGTATTCATTAAAAGATATAACAAAACCTTGATGTGACCATGTAGGTATAGTGTCTTTAGAAACCGGGAAACATAAACAACTGGTTCATAAAACATCTACATTATCTCCCATTTTTTCATCATAACTAGACTCATTTTTTGAATATCATACTTAATACCCTTCTTCATGACCCTGAAAAAAGAAACATTCTAATGGGTGATATCAAATGCTCATTAAGGGTAAACAAAGTAAATATCAATCATATCATATTCATAAGAACATAGAATTGGAAAATCTTATCTCGTATATAAAATATCAAAATATCATGTCATGGGATAAATTATAAAAGTGAAATGTAATCCTAGTAGTCATAACATAAGACAAGAATTTTTTTGGAATACACACATAATCATAGAAAATAATTTCATATAATTTAAGTTTCATTTCCAAGACCATCTTAGCGGAGAAATTCCATTACTAAACCGAGTTCACTTCTCATTCCAGCCCTGTATTACTGAACTGGATTTACTTTTCATTCCAGTCATGTCTATCTAATGAGATATAAATCATTAAAAAATTAATTAGAGGTAGATATAGGTCCCACCCATCTCATAATGAAACCATTCTTATGTGTGCCACAAAAACATAAAAACATTCACTATATCATAACCCATGAAAAAATGGGTTTCTTAAACATCATTCTATCATAACATAATACATAAATGGATTTCCTAAAAATAATTCCATCATTTAAACAACTAAATCAAAGTTATAATAGGGATAGAAACATAAACATATTTAATCTTATATGGAAAATATTTTTTATAAAACACTTGAGCTTCATTATACAGGAAAAATATCCTTTCTTCTTCAAAAAAGTTTTACTTCCTCAAAATACCACACAATTTTAGAATAAAAAATTTCATGTGAAAATAGCCTTGTATTAATGTAGGGTAATATTCATGTAAATAAATGATTTTTAAAGCATAAAAAGTTATTCAGTTTGTACAAGTAACAGAAACATTCTTCTCGTGCTTTTGCTGAAAAATTCAAAAAGAACCTCATACCAAAAACAACAAAAGATTCCATTCATACTATTTTTTTAAAATTTAAAAATGGGTAAAATTGACTTTAAAAAATTATTTATGAATATAAATAATATTTTAAAATACATATTTATGAAATATGGATGTGGATGATAAATAAACCCAAGTAAATACTTATGAATAAACAATCTCTGATAAAAATGAGATTTTAAAATTTATCCCTTACCTTAGGTTTGATATGCTTTGTATGTATCTAAAAATCTTGTATAATGATTCAAATAATGTTAATAATTTATTATATAATCATATTAATTTTTATTATAACATTTATGATCATATTAAATCAATTTTTTAGTAACATTTCATTGTTACTCGTTATTCGGGTATTAACTACTTCATGTTCTTATGCATGTTTTGTCGAATAAGTTCTTATTCTGATTTTTATGTTACAGTTATATAATTTAAATAATGGTATTAGTATAATATATATCATATTTATTCATTCAATTAATTTATATAAACACCCTTTAATGAAGATTATGTAGAACAAATCACATCGCAACGTGGAGATAGTAAGTCATATGTACGCACGAGCGACGATGTCATTCCCATAATTATTGAATGGTATTGAAGTGGATGGTGTATAATATCTCAGAATTAGTACCATGTTATAATAATTATATATAGTTATTATTTCCAACATTATACACATCCAAGTAAGGTGGCGGTGGAAAATAGATTACACCACGACGTGGAGACAAGAATCCATACGTACGCACGCGTGGTGATTTCATTTTTCGTAGGAGGGATAGAATATGAAATAGGGTTGTTTTAAATTTATTATAAAATATCAGAATATTAGTGATACTAATGTTATTACTTTTTAATAAAACAACTAATTAATAAGAAGTCTAAGAAGAAATAAATTTGAAATAATCGGTTGAAGAGATTACCTCTTCCACGATGTGCTCCTTTAAATTTCCTCTTAAGGAACTAGAGTTAGTTTTTGAAGAAGACCAGAAACTCTAGAATAAAAATTGTGAAGTTTATAATGAAAAATAGTAGGGGTTTCTGAGTGTTAAGGCTCAAAATTAAGTGAATAGGGGAGGGAGGAGGTTCCCTTTTATAATTGAGGTGAGCGGCACTTTTAGAAACCTCCAAAATATTAATTTATAATAAAATCAAACCCCACTTAAAATCATCCCAAATGTCAAAATTTAGAATATTACATGATATAGGGTTGTAATATCATCAAAAAAAATTAGACAAGTGTTTATTTCAATTTAAGCATTATCATTCCAATTAAAACTTTGTTATTCTATTTAATATTAATTATGGTAAAAACATTCTAAATATTTAGTGGTTATAAATATTTACTTATATGGGGTTAATTGACCATAAATGTATATTATATGAAATTTTAGACCTTATAATTATCCCTTTGTAATTTAAAAAAAATTACGCTTTTTAAATAATTTAATAAAAAATTATTTTTATAAAATTCCAATAGTATCAATTTTGACTCTTCATTTATTTGTCATTAAATAAAATTCACACAAAAGATAAATTATAAGAAAAATATTTAATACACTCCTAAAAATTAATATTTACCTATAAAAGTCTTGGAAGACTTTAATTAGTTCATATGATATTTATTTTAGTATTTTTAAATACATTTATTTGATTAGTAAAATAATTTCTACATCACTATTTTGTCATCATTAATAGTAATTATTTAATCTATAAAAATTATAAATAAATATCCATGATGTAGGTAATTCGTTGAACTTTATAAATAATATATATATTCAATATTATATCCTAGTCATTAATATATTAAAATTAATATACTTATATGAAATGAGACTATGAGATTTTTTCATATTTATTAGTTTTTATTACATTAATGTCATATTCGTTGGTAAGTGGAAATAAAGTGATTAAATCTATAAAAATAGATTATAAGGGTTTAATTTAGCCAACAAAATAGGATTTTTATAGGTGTTGAGTTAATTTTATAATATTATTTTTACCCTTAATTAGTTGATTTACCTTTAATCGTGGTAATAATATAATAACCAAAGTTACGATTCATAATGCCCAAAAATAAAAGTATCCTATTAACATAATTTAGACATACTAATTCAAAATATGGAATCCATTTTTAATATTTGAAAACATATAAGTTGTAGTAATTAATTTATAATCAATCCCATTGTCTGAATGAGAGAACGGGTTTTTTAAAAGTTAAAACACTGTAGAATAGTGAAATGTTTTTACATACGAATTAAATGTAAAATTAATTCCAATGAACTTAATTATATTAAATGGTAAAAATAGATTCTATTTATAGGTTAAAATAATTACAAATTATAATATAACTATATAAATTATCTTGATGTAAAATGTTGTTTTTAATTAAAATTTAGCATATTTTTACTATTCATCAAAACATGAAATTTATCGTAAAAATTTCAGAAATTTATCCAACATAATTTTTTATATCCTACTTAAAAATAGAATATTTATATTTTCATATAAAAATTGTTAATGTGTCAAAATCTTAATTTAAAATGTGTTCTCCATTCAAAGGTATAAAATTACCCTTTTAAAAAATAGGTTTTTATACATCAAATATGGTTTTATCCATAACCTATGAATAAAATATCCATTGGATGAATATAAAAAATATTTGATTAAGTATTTAACACATATATATCTCATTAAATTCATTACCAAAATTAATTCACCCAAAATAGAAATATCTAATTAATTTATATTTTTCATAAATAATTGATAACCAATGAAATCATAATGCATTTTCATAAGTTAGTTATAATTATTCATGCTAACCTAACAGCTATTCTATAATGTTAATTTTATAATAATGGCATCTTGCAGTTTGTTTAAACTCGCAATTTCACACAAATAAATCTTCTAAATAATAAAATTTATTTAAAGAAATATTTCATAAAAAACACTAGGGTGTTACATTATACCCCACTTAAACTGAATTTCTCAATCAAAATTCATCACTTGGAAACAAACAGATGAGGATACATCTCCCTCATCATATCTTCATGTTCCAAAATAGCTTCTTCAAATTGGTGGCTCCTCTATGAAACTTTAACCAAGCTAGTGGTCTTGTTTCGTAAAACTTTTTCGCTATGATCTAGAATCTCTACTGGTTGTTCTTCCTAAATAAGATCTTTCTCTAGCGGTATCTCTTATGAGATTAGTACATGTGAAAGATAGGGTATGTACATTCTCAAGAGAGATACAAGGAACACATAATTAACTTGAGAGATATTTGGTGGAAGTTCTAATCAGGAATCTACCTTCCCAACACAATCCATAATTTCAAAGGGACCAATGTACATAGGGTTCTTCTTTAACATCACTCTAAATCCCATTTCTCTCTTCGCAGGAGATATTCATAGGAACACATTATCACCTACTTTAATGTCTAGGTCATTTCTTCAGTTGTAATCATAATTTTTTGTTGACATTGAGCTGCTTTTATGTGTTATTGAATATATCTGACCTCTTCTACCATTTCATCAACATGATTATGTCCTAAAAGATTTATTTCCCTAACTTTATCCCACCAAGTTGGAGTTCTTATCTTATTTCTATAGAGGGATTCATAAGGAGCCATCTAAATATTGTAGTGAAAGATATTATTGTAAGAAAATTATACCAATGTTAGGTGTTGATCCCAACCACCTTTGAAATATATAGATAAATCACCCAATATGTCTTCTAGATTTGGAATTGTCCCCTCAGACTAACCGTCTGTTTGAGGATGATAAGAAGTGCTGAAACATAACTCTGTATCCAGAGCGTGCGGAAGACTTCACTAGAACATTGAGTTAAACCTCAGATCCTGATCAGATATAATAAAATGTATTACTCCATGTAATCTTACCACTTCCTTTACATATATCCTAGAATTCTGATCAAGATATAAATCCTATCTAATAATAATGAAGTGTGCCGACTTCGTAAGATGATCAATTATAACCCAGATAGCATTATTGCCTTTTGATGTTTTGGGAAGTCTGATGACAATTTCCATAGTGATGTTTTCCCATTTTCATTCTGATATGGGTAATGGTTTTAAAATCCCCTCGGACTTCTATCTCTCACCCTTAACATACTGACAATACAAGCATCCAGAGACATTTTTGAAAAATATATTTTCATGTTATCCCACCATAAGTACTCTTTTAAATCCCTATACATCATTGCGCTTCTAGGGTGAATAGGTAGTGAAGAAATATGAGCCTCATCCAGTAGCTCCTTCTTTAATTCTAGTATGGTAGGAATACAAACCCAATTTTGGAACCTTATTATTTTATCACAATCATGGTTGAATTTAGGAACATTTCTCACCTTCATTTGTAACTCTACATCTCCCTTTTCTGCCTCTTTAATCTTTACTTTAATAGATGGTTGAGAATTCATTTGAGAAAGATAATATTTATCCCCTACCATTAAAATTTCAAAATCCATCCTTTCATTATCCATAAATATTGGATCTTTAGTTATCATTATCATGGATAAGCTAGCATGGTCTTTTTGAATCAAAGAACCTTCCACGTTATTCTCTTTCCCAGGGTGGTAATGTATTGCGCAGTCATGATATTTAATCAACTCCAAACATCTTCTTTGGCGCATATTCAGCTCCTTTTGTGTGAAAATATACTTCAATCTTTTATGATCAATATAAATCTCACACAATTCACCAAAAAGATAAAGCATCTATATCTTTAATGAAAAGATTACTGCAGTTAAATCCAAATCATGAGTTGGGTAATTTTTCTCATGGATTTTCAACTGTCATGAGGAATAAGCTATTACAATATCATTTTTTATGAGATCAAATCTCATCTCCTTCTTGGATGCATCACTGTAGATCAAAAATCATTCTCTACTACAAGGCTGTGTGAACACAGGTGCACCGGAAAACATTCTTTTTAGATTTGTGAATTTTTTTCACATTCTTCCGTACAAAGGAACGTAACTCATTTCCAAGTAATCTTGGTGAGTAGATTAGATAATCAGGAAAAATCATTCACAAAACGTTGATAATATCCATCAAAACCATGAAAACATTGGATCTCAATTACTGTTGTTGGTCTAGAAAATCATTCAATAACCACTATTTTTTCTAGATCCATAGATATCCCCTCTCTTGAGATTATGTGACCAAAAAATGAATCTTTTTGAAGAGAAAATTCACACTTGAAAAATTTGGAATAAGGATTCTCCTTTCTCAGGGCCTTCAGTAGAATTATCAAGTGATCTTTATGTTTTTTCATACACTTTAAATAGATAATAATATCATCTATAATGACTACCACAAACTGATCAAGATAGTCTCTAAAGACTCTATTCATTAGATCCATGAATATAGCGGGGGAATTAGTAAGACCAAAATCCATCACTCTAAATTTATAGTGTCTATAGCTTTTATGGAATGTTGTCTTTGGTATATCATACTTTTTTACCCTTAATTGATGATATCTTGAACAATGATCAGTCTTGGAAAATTATTGAATTCCGTGTTTTTGGTCAAATAAGTCATCAATGCAAGGAAGAGGAAATTTTTTCTAGATATTGATCTTATTATGTTCTCAATAATCAATGTAGAGTCTCATTGGTCCATATTTATTATTAACAAATAGAAATGCTTCTCCCCAATGTGACACACTAGGACGTATGAATCCTTTATCAAGATTATATTGGAGTATCTTCTTCAATTCCTCCAACTCAATTTGGGTCATTCTATAAGTTGTCCTTAAAATAGGCATAGCACCCGGAATGAGTTCTGTTGGAAACTCACCTTCACAATTTGGTGGAAGACCTGGAAATTCCTCTATAAAGACATCATCAAACTCACGTACAATGGGTGTATTCTTAATTGTGTTTTTCTCCTTAACCATTAGAGATAAATAAATTTCATTTATTGGTATGAAGACCCATAATATGGATGAAAGTTCAACCGGAATGTTATAGTCATCCTTGCATCGATAGATGATCATAGATTGATCTATATTATGAAATCTGATTTCCCTTCCTTAATAATTTATATGATATCCATATAGAGAAATCCAATCCATTACATTAATCACCTCAAATTACACTATAGGGAGGATCACAAGATTTATAGGAAAAATTTTCCCACAAACTTCAACCGTAGAATAATTATAAACTTTTGATTCCACTGTTGTTCCATTAGGATCTGTCACTACTATCTCAACATCTAATTTTTTAGATAATATGGTGATTCCCTTATAGAATTATTCAGAAATAAAAGATTGGGTGGATATAGAATCGAATAGTACATTTTCTACATTAGTGTGGATGGTAAGTGTACCTTTCACTACTTTATTATCATACTCCACGTCTCTGATAGGGATTGCATGTGACTTTCCTTTCCCTTTTTCCTTAAGAGTTTTTTGACATCGATCATCATCAATAACCCTTGGATTAGAGAATTTATTGGCATAATTCCCCATTTCGTTTCACTTTTAACATTAATGTTTAAGTGGTTCATTCTATATAGACTTTTATTTATTCTCATCATTAGACATCATTTTCCCATCAGTTCAACATTAATTGTCCAATTACCTTTTTTCCACAATTAAAAAATTTACAAGTCCTATTAAGAAAATACCCTCCATGTTTTTTCCCAAATTTTAACAAAATGGAAAACAAATCTTCTTTTCAGCATGGTCTTTAGATTTTCCTTTGAATTCCATTTTTCTCTTCTTATCAAAGCCATATGACTGGTGGGTTAATCCAATATCCATCTCAACCTTGATATCACATCAAATATTTTCCTCATAGCTATTGAAGTCCCTTATTGATAATTCCCTTCAAAAACTTGGTTTTAAGACACCAATGAATCGATAAATCTTACTCTTAGGTTGGATAATAATTCTAGAAGCGTACCTTGAAAGTCTTGTAAAATTTTCTCTATAGGTACCAACAGATTCATCATCATTTTTGTTAAGTTCAAGTAATTACTTCTTCATCTTTGATTGAAGAATATGAGGAAGGCACTAATTCAAAAATAAGTTCTTGATCTTGTCCCTTTTTAGGGACTCAATTTAATCTCTTTTCCTCATATTCTTAATAAGATTCCAGCATTAATTAGTGTCACCTTCCAAAAGATATAATGTTAAGATGAATTTATCATGCTCATAACATTATAGAACTGAAAATTTCTTTTTAGTGGTATTGATCCATTGTTAATCCACTAATGTATCAGAATACCTGCTGAATGAAGGTGGATGTTGTCTCGTGAAGGACTCAAAAAAATGTTTCTCCCTCCTCTACTCATTTGGATGTCCTTCATGATTGATATCTTGAGAAAATTGTGTGATCATGGTTACAATATTTTTCATTCTAGATCCCATAACATTCGGTTTCTCAGGGGGACAATCATTGCATTTCCCATCACATTCAACATTAACATGGTTCCTTCGAGTTCCATCCATTGACTAAAACCAAGATTCATAATGTGAGAAACCCTAATCATAATAGTAAAACCAAATAATCAATAATAAAATTTCAATTTATAAAACTTTAGGTTTTATCCTAGGTTATTCATGGTCATTTCTAATACACTAGGATTGTATCCTATACATAGACATATCCTTAGGGTTATTACTATGGCATTCTCATCCTAGTTTCCAAAGATAAACTATATCACTCCTATAAATAAATATTGAGAACAATACTTTACATACCTTGATATTACTTTAAAAGTGATGTATATTCATTACAACAAATAACAAAACAATGATTGGACTATATAGGTATAGTGTCTTTAGAAATTGGGAAACATAAACAACTGTTTCAAAAAACATCTACATTGTCTCCCATTTATTTAATCATTACTAGAATAAATTTTTTTCATATCATACTTAATACCCTTCCTCATAACTTGGGGAAAAGAAACATATGAAAGGGTGAGATCAAATTCTTAGTAAGGGTAATAAAATAAAATAGCAATCATATCATATTCATAGGAATATAACATTTGAAAATATTATCCTACATATAAAATATCATAATATCATGTCATGGGATAAATCATAAATGTGAAAATTAATCCCAATAATCATAGAATAAGACCTGAAATTTTGTGGAATAGATGCATAATTGTATAAAATCATTTCATATTTGTCAAGGCTGATTTCCAATAACATCATAACAGACAAAGTCCATTACTGAACCGAGTTCACTCCACATACCATCCCTATATTAATGAAACAGATTTATTTTTCATTCAATTCATTTCTATCTCATTAGATGAAAATATTTACCCAATGCATTGGATTGAGATATAGGTCCCACCCAACTCATAATTAAACCATTCTTATGTGTTCAATAAAAACAAAAAACATTCACTATATCAAAACCCATGATATAAAATGTGTTTCTTAAATATCATTCCATCATAACATAATCCATAAATCGATTTCATTAAAAATAATTCCATAATTTACAAAAAAATGTTATAATAGGGATATAAATATAAATCTATTTAATATTATATGGAAAATAATTTCGATAAAACACTTGAGCTTCATTCCTGAGGAAAATATCCTTTCCTCTTCAAAAACATTTTCCTTCTTCAAAATACCACAAAATTTTAGTATAAATCATTTTATGTGAAAATAAAATTCTAATATTGTATGTCAAGCTTCAAGAAAAATAAATAATTATAAAAGGGTAAAAATATGATCATTCCATACAAGTAAAAAAATCGTCTCATAATTTTTACCAATAAGTCAAAAAGTACCACATACATAAAATGACAATGGATTCCATTCATACCATTTAGTAAAAATTTACCAATGGGTAGAATTGAATTTAAAAAATTATTGAAGGAAATATATAATATTTTGAAATAAATATTTAGGAAACATGGATGTGGATGATAAATAACCCCAATAAATACTTACGAATAAAAAAATTCAGATAAAAATGAGATTTAAAAATTTATCCATTACCATAGGTCTGATATGATTTTTATGTGTCTGAACCTACTATATAATGATTAAAATAATGTTACTAATTTATTGTAGAATAAATATAATTTTTATGAAAACATTTATTATCATATTTGTATCCGTTTATCAGTAACATTTCATTGTAACTTGTTATTCGAGTATTTACTGCTTTTTGTTCTTATGCATGTTTTGCTAGATAAGTTCTTATTCCTATTTTTAGGTTATAGTTATATCATTTATATAATGGTATTAGTTTAATATATATCTTATTTATACAATAAATTCATTTATATATTCAATTTTTAATGAAGAATATGTAGAATGAATCACATCGCACTGTGGGGACGGTAAGTCGTACGTACGCATGACCGATGATATCATTCCCATAACTGTTGAACAGTATTGAAGTGGATGGTGTATAATATCTTGGAATTATTATAATGTTATAATAATCATATATATTTATAATTTACACAATTATACCCATTCATGTCAGGTGGAGGTGAAAAACATATTATACCACAGTGTGGAGACGGTAAGTCGTACGTACACATGCACGATGATTTCATTTATCATAGGATGGAAATAAGGTGAAATAGTGTGGTTTCATATTTATAATAATATATCAGTATATGAGTGTTACTTATTTCATTACTTTTTAATGAAAAAATTAATGAAGAGTACTTATAAGAAGAAATAAATTTGAAAGAATCGGTAGAAGAGATTACCTCTTCATCGACATGCCTCCTTTAAATTTCCTCTTAGGGCACTAGAGTTGGTCTTTGATGTAGAACAGAACCTCTAGAATGAAACTATGGATGTTGATAAGGAAAACTGATTAGGGGTTTCTGAACATTAATGTTCAAAATGATTTAAATAGGTGAGGGAGGAGGTACCTTTTTATAATTGAGGTAAAGGGTACTTTTGGAAACCTCAAAAATATTAATTTATAATAAAATAAAACCCCATATAAAATCCTCCAAAATGTCAAAATTTAGAATTTGAGAAGAGATAGGGTTTTATATCATCAACCAATAAATTTTAGACAAGTTTTTATGTCAATTTAAGCATTATCATTTTAATTGACACTTAGTTATTCTATTTAATTTAAATTGTGGTAATAACATTCAAAATATTTAATGGTTATAAATATTTACTTATACGGTGTTAACTGAAAATAAATGGATATTTTATGACATTTTAGATCTTATAATTATCACTTTTTAAGTTTTAAATATTTTTATGATATTTTAATATTTTAATAAAATGTTATTTTAAAAAAATGTCCATAGTGTCAATTTTGAAACTATTCATTTATTTGACTTTAAATAAGATTGACACATAAAATAAATTCAAAAAAAATATTTTATACACACTTCACATGTAATAGTAACCTAGATAATTAGTTAATCAATTTAATTACTTCATATGATATATATTTTAGTATTTTTAAAACCATTTATTTGATATTTCTATTAATAAAATAATTCCTACACCACAATTGTTTCAACATTAATGGTAGTTATTTAATCTTTAAAAATTATAAATAAATTTACATGATTTAGGTAATTATATTAAAATTATAAATACTATCTATAGTTGATATTATCTCATATTTATCCATATATTAAAATTAATACTCTTATATAAAATGAGATTGTCACATTTTTCACATTCACTGGTTTTTATTACATTCCTATCAGATTCATAGGCAAGTGGCCATAAAATGATTCCATTTCGAAATATATATGATAAGAGTCAAATTTATTCATCCAATGGTATTATTATATGTGTTAATAAATTTTTATAATATTATTTTTACCCTTAATTACCTGATTGACCTTTAACCATGGTAGTAAAACAATTACCAATGTTACTATTCATAACGCCCAAAAATAAAAGTATCCTATTAACATAATTTGGAAATACTTATTCCAAATATGGAATCAATTTTTAATATTTCAAAATGAATAAGTTTCATTTATTAAATTAAAATTAGTCCCATTATCAGAATGATAAAACGATTTTTTTAAAAGTTAAAACATTGCAAAAGATTGAAAAGTTTCTACATATGAATTGAAAGTAAAATTAATTCCAATGACCTTAATTATATTAAATTATAAAAATATATTCCATTTATAATTTAAAACCATTAAATATTATAATTTAACAATATACATTATCACTATGAAAAAAGTTTCTTTTAATTAAAATTTAGCATATTTTTAAAATTCATCAAAACATTGAAGTTATCATAAAATTATCAAAAATTTATCCAATGTAAATTTTTGTATCCTTATTCCATATTACATGTTTATGTTTTCATATATATGATTATTAATTTTTTAAAATAATAATTTAAAATGGGTTCTCAATTTAAACGTGTAAAATTAAAATTTAATAAAATAGGATTCTATACATCAAATAGGATCTAATTCACAATCAATGACTAAAATATCCATTGTATGAATATAAAAAAATATTTTATTAAGTATATAACACATATATATTTCATTAATTTCATTACCAAAATCAATTCACTCAAACCAAAAATATCTCATTGATTTATATTTTTCATAAATAATTGATAGCCTCATAATGAATTTTCATAATTTAGTTATAATTATCCCCGCTAACCTCACAGCTAGGCTATAATGGTAATTTTATAATAAGGGTATCTCTCGGTTCCTTTAAACTCATGATTGCATCCAAAGCGAGGAAATTACATCAAGGTAACTCAAACAATGAAAATTTGTCAGAACTAGTATACACAATGAAAAATATAATATTTCATAAAGATAAATCAATCAAAATGGGAAAGTGAGATATCACCATGTTGCAGTACATTCCATATTGGACGTTTTATATGTTAAAGTTTTTGTAGGGACATCATCATAGAGAGAGTACTAAACCACAATCACATTGAAGAGGATACATACATGTCATATAAGATTCTTTTATTATAGAGACTGTGAAATTAAAAGAGAATATGAGCTGATAACTTATATGTATATAAGCTTCCAAACTATAGAAAATATTCAATGATGAAATCATTAAAAATAGAGAATAATTCCACACTATAGAAAATCTTTATAACATGGATGAGGTGATTCAGACAAAGCGGTTGACTTTTATTTCTCAAAACCATCAATAGATTATTCCATAGTAAAAATTGACCATGATGCACTGAGTTGGTTGTGAATAGGAGTTTGAGAAGATCATGTCCTGATCATGGGTGTGTTATGAGGAAGATAAATGTGAAAAATATGTGGATCTTGTCAAATAATGGATACACCATAAGAGAAGAATACAATGCCGATTGACCTCAGTTTTTATTTTGATGTAGAATGTATTATTCCATGGTGAAGGCATGAGGAATGTCTCAATGATGTAGAAGATGTATCTTGTTGCAGTTAATAAAATTTTCAAATAGCCTATAAATTCAATAGGTATTTTTTTTAGGGATTTAAACACTCTTTTAATGGATCTAAATATAACCACAAAATCTTTGTGACACTGGCCAAAATATTTGGAAGAGAGAAGTAATTATGATTAATGAAAAACAAAATACTATAGGATAAATGATTCTAAAACTACATGAATCCTATTTCTATAAAAATAATGGAGATAGGTATGACACAAGATAATTGAATCTCTAAACAAAAAGGAATTCTAGATGAGGGGTTAGAAATCAAATAGGAATGTTTTACACCCTTTAAATATCCTTCCAATGAAGAAGAAAGTGATTCTCTGGCCTCTCATGGAATGTTTATACTACTCAATGTGATGTTCACAATAGTCCTATGAAGGATTGAGATGCGATGAAAGGCACCCATTTTTATATTATGTTGATTCTATAATAATAAGTGATATTTTACATATACAATATTCCATCATTTTTCCTTTATTGTAACAATTATTAAAGATAAAGAATGTGTGATGGATATTATCATAGAAAGATATATATCCACACAAAAACATTGTAAGGGTAGTGAGACCATGGTGTAGTGACCTATCCAAAACTAAAAGCAATGATCTTTAGTGTTTTGGTGTGTTGACACATTTTTAATCGTATTCTCCTGGGATTATCATTTAGTGGTGATCCAAGGAAAAAATGTACATATTATGTGTGTTTTTTTATATCATATTCAAAAAATGATAAAAAGGGATACGAAATCACAAGTAATATTATGTAAAGGGTTGTTCTATTGAAAAGGTAATCAGATCAAAGAATCAATAAGAGAAAAATATCTGAACCTTATAGATAAGAGATAAATATCATTATGATAGCAGGAAGAATATAAAAAATAATTCAAATTGGAATTAGTTCTATACCATGATTCATCACCTCTCAAGGTATATCTAACCTAAACCCCATGAGGGACCAACAATTTTAATATTTATAGCCATTTCAGGCTTACTCCAAAAAATGAGATGACAATATTGTAATATTGAAGGACCAATGACATGTTGTTAAGTTTCCAAACATTAATCCTTTTAATATACCTTGAATACTTTAAATTTATATAAATAAAACCACCTTAGACTATTAATTTTCATAAAGAATATTTTTGTGAAGATACATTAATAAATATTATAATATAAAACACACATTTTACCAAATAATTACATAAGTAGAATTTATAAAGCTACTTTATATATAGTAGATTCTCATATAGTCTAGAAATTTATGCTGACATAATGCCCCATTACCTGCCTAATTAACATGATTTAATAATGAGAAATTTGATATGATGCTCCACTATATTTTTTTAATGTTGATTCTAACATTATTCCATTCCAAAATGATTTCATTCATTGTCTATCAATATACAATTTTGTATCACCACAAGTCCTTCTCTAGTAATACATGTATCTTCATGACATAACCACACATCTGATCAAAGTTCACATAACTACATAAGATATGATATATGAAAAACAATTTTTTTATCATGGTGAGTTCTTATGTAGAACTTTTCATGTAATGATTATACTTGTGGTAGATATGACTACATTATTAGAAGAATACATGTGGCGAACCATCATTTTTTGATGATGGAAAATTCATGTAATCTTTCTAGAGTGGTTTCATGTTTAGTTTCATATTTATTAATATTGGTTATGGATCATCATATAATATTCATCATTAATAAACCATGAGGACCAGGAAAGCAGTGGAGTATTTTGTCATCATTAACATGAAGACGAAATGGGTATTCTATTTTATGTAATGTTTTGGTTATCATTAATTTTGTAAAAGAATATTAAGTGAATCTACTCAGGTCATTACTAGGGAGATGTCTGTGGTGTTTATTATAATATTTATTAACATAACTTTCATAAATATTCTTTTTAAATACATAGTTCTAATTTTCTTTCATTATATATTCAAAGACCATGATAATGAATAAGGATAAGACACATGGAACTAGCCTATTAGTCATCTAGGATTAAAAACATATCACCAAATTTGTTGGAGTTATCTAAGTATGGATATAAATAATATAACCCCATATAGAGGATAAATAATCCTTTGGGAGAAGAATCCTTCTTCTATAATAATAATAATAATAATAATAATAATAATATCACTATGTTACAATATTCTCTAAGTATTCTAGTGTCCTTTATTAATTTCATGTCATGTTTCCCTTTAGTTTGTTCCAAAACCTCATTTTTGTAATGCCTCTATTATGGTTATAATTTTGGTATCATATCCAAATATTTATTGTAAAACCCTTTCTTTCTTACTAAAGGCATATCCATCTAGGGATAGAAATAAGCAAACATTTACTAGGTAATTGACCGTACCCAACCAAATTAAATCTAGTTAGGTATCCTCTTAAGTAGGTCTGGGCATGGTTTGATTTTAACTTTACCTACTAGATTTTTTAATCATATAGGGTTCGGGTATGATCGTAGGATACTCCAAAAACTGATTAAGTTACATAAAATATTTTTTTTTTCTATTTTTTCCTTTTCTAATGGCGTAAAACAAATTTAATCCCATATGATATTTTTTAATAAAAATTGATTTACAAATACTAGAGTTTACATGATAAGTTTTACAAACCATTTTGGTGGTGGGTAGAATGAGCATGAGTAGATGATGATAGTTTAAATAGATGAAGGAGACATTTGGAGAAGATTTTTGACATTATAGTGGGAGATGGGTAGTTACTAAGTGGTGGGTTCTGACTTGAAAATCTGATGTGGGTCATATATCCAATACAAGGACCACATCCTATATCCCAATTATGATTTATAATCCTCCTCTTTATAATACATAGCGATCTAATATAAGTTCGAAAAAGTCTGATATGAGTGAGATCCCTCCACTACCGTGGCCTTCAACCATGTCTATCATCAAAACATCCACTACATGTAACCACATTATTTAAATAAATTTTTAAGTTATATAGATTCATGTATTAAATAGGTTTAATTTATTAAATCAGGTTAGGGTTTGGGTAAAAGTTATACAAGTATGACATGGGTCGAGTAAGGTTTGTTTGGTGTAAAATAAGCTCAGGTCAAGGGTTTCATAGCTCTAAATGTGTGGGTACCTTACCCAATTCCATCCATATATCCTCCTTATATCCATTTAATATCTCAATTATTTGATTATGGGAAGTATTATGGGTGGTTTCCTCCTTGTTTGGATCCTCCACACTAGAATTTGGATATTAAAAGTCCTTATGGAATGGTTTCCCTTATGATATTTATTTGAGTGGTGTTTTCTATCCTTATAGGTTATATGTCAGGGGTTAATACCCTTATTTTCATTCATGAAGGTGACTAGGAGGGATATAGGTACTAAATTCCTATCCCTTATTTATGTCAAGTTCTTACTGTGGATAAAGATTTCATTATTATAATAATTTATGGTGTTTTTGTTAATCATTACCTCAACCAACAAAGAGTTTTTTTAGAATAGGTAATCTAAGTAGCATATTGATTCCCTAGGAATGTCCTCAAAAAGAGCCTTCTTAATTTATAGTTCAAGAATCTAAATCAAACTATAGGTAACCCTTTATGAATCTATTTTTTTTATTTTCAAAAAATATACATAATAAGTGAACAAATGGTGTTTTTTTCGGAGGTGGGATGTTTTTTTTCTTATTATATGATAGACCATTACATTTATTCCATATATTAATATCACTCTTAACCATATATAATTAAATTAGCGAATTTATATCTAAATCATTTTTCTAAATATATTACTTTTGAATACCCGGATCATGCTTATATCCATATTCTCTTTGACTATAGGAACACTAGTACAAATGGACTTATGAAAAGAATAATGAGTGTGATAAATAATTATTCATCTCATCATTATTCTTATTCAAGTTTTGATTGTTCTTCTTCATCTCTTCTATATTTGTATCATTATTATTGGATATTTCGTTCATCAATGTCATATCTAGATAATATATATCTATATATATATATATTAGTACACATTGATGATGGGAGTTATGACTAAAAATTAAATATTACTCATGCTACTATACTTGTATATATATAATTATACTTATATCTATTAATTTAATAAAATGGAAAACCTCTTAAAGGATGAACTAAAATCCTCCCATATATTTTTAGAGGATGAAAAATATTGTTTTTATAGACTTGTTAAATAAATTTGGATTATATTTCAAACAATAAATCATATTAAAAGAAATTTCTAGATTATTTTCAATAATAATAATAGTTTATATCAAAGTAAAAGAATTTAAATAGAAAACTATGCTTTAGGTTAAATCCAAAATTGATAAATTCGAAGTACTCATAATGTGTGACACCCTCAGTTTAAGGTACATCTGTGTTTTATTCTAGTTCTTTTAAGTCTGGATGTTGGGGTTAGATTGATGGATGTGTTTGGAGGATTAAATTGACCAAAATCTAGAATCTGACCGTATGATTTAGTTCACAATATGAGCTATTTCTTGGAAAATTTCGATAAGAATCTGGTTGGGGATATTTATGACATAGAAATTCATGTCATGAATTGAATGGTATTCTTCTACTGAATGAGTTTCGTGACATATAATTCCAAGATGACTATAATTTCAGTGTATATTAGCATTGAATACTTCACTACATGAATTCCTATTTTAAAAAATAAATGTGTCTGTGCCCAAAGGATTTATAAATTAAATATTGATTTTGTTCTAATATTCCTTTCCTCATTTTAACTTAAACCCCAACTTCTCTCTAGTAATTTTTTGGTGTTCTTACTCCCTTCAGAGACCAATCTTATAAATTCATCAAGCATCGAACCTTGGGAATAAAAGGTAATGATTCTAGTTCTTATTTTCTAGTGTAATACCTTTGTTTTATTTTATAGAAACATTATACTGAAGCTTCCCTGTCTATAGCTATGGTCTAGGGTATGTTTTGATGAATATTATTTAGGAATAATTAAATAAATGTAAATAAGATATTGTATCTGTGAATCATGGAATGATTTTTCAGTTTGAATTATTTTCAGGTAGGTGGCTTATCTCACTATCAACTTATCTTAGAACTTGATGTCTTGGTTTTTATAGATAAATTTTTATAAATTATTGATTATTATCCCATGATTATTCTAAATATATTATTTGTATTTGAAACTATGGTTTGTGTACTTTTCATACTACATGTTTGTTAAAATTAATCAAATGAGGCTTTTTCCAAAAAAAATTTTTGGCTATCATGATCTTGGCATGGAAATGGATAAATGAGTTCATAATTCACAATGAAAGGGCCTTGTTAGGTTAGATGTGCTTGATGAATTAATTTAGACTCGGGGTATTTATCGCCATGCGATGTCTTGGGCTTGGAGATATGGGTAGCACTCATGGGTATGGGCTATTTGGTGGCCTTCATTGACCGAAAATTAATTTGTTGTGTGAGTTTCATGGGTATTAATTAATTACATGGGATACCTTTATGGTGTGAGTTTTTTCATTATTTATATATATGTAGAGTTTTCACAAATATTTTATATTTCTCACTCATGTTTTATATTCAATACTAAGTTACTTGTGCTTGTCCTAGTGACTTGTGTGGGAAGTCTTGGGGATTTACTACTATATCAATATAATCACCCCTTTTATGTGCATCTGAGTGTATATGAATATGTTTTTTGATTTTATAAAGGTAGGGTACAAGTATCATACATTATAGGTGGAAAACAATGGTGTGTGAGCCTTGTTAGTTTGAATTTGGAGCTTAGAGATCTTGTAGTGGAGTCTATCAGGGTGTCACATCGGTGACTTTGTGTCTTTCTAACTATTGGGGTCTAGGGGATGTTTCCTATGGCCAGTAGCACTTTCCCCTCTTACTAAGACCTTATCTTTGTGATTATTTATTCTTCCATGTATCACCAAGTTTCAAGAATTATCATTTTGAAAATAAAGGGAAGATGGATCCTTGATATATCAGACAAATTTAAAAAACAAAATAGACTGTTGAAGTATCTTATCCGATTTCTATAAAAAAATTAAGTAATGTTCATAATATTTTCCTTGTATCATAATTTAAGAAGTACCAACCAATTCCTGATCATGTGATTAGTTTGTTTCATGTGATTATGGATCCTGATGTGATGTTTGTGTACACCTTGGTTTTTATTTTTGATAGGAATGACAAGGTATTATGTGGAACATGAATATCACTTATATTGATTTTTGTGGAAACATGGTCAGATGTAAGAATAGTTATGGGAATGGGAACACCATATATTAGAGAAATTTCTAGAACTATTCTAAATAACAGATGGCCTAAATATTTTCAATGGCAGAAAACACAATAGTGGGGAGAATGTGAAATCCCTAGTTTGAGGTTCATCACTAATTTATACTATTTCTTTTAAATATAAATGTTTGGGTTAGATCGATTAAAGTATTTATAAGAGTAAGTAGAGGAGAATATCGAATCTAGATATAGGAGTTAGTGTATGGAGTGAATTAATCTTCATGGTGTGAACTATTTCAGGGTTCATTTTGATTGGATTCTAGTTGGATATTTTTACAACGTGAAAATTCAAGTCATTACATGAATTGGATTCGTGGCCTAAATGAGTATTGTGACTTATAATTCTTTGTTGATTTGTATTTCAGTGTATGTGGACATCTATAATTTCATAGTTTGAATTCCAATTTCAATTATTAAAAGAGTTTAGGCCTAACTAATTTATTTATTTTAACAAACTTTTGTTATAATGAGGCTTTCTTATTTTCCCCTCAAACCCCTGGCTATCTCTATGTACTTTTAGGGATCATTATCCCTCTGTATTCTAATTTCATCAAGTCTACACACATTAAACCTATGGAATCAACATCAAGGATTCCAAATCTTCTTCACCCATGTAATCCCTTGGATTTATTTTGGAGAAACTATAGACTAAGTCTATCATGGATAAATATTTGGGTTATGGAATGTTTAGATGAATTTTATTTAGGAATCATTGAAGGAATAAAAAGGTGCAACCATATCAATTAACCGTGGAATAATTCTTCATGTTGGAATCTTTTGAGGTAGGTGACTTCCCTCCCTCTCCTCCTTACCTATAACATGAAACCTTGGTTTTCAAAGATACCTTGGTTTAATTTCTTGATGAAGAAACCATGATTTTTCTCCCTATTATATTTTTCATAGAAACTATTATTTATGGGATTATTCCATAATGTGTTTTCTAAAATTCATTAAATGAGGTTTTGTTTATAAAAAAAATATTCTTGGGATGATGAACTTGGAATGGACATGGGTTAGTGAGTTTATAATTCAAAAGGAATGGGTCTTATTGGGTAAGAAGTGCTCAGTGGGTCAAATTAGACTCAATGGATTTACTTTTAAGTGATGTCTTGAGTTTAGAGGGATGATTACAAATCATGAGTATGGGTTTTTAGTGGACCAGAGCTAACAGAATGTGTATTGGGAGTGTGAGTTTCATGGGTGAACATTCATGACATGGGTGACCATCATTTTGTTAGTTTTATACTATATATGCATATGTGTATTTTTTATAATTTTTTTATATTTATAAATATTATTTTATATCAAATTATATCTAACTTGTTCTTTACCTAGTAGAATGTATGAAAACTCTTGGGGATTACCTATGGAGTTTATATATTCACCTATTAATATGCATCCAGATTCATATATAGTTGTTTTTCATCATGATATAGGTAAGACAATGGTCTCATACATTATTAGTGGAGCACGGTGACACTGAAACCTTGCTGATGTATGTCTAGTCATGATTCCACCATCAAATTAACTTTGAACCCATGTAAAAGGTAGTATTATTGGAATTCAAGTTTTCTATAGAGAATAAATTACTACAAATGTGTTTTATCTTGTTTAGTTGGGTTTAATTTTTGGAAATATTAAATTAGATAGATTGATTTTAATATAACATTAAAACCTATTGTTATAACTTCGAATTATTCTCCCCAATTTCCCCTTATTCATTATTAAATTTAACTCATCTATCATTTTATAATCAAAGTAAATCTCCCAAATTATCCTATCCTGTCAATTTTGGTTTGGGATAGAAATATAATCCAATCATTTTAATCTCTATCCTCACATGTACCATTTTTTGGACACCACCCATCACTCTTGAATCTTCCAACTGAAAACTATCATAAGTAGTGAAGGAATTCCCAAGAAACCTGTGTTTGAAACCAGTGAAAAATGAAATAATAATTTAAAAGAGAATAAAAATGGAAATATCCTATAAGCTATGCATCCAAGCACATCTAAAGAATTTTTCAAAGAATAATTATCGTTGAATACTTTAATTCATCATTGGGGTGGGAAATTTCTCCTTGGTTCAACCACTGTTGTCTTAGTATGACTAACTAGACCTAAAGAATTAATATTTATTTCCAAAAATCAATTTTTTTAAAGATAAACCTCACAAGGCATTTCATAGGTTCATTTAACACAAAATAAAACCATAAAATCATTGAAGATAATGTAGCGATTATTAGAACCAGTCACTCTATATAAGCCCATTTTAAAGAAGTTACCTTGGGGTTTGGGTCTTCCATGATGATTTCTTCAAAGTGGTAGACTAACTTATTCCATGTTTGAATGTATTCCTCCATGTTGATATTATTTCCATTGAATCCTCATACCAAAATGAGGACTTATTTATTGATCCAATCACATTGATGATTGTTATTTTCAACATGGATCATTGTTATATAAATTAGGTTAGCCTCCTCATTTTTAGCATTTATGTGGAAGAATTATTTAGGAATTTATTCTTTTGAGTGAAGGATGAGCTCAAGGAATTGTTCTTTTTTTTCTACCACAGTTTTAGAATTTCACTTCAGGTCTTTGATGGGTGTTGCATCCTATTACACTAAATTCTTGGAAAGCAATTCCTATGGAAAATTATTCACCTTCTAGACAACAGTGTATTATCCATGAGTTTTCTCTACCCCATTGACTTTACATTTGGGTACCTTGTTGTCCACACCTTTTTTTGTTGACATTGTCTCCTTTGGATTAGGCAATTAATAGTATTCTTTACACCCTTTGGATCTTTTCCCATTGAGCGCCGTATCTCCCTCTAAGTCCTGAATTATTTTTGAACCTTCTTCCTCATTAGTATATAAGGACCTATACCATGAACATGCTCAACAATTTCCATTAAAAAATGATTGTACATTTCTTCACTAGTTAAGTGGTTATCCTGCTCTTTGTCTGAGACCTATAAGGAATTATTTTGTTTGATGCTTTTCATTAGATAAACTCAATTTCTTGGACCATTGATATTCCTTTTCCACATTCAGATCATCACCTTCCATCCTTCTTGTTGAGAGTCATAATTCCTTGGTTCGACTGTGACCAGAATTCTATTCAGAAGATGGAATGAGCCATGGAAGGCCCACTAATTAGTAGGCTCCTACAAAGGATTTTCACCTTCATACACCTATTCTACCACTTTCTCCACTGGTGAAGTGGGGGAGAAATGAACAAAATGACCCTTTTACTATATTACACACACCCTATCCTCCTTAATTTGAGATAAGGAGATGATATTTTCAGAGGAGATGACCTGAACCTCCCCCTCCATTAGCACTGTCTGTTTGGAACCAACCAAAACAAATCAAGAAGGGTTCTCATCCTCCTTCGAATTAAGAAGAATCGGAATAGCCTCAATCTGCATATGGAAAATGATGAATAATATAGTATTCATATAGAGTATATAATATATGGGATCGATCTATGTGATTAGTGACATCCCATATGTTGATGACCTAGACAATGACATGAGAAACAAAAATCAAACTAGTTATCAAAAACCACTTTTTGAAGGAAGCATAATTCTTTACTGACCTCGATCCAAATAGATTCAACTGAAGGATTATAGATGTCCAATTCCACACATATTTAGGGTAAAATTATATGGAATAAGGATATAAAAAACTCATTGTAGGCTTGGAATCTCTTGATGAGATTACCTAGAATCCAAAGAATCTAGGGGTTTTTGAGGGGAAGGGGAAGGCCTAAAAAACATTCCAAAATAGGTGTTGTGGGGAAATTGTGATTCTAGTGGAACTCATAGATCCGTTTGATTTAGAAAAAATAAAAACCATTGTAGGATAAAATCCCTTTGGATCACACGGTAGAAATATCTGCATCATAGGAAAAGTGCAGAGGAAAGTGAGGAGGTTTGAGAAGACCAACCAAGACTTGTTCATGCAGGGGCCAAACACCATTGAAAAATATATAAAAACTATCAAGAAAATATAATCACATACCAAATTGAGCAACCATGTATAAACCATGAATCGATAATTCTTACGAATACTCCTAGTTCATGATTACTTCTTTTTGTGTGATCAATATGAGTTCCATCTCCAATCTCGTATAGTTCTAGTACATCAAAAAATATTCTTCAATTTTTTCAATGAGATTAATTGAATTAATACTTAGATCCTTGATAGGTTTTAAAAATGATGGATATAATGGCTAAGAAAAGAAAAACTGATCCACATTCCTCCCATGATCGAGCTACATACCGTTGAGAGATGAATATGAGGTGAATTTTTCTAGTGTTCTAGTAGTCAAGTGCACATCAAGAAAATGATGTCTGTGTTGGAATTGGACATAGATTTTAGGATTTCAAAAGTAGAAATACATGCTAAAATTGGTATTTTATTACTTTGGGGTCTTAATAGGGTATGGTTAAATTAGCTTCATTTGAATCGGTTTTTGGTCTTGAGTGCTAGTAATGATCCTATACCAGTTTTGGGAAAGGAGAAAACCATATAATGATTCTTTAGTGCTTTATATTTAGGAGCTACTAGTACAAAGTGGATTTTGATTGAGAAACACTTTAGGATATAGGTCAGATGAATTAATCTTTATTGGATCAGAAAGAAATTAGGATGGGGTTCTTTGATCATATTTATAATTATAATTGAATGTTGAACTAGCCTCAGACTTGTGCTTCTTTAGTTTGACATCAATCTCATTCTTCTTTGGCCATTAATGAATCAATATTTGGTGGTTAATCCCCATGATTCAGTGAAATACTATCAATGGAATCACTGAACACATCTATTCAACCCACAATAAATCTTGGTCATATTGAATAGATCTTGGTCTTGAATGGGTTCAGTTATCTTCTCATCATATGGCATGATTTCCCATCTGGTTTGGTGAGATTCTATGCCTCCTTTGGATTTAGTTCTTTATAAATATCTGTTACACATTTCCTATACATATTTGGTTGTTAGAATATTCTTAATCTATAAACATTATGGTCAATGATTTGGGGTAAATATCTAAAAATGTTGGTTTTGTAGGATCCATGTAAGTAAGAGGCATAGTAGTATATTTTCACAGTGAAGAAGAAAAGGTACGGATGATGGTGTTATTATGAGAATTCCCTAGTCAAAAGAATTTCCTCATAGTATTAGACTAGGCCTCATATAGGAATAGGTTTTTTATCATAGAATCAGTCCAATTGTATTTGATAGGGCACTAATATCACTCACGATCATAGACTATCTCATGGTCATCAAATTATTTTATCTCCTCATAGTAGAAGATCTCATAGTAGCTAGGATAGTTACAATTACATTATAAGGGGTGTTGAATTCTCACTAATGTAGGCCAATATTATCACTACTATAATAATAGGGTTTAGTAGTAGGAATAGTAATATTAGGACTCATGGTCATAGACCATCTCAATATTATAAGGACGATAGTAGGAATTGTAGTAGATGAGATAAAATTAGTAGAGTTCATGGTCAAAGTCCCATGGTAGAAGTGTACTTATATTGAAAATTTCTTATCCAATAAAACATGGAAATACTTTTTTAGTGTATGTTTGACCCAAAAAATGACTTAAAATAAACTAAATTTATTTCAACTGGATTTTTTCTTTCAAATCATAATTAATCCTCAGTGTGTTATAAAAATTTAAATTTCAAAAATCAAGATTGATATTTTAAAATTTACATTTACCAAGGGAAATAAAACTCAATTATTTAAATCAATTTATGGATTTAATTTAACTTAAAAAATGAATAAAGCAATTAAAACAAAAAAAAATCCATTTAAGAAAATTAGTTCCATATTGAAATTTATTCAAACAACTATAATTAAAATTTAAAAATCAATATATGTATTTAATATTTAATTATAATAATGAATGAACCCAAAAAATGATCAATATACACATTTATATATTAGATTACAAATTCAAAAGAATATAAAAATGAATAATTTTCTCATTAGTTAAATTAATTGATTGGTAATTTTCATTGAAAACACATTTTTTTTTTCTAAATTTATACTCACATCTCTTCCCCACACTTGAAAAATTGTACTCACATGAAATTTCATGAATTTAATTATTCAAAATGGAAAAAATTTATTTTCATACCTAATTTAAAATAAAAAACAAAAAAAAGAAGAAAATCATAGGTTTCTGTATTGGTTATATTATAATACCTCTTCTAGGATATAAAATCATTAAATTACGTTAATTAGAGTAAGAGTTACCAGTATTGGAGTGGAATAAATTATATTTAAGTGGAATAAATATTTTAACAAAAGAACTTCCATTTATCCCTATATCAATTTTTTCCTAATCTAGAGTTTAAATTTACACTTCATTGATAAAAATCGAATGAATTTTCTATAAGTCACTTGCCGTATTCTTTATATTGGTTCAATATTCCTCTTAGATAAATGAATTGATTTTTAATAATTACTCACTTTATTTTTATTAATTTTTTTATTTCCCCTATTCATGTATGTGGAAATAACTCTGTAAAAGTACTTACTAAATATATATATAAATGTTTTATCTTGTAATCAATTCTTAATTTCTCATAGATTCCCCAGGGGATCCCAATTTCCCATTTTACTCTAGATTCAATGGAATTATATAAATTTCCTTTGAGGTGGATCCCTATATTGTTATCTCTCATAGTGGCCAAGTAAATTTTAAATAAGTTCAAAATTATATTAACCTCATCATAAAAATTTGATACTATAGAAATATTTTCACTCGCACTCCCTTTCCTAGTTCTAAGGCCAAAAATCTATAAAAGTAGTGACAAATTCACTCCACATTCATTTAACTCTTATAATTTCAAAACCAGTTAGACAATTCCACAATAGTATAGTATTTAAACTAGGCAAGGTAATAATCAAGTTTAATAAAAATATGGAAAAATCATAATAAAAACTTTTCAATTGAATATGTACAACATTAAAACCCAGAATAATTCTTTTTAACTTTCATTTTATTAAATTTAAATTTAAATTTTGTTATTTTTATTTTTCAATTTTGTTTTTTTGTTTTCTTTTCTTTTTTATGTATTTCCCAATATAATTTATCCATTTCCCCAAGCATAGTTCCCAAAAAATTAATTAAATTCATTCATTTATTTATTAAACAATATTGTATCAAAATTAAGTAAGAAACAAGAATAATATTAAGGAATGATATAATGAGATAGTGATCTATTTTGTAAAAATAGAGAGGTGTATGGAATCCTGCAAGAGTTCTTTCCAGAAATCCTCATGATACTTATTTAATTGTTATTAATTAACCTTAGCCTTCTCCATTTATCTCAATTTCATTAAAAGAAAATATATTCCTTTGTTTTTATAAAATAATCCACTTAGAATAAGTCTTACAAGGAAAGAGATTTATCCTTGAAGAATAAAGAAATACATTGTCTCCAACTTGGAAATCTATTTTCTGGATACTTTTCCTTGAATTGATTTTGATTTCTCCTTGTATAATAGTGATTTCTCATATGCTTACCTTTATATCTTTTCATGATCAACCATCTATTGATTCTTATTCTTTCTATCCTTTCCTAATGCTAGTTTCACTATTTTTACAACTTAGTAAGATTTTTCACTATATCTTAATAGGAAGGTTTTAGGGCTTACCATAAAAATTTCAATTAGGTGACATAAATATGGGGGGTTTTAAGAAGGTCGGAATGCCCACAACATATCCTTTAATCTCTTACTCAAGTATTTATGCTTTAGATGGCCTATTCTCTCAAATATAATTTTAACTTCCCTTTTGGACAAGTCATCGTGTCCATTTTTCTGTGAGTGGTAGGCGGTTTAGGTCCTATAGTCACTCTATATTTATCTATGAGGAATTCCATGTTATTGTTGTATAAATGGATTCTATGGTCACTACTTATATCTTGAGGTATTCCAAATCAATAGAAAATATTTTTCTTCAGAAACTCAATCATAGTTTTTAAACCATTTGTTTGAGTTGATTTTTCTTCTATCCACTTAGTAATATAGTGCACTACCAAAATTTTGTTGGAAAATCCCAATAACATAGGAATTAAACCCATTATATCTATTCCTAAAACATCAAATATTTCAAAAAAAACAATAGTTATTAGTGAATTTCAGGACTTTTGGAAATCCCTATAGTGAACTAAAAATTCGAAATGTTTTTACAAAAATAATAAGAGTATTTAAAAACTAAAATAATAATATCATCCATATTCAAAAAAATATAGCTATTCTTTAATATTACAAATATCCTCCACATGAAATTTTATGGAAAAAGGAATGAACTTGTTTCATTTCTTCCTTAGGGATACACCTCCTAACTAGTTAGTTCTTCCAATATTCTATAAATAAGGATCCTCCTAGACATATTATTTATATTTATATATTAATTTAGAATTATTATATTTATAAAATAATGATAGTACCTTTGATGTGAGATAAACAATTTACTAGATCAGTATAATATGGAGCCTCTGTGAGATTTTTCATTTTCTCACCAGAGAAAGATTCATCTAGATTTTTCTTATAGATTGGTTATAACACAACAGTGTAAGGATGTGGACTCGTGTAGTTTTTGAAAATATTCTCATAGTACTTCTTTTACTTGATATTTAGGTAAAACTCTTAAATAAAAAACATCTATATCTCTATTATGGGCTTTAAATTGGATTTTTTGGTTCAATATCTCAGTGCTAGTTTATCAGAATAAATATTTTCTTTAATCACTAAAATATTAGAATGAAATTTTTCTAAAGTTTTATCAATATAGAGAACTCATTCTCTATTGTTGTGTAGTTAATTTGGTAGGTGTATATGGTTTTTATGTATAATCTATAACATTTGGAATTCTATAAATCTTTTTTGAAATAAAAAACCCTTCTTATTTTTTGGAATCATTACACATTATATCCAAGTGGTTTGGTTGAATGATTATAGGGGAAATGGAAAATAATTATTTCAATCTATCAAAAGATTCCATGAATAAGTAATCAAATACAAAATCAGTATCCTTCTTAAGTATGTTAGTTAGTAGATAATAGTTTTTTCTAAATATCCTAATAAACCTTATATAAAATCCACCATGGCCAAGAAATGGTCAAATGTGTCTCATCGTGGTGGGGTAAGGCATTGTAAAGATGTCATATACCTTGGCCTTATCTAATTCAATTCTATTAGAAATTATATAAACCAAATAATTTCCTTCATCTTCTATAAAATTGAACATTTAAAAATTTAAACCATTTTTTTATCCATTATTTTTTTAATATTTTTTAAACTTTCCAAAACACTTTGAAAACTAACCACAGACATAGTTTTTTATCAAGTCGGATAAAAATCATACCATTCATTATTGAAACATGTATCATTATAAATACCAAAATAAATCCTTCTATAAGAAAACATATGAAATGGTAGTGGTCATTATATCATAAATATATTATAATATCTTTAAAAATATATATATTTCATCCATAAGATGTGTTGATGAAAGATGAATCACATCGATTTGTGGAAGCGGTAGTCCACATGTACGCACATATGACATTATCAAATTTCAATAGATGTAAATTAATGAAATTATATGATATATTATCTTTATAAATCAATAAATATTTTATTAATATCATATATAGACATTGAATAATTCATTATGACCAGATGTGATAGGCAGTGATGGAAAATGAAACACATCACTTCAAGGAGGTGGTAATCCACTTGTATGCACGAGTGATGTTTTCATTACCCATAGGATTGAAAAGTAGATTAATAGGGATTGTAACATAATCAAAATAAAAATTAAATGTAAGTAAGATTATTATGTTAGTATTTTAGAATGTTAAATGAATATTTGAAGGAGTTGGAAGAAGAAATAAACCTGAAGCATGTTGGTTTAGACTTATACCTTCTACACAGATGGCCTCTTTGCCTTACACCTGAAGCCTCAAATATTGGTTTTCCCATTAATCTAAGGCCTCTATGATGTTTATAGTGAATTTGTGGAGAGAATTGGGTATTTATTTTTAACACACTTATATTTATAGAAATATTTTTTTCAAATAAATTTAATTTCTTCAAAATATTTCATTACACATAACATCAAGTTAAGCTTGCGTAATTCATAACACTAAATTTAAACAAAACACCACATACTATAAAAATATTATTATTTAATATGTGATTTATCACCTAGAAATTTGAATGGTGGGTATGAAAATGTTTAACTAAATTATTAGAAAATAATTTTTACACATGTATATAAAGTTATTTATTTGGATACAAATTAACATTAAATTCAAATAAAAACCATTTGAAAATACGTCAATCAATTTCTAAAAAAATAATTTTTTGCGGACAAACAAGTTTTGTATAAAAAAATTAAATAAATCACATTTTTTGAATTATTTCAATGAAATATAAATATTCTATATTAAAAAAAATAACATTATTCTTATGTGTTTTATAATCATGAGATATTAATAAATCCAACATTATGTTTAAAAACTATATCTTTCTAAAAAGAATATTTTTCACATATTGTGCACTTATTTTTAACATTAATTATTGAATATATTATAAATTTTACATGAATAATGAAATTAATTTTTTAAATCATCATTTCAAACTATCTTAGGTTGGTGTTTTGATAATTTTTAGGGAAGATGAATTTATTAATTAATAGTTAAAAATAATTGTTTTTATTAAGTATTTTTGTTTCTATTAAAGAATTTAAAAACATAAAAAAAATTGTTAGGTTTTAAAATTAAAATTAGTTAAATTAAATATCATTCAATCAAATTTATTTAATTTTAAAAATTTCATGTTGAATTGTTATATAAAATCTTTTAAATTGTAGATCATTTTCTCTTTGGAAAACAACTTTCTTATCATGTTTGAAGGATTAATTTTAAATTTAAATTTCTCTCGTATATGAATGGAATTTAGAAAAATTGATTCCATATTTTAAATCATAATAATTAACAATTTATAATAATTTCCACTTAATTTTTGGCCATTATGAAAATAAAAGGCAGTAAAAAATAAATTATCATAGTTCAGGTGAAAATGAGTTTACCCAGGGTTAAATTAAAAAGATAAGGTCTTAAATGTCTTAGAAAAACTTTTCAAATTAATATTTTGTGGACATATTTCGTCCCTAATCACATTATTTTATTAATTTACTTGATTTTGGGATACTTTTTCCTGAAATTGACCTATATAATAATTTATGTAAATAAAAAGACAAAATTTTACCTGCTTGATTTTAAATTTAGAAAATGTCTTACCATAAAAAAGTAATATGTGAACAAATATTGATAGTAATTTTGAGAATAAATTAATTAATTTTAAGTGAATAATTTGTTTTTTTATTGATTATATAATCAATTTAAAAGATTAAGAAATTCCAATGCTGTAATTATTTAAATAATAAAAAATTAAAACAAATGATACTAAAAAAATAAAAATTGTATAAATTTAATGAATAATTTAATTTAATGATTTTTTATAAATATGACATGTTATTAAGTATTTTAAATAATATATTATAATTATATCATTGTATTGATAATTTTACGGTTAAATTAAAAGAATAGTGTCAAAATTGATATTAGTGTTATTTTATAATAAATAGTAATTTATTAAATGATTTAAAATTCCTAAAAATATTATATTCTACCATGTGATTAATAGTTGTTAAAAAATATAATATACGGTCCAAAAACGGACCAATTTTTATTTTATAATAATTATATTTACTGTTAAATAGTTAACCCATTATTATCATGGTAAAGGGTAAAATAACGTTTTTCTTATTACATGCACTTGTGTTAAAATTAATTTTCCACACACATAGGATATTTATTTTTAAAATTTAATATAATATTTTGAAATAGTGGGTAAAAATTATCTAATTATGTTCTGTTATTTATAGTATTAAATGATAAATTACCTAGGTAAAATGACTAGTCGCCAAAGTGAAAACTAAAATGGTAATCGTAAGGAAACTTAGAAGTTAAAGAAAAAAATGTAAAACATGTATTTTGTTTTTTGTAGAGATTTTTATCAACGATATATACACTAAAAACCTTTAATTATCAATTTTTTATTCAAATTATTGGATGTTTTATTTCCATTATTGAATTAGATTGGGTATTTACAAAAATACCACTACCCCTAAATTATAAAAGGTCACCTCTTCCACTCGATTCTTCACACTTCCTAAGTGATTTTTTGAACCAAACTCATGAAAATTAAATCCCAAAAATCCATATCCTTGTTATAGATCTTAAATTCATCCAAAAATACCAACCTTAAGTTCATTAATAACATATCAAAAGGGGTTTGTTCTAAGAGAAGGTAATTGTATTCATTAAACTCTTCATCTTTTACTTCTTACCTTACCACCTTCAAAAATATGATAATAATTAGAACATAATTAATACAATATCTTCCATATAACATTAGATTATTATGATTATTGGATAACCTATATACATATCCAATTCTATAAAATCTGAAATTAAAACTATCAATCGTTTGTACGGTGGACTACCGTCTCAAGAACCGATGTAATTATTTTTCCATCGCTACCTCTCACGAATATATATAATGATTTATTTAACATATTTATGTTATATATATGAAAAAAGTATACTTATATAATTATTATATCACATATAACTTATTACAATCCATTCTATGGGGTATACGATAACATCGTTCGTGTGTATGGCGGTCTACCGCCTCGCGAAGCGTTGTGACTCATTTTTTCACAAACACATTTAATGGAAGGTAATAAGGGTAAATTTAATTAATATATCTTATTTATATTAAATAAATATTATTTTTTAAAGGTAATAAATTGTTTAAATTTTTTTCATTTCACCCATCAATAAAATAGAGACAATGATCATATGTACGTATGACCTACCATCTCCATAAATAGTGTATTTCATTTTTTATCTCTAAATTTTATGGATTACTATAAATAAATATATGCTAAATATATATTATATTTATATCATTGTTAAAATTATGGAGATTATTTTTCCATTATCAAAGAAAGAGGACCAAAAATAACAAATCAAAACATACATAAAAGAAAAACCCGTTATTACCCAAAACATAATTATAACAAGGAATTATTTATAAACAGGTAATAAATGGTCATAAGTAAATAATATTTGGTATGATATGTAAAATTATGGATTTTTAAAATATTTCTAATAAATAAATATTTATAATATAGTAGGTTTGAATGGGTATTAATGAAGTCGAGACTTATGGTAAGGGAATCCTATCCCACTTTAATTTTCTGTGAGACACATGCCATATTCACCAAGTGATTATTTTTTTTAGAATATACACTATCCATGAATTTATTTTAGGATTAATATCAATAAAATTATGGGGATTTAAATATCTATTTTATAATCTATCTTTCAGGTGTTTTATGGTTCAAAATATTCCAATGTAGTAAGGGATTTTTGTCTCAATTTTCTTTATTTGATACATATGTAGTTTTATGCACAAATATTATTTTATAACATGTATATAATACCACTTTGACTTATCATATTATAAATATAATTCTATTCAAGATATTTTAAGTTTCATTAAATTTTATTCTTCATTGGGGCTTTTGATTCAATGTTGCCAAATGGGTAATGGTTTTATGATGCAGTCACATCATTTATCAAGATTTTTTATGTTTATGATTCTAATAATGAAATCTTATAATCCAACTATAAATAAACTCATGAATTTTATTCTATACAATTTATGTGTTGAGAATAATTTTTTTCCGCTCATTTTCCTCTGTTTATGTTTCCAAGAGACTAAAATATTGTTTTTAAAGAAAATTGACATTATTTCTCTCTTTAGTCAAAATCATATTTTCTTCCATATCTACGTTTTATAAAAAAAATAAAAAATGTTTTAATTTTCATATGCTATTTTTCAAATTCATTTTTTCACTAGTTTTAATTTTTTAACAATTTTTTTTAAAATGACTCTTCATGTTGTTTTCAAAATAATTCGTGTTTTGGTTTTACAAAATATGTGAAAGGAATATTTGTTTAAAAATGTATGGAATTTCCTCCCATTATGACCACTAAATGTTTTAAGAGTTCCTTTATAAATTTCAAACTTTATTAAATAGAAATGTATTTCTAACATGTTTTATGAATTTTTAAGTTTTAAAAAGTGAAATTCAATGTGAAATGTATATTTTCTTTAGGAAATGTTTTAAATTATTTTTATAGCTTAATTTATAAGTTTCCAAGGTAATATGAAAATAAAAATATTTTGAAAATGTTTTTTGTTTTAAAATGTATTTTCAAAATTTGGAAGGCTATTTTCTTTAAGAAATGTTCCAAGTGATCATTTAAAATATTTTTCCATCTATGATTACATCCTCTGATGTAAATTATGTTTTACTGGGGATCAGATTGAATGATACCATCCTTATTATTTCTATGGATAGTTAATGCTTGTATTAATGAATTTTTTATGAAACCCATTTATTTTTCATGGGATATGACATAGTGAATTGATTAAAATTTATGAAATCTGTTTTATTTACACGGGTTATGATGTGATGATTTGATGATTGTTTTACTATATTTTGGAACACATAATTATGGTTTTCATTATGATATGGGTGTGACCTATATCTCCCTCTAATTAATTAGGTAATTATTTATATCTTATGAGATATAAATGGGAAATAATTTGATGGGATTGACCCACTATGGGAAATATGTGATTCATAATCCACTATAGGAAACATGTGTATCTTGATCTACAGTAGGAAACAACTGATATGTATGGATCTAAAATATTGATAGTTTTGGTATTTAACCATTATATATGAAATTTGTTTCTATATTTATAGTGGTGAAACACTTTTATTGCACGGTATTATGGTTCATGATTGATTTAAAATGATTTCTCAGTCCAAAGGGCCTTGTTTTTAGAAATGACAGTGTTTTATTCCATGAATAATGTGTATGATCCATGATAGGTTGGTTATGAACATCATAAGTATTTTTCATTATCACATACCATTTGATTATCTTATAATTTCACACTATTATAGATTTATATCATCTATTTTTACCCTTACTTAGCATCCAAGATCATCATTTCCTAGGATTCCTTCCAGAGCTTATGAAGAAACGTTTATATACGGTATGACTATGAGTATTTCTATGTGAGAAGATCATTATGATATATATTGAATATATTAAATTAAATAATAATATTGTGTTACTATTATCCAAATACACTAAAATATTATAGTCCTCAGGTGTTTGATTATGAAATTTATAGAATATTAATACAAAAAGTTGTGATATTTATATATGAAAAATTCAGGTCTCTTTAGTTGGTATCAAAGGATAACATTTTTAAACCTTGGAAACTAGTATGAGAAAACATTAGTTATATAACTAGGGATATTTATAAGGATAATTCTAGTAATATTTCCAATGTTACATTTAACGATGAGACAAAATATTGGAAAATATCCTGGATTTTTTGTAAATGGTAGATTGAGTGGTTTAGATGTAATTATATCTCTGTCTAGATACTAAAAATTGATGTGGCTATGGAATAGTGTAACCTAGGGGTAATAACTCTAGAAAGAGAACATTTTAATGGAGTCTATTTTCACAAGGTGCACAACAATAGGCCTTTCTGCACACCTGGTTTGAAAATCCAAAGGGATGTGCTTTTGAAATTCACAATATCATTACCAACCCCCATAAAGGATTTAAATAATGGAGTTGGGTAAACCTAAGGTGTCCTATATTTAAATAATGTTTTCATGATGAATACATCATATAAGTAAATTTTCCCTGATTATGTGGTTCCATTCTATGATTATTCTTTCTTACACTATGGTTTTTGGTTTTAAAAAATTGATGGAACTAGAAGGAATTGGGATAACATTGATTGTAAAAGAAAATGTGTTGATGAGAAAAAAATAGAATGATTACTAGAGTACATGATGTTGTGATTATTCATAATCAGTAATCATGATATATTTTTCACCTCATAAACCTTAACCTACTCTCAAACTCAACAAATAAGATAAGGATTGAGTTCATTGAAAGATAATTTGGTGGATAACGTGTAGGAAAAAAGATTAAGTTCCCTATATATCAATAATTTGGAAAGAAACACCCAGGTAAATGTATCAAAATAATAGGAAGATTTTTTTAGTTTGTAAAATATGGAAAAAATAATGTAATTTTCAAGAAAAAAATGAAAAGTTCAGCTAACATAGTAGAGGAGAATAATGAGTTTTCTAAAGCATCATTAATGGTTGAAATTTTTAATTTGGTAAGTATGGGAATTATTAAAATTTCTGTCTTTAGGGGAAATCTCGTGAAGAAAATCAGTGAGTTTATGAGTAATGGTTATATTTCTGATTATTAAGAGACTATGAATGACATATAAAAGTTCTGGTTTTTTCTAATTGTATTTTTTATGTTAAATTTAAGAATAATAATTAATTTTAGGATGATGAATGTTAATACATGATTAATATTTCATATTATAGGAAATTGGTATTGAGGAATAAGATTATAAAGCCTTATAAATGGTTTAAAAATGAAGTGGGGTGATTGAAGTGTTTATGGATTTGTATAGAATTGTGTTATATGAATCATGAAATGTATATGGATTTTACTTTAGAAGTTTTTCATTAAGGATGATCAAGAATATGTTGAATGGTACTAATGACCAAGAAAAATGATTTAATGGAAAGGTGAAACTTTATATAAAACATTGGATTGAGGGAAATATAAACCATAATATGTTTATGATGTTAATATAATGGTGTCAGGATAAAGAGATGACTGATAGAGATAACGTAAATTGGATAGTATTGATGAACATGGAATTGATTAATGATTTATTTAACTATTGTTGTATGTTATCACTGTTATAGTTTACATGTTTTCATATTTATGGAATATATTCAATAATATATTGTTTCACTTAAGGAATAATGAATCATGTATGTTTTCATTGATGTTTTATGGAAATTATTGTTATTACCATAGCATAGGAGAATACATGACTAATGAATTCTCATATTTTTTATGTGTCCATTAAGACCTAATTTTTTATATTTATGGGATTAATTTAATTTTTATATGTTAAATATAGTTAATATATTTAAAAAATTTGAACTTTTAAATGGTCTTTAGGTAAACCATTTATAGAATGGTTTTAGTTCAATTTTGGATTCAATTTTAAAGATTATAGTATTACTTCGTTATATGAAGATTTTTTCATATTGGATTTCTTGTGAAAGTGATAAGTCTATTTCATTCCTACATTTTATGTATTTAAATGAATATTCTTACAAAATGTTGGATAATTTTCGTTGTTTTATATTTTATTGTATGATACAATAGATTTGTTAGAAAGGATCGAAAATGGGTGTAAATAGGAGAAAAAAGATGTGACACCTGATTTTTGAGGAAGAACAAAGTTGGAAATTATAGAAAAGCATTATTACACATCATGTACCACAAGTACACATTTTTTCTTCATCAGGGGGTAATATTCCTCTTGAATTAATCATGAAGATATGGCGGAGATTTGTGTAAAATTATCATGGACATAGAGGTGATGTAGACAAGGTGTACACGACATGTAATCCAAGCACACATCATGTCGGTGGTCAATTTTAGAAAATATTAGATGAGATCCGTGCATGCATCACACAGATTTACAAAAAGAGTTTCGTAAGTACAATACGTGACCACCGAGCATGCGTTGTGATGAAAGTCAGGAAGAACCTTTACAGTGCCTATAAATAAATCCCCTTTATGCACCTTTGGATAATTCTAATTTGGATATAGAGAATCTTGAAATGAGAAGCTTCATTTTTTAGGGCCCTCATAGAGTCATCTTTATTTTCATTGTTCATTTATTTTATTTTCTCTTTCCCAATTATTCTCTCATTGCTGGGATTAGGGGGAAAACCCTCCATATGGTAGGGTGATGTAATCAAATGGGGAAAGTGTGTTGGATTTAATTCGTTTTTATTATTCTTATTGTTTGATTTCATAATTTCATTCTTCAACTTCCAATACCTTTCTTTATATTTAATCATGACTATCAATAATTTAATTAAAAAAATTCAATTTTAAATTGTGCAACAAACTACCCTAAAGACGGTATGACCAATGTTAACGTTAGGGGAAATCTTGTCTAAAAATGGTATCAGGATAAACTTTGTTCAATAATAACTTAAACTAACAAACCATGGGAAATATAATATTACTAGACTAAGGATAAGATACAATAACCCATAATTAATCTTTTTAAATTATAAATCTAATTCACAATCTCTATGGGCTCAATCCAAAACATACCTAATAATATTTTTAAATTAATCAAGTAGCATAGTTTGGGTTTTACAAATTTGTTTTTGCATAGACACGAAGGGAACTAATGGGACCATATGAGGATATCAAACTCGAACCATTACTTGGAATGGTAACCATTTAGTTTTTTAGGATTTAAATTTTTTAATTTTATTTTAATTAAAAAAATTATGTTGTGTATTTTGGGATATTAGTATTCAGGTTTTCAAATATTATCATGGAAAACTATAATATGCGATCAAAGGACAAAGGCATCATTGATTCAGCAAACAATACTGAACCAATCATGGAGTTCAAGGAAGAAAGGGAAGGGGAAGATAAAAATCAAGTTGGAGTTATACAATTAGATCGAGGGTTGTGGATTCTCGCTGACTATGGGAAAACGTTAAACATAGGATTAAAACTGATAATCATGTCACACCCCCTTGCTATGAACCATTTCAAGATCGATCTTTCCATAATCTCAATGATCACAAACATAGTGCAATTCACCAGACTTCCACATGAATATCCAAACAAGCATCTAGGATATTTCTTTGAGATCTATGACACATTTCAATTTCAAAACATCTCAATCGATGTGTTAAGAAATCTAATTTGCTGATTCTCATTGTGTGATCGAGCTTGGGACTAGATTCAAAGCCTGTCTACTTATTCAATCACTAGATGGGATGAGCATGAAAGTAATTTTCTCACATTATTCCTTCCACCTTCTAAATCAATGGATATACGGGAAACAATTCTGAACGTTTCTGAATTTTAAGATGAATCATTATAATCTATATGGGAACAATATAAATATATTACTTGAAAGTTCTCTCATCATGGTACTGAGCTATGGATACTAATCCAAACTCTCTTTAAGTGTTTGTCACAAGAAAACAGGTCAATTATTGATGTTGTAGCAAGATGATCCTTAATGAAAAAGTATCCTTAAGTAAGCTATAACCTACTGGATGAGATGGTGATCAACAACTTCTCGTGGCAGGTAGAAGGGACATAGAGTAAAGGCACCCATGAAATTAACAATAATGACTGGATGTAGCTCAACTAAAGTCACTGACCAAAAATATGGACATCATAATGGGTTAGCAACAAAACCCACATGGTACGCATATAGAAGATTCCAATTTTAATGATTACAATTGGGGGAATCAATTTCATGGATGGAAACCACAACAACAGTAAGGACATGGATTTTAACAAAAACCATAAGGGTTCTAATAACAAGCCCCCCAAGGGCCCACACAAGTGAGGCAGGTCTGTTCATTAGAAGAGACGCTGGAAACATTCAAGACTTCTTTTGGGGTTGTAATCAAGGTGATAATATAAGAAGAATCATACCTAAAGGCTTCATTTCAGAATTTAGAGCATCAATTTGGACAAATCACCAAGACACATAGAGAGAGAAAGAGAGGAGAGCCTCTAGGATTCACTGAATAATTCCTACAAGATGATTTGAAGGCTATAGAGCTCTGAAGTGGGAAGAAAACACAGGTAAGACTAATAGAATTATCTAGAATACCACCTATGAAAGAGAAGGGAGATGATGCTGACAAGGAACAAGTAGCTGAAGAAGAAGAAGAAGAACCACATTAATACAGTCCGAGGATTCTTTTTCTAGAGTTAATTTTGTAGAAAAATAACAACATGTTGTGAGGTATATTTCTTGTTCATTTTTAAAGTGTCTTAATAATATACCTTTTGTAGAGGCTCTCACAAACATTCCCAATTATGTGAAATTCATGGAAAAGCAAGTAAGAGAAAAGGAGAATATTGAAGATATTTGAACCGTCCCACTGACATGAGAGTGTTCGGTAGTGGTATCAAATGACATACCTATGAAGCAAAAAGACCCAGGTAGCTTTTCAATTACCATAATTATTGGATCTAAAAAATGTGGGAAGGATTTTTGTTACTTAGGTGAAAGCTTCAATATCATGTCATACATGACATTCATGATTTTTTGACTGGAAGGCCTGAATCCCACAAGATTTTTACTTTAATTAGCATACTCAATAGTAAAGTATCCCTAAGGAGTTATCGAAGATGTCCTGATAAAAGTTGATAAGTTTTACTTTCCATTTGACTTTCTAGTACTGGATATGGAAGGGGAGTGAAATCCAGTTATTCTGGGAAGACTATTTTCAGCCACAGGGTGTGAGATGATTAATGTTCAGAATAGAGAACTTTTTTTGAGAGTTGGGAGTGATCAGGTGAGTTTCAAAATCCAATAGCAATGAAGAACTATTATGTGCAAGAGGACGATAAGTTTGTAGATAGAGATATAGTTGAAGTTGAGGATGTCTTTATGATTGAAGAGGTACATGAGTTAGACGATGTTGTACAAGAAGAGGATGCCCATCCAAAGAAGAAAGAGAAACTGAAGACCAATACTTCTAAAACTAAAAGAGAGATCGACTCCACAAAAATTGAGAAAAGACAATAGGTCTAGATGGTACATGAAATTATATTTAGTTTATCTGGATTTATGATGAAATAGTAGATCAACCCAATGGAGATAAAGAAAAAACGTTCATCCAGGAGAATCAAGTTTTTCAGAGAAGAAGGATAGGGGAACAATACATGGATATGACCCAACTAAGACCATTCATTGATCCTGAAGAGGTGAAAAATTTTCAATCATATGTCACATGATTTGGAGGTGAAGGAGGTAGGGTCAAGCCAACGACATTAAACCAAAGTGCTTGTGGCAGTCAACCAGATTTTTTGATTTTGTTTTTTTAATTTACTATTTTCTTAGGCGTGCATGATCTCGCTCCAAATATTTCAATTTTTTTTGGATATGACCTATTCTTTCACTTGTTTATTTTTAATTTTCAGGACCATCCATACCAAAGTCAGCAATAAGGAGAAGGATTCAAAAAAAGAGACTGTAGAAACAATTGAAAGGGGAGTATGATTTTCAATTATATATTTTTCTATTGTACTCCCCACATTTAATTAGATATTTTAAACTACCAATTTCATAAACACACTAAATTCATTCTTTAATAAAAATAACAAGGATACATAAACTAATCAAGAATATTACCATGCCATGTATTTATATTTCTTTGTCAATAAATTTGAATGAGAAAAATGGGGAAAATAATTAGTAGAGATAAGCTTGTGGATTATGATTTGAAAAATCAGGATTTAGGGAGGTTCTTGATCATTGTAAAAAAATTCTGATAATCATCCCTATTTTGAATTTTGGATGTTTTCATTAATTGATTTAATTACTTCTATGCATTACCATGAGTAGTTGACCCAACCATTGGTCTCATCCCCGAGACATCCAATGAGCCAATATTTTCCATTATTTATATTGTATATTTCTTGATAAACTCACACATGCTTCTTTATAGAACATTCTTTATATCTTATTCAAGATTTGACTTTACCTAATCACTTTTAAATGATTGAGACATTCTTCTATTATCCCTTATCCGAAGACCCACCATGTATTAATTCTTTTTTAAACCCGTAGAAGCTATGAATTTATTTGTAAGAAATTGAGACATGTTACAGGCCTATTTATCCATGCCTACCTTCCCCTAAATTTTTTTCATGATATTTAAAATAATAATTGTGGGGGAGGAATTATTATGGGTGTACCAGGATATACCTTAGTGTGGATATTTTCCTGAGGTAATTCTCTATTATGATCTTGGGAAGACCATGAATTATTTCATTATATTTTATTATTCACCTCTCTTGATATAATATTGAAAATATTAGGTTGTATTTTGGGAGTATCAAAAACCACTATTTTCTAGACCAATGATTTTAGATTATATTTGGTTAGGTAATGCATGTAAGATTATTCCTAAGCATAGCTTTCGAAAAAGAAAAAAAAATAGAAAAAAAGAGAAAGAGATGTTGATTCATTCATTGTACATAAATTTATCGTGATCCCACTTTAAGAATGTTGGGGGAAGAGAGAAATGAAATTTTTAATGGGAGACATTCATTAACAGTATATATTATTATTATCATAAAAAATGATTTAGTGGAAAACCTCCTTTTTGAGCTTTAATTTTTATATCATTTACCTACCGAATCCTCAGAGTCATATGATCCTAAACGATGAAGTCCTCATGATTAATTGCCATTTTGTATTTAAGCAGTGGAGATGTTATATGTCTTACAGGCCTATAGTAAGTTTCATTTTCTTGAGGTATGTGTCAAATTCTATTTATTTATTCTCTGAAGATTCGCAGAGAAAATTCATTTGAGGTAGATTGTAAGTGGAATGCATACTAAAAACTAATTAAAAAAATGAAAATGGATGAATGAAAAGACTAGGTTATTTCAAAAGAGGGAAAGTGAAATACATGGTTGACTGTTTCTTTGAAAAGTGAGGAATTGATGAATTTTCCTATGTGATTCTCGATCATTTAATTTTCAATTTGATAAATTTATTTTATTGAAATTTAATTTAAGCAATGGTATGGTGACCATCCATTGTAGTATTTTGAGATTCCATCCATGAGGATGTGGATAAGTTCATGTGTGGGGGGATTTGATAAGTCTATTTAATACATACATTTTAGAATGTTTTAATGTATTAATTTATATATTTAAATGAATATTCATTCGAAATGTTAGACAATTTAACATGTTTGATATTTTTTGAAAGATACAATAGATTTGTGAGAAATGAATGAAAAAGGGTTTAAATATGATCAAAAGGACGCAACAATAGATTTTTGAGGAATAATGAAGCTTGAAATTCTAGAAAGGCACTATTACACATTGTGAGCCACAAGTACACATCATGTCTTCGTCCGGGAGTAAATACACCCCCATAACAATTCATGACGAGCATATACACTGTGAACTGCAAGTATACATATTGTACCTTCAATACAAAATGTGGTGAATATAAAACATCAAAAGTAAGGCAGATATTTGTACAAGATTCTTAAAGACATAAAGGCGATGCAGAAAACGTTTTCACGATTTTTAATCTAATTACACATCTTATTTGTGGTCAAATTTCTAAAATATCATCTGAGATCTACACAATAATCACATAGATTCAAAAAGAGCATATCACCAGTACGCGAAATCACCACCAAGTACATGTTGTGATGACAGTCAGGAAGAACCTTTCTTGTTCCTATAAATAGATATCTTAGATGTACGTTTAGAGCACTCCAATTCGGATTCAGAGAAGCTCGGAGCGAGAAGCTGCATTATGCAGGGCCCTCACTGAGTCATCTTTATTTTCTTTATGTATTTATTTTATTTTCTCCTTCCCTATTATGATATAAAGGAAATATAATCCCTAGGTATATCATTCAATTTGAAATTCTTGATCTTATTGGGATGGTAGTCTATCAATTGGAACTTCCCCTAAACCACTCTCAAGTCCAAGATGTGTTGCATGTATCTCTTCCAATGTAGCAAAAGTATAACCCTTCATATTAACTGAACTCCATTGTCATACCACTGGGGTAGGATATTTCTTATAATTATAAGGAACAACTTCTAGAGATTCTGGATTATAAATATAATGTTAAATAAAACAAGAACACTCACATGGTCATAGTTTTGTGGGGAAACCACCAGTTTCATGAAGCAACATGGGAACCTAAGGATGTAATGAGGTAAAAGCGTCTTTGCTTGTTTTTACAAAATTAATGGAATTTTGAGGGAAAATCATTGGGGTTAGATTATAACATCAAAAGATTTTTGAAATATTTTTTATATAATTTTTTTTCAACAGATTGTATTTCATGCAACAATGTGTTTATTTTGTGTTACATGCAATATTGAGTTTTAACGAAACACGACATTCTATTAAAATAATATTATTTAATATGATATTTTTTACCAATCCATTAGGATTGAGGGTATTAATATGATTAAATAAATTGTGAAAATGAAATTTTTATACATGTATATAAAATTATTTATTTGGTTACCAATTAAATATAAATATTAACAAAAACCAGTTGAAATTGAAGGAAATCATTTTATAAAAAACTATTTTTATGCCCATAAATGGGTTTTATCTTAATAAATTAAATAAATTAATTTGAAATATATCTTTTAAATTAAATTTAAATATTATATATTCATTCAAATTTTATAACATTCATCTTTTTTATTTTCTAATCACGAGGTATGAATAAATCCCACTTTATGATTAAAAACTATATTTTTTAAAAAATAAGGTCTGTCAAATATTTCACTGTTATTTTTAAAATTAAATTTTAAAACATTTATGAATTTTTTTTATAAAAATAAATTCATTTATTAAATAATAATTTCAAAAATATCATAGGGTGATGTTTTTTGATTTTTCTGTGAAAATAAATTTTTCGATGAATAGTGAATCAATCTAGTTTTTATTATGAATTTTCATTTCTATTGAAGCGTTTAAAAATGTAAAAATTGTTTTAAGATGATTTAAAAGTAAAAATAGTTCAATTATATATCTATTAATACAATTTAGATCATTTTAATTATTTTAATATTGATTTTTTATAATAAAAACTTCTTAAACTTTTGAACATTTTCTCTTTAGAAACATGCTTTCTTGTCACATCTGTGGATATAATTTTAAATATAAAATATCCACATTTATGAACAGAATTTTGAAAATGGATTCCATATTTTAAATAATCATAATTAATATTTTCTAATAAACTAAACATAATTTTGACCATTATGAACTGTAAAATCCGTAAAAATTAATTACTGTGGAAAAGGTGAAACTGAGATTACCATGACATTAAACTATAAATATAAGGGATAAAATGTCCTAGAAAAACTTGTAAAAATCCTATTTTCTAGAAATATTTTTACCCTTATTACGTGATGTTTTATTTTTATGTGTTTGTGGGACATGTTTCCATGAAATTGACTAATGTAATAATTTAAGTAAAGAAACTAACAAAATGTCACCCACTTTTTTTAAAATTTTGATTATATGTTTGCATAGGTAAAAAAGATATAAGTGACTGAATATTTTTGTTAAATTTTGTAATAATAAAATTAATTTTAGAAGGGTAATTTATTTTTATTTTTATTAATTATATAATTATTTTAAAATCTTACTCAATGTTAAGGTAGTTATTATTTAGTTAATAAAAAATTAAAATAAATGATACTAATCATATAAAAAGATTTATAAATTAAATGAAATATTATATTACATTAGTTTTATAGATAAATATTACAATTTTAGAATGTTTGAAAATATATATTTGAATTGCATCTATGTATTTATTATTTTAATGTCCAATAATTGAATAGTTTCAAAATTGAATATAATGTTATTCAATAATAAATAATATTTTATTAAATAATTTAATTTTTTTAAAATATATTAATCCAAGTTATTTAAAAATGTTTAATAATATCAAATATGGTCCAATAATAGGCCAATTCTTCTTTTAGAATAATTATATTCACTCATAAATAGTAAGAAGTTCATTACCATGGTAAAAGGTGAAATGGTGGTTTTCATGTTACGTGAAATTGTGTTAAAATTAATATTACACACACATAGATTTTTCTTTTTAAAATTGGATTTTATATTTATAAATAGTCGTTTAAAATTATCTAATTACTCTCACTAATCCAAATTATAAAATGATAAATTACAGAGGACAACATACAACCAACTATAGTGAAAACTAATTCTGTAAAAGTATGGAAACATAGAATTTATAGAACAAAATATTTAATTTTTTTGTGTATTAATAATTTATATTGACCATATATTTCTAAAATCATTATACTAACAATTTTTAAGTCACTTTGGCGGATATTTATTTCCCATTATTGAATAAGTTTTGGTATTTACAAAATACCACTCCCCCTAAATTATAAAAGGGAACCTCTTCCCCTCACTTATTCAGACTTACCAATCCATTTAGTTTGACCAAAACCATAAAAATTCCATTCTAAAAATCCTTATTCTTGTAATTTTTATTATTTTTAACCCAAAATACCAACCCCATAGTCCTTAACAAGATAACTTATGGGGTTTGTTCTAAGCAATGGTAATTGTCCTCACGAAACTCTTTCCTTTTTTTACTTCTTCCCATATCACTTACTTTAATTTAAAAATAATTTCAATATAATAAAACCATTATATAGAATATAAATAGATGTTATTATGTTTATGGAATAACCTATATCCATTTCATCATGAAATAGTAAATGAAACCATTGATCGTGTGTACGAAGGACCATCACCTTATGAACCGATGTAATTCATTTTTCACCACCACATCTCACGTATGGATATAATGATGGATATAACATATTTTATGTAATATATATTATATAATTATAATTATTGAATTATTATATCACACATAACTTCTTACATTCCATTCTGTGGGATATATGATAACATTGTTCGTGTGTGTATCGGAGTACCGCCTTGCGAAGCGATGTGATTTGTTTTTCACTAAATATTTAAATAAAAGGTAATAAGGGTAAATTTAACGAATAAATTTTATATATATTATATAAAAAAATTTATATAATGTTATTATATTATTTAACTATTTTTGTTTCATCCATTGAGAAAATGGAATCAATGTTCATGGTTACGTACGACTTACCATCTCTAGGAATGATGTATTTTATTTTTGATCTCCAAATATAACAGATTAATATATATATATATATTGAATATATATATAAATTATATCATGTTTATTATTTTTTAAATGAAGGAATCATGATCAATGTAATATGACTGAAAATAACAAATCAAAACATACACGAAAAACAAATCAGTTATTACCCTAAATGTGATTTTAACAAGGAATTATTAAATAATGGATAATAAAAGGTCATAAGTAAATAATATATGTTATGATATATATAATTATGGTTCTTTAATATATGTATAATAAACCAATATTTATTATAATATAAGTTAAAATGTGTATGAAGGATGTTGAGACTTTCGTCTCACTTGTATTTTTTGTGAGACACATGCCATATTCACTATGCATTTCTTTTTGGTGGTACATATACTATAGATGAATTTATTTTATGATTATTATATATAAGATTATTGGGATTTAAATATCCATTTTATATCTCTATTTAATGGGTTTTATAGTTCAAAATTTATCCAAACAGAAAGGGATTTTCTTGTCAATTTTCCTTCTTTGAGACATATGCTGTGTTATGCACCTATCTTATTTTATGAGGTGGATGAACTACCATTTCTAATTGTTATATAATTAATATAATTATATTAATTATATTTTATGTTCAATTTAATGTTATTATATTATGGGGATTACAATTAAATGTGATCTAAGTGGTAATGGTTTTATAATTCAATCTCATTGTTTTTCGGGATTATTTTTGTTTATACTTCTGATAATGAAATATTAAGATCAATCTATCAAGAAACACTTAAATTTAATTTTACTCTGGTTATTTCATGATAATACATTTTTTCCTTCATTTCATATATTTATGTACTCAAGATACCAAAATAATGTTTTTAACAAAAACCATCTTTATTTCTCTCTTTGGTTGAAAAAACGTTTTTATTCTATATCCATGTTTCGTAAAAATATTATGAAATGTTTTTTAATGTTCCTTTGAGTCTTTTGTAAAGTAATTTTTACCTCTATTTTAATTTTTTTAGAAAATTTTATAATACTAATCATCATTTCAATTTCAAAACAATATTTATTTGTCTTTTAAAAAAAGTGCGAAAGGAATATTTGTTTTAACATGTACGAAATTCCACTCCATAATGGCCAATAAATGATTTAAAACAATCTTTATATGTTTCAAAGTTTATTTTAAATGACAAATACATTCAAAATATTTTTTTAATTTTAGTTTTAAAAAGTAATTTTAAAAGTGTAAAGGATATTTTCTTCATGAAATGTTTTAAATGATTTTAAATATTCTTTTATATGTTTCCATGGTTATCTTCAAAGAAAAGGACTTTGAAATTGTTTAATGTATTAAGAAGTTTTTTTCAGAGTATAATGCCTATTTTACTCAAAAAATGTTCCATGGGATCTTTCAAAATAATTTTTTATCTAATATTACATCCTTTGATGTTAATTATGATTTACTGAAAATATGATTGAATTATTACATCCTTATTCATTATTTATATGGTAAATGTTTATATTGGTGAAATGTTTATAAAACACATTTATTTTTCATGGATTATTCTATGTGAATTTATGATATATTTATGATTTTTTTCTTTACATGGGTTATTATGTGATGATTGATGAATGTTATATAATATTTTTTCACACATAAGTATAGTTTTCATTATGATATGGGTGAGACCTATATCTACCTTCAATTAATTGGGTAATGATTTATACCTCATGAGATATAAATATGATAAAAGTAGATGGTATTGATCCACTGTGGGAAATATGTGAGTCTCGATCCGCTATAGGAATCAGTTGCATCTAGATCTAAAATAGGAAATAAGGTATAAGTCCCGGTCCACTATGTTGATGGTCTTGGTAGTTAACCTTGACATATGAAATAGTTTTATTTATTTATAATGTTTCTACACTTTTATGACATGAGATTACGGTTCATGATGGATTTATGATGATTTAAAAATATTATGGGCCATGTTTCATGAAATTATAATGCTTCATGACATGAATCATATTTATGATCTATGAAAGGTTGGGTATGAAGTTCGTAAGTCATTATCTTGATCAAATACCCTGATGGTTATCTAATTATTTCATTAGATCATTTATTTATATCTCATTGTTTACCCTTATTGAGCATCTATGATCACTCTAATATTTTTCCATCCCCAAGATATGAATAAATGGTTAGGTATGGTATGCCTAAGAATATTTCTATGTAATATGATATTTGTGGGACATGTAAAAAATCTTTCATGAAACAAAAAAGTTGTGTTTCTATTCTCCAAATACACTAAGATATTGATGTCCTCATATGTGTGTTTATGAAATGTATTGAATATTAATAAAAAAATATACAATATTTATGTATGAAAATTAGGGTCTGATAAAATATTTTCAGAACAAGAGTGCTAAAAATGCTTGAAGAGTAGAGAAGAGGAGGTTCCCTTTTTAGTGAGGGGAGGGTACTCTAGGAATTATTTAAAGTATTAAATTAAGATAAATTAATTTTAATTTAAAAATGGTTCTAAATTAATATAATTAAAAGGTATGATGAGTATGAGTCTAAATACACACATCCAACAAAATTTGGATTAGTTTTGGTTATTTTTTTACCCTTATCTCTTAGTTTTAACCACTTGAAAACCCTTTTGACAATTAACATGATATAAATATTTTTTACTCTTTAGGGATCAAGAAAGATACTATAAAAGTAAAAGTGAAAAATAAATGGTCCATGGTTGATATTTTAAACCATATCCAATTCACATGGTAAAAGATAGTAATTTTATGAATTTTAAATCACTTAATAAAATATTCTTTATTATAAAATATCATTAATGTAATTTCTAGAAATATTCCATTAATTTGACTATAATGACATAAATATAGAAATGGAATTAAAATATAAATTGTAATGACCCGAACCCGGCCAACCACCAGAACAGTTCCAAACGGGTCGGGTGTCACTGACTTAGGCGCACCCCCCCTGAACGCTAAAGGATGGCGACTAGCAGTGAGGGTCTGAATAGGTATAGTGGGGAGGATATAACCTCTTGGAGGAATAAAATGGTACTGGTCCAAGTATAATACTAAAATGTGCAGCGTAAATAAATGACTTAGCATAATCGAACGAGACCTGCAGAGTGGAAGCATATCCAATATCAATAAACCAGCGGAAGCAATATAGAAACAACAACAGCGGAAAGTAAACAAAACAACATGCTAAAGAATACAAGAAACTACTATTATAACCAAACAAGGCATGCATCTAAAGAAAGTCATACAGATCAATATATAATGGTGCCAATGGATTACTAGCGGTAGTTACAAAATAAAGTCAACATGCTGATACAAAAAAGGAAAAACTAAACAAAGTAACTTCAGCAAGGCACGAACTCATGGTCCATACCAGTCTCCATGCCAACAGAACTAAAGTCCATCTCCTGAGGCTGACCTTCTACCTGCACACAATTTCATGAAGTCTACACGCATCCCAAAGGGCCTGTGTCGGGTGTGAGAAAAGTCTCAGTAGGATACCACCCAAGGGTGCATACCTAATATAAGTGTTTCGTCTGATATGCTTATATAAGAGAAACAATAAATAGTAAAAATCCCAAAAGTAAACACAAACTTCACTAGTGCTCAGCAGCCACTAAGAAGTGTCACCTGATTCGGCCAACGCCGGAATCTCTGGTCTGTAGCCCGGCACCCCGTGCCACCTGACACCTTGTGTCTCAAGTACCGAAGTCCCGAAGTCATGCCCAAAAATCATAACCTAGCTTGGAATCTCAACCTTCTCATGGAACAACATCTAGAGGAACACAATATCTGTCCTCAAATAATAACCGGAGGGACAATGATGTTTGCCCTCAAATCAATACCCGGAGGCACTGTGATATCTGTCCTCAAATCACAGCGAGCCTCTTCTCCCAACCTAACAGCCCCAATGCTATCTCCCTAAGGCTCCTCACCTTCCATGTGGCTTCCTATGGAAAGTACCCCCAAACCAATAGTACCTAACCACATCTATCGGGGGCCTCTACCCAGCGAGTGGTCGTACCACCTCATCACGGAGTCTATCTGTGTGAACACTACTCAAAAGTACCCAGTGAGTGGTAATAACCTCAATAAGTTCCCAAGACACAACATCTCTGAAACCTCATTTCCCTGCGAACCTTTCGCACAAGTCCGATGGCCTCTTCATCCCAGTAACCCGGGCCAAGACCAACCTAACCGTCCAACTACCTCAAGCCGAAGTCCATGACACCCAATCCCGTGGTAGCAACCACCCAAAGTAACCTAAAAAAATCCCCAACCTGTGATCCTCATCACTCAACAATGTATATCCAACCCACACCCAACACAAAAAACAGTTCAACATTGGAAATATCACACATTGCATATTCATACTTGAAAGCATCGCTTTAAATAGGCAATTACTAAACAGTCAAATTACACTAACTTGTGTTATCCTGCACCAGCACTTAAGGTCTTAAATGACTTAAACAAATTAATAACATGCCTTAACAAATCAAACTCATCATTTTAATCAAATAACATCAAAATCATTCTAAAATCAACAGTTTAACAAACAATTCACTTTATACCCATTTCGGCACCCCCCGCCGAAATGCCCCCAAATGATCAATGGCCTCTAACCCAGCCTCGCTCAAGCACAACAAGGGTCAAGGAATACCCAGAGGCATCCCACAACGCAGATAAACTGTTAAAGATAAATGAACAAGGGTTTCACTCAATACACAATGTTGCGCCCGAAGGTCGCAACCCCAAATTGTCTACGAAAACACGAAAGATCGTATTCACCACCTACCTCATACTCGTACGATGCTACTCCTCCGGTAAAAGCCTCTGATTCGGTCTGAAATGAGGTAGATCTACAAAAGAGTCAAAACCTCTCAAACCCCTATATCTCGTTCTAGAACAGAAATCAAACAGAACGTCTCAGGAGGAATCAAGGCCTTACCGAGGGGGTTCCAATGGATCAATCGGCGATCGAAATGGAGTTCGTATGGATGATCGAGAGAAGAGAAGAGGTATGACTGGCTTGGTTCATGAAACTTGGCAGAAGAATTGAGGTTCTGCCTCAATAATAGGATACTTCCCGTTTTAGCGAATAAAGAAAGTACACGGTGCGTACTTTAGGACTACACATCGTGTATCATTTTACTGTTCTTAAGGTGGCTGAAAAATAGCTGAGATCTTACCGACTGACTACATGGCGTGTGCTTGGTTTTTACTTATCTTCCTCACCAACTTACCCATACGCCATGTAAATCCCTCATACATGGCTAGACTACACGGCGTGTCCAAGGGAAACACAGCGTGCACTTTTTTAAACGATTCTACCCGACCAACAGGCCTACATTCCATGTATGGCCACCACACGGTCACGGGTACACGGTGTGTCTAAAACTACACGTCGTGTAGTAAGATATTTATACATGGTCATCACATGACATGTACTTGAAGAGCACACAGCCAGTACTCACCCAACACATACACGGAGTGTACTTAATGTACATGGCGTGTAGTCTGGAAATTTCCAGAAACTGCCCAGATTTTCCAAACTTCTCAGAAACCAGTAAAAATTTCAAACAGGCACGGGATTTGACCCGTTCTAAAAAAACTCGGGTTCTGACATTCACCATTAAAAAAATATAAAAATTTTATATTTATATATAAAATTCATGTTACACTACAACTCTCCCAAAAAACCTCAGTTTTAGAGTTTTAAAAATCATTTACTAGATTTTTCTACAACTTCTACAAGCACTCTATTGGCGTTATGTATGCATTTAAGACAATGTTTTTCACTATAAATTAAAATTAATTTAATATGATTATAAAATTAATTAATATTAAAAATAATCAATTATAAAATAAATTATATTCAAGCCAAAGTTTAGATATATTAAAGTTAAGAGAGTGACGTTTTGGAATTTTCATTACATAAAATTATATAATTGTTATTTTCAAGGGAAAATGGTACCAAAGTTAAATATATTATAATTTGGTATGGATATGGTATATTATAACCCATAAAATTAAATTAAGATAATTTTTGGGTTTATTTTTAGACGTTATGTCATATTTTTAACCATGATTTTCCCATTTTACTTTTATTGAGGTGACAAACTATTTACCACAATTACTACTCCTAATGACCAAATTAAAAGGGACCTAATATCATATTTTAATCTCCTAATTATAAATATAGAATCCATTTTTATTTATTCATTTTATATAATTTGATGAAATTAATTTAGGAAAAAAAATTTAAAAATCAATAGAATAGAATTTTTAAAAAAAATTCCTTTTCTAAGTGTAGGAATGTTTTTCTACCAAATTCAACCATAAAATTAAATCCAAGGAAATTAATAGTATTTTTAATAATATAATATATATAATGGTACTCTAAAACAATTTAAAAACAAAGTTTTTCTTTTAAAATACACGAAACCAAAATACAGTTTTCAATAAAAATTAGTATTTTTCACTTTTCATTGAAAAATCAAAATTTTTTGAAAAATATAAAAATATATCCCCAAGATAATTTTGATATGATGATTTTAAAACTGAAATTAATTTTTCAAAATTAAAATTCTAATAATTATAAGCTAAAATTTTAACTAAAACCTTATTAGAAAATTATTTTAATAAGAATAAAACTATTTCCGTTTTGATTGAAAATTTTATTAATTTTCTTATATTGAATACAAAAATATGAAATATAATTCATTAATACTATTAATTTATGAAATTGATTATTAAATTTTCCAATATTTTTAAATTTACCCCCTTTTATAAATGGTTTCCTCATAATTTTATTCATTATATAAAAAAGTGGGGATATTTTTACTTCATAGAATTTTTCAATTCCCATGTTTCCTCATCAACCATTTGATTTTTTCCTAAAACCATAAGTTGATGAATTACCTTATTTCACAAAAATTTCACTCTATATCCAATAATCTACACCTTATATTCCTCATAAGAATTATTTTCTTCCAACTGAACTACTTATGGATCAAAACATGAGATACACCTGACATATATTTAATTTACAAAAAAACATGATGTACATAATGTACCTAAGATAAGCTTAAAATAAAAGATTCTAAATAGGTAAATGATCCTAATTTATATAGGTTTTTATATAATCCAGTAAACCGCATACATAACATCCCCTTTTTAACAAATCACCTAACACTTTTCTATAGAGATTATTTAAGAAAAACAAGATCACTTATCTTGAATGAAATATATTTCCTCTAGTTATCCACTTAAATTTTCTACCTACTCTGAGCCATCCTCATATGTCACAAAATCATCTTCACCTTCTGATATATTTCTTCTACTAACTCTTTCCCCATTTACATCCTTCCCCTAACATCATCCCAAAAAGATGGAGTCCGACACAAATTTACATATAATGCCTAAAAAGGGGACATTTTTATATTTGAATGATAACTGTTATTATAATAAAACTCAACTAAATAATGATGTTGCCCCAAATTCTCTGGAATTACATTTAACAAGCATGAATCATGTCATTCATGTTCTAAATTATTCACTCTTATTGTCCATCAAATTATGGATGAAAATATATACTAAAATTTAATTCAGTACCAAACAACTTTGGAAGGTATATACCAAAATTATAATTGAATCTAGGATCATGATCAGATACAATTGAGAGATTAATTCTATATAACCTAACTATCTCCATGATGTACGATCAAGAAATTTGATCTGAATACATAATATCTCAAATGGGATGTAAATGTTTATAATTAGTTAGTCAATCAATAATAACCAAAATTTCATTATTATCTCAATATTTATTTGGTAGTCCCACCCCAATATCCATGAATATATTTTTCCATTTCAACTTTGGAACTATAATTGAATGAAGAATCCAATTTTATAATTTTCATTTTACTTTAATCTATTGACATGTCAAACATTTCATTGCCATTTTTTCAATATCATTCTTCATTATATCATTATTGAAATACTCTGGAAGGTATATCTACATCTGAGTGAATCCAAAATGAAGAAAATGGAGAACTAGGAGCATCACTCAAAAATTATCTCTTCTACAAGAAATCATAAGGCACACAAAATTTATTTTAAAATATCACCTTCATTTTCAATGTTAAATTCATGTAACTTTCCTTTCCCTACTAGTTATACCTTTCATTGTAAATCATTCCCCCCCTTCTGATCTTTCTTAGTTCCTTTTTATAGGGATTATTTCACAATCACCTAAAAAAAGAAGGATGTTACTACATGTACAATTTTGAAGAAAAATCATTAAATTGTTAACCAAAGGGTTATTTTACAAATGTAACATAGTTAATGTAGTATTATATTTCTGACTCAAAGCATTTAATACCTTTTTTTCTATTTCATGGTGGTAATGAATGATACAGTCATAATCCTAATCCATTTCCAACCATATTTTCATCCTCATGTTCAACTCTGTTTTAGTGAACATATAATTAGAAATTTTATGATCAATATATTTTTCACACTTTACAATATATAAACGATTCCTCCACTTTTTTAAAGAAAAACTGTGACAACCAATTTCAGATCATGTGTAGTACAATTTAATTAATCGTGTTTTAATTGACATGAATCATAATAAATTACCTGGTCATTCTACATTAAATCACAACCATGCCCTATCAATGAAGCATCACTATAGATGAAGATTTTATAATTTCTATAGGTAAGGTCCAAATATAGATAATTAACCAATCACTTCTTTAGTTCATAGAAATAATCATTACAATCTTTTAAAAAAATTAATTCAACTCTATTTCAAGTTAACTTAATCATTAGGCTTGATAATAAAGAAATATTTTCAGAAAATATACATTAGTAACCTACTATTCCAAGAAAACAATGAATCTTTATAAAATTAGTAGGCATTGACCATTCATCAAAAACATTTTATTATCTTGGTCTATAGTTATGAAATATTTAAAAACTATTTACTCTAGGAAAAAAAATTCAACCAAAATTCACTCATACTAAATTTCCCATATATAGTTTTCTTCTTTTTGGGTTTTCAAAAGAATCCATAGGTTTTTTCATGATCCTCGTGAATTTTAGAATACAAAAAATATATCATCAATAAACTAAACCAAAAAAATATCTAAATAGTCTTGGAAAACCTTATTCATAATATCTATGAATATATTTGGATCTTTAGACTACCTAGAGGGAAAAACTACAAACTCATAATGAAATTATATAGTCAATAATGTTTTCATAGAATATCTTCCTCCTTTACCATTAACCGATGGTGCCCTAACCTGAGATAAATCATTGAAAAATATTGTGCCCTATAGAGATGATAAAAAAATCATCGATATGAGGAAAATGATAATTTTTCATAAAAATGATGTTATTCAAGCCACTATAATCAAGGAAAATACTCATTTAACCATTTTTATATTAAATAAATAAAATATTATAACCCCATGGGGAAGTTATATAATGAATGAATCTATTATCTTGAAAATCATACAACTGTAGTTTCAATTCCAAAAATATATACTTGACCAATTCATTAAGGGGGTTTTGAAATTTTATTAGCATTACATACTAAGTCAAAAATAAACTCAACCTCCCAATCAAGAATGAAACTAAAAAATTTATTAAGAAAAAAAACTATATATTCATTCATTATGGGAACATTAGTAATCTTAAATTTTTATTTCTTTTAAATGACATGATTTATATAACATTCACTACCATATCTAATTGATTTTTCATCTTCTTAATATGTTATCAAATGTATTAATTCATTGAATATAACCTTCTTATATTTTCAATCTATCTTAAAATAATAAATTTTAATATAATCCATAAAAATAGTAACATAAAAATCTAATATGTGTAGTTCAATAAGATTATCAAGAAATACAATCCCTTTGATAAAAAAAGAAGATTCTAATAAATATTGGTTACCTCAATATTTCCACATGGAGTTTTCACCAAAAGTTATATATATTTTTCATGAGGTGATATTTTTATTTTTATTTTTATTTTCTCATAAATGAAGGAATATGAAGATCTAGGGTCAAATTAGGCATCATAAAAAATTTAGTCACACAGTAGAATAATTCCACATATCATTTTAATAAAAACATTTGGATATCTCTTACCCCATTCTTGGATTATTCATGACTCATTTCTTTGTAGTCATTAGCTGTATAACCAAACTTACAACACTAAAAACACTTTATAAATCATAAAAAAATTCCCTAAAATATTATTTAATACACTTATAACATGTTGTAGGTTTACCTCTAGATTTCTTCATTTTACTTCCTCTCCATTTCTTTCAAACTTCACAACTTATTACTCTTATAATCTTGAGGAACATATGTGTCAGAAAACTCCATCTCAAATTTCTTGTCACAGTTAATAACATTCTCATTGCTTCTAAATTCTCATAAGTATAGATATATTAATAAACAGGGTTTCAATCCTGAGTAAAATCAATTAATTTTACTATCAAGGTCCTGAATAAAATTCAGTTCTTACCTGGCCAATCCTATACAAGTTTTATAATAAAAAAATATTAAATCATTATATTTTTCCTCAATTCAAAGAATTATTTTTTCCATCCTGAGTTAAACAACCACAGAGAAATGTTTCTCTAGAAAAATATTCTTAAATATATCTCATTCCATGTATTCCATCTCATATCTTTATTTGAAATCATTAACCAATGGCCCCCATGAATTAGCTTTACCTTCAAATTGATAAATGGAAAGATTTACCTTTCAATGTTCTGAACATCACATGAATTCAAATATATTTTCAAATGAATTGATTCATAATATAGATACAACTAGTTCTAAGGTTCTAATTAAAGAGATAGGGTCATATTTCATGAAATGATCAACTATAAAAAAGTTCCTCTATGATAAATATGGTTTTTCTATAACATGGACACCACCTCTATTTATTTCCTCTATTAACCAATCCATCAATGTAACAATTTTTTCAGTTCTATGTGAAACCATTATAGGATCCTGATTTGGAAGGAAATTTTCCTCTTCATACATTCCTACTTTAGATTCCCTTTTTCCTGTATAGATAATCACTATGAATAGAAATATATTAGACACATCAATATGGTAATAATTATCTTCTATATCATTTTAACATAACCATAAAGTATAATATCACAAAGGTATTCTGTTACTATTATCCTAACCAATAATTTTTTTTAAACCTTTCATCTAATACCAACTATAAGGACCCAAACTTAAACATTATGTAATATATGGTCTTTAGACTATAATTCACATTCTTACATTTTTTGTATATTTATTGTTTATATTTTTATAGAATTATCTCATAACATTTATATAGGAAACCCATATATTTAAAAGTGTAAGATTCTACTCAGAATCCATTCTCCCCAAATATAAAACTTTTAAAATGAAAAATGTTTTATTTTCAGGAAAAATATTTAGGACTTTCAACTTTACTTTTTATTTGTTCTTAATAATTCTTAAACCATGTGAAAAACATTTAAAAACCATAAATTATCACAGAACACTCAATAAGATACATAAAAGAAATAGATACATTATTTTAGTGAAAAACATAAAAACCTATATATATTTAATTTTATAACAATATTATTTGATCATATGAAACAAAACATATCCACATGAAACACACTCACTTTATTCTCAAAGAAAACATTTAAAACCAATAGTATTAAAATAAAAACCCTTTTAAGAAACTTTAAGAATTATATTTATAACTCAGTTCAAAAATAACTAGAGCCCAATGAAAAACAAAAGAGAAACCTCCCTAGTTAACTAGATAATTCTTAAATATTAAGATGATAAACATTACCCAATGCATTGGAGAGATAAATCTAGTGCACCCATTCATATAAGGTGTATCAGTCTCACCCATTTGTATAATCTATATTGGGATTACCTATTAATATATTTTGTATTGGTCTCACACTTTTTTATTAGTTGTATCAAGATCACCCATAATCATAAATAATTCTCACATATTATATCATAAATAAATAATTTTTAATCCTATAAATTTTGATCATAAATCCAATGAAAATCCCTTTTGAACCCATATGAAAAGTATCATTGGATATAAAAATACCCTTTCCTTTTTCAAACCCATTTTCAAAACTAAAATACCAAGAAAAAATGGAAGAAGGTTTTTTAAGAAAACATTGAATTATTTAAAGTAATAAAAAAAATTATGTTGTGGGGAAATTCGTTTAAATTGTATTTGTTAAAATAAAACAATCCTTTTTCTCATTTGAAAAGAAATTCAAAATGTTCTATATAAAATCATTAAAAAGATTCCCCTTGAAATAATTGAAATAAACTATAAAGAAATATAAAATTTCATTTCAAAAGTTACTTATTTCCACAACAATACATTCACATAATAATTTTATAAATATGGACCTGGAAGAAAAATATTTACAAAATAAATCATTAAAATTTTTAAAATGAGGTTTTATGTTAAATTTTTTCTTACCTTGAGTTTGAATTGTCATGTATGTTCTTTAGAATCCTGAATAATAAAATTAAGTTAATTAACTACTTAATTAAGAAAAAATTTCACCCTTATTATACCTTTTATTTTCTTTATTACCATGTCATATATATTTACTTTTTTAGTTATGTTCACATCATATGTCTTTATGATATTCAGCTTATATGTGAAAAATGAAATTGGTATGTTGACTAAGGTCAAAGAGGTAATTATTCCATAATATCTATAATAATAATTATTAAACATTGATCATTTTTATATTGTAATTAAAATTTTAAAACAAACCCTAATAGATTGATATTAAAAATGAACTGCATTACAATCATGAAGATGGTAGGCTGTATGTATGCATTAATAATGTTTCCATTTTTCAAAAATCATGATAGAAATAATTTAAGTATTATTTAATTTTTATATAATTATGATTATATAATAAATAAAATATTAAATATTTAAATAAAATTATATATATCATCCATATAAGGTTGTGATGAAAAATGAATCACATCGCTTTATGGAGATGGTAGTTCAAACTTACGCACAAAGGACATTATCATTTTTTAATGGATTGCATGTTAAGAATGTGGATGATATATTTCTTTATATAATGATAAATTTTTCATTAATATCATATTTATATATTAAATTCTTCATTATAACCAATTGTGAGAGGCGATGATATAAAATGAAACACATCACTTCTTCGAGGTGGTAATCCACACATACACAAAAGTTATGTTTTCATTTTCCATAAAATGGAAAAGGAGATGAAAAATAATTGTAAGATAATAATTTTAAAATATATGTACAAGGAAGATAATGATGTTTTTATTTCATCGTGGTTAAATAAGATTGGAAGGATTTTGGATAAGAAATAAACATTACATATGTATGTTAGAACTTATATTTTATCCTCAAAAAAACACATTGTCTTACACTTGAATCATCCTACGGTTATTTTAGAATAAAAAATTATAGGTAAATTATTTTGAATTTGGGGATATACATAGGTTTGTATTGGTCAAACTATTGTTCTAAATAGTTTTGAGGAAGAGTGTAGAGGATGTTTCCTTTCACAAGTGAGGGGAGGGAAACTCTTGGAATCACTTAAATCTTTAAATTAATATTAATTAATTTTCATGGAAAATGATTCCAAAATAATATAATTAACATTTATGATGAGTACGATTTGAAATAATATCATAAGAAAAAATTTGGACAAATTTAAATTATTTTTTAACCTTATCTCTTGGTTCTAAACCCCAGTTAACCTTTTTGACAATTACTATGATATCAATGCTTTTTACAATTTAGGGATTAAGAAAATTAATATAAAAAGTAAATTGACACATAATTGGACCATGGTTGAAATTTTAGACCATATACCATTCACTTAGAAAATATTTTATTTTTATTAATTTTAAATCATTTAATAAAATGTTATTTATTATAAAATATCATTATTGTCATTTTGGAATTATTTTTTTAAGTTTAATTTAATGAAATAATGATATAAATTAAATTATAATCAAAACACATAACATAAAAAAATATGTTATATTTATATATAAAAATCATTTTATACAATAACTTTCCAAAAAATTATTACTTTTAATGTTTTTAATATCATTCACTTGTTTTTTTATAGCTTGCACAAGCACTGTGTCGGCATTGTGCAAGAATTCTAGGTAATTATTTTGGCACTAGAAATTAAAAATAAAATAACATGATAAAAAAATTAATTAACGATTAAAATAAATATTTATAAATTAAAATATCCCCTTTTAATTATTATCTAATAATTTTAGGGAAATTTAAGTAAGGAGAGTGACATTTTGGAATTTTCTTTACTTAAAATAATATAAATGTCATTATCAAGGACATATTTCCCCAAAATTACATACAATATAATTTGTGATGTATATGGTATAACTTACTAGATAAAATGAAATTAATTAAAGTTTTTCATCTATTGTTAGACATTATTTGATGGTTTTAACCAAGATTTACACATTTTACCCTAACTGTGGTGACCAAATATATACCATGATAACTATTCATAATGAATAAAAATAAATGGGAACTATTTAAAAAATTAAACTATTTATTCCAAGTATGGAATACCTTTTTTATGATTCAATTTATATATGTGTAAATAATTAATTAATGAAAAATACACAAAACATAACGAAACACAAATTTTAGAAAAAAAGAGTTCTTTGAGTACGAAAATATTTTTATACCAAATTCAACAATTCAATTGATTAGAATGAAACTAATTGGTTTTTTAATAATATAAGAGAATTAATTTCACTTTCACCCAATTTTAATGTAAAATTTTACTTTTTAAATTCTCGAAACAAAAATATAATTTTCCATAAATATTGTTATTTTTCACTATTCATTGAAAAAATCAATTTTTTAGAAAATTATAAAAAATTCACACAAATATAATCTTTATATGATTATTTGAAAAGTTACTTTTTTAAATAATTCAATTTCTAAAATTTATAATTTTAAATTTTGAATAAAACCTTATTATAAAATGTGTTTAATAAGAATAAATCTATTTCCTTCCTATTTGAAAAATTACATAATATTATTATAATGAATATATCGATAAAAAATATAATTAATGAATATTAATAAGGCATTAAATTTATGATTAAATATAATTTTTCTTTTATAGTGTTAGGGAAAGTAGGAACTAGACATTTTTAGACTTGATGAGATCCATAATGAGTCATAGAAGTATTCTATTACATTTTTTGGATTTCATTATAAACTATAAAAAACATAATAAACCCAGTTCCAATTAATGTGGAAAGTAAATCTGATATGAATTATGCAATGGGTGGAAATATGTGTTGTCAAAATTATTTTTGTGGAGATGTGAAGTGTTTTTTAAGGCCACTTTAGGAAACCTTATTTCACCCGGAGGCACAAAGCATATCTATATAGAATTTTCCAAATAAATAGGTGGATATTATCTATAAAACCCCAAAAAGAATGGTGAAAATTGAAAGAAATACCATGTTCTTTGTTGAGGATAAAATCTATAAAAATGATATTGTAAGTGAGATAAACTTTTATGAAGTCGAGGTTGATGAAACAGAATACTTGTCACGTGAACAAATAATAAAAATCCAAATATAATTAGTTATTCTAGATATAAAATAACTCTTTTGGAGAACTAGGGATATTAGAGAACTAGAGTGATATATTTTTATATCCATTGAGTTAGGTTACACAATATTAGTTGAAGATAATGAACATATATGTAATAAATATGTAGAAAACAACTGAAAAGTTTGGATGTGGAAAGAAGAGATGAATCTTGAAATGGATTCAATGTACTATAACCAAATTTGTGTTTTTTTAGATCCTTATTTTGTATAAAGAATACTAGGTGAAAAAGTTTTTAAATTTGGAAGCTTAAAATGGTTAGTAACTTCTTTACTAATTATACAATACTGGAGGATAAAGGGCTTGAGAAATATGAAATCATAAACTATGAAAAAACCCTTTCACAAGTTTCTATTGTAAAATACTTTAGAATTATACTTTTCATAGAATCTTACAATGATTATGAGATTTATAAAATAGATTTTAAGAAATAATTCCTTAAGGGAAACTATTTAGAATTTTTCAATATGATCAAATCAAAAGAGTTGTGATTCTAAAGGATTCCAATAATGAATAAAAATGTTAGAGATCCATTTATGGATTTAAGAAAGCATCCATATCATGGAACATTCGTTTTTATAAATCTTTAATAAAATTTTGTTTCGTAAATAATGAATATGAGATCTATGTCAGCATGAGTTTTATAGGAACATTATAGTTTTCATGTCAACTATATGGATAACATATAAAAAATTGATGTCATGTCTTCAACTTGGAAATACTAAAGAAAAATAACTATCTATAAAATTAATTAAAGTATGAAAATAGTTTTAGGGAAAATATATTATTAAATAGATCTATGGGATTGATTATATATAGTCATAGTATATACATTGATAAGATATTGATAAATGAAATACAGAACAATTCAAGACCAAATTGGTCCCTATGTCGCATGGCAGGAAATATCTCTAAGATGATGTGTTTAGGAATATGAGGAGATAATTATGAAGAGAAATATTCCATATACTTAAGAATATGAATGTATCAGATATGTTTTAATATGAATAGAATACAATAAAAAATAAGTGTTTTGAATCTATCACAAAATACCATAGTGTGTACTAATGTTTGATCTTTCTTATGAACAAATAATAGTGGGAAAATATCAAACAAAACTAGTTGAACAAAAAAGTAATGAAGTTAAAACTATCCAATGGTACTTTAAAAAGTGAAAAGGATATGTTCCTAATATATGGTGAATTGGGAATAGTAGTTATCATCAAGATATAAAAATAGTTTTTCTGATAGATCAATTTGATATAATATCATAGTATGTCTATGGTTATAATAAATAAAAACTTATTATAGGCAGTGGTTTCTATATCTACATAGATCAAGTTCATTGTGGATTCTGATACAACTTAAGAAGAGGTTTAGCAATTAATTATTCTAGATTTTGTAATTATACAAAGATAGTAATGTATTATCGTAATATATATATATATATATATATATAATATAAAACATAATACTATGGTTATAAGGACCCGTAATTTACATACATGGTTATTACATCAGAATTAAAGCATACTTATTACAACATATAACAAACCCATGATTGGACCGTATAGGTATAGTGTCTTTAGAAACAGGGAAACATAAACAACTAGTTCATAAATCATCTACATTGTCTCCCATTTATTTCATCATATCTAGAGTCCCTTTTGGAATATCCTACTTAATACCCTTATTACTGACCTAGGTAAAAGAAAACATACAAAAGAGTGAGCTCAAATGCTCAGTAAGGGTAAACAAAAGAAATATAAATCATATCATATTCATAAGAACATAACATTTTGAAAATATTAACCTAGAAAAGAGATCAAAATATCATAACATGGGATAATTCATAGTAGTGAAATGTAATCCCAATAATCATAACGTAAAACAAGAAACTTTTTGGCATACACACATAATCTTAGAAAATCATTTCATGTTAGTCAAGGCTCATTGCCAAGACCATCATAGCAGACAAATTCTATTACTGAACCGAGTTCACTCCTCATTCCAGTCCTATATCACTAAACTGGATTAAATTTTTGTTCCATCCATGTCTATCTCATGAGATATAAATATTTACCCAATTCATTGGAGGGAGATATAGGTCCCACTCATCTCATAATGAAACCATTCTTATATGTGCCACAAAATCATTAATCATACATCATAGCATAACCCATGTAATAAAAATGGGATTCATAAATATCATGCCATCATAACATAATTTATAAAAGGACTTCATAAAAATAATTCCATCATAACATAGTCAAATAAATGTAATAATGGTATAGAAACAGAACCCTGTATTATCTTAGATGGAAAATAATTTTGATAAAACACATGAACACCATTCTTGAGGAAAATATCATTTCTACTTCAAAAACATTTTTCCTTTCTTAATATGTCATAAAATTTTAAACTAAAATAAGTTGATTAAAAATAAATTTTAAAACATGTAAAATAATCTTCATGGAAATAATGTTCTATGAAATCTTAAAAATCCATTCATGTCGTATAAGTTAAAAAACATTCTTCTCGTACTTTGGCCAGAAAAGTAAAAAAGTACTTCGTACTAGAAATGACAAAAGATTCCTTTCATATCTTCTACTAAAAACTCACCAATGGGTAAAATTGGATTTAAAAAATTGTAGGAGGATAGAAATAATATTACATATTGAGGAAACATGGATTTGGATGATAAATATTCCCCATTAAATTCGGAAGTATAAACAATATCGGATAAAAATGATCTTGCGAGATTTTCCCTTAACTTAGGTCCGATATGCTTTGTGAGTGTCTGAACCTCCTATATAATGATTTAAATAATGTCATTGAATTATTACAGAATCATAATCACTGTTATGATATCATATATGGTCATATTCTTAGCTTCTTATTAGTAATATTTCATTGTTACTTGTTATTCGGGTGTTCATTGCTTTATGTTCTTATGCATGTCTTGTTGTATAAATTATTATTCCTCTTTTCAGGTTATAGATACCTTATTTACAGAATATTATTAGTGTAATATATATCATATTTATTCATTCAATTCATTTATATAATCATTATTCAATGAAGATCATGTAGAACGAGTCGCATCACATCGTGGAGACGGTAGGGCGTACATACACACGAGCGATGATATCGTTACCATAACTATTGAATGGTGTTGGATTTTAATATGGAATGTATCAGAATTATTATCATGTTATAATGATCATATATATTTATTCTTTACACCATTATACCCATCCAATTAAGGTGGTGGTGGAAAACAGATTACACCACAACGTGGAGACGGTATTCCGTACGTACGCACGCGCGATGATTTCATTTTTCGTAGGATGGATAGAAGGTGAAATAGGGTTGTTTAATATTTATAATAAAATATCCTTATATGATTGATACTGATGTTATTATTTCATAATGAAACAACTAAAGAAGAGGAAGTAGAAGAAGAAATAAATTTGAAAGAATCGGTAACGGATATTACCTCTTCTTCGACACACCTCTTTGAAACCACTTCTTAGGGAACTAAAATTGGTCTTTAAAGATAACAAGTACCTCTAGTATGTTTCTAGGGAAGTTGGAAAGGGAAATGGGTAGGGTTTGGCAGATCTTTAAGGCTCTAAATTGTGTAAAGAGGAGAGGGAGGAGGTTCCCTTTTATAAGGGAGGAGAGGGGCACCTTGGAAAAAACATAAACTTTTATTTTATAATAAAGTCATATTCTGTTTTTAATAGCTCCAAATTGATTTATTTAGAATATAAGGTGGGTATGGGTCGAAATACTACCAACCAATATGCTTTATACAAGTTTAGGTTACTGTTTTAACCTTTTCATTTAGATTTAACTCTAAGATAAATATTTTAACTTTTACCATGTCTTCTTGTTTTCTTACAATATATGGTTAATAAACTTTCTATAACAAGCCAAATGAACCCATAGTGGTTAATTATTAATATATATAACCTTATCCATGTCATTTGGCTGATCCTTATATTTTTAGGAAAATAACAATTAATAATATAATATTTGTTTTAAAAACTATTTTATGTCAATTTTGACACTATTTGGTAATTGATTTTTTGTGAAAATCATAATAGCATGATCAGTTCAAAAAAAGTTAATTAAATAAATACTAACATGTCATATTAACCTATAAAATTAGTTTGATTCATAAAAAGTCTCAAATTACATTTATTTGGGTATTTATAACATCAATTATGTTAATATTTCATTAATAAGGTAATTACTGCATCATCATTGGGTCAAAAATAAATTAAATTATTTAATGTCTAAAAATTATAAATAAAATACCATTATGTAGGAAATATTTTTATATTTATAATTAATATTTATATTCGAATTTATCTTATGTATAACCTTATATTAAAAATGTTTTTAGTTATTAAACTTTGATTTTAACTCTTTTAACTCTTCTTTAAATAAAATAATAATAAGTGTCCTAATCTAAACCAAGTGGACCTAAATGGTCATATGTTATTCCTAATGTTATTTTTGGTTGAATTAAACTTATCCAATAGAATTAGGACATGTGTTAGGTTAATAATAATATAATTTTTACCCTTAATTACCCGATTTACTTTTAATCGTGGTAAATAAAAGTAAAAAGTTACTATTCACAAAAAATTATTTTTATCTTATTGAACCAAATTTTTCTCCTTTATATTAACCGTGTCTCTTAAAGTTTCAAAATTTAACTCATATAAGTGGTAAAATTAAGTTTTATGTATATTTACAAATTCTCCTAGGAGGTGGGTAAAAGACGGTGAAAAGTTCAATAAAATTTTTATATATCTAAAATTATTATAAAATGACTCCAATGAATTACATTGAACTTATATAGGTATTATGTATCAATTTTTACCAAAAATAAATTCAAATAAAATAAATAATTATTTAAATAAAAAGTCGGTTTTTAAATAGTAACCCAGTGTTTTCACTATTCATCAAAAATTGAAAGTTTTCAGAAAATTACCAAAATTTCACCCTAGGATAATTTCGATATTCCGAATCAAAAAATGAAGTCCATTTTGAAAGATAAAATTTATAAAATTTCCAAAAAGTCGGTATTACTATTCATAATGGCTAGTTTATACAATATTTTAATAACATATCGTTATTTAGTGAAACTCGATATTGCATACAACACATGCTATTGAGGAAGGCTGCTCTTGCGTATAATGAAAGACAAGCTAGTGTTCTGTGTAATTAAATATTCCTTTGCGTATAACATAAGACAGAAAATATATACATATATATATATATACTTCTCATAAAATATCAGGCCGTTACATTCTACCCCCCTTATAATGAATTTCTCCCTCGAAATTCGTTACTTCATATCAAATAGATGAGGATATCTCTCTCTCATCATGTCCTCAAGCTCCCATGTAGCTTCTTCTAATTGGGGTTTCCTCCATAAAACTTTCACCAAGAGAGTGGTCTTATTCTGTAGAACTTTTTTGCTACGATCCAGAATCTCTATCGGTTGTTCTTCATAAGAAAGATCTTGCTCCAACGGTACAACTTCTGAGCTTAGTATATGTGAAGGATCGGGTATGTACTTTCTCAGGAGAGATACATGGAACACATCGTGAACTTGAGAGAGATTAAGTGGAAGCTCCAATCAGTAAGCTACCTTCCCAACACGATCCAGTATTTCAAAGGACGGATATACCTAGGGCTCAGCTTTCCCTTCTTTCCAAATATCATTACTCTCTTCCAAGGAAATATTTGTAAGAACACATTATCACCCACTTCAAACTCTAGGTCTTTTCTTCGATTGTCGGCATAACATCTTTGTCGACTCTGAGCTTCTCTTATGTGTTGTTGAAAAGATCTGACATTTTCTGCCATCTCATCTACAAGATCATGTCCTAATAGCTTTCTTTCCCCAACTTCATCCCAGCAAGTTGGAGTCCTACATTTCTTTCCCTAGAGAGCTTCATAAGGAGCCGTCTGAATACTAGAGTGAAAGCTATTATTATAAGAAAATCCCACCAAAGGTAGGTGTTGATCCCAACCACCTTTGAAATCCATAGAGCAAGCTCTTAACATATCTTCTAGAGTTTGAATTGTTCTCTCAGACTGACCATCTGTCTGAGGATGATAAGCAGTGATAAACTCAAATCTATATCTAAAGTATGCTGAATACTTCTCCAGAACGTTGAGGTAAACCTCGGATCCCGATCAGATATAATGGAAAGTGGTACTCCATGAAATCTTACCACTTCCTTCACATATATCCTGGCAAGCTGATCCAGAGAGAAATCCTCTCTAATAGCAATGAAGTGTGCTGACTTCGTAAGACGATAAACTATAACCAAGATAGCATTATTGCCTTTGTATAATTTAGGAAGTCCAGTGACAAAGTCCATAGTGATGTTTTCCCATTTCCATTCGGGTATGGTTAATGGTTGTAACATCCCATTAGACTTCTCTCTCTCAGCTTTAACTTGCTGACAAACCAAGCATCGAGAGACATATTCAGCAACATCTCTTTTCATGCCATCCCACCAGAAGTACTCTTTTAGGTCCCTATAAATCTTCGTGCTTCCAGGATGAATAGAGAATGAAGAACTATGAGCCTCATCTAGTATCTCTTTCTTTAATTCTAGGATGGGATGAACACAAACCCAATTCTTGAACCTTATTATCCCATCACAATCAATGTTGAATTCAGGAACATTTCTCACCTTCTTTTGTAACTCTACATCTTGTTTTTGTGCCTATTTAATCTTCACATGTATATATGGTTAAACATTCATTTGATAAATATAATATTTTTCCACTTCCATTATAATTCTAAGACCCATCCTTTGTAAATCCATAAATATTGGATCTTTGATGATCCTCATCATGGATAAGCTGGCATAGTCTTATCGACTTAATGTTTCTGCCACCTTGTTTTCTTTCCCAGGGTGAAAATGAATTGAGAAGTCGTAGTCCTTAATCAACTCCAATCATCTTCTTTGGCGCATATTTAGCTCCTTTTGTGTGAAAATATACTTTAAGATTTTATGATCAGTATAAATATCACACCTTTCACCATAAAGATAATGCATCCAAATCTTTAATGCAAAGATTGCCGCATCTAAATCCAAATCATGAGTTGGGTAACTTTTCTCATGGATTTTCAACTGTTATGAGGAATAAGATATCACCATATCATTTTTCATGAGAACACACCCCAATCCCTTCTTGGATGCATCACTATAGATCACAAACCTTTCTCCACAACAAGGTAGTGTGAGAACATGTGCATTGGATATCCTTCTTTTCAACTCCTTGAAATTCTCTTCACACTCCTCCGTCCACACGAACTTAACTCCTTTTTGAGTTAACCTGGTGATTGGATTAGATAATTGTGAAAAATCATTCACAAAACATCGATAATATCAACACAAACCTAGAAAACATCAGATCTTGGTTACTGTTGTTGGTCTCGACCATCTTTTGATAACCTCTGTTTTTGCTGGATCCACAGATATCCCCTCTTTTTAGATTATGTGACCCAAAATGAAACTTTTTGAAGCCAAAATTCACACTTGGTAAATTTTGCATAAAGCTTCTCCTTTCGTAGGGTCTTTAATAAAATTCTCAAGTGATATTCATATTCTTCCTTTCTCGTTGAATAGAAAATAATATCATCTATAAAGACTATCACAAACTGATCAAGATAGTCTCTAAAGACTCTATTCATTAGATCCATGAAGATAGCAGGGGCATTAGTAAGACCAAATGACATCACTATAAATTCATAGTGTCCATAACTTGTATGGAAAGTTGTATTTGGTATATCCACTTTTTTGAAACTTAATTGATGATACCCTGAACGAAGATCAATCTTGGAAAAGTATTTAGCTCCATGTAGTTGGTCAAATAATTAATCAATGTGCGGGAGAGGATATTTTTTCTTGATACTGATCTTGTTAAGTTCTCGATAATCAATGCAGAGTCTCATTGATCCATCTTTCTTCTTAACGAACAGAACAGGTGCTCCCCAAGGTGATGCACTAGGGCGTATGAATCCATTTTCAAGATTCTCTTGGAGTTTCTTCTTCAATTAGTGAAACTCAATTGGGGCCATTCTATAAGGTTTCTTTCAAATGGGAATAGCACCCGGTATGAGTTCTATTGAAAACTCAACTTCACAGTTTGCTGGAAGACCTGGAAATTCCTCCGGAAAGACATCATCAAACTCCTGTACGATTGGTGTATTCTTAATAGTGAGTTTCTATCCAACCATTTGAGATAAATAACCTTCATTTATTGGAATCAATACCCATAAGATGGAAAAAAGTTCCACTGGATAGTTATATTCATCCTTGCATCGATAGATGATAGTAGATTGATCGAGAATATTAAATGTGATTTCCCTTCATTGGAAATTGATATTATCTTCATATAAAGAAAGCCAATCCATTCCAAGAATCACGTAAAATTCCACTATATGAAGGATCACAAGATTTTCAGGAAACACTTTCCCACAAACTTCAATTGGAGAAGAATTGTAAACTTTTGATGCGACTATTGTGCCATTAGGAGTTGTCACAGCTAAGTCAAAATCTAATTATTGAGGTAGTATGATGATACCCTTAGAAAATTCTTCAGAAATAAAAGAGTGGGTGGATCTAGAATCAAATGAAACATTTTCTACTTTAAAGTGGATGGTAAGTGTACCTTTCACCACTTCGTTATTGTACTCCACATCGTCAATAGTAATTACATGTGACTTTCCTTTGTCTTTGGCCTTAAGAGTTTGTTGACATCGATCATCATCAACAACCCTTGGATTAGGGAATTGAATGGCATAATGCCACATTTCCTTTCACTTGAAACATTGAATTGTAGGAGGGGCATTCTGTTTATCCCTTACATTGTTCGCTTCATTAGACATCTTCTTCCCATTTTTTGGACATTAAACTACTCGATGACCTTTTTTTCAACACTTAAAACTTTTACTTGTCCCCTTAAGAAAATTCCCTCCATGTTTCATTCCACACTTTGAGCATAAGGGAAAAATCATCTTCTTTTAAGTGTAGTCTTTATATTTCCCTTTGAATTCCATTTTCCTCTTCTTATCAAACCCATATGACTGATGGCTTACTCCAATCTTCATCTCAACCTTGAGAGAACATCAAACAATTTCCTCGTAGCTATTGAAGTCCCTTATGGCTAACGCCCTTCGAAGACTTGGTTTTAAGCCACTAAAGAATCGATCTATTTTACTCTCAGGTTCGATAATAATTCTGGAAGCCTACCTTGCAAGTTTGGTAAAATTTTCTTTGTAGGTACCAACAGATTCATCATCCTTCTGCTTCAATTCAAGAAACTCCTTCTCCATCTTTGTTCGAAGAATACGAGGTAAGTACTTATTGAAAAATAAGTTCTTGAACTCGTCCCATTCCAGGGACTCAATTTCATCCATTTTCCTCATATTCTTAATAAGATTCCACCATTGTTCAGCTTCACCTTCCAAATGATATTCTGTTAAGATGACTTTATCATGCTCAGAACATTGTAGAACTGAAAATATCTTTTCAGTGGTACTGATCCATTGTTCAGCCACTAATGCATCAGAAGACCCGCTGAATGAAGGTAAACGCTGCCTCATGAAGGATTCAACAGAATTTTGCTTCTTCCTTTGTTCGTTTGGAAGTCCTGCATGATTCATAGATTGAGAAAGTTGTGTGAGCATGGATAAAAGTTTTTCCATTCCAGCTCCCATAATGTTTGGTTGCTCAGGGGGACAATCATTGCATTGACCGTCACATTCAGCATTAACATGGTTTCTTCGGGTTCCAGCCATTGACTAAAAACAAGAAGCATAGTTTGAGAAACACTAATCATAATAGGAAAACCAAAAAATAAAGAATAAAATTTCACACATTAGGTTATATCATAGGTTGTTCATGGCCATTTCTAAAACACTAATATTGTGTTCTATGCTTAGACATATCCTTAGGGTTCTTACTAAGGCTTTCATATCCTAGTTTCCAAAGGTTGACTATACCTTTCCTCTGATACCAACTATAACGACCCATACTTTACAAACATTGTTATTACTTCATAATTGAAGCATACTTATTACAACATATAACAAAACCATGATAGGACCGTATAGGTATAGTGTCTTTAGAAACTGGGAAACATAAATAACTGGTTCAAAAATCATCTACATTGTATCCAATTTATTTCATCATATCTAGAGTCCCTTTTGGCATATCCTACTTAATACCCTACTTCCTGACCTGGGGAAAATAAAACATACAAAAGGGTGAGATCAAATTCTTAGTAAGGGTAAAAAATAGAAATATCAATCATATCATATTTATAAGAACATAACATTTTGAAAATCATAAACTGCAAAAGAGATCATAATATCATAACATGAGATAAATCATAGTAGTGATATGTAATCCCAATAATCATAATTTAAAACATGAATCTTTTTGTCATAAACACATAATCATAGAAAATCATTTCATCTTATTTAAGGCTCATTACCAAGACCATCATAGCAAACAAATTCCATTACTGAATCGAGTTCACTCCTCATTCCAGTCTAGTATCACTGAACTGTATTAACTTGTCGTTTCGTCCATGTCTATCTCATGAGATATAAATCTTTACCCAATGAATTGAAGGGAGATATAGGTCCCACCCATCTCATAATGAAACCATTCTTATATGTGCCACAAAATCATTAATCATACATCATAGCATAACCCATGTAATAAAAATGGGATTCATAAATATAATGCCATCATAACATAATCCACAAAAGAACTACATAAAAATAATTCCATCATAACATAATAAAATCAAAGTAATAATAGAGATATAAACAGAACCCTATATTATCTTAGATGGAAAATAATTTTGATAAAACACTTGAACTCCATTCTTGAGGAAAATATCCTTTCTACTTCAAAAAACATTTTTCCTTTCTTAAAATGTCATAAAATTTTAAACTAAAAGAAGTTGATTAAAAATAAAATTGAAAACTTTTAAAGGAAGCTTCAAGGAAATAATTTTCTACGAAATCATAAAAATCCATTCATGTCGTATTAGTTAAAAAAACATTCTTCTCGTACTTTGGCCGAAAAAGTCAAAAAGTACCTCGTGCAAAAAATGAAAAAAGATTCCTTTCACATCTTTTTCTAAAAACTCATCAATGGGTAAAATTGGATTTAAACAATTGTATGAGTATAGAAATAAAATTACATATTGTGGAAACACGGATGTGGATGATAAATATTCCCTAGTAAATTCTAAAGTATAAATAATCTCAGATAAAAAAGAGATTGCAAGATTTTCCCTTACCTTAGGTCTGATATGCTTTGGGCGTGTCCAAACCTCCTGTATAATGATTTAAATAATGTCATTGACTTATTACAGAATCATAATAATTGTTAGGATATCATATATTGTCATATTTATAGCTTCTTATTAGTAATAATTCATTCTTACTTGTTATTCGGGTGTTCATTGCTTTATGTTCTTATGCATATCTTGTCAAATAAATTCGTATTTCTCTTTTTAGGTTATAGATAACTTATTTAAAGAATTTTATTAGTGTAATATATATCATATTTATTAATTCAATTAATTTATATAATCATTATTCAATGAAGATCATGTAGAACGAGTCGCATCACATTGTGGAGACGGTAGGCCGTACGTATGCACGAGCGATGATATCATTCCCATAACTATTGAAGGGTATTGGAGTGTAATATGGAATGTCTCAGAATTAGTATAATGTTATAATAATCATATATAGTTATTATTTACACCATTATGCCCATCCAAGTAAGGTGGTGGTGGAAAACAGATTACACCACGGTGTGGAGATGGTATTCTGTACGTACGCACGCGCGGTGATTTCATTTTCCGTAGGATGGATAGAAAGTAAAATATGATTGTTTCATATTTATAATAACATATATATATATATGAGTGATACTTATGTTATTACTTCATTGTGAAACAACTTAAGAAGAGGAAGTAGAAGAAGAAAAAAATTTGAAAGAATCGGTAATGGATATTACCTCTTCTTCGACACGCCTCTTCAAAACCTCCTCTTAGAGCACTAAAATTGGTCTTTGAAGAATATCAGGACCTATAGTATGTTTCTATGGAAGTATATAAGGGAAATGGGAAGTGTTTGTACAAGCTTGAAGGCTCTAAATTTTTTTAAATAGGAGAGGGAGGAGGTTCCCTTTTATAAGGGAGGAGAGGGGCACCTTGGGAAAAACTGAAAATATTATTTTATAATAAAGTCATATTCGGTTTTTAATAGCTCAAAATTGATTTATTTCGAAGCTAAGGTGGGGATGGGTTGAAATTATCTCAACCAATAGGATTTAGTCAATTTTATGTTACTATTTTAACCTTATCATTTATATTTAACTCCAAGTTAAATATTTTTACTTTTACCTTGTCTTCTTGTTTTATTACACTATATGGTTAATAAACTTACTATAACAAGCCAAATGAACACAAAGTGGTTAATTATTAATATATATAACCTTATATAATTCATTTGGCCAATCCTTAAATTTTTAGGAAAATAAAAATTAATAATATAATATTTTTTTTAAAAACGATTTTATGTCAATTTTGACACTCTTTGGTAATTGATTTTTATGAAAATCATAACAACATGATTAGTTCAAAAAAATTTAATTAAATCAATACTAAATGTCATATTAACCTATAAAATTATTTTTATTCATAAAAAGTCTCAAATTACATTTATTTGGGTATTTATAACATTAATTATGTTAATATTTTATTAATAAGGGAATTACAGCATCATCATTGTGTCAAAAATAAATTAAATTATTTAAAGTGTAAAAATTATAAATAAAATACCATTATGTAGGAAATCGTTTTATATTTATAATTAATATTTATAGTTGAATTTATCTTATGTATTACCCTATATTAAAAATGTTTTTAGTTATTAAACTTTGATTTTAACTCTTTTAACTCTTCTTTAAATAAAATAATAATAAGTGTCCTAATCTAATCCAAGTGGACCTAAATGGTCATATTTTATTACTAAGGTTATTTTTGGTCGAATTAAACTTATCCAATAGAATTACAACATGTTTTAGGGTAATAATAATATCATTTTTACCCTTAATTACCCTATTTACTTTTAACCGTGGTAAATAAAAGTAAAAAGTTACTATTCACCAAAAATTATTTTTATCTTATTGAACCACATTTTAATCCTTGATATTAACCGTGTCTCTCGAATTTTTGAAATTCAACTCACAGAAGTGGTAAAATTAAGTTTTATGTACATTTCCAAATTCTCCTAGGAGGTGGGTAAAAGACGGTGAAAAGTTCAATAAAATTTTTATATATCTAAAATTATTATAAAATGACATCTATGAATTACATTGAACTTATATAGGTATTATGTATCAATTTTGACCTAAAATAAATTTAAATAAAATAAATAATTATTTAAATAAAAAGTCGGTCTTTAAATAGTAACCTAGTGTTTTCACTATTCATCAAAAATTGAAAGTTTTCAGAAAAATACCAAAATTTCACCCTAGGCTAATTTTGATATTCCGAATCCAAAAATTAAGTCCATTTTGAAAGATAAAATTTATAAATTTTCAAAAAAGTGGGTATTACTATTCATAACGGCTAGTTTATATAATATTTTAATAACACATCGTTGTTTAGTGAAACTCGATATTGTGTACAACACACGCTATCGAGGAAGGTTTCTATTGCGTATAACGCAAGAAAAGCTAGTGTTGTGTGTAATGAAAGATTCCTTTGCGTATAAAATAAGACAAAAATATATATATATATACATACTTCTCATAAAATATCAGGGTTTTACAATGGTATTATCCAAGATGTCTAATTTATGACTGAGGGGGAAAATGTAAATACATTGTGAAATTACCTCTTGATAGAATTTCTCAAAAGAGTGATGTTATAGTAGTCATAATAGCCATGGGAGAATGTGGAAAACCCACTAGTCAGACCAATACCTCAGTAGATGTATGTGTATCATGTAAAATCTAACAATGAAGTTAACAATTAGCTTTAGTTCAGGTAGAAGTCTCTTGGAGGTGGTTACCAGGAACGAACTGTATCTGTACTTTCAATTAACATAATATTAATATTTATTAATTTATTATCACATGATGTTAGCCCTACTAGGTTAAATAATATTAGGGATGATGTGAATCAGGGTTTCATATATTAAAACAAGTCTATGTTTGGATCTTTCCTCATTAATAAATTAAACATTTTTCTATCTCTTTCCCATAACAATGTATGAGTATAAATAAAATGATAAATATGGGACACAAATTTTTCTTGGTTGAACCATAATTTTGCTAATCCAAGGAGAATACAAATTTAATGATAAAATGTACCAAATACACTATAGTACAATGTTTTCCAACATTTGGATCAAACTCGCCATCCCTCTTAGTTTACAACCATTCATATATTGATCGCTCATTGCTCTCTCAAATAAATTAAACACAATGCTCTTCTAGAAGATAATTTTTTTTATCATAATCACCTAAAAATTATTTCACACATAAGTGAGAGTTTCATGAATCTCTGTTTTCACCTTAAATATGAATTCCAATTTACAATGTATAGTTCTATTTATAGAAAATTCTTCCTCCAAATAATTTATTTCCCCTACTAATTGCATTAATTCCCCCATGAACTAATTTTATTCCCTCTTAAACTAATTCAATTAGTTCATGAACAACCTATGACTATGTATCATGGGTTATTTGTGATCATAGTTTACTTCATCAATGAATTCATCCATGAAATACCTCTCCTTTGAGAGATGTAGTGCAGTGTAAAGTAACTCTCCTTTAAAAACTCAACTTATTTCACGAAACCGGCTTCCACCATGAACCACCTTTACCCTTAGTCAATTTTATACAGTGATGATTCTTTCTTATTAACATTTCTCTACTTAATTAATTCATTAAGGTTCCTTAATATAGGATTATAAATCTAAAAACCCACAAATCACAATTACACTTAATCCTTCCATGAATAGCCTCAACCGCATACTGCAGTTACTGTACAAACTCAACAATAAAACACTAAATATTCATGTAATTTTTAAAAATGAAAATCACAATAATTTACAAAAAAAAATTAATTTTATACTTTTAGATATTTAGGTCAGACACTTACATCATAAACCCATACATTACATGTAACACCCGAGACTTTTATGAGAAATATTTTGTTTTTATGTTATATAAATCATCAAAGGAATCTTTCCCTACACACAACACTAGCTTGGCTTGCTTTGCACGCAACCACGACCTTCCTCGATAGCTTGCATCGTACGCAATACCGAGTTTCACTAAACAACGATATGCTATTAAAATATTATTAAAAATAGACATTATGAATAGTATTAACTGAATTTTGAATTTTATAACATTTTAATGCAACTTATACATTTTCTAAAATGAGGTATAAAAGCAAAATCAGTTTTTTTGGATAAAAGAAGTATTTTTCAAAAAATACAGTTTTGCCGCTTTTTGATGGCTCACCCACATTAAAGCTAGTTTTTCACATGTTTATAAGTTCAATTTGACAAAATAAAATTCTTCTTTTGAATCAGGGTATAAAAATTTACTTTGGATAAATTTTTGATATTTTTCTGATAACTTTCATATTTTGATTAATAGTAAAAATACGCTAATTTTTAATTAAAAACAACTTTTTTCATTGAGATAATTTATATGGATAAATTATAATATTGAATGGTTTTAAAGTATAAATAGACTATATTTTTACCATTTAATATAATGTATGTCATTAGCATTAATTTCACATTGAATTCATAGGTAAAAACATTTCAATCTTTGGCAATGTTTTAACTTCTAAAACCCGTTTTCTTAACAACAGGATTTATTTTAAATTAATTACTGCAACTTATATGTTTTGAATTTTGAAAAATAGATTCCATATTCAGAATCAGTGGGTCCAAATTATGTTAATAGGCTATTTTTTATTTTTGGGCATTATGAATAGTAACTACGGTAAATTTTATTTATCATAGTTAAAGGTAAATCGGGTAATTAAGGGTAAATATAAGAATATAAAATTACCCTAACACCTATCAAAATCCTATTGGATGACTAAAAGTCGACCCATATCACCTAAAGGTCGGATTAGATTCATTTAATGGACTTTTTTCCATGAAAATAATTTAATTATTATTAAAACCAAAGAATGTGACAACATGTCACTTTCTTAAATCTCATAAGTATGATAATTTTAATTTAGTGATAAACTTCATGAAACTTCGAACATGAATAGTCTCTAGAAATCTAATACAATTATCTACATCATAGGAATTTATTTAGAATTTTTAGGGATTAAATAATTATCATTAAGTATGACACAATAGTGATGTTGAAATTATTTTATTAATTAAAATATCAAATAAATGATTTTAAAAATAATAAAATAAATATTATATGAACTATTTAATGTGCTCCACTAATTTTCTAGATAAATATGAAATTTTATGGATCTATTAAATCTTTTAGTTTGAACATATATTCTGTATATATTTTATTTAAATTCAAATAAATGAATAGTGTCAAAATTGACACTTGTTATTTTATAAAAATAACATATTATAAAATTGTTCAAAAATAAAAAAAATATTTAAAATTTATAAATTAAATTTTTATGGTCTAAAATGTCCTAAATTGTCAAATTATAGAAAATTCACAACACATATGTAATTATTTATAATAATTTAAAATTTAGAATATTATTACCACAAATAAAATTAAATTGATAAATAAAGATAAATCAAGTTGATAATGTTTAAAATAAATTACTAACATGTCTAAATTTTATTGGTTGATTATATTAAAACCCTATATCATCTAATCTTTAGATATGAGTCATTTTAGAAGTTTTTAAGTGGGGTTGGGATTTAATATAAACTAATATTTCTTATATTTCCAAAGGTGCCCCTCTCCTCCCTTATAAAAAGGCACCTCCTACCTCTCCTCCTCACACCAATTTGAGCCTTCATGCTCAGCCAAACCCTGCCACTTTCTCCTATCCACTTCCCTAGAGACATCCTAGAGGTCCTGGTCTTCTTCAAAGACCAATTTTAGTGCCCTAAAAGGAGGTCTCAAAGAAGCGCTTCAAAGAAGAGGTAATGTCCGTTACCGATTCTTTCATCTTTATTTCTTCTTCCACTTCTTCTTATTTAGTTGTTTCGTTATGAATTAATAACATCAGTATCACTCATATACTGATATGTTATTATAATTATGAAACAACCCTATTTCACCATCTATCCATCCTACGAAAAACGAAATCACCGTGCGTGCGTACGTACGGAATACTGTCTCCATGCCGTGGTGTAATCTATTTTCCACCACCACCTTACTTGGATTGGTATAATGGTGTAAATAATAACTATATATGATTATTGTAATGTGATATTTATTCTTAAATAGTATACATACACTCCATTATAATTTCACGATCATGGGAACGATATCATCGCTCGTGCGTACGTACGGAATACCGTCTCCACGATGTGATATGACTCGTTCTACATGATCTTCATTTTCATAATGATTATATAAATGAATTGAATGAATTAATATGATATATATTACACTAATAACATTATGGAAATGAGGTATCTATAACCTAAAGAGAATAATAAGAATTTATTCGACAAAACACGCATAAGAACAAAAAGTAATAAACACCCGAATAACAAGTAGTAATGAAATATTACTAACAAGAAGCTAATAATATGGCCATATATGATATCATAAAAATAACTATGATTCTGGAATAAGTCAATAACATTATTTAAATCATTATACAGGAGGTTCGGACACTTACGAAGCAAATCAGACCTAAGGTAAGGGAAATATCACAATCTCATTTTTATCCGAGATTGTTTATACTTTATAATTTACTGGGGTGCATTTTATCATCCACATCCATTTTTCCTCAAGATAAAATATTTACATCATTCTACAATATTTTATATCCAATTTTACCCTTTTGTGAGTTTTTAGTAAAAGATATGAAAGGAATCTTTTGTCATTTTTCGTACGAGGTACTTTTTGACTTTTCCGAAAAAAGTACGAGAAGAATGTTTTCTTTTAACTTATACGGAATGAATGGATTTTTAAAACATTATTTCCAAGAATATTCCCTTAAAAGTTTTCAATTTTATTTTTAATCAAATTCTTTTAGTTTAGAATTGTATGACGTGTTAAGAAAGGAAAAGTGTTTTTGAAGTAGAGAGGATATTTTCCTCAAGAATGGAGTTCAAGTGTTTTATCAAAATTATTTTCCATCTACGATAATAAAGGGTTCTGTTTATATCCCAATTATTACATTGATTTGATTATGTTGTGATGGAATTATTTTTATGAATTCCTTTATCTTATATGAGTTGTTTTATGATGTCACGATGTTTAGGATTCCCATTTTTATTACATGGGTTATGCTATGATGTATGGTTTATGATTTTGTGGCACACATAAGAATGGTATCATTATGAGATGGGTGGGAACTATATCTACCTACAATTCATTTGGTAAATATTTTATATCTCATGAGATAGACATGGATGGAATGGAAGGTTATACTGGTTCAGTGAAACAGGACTGAAACGAGGAGTAAACTCGGTTCAGAAATGGACTTTGTCCATTAAGATAGTCTTGGAAATGAGTCTTGACTAATAAGAAATGATTCTCAATGATTATGTATGTGTTCCAAAAAGTTTCATGTTTTAATTTATGATTATTTGGATTACATTTAACTACTATGATTTATCCCATGTTATGAAATTATGATCTCTTTTGCAGGTTAAGACTTCCAAAAGTTATGTTCTTATGTATATGATGTGATTGATATTTCTTTTTTTTACCCTTACTGAGCATTTGAGCTCATCCTTTTGTATGTTTTATTTCCCCATGTCAGGAAGAAGGCTACTAAGTAGGATATTCCAAAAAGGGACTCTAGATATGATGAAATAAATGGGAGGCAAAGTAGATGCTTTATGAACCAGTTGTTTATGATTTCCAGTTTCTAAAGACACAATACCTATACGGTCCTTTCATGGTTTTGTTATATGTTGTAATAAGTGTGCTTCAATTTTGAAGTAATAACAATGTATGTAAGTTATGGGTCGTTGTAGTTGGTATTAGAGGGAGGTTATAGTCAACCTTTGGAAACTAGGATGTGAAAGCCTTAGTAAGAACCATAAGGATAAGTCTAAGCATAGAACACAATCTTAGTGTTTTAGAAATGACCATGAATAACCTAGGATAAGACCTTAAGTGTGAAATTTTATTCTTGATTATGTGATTTTCCTATTATAATTAGTGTTTCTCACACTATTCTTCTTGGTTTTAATCAATGGCTGGAACCTGAAGGAACCGTGTTAATGCGGAATGCGACGGGAAATGCAATGATTGTCTCCCTGAGCAACCCAACGTTACGGGAGCTGGAATGCAAAATCTTGTAGCCATGCTCACACAACATTCTCAATCTATGAATCAATTTTGTACTTCCAAACGATCAAAGGAAGGAGCAACATTTTGTTGAATCCTTCATGAGGCAGCGTCCACCTTCATTCAACGGGTCTACTGATCCATTAGTTTCTGAATAATGGATCAGTACTACTAAAAAGATATTTTCAGTTCTTCATTGATCTAAACATGATAATGTCATCCTAGAACTGTATCGTTTGTAAGGATATGTTGATCAATGGTTGAATATTATTAAGAATACGGGGCAAAGAGATGAAATTGAGTCCATGGAATGGGACGAGTTCAAGAACTTATTTTTCAATAAGTACTTCCCTCGTATTCTCTGAACAAATATGGAGAAATATTTTCTTGAACTGAAGCAAAAGGATGATGAATCTGTTGGTACCTATGAAGAAAATTTTACAAGACTTGCAAGGTACGCTTCTGGTATTATTATCCAACTTGAGAGTAAGATCGATCGATTATTTAGTGGCTTAAAACCAAGTCTTCAAAGGGCCTTAGCCATAAGGGACTTCAATAGCTACGAGGAAATCGTTCGATGTGCTCTGAAAGTTGAGATGGAGATTGGAGTAACACATCAGTCATATGGGTTTGATAAGAAGAGGAAAATGGAATTAAAAGGAAAATCTAAAGAGCACACTGAAAAGAATATGAGATTTCCCTTATGCTCAAAGTGTGGAAAGAAACATGGAGGGAGTTGTCTTAAAGGGACAAGTAAATGTTTCAAATGTGGAAAGGAAGTTCATTGGGCATTTGAATGCTGCAATGATGCGAAGAAGATGTCTAATGATGTAAACAAAGGAAGGGATACACAGAATGAACCTACTACACTTCAATGTTTCAAGTGCAAGGAGATGGGGAATTATGTCAATCAATGCCCAAATCCAAGGGTTGATGATGATGGTCGACGTCAACAAACTCTTAAGGCTAAAGACAAAGGAAATTCACATGCAATTTCTATCAACGATGTGGAGTATGATAATGATGTGGTGAAAGGTACACTTACCATCCACTCTAAAGTAGAAAATGTTTTATTTGATTCTGGATCCACCCACTCTTTTATTTCTGAAATATTTTCTAAGGGTATCACCGTATTACCTCAACAATTAGATTTTGAGTTGGCTGTGACAACTCCTAATGGCACAACAGTCGCATCAAAAGTTTATCATTCTTCCCCGATTGAAGTTTGTGGGAAAGTGCTTCCTGAAAATCTCTGGATCCTTCCTATAGTGGAATTTGATGTAATTCTTAGCATGGATTGGCTTTATTTATATGGATCTCATATCAATTGCCAAAGAAGGGAAGTCACATTTCATATTCCAGATCAATCTATGATTGTCTATCAATGCAAGGATGAACATAACCTTCCAGTGGAAATTTCTTCCATCTTATGGGTCTTGATTCCACTAAATGAGGGTTATTTATCTCAAATGGTTGGTGAGAAACTCATGATTAATAATATTCATGTTGTACGGGATTTTGATGATGTCTTTCCGGAGGAATTTCCAGGTCTTCCACCAAATCGTGAAGTTGAGTTTTCAATAGAACTCGTATCGGGTGCTTTGCCTATTTCAAATACACCTTATAGAATGGACCCAATTGAGTTGCAGGAATTGAAGAAGCAACTCCAAGAGAATCGTGATAAGGGATTCATACGCCCTAGTGCATCACCTTGGGGGGCACCTCCTCTATTTGTTAAGAAGAAAGATGGATCAATGAGACTCTGCATTGATTATAGAGAACTTATCAAGCTCACTATCAAGAACAAATATCCTCTCCCACACATTGATGACTTATTTGACCAACTACGCGGAGCTCAATACTTTTCCAAGATTGATCTTCGTTCAAGGTATCATCAATTAAGGGTCAAAAGGGAGGATATCCCAAAGACGGCTTTCCGTACAAGGTATGGACACTATGAATATATAGTGATTCCATTTGGTCTTACTAATTCCCCTGCTATCTTCATGGATCTAATGAATAGAGTCTTTAGAGACTATTTTGATCAATTTGTGGTAGTCTTTGTAGACGATATTCTTTTCTATTCAAAGATCAAGGAAGAACATGAAGATCACTTGAGAATTATATTTAATACCCTGAGAAAGGAGAAGCTTTATGCCAAATTTACCAAGTGTGAATTTTGGCTTCAAAAAGTTTCATTTTTGGGTCACATAATCTCAAAAGAGGGGATATCTGTGGATCCAGCAAAAACAGAGGTTATCGAAAGATGGTCGAGACCAACAACAGTAACTGAGATCCGAAGTTTTCTTGGTTTGGCTGGATATTATCGACGTTTCGTGAAAGATTTTTCACGATTATCTAATCCACTCACCAGGTTGACTCGGAAAGGAGTTAAGTTTGTTTGGACGGAGGAATGTGAAGAGAATTTCAAGGAGTTGAAAAGAAGGTTATCCAGTGCACCTGTTCTCACACTGCCTTGTAGTGGAGAAAGGTTTGTGATCTACAGTGATGCATCCAAGAAGGGGCTAGGGTGTGTTCTTATGCAAAATGATATGGTGATAGCTTATTCCTCATGAGAGTTGAAAATCCATGAGCAAAATTACCCACCACATGATTTGGAGTTTGCGGCGGTAATCTTTGCATTAAAGATTTGGAGGCATTATCTTTATGGAGGAAGGTGTGACATTTATACTGATCATAAAAGTTTAAAGTATATTTTCACACAAAAGGAGATGAATATGCACCAAAGAAGATGGTTGGAACTGATTAAGGATTATGACTGCTCAATTCATTACCACCCAGGGAAAGAAAACAAGGTGGAAGATGCATTAAGTCGACAAGACCATGCCAGTTTATCCATGATGAGGATCACAAAAGATCCCATATTTATGGATTTACAAAGGATGGATCTTGGAATTTTAATGGAAGGGGGAAAATCATATCTTTCTCAAATGAATGTTCAACCATCTATACATGTGAAGATTATAGAGGCATAGAAAGAAGATGTAGAGTTACAAAAGAAGGTGAGAAATATTCCTGAATTCAACCTTGATTGTGATGGGATAATAAAGTTCAGGAATCGGGTTTGTGTTCCTCCCATCCCAAAATTAAAGAAGGAGCTTCTGGATGAGGCTCATAGTTCTTCATTCTCTATTCATCCTGGAAGCACGAAGATGTATAGGGACCTGAAAGAGTACTTCTGGTGGGATGGCATGAAAAGAGATGTTTCTGAATATGTCTCTCGATGCTTGGTTTGTAAGAAAGTTAAAGCTGAGAGACAGAAGTCTAAGGGGATGTTACAACCATTACCCATACCCGAATGGAAATGGGAAAACATCACTATGGACTTTGTCACAGGACTTCCTAAAACATCCAAAGGAAATAATGCTATCTGGGTCATAGTTGATCGTCTTACATAGTCTGCACACTTCATTGCTATTAGGGATTATTTCTCTCTGGATTAGCTTCCCAGGATATATGTAAAGGAAGTGGTAAGATTGCATGGAGTACCACTTTCTATTATATCTGATCGGGATCCGAGGTTTACCTCAAAGTTCTGGAGAAGTCTTCACCATAATCTGGATACAGAGTTGAGTTTCAGCACTACTTATCATCCTCAAATAGACGGTCAGTCTGAGAGGACAATTCAAACTCTAGAAGATATGTTGAGATCTTGCTTTATAGATTTCAAAGGTGGTTGGGATCAACACCTACCTTTGGTGGAATTCTCTTATAATAATAGCTTTCACTCCAGAAGCTCTCTATGGAATGAAATTCAGGACTCTAACTTTCTGGGATGAAGTTGGGGAAAGAAATCTATTAGGACCTGATCTCGTTGATGAAATGGCAGAAAAGGTCAGATCTATTCAACAACACATAAGAGAAGCTCAGAGTTGACAGAAAAGTTATGCTGACAACCGAAGAAAAGACCTAGAGTTTGAAGTGGATGATAAAGTGTTCTTACAAATATCTCCCTGGAAGAGGGTCATGAGATTTGGAAAGAAGGGGAAGTTGAGCCCTAGGTATATCGGTCCTTTCGAAATAATGGATCATGTTGGAAAGATAGCTTACCGATTGGAGCTTCCACCGAATCTCTCTCAAGTTCACGATGTGTTCCATGTATCTCTCCTGAGAAAGTACATACGTGATCCTTCACATGTACTCAGCTCAGAAGTTGTACCGCTGGAGCAAGATCTTTCTTGTGAAGAACAGCCCATAGAGATTCTAGATCGTAGTGAAAAATTCCTACGGAACAAGACCACTCGCTTGGTGAAATTTTTATGGAGGAACCACCAACTAGAAGAAGCTACATGGCAGCTTGAGGATATGATGAGGGAGAGGTATCCTCATCAGTTTGTCACAAAGTGACGAATTTCGAGGGAGAAATTCATTTTAAGGGGGGTAGAATGTAACACCCGAGACTTTTATGAGAAATATTTTGTTTTATGTTATATAAATCATCAAAGGAATCTTTCACTACACACAACACTAGCTTGGCTTGCTTTACACGCAACCGCGACCTTCCTCGATAGCTTGCGTCGTACGCAATACCGAGTTTCACTAAACAAAGATATGCTATTAAAATATTATTACAACTAGTCATTATGAATAGTATTTACTGAATTTTGAATTTTATAACATTTTAATGCAACTTATACATTTTCTAGGATGAGGTATAAAAGCAAAATCAGTTTTTTTGGATAAAAGAAGTATTTTTCAAAAAATACAGTTTTGCCGCCTTTTGATGGCACACCCACATTAAAGCTAGTTTTTGACATGTTTATAAGTTCAATTTGACAAAATAAAATTCTTCGTTTGAATCAGTGTACAAAAATTTACTTTGGATAAATTTTTTATATTTTTCTGATTACTTTCATATTTTGATGAATAGTAAAAATACGCTACTTTTTAATTAAAAACAACTTTTTTCATTGAGATAATTTATATGGATAAATTATAATATTTAATGGTTTTAAAGTATAAATAGAATATAGTTTTACCATTTAATATAATTTATGTCATTATCATTAATTTCACATTGAATTCATAGGTAAAAACATTTCAATCATTGGTAATGTTTTAACCTCTAAAACCCTTTTTCTTAACAACGAGATTTATTTTAAATTAATTACTGCAACTTATATGTTTTGAATTTTGAAAAATGGATTCCATATTCAGAATCAGTGGGTCCAAATTATGTTAATAGGCTACTTTTTATTTTTGGGCATTATGAATAGTAACTACGGTAAATTTTATTTACCATAGTTAAAGGTAAATCGGGTAATTAAGGGTAAATATAAGATTATAAAATTACTCTAACACCTGAAAAAATCCTATTGAATGACTAAAAGTAGACCCATATCACATAAGGGTCATATTAGATTAATTTAATGGACTTTTTCCATGAAAATAATTTAATTATTATTAAAATCAAAGAATGTGACAACATGTCACTTTCTTAAATATTATAAGTATAATAATTTTAATTTAGTGATAAAATTCATGAAACTACGAACATTAATAGTCTCCAGAAATATAATACAATTATCTACATCATAGGAATTTATTTATAATTTTTAGGGATTAAATAATTATCATTAAGTATGACACAATAGTGATGTTGAAATTATTTTATTAAGTAAAATATCAAATAAATGGTTTTAAAACTAATAAAATAAATATTATATGAACTATTTAATGTTCTCTACTAATTCTCTAGATACAAATGACATTTTATGGATCTATTAAAGCTTTTAGTTCGAACATATCTTCTGTATATATTTTATTTAAATTCAAATAAATTAATAGTGTCAAAATTGACACTATTGTTATTTTATAAAAATAACATATTATAAAATTGTTTAAAAATAACAAAAATATTTAAAATTTATAAATTAAAATTTATATGGTTGAAAATGTCATAAAGTGTCAAATTATGGAAAATTCACAACACATATGTAATTATTTATAATAATTTCAAATTTAGAATATTATTACCACAAATAAAATTAAATTGATAAATAAGGATAAATCAAGTTGATAATGTTTCAAATAATATAATAACATGTATAAATTTTATTGGTTAATGATATTACAACCCTATCTTATCTAATCTTCGGATATGATCCATTTTGGAAGTTTTTATGTGGGGTTGGGATTTAATATAAACTAATATTTCTTATATTTCCAAAGGTGCCCCTCTCCTCCCTTATAAAGGGGCACCTCCTCCCTCTCCTCCTCACACCAATTTGAGCCTTCAAGCTCGGCCAACCCCTTCCAATTTCTCCTCTCCACTTCCCTAGAGACATCCTAGAGGTCCTGGTCTTCTTCAAAGACCAATTTTAGTGCCCTAAAAGGAGGTCTCAAAGAAGCGCTCCAAAGAAGAGGTAATGCCCGTTACCGATTCTTTCATCTTTATTTCTTCTTCCACTTCTTCTTCTTTAGTTGTTTCATTGTGAAGTAATAACATCAGTATCACTCATATACTGATATGTTATTATAATTATTAAACAACCCTATTTCACCATCTATCCATCCTATAGAAAATGAAATCACCGCGCGTGCGTACGTACGGAATACCGTCTCCACGCCGTGGTGTAATCAATTTTCCACCACCACATTACTTGGATGGGTATAATGGTTTAAATAATAACTATATATGATTATTGTAAAGTGATATTGATTCTGAAATAGTATACATACACTCCATTATAATTTCACGATCATGGGAACGATATCATCACTCGTGCGTACGTACGGAATACCGTCTCCATGATGTGATGCGACTCGTTCTACATGATCTTCATTTGCATAATGATTATATAAATGAATAGAATGAATGAATATGATATATATTACACTAATAACATTCTGGAAATGATTTATCTATAACCTAAAGAGAATAATAAGAATTTATTCGACAAAACACGCATAAGAACAAAAAGTAATAAACACCCGAATAACAAGTATTAATGAAATATTACTAATAAGAAGATAAGAATATGACCATATATGATATCATAAAAATACTTATGATTCTGTAATAAGTCAATAACATTATTTAAATCATTATACAGGAGGTTCAGACATTTACGAATCAAATCAGACCTAAGATAAGGGAAATATCACAATCTTATTTTTATCCGAGATTGTTTATACTTTGGAATTTACTGGGGTGCATTTTATCATCCACATCCATGTTTCCTCAATATGTAATATTTACATCATTATACAATAGTTTATATCCAATTTTACCCTTCAGTGAGTTTTTAGTAAAAGATGTGAAAGGAATCTTTTGTCGTTTTTCGTACGAGGTACTTTTTGACTTTTCTGACAAAAGTACGAGAAAAATGTTTTCTTTTAACTTATACGGCATGAATGGATTTTTAAAACATTATTTCCAAGAATCTTCCCTTAGAAGTTGTCAAGTTTATTTTTAATCAACTTCTTTTAGTTTAGAATTGTATGACATGTTAAGAAAGAAAAGTGTTTTTGAAGTAGAAAGGATATTTTCCTCAAGAATGGAGTTCAAGTGTTTTATCAAAATTATTTTCCATCTAAGATAATAAAGGGTTCTGTTTCTATCCCTATTATTACATTTATTTGATTATGTTGTGATGGAATTATTTTTATGAATTCCTTTATCTTATATGAGTTTTTTTATGATGTCACGATGTTTAAGATTCCCATTTTTATTACATGGGTTATGATTTGATGTATGGTTTATGATTTTGTGGCACACATAAGAATGGTATCATTATGATATGGGTGGGAACTATATCTCCCTCCAATTCATTGGGTAAAGATTTTATATCTCATGATATAGACATGGCTGGAACAGCAGGTTATACCGGTTCAGTGAAACAGGACTGAAAAGAGGAGTGAACTCGGTTCGGAAATGGACTTTGTCCACTAAGATAGTCTTGGAAATGATTCTTGACTAATAAGAAATGATTCTCAATGATTATGTGTGTATGCCACAATCTTTCATGTTTTATGTTATGATTATTGGGATTACATTTCACTACTATGATTTATCCCATGTTATGAAATTATGATCTCTTTTTCAAGATAAGATTTCCAAAAGTTATGTTCTTATGTATATTATGTGATTGATATTTATTTTGTTTACCCTTACTGAGAATTTGAGCTCACCATTTTGTATGTTTTATTTCCCCAGGTCAGGACGAAGGTTATTAAGTAGGATATGCCAAAAAGGGACTCCAGATATGATGAAACAAATGGGAGGTAAAGTAGAGGCTTTATGAACCAGTTGTTTATGCTTTCCAGTTTCTAAATACACTATACCTATACGGTCCATTCATGGTTTTTTATATGTTTTAATAAGTGTGATTCAATTTTGATGTAATAACAATGTATGTAAAGTATGGTTCGTTATATTACAAACACTCAGTATCCATTTTTCCCATAAAATAAAAAACGCTGCAATAAAAAAAGATTAATTATGATGTTATATCATAAAAATTTCAACTTTATCTCATCCTTTTTCTAATTATTCCTTAAACCCTATTAAAAACATTTTAAAACATGGGATGAAAACAAAATCCTTTTAAGGGACATAAAGAAAAAAGATCGATAGTCCAATGAAAACATGAAAACCCATTGATACCCTCTTCTTAAAAACTCATTTCCATATATTAAAAAATAATGTTGGTTCATTGGAACATAATTACTATATCACTCTTACATTCACCCTTAAAAATGGAATAACAATATGGTCAAATTATATCTCTAGAGTACCCAATGCATTAGAGAGATATAATTGTGATCAACCCTTTAGATAAGATATATCAGGTTCACCCATTTTTCATGAGATATAATGGGTATCAACCCTACATATAATCTATATTTGGATCAAATGTAAGCTATAATAGGGATAAAACCTTTGTATATAATATTTCTGGACTATATCATGAATAAAACCTTTGAAATTGTTTTTACATCCATGTGTAAAACACTTTTTGATATAGAAATTTCAATTTCATTTTATAAATCAATTTTAAAATCTAAAAACCATGAACTTAATAATCGAACCATTTTATTTGAAAATAACTATAAAAATTTATAAATAAATAAATAAATTTATATAGACTTATGAAATCATGACAAACCACTCATTAATTTTAAGTTAAAAAACATTCCCTTTGACTATTTTAAATAGAGTGAAAAAGGAACTCTAAATTAGAGTTTTTTTAAAAAGTCCCATATATAAAATATTGAAAAGATTCCCTCTTGAAAAAATTTGAGAGAATTTAAAAAAAATAACATTTTACAACATTCAAGTACATATAAATACATTCTTAAAAAACATTTTGAAATTAAGTACATTGAAGAAAAATATTTAGAATAATAATTCTTCAAAACATTTAAAATAATGTTCTAGTTAAAGAGTCGCTTACCATGAGTCTCACTCATCAAATAATATTTTTATCATAATAAGTAATAAAAATAGGTTAATTATTTAAATACCTTAAAATATTTTTTATTTTTTTATTCCTTTTATATCACTTATTATATTTTTTATATTAATTACTTAATTATTTAAGATCATTTCTGAAATTTTGTAGATATTGGGTGCTTGAGTACAAAATGAATTTGGTATGATGTAAATAGTCAAATTGGTCATTATTATATAATCTCTAGAATAAAATTAGTGACATAATAATCAATTTTTTATTTCAATTATACTTTCAAATCCTTTCAATAAATATGGATATGAAATAATGAACTGTGTTAAAATAATAGAGATGGTAAGTCGTACGTACGCATGAGTAACATTTCCATTTTTCAATGATCATTTTAAAATGAAGGTTACTAATATTATACCTTTTCAAAATGATCATAATATCACTAATATCATTTTAAACATTAAAATGTACTTATTTATATCATCCTTTTTATGAGGTGATTAAAAACAAAATTACATCGCTTTGTAGAGGTGATAGTTCACACGTACACACGAACAACGTTGTCGTTATTATGTGCATGGAAAGGTAAGAACAAAAATGATATATTATATTTTAATAATGATAAATATGTCATGAAAATCATATATAGACATTATTTATATCATTATAAGTAGTCTTCAGTGATGGTTATGGAAATCAAATTATATTGGTTCACGAGGTGGTAATTTGTCATACATATGAACGACTAATTCTATTCACATTTGATGGCAGTGGAGATGTATTTAGGTAATGATTTTAATATAATAAAATCTATGTATATTGATGATAATGAATTTATTATTTCATTTTGATGGTAAAATATTTTAAGGAATTGGAAGAAGAAATAAAATAGGAATACATAATTAAAAATATACCTCTTCTTTAGACGATCTCCTTTTATTAACACTTTAACACATCTAAGAAGGGTTTCATGGAAAAACTAAGGCCTCTAAAATTTGTGGAGGGATTATAGTAATTTATTGGGGTATATATTTTCTAAAAAAATGTTTTTAATTGTATTAAAATGAGAATAATGGTTTCCCTTTTATAGGATAGGGGAAGGGAACTCTTGGAAATCTTCATAATATTAAATTAATATAAATTAATTATATAATAAAAATGGATCCAAACATATTGATTTATAATATAGGATTATTTTTTGTCTAAATCCCTTCATAAAATAAAATTTATTCATGTTTTGACTATTTTTTTAATAGTTATATTTTTGTTTTAACCCTTATTTAACCTTTTTAATTATTTCCATGGTATCATGTAATTTAAAAATTAAGGTTTAATATAATTAATATAATATAAGAAAAGGAAAATAAATGAGTCATTTATGAAATTTTAAGACTTATCCAAATAATTTCAATTAATTTTAGTTTCTTATAATATTTATACCATTTAATAAAATATTATTTATTTTAAAAAATTATAAATCTCAATTTTGACGCTATTCATAACCTGCCTTTTTTCAAATATGAAAAAGAAATTATATGTTCAAAACAACTCTTTTAAGTCATAAATAACATGTCAAACTAATCTAAAAAATTCATGTTAGATAATAATTATATAAAATTTTATTTATTTTAAATTATTTAATACCATTTATTTAATTCTTCCATTAATTAAATAATTACTACATCACCATTATGTGACCAATTAAGGTAATTATTTTATCACTAAAAATTATTAATAAATTACCATGATGTAGTTAAATATTTTATCTTTCTAAATAATATTTATAGTAAAAAATATCCCTTATATAAACCTATATTAAAAATATTTCTATTATTGAAAACAAAAGTGTGACAAAATTGACTTTCCTTTGAATATAATATTATTGTGGTTATATTCTCACCAAAAAAGTCATACATAGTCTCATAACTAATCATGTAATTCTTAGGGACAAATAATACACATATAATAAAATTAGGACAAGTTTTTGGGTAATTTTTTAATATTTATAATTTTATATTTATATTTAATTACCCAATTTTCCCTTAACTATGGTAATAAAAAAATTACAAAGGATACTATTCATATTGAAAAAAAACTAAAAGGGACCTATTTACTAAATTCGAAACTCATGATTCCAAATATGGATTCCATTTTTCCAAATTTCTAACACATTAATTTTATAAATTAATTAAAAATTAATCTTGTTGATGGAATGAAAAACGAATTTTTAATGTAAAAAAAACATCCAAAGATTGAATTGTTTTCATATCGCAATTCAATGTGAAATTTATTCAAATTTTATAAATTAGATGAAATTATAAAAAATTTACCTATTTATTCTTTAAATCCTATCAAAAATATAATTTAACACTATAAATAAATTTTGATGAAAGTTATTTTCAACTAAAATGCAATATTGTTTCACTATTCATAAAAACATGAAACTTATAAGAAAAATTAACAAAAATAAATCAATGTGAATTTATAAATTTCTATTTTAAATAAGAATTCTATTTTTTGAAAATAAATTTATAATATTTTCAAAAACTAGATTAAAAAAGTGCACATCTCACAGCGTCAAAACTTCATTTTTTCAAAAATAATTATTTTATATGTATAATGGGAATTTTCTTATATAATGTCAATAAAACATATAATATGAATGATAAAAATTATATTTAATATATATATATAATTAATATAATCCAAAAGGATTTATTTGTTTTTTTATTGGTATAAAACACAGTTGTTCACATTTAAATAGTTTTTTAGAAAATGGTTTCCTTTTATTTTAAAAAGGGTTTTACATTCATTTATAATTAATTTATAAAAGACTTATATATTAAGGTTTAAAACATATTTTCATTTATCAACTAATCCTTTTTATACCCTTCATTCTAACGGCTAGTTTATGATGGTAACATAATAATATTTAGGTGTTTGTTTAAGCTCAATGTGGTGTATCATGTATGCTATCAAACATAGTGTTTCCTTCTAGAATATCATGATATTAAATCACCCCTATTAAATTTCATCCCTTGAATTTGAAATTGGGATAAGAAAACATGGGGTTTTAGTTTTCAAAATACCTTTTTTGAAATCCCACATCAGAAAAAGGATTAATGAAACTTCTACTTTAAAATATTGAAAGGGAAGCGTGAAGGTAACCTGTGATAACACATAGGAGAGTTCCATGTTGAAAAACATAAATATGGAAGAAAAACTAACTATCATGTTCCTATGTAGAGGGAAAGATAACATGGTCAGGAGAAATTTAACAATCACAAAACCATAAATCTTTGATGGGTTATAAGATCACTGATTTCATAGTAAGACAAGTAAAAAAATAGTGTTTTTTAAGATCATTTTCATAGGTTCAAAAAAATATTTTACTACCTATGATAGAAACCAAAGGAAATATACTTTCATAAAAAGTATAGTTTTACCCATTAATCAATTTCCCCCATAAACTAAATTTTTCTCGAAATTATGATTATTCAAGATGAATCTTTCATGACTCAAGATCTAGAATAAACTTATAAAGAATAAAATCATCCAAAAAAGATTAATTATCTATTTCTCCTATATTTAGAAATTATCAAAAACCAAAATGGTTAAGATAATATATGTTAATTCCCATAAAAGAATAAACCTTTATATGATGAAAATACATTTATTCCCCAAATTTAACAGTGATACCCAAAGTTCAACCTAGGTCATTCAACTATCCTTAATATTACTCAATGAAATATTATATAATAAGAGTAAAACCAAAAAATTATTTGATCACATAATATTCCAAGATAAATGTAGAATTTATCTCCAAATAATATCAATCACTCTTATTGTCTCATACTAAAAATATAATTTCACAAATCACATAATCTCCAAGTATGAGATACATTTCCTTAAATAACCCGAATAACCATAAAATCATAATTAAATCTAAATGATATTTCAACCTTTATTGATCCAATAAAATCCCACAATATTCTATTTACCTTAATTATATAATGTTCCAAAATTAGTGAATGTATTTTTTTAAAACATTAATCACTTGATCACCAAATCATTCTCCAAACACATAGTTATCTATTAGATACATATATATTCCCAAAAATCAACTTTTTATTCATATATCAAAAAGTTTAACTAAAATAGAAAAAATCATACTAACTAGGACTTCACATAAGCTACTGGTAAGTGATATGCCCTTTTCTGTTTTCAGTTGTGTGTTCGATTCCTATATCCTTTCCGAATAATAAAAGTTGTCACCTATCCTATAGGTTATCATTCTCCTAAAACTATATGATTCTAATAACATTATAAAAATATGATATAGTACTAAAAATAACCATAACATGATTTAACCTCAAAGTTTATCTCATTACATTCAGTTTTCATCCCAAATATTAATAGCCCAAAATTACCTAAAAAATGTCTCCAAAAATACAATTATTCTCATTAAAATATAAAAACATAAATCCATAAAATGGATTCCAAGACAATAAAATTATGATAAATATGAAAATTATAAACTCATAATGATATCTATAACTCTAAATATAACATTATAATCTCCAAAATTATCTAAACTTTTCTATGACTCCAATTTTAAATACTGGGCCTTCAAAATTACATATTCTACTTTTTCTTAAAACTAAAAAACACATTCATTTACCAAATATTTTTTTGGTAAAGATTTTTAGTGAATTAGTAAAAACTCTTACATAGTAAAACCATACATTACTTTTTTCCATAAAACAAAAATAATTAAAATAAAAAATGATTTCTTTTGCTGATATATCTTCACATGTTTCCCTTGATCTTATCCTTATACCAAATATTCCTTAAACAATGTGAAAAACAAATTAAAAAATTGGATGAGAAAAAAATCTACGTAAGGGACATACAGAAAGAAAAATTTTATGTTATCTAAAACATGAAAACCCATTGGAACCATTTTCTTAAAAAATCATTAACATGTATAGAAAAATCACATAGGTGTCTTGTGACATCGTTACCATATCACTCTTACATTTACCATTAGTAATAATAAATCATATTGTTGACTTTCCTCTCTAGAGTACCTAATGCCTTGGATAGCTATAATGGGACTCTCCCTACATATAAGCTATATCAAGCTCACCCATTTTTCATGATCCATAATTGGGAACAACCCTTCATATAAGATATATCGGGCTTACCCATATTTGAGGAGCTATAATGGGGATCAAACCTTCTTATATTATATATTAGGCTCATCCATGACTGATAATGTATTCAAACCTTCATATATAATAACTGAGAACAATATAATGAATAAAACACATGATAACTCTTTTATACACATTTGTAAAACACTTTCAGATATCAAAACAACAATTTATTTTTGAAAAAACATAAAATATTAAAATGGTTGACATAATAATGGAAACATTTTATTTGAAAAGAACTGTGAAAATTTATAAAAAAAATGTTAGAAGTAATAAATTATCCTGAAATTGGGATAAAAAAATCATTATTAATAATATAAAAAAACATTCTCATTGACCTTTTGTAAAAAGAGTCAAAAAGGAACATTAAATGATCGTTTTTAAAAAAAATTCCCATACATAAAATATTTAAAAGATTCCATTTCTAAAAAATTTGAGAGAATTTAGAAAATTAAAATTTTAAAAACTTAATTTTCAAATAAATTCATTCATAAAAATTATTTTAAAATCATTTAAATGAAAGAAAAATTTTTAGAATAATAAATATTTAAAACATTTAAACCAATGTTTTAAAAAAAGAGTCTGTTAACCTGAGTCTAACTCAACACGTAAAATATTCATCTTCCTAAATAATAAACATAGGATAATAATTTAAAATAATTATAAACTTTTTAAATTTTATTATACCTTTTTTATAAATTTTTATCATGATATAAAAATTACATAATTACTTAAGTTCATATCAGGTATTTTGTAGATATTCGGCTCTTGAGTCCAAAATGAATTAGGTGTGGTGTCAATATTAAAAGTTATCATTAGTCCATAATATTATAAATAATATTCATGAAATAATAATAAATTTTTGAATCTATTATAATTTTAAATCCCTTCATTAAATATGGATATGAAAAATGAAGTATGTTACAATCATGGAGGCAGAAAGCCTACAAACGCATGAGTAACGTTTCTATTTTTCCACCATCAATTTGTAAAGAAGGTAAGTATAAATTTATCATTAAATAATGATAATAATATAAATAATATCATATTCAAATTTTAAATATACTTATATATGTAATCCATGTGATGTGGTGTTGAAAAACAAATCACATCGCTTCGTGGAGGTGACAGTCCACACGTAGGCACGAACGACGTTATCATTTTTATGTCCATGGAAAGGTAAGAAAAAATAATATATTATCTTTTCATAAGGATAAATATGTAATGAAAATAATATATAGACATTAATTTTATTATTATAACTATTCTTGAGGGACGTTGACGGAGAATGAATTATGCCAATTTGTAAGGTGCTAGTCCCCCGTATACATGAATGATTAATTCTTTTCCCATTTTATGGAAGTGGATATCAATTAATGTGAGGATTTTAACATAATAAAATATAAGCATATATAATATATGTGAGTTATTATTTCATCATGGTGGGAGAAGATTCATTGATGGTGGATGAAGAAATAAAATAAAATTACTCGATTAAAATGAAACGTCTTTTTCAGATGATCTCTGTTGATTAACACCTTAACGCCTATAAGGAGGGTTATATGCCTATAATAAGGCCTCTTGAAAGTGGGGAGGGATTATAGGAATTTATTTGGTTATATATCTTCCAAAAAAAATGTTTTAAAGTGTATTGAAATGGGAAGAATGGGTTCCCTTTTATAGGACAGGGGATTGGTACTCTCAGTAGTCTTCAAAATATTAAATTAATATAAATTAATTTTATAATCCAAATGGATCCAAAATTATTAATTTATAATATAGAATTATTTCATCAAAATAAATTCATCTAATAAAAATTAAACAAGTTTTTACTGTTTTTTAATCCTTTCCTATTTGTTTTAACCCCTATTTAACCTTTTTAATTCTTACCGTGATATCATGAAATTTATAGTTTGAGGGTTAATATAAATACTATAAAATTAATAACGGCCAATAAATGCATAAGTGATGAAATTTTAATACTTATCCCAATAATTTTTATAATTTTTATATTTTTATGAATTTTATATCAGTTAATAAAATATTATTTATTTTAAAATATCATTAATGTCAATTTTGACGATATTAATCACATTAATTTTTAAATATATCATTAAACCATGATATATTTGAAAAAAATATTTTATTTCCTCAATAACATGTAAAATTTATCTAAAAATTAATTTATGAAATTAATTATATAAAATTATATTTATTTTAATATTTTTAATATCATTAATTTGATTCTTCCATTAATTAAACAATTACTACATCATCATTGTGTCACCATTTAACGTAATTATTTTATCACTAAAATTATAAATAAATTACCATTATGTAGATAAAAATTTATATTTTTAAATAATATTTATATTCTAACATATCCCTTATATAACCTCATATTAAAAATATTTCTCTTATTAAAAATAAAAGTATGGCAAAATTGACTTTCTATTGAATATAGTATTATTAAGGTCAAATTCTCATACAAAAGGATATAAATGGTCTCATAACCGATAATTTAATTATTAGGAATGAATAATACTCATCCATTAAAATTATGACAAGTTTTAGGGTAATTTTCCAATATTTATAATATTATCTTTACCCTTAATTACCTGATTTACCCTTAATAACAATAATAGAAAAAGTAAAAAGATTACTATTCATATTACCCAAAAATAAAATAGAACTATTTAATACATTATAACCTTATGATTAAAAATATGGAATAAAATTTTCAAATTTCAAAACACAAAAATTTTAGAAATTAATTAAAAATTAATCCCATTGATGGAAAGAGAAAACACGTTTATAAGTAAAAACCTTCAAAAGATTGATATGTTTTTAAATCAAAATTCAATCTGAATTTGATTCCAATTACCTACATTGGATTAAATTATTAAAAAAATAGCAATTTATACTTTAAAATAAATCAAAAATATAATTTAACATAATAAATAAATTTTATAAAAAGTTGCCTTCAATTAAAATGCGATATTTTTTATAATATTCACTAAAACATGAAACTTTTCAGAAAAATTACACAAATAAACCTAATTAAATTTTTATATTAATATTTCAAATAATTATTTTATTCTTTTCTATAATAATTTATAAAAGTGTTAAAAAAATCTATTTAAAAAAAGTGTCCCATTAAAAGAAGGCAACACTGACTTTTTTTAAAAATGCTTCTTTTATGTGTAAAATTGCATTTTTTCTTATATAATGTATATAAAACACATAATATGAATTATAAAAATTATACTGAATATTATATATATATATATATATTATTTATAAAATACAACATGAGTGATTTGTTTATTTATTGGTATAAAACCAAGCTGTGCACATTTAAAAAGTTTTTTAGAAAACACTTCCTTTTATTTTAAAAATAGTTTGACATTAATTTATAACTAATTGATAAATGTATTATATATTAATTTCAAAAACAATATTTTTTCAATTCAGTTAATCTGGTTTATACCATTCATTATAACGACTAGGTTATAGTGGTAACAAAATAATATTTTGTTGTTATTTTAAGCTAATTGTGGCGTATCATGGATGCTAACGAACGTAGTGTTTCATTTTCAAATATCAGGATGTTTGACCTACTATTTAGTTATAATAGAACATAATATTCTTGAAAATGGACTCATAATTACTACCTTTTTAACACCCCAATCTTCCATGGTACGCTTCTCTTTGGATAATACAATAGCGTGTGTTGTACGCAACTTCGAGTTTTAACACACCACAACCAATGAAACTAGCCTTTATGAATAGTAATACACACTTTTTGAAATTTTATAAATTTTATATTTCAAAATGAACTCCATTTTTTGATTCAAAATATCGAAATTATCTTAGGGTGAATTTTTGGTATTTTTCTGAAAACTTTAAATTTTTGATGAATAGCAAAAAACACTGAGTTATAGTTTAAAACCAAATTTTTATTTCAATAATTATTTATTTTATTTAAATTTCTTTTATGTCAAAATAGATACATAATACCTATATAAGTTCAATGTAATTCATTGGTGTCAGATTATAATAATTTTAGATATATAAAAATTTTATTGAACTTTTTACCGTCTTTTACTCACCTCCTAGGTGCAATTGCAAATTTACAAAAAACATAATTTTACCGCTTCGGTGAGTTGAATTTAAAACATCCAAGAGACACGGTTGTCCTAATTAAATTGGATAAGTTTAATTAGACCATAAATAACCTTAGTAATAAAATATTATCCTTTAAGTCCACTTGGATTAGATTAGGACATTTATCATTATTTAATTCAAAGAAAAGTTAAAAGTGTTAAATTCAAAGTTTAATAACTAAACCATTTTTAATATATGGTTACAGATAAGATAAATTAGACTATAAATATTCATTATAAATCTAAAAATATTTCCTACATAAAGGTATTTTATTTATATTTTTAGACATTAAATAATTAAATTTATTTATGACACAATCATGATTTAGTAATTATCATATTAATGAAAGATTAAAATAATTGATATTATAAATATCCAAATAAATGTAATTTGAGACTTTTTATGAATTAAACTAATTTTATAGGTTAATATGACATATTAGGGTTGGTTAGATGAATTGTTTTTGAATTAATAATTCTATTATGAATTTATCAAAAAAAATACCAAATAGTGTCAAAATTGACATAAAAGAGTTTTTGAAACAAATATTTTATTATTAATTGATATTATATTCCTAAAAATATAAGGTTAGAAAAAAAGACTTATATAATGATATTTGAATCATTAATGAGCCACTTGGGGTTCTCTTGGAATTATATAGTATGTTTATTAAAAATATAATATAAAAATAAAAAGAGACATGGTAAATGTCAAAATATTTAACTAAGAGTTAAATCTAAAAGATAAGGTTAATATAGTGACACAAACCTATTGGTTGAGTGGTTTTGGACCCATCCACACCTTACCCTTTACATAATTTATTTTAGAGCCATTATAAACAGAAAATGATTTTATTATAAAATAATATTTCAAGCTTTTCTTATGGTTCCCCTCACCCCTCTTATAAAAGGGCACTCCCCCTTATCTCTAATTCACACCATCAAATCCATTTAGCTCGGAAAAAACCTGCCCAAATACCCTCTAAACTAAAATACATTCAACCTAGAGGCCTTCCTTTAGTCCAAAATCCAACCTAAGGAGCCCTTTTGATCAAATCAAAAGGAAGAACCCGAAGAAGAGGTAAATATTTCATCACCTCTTTCAAGTTCCTTTATTCTTCCACTTCCTCTTTCTTTGTTATTTCCATTCTAAAATAATAACTCCAGTATCTTATATATACAGTTATTTTATTATAAATATGGTAAAACAAAATTCATTATTCTATCCATCCTTTGAATTACACGTCACCATATGTGTGTATGTACGGCTTACCGTCTCCACGTCTTGGTGTAATTGTTATTCAATACATTATTATTTGGATGGGTATAATAATGTTGTGTAATTGATGTAAATAATAAATATAACATGATAATTATTCTGTATATATGATATACCATCCAATTATATGTTATTTTAATATCAAAATAATGATATTGTCTCTTGTGCGTATGTACGAATTACTATCTCCACGAACGCGATGAGATTCATTCCCCATCATGTCCATTCAAGAATAATTTTCATTAGATGATTAAAAATAATGTTTAAAGACTTAATATAATTCTGAATATGAATAAGATACATCCTATCCATAAAAAACATTACATACATAATAAATCATATAAAGTAAAAGAAATCAGTTAACACCCGAAACGACGATAATACGAAAATATTCTTAACAAAGAAATATTAAAAGATCATATATGATGTCATATTAATGTATATGATTATTGTATAATTTAATAACAATTAATTCACCATTATACAGTAGGTTAATCTACCCTCGACCAAGTAAAATTTCAAGGTAAGGGTTAATTTCACAATCTCTTCATTATCCAAGGATGTTTATAAGTAATTATCTACTGTTACCTCTTTATCATCCACATCCATGCTTCTTAAAAATGTATTTCAAAATATTTTTAATATTTACTAGAAAATGTGTTAAAGTCATTTATACCCTTATTTGACCTTATATTTTTTGAAATTAATCTTTTCATTGTTTTCCAAACAAGGTACTTTATGACCTTTTCGACAAAAATTAAGCAAGAATGTTTTTTTAACTTATTCAGTGGGTGAGACTATTTTCCGATGTTATAACATCATCGAAACTTCCCTTACAAGAATATAAGAATATTTTCAAAATAAATTTTTTCTTAAATGATTTCAAAAGAGAAATCGATATTTCTCTAAAAAGGGTTTTGATTTCATCTATTTCAACATCCTTTGATGGATTTTAATCTTATTTGAAGTAGATTTATTATTATTCAAATCTTACATATTGTATTGAAAGTTTTGTGATATATTTGAATGTGGATGTGTTATTTTTACACCATTCATGGTTTATGGATAAAGTATTGACATTTCATATGCTAGTTTTAATATGAATGTTTATGTTATGTTTAAACCTTTTCATATGAGGAATGCATTGGACTTAGTAAGTGATTGGTGGAGACCTCTATATCTCCTCGATGCATCTGTAGGTCTCATGAGACAAACGAGTGTCCTGGAAAAAGAACTTGACAATATCTTATTTTTAGTATTCGCACTAGGCCTTGACTATGTGGTTATAAAAGTCTGGCATTATTTATTCCATCATTATGAAAGGGGATATTGATATTGCATGTGATTATTCAGCTAGTAGAATATCCATGTGAGTAAGTTAATGGAATTATTTTTATTCATATTTTCCATATTACGATGAAGTTTATGTTGAAAAATATTTTGTTTTAGTTTTATACATTGCCTTAAATTTTTATGCTTATTTATGAATGTTTCCGCTATATTGTTATCCTTACTAGGCATTTGAGCTCACCCCTTTCTATGCTTTATTTTTTCCAAGATGCGAAGAAGTATATTATGAATGACCTGCAGGGATAGTCCATGGGATCTCAGAGTTGTCCATGGAAACAATGTTGTTGTAGTTTTCCATTTTATGACGTAATGTAAAACTTATGAATGTATCTAGTACTTCCAAGGCTATTAAACTAATCGGTCTTTCGAGACTTGATATTTTGTGATCATGACAATGATACGTAATAATGCACCAACTCTGGGTAACTAGGGTTGGGGAATTACAGTTGGTATTAGAGGAAGTTTAGTACAAACTTTGGAAACAAGATTTAGATAAACTCTGATTAGAGCAAATAGCCCTAAGATAGACTTTGAGGATTAGTATAGAATAACTTCCTAGAATTTTGGTATTGTAGAGATTTTTTGAGTTTTACAATCAATAAATCCATGTTGTGATACAAGTAGGTAGAGGCGACTCTAGCATAGATTTACCTAAGGAGAAAACCAGAAAACACCGCATTGAGCTAGACTCGAACGGGAACGGGTGCATGTCAACGAGCCTTGCTACACTCTTGGTTACGACACTCCTGAGGGATATTCTTAGGATAATTATCATTTTCTTTAAAAACCATTATGAAGTGCTTATGAGTATATACTTCCTTAAATAAAACATTTTTTATTATTATGGATTATATCCATAAAAGTTTCAATTTATGTTAAGTGTTTTACAAGTTTGGAATTATGTATTTCAATTCATAAACTAATCTAGTTTATGCAATTATTTAGAATTGGTGCCTAGTGGAAGGAATGGAAAATGTTTCAATGCACACACTCCATGTAGGGATTTCCCTCCTACTCAAGATAATTATAGTGGAGATGGTGAAGCAACTGGTGATTATCAGCTTATCACCATACTGGGACAACTCACTCAGGTTATAAATAATAACCTTACCCGTATGGAGCACCCTGATCCACAGCGTGGAGGATCAATGTTAGATCGCTTCATGAGGAAATATCCACCAACATTCAATGGGTGTACAATTCCATTAGTAGCTGAGCAATGGATAAATTCCTTAGAGAAAATATTCTATGCCTTGGGGAGTAGTGAAAGGGAAAAAGTTGTCATATCATTTTACCGCCTCACTGGAGATGTTGATCAATGGTGGTCATTGTTTCCAAACAAAAGGGAAGATGATGAATTATCAAATATGGAATGAAGGGAGTCTGAAGTGATTTTATTAGAAAAATATTTTTCTCATGACCATCGAGCAGATATGGAAAGAAAATTTCTGAGACTGATGGAAAAGGAGGATGAGAATGTCGCAATGTATGAGGCTAACTTTACAAGGATAGTGTGGCATGCTGCAGATTATATACGTAACCCAAAAATTAAGATTGATTATTTCTTTGATGGGTTAAAACAATTTCTACGTCAATCATTAGTATCATAATCCTTCTCATCATATGAAGATATTGTCTCATGTGTTATCAAGACAGAAAAATAATTCTCTAAGTTTTATAAATTTAAAGAAAAGCATGAGAAGAAGGGATCTTCCAAACACTCTAGAAATGGAAATAAGGGGAAGAAGGGAAAAGTTGAATATCCATCCTACAGTAAATGTGGGAAGAAACACACTGGTACTTGCCTAAAGGGAATGGGATTCTGTAACAAGTGTGGTGAAAAAGGCCACCAAGCTAGTGATTGCAAGGGAAAGAAAGAGGTTGTCGATGTTGAATGCTACAATTTTAGAGAAAGGGGGAATTATGTGAATGAATGTCCTAAGCGTCAGAGGAATTTACCTAAAAAAGGCCAAGGGATCAAGGAAAATCTTATGTTATCACTACTACTAAGGTTGAAGCTCTGAAAGACATAGTGGAAGGTAAATTAATGGTTTCTTCAAGTTTAGAAAATGCTTTATTTGATTCTGGATCATCGCATTGTTTCATATCTTCCCAGTTTTCTAAGAAAATTAAATACTTCCAATTTGATTTAACATGGGAGTTTTCAGTCAAAAATCCTAAGGGAAGTATCATTGAAATAAATTTTTGTGAATCAGTCCCCATTAGGGCATGTAAATGTTCTTTATCTTCTGATCCCATCATCATATCCATGATTGAATTTGATATAGTCCTCGGTATGGATTGGATTTTTCACCATGATGCAAAAATTTATTGTAAGAATAAGGAGGTTACTATTTTTGATGACGATGATAAATAACACCTTATCTTTAGAGAAGAATCATCACCACCTAATTCTTATATATATCCACCCCCAGTAGCTCAACTAAATTTAGTTATTGGGGAGGAAGAGAATGAAATAATTGTGGGTGAGGAAAAGAATGTTCAAATAGAGGATGTGCCTATTCTGAAAAATATATTGATGTGTTTCCAGAATATTTACCTGTACATCCTCCAGAATGAGAAATTGAGTTTTCCATTGATTTAATTCTTGGATAAAGGCCCATATCGAAGACCCCTTATAGAATGGACATTGTGTAATTAGTGGAACTAAAGAAACAACTAGAGGAATTGAGTAATAAAGGATTTATTCGCCCTAGTGTTTCTCCATGGGGAGCCTCTATCCTTTTTGTTAAGAAGAAAGATGAATCTATGAGGTTGTGCATTGACTACAAGGAGATCAATGCTATAAGAATAAAGAAAAAGTATACCCTACCTTGCATTGATGATTTTTTGACCAAATTTATGGAGCTCAATATTTTTTAAAGACTGAATTTCGATCGGCATACCATCAGTTGTGCGTGAAGAAGGAAGGCATTCTGAAGACAGCATTTCGAACCAGGTACGGGCATTACAAGTTTACAGTAATGCCTTTTGGATTGACTAATGAACCCTCTGTCTTCATGGATCTAATGAATAGAGTTTTCAAGGAATATCTTGATGAATTTTTAGTGGTATTTATTGATGATATCTTAGTATACTCCAAAAGCTAAGAAGATCATGAAAATCACTTTCACATTATCCTGAAGACTCTTAGAAGACATTAATTATATGGGAAGTTGAGAAAGTGTGAATTCTGGATCTAGGAGATTTCTTTTCTTAATCATATCATCTCTAAGGATGGAATCTCTGTTGATCGTTGAAAAGCCAAGGAAATCCAAGAATGGCCAGCACTGACAAGTATAACTGAGGTACGCAGTTTTGTTGGTTTAGCTGGTTATTATCGGTGTTTCGTCCAAATTTTTTCCCAATTGGAAAACCCATTAACCAATCCCACATGTAAAGGGGTTAAATTTTTTTGGAAAAAAGAATGTGAAGAATGTTTTTAAGAATTGAAGAGAAGATTAATCAATGCTCCTATATTGACTCTACCATAAGGGATTGTTGGGTTCGTTATCTATAATGATGATTTAAAGAAAGGACTTGGTTGTGTCCTTATATAGAATTATAGGGTTATTTCCTATGCACCATGACAGCGAAAAATTTATGAGAAAAACTATCATACTCATGATCTTGAGTTGGAAGCTGTAATCTTTTCTTTGAAGATTTGGAGACACTATCTCTGTGGTGAAAAATGTGAGATTTATACTGATCACAAGAGTTTGAAGTATATTTTCTCACATAAATAAATCAACATGAGGCAAAGGGGATGCCTTAAAATACTCAAGGATTATGATTTCACTATACAGTACCACCCGTGGAAGTTAAATAAGGTGCCACATGCTTTGAGTAGAAAAGATCATGGTGTTTTGAACAAGATAAGAGTTGAAAAGGATCCTATATACATGGATCTAGTAAATATGGATATGGGAATCACCATTGAAGGTGAAACATCAATAATTTTTCAAATGGTTGCCAAACCATCTTTATAAGAAAGGATAAACAGTTCTCAGATCAATGATGAAGAGTTTCAAAAGAAGATTAAAGTTGTGAATGATGGGAGATTGAGTGACTTCGTATATGAAGATGGAATTTTGAAATTTGGGAAGAGACTTTGTGTTCCCAATATACCTAATCTAAAAAGAGAATTTTTGGATGATGCTCATAGCTCTAATTTTTCTATACACCCTAGGAGCACCAAAATGTAGAGAGATTTGAAGGAACATTTTTGGTGGAAAAACATGAAGAGGGAGATTGTTGATTTTATGTTAAGATGTATGGTTTGTCAGCAAGTGAAAGCTATAAAGAAATAGCCTGGAGGAGTCATGCCACCTCTTCCCATACCTGAGTGGAAATGGGATAATATTACGATGGACTTTGTCATTGGACTACCAACGAATCCTAGAAAGAACAATGCAATATGGGACATTGTTGATCATCTTACCAAGTTAGCACATTTTATTTCTATAAGAGAAGATTTACCACTTGAACGTCTAGAAAGACTATATATTAATGAAATTGTAAGACTTCATGGAGTACCCTTATCGATTATTTCTGATCGTGATCCCCATTTTACATCAAGATTCTGGAAAACTCTTTAGAAAACCCTGGACACTGAACTTCGTTTGAGCACTACCTACCACCCCCAAACTGATAGACAATCAGAACAGACTATTCAAACCTATGAAGACATGTTGACATCATGATCACTTGACTTTAAAGGTATGTGGGATCAATATTTACCTTTGATAAAATTTTCCTATAACAATAGCTTCCATTAAAGAATTAAGATGGCACCATATGAATCATTATAGGGAAAAAGATGTCACACACTAACCTGTTAGGTTGATGTAGGTGAAAGGAAACTCGTAGGCCTAGAACTTGTGAAGGAAACTATGGAATATGTGAAGCTAATTCAAAACCACATCAAGGTAGCTCAAAGTAGACAAAAGATCTATGTTGATAACCAAAGAAGGGATTTGGAATTTCAGGTAGGAGATCATGTTTTCTTGAAGGTATCTCTATAGAAGGGTGTTATACATTTCGGTAAGAAGGGAAAATTAAGTCCCAGGTACATCGGACCTTTCAAAATTATAGAACGAATTGGGGATGTAGCTGACCATTTGGAAATTCTGCCAAGTCTCTCCAAAGTTCACGATGTGTTCCACGTATCACTGTTGAGAAAATAAATTCCTGAACGAACGCATGTACTCACCTATGGGGAATTAGAACTGGAACCTGATCTGTCTTATTGCGAAGAGCCTGTCAAGATTCTTGATAAAAGAGAACAAGTGTTGAGAAACCGGATGACTCATCTGGTAGAAGTTCTATGGAGAAACCATAAGATGGAAGAGGCAATGTGGGAACCTAAGGAAATTATGATGAAGAACCACCTGAGTCTTTTTATGTAGTAATAATCTATAAATTTCGAGGAAAAATTATTTGAAATAGGGGATAATTTAACACCACAAGCTTTCACGATATGCTTCCCCTTGAATAATACAATAGCGTGTGTTGTATGCAACTTCAAGTTCAAACACACCACAACCAATCAAATTAGCTGTTATAAATAGTAATACCCAACTTTTGAAATTTTATAAATTTTATCTTTCAAAATGGACTTCATTTTTGGATTCTTAATATCAAAATTAGCTTAGGGTGAATTTTTGGTATTTTTCTGAAAACTTTCAATTTTTGATGAATAGTGGAAAACACTAAGTTATAGTTAAAATTGAATTTTTATTTAAATAATTATTTATTTTATTTAAATTTATTTTAGGTCAAAATAGATACATAATACCTATATAAGTTCAATGTCATTCATTGGTGTCAGTTTATAATAATTTTAGATATATATAAATTTTATTGAACTTTTTACCGTCTTTTACCCACCTCCTAGGAGCATTTGAAAATTTACATAAAACGTAATTTTACCACTTCTTTGAATTGAATTTCAAAAATCTAAGAGACACAGTTGATATCATAAATTAAAATGTGGTTCAATAAGAAGAAAATAATTTTTGGTGAATAGTAACTTTTTACTTTTATTTACCACGGTTAAAAGTAAATAGGGTAATTAAGGGTAAAAATGATATTATTATTATTACACTAAAACATGTCCTAATTCTATTGGAAAAGTGTAATTCGACCAAAAACAACCTTAGTAAAAAAAATATGATCCTTTAGGTCCACTTGGAATAGATTAGGACATTTATTATTATTTAATTCAATGAAGAGGTAAAGTGTTAAATTCAAAGTTTAGTAACTAAAACATTTTTAATATAGGGTTAGACATAAAATAAATTCGACTATAAATTTTCTTTAGAAAGATAAAACGATTTATTGAATAATTTTATTTTATTTATATTTTTTAAACATTAAATAATTTAGTTTATTTATGACACAATGATGATGCAGTAATTACCTAATTAATGAAAGGTCAAAATAATTGATATTATAAATATCCAAATAACTATAATTTGAGACTTTTTAAGAATTACACTAATTTTCTAGGATAATATGACATATTAGGGTTGGTTAGATTAATTTTATTCTAAGTAATAATGCTGTTATGAATTTATCAAAAACAAAATATGAAATAGTGTCAAAATTGACAAAAAAGAGTTTTCAAAAAAAATATTATATTATTAATTGATATTATTTTTCTAAAAATATATGGTTAGGCCAAAAGACTTATATAATGACAGGTTTATCATTAGTGAACCACTTGGGGTTCTATTATAAGTTTATAGTATGTTTATTGACCATATTGTATAAAAATACAATGAGACATGGTAATTGTCAAACTATTTAACTAAGAGTTAAATCTAAAAGATAAGGTTAATATAGTAACCCAAACCTGTATAAAACCTATTGGTTGAGTGTTGTTCAACCCATCCCCACCTTACCCTCTAAATAATTCACTTATGAGCGATTAGAAACCGAAAATGATTTTATTATAAAATAATATTTCTAGCTTTTCCTAAGGTGCCCCTCACCCCTCTTATAAAAGGGTACTCCCCATTCTCTCTAATTCACACCTTCAAAGCCATTTGTCTCATCCAAAACCTACCCAAATACCCTCTCAACTGTCCTACCATAATTCTATAGGCCTTAATTTAGACATTAATCCATCTTATGGATCCCTTTTGATGAAATCAAAAGGAATAACATGAAGAAGAGGTGAATATTTCATCACCTCTTTCAAGCTACTTTCTTCTTCCACTTCCTCTTTCTTTGTTGTTTCCATTATAAAATAATAAATCTAGTATATTCTATATACAATGATGTTATTATAAAAATGGTACAACCAAATTCATTATTCTATCCATCCTTTGAATGACATGTCACCATACGTGCGTACGTACGGCTTACCGTCTCCACGTCGTGGTGTAATTGTTATTCAATACATTATTATTTGGATGGGTATATTAATGATGTGTAATTGATGTAAATAATAAATATAACATGATAATGATTCTGTATATATGATATACCATCCAATTATATATTATTTTAATTTCAAAAGAATGATGTTGTCGCTCGTTCGTACGTACATATTATCGTCTCCACGAACACGATGAGATTCATTCCCCATCGTATCCATTCAAGACTAATTTTTATTATATGATTAAAAATAATTTTTAAAGACTTAATATCATTATTAATATGAATAAGATACATCCTATCCATAACAAACATTACTTACATAAAAAATCATATAAAGGAAAACGAATCAGTTAACACCTGAAACGAAGATAATACTAAAATATTATTAACAAAGTAGTATTAAAAGATAATATATGATCTCATATTAATGTATATGAATCTTTTATAAGTTAATAACAATTATTTCACCATTATACAGGAGTTTAACCTACCCTCTACCAAGGAAAATTACAAGGTAAGGGTTAATTTTACAATTTCTTCATTATCTGAGGTTTTTTATACACAATTATCTACTGGGACCTCTTTATCATCCACATCCATGCATCTTAAAAATATATTTCAAAACATTTTTACTATTTAATAGACAATGGGTTAAAGTCATCTACACCCTTATTTAACCTTATATGTTTTGAAAGAAATTTTTACATCATTTTCCAAACAAGGTACCTTAAGACCTTTTCGACAAAAATAAGGTAAGAATGTTTTTTTAACTTATACGGCGGGTGCAGTTATTTTCTGCCATTATAAAATCGTAGAATCTTCCCTTACAAGAATATAATAATATTTTCAAAATAAATTTTTTCTTAAATGATTTCAAAATACAAAGAGATATTTATATAAAAAGGTTTTTATTTAATCTATGTCAACGTCCTTTTATAGAGTTTAATCTTATTTAAAGTTGATTTATTGTGATACAAAACATCCATATTGTATTGAAGGTTTTGTGATATGTTTGATTGTGGATGTTTTATTCTTACACCATTCATGGTTTATGGATAAAGTATTGATATTTTGTATGCTAGTTTTAATACAAATGTTTTTGTTATGTTTAAACCTTTTCATATGAGGAATGCATTGGACTTAGTTAGTGACGGGTGGAGCCCGCTATAGCTCCTCGATGTATCAGTAGGTCTCATGAGACAAACTAGTGTCTTGGCACAAGGCCTTGAAAAAATATTATTTGTAGTCTTGGCACAAGTCCTTGACTATGTGGTTATGAAATTCTGGCATTATGGATTCCATCATTATGAACGTTTCTATTGATATTGCATGTGATTATTCGACTAGTAGAATATCCACGTGAGTAAGTAAATGGAATTATTTTGAATTATATTTTACATATTATGATGAATTTTATGTCGAAAAAGATTTTGTTTTAGTTTTATACATTTCCGTAAATGTTTATGCTTATTTATGAAAGTTTCTCTAATATTATTATCCTTACTGAGCATTTTAGCTCACCCCTTTCTATGTTTTATTTCTCCCAGGATGTGAAGAAGTATATTATGACTGACCTGTAGAGATAGTCTATGGGCTCTCATTGTTTTCCATGGAAATTTTTTTTTTAGTTTTCCATTCTATGATGTAATGTAAACCTTATGAATGTATCTAGTAATTCCAAGGCTACTAAACTAATCAGTCTTTCGAGACTTGATCTTTTAGGATCAGGACAATGATACGTAATATTGTACTAACTCTGGGTAACTAGGGCCGGGGCATTAAAACCTTTTTTTAAAAAAATATGGACCCTCCATGAACATGAGTTTATGTTCACAAACTTGTTATACTACATTAATGTCTTTGCAAAATTTCCTCCTCTATGAACTTACAATACCATTTTGAGCTCAATTTGGGGTTAAATCATTATTTTTATGTAGTTTTTGAATATTTGTAGACCTCCTTTTTTTCATAGCTATTATGTGGTTCATGCGAATTCTATATAGGAATCACCCCTTTTCCACAAAATCAATTTGAAAATTTTATCCCAAAAAAGTTGGTTGGCACTAGGAAACTACTCCACATTAAAAATAGATAATTCAGAAATAAACCAATAGGAAATATTATGAACCATAGTTGTCAAAAAACATAAAAAAAAGAATAATTATAGGATTTTTTACCTAACTATATCCCCCTTTTGTTTTTCTGACAACACTAAAAACTAATTAGAATATTCTATTGAAAACATGCACAGACATTCTATTTCATCCACTAATCACACTCTGTGACTCAATAAATTAATCATGAATTTACAAAACACATATTATAAATCCAAATCATCTAATATAATCATAAGAAACTATATTATCATCCATCATTCATCAATAAACCACTTCATTCTCAATGTCACTTGATGAGCCTTTCTTGATTCCAACTATTATTGAAAGATAATAAAAAATATTTTTTTTTCATTACTGATATCAACTATTACATAGAGTGTGTTTTATGACAGTACCATATTCTTTGAAAATACATTGTAAACAACTTTCATTATGAACTCTTTCTATGATTATTCATCATTCAGAACACTATTTCAGTATAATAAAATTTACAAATCTCTACTATTTCATTTATCCCCCTATCATTCTCTTCCCAATTTCGTGATATAAAAGTCTCCCAATTGATTAATTAAACCAAAGTCCAATCCTTTATGAACTGATATATGGGAAAGAAAACATATCAACAGACATAGAAAAACACACCATACATTAGGGAAAGGTTGTTCCACATATACATTTTTTATGTATGGGGGTTCAACAAAACTCTAAGAGCTAGCTGATATCTTTCAAATTATTACTTGTGAAATTCCTTTTTCATAATTTATACAAGATTAGGTTCTATGTGCAAATAATCTAACTTAAAAAGAACATTTTACAACTAATCCTTGATATAGTGATACTTTATTTCAATTTTATTTGTTCTTGAGTATTGGATATGATTTTTTCTAAGATTTATAGATATTGAATTATTATAGTTGATTTTGATTGGATATTTCACTACAACCACCATGCCTTCAAGTTACTTATTTATCCATAATAACTATTTTAATTGTTATTTACGATAATATATTCAACTTATTTGGTTCTTAGAGAAATGCAATATTTTTTCTTAATCAACAAAAAACATAAAATCCACAAAGATAGAATTAACCATATGATGTTGACTTTAGTTCATCTGTTGAATAAGCAGAAAATGCATCTGATTGACCTAGTAAATATTGTTTTTATTTTTTGTTGTATAAAAAACTGAAATCCACTATTCTCTCATATCACAAAGTATTATTTTCACTAAATATAATTTTATTTAATTTGGATAACTTATATACCAAGAAACCTAACATGTAGGAAATGTTTTTATCATTTTTCTGTTATGTATAACAAGATTCCAATAATCTGCCTATATTTAGTGACATTTATCATATTTCCATCATCATCCCCTGAAAATTTCATCTTAGTTTAAACAGGTGTTTCTTATCCTTGGAAGTTTCCATTATAAATATTATTAGAATCTTCTTATCATACCTATATTGATAAATGAATGTATAAAACCATATTTTTCACACCTGCAATCTAAAAAAATTATCTCTCAAATAATTAACCTATTGAACTCATATTTTATGAATTATTTAAAATATTTTTACTATGATTTGTATAAACCACAAGTGATCATTTCATTAAAACATACTGGAACTATCATTATTTTATTACACTCATTGTTGATATAGATATTATAATTAAATTCACCAAATTGGAATTTGATCTTCTTCAAATTCTGATCATGTCTTGAATACCATGATCTTAGTGCCTTTTTAAATCCATATAATTAATTCATTATCCAATAAAATTCATTATCATATTCAAGTATAATAAATCCATCCATCTATTTTAAGTACACCTCTTCCTCCATAATTTTTATAAATACCCAGACCCCAGTAGCCTAGAGTTGGTGCCTTAATTTATTACATAGGAATAAGACACTAGAAATCACATCCCAAAGGGAATAATAGTTTAGTAGTATTGTTAAACTAGATATATACATGAGGAAAATTTTACATTGGTATTGTAAAATAAAACATAATACATAAAAAATCTAACAAACTGCATCCTTGAAAACACATTTAGAGATATCTTATTCATAACCTTTAGAAAGGAAAAAAATAAGGGTGATATCAAATGATCAGTAAGGGTAAAATATAGGGGAATATTTCATGAATAAATAAGAATAATTAATATTGAATGGTAAATATCTATGTACACATTCCATTAATAAAATACCTGAGAATATTATGGGCTGAATAAAAGATAAACAAATAATTCCATATAAATAATCACATGATCATGAAACATATCCATGGATATTATAACTAATTGATGTATCTAATGTAATAAGAATAATGATATAATGAATAATTTTTCTATGAATGAAATATCATCATATATCCTTTAGATAGTTACTATAAAGATCAATCATCTTTTTAGTTTAAGTGTATGGGTTGAAACCCATCTGATTTGGCCAACTCATTCATCTCATGAGACTATCGATGCATCGAGGGGATTTCATTAACCATTCTTTAATATGAGTCTTTCATTTAAATTAATTCCTCTTATATATATATATAATAATTTATTAAATTTTTAGACAATGTTTCTTATCATAAACAATCTATATTGAGTAGAATATATAAATTTAACATTATTTCCCCAGTTATTCAAATAAATTTCTAAGTAAACAATATATGTAAAATGGTATATGGTTTTGAAAATTGTTGAGCATAGTGTTTCATTTGATGAAAATAAGGTGTCAATATGTGTATGGGGAGGTCATGATTGAAGTTGTGATTATTATTGAAGTGGTAATTCTTAATGTGATGTTGTTGGATTAGGAAAAATCTCAAATTGATTATGAATTGGATTAATTGAAAAGTACTATCAATAGTTGTTGGTTGGAAATAGTGATGAATGTGATTAGGATATATCATTGATATCAATATAATGAAGTTTTTATGAAGAAAATAATTCCTAGAGAATTTTTATGGATTCATTGCATTGGATTCCACCCTTACGAAATTCTCCATGTGGTCAAAATCAGATGATTGTTTGTGACGATCTTCAAAACCCAAGACATGTATTATGGATAACACATTATTGACTAAAATATTTCCATGTATTATATTTCAATTCATGAGGTAGTGAAGAGTATTACCATCCATGGTTGTATGAAGTAATATTAGTAAAGGTCTTTGTAATTACAATTCCAAAGATAATTGACAACTTAAAGGAATGGCAATGCACTGATAGGATCCATGCATGATATAATTCATAATGCATGAAGATGAGATGATTGAGAAAAACAGAGAATGAAGTATAGTAAAAGAGAAGGATAGGTCAATGGGATTGTCGTTTAAAGAGATATGGCCACGCATGTTTGGATTACTAAGTTTCCATGCATGTTTCACATAGAAGAATATTTTTTGGGCTTACACACAAAACATAGGTCCATCCACCAGACAATTGTTAGCCTCAACACTAAGCACATGTGGGACAGGGTCAACCACACCAAAGGGAGACTATCAAGGCCAGCTGTGAAGTGGTAGGAGAGCAAGGGGCAAGGACCATGCATTAGAGCATGCCCACATGGGCGCATGAGAGAATGACGAGGGATCCACTATTCGGGGAGACATGGTAGAAGAGCACAAGGTGGGTGAAAAGCATGGACAAAAGGAGAACATGGTATGTGGAATTACCATGGAGGTAGGAGGATTAATATGGTGGTGTAGTGGTGAGAGTTGAATGAAAAACCATAAGATCTTGGCAACATGTTTTGTTGTGGGACAATATTTTAAAAACACAGAAGCAATCTGATTCATCCATCTAATCTCGCATGAAAACATGGCTGCACATCACATATGTGGTTTGTGATATAATCTCCTCCATTAATCTTCTTGCACATTGAATTTTTGAACCAGATCCATCCGATTGTTTGAATATACATCATCTTTATCCCCCAGACTACCCAACACCGCAATTTTCAAGTGATAAAGGTGTGCCTCCTTAATTGAACTCATGTCGTCTTTGTGGATCAAACCGAACTACATGAGTATTGTCTAGACAACACAAAAACATGCTTTCAATTACATTTGCATGAATCAAAATAAAATGAAGAACCCGCATATGAGGAGAAAAAATGAAGTTTTTGAGGCCATTCAATTTGATGTTTTGGAAGTGGGTTTTCATGAATGCATGCACGTGAGGTGTTCATGAGAAATAAGGAGCCATAATTGACTGGAAACAATCCAAGAGATATTTGGTATATCTCATCCTCATTTGAATATTTCAAAATACTGAAGATCATGGTTATTCAAATGGAATATATCATCCAAGGTGATATTTACAACGTGTAGAATATCCAATCCTCATCTATTAATAGAGGAGCACCGAGCCGAGAAGAGTTGATGCCTCTCACATATATGAGTGATCTTGTTTTGAAAAAGTGAACTCCCTGTTCATCTTGCTACACGCTAAAGTAGAGATCTGAAGACCCTCGACAGGTGCTATACACTCTCAAATCCTTCTCGCAAAAAATAATTGAACCCTATGTGTGGAGGAAAACCACAAACATGTGATTGGTTTAAACAAATCCTCATCATGTCTTGTGATTAATCTGGTTTGTGAAACCAAATAAGGACAGTGCATTACACCTCCCTTATTTACATGACACATCCAAAAGAACAAAGACTCTTTTTTTATGTGTGTGATTGAGAAATTAATGAGACATTCATGAAGAAGAAGAATTGTGCTTCTTGGGTTTGCACAGAGAAAAAGACTCAGGTTTGAGTTTTGGTGAAGACGGAGTTGAGGCTGTTTCTTGTTTGTGTGAGATACCTTGTGACAGAAGAAGAAAAATACAAGTGCAGAACATACCCCTTCATGATTTAAGTGTAGCCTTTAGAGAAGAAGAGCCCATAAACACCCTTGATATACTCATTCATGGTGTGTGGGAATGAAGAAGAAGGTCGAAGCATTGTGTGTGCACACATGGAGAAGGAGGAGCATGGATAGTTTGAATGCATGAAAACTTTTGAAAAAGAAGGAAGATGATCCATATTCATATGCATGTATATGCATGATATGAGATACCCTAGTGTGAAAGAAAAAATATAAACAGTGGTTTCACAAAAATAAAGAAAGTGAAGAAAACATATGCTTAACACACATTGAACCCAAATTAAAAAGAACAACTATGTTTGTGCTAAGAACCAGAAGGAAATAATAAGGGAAGATAATAAGGTAAAGTGTGTGTGCTCAATGATTGATACACATTTGGGTTTTCACACAAGAAGGATTGAGAGTATAGTTCAAGTGTAGTTGCATGATACACACACATTGAATCAAAGATATTGATACAAAAGGATAGTATATGTTTGGTTTTACAGTTAACATAATATATATGAAAGAAATCATACATAAACACATGCACGTGTGAGAAGTCATTGAGATATCCAAAAAACAAGAATCTTGGATTCCATTAAATCCATACATGAAGTGAATAAGTATTGAGATTGAAGCAAGACATAATTAAAGAATATCATATTTGATTTGACAGTGGTTTAGATTTCAAGAAGATATATAGTTATTATACTATGAAATATAATTCTTGTATAATATATTCTTGAAGAAATTGTGTTCACCACTTTCACACATCATAGTGAGGTCGGGTCTTCATCAGAAGATGAAAACATTTCCCAAGAATTATTGCACTGAGGAAACAGATCAGAAAAGTTATCAGAATTATTGAGCATGGCCAACAGACCTTACCAAAGGTTGTTGAAGATTCTTGAAGAGATACATAGGCAAGTGGTATTCAAAAAGCCTATGTGGGAAGAGCATAAGATCAATCTATTGTGAATCAAGAGAGAACTAAGAAGTAATTTTCTTGTGTGACTCGAGAGCAAGAAGAACCTTGTGAGATTCTGGGATAAGAATAAGTCTTTAGTGGGACTCTTAACTAGGCCAGTGGGACTCTGGTAACATTGTGGGAAATAGTATAAAGAACCTCCTATGGGACTTAGGAGATATACAGTCGGACTTTTTATTAACATTGTAATTGGTAATAATATTATAATAGATAATATATGTTTGGGAGAATAAAAAACACATCAAAGACTAGGTCTTTGAACCTAACCTTATAAATCCTTGTGTTCAGTTCCTTTACATTTACAACATCATTCGAGGTAAGGCTGAGAGACAGAATAAGAGTGGATAGAGGCTTTAACCATCCATAGAGGTCAAATTGAAAAGAATCAATTTGTAAAAATTTGAAATGGATCACTAATTCACCCCTTCCTCTCTCAGTGATTCACACTGATCTAGGCACTTCAATTGGTTTCATAGTGAGATTACCTCTAAAAGATCCAAGGTAATCTTTAGAAAGTGTAGATTTCATGAAATGAGTGAGCAACCTCAAATGAATATTTCTACCAAGACACAAAAAAATATAATGATGATAAAGGAAAGGAAGCTGAAGAATAATTTTACTTCTAATGGGGAGAGACATTCCAGTGAAGGTAATCTTAACGGTACAACATGTGAAAACTCTTTTTATTATTATTCTTCTTATGAAGACTATTTAAGTTGTGATGATGATAGATCAATTTTTAATCTTTAGTATGCACTCAAATATCATCTGAATAAAATCACTAGAGAAGTGTAAAGATGTATTGTTACAATCATTATTTCTCTTCAAGATGAAAAATTACATCTGGAAGAAGAAGCTGATTCCATGGAAGTGTAATTGGCTAAAAGGGTTTTCATATACAACACTCTCAAAAAACTAGTGAAGTCAAAGGAAGAATCAATTTATCTTTGAAATAAAATACATAATCAAGTTACTAAATAATTTAAAGTATTTGTGAGAAATAATTCATTAAGATTGTATTTTTAGAAGCCTTCAATGAACTTGAAAATTTTCACTAATCTATTATGGGTGTTGAAGGTTCTGAACTGGAAGAAAAATATAATAAGGTAAAGGAATGTGACATTTATTTGCAATAATTATGAAATGTTCCTGAATAAAAAATGAAGATACTGAATTAAAATTGGGAAAGTAAGCTGAGATCATTTTAGGATGAGAAGAACTCCCTCAACATAAAGTGTTTAGTGATGGAGGTGATATTCAAGAATCAGAAATCACCCCAAGCTATAACATCCTAAATAACTAGATGAACAGATGTTTCTACTCAAGATTACATTGAGGACTATGATTCCAAAAGGAGTAATAGATCATCCTTTAATCCAATGACAACATCAGCCAAGAAAAAGGTACCATCCCTACCATCTTGTACTCATATTTCTAAATGTGTTTCCAAAAAAAGGGCAGGTTGTATGAAAAATTCAAAACATGTATGAATGAGGAAAGGTGATGAGAAACCTACCACCATGACTAGGTTGGATAGGAAGAAGAATTTAGAATGTGGTTCCCCACATAAAGAACAAAACCTTCAGAAGAAGACCCAATAATCTTATGAAAAATATATTAAGATGTCAAGGTTTGTGTGTCAATGTTATGGCTGCAACAAGTTTTTTAATTGTGCAATAGATTTTTTCAACAATCCTCAAAATGAAAAGGTATAATAGAAGGTAATCTCAAGTGGGGAGCATGCCAGAGATGAAGAGACAACATCCACAGATCTAGAAGCGTATCTATACTAAAAACATATTTGGAATGCTTGATAATACCTGTGATTTATGCAATGGAAGTGGTCACAAGTTTGGTACTTGTCTAAATCAAAATTTATTCAAAGATAATAAGAAAATAAGATCATATAAGCTGGCTAAGAAAGAAGAAGCATACATGGGAAGTAGGAAGAATAATGGTCCAAAAAAAAATTCTCCCAAGAAGATATCAAGGAGTAATTGTATGAAGACCTTGGATTCTAAATCCAAGAAGTTGATGGGTGGTGGATCCAAAAGCACTACTAATAAAATATGATTCTATTGTGGAAAGAAAGGTCACAACATGGATCCTTGCAAATAATCCAAGTAAATGAATGAAAGGAAACTGAATTTAAATTATAATGAATCTAGAAGAAGATGTGATTGATTGAAGACATTCCTAAAGATAATTTTAATAAGTTTTGCGATAAAGGTAACATGAAAACATTTTATAATCCATGTGGAAGCTCTAAACCGAAATATAATAAGAATGATTGATTAGTTATCTAGCCTAATCAATTGAAAATTGAAAGAGAACTATAAAGATATGAAGATAAAGTACTAGATAATAAAAGGAAAAGGCAAAACATGTCATTCCACGTGAATGAAAATTATAATTTCATGGGAGGTTTTCAGAACATGACAACCCAAGTGGCCCAAACATACTGTGTGGATGGTGCAAGAAGGATGTACATCATGGAAATAAATGTATATCTATTTTACCAAGCCAAAAGGAGATGTTGAAAATTGAAAAACATGCACCAGTGGAAGCTACTTCACTATTGGAATAAATAAGGACAAACAATCCAAACAAGTTAAAGATGAACAGAAGTAAAGGGTCCATGATGACAATGAAAGATCAATGTATTAAATGGGGAGGATACACCAACACGAAGTTGACCATACACATTAGAGCTAAAATGCAATGAGTTCTTGGGTTGAGAGAAAATTATCTGCTATGTTGCTCCTATTAAGAAGCTCACCTACATTCCATCTTATTCCTTTATATTTTATTTGAATATGGGTGATTACATTTAAGGTAATTGAAGATAAAGTTCATTTTAAAGATGATAACTGAATGAGAAACGTGGAGAAAAACACGTTAGACTCATTACTCATGATTTGATAATTACTTGAAATGTTCCATAGTGGAATATTATAAACATGAATATCTTGAAGATCATTTGAATATATTCTTAACCAAGGTAAATCAAAGGGATTTCAACCCTTGAGGGGGAGAAAATATAAATGATATGATATTAAGGATTATTTCATGAAATATCTTGAAATTCATATCATCTCAAGAATCTGAAACTTGAGGTATTCCAATCACACTTTCATCCCTTGTTCTTAATTGTATTTATCATGTTAATTAAGGGGGAGTGCATGATTGATGAAAAGATGGGATGAAAGGTGGATATTTATCCTAAAACATGAAAATTTCAATATGTTTGGTGAATTATGTGCAAGATTTATCATTTCATTGATAAATATGACTATCTCCAATACCTTGGTTAATAATTGAACCATTCTGAGCATGATTTCACATATATGGTTGCTTTTTGGGAAACATTGAAAACCTTTGTCGTATCTCTATTTTTTCTACATTGGGTTAGCCCAAGTAGACTTTGGGTTGATTAACTAAAGGATCTTTGCTAATAGAACCATGGGACAACATTCCTCTCACAAAAATATTCAAGAATATAGTATTTAATTGGAGGATAACATGTTTCTAAACATACCCCACTAATCAGTTGAATTGTTTTTCTAATAAGGGGGTAAAATATTGGATCACATATTGATCCAAACAAATTTTGATTATGTGATATTGACAAAAAAATACAAAGGGGCAGATTGTTGAGCATAGTGTGGCATTTTTGGTTAATAAGTTGTCAATATGTGCATAGAGAGTTCATGACTGATGTTGTGATGATGATTGATGTTCTGATACTTAAAGAGATTTTGTTGAATTAGGGAAAATCCCACTTTGATTATGAATTGTATTAGTTTACATGTACTATCAATAGTTTTTGGTAGGAAATATTGATCAATGAGATTGTAATATCTCATTGATATCAATATAATGAAGTTGTTACAAATATAATGATGTCTGGAGAATTGTTATGGATTCATTGCATTGGGTTCCATGATTAGGCAGTTCTCCATATTTTTAACATCAAACAATTGTTTGTTCTTATCTTCAAAGAGAAAGACATGTGTTAAGGAGAACAATTTTTTGACAACAATGCTTCAATGCATTAGGTTTCAATTCCTGAGGGATTGATTCGTAGTACCATTCATCGTTGGATGAAGGAAGATGAGTAAAGTTCTTTGGAATTACAATTCTAAAGAGAAATGATGACTTAATGGTTTGGCCATGCAAGGATAGGATCCTTGCATAATGGAATTCCTAACACATGAAGATCATGTGATTGAAATAAAAGAGAATGAATAAGAGGAAAATAGAACGATTTGTGCATGGGATTCGCATTTGAAGAGAGGTGTCTATGCATGTTTGGATTACTAACTGCCCATGTGTGTTTCACTTAGAAGAATATTTTATAGGATTAAACAAAAAAAATAGGGCCATCCACCAACAAGACGATAGCTTCAACACTAGGCACATGTGGGACAGGGTAAACCACGCCCAAGGGAGTCCATAAAGGATATCTAGGAAGCGGTAAGAGATCAGAGGGCAAGGCCCATTCACAAGAGCATGCCCACAGGGGTGCATGAGAGAATGATTAGGGTGCCACTATGTGGGGAGGCACATCAGCATAGAAAAGGGTGCGCACAAAGTGTTCCCACAAGGAGAACACAGTATGGGTAAGTACCATGGAGGGAGGAGGAGTAATATGGTGATGTAGCATCTAGAGTTGTTTGATAAACCATGAGATCTCCACAGTGGGTTTCGATGTGGGACAAGATTTTAAAAACACAGAAGCAATCTAAGCCATCCATTGAATCCCATGTGTAATCACATCTACAAATCTCATCCGCAGTTCGTGATTTAATATCCACCATTCATAATCTCACGAATTGCATGTTTGAACATGATACACTCAATCATGTTAATCCACATCATCGTCAACCTCCAGAATACCTGACACCATAGTTTTCCAGAGATGAAGTTATGCCTCCTTGATCAAACTTCGGTTATCATTGCTGATCAAACATCATTGTATGAGGATCATCTGGACAACATGAACACAAACATGCAATTTCATTTTCCTGAATGAAAATAAAATGAAGAACTCATGTAGGACAAGTGAAAACGAATTTGTTGAGGCCATGTGATTCGATGTTTGGGAAGAGGTTTTGCATGCATGCATGAATGCACGTGAGGTGTTCACGATAAATAAGGATCCAACGTTGAACAGAAAAAAACTGATAAATATGTGGAAAATATCATCTGCGTTTGAAGATTTAAAAATACCAAAGATATTGGTTATTAAAAGGGAATATCTCAGCCAATAGAAAGGAGAGATTCAGAATGTTTAGAAGATCCAATCCTCTATTTTAAATAGAGGATCACTGAGCCAAGAAGAGTTTCTACCTCCCGCATATACGTGTGCTCTTGATTCAAAATAGTACACTCTGTGTTCGTCTTTCTACACAAAGAAGAGGATCTCAGAAGACCTTCGACATAAGATTCACACTCTCGAAGACATATCGTGAAGAAGAACTACACCCTCTATGTGATGGAAAACCATGGACACAAAACCGGTTTAAACAAACCCTCATCATACATCGTGAAGAATCTGGTTCATGAAACCAAATACGGATAGTGCATTGCACCTCCCTTATTTTCTTGACACATCCAGAAGCACGAAGCATCTATGGTTCGTGTGTGTGATTTAGAAATTCATGAGTTAGTCATGAAGAAAAGGAACCATGATCCTTGTGTATGCAAGAAGAAGAATACTTGGGTTAAAGTTTTGGTGAAGAAGGAGTTGAGGTTATATCTGGTTCGTGTGAGATACCTCGAGACAGAAGAAGAAAACCCCAAGTGCAGAACATACCCATTCAGATTTTACATGAAGCCTTTTGAGAAGGGGAACCCATGAACACCCCTATTATACCCATTGAGGGTTTGTGGGAAAGAATAAGAATAAGTCCAAATCATTGTGTGTGCACACATGAATTAGGAGAATAGTGGACAGTTTACATGCGTGAGAACTTTTGAAGAAGAAGGATGGAAGATGAGCTATATGCATATGCATGTATAAGCATGATTTGAGATTCCTCAGTGTGCAAGAACAAATATAAATAGTGGTTGCACATAAATAGAGAAAGTGAAGAAAACACATGAATAACAGACATTGAACCCAAATTAAAAAGAACAAGTGTGTGTGTGATAAGAACCAAAAGGAAAGAAGAAGAAAGGGAAGAGAAGAAGAGAAATTGTGTGTGCTCAAAGATTGATACCCATTTGGGTTTTCCCACAAGAAGTATTGAGAGGAAAGTGCATGTGTAGTTTCATAATACACACATATTGAATCTAAGATATTGATACAAAAGAAGAGTTTGTGTTTGGGTATACAATTAACACATTATATATGCATGAAATCGTGCATAAATACATGAACATGTGAGAAGTCATTGAGAAATCCAGAAATAATATTTTTGGATTCCATGAAATCTATGCATGAAGTGAATGAGTATTGAGACTAAAGCTAGACACAATTAAATAAGATCTTATCTGAGTTGACAGTGTTTGATATTTCAAGAAGACAGACAGTGCTGATACTATGAAAGATAATTATTACATATTATGTTCATGAAGAAATTATGTGAACCACTTGTACACATCATAGTGAGGCTAGATCTTCATCATAAGAGGAAATAATTTGCTGAGGATTGTTGTACTGAGGAAACTAATCAGAAAAGTGATAAGAATTATTGAGCAAGGCCAACAGACCTTACCAAAGGCTGTTGAAGATTCTTGAAGAGATAAACAGGAAATTCTTATTGAGAAATCATGAATGGGAAAAATATAAGATCAATATATCGGGAATCAATAGATAACTAGTAAGGAATCTTCTTGTGTGACTCGAGATCTACAAGAACCATGTGAGATTCAAGGATTAGAAGATGTCTTCAGTGGGACTCTGAAGCAGGCCAGTGGGACTCTAGTAAAACTGTGGGAAGTAGTATAAAGACCTCTTTTGGTACTCAATATAGATACAATGGGACTTTATATCGACCATTTTAATTGATAAAAAGATTATAGTGTAGAATCTATGTTAGGGAGAATAAACAGTACAACAAGGTGTAGGTCTTTGAACCAAAGCTTATAAATCCTTATGTTCAGTGGCTTTACATTGACAGTATCATAAGAGTTAAGGCTAAGAGATAAGAAGAGTGGATAATGTCTTTAACCAGATATAGAGGATTAATTGAAAAAAATCAATTTGTAAAAAGTTTAAAGGGATAACTGATTTACCCCTCCCACTCCCTGTGATCCACACTGATCTAGGCACTTTAGAAATAATAATATAAATAAAATGTGTGTATCCCATGTAAATACACCTAAAAAAAATTGGAAATAAAACATAAGATAATAAAAATTCATTTCACATAAAATTTTAACATTCCATAATCAATAAAGTAAAAGTTTAACCTAATGATTGGAAATTGAGTTATGAAATCTGTTAACACATTATAATCAATAAAATATCATGCCCCATAAAATAATTATTTATCAAACAAAAAATTTAATATCATTAACATAATGAGATTCATGATATGAAACATCAAATGGAATTATATACACAATAAAAAATAAATTAGTGGTGAATAAGGAATATATCACACAGAAGTAGAGTGAGATGAGAAAACCCTAACCTCATACTTCTATTTAGTGGTGCATGATTTAACCTCATTTATAATGGTTTAACGAATGTTATTAACTCATTATAGAACTGTAATTATATTTATAATATCTTATATGATACTTTTATAAAATTTTAATACCCATTCATTAATAATATTTCATTATTTTAATTTTTTGGGTGTGTTTGTTTCATTGTTTCCTGACCAGTTCATTTTTGTATAATTAAGGATTTTCTTATCAAATAGAAATAAAACCCTATAAGTGAAATGAAATGTTATTAATGAACTCAAATAATGTTAAATGTTCCCATATATCATTTTCATTTGTTACATGAGGATGATTCATTTGATAAAATGTTAATGATAAATGTTTATTTCATTTTTGGCGGTTTTTTTGACCATCATGAACTAGTTTTATTTTATTTAACATTATATATATATATATATATTAGTTAAAAAATATGAAATAGGTTATAATATTAATATTAAAATATTATATAATCTAAATTATACTTTTATAACAAGCCATGAAGGAGGTAATGTAAAATGAACAAAATCATTATTCACGAAGGCAACTAATTGGCATAATTTGGAAAATAGTTTTGTTTCTTTGAATTAGAGGAGATAAGAAATGAAATGGTTATAATATATTCAATTATAATCATGAAAACATAGTATATACCTTATTTTTTATTTATCACACCTTTATTGGTGATTTAGGTGTGAATAACGTAGAAGAAGAAAGCAAAATAAGGGAGGTATTTTTAGAAAATTACCTCTTGAATATCACCTCTTTGAAGGATCCCTTAAGGACCATGGAATTGAAATTTTGGTTAAAAAATCAGAAATATTACAAATTTATTATTTTTAAGAGATTTTTTTTATATATTTCTGTACAATAAAGTTTTTTTAGGATAAATGGGTTGGTGAGGGGTGGTATTTATACTTGAGGAGGGGTGGTTTTAAGTGATTAATTGATGATTATTTTATATTTATAGCCAACCACATTAGGGTGGAATGAATTTAAAAAAAATGGTTGATAATTAGTGTCTAAAATGATGTTTATTATCAATAAATACCTCCTAAAAATATTAAAATTTTTAGTTTTAAGTTATTTTAAGACATTACATTTTAACATTACCATGATTCATAATTTTACCAATACCGTGATAAATGAGTTTTTTAACTTGGTAAATATTTTATGAATAAAAATGAATATGAACATAATACATAATTTGGACCATATTATTCAAAATATGGAAACCATTTTACAACATTCAATTCACATAATTGGAAAATTTGGGATCAAAATTAATCTTGCAGACGCAATGGGAAAGTAGTTGTTAAGTTAAAAAGATCAAACGTTTGATATGTTTTTATATCCTATTTAAATTTAAATTTGATTATAATTACCCAAATTTGTTTTATTTATGTATAATTTAACTAATTATTCTATAAAACCAAATTAAAATATAATTTAACCATATATATTATTTAGATTAAAATTAGTTTTCAAATAAAACGCAGTATTTTTCACTATTCATCAAAAAAAGAAACTTAAAAGAAAAATACAATAAAATCACCCTAATATAAATTGTATGTTAAAATTTCAAAAGTGACGTTTATTTTAAAAAATAAAATTTATATTTGTGTCAAATTTTATTTTTAAAACAGGTGCACCATTAAAAGGTGGTAATATTGCCTTTTAGAAAAATATAGCTTTTATGATAAAAATAGAACTTATTTTTATCTTAATCCTATTAAAAATACTAGATGAATTTAAAAAAAATCTTGAATATATAAAATATTAATTTCATTAATATATTTCACTAATAGTAATTTATTAAATTTATTAATATAAAATTCCACTTTGGGCATAAAAATAGTCTTTTATAAAATCACATACTTTTTCATAAATTGGTTTTTATTTCCATTTATAATTAATTAGTAACCAAATAATTAATTTTATAAACACGAGTAAACTATATTTTCATAATTTAGTTAATATCATTCTTTCTCTCCATTCAAATGGCTATTTGGTGACTATCAAAATTAAATAAAAATATTTAATAATTTTTTTTGCTCAATTTCCAATGGAACATAAGCTATAAAAGAGATTAAATTTAAAATGTGGAATACTATCAAATATTGGGGTGTTACATTGTTCACTCCTTGGATAAATTCCTTCTGCAAAATTTTAAATTTCACATCAAAAATAAAATGTTGATACTTGAAAATTCATTTTTTCTTAACCCACACTATAAATAAGGTTAATAAATCCTCCTATTAATATGAGGGAATGGGAAATGTGAAGGTTACCACAAAACTAGGATTTATAATAGGATAAAATTACTGCGAATTGAAAATAGAAATATGGAAGAAAAATATAACTATTATGTTCTGATGAAGAGTGATAGAAAAAATATTCATTAGAAATTTAACAATCACAAAACCATAAATTTTTGATGGGTTAAAATACCATTGATTTAATATAAAGAAAAGTAAATGGATAATGTTTTTGTTCCATAATCCTTTTCCTAGTTTTGGGAGATTCATTTACTATCATGATAGGATCTTGAGAAAAATAAACTTACTTGATTTCTCCTCATATCATAAGAATAATATAATCCTTTTTTTGTTATAATATCTATCTCAAATTTATTTCTTAAAATGAGTGGTGGATACTCAAGATTAATTTTTATGCCTGAAGCACTTTTATCGAAAGATACATAATTAATTAATTATAACATTAAATATTTTTCAAAAGAAAAATTGTTAACACATGTTATCCAATATGATAAATCATAATTTAACCTCAAAAAATAATATCCAAATTTCAAATTATTCCATTACGTAAGTAGTTTATATTAAGAATAGTCCAAAATATATCTATCTAAATTAAAAAGACCAAAGGTCGCTAAATTTTCAAAATAAACATAACATTATATTCTACAAATGAAATAATTTAGAAATTATTGTTTCATACCAAATATATTAATAACTTTATCACCTTGAAACCATAATCAAAACAAGTGTTCTTAAAAAAGATCGTAGGTTTTTGAAGATATTCCTTAAATACAAACATGTAGTAAACCCCACAAAGATAAAATAAACAATCAAATCACTAACCACATTAATGGTAACCAATATTATACCATAAGAATATTATTATCCTTATTATCTCAACATCAAGAACATATTAAGGTTATATTCATGAAATAATGTGTTTCCAAAATATCAACATCCAATAGAAAAACATCTATTGGTTAGTAGTATTATTCATCACATGCTTCTGAATACTTAAACCAGAAGTATTGTAATACATTCCATCTATATCTCATAACTATTATAACCAGATAATAATTGATAAAATAATTCTTGAATCCAAATACACAATAACTTTAATCATTCTACATTATTCTTAAACCATTAACTAGGTTTCGTCATTTTATCCCTTAACACCTCTTTCCTTTAATTTTTTATTTTTACTCTCTTCATCATTAGTAGTATAACAATTACTTGTATGACCTTGATGATTCTCTTCCTGAGTTTTCCCCCTGGGAAATTTATTTTCATAATTCAAATATTTTCCAATTTTAAAACATTCATCCATCAGTAATACATTAGGGAGATCATTATTCAAAACTTTTCATTTTTTCTTGTAAATTTATTTATTCATATCCTTATTTTCTATACCAAAAAATGGTACATCTCACCCCTCCTCGTTGGATTGAGAATGAGTATGGACGTTACTTGTCCTTAAGAGACATAACCAAGATTTCAAAGGCCGGAAAAAAATTCCAAGGGCTTCATTAATAGATAGAGTATTATTTCCCATTGAAAATAAAACAACAAACCAAACATGCCATAATAAAATAATCCACTACATGATGCATGATATCAATGAAAGACAACTCAAAGAAAAAATTTATATTAAAATCAAACAAAAACCATGTTCCAAAGTGGAATACTAGAATATCAAAGTATGCAATAGAGAATGAAACTCAAAGACCCCAATAACAACTCCAAGTTCCAAACATGGTGCCAAAGTAGTGGTGAGTAATCAAACTCTATAGGTTTTACCCAAATTACTTCCCTACTCATGCCACTAGGATAGAATAGGTTTGAACATTATTTAAAAGAGTATATATAAAACAATTTCTATAACAGTTTATATAATAATATAAACAAGTTCCATAGAAAACCCATTTTCTCAAACAATGTTATGTTCCAAGTAAAGAGACCAAACAATGTTCTAAAACCATTTCAAAAGTTCTATTTTGGTATCACTAATTCTATTCTACCTAACTACCTATAAAACTTTTTATGAAACATGGACCTCCCTATACTCATGGGTGGTGAGTTTTCTATTCATTAATATGTCACTTAGTGAACAATTTTTATGTGGGTACTTCACACCCATATCTATCCAAGCATTTTTATGGGGGGTACCTCATGCCCTTATCCATCAAAATTATATGAACACATGAAAAAAACCATGACAAACCCATACTAAACCCAAGTGTTCCGAACCGATTTCCATAAAATAATGTTTTTATTGAAACCCATTTTTTTCATGTATAGAAACCAACCACTCATTTTATAATAATAATTTTTAAATTATTTTACCAAATCCACTATCTATCAAAGTACAAATTTCCCAACATTCATAAACCATCACTCAAGTGAGTATTTATCAAACATTGCATATAGGATTCACAATAAATATAAAAACCATTAATTTGAAACTAAGACATAATATTCTAAATAGATGACTCAAGAGTAAAGCCACGTACCTCGGTTTTTATGATGAAAATGAAGAACACCACTCTAACGCAAATGAAACTGTGTTTGAAACTCTAAAAACCTTCCTTATATCTCTTACCATGTCATAAAAAATCCAAATATAATAATATTTGGACTCATACACCATAGATATATCCACATCCAATGTAGATCTATGAAACTGAGAGAGATAGAGTAGTAGATCTAATGAAAACCACTAAGAGCTACCAAGAATGACCTACCTCAAGAATTCAGCTTCAAAACTACAAGATAAGCCTTTGTATCGACTACCAATAAATGGGAGAAGCTTACTTAGCCTTTAAGAAGATATAATTTTAAGTTAGGGAAACATAGTAGTAAAAAAATTGGGGTTAAAGGACAAAACATGTGATATCCACAATTTTAGGATCTCACTTTTAACCAGTGCATGGTTAGTCAAATAGATAAACAAACTGTGTGCTAACCAAGTACTAGTTTCTATATTAAGGAGAGACAAATCATGTTTGTGTTTCATGGTTATAAAACCATGGTCCAACCATGAAGAATACCACTATCCATCAAAACATGTTTTTTCCAAGTCTTTCACACAGTTTGTAAAAACTGTGTGCATTCCCATGTGCCTCCCCTTTAGCCCTTATCTCATTGTGTATGGTTTCATGTATGTGTTTTATAACAGCCCTGCTCTTTATTTCACACTTATAAATAATTTATTACATAAAAAATTCACTTGATAAAACATATAAGATATATAGGTCTAGTGTTCTGGGGGCTTAGTAACATTACATAACAACTTAAAACATGAAACACACAACTTTATTGAAAACTTATTTTACACGAACACACACATTCCTTTGTACTTAGCATTGCATGGGATAACCTTAAGACATGCATAAGAAAAGAGGGAGATATAAATCCCAATAAGGGAGTAAAAAAGGAATAAAATTAAGAATACAGTACATGCTTGGAAATAGTCATATCGATAGGGCATAAGAGAAACATGAACATAAAGGTATAATATTACATGATTATCATAACATGGAAATGTGGAATCCACATTTTAAAATGTTATTAGCATGATCCAAGGATCATTGCACATGTAGAATGAGTAAACCCTCATTTCACTAGAATTATCATGATTAAAACCTCATTTCACTTGATGTATCATGATACTTATGTTTACCCAATGAATTGGAGCACTATCAGGGCGCACCCTTCTTAATCATTTCATTTCATGCATAAGAGTTCCACATGGATCATATAACATAGATTTGTTAAACATCATCATTTATTCCATGATAAAGGATTGTGGAATTAATATGTAAAACTATAAAATCAATATGTAAATTTTTATAAAGTTGAATACCCTTGATAGATAAATGGGCATGGTATTCACTATATAGTGACTTTGGCTTGGAAAATCGCAGTGCAATTTCGGCAGCATAACGGTGTGACATAAGAATTCATAAAAATAGATGATGAGTGAGAAATGGTTGTCTCGTAATATTAACATGAAATGGACAGTAATGGGGTCATATAGATAAATTTACCAACATATATAATGGAATTTATATTCATAATACAAAAGTATTGCTTGAATGTAAATGAGAAGAGAGAAATTCCTTACAGAATTTCAGCATGGTAACAGGTGTACATGGGAGGAATTAATGAGATAAAAAGGGTTATCTAATAATTAAAACATGTGTAGGGTAGTATTGGGGATGTTCAAAATCATACCCCAACATTTTTAATTGAAAATAAAAGGGAATAACAACATAAATAAGTGTGGACAAAAATGATAAAGGAATAAATCCCTTATGGAATTTCAGCATGTTAATAGGTGTACATGGAAGGAATTAATGAGAGATAAAGGGGTATATCATTATTAGAATATAAGGAGAAAAGTATGGGGGGGTAAATCATACCCCAACATTTTTATGTGAAAATAAAAGGGAATAACAACATATATAAATTTGTACAAAATTGAGAAAGGAAGAAATCCTTTACTTGGAAGTGTGATCCTAAAGGCTTGGGAGAGGCTTGAGAGAGGATTTTCGGGAGATTGGGGAACATTGGGAGGATTATAGAGATATAAGGGAAGCGGTTGGTCAAGCTCTAAAGGCTTTGAGTGTAGAGGAAGTGGTTTCTTGGGTGGGTTTATATAAGAAAAGGGAGGTAATTCTTTATTATTTAGGTTTTGGACCATATACATTAAAATAATCATAACCACAAACCAACCCATGGGATTTTCACAAGTTTTTTGCCAAATTGGATTGGAAAAAATTATATTATAATTCCAAATCCGAACTTCTTAAAATATTAGGATTTCTTATGTGGAGGTGTGTCACACTCTTAAGGAAATCATTTTAAAAAAGACAAAATGGTTTATATGTCTTGGAGGGTTCAATGATGCTTTTTAAAATAAATCATATAAACCTAAAATCACAATATTTTAATGTCAAATCATATATTTGACGAACATAATATTTATATAATTTTATTACTTCACTATTGGGTCATTATTATGTCACAAAACACATTATATATTTAAACGATATTTAATTTTTACCCAAAAATTCGAATGTCTCAGAAAATTATGAAAAATTTACCGTTGGATAATTTCAATGACCTAATTAAAAAAATATTATTCATTTTCTCAAAATAAATTTCTAAATATGTGAATTTTTAATTTTAAAATTAAATCATACATTTATCAAAAATTAATGGGTTTTTGACAAAAATAGATTCCAAACCCTAATAAAAATCAAAATTTTATTCATAATAATTATATGATAATTTATATTTAATAAAAATTAATTTAGTGATGATATTTTATTAAAATAATATTTAATTCAATAATCCATTAATTTATCAAAATATATTTCTTAATTAACAAAAAATGCTATTTTTCATTTAAAAACTATTTAAAAAGTAAAAATAATAAAATTAATACATATTCTCTATACAAAAAATAATGTACATAATCATAGTTAAAGGATCATGTTACAGAACCCCTTATAACACCTGTATGAGACTGAAGCCTAAGGTGTATGATGGTGATAGACTCTTGGGGTGGCTCAGATAACATCGCTCGGGTGGTAATCTCTATCAACTTCAACTTCTCCCATAGTATGTTCTCTTCGAGCATAATGTGTTGAATCTCAGCTTGGGATTGGTCAAGGGAGAAGACCAATAACGCAACCTCATTTCTGAGCTCTGACAAATGGGATTTGTATGGGGAAATTCTACTGGATGAAGTCATCGCATCCTTTGTCTGAGTAAATTGGATTTCTTAAATCCCTATATTTATACTGATCAGGTGATCAATATTCAACGACTATATTAGCAACGATAAAATTATTAAAAGTATTTTGAAATCCATAAAACTAAGGAAGTCCATATATTATATAAACATTTTACATAATAATATATTTAATTATATCAAGAGGAATTTTCATTAATAAAATTTGGGGTCATTACAATCTTCCCCCCTTAAGAAATTTCACCCTCAAAATTTCCTTTTCCCACACAAAAAATATGAGGGTAACTCTACGTCATCACTTCCAACAATTCTCACATTACTTCTTCAAACTTGAGGTTTTTCCATAACACCTTGAAGATGGACATTTTCTTATTTCATAGAACTTTTTCCCTATGATCTAAGATCTTCACCTGCTTATCTTCATAGAAGAGTTTATTCTCCATTGCTACCACCTCTGGATAGAGGACATGAGATGGGTCAGGTATGTACTTCCTCAAAAGTGATATATAGAACACATCATGTACTTGAGATAGGTTCATTAGGAGTGTTGGTCAATTGTAAAATTTTCCAATGTGATCGAGGATCTCAAAAGGGTCGATGTACCTTGGACTATGCTTTAGCTTCTTCCCAAATCTCATAACCCTCTTCCACGGTGATATGTGGAGTAATACCATGTCTCTGACATCAAACTCTAGGTATTGTCGATGATTATCAGTACAACTCTTTTTTCAACTCTAAGCAGCTTTAATGTGATTTTGGATGTTCTTAACCTTCTCCACCATTTCTTCGACCATTTCTGGACCTAAGAGTTTCCTCTCCCCAACTTCATCCCAACATGTCGGTATTCTGCTCCTCTTCCCATACAGGGCTTTATAAGGATCCATTTGTTTTCTTAAGTGGAAACTGTTGTTGTAAGAGAAATCAAGTAGAGGAATAATTTTATTCATTCCTCCTTTTAATTCCATTGAGCATGATCTCAACATGTACTCGAGTGTTTAGATAGTCTGCTAAGATTCTCCATCAGTTTGAGGATGATAATCCGTACTCAAGTTTAGCTCGGTATTTAGAGAATGTTGAAGACTTTTCCAATACATAGAGGTGAATCTTGGATCTCAATTGGATACAATAGATAGTGGTACTCCATTCATCCTTACCACTTATTTGATATATATCTCTTCTAGTCAATCCAATGAGAAATCCTCTCTAATTACAATGAAGTGTGTAGTCTTTGTAAGATGATCCACAACAACCCAGATAGAATTTTTTACTTTGTATGTCATCAGAAGTCCAGTGACAAAGTCCATGGTGATGTTCTCCCATTTCCATGCTGGTATGGGTAATGGTTGCATCATACCCTTATACTTCTATCTCTTATACTTCACTTACTGGCATACCAAGCACATTGATGTATACTCAATGATCTCTTTCTTTATTTTATCCCACCAATAATTCTCTTGGAGATCTCAATACATCTTTGTGTTTCCTGGGTGGATGGATAAATTAAAACTATGTGCATCATCTAAAAGTTCTTTCTTTAACTTTGGATTTGATGAAAGATATAGTCTTGACCCAAATATCATAATTCCTTCTTCATTAATATTTAACTCCAAGGATTCCCCTTTTCTGATAGTTTCCACTTTTTTTCTGAATTCCCACATCATCCATTTTAGTACCCTTTAACCTTTCCAAAATAGATGGTTGAGAAATAATTTGTGAAAGGATTTATGATGTTCCCTTATTTATTATTCTCATGTCTATCTTAATCAAATCTAATAATATTGGATCCTTTTCAATTATCATCAATGATATAATTGTTGGGTCCTTTCTACTTAGAGCATCTTCCACCTTATTCTCTTTCCCAGGGTGGTAATGGATTGAGCAGTCATAGTCCTTGATCAGCTCTAACCATATTCGTTGGTTCATATTCAACTCTTTTTATGTGAATATATACTTGATGTTGTTGTGATCCATGTATATTTCACACTTCTCCCCAAAGTGGTAATGTTTCCAAATTTTCAAAGAGAATATTACTACAACTAACTCCAAATCATGTGTGGGACAGTTTTTCTCATGAACATTAAATTGACTTGAAGCATAGGCAATGACTTTTTCATTTTTCATCAACACACAACCAAGGCCCTTCTCTGAAGAATCACTAAATACCACAAAAATTTCTCCACTTGTGGGTAATGTGAGCACGGGTGTAGTGATAAACATCCGTTTCAACTCCTTGAAGATATCTTTGTATTCATCACTCCATGAAATCTTTACTCTCATTCGAGTTATCTTAGTAAGATGGATTGAAAATCAGGAGAAATTTATCACAAATCGACGATAATATCCTGCTAACCCCATGATCCTACGGATATCCATTACCGATGATGGCCTCGTCCATCCCTCAATGGTAGCTATCTTAGAGGGATCCACATATATCCCATTTCTTATGATGATATGTGTAACGACCCGAAATTTTGAATAAACCTTGTTTCTTAATTTTATGTGTTATTTTATTTTATTTTTATACTCAAAAAAATGTTTCATTTGATAACATGAGTATAATTAAAATGAGACCGTTGGGTTTTGACTGTTAATTGACCATTGGTCAATATGACCGCTGTAAACTAAACATTTTTATTATTGTCTCTAAATACAATTAATATTGGTTAATTAATATAGAAAGAAGATTCGATGGCCTCACCCAGTAGTCTTGGACCGATCGAAGCCCATCTAACAGAACTTGGGAAGGAGGTAGCACCACTGGGCTTTGCTCTGGACCAAACCCAAGCTGAACTTTATCGTGTGAAGCTAGAACAGGATCGCCTTCGCGAGAAGTTCAAACTTATAGAAATTACTACTCGTGCGATGTTGGTCGAGCCTCCCTCGGATTCTCTCACCTTATCACACCTTACACTTAGGTCCTATGCTGGTGTGATAAGGGGCTATGTAAGGAGACCGTAACTGCCTTGTGTAATCCTTTGTTTTAAATAAAAATTGGGATTTCTTCTTATGATGAAGTTTATGAATTTTCAAATGACCGGATAAATATAGTATGCATATTTTTGATGAATTTTAGAAAAAGTGTATTTTAAAAATGTTTTTGTAAACCTCAAATAATTAAAAATGTGTAATGATTTGAAAAAAATGGTCTTCTACAATTATGTTCAGTACGAAATTTAGAGTCTAATAAGATCAACTTGATTTTTGATAAATAGTAAAATATGAATAGTGATTTTATGATTAGGATAAGTAATGAGTCCAAATGCATTAGTAATCTCACTTAAATAAAGTATTAGTATAATCTAGGCACCTTGATTAAGTAATGTGATTCAATAAAATGGTTAAATAATGGTTTCATAAATTATTAGTCAAGTATTAGTTTTTTCAGGTGAATAGTGTTTTTTAATTAAAAATTTAATGAAAAGTAATTAGAAAATTATTTTTATAAAATGGACTTTAATTTTGAACTCAGAGCATCGATATTATGTTATGGTAATTTTTGGGGATTTTTCTAAAAAAATGAATTTTCGGTGAATAGTGTATTTATTTAAAAATAAAATTAAAAACATTTAGAATTTTTTTTATAAAATGGAGTTCATTTTTGAAATCATAGCCTTGATATTTTGTTAATGTGAAATTTTGGGATTTTTCTAAGAAAGTTGAATTTTCAGTGAATAGTAAAAATACAGTTTTAGGGTTTCGGTATGTTTAATGACATCATAACTGTGTCATGATGATGTCATGAGATATTTTAAGGGTTGGTCGGCCAAGGGTGATGAATTGTTGTTTTGGGGGCCCCATGTGGCCTAACTCCATGGTAAATGCCAAGGGAGAGCACATGGTTTTGAGAAAAGCACTTGTGAGGTGTCCCTTGGCCATTAATGCCTTGTCTCCTCACTTTCCCTATAAATACCCACCCTTTCCTCCTTTAGTTTTCACTCCCAACACTCCCCCAACAAAGTTCTGGTCTCCTTACCTCCCAAGGAGTCCTCCCAAGGTTCCCCCAAGCCCTCAAGGTCCAAACCTTTGAGTTTTAAGAGTTACGTTTTAAGGCAAGGGATCTGATCTCTCTCTTTCTTTTCAAGAAATCTCTTTTATGTAATTTCTTTAATTCTCCATGTTCTTAAGTTAAAGGGTGTTATTTTATACTCCTATTACTTCCATTTTCATGTTCACATAATTAGAGATCCCCTCTTACTCTCATTATTTCGTTTTATGAAGTTTTAAGTGGCGCCGTTAGGCTGCCGAAATTTTTGTAACGGATTCTTTCTCCCTTCTCATTTTTCAAGATCTAATATCATGTAAAGTATTTCAAGTTCCTTTTTATTATGTTGGGGTATGATCTCTAAATTTATCATACTGATCTTTTATGATCATATGATGAGAGACCCCATTTGATCTCTTCAATTCAGTTTTATGATGTTTTAAGTGGCGTCGTTAGGCTACCGAATTTTTAAGTGGTTCTTCACCCTTCTCGTTTTGAAGTTCTACTTTCAGGTCAATTATTTCAAGTTCCTTTTTTTTATGTTGGGGTATGATCTATATATCTATCATACTGGACTCTTATGTTCATATGATGAGATACCCTATTTGATCTCATCAATTCATTTTTGTTGAAGTTTAAGTGACGCCGTTAGGCTGCCGAATTTTTAAGGGATTCTTTCACCCTTCTCCTTTTCAAAGTTCTAATTCCATTTCAAGTCTTTCAAGTTCCTTTTTATTATGTTGGGGTATGATCTCTATATCTATAATACTGGACTCTTATGTTCATATGATGAGAGACCCTATTTGATCTCATCAATTCATTTTTTTTTAAGTTTTAAGTGGCGTCGTTAGGCTGCCGAATTTTTTACAAGAGAAATCTAATTTTTGTCTTCCTTCCATGTTTTTCATTTAAAATGGTATGTACTTCAAATTTCATTACCATGTTCATATATCTTCTTATTCTGTCCCTATACTGTTTTATGGGTCATTTATGAATGTTTGACCCATGTCCCCTCTCTTTTCAATGTTTTCTAAAACCCCGAAACATAGCCGTTATGCTGCAGAATTTTCGTCTCAAAATGCCTCTCTCTTTTCTCAAAATTATTTTATGTTATAAAGTGAATACTCAAAGCTCTTATTTCTACAGGGGTATTCACATATATATCAAAATGTTCTATTTTAAATTCTGGGATTTACATACCTGAAACCCGCTTTCCCTTTCCGTGGGTTTAAAGTGACATAATGATCATGCCATTAAAGTAGTTTTTAAAACGTTATAATTATGAAATGAAACCCATTTATTTTATGCTATATGGGTTGTTTATGAAATGATTGATGATGATATATGTGGCTCACATGATAATAAAGACATTTCAAGGGTGCGCCCAGATAGAGCTCCAAATGCATTGGGTAAAGACTTAATCTCTAGAGATGACCATTTTTAATGACGCTTTGGTGAATAACCTTGGTAATTTTTAACGACACCTTGGGGATGGACCTTGGTGAAACGAAACGATTGCCAATATTAAATGCTGTAGCCACATCTTAAAGTTATGAAAAATGTTATTTTTATTATGATATGCTTCATGGTTTCATTTTCATGCCTTAAAGTTCTTTTCATGTCCTTATTGAAGTATCTCAAGTTCACATGTAAAATGTTTCTCTTGTTTCCCTTACTGGGCCTTCTGCTCACCCTTTCTTTTGTTGTATGTCCCCAGGTTATGAGATGCAGTAATGAACCTAGGATGAACTTAAGGATAATCCTTTCAAGGGTTTAAGAATAATGTTTTATGTATGTTTTCATGTTTTAAGTTCCTGGTTTCCAAGACACTAAACCTTAAAGATCCTCGGTTTTGTAAAATGTAATGAATGTTTATGTGATAAAAAGGCTGGATGTTATAATATGACCAATGAATGAGACCTCCATGAATATTTTTGGAGCATTAGTGAGTCTAAAAGGCATTACTATGAACTCATAGTTCCCGTATCTTGTACGAAAAGTAGTCTTGGAGATATCCTCCTTCTTCACCCTAACTTGCTAATATGTCAACCGCAAATCCACCTTGGAGAAGTATTGTGCTCCATGTAGCTGATCGAAAAAGTCATTTTTCATGGTAGATGATACTTTTTCTTTATCTTGATTTTGTTGAGCTCATGATAATCAATGCAAAGGTGCATTGACCAATCCTTCTTCTTGACAAAGAGGACTGGTGCACCCCATGGTGAAGCACTTGAGCATATAAACCCTTTATCTATTTTCTCCTATAGTTTTTTCTTAAACTCTTCAAGATCCTCAAAAACCATTCTATATGGAGTCTTGGATATTGTAAATACCCCAGGTATAAGATCAATTAAGAATTCAACATCTCTTCTAGGAGGAAGAGTATTAAATTTCTTAGGAAACACTTCAGTGAATTCCCTCACAATAGTCATGTCTTCAAGGATGGTTTCTTCCTTAGACTCAATAATCTAATCTAGATACGTGTGCTCATAGGGAAGTAATATCCACGCTTGAGATGATGGTGATAAAGAAGATTCATCCTCCTCTCTAAACTAGTATAGAACCATGGGTTGATTTCCCATATGAAGAGTGATTTCCCTCTCACGACAATTTATGTCGGATCTATATAAGGAAAGCCAATCCATACCAAGAATTGCATAAAATTCCACTAGAGATAGTAAGTCACGGTTCTCTCAGAATTTCAAACCACAAATTGTGATAGGGGAAGAGTTATATTCCTAGGATGAAATGATTTCCCCATTTTTTGTTCTCACCTACATCTTCACTTCCATGATTTGTGGTGGTTTTGGGATTGTTCTACTAAAATTTTGGGATATAAAAGAATGTGTAGAACCAGAATCAAAAATTAAGTTTTCTATTCTTGAATTAATAACTTTCTTACCTGTTTCCACTTCATTTTTGGGGTTCACTTTAGTGGTAGTGATGGAAAAAGATCACCCTTGTAGACTTGGAGGATGTTGGTTTCCTATGAAAACCCGTGGATTAGGGAACTAGATTGAAAAGTGCCCTGGTAATTTGAAGTTGAAGAAATGAACAATGAATTGAGGGTCGAACAGAGCATTTCTCTCCATCGTCTCAGCCACGGGTTTTTCTTTTCAGCAGTTAATGGTTAGGTTCCCTTCACTTCCAAACCTAAATCATTTCCTCGTCCCCTTCAGTAAATTTCCGGGGTGCTTCTTTTCACACCTTTGGAAAGTGGGTTGCGGGATTTTCTTAGCACCGTTGGATTTATCCATATGACCTCCATAATTAAAGTCCACCTCAATCTTCTTATCCCCATGATACCCTTCAGATTCTCTGATCTCTATTTCGACTTTGAGGGCACATTAGACAATTTTATCATAGCTGTAAAAGTCATGGATTGCGTGGGATTTTTATAGGTTAGGCTTAAGCCCGCTAAAGAAGCGGTCAACCTTGCATTTGGGGGTAATGAAAAATCAGGAGGCATATTGTGAAAGCCTTGTAATTTTTTCCTCATACACTCTGCCAGATTCGTTTTATTTTTTCTTGAGGTCAAGGAATTCCCTTTCCATATTATGTTAGAGAGTACGAAGAAAATTTTTATCAAAAAACATTTTTTTGAAATCATTCCATTACTACACCTCGATCGCTTCCTCAGCCTTCGTATTTTTTATCAATGACCACCATTTATCAACTTCACTATCCATACAATAAGTATCCAAAAGTACATAATCTTGTTCAGAACATTAAATTATGCATAATATCTTCTCAATGGAGTTGATCCATTGTTCAGCGATTGATGGATCAGATGATCCATTAAAAATAGGAGTCCTTTGTCTCATGAAGCTCTTGATTGTGACTTGTTCTCTCTTGGGGGGGGGGGGGTTGAATGTTGCTCTTGACCCATGTTTCTATTCAAAACATGAGTTAACTGAGAGAGTAGCGTGCCAAATTTTGATACTCCCACTCCCATCAGATTGGCCATCCCATTATATTAGTCATCATATTGATATTTGCATCGGTTGTTATCCTGAGTTTTCCTATTACCAACCTTTGGCTGGAATAAAAGGAATTTAAGGGTTAACCCATAGGGTGTAATCCAAATAAAAAATTTATGACATATAAATTACTTTTATTTCCTTAAATTATGAATTTAAGGGCTTTAATCTATGTTATCCATGATCTACTTCCCAATGTATATCTTTAGGGGAATTTTTTTTAATTCCCAGAATAATAGTTTATACTAAGATTATGACTTTACCAAAGCATATCCCCCAGGAGTGTCTCAACCAAGAGTGCATCAAGGACCTTTGTTATGCACCAGTTCCCATTTCAGTCTAGCTCAAAGCATTGTTTTCGGGTTTTACCCCTAGATACATCTGTGCCAGAGAAACCTCTACCAACTTGTATCCAGACAGGGATGTGTTTTATTGATAATCCACTTACTCAATACACACCAAAATTTAGGGATGTTTTTATTATAGTTGGTCTTATCCCTAAGGCTTTCAATAGGTTTTTATAATACCAATCCCAAAAATAACTAAACCTATCCTCTGATACCAACTATAACAAACCTTCTGTTTATTTCAAACTTAAAAATAATTTATTACATAAAATCATAACTTGATACAACATAGAATATCGATAGGTATAGTGTATTTGGGGCTTAGGAACATTAAATAACAACTTAAAACATGAAATAAACAACTTTATTGAAAACTTCTTTTACATGACCACACATATTCCTTCGTACATAGCATTTCATGGGATCACTACCAAAAAACAAGTCAAGGAAAGCGCTTCCCTTTATCAGTGCTAGCTAAAAGTGCTGATAAATGTAGATTTTATCAGTGCTAAACAAGCGCTGATATAGGTGTACCCTTTATCAGTTCTTTTTTAGCACTCATAAAGTTTACATTAATCAGTGCTATTATTAGAGCTGATAAAAGTTTTTATTATTAATTTATATAAAATTATTATATTTATGTAAAAAAATAATGTTTATTAGATATTTATAAGATTTATTAAAATAATTAATTGTATATATTATATTTATTATATTTATTATATTTAATATATTTATTTTATTTATTTTATTTATAAATATATAATACTTTTTAATATATATATATAATTAAAAAGGATTGGTGAAATGAGTATTTATCTACGCTATAATTTTAGCACTGAAAAATATTTGTTTTATCAGTTATTTTTGAGTGCTAATAAAGATATGCCTTTATCAGCACTAAAAAAAGAACTGATAAAATACTGATTTATCAGCACTAACATTTTAGCAGTGATAAATAGGTCCTTTATCAGTGAATTTTTATTGCTGATAAAGGCTTATCTTTATCAGCACTCAAAAAGTGAAGATAAAGGTATATTTTTTTCAATGATTTTATTTCAGGACTGATAAAACATACCTTTATCAGTGATTTTAGATAGTGCTGATAAATGTTCTAGAATTTTTTATAAAATAACCCAAACAGGCCCCTCATCTACCGCGCACGTTCAAGCCTTTGCGGAAGCTGAACCCTACGACATGACCGTCCTCTTTCTCCTCTACCACCACTGCCTTCTCCTCCCCCACCACCATGATCCCTCCTCCACTGTGGCCCTGCTTCACCTCATCCTCCACCGCCACTGCCTCCTCCTCCTCCTCTTCCTTCTCTGGCTGCCGAATCATCCTCCTTCACATTGAGGTTGGTGGTTTCAAACGATTACCAATGTTTTAGGTATTGTTTCATGAATTCTAAAATATAGTTTTATGGTAAAAGGATTATAATTGTGGTTAAGTTGGTTGGGGTGATTCAGGATGGTTCAATTGATTGTATAAGTGTGATCCCTAATTAAGATAACTCTAAGAGGAATTCATTTTCTAAGTTTTAGCATTAGTTATTTTTTAATTATGAGGGAAATATCTCTAATTAAATGATAGATACATGGTTAGAGGATTTTTAGATTTGTTTTATTTTGATTATTTATATAAAAGAACATTGGATTACATTTTTAATTATCTTGTTTTTGGTTGCTATTAATTAGTGATGGATCTTGTTTCTAGGTGAATATGAGGATTCAGAGATATCCTAGGAGATGTTTTGTAGTCAATTATTGGATAATTTCATTTATTTAGAATTTAATGATAAATAGTGACATGTGTGGTTTTCTATCTAATATGGGAGATCCAATAAATGATACTTTGGAATTTGTTTTAATAATATCCATTTCCATACTTATAACATTATTCTTTAAAAATATTCTAGGGTGTGGTATTTTTATTAGGTGATGCAACTATAGATCAAACATCGACTCACCCCATTTACATTGCCAATGTATTTTTTGTTATATAGATATATAATGTAATAGATATTATTCTAGTGTAAAATGGTTTATCTCAAGAGTGAAGCCATCAAAAATTATCAAAGGGAAAGTATATGGATGGATTTCCTTAGTTTTCAAAGTAGTTAATGTGTTGTCTAGTAGGGAGTTGGTCTCAACTCCCTTTTTTCTAATTTTCCTAGAGATAAAAGTTCATGGGCCTTAACCTAAACCTCTATAATTTTTTCCCTTATTAACATCATGTTCATTATCTATTCCAATTAAAACCTTCCAAAGTGGTCATCATAGATCTTCCCACCCAATTCATGTTAAATAATTGAAATAGTTTAATCTAATGCATTATGATTTTTAATACGGTGATCAATTTTTTTTGGAGGTAGAAAGAGTTTTGAGTTAGTTGGGGATATTCACCCTTAGGTAAATTAGGCTACATGTATCCATGTAAAAAGATATTCAGAATAGTGAGAAATCATAAATAATCAGTCATGATCTATGAGAGAAAAGAGTAGCCTTAGTAATGCAGAAAAAAACATAATTTTATAATCCATCCATGCTTTGCCAAGCTCCCCCTCCTCTCCTCTTGGGAGGTTCTTCCTCACCTGGTGTATGTTTCATCTTTCATCACTTGTATTGGAGATCCTATCATACCTTTTACCTCTGTTATTACTTCTATATATTAGTGTCTGAACCCCCCCCCCCCCAATCCTATATTTAAATGTACATGGGTCAATTACAATTGAAAATGTAATGATATGAAATAGACTCGTATCATAACCAACAACTGACCTGACTTTCCACTAACCGAAGAGGCGTTCATGATCCCTAAGAGATAGCAATAATCCCCTGGGAAAAAATAATTAATTTGGAATATTTTACCCCTAAATTATAGTAAATTAAAAATGATCTTTCTCCTAAAAAGAATACATGTACCATTCTTAAGTTGACCATCTAAGAAAATATAATATATGAAAAAAATAAATAAATATGAAGCATATAGAATATATGGAAAATAAAATCCAACTATTGACCAAAAAAATTTTAACATGTGAGTTCTCATTTTATGTTTTCTTTTGAGTTGAAATCTCTTTTTCTGTGCATTGATCCACTTCTACAAATACACCTTTGATGCGCGATGAATGACACCTTCACGGTAATTTTTCTCTTTTTACTCATTGTTTTCCTCTTCTTAGAATGTTAATTTTTCTCTTTTTACTCATTGTTTTCCTCTTCTTAGAATGTTATTACTGCTTGATATTGATGGTTATGTTGTGAAATATATGGGCCAAATGCCCCGATGAAAATCGTGGTCATTGGCGGTCCTTGTTTTCGCACTAAATGAATTGCATGTTGGTTGGTTCCTGTCAAACATTTGAAAATAAAAATTGGTAATTTACATATATTGACTAATTAATAAATGCCCCATGATGATAAAAATTATGTGATAACCCCTAAATTAACCAACGGAATTGAATAAGGGATGCTTTGTAAAATATGAAATTGTGATTGTTTGGTTTGTATGGTGTTGAGATTGTGAGAACGATTGGTGTTGCAGTTGTTGGAATGATTGGTATGCCATTTTTTTCCATGTTGTAGTTATTCCACCATTGATTATCAATCCAAAATTTACCCATTTCAATGGAACCACCACTTTGTTACTAGTGTAATTCCACTGAATCTTAGAAAACCACTTCACTATAGGACTCTATGAGACACTTTATGGACACCATAGTCAAATAACTATAACTACACATGTAATGAATCCTTCCACCCACAAGAACTCTATTGAAAATTATACCATCTATTAGTTTAGTACCATAGTTCTTGACTAGATACATTATGTTTCTAGAGAAACACTAAAAAACTAGTTTACAACAATGCATATAGATCACATGTGGGATAAAAAAACATTTTAGTGCAAGGGATTCTCATAGATAGTTACATTGATCAGGTGGTTGGGAAGATGGGTGTGATCTACTTTGGCCCTGATTAATGCATGGAGAGGTAAGGGTATTGTTTACCATAGCTAGTTCCATTGATTATAGTTGGATGATGACCCTATTTAAACAACTTTTGTCTAATTATTTTGTTAAATATTAGTATTACTGTATCAAATAGGATGAATATGAAGAAAGAATGGATGAATTCCAATTAGTTGACAAAAGAGTATAATGATGGCATGAAAGAGTTTATCAAGTTTGCAAATGATCATGCATTTGACCCTACTCAAATCCGTTGTCCATGTTTACACTATTTTTATTCAAGACAAATTAGTTCAGGGGAGTTGGATGAACACCTGAACAGTCATAGAATAGATTGAAGTGATACATGTTGGAATAAACACGGGGAAAAAACAAATGCAGGTAGTGTCTAGGATAGAACTGCATTTTATAGATCATCTGATATGATTACAAGCATGAACAATGAAGGAAATCGTATAGAGGATGTTATTACAGATGTGAATGATGATGAAGATCGTATTGAGGAATTGACAAGTATAGTTGAAAATGAACCTCGTGATTTCCCAAAATTGTTTGTAAAGTTAAAGAGTTTTGCAAAGATGAAATTTTATGCTAGTTTCACTAAATATACAACATTGTTAGTTGTACTGAAGCGATATAATTTGAAAGTAGGAAAGGGGTAGAGTGATGCTAGTTTTACAGAACTACTTTCTCTCCTAAATGACATGCTCCCCAAAGATAATGAGCTACTAAGCCGAACATACGATGCCAAAAGAATGATAGGATCGATGGTTATGTTCTTGGAAAGAATACACACCTGCCCGAATGAATTTATATTGTTTCTCAAGGACCACCAATCACTTAAATAATTCCCAAAATGTTGTGCTTCTTGATACAAGAAAGATGAATCCACTCCTAAGAAATTTTTATGGTACATTCCAATCCTTCCAAGGTTTAGGCGCCTATATAGAAGTGAGGAGACTACATGACAATTAACATGGAATGCATATACTAGAATTAAATATGGGAAACTATGTCACCTAGTAGAATCTCCTTAGTAGAAGAGAATTGATCATGAGTATCCTGAATTTGGAAACGAGCCGAGAAACCTTTGTCTTGCATTATCTACTAATGGAGTGAATCCTTTTGGTTTTCAAATAAGTAGTAAAAGTACATGGATGGTTATCTTGGTAAATTATAACTTACCACCATGGTTATGCATGAAATTAAAATACATCATGTTCTCTATGCTTATATCAGGACCAAAACAAATGGGTAATGATATTGATGTTTATTTGGATCCATTGATCGAGGAATTGAAATTATTCTGGGATTTATGTGTTACGTTGTATGATGATTACAAAAAAAGATTTCAATTTTAGAGCCATATTGTACGGGATGATAAATGACTTTCCTGATTAGGGAAATTTTTCATTATATTTCATAAACGAACTCAAGGGTGTCCCATTTACGAACAAGGTACACAGTCAATTTGGTTGAAACATTCATCGAAAACTGTGTTTCTAGGAAATTGCAAATTTCTACCCCAATGACATAAGTACTGATCTTGGAAGACATCATTCGATGGAATTTTAGAAGAATGTAAAAAACCATCTCCACTAATAGGTGATCAATTGTTTTTGAAAGTAAAATATGTGGACACTAATTTTGGTAAATTGTTTTCGAAAAACCTTTCAAAAACCAGTTGGAAAAAGAGATCTATTTTTTTATTTACCATACTAGAAATGTATGTATGTCAGACATTTTCTTGATGTTATGCATGTAGAAAAAAATATGTGATAGTTTCATAAAAATGTTTCTAAATGCACCTAGAAAAATAAAGGATGGAATTAAGGCTAAAATGCACATGGTTGAGATGGGAATACGAGAAGTGTTATCACCAATGTAGGATGAAAAATAATCATTTCTTCCTCCTACTACTTATACTATTTCCAGGAAGGAGAGATATCAGTTTTGAAATGTCTTGAATGACATAAAGGTTCTAGAGGGGTATTCATCAAATATCAATAATATCATGTCAATGAGCGATTTAATGTTAAAGGAGCTGAAATCACATGACTGCTATGTTTTGATGAAATATCTAATTCCTATAGCTTTAAGTTTCATTTTCCCAAAGAATTTCCACTATACATTAATGAAGCTCTATTTTTTCTTAAGAGTTTTATGAAGCAAAGTTATAGACCCAAAGAAATTGACATCTATGGAAAGAGAAATTTCTATCATATTATGTGAATTAGAAATGTTATTCCCAACAGAATTCTTTGATTTGATGGTGCATTTGGTGAGAGAGATTCGACTATGAGGTCCTATAAATTATAGATGGATGTACCCCATTGAACGGTATATGAAGATTTTGAAAGGGTATGTCAAAAATCGAAGTCGGCCAGATGGTTGTATTGTGGAGAAATATATTGTTGAGGAATCCATTGAATTCATTACTAAATACTTGTCTTGTGTGGAAATAATTGGCCTAACTAAATCTCGTCACACTAGGCATCTTGACGGTGAAGTAATTTCTGGAAGAGAGGTTGTCATGATCAATATTATAGTTCGGGAGTAGGACTACCTTTACATTTTTCATAACAGTTTTGATGTTGACCCATATATTCCAACCCACAAAAAAAATTAGGCATTTGAATCCATCTAGGGATTAAAATGGACATCTAATACACATAATCTAGAGTTTACATGATGGTTTTGGGACCATATTTTTATGAAATTAAATGAAAATACAGACTCAATTTTAGAACGACTTCGATGGATAGCCGGAGGAATAACTGTGTATGTATTATCCTACAATTCTTATGTAGTTAATGTTTATACATTCTACAGTAATGAAAATGATGAGGATGAAACCATGCAGAATAGTGGGGTTACAATTGTGGATGGAGTGATGCATGTTTCTGGTGCTAAGTATAGAAATCCAATTTATGAAGATATGTCATGCTTTGTCATCATCAAACAAATATTGGAGTTGGATTATACAAAATTCCAAGTGCCGATTTTTCAATGAAAGTGGGTTGATAAAAGGAGTGATGTTAAAATAGATGAGTTAGGATTCGTGAAAGTTGATTTAAGTAAGGAAGAGGAGAAAGAAGAACCATTTATAATTGCATCACAGGAAGTACAAGTATTTTATGTTCTAGATCCCGCAAACTGATACTGGACAATTGTTCTATTATTGACCAAAACAACTGAAGGGTTAATTGAAAGTTCAATAGAGGATGACCCTTTCATTGGGACTTCGCAATCATTTCATAGTAGAAAAAGTGAATTTTGAATGATGATATCATAGAGATGGTGTCGGATGAGAGCATCATGGGGACGCCAGATCAGAAGTTCATATCAGATGATATGCTAATATGTAGTTTACCAACAGTAGTAAAGTGCCCAATGAATCATTAGTTCTATTATTAGATTATATTTGTACCAAAGAAACCATTTGTAAAGATTTAAAGGTTTCGTTATGATATAATATGTCTATTTTAACAAAAAATTATATAATGAAATGTTGATTTGATTTTCATTATTCCTTGTAGGGTTAGTTTATATTAGAATATTTCTTTCCATGTGACATGCCTTTGTAAGAAGAGCAATGACGCTATGTCTGCTCAATCACAGATGTAATATTGATGTTTTCCCTGTAAAATCATTGTCCATAGATCTTGCATCTCAACAATTTCTCAAATAAACCCACATCATATATACATATGCATGCCCACCAAAATCTAGGTGCCTACGCACCTCATATAGAACCCACATTACATCAATGCCTAGATGCATACACAACTCACATACAAATTCCAGAAGAAGAAAAAAAGACTTTGTTATAAGGAAGTAAATACCGGACTAATTCCATGGGCCTTCTATTTTTCTTTTAGTATTCTAAGATACTCTTAGTATTCTATGAAATATCCTATAGATTGGAGAGTAATGAGAAATCAGTTTCCCTAATGACTCAATATTTCGTAGCTCTATGAGAACTCTTAGGTATTTTCTCTACTTCACATAAGACTCCTCATATGATAATGTCACACAAGATCCTTTGTATGAATTCTTCATGTTAACTAATCATGTGATCTCATCACATGATCAAATCACATAAAAAATCACACAATCATATTAATTCAATTGAACCATGATTTGTGTATTCTTGTCTTATTAACATGATCATGTAAATCTTCAAAGGTCATGTAATCGTATAAATCTCCCAGGTTCATTTGATCACATGAACCTATTATGCTCATGTGATCACATGACATTGAACAAGTCATGAACTTAATTTTGAAGCCTATGTGCATTGATTTTAAAGGGTTTTAACATGATTTCAAGCTTAAAACCCATATTTATAGGTCAAAAATGTACAATTCTATATCAAATTAGATGTTTGGGTTTTTATTTGGTTGGGTTATTAGATTAAGTTGAAATTTTGGGATGAACTGGGGACGTTCCTTCTTGGTTTAGTGTATTTCCACAGTGTTTGTGGTTGCTCTGAAAAAGACTGGATTTTATGAATCTATTTAGGCTTACCAATCCTTTACATATTTCAACAAAACTATGATTGTAGACTTTTTCAGTTTATAGAGTTAATACATGAACACATTTCATTTTATGTTAGGTGAGTTTGACATCATTATATAGGAGATTAAGATGATCTATGGTGCGATGCTTTTAGAAGACAAGTATGATGAGTAAATTCAGCCCCTTCCAACTGTGGTGGGGTTGGATGGGGGCCCACATTGGTAGATATGAGTTACTTAATACTCACAACATTACAAGTTACCATTTCAGAAATTTTATTTAAAGTATCAATGGGGTCTAGCTAATCACACTGAAGAACAAGGAGAATAAGAGAAAAGTGAACCAGTATGATCAGTTATTTTATACCATATGGAGCACCAACCTGTGAAATTACCAACAATTTAAAGGGTGATCTTGTAGCCTAAGACTATCTTTTAGCCATATGTGAGGTTGTCTTATCAACATGGATTAAATGATGAGTGGTATGCATCATGACACTTTGGGGGATAGTTCAGCGCATTCAGATGAAATTTCATAATCCGACCCTACATAGGGGTTCTAGAATCATCAAAACTTCATATTACAGAAAAAAACATCTTCCAAAAGACCCAAAAATCTCTATATGTCCTAGAAGAAAATGAGGCGCTTTGATCCAACACCATCAACAATGAGGGTGCCAACGGATTTGGTAACAATGTATGGGGTTCCTGTGAAAGAAGTTCCATTCTGTGGGGGATCTGCTCTAATTATAGTGGTGTTTCCCAAAGTATTCCAATACTGGGACAACTAGTGGAGGAATAAATTTACCATAAAGGTATGGAGACTATTTTTTCAAGTGGAAATAGAGGTATAGGGATTTGGGAGTGTGATTGTTCCCAAAGTAATCTTCTATGAACAACAGCCCGTTGAAGTCAAATCAGTTATCCGAGAACATAGTTTGGGGATTCATTTTGTCAAAGCCTAAGACCATTACACACCTCTAGCTTATAGAATGATAAATTCTTACAATCTCATCATTTTAGGTGTTGGGATGAAGTTATTTTTCAATCATTTGTTCCTTGGAGTGTAATATGAGCTTCAGGCACTCCCCTGCCTCTTCTTCCATCACTTTTGGATCTCTGTTTAGATCACCACATTCCCCGTCATGCAGGTCATTGCTTTACTTGCTCCAATATTTCTTGGAGAACCTGATTTCCATTAGTTTTGGAAAGTATGAATAGTCTTTATGTCCCTTAGGTTTTTTCCCATAGACCACAATGCATTTACCAGGGTTACACTTCCCTTTTAGTCCCTTCTTCCTTCTAGGGCTGTTAGGACCTTTCCATTGGAAATAGTCCCAACAATCCACTAAGAGTTGGCTAAACTCTCATCACATGAATCATACTCCTCATGAAACACAACATGATCTTGAATACCCAAACTATCAAAACGGTTCCTCAACTCAACCCTCAGGCCTTTTGTGGAGGGATTTGTCCCAAAACAGTTCCCCAAGTCACTGGGCTCTACCTGTTCTTCCCCATACACCCATCCTTTAAATAGGATGGGGGTTTTGAATAGAAAATGTTTGGGTCCAAGGAAACCAAGACACTCCCCTCATCCCGACTCATTTTCACAGGTTGAGACACTACTGCAGATAACTGGTGCACCTCTTGTATTCTAGGAGGCTCATCCACACTCCCCTCCTGAATCCTCCCTTTGTTATGTGGAGGAACTTCAATAGTTAGAAAGGCCACCTCCTATAATATGTTCCCCATAGGTTCAGCCGCCACACTCTGCAACATCATTGTAGCATCCATGTGGACCTCCTTCTCTGAGAAACCAAAGCTGGCTTTGGAACCGTGAATTATTCACTTGGATGCTCAAAAACAAGAGAGACAATGTGTTCCACAACTAAATTACGGGAGGGAATTCTTTATTATTTAGGTTTTGGACCCTACACATTAAACTAATCAAAAACACAAACCATACATTGGTTTTTTCCCATGGTTTTTTCCAAAGGAGAGTGGAAAACATTATTTTATAAGTCAAATTGCCTAACTTCTTAAATTATTAGGCATGCTTATGTGGAGGTGAGTCACACTTTCAAGGAAATCATTTTAAAAAGATAAAATGTTTTATAAGTCTTGGAGGGTCCACTAAGGATTTCTAAAATAATTCATATAAACCTAAAATCACATTATATTTTTGGTAAAACTATTATTGGCCAAAAATAATGTTTATAGTATTTTAGTACATAACTATTGGGTCATTATGATATCATAAAACACATTATATATTTAAATGGTATTTAATTTTTACCAAAAATTTGACTATCTTTGAAAATTATGAAAAACATCACCGTTGAATAATTTCGATGACATGATTCAAAAAATAATATTCATTTTATCTAAGTAATTTTTTATATATGTGAATTTTTACTTTTAAATTAAAAACTAACATTTATAAAAAAAATTATGCTTTTTGACAAAAATAGCTTTCAAACCTTAATAAAAATCACAATTGTATTCAAAATAATTATGCAGTCATTTATATTTAATAAAAATTAATTTAGTGATAATATTTTATAAAAATATTATTTAATTCAAAAATACATTAATTCATAAAATAGATTTATTAATTGACAAAAAATGTTATTTTTTCTTTAAAAACTATTTACAAAGTAACAATAACAAAATGAATGTATATTATCTATACAAAAAATAATGTACATAATCACTGTTCTAGGGTCTCATTACATAAATCCTTATAACACCTACATAAGACCAAAGGGTATGGTGTGTGATGGTGACAGACTCTTGGTGTGGATCGAATAACATTTCTCGGTGGTAATCTCTATCAACTTCCACTTCTCCCGTAGACGGTTTTGTTCAAGCTTAATGTGTTGAAGCTCGGCTTGGGCTTGGTCAAGAGAAAATCCCAATGGTGCCACCTCCTTTCTGAGCTCTGAAAAATGGTCTTCATACAAGGAAATTCTACGAGATGAGGTCGTCACTTTCTTTTTCTGAGTAAATTGGATTTTTTAAAGCTCTATATTTATACTAATCAGGTGATCATTATTCAAGGGATATATCAACAACGGTAAAAATTCTAACGGTGTTTTGAAATACCTAAAACCAATGAAGTGAATATGTTATATAACCATTTTACATAATAAGATATTTAATTATATCAAGAGGAATATTCATTAATAAAAGTTTTGGTCGTTACAAGTTTAATGGTTTTCGTAAATTATTTTATAAATCTTGCACCCATATAAAATCCCCAAATACATTCCAAAAGGTCACCTAAACTTCCCAAACATAACCCAAAAACATTATATGATTAATATAAATAAATGAAGGGTTAATACTTGAAACCAGGGGTTCTAAATTCTCCTCACCATTATCCTTTTTATCTCTGGAAAGTAGAAAACTATCATTTCCATAAAGGTGTCATGGTCATTTATCTTTTATTTCTTTTTTGAATTCCCCATTCTCTTTCAAAATCTAACCATGTTTCTACCAAATCCACACTAGACTGATGCTTTTTTAATGAAAGAATTTCTCTTTACTATCCATAATCTACACTGGGATATATACCAATGAGGCATCCAACTCAAGTTCAACATGATATCATCAAATCACATGGTAAGGATCGAGATGATTCTTTTTCAACTGAGATACATGAAACATGTCATGAAACACACTGAATAGTGGTTAAAATTCCAACTGATATTCCATCTCACCATCCCATTCTAGTATCTCAAAAGGTCTTATGTATCGAGAAGATAATTATCCCTTCTTCCCAAAACAATGGTGCCCTAGACATGGAGAGATCCTCAAGAGAACGTGATCACTCACTACGAAGGAAAATGACCATAGATGATGATATGCATATGATTTTTGATGACATTGTGTCATCTCCATCCATTTTTTGATCAACTGAATCTTCTTTGTTGTCTCTTGTATAAGGCCTAGAACAACTAGTGAAGTCACACCTATTTCCACCCAACAAAGTGTAGAAAGGCAAATATTCCCATACATTACTTCAAATAGGGCCATCTATATCGAGGAATGTTAACTATTGTTATACGATAACTCCACTAATAACATGTGATCCTCCCATAAGACCCCAAAATCCATTAAACAAGCCTAAAACATGTCTTTTAAAAATTGTATCACCCTTTCAGATTTCCCATCCATCTGAGGATGATACATCATACTCATAGTCAACTATGACCAATGGGATTTCTGTAAGGATTTTAAAAAATGAGATGTAAATCTGGGATCTTTGTCTGACACTATTGAAACTAGTGCACCATGCCACTTTACCACTTATTGGATAAATATTTTTGACAAGCCCTACACCATATGAGATTCCAAAATAGGGATGAAATGATATAAATGTGGGAGAAAATCCACTATCATCCATATAGAATCTTGTTTCCTTACCATTTTTGGGAGACCTGTTACAAAATGCATAGACATATACTCCCATTTATAAATAGGGATAGTTAAAGACTACAATATCCCAGTTGGTCATTGATGCTCTACATTAACCTGCTAACTATGTAAACATCTTGAAATAAACTCAGAAACTTTTCATTTCATACCAACTCACTGAAACTGTGATTTCAATGCCTTATATATCTTATGTATTCTAGAATGAACATCCCATCTCGAATGGTGTAAATGTTGAAGAAAATGTTCCTGACGCACGCCTGTCGTAGGGCGTGGCAAAACAATTTTTTTCTAAGTTAAAATGTAGTAATGTGGTTGACCTAGGATGTCTCTCGAAGAGGAGTGCACACAAAATGGGTTGTCACTTTAAAACGGGGGTAAAAATGTTGTGAACGGAAATTTGAAATTCAAATGATTGAAAAACAATGAAATTTAAAAGGGTGATTAGGTCGGGGTCGGTTTCCTAATTATAATTCTATCCTTGTTCAATTTAATTCAAACCTATTCTTCTTAGTTGATTAAAGTGAGTTTCCACAATCGTTTCCTCTCACTTCCTTGGTGAAATTGTTATTGTGAGAGAAAACCTTACCAAGATCTCGGTTTGGTCAACTCTCCTTCCATGTGTAAAATAGTTGTATTGAATATACTTAATTGAAATGGCAATTCCCGATCGGGTTTTGTTTATCCCAAACAATCAAGAACATTCACTACACCTTTTACACGTACTGACGATCGTCGAGTACTTCACCACTAATTCCTAGTTTATTCCATCGTATATAAACCAGAAATTAGTGGAGGGAGATATTGATTATTTTACCAAGGCAAAAATAAATAACGGAATTAATATTCAAGAACGATCGCACTTGATTATAAAATCCTCTATAATAAATTGAAAACAACTTTGAATAAGAAAGAAATTTATTCAATTACGTCCAAGAACTCAAGCATTACAATATAGAAAACCAACCCTTCCCCAATCACTCCAAAAGTTTACCCCACCATGGTAAGGGTAATCGAGTTGAATGGGGAAGAATAAGGCATTAACAAACTATGAAAAAGAAAATAAATAAAAGAGAAAGCTGAAAAGTTCTCCTTCTTGGTGTCCCGGAAGGAATGGGGTGGAGAATGGATGCCTTGAGAGGGTGGAGCTCTCCTCCTTTTATAGCCAGAATTCTTCCCCCGAATGTCTACGCGTTGTAGCCACATTAAATGACATCTTCACGCGTTTAGCCCTTCATGAATGTTGTTCATAATTCCCTTGTATGTGTCCCCTAAAAATTTCAGCGGATTTGGACATGTATTCCGAGTGTTATGGCCGTTGTACTATGAGAATTTATTCTATCCAGTCAGACTCTCCAAAACGAACTCCTCCGTATTAGGGTGATTTAATGGACCCATAAAAGGCCAATTCACTCGGTGATTACTTCATAAAAGATTCTCCAAAACTACTTGCGCGTCCACCCACCGAATTTCACAAGCTTTATCCCCACAGTGGATGAGTTATGGATCCCACATCAAAACTAGGCAGAACTGAAAACAGTTTTCTTGAGCCAAATTGTGATCTTTTTTTGAGCTTCCATATGGCTGATTCAGATTTTGGTACAAATATATTAAATGAAGCCCTGGATGTTTAGAATCTTTAAAAGAAGTAATTTTGAAATTTGGATCATTGTAGATAATGTTATGGTCAAACTACCGAAATAATTTAAAACTGTTAAAAATCCAAAATGGCCAATTTTTACTATTCAGCTCAAAATAACACCATTATCATAAAAATGAAACAATTCATCTTAGAGGAACAATTTTGTGGGTTTAAAACAATGATATTAAATATAAATTAATTGAAAATATTTGCTCTATCAGTTCCTAAAAAACCATAGGTATGACCATACAATTTCTAAAACATAAAACTAAACTTGCATCCATTATCCATACCTCAATGATCTCTCTACCATTGAGTTTTTGCCTCATGACCACACATTTTGAATTTGACATTTGTGCCTCTTTAACTATACATAGCATATCATGAACCAAATAAACTGAAATTAAAACCTCAACATCAACTCAACATTCAAATTCCAAGTTCATGTCTATTATCACTGACATAAAAATCCAATAATCTAAATCCTCTTTTTCCAAATGAGCATAATACTTTTTTCTTAATGCATATAACATCGAATTTCCTTTACCCGATATATTAATCAATTCCAAGTAAAACATTTGGAGATACTCCATCTATATTATTTGTCTCTGGTTTAAATCCCTTTGTGAGAAAATTTTCTTCAAACTATTATACTCTATAAACACTATGAGTTTCCCACCAAAGAGGTAATGAAGTCATGTCTTCAAAGAATGGATGACTATAACTAACTCAAAATATTTTTTTGGGTTTTTATTCTCATAAAAACTTAACTATATTTATCCATAATGAACAATACAGTCTCCCTTCATGAGAGAACATCCCAACCCTAATCTTAAAGAATTAAAATACACTATGTACCCTTGTTCTGATTCCAGAAATATCAGGATAGGTGCTAATGTAAGATGAACCTTAAGCTCTTGAAAAGACTTCTGACATTCCTCATCCCATTAGAATGGAACATTCCTTTTTCTCAATGTTGTTATGGGTGAATCTTGTAATGAAATATCATGAACAAAAAATCGGTAATAACCAGGTAGACCAAGAAAACTACATATCATGAAGGAATTATTTGAAAGTTTCCTAGAGATGACAACCTCTATATTTTTTGATCCATAGAGATGCAACGTTTTGAGATTACATGGCCAAGGAAACATACCCCTTGTATCCAAAAATATCACTTTGATAGTTTTTCATACAGATAGTGATACCTCAATATTTCCAACACTATTTCCAAGTGGTGTTCATGCTCATGCCTTGTCCTAGAATACACCAATATGTTTTCCACATACACCACTATGAAAGAATCTAGGTATCTATAAAATATCGTATTCATTAATTACATAATTACTATTGGTAGTTTTATATGACCAAAAGGAATTACCCTATATTCATAATGAACATATCTACTTTTTATAGCATTCTTTCAAATATAATCTTATAGAACCTGCAATTACTGATATCCAGATCGCAAGTCAATATTAGAGAACCAGTGAGCCCCTCTTAATTAATCAAACAGATCATTAATTAATGTAAGTGGAAGAATATTATTTATCATAACTTGGTTAAGCTTATGATAATACACACACAACTAAATAGTTCTATCTTCCTTTTGACAAACAAAACTCGTGCTTCCAAAAGAGAGGTGCTAAGTCAAATGAACCCTTTACTTTCCAGCTCCTCCAACTATAAATTTATCTCCCTTAATTATATTGGTTCCATCCAATAAGATGGATGGGAAATAAGAATGGTCCCTAGAAGGAGATTAATAATAAACTCTTCTTCTCTTATAGATGTCAACCCTGACAAATATTTATGAAATCCACCGGGAAACTGACCCACCACTACAGTAAAATTGTTGTTCTTGGGGTCATCCATCGATGCCAAAGAAAACAATACCAATTAGTATGATATCCTTATAAATGATGAGTCCAAAAAACCAATTGAAACCACATTTACATTTAGGTCTCTTTGAAATAGATGCTCGATTCCATCTTCAATTACAAAATTGGCCTTTCTTGTATAACAGTCAGTGGGAGTCTTGTACATTGTGAACTAATCCATACCCAAGATTATATAAAAAAAATACATCTCAAGAATGTATATATATCATTTAATATTGTCTCTATCACTAGTTATATAACATTCTCTACATAAAAAATCTTGACATTCTCTTTCACCAAGAGGATCTTACAGTTTTATCATAGAAGGGATCATCTCAATTTTAAAAATCAACAAATCAAAAGTATGAGTAGAAATAAAGGAATGGGATGAACCCATGTCAAACCACACTTTCATAAGGGTAGAACTAAAAATAATCATACCAAACATAATTAATGTTGTATAAAGATCATCCACAATAAAATTTTCAGCTTTGTGTAATTTCTTACTTGCAAAATTTTTCTCCTTATTGACCTATTGAGATTACACTACTAGAGGATTCATGGTATTCCTTGAATCACCAAAGCTAGCTTTATTCTACTAATGTGATTGATTCTACTTCCCTACTCCTGTTGAAGCATACAACATCTTCGACACCTTAGAAGTTTCCCAAACACCTCACCTCAAAGAATTGATACAATAGCACTAAATATTCCCCATCTGGTTGTAGTCATGGCTAAATCTATGTTGTTTTATACAATATCACTTTATGTGGTCAAGTGAACCACATTGGAAACATCCTACTTTACTCTTGGTCCATGGAAGAAGGTTTACTAATCGAACTGTTTTATTCTGATCCATACTCCCACTTTAGAAAATTTTTTTACCACTTATGCTTTCTCCCTGCATTAGAGTTCCCACAATTTCTCATAGGTATCAACATACTACCTCCTCTTGTAGCTCCTAAGATGTCCCTTTCATCCAATATCACTCTATTTAGCATCTCTATATAATCAGTAATAAATAGAACAACAGTATTCAAGAAAATCTACTATCTGATAGCTGATTCAATGATACATTCTTTTAAGGGTGCACTAATAGCAACCTCAAGTACAATGAACAATAAATTAATGAATTAAGCCACAAACTCTGTGACAAAAATATTTTCCTATTTTGACCAGAATAAGATCTTCATTCATTGAATTCTAAATATATGAGGATATAATTATTTGTTGAGAAATTCCTCAAAATCCTCTCATGCAAGGACATGGTCTAATTTAGCCTGAAAGAAAATCTCACAAATAGCATGGAATATCTTCCCACATATCAATCACTAGGTTGACTTTCAGATATGCTAGTGTGACAATGAAATCAAAGATACGATTCATCCCATTCAACCACAAATCTTCCTTTTCTGGTTCAGAATCACCCTGAAAGGTGGGTGGTTTCTGTTTCCAGAATTGTATAGAATAAGGAACTTTCCTTGGCTCATCCCTCATGTTTTCATTGTCCACATCCAGAAACACTTGGACTATAATCTTAATTAGCACATGGTTCTCCTATGGCTCATGTGTAACTACATTTTCCGCATCTTCCATCAGATGGTATCTATGACACCTACCAAGTTCCATTTTCTATACAAACAACAAATTCCATAAGTATCACTCTCGTACAAATTAATGCTTAACAGTTCCAAATTAGGCCACATCATAATACTACAACATTGCTTTCCAAAATTCAACCTTTACTATGTTTAACCATATTTGAAAATTTCTACATTTTTTTGAAAATAATAAAATTTTAAAACACCACAACCATGAACTTTTCAAAATATTTCATTTGAAATACAATTCAAAAAAATTAAAAATTCAACACATTTCACCAAATCATAAATCATTACTCCAAATGAGATATACAGTCCTAATGGGAAGCCATTACACTAATGTATGTCATATTCATTTCATCCGCTAAACCCATGATAATGAGATTCAACATCTTATAAGTGTCTCCAAAAACCATATGTTCCCAACTTACTTGTTACTTAAAATTAAATATAAAAAGGTTAGTAATTTTTTTTATTCTCTACATTTCATGTTATGATAATCCTATCCTTTCTACAAACCAAATGAATGGAACAAACTGGAGTGAATTTTGACTCCAAGACCGACTTAACTGATGACCACTTGTTCCAAAAAGAAATTTGGAAGGACCAAGCCTAATACAAATTGTATCATCCCTCCCCTCCTCATTATATTGAGGAGGAGGGAGGACATTAATAATCCTTATGAGACATACCCAATATTCTAAAAGGCAGGAAATAAATTATAAGGGATTCAATAACAGATTGGGGAAAATTTTCACTTTTAAAATAAAACAACCAACCAAACATGCCATAACAAAATAATTCACTACATGATGCTTAATATAAATGAAAGACAAATAAAAGAAACCATTGATATTAAAATAAATCTAAAACCAAGTACAATAGTGGAAGACTATAATTTCAAATAACACAACAAAGAAAAAAACATAAAGACCCCAACAACAACACCATGTTCTAAACATGATCAATGATCCAAAACCAAAAAACATCCCAAGTATCATGAATTACTGCAAATATGTGTGATACTTTACCCTTTTACATGTCGCAATAAACAAAATCTAAAAAAGCACCAATGTTCCAATGCAGGGGTGACTAATAAAACTCACATGTTTTTTCCCAGAGGACTTCCTTACTCACCCCACTAAGAGATAACAAGTTAGAACATTTTATAAAAATTTCTTTTATAGAACAATTTCTATAAAAAATTGCTTTAGAATATTAAAAATTTCTATAGTAAAACCATTTTATCAAAAAAAACCATCACGTTACATAGAAAGAAACAAAAAAAATGTTCTAAAACCATTTCACAAGTTCTATTTTTTAATCACCCAATCTGTTCTATATAACCACACATCCAGCCTTTTAGGCAACGTAGAACTCCCAATACTCACAGGTGGTGAGTTATCCTTTCCATAATCCATCACATAGTAAAGAATTTTGATGTTGTAACTTCACGCCCATATTTGTCCCAATCTACTGATTGTGGTAATTCACGCCCTTATCCATCCCAATGCATATGAACACACACCAAACAAACATGAAAAAACCATTCCAAACCCAAGTATGCTGAAAATATTTCAATAAAACAACATTCTTATTGAAACCCATTTTTTATATGCAGAAAAACAAACAACATAATTTAAAATCATTATTTTAAAATTAAGTTACCAAATCCACTTTATTACCAAAGACCAAATTTCCCAATTTCCACAAACCATCACTCCGGAGGGTTTTCATCAAACATTTCATAGAATATTCACAATCAATTTGAAAACACCCCATGAATTTGAAAATAAGGATTCATATTATAAATATGGGACTTGAGATTGAATCCACCTACCTCATGTTTTATGACAAAAATAAAGAAGAACACTCAAACACGAACCAAACTAGGTTTAAACTCTAAAAACCCACCCTAAATATCTTCCCTTATCATTAAAAAACCCAAATATAATCATACTTCACGTAAACCACGTTATATCTATGCACAACAGATTTAGATATATGAAACTGGGAGAGATAGAAAATAATATCTAAGGTAAACCACTAAAAACTACCAAGAATGATGACTTACCGTAAGAATTAGGCTTCAAAACAGAAAGATAAGACTTCATATCACCTGTAGATTTAAGGAATAAGCTTCATTAGTCTATTGTAAGAGAGAATTTAGATTTAGGGATTCATAGAAGGAAAAATAAAGGCCTTATTGGTCAAAACGTTTGAGATCCAATATTTTAGGATCTCACTTTTAACCTATGCATGGTTAGTCGCACTGTTAGACAAACTTTGCACTAATTGTGTTCCAATTTCTATCTTAAATAGGGAATCATCAAGTTCTCTTTCATGATTAGAAAAAAAATTCCAGCCATACCAAATCCCACTCTCCATTAAATCATGATTTATTCTAGGCTTCTTCACAGTTTGAAAAAAATGTGTATCTTTCTGTTCTCCTCCCCTTTAGCCTATGTCTCATTGTGTATGGATTCTTGTAAGTGTTTAATAGTTTTCAAAAACTTTGATCAATTATAAAGTCTTAAAAACATTATAAAAATTCATCAAACCATCCCAAACATATCCTACACTTTATATACATAAAATACATAAATTAATGTTTAATTACTTAAAACAATGTGTTCTACACAAAACGGATTCACATTCCATTAATATATTGTTTATTCTCACATTATCAACATATAAGAAACCTAATAATCTTTTCCTCTATGGTTTCCACCAGCTGAGTTCTAAGAAAACTCAATACTTCTCTTATTTAGTTTTTCTAATATTTTGTAAAGGTGAATTTTTTCAATCGTATAGTAAAATCACACCATTATTCATTTCAATCATTATTCTATTTGGTTTCTCATCAACACAATATCTATAAAATTCATCATTAACTCAGTTAATTCCAGTTCCATCCATTGAATTAAACCAAAATAATTGTGTGAGAAACACTAATCATAGTGATAAATCACATTGTGATGAAGAATAGTCTATAGGATGTCTATATAATGACACTTTTTCAATCTATGAATCCTTATGTTTAACCTAGTTAATCCATTATCATTACCAAATCTATAAGATGATATCTCATAAATACAGTTATCCTCAAATTAAGTCCCAGGTTTACATTCCCTAATATATATTTTCCTAAATCAAGTTCCCAAAGTTTCTAATAATGTTGATCAGATACCAATTGTAAAGACCTAGACCCCAATATACTGGAGCGAGTGCATTAATTTTTTAAATTGGAATAAGATATAAGAAATAATATCCCAATGGAAAAATAGTTTAGTATTCTTGGTAAAATTGATACATATATGAAACCTATTTTACAATGGGGATATAAAATAAGACCTAATACATAACAAAATCTAATAAAACGCTACCTTGAAAACTCATTTATAGATATCTTCTCCATAACCCAGGGAAAGGAAACAAAATAATGGTGAGATAAAATTCTTAGTAAGGGTTAAGTAAATTGGAAAATATCTTGAATAAATAATAATAATTAATATGGAAATGTAAATAACTAAACCAAAATTAAATTAATCAATAACTTGAGCACATTATGATAGGAATAAATGATGATCAAATAATGTCATATAAATAATCACATGTTATTATAACTTTAACAAGGATATTATAACTAATCAATTAACAACATGGAATAAAAATAATGATGGAATGAATAATGTTGGATATCTTAACTATCAATATATATCCTCTAGATAGTTACTATCAAGATCAATCCTCTTTCAATTTTATGTCTATGGGATGAAACCCATCTAATTTGGCTAACTAATTCATCTCATTGTAATATTGAGAGGTCAACGAGATTGAATTAAATGGACCCCAACCAGTGTCTTTGCCATCCAAATAATTCCTCATAGATCGAATAATCTATTAAATTCCTAAACAATATTTCTTATCATTAAATATTCATATCGAGTAAAATATTCTGATTTAACATTATTTCCCTAGTTATTCAAATAACTTTATATGGAAACACCATATTTAAAAATGTTATATAGTTTAGGAAATAATAAAATCGATCAATTGTGTGTATCTACTATAAATACAAATAAAAAAAGTGTAACCACAACACAATATAATCTAAAGTCATTTCATACATAATTTTAATAGGAAACAATCAATAAAGTATAAGATTAACCTAATGGTTGAAAATTGAGTTTAGAAATACCTTACCACATTGTAATCAGTTGAATCTTATTCCCCATAAAAGTAATATTTATCAAATGAAACATATAATACTATTAATATAATGAGATTCATGATATAATATATTAAAGAGAATTATATACACCATACAAAATAAATTATTGGTGATTAAGGCATATATCTCATAGAAGTAAAGAGTGAGATGAGAAAACACGTACCTCATCCTTCCATTTAGTTGTGCGTACTTTAACCTCCTTAAAATGGTTAAATGAATGTTTTTAAATTATTAATTAACTATAATAATATTCATAATACCTTATATGATACTTTTAAAACATCCAACCACCACCTAATTAATAGTATTTCAATATTTTTATTGTTTTGGATGTGTTTATTTAATGGTTATATAATCAATTCATTTGTGTATAGTTACAGATTTTCTTCTCAAATGGAAATAAAATCCCTAAAGTGAAATGAAATGATATTAACTAAATTATAGTATATTAAATAGTCCTATATATCATTTTTATTTCTAACATGATGATGATTCATTTGATAAAATGTTAATGATAGATGTTTAGTTCATTTTAGCATTTTTTCCAACCATCACGAACTAGTTTCATTTTATTTAACATTATATATATATATATATTAGTTTAAAAACATGATATATGTTATAATATAAAATTTAAATTCCGATTTAAACAGAATGATACTTTCATTACCATCCATGAAGGCGGTAAAGTAAAATCCATAAAATCATTATTCACATAGGCGATTAATAGTTATAATTTGGATAATAGTTTTGTTTCTTTGAAAAAGAGGAGAGGAGAAATGAAATGGTTCTGATATATTACATTAGAAACATAAATATATAGTATATACCTGATTATATAGTTATTATTCCTTGATGGATGAAGTATTTGAGAAGAAAGTATAATTAGAAAAGAAAATAAGAGTTGTTTTTTGAGAAAATTACCTCTTGAATATCACCTCTTTGAACGATCCCTTAAAGACCATGGAATTAGAAATTTGGTAAGAACATAAGAAATTGGATGTACGTATAGTGGGTATAATATTTTTTATCAATTATTTTAGGATATTCACGGATTTTGAGGAGAAATGGGGTAGTGAGGGGTGGTATTATACCTAATAAGGGGTGGTCTAAGTTATTAATTAAGGATTATTTTATATTTAAATGCAACCACATTAGGGAGGCATTAATTACAATGAAATCATAGATAATTGATATTTTAATTTCTTTCTATGGTATATAAATACCTCAAAAATCATTAAAATTTATAGTTTTTAGTTATTTTAAGCATTCACCATTTAACATTAATCTGTTTCATTATTTTACCTTTACCGCAGTAAATCTTTCTTTTTACCATAGTATGTTTTTATGCCTAAAAATTAAAATGACCATAATACATAATTTTTTAATTAATAATAAAAATATGGAATCCATTTAACCAATTCAATTTAAATAATTGGAAAATTTGGATTTAAAATTAATTCGAGAGACGCAATGGGAAAATGGGTTTTTAAAGTGAAAAAGTTCAAAAGTTTGAAATATTTTTATATCAATTTTCAATGGTAAATTGTTTAAAATGATTTAAATTGGTTTTATTGGTATATAATTGAACAAATTATACTTAAAAACCGATTTAAATGTAATTTAGATATATAAATTATTTTGATGAAAAGTTAGTTTTCAAATAAAATGCAGTATTTTTCACTATTCATCCAAAAATAAAACATATCCGAAAAATACAAAAAATTAACCCTAAGATAATTTTGATATTGATATTTAAAAAATGAAGTTTATTGTTTCAAATAAAATATATAAAAGTTTCAAAATTTAGTTTTAATATAAGTTCACCACTAAAAGGCGATAAAATTTCCTTTTAGAAATACATATCTTTTTTTACTTAAAATTGGACTTCTTATTATCTATATACTATAGAACTTATTGGATGAATTTAAAAAAACTATATTGAATATTTAAAAAATAAATTTCCTTAATATTTTTCATTAATAGTGGTTACTTTAATTTATTTATAAAAAATTCCATTGTGGGCATAAAAATAGTTTTTAATAAAAACACATCCTTTAGGATCAATTGATTTTTAATTTCATTTATAATTAATTTTAAAAAAATGAATTAATTTTATAAACATGTGTATACTATATTTTCATAATATATTTAATATCATTCATTCTCTCTATTCCAATGGCTAGGTGGTAAATGTAAAAATTAAATAAAATTTTTATTATTTGTTTAAGCTCGATGTCATTTGTAATGTAAGATATTGAAGAGATTAAATTTAAAATTAGAAATTATATAAAATCATAGGGCTTTACAACACCGCTCAAATATGTATATTCCATAATCATTTGGAAAACATAGAATTTATTTTTCACTACTATGGATATTAATAGTTGATCTATCTCCAGCCTTGCTAGAGGTGAAAATGCCTCATCTATATCGATTCCCTCGATTTGGGATTATACCTTTCACACTAGTTGTGAAATTTCAAACATAAAAATTTCATATTCAATCAGTTTATTCAAAAAGATCCATTTGGTACTAATGATATTCTTATCTACCGACATTAAAATAATTTCACACATCTGTTTCTTTTTTATTTGATCAAGATCCCCACTCATATTCTAAACCTAGTTCTAATCTCTTACATTTTCAATAAGAAAAATGGATCTACTTGTGAAATGAATGATCTTTTATAGAGATACGTCATTCTCCTCATCTACATAGAGGTTTTATAATCTTTGATGATGTTTTTCCTATCAATTTCATCTCAGATAATCATTTTTTATATAGATATTTTTCTAAATGCATCCTGATCATTATCTAAATCTAATTTTAAATAATCCTTAGGTACATTATATCCCTAGAGATACTCATCTATTCATCATAATCCTCCTAATACCTTTCACCAATTTTCTAAATATTCTTATCATTATCCAACAAACAAATACCATTGATCTCCAAAATCATTCTTATCTTCTTGTTAAAGCATTTTTATTATTTGAATTTCCATAAATATCAATGAAATATCCCTTTTTAGATATAGGTTTAATGCTTCATGTGTTTCTCCTTCTTGAGAATGAAACACCTACTCCCAAATACATGAAATTACATCAATGTCAGTTTCTTTCCATACCAAAACTCATATAGATTCTTCACTTCTTTCAAACACAAATGAATATATGTTATATAGTTTGACTTATCTCAAGTATACTTCCTTCCAAAACTAATTTGGTAGTTCTTTTTCAAAGAGAATCATTATAATAATATTTATTATAATATGATTTATCCTCTCAACCACACCATTATTCAAATGAATTATCACAATTAAAACATTGTTCATTATCCCATGTTTTTTAATATAATCCTAAAATTATATATTTATAAAATATATTCTATTATAGTTTTGTAATTTTATAATTTTTTATCTAGGAATATTTTCAACTTCCCTCCGATAATTTTTTTTGTAACTAAGCACCATATAATTGAGTGTGGTGACCGAAATCCATGATATATTAATGTAATCACCAATAAAAAGAACATATCATATTTTCCGATCACAAATTCCTGGTGATATAGTTCCACACCAATTTATATGCACATGTTCAAAAAGACTTGTTGATATTTTATATTTTACCTTATACAAATTTTGGTTTCTATTCCCTTTTTTATAGGCACCACACATTTGTGTATCATCACATGTTAGCTTTGGGAGACCTCAATCACCCTCACTTATCATCATAACTTTCAAGAATTATTGATAAGAATGGATAATTTTCAATGCCACAATTTTTTTTATTTCTCTTGGGATATAAAGAAGATATATTCTTCTACACTAACTAGTATAGATTAAGCTTTGTGTCCTTCGGCTTCATAATAATTACTTTTTCTTTTAATTAGAAGATATAATTCTTCTGAGTAAATCTTACTACATATCATGATTCACACAATTGACTAGTACTAAGAATTTTGTGACTAATACCTTCAATGACCAAGAAATTTTCACATCTCGCATATTTTCCCAAAAAATGGTGTTTCATAATCCAATAATTCTAAGGCCTTTATAATTTGAAAACTTTATGAAACCTTCCTTGTCTTATTTTATAAATTCTATAAGAAACATATTTCTTATTATATTGTATGTGTATCCACTATCAAAGATCCATACACGTTCATAATCTAATTCTTTTAGAGAAATATCTACAGCATTGGCCTAATCATATATTTTATTTTTGATCCAAGTATTTAAATTTATAAATAATGTTTGTAGGAATTATTGGTCTACCTAAGAGTATGATATACCGACTTCATTATGCAAAGCTTAAAAACAATTTTGTGGTTTTATATCTTTCGATGATTCCTTGAGTTGCTGCATGAAACCAATTTGGGTTTGCTTTGATACATTCCTCCATATTGACCTTGATAAAGATCTTTCAATGTTTCTAAATCCTATACACAAAAAAAGTTACCCTAAAATCATTCTTAGAATATTGACCTCCTTTTAGCTGCCTTTATTACTCTTGTAATATTCAATACCTCTCATATATGGAATAAACATTATGGGAATGTCCCATTGTTCCATGAAAAAAGTACCTAGTTCTTGGTACACCCCTATGTGTCATTTTTTTAGAATCAGATATTCCTTCGGTTCCATGAATATTCCAAGTCATACTTAAATCGACATTCAACTTTAAAGTGGGTGGTTATGGAATTTCATTAACCATTACAAATTTATGTTTACAGTTAAGACCTTTGTCAAAATTTTCATTCAGATATGTCTCTTGTATATTTTGATAGTACTTTATCTATTATGTGGGACCTCTATGCTACACTTTCACCTTTTCAATTTACTAAATGATCTTCTTTCTTAATATCATATTAAAAGTAAAAAGTCCCTCATGATCTTTAACTTTTCATCATTGGAAGATAACTTCTTCCTTAATATCATTGATATGTCTAATTCTATATTACACTATCTTATTCAATACATCGATAAAAATTGAATGTTTTTCAACTTTGAGCTTATAATCAATGACCTTATTATATTTTTTATTTTTTTATGTTTTATCATTTAATTTTATACATTTAATTAAAATTTATCCTTTTCTTTCTGCTATATATAGAGTTTGAAATCTTGAAACACCCTATTGGATTTATTTGTTATGGATCTCCAAACATATATCTATTCAATAGAGTCTTCAAGCTCAACAAAAAGATCAACTATTCATTTTTTTCTCCTTTTTTAGTATCCATACATTCCCTTGTCTGGGAATTTCCCATAACTTCCTCCATAGAATTTTATCTATGGTATTTTTAGTATTAAATTTCTTCCAACTCATTTTATTTTGAACTATAATTTTCTTTTAAATGAATTTTCTTATTATTTAAGATATTTATCTTAGTGATTTTCTTCTGTTAAAATTGGCTAAAAACCACTTAGTAATAATTTCATTATTATCCTCATCGTCGTCTTGAAACTTATCAGGAAGCTTTTTTTCAAGGTTTCTAAGCTTTACACATACAAAGAATACAATTTGATGTATCCCTTTAATCATTTATTTTACCCTTTAAATATTTTAATAAAGCAATGACATGTATTCATCCACCTATTCTTCTTAATGGACATCCATTATTGTAAGATTTTCCCTGGCCTAGAATTCCCCCTCTTTATAATTCCCTTATTCTAGAGCCTCATTATCATCATTTCTTGTGTCATATTTGATAAGATTAATTTATAATAAATCCAATGTTATCTCCTTCTTATCTTTTACTACTTTTATAGATACATTCATATTAAATGGATATGGTAGTATTATCAAAAATCTCTTTAAAATAATTACATAATCTGGTATTCCTTCAAGATAACTAATGTACTCTACAACAACATTCACATGATAAAAGAATGTATTAATAGACTCATTAGGGTGCATCCTTAGGTCCTCAAAAATATTTCATAGATCCTAAAATATACCGTATTTTACTTTTTAATTTCTTAATAGATGTTTATCATGTTTTCCAACATAAGGGGTAAGGATTTACATGACATAAAATTCATGTAGATTCTATTGGATAAGGTTCCCACTAAATCATTTATTCCTTGGTAATCAACATCAAATTCTATCTGGTATACAGCTAACAAAAATTTGATGTCAATACTAGAAAGAATACTATGAATTATAGTTATAAAAACATATGTTCCTAATGATTAGAAGTAGAGTTGCATCTGATTATTCTACAATTGAAATATGTTTCCTTTGAAGATTGGAATCCCTATGGGAATTGAAATTTCCAATGCTTCAATTAAGAGATAATCATTCATAATAAACTTTATCACTAATAATAGTTTTTGTCCCTACTATCTTAAATACCCTGATGTGGAGTGGTGAATATGGGTAAGAAGGATTAAAATACTCCTATGTTTAGATATTGTTTTGTCATTAAACAAAACACTCTCCTCTATCCTTATCATAGTAATGTATAATAAGAGATAAAAACATTAAAAAGACACAAAAATTTTACTTGGTCAACTATTAATTAGACACATCCAAGGATATTATAAAGGAAATTTTCCAATGTATTATATTTTCTATGGTGAAATACTATTACAATGTTTAGAGTAGAATCATAGTACCTCCTCGTTTAAAATAATTAACACTTTGAAATATCACTGCTTTATCAATATAAGTGAACACACTACTCCCCTAAAATATTATTCTGTTGATTTTTATCCTCTCATATTTATTTCAAACATATGTGAGTCTTCTGTGAAGCTCTATTTTCTCCTTAATGATGAAATATAATTTACCTTGTGTCATTTTATTTACGGAGACTTTTTTTGTTAACAAATTTGATTCCCATTTGTATTAATTTAATTCCATTGTGATTTTCCTTTGAACCACATATCTTGAGTTCTTCATGAACTTCCTTTAAATCATGGATGACTTCCTCTATGAACAACTTCTCCATTGTGAGCTATAATGAACCCATAACTAAACCACCTTTGGGAAATGAACTTCCTTCATGAACCAAATTCTTTCATGAACCAAATTTCATCCTAACTAATTTCCTCTAATGATGAGACTTTCTAACGAATATTTGATTACATAATGAATTGATTATGGGTCCATTATATTGTAAAAAAACAAGAAAAACCCATCGATCAAAATTACTCTTAATGTAGAGGCCCGAAGCTTGACGTACATAGATGTTACATTACTTTTGCGGAATACTTAATACATAACAAAAACAGGAACACAATGACCGTAATAGTTTAGTGTCTTTGGAAACTTGGAACATAATCTGCTAATCGTGGTGAAAGATATTCAACATCTCCCATAAAGATCTTCCACTTTTTGTTTCCTTAACTAAAACCTTTCTTTTAATCTTGGGGGAAAATAAAACATAAAAAGGGTGAGCTCAAATTCTCAGTAAGGGTAAGCATGGATGAAATAAAACATACCATATACATTTGAACTTAAAAAACATGAACATATGTTTAAACATCAAAATCTTGAGCAACGACATAAAACATGGAAGTACATAAGGCATAGATCATAATGGAACATAAATCATGATAAAATAGAATGGGAATAAAACATGTAATTGTGGAAACCATTAAGAACATGATATGATTTCCATATTAGCCAAGGCATTGCTGCCAAGACCATCTTAGAGGACAAAGTCCCTTTCTGAATCGAGTTCACTCCTTGTTCCAGTCCTGTATTACTGAACCAGTTTAACTTTCCGTTCCAGTCATATCTATCTCATGAAATGTAAATCTTTACGCAATTCATTGGAGGGATATATAGGTCCCACCAATCTCATAATTAAAACATTCTTACTTGTCCACAAGATAATCATACATCATTCAAAATAACCCAACGAATAAAATGGGTTTCATAAACATCATCCCATCATCACATAATCCATATAAAAGAAATGGATATCATTTCATAATAAGAAAATTGAAACCATGTAAATCATAGATACATTACACTTGAAACATACACATATGAAATAATGTCATCGTAGATGGAAAATGGTTTTGATAAAACACTTGAAATGAATTCTTGAGGAAAATATATTACTTCTTCAAAATCATTTTCTTTTCACAAAATGCCATGAAATTTTAAAATAAAAGAGATTTTGTTGAAAATAATCTTGAAATATTTTGTATTAAGCTTCATGAAAATAAGGCTTTATAAAACTGTAAAAAATCCTTTCACGCCGTATAAGTTAAAAAGACATTCTTCTCGTACTTTTGCCGGAAAAGTCAAAAAAGTACCACGTAACGTAAAAAAAAGAAAAATTCCTTACATACCATGTAGTAAAAGTCAAAAATGGGTAAAAAGGACATTAAAAATACATGAAAACACTTTTATAAAACATGGACATGGATGATATAAATAAACCCAGTAAATACTTACGAACAAACAATCCCAGATAAAAATGAGATTTGCAAAATTATCCCTTACCTTAGGTCCAATATGCTTCGTATGTACCCGAACCTCCTGTATAATGATTTAAATAATATCATTGAATTATTACAGAATCATATACATTGTTATGATATCATATATGGTTCACTAATGACTTTATATTACCCGTTTTTTTGTAAGTTCCATGTTAAAGTAGCATTTTGGGTAAAATTGTTTTATTTATCATACATGTTTGGACTTGTTGTTCTTGATATTATTACTTATAACCAGATTTACTTAATTCCAGAATGTAAAACATGATTTATATATATTCATCAAATACATATATCGATAAATGTAATGAAATACATCGTTCATGGAGACGGTAGGCCGTACGTACGTATGAACACTGTTTTTGTTTCCTTATTGAATTGAATGGAATTAATTGGATGAAATACATATATATATATACATAAATACAGTATAATTATTTAATATATTTCATGATTACTTATTATATATACTTTATAATCATTCATTAATGGTTAATCATTGAGAATGAATCTCATCGCGTAGTGGAGACGGTAGTCCGTACGTACGCACAAGCGATGATATCATTCCCATAATTATCTAATTGAATCTGAGAGGATGATACAGTATATCAGAATCAATATGATGTTATAATAACTATGTATAATTATTCTTTACACCATTATACCCATCCAAGTAAGGTGGTGTTGGAAAAACAGATTACACCACGACGTGGAAACGGTATTCCGTACGTACGCACGCGCGGTGATTTCGTTTTCCATAGGATGGATAGATTGTGAAATAGGGTTGTTTCATGCTTATAATAACATATCAGTATATGAGTGAAACTGATTTTATTACTTCATAATTAAACAACTAAAGAAGAATAAGTGGAAGAAGAAATACAGTTGAAAGAATCGGTAATGGACATTACCTCTTCTTTGAAGCGCCTCTTTGAGACCTCCTCTTAGGGCACTAAAATTGGTCTTTGAAGAATACCAGGACCTCTAGGATGTTTCTATGGAAGTGGAGAAGATAATTTGGCAGGGGTTGGCCGAGATTGAAGGCTCAAAGTGGTGTGAGGAAGAGATGGAGGAGGTGCCCTTTTATAAGGGAGGAGAAGGGCACCTTTGGAATCCTCAAAAATATTAGTTTAATATAAATTCAAACCCCACATAAAAACCTCCAAAAATTACTCAATAAGAATATTAGATAATATAGGGTTGTAATATCATCAAAAAATAAAATTTATACATGTTAGGAAATTATTTTAAATATTATCAACTTGATTTAACCTTACTTAATAAATTTAATTTTATTTGTGGTAATAACATTCTAAATTTGAAATTATAAAAAAAAAATTAATTATTTGTTGTTAATTTTCCATAATTGGATACTTTATAACATTTAAGACCATATAAATTTAAATTTATAATTTTTATATATTTTTGTGGTTTTTAAACAATTTTATAATATGTTATTTTTATAAAATAACAATAGTGTCAATTTTGACACTATTCATTTATATGAATTTAAATAAAATATATACAGAAGATATGTTCGAAATAAAATCTTTAAAAGACTAATAAAAGGTAATATGTATCTCTAAAATTAGTGGAGAACATTAAATAGTTCATATAATATTTATTTTATTATTTTTAGAACCATTTATTTGGTTTATCTCTTAATAAAATAATTACTACAACATTTTTGTATAATTATTTAATATACTTATTTGTTGCATAACAATTAAAAATAAAATAATATGATGAAGATAAATCTCTTAAATTTCACAATGATACTTTTACTCGAATTTATCATCTTAAAATAACAATATTTAAATTGTTATATTTATTAAATTATGAAGGTGAAAACTTTGGAATCATTTAAAATAAAATAATATAAGTGTCATAATCACTTTTATAAGACTCCAAACGGTTATATATTATGTAATTGGATTATTATGGTATATATATACATAAAAAATAAGTTTTGGTCAGGTTTGTGGGCCTTTTAATGGGTATTATTATTTCAATAATAATTATATTACTGATTTTTCACTTAATAAATAATTTCTGCATCATTAATGTATCACCATTAATGACAATTATTTAATCCCTAAAAATTCTAAGTAAATTATCATGATGTAGATAATTTTATTAGATTTCTGGAGACTATTTATGTTTTATGTTTTATGATGTTTATCACTAAATTAAAATTATTATACTTATAAGATTTAAGAGAGTGACATGTTGTCACTTTCTTTGGTTTTAATAATAATTAAATTATTTTCATGATCAAAAGTACATAAAATGAATCTAATCCGACCCTTAAGTTATATGGGTATACTTTTAGTCATCAAATAGAATTTTGGCATGTGTTAGGGTAATTTTATAATATTATATTTACCCTTAATTACCCGATTTACCTTTATTTATGGTAAATAAAATTTACCGTAGTTACTATTCATAATTCACAAAAATAAAAGGTATCCTATTAACATAATTTGAACCCAATGATTCCAAATATAGAATACATTTTTTCAAATTCAATACACAGAAGTTGCAGAAATTAAATTAAAATTAATCCCATTGTCGAATGAAAACGGGTTTTTGTTTAAAACATTGCAAAAGATTGAATTGATTTAACCTATGAATTCAATGTAAAATCAATGATAATGACATACATTATATTAAATGGTAAAAATATATTCTATTTATACTTTGAAACCATTCAATATTATAATTTAACCACATAAGTTATTATGATGAAAAAAGTTGTTTTTAATTAAAATATAGCATGTTTTTACTATTCATTAAAATATGAAAGTTATCAGAATAATATGAAAAATTTATCCAAGGTAAAATTTTATATCCTGATTCCAAAGAATAATTTTATTTTGTAAAATTGAACTTATAAACATGTCAAAAACTATATTTAAAGTGGGTGTGCAACAAAAGGCGGCAAAACTGCATTTTTTGAAAAATACTTATTTTACCCGAAAAATTTATTTCGTTCTTATACCATGTTATAGAAAATGTGTAAGATGAATAATAATGTTATAAAATTCAAAATTTAGTTAATACTATTCATAACAGCTAGTTCATAATAATAATATATCGTTGTTTAGTAAAACCCGGTATTGCGTACAACACACGCTATCGAGGAAGGTCGTGATTGCGTGTAATGCAATCCAAGTCAGGGTTGCGTGTAGTGAAAGCTCTGTTTGGTGTTTCGTATAACATAATCAAAACTTATTACATTTATACATTAAACAAAATCTATAAATAATGTTGCATAGAATAGTTTCTACAAAACAAACTTGAAATTGTGTGTAACGCGAGCCAAGAATAGTGTTGTGTATACTGCAAGAAAATACAGTGTTGCGTATATCACAAGATAATTTTGGTGTAGCGTACAACACAAGACATTAAAAAGAATATTTTTCATAAAATATCGAGGTGTTACATTCTACCCCCCTTAAAATGAATTTCACCCTCGAAATTCGTCTGGGTTATAAATGGTTTATTATACGAGAGTTTCTTTCATAGAAACCCACATCGTAAAAAGGAATACTAAAACTTAATTTTAAAAACTAAAGTAAGAAATCTAACTATTACCCAAAGTAACTCATCACTGGGTTTCCATATAGGAGAACATAGGTGAAAATATGGATATAGAAGAAAAATCTAACCATCAAGTTCTGATGGAGAGTGGTAGAGAACATGGCTATGAAAAATCCATCAATCACAAAGCCATAAATTTGTGATGATCTAAGGTACCATCTGATTCATCAGATATAAGAGCACTAGGACAACATTTTTGGTTTTCAATATCATTTCCCTAAAGTAGAAAATTTTGAATCAGAAGAAATACTTGCTTGATTTTGGTACAATCTCACTGTTGTTCATGCTTTGAACAATTTCAACTTCATCTCTTAAAGAAATGAAGTTGAATTTGTTATTCGTGAAGTGTTAATAGATCATGTCATAGAATGATGGGTCATTCCATCTGTTTCAAACAAAAGGTTAGCAAAAGTTATCAAATATACATAAGTCCATCTATGGTGAGTTTAATCATATAAGATTCCAAAAATGAATGTATAATTCATATATCATACCTCTTAATAAAATAAAACTAGTTTCTACTGACCAGGGACTTCCTTAAGTCTAGTGGTAGGTGATAAATGTCAGTCGCACTTCGGTTGTGGTTTCGATTCCCACAGTCTTGTCCGACGCGATGGGTTGTCGCCTGTCCTGCAGGTTGTCCTTTTTCTAAAACTACATTACTATAACATCCCATCAATAATATTGAAAAAAGTTTTATCCTTAAACAATAATAACTTATGTCCAACATAATCCATTCCAATCTTTAGGCTTATCTAAAATACTTCGGTCCAAGATCATAGTATAAAGAAAAGGATTAATTGAAATGTCACATAACAATCACGTGAATTCCATTATTTATCCCCCATATATCATAAGATATATCTTGTCGGTCAAATTAAAAACATGTGAATACCTTAATCATGTATTCTATTGAATAATTAATACCCATTGAACCTTAGTGAAAACATGAATATTGTTAAATTTTAACACTTTCCACATACCAAAATCCCAAATATTCTATATACTCAAACCATAATATCACTTATTCCTTATATCATACATGAGCTCATGAATACAATCAAACATCTCATTATCTTCTTATCCCTTCATTATGCGCATATCATCTACTTTCCAAAAATATCTGAATAACCTTCCATGGTTACGGGTATATACTTTCAAATACTTTAGAAAAAACAATAGTGTAACAATCCTTAGATGATTCTTTATTCCATAGTACCATACATTATTCTTTATAAACATACAATCATTCCACTAACTTCTTAAACCACTGACTGAGCTTCATCATTTCTTTCATCTCATATTTCATTTGTAGTCTCTTCATCATCATCCATACAAATACTACTCATATGACCATGCTGATTCTCTTCATGAGATTTTTCCTTAGGGTATTGGTTTGAATAATGCCTATACATTCCACATTTAAAACATCTAATAATTGTTGATGTCGTAGCAATACCATTATCCTTGTCCATGGTGTTAACTGAACCTTTTCCTTTTAACTTAATAGCTTTGTGTCCTTCTTTTCCACACCCAAAGCATCTTCTAGTTCCTTTGAAACAATCTCCCCGATTCCTCTTCCCACATGATTTACATGAGGGAAATTGAACTTTCTTTCCTCTATGATCATCATGAAACTCCATCTTTCTATTATTATCTGAGTCGGGAAACTTACCAAAGTTGAGATTATTGATCATATTATGAGATTGCTGATTAGGAATAATAACGATGTTTGGACTTCCAAATCCTGTTTTATTTGGTTTCTCATGAAGAATATCCTTCCATTGTCCATCATATCCTCCATTATCGTGAATCTTCCTGTTTCCAACCATTTTCTAAAACCCAAAAAGAATAGTGTGAGAGGAAAAAATCATGCTAGGGAAAACAACATAGTAAATGGGGAGTACCCTCAATATCTAACATCTTACGTTAAATTATAAGATTGTTACCGTAGTTCTAGGACAATATCCTATACGTATAATTATCCTTAGGGACATCCCTAGACATACCTTAGAAATATCTCTAGGGATCTCACTAACATTTTTGCATCCTAGTTTCCAAAGGTTGACTAAACCTTTCCTCTGATACCAAATGTATAGGCCCGAAGCTTGATGTACATAGATGTAACATTACTTTTGCAGAATACTTAATATATAACAAAAACAGACACACAAGGACCGTAATAGTTTAGTGTCTTTGGAAACTTGGAACGTAATCTGCTAATCGTGGTGAAAGATCTTCAACATCTCCCATAAAGATCTTCCACTTTTTGTTTCCTTACCTAAAACCTTTCTTTTAATCCTGGGGGAAAATAAAACATAAAAAGGGTGAGATCAAATGCTCAGTAAGGGTAAGAATGGATAAAATAAAACATACCATATACATTTGAACTTAAAAAACTTGAACATAATATTTAAACATCAAAATCTTGAGCAACGACATAAAACATAGAAGTACATAAGGCATAGATCATAATGGAACATAAATCATGATAAAATAGAATAGGAATAAAACATTTAATTTTGTAAACCATTAAGCACATTATATTATTTCCATATTAGCCAAGGCATTGCTGCCAAGACCATCTTAGTGGAAAAAGTCCCTTTCTGAATCGAGTTCACTCCTCGTTCCAGTCCTATATTACTGAACCAGTTTAACTTGTCGTTACAGCCATGTCTATCTCATGAGATATAAATCTTTACCCAATGAATTAGAGGGATATATAGGTCCCACCCATCTCATAATGAAATCATTCTTACCTGTTCCACAAAATAATCATATATCATTCATAATAACCCAACGAATAAAATGGGTTTCATAAACATCATCCCATCATCACATAATCCATATAAAAGAAATGGATATCATTTCATAATAAGAAAAGTGAAACCATGTAAATCATAGAGACATTACACTTGAAACATACACATATGAAATAATGTCATCTTAGATGGAAAATGGTTTTGATAAAACACTTGAAATGAATTCTTGAGGAAAATATCCTTTCTTATTCAAAATCATTTTTTTTTTCACAAAATGCCATGAAATTTTAAAATAAAAGAGATTTTTTTGAAAATAGTCATGAAATATTTTGGAGTAATCTTCTTGAAAATAAGGCTTTATAAAACCGTAAAAAATCCTTTCATGCCGTATAAGTTAAAAAAACATTCTTCTCGTACTTTTGCCAGAAAAGTAAAAAAAGTACCTCGTAACGTAAAAAAAGAAATATTCCTTAAATACCATGTATTAAAAGTCAAAAATGGGTAAAAAGGAAATTAAAAATACATGAAAACACTTTTATAAAACATGGACATGGATGATAGAAATAACCCGAGTAAATACTTACGAAGAAGCAATCTCGGATTAAAATGAGATTTGCAAAATTATCCCTTACCTTAAGTCTGATATGATTCATATGTATCCGAACCTCCTGTATAATGATTTAAATAATTTCATTGACTTATTAAAGAATCATATTCATTGTTATTATATCATATATGGTTCACTTATGACTTTATATTACCCGTTTTTTTGTAAGTTCCATGTTAAAGTAGCGTTTTGGGTAAAATTGTTTTATTTATCGTACATGTTTGGACTTGTTGTTCTTGATATTATTACTTATAACTAGATTTACATAATTACAGAATTTAAAACATGATTTATATATATTCATCATATACATATATCGATAAATGGAATGAAATACACCGTTCATGGAGACGGTAGGCCGTATGTATGTATGAACGTTGTTTTTGTTTCCTTATTGAATTGAATGGAATTAATTGAATGAAATACATATATATATACATAAATCCAGTATCATTATTTCATATATTTCATGATTACTTATTATATATAATTTATAATCATTCATGAATGGTTAATCATTGATAATGAATCTCATCGCGTTGTGGAGACGGTAGTCCGTACGTACGCACGAGCGATGATATCATTCCCATAATTATTGAATTGAATTGGAGAGGATGGTACAATATATCAGAATCAGTATGATGTTATAATAACTATGTATAGTTATTCTTTACACCATTATACCCATCCAAGTAAGTTGGTGTTGGAAAAACAGATTACACCACGATGTGGAGACGGTATTCCGTACGTACGCACGCGCAGTGATTTCGTTTTCCATAGGATGGATAGATGGTGAAATATGGTTGTTTCATACTTATAATAACATATCAGTATATGAGTGATACTTATTTTATTACTTAATAATGAAAAAACTAAATAATAATAAGTGGAAGAAGAAATAAAGTTGAAAGAATCGGTAACGGACATTACCTCTTCTTTGAAGCGCCTCTTTGAGACCTCCTCTTAGGGCACTAATATTGGTCATTGAAGAAGACCAGGACCTCTAGAATGTTTCTAGGTAAGTGTAGAAGATAATTTGGCAGGGGTTGGCCGATATTGAAGGCTCAAAGTGGTGTGAGTAAGAGAGGGAGGAGGTTCCCTTTTATAAGGGAGGACAGGGGCACCTTTGGAATCCTCAAACATATTAGTTTAATATAAATTCAAACACCACATAAAAACCTCCAAAAATGACAAAATTTGAATATTAGTTGCGATAGGGTTTTAATATCATCAAACAATAAAATTTAGACATGTTAGGAAATTATTGAAACATTATCAACTTGATTTATCCTTACTTAATCAATTTAATTTTATTTGTGGTAATAACATTGTAAATTTTAAATTATTACAATAAATTACTTATTTGTTGTTAATTATCCATAATTGGATACTTTATAACATTTAAGACCATATAAATTTAAATTTATAATTTTTATATATTTTTTTATTTTTAAACAATTTTATAATATGTTATGTTTATAAAATAACAATAGTGTCAATTTTGACACTATTCATTTATATGAATTTAAATAAAATATATACAGATCATATTTTCTAAATAAAAGATTTAATAGATTAATAAAAGGACATATGTATCTATAAAATTATTGGAGCACATTAAATAGTTCATATAATATTTATTTTATTATTTTTAAAACCATTTATTTGGTTTATCTCTTAATAAAATAATTACTACAACATTTTTGTATAATTATTTAATATACTTATTTGTTGCATAAAAATTAAAAATAAAATCTTATGATGAAGATAAATAGATTAAATTTCAAAATAATAATTTTACTATAATTTATCATCTTAAAATTACAATATTTAAATTGTTATATTTATTAAATTATGAAGGTGAAAAATTTGGAATCATTTAAAATAAAATAATATAACTGTCATAATCACTTTTATAAGACTCCAAACGGTTATATATTAGGTAATTGGATGATTATGGTATATATATACACAAAAATTAAGTTTTGGTCAAGTTTGTGGGCCTTTTAATGGGTATTATTATTTCAATAATAACTATATTACTGATTTTTCACTTAATAAATAATTTCTGCATCATTAACGTATCACCATTAATGACAATTATTTAATCCCTAAAAATTTTAAATAAATTATCATGATTTATATAATTTTATTAGCTTTATGGATAATATTTATTTTTGAAGTTTTAGGATGTTTATCCCTAAATTAAAATTATTATACTTATAAGATTTAAGAGAGTGACATGTTATCACTTTCTTTGGTTTTAATAATAATTAAATTATTTTAATGGTAAAAAGTCCATAAAATGAATCTAATCTGACCCTTAGGTGATATGGGTATACTTTTAGTCATCCAATAGAATTTGGGCATGTTTTAGGGTAATTTTATAATATTATATTTACCCTTAATTACCCGATTTACCTTTAACTATGGTAAATAAAATTTACCGTAGTTACTATTCATAATTCCCAAAAATAAAAAGTAGCCTATTAACATAATTTTTACCCAATGATTCCAAATATGGAATCCATTTTTTCAAATTCAATACACAGAAGTTGCAGAAATTAAATTAAAATTAATCTCGTTGTCGAATGAAAACGGGTTTTTGTTTAAAACATTGCAAAAGATTGAATTGATTTAACCTGTGAATTCAATGTAAAATCAATGCTAATGAAATACATTATATTAAATGGTAAAAATATATTCTATTTATACTTTAAAACCATTCAATATTATAATTTAACCACATAAGTTATTACGATGAAAAAAGTTGTTTTTAATTAAAATATAGCGTGTTTTTACTATTCATTAAAATATGAAAGTTATCAGAATAATATGAAAAATTTATCCAAGGTAAAATTTTATATCCTCATTCCAAAGAATAATTTTATTTTGTAAAATTGAACTTATAAACATGTCAAAAACTAGATTTAAAGTGGGTGCGCCATCAAAAGGTGGCAAAACTGCATTCTTTGAAAAATACTTATTTTACCCGAAAAATTTATTTTGTTCTTATACCATGTTCTAGAAAATTTGTAAGATGAATAATAATGTTATAAATTTCAAAATTTAGTTAATACTATTCATAACGGCTAGTTTATAATAATAATATATCGTTGTTTAGTAAAACTCGGTATTGCGTACAACACACGCTATCGAGGAAGGTCGTGATTGCATGTAATGGAAGCCAAGTCAGGGTTGAGTGTAGTGAAAGATCTGTTTGGTTTTTTATATAACATAATCCAAACTTATTTCATTTATACATTAAACAAAATCTATACATAATGTTGCGTAGAATAGTTTCTACAAAACGAACTTGAAATTGTGTGTAATGCGAGTCAACAATAGTGTTGCATATACTGTAAGAAAATATGGTGTTGTGTATATCACAATCTAATTTTTGTGTAGCGTACAACACAAGACATTAAAAATAATATTTTTCATAAAATATCAAGGTGTTACACTTAATACCTTCAAAAATTTACACCATCGCATACTATGCCTTCTATGTTGTTCATATAAGTCATAAGATTCTTTTTGGGGGCCTCAGAATCATCATCTTTCTATAAAAAATTATAAGGAACCTCTGTAAAAAAAATGTGGTTTACAAACATTCTATGTGATCTCAATTACATAACCAAATTTCAATTATTATAAACATCCCATGTGGTTCAATAGCTCATTTTATGGTAACTAAATAATATAGTTTGTGAATAGTCACAAATCTCTTTTTCAGTTTCCCAAAATAGCTATGAAGAACAAAAGTTTTCTATATGGGTATCCTACCTTTTCAACAAAATTAATTCTAAAATTTTACACCCCAAAATTTGAAAAATACAGGGAAATTTTTCCACCTTTAAAACACATGATTTGGTAATAAAAAAATCGTATTTTTTAAACAAGAGTTATCAACTAACATAACAAAAAAATGATGAATGATATTTTTGTCAAATACATGATAATTTTTCTTTTTTGAAACATGATTGTGACAATTTCCTTAAGTATCTACCGCATCGAAAGGTTATAATAGTTCCTAGCTATAATGAGATCCTTGGAGTGAAATTAAAATATTATTAAATATATTTCCTATGGTTTAGATGATAAATAGATTATGTTTAAATATTATGTATTTTATGATGAAAATAAAATGATATTTATTCTAATAAAGTTTTCACATGGTAATTTCCATGAAGGGAGGTTATGAGGATAGACCCTCCAAGTGGAATTCCATATATTTTATGTGTCTTTGGATATTCCAGTTTATGGATATGTATATTGGTAAATATACATAAGACTATTATTAATGTATATCTTGAATTATGTAAATATATATATTATGAAAAAACAAAAACTTATTCATGCAGTGAAGTATGACACATTGGTTGAATCATAAGTGATATAACCTTAATTGATTAAGTAAAGAAATGATTTATCCCTTTTGAGTTAATAGTAGATAAAATCTCTGACCCATCAATTGAAATTAAACTTTTTGATTAAATCCATGGTTATGGTAGTACATAAAAGTGTATATTTCATATATTCAAACAAAATTAATCAAGTATAAGTTGATGACACATGTATAAAACTCGTTAGATAAGAGATTGAGAAAAATAGATTATATTACACTGTGAGGGTTTTCTTGAGGTCGTAAAACAAAGGTTTTAGGACCCATTTTATTTTCTTAAACTACGTGTATCTCATTATTAAATATTTTTTATTCTTTCAATATAATTTAACTTCAGTATAAATTAAGACATCCAAAATATGAATTGAACTAACAACACTTTATTTGTTCATAATGGAACAATAAAACAAAATTACCTGATACCATGTATTATATAACATGGATTATTACCTATAGTGGATGATTACATCCCTTTAAAGTGCCTAAATTAAAATGGAGAAATAAATAGAAATGATTAATGTATTTACAACTAGTAAATCCCTTGGATCATTTTTTCCCTCGAGAATCACTATTTGTATTGGTAAACCTACAATAATAAAAAAACATCATTGAAGGAGAAATAATAATTAATAATACAAAATTAAATTTAATGGAGTGAGATGTATGATTTAATAAGTTAGGTTGGAATGATTTTATAGAATTTAATGGGGGTAATATAGCACTTATAAGGTGGTATAAAGTCGTTGGGTATAATACTTGGGAACAAGTTAGTAGTTTGGAATCACTAAGATATAGTTAATATATATAATTTTTATTCAATTGTATAAAATATACATTTTCACTATAGATGATTTATCGACAATAAAATAAATTATTTTGTAATGGAATTATGGGATACTAATTCATTTGTGAAAAAACTATTTATTTTAAAGAAATTATATTTTTAAAATATGATTTTTTTTAAAATTATTTATTTTATAGAATGATAATAACAACATTTATTGATACAATTCATGTAATTATTAGTAAAATTCATTAATAATATCCAAGAAAATAATAATTAACTATAGGGAATTCCAATTTAATTATTCATCTATAAACAAAAAATATTCCACTTAATTTTTTTATTATATATTTTAATGTAAAATTTATAAAATTTAGAGTATGAAATTTAATGTAAATTATTGATTATATATGAATAAAAATTTAGATTTTTTATTAATACCTCGTAATAATATTTTACCATTACAAATACATATTTTTGAAAGCATATTTTTTATTATTTTAATAAATTAAAATGATCAATAATAAATAATCATTTTTATGATATATATTATTTATATATATATATATATAAATTTAATATCCTTTCAATAATTATTACTTACTAATGAATAAGATTAAATTTATTTTTATTCTTAAAAACACATTTCTCTAAAAGTTTTATTTTATGATTTATGTGTTCTTATATTAAAACTAATTTTTCCCACTCTTATAAATTGAATCCAATAAAATTAATTTCATATTTGAGATAATCATTTAAAAATTATTTAACATGTTCATTTTTATTTTTAATCAAAAATATAAGTTAGTGAGGTTAATGTTACATACCATGGTAATTGTGAAATGATTATTTTCGATGAATTTTTTTTATGTGTTGTGTATTTTAAAAAAAATATTAAATTGATCAATTTTTAATAATCACTATAATAACTTTTATATGTATAAAAATATATTATCAATAATTTAATTATTTATTTATAATAAATAAGAATAAAAATTCTTAATGTTGAAAAAGTCATTTTTCTATAAAAATATTTTTTCTATATATCTTTTGTTTTAATTTAAAAGTTAATTTTCTCATATATAGAAATTAAATTAGATTAAATTAAGTCCTAATTTTGAATCATCACATTAAAATTGGGTAAGAGGGTTTATCTTATATTTTAACTAAAAAATACATTTAATGGTAAATAATTATACAAGGTAAAATGGGGTAAAATGTGGTGAATTAAAGTATCTCAAATTTTTGATAATTAAAAATATATTTATGCAATGTAGAGGACATTATTAGTTGTATTATTCAAAATAAAATGTCTCACAAACATTTAATTTCCTAACTCACCTATCATCCATGTCATACTTTATTCATCACTTATGAAATTTCACTCATTTTAACCTATAAAAGGATATCTCATATACCCCTCTCAAACAACTTTATCCTTATAATATATTTTAAATCTTTATAAATATTACATCTACTAAATTATTGATAGATGTTTGGTATCTTTTGGTTCCATTAAGGAATTCAGGAGTAAAGGATTTTCTAATCCATCTAATGTTTTTCAAGTATTTATGATTCACATGTTACCAAATCCATAAGGGTTTCTTTTATAATCTTATTTTCAAATTATGATTATTTATAAAACAATTTCTATCTAGGGAAACTCAATTTTTATTATCTATAAAACCACCTAATTTTCTTTTCCACTTGTTATTCATGGGTTTTACATTTATTTTTCCTATTTTACCTTATATTGTTTAACAATTAAATTGAGTGTTTTCTTGTAAGTAGAGCTAGCCTTATCTCTTCTTTATAATTAATAATATGTAATCACTATGTATATATTCTTTATATTTATTTATATAATTCCTTTTATGTAATTAAATAATTTATTAAGATCATTTTATACTATCTATGACTTAATATTATTTTTTTGATATGAAATCTTTTTAACATTTTCCAGATGTGTCATTTTCTGTTGATATTGACAGTATTTACAAATATGTGAAAGGAATATTCCTTTTTGTGCTTACCAAATGAATTCATTTTACCTCCATCATGTATGGTTTTTTCAAAAGTAATTATTATTATCCTATTTTATAAATATTTAATGTCTAAAATAAATGTTATCAAAATTTAAGGATATTTATTCTTATTTCCTAACATAATTTTCAAATTCTTATAAAAAATTAATTTTAATCTACGTAAATAACCTTTAATTTACCAAATTCATAATTTTGGATGTGTTCTATTAAAACCATCCATCTCCTTTATATATATATATATTATGATCTTGTTTAATGGAAATTATCTTGAAACTCATTTCTTTCAAATGTGTTTGTAAATATATGATTAAATAATGAATTTGTATAGTTATAATGGAACAATTATGTATAGTTTATCATAATAAGATGTATGGGTATGTTATATCCTTTAAATGAATTGGGTAAACATTTATATATCACAAGATTATTCATTGAAATGATTGAAATTAGCTATGTTCATAGGATAATGCATGAGCATGATTGTGACTAGATATATTCATAAGAAAATGCATGTAAATGATTATAATTATTTATGTTCATATGATAATGCATGGACAGGATTGAGAATATCCATGATCACTTGATAATGAATGTAAATTATTTAAATTCACTATTTTCACTTGATAATTAATGGAAATTCTTTTAATTTTTTATGGTCACAATATAATGATTAGGCATGACTGTGATTATGGATTATCTATGCTCACAATGTTTTTATTTTATGTGCATATATTAATATAAAATTACTATTTTATAATCCATGGACCATGATTATTTCCATATGTTTTGACATTATTATCCCTTGGAATATATGTGATTCTATGATTTCATATTTCCTTTTAACATTCATTTTATATAGATCTTATTATTCCATGATCTATTTAATAATATATTTATCTCATGCTCATGTTTTCTCTCATGCTTATGATCCAACCCTTTATGAATCGTTGATATGTTTTCCCCAAGTTGATCATGTAGGGTCACCATTTATTATGTTTTCATTTCTCGAGTACTGAAGAATGGCATTAAGTATGAAATATCTTGAAGGATATCATGTCAATAAGTTATTTATGAGATATGTTGAAAAAATAATGTGCAATAAGTAATTTATGTATGTATTATCTAAAGAGACTATCCATTGGGTTATTATATTGTTTGTTAATTTGTGAGATATAATTTTTATATCATGGAAATGGTGTAAAATATAATATGTTTATTCTTGGGTTGCCTTAGTTTGTATAAAAGAAAACGTGTAAACAATAAGTTTTTATCACTGGATTTGGGAGTGTAGTTAGAGGCTATCTTAGTTGGTATTAGAGTGGGGTTTAGTTATTTTTTTTTATTATATTATAATGAATAAGATAATAGATCATAAAAAATATATATTTAACCAAAAATGATAAAGTAAAAACTTGAAATTTCAAAGGTTGAAATGAAAGTGTGATAATTCAAGACATATTAGGATTAATTTTCCTTATCATATGATTAATTAATCTGATTATTATTACTTGATACTCACAATAACCTTTTTAGTTTTTGTTAGTAGAGGGAACTAGAAGGAATCAAGTTAACAAAGAGTATGATGGATAGTGTGATGATTTCCCCAATGGTCAACCAAATGGGATGGTAGAGATAGTGAAAACATATCAAGTTGTAAAAAGTAACCCAAACCATGTTGATCTCTTAAACACAACAAATATAAAACAAAAATATATTGATTATTTTATGCATCAATAATGGACAAACATTAGGGAATATTCTAATAAACTAATTACTAAAAAATATATCAACATTACCAAAATGATATTTGTTGTCCATTAATGACCAATTCATGAAAAAGAAGTCATGAATATTTATTAGTTGTGAGGTGAAGAAAAACAATTATTTATTTTGATAAAGAACACAAGGAATGTGTAATAAATCATCTTTATAAATGGGTGAATTTTATGAAGTTATTTTTAAATAAATGTTTTCATTAAACTCTTCACACTAACATAAAGTGATATTTTCTTAAGTTGAAGGAAATTTTGGAATAATCCATCAGTAGCTATGAAGAAAAATTAACAATACATTCAATGTTTTCCTCCTACATTATCATTGACCCTGAAATAAAAATTGATCATTTCTTCAGTGGTTTAAAACCATGTCTCTAAAAGGCATTGGATATAAGTGACTTTGGTAGCTATGAAGACAATTTGTAATGTGATATCAAGGTTAAAATAAAAATTATTGTCTTATATAATTATCATGGTTTTGTGTACAATAATATGAAAATATATTTTAATGTAAGTCCAAATTATAAAACCCATGAAGGGAATAAGATTAATCTTCTTACATTTTAAAATTTTGGGAAGTGGCATGGGGGGAATTTCCTCAATAGAATTGGTGATTGATTTATATATGGGAGAGAGCTTCATCTAGAACGTAAATATTGTAAGGATATGAAGAATAAATATAATTATTCACCTAATGCACTACCCAAACTCTTATTCTTTAGTTATAAGTAGTGTGCAATGTTTTATACAAATTGAACTATTCTAGTGGTTAATAATAAAAATATACATCAATTAGGATCACCTTTTTATGACCACATTGAGTGGGTGGGGAGAATCATTGTTTTATAACATTTATCACCTCGAAACATTTATCCACTTTTTATACCTATGTAACTTTTTTAGTGAATGATTATCTTTTCTTCTTCACCAATAGTTTGCAATCATGCACATAAAATAATAAATCACTAAGAGAGATAGGATTATTTAGTGATTTTCACCTCTAATGTGGATGAGTACATCCCCAATGTATGGTGAATATTATCTCACTCACCCAAATATTTTATTTTATTATCATGAAAAGAATGATCAAAGGTATGTACTTGTGATCACTTGCCTAGAACTAACTAGGTATAATGATAGTTTCAAACTTGAGGTAAAATCTGTAGAATGTTTGTCTTCTGCTCTTGAAGTGATCAATAATATTGAAAAAGTTTTCCTCAATTGATATCAATTACTTTGATCAACTTCCTAAAAATGAAATAATTAAATAGATTCCTATAATTTTTATCAATCAAATCGTTGTCTCAGAAAAGAACTAATAAAAGATTACCTCATATGCAGTAGTAAGTGGGATTTCTCAAATATTCATGTCTAAATAGTAATATATTGATGACTAGTAAATATATTTCTCTTATTTATTATCAATGATATTAATATTACTATGGGATAAATCTTATAATACCTTGATAAATAATATATACAATTATAATTATATTAGTTCTCATCTATTCTTTTTGTAAATCAAATATTTAGGCGACTGAATCACACTAGAATTTATATATATTTTTTACGTAGTTTTAATCATTCACATGATCAGTAAAACTTGGTTCACAAAAATTTAATATGAAATCAATAATACATGATCCATGGATCTTCACTATAAATAGTATCAATTCTATTTAAGGCTTGTTCACATGTAAATCACCATTTTATACATGTTACATTAAAATAATATTATTCATGAAAGTGTAAATATCCACCCTTAGTTATATTCCTTCATACTATGGATTTTATTCGAGTCTCAGTTCTTCTTCATGTAATAGATTATTTGGTATCTCAATGGATTCATATAACCCTGGAGGGATTCAAAGAACTTTGATATAGTACTATATTTAGGTAACATTGTAAATACACTGAGAAAATATTTTCGACTTCACAAAACCCTCATGTGTTCTTGGAATAGAAAAGGGTACACAATTATTTATTCACACAAATGAGTGTGTGAAACCTATTATTTTCTTAGCGAAGTGGCCCATAGAACTAGGATTCTTCTTTACACAATATAATATTGTATAAAATCACTTTTCTGAAGATATGGCGGATCAATGATTTTTTCCTTTATGTGAACACTAAAAATAGATGATTTGATTCAAGTGAAGCGAGAGATCTCAAAGAATCTACAGATATCTTTGTCTAGGGTGATCTTATTTTATATGCAAGGTTCACTGCCTATGCCCCATATATTCCCCAAATCTCCTCTATGTTTTATACCACGTCAAGGATCCTAATGAATATCTATAATTAAACCTCCACATTGAGGATCCCCATTAAAATTACCAAATATTTTGATATTTTAAACCTCTATATGGATTTCCATATTATATTAAAATGATGCTGGGAATCATGGAAAATTAACATAATCAGTTTCTTTTTCATGAGTTCAAATAGACATGCATGTGATCATATCACATATATCATGCATGAAAATATCTTAGTAAATTGAATGTCCATCTGTAAACTCTATTCATCCCTATAATGTAATACATGATTTGAATAAATAGTTGCAAACATGTCCAAGAATGCATGGATCATGATCTTTATGGTTATTGATGTATTAATATGATGAGAGGTCAACTCTATCAAGCTTGGATTGGTTATCATATAATATCAACATCATCTTTCTTGAGTTATCTTATGTGAATTATGATATCTATTTGTGTAAGGAAACATCATGCATAAGGTTGAACATTAAGTTGAATATGATGCAAACATTCAATTAGATGTGGATGATAAAATAGATCAGATAGCTGTCCTTATTCTCATATCTATTTTTAGTAGTATAACCATACTCACATTTCACAAGATCCCTCATCTTCATTTCACTTGTTCGTGATCCACTTAATAACATTCCATGTTCATTCTTTCTCTTGATTAGGTACTGAGGTCTTCACTCAAAACACTTTCATACACACCACTCATGGGTTATTCCACACCCATGCATAAACCCCTAGGAATCCTATTATGCACCCATGTGAACCCCCTAGCGGTGTTATATGCCCACTATGACAAGATTTCTCCAATATTTCCCTATAGATTCTATGCAAGCCCACTACCCCCTGCCTCTGTGGATAGTAAGTCTGGTTAGCTCCCCCATATGAATGAGATTTCTCCCACGTGTGTGGGATTGAGCTGGTCTGGCCTTCTTGTCTTTGGCAGGCCAATTTTTTTTAGGAGTCAAAAATAATACTTACTAATTACTAATTATGAAAAAATTTAAGACAAATTTAATTCCTTCTTTAAAAAAAATGAGAAAAAATATTAATTTTTTTCATTTATTCATAGCCTTCATTAATCTTCAAAAACATATTTCTAAATAATCATAAAAATAAATATTTTTCACTCTTTATAAAACTCCTCATGAAATAATGAAATATTACATGTACTTAATTAAATAATGTAGACAATGTGCACATATTCAAATTCCATTTGAACATGTATAAGGTAGTAAGACCATTTTGAAAAGAATAACAGTTGGAATGTATTTCCCCCAAAATATATTATATTACCTTTATTTTTATTATGGATAGATCTTCTTCAAAAACGTCAACTACATTACTAACCAATAATGGGAACTTCATAAAAGACTTCCAAGTGAGTATTTTTCTTCATTTAATGTTTATATCAAGTTCATCATCACTTATTAACTTATTTAAAACAAATAAAACAAAAAAAAACAAAGTAGGATAATCATTATCCAACTTTGTATTTTTTTCAATACTAATGTTAAAAATGGGATGTTGATGTGTTCTCTTTAATTTTTCTCTCTTTCATTTACTTCTCTCCCCTTTAGTGATAATCAATAAAAATTACATGAGAGAGGATGGATTCATTTCATTCTTAACAAATGTTCCATAAACTATTCCAATGCAAGTCTATATGGGATAAAATTGTGTAGAAAACAAAGGAATCTAATTTAGACATCATTTTTTTCTATTCTCAATTAAGAATATGATACCAACTAATACGACATAAATGTTTTATTCCTTTATAGACTGATAAAGTCTTTCTATGTTGATTTCAATTTCTTGATACCAACTAATATGGTGTAACGAATGATTTTTAGATACCACTTGGAATGAAAACTCTCAAGGTAATTTCAATATAAAATTCTTGCACTCATCTCAACACAATGATTACAAACATTCAATTATAATTGGAAGGTAATGTTCATGTAAACAATCCTAGATCTTATTTAAGATTATTTTTTAGTTCAACTATTTATTTAGGTTCTCCCTATTAAGATCATACTTCATTTAATTTTTCAGAAAAATGATAGGTTATTTTTTCAACATACCTCATCAAGGAGTTCTTGAACAATTACCTTCCATATATAGTTGGTTTAAATTCAGTATAATTCTCTAGGAAAATATTTTGATACGACCCCTCATGGGATGATCTCTATTTTCCCTCCATCATGACAGACCTTTTTATTAGTTTTATTTTTAATTATAATTTATTTTAATACCAATTTCTATGGTCACATCCATCAAGACCACAAGAAATTTGTTTATAAATTATCACAAAATTTCATCATCATCATTGTTGATCTTTAAACTTTTCCAATAAGTAATCTTCAATATATTAATTTATTAATAAAACCATATGTATACTTTGATAAATATTGGAATAAATATTCCTTAATATAGATGTAGTAATAATATTTCTTCAAATAAGTTCTCCCTTTGATTAATAACATCACCCTTAATTTTATGAAGGAAATAAACAGACAAAAATTAGATAAGAGTAATGTGGATATAATTTTATTTTTTGTAAGAGAGTGAAAGTTGAGAATTGTTTCTCAACCATGAAAATCCATTATTTTTCTCTATGAGATAGTGGACACCTCACGATTAAATTTCTAACATTATTGGGAGTTTCAGGCCATGTGGTGTATTTACTTTTTTTTCTGATAGCATTTGGTGGATATTTCATTTTCACATTGGCCATTAAGGTACATTCACCATCAGGTTCCATTAAAATATTTTTAAAAATCTATTTTTGAGATGGAGTTATGAAGAAGAATTCATCTGAAATTTTTTTCTGCTTTTTACATCTTCCAAAAAACACTTTTGAGATTTTATGGTCATAAATTATTTACAACTTCACTCGAAATTTTATTTCTTCGTGTGGAATAGTCTACTTTCCTTCATTATTTTCATTATCTGAATCATCAAGAGTTTTTCATTATCTATCCACATACCCTAGTAAAATAACCAATATGTCAATTGTAATATGAAAAATATTCCTGGTAGATCCACATGGATTCTTAGGTGTTATCTTTACCACTTCAACCCTTTTATTTTTCTCTTAGAATAGTTTCTTTCTTTTTTTACTTAAGCTTAATTCTACATATTATGATGTCTATAGCCAGCTTACAGTGATACATGGTATGACCTATTATTCCAAAAAAGAGGCATCTTATTCCTTTTATTACATCACCATTCTTGATTTTAATGGGTTTTTTTAAGGACCCTAAAATTTCAAGGAAAATTTTTTCTTAATTTCTTTGGAATTTTACGAGTACGCAGTTTCTGACGGCGCCTGATTCCGAGGCCTGGTGTGCCTAGAATCAATTTTTGAAGTTTAGCTCAGGTAGGTTTAGTGAACGAATGAGTGGGTTTTTCTAACTTTTAATCTGGTGCTCGGAATCGAAATATGAGGGCACCGATGAAACCAAAGCGTCAGTAATTGTTTAAGAAGACCCTTTTTGGAGTTGCGTTTTCTTAGGAGGAGTTGTTAAAAAAGTGAGGAATAAAAATATAATTGTTTTACAATTTTATTTTTTTTTCTTGCTAAGTGGTTTAAGTGTTGTGACACAACACTTTTTCCCTATCTTATGTGGTTATATCCTAAGTAAGGGAGTTGGGGGTGGGACCCACTTGTTGTTAACTACCTTTGAGAGGATTAAGGTGGGGTGGGGCCCACACGATCCCAACCCCTCACCTTCCCCTAACTCCTCTAAAACCCCCTCACTTATGTTATGTAACTCTCTCACATTAATTCATGCCAACTAAACATCTAATTAATTAGACAACTTATGTTTAATTAATTAAGGGATTTCTTTTAAAAAATTTGAAATGCATGACTTACCTTAATAAAATAAGAGGAGTCTTATTTTATTTGTTTTTTGGTTTTGTTGTGTTGTGAATTGAGAGAGAGGAATAGTTCTTATTCTCCTGTGGAACTTCATCTTCTCCGGCGAAGAACGTTCTTGACAAAGAACGGCCATCAACACTTCTTTTCCTCCGCGACAAGGGAGAAGACACCGACCACGGTGATCATCGCCAACAACAATGTGTCTTCCTTCATCATCTCCGCAACAAGTGAGGAGAAATTATTTCCTCCTCGGACACACCCCGACGTCCACAGAATCTACGTCTGACCCCCAAGACGTCGTTCTCTGCGACGCCCGATGTGCGACGTCAAATATCTCAGTAGGGTTTTTTTGTTCATGAATATCCTTTGCGTCCAACGTCAATTTCCATTAGTCTCTTGATATCGGATTAACCGGAGGGGGTCGGACTGCACGAACATGGCCGACACTCCTCCCCCTATGTTGTTGAATATGTTGCGGCTCGAATGAATGTGGTGCGGTGCAACGGCACCACACAGAATTAAGAAGGAATACGACGAAGAAGCGCGGGGCCGCTGCGCCGCGCCGATGTGGCCAAACGAAGTCGTGGCCGGAGTCGGGCCATGGCGAAGGGGCGCAGCGCCGTCGCGTCGCCCCGAAGAACCACGAAGAGGTCGCGGCCAAATCCGGGTCACGGCGGAGGGGCGCAGCATCGTCGCGTAGCGTCGGAAGAACCAAGGCCGCGGCCTTTGGCCGCGGTGGAGCTGGGGAGGGTGGCCGGAGCCTCCGGCCACCGGTTCTGGAGGGCGGGACCAACCGGTCCCATGTGGTGTGTGCTGGCCGGCCGTTACGGCCGGCCAGATCTAGAAAGACCGGGGGTCAAACCCCCGGTCAGAGCTGCTGGGCGGACCCCCCACGGGTCCGCCGTTCGTCGAAGGGGGTGGCGGTCCCCCCCCCCCTTCCGCGCTCCCACGGCGCGCGTGGCGCCCCTGCCGGCCTGGACCGCCCGCGCCGAGCTGGGCCGCCCGCGCTGGGCCGCGCCGCGCCGCCTGGGTCGGGCCGCGCCAAACGGGCTGGGCCACGCCCTTTTGGTCCGGACCCAGGTCGGGTCGACCCGGATCGAGCAGACCCAAGGGGTCTTGGGCCGGGTCGGTCCGGGCCCAAAACACCCCTAAAACCGGATAGGTTCTTTTAAAAGCCCATAACATGGTCTACGGACCTCCGATCGATGCACCATTAGTTGTGATGCGATCCTTGGATCGTGACGGTCATTTCGGTATATTACACTCAAGGTTTCGGAGAACTTTGGGTTTGGCCGGGTTGGTTCGAGCACGAAACCAACCGAGCCCTCAGAGCAGAAACACTTATAACATGAGCTCCGGTCGTCCAATAGACGTACCGTCGACTTGGTTGGATTCCTCTTGATGAGAAGGAACTTTTGGAATACTTCGCCTGAGGTTTTGACGCAGTTGGATGATGGTTTGGTTGGATTGAACCCAAAATCCAACCGGGCCCCTGGAACGGAAAAGCTGATAACTTTCAGACCGGACGTTCGTTTGACGAACCGTCAGTGGGGTTGGTGATCATGTTGAGAAATGGTCCCTATGAGTATACCCTATGAGAGTTCGGGGTATAGTTGAGATATGGTTGGGATGGTTCGTACACAAAACCAATCGGGCCCCCGGGACGAAAAGGTTGAGAACACACAGACCGACCGTCCGATTGACGGGTCGTCTGTTGTGTTGTGTTTCCTATGATGTGGCTGACCCTTGGGATACTTCTTCGTAGAACTTTTTCATAATTGGAGTATCGACCAGTAGCTCATGGAGCGGACCCTCCCGGTGACGAGCTAGCAGAGTGCAGAGACCTAGTTGCTGGCTGAGACTTGACGACTACTGATCGATCGTCTCGGAGTGATTCGGATAGCCCAGTGGGGTGCGCTTGGTTGTAGCAGCAGACCCACGGCAGAGGTGCGCTTGGTTGTAGCGGCAGACTTGTGGTACTCGACAGAAGGAGTACCTTTGTAGGCTATGAGGGGGTGCGCTTGGTTGTAGAGGCATACCCATGGTGGGATGCTCTTGGTTGCAGTGGTAGGCCCACATTACTCGATAGGTGGAGTACTTCAGCAGTCCAAGGTTAGTGGAACGCGCTTGGTTGTAGCGTCAGAACCAATGTACTCGAAAGAGGGGGAGTTCTCCATCAGTCGTGGTTTTGACATCATGAATAAAATCCTGGTTTGAGCTGAGTCAATAACCATTGTGTTTTCCTCATGATTGAGATGGGTTACTTGATAACTTAGGTATATGTATGGGAATATACTTAAGTAGAGGTTATCTGTTGAGATATTTCTTTGTGGTTATCCTTATTGGATTTAGTGATACCTTGAGGGTCTCGGGGTCCCTACTGAGTATTGTTATACTCACCCCTGCACGGGCTATGCCCGCACCTCGTTGTGTTTGATGCAGACGACGGACAGCGCTGACGGAGGCTGAGAATTCGAGGACTGGACGGTACCCAGAGGTGGATCTCACGACAAGTCAGTACTCGAAAAAGATAGATGGATGGACGATCGGACGTGTAGTGCTGAGGAGGACATCTATACCTACCCTTCAGGTAGAATCCGTGGTGGACGATCCAGGAGCTGCATGTCATCTTCCAGCTACTTGTCTTTTCTGTTGTACTTTCGTTCAGTTGTTTCTGTACTTTCAGTTGGGTTTGTATTCTGGCCCATTTACTTTTCAGCACTTTCTTTTGTACTTAGTGTATTACTTCCACTTGTACTATGTGGTATTTTTTTTACTTTTATAAAGGCAATTCCTTCCCAGTTATCGGTATTTACGCCTTTGGTGCTAGTCGCCAGCCCCTGGCCTATGGAAGGCAGGCTTGGGGTAGTCACGACACGGGCCCCGAGGATGGGTCGTGACATTTTTTATCAGCATTCTTCTAATTTTTCACCCAAGGTGGACTTATATTTCTTTTTTACTAACTTGTTCTGAATAATTTCCATCTATTTATTTATAAATATTTTATCCTGGTTCTTTCTAAAGGTAGATATATCTACATTCTAAAATTTTATGATCATTTATCATGAATTATTTTAGTGGCATGTTTGAATTATTTTTACTTACATACCTCTTCATTGTGGCCAGTTCCATATAAAATGCCATAATTTTTTCATAAACATTCAAATCTATTGGTAATAGGAATACTCTTCAATTTATTCTATAGAATTTTAGTATTCACCACACCCCAATGATGTAGGCTTCCTTTAATTTTTAGATATTGACATATTAAAACAACAAACATATTCCATGTTCTTGAATCACTCACTACACCAATAGAAGAAAAAAATGTTGATCTATTCTTTTAGATTATGTCTGGCTAGATTGACATGGTTGATAATTTTTCTTTTTTCTTTTTCCTGATGGGATTATTTAGGTTGATAGTAATTTCTAATCTTATCTTTCATCAATAAAAATGTATTGTGGGACTCGTCATAATTTTTCTTTATCCTCCATTTCACATGTTTTAATTGTGATCCTACACTTTTCATAGAACTAGAATTAGTAAAAACTTTATTTATAGAGAAGTATGGTTCCTTTTTCTTTGATATTACTAATGATTTATCATTACATTATTTAAATCTATTATTTCTTCTAAAAATGTCTTTTAGGATAAAAATCCTCCATATAAGTATATGTGGTTATAACTCTTGTAGAAATAGTTCTTAATTGACCTTGCTGTCAAGACTCAACATGAGTATTTACAGAATTTGTCAATTTCCCTTCAATCTCTAAGAATTTAATATTAAGGATTAATTTATCATCCCCCATTGACTTTAGACTATCTTCTCAATATTTATTGATCTTGATATCTTATTTATTGTGAATTTTATTTTTTGGCTGTAGAAAAGTATCAAGATCATTGATCTTATATTCTTTCATCTCAAGTTGAGCATTATTTTCATCAATAACATTTTTTATGATTTTATTATAATTCATGGAACATATATTCAAGACCCTTAATGGATTCATATTTCTTATGTGTTTCATCAAACGATTCCTTCCCAAAATTTGAAACATGGTTATTTAAGCTCATTCATTATTACACTTCGGTTATTACATTTCTTGGGGAGATCCACACATGTCATCACCCTTTATGCTAGTGCACTATTTCCCTTATTAGCTTCTTCTTTGAGATGAGTGATCTTATATTCCAAGTTATTCCTTAAATATGCACAAGAATAATTTTCTGAGGAGTTACCCTCACCAATTGTGCTTAGTTCATTTATTATACAATCATGGAAAAACATATATAACACCTTTTCATTATCATATAAGGGATAAATTTTGTATATATTTTTTATATTTGAATAAAATAATAGATCTCTGACTCCCATTAATGGATTTTCTTTCTTAGAAATAATTCATTGGGAAACCAATCATAATCTTCCTTTCACAAGAGGGATGTCTGGTTCATCTGTGTAAATTATTTATTTCTTCTATTCTTAAAGGTATTGGATGAGATAGAATTATTATCTAAAATAGTAAAAATCCTCTAATTTTTCACTCAATTCTGAATTGAGATGTGAATTCATGTCTTCAATATGTTTGAAATCAGAAAACTCGATAAGTGGTATGAAATTTTCACTATGTTACCAATTATTTGGATCACTTTTGGATGACCACACTTAGTGGGGGGGGGTGAATTCATGTTGTATAAATTTTATTACTATGAAATTTTTTTCCACTTTTTCATATTAATATGTTTTTAGAAAGAATTCGTATACAAAAAGATAAAATAACACCATGATTTTTCAACAAGGCTCTCATCATGAGTGGATGACTATAAACCCAGTGTAAAATTGTTATTATCCCACTCAGACATAGATTTTATATTATTATCAATAAAAGAATGAGAAAGGGTATATTCTTGTACTCACTTTCCTGAAATTGAGAAAGTACAATGCAAGAAGAAAATTTGAAGTACAATTTGTAGGATATTGGCCTAACCATTGTGAAGTTATTGGAAATATATAATAAGTATTTTTTGATAGACACGAATTGCTCTGATCATCTTATTTTGAATTCAATAATCAAATGGATTCCTATACTTTCCATAAATCAAATTCATATCTCACAAATACAGTAACAAAGGGTTGCCTCGTATGTAGAAATTAGTGGGTTATCTCAAATATTTTGTCTTGAATGGTAAAAAATTGACAACTGGGTAATCCCTTTATCTTATTTAATCTCAATGATATGACTATTACTATAGAATAAAATCCCAGACTTCCTTCATGAACAATATCTATCAGTTCAATTATATCAGTTATCCTCTATTATTTTGGTTCATAAAATATTTATTACACCAAATCACACTACACTTTAAATATATTTATTTTTTTGAGGTCAACCCTACACATTATCTATGCATCTTATTTCACACAATTATAATATATGATCAATATTTCAGGTTTTATGGATATTTCTTGTGAAATGTACCAATTTTTTAAGGCCAGTGTCTATATAATTCATGGGTTTATTCATGTTCAATTTTTATAATATTATTCATTAAAGTGTAAATATGCACCCATGGTTATCTTCCTTTTTTACAATTGTATATACATGAGACTCACTTACTCTTTACATAACTGATTTTGTGGCATCTTAGTGGCTTCATGCAAAGCTAAAGGGATTTTTGGAACTTTGATATAACATTGAATTTGTGTATTAGTGTAAATACATTGACATATTATTTTATTCTTTGTGTAACCCTATTGTGTGCACTGAATAGTTAAGGGTACATAGTTATTTGTTCATGTAAATAAGTGAATGGAATTTATTCTTCATATAGTTGAGTATCTCATAGTACCTGGTGTATTCTTTACATAATAAATGAGTACAAAAATTATCCTTCATAAATATAAGGAGGATTTGATATCCTCTCCTTAATGTGAATTGTTCACACAGATGTTCTATTTCAAGTGAAATGAGATCTCTAAAATAATCACCATCTATCTCAGTCATGGGTGGTTTCATTTTATTATTGTTGTTAACCGCATCTTCCACATGTATTCACTGACTATCCTCTAAGTTTTATGCCACTTCATGAATCCTCATGAATATCTCTAATTAAAATTCCACATAAAGGATCCTCATGGATATTATCAAAGATCATGGTATTTTAAAATTCATGTGGGTTTCTATCTTATTTGTCAATGATGCTGAGAATCATGGAAGCTTCACATAATTTTCTTCTTCCTTCATGAGTTAGGACTCACATATATATTAGTATATCACATGAATCATGCATGACTATGTCTTAGTTAATCAAATTTCCTTCTACAACTTCTATTCATCCCCATAGAGTAGCACATGATTTGAAGAAATAGTTGCAAACACATCAATTCATGAAACAATGGTGATCCATATGGTTTTCAATATATCAATATAATGCGAGATTAACACTGTTAATCTTGTTTTAGATACCAAAGTTGATCGACATCATATTTCACAAGTTCACTTTTATAAATTTTGATCCTCGATTGTTTAAGGGTAGATTATGTGAAAGGGTAAACTATATGTTGAAGATGATGCTGACTTTCAATCAGACAACCATAATAAAATAGATTATGCATCTATCATTATTTACATATCTTCTTTATGGATGAACAGTACCCACAATCCCCATGATCCCACATTGACTTTTCACTTATTCATGGGTAGCTTAATATTATTTCTCATTATTTCTTCCTCTTGAGTTGGCACCAGGGTCGGTAGTCGAAACACTTTAAAACACACCCCTCATGAGCCACACCAAACCCTTACACGGTCCCCTAGGCATCCTCGTGTGCACCTTTATATACCCCTATAAGAACTATGCACTTAATAAATCATGATTAATTCATGTGATCCTTGTGGGTGTTATGTATGCCCACTACCTACTTATGTGATGTCTAACTGGCCTAGATTACTCTCTTACAAGGTTCATCTTATTCCCCCAATTGAGGGATTGAGCTGGGCTAGCCGTATTAACCATGGATGGACAATTTTTGGTAAACAATCAACAAAAATACTTAGTAAATAACAATTATGAAAATTACCAATCTAATTTTAATTGATTATTCAAAACAATTCATCATGCAAAAATAATAATTTATTTTTCTTTTTTTAATGAACTTCTTTAATCATTAAAAAAATATGTCTCAATATTCATGAAAATATTTATTTTCATGGTCTTAATAAAACTCCTCAATAAATAATGTAATATTTCATGGAATTACCTAGTTGTTCTAGATTATTTTCACTTCATAAAATACCTTTTTCACATGTCTAATATAGTAAGTTCAGTTCCAAAATCATCATAGTTAAAATATATTTAATCCAAAATATAGTGTATACCTTTGGACTTCTTGTGGATGGATCTTCTTTAATAACATTAACTACATTACTAATAAATATTGAGAATACTATAACACAGTTCCAAGATAGTATTTTTCTTCAATTCATACTAATATCAAGTGATTCATAACATACTAACTTATTGACAATTAATACAAAAAAAATTATGGTCATCAAAATTAACCCCCACCTAAGACAGGTGATAAAGTGAAATCCTATATAATCATAACTACTTAAGTGGGTCATAAAATCCATGGGTGAAGGGTACACTTACCATCCAATCAAGAAATAAAAACATCTCATTTAATTTTGATTATACGAACTCCTTTATTTATCAAATGTTTTTTATGAGCATCAAATAATCACCCTAACGATTACATGTTGAATTATTTTTGAAAACATATAATGGTATTATTATTAAATTCATAATCTACAACTCTTCTTTGATAGATGATGGAGATAATTTGATTCCTAGAAATATTATCCCCCCCCCCCTATTTAGTTGAATTTGATGTGATTTTGGGCATGGATTGGATCTCTCAACATAGAGTCTATATTAATTTTTGGGATATGTAAATCACATTTTATATCCTAAATAAAACCATGAACTTCTACCAGTTCATGGTTAACTATGTACTCCCTATGAAAATTTCTTCCATTATATTGGTCTGAATACCCAACCATGAAAGTTGTTTAATTTAAATGGTGAGAGGGAAACTCATTATTAAGGATATATTGATTGTGAATGAGTAAAATTATGTTTTTCTTGAAGGTCTTCCGAGTCTTCCCAAGATTGTGAGGTTGATATCTCATTAGAAATTATATCTTGATTCATTTATATCTTATAAATTCCCTCAACTATTTATGAAACTAGGAGACAATTAAAATTATGAGGATGCAATTTATTTAGGGGGTGATATTGTTACACCCTAGGTTTTAGGATATATTTTATTTTATTAAATTGTTATTCTATCAATCATAACTATAATTTTCTATTGTTTCAAAAAAAATAACATGAGTATAAAATAATTAATACATGATATGAATCAAACTAAAAACACTTGATTCATTCAAAATAAAATATTAATGAAAATATATGAAACTTTGTATTAAATACCCTATATTATTAACTACCATGGATGATTACATCACATAAAAGTGTATAAATTGAAATGTGAAAATAATTAAAAATAATGATATCTTTACAAGTAGGAAATACCTTAGATCATATTCAACCTTGGGAATCACTGTTAGTATAACTAAATATATAATGAGAAAAAACATCATGAAAGGATAACTCGTTATAAATAATCCAAAATGGAAATTAATGGAATGAGAAGTGTGATTTATGAAGATATAATGGAATAAATTTACATGATGTATTCGGGGTAATGTAGTTGTTATAAAGGGGTACATAAAAATTGGGTATAATAATGGAAAACCTATTTCTAGTTTAGAATTACTGTTATATAGGTAATATACCGAAATACTATTTATATTAAAAATATATATTTTAAGTATATAATTTATCAAAAATAAAAAATATAATTTTGTAATATAGTTAAAGGATATTAATTTATTTTTCAAAATAACTTCTTTTAAATATATTTTCTTTTTAAAATATTTATTTTTTAAAATTTATTACTTTTACAGAATTATATCAATAAAATGTATTGATAAATTTTATGGATTAATTAATAAAATAAATTAATAACATCCAAAAATAATTAAGGAACTGTAAGAAATAAAAATTTAATTCTCCATGAATAAACAAAAATGTTTTATTTAAAAACGTTGTTTATTATTATTATTTTAAAGTTGAATTTCTATTTTTAGAGTGTGGAAGTTAATATAACATATTATTTATATTTGAATATTAATTCATGAATCAGTTATTAATTTCTTAGTAAAAATTATTTACTATTTAAAAGTCCTATTTTTTTTAAAAATTATTTTTATCTATGTAATCCCATGAATTAAATTTATCAATGATAAAGAATTATTTTAATGCAATATATTTTTTAAATATATTAAAACAATTAACATCTATTTAATGATTATTAATTAGTGATGAATAATATTAAATTCATTTTAATGCTTAAATCACATTTAACTAAAAATTATTTTTTATGTTTTATGTGTTTATATATAAAATTTTATTTTTACCATTTTAAAAAATAAAATAAAATTTATTTTATTTTATATTTTTAAAGAACATTACCAAAATATTTAATCATTTGAATTTTATTTTTATATTAAAAAATAAGTTATTGTGGTAAAATTTACTAAACATGGTAAAGGTAAAAGAGTATTTTCAAAGAAGTGTTTTTATGTGTTGTCTATTATTAACTAATTTAATTAAAATTTTCACTTTTAAATGGGGAATATAATTTATTTTTTAAATTTTTTAAATTAAATAGACTAAAAATCAGTTAATCAGTAATTGTTAGGGAATATAATACAAATGATTAATGTATTATGAGTAAATTTTCTACGAAAATAATTTTTTCTTTATAATGTTGGTATTAATTTAAAATAAATTTTTTCATATATATAAATTTAATTGGATTAAATAATTTCACAATTTTTAGTCATCATGATTAAATTCGGTAAGAGGGGTAATATTGTATTTTTAGTAAAAAATAATTACCATGGTAAATAATTAAACAAGTTAAAAATAGGAAAAAGAGGTAAATTAATGTGGATCAAATTTTTAACAATTTAAATGATAAATATGAATTACATAAGTAATTTTTATGTTAGGGATAGAAACTAAATTTCTAATAAATATTTTTTTACTTAAATCTCCTAACTCTCATGGGATTCCATCTTTACCCTTCACTTGACATTATCTTACAAATAAATGTCCATCATTTTAACTTATAAAAGTATCTATCCTTATCCCCTCTCAAGACACTATGTTATTCTAGTCTATCTTGAATCAAATTCCATTTTACCTCACACAAATCCTTCATTGATGTTTGAATGATTCCAATTCTAATAAGTAATGATAAATCCTTTATTCTGAGGGAACCCCTATCCAAAAGTAAAGAATTCGTCAAATTGGTTAATGTGATTTCATAGAAGACAAGAATAAAATATTTAAAAACTATATCATTTTATGTATTTATATGGGGTATTGTTGAAAATTTACAAAAGTTATAAGGTTTTCTCTTCCAATATCACTTTCAAGTAAATATTATTTATGATGAAATTTCTATCAAGATAAATTGTATTTTCTTTCTCTATAATCCATATATACTTTATTCTCTTTTGGTTATTATTGGGGTTTACATTTATTATTATAATTTCACTTTACTTTGGTTCACAATTAAACCAAAAGGTTTTGTCTTAGTGGATATGACCTTATCTCTTCTTTAAAGTCATGAATATTTCTCCTTTATATCAATATTTTGTATATTACTTTATATAAGTCTTTTTTATGACTAAATTATTTCCTAAGGTTACTTTTTATTATCTTTAACTTAATTTAAAAAAATATAAAAGGGATGTTTTATATTGTCTATAGTAGTCTATTTTTGTGGACTTTAACTCTCATTAGAAATGTGTGAAAATAATATTCATTTTAATTCTTACTACATGAGCACATGTTTTCATTGTTATATCTATTTTTATATGATTTTAGGGTTTTCCAAAAGTAATTATAAATGCTAAGTATATAATCCAATTTATATATTTTTTTCTATTTGAGTTATATTGTGCATAATTAATTCTCTTGATAAAGTCCTCTCAAGACCAAGAGAACCTTTTAAGAACTCTCTAAATAATATGGGGACAAAATCCTCCTCGTCCATCTCAATAATGATAGAGCATGATAAGTATTCTTCTAAGATCAGAAAATTAATTATTTCGATCAGTGATGAATGAAATAAATTTCTAGTTTCATCAAAACTAGTATCCAATATAAAAATTTATATGTTTTGAGATTCTTGTACCATGTGTGGATATTTTTATAGGAATTATTATTTGAATTCTCCATCAAAAAAATGAATTGAAAAGTGTGGAAACTGGATTGATCATCAACAACAAAAGAATTATCCTGATGAGGAAATTACTGTTATAAAATATTGGAAAGTTAAATTTGAAATGATCCTCTCTATGAAGAAATTGTTGTTTTCTTCATCATCATTTTTTATTTATCCATTTAAATTGATGAAAAAAGTTACTAGGTAACAGTATAACCACTACCTATTAACCTAGAAACCTTCAATTATCAGTCTATTAATAATTTCAATAAGGATAAAAAGTTTCTTATACCCAAGAAGGAAAATATTTTTTAGAAGCCTACCAAATCTTGGGTATTCAAAAAATTAAATCTCACAGAGGGTTCTAGAAACAAGGAATCAAAATGAAAAATATGTAGGAAAAATTATTACATATTCTAGACCATAATTTTCATTTGAATGATTTTCAATTTAGCCTCAATATTTCCCAATTATTATTATATAAGCCCATGTTAAGGATATGTGGGCCAATTATGGATAATATTTTGGTATATAATAATGGTATAATTTTTATCTACATATAAATCGACTCCTTCTATATTATATTATAAATTTTATAGAAAATAATATAATAATATGGATTCATTATTTGAGAGATGAATATGTTTATTGACAGAAATATATTGACATTATTAGTATGTATATCTCATAGGCTGTACCAATTATAATTTCATATTTCAATACAACATTATAATTTTATAGATCAATATTTAACATTTTAGAATATTATAAAATTATGGATGTTTTTAATTACATGGTGGAATTTATATATAGTCTTTAAAAATATCATAGCATTATAATCTAACAATTGAGAAAAAAATATTCTATATAGAGGAAAAAATGAAAAACAAATTAGTACGAGGATTTAGAAGACTTTAATTGATTTTACCCCTGAAGTTAATGTAGGGAAAAAAACTATAAATATATTCATGTGATTTATATAAGGGTGAAATTAATTTTGATGAAGATTATAAAATTAAAAAACATTATTAATGGTTATGATAGTTGATATTTGAAAGATAAATAACTTTATTACCACTAAACATATAAAAAGTGTAATAGTGTAAAATGGAATAGAGAAGCTCCAAATTCCTTTCAATGGGAAGTATTTTCTAATTGAAATGGACATGTATCATTTAAAGTAGGTATATTACCTTAAGGACCTTTATCATGTGATAGAATTACCCTATCCTTATTTTATGATTTCATATATCCTAAAACTATATAATAAATTTCATGTGATGCATGGATATATCATATAAAATAATTGGGGAATCATATGGAATGAAATAATATTTTACTCCATAGGTGGTTCAATTATATTGTATGATATAAGGTGTTCGTAATGAATAGTTTTTCCACTGCCTTTAAAAACCTATTCAATCATATTATAAATTGATGTATTTTTTGAAGGTAGTTTCTTGTTCATGGTCTCACTTCCATGAATGTCATAAAGTGATATCTTTCATAAAATATTTCATGGATTTTCCTTTGATTATATGGGAGATCAAATGATTAAGAGTTAGAATTTGAGTATCAAACAACTACCTAAGATTTCATTATGGGAACATTATATGATATGTAATGAAATGGAGAAATATTAATATATGTATGTAATGCATGTGTTGGTAGAGTTATTAAGTCATGAATTATAACACATGAGTTAATGCAGAAACACTCAAGAGTATCCTGAAGAGTTGTATAAGAAACAATTCCATGAGATAGAAGAACTGTGTTTGAGTTTCTTACATCATTACTATCCTAGATTATCTATAACCAAAATATTATTCTCTTATAACTCATTTACTCCATGAGGGACTAACACATTGTGAATGTTTAAGGATCTCATTCGAGCATCGAATTATCTAGTCGGCTAATTGATACCTCCAGAGTTGGGATTCTATTGAATGAAACTCAAGTGATCTTATTTAAACACTAATTAATATGATGGATGTTGTTATTGATGTTTTAGTGTTAGGTGAACACAGTTTATAGTGTTCTTCATTTCTAGTTTTTCATTTATTTCTTATTTTATATCATTGTAATATTGGCATTGGGATTTTGATAACATCCTCAAGTCTTAATAAGTGTTATTAGAAACTTATGAATACCAACAAAGTAGTGATATCAGAGTGTCCCATGTGTTTATATTTTTGAAATCATGCAAGAAATAAAGAATATTTATATAATATTCCCTATCACATGACAGTCATTAAATATGATATTAAAATTTTTTCTATTGGTTCTCTATCACGATATATAATTGAATATATTATAATCCTTGATATAGTTTAATTTTAATTTTTTACACTAATTATTGTTTATGACATGTTCTAATTATAAAATGTTATTTTTTGAACAATTGTTTCAAAAAAATAATCTTATTACGAATATAATTCCTCTATATATCATAAACTATGATATACGGTATCATCAAAAATAATATATAATATCAGTCATAAAATATTACTAATAAATATTCCACATTGTATCATATTCAATGTTATGATTATTAGCTATAATGTATGTCTGATACCAAATTCAATCCATAGAATTTTGGTCATACTTGATGAATCACCCAGTATCATAAAATACAATATAAAGAGAATAATTTTTTATTTTTCTTTATATTTAATTATGAATTGAATTTATTATTTATAAATTGTTTATAACTAATTATTTAAAGTATTTTGGACATATTTGTTAATTTATAAATAGTTTATAAATTATTTAATTAAAAATATTATATATTTATCAAAAATTTATTATTAAATATTAATTAATATTAAATGTTAATATTAAAATACATTTTACTAAACAATATTTAATTCCTTATCTATTAGAAATAAAATTTCAATTTAATAATCATATGGGTTAATTTAGAGTGTTATAAATTACAAAAATAAAGAAAAATTATAAACTATTTATATTTAATGCAATGGCCCATATCATCTGGCATGTTACATTGAAAAAAATCTATGGATTGAGGTGTATGGGGGATGTCCAGGGTGTTTTGGAGATTAACGATGGCATTCTTGCAGCAGGTCATTTCTTCCAGTGATTCATTCTGGAGGTAGGTCATTTCTAGCGGTGAATCATTCTAGAGGTAGGTCATTTCTAATGGTGATTCATTATGGATGTGCATCATTTATGGGGGTAAGACATTCTAGTGATTGGTCATTCAATAAGTGAGTCATTTTTTGCGGTGATTCATTATGAAAATAGGTTATTTTGGAGGTGATTAATTCTGGTGGTGGGTCATTTCTATCAGTGAGTCTTTTAAGCGGTAGATCATTACGATAGTGATTCATTATTGTGGTCAATCATTCTGGTGGTAGGTCATTTTGATGGTAGTTCATTTTGGTGGTAGGTTATTCTAGTAGTAGGTCTTTCTGGTAGTAGGTCATTCTAGTGGAAGTTCATTCTAGTAGTAGGTCATTCTGGTGGTAGGTCATTCTAGTGGTAGGTCATTCTGGTGGTAGGCCATTTAGGTGGTAGTTCATTCTAGTGGTAGTTCATTCTAGTGGTATGTCATTTCTAGTGCTAACTCATTTATGGTTGTGACTCATTCTGGGGATAGGTCATTCTGGAGGTAGTTCATTTCTGATGGAGAGTCCTTTCTGGAAGCAAGTCAGCTAACTATATTTCTAGTTTTTCCAAAATTTATAGTTGGTTAATGAATTGGATTACCTGGGATTTTATGGATCAGGTGATGACACCCTTAAATAAAGAAGTTGAATTTAATAATATCCTCTTTTAAAGCTTGTAAATGTGTTATGATCTGGTATGTGATGTTTTCTGCAGAATGGGAGTGGTTTGTCTGTGTGGGGATGATGTGATGCATAGTGGCTATGATGTGATGTGTGGGGGAAGTGGATGAGAAATGGTTATGCAGTGAGGTTTTTATGGAGGTTTTGATGTGGTTATGTAGAAGGGATTCAATAAAATGTGGAACTAAATGTGGTTTTGGGCTACTGTACTATGATTTTTGTTTTGTGTTATGTTCTGTTAGTTTCCAAGTTATAAATGGATGGTGAAATAAATAATAATTTGGGATATTTTTAATGAATTATTTAACAAATGGTTATTTTCATTAGACAGTTAACGTTTATATATGAATGAGGGGTTTTAAATACTAAGAAAAGTTCATGTTTTAATTGAATGGGTTGAAAATGGAGAACTTGGAAATTGAATTAATGATAATTACAAACTGAAATATAAACTTTGATTTGCATTTTTCTTTTGTGGGGTTATTTTTCTAGCTTTTGATATAGAAATCTAGTATATTTTGAGACATTTTATGCCTTTGTTGTGAACCATAGTGTGGGGCTTGTGTGTTTTAACTCTATATGTATATACCCTGTATATTCTTATAATTTATATATGTGCTCCACCCTTTTCTAGTACTATGTGTTGACACCCAAACAGTCATGTGGGGGTGTTTTTTTCAACATCCTTATGGGAGGATGGATGGCTTGCTACCAGCTCTTCCACACACTCTCTTACTGGAATTGGTGATATGCACAGGCAGTCATGGCCAATAGACAAAAGTACCAATGTCTACATGTGATGTGATGATTATGTGATATCCCAGGTGTGTTCGAGAGATATGTGGTGAGAAGTATTATGGTGGGGTCATGCGTGGTAGGAGGAGGGAAATTGGTTGAATTCCTTCATGTTCCCAATACCTTATTACCATGGTTATGAGGGGTGATTTGTTGAGCTTGGTGTCTACTAGTTAGTTGTGATGTGATGTGATGTTATTTGTAAGTGGTGGGGGCGCTAGGATGTATGACGTTGGGATGTAAGAGTGGAAAATCAGTGAGAAAGTAGTGTAGGGTACCTTATCATCAATGTTCTTTATATTATATTATCATACATGGATTCATTATTTGGCGATAGAGCCTTGGGGACATTGGGTTCTTTATTTAGTATACTTGTATAGGTGCCACCTAGTTTTTCTATTTTTCTCAAGGTGAATGAGTATGCTCTTTTCACATGTGCATGAGAGACTCTGGTTTTCCTAATTAGTATACTTGTATGCTCACACTATATATATATAAAAAAATCAAGTTTCCAAGTGGACTTCGTAGACCATGCTTTACATTATTAGTTCAGACCTTTGGAGAATTTTCTTGTATAATTTTCATTTATACATGCATGTGGGATCATTTGAGATTTATTTTATATTATTTCAGGGAGTTTATTGTAGATTATTCATCTTATCTCCTAATACTATTTATATTATAGAGGGTAATGTATCCCATACATGATATTTTTTTATCGTCAGTGCTAGTTGCCAACCCGGGGTCTACTGTAGGTGGGAATTGTGGGTAACTATATCTCTCCTATCATTGTGGAATCTATGGAGGGAGGGGATCCTGATAGAGTAGTATGAGAGATAATATTTTAGGTATATGAGGGTTTTTTAGTTAGACATAGTGGGGATTTCATGGGTTGGTATGGAAATAGTTTCAGTTGAACTTGGTGCATGACATAGGCTAGGGAGACCGTATTGGACCTAGGATTTTAGGACCCCTCATGACCTGGTGCATGGAATATGATATTATTGAATGACCAAGTGATGTGGAACTATATCTAGAGTAGAGTCCTATGAGAGGTACATGTTTCATTATGACTTGTATACTTGTTTCAATTGGGTAGTTTTTTGGATTGTTATAATGATTAAAGTGAATTAAAATTAATCTTTAAAAAATATAAAGACTACTGGGATTCAAAAATATTTTTTTCTCTATTTTTTATGGATCTTGGTAATTTTCTGTTTGTGGATAACCTTTTTGAGGTTTAGTAGGCTGACCCAGTTGATCACTAGAGGGTTGATTGAGTTGAGGATGTTGATTAGTGGAAAATAATGTTTCATAATTTACTGTTCAATAATTTTGGGAAGTATGAGGGAAGGGTTTTTTATGTAGAGATAGAGGGATAGCTGGAGGAGTTGGAGATCAATTTTGGTTTGATTTGGTCCTCAACAAAGTATTGGACCCCCTTTTCAGTTAGTCATATGTGAAGATCTATGAGTCATTGGTGGAATTTGTACCTTGGTGAGTGCAAGGAGGGAGATGTTTAAGGGTTCAACTTCCCTAAGGATTTTTGTAAAGAGTTCATTTCATCGAACATGAAGTCTATGAAGATGAAGGTGTTACTTTCCCTTCAGTAGAGCATTATGTCTATGCACGATATTGGGATCAAGTTCATGTAACTCTTTACTTTTCCCCAAATCTTTTGTCAAATGAGGAGTCCTAAGAGAGGTGTCTTTATTAGGCACTATGCCCTTATATCTAGTATGTAGTTACTCATTTTACATTGACAAAGTATCTATAGGTTCAAAATAAGGAAGAATTGATTGATATGATAGACTAATAATGATAATAACCAACCCAAGGGAAAGAATATGGTTCCTCGAGGAGTAGAGTTTTTATTGATAGATCTCAGGTTCTAGGACCTTTGAGGTATCGACCAGCAGGGAGTCGACCTCAACAACTTCCCTTCTGGACATTAAGGGACAATGGGTTTTTTACTCTTCCTAGATATTTCAGACCAGTGTGTTTCATCTATGTGATTCATGAACATTATCGACATCAGTGCCCAGTGGATTCTTGAGCACAGTTTGGTAGAGGAAGGCAGAATTAGTTCCAACCTCAACAGCAGTTACTAGTTTAGCCATTCTGGTAGCAAGGGCAGCATGTTTATGCTCTACAGATAGAATATGTAGTAGGTATAAGTCGGCCTTTAGATGTACCTCTCCCACAGGTGCCTCAACCTGAGTGTGGTCATGGTGTTGTCCATTAATTTAGAGGTAAAATATATAGGAATGGTCAGTTATAGGTAGTGGATGAAGGAGAACAAGAGGGGATAAAGATCATTCAAGGAATTATTAGTTTATCATGTACCCTTGTTTGTTCATTGTTTTATTTAGAATCTTAACAGTCCTTTTTTTACCCTCTCTTTTCAATTCTCTAGGACTAGATGTACAGAGGCTTCCCATACCCCTAGTTCTGACTACGCCATTCAAAGGCTAGAAAAACTTGTTTTATATGTTATGAGGATGTCTATTGAGGATAGGGAAACATCAGACGTGTGTATACCTTATCTTACTTTATATGCAGCCATACAATGTCATCCTCAACATTTATTGGTTGTATTTTGTGCATGATATTATCAAATGATTCTAGAGGAAAGTTTTGTTCTCAAATTTATATGTCCAGTGTGTGGTTTTTTATTTGTGGTAGGGGTTTCCATGTGGTCATTCGGTGTTTGGAGTGCCTTATTTACTTGGTGGATGATTTGTCTATCGAATCAATATAAATAGGAATAAAAGATTCTCCTAAGGTTTTCAAGGATTTTCTTGATTTTTTCCTCAATGAGGTTGTGACACTACCCCCTCGAATTGATGTTGTGTTTTTAATACACTTGTTGTATATTGCTTCTCTGATTTCGATGGATCCTTATTGAATTGTGCCATTTGAGTTTCAGATGTTAAGGATTTAGATTGATGATCTAATGAAATGGGGTTTCAAACAACCTAGTTTATCACCATGGGGTGTTCTATTGTTATTCTCTATAAAGGAATATGGTAGTCTGAGGTTGTTTATAGACTACTATAGGTTGGACCAGGTAATGATCATGAATCACTATCATCATCCATGTATAAATGATCTTTTCATCTAGTTGGGGGGAGCTATTTGGTTCTTCAAGATTATTCTATGGTCTGGATATCACCAGTTATGAGTGAATGATAGAGATATCCAAAATAATTTCTTCTGATATAGTTATGAGAACTTTTAGTTCATGGTCATTCCTTTTGGTGTTACTAATTCACCCATAGTGTTAATGCGTCTTATGAACTTAGTGTTTCTTTAGTTACTAGACTAGTTTTTTCTCATGTTTAGCGATGATATATTGATCTACTCAAGGTTAGAGTAAGATCTTTTTGACCATATCATAGATATTTTGAGGTTCTTCATTGCCACCATCTCTATGGAATTTTGTCCAAGTGCATGTTTTGGACATTGTATGTGCATTTACATGGGCATGTGGGGTCTCAGCAGGGTGTGGAAATGGACCCTCAAAGGTCAAGGTAGTTGTTTCTATGGAAACACCCAAGAATGTGGTAGTGGTTCATAGCTTCCATGGTCTCACAGGCTTTTATCAGAGTTTTATGAACAATTTATTTGGAGTTCTAGATCATTTTGTGGCATTGACCAGGAAGGACCAAGATTTTTTGAGGAATGATCATTGCTAGATAACATTCAGTTACATTAAAGGGATGTTGGTCAGTGCTCTAATGCTTCAATTTCATGAGGAGGGTTTGATGTAAGAGGTTTTTTGTGACACATACCATCTTGGATTGGGATTTTTCATGATGTAGTAAAAGGAAAATATCACTTATTGGTTTAGGTAGTTATTCCCTCATGAGAATAACTATTCCACCCATGGTCTAGAGCTATAAGAAATTGTGTTAGTGCTAAAGTTGAGGTGAAATTACCTATTTTGGGAGTTCTTTGTGGTCTTCATGAACCAAAATAGTTTGAGGAATGTATTTTCTTAGTGTGATTTGAAACATTAATTTTGGAGGTTGATGGAATTTCTTCAAGACTATAATTTTTAGATCTCATAAGCCTCAATAAATGGGATTTTCTTAGCTAATGAATTGAGAATAAAGTAATAGAAGGATGTTGTTCATGAGTCTGTGGATGCTTGGAGAGTGATTGAGGAGTTGGAATCCCTGCACTTAGATGAAAGAGTGTATGAAAATAGCGGTTGATTATTTCATATGGTTGTACAGTACACTCTAATGAAATAGGTGGAGTAGTCTTAATAGGGAGACCCAGAGGTAAAGGTGATGGACGATCATTTAGGCCATGGAGATGCTCTAGAGGTATGGTCATAGAATGGTCAGAACGAGATGGTGATTCAAGTGAGGTGGTTTGTTCAGGTAGCGATGCATGAGGTAGTCATTTTTTTATTTTCATATCTCACCTTTATAAGTATATCCATGAGTTTCCAATATATACCAGGTCATTAGGATACAATTATGGTAGCCAAGGATGAAAAACAAGTGGTGGAATTGTGGCTCGGAGTTTGGTTTTCTAGCAGGTAAAGGCCAATAATCATATTCCTAAATATTTTTTTCATCCCTTGAATGTTCCTGAGTAGAACTGGGATGATATATTTATGGATTTCAACATAAGGTTACACCGAGCTCAGGGAGTTTGTGATTCTATTTACATAATTATGGATTGATTGAAGAAATTGTTTCACTTCTTAGATATCATGGAGTCATGAATCTTGGATTTTTGGAAAAAGGGAATGTGTATGATGTAGTGTGGCTTCATATTGTCCTGATGTCCATTTTATCATATCAAAAAGCATGTTTTACATCATGATTCTTGAGGGGTTTACAACATTCTTTCGGAACTCAGCTATTCCTCACCACCTGCTTCCACCCTCAGATATACGGTAAAACATAGAGGACTATCCAGATTATGGAGGATATATTGTGGTCATTAATCTTGGACTTCGGCAGATCATGGTAATAAATCCTTCCCTTGGTTGAGTTTTCCTAAAATAATAGCTATCATACATCTAGTGGAATGGCCCCATTTGAGGCCTTGTACGGGCAGCCATCTTGTTATTCTTTATGGTGGACATTGGTTGGGGAGTTAGCAGTTCTTGGACCTGATATGGTGAAGATCGCAATAGACAAGGTTTGGTTGTATCAAGAGAAAATAAAATCAGCATAGGAATAGAAAATTTATTATACCGATCCTAGGTTGAGGCCTTGGATTTTGAGGTTGTAGACCACAATACTAGAATTTTTTCCCTATACCAATGGTTAAAAACAATTGGATAGGCTAGAGAATCATTGGTATAGAATATACAAATGCTTTTAAAAAATATTGGGTCTATGGTTATTGGGAAAGGCATGTGCCAATATTTCATAGTGAGTTGTCGAAATAGGGTTAATATAATTTTTTTTAACCAATGGTTTACTTGGAAATGTTCGTATAGACCTATACGAACATTTTGAACCATTATAATAGGTCTATAAAAAATTTCTAAGTAAACTATAGTCATAGGTTTATACCAATTATTCTACAACCATTGGTATGGACCCCCACAGTTCCCAAACCTACAACACCCCAACCCTACGCACAAAAACTATAATAGTGATTAGAAATTTCGCAAATAGAAACCAGAAGCCACACCTAAACCTCACCTTTGTCAATTATATAAAAACAAACATAACCAACCAATATAAAACTAAGGATAACACAAGTAACCAATCAATGCATTAAACCACTGATAACACACATTCAAAACACCACATATCTTCATTCAGAACTAATCATCAAATATAAAATTTCCTAAATATTATTAAAAAATACAAAGGATAAATATGTCCCTCATCACCATAACAATATTCACCATAATCCACACCATCATCCTCATCATCATCCTCGTTTTCATCCTAACCCTCATTGTTACTTTCATCCTCACTGTCATCCACATAGTCATACTCACCAATATCCTCACTATCTCCATTATAATCACCAGGAACATCATCATATCGACCACCCCTAAGACCATTACATAGTGAAATATATAATTTATACAATATAGAAATGTATTTATTTCAATATATGATGGTATCTGGTGGATGTGACGGACATAAGATTTCCATAAATTTCATAAATTGATCATTGTCCCTATGACTCTGTTCACACTTCTCTATGACCATTTTTTGTCCCTTTCTTTGGTCCTGAGCCAATTCTACCCTTGAATTATCTTTTTCTAACTTGGTGATACCAAAACTGGAACATGAGGCTGGATAATATCAAGTTAGGACAATACTGTTCCATGGTTGATAGCGTAATCTAACATGGTTCTCATCTCCCAAAACCTGATGTAAGTAATCATTTGGCCCAAATTTTTTATCTTCCCTCTCATCAAGGGCCTCCAAATCACACCATTAGACTATTTAGTTACAAAAGATTTATGAAAATTTGAAATTAACAATGTAAAACTTACTATCAGCAGTTATGTCAATTTATATTCCATGCTTTAAAATACAATTTTTCTATTCTAGGAAAGTAATTTTTCTCAAGGCACACATCCTTTAATATTCCAAATCTTCATCTCCAATGAAATTGAATATATATAACCATAATTGAAACTAGGTTATTAATTATTAACTTTGTAACTAAAATAAAATGGATATACTCAATGAAGCAATATGATTTTCTATAATGATTTATTATTTTATTCTAGTATGATATGAGTTGGATAAAAAAATAAATTGTATATAACCAATTGGGAGAATTGAGAATTTAATTAAATAATTATTTGATAAATTAGCTTAAATTGGAATTTAAGGATTCATGTTTTTATATATTATTTTAATGAATATAAGAGAAACATAATTATACAATAATTGAAATGGAATTTCATTATTGAGAAAAACTATTCCAGATGAAATACATGTATAATATATTAAAATGGAAAGGTGAAATTTATTTTATATGTGTTTCTATTTGGTTTTCAATGTTTCTATGATTTAAAATGAAATGGATTAAAATAGGGATACGAAAGGTAAATTTTTCATTGATGGATACTAATTAAAATGTATAGTCAATATTGGTGTTTATTTTTGTTAAAAAGACACATGAAAGAATAGGATTTATTGTTTATTTGGTTAAATAATTCTAACGTTTAGTTGGAATGATAGTATGTAATATCATCTTGGTTTTGATCCTAGATATTCCTATTCATTTTTACATGGTATAAATTTATTCATTTCATTTTAATTTAATTTGGTTATGTATGGTTCAACTCAATTCAATTTGGTTCAATTATATTCAATTTCTATTATTTAAGTACAATTTCGTTTTGTTTTTTTCATCTTAATTCAGTTTGGTTTATTCTAGATCAGATTTGTTTTTGATTAAACTATATTTTTTTATAAATTTTCATTTCAATTTTATTTATTTTTTTCATCCCATATATGATTTTGTTGGGTATACATTTATTTATAATCATTTTGTTAAGGTAGCATTCATTTGATTTATTTCAATTCAATTCAATTAAATTTTATTTGTTTTAGTGTGATTCATTTCATTTTTTATTAACTTTTATAGATCATGTTCAGACTAGTAAATTTATGTTTTTTATTTTATTTTTGGGTTTACTTCCAGTATTGTTGGTTTAGGTTTATAAGATTCTAATCGTTTCAATTTGGTATTATTAAATTTTTGTTAATTATTGATTTACTTATTTTTTTGATTGGTTGGTTAAAAATGAATTGATTTTTTTCCCTTCATTATTGGTTTATATAGTTTCATTTTCATTCATTTATAGTTGATTTAGGGATATTTAAGTCATCCATATTTAGTTTTTCTTGATTAAACTTGTGATAGTTATGTTTGATTTTTTTTGTATAACATTGAAATTTTTTTATGTTTAATTCAACTAAAATAATTATTGATGTAGTCTTTTTCTAGTAAATTTTGGGTTAGGATTTCTAATCCTATTTAGTTTTATTCAATATAATTAAATTATATTCTAGTTTAATTTTTTTAGTTTTTTTGATATTGGTTTGGTTTGTTTCAGGTCAAATTGTTTCAACATAGTTTATATTGGTTGTTATCTATTTGATTCAATTTGGATTAGTAATTTTATGTTTTGATTGGTTTATAGGGGTTGGTTTGGTATGTTAGGTTTGGGATAGTTTCTATGTTTTTTATTTGATTATGATCTATTAACTTCAAACTAGTGGATACAGTAATGTGTAATACTCATGTATTTACAATATAGGGGGATTTTAGCATAGTGAACAAACTAATACATAATGGTCCATAATATATATATAATGATTCATGCCTTTCCAATGGATATGGGGTAGTCTATACATAAGGGTTATTTCGGTTGATGCAGAAAGGTCCAATTAAAGTCAACGGGTATACATATGGGACATGTCCTTTCAAAAATCAGAAGTGAAAAAGATTCCATGGTGTGGAATACATCCCATAATACTTGACCATTAAATATATTCTCTAATAATTCTTTTATCAATGTATACATTTTTAAAATAGAAAACTAATTATATTGGAAATGATTTTTTATATTTCTTTTTTCTAAACCATTATGGTTTTGTCACTTTAATCTATTTGAAATAATGGTATGTGGGGATCATTGTTTCCTTGAATTTTCATCTGGATGCAATGAAATGACTCTATTACTGAATTTGAAGAAAATCTTCTTGGTTGATGCTACTAAGTTCTACTACAATATTTGGTGGATCTTAAACCTAGTTAGATTCAACAATTGAGAGATGAACCTTCAAATTTTAATGAAGAATGTACTTATTAGCATTATGTTTGAAAATGTTCAGCATCCTATATTTGAATCCAACTAAACATGAGACTTAATTATAATAAATAGGCTAGGGAATCATGGAATTTTAATAAGGTATACTAGATTCATCCTAATCATCTAGTATCCTCCTTGTTATTATTGGTTGAAAATAAAAATAGATTTTGTTTTTAAGGGATGTGAGAGACCTATAGGTTTTGGAGGATTATAAGATATTACAATGTTTGGGAACTTGTATTCTTTCATAAAGATCATGCCTTACTAATGGTGTATGAATTTGAGATAGAAATATCCATCCTAGAGATATTTATTTTAAGGTATCATAAATTTGTAAAGATCTAGCTAGAAGTGGACATCACCTCCCTTGTGAAATAAATTAAATAGAGTGTCACTGATCCCTTATGAAAACTCATTGCTAGTTGAGAAAATTGCATAGAATACTAAAAAAAATTGAAACTTGGCGGAAATGAGTTTCATAATTTTATTACCATAACATGATCCAAATTTTGAACATTAGAGAAGAATATTTTCATTATTTCGATAATTTCAATGAACAATGGGGCTTCAAATGAGTAGTCTATACTAGTTACTCCATGTTTCATAGTTTATCGTCCCATATATATATATATATTACAATAGAGTAATGATTTTCATTTTAATGTGCCTTAGAACTAGACACAAAAGAGGTACCACCAATGATAAATAGGGGTAAGGGGAGAAACAACCAAGATGGATGTTTCCCTGGCCGTTGATAGGGTAAAAAGATGTTATGTGTTTTCATAGTTTATCATCCAATATATATATATATATATATATTCAATGTTTTTCATTTAGTGTATTTCAAATAATATATGGAATTAATTAGAAATTCAAAACTAATGTGTAATCCAAATGTGAAAGAATATGAGACCTCACTTAATTAAGGAATAAAATATTTCAAACCCAATAAAGGATTTGTAGTGATATAAAAAAGTGATTTTTTATTTACATAGAATAATATCAAAAAAATAAAATAAATGTCATATAAAAGTCAATATGTTCCAATTAGAATGTTTAGCATGGGTATGATATATTTTTCTTATATTTTCAATTTGACCCAATTCAATTTTTGTTAGGTCATTTGGTTAATTTTCGACAATTGTTGACTTCATTTTCACTTTTTTATTTGTCTTATGTCATTGGTTCGTTTTGTATATTTATTAGGACATTTGCCTATTTTTATTTATCTTAGGTCATTTGGTTCATATTTTTGGGTAAGGTAATTTTTTCATTGGTTTTTATTTTCATATTAATTAGTTTAATATGTCCAACTAAATCATCTTGTTTTTTAAATTTAATTATTTCAGTTTTGTTTGGTCTTCTAGGTTCTATTAGAGTTTAATTTGATATTATAAAACACAATATAAAGAAAACTTAAACCATTATATATTGAAAATGTACATTAAGGTCAAGTTGGATATAAATTATGTGTAATCAATATAAAATCAATTTGAATGGTACCATCCTTATTAACCAAAGTCGAGCTAAACCAAAGAACTGAGTACATAGCAGGATGATTCTATATATTTCCCACCACAAATTTTGGTTTACAATAAACTCTCACAATTGAACTATTAGATTTATCTTAAGTAATAAATGGATGAGGGATAATGGGAGAAAAAATGGTGTCAATTACATCATCAACATCATCAAAAACATGTCATGGGATTACTTCAATAATAGAATCAAATTCAGGATGAATATGATATTTCATATAAAAAATCATTTCTCTGTTGATTCCAATATATATGGATCATCAGTAGAAAGATTTTGAGACATGTAAATAACTCCAAATCCACAATAATAAATAAATGTGTTATACCTCATCATCAAACCAAATAGTTTCATTTCATCATAGTGATCCGACCAAGAGAATAATATTCTAATAATAGTATTTTCTCAACGACTCTATAATAAGGTAAATTTTCAAATCAAGGTATTTAATCTGATCACTGACATAAGAGTCTATTATGGAAGTTACCATAACACCGTCCTGTTGTTTTCTCATTTTAATTTCTCACCCAGTGATAATAAATATGTACCCATTGATCACAATTTATTTGCATTTATAAACCACTGAATTAAGACCAAAATCCAAAGATCCTATTTATTATGCGACAGATTCAGTAGGAAAACTCAATACCTGAAATGTAAAGGAATATTAAAATTGATTAAATATTTATTTTATTAATTTATTATAGTAATGCCTATACCTTTAATTTCAACCATACAAAAAACACTTTACTTTGAAAAGTCAATCTCCTTCTTAAAGATAAAAAACTATGATTTCTATTTTTCATTTGTTTATGTTCCCTACCAAAAAATAGAAATTTTTTAATATATATGTAAAATTATAGGATATTAGATAAGATTTATATTTTCAATTTACTTACTTGATGTAGTCATCAAATAAATCATAGTTAAATAAAACTGTGAAATTTTCCATCTCCCACTCTTCAAGTCTTGATGTGTTCATTATGAATAATGTAGGAATTCTCATTGTTTTGGGAAGTGATAGAAAACTATTTTCAATTTTATCATACTTTTATTATTTATTTCTCATTGGTTTTTTCTATCTCATAGTCACATTAGCTAAATACATTGAACAAAAACTCATAAATTCTTAATCCAAGTAACCTTTGACGATAAAAAATTTTATATGGTTCCTTTTTCGTACCTAAGGATTCAATTTGTACATATATATTTCATTTGGATATATCCAACAAAAATAAACATTTACTCTAAGAACTATTTCAGTTATAATATAGATAGTTAGATGCAACATTTTATGTGAGAAATGATGTAGAAAATATTTTCTCTAACTTACATAAAATTAATAGTTCCTCTATAAACATTGTTTATAAGAATGATTTGGAAAGCTTCTTACCAAAAAGATATTTATAAAAACCACACAACCGAATAACTAAAGCCCTTAAATTATTAGAGAGAAAGTGATAGATTTCTATTGTATTCAACTCATGTTGAAGGATAGGATAATGATGAGACTTTTAATACTTTTAATTCAACTCTATTATATTGACCTATTTTGATATGTTTTTTGAGTAGCCATCAGGAACTTTAATACTCTATTTTACATTAAGAAATTGATTTTTTCCTATGGATATCATCACATAAAAAGAACATGGAAGTTTAAAATTATTTTCACTAATACAAATTGGATGAAATATTGTTTTAATACCCAAATCCACTAATTCATTCCAAGATCATAAATCATCTTTTGTATTTCTCTTCAAACTTATATGAATTAAAATAAATATTCCACATTTTTTTCAATGAGCATTATTTTTAAGAAATTACATAACAAATTGGTTCACCAAAAAGAAAACTCAAAGAATATAGTTTTTGACTTCAAATTGTAATTGGTTTTAGTGGAAAAAATCTTCATTTTAGTAGATTTCTTATAACACTTATCGAATTATTAAATGGAATCTTGTAATTTATTAAGCACGTCAGTTTCAAACATCCAATGTGGTGGACTGTCGGTTTACATGGTATTTTCAAACCATCAATGATTATTACTATATAGATGATCCAATGGAAATAATAGTTCATGTCCCATAAAACTGAAACTAAATTGATATTTAAGTATTCTTGATTGTGTATTCTTTATACAAACAATACAAGTTAGTTTTTCCTCTATATTCCATCCAGACGTCATTTCATAAGTATGAAAATCCTTTATCATCCACATAAGTGCAACACACATCTGAAATATGTATTTAGAACATGCATTGTATGTGATAACACCCACATTCCAAATATATTTCAACTATTTTATTAAAGGTTTCATGTATACATATTTATAATTTCCAGGATAAAAAGGTCCAAAATATTAGTATAATCATTTATGTGAATGGTCTTTTTATACACATCCATGGAGGAAGGTCATAGATGTGTATAAAAACCGGCCATGTGCTATAAGAAGTAATCATCTTCCCAAAAATATTTAGACCATCAGATGAAAGACCCAACCTCCAATTAGACACGTCATCTAAAAAATTAGGATATTGGGCATCAAATATCTGAAATACAAATCTATCTTTAGGATGAATGAACTTAGAATTACCCTTCTTTATCTTCATGTCATGACATCACATTTTTATTGATATTACATAAGATATGAAAATATTATGGAGACTTGTAATAAATGGAAAGTGCCACATTACTTTTTTCGGATCATAGGATAGTGTTCTTTTTTCATTTTCCTTCCATCGAAATGTTCTACATTTTATATAATCATTTTTTTATAATTTTATTCCTAGAAAAAGTTGTAATATTTAATTAAGAGTGAATTTTGTTTTTAGAAAATCCATGTTCTTCCAAAAACACCCATGTCATATAAAGGTTTTAGGGAATATCTAAATCATATGGAATTAAGTCCTTTTAAAAGGTAAGAATGTAATCGATGGATGTATTAGAAAATCCATACATGGTTTTCCAATAAAATAGTTTAAGTAAAAATTCCAACTTTTTTATTTTACCACATTGATGATATATTTGATTCTTGGAAGTATAAGTCTATTTTTTCACCCCATCAACATCATCATTTTTATTACATGCATCATGTGTGATCATATCGAAGACTTCTTGGGTTATAATCATTTTCTTATCAGGATGATAAATAAATAGAAACTTTTCTTCTTATAAATTATCCAATCTAGTACTCTCATTTGGATCATAAAAATTTTATGATTTCATATTCTCCCCAATTTTCTACCACACAATGTAGATTTTTTTAAAACCATATTTGGTTATATGGTAGCTAACTTCCCCACAACTTAACCATGGACTTCCAAAAGAATTATAACACAGGTAGTGTATATAAATTCTATTTGAAGCATTGTTAAAAGAAAAATATAAAAATATCCATAAATGGTTTTGAAAAATCACTTGAGATATTATTAGTTTCATACAACAAAATTTTATCCATTCTATAAAAAAATTATATGTCATGTAATAAAATAAATGAAATAATATTTCAGTTAAATAAAAAATATATTTAAGAAAATGATAATTGTTAAATTTATATGAATCCATAACTAACACAATAGTATATATGAGAATCATAATATAAAATAAAAAAAATATGAATATAACAAAATAATATAAATATAAAACCATGATATTGAATTCCATTATATATATATGACTAATAATTTCATATAATACTACAAAAGAATTGTGTTCGTAATTAAAATTTTTATTTTTATCTTATTTGGTAAAATTTTTAACTAATTTTATTCTTATTCTAAAAAATAATATATAAAAGATTATTATTTCTAGGTAACCATATTCTTCACCAAAAATAAATTAGGAAGTTCGGTTAAATAAATCCATAATTAGTGGTTTCTCATATTGAGGTATGTTGAAGTGAATCCTTCCTCACCTTGAGATCAATGCAAGAAATTTGCTTCTGTATATATTGTATAATGGGTTATGCCTTGTATATCTATAAGGAATGAACCTTAAATGGAAGTTCCTTGGTATGAATGATGGTTTTGAGGAAAGGATAATTTGGATTCCTAACTCTATTGAATTTTTCTTTGGTGGTTTTCAATGGGATCGTTGATGACGACTCTAAATGGGTAGATGTTAGGTGAACTATGTGTGGGTTTATGATATGGATTATGAAACATTTCTTATGTTTTGGGTGCGCATGTGGTGGTATAAGGCCCTAGCCCTAAACATTACATAATATTGACTTAAGTCAAGAATTCGCATTAAGGATCTTTTCAAGTTTAGAGTTATAGAGAATTAAGCCATAACTATTAAATAACACCCAAATATTAAAAAGTAGAAACTTCTACTCAGTATCCATTTTTTCATAAAATAAAAACTATTAAAAGTAAACAAGAATTCTTTTCTTGATATAAATCTTCTGAATTCTTCCTTTCTCTTACCCTGCCTTATATCCTGTGAAAAACATTTCAAAAACTTAGTATGGGCATAAAAATATCATTAAGGGTTATAAAAAAAATAAATCAATATCCCATCAATAAATACAATACATAATCTCTTTAGGATGCCACATAAAATCATAAGATTTATGAATAACACATAGAAATCATAAATCATAAAGGTTACTTGTGGCATCTATAACATACTTACATTATAGCTTTCACAACTACATAGGGAGTTACATTTGGAATACCCATCAGAGTATATTCCCTAAATATATTAGAATAAACATTAACATTTACCACCTTCACATTACCCAATGAATTAGAGAGAAATCTCATGCTCACTCACCCTAGGTTTGTCACGGAACTACCGGTATGCGTAAACAATGCCCAAGAACAATAACATAATCAAAACACAAGAACAAGCATTAAGGAAAGATAACATTTCCACATTTCAATAAAAATATAAAATTTCAAAATATTGACATAATAAATCAATTCGCAAAACCATTTCCAATACCAAAATACAAAAAAAAGAGTACATGGTATTTATTTTCCTTTTAAAAACATTACGGCTTGTTAAGGACTCCAAATATCAAGTAATGCTCGAGGTGATGGAAAGGTCGTTGTCACCAAGTATGTTAAAAAGAAACATTAATTTTGTTATCTAGTGAAACTCTATATACAAAAAGATTCCCTTTGAGTGAAATTAAAAGTAAAAGGGGTTTATACACCGTATAAAAGCGAGTCGTGTATAAATCAAAATATGCCTCAATGGAGGGAGATTGAGATGAAGACTCTTAAAAATATTGTACCATTAGATTAAGGATAAATAAATGAAATAATTATGTTTGAAAAATATAAATACACCCAATATAATTGGATATTAAGCATTAAATAATCATAGTTCATTCACACATATTCATAGCACGACATGATCAAGAAGTAGAAGTTTAACCCAAAGAATGGAAATTGGGTTAAGAAGTTCCCTTACCTCATGTCTGACTTGACCCGTTCGTTCATTAATATCCTGAATAATAATATAAAGTTAATTCTACTTACTTAAGAATCTTTTTCAAGTTTATTGTTAATGTTCTATCACTTATTACCACATTATAAACATTACATAATCATTTGAGTTAATAACGGTCGTTTTGTCGATATTTGGTACTTGAGTCAAAAATGAACTACTTATAATTGCAAGTTGACCATGTGGTCAAAATTCCATTATCTTCATAATTATATTAATGATTTAGATATCATATATATCATATATATCCATTATATATATTTTTATTTATAATAGTACATAACATTTGGAGATAAGAAATGAAATGCAACGTTCATAGAGACGGTAAGCCATATGTACGCATGAATGCTACTTTCATTTATATTAACAGAATTAAAACATAATGATACATAGGTATATTATAATTACAGTATAATATAATATATAATTTCATTACTCCATCCTTTATATGTTCCACATATGGAATGAACGAGTCATATCACTTTCAGGGAGTGGTAGTCTGCACTTCCTCAAATGAAATTTTCACATTTTCCCATTAGGGAAACCATAAATTTATGATATAAATGAAAAATAAAAAATTATAGAGACAATATAAATATAATATATATCAAATATAAATATAGTTCCATCATAATGGCCAACATGAGAAGCAGTAGGAGATAATTGAACAATCATCGTTTTGTGAGGTAGTAGTTTGTCGTCCATAGAAATATTATGTATGTATCTGTTAAATGGAGGTGTACAAATATGTAGTTATAATACTTATCAGAAAAACAACCAAGTATATTTAGGATATTGTTGTTTTTATAAAATAATGGAATAAAAATATTTTAGGGTGTTGGATAAGGAAAATAAAAGAAAAGAACTTGAGAGGAGACAATACCTTTAAATTGGGTAACTCCATTTGGTTTGAACCAAAAGTATTTCTTGAAGTGCCTTATGCCAATGTTAAGGATTAAAGGTGGAACAAATGGATTTTGGGAGCTTATTTGGGAAGAGGTTGGACAAGACAATGGGGCTTCAGAGGTGTTAGTAGAGGTTATAGGTGATGACTTTTTATAAGGGGGAAGAGGGGCTCTTTAGGAAAGTTCGAAAATATTATTTTATTACAAACTGAATTTTGATTTCAAAAGGCCCCCAAATAATTTATTTATAAGATAAAGTGATTAATGTTCTCAATCCACTCATCCAATGGGTTTTAGAAATGTTTATGGCATGAAATTAACCTTATATTTTAGTTTTAACCTTTAGTTGACTAATTTAACTTTTACCATGTCCTCTTGTATATTCATAACATATTGTTAATATATTTACTATAAAATTCCAAGAGACCCAAAAATGAATCATTAATGAAATTAGTAACAACATATATGTTTTTTGGATGAATCATAGATTTTTATGATTATTTTATCATTTGATAAAATAGTATTCATTTTAAAAACTCATTTATGTCAATTTATAAACTATTCATATCAAAACTTTTAAAAAATCTACAAAAACTTGATTCTTTCGAACACCCTACATTAATTCAAAGATAAAAGGTTATAATCATCCACAAAATTATAGTATAGCATAAAAAGTTTCAAAATAAATTTATTTTAATATTTATAATCCCATTTATTTAAAACATCTCTTAATGAGGTAATCATTACGTCATCATTATTTCATAAATAAATTTATTTATTTGATGTATAAAATTTTTAAATAAAATACAATGATATAGTAAATATTCTTATCTTTCTAATTACTATTTATATTCAAAAATATCACTTATATAACCCATTATAAAAAAATACTAAGAGAAATATGTTTATGTTACATTTTCCTTAACTTTAAATTAATTCTTATAAAGTGTCATTTTCACATAAAAGTAGATCTATGGGGTACCAAAATCAACCCAAAGATTCCCATGATCTAAAATGTATCCGAAAATTTGATTAGGAAATGTTTTAGGTTAATTTAATATTATTATAATATTATTTTTTACCCTTATTTACCAGATTTACCCTTTAACCATGGTAAATAAAATATTCACTAAAGTTACTATTCATAAAGTCTAAAAATAAAATTTACCTATATAAAATTTTTGGATGTCATGATTCCAAATATGGAATCAATTTTTCCAAATTCAAAACATAGAATTTTCAGAAAATAATTTAAAATTAATTCTCATTGTCAAAACCAAAAAACGTGTTTTTAAGAAATAATAACTATCAAAAAATTAACATTTGTTTATGTCCAATTTCAATATGAATTTACATATAATGATTAAAATTGGATTAAATGGTAAAACTATTACCTAATTACACTTTAATACTAATTAAAAATATAATAAAACCATATAAATAAACTATATTAAAAGGCAGTTTTGAATTAAAATGCAGTATTTTTCACTATTCATCAAAAAATGAACTTTATCAGAAAAATACCAAAGTTTTACCCAAAGTGAATTTTGATGTCCCTCTTCAAAATAAGAAGTTTATTTTTTTCAATTGGAATATATAAAAGTGACATATTTAAAAAAATGCATCAAAAGGTGATAAATGATCCTTTTAAAGACTATTAGAGTATTTCATGTTTAAAATAAGATTCATTCTTATTTTAATCCTCTAAAATTTATCGGATAAAAGTAAAAACATTTAACAAACATGTGTAATCATATTGTAGTTATTTCTGTTCATTCCCTCCAATACAATGGCTAGGCATTAACAAGAATTTAAATAATATTATTATTATATTATTTTTTCAGTATAACTCAAAGTTGTGTGCCACGTAAGATTTCAAAGAAACCTGTTGTTGCGTGTTGGGTACGCTATCGGACATTGCATCCCCTTGAAATTTAAATTAATATTTAATTAAAAAATATTAATAAATATGAAAAATTCATATTCTTTATTTTCCTGGGATGTTACAGGTAGAGGTTGTCATGAGTGAGAAATCTAATTTTAAGAGGGGTGGTGAGTGACTTTGTAGTACTACGGCAAAAAACGCATTTAGCGGCGGTTTTTTTTCGTTTCGCGGCGGTTTAAACTGCCGCTAAATCGATTGGCGGCGGTTTTGAAAAACCGCTGCTAAATCGTGCGTCAGGAAACTATTTGCAGCGGTTTTCAAAACCGTCGCAGAACGTTTCGCGGCGGTTTTTAGCGGCGGTTTAAACCGCTGCTAAATGATTTACCGGTAGTTTTTTTATTTATTTATTTTATTTATTTTATTTTATTTATTTTATATATTTTATTTATTTTATTTATTTTATTTATTTTATTTATTTTATTTATTTTATTTATTTTATTTATTTTATTTATTTTATTTATTTTATTTATTTTATTTATTTTATTTATTTTATTTATCTTATTTAAATATAGATAATAAATAATAAATAAATATAGATAATAAATAATAAATAAATATAAATAATAAATAATAAATAAATATAAATAATAAATAATAAATAACAAATAATAAATAATAAATAATAAATAATAAATAATAAATAATAAATAAATATAAATAATAAATAATAAATAAATATAAATAATAAATAATAAATAAATATAAATAATAAATAAATATAAATAATAAATAATAAATAAATATAAATAGTAAATAAATATAAATATAAATAATTAATAATTAATAATAAATAAATATAAATATAAATAATAAATAAATATAAATAATAAATAATAAATAATAAATAAATATAAATAATAAATAATAAATAATAACTAATAACTAATAAATAATAACTAATAAATAAATATAAATAATAAATAATAAATAATAAATAATAAATAAATATAAATAATAAATAATAAATAATAAATAATAAATAATAAATAATAACTAATAAATAAATATAAATAATAAATAATAAATAATAAATAATAAATAATAAATAATAAATAATAAATAATAAATAATAAGTAATAAATAATAAATAAATATAAATAATAAATAATAAATAAGAAATAGAAAATAATAAATAATAAATAAATATAAATAATAAATAATAAATAAATATAAATAATAAAAAATAAATAAATATAAATAATGAATAATAAATAATAAATAAATATAAATAATAAATAATAAATAAATATAAATAATAAATAATAAATAATAAATAATAAATAATAAATAATGAATAAATATAAATAATAAATAAATATAAATAATAAATAATAAATAAATGTAGATAATAAATAATAAATAAATATAAATAATAAATAATAAATAATAAATAATAAATAAATATAAATAATAAATAAATATAAATAATAAATAATAAATAAATATAAATAATAAATAATAAATAATAAATAAATAATAAATAATAAATAAATATAAATAATAAATAAATATAAATATAAATAATAAATAATAAATAAATATAAATATAAATAATAAATAATAAATAATAACTAATAACTAATAACTAATAAATAAATATAAATAATAAATAATAAATAATAAATAATAAATAATAAATAGAAAATAATAAATAATAAATAATTAATAAATATAAATAATAAATAATAAATAATAAATAAATATAAATAATAAATAATAAATAAATATAAATAATAAATAATAAATAATAAATAATAAATAATAAGTAATAAATAATAAATAAATATAAAAAATAAATAATGAATAAATATAAATAATAAATAATAAATAAATATAAATAATAAATAAATATAAATAATAAATAATAAATAATAAATTAATATAAATAATAAATAATAAATAAATATAAATAATAAATAATAAATAATAAATAAATAGAAATTATAAATAAATACAAATAAATATAAATAATAAATAATAAATAATAAATAATAAATAATAACTAATACCTAATAAATAAATATAAATAATAAATAATAAATAATAAATAATAAATAATAAATAACCAGTTACAAATAATAGATAATAAATAAATTAAAGTATATTATAAATAATAAATAATAAATAATAAAGGAAACACATGAAAAAGTATGAAAAGACGTGATAAGGGATGAAAAATCATGAAAACGCATGAAAAATGATGGAGAAGCATATGAAGAATGAGGCATTAGAAAAAATGAGAACGCATGAAAACTCGTAACAACTTTGGAAAACTCCTTAATAATTCAACATAATCATCATAATAACCCATAAAAACCATTGATAAAGATAACAAGTCATGGAAACCCAAATAAATAGTAATAAATGGAGCTACCGTTAAAACCCGTCAAAACGGTCATAAGGAGACAAAAACATTGGACTCACATTAACGAAGATAACTTATGATCCGAGAGTTCCTTTTAGATCTGCAACCTGTCAAATCAAAGATCCTGAAACGCTCTTCAACCTAAAAGGTGAAAGAGTCTGAATTGACAGACGGATCGAAAGTTATGACCATTTAAAAAAAGCTGACTGACAACGGGTGCTAGAAACGAGGCATTGAAAAACATAACAAACCTGATACCCACTAAAAAGGCCATAACATATGATCTAGGAGTTCATGTGGGCACCGCGACCAGTCAAACGGAAGCTCATGGAACGAGCTATGATCTGGCAGGTGGAGGAGGCCAAACTGACATGCGGATCGAAAGTTAGGTCTGTTTGAAGACAAGTTCGACGGGACACCGGTGACGGAAACGGGGTTTTGGAGGCCTTCGGAGGGGTTTTTGGGTCAAAAAACAGGACACAATCTTTCTTGTGTTGAACTAGTACGTATCTCTCTTTGCTGGCTTCAATTTGATATGTGGTAGAGCCCAAACGGACACCCGGAGCGAAAGTTATGGCTGTTTGAAGTTGGAGAACTTTTTTCAACTTTTTATAACTCTAATATCTTCTACACCTTAGACCGTCTCACGGTTTTGATTATATGTTCCTCTATATCTCTTCATGAGCTTCGGTTTGACTGGTCGTGGCATTTCAACGGATGCCCGGATCAAAAGTTATGGTCGTTTTAGTGATTTCGTGGTTTCTCGCGTTTTTTTATTTTTTTCATTTCATTTCACGGCGGTTTTACGAAAACCGCCGCTATTTCGTGGAGGTTTTTTAAAAAACCGCCGCTAATCCTCAAATAAATATAAAAAAAATAAAAAAATTTAAAAAAAAATAAAATTTTTTTGTGTCGTTTAGAGGCGGTTTTTTCGTGGCGGTTCTTAAAACCGCCGCGAAATGGCGTCCCGAAAACGTGTTTCGCGGCAGTTTTCTTGTAGTATAAAAGTGGGTTATTTTGGTTAAAATAGTTTCTATTTTGTTTTTTTAGAACCAATTCTATTTTGTTTTCTTTGGTGTTATTTTATTTCATTTGTTTCAATTCGGTATAGTATGGTTCTATTCAAGTTGTGTCTGTTTGTTAAGGAACCACAAATAAATTATTCATAAATCACTATTGAATTTAATTTCGTTTCATTATTTAATTAAATCCCTAAAAAAAATTATTTCTCAAAAAAATTCCCAATATTTTTAAAAAAATACATAAGAAAATAAAATTTTAAAAATGACACACATGCATGAATATTTCATGTAGAAATATATATCAAGTACAGTGTTTGAAAGAAATGAAAATTCATTATAATTGAATGGTGTATAACTTATTCATATTTTCCACTAGTATGTACCCAAGATATTCATCCAAAAATTTCACTCATCTCTATGATTCATTTTGTGTATTTGAACAACCCTATTATCCTGACCTTCAACTATAAATACATTGACCAATTCGCATTGCAGGTAACTTTTCATGTCTCAAAACCATCATATTTTATATCTATAACGTACCTAGAATCCAAAACAATAAAAAAATGACACAATAAAATGTCCTATCTTGAATCTTCCATTGACCTAAATCAGACTACCACATACCCCATGTGTGTTCTGTATTCACAGGTGTCCAAATACTAGCCCCCAATAGCATGGGATAATCATTAGGGAAAAATTCACCAGTTTATAATGAAATTCAAGACGAATGATTAGTTATATTAAAAATCAAGTATGACCTATGTATATCTCAATAATTTCATAAAATTAAATATCCACCAATATGATTGTTAATTCCCAAAAATCATTGATATTGTTTTTATGAAATCATTAATATCTATCTTTTATATATAAAAATAATAATAATCATAACATACATATGAAAAATATATCATTAACATTACAATATAGTAGAAATCACAAACATAATAAAACTATAATGACATACATATTTTCCAAAAACTCGACCTATTAATTCCATCAAAAAGAACTATAAGTATTAATAGAGTATAAACTACTAAAAAAATTATCCTAACCAAAGAAACATATAATTAATAATTCTTTCATATATTATTTTACATGAAATTATATATTTGAAACTAGATAAACATATAGATTCATATGAAGTGTGAGACTATGTAACACAAAATGAAACTGAAAATTATTCCCCTTTCATTATAATTTATAAACATGAGTTTATAATTTATATTAGATGCACAAGTATCTTAAAATATTAACTGAATAACACCTGAATCAAAGAAAATCAGACTAAACTAAATGAAACCAAATAGAACCAAAATGAAAAAGAAAAGGAAAAAATGAACCAATACAAATTGAAATGAATGAACCTAAACTGAACTAGACATTCCTGAACTAAACCAAACAGACAAGAACCAAATATAGGAAATTTTAAATCAAAATAGATTAATCAGAATCAAAAGAAATAGAAATTTTAAAACTATTGTTTCAACGCCCACAAGAAGATTTAAAAATATGAGAATAAATTAAAAGTGGATAAAAAAATGAATCTACCATGGCATTTTAGACCTAGAATAAAAAATATAATTGATGGTTCATAGAATACCTCAATTAATTGGAAATCAGTTATTTGATAAATAATATTAATGGAAGTAAAATAAGAAGAGATGAGAGATCACCACCAGTAGGGAAGAAATATGAATACTGGCTACTTAGGTTTGCAGGCGATGGATGTAAATGCAAGGAGTGGAGGAGCTTATGATATTTAGGGAAATCCCAGACCAATGGTTCATCAAAAACATTGGTGTATCATCTCTAAAAAACATTTTCATAAAACTGTTGGTATATTTTAACATATTCCAATGGTTTTTTAAAACCGTTGGAAGAGTGAAATAATTTTGCAGGCTATACCAACAGTTAGATAAAACTGTTGGTATAGGCTTAATAAATCAACCTATCCAGTAAAAACCAAGAATTTTATCAAAGGAAACTCTCTTCTTATAATAATTTCATAGATTATAAATCACATAAAATCATATAGGGAAAATTATAAAATCATTATAAATGAAGAATGAATGAAATAAGATGTATTTATAGGGATTATAGAACCTATCTCAATGGAATAGTAACATGAACCTTGGAATAGTAACATGACCATTAAGAATAGTAATTTTCCCAATATAATAGTAACCACATCTATAAAAATATTAAAAAAATAATCTCATAAATGATAATATGATATAACGATCACATAGTATGAGTAAATAAATATTTTAATAATTTATTAGTTAAGTGTTGGTATTTTTATAAGTTAGAAATGTTTACTTATAATTTTATAAATAATATCACTTTATAAAAAAATTATTTTCATAGAATATATTTATAAACTAACATTTTTCTATCTTATTATTATAATATAATTTTACGAGTCCTTAATTACTTTTTAAAAGTGTTATAAAATTATTTATAATTTTAAAATCACTATTTTTAAATTAAAAATTGATTTTAATTAAAAATTAAATTTATCCTATTTAGAAAATTATATTCTTAAAATGGAGTTCATTTTTTAATTCTACACATTTAAAATTGGTTAGGGTGAATTTTATGGATTTTTCTAAAATATTTGATTTTTTCTGAATAGAAAAATGTGATAGTTTACGGTATATATATTAAATGTTAGATACACTATTACTTGATTCATTGATTATATAATAAAAATAACCTTGAAATATCCTTAATTATTTTAATATATTTACTAATAATGTTCAATATCTTCATAGTCTTACGCCAAAATAATATACTACGGAATAAAATAAGGAAAAAACCCTCGTCTCCTCCCCTATAAATACCCCCATCACCACCTCTTCTCCCCACACATTCCAAGCCTTGAATCTTGTCCAAGATCTGGCCAATAATATTCCCAAGCTACTCCCCCACATCCAGGATCCCTTGGCCTCATTAAAATTCAAAACCCTTTTCCATAAGGAGGAACTCAATGAGAAGGAATTCAATAGGTAAAACCCTCTTTCTTTTTATTTTAATTTATTTTCAATTTCATATCATTTCTTATCCTCTCTTCATATCCACTTATCCAAGTGGCTTAATAACACCAATATATTTTAAATAATTTAATTTTATTATTTTAATGGAATAATTCATCTTCAAATTTATTCCCTTTTGATTTTATTCTAAAAATTAAAATAACATATGTTGTGTGTCGATTTATCGCCACCGTGGACGATACATTTTCATTTGTCACTATTTCCATCAAGGATGGTCATAAATTTATTAGTATAGTTAAATAATATTTTATCATACATATAATAATTTATATAATGTTCTAGAACCTATATATATAAACGTGACGATATAATCTCATAATGGTCATAAAAACTACCAAAATAAATTAAATCATTTTCATTAACATTTTATCTAGTAAATCATTTGCATAATATAAAACCAAATGATATATAATACCAATTAAAGTTCTATATATTCGTTAATTAAATATATTATTAATTCTTTAGAATCGTACTCATTGTACATGAACTTGAATACTTGTATAAAAGTGAGACTATCATGAAAACCATGAAATCTAACGCTCTTAGTATTACAAAACTGAACTCCATACCTCATCATAATGACTAAAAAATAACTTAAAAAAATTATAATGAATTATATTATTGAAGAAATGGTTCGGGATTTATTAATTAATTAATTTAATTTAATTATCTAGGATATTAAAGTGAATAAATCCATAGAATATAAAATAAGGTGATTCTCGAACCCAACTCCCTTTCTCTGAGTTTCCCTATTTCACTCCATTTTTAGTATGGAAGTTCCTTTATTGTCCCTTAAATATAATATATTTTTTATTCCCTTTTATTTTTAGGGATATACATATTTACAATCTTGTTTTTTGAAAAATGAAACATATTTTTTCAAAATATATCTTCCTTTTAAAAAAACATCTTTTACTTATCTTAAGATTATTTCTTCTTCAATCAATATTTATTCTAAGAATAATATTCCATTTTTATTTTGTGAAATACAATGTTTATTCATGAAAGTATTTTTATGATAATAAACTCATTCTTTTCCATGGGTTATTTTATGCCTAATGTTGGTATACTCTCTATGTGGAATGTAGGATTACATAAATGTTAGGATGTGATAGGTGTGCCCGAAATTATATAGCACCCAAATTAATTGGGTAATGTGATGTATCTCATGGAATAATGTGATAATATTTATGAACAAGATACAATATTTTTTTCACAATGATGAATTTATGATGATGCACATATGTTATTCATGAACATGATGGTAGATTTATTAACAACCATGTGGCGTATTTGACCACTAAAACATGATGTTTCATTTTTATGAATTTCCATATTCTATTCCATTATCTAATACTTCCTCTCATTATTATGATGATTATCCCATGCTTATGTTATGATGATTATGATTATTCTCACTAATGTTATATTGATTCATGTTCTTATTTATCCTCTTACTAGGGTTTTAGCACACCCCTTTCTTTAATGCATGTCCTCAGGTGACTACATATACTAAAAAGAAAAAATGGGACACTAAGAATCTAGAGAATAAGTAATTCAATTAACGTTTATGTTTTTTTATGTAAAAGTTATGTATGGTCTTAATTTTCCCTAGACACTAAACCTTTGGATCTTTGTTTTGTAACTCTTTTATGTTGTTTATCTTTAAAATGATGTAATAATCATGTAAGAAAAGTAAGGCCTATATAGTTGGAATCGGAGCACGGTTTAGTTAATTTGTAAATTTAGATTATAGAAAACACATGGTTTGATAATAAGTATATACATAAATATATATTTTTTGAAAAATTTAAAAACATGGGTATCCCATAAGATATTCCTTTAGAGATAATTTTTCATAGGAATAAATTATTTATTCCAGACTAGTTGACTTTCATTTTGGTCAAACCATTTCTATTTTAGAAAATAGTGGGAACTAGGAAAAAATAGGCAAAAAACTATGTGAGGGACAATGCAGTGAATTAGAAAATGATATCTCTAATGACTTGTGATGTGGAGTTTAAAATTTCATAGTGATTTTTACCCATCCATTTTAGGCTATGAATACTAACGTGAAGAATGTGGAACTTCCTCCTTCACCTAAAAGGGAGAGACTCGCTATCGAGTCCTTTATGTGGCAACAACCACCGACATTTAGTGGATCTTCTGATCCCCAAGTCACAGAACATTGGGTTAACTAAATGGATATCTTTCTATAATTAACTATTCTAAGACAGATAAGGTGACTCTATCCATTTATCATTTAGATAGAGAGGACAATCAATGGTGGGTATTGATTAATTACACCAAGTCAAAGGATCAAATTGAAGAGATAGAGTGGGAATAATTTAAGAAGATATTTCTTATAAGGTATTTTTATCAAATTATTCTTAAGAATATAGATATATAATTTATAGAGATAAAGAAAAAGGAAGTTGAATCATTCATGGATTTTTAGGAAAACTTTTAAAGGATTGAAAGGTACACCGCAAGTATTTTTATCAACAATGATAGAAAAATAGATATATTCTTTATAGGTTTAAATACACACCTTCAAAAGGCTCTAACAATTTGATACATTTGAGTTATATGGAATTTGTCCGATTTTCTCACAAAGTGGATATATATTTTAGAGAATCATACCTTGGATATGGTCATAAGAAAATAAATATGTATTTTCAAGATAGATGATTTAATTAGAATGGTGGAATGAAATCTCAACCAATCACATGTCAAAAATGTGGGAAGAAGCATCCTAGGAACCTCGTCAAATTGATAGGGAAATGCTACAAGTGTGGGAGAGAAGGCTACCAAGCTCATGAATGTCAAAAAGACATAAATAAGTTGGATGATATGATGGAGGAATGTAGAGAACCACCCATGGTTCAATTATTCAACTTCAGGGATCAAGGGAAATGTGAAATCTAATGCACTAAACCTTGAGTTCTAGATCATAATCATCATTAACAGCCTCCAAAGTCAAAGGAGAAAGGGAAAGGTTAAGACATCACTACTACTAAGGTGGAGCCCTATACTGATGTGGTGAAATTTATACTGGTTATTTATTCAATAATAACAAACGTACAATTTGATTTTGGTTATATAAGTTCTTTCATATCTTGAAAGTTTAGTAGAACTATTCAAAAAACACCAACAAATATGGTGGTTGAGTTATATATGAGAAAATAAAAAGGGGAAATTACTCCATCCAATGAATATAACTCCTCCCCAATTAATTTTTGTGGACTAAGCCTCCAAAAAAAATCTAGTCTTACTAAATTTGGTAGAGTTTGATGCTATATTGGGAATAGACTAGCATTCATTATACTAATAAAATATCAACTATTGAGAATTTGAGATCACTCTTCACTTCTTAGGGCATCCTCTAATTTTGTAAAATTATAAGGAATAGGATGAATCTTGTACACAGCTATCGTCTCATGTTTGGATATTGTTGACTTAAGAATATCTAGCTCAAATGATCAGGACAAAGGAGGGAATCATGCTCAAATACATTCCCATTAAAATGGAATACACATATGTGTTACCCTAATGAATTATTTGGTAATCCTATTGACCAAGAGGTTGAGTTCTGAGTGAGCATATTCCTGGAGCTCTACCTATATCAAATAAATCTTATAGAATGGTCACCATTCAGTTAGAGGAACTGAAGAAGAAGTTACAAGAGAATATGGACAAGGGTTTTATACACTTGAGTCCTTCACCATGGGGTTCACCAGTCCTCTTCATCAATAATAAGGATCAATCAATGTGTCTCTTCATTTATTATCATAAGCTCAACAAAATCATGATAAACAAGAAGTATCTCTTTCCATGGGTAGATGACTTGTTTGATCAACTGTATGGGGCCATGAATTTCTCTAAGGTGGACCTTCGGTCGAGGTATCACCAATTAAAGATTAGGAAGTAATATATTCCCAAGACTACCTTTCGAATGAGGTATGGATGATATGAGTTCACAGTGATTCCCTTAGGACTCACTAATTCTTCAACAATATTCATTGACTTAGTGAATATAGTTTAGATATTACCTCAAAAACTATGGTAGTATTTATTGATCATATTCTGTTGCAATCCAAGAGACAGGGGGAACATGAGGATCCTTTGAATACTTTTATAAATACTTTTTTAAGGGACAAACTTTATGAAAAATATATTAAATATATGTTATGTCTGGAGGAATTATCATTCTTGGGGAATGTTATCAGCAGTAAAGGAATATATGTGGGCCCTTCCAAGATAATGGAAATCAAAGAGTAGCCCAATCCAACATCAACAACAGTAATCCATATTTTTCTTGGTATAACTGGGTATTACTGAATATTTGTGAAGAAATTCTCATGATTTTAAAAACCACAAACCACGATAACATGGAAGGGATAAAAGTTTGTCTGTACTAGTGAATGTGAATACTACTACATAGTGTTAAAAAATAGTCTTATTACATCGCTAGTACTCACATTTCTAAAAAGTGGGAACTATTTGTAGTATATAGATATGCATTAAAAAGGGTATCAGGATGTGTACTAATGAAAAATAATAAATTAATAGACTATTAATTAAGTAAGTTGAAAATTCATGAGAAAAAATATCCTACACATGATATGGAGTTGGAAGCATTGATCTTCTCTTTAAAAATATGGAGGCATTATCTCTATGGGGAGAAGTTTGAAATAAGAATTTATAATAAGATAATAAAATATATATTCACATAGAAGGAGCTCAATATGTTTTATTGAAGATTGTTAGATCCCATCAATGATTTTTACTACTCTATTCACTACCATCAAGGAAAAGAGAATAAAGTGGCAGATGATCAATATAGAAAGGATCCTACAACATTATAAATGATCATAATTGAGAAGGATCCAATATTTTTAGATTTTCAAATGATAGAGAAGATAATAATTAAGGAATGAACGTAACTAATCATTTCTCAAATTATTGATCAGTCATCTCTCATGGATAAAATAAAGGATTCTCAAATAAATGATGTGGAGATTTAGAATATTATGGAAGCTATAATAAAGGGGAAATCCTCAAAGTTTAAAATGGGTGATGATTGAGTTGTAAGATTTCGGTCACAAATATGTGTACCATACCATCTATAGATAAATAAGGATCTTATGAATGGTGCACATAGCTCGACCTTCTCTATTCACCCAGGGAGAAGAAATATGTATAGTGATCTTCGAGAGAACTATTGGTTGTAAAATATGAATAAATTGATCAAAAAAATGTACATCAAGGTTCCTGGTATGTCAAAAAGTGATGTTTTAAAGAAATAATTATAAGGGTATGATGCAACCATTACCTATATGGACATAGAAATGGGAAAACATCACCATATACTTTATCACAGGACATCTAAAGGAAACCCTAGGAAATGAAGCTATATGGGTTGTTTTGGATTGTCTTATAAAGATATTTCACTTTATCAAAATTCTAGAGGACATTCACTGGATCATCTTGAATGGATATATATCATAAAAGATGTAATGTTTCATGTTTTCCACTAACAATTGTATCTAATTGAAATCCAAGATTCACCTCCAAGTTCTAGAAAAGTATCAAAATTCTCTAAACACTAATATGAACTTTATTACATCTTATCATCCTTAAAAAGATGGAAAATCTATGCAGACTATTCAGAAACTAGAAGACATGTTGGTGGGATGTTCTATGAACTTAAAAGGAGTATGGACCAACATCACCCCTGGTTGAGTTCTATGACAAAACATTTTCCACAAAAGCATCTAAATGGCTACATATGAAGCCATTTATGGGAAAATATGTAGAACACTGGTGTGTTGGGATAGTGTTGGTGGACGTAAGCTGGTTGGATCTGAAATGGTTGAAGAAATGGTGGAAAAGGTAAAAACCATTTAGCATCACATCAAGGAAGCCCAAAGTTGCTAGAAGTGATATACATATAATCATTGATGTGACCTATATTTTAAGGCTAGAGACATGTTATTATTCTGTATACCTTTATGGAAGAGGATCATAAGATTTGGGAAGAAAGGAAAGTTGAGTCCCAGGTACATTGTCCCTTTCGATATTCTTAATCATGTTGGAGTTGTGGCATATAGACTAGTAATTCCACATAATATGTGTCATGTATACAATGTATTACTTATATCCTTCTTGAGGAAGTACTACCAGATCCCTCACATGTACTAAATCTAGAGGTGGTATAGTTGTAAAATTATCTCTCTTACGAGGAGAATCTAGTGAAAATCTTAGACCATAGAGATAATGTTCTACGTAATAAGACTACTCACCTGGTTAAGGTACTATGGTGGATCCATAAGTACGAAGTGGAAACATGGGAACTGGAGGAAGCGATAAAGGAGAAGTTCCATCACTTGTTTTCACCATATTATGTAAAACCAAATTTTGAGGGTGAAATTTCATAAGGAGGAAAGACTGTAACAACCTAGAATTTTATTAGCATAAAATCCCTTATCATAATTATTCCATAAAGTATAAATCACATAAAATCACATAGATATCACAATATGAACTATATAAATGAATAATTAAGGAAATAAGAGGTGTTTCTAGAAATTATGGAACCAATCACGATGGAATAGTAACTTGACCCTTGGAATACTAATAGGACCATTTGGAAAAGTAATTCAGCCAAAAGAATAGTGACCTCATATATAAAAGTATAAATAAAATTTAGGCATCCTAAAAATGATAATATTATATAATTATAACATAGTATAAGTCAATAAATATTGTAATAATTATTAATTAAGTGTTGGTACTTTTATAAAACAATAATGTTTATTTATAATTTTATAATTAATATAATTATTTAAAATAAAATTTATTTTCATAAAAAAGATTCATAAAATAATTTTTTTTTCATATTAATATAAGATAATTTCATGTGACCATAATTAATTTTTAAAAGTGTTATAAAATCAGTTATGATTTTAAAATGGGTATTTTCGAAATTAAATGATTATTTTATTTAAAAATTAAAATTCTAATATTTTTTAAATTATTTTCATAAAATGGACATCATTTTTTAATTCTACACATTAAAAAATGGTTAGGGTGATTTTTTTAATTTTTCTAAAATAATTTTATTTTTAGTTAATAGTAAAATATGGTAATTTAAAGTATATATACATTATAAGTTAAATACACTATTACTTGATTCATTATTGATATAATCAAAAAAATTGAAAATATCCTTCATTATTTAAAAATATATATTTATAAGTCTCACACTATGTAACACCCCAAGCTTCCACGGTATGCTTCTCTTTGAATAATACAATAGCGTGTGTTGTACGCACCTTCGAGTTCTATCACACCACAACCAATCAAACTAGCAGTTATGAATAGTAATACCCACTTTTTGAAATTTTATGAATTTTATCTTTCAAAATGGACTTCATTTTTTGATTCAGAATATTGAAATTATCTTAGAGTGAATTTTTGTTATTTTTTTTGAAAACATTCAATTTTTGATGAATAATGAAAACAATGAGTTATAGTTTAAAAACAAATTTTTATTTAAATAATTATTTATTTTATTTAAATTATTTTAAGTCAAAATATATACATAATACCTATATAAGTTCAATGTAATTCATTGGATTTAGTTTATAATAATTTTAGATATATAAAAATTTTATTGAACTTTTTTAACGTCTTTTACCCACCTCCTAGAAGCATTTACAAATTTACATAAAACTTAATTTTACCACATCTGTGAGTTGAATTTAAAAAATCCAAGAGACATGGTTGATATCAGTAAGTAAAATATGGTTCAATAATATGAAAATAGTTTTTGGTGAATAGTAACTTTTTACTTTTATTTACCACGGTTAAATGTAAATAGGGTAATTAAGGGTAAAAATGATATTACTATTACCCTAACACATGTACTAATTATATTGGATAAGTTAAATTTGACCAAGAACAACCTTGTTAATAAAATATTATCCATTAGGTCCACATGGATTAGATTAGGACATTTATTATTATTTAATTCAAAGAAGAGTTAAAAGTGTTAAATTCAAAGTTTAATAACTAAACCGTTTTTACTATAGGGTTACACATAAGATAAATTTCACTATAAATATTCATTATATATCTAAAAATATTTCCTACATAATGGTATTTTATTTATATTTTTTAGACATTAAATAATTAAATTTATTTATGACACAATGATGATGCAGTAATTACTGTACTAATGAAAGATAAAAATAATTGATATTATATATATACAAATAAATGTAATTTGAGAAATTTTATTAATTCCACTAATTTTATAGGTTAATATGAAATATTAATGTTGTTTAGATAAATTTTATTCGTAGTAATAATGCTGTTATGAATTTAGAAAAAACAAAATACCAAATAGTGTCAAAATTGACATAAAAGAGTTTTTAAAAAACTATTATATTATTAATTGATATTCTATTCTTAAAAATATAAGGTTCAGACAAAATAATTATATAATGATATTTTTATCATTAATTAACCACTTTGGGTTATTTTGGAAGTATATAGTATGATTATTAACCATATAATATAAAAATACAAAGAGACATGGTAAATGTCAAACTATTTAACTAAGTGTTAAATATAAAAGATAAGGTTAATACAGTGAACCAAACCAATCTAAAACCTATTTTATGAGTTTTTTTAGACCCATACCAACCTTAAACTTTAAATAATTCATTTTTGAGCCATTATAAACCGAAAATGATTTTATTAAAAAATAATATTCCTAGCTTTTCCTAAGGTGCCCCTAACCCCTCTTATAAAAGGGCACTCCCCCTTCTCTATAATTCACACCATAGAAGCCATTTGGATCGGCCAACCCCTGCCCAAATACACTCTCAACTGTCCTTCCTTAATCCTAGAGGCCTTACTTTAGTCAGAAATCTAACCAAAGGAGCCCTTTTGATCAAATCAAAAGGAAGAACTCAAAGAAGAGGTAAATATTTCATCACCTCTTTCAAGTTCCTTTCTTCTTCCACTCCCTCTTTCTTTGTTGTTTCCATTATAAAATAATAACTCCAGTATCTTCGATATAATTTGATGTTATTATAAATATGGTACAACCAAATGAATTATTCTATACATACTTTGAATGACGTGTCACCATACGTGCGTACGTACGGCTTACCGTCTCCACGTCGTGGTGTAATAGTTATTCAATACATTATTATTTGGATGGTTATAATAATGATGTGTAATTGATTTAAATAATAAATATAACATGATAATGATTTTGTATATATGATATACCATCCAATTATATGTTATTTTAATATTAAAATAATTATATTGTCGCTCGTGTGTACGTACGGATTATCATCTCCACGAACGCGATGAGATTAATTCCCCATCTTATCCATTCAAGACTAATTTTCATTAGATGATTAAAAATAATTTTTAAAGACTTAATATAATTCTGAATATGAATAATATACATCCTATCCATAACAAACATTACTTATATAACAAAGCATATAAGGTAAAACGAATCAGTTAACACCTGAAACAATGATAATACTAAAATATTATTAACAAATCAATATTAAAAGATCATATATGATATAATATTAATGTATATGATTCTTTTATAATTTAATAACAATTATTTCACTATTATACATGATTTTAACCTACCCTAGACCAAGGAAAAGTACAAGGAAAGGGTTAATTTCACAATCTCTTCATTATCTACGGTTGTTTATACGTAATTATCTACTAGGACCACTTTATCATCCACATCCATGCTTCTTAAAAATTTATTTCAAATTTTTTTTAATATTTACTAGATAATGGGTTAAATTCATTTATACCCTTATTTTACATTATATGTTTTTAAAGGAATATTTCCGTCATTTTCCAAACAAGGTACTTAATGACCTTTTCAACAAAAATAAGGTAAGAATGTTTTTTAACTTATACAGTGGGTGCGGCTATTTTACGCTGTTATAACATCGTCGAAACTTCCCTTAAAATATTATAAGAATATTTTAGAAATAAATCTTTTCTTAAATGATTTCAAAATATAAAGAGATATTTATCTAAAAAAGGTTTTGATTTCATCTATTTCAACATCCTTTGATGGATTTTAAGCTTATTTTAATTTGATTTATTATGATACAAAACTTCCATATTGTATTGAAGGTTTTGTGATATGTTTTACTATGGATGTGTTATTTTTACAACATTCATGGTTTATGGATAAAGTATTGACATTTCGTATGCTATTTTTAAGATGAATGTTTATGTTATGTTTAAACCTTTTCATATGAGAAATTCATTGGACTTACTAAGTGACAGGTGGGGCCCTCTATAGCTCCTCGATGCATCGGTAGGACTCATGAGACAAACTAGTGTCTTGGAAAAAGGCCTTGAAAAAATCTTATCTGTAGTCTTGGCACAAGGCCTTGACTATGTGGTTATGAAAGTCTGGCATTATGCAATCCATCATTATGAAAGTGGCTATTGATATTGCATGTGATTATTCGACTAGTAGAATATCCATGTGAGTAAGTAAATGGAATTATTTTGATTTATATTTTCCATATTATGATGAAGTTTATGTTTAAAAGGATTTTATTTTAGTTCTATACATTGCCTTAAATGTTTATGCTTATTTATGAAAGTTTCCACTATATTGTTATCCTTACTGAGAATTTGAGCTCACCCCACTTTCTATGTTTTATTTTTCCCAAGATGCGAATAAATATATTATGACTGACCTATAGGGATAGTCTATGGGATCTCAATGTTGTCCATGGAAACAATGTTATTGTATTTTTCCATTTTATGATGTAATGTAAACCTTATGAATGTATCTAGTACTTCCAAGGCTACTAAACTAATCATTCTTTTGATACTTGATCTTTTGTGATCATTCCAATGATATGTAATAATGAACCAACTCTAGGTTACTAGGGTGAAGGCATTACACACTATCCATATTCTTGAGAAAAAATAATAATCTAATGAATAAAATCATGAGAAAACACCTCTCTCCTCCCCTCAAAATATCACCCCCACCACTTATTCTCCTCAAACATTACAAGACTTGAAGCTTGTCTAATCTATAACCAATACACTTTACAATACCTCCCCCATGTCATGGTGACCATGGTACTATCAAATGACCAAAAACTTTTCCTTAAGGTGGTTCCCATAGAGGAATAATTCAATATTTAAAACCACCATTCTTTTTCTATTAGTTTTTTTCAATTTCTTTTATTTTCTTATCCTCTCCTCACCTCCACATATCCAAGTGGAATGAAAACTACAATATAATTTATATATTTTAATTTTATTATGTTAAATAATTAATTTTCAAATCTATTTCCTTTTCATTTTATTTTAGATATGAAAATATTGTATGTGGTGTGTTGATTTACCGCCACTAAGGATGATGCATTTTCATTTTTCATTATCGCCTTCAAGTGTGGTAATGAAAAAATTATTATAGATAAATAAGATTTTATTATACATATTATATATTATATAATTTTCTAGAAGCTATATATATAAACATTATGATATAAGCTCATAATGGTCGTAAAAAATGCCAAAATTAATTAAATCAGTTTTATTAACGTTCTATCTTATAAATAATCCACATACCACATAACCAAATGATATATAGGACCAATTAAACTTATTTATGTTCATTAATAACATATAATTCCAATTTTTTAGAATCATTCTTAATGTACATGAACTTAAATAATTGTATACAAGTGAATCGATCATGAAAACCAAGAAAAAGAACACTCTCCGAACGATGAAATTAAACTGTGTGACTCAACATAATGACCATAAAGGAAAATAATAAAATTATAATGAATAAAAAACTTGTAGAAAAGGTTATAGATTTATTAATTAATGATTTTAATTTTATTATCCATGATATTAATGTAAGTAAATCACTTGTATATAAGGTAAGGGTATTCATGAAACCATCTCCATTTCTTTGGGTTTTCCCTCTTTCACTCCATTTTTAGTATATATGTTCCTTTAATGTTTCTTAAATATCATTTGTTTTTCCATAATTTTTTTCTAGGATATACATGTTTCTAATATGGTTTTGTGATAAATGCAAATACTTTTCCAGGAGAAATCTTCCTTCCAAAAAATACATCTTTTACTTCTCTTGATATTGTTTCTTCTTCAATCAATATTGATACTAAGAATATTCTTCCCTTTTTTAATTTGGTATCTCCAAAATTTATTCATGAATTCATTCTTTATTTAAAAAATTCATTCCATTCCAAATGTTATTTTAATCCTAACGTTGACATATATTCAATGTGGTATGCATGGTTATGTAAGTGTTATGCTTTAACGAGTGCGCCCGGAATTATATAGTGACCAAATAAATTGGGTAATGTGATTTTTCTCATGGGATAATATGAAATTTCCATGAAAATGATTATATATATTGTTCATAATGATGATGTTATGATGATGAATATATGTTATGTGTGAACATGATGATAGTTTGTTCCCAATTATGTGTGGTATTTGACCAATACGACATGATGTTTTATTTTTATGTATTGCCACATTCCATGACTTTATCTAATGACTCATATAATTATTATAATGATAATAACATTATTATATTATGATGATTATTATTATACTCACCCATGTTATATTGATTCATGTTCTTATCTATCCTTCTACTATACTTTTAGCTCACCCATTTTATTGATGTATATCTTTAGGTGACTATATGTACTAAGGAGGAAATGTGGGCCACAATGAATTTAGAGAAGAAGTAATTAAATTAAGTTTTATGTTTTATTATGTAAAAGTTATGTATGGCCATAATTTTCTTAATACACTAAACCTTTTGATCATGGTTTTGTAAGATTTATTTTGGTTATCTTTAAAATAATGTAATATTCATGTAAGAAAAGTATGATCATTGTATATACTGATGGTTTTAGAAAAACATGGGTATTTTCCCATTTTTATAGGTAATATTTATAGTAGTTCCACATGTTATTAATGGTTTCACCTTGATGAGGTAAGTGGAAGTTTGGTAAAGGGAGTAAGATATTGTCCTTGGTCCCTTCAAGGTGTTTGGGTGCGTAGGTGATGTGGATTACTGATTGACACTTTTGCCTTGACTAGACCAGATCCATGATGCCTTCTATGTCTCTAAACTATGTTAGTATCTCTATCACAACTCTGATTTCATTGAATGGGGAGATTTGGATATTGAGGATGATGCGACATTCCCTGAGAATCCAGTGGTGATCCAAAAAAGCCAAGAGAAGGTGGTGTCAGGATGAATAATTTCCATGGTTCGTGTTCTTTGTAGGCATGGTGTCCTAGAGGATATAAATCATATTTAATGGAAAAAAGTAAAATTTTCCTCTATCTACATCGAATATGATGATTATGTGATAGCCCAGGTTTGTTTGGGTGAGATGTGGTGAGATGGATTAGGGTGGGGGTCATGTGTGGTGGGGGGAGGGAACGAGGTTGATGACCTTCATGTTCACAATACCCTACTACCCAGGTTATGAGATGTGATGTGATGTGACAATTGTCAATGGGTGGTATGTGATGTGATGTGATGTGATGTGATGTGATGTGATGTGATGTGATGTGATGTGATGTGATGCGATGTGATGTGATGTTATTCAAAATAGGTGGGAGCACCATGACGTGCGATGTTTGGGTGTGAGATCGTAAAATCAGTGGGAAAGCAGTGTGGGGTACCTTATTATCAATGTTCTTTATATTATATTATCATACATAGATTCTTTATTTAGTGAGAGAGACTTGGTGAGGTTGGGGTTTTTGGTTAGTATAATTTTATTGGTCCTTCCTGGTTCTTTTTTTCTCAAGGGTTAATTAGTATTCTCTTTTCACATGTTCATGAGAGACTTTGGTTTTCCTACTGAGTATACTTATATTCCCACCCTATGTATATAAAAGTGTTTTTAGGTTTCCAGGGGGACTTCATAGACTATGTTGGACATTAATAGCTTGGAAATTTGGATAGTTTACTTGTCACTTCTCTGTTTTTAATTTTGGTTATTTACTTTGGAGACTTGTAATTATATCTTTTTCATTAATAAATGTATGTGGGGTGATTTTTGATTTCTTTTACATTATTTCATATAGTTTATTATGGATAATTCCTCTTATCTCCCAACCCAATTTATATTATATATGTTAATTAATCCAATACATGAGATTTTTTTATCCTCATTACTAGTAATCAACATGGGTCTTACTAGAGGCGAGACATAGGGGGTCATTATCTCTCTCCCCTCATTGTGGCATCTTTAGTAGTATGGGGTCATGAAATTTAAATTATGAATTTCTTAAAATTAGTTCATTTGAATTGTTCACGTTAAACCCATTTTTGGGTATATTATTTAAACCACATAAAAAGAGTTTTTATTATTAATTTGATCAAGGTATATATAATGTTATATATATGATAAAATGATTATGTAAATTTTTTACATAATATATATTGAATTGTAAAATGTTTATAATTCATAAAGTATCATATATAATTAACAGAAAATTCTATATAATATTAAATTTTCATATTATGAAATGAATATAAAGAGGTTATATTCAAAATAATTTAATTTCCATAAATAATAAGATAAAATTATAAAAAACTTATAATAGTCTATTTTTATAAATTGTTCATAAATTTTTATGTCATGTTTAAATTTTTGAAGTATTCATTTATTTAATGGTTATTGCATAATTAATACATTGTAATGAATTTTTTATATTATGAATATGTGTATGATTTAGTTTATGATGTTAAAAAACTTCCTATAAAATTTTAAACCTTGAAGAACATGTTAAGTATGATTACATATGATTATTTTTCATCTACCGTTAACATGGTTTGTGGTTAAGGTTATTATGTAGAATGTAGTTGTTAAATATTGTTTATATGTATTAGGTTTTAGAGTTATGATGAATTGGATTCTATCTAGAGTATTGTATCCCTAGGTAGAGGGACTTTAGGTTGGACTTCCCACTATCTTGGAGTCTTTTGACTTATTATATAAAATGTTGGGATTGGATATTTGTATATCTAATTTAACTCATGTAGAGATTGTCAATGTAATATAAATTTATTCTTTTACATGAATAGTTTATATAACTTATTTCATTATTGGAAATTTGATACATTAAATATGTTTGGATTATATTTTTTGGGTGAGTAACAAAAACATTGGGTTGTGTAAAGAGTTACACATCAATATGTTTTTAACATATTAATGTGTAAGATGAAATCAGGATTCCAATCAATATCATTAGAAGAATTCATATATAAAGGGAATAACCTAAATTAAGATGGTTATATTAATTATCCTTTAAAATAATAAGTGTTATATTCCTTCTAAATATTCACTTTTCTAGGTCTATATCATTTTATATTGGTTAAAAAAACCATTACGTTATTATAGAACTTATTGTGTATGGAATTAAAGTAATTTGGTGACACTAACAGTTATGTTCCCTATTATTTGTGTTTTCATTATGTCCCACTTTGCTGGGAAATCCTAAATCTTAGGATTTTATAGTAATAGAGTTGAGTTCATATCCATATGATGGATTGGACAAAGATTTGTCCACTCAACTATCCAAGAGTCATAAATGAAATGATTGAAAATAGTTATCTACCTGATATATCCATAACCTATATTCATGCACAAATCAATGTAAGTCATGATGAAATATGGATCGTGGACCATTGATACATATAATGAGTTTAAAAATGGTCAAAATTTTATTAGGAGACCATTTAATAAAATTCCTTATTAAATAGTAATATTTCTTGATACCCTTTGATAAAAATATATGTTGCATATGATTATATCATCATAAACAAGCGTAACATTGACATTAATTGTTGATAAGAAAATGATTATTGTATAAAATCATATGACTGGTAACATAATAAATGTTTTAATGTAAGATAAATTCTATTTGTGTTAGAGTAATAACATCATTAGTAACCAAAATTTTTAGTTTTTCAAGAAGTTATTCTGATTCTTATGAGAATCCTATAATGATTAATTATGGATTCAAAGTTATAATATGAAATCTAACCTAAGGAATTTTAGTTTTAAACTCTCAATGTGATTATTAATGTAAATAATACTCAATATTATTGAGTATTGTTATGTTTTGGTGAGACTAAAGGTTTCTTTAAGTATTTATCTGGTTAAAGAGTTCATTATATTTTCATCTATGGAAATTTTCTGAAGAAATAGAAGAATTAGAGAAATTTTTACTCGTTATTCTTAAGTTTTGATAATAGATAAACTATGGAATATGATGACTTGGTTCTACTATTATATTGACAACATAATTGGGTAACTTTTCAAGCAGAAAGAAGAATAAATTATTAGGAGAATCCTAGAAAACTATTCAAGGAACCCAATCAAGGTCATTGAAACATAATGGTGAATTTAAAATGGAGTAATGATTCCATATGATGGAATTTTTGTCAATACATGAAGGTGTTTTTAAACTCCATGGAGTTTCCATAATGGTTATTAGTTTAACATAAATCAATTCACTATTTTTAATGGTATATGATACTGAATGTATACATTCCAAGAGATCTAAATATATAGGAGTTCAAAATCATGGGAATAATTTATAGATATTATAGCTTGAATTCATATTATGAAGTAAATAGATGCTATAAAAAATATTTTAATATAAAGTACTTTATCAAGATAAAATGGAATTAAACAAAGTATTTTTATCTTTATCTCATTTCACTTATATGGAAATATATGTTTTTAATTAAAAAATAATTGTTATATAAAAAATTAAATGAATAATTTTTTACACATTTTTTATGAGTCATCGTATTTTATAACATGTTTTAAAATATGATATAGGGATTATTTTTTTCATAGATAAAGTTTTTGTCAACATATTTGTTAAAATATAAGGGAAAGATATTCCCACCACCCATCAGGGGAATATTTAGATGAATAATCTTCTTTTCATATGGAAATGATGAAAACTCATAAAATACCATATATGATATGAATATAATAATTTATTCGTTAAGTAATTCAAAAAATATGATATAAATGTTTTTCCCAACATAATGGAGTTTATTTTCTTAGCATTATATTTTGAAGAGAGTATCATGTCTAAGAGGATGGTGGAAGGATGTTTGAACTTATAGAAGATCAAAGATAAAAAATAAAAGTTTGTACCCATATTAATCTGATTTCTAATTAATATCCTATAGAGTTTAGGGAATGTAACAGAAAGGAAAAATGAAAATAGTTTCATTTATTCACCATGAAAAGTGAACATCACAATTTCTTAAAGTATTATACCAGATTAAGGTAAATATCATTTTACCCTAAAAAAGGTTTAGTACATGGTGGTAAAAAGGTATATAATGAGACACATTTATTTACCATAAAAAATTGAATTTCACTTTCTCCTAAATAGATCAATAAGTGAAAGTAATTAATAATGTAAATAGTTACATTGTATAAAAAATTATTTCAAGGAAATTTTTGATGGAAAATGTTTTAAGGATGGTTATTTTAAACATATAAAAGTTCTAATTATAAAACATAATTCAATATCATAACATTTAATATTGTAGAGATACGATGTTTTGAATATCTTTGAGGTGTTTAACATTGGGATTATGATTCCTAAATATCACCATTATTCAATGTTTCTTTCTCTATGGATGTTAATAAGAAAATAGTTTAGTGGGAGGGCTTTTTAAAATGGTAACATAGATATGTGTAAATAATTATATATATGTGTGTAATAAGATAACCATGATATACAATTCTTATAGTGTTTTGTTAGGGATAAATTGTGGATATAAAATGATATCCCTAATTCAATATCCTATCATATATGTTATTTTACCCTAATTATTATATAAGGTTTTGTTAAGTATTATTCAAATAGTTTTATGAATATAAAGTGCATCACATAAAAAGAAATCTATACTTTATCATTCTTCTAATTTGGTTGAATAATTATAAACAATGATATACATTTCATTAAATGTAATTATAATTAACCTCTAAAAGTAAAACTCTAATTTATCCATAATAGATGTTCTTCATGGTGTATTATAGGTTAGGATGAAAATTTAAGTTTAACATGAGTATTATTCTTGTATGATATAAAAAATATGCTCATGATACATAAAAAATATTATGATGCACTGGATGACCCATCGTGTATACAACATAGATTATCATATAAAATGTATCTAGTATAAAAGGGGTGGATCATATAGAAGTCCCCATTATCTGAAGCTAGAAAGATACCTAGAATGAGATCCTTCATACATTCAAAATTTTATTATGAAATCCATTTAAATTTATCTAATTAAGTGGTGGTTGGGTTTATTTTTGATCATGTCATCAGTTGTCAATTAATTAAGATAAGGTTTTCCCCCTCATATGATTAGTATGATATGTGGAAATTTGATTAAGATAGACTAATGTGTGTGCAACCACACCATTCGAGACATATGATTTGATTATCTATTTGAAGGAGGTATGTATGATGTGCTCACCAGGTAAATGAAATGTGATTTATTCATTTTATATATTATTTTATAATTTCCGAAGAAAATGTATGAGTTGACTATATGAGATTTACATACTTCATGTCTCATGGTTTCTTAATGTATTTCACAAAGAGAATCTGTGAGAATGCATTATAGTATGAGATATAGCTGGTGGAAATAGGTATAGAGATACATGTGTGTGATGGATATCCCTCCATATCCCTTTGTAGCTTGGGTAGCATTGGTGATTTACTAGTGGCCACTTTTTATTAAATTTTTAGATCCATTGATTCATGTTTTTTTCAATTCTATAAATTCCCAAAGGGTCACACTTTGTAGTTCAATAAATGGGTATTGATTTTAACTTAGTGAACTACTCTAAAATTTTCTTTGAGTTTTTTCAAAAGATTTTTAGATGGGTATGAACAAGGTATTGTATATGGTGTGATACATGGTGAGTTTAATGATAGGTTTCCAAAATCGTTTTGTAATATATACAAAAGTTTTTTGGATATATTTTCAAAATTTATTGTATATGATAAAATATTAGGTGAAATGGAACAATTTATTTTTAGGCTTTTGTGCATATGGGAGTTTGAAGGAGGTATATTCCCTAGAGGGCCTTTTTTATGTGATGCGATAGGCCCAGTCATATTTTAGTATTTTCTATTTCATAAAATTATATAATATATTTCATGTGATGCATTTCTATATCATATAAAATGATTGAGTCAATAGTATAACTTGAAATAAATTTCCTACCATAGTATTTTCTATCAATATAATAAAATGGTGTTATAAGGCATAGTTATCACACTGCCTTCATTAACCTATTCAACTGTATTTTATGATTGGTGTATGTCTGATGGTAGTTTCATGGGTATGGTGGTATAACAATAAAATTAATAAAGTATTACATTCCATATCTTATGTAATTTCATTTTCTTCAATTATTGGGTTGATGAATAATTAAGAGTTAATGTTCGAGTTAGAAACTTCCACATAAGATATCATTATGGGACTACTACATAAGATATAACATGAGGGTTATAGATTAAAACATGAATATTCTTCAAGTTCATGGAGAGGCATTAAATCATGCATTATCCATGATTTAATGTTTAAATTATCAAAGATAAACCTTGAGGGTTATATAATAACCCACTATTATGTCACAGTAGTTGTGTGTATAGGATAATCACACGCTGCTTGGACTAAATTCCATGGAACACAAATCAATTTCTCTTCTATGTTCTTTTCACCATGAGGATCTAAAATTAAGTGGAGTATGAAAGTTCTTTTTTAATCATAAAATGATCCATTCATCCCATGGATAACTCTAATAGTTGGAGTCCTTTAACTTCAACTCAAGTGATCTTACACAAACATTAAGGAATAAGATAAATACTATTGTAGATTCTTTAGTGTCAGATGTGCATGGTTTAAAGATTTAATTATTTTTAGTTTTTCATGTATTTCATATTTATTATCATGGTAATATTGGAATTGGGATTTTGATGAAATTTTTATATTCTAATCAGTGTTTTCTAAACCCTATTAATCCCAACATTCTTTTCCTCTGATTCATCATTTTAATAGAAAGTGATTCTATAGCCCTAACAGACTATATGGGTAAATTGGATTTCTTAATAAAAATTTTAATCTTGGAATAGAGATGGGAATAATAATTTTTTTCATAATTTCTTATTAATAACTCAAATAATCAAAATATTATCATTTTCTCTGGTTTATACCCATAAACCAATATTATTACCAAACTCTACCTAGGAAAACATCTTGCACAATGTTCACATTATTGAATCTCACCATAAAATTGTAACACCCCAGGTAAATAAAGAGTATGATATTTTCATATTTATCCATATTTGTGAATAAAATATTAATATTACTTTAAAGGGGACGCTATGCACGATGGCGTACCCAATACGCAACAATGAGTTTCTTGGGAATCTTGCATTGCACTCTAATAATAAAATAATATTATTTTAAATGGTAGTTAATGCCTAGCCGTTGTAATGGCAGGAATGAATAGAACTAACTAAAAAATGATTATATATGTTTGTCAAATATTTTTACTCCTTACAATAAATGTTATAGGATTAAAAATGCGAATGAATCCAATTTTAAGCGTAAACATTCCAATATTCTTTAAAAGGTCGATTAACCGCCTTTTAATGGAGAACCTCTTTTAAATCCACTTTTTGAAAATTTTATAAGCTCTATTTTTCAAAATAAACATATTATTTATTATTGGGACATTGAAATTTACCTTGGGATAATTTTTGGTATTTTTCTGACAATGTTCATTTTTCAATGAATAGTGAAAAATACTGCATTTTACATGAAAACTGCTTTTTCATATAATTTAATTATACGGTTATATTACCTTTTTAATTTGTTTTAATGTGTAATTAGAATATATTTTCACCATTTAATTAAATGATAGTCATTGGGATTAATTTCACTTTGGAATTAGGCATAAACAAGTGCCAAACTTTTCATAAAAATTGTTTCTAAAAAACCCGCTATTTGTTTTGACAACGGGAAGTTTTTTTAAATTAATTATTTCAATTTATGTGTTTTGAATTTGGTAAAATTGATTACATATTTGGAATCAGAAGGTCCAAATTATGTAATTAAGACTCTTGTTTTTGGACATTATGAATAGTAACGACAGTAATTATCTTTAACTATCTTGATTAATGAGTAATCGGGTAGTTAAAGATAATAAGATAATATCATAATAATAAAAAATGACCACAAAATATGTCCTAAGGATACTTTTTGTCTCATGGAAGACCATGGTATGCTATGTTCCAAACTTGGGGGCCCCATGGAATCACTTTTTTGAGAAAGTGACTTTTTATCTTTTTATTTTTAAAGAATGTTAAATGTAACAAAGAATGTATCACCTAAGTAAAATATTTTTAATTTTGTCTACATAAATTATCTTTTGGACTATAAATATTCATTAGAAAGATAAAAAGAGTTCCTACATCATAGTATTTTTTTATATTTTTTAGACATTAAATAAATTAAATTATTTATGACATCATGATGATGCAGCGATGACCACATTATTTAACGATTTAAATAAAATGGAAAGATAATGTAAAATATAAAACCTACACATGTAAAAAACCTATTGTATGGGTGGATTTCAAACCCTTATCACCTTATCCCAGAAACACATCAATGTGGGACCATTAAAATCCTAAAATCATTTGAAAATAAAGTTACATTTTATACCTTTCCAAGAGTGTCCATCCTCTCCTCTTATAAAAGGCCCCCACCCCTACCTCCTTACCCACACTTCCAAAGACTTTGACTCGGCCAATCCCTGCCCATTTTGTCTCTCCACATCCCTATCTAACTCCTTGAAGCCTCACGTTGGGAAGAAGTCTTTCCCCGGAATCCTTTTAGCTCAAACCAAAGGGAGTTACCCAATTTTAAGGTAATGTCTTCACTTGAGTCCTTTTGTTTTATTTTGCTTCTACAACCCCCTAAACTCTTTTTATTCATTTATTTTGTAAAAAATCTAGTATCTTAAATATACTAGGATTTTTTTATAATAATTATTCGATCTACACTTACACACACCTTCGTCTAATGGTTAAAGAACATATTGTTTCTGTGGTTGGCGATTTTCTGCCTCACGAAACGATGATTGTTCAATATTCTTTTAACACCTTTAAAGGTGGCCATTATGATGTCACTGTATTTTATATATGATATATATGGTATTTATTTTTACTATATTCTTCTGTATTTTATATTTAAACCATACCTTTATTCTTTTCATGTTGTGTAAATGCGATAATTTCATATGAGGAAGTGTGGACTACCGCCCCCTCAAGTGATGTGACTCGTACATGCAATACATGGAATGTATAAAGAATGAAATTAATGAACATATGTGATATATATAAAATATATATTATAATGGAATTATAATATATATATATCATTTATTTTTAATTCCATTAATATTAAAAAGGAAAAAATGAAAGTAGCGTTCATGCGTACGTACGGCCTACCATCTCCATGAACGGTGTTTTTCGTTTTTTATCTCCAAATGATATGGAATAGTATAAAATGAATATTTAATGGATATATATGATATATATGATATATAAATCATGATTATAACTATGGATATAATGGATACATGAACAAATTGTAATTATAAAAAGCATATTTTGACTCAAGTACCAATGATCGTTTAAACGACCGTTATTAACTAAAATAATTCCATAGTGTTCATGACATGGTAATAAGTGATATAAAAGGAATAATGAACTTGAAAAATTTTCTTAAGGAAGTATAAATTAACTCAAGTTTATTATTCAGGAGATTAAAGAACGATCGAGTCAAGTCGGACCCGAGGTAAGGGATCCTACTCCTCTCTTTCTTTTTAAGTACACTCTTTTATGTCATTCCTTTTAAGCTCATATTTCTTGTGATTGGGATGTTATTTTATATTACACTTACTGTAATTTTTATGTTCATATGATTATAGATCCAATTCTCTCTCATCAATCCATTTTGGAAGTTTTGAGTGGCGCCGTTAGGCTGTCGAATTTTTCGTAAGGGATCCAACCTCTCTCTTTCTTTTTAAGTACTCTCCTTTATGTCACTTCTTTTAAGCTCCTATTTGTTATGTTGGGGGATGTTATTTTATATTACTCTTTCTGTAAACTTTATTTTAATATTATTAGAGACCCTATTTCCTCTCAACAATCCATTTTGGAAGTCTTAAGTGGCATCGTTAGGCTGTCGAGTTTTCGTAAGGGATTTTTCATCTCACTTTTATTCCCGTGAGATTTATGCTATATTTGCCACAATTTCCTTTGAGTGGTGTATGTACTGACCATTATTTTACTCATTGTGTAATATAATTTAATTTATGAGTATTTACATCAATGTTGTATTGTCCTTCTTTCACGGGGTGCATGTTTTGAAAGTTACCCAACTCGGTGAGGGGACCTTTCACCCTCCTCTTTTTAAAAGACTTTTTTTGTTATGTATTTTAATTCACATACTATTATGTTGGGATATGTTATTTTATATCCTTATTGACGTAAATTTTATGTCCAAGTTATGAGATTCCTTTTTATCTCTCATCAACTCATTTTCTGAATTTTGAAGTGATGTCGTTAGGCTGTCGAATTTTACCAAGGGAAGTTTTTAACCCAATTTCGATTTCTTTGGGTTCAACATGTAGTTATTGAGTATGTAATCTTTTGAATATGTGTGAATGACCTTTTATTGTTTTACACTTAATATCCACTTATATTGGGTGTATTTATATTTTTCACACATAATTTTGAGATTGAATTATCCTTAATTTAATGATACCTTCTTTATAAGGGAATTCATCACATTTGACATTTCTATTGAGACTTCATTGTTGTTATGCACCAATTCACTCTTATATGGTGTATATAATATCCTTTGTAATATTATATCATGAATCCATTTATTCTCATGATATTATAAAGTTCTTACTAAATGTTATTCCTCAACTATTGTATTCAAGTGTCTCTAATTTTGGTAGAACCCCTTTAACCAAAATACCACTTTAAATGTTTTAATTATTTGTTCTTATTAATATCCATGTTTTCAAGATGTTTTTAAGGATTTATTTATAAGGATATTAATGGTTTAAAATTTTAAAATCTTCAAGGTGGTATGGGACACCTTGATTCAAAAATCTCTTTATTAAATGTTTTAAATGGTTTTGGAAATGGTTTCTTTTTGAATGGATTCATTATTTCAATATACTAAAATGTTATATTGTGATTGAAATGTGGAAATGTTATGTTTCCTTTATGCATGTTTTATGTGATACGTTTATGTTATGGTTCTTGGGCATTGTTATGAAAACGGGTGGTTCCATGATAAACTAAGGGTGGGTGAGCCCGATATAGCTCTCCAATGCATTGGGTAACGCGAAGGAGTGAAACGTTAAGATTTATCCGAAGAGATTTAGAGAATATACTATGGTGGGTATTCCAAACGTAACCAAGAGGGTTAATCCCTCCGTAAGAATGTTATGAATGCCTCAACTTACCTTTTATGTCTTATGATTTCTATGATTTATTCATGATTTGATGAGGTATGTTAAAGTTACTATGTTTTATGGGTAAAGTATGATTTCATTCTTATGTATTTATGAACTCATCTTTACTTTCCATATTTTTTATAACCCTTAATGAGATTTTTATGCTCATCCCAAGTTTTTTGAAATGTTTTTCACAGGTCAATAGAAAGGTACATGATATGATGATAGTGTCAAGTAAGTGTCAAGAAAGAATCCATGCTTTATTTTTAAATATGTTTCCGTTGATGGGAAAAAATGAATAATATCTTTTATGTAACCACTTTGTTTGAATGTGGAATGTAATGTAAGTTTTATGATCTAATTCTCTAAAACTCTAAACCTAAAAATATCCTCAATGTGTAATCTTTTAATAACTCAAGATTATGTAAGGTTTAAGGCTGGGGCCTTATAAAAAATTTTAAATTCTAGAAAATATATATTATTCAGTAATTTATAAAATATTAACCATTACTGGGGGTGGATTTTGACCTACATTATCCCTTCTTGTAAATTATAATAAATCATTTAGATTTATTTTTTAAATTTATGAGGTAATAATTCCTTGGATTATGGTGTTTTTTAGAACACTGTATAATTTTTATCATAATTAAGATAGGTCCATCACTTCACTACATTTCCTATTGGAAACTCAAATAAATGTGTAAAATGTATTTTTAGTTATAAAAATGGATAAATATTTTCATTCTGATGGAATCTTGATAACATGTTTTATGACCACATTCTTAGTCATTTGAATTAAATAAGATTTAATATATCTTACCTACTTTGTTAAGTTTCATGAAATAAAAATTTTATAATGATGGTACCACTACAATCAAAAGAATATGTATTTTTTATTTTTTTTATTTTTTTATGTGTAAAAAAATATCTAAAGGATTTTATTGAATAAAATGTGGACTATTTATTTCCTATATCCAACTGAAATAAAAAATCTAATCCTTGATCTAAGTGAAGTGACATGGCATAAAATAATTACATATCTTAAAGATTATATATATTATATTCAACCATGTATCAAGAGATATTACATTAGTGGAAAAACTCTTGATAAGAATCATTATCTCAAGAAATGATCCTACAGTTTTATATTATATGATACTTATTTTTTGTTATAAATAGACCCCTTTCTTATCATAGGAGGAGTATATATATATAATTTATTTTTTTATTGTGAGGATTTATGTAGACCATTTCAGGTAAATATTTTATATTTGAAATATATGACTGAATTAAGAGAATAATTCATGTTGAAGACCATCATTGAAGGTAAATCAACCATGTGTGGTATCTTTGTTATGGTGAATCATATCAAGTTTCAACATTAATAATGGATGTGTTAAAGAGTCTTGAAAAGGTATTATTTAATAAATTATGTGGAATTTAAATATAGTGGGTCATTTTGAGAGGTTTATTTTTTTCAATGTAAATGTATTCATGGTTTGTGTGAAGGGATAAGGTTGGAACACTTGGAACTAGGAAATTATTCCTATATATTATAGCTTTATCACCCTATGTATTGGAATTAGATCTGTTTTTCTATAAATATTGTAGCCGAGGCTTTAAAATAACTCACTTTTTTAAAGAGTAATCCTTTTACTTCTTTGTTATATCATTAGAGTAGTAATTTATTATTCATATCTCTCGATGTTTTTTATCCCCAGTTTAACTCAAACCTTCCAGTTGTGACATAACCTAATCCATCATTATACATCATTTGTGGTTATAATCTTAGTACCAAATCCTGTATTTTATTATAACCAACATACCTTCTCACTAAATTCATAACAAACACATGTAACACTAATTTATATATCCTTGGTATAAATCATATTCTATATTATTACCATATTGTGAGTAATCACCATATAAAAAATATTTATATTATAATATATTTTGTATAGGTTTCCATTATAGTTTCTATGTGACTATTGTTAGGAGTATTTATGGGTTTAAGAAAAAATTTAATTCCATTATTTACATATATAAACTGTACTAGTGGAGTTATTAGTAATGAAGATATATTCCTTACTTGAATCTAATTCCAATTGTGGATAAAGTTTTTATTTTTATAGCTATGGTATGAATTTATTTTAGACATTACTTAAAATAAAATTGTTGTTCAAAACAAGTTTAGCTTATTAAGTCAATAAGGCCTAATAAAACTACATAAAGAAGACTTTCCTTTCCCATTTTATTCATTTTCATCATCCTGTGATTAATATTTATAAATATCTATTAATTTTGAACTTCAAAAAACAAATATCTTTGGTTCCTAAATAATGTGTTGTTTCCAAGGAAATAAGGTCCTTTTACTTATTTTATAACATATCATTAAATTTATACTATATATTATTCACTTTATTATCCATTTAAAAATTTAATTTTGAATTCCTCTTTTAGTGAAATTTCTCAATTTATTTCTTTTGACTACCCAGATCATCCTTTTATACATTTTACCTCTTATTATGGTAACATTGTTAAGAAAGTATTTAGAAAAATAATAATTATGACACACACCCATTCATCACTTTATTTTTTTCACTCAAGTTATATTTCTTCTTATTATTCACCACTATCTCCATATCCTTATAATTAGATATCATATTACAATAATTTATATTTAGATAATATGAATAAATCTCAATATACTTTGATGTATCATCTTATTACGACATATAAAATATTTTAGATACTTCTAGAACATCATCTAAATAATTATATCCATATTCAGGATCTATTTTCTATGAATAAATATTTTGATAATGAACTCCAATCTTCTTGGTGATTTCTATAGGAACAATGGTATTTTATCCCAACCCTTATGAAGAAATATAGGATATATGTGATATATGAGCTCATCTTATGAGAGATCTTCAAAATAATGGTAATAAAAAATATTGTGGTTAAATAAGAAAATGTAACATCAACATTGAGTCTAGTTTAAAATAAAAACATGACAAATTAGAATAACTCATAAAAAACGGAGTGGAAAAGTTTAAGAGGTGTCCAGATCTACCATTTCCCATGTAATTACTTATTTTCTCGATCTATAATGAAGATGTTGATATAATGGAAAGTAACACTACCTATGTATCTAATATATATTGAACCAATCTGATGGTGGATGAAGAAAGACTCTATGAGTTAAAAGACCCTTACAGTCATGTTTTGTCATGGTATCCTAATGAATATGTTGAAATAGAGACATATCAAATAAAAATTACAGTCTCTTAAATAATAAGTTAATTCTGGAACATGTGAATAATATTTTGAGAATAATAATTCTAATAAATCATTCTCATATTTTCAAAAAAAATTACTAATTATGATTCTAAAGAATTATATAGGATGAATATAAGTATATATTTTTTTATCCTTTTTGTTTGGAAATGATCTATTTTTTACTTTTAAAATATGATATTACAATCTGTATTGTTCATTTCACTGATAACAGAGCCACAACATCTATCGTTTAGATATATATTATTCTTGATAATATTTTGGAACCAAATTGAATAGTTTCCAATACTTCCAATGGGAAAACAATTATATATAAATAGTTAGTAAACAATTTTAAAATTTGATATAAGTGAGTGTCAAAGTTATATTACAGGAACATATTTATCTTTATGAAGTTACCAAATTCCATGAGTAAGGTCTTATTACAACAACTAAGTTACCATGGGCTTGTGAAACCATGCACATTAATAATAAATAAAAATAAAAATTCTTATTCTATATATGAGGATTCAACAATCATTTGATTAATATAGACTAAAATGAATGACCAAGATTCTTTTCTCATAGCAGGTTTTATAGTGGGTAATGGTCAAAAATGTATTTCTATAAAGGAATCTATAGAAAAATCATGATGTTATTTTCATAATATATTATCTCTTTATGATATCTCTATGACTTATTATAGAGATAATATCCTATTATAGATTAATATATAGATAAATCAAAATATTACTTTTGATGATATAAAGATTCTAATGTTGTTACATGATACACCTTTGTCATGGAGGATCTCAATAGTGAAATACATGCAACAAAAAAAGGAAATATTTATATTGTAAAATTTTAATTCATGATCTTGTTCCCTCTTGAAAGGTTCATAGGAAGTTGAGATCTTTATAAATGTTGTATTACTAAATAATTCATTAACATATATTGTTGTTCAGTTTTATTTAAAATAATTATAATGATTATTATTGTGACCTTAACCTAGATACCTGAACAATACCCATGTCAGGTTGACACTAACCTAGGATCATTCCCAAATCATCTAGTGTTGTTGAATAGTTATATGAGTATCTATGTTTAGTTGGTTAATGGATTACCAACTTTGGTTATAAAATAAATTCATCACTAAGATTTATATGAAATCCAACATGACTTTTTCATAGGCTAACATCTTAATAATATAAATTGATACCAAATAGGTCACAAGAAAATGGATAATCAAAAATATTTCTCCTATTAAAAATCCCTCAACTCTTGGACCTATATGGAATCGAAAATCATAGCTATGAAAAACACAACCAATCCATAAACATACTATGGATACTAATGCACCAATTAATACCTAATATGTAGAAAAGGATATGTTTTATGTACACCATAGTTTCCATACAGGGTGTGATTATAAAAAATCCAGATGGATTCACCAATAATATATCAACACAATAGTGAATAGATAGGTGTTTTCATGAACATTTCCACACATATACATATATATAACCAAAAAAATTCAAAAGAATGTATCATTAAATGTATGGTAATAACCAACTATTAATTAGTATACTAAAATAAAAAACTTAATAAGAAGTTAGAAATGCTTGTTTATCAATCGAGTACAATATAAAATTCATTATTTGAAAAATAAATTCAGTAGAATCATTTGAACCCACATTGATCCATGTTCAGAAACTAAGTAATGTACCTATCCACTATAAGAAACTTGTCCATTGAGGATGACACTTAGAATTCATCCTCTATAGGTGGAAACATAAAAACTTATAGATATATATATACATTGATATAAAAAAGAATCCATAATATTCCACTTTGTGAGAATAATATATTCTTATAAGTAGGAGTGGTTTGTGGATTCCTGTATCCACATCTCCTAAGAGTCCACCCATCTTCTCAAAGGAAGGAATTGTATAAATGCATTCATATCAACCTCACCTAAAATTTCATTCTCTTCTTGGAAGAAGAAACATATACATTGATATCTATAATTATATATATATATATATATATATATATATATATATATCCCTCCTCAATATGGGTTCTATTTCTTCTTAGATTTTAATATATCATACTTACATATAGATATATCTTTGTATGAATCCAATACACAATCCTTAAGATAGAACATGAAAGACAAGGTCTACATACCTGCATATGAAATAAATATCAAAAACAAGTTTATAAATATAAAATTTTATAGAGGGAAACCTAAAATCAATTTAAATATATCAAAATCCAATGAATAAAGCATTGAATACAATTTTCGTATCATAATAGAAAACATTCTCTGCATCATTGATGTAGACATGCTCTATATCAAATAATAAACAAGCTTTCAATCAATGAAAATAAAAATGTTATATATCAAATTTAAAAACATTACCATTGTTAAAATAGTGTGTAGACTCAATTATAATTTAAATAAAGATTATTTAAAATTAAGTCATATTTGACATTCTCACATTGCACTATCATAGCCCAACACTAGGGTAATATCCCTAATTAGTAGTGTAACTTTTACTTTAAGCACTTTTATTATGATTAACTTTCATATAAATTTCCCAATAATTTATTTTAATATAATTGTAATGGGGATTTTCGTAGATCATTAGAATGTATTTATCTCACCCACCAAGTTTTCCAAAACTTCTTCCCCTTGGTCTCTAGATCTGGTTGTGAGATTCCCTCAATGAAAACCAACAATCAATTTTTTTAATAAACATGTAAATAAAACTTTGGGTCTCCAAATTTTTATTTTTTGTGGGTATTATTGATCCTCGTTAGAAACTTATGTGGTTTTAAAGTAAAGAATATCTTGTAAAGGGTTAATCTTATAAATCTAGATCGGTAAGCTCCTAAAAAATCATATTATTTTACAAAAACATTGACCTTAACCTCAATATAAATTTATCTACTTTGGTGATATCTATACGACTACTAGTTCTCCTACTCCATTTCCAACATCCTAATATTATTCATCTTCTGGGAAATTCTCTAGGTCACTTCCTTTATTTGGATCTTTATACTACAACCTTGAAAAAATTATTATGTAATGAATATGAATTGAGATTGATATTATGAAAAATATTCCAAGTAGAGTTTGGATCAATTTTGAGGAATAAATAAGGTATAAAAATTTGTTCATCTTGGAATCATGGCATGCCTACTACAAAAATTATCTCAGTCTTGGTCACCAAGTTCATTATTTTCACTAAGGAAATCTTAAAGCACTTGGGTTGAGTTCATAGATTATCTTGGTTGTTGGTGTATCAAATTATATTGTGGAACTAAATAGAAAAGGTAATAATGTTCATTTAGAGGTGGTATGTAGTAAGGATAGTGTTGGGGACCAAGATCTTTCTAATGGTGGTGTGAACAAGAGGGTTTCTCCTGATATGGTCAATAGCCAATATGTTCATCATAGCTCTCTTGAAGAATTTGAGGCATGTCAAGAAGGAGATATTTATAGATTAATTATGGTGTTGATTATTGAAAACTAAATATGCCCTCTCATGGTGTATGGGTCTTATTCTTCTAGTTCTTTGGCTAAAGATCCTCTAGTGAAGGATTCAAAGCCAGAATCTCTAGATTTAGTGTTGAAATCATATGTGAAGATTATTGTTAATTCACATGTGTGAGTTCTTGTAGCTAGATATATAGGTAAATTAGGATTTAAAATAGTGAAAGGGAGGATGGGGAAGTCATTTATTTCTTTCTTATAGCCATTTATCCCTAATTATATGCCTAATGTCTCCGATCTATTTGAAAATTCGTACATAGAATAAGGCCTATCTAATCGTTAAGGAACCATGGAGTGTGTTAATTTTTATAAAATACTTGATGTTTTAAACAATTAATAAATATAAAAGGAGTATTATAGGTGGTAAATAGACACTACCAAGAGGAAGAAGATTAAAGCTTCAAATAACTGTCTCACATATATGGGGGTATTTTTATACTATAGTTCGATGGCTTTAGTGGATTTTAATTAGGACCTTGGTGAAAAAGAACACTTTATCCCATGTTTAGTAGAAGGAAAATGGAATAAAGGTTTCTATATATTTGTAAAATTTCACATTTAAATGAAATCTATAAGTTATTATAAACATTATTATGATTTACCCAAGCCTATGATTACCGAGTCTATGCGGGAAAATAAGAATGAGATCTTACCCATGGGAGGAGTTAATAATCATGGGGAATAATGAAAATAGATGTATCTTCTATCATATGCTTATGGTTAAATCACAATTTATAGAGAAATAAATATTTACATACAAAATTAGATGATAGGAAATGAGGTTATAGTTGAAAAGGAAGATAAAAAATAAATAGTTCAAGCAACCAAGAAAAACATGAATATTCATTCTAAGGAGATGGAATAAGATCAATTAATTATTAACACCTCATATGAAGATGTTGATATGACTTTTTTATGGTATATCCTTGTTGATACTAATGAAAAACAAACAAATTGGATTAGACTTAAAATATAATTCTACTCCATGAATTGGAAAATTGGAAAATCAAGTTAGAAGAATACATTTAGATTTGGGAAAATATTTCAATCATCTTTGAGGGACTAATACACAAATATCCTTAATGTTATAAGTTCCATGTGGATTGGAACCTAAAAAGTTGTTTGGTTCCAATAATATCCTTATTTTTTGGGTTGATGATGAGTCTCCCATTTTGAGAAATACAATTTTTATTATTTATGTTTGTGTGGGTAGTTTGGTTTTTGATTAATTAGTTTTATTTTTCTATGGTGGTTAGTTGTTTTTGGATCTGGTTATTTATGAGGCTCTCACTCAACCCCATAATGACTCTTGAAACATTATAAACAAAGAAGGGTGAGGTTTTTACCTAACAAAACTGGTGAACTATATATAAATAAAATACAATAATTATATAGTTAAACATTCTGGTCTAAGTACAAATTAATCATGATTATGACATATTAAACCCATAATACATACAAGTAAAATGACAAATAAAGATATATTAATAGAATACACAATATTCTCACTCATAGTATGGATAACCCAAACAAGTAACTAACTGGAGCTTACTAGTAGGGGTGATCAAAATAATGAAGAGATAAAGTGGATATTGTGATTATTGTCAATAAGTAAGGTTTCCATCATAATGGAAACATGATTACTATGTTTTAGAAAAAATGCGATGATTTTAGAGATAAACTTCATAATGGCTAAAAAGGTGTTGTAGGATGAATACAAACTATCTTTAATGATTTTGAAGGTGTTTTAGGGAATCCATTTAGGTGAGAAATTGAAGGATCAATAATATAGATTAAAGAGGATAACTAATGTTGTAGAAGATCATCCAATGATTTTTGGAAGTCATAACTATTATAATTTTAAAAAGAAAATATTTGGATGATTATTTTGAACAATTTTAATAGATTCATAATTACCCAAGGTCAATTGATAAATTTTTATGATTTATAAGTGGAGTCTAGAATTTTTGGGATTGAAAATAAGAAAATCATAAAAATCATGTAAGTCTTTGTATAAGGTAAAAAAAATAAAAATGGAAAGAACTCATCCAATACACAAAGGAGATTATTAGTGCACACATAAGAATTTATACTAGAGTTTTTAAGAAGATACTACTACACATAATACATAAAAAATCACATAAGTATTAGTTTTTCCCTAAAATTATCAAAGAAAGTTCTCTTAATTCTTTCACATATATTTTATAAGGATTTGTGAAAATTCAATAAGACATTGAGATTTGGTATAAGACACATCATTATCACTTAAGACATTGTGTCTATGTGTAATAATTCAAAATTATCCAAAATTAGATACTATATCTGACCTACAAAGCCCTATAAAAGGTGAGGAGATGTACATAATTATATATTTTGAATAATAAATTGAATCAGATTATTATTTTGATTAACTTCATTGAAAATAAACATCATAATTAACTGAATTAATTATAATTCAAGTTGAATGAGTTTTTGTCACCAAAAAAAGTTCCACATCATGATGAATAGATCCATACACTCATGGTAGAAGAATAAATAGATTTAAATTCAGAATATTTTGTAGAAAATAATGAAATATTCAAATATCACATGAGAGGAAAATAATATCATGTTTTAAAGGTGATTTTAATGAAAACAATTATGTGAAATGTGAATGAGGAATACGAGGAAGCATTAAAACTAATAAATCTATTAGTTTTAATCATAATATAAAATAACATTTGAAGATAAATGATTTTATATAATTTAATATATAAATAATATTCCCATTATTATTCTATCATTATAAATATTACAAGAATCTAGGAAGAAATATATTGATATGTGAGTGCTCGATACTACTTATAAGAGGGAACACTTTTCAGTATCGAAGGATACCCCAACTTCATTTAAGAGATCCCTGTGTTCCAAATCAAATTGAGAATAATACCTATAGTACACCTGTATCATAGAAGGAGGTTAATTGAAGAATGAGGTTGACAAAATATTTTTTGTTTCATATCCCTAGGAGAATTTGAGAAGAAGGAAACTATTTCTATGACCTATAATATCATTATATCATTAGTAGAAGAAGGTGAGAAAGGGTAATGCTTTTTTTGGAAACTAGGATGCATAAACATGAAGGATAATAAGGCCACCATACCACTATATTAGTAAATATATAGAGTTAAATACTATTCACAGTATTTCATAGGACCACATGCACACTGATGGGATCCTATATAAAGAAACAGTCGAGTGTCAATAGCAGGAGAATATTTTCATAAGATTGATTAAACTAAAAGGTGTCATTATATTGAAAATATTGGGATCTAGGCCCTATAATCACTTGGGACCAAGTATTTTGGGGGATTTTGTCCCATTATTTTCATGGTATAGCTTCTTATTTACAAAATGGGTTTTAATGTAAACATCTCTATCACAGAACTCGATCTAAACCTTAAAATGAGTATGTTCTCACATTCAGGATGAAATTTATTAAAGAAAATCAACTTACATTATTTAATGGAATATTTGGGTAAGTATGATAGATTATAATAGTGGATCAAGATATTAACCAATCATAGATGCTAGCTTAAAATTAATAAATAATATAAAATGAAAAGGATCATTGATTCAGCCCGCCACTCTTTGTGATCTAATGAGACTTGGGCACCAAAAGTGGTATCAAAGGTAATAAATGTTGTCATAAAAAATCTAATTGTCACTGAATTTGATAATTAATTACCTGAATTCAATAAATTGTATAATATTTCAAACATTTAAGAGAAATAATTATCATGTATAAAATAATAGGATGACCCCCTACCCTCTTTTTCTTTGACACAAAGTATTATAATCAACCACTGTGGTATTTCCACCAAGGGATTGAGATAATCTATTGACATTAGTAGATAAGAGGAACTTTGAGGTATGTGGAAAATCTAAATATGAAATCCTTATATCACTTATAGAAAGAGTCTACACAAATTCATTGAGACTTCAATATTGTAAATAAATCTATGGTAAACAGGATAGTATTATTTAGTGGAATGTTAAATTCAAAATAGAAAATATATAGATTTGGAGAAAAAATTTCAAATATGTTTATATGACCGATGAATAAACCATTTAAGATTACCTTAATAGTGTTAATGAGATAATTAGAAACCTTACCAGATTTGGAGAGACCTTTGAAGCCTCCTCAATTTTATTGAAATTAATTAGGTGTTTTCCGAAATGGTTGGATTCAAAAGTTTAGATACTGGAAGTTAAAGATAATTTATCTCTGGATGAACTTCACAACATACTTTTTTCTGATAATATGAGGAATGATGTTGTGTTCAAGAATAATATCATTAAGGATACATAATTTAAATCCATGAAAGGTCTCATGTTGAAAGAGAATGAAGATGATCTATTACCAAATTATAAATCGGTTAAATAATGTGACAAAGAAATACCTAAATTTAATAATAATGTCATTTAATTTATTTAAAAGAGCATAATAATAGTAAGAGGCAAATAAAAAGATATAATTCCTCACATATAATTTAATTATAGAGGAATTGTGAATTTTTAATTAACCAGCTAATGAAGAAATATGATGAATCTGAGAGTTAAGATAAGGAATAAGACTTCTCTAAAAGAATATTTTGGAAAATTAGAATAGTTAACTATGAAAAGAAGAAGTCATCAAGAAGGTATAAAATCAATTTCATGAGAAAAGTTAAATAACATGACTCGTCATCCTGGAGTGATTATGATGATGGAATTACCACTCAAAATAAAAAAAATCATTCATTATTCGTGTTTAAAATCATGAGGATACATTAAGTGGGAATGAAGAGGAAGAAGAAGGAAATAATTAGTACATGTTGAAATCTGAATATATAGGTTGTATTGAGAAGAATACTAATGTTTCCTTATTTAAATATACATTACCCATGTTTTTTTATTTTAAATTTTAATATTTAATATAATATAATGGTTATAATTGATAATATTTTAAATATCTATCATTTTCTAATGGAAACATTAACCATTTCCAATTTTGTGTTAAAATTGAAATTTTTGGTGCATAATTGATTAAATTTTATTTCTTTAAATTATAGATTTTTTCAAAACAAATACTTTAGTTGTATTTCATGGATACCAATTAAACTATATTTTAAATTGAAGTGTTTTTTTTTAATTTCAAATCACATTATTCCATGATTCAAATTTTAAAATTATTTTTATTGAACTAGTGTCTAACTATTTTATTTCAAATTTAAAAAAACATGATTTAATATTTATAGAGTTTTATTTTAATTTTGAAATCATTTTATTTCATTATAATTAATTTAAAGTGATGTTTATTATAATAAATTTCATTATATTTTCTCAACAAAAGATAATAACTTGGTGCATCATAGGATAATTTCCCAATAAGATAATTTTGGTGATCTCCCATGAGAAAATTTATCATTATCCATGCAAGATGAATGCATTCTCCTCGCAATGTAAGATATTTTTGAAGAAATATAGATTTGTAAGATAATTGTTTTCCACATGAATAATTTAATTTAAACTCATGTTAGTGAAAGATAATGAGTAGGAATCCAAATAAGATAATTTCTACTCTTATATCCTTAACCCATAAGAAAATTCCTTTTCCATTTTTTATGATCCTCTTAAAAACACAACTGAGATTTAGGACCACTGAAGATGATTTTACCAATAGTTTCACCAATTATGATTTTGGGTATTCTATATTAGTTAACATTTGAACTAGTTATATATTTCAAAGGAATCTTTAATGAAATAAAAATCAAATACGCATATGATCGACTAAAAAGTATGAAACGCAAGAGTAGAAGAGAGAATATGGGTCAACTAAACTGGGAGAAGATAATGATCAAGGATGATGAAACATCCTGAAAAAGACTACTTCAAGAGATCATTTCCAACTAAAAACTAAAAAAATGATCAAATTCTAGTTTTCCTGAAAAGACATTACTAGGTCTTAAATCAATTGATGGATCTCAGAAGATGATAATCAAATGAATTCTACTCGAGTTCAACTTTCAAACTAATTTTGAATTCTACTTGATGTGAATAATTTTTAAGCTCAATAATCTATATTAAATTGAAAAAAAATTAAATTAATGTTACAAAGTTGAACTTTGATGAAGAGAAAGATGTGATCGTTAGGTGGTTATTTTTGTTTTTATGATTGATCTGAAAAAGTAGTTGAATCCTTGATCAACCTTGATTATTTATATATGAAGTTTGGGGTTGATTCACACCTTCTTTTCAACACATTTCCTCAATAATTTTAAATTTTTTTATAATTTGATCTCTCCTATTGAATACAGATTGAATCCAAGGCGGACATCAACCAAGGTTACGAATTTATCTCAGCTAGATAATTTGATCACCATTACCTTCTAAAAACTTATGGAAGAGTGTTAAGGCTAGTCATTGAATATTTATTGATATGGTAGCTTAAAAATAATGAATAATACATTCATGGTTTCTATTAAATATATTTCAAATTATGGTGATTTACAATGTAGATTTTCACCCAATTGAAAACTGAAGATTTGAGCTTCATGAAAAAATTTATGAAATAATACATGAGAATATAGATATTAAATAAATCTTTAATGTAGTGAATATGGAAGTAATATAATGAATATAGTTGGGGAATATTAACACATGACCTTATTAGGATGAAATTTCATTATAAAAAATTTATAAAAATAATAACAACTGAAATTGAGTACAATATGAATTTTTTGAAATTTTTTTTGAAAACTTGGTGAACTTAGAAATGATAATAAATGAACTATACCATTTAATTACATGTTTAAGTGGATAAAAGTTTCTTAAATATTTTTTCTAAAATAGGTAGTGACATAAGGACTAATCATGAATCTTCTATTAAACTGTTATAAATTTGAGGTGGTGTAATTGGTAGGTTAAGTTTGTAGGGAAAAATATTTAAAAGGGGAAATTTGAGGACTAATATGGGAATCGATGGATCAATTAATTCTTAGAAGAACTGATATTGGGGATTGAATTTACATAGAGATATCAGGGGAAGGAGATAGATTTAGGAGCCACACTTCAAGAAATATGAAGGCCGGAGTTGGATAAGGATTATAGGGATCCAACTATGAAAAATAAGATTCTTGTCACTCTTATTTCATTTCCTAATAGATTTGTTTCATTTTATATAGTTTACTTTTCTTTGAACATGAACTGTGTCTATAATTCATGAGGGTAATTTTATTTCTTTCCCACTCTTTTTTTCATTTTATTTTATTATTTAATAATTTTTGTGTTTATTTATTCCTAGACATATTAGATTTCATTTATTTATTGCATTATCTTAATAACATTTCAGATAAAACCCCATCTAAAGGATCTTTGAAATCATTATTCCATTAGTTCTAATTAATAGATTAAATTATTGAATTTTAAGGATGAACATTTTTAGTTTAATAAAAATTAAATCTTTGAATTAATCCCATAGTTAGAAACCCAATTTAATAGAAAAATTCTTTTAATATGATTCTTTGATTGGATTTTCCTCTCAATCATTTTTTTCATACCTCCTGCCCATAATCTATAGTATTAGGTTCTAACTATTATAACTATGTACTCCACCATTTTAATCTATTATATTTTTATTCATATCAATCCATCATTCACACTTTCTCTTTCATTCTTTCACCACATTATTTTGAATGTTTTATGTAGTTTAGGTCCTTAATAAGTCCTTCGATTCGCACCCACCTTCCCTTGGGTTCGACCCTGTATTCCATTACACCATCTTGAGTTGGAGATACAAAATATTATTTTGAATTTTTAAACAATAAGATATAAAATACCAATCTTAATAAAATAATCAAGATTATTGAGAGAGAATAAAGAAATATGGTTGATAAAAAAATCCTCAATGAAGATATCAATAATATCTAGGTGAAGAGTTTCTAATAAGACAATATGGTTAATGTTTTTAAAAAAATACTACAAAATAAGTTACATTGGGTGAGGATAAATCTAGATGTCTTAATGATAAAAAGACCATGAATTTTATGAGATATTATTATGAAAAATATTTTTATATTCACGCTAAGTCATATATAATTATTGATAAGACCAACTCTATGAAAGAGGTGCAATTTATTTTTAAATTTTCAAGTGATATTAAATTTCTTCCATTCATTTTTATTGATTCTAAAACTCAAAATGGATATATACAGGTTGAACAAAGTTATAAAATCAGAACTCCTATAGTAATAAGATATGGAAATATGTTGACAAGTTAAAATATTCTAAAGAAAAGGAAAAATATTGGTTGAAGTACACCTTGAAAATATGAAATATTTCATAGTAATACCCATCAATGTTGTGAAACATAAAAATTAAGTGGTTAATATTGGTGTTGTTGTAATTTTCAGCATAAATACTATATTTTATGGTATAACACGTCTCTATAAAGTAATTTACATGATTCATGTGTGATAAATATATGGATGATAAGAATTACTTCCATGAGAAGAAGAAACTACCTTACAATGTCAAAATTTTCAATTGATAATTAAGCAAGATAAACACCACACACTGTTAAAATTAAGAAATAAATAAGGGAGGGGATATATGATCAATATAATAAATGTATTTCTAGTGAAAATGGGGAATATATTAAATAGAAATAAAATTCCAAAATGGAAGTCCATAGGAGGCTTCTATGAGATAATGTTCTAGAGAATATATGTGGAAAATGTAAGGAAACTGGCCATGATGCTAAGGATTGTATGACTAACTGACCCATAGAATAAGGGAAGCTATAAGAAAATAATAAAGACCCATAAACTTCATTTTCCATTGTTCCCAATTCCAATAAAGAGTTCCCACATAATGAGTTGGTTTAAAATAATAATACAATATTTTTACCTATAAGGATATTTGATAGGAAATTAGAGAAAGAAATTATAACTATCTCTCTAAATAGAGAAGTTAGAAATATTGGGGGGTGTTGGTTGAGATAAAACTCTCATCCATGTTTAAGTAAAATAAAATGACGAAAATATCCCCCTTATTTCCTTATTTTTTTTATTTATATTAATGTGTATGGAATTGAAAGAGATGTTTTAAGGGGTTTTAGATGAGTGTTATATCAACCATTGAACAATAATTAGAGGAGTTCATCATGAAACAATTTACCTGACATGATGAGGATATGATTTCATCCCTTTAGGGATAAATAACATTATTAAGAGATTTTATACTATCACAACATGATTTAATATATAATTTTTATAAAATATATAAAAAATATGAATTTGAGCTAATAAAATCACTCTCTTATCCCTATTATAAATTTTTTCAAATCTATTTATCAAGGGGGAGTGTATATTGATCAAAATAAAGAGGGTGATATATATATATATATTAGTCTTGTATATTTTTGAAATTTTTGTTGATATGATTGAAATTATTAATGTTCTTGAAAAAAATATTTTTAAACAATATTTAAAGTGAGAAATTTTAAATGGTATCACGTGCTAGAGAGATCAATGAACAACTTTAATACATCAGTTAAATAACTCCTATTTTCTACACTTGGTTTTTGCATGTAGATTTATAGTTTACTAACCAAACAATCATTTCTATGAAATTATTTTATGACATCATTCTTTCAAAATGGTATTAGGATGCAACTCTAAATAAAATAGGGACTATAAGATGTCTTGAAAAATTGATGAAAAATTAAAGTGACGAGATGATAAGACCTTCCTTTATATTCATACCTACGTTTATTATCAATAAGGTTGAGCAAAAAAAATTTATTGAAACACACATATTTACTAAGTGGTTTAATGTAATTATAAACAAAAAAATAGGTAGATTGAAGATAACAGGTGAAGATTATATTTGTTGTCAATATGTAAGAGCATCATCATAATGAGAATATGTTAATATGTGTTAGGAAAATTTTGATGAATGTGGAGCTTATATTCATAAATACCAAATAAATTTTTTTTTGGATAAATATAAAATTTATATAATATCTTTGAAGGTGTTAGAGGGAGTCAAACATGTAAAAAAATAATGGATTAATATTATGGAAGAAAGAGGCTAACTAAAGATGTATAAAATAATCCAAATGATGTTGGAATTTATAAATGATATAAATTTCATAAGATAATATTTGGATAATAATTTGGAATAATTCAAATTTATTAATAATTACTTCGGATAAATTAAAGGATTTTATGACTTATAAGTGAAGTATATAATATCCAGAAAGTAAAATAGATAAGTCTTTGAAATATCATAAGAATTTATTTGAGGTAGAAATATTAAAAAGTCTATTACTCGACAAGTGAACATAATACATTCTGATTACATGAATAAGACATTATATTATAGATAATAAGAGTATATAATCATGCCTAAAACTTTCATGATGTTATAAGTCATTTATTTTCTAGAAAATTAGAAAATGAAGAGAACACATATCTTTCAAACTTATTTTATAAGACTTTATGAATATTCCATATGAAATTGAGCACAATGACTTTGTGAAAATCTCATCTTACTTTTAATATGGTTTACGATTATTATTACCATTTAGGAATTTTTATATAAATGTAATACTTAACCATTTTCCAAAATTTAATAATTCATAATACATAATAATCCATATTAAATGTAAGAAGATTTAAAAAATTATATATTATAATAGACTAATTAAATAAGATTATTCTAGTTATGATATTCATTGAGAATAAAAAACATAATTAATTAAATAAATTATGATTCAATAATAAGTAGTTTTACATGCTGTAAACAAAGTTCCACATCCCAATGCAAGGATCTATGCACATTTTGAAGGAGAATAAAAGGATTTAAATTCACTATATTTTTTGTAAAATAATGTGATATTAAAATATTGGATGATATGAAAATAATTATGGGTATTGAATGAATACATTTAATTAAAATTTTGATAAGTAAAGTGAAGAAGGATTTAAATAGATAAATCTGTTAGTTTGAATCAAAATATTTCCTTTCATATAATGATCAAGGTGTTCTCATAATTTAATATGGGAAAAATATTCAAATTATAATTATATAGATACAACTATTATTGGAAAGTAAGAATAAATACATGGAGACTTAGTAATCTAATTTTTATTGTATGAGGGAACACTAATTGGTATCTACGGAGACCCAAAAAACATAATGAAGTTCATTATACATCGAATAAGAAGAAAACGGCCTACGGTAAACTTGTATAATTGAATATGATTGAGATACACATAGTTTTTATTGTAAAAAAGGATAAGGTGATAATAAATAACATATTACTATGACTTTTGATATCATTATATTGTTAGGAGAAGATGGTGAGCAAGGCTAGAAATGCTTTGTAAAACAAGGATGTACAATATTGAAGGAGGACAAGGTTTATTCACTATTACATTATTTGATAGTGGGTGTTGAATTCTTTCTCACTGAAGTGTAGAGGACCACATGGAAAGGTATAGTATCTAGTATGGTTAAATGGTTTGAAAAATATAAAAGGATAATATTTTTGGTAGATTTCTTCAACATGCTTGATTATATATAAATAACCCATCGATAGGAGAATACTATTATCATTTGAGACAAGTAATTTTAGGATATTCTCTTCCAATATTTTTGAGTGATATCTTATAATTATAGTCAAATTTTTTATAGTGGAAAATCCATGTCATAGAACTCAACCCAAACCTTGAAATGGTAGGCTCTCATATTGATCCCTAACATTATAAAAATGACTGTTTCCTATGGATTTATTTTGTCTGATATTTAGGTGATACTGAGAAAGACAAGATGAGTGTATTGAGATATTATCTAGCCACAAATTTTATTTAAAAAGAAGAATTCATTAAAAGAAAAAGTATCACTAATTCACCCCTCCCCCGCTCAGTGATCACACTGGACCTCAGAACTAAAAATAAATTAGAAAGGCATAGCCAATAATATGGTATATAAGGCTCTAAGATATACTTGTCACAACCAGGTTTCCCCAAGGATACCTTTAAATATTAATCTAGAATAAACTATTTTAAAACACCACTTCATTAATTTAAGACATGGTGTTTTAGGAAAACACTATCTCATATAGAACATAAAAGTAAACAATTTTCTAACTTGTGATAACCCATGAACCAAAAGAACAATCGGAAACCCTAATTACAAAATCACTATATTAATAATGTTTTATAATTAATTTTTTATAAAAAAACATAGTTTATAGAAGAAAATAGTATATAAAAAAGGGGATAGTGGTGATTTTTTTTAAAAAATATTTTGATAACAAATTTAAAAGAAAAAAATATATTTTGACCTGGAAAGTGATTTAAAAAGGATTAATTTACAAAATAATATATTTATAGAAAACTTTATTCACCTTTACCTTTATGAAAATAATTTTAATTATCACAAACCAATGATTTTGGTTAAAACCAAAATCATTTTCCTTTTTAGGTAATGTCACTTATTCTCGATTAATTGACCTAACCACCACATCACCATCAAAACACTTTGTTAACCAAGTGTTTGGTATATTTTATTTTCTCATGGTTTATTCATGATTAAGTTAAAATACAAAATTACCTTTTATAGAGAACTGTATAGTCTAAAGGGGATTCATTTTATATCTATTAAATCAAATAAAAATATTTATTTTATAAAACCAATATATGTTCTCAATATATCTTAAATTTGGTACGATACAATGGACACACATTAGGTTTCTATTCTTTCCTCTTATAAAATCATAAACATGTTCATGACACTTTTTCTCATTGGGGTTATATGTAACTTCCCAACATAGACCACCCAACACACATTTAATGTAAATTACAATAATAAATAAATATTCATAAAGATTTAACCACCAAAAAATAGGCATACAAAATATCATAAAATAAAAAGAGAATATAACTAACCTTGATTACTATTATTAGGGACTTCTTTGAAAAAAATTATGAAAATATAACCTTTGGAAAAACAGTCATTCATATTTACAAAATATAAAATGTTTTTTGTTAATAATTTATAGAAATAAAGAGGCAAGAATGTCATAGGAATAGATTAATAATAACAAGGAGGTTAAAACCACCTCTTAATACCACATGAAATCTTTTATACTCAAAAACAACCTCAATGAAAAACCTAGGAATTTATAAAAAACCAATTACCGAAGAAAGCCAATTTTATCATCAAATTAATTAAAGAAAGAATAATACCCAAGAGACAAAAATTAGATCAACATAAAAATATATCCTAAATTTACTATATATTAAATCCCAAAATAACTCTAATAGGATGTCCATAAATTTTACCTTAAAATATGGAAAACCATTGAGTATAATGAATATCGATTTCTTTATACAAAAATAGAAAAAAACGGTTAGAAGGATTCCCAAATGATCCATATTTAATCAAGGGAAGATATATAACATTGATCCTGGAGGAATTATTCTATGACTCTATGTGATTCACCACAAAATCCTTAATTTAGCAGAAATTATAAGAATAGAAAATAATGGGAAATGAGAGAGTTTAAGGAAGGGATTAACATAGATTAGGGTAAGTTAAATAGTTATAGATCACCTAAGAATCACGAAACACATAGAGGGGAGAGGGATAATCAGGGAATAATATGGGAAGATATCCCATTATCTAGAAATAATGGGTATTAAAGTATAGGTTATAGGAAGTATAAAGGGTTAATGGGAAAATACCATAATTCCATATAAAAAATAACCAAATAGATTCAACTAGGTATCTTTTCTATTGCCACAGGGTATTTTGTGGAATAGCTAGGCCATTGGGTCCCCTTTCCAACCCATTTTATACCTGGTTCAACCTATAATTCTAAAATGCAGCTGATAACTTATTTGAATTGTACCCAGACTCTTTAAATTCCTACTAAACATCAAAACATTCCCAAAAATACCAAAAAAATCACTCTCAAACATCCATAGTCAAATCAAAATCCTATAAGAAAATAACCCTAAAGTAGATGAAAAATTTTAAAATTGGATCGAACACTAACAATCCAAGATCATTTCTTAATATTATAATGACACCATAATCTAGGTAATCAGAAAACAAGTTATTACAAGATCTCCACTATAAATATTCCCATCCCCAAGAATTCTGAGTAGATTATCACCATAATAATAATATCCTAACTAAGACACTAATTAATTTAACCCAAATCCAAAATCTCTCACCATAATTCCAATGAATAACTCCATAGGCTAACATGAATCATTAATAATCACACCATATCAACACCAAATAAAGTACTAAAGACCATATAATTCAATAAATAAAAAAATCCATTCTGAATAAAAACTAATGTGATCTCTATCATAGTATTAATATAAATTATTACCATGCCTAATCTACTATTTAATTCCAATTTATAAAAATAAAATCCACTAATAAAAAGGTTTAAGGTAAATCATTTATAATTTATAAATTCACATATTAAATTAATTCTAAACAACACAACGTATTATATAATAAAACCAATATAGATACCTAGTTAGATAAAACACTTTCCAAAGTTCCTTATAAATCCTCATGCCTTTTTAGAATATATATTATAGAGTGATTAAACATTGGTTTCCATATATTTTTTAAAATCAAGGATGAATTAAATTCCCAACTCATTTTTCTATTCTATTTTTAAAATCAATCATTATATTCCAAAAACCTATTCTCCTATTGAAACACTAATAATGTTTAAACAATATTCACTAATATATGTTTCATCTCAAACCCAAAACTAAAATTCACTCATAGAAGATAAAGTTACAAAGATTATTTTATTTTGTAGAATATACTAATAGCCCCATCATAACTACTCACATAGGGTAATACATTCTCTATTTGAATATAATTAAAACAAAGGATACTTGTATGCTTGAAGATACATTTATAGAATAAATCTAACAATTTATCTATAAATAATGGATAACTAAAATGTTTAGTATTAGGATTACAACAACGATAAAAACTCATATTATTAGTGATATAATTAATGTATAAAATTGAAACAAGATCAATAAATATTACCAATTGGATACCATCATCATTATTAATAAAAAAATTAAACCAAAAATAGTTTCATACATGAAAATAATTTATAAATATAAAATAAAGTAATTATAATTAGTTAACACTAAGATAAACATGTGAAATGATCAAAAAAAATATTTCAAAAATATAGTAAGCATTCTTGAGAGTGAAGCATTGAATATGTAAGACTAGTCATTAAGAATAATAAGAATAGTTACCATAATCAAATCAATCTTTTTATTATATTGATCTAATAATAACCTATATATAAATAGGAAATACTATTTATATATATTTATATATTTTTGTTAATACATACTTATAATTGATTCCAACCACAATATCAAAAACATAGTAAATAACACTCCATGTTATGCTACCCTACAGTGTTTACATATTAATAACTGCACTTTATGAATTAACTAATAAAATGGTTGTCTTATAGACAATACCTATACACCCATATTTATCCCTATTCAATTATACTCAAGTTATTTAACTTAATACCTCATCCAAACCTATGGTGTCTATTATGTCCCAAGAAAATCCTTCATAACTTGATCTAATTCCATAAACAGTTTTACCTATCAGTGGTTTGTTGCAAATGATCCTGGGAAGTCTTGAAAATTTGAGTCTGGACTCCGACCTGAGCTATGATCAAAATTGGAGGAGCTCAACCTAACCACCTTCTCGGATGTTTTGGGGAAAGTATTTTTGCCTGATGCTGGGTTAGCAGGAGGACTTCAGGTGGCGAATCCTCCAGCTTTGGGAAGCAGTGCAGAGGATGGTGATAAGAAGATTGAGAAGTGACCTGATGATGGTGGTGCTGGTAGAGGAATCAAGAGGCCTTCAGAACATTAGTCATCTTCTTCACAGCTCAATGTTGTGATCTGTCACCAGTGTGGTAGGAAGTGTCACAAGAGGCTGACGTGCCCGAGTGCTCTGAGACCCTGCCACATCTGGGGACGTTGTGGTCACTTGTAATGATTTTGTCGTGGTGTTTCCAAGAAGCGGTCTGAAGCTAGACCTAGATCGTCGAAGGTCACCTCATCCCGTCAGTAGGAGTAGGTAGATGCTTGGGGACTAGTTTGAGGTTTTGTTTCTTGGATGTAGTTATCGTCTCTTGTAGCGTTTTTTGGTGTTTCTTTTCTTTCAGTTGCAAGAATGGTTATGGTTGAACCTCTTTGAAACTTTTATTTTATTGAAAGTGTGTTTGGTGAAAATATTTGTCAATGTGTTATGATTTGGAATTTTTGAAGCTTGACTGTGAGGTAAGAGATTCTTCAATCATTGGTTCTCCAGCCATAGGCCACTGAGTGAAGCTATCACATAGTCAGAAGAACACCAATGGTGAAGAAGGGCCTTGGTTTAATTCTCATTCTTAGGGTGGTGTGGTTTTTGACCTTCCGATGGTGTAAAGATCTTATTGTAGCGGTGATGGTAGTTTCTATGCTCTACCAGTATGACCCTTCCCTTCTCCCCCTTGTGGTGGGGGATTTTGGGTTCGTATGAATTTTTTTTTCATGTTCGGTTAATCTCGCCAGTTCTTATGGTGGGGAGACCCACAGTGGGTCTTGCAGATTCACACTGGAGGTAATTTAGTGTTAGCCCGATCCTTATAGAGGGGAGTTTGTTTGGGCCTCCCCGAGTCAGTTTCAGAGTTTCTTTTCATGTATTGTTTGGTGGTAGGTGGTCTAGTGTGGAACCACTTAATTTTATGTTCTTTCTTTTGGGTAAACGTTGAGATTGGAGTACACCCAATGGTCTGGTTGGACTATTATGATGGGAATAAGTGTCAAGGGTGGTTCAAGTTCATTCATAACTTGGTTGAAATGGATGGTTTGGGTTCTAATTGTTGATGGTTATTGTGATCGTGTTTTTAGGATAAGTGGTGTGTCATAGGTTTTCAGAGTCTGTTCAGATCAATCAACTGGTGTTGCATAAAATTTGGTTGGGGATGACACTTAAAAATTTTTATCTTCGGGCCTAGATCTCGTTGTGGCTTTCCGGAGGCAGAAAGCATTATGGTGGGTAGAATTGTCACACCTGACATTTTCAAAAAAAATATTCCTCTTTTTTCTGTCATGGCATCGGGTGTTTTTTCCAAAGTTTTGTTGAGTCCTGGGACAAATCATTAAAGTTTGTAAAGGTTGTTGGTAATAAGCTGGTGGGTGAACACTGTATGTCTTAGCGGAAGTCATGAAAACAATTTGGATACCCGCTCTGTCACTGCTGGAGTGGGAAGGGGCCACCGCACAGCCCGTGCCTGGTCGACTGATCCGTGTGTAGTGATCGCGCAGTCACTCAACTTTAAGAGTAACTAAATAAATTTTTTATTCGGAGATATAGGGGATAAATGATAAAATTGGTAAATATGTTTATATGTGTGTGTGTATATATATATATTGTTAGCGAATGTGCAATTTTTATTACTATCGATGTTTTATTATTAATATTATTATTACTACAGTTTGATACAAACTATTATTTCTGATTTTATATTAGTATTATTGTTATTAATAAAGTTTTATAACAATTATTATTGTTATTATTAATATTATTTAATTTTTGGTATTACAATCATAAATTGTTTTTGAAATTATTATGGATTTATATTTACTATTATTTTTTTTGAGCGTTTAATATCCAAAAATAATAGTAATAAAAGGAAAAAAATAATCAAACCCTAAATCTACCCCATGCGCCACCACCCCCTGTTTCCCCCTAGCACCCTAGACCTACCTCCTTACCTTCTCAGCCCTCCCGCGCGACCTTCCTCTTACCAAGTTCCTCTTGTAGTGTGAGCCCCTCCCAGCCAACATCTTCCCTGTGCCCACTGGCCCCCTTGCAGCACTTCCTTCCCAGCCAGTTTCACCCCAGACTCGATCTCCTCCCTCTCAGCAGCGCACTGCTCCCAACTAGTTTCCCTCTCCTGACCGACTGCATCCACCAGCCTCCCTCTGGTGCTCCCACCTGCAACATCCAACATGCCTCCCTCCTACCGATGCCCTCCCATCAGCCTCTCCAGCCTCTGGCTAACCTCCCTATGCTAGACACAGTGCCGAAATCCTCCCCTTGTTCTAGCAGGCACCCCACAAAACTCCTCTCCGGCTGTCTCTGGCGCGACCCCCCATTTCGGTCATCTAACTTCGGTGCACCACCCCGACTCGCAGTCGGCACCCCTCCAGGGTGTAGCGCTCCCTTCTCCGGTGACCAGTAGGGTGACCCCCCTATCTGGTTGTTTTTTCCCCTCTTCGGCTACCCCCTAACACAACCCGCAACCCCAGGTGTCCCCTGTTCAACGTGAAAAGGGTGATTTTTGTGTTTTTGTATGTGTTGCATATGTAAAATCTTGTTATACCACTTAAGATTATTTTATAAGTTGTGCAGTTGGTTTATTAAATTATATAGAGGTTGTGAATCATGTTTTAATATGGTGTTTAGGTACGGTTGGTTTTAAAAGAGCATTTTGGGTGCATTTTTAGTGTAAAAGCCTTGTGGAACTTTCCTGAATTTGTTTTATGAATTATTTTAATTTTTTATTAAATTTTGTATGAAATGAGAAACATGTTTGGGGTAGGTTTTTGTTTTTTTTTTGGTTTAAAAATATGATTTGAGTTTTTTGGTATAACACCTTGTGGTATTTCATGGAATTATTTTATAAAATTTTAAATTATTTATTAAATAACATGGATACTGCAAATTTGGTTTTGAAAACGTGTTTAGGCACACGTGATTTTAAATGTTAAGTTCATCTTGTCGTGCGTTTTTGTATATATTTTCACTCTAGTGTTTTATTGAAATGGCACAGTGGCTCTTTAAAATAATTAGTGAGTTATTTTGGAATTGTGTGGTTTTTGTAAACACTTTTTGGATTTTAAAGGGGTTTAATAAATACTTTTGATGGTGTGAATTGTGTTTTGAAAACATGTCGAGCTAGTTCTTTTGCACTATTTTTTCATTTGGATTGTTCTAAGTCAGTGGTAATGTGTTTTTAGTTGTCATGCGTTTGTTACAGTGTGTTGGTGTGGTAACCCCGCGACACCCTAGTTATCGGCTTGCGCGTGCTTGTATGTTTGTGCGAGGCATGTTGCCTCACCGTGTTCGAGCTGCGAATCGAGGTAGGTCCCCCACTACACTCGCCTTTAAATTCAAAATTTATTAATTGCTTGATGTTTTATTAATTTTAATTAATGAGAAATAATATAATAAAATTAATTTTAAAATGATTATTTGGTGTAAAAATAGCCATTTATTTTATACACAATACTTGAAATATTTTCTTGATGAGCGGACACCCATAAGTGAAAGAATACTTGTTTGGATTTTAAACATAATTCAAGGAATTTCAAATATAGTTTTGGTTTATTGATAAATGATTTCTTTTGAAGCGTGAACAAGTGTTTTGGTTCTCTTGAGAAATGAGAATTTTCTTTAAAATTGGTGAAGGCCTGTTTGTCACTTTAATAAAATAAATTGTTTTGGAAAACTCACTTTGGGGTGACTCGGAGGTGATATTTGGTGTACGTTGACTGCATGATTTGTGTGTGATGGTTGTTCTTCTTGATTGAATTTGTTGACTCACCCCTTTCTTATTTATTATACGTGTTGACATGGGAACTTGGCATAGTAAGTGAGTCTTCTAAGAACAATTGTTGCACTAGTTTATATTACGCACTAGCTAGTGTCCCCTAGTACGGATGACACTCTTCTAGGGGATTGGACCCCTTGGTTAGGCCAGGTAGGGAAACATCGGGCGTTAGGGAATTATGACATCGTCGAGAGTAGGCATGCCTTCAGGATGAGTCACATGTATAGTACATTCTAGATTGTTCACAAGCTCTTAAGTTCGACCCATTTTCCTTTAGTGCTTATTGGTATGTGGAAGACGATTGATGTGCCAAGTTAGATTATAGGACCTCGTTTTCTACTTTCCCATTGCCCATATTTTGTGTGTGTTTGTTGTGTGTGGTTTTCCACTTGACTAAAATATAAGTTTTAGATTTTATATTGGTTGTGGAAATGTTTTAAAAGTGTGATGTACATGTTCCTTAAAACATTAAACTTTTACTTAAACTAAAAAAGTCAATGGACTATTACTTTCTTTAGAAAATTAAAGTGTGTGTAAAAACCCATATTTTATACAATGTAGTTCAAACTTGAAATTAATAAACTCCTTATTTAAAGTTTGTGCTTTGGGGATAGTTTTTTGGGCGCGCCTACTGAGTTTTAATGCTCACGCCTATAGTGTCTTCATGTTTTTAGTTTTTGTTGCAGGTTTGACTTGCGTTTCCTTGTCGTGGGTGAGAGTTGTTGTTGTATTGGTAAGCGACTCTCGAAGTCATGAGGAGTTTTGGTCGTGGTCAGGTTAGTGTGCTTTTGTTGGTCGTGCTTTTCCTTTTCTAACGTTTATCTATCTTGTAGAGTTCTATTTTCTTTTCGCTACTTTATTTATTTTCATTGGGATAAATCTTTCCCTCATGCTCTCTTTTGATGCCCTGGCGCTTGTCGCCAGCCTAGGAGAATCGGGAATGCCTCTCAGTCCATGTTGCGGATTGGATCGGGGGACCGGTTCAGGGGTCAACCCGGGTTGGTTCGTGACAAAATGGTATCCGAGGAGGTTTTATTTTGAGAGGACCTTGTTTTTCAGAGTTCCCATTGTTACTTAGGGTTGTCACGGTAGAAGGAGTAGAATTGTCGGGACTCAGGACATATGAATGAGAAGGACGTCATGAACCCTTGCTCGTTCTGAACCTCGGGTTACGATGGGATGTTTGGTTTGTTGATGTCATTTGATTTTTATGGTTTGTTTGGTACTGGGAAATGAAATGAGAGTCGGGAATGTGAGCTCTATGATCTCTCATGGTCTGGAAAGCCATGTGGAGCCGAATACTTTACCCTAGAATGCTCTCAGTGACAGTGGTGTGACTGGCGTATGGCCATCGACCATGTGGCGAGTCACCCATCATCACTAGTTTCCCGCTAGTGAATTGTTTGAGTTTTCCTTCATTTTGAAATTTGTTTTGTAAAGATTTATTTTGAAAATTGTGAGAAATTTAAATTGAAATGGAAATGACCATTTTTTGATTATGTTCTTTGTTTCCTTGTTCCTTAGTGTTCACCCCCTTGATGGTTTGATGGATGCCCAAGGTGTAACTTTGGGTGGTGCGCCCCCAGCGAATCCTCCAATTGATCAGCCCATAGATTATGTTCTGGAGTTCCAGAAGTTGAACCCTCTTCTCTTTTATGGACAAGTAGAGCCTCTTGAGGCAGAGGAGTGGTTTCAGAAGATTGAGAGGATGTTCAGTTTCATTGGGCTTCCATGAGTCGTTAAAGGTGAAGTTGGCTACCTTTATGCTTGAAGGCCCAACTTGGAAATGGTGCAAGTCTGTGTCTTGAAATAAGTCTCAGGAAGATATAACGTGGGAATTTTTCAAGTTATCATTCATCCAAAAACACTTCTCTGAGTTGAAAACGTTGAGTAAGAGGATGAAGTTTTGTTGTCTTCAAAAGGACATTGAATCGGTATTAAAATTCAATCGATGTTTCATAGACCTAGTTTCGTATGATCAATGGTTTGTTGAGAATGATCTCGGGAAGGTTCGACAATTTGAGTTTGGACTCCAACCTGAGCTATGATCGAATGTGGAGGAGCTCAACCTAACCACCTTCTCGGATGTTATGGGGAAATCCTTTTTGGATGAAGCCGGGTTAGTAGGAGTACTTGAGGTGGAGAATCCTCCAGATTTGGGAAGTAGTGTAGAGGATGGAGATAATAAGAATGAGAAGTGACCTGATGTCGGTGGTGCTGGTAGAGGAATCAAGAGGCCTTCAGAACTTCAGTCATCTTCTTCACAGCAAAATTTTTTGATCTGTCACCAATGTGGTAGGAAGGGTCACAAGAGGCCGACGTGCCCGAGTACTCTGAGACCCTTCCACACCTATGGACGTTGGGGTCACTTTCAGTGATTCTGTCGTGGTGATTCTAAGAAGCACGTTGAAGCTAGACCTATCTCGTCAAAGGTCGCCTCATCCCGTCAGCAGGAGAAGGAAAATGCTTGTGGACTAGTTTGAGGTTTTGTATCTTGGATGTAGTAATCGTCTCTTGAAGCATTTTTTGGTGTTTCTTTTCTTTCGGTTTCAAGAATGGTTGTGTTTAATATCTTTGAAACGTTTATTTTATTGAAAGTGTGTTTGGTGAAAATTTTGGTTAACGTGTTGTGATTTGGAATTTTTGAAGCCTGACAGTGAGGTAGGAGATGCTTCAATCATCGGTGCTCCAACCATAGGCCCCGGAGTGAAGCTGGCATGTAGTCAGGAGAACCCCAACAATGAAGAAGATCCTTGGTTTAATTTTCATCCTTACAGTGGTGTGGTTTGTGTTCTTCCGATGGTGTGAAGTTGTTATTGTAGCGGTGACGGTAGTTTCTATTCTCTACCAGTATTAACCTTCCCTTCTCCCCACTGTGGTGGGGGATTTTGGGTCCGTATGAATTTTTTTTCATGTTCAGTTAATCTCGCTCGTTATTATGGTGGGGAGATCCACAGTGGGTCTCACAGAGTTACACCGGAGGTAATTTAGTATTAGCACGATCCTTATAGCGGGGAGTCCTTTCGGGCCTCCCCGTGTCAGTTTAGTAGTTTCTTTTTATGTATTGTTTGGTGGAAGGTGGTCTGGTGTAGAACCACTTAATTTTATGTTATTTCTTATAGGTAAACGTCGAGATTGGAGTACACCCAACGGTCCGGTTGGACTTGGATGATGGAAATAAGTGTCAGGGGTGGTTCAAGTTCATTCCTCCCTTGGTTGAAATGGATGTTTTGGGTTCTATTTGGTGATGGTTATTGTGATACTATTTTAAGGATAAGTGGTGTGTCATGTGTTTTCAGAGTCTATTCAGATCAATAAACTGGAGGTTCTTAAAATTTGGGTGCGGGTGACACATAAAAAGTTTTATCTTCAGGTCTAGATCTCGTTGTGGCTTTCCGGGGGAGGAAAGCGTTATGGTGGGGAGAATTATCACACCTGACATTTTAAAATATTTTTATTCCTCCTTTCTTTGGCATGGCATTGAGTGTTTTTTCCGAAGTTCTGTTGAGTCCCGGGTCAAATCCATAAAGTTTGGAAAAGTTGATGGTAATAGTCTGGTGGGTGAACACTGTACATCTTAGCGAAAGTCATGCAAACAGTTTGGATACCCACGCTATCACTACTGGAGTGGGAAGGGGCCACTACACGGCCCACAGATAGTTGACTGAGTCGTGCGTGGTGACTGTGTAGTCGCCCAACTTTAATAGTAACTAAATAAATTGGTTAAGTGGAGATATAGGGGATAAATGAGAAAATGGGTAAATATGTTTATGTGTGTGTGTGTGTGTGTGTGTGTATATTTTTAGGGAATGTGCTATTTTTATTACTATAGATGTCTTATTATTAATATTATTATTACTAAAGTTTGATACGAAATATTATTTTTGAAGTTATATTAGTATTATTTTTATTAATAAAGTTTTATAATAATGATTATTGTTGAAATTAATATTATTAAATTTTTAGTATTTCAATCATAATTTTTTACAAGTTATTATGGATGTATATTTACTATTATTTGTTTTGAGGTTTTATTAGAATAAATTAATAATAATAAATGGAAAAAAATTCATCAAACCCTAACTCTACCCCATGTCCTACCACCCCATGTTTCCCCCCCAGTGCCTCGGACCTACGTCTTTCCATGCTCGGCCCTCCCGCGCGACCTTCCTCCTACCTAGATCCTCTTGCAGTGTGAACCCCTCCCAGTCAGCATCTTCCCTATGCCCACTGGGCCCCTTGCAGCACCACCTTCCCAGCCGGTTCCACCCCAGACTTGATCTCCTCCCTCTCGTCGGCGCACTGCTCCCAACCAGTTTCCCACACCTGACTGACTACATCCACCAGCCTCCTTATGGTACTCACGCCTGCAACGGTCAACACGCACCCCTCCTACTGGGGCCCTCCTGTCAGCCTCAACGACCTCCGGCCGACCTCCCTCCACTAGCCACAGCGCTGACCCCCTCCCCTTGTTACTACAGGCGCCCCGGGAACCTCCTCTCCGGCTGTCTCTGGCGCGACACCCCATTCCGGCCATCTGACTTTGGTGCACCCCCCCCCCCCCCCCGAATCATAGCCGAAACCCCTCCAGGGTGCAGCACTACCTTCTCCGGTGACCGGCAGGATGACCCCCCTGTCCGGTTGTTTTTCCCCCTCTCCGGCTACCCCTCACACAACCCGCAACCCCCGACGTCCCCTGTTTAACGTGCAAAAGGTGATTTTGTGTTTTTGGATGTATTGTATCTGTAAAATCTCGTTTTACCACTTAATATTATTTTATAAGTTCTGCAGTTGGTTTATTAAATTATATAGAGGTTGTGAATCATGTTTTAATATGGTGTTTGTGTACGATTGGTTTTAAAAGAGGATTTTGTGTGCGTTTTTTGGGGTAAAAGCCTTGTGTAACTTCTTGAATTTGTTTTATAAATTATTTTAATGGTTTATTAAATTGTGTATGAAATGAGAAACATGTTTGGGGTAGGTTTTTGTGTGTGTTTTGTTTAAAAAGATGATTTTAGTGTTTTGGTATAACACCTTGTGGTATTTCATGGAATTGTTTTATAAAATTTTAAATGATTTATTAAATAACAGGGATACTGTGAATTTGGTTTTGAAAACGTGTATAGGCGCACGTGATTTTAAATTTTAAGTTCATAATGTCGTGCATTTTTGTCTGGCTTCGCACTCTAGTGTTTTCTTGAAATGGCCCGATGGCTCGTTAAAATAATTAGTGAGTTATTTTGGTGTTGTGTGGTTTTTGTAAACACATTGTGGATTTTAAAGGGGTTTAACAAATAGTGTTGATGGTGTGAATTGTGTTTCAAAAACATGTCAAGCTGGTTCTTTTTCGATGTTTGTTCATCTGGATTGTTTTAAATCAGTGGTTATGTGTTTTTAGTTGTCGTGTGTTTGTTGCAGCGTGTTGGTGAGGTAACCCCGTGACACCCTGGTCATCGGCTTGCGCATGATTGTACGTCTGTACGAGGATTGTTGTGTTACTGTATTTGAGCTGCAGATTGAGGTAGGTCCCCCACTGCACTTGCCTTTAAATTCAGAATTTATTAATTGCTTGATATTTTATTAATTTTAATTAATGAGAAATAATATAAGATAATTAATTTTAAAATGATTATTTGGTGTAAAAAGAGCCGTCTATTTTATACACGACGCTTGAAATATTTTCTTGACGAGCGGAAACCCAATAGTGAAAGAATGCCCGTTTTTATTTTAAACATAACTCGAGGAATTTCAAATGTAGTTCTGGTTTATTGATAAATTATTTCGTTTAAAGCATGAGAAAGTGTTTTGGTTCTTTGATAAATGGGGATTTTCTTTAAAATTGGTGAAGGCCCATTTGGAACTTTAATAAAATAAATTGTTTTGGAAAACTCACTTTGGGGTGACTCAGAGGTGATATTTGGTGTACGTTTACTGCATGATTTGTGTGTGATGCTTGTGATACTTGATTGACTTTTTTGACTCACCCCTTTCCTATTTATTATACGTGTTGACATGGGAACATGTCATAGTAAGTGAATCTTCTCAGAACAATTGCTACACTAGTTTGGATTACGCACTGGCTAGTTGACCCTCGTACGGATGACACTCTTCTAGGGGATTGGGCCCCTCGATTAGGCCAGGTAGGGAAACCCCAGGCGTTAGGGCGTTATGATGTCATCGAGAGTAGGCATGCCTTCAGGATGAGTCACATGTATAGTACGTTATGGATTTTTCATGAGCTCCTAGGTTCGACCCATATTTCCTTTAGTGCTTATTTGTATGTGGTGGACAATTGATGTGCCTAGTTTGATTTTAGGACCTTGTTTTCTACTTTCCCATTGCCCTTATTTTGTGTGTGTGTTGTGTGTGGTTTTCCTCTTGACTGACAACTAAGTTTTAGATTTTATATTGGTTGTGGAAATGTTTTAAAAGTGTGATGTACATGTTCCTTCAAAAATTAAACTTTTACTTAAAATAAAAAAGGGAAATGGACTATTAATTTCTTTAGAAAATGAAAGTGTGTGTAAAACCCCATATTTTATACTGTGTAGTTCAAACTTCAAATTAATAATCTAATTATTTAAAGGTAGTGCTTTGGGGATAGTTTTTTGGGCACGCCTACTATGTTTTAATGCTCACACCTATAGTGTTTTTCTATTTTTAGTTTCTGTTACAGATTTGACTTGAGTTTTCTCGTCGTGGGAAAGAGTTGTTTTTGGATTGGTGAGCGACTCTCGGATTCATGAGGAGTTTTGGTCGTGGTCAGGTTAGTGTTCTTTTGTTTTCCATGCTTTTCCTTTCTCATCGTTCATCTATCTTGTGCTATTCTATTTTCTTTCCACTGCTTTATTTATTTTAATTGGGAAAAAATGTTCCCTCATGCTTTCTTTTGATGCCATGGCACTTGTTGCCAGCCTGGGAGGATCGTGAATGCCTGTCGAGCCATGTCGCGGACTGGCTCGGTTAACCGGTTCAGGTTCGACCCGAGTTGGTTCGTGACAAAATGGTATCAGAGGAGGTTTTCTTTTGAGCAGACCTTGTTTTTCAGAGCACCCATTGTTATTTAGAGTTTTCATCGTAGAAGGAGTAGAATTGTCGGGACTCGGGGCATACTAATGAGAATGATTTCATGAACCCTTGCTTGTTCTGAACCTCGGGTTACCATGGGATGTTTGGGTTTTTGATGTATTTTGATTTTTATGGTTTGTTTGGTACTGGGAAATGAAATGAGAGTCAGGAAAGTGACCTCTGTGAGATCGCATGTTCTGGAAAGCCATGTGGAGCAGGAGACTTTACCCTAGAATGCTCTCAGTAACAGTGGTGTGACTAGCGTATGGCCGCCGACCATGTGGCCGAGTCACCCATCATCACTAGTTTCCCTCTAGTGAATCGTTTGAGTTTTCCTTCATTCTGAATGTTGTTTTACAAATATTCATTTTGAAAATTGTGAAAATTTGAAATTTAAATGAAAATTACCATGTTTTTATTATTTTCTCTGTTTCCTTGTTCCTTAGTGCTCAAACCCACGACGGTTTGATGGATTCCCAAGGTTCAGCTTCTGGTGGTGCGCCCCTAGCGAATCCTCTAGTTGATCAGCCCATAGAATATGTTCTGGAGTTTCGGAAGTTGAACTGTCCTCTCTTTTATGGATAAGAAGATCCTCTTGAGGCAGAGGAGTGGTTGTAGAATATTGAGAGGAAGTCCAGTTTCATTGGGCTGCCTAAGTCATTAAAGGTGAATTTGGCTACCTTTATGCTTCAAGGCCCAACTTGGAAGTGGTGGAAGTATGTGTCTCGGAATAAGTCTCAGGAAGATATAACATGGGTATTTTTCAAGTCATCATTCATCCAACATCCCTTCTCTGAGTTGACGAAGTTGAGGAAGAGGATGGAGTTGAGTTTTCTACAGCAGGACGTTGAATCGGTACTGGAATTCCATTGACGTTTCATAGACCTAGTTCTGTATGATCAGTGGTTTGTTGTGAATGATCCTAGGAAGGCTTAAAAAATTGAGTCTAGACTCCGACCTGCGTTATCATCGAAAGTGGAGGAGCTCAACCTAACCACCTTCTTGGATGTTATGGGGAATTCCTTTTTGGCTGAATCTGGGTTAGCAGGAGGACTTAAGGTGGCGAATCCTTCTGCTTCTAGAAGTAGTGCAGAGGATGGTGATAAGAAGAATGAGAAGTGACCTGATGCTGGTGGTGCTAGTAGAGGAATCCAGAGGCCTTCAGACCTTCAGTCATCTTCTTCACAACAAAATGACGTGATCTGTCACTGGTGTGGTAGGAAGGGTCACAAGAGGCTGACGTGCTCGAGTTCTCTAAGACCCTACCACACCTGTGGACATTGGGTTCACTTGCAGCGATTCTACCGTGGTATTTCTAAGAAGCGCACTGAATCTAGACCTGGCTTGTCGAAGGTCACCTTATCCCATCAGTAGGAGTAGGGCGATGCTTGGGGACCAGTTTGATGTTTTGTTTCTTGGATGTATTAATCGTCTCTTGTAGCGTTTTGTGGTGTTTCTTTTCTTTTAGTTGCAAGAATAGTTGTGGTTGAACCTCTATCAAAATTTTATTTTATTTAAAGTGAGTTTGGTGAAAAAAAAATTTAATGTGTTATGCTTTGGAATTTTTGAAGCCTGACTGTGAGGCAAGAGATGCTTCAATCATCGGTGCTCCATCCATAGGCCCCGGAGTGAAGCTGGCACGTAGTCAGGAGAACCCCAACGGTGAAGAAGGGCCTTGGTTTAATTTTCATCCTTAGGGTGGTGTGGTTTTTCTTCTTCCAATGGTGTGAATTTGTTATTATAGTGGTGATGGTAGTTTCTATGCTCTACTAGTATGATCCTTCCCTTATCCCCCTTGTGGTTTGGGATTTTGGGACCGTATTAATTTTTTTTCATGTTCGGTTAATCTCGCCAGTTCTTATGGTGGGGACACCCAAAGTGGGTCTCACAGAGTCACACCAGAGGAAATTTAGTGTTAGTCTAATCCTTATAGTGGGGTGTCCATTCGGGCCTCCCCGTGTCAGGGTCGGAGCTTCATTTCATGTATTGTTTGGTGGAAGGTGGTCTAGTGCGGAACCACTTAATTTTATGTTCTTTCTTTTGGGTAAACGTCGATATTGGAGTACACCCAACAGTCCAGTTGGACTAGGATGATGGGAATAAGTGTCAGGGGTGGTTCATGTTCATTCATCCCTTGGTTGAAATTGATGGTTTGGGTTCTGTTTTGTGATGGTTATTGTGATCGTGTTTTAAGGATAAGTGGTGTGTCATGGGTTTTCAGAGTCTGTTCAGATCAATCAACAGGAGGTGCTTAAAATTTTGGTGGGGGGGCCACATAAAAAGTTTTATCTTCAGGTCTAGATCTCGTTGTGGGTTTCCAGGTGCAGAAAGCATTATGGTGGGGAGAATTGTCACACCTGACTTTTTCAAATACTTCTATTCCTCTTTTTTTGTCATGGAATCGGGTGTTTTTGTCAAAGTTATGTTGAGTCCTGGGTCAAATCATTAAAGTTTGGAAAAGTTACTGGTAATAGGTTGGTGGGAGAACACTCTACGTCTTAGCAGAAGTCGTGCAAATAGTTTGGATACCCATGTTGTCACCGCTGGAGTGGACAGGGGCCACTGCATGGCCCGCGCATGGTCAACTGAGCCGTGCGTGGTGACCGCGCAGTCGCCCAACTTTAAGAGTAACTAAATAAATTGGTTAAGCGGAGATATAGGGGATAAATAAGACAATGGGTAAATATGTTTATATGTGTGTGTGTGTATATATATATATTGTTAGCGAATGTTCTATTTTTATTACTATCGATGTTTTATTATTAATATTATTATTACTAAAGTTTGATACGAACTATAATTTCTGAAGTTATATTATTATTATTGTTATTAATAAAGTTTTATAATAATGATTATTGTTGTTATTAATATTATTAAATTTTTAGTACTTCAATCATAATTTTTTTTGAAGTTATTATGGATGTATATTTACTATTATTTGTTTTTAGGTTTTAATATAATAAAATAATAATAATAATAAAAGGAAAAAAATTCATCAAACTCTAACTCTACCCCATGCACCGCTACCCCCTTGTTTCCCCCCCAGTGCCCCAGACCTACCTCATTCCTTGCTTGGCCCTCCCGCGCGACCTTCCTCCTACTCATCTCCTCTTGCAGTGCGAGCCCCTCCCAGCTGGCATCTGCCCTGTGCCAACTAGACCCCTTGTAGAACCACCTTCCCAGTCGGTTCCTCCCCAGACTTGATCTCCTCCCTCGCGTCGGCGCACTACTCCCAACCAGTTTCCCTCACCTGACTGACTGCATCCACCAGCCTCCCTATGGAGTTCCCTCCTGCAAAGGCCAACACGGCTCCCTCCTACCGGTTCCCTCCCTTTGGCCTCGCCGGCCTCTGGCCGACCTCCCTGTACTGGCCACAGCACTGACCCCCTCCCCTTGTTCCAGCAGGCGCCCCGCGAACTTCCTCTCCATCTATCTCCAGTGCGACCCCCCATTCCATCCATCTGACTTTGGTGCGCCACCCAGACTTGCAGTTGGAACCCCTCCAGGGTGCATCGCTCCCTTCTCCAGCAACCAGCAGGGTAACCCCCCTGTCTGGTTGTTTTTTCCCCCTATCTGACTACCCATGACACAACCCGCAACCCCCGGTGTCCCCTGTTTAACGTGGAAAGGGTTCTTTTTTTGTTTTTGGATTTGTTACATATGTAAAATCTTTTTGTGCCACTTAAGATTATTTTACAAGTTGTGCAGTTGGCTTATTAAATTATATAGAGGTTTCGAATCATGTTTTAATACGGTCTTTGTGTACAGTTGGTTTTAAAAGAGGATTTTGGGTGCGTTTTTGGTGTAAAAGCCTTGTGTAACTTCTTGAATTTGTTTCATAAATTATTTTAATAGTTTATTAAATTTTGTATGAAATGAGAAACATGTTTGGGGTAGGTTTGTTTGTGTGATTGGTTTAAAAATATGATTTGAGTGTTTTGGTATAACACCGTGTGGTATTTCATGTAATTGTTTTATAAAATTTTAAATGATTTATTAAATAACAAGCATATTGCGAATTTGTTTTTGAAAATGTGTTTAGGCACACATGCTTTTAAATGTTAAGTTCATCATGTAGTGCATTTTTGTCTGGCTTTGCACTCTAGTGTTTTCTTGAAATGGCCTGGTGGCTCTTTAAAGTAATTAGTGAGTTATTTTGGTGTTGTGTGGTTTTTCTAAACACTTTGTGGATTTTAAAGGGGTTTAATAAATAGTGTTGATGGTGTGAATTGTGTTTTGGAAACATGTCGAGCAGGTTCTTTTGTTCTCTTTGTTCATTTGAATTGTTCTATGTCAGTGGTTATGTGTTTTTATTTGTCGTGCGATTATTGCAACGTGTTGGCGAGGTAACCCCATGACACCCCGATCATCATCTTGCGCGTGCTTGTACATCTGTGCGAGCCGTGTTGCATCACCGTGTTCGAGATGCGAATCAAGTTAGGTCCTCCACTGCACTCACCTTTAAATTTAGAATTTATTAATTGCTTGATATTTTATTAATTTTAATTAATGAGAAATAATATAAGATAATTAATTTTAAAATGATTATTTAGTGTAAAAAGAGCCATTTATTTTATACATGACACTTGAAATATTTTCTTGACAAGTGGAAACCTAGTAGTGAAAGAATTACCATTTTTCTTTTAAACATAATTCACGGAATTTCAAATGTAGTTCTGGTGTATTGATAAATGATTTCTTTTGAAGCGTGAGCAAGATTTTTGGTTGTCTTGAGAAATGAGGATTTTCTTTAAAGTTGGTGAAGTCCCGTTCAGAACTTTAATAAAATAAATTTTTTTGGAAAACTCACTTTGGGGTGACTCATAGGTGATATTTGGTGTACGTTGACTGCATGATTTGTGTGTGATGTTTGTGCTACTTGATTGACTTTGTTGACTCACCCCTTTCCTGTTTATTATATGTGTTGACATGGGAACTTGGAATAGTAATTGAATCTTCTGAGAAGGATTGTTTCACTAGTTTAGATTACGCACTAGCTAGTGGACCTTAGTACGGATGACACTCTTCTAGGGTATTGGGACCCTCGGTTAGGCCAGGTAGGGATACACCGGGCGTTAGGATGTTATGATGTCATTGAGAGTAGGCATGCCTTCAGGATTAGTAACATGTATAGTACGTTCTGGATTGTTCATGAGCTCCTATGTTCGACCCATGTTTCCTTTAGTGCTTATTTATATGTGGTACACGATTGATGTGCCTAGTTCGATTACAGGACCTCTTTTGCTACTTTTCCATTGCCCTTATTTTGTGTGTGTGTGTTGTGTGTGGTTTTCCTCTTGACTGACAACTATGTTTTAGATTTTATATTGGTTTTGTAAATGTTTTAAAAGTGTGATGTACATGTTTCTTCAAACATTAAACTTTTACTTAAACTAAAAAGGGCAATGGACTGTTACTTGTTTTAGAAAATGAATGTGTGTGTAAAAACCCATATTTTATACAATGTAGTTCAAACTTGAAATTAATGAACTCTTTATTTAAAGTTAGTGCTTTGGGTATAGTTTATTGGGCATGCCTGCTGAGTTTTAATGCTCACACCAACAGTGTTTTCTTGTTTTTAGTTTCTGTTGCAGGTTTGACTTGAGTTTGCTCACCGTGGGTGAGAGTTGTTGTTGGATTGGTGAGCGACTCTCGGAGTCACAAGGAGTTTTGGTTGTGGTTAGGTTAGTGTGATTTTATTGGCAGTGCTTTTCCTTTCCCGTCATTTATCTATCTTGTGTTGTTTTATTTTCTTTACGCTGCTTTGTTTATTTCCATTGGGCGAAATCGTTCCCACGTGCTCCCTTTTGATGCCCTGGTGTTTGTCGCCAGCCTGAGAGGATCAGGAACGCCTCTTGGGCCCTGTCATGGACTGGCTCGGGTGACCAGTTCAGTGTCGACCTGGGTTGGTTCATGACACTGAGTCTTGGTTATATTACCACAAAAGCATTCCATGATCACTCAAGGTTGGAAACTAGTGATGTCGGTCTTGATGTTCTAGTGAGAAATTTTTTAAGCACTTTGGATATAGAATAAATTCATCGACATAATTCACTAAAAATACATCATGACTTTTCCATATTCCTAACACGAAAAAAAATAAAACCTTGTATTAAACAGGTCATAAGAGAATGAATTCGAACATAAATACCTTCCATAATTCACTATATGAATAAACATTAAACCAACCAACTTGCAGTCCATAATATATAAATAATTTAAAATTAATGACTAAGACAAATAAGAAAATAAATATATAGAAATAGATATGAATTTTATATAATACAAATATTTCCTATTACCAATCAACCATCAGCTTCATCACCTGCATGGAAGTCGAAAATGCACCAATGATATGCATAACCAATCCATAAACATCCAACATCTATATATGTATGAGTATATATATAAGACATAATAAAGTATAAGAAACAATAATATTATAGTGTCCATGTAGGGTAAAAGTATAAATATTATATAGGTAACCACAATAATGTATCAACAAAGAAGTGAATAGATAATTTTATGCATAAACATTTCTACAACTTTACATAGATATAACAGAACCACTTAAAAAGAAAGTATCATTAAAAGTATGGGAATAAAAAACCCTTAAAATGATTATTCATATAAATAACACACCAACCTATAACATTAATAATTTTCAGTACCATTAGTCGAGCCCACTTCCAGAGAATCTTGAAAACCAAGAAGTGTACCTTTCCTCTATAAGGGACATGTCTATCGAGGAATACAATCATATTTTATCCCCTCTATGAGAATATATAAATATAAATATATATATATAGGTGTTCTCAATATTACTACCTATAAAGACACTCTCTCCTAATTGGGAGGAATTGTGCATGCTTACCAATATTTTCATCTTCGTGGAGGATACTCATCATATCATAGAAACTGTATAGATATATCCATATTTTCTTCACATTAGTGTATTATTTTTTTCTTATATAAAGTAATTTATACATATATATCTGTAATTATATACATATATGTATCCATCCAATATATGAGGCATATCTCCTCTTATGGTGAGACTTATCATATTTATATATGTGTGTGCATGTAGCTAGTACATAAGACTTAGGATGGAACTTACAATACAATGTCCACATACCCACATATAACATACATAGAAAAACCAAGGATATACATATGCAATACTATATAGGGAAACCTTGATTTAGAGTAATTATATCAATATCCAACGATGATAACGCAATAAACTATTTCAATATCACAATAGTGAACATTATCTAAATCATAATAATATACATTATATACATCAAACAAAAAAATTATTAACATTATTACAATATACATTTTTTATATCAAAGATATAAAATAACCATATGGAAAAATAATAGAGTGGGTCAATTACAAAGTAAAAAAATATTTTCTAAAAGTAAATCATGTTAAAAATGATCACTATACACTATTATAACACTAGGATAATATGATATAACTTACCAAGATGTGTAAACATGACAAATATAATAAACTAACCATAAATAAAAAATAATAATACTATACTCAAAAATTATGGTCTCAATAAAAATGGAGAATGAGTATAAAATATTCAACCCTTATGACATACTCAGAAAATGTAAAATGATGTTATAGCCATTTCACGCACACTAATATCACTCATGGTATGGAAAACCCAAATGAGGCACTAACTAGAGACTTTAAGTGGTGTTTGTAATTAAGTGGAAAGACACATTCAATCATCATAAGTAAAAAAGATCTAAGGAATTATATATCAGAACGTGGTTGATCTAAGGTACTTATTAAATATAAATATAGACTAATATATTTTAAATCACTAGTTACTTAATTTAATACTTTATATTTAAGTAAAAACCTATATCTTATAGAACACATTTGTAAATTATTTTCTAACTTATAAGAGCACATGACCTAAAAGAGTTTTAGGAAACCAAATACCTTAATCACTTTTTTAATAAAGTGCTACTAATAATATTTTATAAAACATTGGTATAAAATAGAAAAGGGAAACTAAAAAAGGAAAAAATGGGTTAAGTTCTGTTACCAATACATTTTTAATAAAACATTTAACAGATGAAAAAAGTTTAACAAGGAAAGTGTTTTCAAAGGGATAATTCTACAAAAAAATAATTTTTATATAGAACTTCATTAAATTTAACTCTAATAAAAACCATTATAACTATAAAAAAACCAATACTTAAGTTTAAAACCAAAAGAATTTTTATTTTTAGGTCAAGTAACATCCTCTAACCTAATCAATTGAACCACTAAATTTCAAATAAATCACTCTCTTAATTTGAAGTGATATGTGGTTTATTGACTTATCATTCATTTTTTTCAGATGATAAGTGGTGATTACCTTTTTCTAGAGTACTGTCTAGACACAAGAGGTTTCATTGTATCCCTATTAAATTAACTATGAAGTTTTATTCTATATAAACATCCTATTTTTCAATATTTCATTAGGGTGGTTTGATAAAATTGACACATCAAAGGTTTTCATTACAGTATCTTTTAATATTGAAATAAATTTCATGAAATATTATCAAATTGTGGTCACATTTAACAACACAACAAGGTCCACCAAACACTCATAATTTTACAATAAAAATCGGAGTAACAAGATCTATAAATGAATGATAGGGTATAAATGGACTTACATAGTGTCATATTAGTATTCCTTGAATAAAAATTAATATATAAACAAATAAACAATATAAAACTTTTCATTAATATTTATAAAATATAAGGTGAGTTTTATTAATAATTTCTGAAAAATAATAGCAAAACATGTCATATAAATTGCTCAAGAATCTATTAGAGGGACTAGTCCATCTACTAAGACAACATGTGTTCTTTTATACTCTAAAAACCCTTTATGAATCACATAATAATTAAAAAAATTAATAACCAAAGAAAAATAATTATATAATAACAATAATCAAAGAATAAATATGACCCAAGAGAAACTAATCTGATAAGTTTTCAAAATTAACCTAAAAATACCATAACCTAATTTCCCAAATAACTAAAATATATTTTCTCTAAAATTCAACCTAAAATCTTAAAATCCATGGGGAACAACATATCCTGAATTCCTTATATCCAAATAGAGAAAAATTATTAGATTGATACCCACACTATCCACCATTATATAATAGAAAATAAATTTACTTGATTTGAGATGAATTAAACTATGCTCTGATAGGATTCACCAAAAAAATAATTAACTCATTAAGAGGGGTTAAAATAAATTTAAAAAAAGTAGTAGGTGAGAATAAGTTGTGGGTTTCTTGGTATTATAGTTTTTGAAACTCCCTCGGATTGCCAAAGAATCACAAGTCAAAAGAAGTGAGGAGAGATGGAAAAATAAGGCAATGAGAGGAGATCTCATTCAGCTGGAAATAATGAGGATAAAAGGATAAAAAAGAAAATGTATAAAGGGTTAAGAGGAAAAGGAAAAAAATTAATTAAAAAATCCATGAAGACTCTACTGATTAATTTTTCTAGGGCCACTGGGTACCAAGTGGTAGTCTCAAGCCACCAAGGCCTCTTTTATGATTATAGGATACCCAGTCCCCCTCCACAAGGTACCCAGTTCCACAAGTGGTACCTATTTTGAACCATATACAGAATTTTTAACTTCTAATTGAACCTCAAATAATTACCAAAAATACCTAATAAGTCACCCTCAAACACCCATAATCAAATACAAATCCTCAAACTAAAAAATGACCCCCAACTATAACATAAAATTAAAACTAGGTAAAAGTGAAATTATCCATGTTCATTACATAAATCCATAATGATATAGTAATTAAGGAAATATGGAACATGTAGTTTTATTTATGATTACTATAATTCTTTTAAATGGATTATACCCAGTGAGGCTCAATATGTATTTCATCACCAGTCTGGAAAAGTTTTCTTACTAATGCTAGTTTCTCAAATAAATTCTTGGAGAAAAAAAATATGAATCGTATTGAAAATTTTGGATTAATATTTATAAGTACATAATAAATTCCATAGATAGATATATATTAGAATAATTTAACTAGTAAGTATTTTATTTCTTTTTCTAGAGTGATTAAAAATAGTAAATATATTGAAAATTATTTTTTAGAACTATCATGTTTGGAATGTATTTAGATGTTCATATATTGGATAAATTCTTTTACTATGAGCCTAATGAAAATATGGAAAATCCATTTTTCATTATTGAAAACTTGAAATATAAATTATTATTGGTATAATTTCATTTCATTAAATATTTCATGGTTTTATCATTCAAAAAATGAAAATACATAGAAGAAATAACTAAATAACTACAATCTAAAATACTCTGTCAGATTATTCAAAAATACATAAATATAAAAGGCTAGGAATATTTCATGTATAAAGAACTACCATACATTAGGATTTACAGTATAGATCAAGGAACTTTACAAGGGTTTCCAATGATTTGATATTATCCTCATAACCAAATCATCATAATTAAACACTGGTTCTATAAATCTCTTCTAGAGGAAGAAATGCAGTTTTCTAGTGTGAGGATATAGAAAATTATATGGGTATTGTTTTTAAAATATACCTCTTTTTTTAGTATTTATATGACTGATATCATTTCAATAATAATTACACTCTCTATAAATGGTTCTACATATTACGTTATAAAATATTCTAGAATTAAACTCTCTAGATTTTTGATATAATGAACAAAACCCCTAATATGCTAAAATATGTATTCATAAAATTAATGACTTAAAATTTAGTTTTATTCTTAAATTATGAACTTATAAATGATCATTATATAATAAATGTTTTGGGAGTCTTCTAATTTAGATATAGTGATTGTGTTTGGAAGTTTTATATGTAAAAAATATTAATCCATATTAAATTTTATATTTTTATTTTCATGTGAAACATTCATCTATTACATTATTGGACAATAAATGTTTTTCCCAAACATACTTCATGTTAACTTTTAAAATACATCAATATTTTTTTGGATAATATTAAAATGATTCATATCACTTACTTTACTAGATGATATTATAAGAATACCAAATTTTAGTTTTAAATGATTAATTTCCAAGTTATGACTATAAACTAAGCTAAAACATAGTTTATATTTATTCTTATTGGTTATAAATATAAAAATTTTAGGGTAGGAAGAATAGGATATATGTGAAAAACCTTTTTTTTCAGGTGGAGGATCATATTTATATGTGATGCCTTTTTTGATTAGAGTAAGATAATATGTGTGTTGATTTTTTTTATTAGGGGGATTTTTGTGTACCTAGTAATGTATATATTATATGTGTGAATGGAGGGAGTGAATTACTTAAATAAATAATGTGGTCAGAAATCATTGAAAGAGGATAAACTAGGAATGGAATATTATATTGTAGATCATTATTTCAAGTGATATCTTTAATAATGGAGGTGGTGGATCACAATTTTATAGTTTTCCTTAGTGATAAATGTTGAATAGGTTTGTGGTGGAGCATAATGTAAGTTTCGGTAAGTGGGATACGTATGGAATCTAATTTATGTAAAGTAGTGGTTATTAGTCACTGTATAAAATTATCTTTAAAAAAGTTATTTGGACATCATCAAGAAAGTGTGTGGTGTGTATTGTAAGATTTGTTAATATAGATTTTATAATGCTCATTTGTAAAATTATTTTTCATGGGTTTTTTTCTTTAGTAAAAATTTTATTATTCAGGGTTGATATCAAATAATAAGGTCGGGAAACCTCACAATAAGTCATTGGATCCTTATATTACAACCTTATCAAATATTCTTTCAGATTTGGCCTTATTGGGTTATAAATATTATAACCCCGGATAGTAGAGAACTCAACCTATATAAGTGTAATCATTCTTCCATTATGATAATAATATTTTTTCTATTTATATACATTCTTAGTTCCCTTTATTTTTGTTCTACTCTTATTCTATATTAAACCTCCCATCAATTTATGTCCTTATCTCCTCTATAGTTGTACCTCTTCTTTTTGTTATAATATTGGCTTGGAAACATCAATTTAGATTCATATGTTATATTATTATTTGATACAAATAATAAAATTTATATTTCATCTTTTAATAACCTGGAAAATATTTTTTTCATCGAGGTCCAACTCCTTACATCCTTACATCACCACTATCTTCCTTTAAGAAAATTTATACCACTATTAATAATTGAGTAGGTTGGAATGTGTGTAATCATATGGATAATAACCATATACTTTGAAATTCCCTTTTGTCACAAGACTCAATCCATCACACTCACCTTTTCTAATAAAAGGGCTATGGCTACTAGTACCAGAAACAATGATGTGTGTACATTGGTGCTCCATGAATGGACAATAATTTATTAAAGATACATATTCAATTCCCACAATACTTCTCATAAAAAATAGGAATTATAATACACCCTACCCATAGGAAATCTAAATTACTAGAATTATAAAATGGGGGTATGACCATGATGCCTTAAAAGTTAAACCAATAAGCTACCTAGTCAAAAAATACTATACCCTGAAACATTCAAAAACACCCCTAATTAGGTATATAGGTCAGGATTTGAAACCCCGTTTGATATTCCAATCCAAGTGGAACAAGTCGACTAATAATAATTAATTGATTAACTATTTAAAATTTTCTCTAAATGAATAAAAAATTAAAATAAATATTTTATATATTTCAATTTCATCACAAAATTATTGCAAAAATATTTATTATAATTTTAGATGGATTGGATTTTTAGTAATCAAACCTAAAAATATTTAGATGATTTATAATTTTATTTTTATCAAAAAAATGGAATAAATTTTTATATTTATTCAAATATCCATAGGTATATATATATATATATATATTTGGTAATGTTAGGGGATTAGGGAATAAAAAATGTATTACTTCAAATGAAAGGAAAAATAAAATTTTCATGAGAATTAAAAACCATAATTAATGAAATTGGAAATTGGAATTGGTGAATTTATATCACAATTTATAATTTATCTTATATTTTTATGAATATGGTTGTATTAGATAGTATGCATTAACGTGAGTTCAAGTTATTTAAGAAAATAAGAATATTTAATTTTATGTTTTTATTCATATATTTTTATTCATTTTCTTAATGAATTCCAAATTTATTATTAATTGTCAAATAATAAAAACTAAAATTCAAACTAAAATTAAAAATATTAAAAAAAAATTTAATAACTTGATAATATTAAAATTTTTGATACAAAATAATTATATTTTCCATTAATTATTAGAAATGAACTAAAAATTAAATATTATAATTTATCTATCCTAGATTTTTCAAAAAAAAACATACCCTTATATTGGAAACCAAAGCATAAGAAACAAAAATATTACATCATTTTAGATAAATATTCAACACATATCATAATTATACATTCCCTAAGAACGTAATGGTTTAGTGTATTTGGAGACTAGATACATAATAAACTTATTCCTTAAAATATCTTCCACATATCCCACGAATATCTTAATTTTAGTACTCTTCTAGACATATCATACTTAGAACCTTCCATCGAAACATAGGTAAGTAAAACACAAGAAAGGGTTATCTCAGATGCTCGGTAAGGGTAAATATGAGAGATATCAACCATAAGATAGCATAAGATGATCGAAATGAAGATGCATGTAATCACCATGACCTTTGATTTTGTTTTTTAACTATTATCTCAATGAAAGGGATAAATATGTTTTCTTCCATATCATTGAAAGGAAAATTAAATCATGAAAATTCAATTTATGCCAAATCAATCATGACACACTTGAACACATAATTAAAATGAGAAAAGAGGTCCATTCTCAAAAAATTTAATTATAGCATTGAGAAAAGATTCATTATTATAACCTACTATAGAACCTCCTCCTTTTATATCCTCTCGACCCGGTGCCAAACTACTATTGAACTGCATCCATTGTTTACACCATTTCCATCAAATTTTTTTAACTTAAACAAATAATCAAAAAATAGTATTATTATCAGAATTTAATATTTATTCTTATGATGTTATTTATTAAGTATATCTTGATTTTTATTTCAATATATACATATAATATAGTTGTGTGTGTATTCAAATACATGCATATGTATATATCAATTATTATATATATATATATATTATACATACATTATATATATAGTTTAATCATCCGTTTATATATATATAATAATAATATAAATATTATATTTATTTATATTGATATATATATATATATAAATGTATAGATTCACTCTGATTAATTTTTTCAATTTTTGAATAAAATTAATTTTGTTGTTGAGTGGGAACCCTTCCATGCATATCCTGGATATAATACTTACCACATATAAAAAAATAAACACCAAAAAATTTAAACAACACCCAAAATTAAAATGAATATATAAAAATTTCAAAGTCACTATGTTTTCCAACTAACTAATTGTAAATTGGAGACCTATAGGATGATAGGACCACCTAATTCCTCAAGATTTACACCTCATAATACCTGAGCCCTTGAAACGAGAATCAACCATAGACATTGTTGATCATCAATCAATGTTTTTTACTCCATGAGTTCCAAAACTAAGACCACCAACATGATGAAATACATCTTACTATAATTGGAAACATTGATTCATTGTCATCTTCTTTGTGTGAATCATAAAAAAATTAACCAAACTAACAAATTCAGGAAAAAGAATTTCTCACCATCTTCAAATTATACTGAGAAACAAAACTTATACTACCCTAAAGTAGATAAAGTAGCCACTAAACACTACTGGAAAGATTATCTTTCCCAACACTTCTATACCAACGGTTTGTAAAAACCGTTGGTATAGGTACCCTTTCCCAACGGTTTGGTAAACCGTTGGGAAAGGGTCACTCTTTCCCAACGGTTTATGCTAAACTGTTGGGAAAGGGTGTGTTTTGAGCCTCTTTCCCAACGGTTCACCAAAACCGTTGGGAAAGAGTGACCTTTCCCAACGGTTTTGTAAAACCATTGGTAAAGGGTGTGTTTTGAGCCTCTTTCCCAACGGTTCACCAAAACCGTTGGGAAAGAGTGACCTTTCCCAACGGTTTTACAAAACTGTTGGGAAAGGGTGTGTTTTGAGCCTCTTTCCCAACGGTTCACCAAAACCGTTGGGAAAGAGTGACCTTTCCCAACGGGTCACCAAAACCGTTGGGAAAAAACACCCAAAATTTCAACCTTCGGCCTAAAAAAACTCAACCCACCAAAACCTATCCCAACGGTTTTGAAAACCGTTGGGATAGGTTCTTTAATTATTTTGCAGAACTACTAACCGAGAACATTATATAAATCAAAATTTAAAATACATATGAGAATACATATATATATTTATGTAATTATGATCACAAAAGTCATGTTAGGTTAGTGGTTGAGTTGTTCAACGATAAACGAGAGGTCCTGGGATCAAATCCCTGTGGATGTTTTATTTTTGGAATTTATATACCAACGGTTCCATTACCATTGGTATAGATTTCATATTACCTATACCAACGGTTTCCAAATACATTGGTATAGGTCTATACCAACGGTTTTTGGAAAACTGTTGGTATAGAGATATCCCAACGGCTTACTTGGCTACGGTTCTCCAAACCGTTGGTAAAGGTTAGTTTTCCAGCAGTGAAAAATAATCATAGATGTAGTTTAACAACTCAAATTGAAATTAAAACTGATGAAGATGAACCAATGTACTCTCTTCTAGAAACACACTAGAAAAAAATCATCGTCTAAGAATGGATCCAACACATTGAGATGAAATTACTACATTAGGAAAAATATTCTTTGGATATGTGTAGAGTAGATACCCTCAATGAAGTTAAAAAAGGGAGCCTGAGAAGACTACACAAGTAGAGGATCGCCATGTTAAGGAAGCACTATATTACTAGAATCACAACCAAAGGGACAAAAACATTTTGAAAAACTCTTAAGAAACTAAGGAGAACCAAAACCCTGAAAACAAAGAGAACCCCAAGGAAAAAACAAACAATGATTCAAATCATGTTCATTAAATCCACCATTATACACTCTACCAACATAATTCAAAGGCTCTATAAGATCTGTCACACTGAACCAGATTGGGTTAAACATGATTGATAAGGAAATAAGGGAAAAGGAGAAGTGGAAAAAATATTAATTATAGCAAATGACTATATAAACCAACCAATGAAACATGAAAAATCCCAAAACTAGAGTGACTGAAGCACTTGAACCAGATCCTCACTATCTCTATCTCATTACTCTAAAGGCACCATCTCTCTAGACTATTATGAGATCTATCATGATTTGAAAAAAAAAAGATTTTAGGGGGAGTGATAACATAGGTTAAACTACTAAAAAATCACACAAAATCAAAACAACAACAAATAGGAACGTTTAAAACTAAATTAAATAGAGTTAAGAACTATAAGGAAGGTGTAATGCCCATATAATTTGCTATATATATGTATATATTAAATAATTCTCATTTTTTGATAGCTTTATCCACACATGATACCGAATTAAAATGATCCACAACATATTATATGAATATTATTAAGAAAATTATAAGAATAATAAAACCTTTATTAAAAAAATATATTACTCAATTAATATTGTACATATTTAGAAGAAAATTAATTAATATGATTTAATATTATAAAAATTTTCCTTTCTCAAAAAATTGTTTTATAAGTGTTGTATATTTTATCCTAATAAATTAAATTTAACACCTTCATAATAATTTTATAATATATGAAACAGTATATTTACATTTATTGAATTAGATATTTATATAAAAAAATATTAATAACACCTAATATTAAAAAATGACATTTTACTGTAAAATAATGTTTTTTTATATTTTGTATCATCAATTAAAACATAAATTTATAAATTTAATAACATGAATTTTATAAAAAAATAATTTTTGGATTATTCATGTGAAAATTATCTTAGGATTATTTTTTGGATATTTCTTATATAATTTATTTTTTAGGTGAATAGTGAAAAGTATAGTTTTTATTGTAGTAAATTTTATGAACATACCATTATATATAAAATAACTAGATTTTCCTAAAACCTTTAAATTAGTCTAATATATATTTAATAGGTAAAGCTATAAATTTCAAAAAAAACTATGTCGAATTTAGAAAACTTATAATTAACATTTTAAGGACTGAAGTAATATTTTCTAATAAAGACTCTTCTTAGTAATTTATCTTAATTAAATATTATTTTGGTAAAATTAAGTTCTATATTTATTTGTAACACGCCTAGATATTATTTTTTTACAATAAAAAAATATTTTATGAAAATAAAAAAAAATATTTGTAATTTTATCTTAATTATTATTTTTTAGGATAAAAATACACTTTTTCCAAAATAATATTTTTTAAACATGTTATGTAATCTAATATTGAAATTTATTTTGTCATATTTTTTAAAAAAATTGAAAAAATAGATGTAATATTTAGAATAATTTTTTTTAAATCATTTGAAGAGGATAATATTTTCCATTAAAAGTAAATTAATTAGCAAAAGATTAATTACCATGGTAAAAAAATGGTTAAAGTGAAAAATATAAGTGTAAAATACTTAAAAACATGATAATTTTATAATAAAATATTTTGATAAGGATTTATCAACCATACCACTTCCCTAAATCTATTATTTTCCTTCATTTTATTTATTTGACCATTGAATTGAGACTTTACCTTTTATATTATTACAAAAATTCCACTCCCTTTACTTACCAAAAGGAGTCATCACCACCCCACATATCCCCACACTCCATCCCTCTAATATTTCACCAAAATATACCTAATTAACTACCCAAAACTCTTATACATTCCATATATGTTCTTTTCTTTTCAAAATTTCACCTCTCAAACTCATAATCAATTTTATAGAGGATGGTAATGTAAAATTATCAATTACTCTAATTTTACTTCTTTTCATTTCCTTTATAATCTACCTCCTCTTAATATAAACCATCCATATTGAAATAATTAAATATTTATCATAATTATACCAAAATTTTATTATTTTTATGGGATTATAATTTTATATCTTCTTTCTAACCATTAAAAAATATAAATGTTTCTTGTGTTACATGCAAATTACCACCTCCACAAGCGATGTGATCCATTTTTCATAACCGACTTTTAGGGAGGGATAAAATGGGGTATTTAATGAATAAATATAATATTTATAAAATTATTAATATTTTTAAATTACAAACCATTCTCTATATTCCTAATGTTCCATATAAATGAACATATCCCTCGGGCATATGTGCGGACTACCATTTCCAAAAAAGTGAAATATTTTATTTTCCATATATTTTATGATTTATAAAAATATATTAAAATATAATTCATAATATTGAAAAGAAAACTATATAAAATCATTCTTATTCTATAATAATGGTATTATTCCAAAATAATCACTTCAATAACCATACTCACTGATATATTATAGCTTCTTCTGGTTTGGATCGGTTTAACCACCTACATGGTCAATGATATAAATATTTATCATGGAAGACAATAGAAATGTAAATAATTTTGTTATTATATATCAATAAGTATATTTTTTTTTTATGTTCCTTAAAATGTTATATTAATATTTAACTTTTTATTATCATATTACCCTTTTGTTTGTTAAAAATTACCAAAATAAGCTTGTCACCAACTTTGTTTTCACAAATCATAACTTAAATACTTATTAAATGAAATTAGAATATAATAAATAATTATGATAAATATAATAAAATACCTATAATGACCTTGTAATGATGATCCTTGACTTTATGAACCATAATTTAAACCACCATTATGAAACAAGTACTAAACAAACAATCGAAGTTGATAATAATCAATGATGAAAATAAAATCTAAATAAAGAATATATTTGTAATAAATGATTATAAATTAACTTATTAAAATTTAATATGTATTATTAAAATTTTGAAATAAGTGATTAAGGCATTTATTTTTGTTACATATGAGGTTAGATCATATTCGAATAAAACATATTAAAGGTAAGTGTGTTTTGTCTCAGTTTTCCTTCTTTGAGACATGTTTTGTTTTATTCCCATAATTTCATATAAATGGAGTGTATAATACCAATTGGACAAATAATATCTTGAATAATATTTTATTCATGGTATTTTAAGTTTAATTTAATCTTATAATTTCATGGAATTTCTATTAAAAATTTTATTAAGTAGTATGGGTTTCTCATTTCAATTTTTATTCTTTGAGAATTATACCATATCCACCAATTCTTTTATTTTATGTGCTCCATACACTACCCATTAAATAATTTTTATAATGTTTTTAATGAGTATAAAATGTATTACATATACATCCCAACTAATATCTTTCAATGGGTTTTGGTTCAGTGGTTTTCAAAGTCATAATGGTTTCTTCCCCAATATCACTTTTAAAATTGAGATTTCTTTTGAATTATTATACATTTATGGAATTTGAAAACTCTTCCTTTTCATAATTTAGTTTTTTTAGTAATATTTTTTTTCTTAATTATTTTTAAAATAAAATTAATTATTATTATATTTTTTGAAGTAAACTTTTTATATTATAAATGAATTATTTATTTTTAAAAAGGATTTTTAAAGTCTCTAGTATTCAAGATTCTTTTAAAAAGAAAATTTCTTCAAAATGATTCTACGTCACCTTCTTGAGAATCCTTCATGTATTTATCAAGATTAAATTATGGAATATTATATTGAAAAGAAATTTTTTCAATAAAAATCACTTCACATTTTTAAATATTATATTTGAATGTGATCCATAAATTCATCTTTTACTACTATGGTAAAAACAATTCTGAGAACTCTTTTACAGTTCCTTTCACTGTTATGAGAATTCTTATTTATAAAGATCCCTTTACATGTTTTAAAATGATTTTCCAAATTATTTTAATTATAAATTATTTCTAAATGAAAAAGGAAATATTTTTTTATGTTTTTCAGAAGTAATGGTTTGATTTTTAAAAGAACTTATTGATTTTAAAATAGATTTTAAAGGCCAGTGTTTTTTAAGTAAATCATCTATTTTTTTGTCTTATCAAATTTTTTTTTGAAAAAATCATTATTTTATAAAATTATATTTATAAAAAATATTTTTGTTTTAATTGGTAATTTTTAAATTTTTTATCAATCTCAAAGTGTTTTACTTTAATGAAAACAATTTTAGCGAGTTTTCAAGAATTTTAAAAAGGGACATTTATTTCCTTATATTACACTTATAAAGTGTTCTTATGATACCGTCCAAATTATTTCATCATATCGATTATGGAATGTTTTGTGAATGTATTCATGAAACCAATATCTTTTCCATTGGATAATTAATTGATTTTTGAAATGTAAATAATTGATTTCAAGTTGAACATATATTTATGGATTATTTATTGTTGTGGTCATGTATCAACCTATAAATAATTGGTTGATTTTTTATATCTCATGAGATTAGATAGAGTACATGGGTAGTATCTGAATCCTAAGAGGGTAAAAAAAATTATCCCATGAACAAGATGTTACATGGATTGTTAACCCAATACCAAGAGGGTATATAGGTAGTATCCCAATACCAAGAGGGTACACAAGTTTTTATCCCAACACCAAGAGTGTACATGGGTTTTTAACCGAAGACCAAGAGGGTAGACATGTAGTATTCCAATCCCAAGAGGGTACACTAGAAGGAGAACATGACTAAGAGGGTATACGAGTTGTTATACCAAGACTAAGAGGGTATGCAGGTTGGATCCCAATCCTAAAAGATTACACAAATAGTTTCCCATGACTAATAGGGTGCATGGGTTATTATCCCAATAAAAATATGTTATAATAATTGGGTAGAAATGTTGGATCCAACAAAATATGATTTATCCTATTTTCACTTACACCACCTTTCTATGTTACATGCTTATTTTATGTTACCATGGCTCATATTTATGGTACCATGTATATACACTCTTATGAAATTGTATATGTTTAATAATATTTTATTAATGATAATTATATTACATCTTGTGGTCCACTCTTATTATTCTATGTTCTTTTTAATAAGATATTTATCTCATGATCATGATTTATCATATATAAATGATTTAAACATTAATGAAATGTTATTGAGTTTTTTCCCTTACTAAGAAGTTGATATTTCCCCCTTTTTATATTACCATTAACCATGTTATGAATATGAGTATAACTTATGAATAATGGATGCTAGTGTGGTTCAATTATATAGAAATTTTTACATGTATCATAAAATAATTTTCTTATATAGCTGACCTAAAAATAAAATAAACCATCCATTATTAGTATTGTGTAATTTTTTTTTGAGTCATAATTTTTAACGTATTTAAATGATGAAAAATAATTATATTTATATCTAGGTTTTCCTCAATTTTTATCAAATCTAATGTTTAAAGAATGTTTTTTTGCACCAAATCCAGGAGTGTGGGTCTAGGGAAACTTAATTGACATAATAGTAAGGTTTATTTATTTTTGAGTACTAGTATTGTTATTTTTGGGATTAGGATATGATACCTTTAGTTAAAACACTAATCATAAGTCTAATTATAGGGAAACATATTGATGTTTTGGTAATTTTGTGATTTTATGGTTTCCAAGAAATTATGTCCATATCTAGATACTGGTGTGTGGATGCAACTATGGGCCAATAGACCTAAGGGTAGTCACTATGAAAAGGGTAGTTGAGTTTCAACTCTACCTTCACTTATTGAATGATGAGTGAACCTAATAATTCACACCTAACTAAAAACTCCCAAGATATATGATTTGGTGGTTCACATTCTCTTTATGAATCATTATGTATGATTTAAATTGAATTTTGGAAAGTAATATATAACTAGTTAGGTTAGAGAACCCAATAGGATTATGACCCTAAAAAATCTAGGTTAAACTGAAGAAGATATAGTTTGAAAACATTATGTCATTGTTCAAATCAAAGTATCATAGGTTGAAATAAATGTTTCATTGGACAATAAAACTTCAGATAGAGTTTTTATAAGGTCATTTACATTGATTTTATTTGATTGTATAATAACAATTTTGGATTTATTAGTTGGTTGGGAATGGGATCATGAAAATGAATATATGAATGTTATATACATATAATTTTCAATAACCAACTAAGAAATCATATTTGGTAAATTCTGATGCCATAAAATAAAACATCAAAGCATGCCTATTATGCAGGAAAGGTTGAGTCTCCAAGTATCTACAATTATAAGGATCATATCTCAATATAAAATATATATTTAGTATCTTATGGATCCCATAGATTCTTTATTTAGTGAATGATATTTAAAACTGTTATTATCTAATTTATTTAAGGGTTAGTTAAATATAATGCCCCCATAATTTACCATATATGTTTTCTTTAAATAAATCTATTGTGTTTGATAGATTTCTCCCCAAGAAAGACCGAACTAAAATGATCCAAGATATATTAGATAAATATTTTTAAGAAAAATATTATAATAATAAAACCTCTAGAAAACATAAAGATATTACTAAACTAAAATTTCATATATTTTGAAGATAAATATTTTATATGGTTTATTATTAAAAAAGATTATTCCTTCCCAAATAAATATTTTTTTAAAATGTTGTCTATTTTATTTTAATAAATTATATTGAAAATATTTATAATATTATAATAAAATATGTACTAATATATTAACATTAATTAAATTATAAATTGATATGAAATAATATTAAGAAAAAATAATGTTTTAAAAAATCATTTTTCTATAAAATGATTTTTGTATTTATATTTTGTAATTTCATTTAAAATTTATATTTATATATTTTAGAATTATAATTTTTAAAAATTAAATTCAATATTTGGTTCATCATTTCAAAATTATTTCAGGGTTCATTTTTTTGGGATTTTTCCTAAATAATTGATATTTAGGAAAATAGTGAAAAATACAATTTTACTGCTACTACAAATTTTATGAATTTAAAATTATATAAGAAAGACATAGAAGTTATAAAAGTATTTAATAGGTAACATATGTATTTAATAAGTAAAAATAGTGATTCTAAAATTACTATATGAATTTATAAAACCTATGATTAACATTTTAAAGACTTAAGTAATATTTTCTAATACAAATTGTTTTTGGTCATTAATTTTAATTAAATTTTATTCTGGAATAATTCAGCTCATTTTTCTTTTAAAAACACATAAGTATTATTTTTTTATAATAAAACAATTTATTTTATTAAAATAAAAAAAAATGATAATTTTATCTTAATAGTAATTTTCATGCATAAAAGTACACTTTTTCCAAAAATGGGTCTTATAGGTTATATAAGATAATATTAAAATTAATTTTTATCACCATTTTAATTTTTATTTAGAAAATTATATTTTATATTTTTGAATAATTAGGTAAAAATTATTTAATACATCTCATCTTATTTTTAGGCACTAAAATTAAATTATTTAAGTTTAAATTAATTACTACGGTTAAAACCAGAAATGTAAAAGTGAAAACGCTAAGAGTAAAAGTTTTAAACACATGTTAAAAACATGTGATTATATGTATTTTTGAGGATTTATAGGAATTAAATCTTCCCAAAATCCATTATTTTCCAATATTAGTTCAATTTTACCTTCAAAAAGTGACTTTACCTTTTATATTATTACAAAAATGCCACTCCCTTAACTTGTAAAAGGATCCATCATCACCCCACTGCTCCTCAAACCAAAAGACTTTTGATCCAAATATACCCAAATAAATCCCCATCAATCATATCCTTGTCCTAGATCTTTTCTCATCTCAAAATACTACCTCTCATAGCCTTAATCCAATTCACAATGGAGATTTTCCAATGAGTAAGGTAAAATTATCAATTAGTCATTTTTCACTTGTTTTCATTTATTTCATATTATACATCCTAGGAATATAATATAACCATGTTAAAATAATTACATAAGTATCATAATTATACTGAAATGTGATTATATTTTTATGGGATAACCACTTTCGACATTCCTCCCAACCATTCAAAAAACGAAAATATTGCTTCTGTTACGTACAGACTACCACCTCTATAAGTGACAAGATCTATTTTTCAAAAACACATTACATGGATGGTTAAAAGGTAGTATTTAAATAATAAATATTATATTTATAAAATTATTATGATTTTAATATTATAATACATTCCTTATCTTCTTCCAATTCCATGAAAACCAATGTGTGTCATGTGCGCATGTGCAGACTACCACCTCCATGAAAGTGATATATTTTGTTTTTTAGAGTATTTTATTCTTTTTAAAAATATATTAAAATATTATTAATTTAATTAAAAATAATATAATTATTATTTTATAATAATTATATAATTCAAAATGAATAACTTCCTTAACCATACTCACCCATAGATTATAGCTTCTTCTTGTTTGGGTCAGTTTAATCACCTATATGAAGAATGCAATAAATATATATCATGGATGAATATGGAAACATAACAACTAGTGTTATTAGAAATTTAATAGAAAATAATTTTTGGTTTGTGACCCTATAATTTTTTTATTAATTTCCAACTTGTTATTATCATACTACCCTTATATTCATTAAAATTTATTGAAACAAGCACATCACCAACTTAATCATCATGAATCATATCTAAAATACTCCTGAAATGAAATTATAAAATTATAAATAATTATTGAAATACTATTAAAATATCTATCATGATCTATTAATGATGAAATTTTAATCTACAAACAATAATCAGCACTTCCTTTATAAAACTACTACAAAATAAAAAATCAAATATAATAAGATCTGATGATTAAAAAATAACTAACTAATTTATTGGTAATAATTGATTGTAAATTAAGTATATAAAAAGTTATATGTATGAATAAGGTTATGAAATAGGTTATAAATATAGTTATTTTTGTTCTACAGGATATTAAAGCTTGTTCAACTAAACTGGATTAAAGGTAAGGGTGTTTCATCTCAATTCTCTTTATTTGAGAAATGTTTTGTTTTTTTCACCTAATTTAATTTTAATGGGGTGTATACGGAATATTTAATATATTATATAATTAATAGTCTTTTATTTATGCTATTTTATGTTAAATTTCGTACTCACACTTTCAAGGGGGTTCTATTAAAAAGGTTCTTAATTTGTATGGGTTTATCATCTAAATTTTTATTATTTGAGACTTATGATATATCTATAATTTTTTTTATTTTATGTAGTTAATATACTACCCATGGACATCATTTATAAAAAATATTTGAGAAACAAATGGATAATAAATACAAATTAGGTAATATCTTTCAATGTATTTTGGTTCAAGGGATACAAAAAAAACAAGGGTTTCATCGTCGATATTATTTTCAAATGGAAGTTGATTTTAAATGATAATACATCTTGGGGATTTTAATGATCATCCATTCCATGTTATAAAATTTTTCTCTAGCTTATTTTTATTCTTAATGATTTTTAAAATAAATTGAAATATTTTCATATTTTTTAAAGTAAAAGATTCATTTAAAAAACTATTTCCTATTATATAAAATTATTTTTTAAAGGTTCCATTATTCAAGATTATTTTTTATGTAAAAGTTTTTAAAATTTCTTCACTTCACCATTTTGAAAAAACTTTATGTCTTTTTCAAGGGTGTACGATTGATGATTTTTTGAAAAGTTTTAGTTTTCAAATGTCGTGACATCCCCTTTTTTAAAATGACATTTAAATGTGGTTAGTTCCATTTTCATTTACAAAAATAGTAAAAACATTTTCTACAATTTAATTTATGATTTCTTTCCCTATTATGATTATTCATCTTTATGAATATTCATTTACGTCTTTTAAAATGGTTTTATAAATGAATTTTATTTTTAATTATTTTTAAAATAAAATGAAATACTTTTATATTTTTTCTCAAAAATAAAGTTTTATTATAAAATTAAATTTTATTTTGAAATGGATTTTGAGGAATTGTGTTTTTAAATAAGACTTCACTATTTTTACATATTCTCAAAGAATGGTTTTTTAAAACATATTTCTTTTAAAAAAATTGAATTTTTTTAAATGGTAAATTTTAATGCTTTTATCAAAATCAAGGTATTTATTTAAATAAAATGTTTTTAGGAGTTTTCAAGCATTTAAACAAGTTATATTTCTTTAGTTTTAAATGGATTTATCCAAAAAAAATAAAAGGTTGATTTAAATCTATGTCAACATCCTTTTAAATTTATTATGTTACACTTTTGAAATGATATTATGATATTATTCACCTTTTTACACTATATAACTTATGAACTTTTCTTTGAATGTCATCATAAATCTCATCCCTATTTCATGGTTTAATTATGTGATGTTTGAAATATGAATGATTAATTTTAAGTGGCATAAATATATATTAATGATTTATATATGGGGTACTATGTCACCCTCTAAATCATTGGTTAATCTATTATATATCTTGAGCTCAATGTGGGTACATATGTAGAATTCCAATCCCATGAAGGTACATGGTTTTTCATCCAAAGAACAAGAAACATAATTTTTTAGCCCATGCCCAAGAGGTTACAATGGAAGTATCCCAAGTCCAAGAGTGTACACAGGTTGATAGACTAATCCCATGGGGGTACATAGGTATTATCCCAAGTTGAACAGGGTAGACAGGTAGTAGACTAATCCAAATTTGGTAGATGGTTTGTTAGCCTAAGTCCACTATGTTATGATAATTGGGTAGTAATTCCCACTCCAACGAGTTTTTATTTCAAAAAATTTCTCTTATGAAATATTTCTATGTTATATGTTTATGTTATGAGACTATGACATATTTTTATTATCTCATATTTCAACACTCCTATTACATGGTATATGTTTGATCATTTGAGACTATAAATCATTATATTTTATCTTGTGGTAAACAATTATTTTTTATATATTCTTTTTTATGAGATATTTATCTCAGGATCATGATTTCCCATATTTATGATATCTAATCCTTGATGAAATTTCTTTGTGTTCTTTTCCTTTACTGAGTGTTTATTCTCACCCCTTTCTTATGTTTCCATTCAAATGGTTATGAATATGAGTACAACTTATGATTAAGGGATTTTAGTGTAGATCAATTATGGGGGAATGTTAGCAAGGATCATAAAATAATTTTTTTTTATTATAGACCCTCAATGACACAAAACCATATAGTTAGGGGATGTTGTGATTATTTTTGAGATATAATGTATAACTTATTGATATTATCTAAAATAATTATATGTTTATCTTAGGTCTCCTAAGTTTGTATCAAATCCAATATTTAAATAGTGTTTTCTACCCTAGATTTGGGAGTGCTAATCTGGGATTCCTTAAAAGGATTCCCTGAAAAGGGGAAGAATATGCAGATTAGAATGTATAGAAGGGGGTTATCACCTAGGGAAGTATTTCAAGGAAACCCTAACTCATACAAAGAGTGAGAGAGAGAGAATGATGAATGGTACTGGGAGAAAACATAGTCATTTCTCTCATAGAGGTGTTATATAAAGTTTTTTTATATTGTTAATATATTTAATGTTTACATTCATACATACATACATACATACATATATACATAAATGCATAAATACATACAAGAATGTATTCATCCATCTGTTTATCCATACGTGCCTATATATATACAATTTTTCATGCATACATACCTACATACATACCTATATAAATATATATTTACACACATATATATATGCATGCATATCTGTATATATATATACATATATATATATATATAAGTGTTTATAATATATATATATATATATTAGGTATATGGTATATTCATGTATGTTATATTTATATATATTATTTATCATATATATGTATATATGTGTGTGTATATATGTATATGTATGTATATATCTATGTTTATATATGTTTTATGTTGTTTATATACATATAAATATTTTTTTATTACATATATATATACATATATTTTGTATATAGTATTTTTAGGTGTATAATATATATTTTGTATATAAAATATATAGGTGTATATTTCTATATTTGATTACATATATGTTTTATATTGATTATATATATTGTGATATCGTAATATATATTTATATGTATATGATATTTTTTGTACCAAATATATATGTGTATATTTCTATATTTTTTATATGTATGTTTTATATTGTGTATATATATAGGTAATGTTGTTATATATATCTATATATGTTTTTACATTTTATATATACTTTTATAACATTTATATATTTTTTATTTATTTACTTATATGTATTTTATGTTTATAATATATATTTTAAAACCATAATCTAGACGGATTCTTGGAAATGGATAGAAGTTTGAATTTTACAATTAGTGGATGGGGTTGTTTTCTAACAGGGCATCATAGTTGAATTATGAGGGTTTTAATCCCTCAATTAACCCAATTCAGAATTATAATGGAGTTATCTAAGGGGTTTAGAGGTTTTATGAGTGTCTCGGGGGGTTTGAGTCTTGGAGCAATGGATTTTGAACTTTCATCCTATGGTGCATGGTTGATGTATAGTTCGTGTTAATTATGAACACCAACTATGTGACCTAAAATTCAAGGGTACATGGTTTTTAGAAACTATGAGATTGTTTCAAGAGAACCATGGGAGTGTCTAGATAGTCACAAAGGGTATTTTAATATTAGTTCTTAGTTAGAAAAACCATGCACCATAAGTTTTTGTGGTGGATAGTCTTGGGGTATTTATGGAAACATTATTAGCGTAATGTTTTTTCAACCATGCAGATAAGCATTACACCCTTTAAAAACTTGGAAATAACCAATTTTCCCTTTCAACCTTTTAAGCCTCAGCCATCCCTTTTCATTCATAGTAACGTATGCACTTCTAATCCAATAAATCCTTTCTTACCAATTAAAAACCCTTTTATTTTGTGTGGTTATGACTCAATTATTTATATATTTAATGTATATATTCCCCTATGATTGATATGGTTCATCTTTTTATTCCTTTTTTTCAAAATTTTGAGTTCCTTAGATAGGTATTTCATACCTGATTCCACCAAATATTGTTGTAATTATCCATGTATCATAGGGATTCAACTTGTCTTGCATAAAGGAGATCCCATGATGGATTCTACATGGTTTTTCATTTCGTTTCTATAATGTTATGATGTAATGAAAAAAAAATTAGTGTTTATCTTTAAAATTTAATTTTATTGACATTGTTTGGGTATTATTGGTTAGCGATTTGGCCTAGGTTATGTTCGAGGGTACACCATGGGAAATGGGAAATACTTTAACCTTGTTTTTTATATAAAGATATCTATCAGTCAATTTTTTCATTATTCCTAATTGGAGTTTCTTATTAAATTAATTTCTATTGTTGATTATAAATAATTTTTGGATTTATTGGATTTAGTTTGGTACCCAATTGGTGGAAGGATTCTTGGTGGCCCTCAGACTATTTTTAACCCTCAAAATTAATGTGTGAAAGTATTTATTAAGGTATGTGGTCCATAGATTCAACCATAATCTTTTTTTTACCCTTGGAGTTCATGTTTTGGAAGTATATCTAATTAGTTGAGGTATGGACTTAGCAATTAAACCAAATTTTAAAATTTAGCAATAGTATTTTGGATAAATCTTTTGAAATGTTTCTCTAGGAATGGAAGATTGGAACAAGATTTGAAAATGTAAAAATAGATAGGTTTTTTGAATGGAATTATGGAATGGAATTATGGAATGGGCTTATGGACATGTTTTTGTATTTTGGAAATATCTAACCATTTATTGTTAAGGAAAAGGCCTATATGGGTGGTTATTTATTCATTATAGAAAATTTTCATATGGTCTGTTATAGTTTTATTGGTACAAAAAATTCTATAGTTTTAGTTTGGTTTTTATTTACCTATAAAAACACCCATTAGGGTCATCATGTTTTTTTATATATAAAGATTATAATCATTGTTTTCTATTTTGATATTGAATGTTCCCATAAAGTATGTTTTATAACATTAATGAAAAATACCATTGAGGTGTAATATGATTTATAATAAATACTCCCTTGGAGGGAGATATGTGACACCTTTTTAGCTTATAAACATGATGAGAAAACACCTGAATCTAGTTTGTCTGTGATAACTAAAGAATAATCCTTTATGGGAGGTCTCTAGGTACTGAGAAAACATCCATAAGGGGTAGTATATAAAAATTGAGAGAACATCATATAGAGCTCCATGATAACTATTATACTCATTATTGAGGTCTATAATAATTGGAATAATCCATATGGAGGATATTGATAACTGTATTACTCTTTTAGTTGAGGGTTTTGATAACTAAAAAGCACCAAGGGTGGTGGTTTGTGATACTATTATGGAATTCACCATATGGGTGTTTCGAGAGGTTTTTATTGGCATGATTTTTGATGTGCTCAGAGACAACCCAATAATAGATGAATCTGTTTTGGTCGATCCTGGTCATGGATATAAATATCTACATTGGTATAGAAAACCTTAGGTGTTCTCACAAACCTGGGGAATTAGTAGTTGTTTTTTATATTTCTAATAAATTGTTTTAAAATGGTCAAATTATTTTATACTATTATTCAAGGATTATATTCATTCACTTGAATATTATTATATTTATTATTTTTGGGTTATCTTTAGTGGTGGCCAAATTAGTAGTACACACACACTATATTGTCCTACATGATAGTCAGGTACCTGAGAAATCACAATTATTTAACATAGGTTAAGGTTGTTGGGAAAGGTCCACTACATGATGATTTCTGGCATTCGAGGATTTGACATGGATGGTGGGGCTAGATAGGACTCGAGACCAGTTTGGGATAGTCAATTAGCCTCTATTATAATTATTTATTTCTATTAATTTTTATGTATGATCTGCCTATGGGGGATACAGTTATATATTTATGGAACATTAATTATTATATTATTCATTGGTTTTTTTATCATCCTTTTACCTTTTGTGATTCTTTTACAAAAGTGTATATTTTTTACTTTATTTTGCTATTTTTATACTTTCATATTAGGGATTAGTATAAGGAATCAACCTTAAATAATATGTAAAGTTTTTTATTCAGGAAAGACATAATTTTATTACATTCCCAAATAAATTTTAGGTTTATATTTTTATATAATTAGGTCTTAACCCATAAAAAATAAATATTACATCACAAACTGGACACTTCTACTCAGTATCCCTTTTTTCCACAATATAATACGTTAAATTTATAACAAGTTTTCTATTTAGGATATATCTATAAATTTTTTAACATAACTTCATCCTTTTCCCTATTTATCTATAAAACACATTGAAAAACATTTGAAAACATGGTATTATAACAAAAATTTCAACAATGGAAATATAAAAATAAGGAAAATTAAGAAACCTATTAGTCCAAGAATGATCATTTTTATTTTTATTTTCATTTTTCGTAATAAAATTTGAGCATAAAATAGAAATGTTTCCCAAGAAATCAACTTCACTAAAAAATATTTTCATAAAACATGTAATCATAAATCTAAAAGGTAAAATTAAAATCAAAAAGGTTTATCTACAATCATTAAATGCTCATAAAAACATTTTCACGAAGTTATACATTTCACCCTTGAGAAGTAACATAACCTTTCCTTTAAACTTATGCTCATTAGCTTACTTTATGAAATCGTTGGATATCTATGAAATCCCATATTAAGAATAGATAAATAATGTAAGAAACTTAGGGAATCATTTTCCAATAGCTCTTACAAAGTGAATAACCTACCTGATAAATTTCAATAATCTCTTAAGAGAAACCTATATCTGGTTCGCTCTATTCCTTTACCCAATGAATCAGAGATCTATATCAGACTCACCCATCATTATGAGTTATATCAGGCTCTCCCATCTTCTTAAAAAATTTCCAATAACAATAACATAATTTTAAAAAATTAAATCATACATTTCCAACATCATACTCATAAAAAACATTTATTATAGCAAAAAGAAAAAAAGTAATGAATATTGAAATATCCACTCTATTTAATACTATTTTTAAAATACATAGAATAAATGTAATGAGAGTTTTTATTTGATGAAAAACTATATATATATAAAGGAATATAAATATAAAATAATATTTATGCGATTAAGAAAAACTATTAATGCCATATATGTTAAAATAGAACAGTTTTTTCAAAATATTTTTTATATAATATGTAAAATGATTCCTTTTGAAATCCTTTGATAGAAATAAAAAATGACCTAAAATGTACTTTATAATTAATTTATTTACATATAAATTAATTCAAAAAATAATTTTAATAAAATATAATTGGAATAATAATATTAATAAAATAAATCTTTGAGATATTTAAAATGAAAATTTTAAAGTAAAGTGTCCCTTGCCTCATGTATGACTTGTCACGTTCACTATTTATATTCTAGAATAATAAATTTATATTAGTAATTTAATTTATTAATAAATTTTTTCATGTTCATTATATTATCTTTATCCATTTTAGGTAATTTATTAACTTGTTTTATTTAGTTACTTAATCAGTTAAGTTTACATCAGACGTTTTGAGGACATTCAATTCCTAATCCCAAAACAGCATCGATAAGTTAACCATGTTAAAATGGGGTAATTATTCCATAATCTTTATAATATTAACAAGGAAATATTTATCATTTTTATATATGAAATACCATTTTAGAACCACCTGATAATTGTGTATATGAGAAAATAGTCACATAACTTCATGGAGGTGGTAGTCCACACAAACGCATGAACAAAATTATAATTTTTTAATGGATGGAAAGGTAAATAAATAGATGATATATGAACTATAATGAAATTTAATTATATAATTTATGTCATTTATGTCATATATATTAATTAAATCCATCATAATAACCATACTTTTGAGGTGGTGATGAAAAATGATACACATCCCTTCGTAGAGGTGGTAATCCACCTGTATGTATGAGCGATGTTTTCATTTATCATAGGATAGAAAAGGAGTTGAAACAAATTTTAAAATAAAAAAAATCATTATATTTGGGATTATAATTTTATTATTTTATCATGGTTAAAGAATATTTGAAGAAGGTAAAATAAGAAATAATCATGAAGTAGGTTAGTTGGTAATCATAAGTTCTTCTTGGATAACCCCTTTGGATTACACCTAAATCATTATAGGTTTGTTAATTTTTTGAAAAATGGATCTATAGTATGTGGGTATGTATGTTTTTGAGAGACTTGAGAATTTATTTTTTGAACTAGAGTTCTCAAAATTTTCAAGGAAGAGGGGAGAGGAGGTTCCCTTTTATAAATGAGAGGATGGGCACTCTTAGAATTACTTAAAGTACAAAATTAATATAAATTAATTTTCATGTAAAATATGAACCAAATTGATATATTTATAATATAATATAAATATGAGTTTAACTTCATAAAAAATTGACAACTTTAGGATGCTTTTAACCCTTATCTATTCGATTTAACCCCCAGTTAACCCTTTTGATGTTTATAATGATATCAATGTTTTTTTACTTTTTAGGATTCATGAAATTTACTACAAAATAAAAATTGATACATAAATGGAACATGGTTTATTTCATAGATCATATCCAATTAAATTGGTGAATGATATAATTTTTATGAATTTTAAATCATTAAATCAAATATGATTTAACATAATATACCATTATAGGCATTTCTGAGACTATTCAAATGGATTTCCTTTAATAAAATAAATATAGTAATGTAATTAAAAAATAAAACTTTAAAATATCCATAATATGTTATATATATCTTAAAATTAATGGTACACTATAAATAATCCAAAAAATATTACTTTTAGAGTTTTTAAAATCATCTAATTTATTTTTTACCACTTTCAAAATAACTATCTCAGCGTTGCATAAAAATTTAAGTTAATTATTTTATCTACAAAAATTAAAAATAAATTGTCATGATAAATACTAATTAATTCATATTTTTTAAAACATTTAGAATAAAACATGAACTCTTTCATTAATATGAAAAAAAAATTATGATATTGAAGCAAAGACAAAGATATTTTGTTTTTATTTTTTATTTAAAATCATTTTAAGGTCGTTATTAAAGGAAAGTGGTAAAAAAATTCCAAATTTTAGAAACTTTGATGGTTATGGTTGAAAAAAAATTATCCAATAAAATAAAGATAAGTGTTAGGAATATTTTTAGGCCTTATAACATTATTTTTAACCCTAATTATACAATTTATCCATGTTGAGATGACAAAATTTCATTTTAAGTATAAAAAAACATTTATTCCAAATTTATACATAATGTTGACTAGAATAACCTTATTTTGATTATTTATAATAGAAATGAACAAAGTTAAATTTTAAACCATTTTAAAATAAAATGGAACTTTGTGAATTCTTGAAATAGATAGGCAGTTTTCAATAAGAATAAATATTTTTCACTATTCTTTTGAAAAATCATAACTTTTAATAAATTCACCAAAATTCATCCTAAGAAAATTTTGACATGCTGAATTAAAAAATAATTTCATTTTTTCATATTCAAATTATAAAATTTATAAATTTAATTTTAAAATAAAACCATATAATTCTTGGAAACACAGTTTTATTATAAATAATTATTTTTCCATTTAACTAAAAAAATTACCTGATATTATTATAATGGATAAAAATATATAAAATATAAATAAGGAATATTAATAAAAAATCAAAATTAATTATTTTATAATTACCTAGATTTTCACATTATTCCCCCCTTTTTGAAATTGTATCCTCCCAATTTTATTTACTGTTGAAACAACTGGGGATATATTTCCCTCATAGTGTTCTATGATTCCCATGTTTCATCTCAAATCATATGGTTTTCCACAAAACCATAACCTAGAAAATAAATTTATTTTGCAACACATTCTCTCTAAGGTCAAGAATCTGAATAATTTTTCCCCCATATGAGTGATTCTCTTCTAACTAAAATACTTTATGGATCACAAAATGATATGCATCTTGTATATATTTTACTAAAAATGAAACATGAAAAACGAAATGTACCTGAGATAAAATTGGAGGCAAGGCTAGTTGGTAAACAATTGAACCAATATTCTCAATAATTTCATATGTTCCAATGAACCACAATCCTAACTTTCCCTTTTAAAAAATTTATAACACTTTTTATAGATATAATTAAAGAAAAACATGATCTTCTACCTCAAATGAAATATATTTCTTCCAATTTTCTACAAATAATTATTGTCCATGTTAAGTCATCCTCATATTCCATTGAATAATTTTCAATTTCTCAACAATTTATTCTACCATTTATGGTCCTAATAGCTTTATTTCCCTAACTTCAGCCCAATAAGCTATATTCAAAATCATTTTCTTTGAGTTTCAATGAAATTGAGGATGAAAGTATGTGTTGAAATTTAATTTAGAACCAAATGACTTATGAATGTATTTCCAAAAATGTAAGGACAATTTGAGATCAGGATCATATATAATAGAAATATGGACTTAGTATAATCTAATTATCCCTTTAAAATAATGTGGAGAAATTTAATCCAAAGACATATTATCTCAAATGGGATGAAAATTATATTATTTCAATAATTGATAAATGATTACCAAAATCACATTATTATCTCAATATGTATTGGTTAATCCCAACAAAAAAATACATGGATATATTCATCGATTTCCATTTTGGCACTGGAAAAGGCTGAAGTATCCACTTTGGTAATTATAATTCTACTTTAACCTATAGACAATACCAACATTTTATAGTAAAATCAGTAATATATTTCTTTATTACTTCCCAACAAAAAATTTCTTAAAGGTCTCTATACATTTTTTGTGCTTCCAATATAAATAGAAAATATAGATATATGGGCATTATTAAAATGTTATCTCTTCAATAGGGGGTCACATAAAACACATAACCATTTTCTAAATCCCGTTATACCTTTTTTCAATGATAAATTCAGGAAACCTATCTTTATTAACAATTTATACCTTTTCCTATAACTCATGGTCTTCCTTATGATCTTTCTCAATCCTGTCTATCAAATGAAATAGTATAAACACCAGGAAAAAAAATTGAGGGAGTTGTTTTATGTAGAGTTTCTATTCCATCATTCATCAAATCATTAACCAAAGGTGCATGTTCCAAATATAACATGGTCAATGTTTCATTATCTTTATAAATAAAAGAACCAAATATTCTTCTTTACTTAGATAGTAATGAATTTTATATTTTTAATTATTTATCAATTATATTTATCTTTATTGTCTCATGATCAACTCTTTCTATGTGAATATATACTTCAAAATTTTATGATCAGTGTATATTTCATAATTTAATTAATATAAATGATGTCTCCAAATTCATAAATAAAACACTACAACCACCAGTTCAAGGTCATATACAAGATAATGTATCTCATGAATTTTTAATTTATGTGATTCATAAGAAATTACCTGATCATTCTTCCTTAAAACACATCCCAATCCATTTAATGAATCATCATTTTAGATAATAATGTTTTCATTTATAGATGATACATCCAAAAGTAGAGAACTTATTAATATTGTTTTTATTTCCCTAATACATTAATTACATTCCATTATCTATATGAAACTAACTCTTTTTCATGTTATCTTGGTTGGAAGGATAAATAACCCTGAAAATTTATCAACAAATAATGAGTAATATCCTACTAATCTAAGAAAACTAAGAATATCATAAACATTTGTAGGTCTTAATTATTCATCAACCACTTTAGTTTTAGTGGGATCAATAGTTATGTCATCTGTGTGTATGATATGTCTAAGGATTGAAATTTTTTGTAACAAAAAAACATTTAAATAAATTTCCATATAACTTGTTTTCTTTCAATGTTTTCATAACAATCCATATATTTTTTCAATGATCCTTTTAACTTTTATAATAATCCCAAATATCACTACTAAACATAATGAAAAATTCAACCAAATATTCATGGAAAACTCTACACATAAGATCCATGAATACAGATGGATAATTTTTCATCCCAAAGGGTATAACCAAACACTCATAATGTCCATATCTAGTATTAAATGTAGTCTTAGGGGTTTCATCCTCCTAAAATTTTAGGTTATGGTACTTGGACCTGAGATCACCCTTTGAAAAATATTTAACCCCCTAGAGCTGATCAAACAAGTCATCTATATATATTAATATACAATTATTTTCAATATTTATGTTATTAAATTATCTATTATCAATGAAAATCCACATGGAACCAAATTTCTTTTTAATAAATAAAATAGGACCACCCCATGTTAAAGTGCTAGGATGAGTGGAAACTTTATCACAGAATTCTTATAACTGATTTTCAATCAAATAATTTCTACTTAAGCCATTTGATATTAGGGTTCTGATATTGGATTAGAATATGGAACTATGTCAATAGTAAATTCAACCTCCCAATCTGGTATAATACTAGTCATCTCATCACAAAAAACATCTATATATTTTTTACTACTGGAACATCATTAATCTGGAATGTTCCCATATTTAATACAACATTAGAATGATAACTTTTATTTCCATATTTTAACATTTTGTAAGAATGTAGATATGTTATCAAATGTATGAATTCATTCTTATATAAATACTAAAACTCATTTTGGAAAATAAATTATTATTCTCTATAATCCATCTTTTCATGAGAAACTAAAAATAAAATCCATACCCATAATAATATCTAACACTACAATGAGAAATACAATATGGTTTCTATAGGAAAATCTTCCAAACATGATAACCAAACAATCAAGGTATGTTCCCATTGCCTTAAAACTACTTTAGATGTTTTTACCAAAAATCCAAACTTCATTTCTTGAGATGGATTTTTTCTATCAAATTTATTAGAAATGAAAGAATGTGTAGACACTGAATTAAACCGGACATTATCATAATCTGAATAAGTAGGTGATGTATATATTACCACTTCATTTGATGGCCATATTATTCCAAATTAGTTTTAAATTATTTCATCACACCCTTCTACATATATTATTTATGATTCCCATCATTTGTGGTCTTCTTCAGATATGAATTCCCATAATTACCAATCTCATTACATTTAAAAAACCATACAACTTTATTTTAAAAATTTGTATTAACACTACCAATATCTATTTATTTTTAATAATGAGCCATTTTTTCAAACATAAAACAACATAACCATTTTCTAGATTTCATAACACATTCCCCATTGAGCTTTTTACCACACCTATCACAAATTAGAAAAATTATATTCCTACCTTCATATTTATTTTATATATTCATTCCAATTTCCTACCACACGGGCCTCATTTTCTCCATGTTGTTTTGGAAAACCTGATCATCGCCAAACTTTATTCATACCTTCTCAGCATAGTAAAAAAATTTCTCATAACATTAAAATTCATGAGAGACCAATTTTATTTGCTATCTTAGATTTATTACAAAGTAAAAAATGATTAATTTTACTATCAATATCTCATATATAATTTGGTTTATACCTTTCAAAATAGTTGAATTTTTCTTTATACACAACTATAAAATCTTCCTCCTTATACCTCAATTCCAAGAATTGATTTTCCATACAAAGTCAAAAAAATTGTAGAAAAATATTTCTCAAGGTAAATATTCTTAAATCCATCTCATTCCATAGGAATAATATCTTATATTTCTCTAATAATCTTAAATATTGACCACCTATAATCAGATTCACCATCAAAATGGGGAATACAAAGAGTTAACTTTTTATGTTTTGAATAACCCATGACATCAAATATATTCTCCAAGGATTTAACCCATCCTTCAGCTATCATAGGGTCAGATGGTCCACTAAATGCTGGAGGGTGTTGTCTCTTAAAATGACCCACTATATTCATGAACCTATAGGGTAGATCTAGTTACTCTATATTATGGATGAAACCTCTATTTATACCATACATAAACTAATACATCACAACAAAAAACTACTCCATTCAAATTCCAATCATTCCATGTTTTTGATTTGGAAGGATATTGTCCTCTTGTTTCTTTTCAACTTTAGATTTATTGTTTCCTCTATAGAAAAACCATTCTGAATAAACATATTTAGATTAAGTAACATAGTAATACTCAAATTATATACAATGATAACAATTAATAATAATCTCATAAGTTGACTTAATTTATAATAACCTCTAAATTTATCTAAACATTTCCTTCGATACAACCTATTGAAACCCAACTTTAAACAGCCCGTAAAAATGATTCTTTAGAAAAAAAAATTTTCCTTGAAATATTAAAGATCATTCAGGTTTAGAGTGGTAGATAATTATTTCATATCCCCTAAAAATAAATATTACATAAAAAATTGGACACACCACAAAGTATCCATTTTTTCCACAATACAAAACTTTTAAGATATTAAAAGTTTCTATTTCATGGCATATCTTCACCAATTTCATCTTTCACTTATCCATGTGACTAATTTTCAATGAAACCTAGTGAAAAACATTTGAAAACAAGGTATAATCACAAAATTATAAATAAGGTACATATAAAAATAAGGAAATAAAGAATCCAATTAGTCCAAGAATACTCATTATAAAAAACATCCTTTTATAATAAAATTTTAGCTCAAAATAAACAATTTATCTTCCTAGATTTAAAATTCACTATAAAAATATTTTTATTAAAATTATCATAATAAATAATAAAGTAAAAAATAAAACTTATAAATGTTTTTTTTACAATCATGAAACACTCTGGAAAACTTTTTCACATAGTTATACATTTCACCCTTAAGAAATAGCATAATATTATCATTAAACTTTGTCTCATTAATTTACCTTGTGAAATCATTAACTTATCATAAAAACCCATATAAATAATATATAAATCATTTATATAACTTGGGAAATAATTTTAATAACACTATTACAAATGTAACAACCATCCTGGTAAATTCTAATAATCTCTTATGAGAAACCTATAACCAATTAACTCTATACATTTACCCAATGCATTGAAGATCTATATCAGGCTCACAAAAATCATGAGCTATATCAGTTTCTCATATCATCATAAATAATACCAAATAATGATTATATAATTGTAAAATATGATATTTTTTATTTCTATCATCATACTCCTAAAAACATTAATTGCTCCCATAAGAAAAATATTTTTGTATATCAAAATATCCATTCCATTTAAAATACCCTTTGAAAATATTTAGAAAAATAGAATGAGGGGTTTTCTTAAATTAAAATATAAAATATTTTAAAGAAATCAAAACATAAAATAAAAGTTATGGTAGTGGGAAAAACTATTAATATTTTATATGTTATAATATAACATTCCTTTTTTTCAAAATGTTCTGTATAAAATAACAAAATAGTTAATTTTTGAAAACATGTTAAAGAAATTAAAAAGTGATATAAAATTACCTTTATAATAAATTAATTTCTATATAAACAAATTAATAAAATAATTTTAGGAATCTGAACATTTTATAAAAAAAATTATAAAATAAATCTTTTATTGATTTAAAATAAGGTTTTTAAGGAAAATTGTCGCTTACCTTGAGGCTGAATTATAACTTACTCTCCTTAATATATAGAAAAATAAAGTTATATATGTTATTTTCTTTATTAAAACCCCTTTTCATGTTAATTACATTATCAATATCCATTTTATGTAATTTATGACCATGTTTTATTTAGTTACTTAATCAATTAAGTTAACATCATACGTTTTTTAGGGCATTCTGATCATAATCCCAAAATATCTTTGGTAGGTTGACCATGGAAAAAAGGGGAAATTGTTACATCATCTAAATATTATTAATAATTAAATTATTATCATTCTTATACATTAAATAAAATTTTAAAACCATCTATGAAATGTTTATATGAAAAAAATGACATCACTTTGTGGAGGTGGTAGTCCACACATACACACAAACAACATTGTCATTTTTAAATAGATGGAAATGTAATAAAATAGATGATGTATTATCTTTAATAAAATATAATTATTTCATGTATATAATATATATTTATTAAATCCATCATAATAACCATCTTTGTGGGTGGTGATGAAAAATGAATCATGTTGCTTCATAGAGGTGGAAATCTTCACATATTCATGAGTGGTAATTTTATTTCTCATAGGATGGAAAATGAGATGAAAAAGGGTTCAACATTAATCATAAGTATATGTAATATATATATGTAATTACTTCACCGTGGTTAAATAATATTTGATGAATGTAAAATAATAAATAAACATTAAATTGGTCAGTTATGACTTATATGTTCTTCTCAGATAACCCCTTTGGTTTACACATTAAACCTTATAGGTTGTATTTTTTTATTAGACCAAGTACTATATTATATAAGGAGGAATTTTGGTGAGAGACTAGGGTATTTATTTTATAAACTAGGGTGATCAAAAGGTGTAAGGATGATAGGATATGAGGTTCCCTTTTATAAGTGAGGGGAGGGGCACTCATGAAATTACTTAAAGTATTAAATTAATATAAATTAATTTTTAGGAAAAAGATAAAAATATTGGTATATTTATAATATAGGATTAATATGAGTCAAAATAATCTCATAAAATAAAATTATTACTTGTTTAAGTGATGGTTTAACCATTATCTTTTAGTTTTAACCCTCTCTTAACACTTTTCATGATTACTATGATATTAATGTTTTTCAATTTAGGGGTAATAAAAGTTACTATAAATAGAAATGTGATCCATTAATAGTTCATGGTTGATTTAATTTACCATATAAAATTAATGTGGTCAAAAATAATATTTTTATGTATTTTAAATCATTAAAAAATATTATTTATCATAATATACCATTATGGTCATTTTTATGACTATTAACACAATTTAATTTAATGAAAAAAGATTGTAAGGGAATTAAAATATAAAATTTTACCATGTCCCTAATGTGTTTTATTTACCCACAAATGTTTTTTGAACAATATAACTCACACAAAAATTATTACTTTTAGGGTTTTGAAATCATTTACTTTATTTTTTATTTCTTTCACAAGCATTGTGTCAGCTTTTTTTAATAATTTAAGTTAATTATTTAATCGATAAAAAAAATCATGATAAAAAATTTCATTAATATATTAAAAAATATTTTATAATTTAAAATAACATCTTTTTATACCTATGATAAATTTTTAAATACAATAAAACAAAGAGAGTGAAATTTTGATTTTATTATTTACTTGAATTCATATTAAGGAAATTATCAAAGGAAAGTTGCAAGAATTTTTTGAATTTTCGAACCCTGGATGTTTGTGGTAAGAAAACTTACCATATAAAATAAACACATGTTTTTTTAAACAGAGTAAACTAATTCCACTTCAAAAAATCTTAAGTTAAACATAAACTGACAATCATAATAAAAAGATTTTCATCTTAAGAAAACCTCACCAACACTCTATAAAGAAAACAAATTATACAAAATTCTATTTTTTCATCACGTTTTGAGGCATGGGAGTCTCAATTACAAGCCCCATCTCCATCACCAAAATTATGGTATGTAATGCATTTGATAAAATTGCATTTGGAGCACAACACATATCTAATAGCCCTACATGTCAGGCATCCATGGTATGTCTAACTACATTGAGATAATACATTTGTTTTCTGAACTATATTGAAGTCACAAAATAGACATCCCTTTCCATTATAGGATTTTCAGATAATTTTTAGATAAGCCTCTTCTGGAGAGAATGATGCGGGATTTCATAAATGTCTCATCTTCCTCGAAAGCCGCCATGGAGATACATATTTTCCAATGTAATCCAGTTTTGTAGTGGTGGGTGGCATCTCCATTCCCAAGAAAATATTTACATGTATTAGGAATATTTTTTGTCCTTATAACCTTATTTTTAACCATAATTACTCAATTTACCCTAACCTAGGTGAAAAATATTTACTATGGTTACTATTCATAATGATAATAAAATAGGACTTATTTACCAAATTCAAACCTCCTAATTTTTAATATTGTATTAATTTTATCAAATTCAATTCATATAATTTGTATAATTTAATTTAATATTAAATTCTCAGAACCTGAAAAAGTCAGGTTTCCATAAAAATGTATATTTATGTATACTAATGTTTTATTACCAAATTAAAAAAAATTATACGAAATAACTTAATTTTATTATAAATAAACTAATTTTACTTTTTAACCATTTGAAAAAAATATATAAATTTTTAAATTCTTCAAATAAAAACTCATTTTTCTATAAACCTTTTTCACTATTCATTAAAAAAAATTAAAGATTTCTCTAAAAACCAACCAAATCTAATTTTAACATGATGAATTCCAAAATTCTATCATTTTATCAAATTCAAATTCTAAAATTTTTAAATTATATTCTAAAATAAAACCATATAATGCATGAAAATCCAATTTGGTTAAAAATAAATACTTTTCTTTTTAACTAAAATATTAACTAATATTATAATAATAAATATAACTCTATAAAATATAATTAATTAATATTAATTAGTCATGAAATGATTTATTTTAACATTAATTGGGTTTTTACACATAGTCTCATCAAGGTAACTTCTCAAGCCCTCACCTCTGGTCAGTAACCTCAGATGTTCGGGGAGGCACACATGGGGTATGTAGTGACCACTAGTCTAGGAAATGTTCGGTGGCTTAGGGTAGTAGGGAATTTCAAATGTTTATTAGAGAATATTTTATTTTTTCTTACTATTTGTACATGGTAGATAGTATATTAGGATATTTTTAGGGCTTGGTAATGGGATCGCTCTTGGGTGCTTACAGCCCCATGCATGAGAGAAGAATCAAGTTGCGATGGGTGGAATTTTTTGTTCTTTCCTTGCACTATTACCATGGGATGATTTCCACCTTGTGTGGATCACATCGATTTGATATTACATATTTATGGTATTTCTATATCTTTCTATGATATATAAAGAGTGTGTGTGTGTGTGTGTGTGTGAATTCCTAAATCATCCTAGGCACATAGGATTGATATGTCCTCCAAATGTTTCATATGATTTATAGGTCCTGTGAGTCGCATGTTTTTGTTTTTATTTATTCTCATATCTTGTATCATATAGGAATTTATTTATGCCTATGATTTTATATAATAGAGATGTTTTGGTATTTAAAGTGTCTACAAATAGTTATATGGTCACATATAAGTGTATGGTGGAACTCTTCTTCGCAAACTCCTCAAGTGACTTTTGGATAATAGGAAGGTAAAAATGAGTTTTAAAGTGGTAGTTTTGGTTAAATAAATTGACAAATAATAATTTTATAAAGTTTTATCCACTATAAATTTTTTATTTCATTCTATTTAGAAAAAACCATGGAATGTTATATATAGTAAATCATGGGAATTTTGAAATACATTATAATGATTTTTTTTAAATAGAAATCTTTGTATTTTGAAAATAGTATGGTTTTCAAATAAAATAAAGCGTGATGATACATTAATGGAACCTAGATAATATAATCCCTTATTCTTTTATCCTGGCCTTATGTATGGGTACTTTGGGTTGTGAGAGTGCCCTAGTTTTTTGACCCTTGGTTATGGGTGGTGAGATATTAATGGCTTTGGGATTACTATATAGCATAGTGCTACCTTTTGTCCCTTCAATTCTCCTATGACCTTGAGATTATTTGATTCCCCTTGTATCATGATTCTTAATACTATTTTAGATTCTTGTGACACTATTGGGTTGTTTTGGAATCTATAGTGGGTGTTTTTCTTCTAGTGTAAATTTGGGTTGGTTGTATATCTATAAGTGTGTGGGACCCATAGTAAGCATTATCTTGTGTTCATTTGGAGTTTTTTATTTTGTAATGGAAGTAGGAGTGTTTCCCATGAGAAGTAACTTGTTTAAGGAATGATCTACGGGGCTAGGTTTGAGCCCAATGATCTTTATTAGATGGATTGGTTTATTGTATTGATTTGATATGTTTGGTGATTGAGGTTGACCATGAGAAGAATCAACTTGATATTGTGTATGTTTTAAGAATTTAAATTATGGGTAGACTAATTTATATGTGTGGAATAAATTCATAGATAGTGATATAATATTTTTGGTATGGAATGGTTATTCCATGGGTATTTTAAAAGTGAAGTACCATGAGTTCATGTGTTTTGGTTTTGAGTAAGGTTTCAAAATGGTAGGGTTATTAATATTATTGGACCTATGTTTATTAATGAAATATTGATGTGGTAATCAGTATTGAACTAGGTTGGATGGGTGTAGAGATGATAGATTATGGGTATCTCTTCTAGTCGTGGAATGATTCCCTAAATGATGGGCGGTCGTGGGGTTATACATGGTTTGAATGGAGTGTCAAGCTAGATGGATGTGAGCATTAGAGATGTCTATAGATCTATGGTACTGATGAACTAAGATATTTTGTTGTATATTTGAGTGGGTTATTGATCCTAGATATGGTAATATATGACTCGTGGGATCATGATCCATGATTAATAAGTGGTTACAGGGGAGCATGTGTCCATGAGTGTTTTGTTGAGATTGAGGTGGCATGTATGTGATGGAGGTTGCACGGTTCTATTTGGGTTACGTGTTCATGTGGCTCAGGAGTGATAACCTTCTATTTTTTTAAGATAAAAAAGTGATATATATTGGTTATGTGAATGTCCTATTTTTGGATTTGCATTAGAAGGACATTCCATTTTTGATTCCATGATTATCATTCACGTCTTGGTTGAGCTTGAGATTTTTGGGATTGTAATACCACTACTAATGTTAGTTCGTTACTATTGTGTAGGGAGTCATGATATTATAGAGAGTATCAATCAACTATTCCATATCAGAGTGAGATGATTTAGAGTATATAATGACTTTATAATGGGATTGGGTTCCATTTTATGGTTGACTTGGGTCGAACCTAGCAGAGTGTCAGGTTTTATGGGAGATTTGAGAGTGTATAAAAAGAGTAAAACATGTTGTTTTAAAACATATCCTTATTAGTTATGCTCATTGAGTGTTAAATGAAGTAGTATAGTTGGTAGTGAACCATCAACAATCTGATATTGTGGTCTTTGTTTTGGTATTAATTTCAATGAATGTAATGGGTTCCATTCTTGGAAGACAAGAACATGCATTAGTTGGTGTTTTTTTCTCTTGGGTGATATTGTGAAATCTAGATCCAATTATTATTTTTATAAATGAATAGATCATGGGTTAGGGTAGTTAATAGTTTCTCAATAATAATGACAACAACATCACTCCTTTACTAGGGAGTGATGTGTTGGGCAGGGGTACGTGATCCTTATTCTGGAAGGGCCATGGGAATGTTTATTTTACAATGGAGTGGTTGTGGTGGAATCCAAATTCAAAATTTCAATGGTTCTGGTGCATACTTGGATTCCACAGGTAATTCCAAGAGATAGTTGGATGGAGTGGTTGATCGATCTATGCATTGGATTCAGATTTGAGATTATTCCAAAGTGATCATGTTGTGCTTGAATTGAGGATGTGTTGGTCTGTGCAGTGGGAAATGATGATGTTTTTCAACAGTTTTTGGAATTTTAGGATCTAACCAAGTAATATCACTATGAGTAAGGTATATAATTGAATGAGCATGTTAAGGTGGTTTTAGGGTGCCTTAGGGTGTGAAGGCATCATGACTGTGTAGGTTGATGATGCATCAATAGGTGGGGATAGTTATTTCTGAGAAATTCCATCCCAAGGAGGTTCGATGAATGATTTAGAATTTAATTAGAGGTTGTAAGTGGATATCCTCACCTAGAATTTAGTTTTGTATATGATAGGTGCATTTGGGTTTAAGGCTAGGTTTTTTTAGGAAAATATAGTTTGTTTTTATTTTATACATGGAAGAAAATTATTCATATATCCCCAATCGGTTTTACAAAAATGGGGTTGGGTTTTGATGTATAATCAGTGATCTCATAGGTTTTTGGGTGAGGGGAGTTGAAAACTACACTGGATGCATCATTAGAATGAGGGGTTGTTCTTTAATTAGTAATTATGATGGGGAGGCTCTAAATCATCTTAATTTGTAGTTATAACCAAGATATTATGGTGGAGAGAACCATAGGCCTATTAAGAGTTTGTAAAATAAAACAATCTATAATTTTGGATATATGGGATTAGGTAAGAACTATTTTGGAGTTTTGGTTTATAAAATGGGAATTGGATCGAGTTTTGGTAGTTTCATCACCTTGTGTTGGAGGTTTTACCAAGGTCATGTTTCAGGCATTCAATAATAGAATGAGGATATTAGATTTAAACTTATAATCAAAGTAGGTTGGTAGGGGTAGTTAGTTATGTGACCCATAATTTTCATACATAAATATCACATATTTTTAAATGAGTATTCAATACATTCCATAAACACATGCCTAAGTATTATAATGGTTTAGTGTCTTTGGATACTAGAAACACAAACTTCTTATTTCATGAATATTTTTCAACATCTCCCACAAATATCATATTACATATTACTCCTTTAAGGAATACCTTACCTGAACCATTATTGATAACATGTAGAATAAAACATAATAAATGGTGACCTCATATACATACTAAGGGTAATCACTGGAGATATCAATTTATGATCAGATGAAAACATAAGATAAGAATAATAATATATGATCATGAACATAACTTATGTTGTTCATTCCCAACCTATCATATAACATAACATGATTCACAGAATAAATCTTGGTATTTCATAAGACATGAATAATAACATAATCAAAGAACATAAACTATTTTAACATAACATTAGCATATGTAAATTATTTTTGGTATACACAAAAGCTTAGAAAATTGTTTCCTTGGTATTTCAATGCTTATTTCCAAAATTATCATAGTGGAATGGGTTCACTCCCAAATTTATCTTAGTAGTCAAGGTTCACTCCCAAGACTATCTGTGTATATTTGGTTCACTCCCAAAACCATCATAGTAGTCATGGTTCTCTCCCAAAAATATCATAGTGGAAAAATTCCATTACTGAGGTGGGTTTACTCCCCATTCCATTCAGGTTTCTCTCAAGAGATATCAATCTTTACCCAATGAATTAGAGGGAGATATATGTCCCACATGTATTTGGTTATTAGGTAACCTCTATCCTTGGTTATAATGTAACCACCATCACATAATGAAAACCATACATAAGTGTGCCACAATATCACAAAACATTATTCATATCATAACCCATGAATTAAAATAGGCTTCATAACACATTTATCATATTAGAACCCATGAAAAGAAATGGGAATCATAATTCATTCATCATATAGGAAACCAAAAAAATAAATGGTTTTGTAAAAAAAATCATCATGGTATAACCCATTGAAGAGAAATGAGTTTCATAAACATTTAATCATGTTATAACATATAGAAGATAAATGTTTTTCATAAACATCTTGTCATCATAAACATAAAAAATTTAAAAAAATAATAATAATGGAATCCTTAGAGAATATCTCCATTAAAGCATAAATAACAATAAAGGATGTCAAATTATATGGAAATGACTTTAAAATATTAATTTTTACATTTAATGATGAAAATATTCTTTTTACTTTGAAAAACACTTTTTAAAACATAAAACATTTTCTAAATCCTTTTCTTTGAAAATAACCTTGTAAACATACAAAATAAGATTTAAAAATAATTTAAAATATATCTTGATGAAAATATACATTCTTTGAATATTAATTTTAAAAACTAAAAATTCATAAAAAGGTGGAAATTCTTTTCATTGAAAATAAACTTTTAAACTTATAAAGGAATCATCAAAACATTGAGTGGTTTGAATAGAGGGAAATTTCATACATGTTAAAACAAATATTTCTTTCACATTTTTATTAAAATCAAAATGGTCCTTGTTTTTTGAAAATTTCCTAAAGATTGATTTTGAAACTTATTGAAAAAAGTAAAATATGGGTAAAAATTTAATTAACAAACCAATGGGAAAATGTTAAATAATTTTTGAAACACTATTAGAAATTGTGGTTTTAACATCACAAATATGATATTGGTTTATAAGAGATCGATGTAAAAAATGTTTCCAGAGAATTTTTGGCATCGGTTTTGTATAAAACAGATGAAAAATATGTGATATATTGATTTTTTGGCATCAGTGTTTTATAAAACTGATGCTAATTTATTTCAAAAAAATCATTTTTTGTGTCTGTTTTTATAAAAATCTATGCTAAAAACCTTTTAAGATAAATATGTGTGTCATAAAAACCTCATTTTCAGATCCAAAACAACATTCAATCTAAAATAACAATGAATCTAACAGCCATCTAAGGATCCTCAATGATGATTTTTATTGAGTTTCTTTGGTTTTAATAATCATTTCATGATTAGTGGACCTCATTCTTTCTTCCCCAATATTTTATTGAAAATTCATGTAATGTCTTGTCTTTGGAAACCATTTTACTTTATTGTTTTGGTTTGTTCTTGTTTATTATTCTTTTTTACAAGCATTTTTGTTAAATATTAAACTGTTTATTCTTCCAATGAATTCGAGGGATAAAATTCAGATTTTGGATCAATTTTTCTTATTGAACTCCAAATTCTGTAATTTATTTTTTAAAATTTTGAAGATAAATTATTTATCATTTAGTTATAATTTTGTGTTATTAATTCATTTTTTTTATTTAGTTGATTATTAATTATAAATGTTTTTTTTAAAGTTTGTTTATTTTGATAAATTTTTTATTTGATAAAAATATCAAAAAACAAAATCCAAAAATTATATATACATATTAATAATAGTATATATATATATATATCTGGTTGTATGTTTATATGTATATGTATATGTATATATATATCAGTTGAAATTAATACCTATTATATTTTTCATTTTTGATTCTAACAAAATTATATACTTTTGGATTATAATGACACACATCATGCAAAATAAATACCTTTAGTATATTAGTTTTGATTTTATTCCTAATAATCATTGATATTTCCTATTTGATTGCCAATCATTTTTATTGTATGTGTTTATGTTTAATGTTTATTTGTTTCTATATATATTTTTAAATGTTTATATAATTTAATATATTCACTAATTATATTGTGATATCAGGTACTGAATGGATTGCAATTGGATAAATTTACAAAGAACCGCTAGTGAAAATAAGAAAGTATTTGATGATTTTTTGAAATTTTCTTAGAAAAATATTCAAAACATAAATTTGATTTTATGTCCATGTGTGAAGTGTTTCAATATAAGAAAGTTAAATTCCAGATAAATCAAGGATCATATCATTTTATATGGTTTTATCTTTAATTATACATGTTGGATCTGGCATGGGGAAAGAATATAAAATTCAACATCTAATATTCATTGTAATATTAATAATGAGCTAGAGGATTGTATTGAAGAATTAATTTATGATTTAGGTGTTCAAACCATTGAAAATTTGATTCTTTTCAATGATTGTATAGTGATTTTGAGAAACCATTACTTCCAGATGGTAGTAAATATATAGTGCTATTAACAGTTTTTGAGATAAGTTAACTTGAAATCAAGAAATGGGTGGAGTGATACAAGTTTCTATAACTTAATCTTTTAAAATATTTACTTCCATAAGGCAATGGACTTCTAAATTCTAATTATGAGAAGAAAAAAATATTATTCCCAATGGGATTGGGGTATAAAAAAAATACATGTTTGACCCAATGATTGTTTTCTTATAAGAATGAGTATGAATATTTATCCAAATGTCTTACATGTGAGATATCACATTATAATATGGATGAAAAATTCAACTCAGATTCATTCTCAGGTATTTTCAACTAACCTCATTCTAAATAAAGTAATTCCTTCTAATATTCCCTTCATATAATTCCAAAAAATCAACTCTAATTCATTCTCCACTACAGAAATCAAAGTTCCCAATAAATTAATTTGGTACCTTCCAATAATTCCTTATTTAAAGCATCTATTTTCAAATTAAATTGATGAAAAAAGGTTAATATGGAATTCATATGAGTACATTTATGATGGTAACTTACATCACCCTACTGATTCATCAATGTGGAAAATTTTTGATAAACAATTTTCTCATTTTGGAAGTTAAGTTAGAAATATAAAAATGGGAGTGTGTATAGATGGAATGAATCCATATCAGAGCCTAAGTATCCAAAATAGTTCATGGCCAATTTTTTTGGTATTTTACCACTTTTCCCCATAGATATATATGGAGAAAAAATATGTTATGTTGAGATTAATGATTTTTAGACCAAAAAAATCAGGAAATGATATTGATGTGTATCTTTCGTCATTCAATGATGATTTGAATCTTATATAGGAGATAGGTTATAAAGTTTTCAATGCATACAAGAAATAGTATTCTTTTTTTCTTATTCTATAATAACGTGTGGTATAAATGACTTTCCTGCATATCGAAACTTATCTAGATATAGAGTTATGGGATATAAAGCATGTCCAATTTTTGAAGAATAGGCATCGTATTATCAATTTCTTAATGGAAGAAATAAATTTTACATGGGATATCAAAGATTTTATCAAATTTATCATCCTTATCATAGATTGAAAAGATCATTTAATGGTTTATAGTAATACCATTTCCCATAAGACCATTTTCAGTTGGTGAATATTATGATATGGTGTAAAATATTGATTCGACATTTGGAATGAAAAGAAGTTATGGCCTTCAAAAAAATATTTGGAAGAAATAGTATATCTTTTTGAAACCACCTTATTGGAGTTTTTAGAGATAAAAAATAACATTGATGTGATGCATGTTGAGAAAAACATATGTGAAAGTTTGATTGGAGATTTTTAAGACATAAAATGAAAAAAAAAATATGGAATGAATGCTATATTGGACTTGATATCAATGGGAATACGTTTGTAGTTATCTCCCATTATGAAAGAAAACATAACATATTTAACTTTGACTTGTCATACATTAAGAATGACTAAGAAGATGATTTTTATTAGTTTCTTCATGGTATTAAACTACATAGTGGATATTATTTAAATGTGAATAATTTTGTGTCATTGAAGGATTGTTAATTAATATGTATGAAATTTTATGACTATATTATATTGATTCAAAAACTTCTACCTGATGCACTACGTGGTATGTTTCTATCATATATTATAAATAATATCATCTGGTTATGTGATTTTTCAAATCCATTTTTAACAAATTTGTTGATCCAAATTTTTAGATGTGTTTGAGAATAATGCTTATCTTATAATTTTTCAACTAGAAATGTATTTACCACCAATTTTTTTTGATATAATGGTTCATCTTGTGATTCATTTGGTGTGTGAGATAAGAATATGTGGGGAAATTTATTTATAATGGATGCATCCTTTTGAAAGATATAAGAAAATTTTTAAGGGTTATGCTCCAAATCCTTATCGACTGTAGGAATCTATTGTTAAAAAAATATGTTTTAGAAGACATTATTGAGTTATATACCGATTATTTGTATGAATTGGATCATATTGTTTTCTCTATATCTTTATATATGAGAGTTGATAGTGAACATAGTGGGATTCGTGTCTTAAAGGTAAATTTTATTCCACATGATGAATTGATGTAAGCACATTTTTAAATTTTTAATAACAAAAATGATATTAAATAATATATATCATCACATATTGATGAATTAAAGGTATGATATCTGAAAAAAATTTAAAAGTGGCTGATGATTGAGAATAAAAAGGAATTTGTTTCATGGTTTAAAGAGAAATTCATCACAGATATATCTATATCAGAAACATTGGAGTAGTTTTCAATGGGACCATCTCCTAATATGATCACATGGTCATGTTTTGATATTCATGGGTACACAATTTACACAAAAAATATGGATAACAAGAGTACCATTCAAAATAGTGGTGGAATGGTCATCACTAAGGCATTGAATTTTTCGAGTGAAAAAGATAAAAAACCAATTTCTACATCAATGACATATTTTTTAGTTCTTAAATAAATATAAGAAATTCATTATACTAAATTTCTAGTCACCATGTTTAATTTTAATTGGGTTTCTAGTAATATTGGTGTGAACCATGGTGAATATGGGTTTAAACTACACATTTTAAAATATTTTGCACAAATGTGGAACCATTTAACCTAGTGACACATTAAAAGAAAATATTTTATTTCATTGATACATAAAATGATTAGTGGTCCATCATTTTCCACGGGAAAATAATCAATTTGGGTAATGTGGATTATGATTATGTTATTGATTTATATGAGGCTTATTTATCTATTATGCGATTTCTGAATAACAATGATTACAATACAGACATAGTGCATATAGTAAAAAGTGATCATGATGAAGGGATGTAGAAAAACACTAAATTTTCATCCTAATTAATCTGGTAAATATTTACATTATATTTCTATTTTGAAATTTCATGTATAAAAATTATATTTTTTGATAACTATTGGATGTTTAATTATAAATATTTGATTATTTATATGATTTTTGTGTCAAATTTTATATTCCATTGTTATGGTTAAACATTTTTTCATTGAAATACCAGATGTACATTATTATATTTGGTTTAAATTTATGCACGTGAAAACACTTTCTCAAATTTTTATATTGAAATTTATAAATATTTCAATCATTTTAGAAGTAATGTTTATATTTAATACTATGCCTTGAATATTTTTTAGTTAAGAAACATAACATCATTATTTTTTTAAAACATACACATGTGTGCACTTTTTTACTTACATATTTTTTTCTGTTTTATAATTATTCATTTTTTAATAATATGCAGGTACATAAGAATATCATTCCATTTTTCTATTTCAATGAAAGATATAGATAAAAAGACCAAGGAACATTTATTGAGGAATATATATTTTTGCATATTATTAAATATTTAGTAATATAATTATTTAACGAAATAAACATTTTAATTTAAAAAATAATAATAATTGCAGGGATACAGATGAAACATTAGTGGTAGAGTCTACTTATTTTACTATAGAGAAATTTACTTATTGATTTGGTAAATGTGGCATTACACGTTTACTAGAACTGCCACTTTATCATAGAGAGAAGAGATTTCATATTAGTTTTGATGATAATAATAATGAAACTGGGCCAAATGAAACATAGTTTATTAGTTATATCTTCATGTAGATTCATTAGAGGATTAGTATTTTTATCCTGGTTAGATATCCATCGACAAGATGGTAATAAATCATCTTTGGGATTTCATAATGGTAAAATATTTTAATTGATTTCTTTTATCACATTTTCTGAATAAATATCAGTTTTTAGATATATATACAAGGAAGAAAATTTCTTCTAATAGACATGATGAAGCATTTATAGTATTATAATTAATTTATATTGTAATTTTTTTATACATTTACCAAATTACTTATTAGTTTATTTTGATAAAACATTCCTTTTGGAAATCTCATTAAGGGATCAAGTCATAGAATGTATACCCTCATACTTTATCATGTGAAGGGTGTCATTTATTAAAAAATGTGATTGAGTAAATGATTGAAACATTAATAGTTAAGTCTACAAGTGGATCATATGGGATATAGTTTGGTCCTCCATTTTCCCCCACCCGACATGAAAATGTAAAAGAGTGAGTAGAAGAAAAAATGAAAATTATCTTTCAGAAAAAGAAAAAGAAGTATATGAAAGAATTGTATGAAAATAATTTTTATTTTTCATGAATTTTTGAATATTCTAAGTTAAAAACACTAATATATAGTTTTCATTATTCATTTCAAGATAAACCTCAGGAGAAATCGACGCAAGGATCTTTTATCTTTGAGGGTAGGATGGACATCCTGGCCACTACTTTAGGAAATCCAAAACACCCCAACCTCATAAGAGGATATGAGGCGGGTTTTAGTATTCATACTATTTTTTTCATCAAATTAATAAACTAAGAGACCCAAAAATTGAATCCTTAAAAGATTCTATAAATGATATGAAATATTCTATAGGCAATAAAATTCAATTATCTGTGCATGCTATGTTAGAATAATTGGCGAGTCAGTCAGAGTCTTTACATCCTTATTAGCCTATCTAGCCTTCCCAGTCGGATACGTAGCCTGTATAGCCCACCCAACTGGACCGTCCTTCCCAACCTGCCTACCCAAATCCTCCACCTCCATGCTCAGACCCTACCTAATATTGTTATTTCTATCTCAGATATCCTCATGTATATATTTTAGTTTATGGAGTTTTACATAATTTTTGGTGATTCTATACATCAACAGCCTATGAAGATGGGTCAGGTCGAAGTTTTAGTACATGATATTATTGATACTAATTCTTAACTACCATTTCTTACAAAGGAGGTTAACAAATTTGGGTATTGTATGTGTCACTTTTTATTTTTTCCATCTAGCCTTCTTTGTTATCTTTCATATGAGGTATGTGTGTTTTTTAATATTAATTAAATTTTATTTAAAAATACTTATAATATTTTATGCCATTTAATTTATATAAAATTATCTAAAATCAAAATAAATAATACAAATGAAAAAAAATAGTACAGGAAAAATAACTATATATACTTATGATATTTCTGATGGGATAAAAAGATTAACACTGGCTTCTTCATCCTTAGATAATTTGTATGAGTTTCAAATAACATATGATATATGTGGAAGAGACTATTCATTGATAATATTTAGAAAATATATCATGGATCTGATTTATTTTGAAGAGCTCAATATGCCTGTGTTGCATTTTTTTCCATGTAATAAAATTGATGTTTTAGTTTTTAGTTCATTAATTAAAGATGGTTTTAATTGAATTACTATATTACTTATTTAATTAGTTATCTACACTCACTTATTATTTTAAATGATACCACAGGTGGTTATGGTCTTATAGATACATAATTTATTTCAACAGGTGTAAAATATTTGAAGGTTTCTTATAGAGTTTCAAATATATGTCTGAGAGATTATCGAAAATGGAGATTGGGTGTCAGTTTTTTCAATTTCATGATAGGTAATAACACTAATATTATTATGAACTATTATTCATTATAATTTCATTAATTGTGAACTTTTTATGTTGTAGGGGTCATTGGATGTTAGGTTTATTATGCCTAAGTGAATGCACATTATACTATTTTTTCTCTTTATTAGGTGGTGTTCTTAAACAATTTAGCACCATTTTTGAAAAGTAAGTTTTCTTGTTTTTTATATGTTCATTATAGTTAATTATTATTGTTTATAAGTGTTTTATTTGTTGATATATATGAAAATTCATGTTATGGAAAAAAATTAACAAATACCACTTGTCGATAAAGAACCCAAATTCAATCCAATACATAGAAGTAACGGTAATTATTTTTTGTATTAGATATTATTCATATTTTTGATATATATATATATATACTGGTTTTTATTATCAAGTTAGGGTTTTATAACTGTAGTGTCATCTTCAACAAGAAGTGTGAAATTTTTTTATTATGTTCTAAGATTCATGTATGATATAATCACTACTAGGTAGATGACTGAATTTGATAAGCTTAGTTATATTAATTATTTTATATATTATTTCATAGTATTATTTATTTTAATCTTATAAAATTTCATGTTATTTTATATGTTCAATGATTTTGAGTCATATATGAATGATGTAATTACCCACCTTTGAACTTTGTTTGTGAACTATTTGATAAGTATGATTGAGGTTTAAATTATTAGGTGGGTGTAATTAAATGTTTATGATTAATATTACATCTTCCTAATAATGTGTTTAAAAATTAATTCTTTTTTATAATATTTTTTTGAACATAATTAACTAAAAATAATGCTTTAATAATAATCGTGAATGAATATTTTATAAATTATCAGATATGTGTCTTTTAAATCTAGTTTAAAATATAATTAGGTAGATAATAATTTTTTGATTAATTTGTTAAATTATGTTAGGTTTTATAGATTTCTATTCTATGATATATGATGTTTGATTTTTGTATATTTTGTTTTCTATTACAGTAATGTTGATACTTTTGGGGGTGTAATATCTCCATTTCTCTAAAAAAAATCTTGGGTGTCTGTTTTTAAGAGAAAATGATGTCAAATATCTATTTCAGAATCATTTCTATTAAAACCCTACACCGAAGGTTTATTTTCAACATCAGTTTCTAATAAAAACTAACACTGAAAATATACCCAATTTTATTTTCGATACTAGTTTCTTATAGATATTGATGGTGAATATTCCACCACAAAATGAAAAGCTTGTTTTCAGTGTCGGTTTTAAAAAAAAAACAACACCTAAAACCATATTTTTTACAACACCTTTATATAATTTGGTTAAAAACTAACATTAAAACATATTTTTTCATGAGTGAATCCATTTTTAGAAAAGATGAATATTTAAGTAAAAGGGGTTTTGACCTAAGAGAGAATTAATGTTAGTTTATTTAAACATTATTTAAGAATCTTGATTACATAAAGAGAGATAAATGATGGAAAAACATTCTTCTCAGGAAATAACCAAAGGATAAGAAAATTAACATGTTTCCTGAGAGATGTATCATAATATTTCAACATCAGAATCATAAACATAAAAATATTGATAAATAATGAGATTGTGTCATACAACTGTTACCACTTTGGTAACATTGAATTGTAATCTCCATGAAATAATAAAATTAAGTGAAACATTAAAAAACATTAATAGAAGAATATTCATGATATAACATGTCAAAGGGGTGAGTATATACACCTCATAAAATAATATAGGTTCATAACACAACAAATATCCCAAAAAGATAAATTAAGAGAAAAAACCCTTAGCACTTTGAACCATAAAACCTTTAAAAGAGAGATCCTAAAATGGATATATAAATCCCCTTAATTTTTAGGATAAAAAATATAAAATAAAGTAATGTGAATTATATACATAACATATAATAAATAAGTGGTGAATATGGCATGTATCTTATGGATATAAAAGTGAGACGATAAAATCCCTTAATATAAGTATTGACTTCCTTAGTACACGTTAAAACCTCATATATATTAAATATAAGTTTATTTTACATATATTATAGAACCATAATCATATATATCATACCTTATATGTTTTACTTATCACCTTTTATTACTCATTTATTGACAATTCATGGTTAAAATCACATTTCGGGTAATAACTACTTTGTTTTTCATGTATTTTTTGATTTGTTATATTTAGTTATATTAATTTTATAATGGTTCCACCATAACTATAATATTAAAAATGATATAAATATAATTTTTATTTATTATATAGTTATTTATAGTTATCCATTAACATTATAGGTAAAAAATAAAATACATCACTCATAAAGATAATAGGTCATACATATACATTAATGTTGTTTCCATTTTCTCAAAGGAATGAAAGAAATAAGGGTAAATAATATATTACAGTTTAATAATCATTTTTATTTCTTATATATCAAATATTTTTATTTAAACCTTTCTTTATTACCTTCCACATAAAGTGTACGTGAAAAATGAATCATATCACTTCGCTAGGCGGTAGTCAGCCATCCTCAAGAATTAAATTATCATATCCCCATGAATTGGAAAGTAAGAAGGTATATATGATATAATAATTCAATAAGTATATCATAATTATTTATTTAATCTATCCTTATTACCATCCAAGTAAAATATAAATGAAAAACACATCACATCGGTCAGTGAGGCGGTAGTCCGCGGTTCACATAAGCGACGCTATTGTTTTCCAATGGGTTGGGAGGTAAGAAGGTATATGTGGTATTATAATTAAATAGGTATAATAATATTTCAAATATATTATATAAATATTAAATCCATAATTATATAAGTTTGTGATAGGTGGTGTTGGAAGACAAATAACATCGGTTCGTGAGGCGGTAGTCTACCATACACACGAATGATGATTTTGTATCCAATTTGATGGAAGTATAGATGGATATAGGTAATAAAATTAACATAAAAAATTAATTAAATTAAATATACTGATTTTATTATATCATAATGGTTTAATAATAATTTAATAGGTGGAGGATGAAATAAAATAAAATGCTTGGTTAGGGATGTTACCTCTTCTTCAGAAAACTTTTTTGGTTTGCACCAAAACCCTTCTAAGGTTGGATTTATAATAAAAATAAGGATAATATTATGATATTATGGAATTAATAAATTAATTCTCCAAGGTATTATCTGAAAAAAATGGTTTTGGTAGTGTGAATATATTATAAGAATCGATGGACTTTTATAAGTGAGGTGTGTGGCATACTTGTAATTTTTCAAAAGAAAAAGATGAACCCATGTTTTTCACATTCCACAAGCAAAAAAAAGGGCCATTATCAAAACATAGTGGTTATAATTTCTAAATATTTCCATTAAATTGGTATTTTTAAAGTTTTTATGTCAATTTACCCCATATCGTTTTGTTTAACACCCACAGTAAACCCATTTTCACCTTAACCGCAGTAATTAATTTTTTCTATTTTTACTATTAATTATGGTAAAAAATTAATTTTAATTTATTATATAATATAAATTATAATTATTAAAAATATATAATCCATTTTTCCAAATTAAATTTAAAAAAATTTAAATTCTAATTTTAAATTAACCCCTCACACGTCATGAGTAAGCAGTTTCCCAAAGAGAAAATGTTCAAATTTTTTAAATTATTTTATATGAAAATTCAATATGAAATTTATTATAACGAAATAAACTGTATTATTATATATAATTTAACTAATTTAATTTTCTAAACCATATTAATAAAATTTTAAAGTTTTTAAATTCTTTAAAACAAATGTCAATTTTTAATAAAACCCAATAATTTTCATTATCTGTCAAAAAATTTATCTTATTAGAAAATTTTCAAAAATTCACCCTAATATTATTTTGAAATGATAATTTCAAAATTTTATTTCATTATTCCAAATAAATTTTATAAAGTTAAAAATAATAATTTTAGAATAAGTGTGCAAAAGGTGACAAATTTGTTTTTTAGAAAAATACTATTTTAAAGCATAAAATTTGATTTATTATTATCTTTTATCGAGAAAAAAACATGTGATAAATGTTAAAATTTTTATTGAATATATAATATTTACATTTCATTAAAATATTTAAACAAATTTTATTTGTTTAATTTATTGAGTTAGAACACATTTTTGTGCATAAAAATGATTTTTCATAAAAATATTTCAAATATTTTCAAATAGTTTTTATTTTTATTTATAATTAATTAGTCAAAAAAATAATACATTATATGTGTGTGTGTGTGTGAATAATAAATTTTCATAATTTATTTCATCGTATTCACACCCATTATTTCAACATGAAGGTGGTAACTATTGTTTTAAATAATAATATTTTAATAGTATTTTCCATTTTGTTAAAACTCGGTATTGTATATAATGGAAGATAAACTCGATGTTGTGTGTAAAAAAAGATAAAATTGATGTTTCATGTAACTAAAGGTTAAATCATTATTGCGTGAAATAAAAAATATCAAAATTATAAAATATATTTCACAAAATCTCAGGGTGTTACATTCTAACCCTTTAAATAGCATGGGTCCTTGCGATTTTAACATGTAAATGATAATCAAGGGTTTAAAATATAAAAATACTTTTATAGTAAACCAACAACATAAAAATTTTGAATAAAAATTACTCTTGAAAAGGGAGAAGGTAATTTGTGAATGTCATCTCAAGTAACACATACTTGGTTTCCAAATAGGAGAACATTTGAGGGAAGTGAAGATTTGTACATGGATGGAAAGATTAATATCCAAATAATGCTGAAGAGTGAAAAAGATCATTGATTATAATAAATCAAATGATCCTGAGATAATCAGAAACTAAAAAATCCTAAACCAAATAGGTGTGCAAAAAATTCCTTGATATAATTAGAAATGATGGTATCGGGTCAACATTTTGTTCCTAAATCATTTTCCTAAAGTTGGATAATTTTCACGATAAGAGATACTTAATTGATTTCATTAAATTTCATAAGAGAGATATCATCCTTTTTTGTTCCTTAATCAATTTCCACTTCATATTTTACTCTAAGAGTTTAATTTTTTAGGTATGAAGCACTAACAGATAACAATACCCATAAAATAATGATAATTCATTCATTCTATCCCTAGTAATTGTGAAAAATAAAATTTTTAACATAGGTTATTTATAAATACTCCTTTGGTGAAATAACACATTAACATATAAAACATGATCCAAATTTTAATTTAAACCATTTCATAAATGGTTAACCATATGAAACTTCCAAAATACAAAATTTATAAATATGGTGACTAAATTTATCAAAACTAGCTTATCATTAATCCCATAAATATCCTAATGTAGCTATTAATTGACACATACCAAATATTTTAATAAATTAGTCGTATATTTTCTTGGAACATGGTGATGACTAGAATTACTCTAAAACCATAATGAAAACCTAAATACCTCCTCATTCCTTGAATAAAACCCCATGTTATTGAATATATTCTATAAATCCAATAATGATGAAAACCTCACCATTGATAACATAAACCACTTTTTCCACAAATCATTAATCATTTAAAAGGTAATCAATACTATTCAATTTAATTTATTTATATCGATCATATATTTATCCAAAAATAATTATCTCAACATTATAAACACATTAAGCGATATATTCCCTTAATCATGTCTTTTCCATAAAATATAAAATTTATTTTATATCAATTTTTTGGGTCATCTGTACAATTAAACATATTCTTGAAAATTCTTGATGAAAAAAATACATTGAAAAATCCTTAAATATTACATAATTCTTGAATTCCAATATGTAAACACTTCAATCCTTATACTTCATTCTTAAACCATTTACTAGGATTCATCATCTTATTCTTAATACCTCATTCCTTCTATATTCCATTTGTAGTCCCTTCATGATCAACAAAAAAACATTTACTAGTAATACCTTGTTGATCTTATTCTGGAGCATTCCCCCTAGGATATCAATTTTTATGATGCCTATAAATTCCACATTTATAACATTTAACCACTAAGTCTTACTTAGTTAAACCATTATTTTCATCCATTTAATTTAAAAACAATCATTTTTTCTTGTAAATATCTTACTTTATGTCCTTCTTCTATAAACATAAAACATAATATTGTTACTTTAAGACATTCCCTAGAGGGATTTTTCCCCAAATTATCAACATATAGGAAACTAAATATTCTTTCCTCCATAGTCTCCACCACCTGAACATTCAATGAACTCTATCCTTATCTACTTTAGTTAGTTTGAGAGTTAGTTAATGTGATATTTTTTAATCATATATCAGGATAACTAATTAGGAATAATCATAATATGCTTTACTCTAAACATTACCCCATTTATTTTCTCATAATACTATTTTATATCACATTGAACATTAATCTAGTTCCTTCTAGATCCATCTATTGACTAAAACCAAAAATAATATTATAAAAAAAAATATTCATAGTGGGAAACCACATAAGCATGAAAAATTACTTATAGGATGTCTAAATCATGAAACATTCTTTTCAATATAGGAAATATTTTTCTTAACCTAGGTCTTTCATGGTCATTATTTAAATCCTTCAGGATATTTCATAAATATTTTGTGAATTCCCAAAGAAAATCCCCCGGCAGTGTCAAATCAGGTGTGCGGTAAGGCTCATTTTCGTAAACTAGGTGATGATCAAGTCTATAACAACGCACCCATTTTTTATTTATTTCCCCAGGTACCTCTATGATAGAGCTAAATTCACTTGCAATATCTATATAGGGATATAATTTCTTGTTAACTTCTCACTCTATCCTTTTCCAAAATTCTAGGATATTTTACTATTCATGGAGTTATTTTTAGACATATCATTGAATATTACCCAGGACATATCCCTAGAAATATCCTTAGAAATATCCTAAGGGATGTCACTAAATTCTTCTCATCTTAGTTTTCAATGTTTAATGAAACTTTTTCGTTGATACCAACTGAAGTGACCTAGGATTTTAATAAATATATATGGCATCCTTTTTGTTGAATATTCAATACTTTTCATCGATACATTCCCATGACCAATAATATTTTAGTGTCTTTGGATATGAGAAACACAATATTCTTATTTCTAAAATATCTTTAACATCTCTAATGATTATATTATCATGAAATACTCCACTTAGGTATACACTACCTAAACCTTTCTTTATAACCCAGGAAATGAAATTTAGGAAAGGTAGATCTCATATTCCTAATAAGTATAAACATATGTATCATGCGTGGGGAGGGTTGGTCCGAGACCATAGGGTTAGTGTATTAACAGACTTCTATGCGTACTATGGGGTGGGGAACTCCATCCAGGTGGAGGCCAAGGCACTGCTCCCAGGTCTGGAGTTATGCAGGCAGAAGGGGATCCCACTTCGGAAAGTGGAAACGGACTCCAAAATCATTCATGATTCCTTGATTGGAACGTCTGTCACTCCATGGTCTATTTCTTATATCATCAGGAGATGAAAAACCATCCTCAGCAACAATAATTTTCAGGTTCTACACATGTGGCGTGAGGTAAATAAAGTGGCGGATTATTTGGCATCCATGGCGGTGGCAGACCAGGGTTGTAGTGTATTTTGTGTTTCAACTACTCTTCAACTGGGTGCTGAGGGGGCTAACCTGGTAAGAGGGGATTAGCTAGGGATTCATTACTTTAGGACTCTATATGTCCTTATTCTCATGACCTTTTCCTTGGCTAGTTCTTGTGTGTTTTTTCTTGAATAATAAATATAGATCCATTCATTTTCATGTGTAAACATATGAGATATCAATCAATGATGATATGAAAGAATAAGTTAAGAATAAGGGTATCTGATCATGAAAAAAACTAATGAAAATAATACCCAACTATTCATAGATCATAACAAGAGTGATAGAATAAATCATTATAGTTTATAAGATATGAATCATAATAGAATGAAAGAAAATAAACCATGATTACATAAAATTGGAATAAGGAATAAATTTTTGTTATACACATAATAATAGAAAATCATTTTATTAGTAGATCAATGATCATTACTAAGACTATCATAGTGCAATGGGTTCACTCCCCAAACCATTATAGTAGTCATGTTTAACTCTCAAGACTATCATAGTGGATTGGGTTCACTCCCCAAACCATCAAAGTAGTATGGGTTCACTCCCAGGACTATCATAGTGCACAAAGTCCCATACTAAACTGGGTTCACTCCCTATTATATTATAGTTTATATTATTAGATATATATCTTTACCCAATGTATTGGATGGAGATATAGGTCCCACCTGTCTTTCGTTAAAACGTAACCATTTTCATTGGTTATAATGTAACCACCATCACATAATTTAAACCATACATAAGTGTGACATAAGATCATAAAACATTCATCATATCAGATCCCATGAAATGAAATGGGATCGATAACACATTTATCATATCAGAAATCATGAAAATAAATGGGTTTCATAAGTCATTCATAATATAAGAACCCATGAAATGAAATGGGTTTCCTAAAACATTTCATTATGGTATAACTAGCGGATGATAAAATGTATACATAAACATTTTATCATAGTATAACCTGGGGAAGATAAATGGGTTATATATAAATCTTTTCATCAAAAACATAATCTATTCTAAGAAAGAATAAGAATGATATTATTTTATCATATCCACAAAAAAGTATAAGTAAAATAAAATGATGTCATCTTAGATTGAAAATGATTTTGAAATATCACTTATAACATTTCATGGGGAAAATATTTTTTCCACTTTGAAAAAAACTTTTTAAAACATAAAACATTTTCAAAATCCTTTTCTTTAAAAATAACCTTGAAAACTTATAAAGGAAGCTTTAAAAATCTTTTAAAACATTTAATGAGGAAAATAATTCTTTTTTTATAATAAATCTTTTAAAAAAACATTCATAAAATATTTTAAAAATCAGTTTCTTTGAAAATAAACTTTTAAACTTATAAATTAAGCTCTAAAAAATTGGTAGGTTTTGATGGTGGAAAATACTATACATATAAAATAAAATATTTCCTTTATAATTTCAAAAAAAGAAACAAGAGTCATGTTTTTTTTAAAATTATGTGAAGATTCCTTTTAAAAAATATTATAAAAATTAGAACATGCATAAAAATATATTTTAAAAATATTTTGGATAATGTTAAAACAATTTTAAAAACATTTATAGAAAAAAATTATATGGAGAACAAAGGGGTTTTGGCCGAAGAGAAATAAAGTTGGTTTTCATTAAAAACATTCTTTTGGAATCATGAGTACATAAATGGACTAAAATGAAGGGAAAACATTTATTATCATGAAATAACCATAGGATAAGAAAATTTATTAGTTTCTTGAGTATGGGATGATAATAAGTCATCATATAAATCCTAAACATAAGTAATAACAATAAACAATGATATTATATCATAAAATTATTACCACATTGGTAACATTAAATCATAATACCAATGAAAGAATAGAATTAAATTAAATTTAAAATATCATTAATATAATTAGAATCATGAAAAAAAAATTCAAAGGTTATGTATATACACATCATAAAATAAGATAGGTGTATAACATAACATATGTCTCAAAAAATGTAAATTGAGACAAATATATCTTACCACATTTTATATTTTGAAAAGTAAAGATCTTAAAATAGATATCCTAAAATGGTTATGTAAATCCAAGTTATTTTAATGATAATAAATATAAAATAAATTCATGGTCATTATATACACCACATATAAGAAAAAAGTGGTGAATATGGCATGTATCTCATAAATAGAAAAGTGAGACGAAAAATCCCTTACCAAAAGTCTCCAATTCCTTCATAAATGTTAGAACCTCATTTATAATAAATATATGTTTATTATACATATATTAAATAAACATAATTATATATATCATATGATATATTATTTACTTTAGAACTTTTTATTACTCTTTTATTGGTAATTCACTGTTAAAATCATGTTTCGGGCAATAACAGTTTTTTTATATGTTTTGATTTATTGGTTTTTGTCCTCTTAATTTGATAATTATTACATAATATCCATAATTTTACACATTATATAAATATATAATATTTTTATTAAGTTTTTATTTAGAGTAATCTATAAACATTTGAGATGGAAAATGAAATACACCATTCATGGAGACGGTAGGTCATAGGTACGTAAAAATGTTCTTTCCATTTTTTCAATGGAAGGAAAAAAATAAGTGTAAATATTATATAAAAAGTATAGGATAATTTTTATTCCATATATATCACATATTTTTATTTAAAAATTTTCTTATTACCTTCCATGTAAATAGTATTTGAAAAATTAATCACATCACTTCACAAGGCGGTAGTCCATCATGCACCCGAATGGCATCATCCTATCCCTCGGTGAATATAAAGTAATAATTTATATGTGATATAATAATTATAAAGGTATAATTATATTATAAATATCATATTTATTAATTTAATATATCCTTATTACGATCCAAGTAAAATAGAAATGAAAAACTCGTCACATCAATTCGTGAAGCGGTAGTACGTCGTCCACACGAGAGGTTAATTATTTTCCAGTGGGTTAGGAAATAAGAAGTTAGATGTGTCATTATAATTATATAGGTATAATAATATCATAAATATCACATATAAAATTAAATTAATCATTATATCCATCCATTAGAGGTGGTGATGGAAAATAAAATAACATCGGTTTGTGAGGTGGTATTTCGTCATACACATAAATAATGATTTCTTATCCCATTTGATGAAAGTTGAGATGGATATAGGTTATTCCATTATCATAAATAATTTTAATTATATTTAATATAATAATTATATTATATCATCATGTTTAAATAATAATTTATTGATGTGGGGGAAGATATAAAACAAAATTCATGGTTAGGAACGTTACCTCTTCTTTGGAAAACTTCTTTGGGTTTGCAACAAAATCCTTCCTAAGTTGAATTTTTGATCAAAATAAGGATTTTAGGATTATATTAGGGAATTAATAAATTTATTTGGTTACGTATTGGCTGAAACAAATGGTTTTTGAACTATGAATAGAAGATAATAGGGGTTTTCTTTTATAAGTGTAGTGAGTGGAACATTTGTAATTTTTTAAAAGACAAAGTTTTATGGATATTTTTTAAATTAAAAAAGGATAAAAAATAGGTCATTATAAAACCTTATTTGTTATAAGGTCTAAATATTTCCATAAAATTTTTGTTTTAAATGTTTCTATGTCATTTTACCCCTTATCTTTTTAGTTTAACCTTTAGTAAACTCATTTTCGCCTTAACCAAGGTAATTAATTTTTATTGTTTTTACTATTAATTATGGTAAAAAAAATATGTTTAAAATATTATATATTATAAATTATTATGATTAAAAATATGGAACCCATTTTTATAAATTTCATTAATATAATTGGAAAATTTTAATTTAAAATCAATCCCACAGATGCGACATGAAAGTGATTTTCCAAAAAGAAAATGTTAAAAGATTTAAAAGAATTTATAAAAAATTAAATAATAAATTGATTAAAATGGAATAAATTAGATTAATTGATATATATAATTTTAATAATTTTATTTTTAAAATAATATTTAAAAAATATATGTTTTTAAATTATTTTAAAAATGATAATTCTTCATAAAAATCAATATTTTTCAATATTTGTATAAATATTTATCTTCTCATAATATTATAAAAAATAAACATAAGATAATTTTTACATTATGATTTTAGAAATTAATTTAATTCATTAAAATAAATTTTCTAAAATCATAAAAAAAATTAAAATAATTGTGCACAAAGTGACAAAACTTATTTTTAAAAAAATATTGTTTTTATGCATAAAATTAGATTTATTATTTCCTATTACATATAAAAATATTATATGAATGTTAAAAATTTTATTTAATATAAAACATATAAATTTAATTAAAATCATTCAAAAAATATATTTTTAATTTATTGAGGTAAAACACATTTGTGTTCATAAAAATAGCTTTTAAGAAAAACATTTCCTTTATTTTGAAATAGTATTTAATTTCATTACTAATTATTTGGTCACCAAATAATTCAATATATATATGTGTGTGGGTAAACCACATATTTTCATAATTTAGTTAATATTATTCCTATGCTCTCTCCCAACAACTAGGTGAAAACTATCATATTAAATAATAATATTTTAATACTATATCATGTTTTGTTAAAACTCACGGTTCCATGTAACACAAGATAAATGTGGTTTTGTGTGTAATAAAATATAGACTCTATGTTACATGTAATTCCAGCTAAACATGGTGTTACATGTAACATAAAATTTCAAAAAATTAAAATTATTTGAAAAAATATATTTCACAAAACATCAGGGTGTTACAAGTTTTTGACCATTGAGTCTTCTCAAGGATGAGAATAATAATGGTGGTGATATTATAAACCCCTCCCCTATACAGGTGTTAAAAAATGGATAAAATATTGAATTTTAAATTTAGTGTACATTCTAGTTTTTTAAATTTGAATCAAAGTGGAATTTTGAAGGGTTGAAACACCTAAAATGACTCAATTTGTACTTTGAATGAAGTTATATAAGTGGTTGAGAGTTTTGAGGAGTGTCATGGTTGTTCAAGGCATGGATATCAGGATTTTAAAGATACAACCCTCGATATGCGGTTGGTGCATGGTTAGTGTTATCTGTGTACCCAACTATGTGGCCTGAAATTCATATACAATTAGTTTTTAGAAACTATGTGCCATGTCCAAGAGAACCATGTGATTGTTTATAGAGTTGAAAAGGGTCTCCAAAGGTTGGTGTGTAGTTTTAAAAACCATTCCCCTTTACCATGCAATGTGGTTGGTCTTGGTACAGTGTTGGATGCACAGTTTTTGTATAGTTTTTCCAAATATGGGTCTAAAATATGAACCATTTAAAAAGTGGGAAATGGTTTCTTTTACTTTATTTTCTTTCAAGCCTCTTCCCTAACTTTTACTTCTTACACACATGTGAACCTCCCAACTAATTGATACTTTCTTCCCCCTTCAACACCCTTTGATTTTTTGTGGTTCCAACTTGATTCATTGGTGATTCAAGGTATGTTTTCCCCTAAGATGGATTTTGTTCATCTTCTATTTCATTTTACCTAAAATATTTGTTCCATGGTTAGGGATTTCTTACCTGATTCTACTAAAGCATGGTTGAATCAGCCTTGTATCATATATATTTCACTTAGATTCATGAAATAGTGCTTTCATGTTGTCTCATACAATTTCAATAATGGTATGTTGTGATGACAATTTTTTAAGGGTTTTTCATTAATATTGAATTTTATTGATTTTTTTTTGGTTTCACTAGTTAGGGTGTTTTTTCTGAGATGTGGAATATGGTACACTATCGGAAATTAGAAAGAATTTGGTATATGTTTTGAAATAGAAAAATTCATGGAATGTTTTCATCATTATGCCTGGTTAAAGTTTTCTATTAAATTAAATATTATTATTGATAATAATTAATTATTGAGATGACATGACTTGAGTAGGTAATCGGTTAGGGATATGATCCTTGGCAAGACTTGGTAAATTTTTAACCATTAGAATTAAGGTTTTAAAGAATCGATTAAGGTATTTGGTCCCTAAATTCACACATAGTCTTGATTTACCCTTGGAGTTCATGTGTTAGCAGTGTCTCTAGTTTTTTGAGTGAGGACCTTAGAAATTAATTAAAATTTTTAAAATAAGAAATGATATTTTAGTTAAAGCTTTTAAAATGTGTATTCGGTAATAGTATGTTAAAATTATAGTTAAAAATAGTAAATTATATTTTTTATAATGGAATTTTTTTAATGGATTTAATTATATATTTTTGGAATTTTATAAATGGGGAACCTTTTAATATTAAGTAAAATGTCTGTATGGGAATTTATGTATTCACAATGGAAAATTACCATAAGTTCCATTATATTTCTATTGATATGGAAATTTCTATAGTGTAGCATTTGTTTTTTATATAGCTATGAAAATAACCCATAAGGGCGATCAAGTGTTTTGTTATGGAAAATTCCCATAAGTTATATTTTTTGTTTTGATTTAGAGTTTTCCCATTAGGGTAGTTTTATAACATTAAGAAAAATTCCTTTTGAGGTGGACTATGATGACTAATGAATACACCCTTCGAAGGTGGTCTGTGATACCTTTTTATCCTATGGACCTAATGATAAAACACCTGGATTGGGGTGGTCTATAATAAATAATAATACTCTCTTATGGGATGCCTGTAATAACTAAGAAAACAACCAGAAAGATGTGGTTTGTGATAACAAATGAAAATCCATATGGAGGCCAATGAAAACCGGTATACTCTTTATAGTGGTTTTTGATAACTAGAATACTCCCGGAGTGGGAGTTTTTGATAACTAGAATACTAATTGTGTGGAGGATTGTGATACTATTATAGAAATCATTGTACATATGGTTAGAGTGGTTAAGGTTGGCCTGATTTGATGACATACTCAGACACACCCTAACACTAGATGATGTAGGTATGGAAAATCATGGTTATAGACCTAAGTATCGATATTGGTATATCACACCTCAGGTGTCCTCACTAACCTAAGGTGTTTGTGGGTTTTTTTGGTTTTTCTAATAAATCAATTTAAAATGGTTAAATTTTTTTAAACTGTTATTAATGGATTATCTAAATGAAATTGATTATAATTAGATTGGTTATTTTAGTAACACCATTGACGTATGCCATCTAAGTTATACTAACACCCTAATCATGCCCCAAAGAAACTTAGATACCTGAGAAGACACATATATTTATCATGTAACATCTCGACCCATGATCCACTTAATCGGTTCCCTGAGCTAGTGGGTCACATGGACTCATGTGAACCTCCCCATATGCTAGAGGTTCTTGACTAGAAGTGAGGGTCTAAGTTAGGGAAGTGGGGAGAAAATACCCTCATATCATAGTGGAATAGCAAATAATATAAATAAACAGGCAATAGTGGAAGCATAATATTATATATGGAAAAAAATACAATAATCAATTGAAGAAGCATAAAAACCTAAGCAACTATAATAATAATCAAAATCTCATAGGCTGGTTTATATACATGATGATATCAAGGCATGTTTATTTACTAAAATGAAATAGGGGATACAGGATACATGCATAAACAACATACAATAAAAAAGGCTTAAAGAGTTCTTATCTAGAATCATAGTCATATTCTCAGTGCCATGCTCTCATGCTTCAAGCTATAACTAAAATAGATCAGGTGTCTATAGTAGAGTGGTTTCCCTTATCCATACCTACAGTCATGAAGTCTACTCAGGTATCAAAGGTATCCCAAGTAGGGTTTTATATAACTTAGTAGACCACCATCAATGGTATCAATAAATAATCTATCTTGTGTACATAAAAATATAAGTTTTCAAGTAAAGAAAATATAAACAATTTTAAAGGATAATTATCAGCTAGGTTAGGTTCTTATAGGACACCTGGCTAGCTCTACCAGCTTTAGCATGAGTCTAATTAGTAACTATATAAATATAGCAGTCATATATATAATATAATATATACACATATAAATAAACACTATACATGAGAATTTTTAGATCCATATATATAGATACTAGGTGATAGCTAGACCGATAGAATATCTCAGGCATCCATAACTAGTCTAACAATCCAATGGCTCCAATAAGGGTACAATCCCATAATCTCATATTAATGACAAAAATCATTCACATAACTTGGGATGGTAGGGTGAGTATTCATTCCCAACACCCAACGAAAATGAATGTGGAGCATCATGATTGTCATCTGAATAATTGTATAACGGTGTGAGACATCATGCCCAGCACCCAACATAAGGGATCATGAGACACCATGATCAACAGAACCCTTAACCATTTTCTAATATCCAGTAGTAATTTCATACACATAATGTTAATAATAAACATGAGGGATCACCTTTAATTAACTTATAACCATTTAACCCAACTAACCATGGGTATTATAATCATATAAAACATAAATAGGTAAGCATGAGACATTTGTAATGTCTTGAAACCCATTTTCATTTAATCATTTAAATTCATTCAATTGTAAGGCCATTCAAATCCATTTCCAATTCAAGACAAACACTTATACCATGTTTATCCATTTAATAAAATATATTAAAGAGGTAATTATATTTAGAACACCCAAAGGGGGGGAAATAGTAGGTCGAAATCCTATAATAAATTAATAGGGGTCGATGGTCATATCATATCATGGTTTAATTAATTAAATAAGGGAGAACTCAATTTGAAGAATTGCATGGAGTTGTTCTAAAAGAGCCACATAGATAACAGATGAGAAAACACTTAACATTTAGAGAAAACTATTAGACCACCAACCTTAGGTCCATGGATGACCACTTGTCCAATTTCATCCTTTGATTCAAATAAGAAAAAAAGAAAAATGAAGAATGGTCAAACAACATGAAAATAGGGCATTGTAGATTGAACCTAAATAACAAAAGAGATAAAAATAAGAATGACTAAATGAGCCTGATTATAGAAGAGCATACATAGAGGAATCCAACATGACATACATAAGTTTAAACAAAATATAGATATAGGAGTTATCAAAATACCTAGGTGGAGAGGAGGGAGACCCTTCGAGTGAGGAGAAACAAGGTGTTTTATCCACTAAAGAATGGGAAAAAGAGGGGTAATGATTTATTTATTATTAAGGTAAAAATAGTAAATTCACCCCCCCCCCAAACTGATTCGTAAGGTTTGGATGCATGGTTGGACCAACCGTGTCCCAACTATGTTTCCTCCATTGATCAAGGACCTCCTTTTAATGGACTAGGAACACGGTTTACCTAGACATGAACAATCCATGTGAAAATTCTCTATCACAATCCTTTGAAATATTGTATAGAAATTCACCCTATATTTCATGGTTTCAAACAATCCATAAATCCTCTTCATATACACGAGTAACCTACATAGTTGAGTCACACAGTTAGCCCTAATCATTCATTAACTATGAGACCCACTCTATTTGTCCAATTTTTGAAGCTCAAGGATCTGAACAAGCCTCATATTCTCCTAAAACCTTCAATTGTACATAGGGAACATTTTCCAAGATTAAAAAAAATGATTCAAACTAGAAAAAACAATTAGTACCTCTATGAAAAGTTGGGTAATTACAACCTCCCATCATTAAAGAAACTCATCCCCAAGTTTTCATTCAGAGGGAAAAGAGGGATCATCTCAGAAAATATCTAATCACTGAGCTCGTATACCATCTTCCTACTCCTAGGTCTTATTTTTTGTTCAGTAGTGTTTCCATAGTACCCATACTAAATAAACTTACCTTCCTCAGAGTTCCTTCATGCTTCAATCTAAGATACACACTAGATACTCCTAAAAGGAAGCATCCACATCTTACTCAACCTCCTCAGGTTGTAATACATGTGGAGAGTTTGGATAGTATCGAATAATCTAAGATATGTGAAAGACATTATTCATAAACAAATTTCCATATGGATGTCCTTTAAAGGTAATCCACTAGTCCGATTCACTTCAGAACCTCATTGGATAAAACAAATTGAGGTAAAATCTTACCCTATATCTGAATTCATTAATGGACCATCCTAGGAAAAAATCATAATAAAACCTGGTCCCCAATCTCAAAATCAATAGGTCATAGATTGTGGTTTTAATAATACTATTTCCTAGACTAATATCTCAACATATGATTTCTTTTTAACTTCACCTACTCTGAAGTCTCTTAGACAAGATGTGGCCCAAGAAAAGCAATATCCCTTGCCTCTAAATAACATAGATTTGATCAGTAAAGACTACCATATAAAGCCTCATAATGATATATCTAGATGATATCCTGAGATTTATTATTATATAATAACTCAAATATGGATATATGTCTCTCCCAATAAACCCAAAAGTTAAGGAAACATTCACGAATCATGTCCTCCAACACCTGAATCAAATGCATTGTATGTTCCTCGGTCTGAAGAAGATAGTCCATGGTTAGAAGAACCTATGTATACAAGTCCTCCTACAACCCCTAATAGAACTGAGACATGAAGTGAGAATCCCTATCAAATATGATAAAACATGGAGATTCATGAAGATGTACAAAATTTGTTACATATACCCTCCCTAGATCATCTATCGAGAAGGTATATTGAATAAGTAAGAAGTATGTGACCTTAATTAACCAATAAACAACTACCTATAATATATCATTTCCACAACGATATCTTGGAAAAATAGTCATGAAATACTTGGAAACATCATCCCATTTTCACTCGGGAATCGAAAATGGTTGTAAAGGTCCTAATCATTAATGATGTTCTACCTTTAACTACTAACAGGTGGAACATCGAGTAATAAATTTGTATATCTCCCATTTCATAAAAGTCCACCAATACTAGAAATGTAAGTCTCGATACATCTTGGTGACATCAGGATTTACAACCTAAACCAACGCATGAAACTCCCACATCAACTCCTCTCATATATATATTGGGACACAAATAGGCCCTTTAATGCATTAGGTCTCATCCTCATACATAGGCTAACCAAAAGATGAATCATCCTCTGGGATACATTCCCTTAAGACTAATCCCTAGGGATCTGAAAAATTTCTCTCTCACCTATTCCAAAAGGGTATAGGTCACTGCTAAATCCTTGAGGTTTTTCAACCCATTATCCTACTGAACCTCAACATGCATCTTTGAAAACCAGTCCCTAAGATGCCACTAACCAAAGGCCACCTAAATCACTTATGTCATAGTCTTTTAGCATAGATCATCGGCTACAACATTTCCTTTTCCATTCATATAGTCAAGCTCATAAATTATGGACTGTAGATGCTCAACACATCTTTTCTTCTTTAGATTGAGATCATATTGATTAAATATGTACTTTAGGCTTTTATGATTATTGAATACCACAAAATTCACTCCAAAGAAAAAATTCCTCCAACAACATAGAGCATAAATGATGACTGCTAGCTTGAGGTCATGTGTTGGGTAATTCCACTCGTGAGGCCTTAAATGACAAGACTTGTACACTATATCTAGCTCATCCTATATTAGAATATCTCCTAACCTAATACTCTATGCATCACAATAAATAGTAGATCTCCTTACGATATTTAAAAGATTCAATATCGGTTCTAAAGTCAATTTTCCCATTAAATATGAAAATGAATCTTCCCAAGCTTTTGAACATATGAATTTCATATCATTCTTAATAAATCCCATAAGAGGCATTACAGGGAATGATAAATCCTACATGAAGCATCTGTAATATCCATCTAGCCCTAATAAACTCTATATTTCAAAGATATTATTATGATTTTTCATAGTATTTGTCTTGTTGTATTTGGTTACAGAATTTTAGTGGTGAAAAGTGAAGTTATTTACATGATATATATAGATTATTTCATCTAGAATTGGTTTATTTTTTCATTTTTTATATCATTACTCTTCACCACATCCCTTCTAGCCTTTATATTTTTTGTTAATTTTGGAATTATTCCATTGAATTGGTTTTATTTATAATGATTTGAATTGGTTCATTTTGTTTCCTTTGTTTACTATTTATGAGTTATGATTGTGTGTTTATTCCCTATTTATTTATACTTATCATGTTTCTATATATTATTTATGTGTCTGATCATCTAACATATGGATTGGTAATTCCATATTTATAGGTGGAACTCCTAGTTTTTTAATTCTTTATTAGAAAAATTCAGTCCTTATTGTGATTTCTTGAAATCCAAGCACTAGTTTCTACTCTTTGGGGATCAGGAATTCCCTTAGAGCCTAATAGAGGGATGAATCATGGAATTAGATGAGGTTTTTCTTAGGTTATTTCATTGTAAAAGGTATCTACATGGGTTTTTATTTAGGTAATCTAGTAGTTGGAAGAAAAATAGTTGTAATTAAAGTGGTAGTTCATGATTTGGTTCCAGATTACTACCTTTCATAATGATACATGAGTTACCAAGGGAGGCTGGGATTTGGTTTATTCATGGTTATTCATGTAGGATTGGGTTTTAAGATGGTATTTTTACCCTCGTTTTCATTTGCAGAGTTTTATTGTGGGTTGTTTTGGCAATATTGGGATAAAAATAGGTAAATGGATCATTAGTGTGATGTTTGATTGCATGGTCTAATAAATCGAGATGTGGCTAAATGCTTGATCTTTAAAAAAAATCATTAATTACTTCATAGCTAGATCATGGCTCATTAAAAAATATGGCTATGTCAAGGATGATTCTTTATCCTATTTTGTTATATTATTTCGACCTCGTTGATTCTTGCAATATTTTAATTGAATCTAGGTAATGGGAAAAAAATTTGGTCTTGTGATATGATGGCATTGATGGAAAACGTTTAGTTGAAATCTTAGTTTTCACTTTATTTTGAGTGTGTTGTGAAGAATTTTTGTGTATGGAAGGTGGATTTCATGGAAACTTCTTTTGGAAAAAATAAGTCCTTAGGGATTTGTTATAAAATGTACAAGTTTTTCAAGAAATTATTTTCTTATCATGGAATCGATGATATTTTCTCACATTAAAATTTATAGAGGATTTGTTTGTAACGAATTTTTTACTTTCTTCTAGAGTATTTTTCAATATTGGTTGGTTTCAAAAGGAAAATAAAATGGTTTTAAATATTGAAATGGTTTTTCATTAAATTTATCATGTAAAATATTTTATGAATATTTGTGAGTGGTTTTATAAAAAAAATTTAGATTATTTAATTTTTTTGAATTTTGGATTCCATAAAATATTATTTTGAATGGTTTTTATTAGAAATTAATTTTGGGCTCATAAAAAAATTTGATAAAATGGGTGATATTTATAATGTTTTAAAGGATTAAATATGGGGTCTTATAGAACCATGAGAGTTCCTTTAATTTTGTTTTATATGTTAATGATTTGAAATTTTATCCTTGGTAGTGTTTTAAAAAGGAGAAAGAAAATTTTTCAAATAATATGTGTTTCCCTAATAGTTAGGTGATGAGGATTTTATTGTCATGGGGTTGAAAAATTAATTTTAATATATATTATAAATGATAGGGAATGTTTTAAAAGTGTGTTTTTTATGTTTTAAAGTTTAGTAGATTATTTGAAAATGAGTTTTTCCCATTTTAAGGTGTCTAATGAGGTGGATGGTTTCATTGTGTAATTTGGAAAATGTTTGAAAATGAATGTGGGTTTAATATTAATTTTCTTAACCGATGAATAGAGGTAAAATATTTTCATTTCACATATATTTTTAAAAAAGTGTTTTTAGATTCTTCTAAAAGTGTTAATGGTATAAAAATAAATCCTTTGAAGTTTAATTATTTGATGAATTTATGGGTGGATATTTTCCCTACGGTTTTTATTATGGCTATTTGATTTTAGTTAGTAAACATTAATTTTAGTGGGTTCAAGTTTTGTGTCATTTAATTTATTCTCCAAGAAAAGCCTTTGTGAATGGTAGAACCTCTATATCTAGGGATGAACCTTAAATAGATTCCTTTTGTTGTCCAAGTGTGATTCTTTAGAGGATTCCTAAATTTAATTACTGGAATGAGTAAGAAGTCTTCTGTATATTTTGGTTTGGGAATCGTGATGATTTCATACATTGAGGTTTAATGTAAGATCTCATTTATTTCAAGGTACATCTCTCTTGATTTTTGGTTGAACCTATTTTAGTTGGGTTTTATTTTATTCTATATACCTTTCTGGTCATTTTTATTTTGGGGATGGAAGGATTTTTTTAGAGAAAATGGAATAATGTTTGAGGATGTATGTTTTTTTGAATTAATAGAGTTTTAGGTATAAATGTGTCAAAGGACTTATGGGATTTCTCCATGGGTTTGGAAATCATCAAAGGTGGTTTGGGTTCTTTCTATATAAGTTTAGTTGAGAGATTATATCTAGACACTTTCATGTTATGAATAGATTACTCCATGTGAACCTTTTTCTCAGCAGATTCCATGTACTTTGTTAAGAGTGTGAATTGTTTACATGCTATAAAACTTGTTAACACCATGAGATGATCGATTAAGGTTATTTTAACATGATGTGAAAAATATTTTTGGAGTATCTTATAAATTTATAAATTCACATCATAAAAGGGGTTTTCATCATTAATATCTTCGAACTAGTAGTTTTAAACCATGTTTTCATATGATTTTATTTTTATCCACTGTGCAACCTTCTCTCTCAAATCCTAGGGCAACAACAGGTGGGTTTGGAGAAATTTCTTCACTTACAAACATCTTTATCAAGTGCTTAATCTCTACTGAGTTCCTTTATTTTGGTTTCCCCTTTATGTTCCTCTATTCTCTGTTAACAAGATCTCTTGACCTCCATTGAATAAGGTTTTGATATTGATGTCTGTGTGATCTAGTTTTTCCTTGTGAACTCCTTCACCTTTATTCTTCTTTGGAATTCCCTATTGAGGGTGTTTCTTTAATCACCATATAAAATTATACAGTCTAGAACAAATCCCTATAGTCTATTTCTATTTGTTTAAGTGCTTGAAATAATATTAAATTACACTAAATCAAATTGAAAATTATCTAACAAAATAATAGGTGATGATAATATTTTGTTTGGACTACTCCTTGAATCCCTTTTGATCTAATAGTATTGATACCAAACTTGTGTCTATTGGTAGGGTGAGACTAACCTTGAAAAATACTGAACTGGATAATGGATTAAAATATATTTTAGCATGATATGAGACCTTAGGTGATTTCATGTGATAGATTCACCTTAGAAAATGGATTATTAGTTTACTAAAATTATTGATGATACTTTGATATGATATGGGTGTTTATACTAGCAAGATCACGACTTATGATATAATATGATGAATGAAAGGAAATTTTAAAGTAAAAAGGTAATTGGATAGATTAACCATCATGGATTATGATTTTATGTTGTGTTATTCTTTCTATTATGAATTATGTTGTGATTTATGCTGAAGGGATTATATAGAGTTATTTTCCCAGATTCATGTTGAAATGCTTATATAGAGGGCTTCGCCTGGTTATGATCTAATTCTTATAGGGCTCAACCCAGTTCTACTAAAATGATTGTATATATTTCTTAGATTGGTTTTATGCTGAAATGATTATATAAAGGTCTTTTCCTGGTTATGATGAAGTGATTATATAGAGGTCTTGGCATAAATATGTTATAATGCTTATAGGTCTTAGCCTAGTTGTGATGAAATTATTATATAGAGGGATTATACTAGATATTTTTTAAGGCTTATAGGTCTTGTCCAGGTTATGCTAAAAAATTTATATAGAGTGAATGTCTCGGTAATGAGGTAATTCTTATAGGTCTTGTCCTGGTTATACTAAAATTATTATACATAGGGTTTTTTCTTAGTTTCTTGATTATGCCATGGACTTGGGGTTGTGGTTGGCATGGTTATGATACATGCTCAGAGGTATCCTTGAATAGTTATAAAGAAGGTTGATTATTTTATTATATTAATTGATGGATTAATACTCCTATTTATATATTTATTTCATGCACTTACTATCAGACTGGTTTTTTCAGATATTTTGGGGTCAACCTATTTAGTTTTACTCATAGCCTATTCAGGACACCATTTTTTAATTGATCAGATTACAAGGATGCTGGTTTAGATAATGGAAATGTGCCTTTTTATTTACTGTAGCATATTGGATGGATTTATGTTTGGGGATGAGACCGATATGGGGTTCAGGACTGATATCTTTTGAGTTTATCTATGTTATCTTGGTCTATTATAAATATAAATCTTATCATGGGATTTATTTTAATTCAATCCTATCAATACATTATTCTGTTATTATCATTTGATTGTTCAGTTTACATTATGGTTCGGTTTATCTTATATGTTGTATTATTTCCATATTTTCTATTACTATGATATTTCATTACTTTCACTATGTTACAACTCTATAATAGGGGGTATAATATCCCCAATATTTTCTATACACCCCCTCTGCTTGTCATCATCCTCTAGTTAATGGGGAGTCATGTTTGAGGTTTAGTAACCAACTAGATTTGGTAATGTGAGAGGGTACTAGATTGGGGGACATTACAAGGTGGTTTAAGAGGTTTACTGTTTTCTTTTCTATTTCTTTACTATTTGGAAAATGTTAAAAGGAGACTAGGATGTGTCAGGACATGGTAATAATCTTGTGCATGGGAGTACCCAACACATGTATAGGGGGGAATTCGAGTTTCTAGGGATGGGATTTTTTTTTCATGATCTTATATTATTAGGGTTGATGTTATTTCACCTTGGGTGATTCAAATTTTATGTGATATTATTTTTTCTTGAGATTTATACTCATGGCCTATTATGGTGTGAGATGAGTATACAGGAATCATGATAGGCACATAGGGAAATATATTGATTTTAATTTTTCATTATAAAGACATATTTATTCCATGTGATATATTTACTTGTACGAACTATGAAATGAGATAACAATTACATATGATAAATGAAATTATTAAACTATTATGTCATGCTAATTCGATTATTAAACCATGATTAGAGAGATTTTAAGCAAGTTGTTTTCTGTTTTTCTCACTTATTGAGGATGAATTTATTGTTATCTAGTTTTTGAAGGAGTGTGTTTGTCTTATAGTAAAAATCCCTCCTTATCATCTTTGAATTGAGCATCAGGGGATCAGAGATCAACATACTCTTAATACAGTTGAATCAGAGCTTCCAAGGGCTTATAAGGATCATATGGATGTTGATCTTCACAAAATAACTTCTTTAGGTTCATGTGATCCATGTAAAGGGATATTGTTCGCACTAGACCTTTTATGTCTAATATTATGAGATTGTTTCAACTACAGTATCCACCTACGGTCACCGGGGAGGGAGGCACCCAGGTATCCGAGTTCTATATGAATTCGGTCTATATAATATTCAAGAACCTTGATACACCTGTATATAGAAGGGTGAATCTTGATGTTACAAGCTTCATGGATTATCTAAGTATTGGTGGGATAGTTTAGATAATGCTTGGAAGTAAGAGGAGTTATCCTAGATGGACATCAGGAAAAGTTTTCTGAGCCACCTCTATCCTGAAACATTGAGGGATGAGAAAGTCTATGAGTTTATACACATGATTTAGGATGGAATTTTAGTGATGGACTATGTTGGATGGTCTACCAACTTTGAGTTATTTTCACCATATTTAGTAGCTGATGATATTTCCATGTCAATGAATTTTCAAGATAGGCTTCATAATGAGATCATGTCACAAGTTAAAATGTTTCACTTGAGTAACATTTCAGACATGATATATTAGGCCCTCATCATGGAAGGGAATCTGGGAGAGGCCCTAAAAATAGATAGGTTATTTCAACATGGAGAAATGGTATCTCTTCTTATGGTTGCAAGAATTGACACTATGATTGTTATCACTAAGGAAACATCGGGTAGATAAATTAGGGTAGTGGGCATCCATCCTAGGACTATGTTCTATTGTAGTGTCGTCAGTTTGGAAAGTTTTTTCAAAATAGGCCATAGTGTACATACCATACTTTAGAGTGGTGTGCTTGTGATAGGTTAGGAAATCTATATTGGCTTTTTAGGGACATTCATTAGTAGAGTAGTGGTAGGGGATCATGATAGGTACTAGAGTCTTTGAAGGACTTAATAAACCCTCAGTATATTGATACCTTGAGTTTCAATGTATGTTCAATTTGAGGTTGGTGGTAGGGTAACCTAGTGAAGGATTAGTGGTAGTAATCCATTGGAATAGCTTAGGGGAGTCAAACTATATCCCATGGTAGAGAGGAAATTCATCTTCACATTATGTAGTCTACCCTAGATAGTTTGGATTTATAGCATTCTACCATCATAGGTATGATTTTGGTATCATATACCTTGGCTTTGTTTTGGTGGATATAGTAGCATCATATTTCTTTATATATTCCCTTTTTTAAAATAGTTTAGTCTTCATTTTGGAAATCATAGATGATGTTTTGACCAATGACACATCATTGGGAGTTCAGTTAGAGAATATCAAACAATTCAAGGCATGTTTTCTAGAAATTGGTGGCTGCTATTTCTTTTGGTATTTTTTTCTAGAAATGATAAGTTGTGATTTTATTTTTGGTATGTATTGGTTAGTTCTGCACCAAGATTATATCAACTATTATTAGTGTAGATTTATCTTTCTATCTCAAGAAAAGGGTATCTATTTCCACCCAGGTGAGTTGGATCTTTATACTGGTCATGTAGGTCCAATTCAGCACATATTGGATTGTCTCATGGTTCAGGTATAAATTTTTTCTCTAGATTATTTTTGAATCCAGTATGATACATTTCATCCGGTGGTAGACTATTTTCAGGATGTGCTTATTGAATATTTTTATATCTTATCGCCCAAATGGGAGATTGAGTTAGTGCTGGGATCAAAGCCAGCTTCTATCCCACCATACAGGATGGTACCAGTGGAGTTTAAATAATTGAAAGTTCGATTAGAAGACCTAGAAGGTAATGGTTTCATATGACCTAGTATGTCACCTTGGGGTTCTCCTGTTCTTTTCTCCAAGAAGGGTGATGATACTTTTCACTTTTTTAGACCATTATAGATTGAACCAGATGATTGTCAAGAACTGGTATCCCCTTCCATAAATTAATGATCTCTTCAGTTAGCTAAGAGGTGCCCATATTTTCTGTAATATTTTTTTGAGATTAGGGTATTATTAGTTGAGATTGTGACTATCATACATATCTTGGACTAATTTTACGAGTAGGTATGGCTTGTACGAGTTCCTATTGAAACTATTCGGTCTTAAGAGCATATTGGCGGTATTCATGGAATTGATGAATCAGATCTTTCATCATTTTTTGGATATGTTTTTGGTGGTTTCATCAATGGAATCTTAGTTTACTCCCAATCAGAAATTGATCATCCCTAGTATCTTAACATCATCTTTAGTACATTTATAGATCATTTGATTTATAACAATCAATCTAAATACAGATTCAAGATTGTTAAAGTGAACTTCATGGTCCATGTAATCTCAGAGGTTGGAGGGTTAGTGGACCTAGAGAAGGTTTTATCCATGGTATCATGGGAGTGGCCTAAATTCCTTTTATATTTTGAGTTTTCTAGTTTTAGCATACTATTTTCAATGCTTCATCTAGTAATTTACCCATCTAGGAGCACTGATGTCTGGGCGGACCAAGAAAGCGGTGAATTTTTTTTTGTCAGATTCTTATGAGAGATCATTTTAGGAGTTGAATAGAAGACTGAACTCAGCATTGATCCTTACCTTACCTATTCAAGGAAAGTAATATAGTATTTACTATGATGCATTCATAGTTGGACTCAATGCAGTTATGATGCATGAGGACAAAGTGGTTTCTTATGGATCTTGAGAACCGAGAACATATAAGATGAATCATCTAACTCATGATATGTAATTAGAAATGGTGGTACAAACCTTGAGATATTGAAGATGCTATCTTTTTGGAGAGAGGTTATTAGTGTACATGAATTATAAGAGCCTCAGGTGAATCTTTTCACAGTGGGACCTAAACCTTAAACAATGGAGGAGGGTCAATTATCTATAGTATTTAAACTTTGAGATGGATAATACATAGGGAAAGGGAAATTTCATTGACGATTCCTTGATCAAAAATATATAGATGGAGTCCATGCAGGAGTCTTGCGATGAGTGGAAAATAATGATACTATTTTTAGACATGCATCTAGATGTTTGGGTATCATAACAGTGAGTAGCTATTACTTTGACATATATTATACCCATGATTTTGGACTTGATCAAGACTGAGTAGTTACCTAAATTAGAGGGCTTATCTCTAAGGGAAAATTTATATTGTGGGGATCCACCACTATGATGGTCTCTTGAAAGAATCATTTTTCTTCAAATTCATATCCATGTATGGGTTATAATTGCTTTCATGAGAAGCTAATGAGAGATTTTAATACTTCTATATGGGTGGTACACCCAGTTCTGAAAAATATGTATCGTGATCTTTGTAAATAGTGCAAGTTTCTAGGAATGAAGAAAGAGGTAGAATTATTCATGGTGAGATGTTTCATCTGTCAGTAGGTTAAGGAAATTCATTAAAGGCCTACTAAACTGTTATATCCTCTATCAATTCTGGAATGGAAATAGGATGATGTCACTATGGATTTTGTGACATCATTAGCTAGGAAACCTCACACGAATAGTGTAGTATAGTTGAATGTGGACCTATTGAAAAAGGTATCACACTTATTTCCAATTTTGGAGACATTCACTATAGATGATATAGATAATGTTTACATGTAGTATATAGTTCAGTTTCACAATATTCTAAGGAGTATCATTTCTGATAGAGATCCTCATTTCACATATCAGTTATAGAAGGTTCTTCAGAAGGCTCTGGGATCATAGGTTCTTTTGACCACAAACAATCATCCTCAGATACACATCCAATATAAATGGATTATTAATATTCTAGAGAATATGTTACAAGATTTTGATTTGGATTTCAGTGATTTTTTTGGAAAATATTATGAAAATCGTAGAGTTTTCATATAATAACATCTTCTATGAATTTATCCAGATGGAACATTTTGATGAATTGTATGGAAGGACATTTCTTTTACCTCTTCTTTGGTTGGATGCATGTGAGTTAGTGCTCGTTGGACATACAATCATGTAGGATATGTATGTGCATGTGTAGTTGAATAGGGGGTGGTTGGTGACCACACAAAGAAGGGAGAAATCTTACTCTTACTAGAAAATATGACCTCTAGAGTTTGAGATGGGTCAATATTTTTTCCTTCAAGTGTCACCTTGGTTGGGGTAGAATTGTATCAAAAAATATGGGAATCTAGCATCCAGGTCTTTCAGTCCATTTGAGATAGTGGAAAGGGTTGGTCTAAAGGAATACCACTTGTCCCTTCGTAGTGATATAGTGTTTTGCACATCATGTTTCATGTGTTGTAGCTATGGAGATATCATCCTAACCTTTCTCATGTTGTAGTAGATGATGATTTCAATCTTGGTGTAGATGAATCCTTTTAGGAGAATATGATATGGAATGTGTAATTTAGTGAGAATTACCTTTTGGGAAAGGACAAACCACTAGTTTTAGTTATGTGGTAATATAGGCATGCTCAAGAAGATACATGGGAGACCAAATCTGATTTGTGAGAACATTGTCTAGGATTGTTTACTGAGATCCCTTATTGATTCTTGGATGTAGAGACCCTAATCTTAACGTACATGGACATTACATTACTTTTGTGGAATACTTAGTACATAACAAAAACACACACACAAGGGTTGTAATAGTTTAGTGTCTTTGGAAACTCGGAATATAATCTTCTAATCGTGGTGAAAGATCTTCAACATCTCCCATAAAGATCTTCCTTTTTTTACCTAAAATCTTTATTTATATCCTGGGGAAAAGAAAACATAAAAGGGTGATCTAAAATTCTCATTAATGGTAAACAAAAGAAATATCAATCACATCATATTCATAAGAACATAACATTTTGGAAATCTTAACCTGCAAAAGGGAGCATAATTTCATAACATGGGATAAATCATAGTAGTGAAATAAAATCCCAATAATCATAACTTAAAACATGAAACTTTTTGGCATACACACATAATCATAGAGAATAATTTCTTATTAGTCAAGACTCATTTCCAAGACTATCTTAGTGGACAAAGTCCATTTCTGAACCGAGTTCACTCCTCGTTTCAGTCCTGTTTTACTGAACCGGTATAACCTGCCGTTCCAGCCATGTCTATCTCATGAGATATAAAATCTTTACCCAATTAATTGGAGGGAGATATAGGTCCCACCCATCTCATAATGATACCATTCTTAAGTGTTCCATAAAATCATAAACCATACATCATAGAAAAACCCATGTATTAAAAATGGGAATCTTAAACATCGTGACATCATAAAACAATTCATATTAGATAAAGGAATTCATAAAAATAACATAATCAAATAAATGTAATAATAGGGATAGAAATAGAACCCTATATTATCTTAGTTGAAAAATAATTTTGATAAAACACTTGAACTCCATTCTTGAGGAAAATATCATTTCTACTTCAAAAACACTTTTCCTTTCTTAACATGTCATATAATTCTAAACTAAAATAAGTTGATTAAAAATAAACTTGAAAACTTATAAAGTAATCTTCTTGTAAATAATGTTTTAAAAATACTTTCATGTCGTATAAGTTAAAAAAACATTCTTCTCGTACTTTTGTCGGAAAAGTCAAAAAAAAGTACCTCGTACGAAAAACGACAAAAGATTCCTTTCATATCATTTACTAATAATATACCGAAGGGTAAAATTGGATTTAAACAATTGTAGGTGGATATAAATAATATTACATATTGAGGAAACATGGATGTGGATGATAAAATACACCTCGGTAAAATACCAAAGTATAAACAATCTCAGATAAAAATGATATTGTGATATTTCCCTTACCTTAGGTCCGATTTGCTTTGTAAGTGTCTAAACCTCCTCTTCTTTGAAGTGCTTCTTTGAGACTTCCTTTTAGGGCACTAAAATTGGTATTTTAAGAAGACTAGGACCTCTAGGATGTCTCTAGGGAAGTGTAGAGGAGAAATTGGTAGGGGTTGGCCGAGCTTGAAGGCTCCAATTGGTGTGAGGAGGAGAGGGAGGAGGTGCCCTTTTATAAGGGAGGAGAGGGGCTCCTTTGGAAAAACTAAAAATATTATTTTATTATAAAGTCAAGTTCGGTTTTAAATAGCTCCAAATTGATTTATTTCTAAGATAATGTGTGGATGGGTCGAAATCCTCTCATCCAATAGAATTTAGACAAGTTTAGGTTCCTATTTTAACCTTATCATTTAGATTTAACATTAAGTTAAATAATTTTACTTTTATCGTGTCTTCTTGTGTTCTTATACTATAAGGTTAATAAACTTACTATAAGAAGCCAAACAAACCCCCAGTTGTTTATTATTAATATATATAACCTTATATAAGTCATTTGGCCGAACCTTAGATTTTTAGGAATAAAATAACAATTAATAATATAATATTTTTTTTAAAAACTATTTTATGTCAATTTTGACACTATTCAGTAATTGATTTTTGTGAAAATCATAACAGAATTATTAGTTAAAAAGAAAGTTAATTAAATCAATAATAACATTTCAAATTAACCTATAAAATTATTTGAATTCATAAAAAGTCTTAAATTACATTTATTTGGGTATTTATAACATCAATTATGTCAATATTTCATTAATAAGATAATTACTGCATCATCTTTGTGTCATAAAAAATGATAATTATTTAATCCCTAAAAATTCTAAATAAATTTATATGATGTATATAATTTTATTATATTTATGGAGACTATTCATGTTCGAAGTTTCATGAATTTTATCACTAAATTAAAATTATTATACTTATACGATTTAAGAAAGTGACATGTTGTCACATTCTTTGGTTTTAATAATAATTAAATTATTTTCATGGACAAAAGTCCATTAAATGAATCTAATCAGACCCTTAGTTGATATGGGTCGACTTTTATTCATCTAATAGGATTTTGTCGGGTGTTAGGTTAATTTTATAATCTTATATTTACCCTTAATTACTCGATTTACCTTTAACTATGGTAAATAAAATTTACCATAGTTACTATTCATAATGCCAAAAAATAAAAAGTAGCTTATTAACATAATTTGGACCCTTTGATTCCAAATATGGAATCCATTTTTCCAAATTCAATACACGAAAGTTTCAAAAATTAAATTAAAATTAATCTCGTTGTAGAAAGAAAACAGGTTTTTGTTTAAAACATTGCAAAAGATTGAATTGATTTATCCTACGAATTCAAGGTAGAATCAATACTAATGACATAAATTATATTAAATGGTAAAAATATATTCTATTCATACTTTAAAACCATTCAATATTATAATTTAACCATATAAATTATTGCAATGAAAAAACTTATTTTTAATTAAAATATAGCGTGTTTTTACTATTCATCAAAATATGAATGTTACCAGAATAATATGAAAAATTTATCCAAAGTAAATTTTTATTTCTTGATTCCAAAGAAGAATTTTATTTTTTCAAATTTAACTTATAAACATGTCAAAAACTAGATTTAAAGTGGGTGCGCCATCAAAAGGTGGTAAAATTGCATTTTTTTGAAAAATACTTATTTTACCCGAAAAATTTATCTTGTTCTTATACCATGTTCTAGAAAATGTGTAAGATGAATAATAATGTTATAAAATTCAAATATTAGTTAATACTATTCATAACGGCTAGTTCATAATAATATTATAATAATATATCATTGTTTAGTAAAACCTGGTATTGCGTACAACACTTGCTATCGAGGAAGGTCGGGATTGCGTGTAATGAAATCCAAGTCAGGGTTGCGTGTTGTGCAAGAATCCTTCGTTGTTTCGTATAACAGAATCCAACCATATTTCATTTATACATTGAATATATATATATATATACTCAATGTTTCGTAGAATAACTATTATCAAAATTGTGTGTAACACGATCCAAGAATAGTGTTGCATATACTGCAAGCTAATACGGTGTTGCGTATAGCGCAAGGTAATCTTGGTGTAGCATACAACACAATAAATTAATGAAATTAAAAGAATATGTTTCATAAAATCTCGGGGTGTTACATTCTACCCCCCTTAAAATGAATTTCGCCCTCGAAATTCATCGGGGTTATAAATGGTTTACTACTCGAAAGTTTGTTTAATAGAAACCCACATCGTAAAAAGGAATACCAAAACATGGCTTTAAAAAAATAAAGTATGAAATGTAATGGTTACCCAAATTAACTCATCACTAGGTTTCCACATAGGATAACATAGGTGAAAGTATGGATATGGAAGAAAAATCTAACCATCAAGTTCTGATGGAGAGTGGTAGAGAACATGGCTATGGAAAAGCCAGCAATCACAAAGCCATAAATTTGTCACGATCTAAGGTATTATCTGATTAATTAGATATAAGAGCACTAGGACAACATTTTTGGTTTTCAAGATCATTTCCCTAAAGTTGATGAAATTGGAATTAGAAGAAATACTTTCATGATTTTGGTATAGTCTCACCGTTAGTCATTCTTTGGACAATTTCCACTTCATCTCTTAAAGAAATGAAGTTCAATTTTTCATTCGTGATGTGTTAGTAGATCATGTGATATAATGAGGGGTCATTCCATCTGTCTCAAACAAAAGGTTAGAAAAGTTATCAAAAAAATACGTAAGTCTATCTATAGTGAGATTAATCATATATGGTTCCTAAAATGGACTTATACTTCTTATATTATACTGCTTAATATAATAAAACTAGTTTCAACTAAACAGGGACTTCCTGTAGGCCAGTGGTAGGCGATAAAGGCCAGTCGCACTTCGGTTGTGGGTTCGATTCCCACAGCCTTGTCCGACGCGATGGGTTGTCGCTCGTCCTGCAGGTTGTCCTTTTTCTAAAGCTATATTACTATAACATCCCATCAACAATATCAAAAAAAAGTTTTATCCTTAAACAATACTAACTTATGTCCAACATAATCCATTCCAATCTTTAGTCTTATCTAAAATACTTCGGTCCAAGCTCATAGTATAAAGAAAATGATCACGTGAATGCCATCATTTATCCCCCTTATATCATAAGATATATCTTGTTGGTCAAATTACAAACATGTGAATACCTTAATCATGTATTCTCTTGAATAATGAATACCCATTGAACCTTATTGAAAACATGAATGCTGTTAAAAGTTAACTCTTTCCACATACCAAAATCCTCAAAATTCTATATACTCAAACCATGATATCACTTAGTCCTTATATCAATCATGAGCTCATGAATACTGTCAAATATTTCATTTTCTCATTTTCCCTTCATTATGCGCATATCATCTTTTTTTTTCAAAAATATCTCAATCAATTTCCATGGTTATCAGTACCATAAAATTATTGAAAATCACAATAGACCAATACATAAATATTCCAATATTCCACGATACTATATACAATATTATTTTGGAATCCCATTACATAAACACTTAATCATTCCACCACATCATTTTCATATTCAACATCGCCAATGGTGATTGCATGTGACTTCCCTTTGTCCTTTGCCTTAAGATTTTGTTGATGTCGATCATCATCAACAACCCTTGGATTAGGGCATTTATTGGCATAATGCCCCATCTCCTTGCACTTGAAGAATTGAAGTGTAGTAGGTTCATTATGTGTATCCCTTCCTTTGTTTGCATCATTAGACATCTTCTTCCCATCATTACGGCATTCAAATGCCCGATGACCTTCCTTTCCACATTTGAAACATTTACTTGTCCCTTTAAGACAATCTCCATCATGCTTCTTTCCACACTTTGAGCATAAGTAAACATTCATCTTCTTTTCACCATTATTCTGAGATTTCTCCTTGAACTCCATCTTTCGTTTCTTGTCAAAACTATGAGATGGATAAGTAACACCAACTTCCATTTCTACCTTGATAGCACAACGTACAATTTCTTCATAGCTACTGAAGTCTCTTATAGCTAATTCCCTTAGAATATTTGGTTTTAAGCCACTAAAGAATCAATCAACTTTACTTTCAGGTTGGATGATACATCCAGATGCATACCTTGCAAGCCTTGTAAAATTCGCTTCGTATATACCAACAGATTCATCATCCTTTTTCTTTAGTTCAAGAAACTCCTTCTCCATCTTTGTTCGAAGAATACGAGGGAAGTACTTATTGAAAAATAAGTTATTGAACTCGTCCCATTCCATGGAATCAATTTCATCTCTTTGCCTCGTATTCTTGATAAGATTCCACCATTGATCAACTTCACCTTCCAAATGATATACTTCTAAGATGACTTTATCATGTTCAGAACATTGAAGAACTAAAACTATCTTTTCAGTGGTACTGATCCATTGTTCAGCAACAAGTGGATCAGAAGACCCACTGAAAGAAGGTGGGCGTTGCCTCATGAAGGACTCAATAGAATTTTGTTCCCTTCTCTACTCATTTGGAAGTCCAGAATGATTCATAGCTTGTGTAAGTATAGCAATAAGATTTTTCACTCCATCTCCCATAACATTTTTTTGTTCAGGAGGACAATCATTGCATTGTCCATTACATTGATCAACACGGTTCCTTCGGGTTCCAGCTATCGTCTAAAACCCAAAAAGAATAGTGTGAGAGGCAAAAATTACGCTAGGGAAAACAATATAATAAAGGGGGAGTACCTTGAATATCTAACATCTTAGATTACCGTAATTCTAGTACTATAAACTATACTTATACTTAACCTTAGGGACATCCCTATACATACCTTAGAAATATCTATAGGGATCTCACTAAAGTTCTCGCATCCTAGTTTCCAAAGGTTGACTAAACCTTTCCTCTGATACCAACTTTAGAGACCCTAAGCTTAACGTACATGGACATTACATTACTTTTGTGGAATAATTAGTACATAAAAAAACACACACACACAAGGATCGTAATAGTTTAGTGTCTTTGGAAACTCGGAATATAATCTTCTAATCGTGGTGAAAGATCTTCAACATCTCCCATAAAGATCTTCCTTTTTTTACCTAAAACCTTTATTTATATCCTGGGGAAAAGAAAACATAAAAGGGTGAGCTCAAATGCTCAGTAAGGGTAAACAAAAGAAATATCAATCACATCATATTCATAAGAACATAACATTTTGGAAATCTTAACCTGCAAAAGAGAGCATAATTTCATAACATGGGATAAATCATAGTAGTGAAATGAAATCCCAATAATCATAACTTAAAACATGAAAATTTGTGTCATACACACATAATAATAGAGAATAATTTATTATTAGTCAAGACTCATTGTCAAGACTATCTTAGTGGACAAAGTCCATTTCTGAACCGAGTTCACTCCTCGTTTCAGTCCTGTTTTACTAAACCAGTATAACCTGTCGTTCCAGCCATGTCTATCTCATGAGATATAAAATCTTTACCCAATGCATTGGAGGAAGATATAGGTCCCACCCATCTCATAATGATACCATTCTTATGTGTGCCACAAAATCATAAACCATACATCATATCATAACCCATGTATTAAAAATGGGAATCTTAAACATCGTGACATCATAAAACAATTCATATTAGATAAAGGAATTCATAAAAATAACATAATCAAATCAATGTAATAATGGGGATAGAAATAGAACCCTATATTATCTTGGATGGAAAATAATTTTTATAAAACACTTGAACTCCATTCTTGAGGAAAATATCATTTCTACTTCAAAAACACTTTTCCTTTCTTAACATGTCATATAATTCTAAACTAAAAGAAGTTGATTAAAAATAAACTTGAAAACTTGTAAAGGAAGCTTCTTGTAAATAATGTTTTAAAAATCCTTTCATGTCGTATAATTTAAAAAAAACAATCTTCTCGTACTTTTTTCGGAAAAGTCAAAAAAAGTACCTCGTATGAAAAACGACAAAAGATTCCTTTCATATCATTTACTAAAAATTTACCGAAGGGTAAAATTGGATTTAAACAATTTTAGGTGGATAGAAATAATATTACATATTGAGGAAACATGGATGTGGATGATAAAATACACCCCAGTAAAATTCCAAAGTATAAACTATCTCAGATAAAAATGATATTGTGATATTTCCCTTACCTTAGGTCTGATTTGCTTCGTAAGTGTCCGAACCTCCTCTTCTTTGAAGTGCTTCTTTGAGACTTCCTTTTAGGGCACTAAATTTGGTCTTTTAAGAAGACCAGGACCTCTAGGATGTCTCTAGGGAAGTGGAGAGGAGAAATTGTCAGGGGTTGGCCAAGCTTGTAGGCTCAAATTGGTGTGAGGAGGAGAGGGAGGAGGTGCCCTTTTATAAGGTAGGAGAGGGGCTCCTTTGGAAAAACTAAAAAAAATTTTTTATTATAAAGTCAAGTTCGGTTTTAAATAGCTCCAAATTGATTTATTTCTAAGATAAGGTGGGGATGGGTCACAATCCTCTCATAAAATATAATTTAGACAAGTTTAGTTTCCTATTTTAACCTTATCATTTAGATTTAACATTAAGTTAAATAATTTTACTTTTACCGTGTCTTCTTGTGTTCTTATACTATAAGGTTAATAAACATACTATAAGAAGCCAAAAGAACCAAAAGTTTTTTATTATTAATATATATAACCTTATCTAAGTCATTTGGCCGAACCTTATATTTTTAGGAATAAAATAACAATTAATAATATAATATTTGTTTTAAAAACTATTTTATGTCAATTTTGACACTATTTAGTAATTGATTTTTGTGAAAATCATAACAGAATGATTAGTTCAAAAAAAAGTTAATTTAATCAATAATAACATGTCATATTAACCTATAAAATTATTTGAATTCATAAAAAGTCTTAAATTACATTTATTTGGGTATTTATAACATCAATTATGTCAATATTTCATTAATAAGATAATTACGGCATCATCTTTGTGTCATAATAAATGATAATTATGTAATCCCTAAAAATTATAAATAAATTCCTATGATGTAGATAATTTTATTATCTTTCTGGAGACTATTCATTTTCGAAGTTTCATGTAGTTTATCACTAAATTAAAAATTTTATACTTATAAGATTTAAGAAAGTGACATGTTATCACATTCTTTGGTTTTAATAATAATTAAATTATGTTCATGGAAAAAAGTTCATTAAATTAATCTAATCCGACCCTTAGGTGATATGGGTTGACTTTTAGTCATCCAATAGAATTTTGGCAGGTTTTAGGTTAATTTTATAATCTTATATTTACCCTTAATTACCCGATTTACCTTTAACTATGGTAAATAAAATTTACCGTAGTTACTATTCATAATGCCAAAAAAATAAAAAATAGCTTATTAACATAATATGGACCCACTGATTCCAAATATGGAATCGATTTTTCCAAATTCAATACACGAAAGTTGCAAAAATTAAATTAAAATTAATCCCATTGTCGACAGAAAACGGGTTTTTGTTTGAAACATTGCAAAAGATTGAATTGATTTATCCTACGAATTCAAGGTAGAATCAATGCTAATGACATAAATTATATTAAATGGTAAAAATATATTCTATTCATACTTTAAAACCATTCAATATTATAATATAACCATATAAATTATTGCGATGAAAAAAGTTGTTTTTAATTAAAATATAGCGTGTTTTTACTATTCATCAAAATATGAAAGTTACCAGAATAATATGAAAACTTTTTCCAAAGTAAATTTTAATTTCTTGATTCCAAAGAAGAATTTTATTTATTCAAATTTAACTTATAAACATGTCAAAAACTAGATTTAAAGTGGGTGCGCCATTAAAAGGTGGCAAAACTGCATTTTTTGAAAAATACTTATTTTACCCGAAAAATTTATTTTGTTCTTATACCATGTTCTAGAAAATGTGTAAGATAAATAATAATGTCATAAAATTCAAATTTTAGTTAATACTATTCATAACGGCTAGTTCATAATAATATTATAATAATATATCGTTGTTTAGTAAAACCCGGAATTACGTACAACACACGCTATCGAGGAAGGTCGTGATTGCGTGTAATGCAAGCCAAGTCAGGGTTGCGTGTTGTGCAAGAATCCTTCGTTGTTTCGTATAACAAAATCCAATCGTATTTCATTTATATATTGAATATATATATATATATATATACTCAATGTTGCGTATAATAACTATTATCAAAATTGTGTGTAACACGATCCAAGAATAGTGTTGTGTATACTGCAAGCTAATACAGTGTTGCGTATAGCGCAAGGTAATCTTGGTGTAGCATACAACACAAGACATTAGTGAAATTAAAAGAATATTTTTCATAAAATCTTGGGGTGTTACATTGGAGGAGCTCCAGTATGGGTTATTATAAAGTGGTAAGGTTTTAAAATCTCATTTTTTTTAGGTATATCACTATTGAGTTTTGGTTGAACCTATTTTTTTAGGGTTTTCTTTTCTTCTTTAAACCAGGGTGGTAATGTTTCTTTTGGGGGTGGTGATATCTTTCTTGGGAAAATGACCTAATGTTTGGGGATGTATATTTTTTTGAATTAACAGAGTCTAGTTATAAATGTGTCAATGGGATTAGGAGAGTTTTCCCTGGGTTTGGAAATATTTAGAGGTTGTTGAGGTTCTTTCTGTAGAAGCTAATCTGAGAGATATATAATAAACACATTCACATCATTAATATCTTACATGAGATGAACCTATTTTTTTGTAGATTCCATGAACTGGTTCAGAGCGTTAAAAGTTTATATGTTGTGAAACTAGTTAAAGTTGTGAAATGGTTTATTGGTGTTATTTTAACGTGAGGTAAATTATTTTTCGTCATATCATATAAATCGATAAATTTACATCATGAAATGGGTTCACATCATGAATATCTTGAGACTATCAGTTTTAAACAATGTTGTGCGTATGATTTTCTTTTTATCTATTATGAAGCCTTCTAACTCAAACCCTAGGGTGACTCAATGAAATTTTGAAGTGATTCATTCCCATCCAAACAAATTGATCTAGTGTTTCATATTTGGTGAGTTCCTTAACTTTGGTTTCCCCCTTTTTCTTTCTCTATTCTCCATTATCATGGTGTGTTATCTTGACCACCATTGAATCAGGTTTTGATCTTTATGCTTGTGTGATATATTTTTTACTTGTGATTTCCTTTGTGTTTATTATTCATTAGTGTTCCCTATTAAGTTTGTTTCTTTGATATCTAGGTAAAGGTAGGTGGTCTAGAACGAAGCCCTATTTTTTGTTTCTATTTGTTTATGTGTGTGAAATATTATTCTATTTCACCAATTCAATGTGTTCATTAAATGATGGAATAATGGGTGATGATAATCATGTGTTTGGACTACTTCTTGGATTCCTTTTAATCCAATAGTGTCGAGACTTGTCTTGTGGCTACCCATTGGGTGATCCTACCCTTGAACAATACTGAACTTTCTATTGGATTAAAATATGTTTTACCATAACATGAGACCTCAGGTGATTACTGTTGATAAATTTACCTTGTAAAATAGATTACTTATTTATTTAAATGACACGAAATACTTTCATATGGGATGTATGTGTATACTAGAATGATAATGGCTTAGTATATAATCTAATTAATGAATGGGTAACTGAAATATAGATGGTAATTTGATAGATTGACCATTATGGATTATGATGTTATGTTTTGTTATTCCTATTTTTATTACTTATGTTGTGATTTATGCTGAAATGGTTATATAGAAGGCTTGGCCTAGTTTGATGTTGAAATTATTATATAGATGGATTGTCCTAGTTATGTTTTAATTCTTATATGGCTTGGGCTAGTTATGCTGAAATTCTAATATAGAATACTTGACCCAGCTTCATACAAAAATACGTATATATAGGGCTTGTCCTGATAATACTGAAATTCTTATATTGAGGTATTGGATCGTTTATTCTGTAATAATTATCGGGATTGGACTGGTTATTCTGAAATGATAATATAAAGGTATTTTCTAGGATTTGTTGTAATTCTTATAGGGCTTTCCCCAGTCTTGCTGAAATTTTCAAATAGAGGTATTCACCTATTTATTCTATAATGGTTATAGAGCTTGGCCTGGTTATACTAAAATACATATACAGAGGTATTTTTACCAGTTATGTGATTATGAAATAGACTTGTGGTTGTATTTGGCATGGTTATACTACATGCTTATAGATATCTCTTCATGGGGATAAATTAGATTGATTATTGTATTATATTAATTATTTAATTAATACTCATGTTTATCATTTTATTATATAACTAACTATTATAATAGTTTTATTCATAAATAGTAGAGTCAACCAACTAATTTTTTCTCATAATCTATTTAGGCCACTATTTTTTTCCTGACAAAATATCATTGATACAGGTTGGGACATGGTCTAGGGGCCTTGTTGTTGATTTTTTCTAACTTGATGGGTTGGATCTTGGATATGGGACCAACATGGGGTTTGGGACTGGGGTCTTTTGAGTTTATTTGGGTCATCATGGTCTTTTATCCATCTGAATTGTACCATGACTTTTAATTTCAATCAAGCTTATCATTACATTATTATCTTATTTTCGTTGGATGATTCAGTTGAAATTACGGTTTGTTCTATCTACTGTGTTGTATTGTTTCTGCTTTTTCTGTTACTCTGAAATTTATTTAGTATTGCTATATTTAAACTTTATACTAGGGGTTATAGTCTCCCTACTATGTTCAATATACCCCCCTACTTTTATGAAGCCTCTATCATATGGGGGAAGCATGCTTGAGGTCCATCAACAAACCTGTTTTGGCCAAGTGAGAGGGTACCATATTGAGGTACGTAACATTCAAGTTTATTAATCTTAGAGTTTTGGAATCTTTTGAGGAGATTTTTATTATATAATGATCATTCCTTAATGTTTGGGTGAAACTTCTTGGAATTTATGTGGTGTTGGCCTTGTATTGAGGATTTGTTTTTAGAGGGGGTCTATGTGGAAAGGATTGATTTCATGTTTTGGAAATTGAGATGAGTGCCCCTCTCAACGTATATTATATCATTCCAGGTGCTCTATTTGTTTTGTAGGATTCACCAAGAGATGATAGTATGAAATCAAGGGCCCATGTTACTCTCTATTGACCAAATACTTGACCCATGTTTCTCTTTTTGAGGAATGTTTCTATTTGAGAAACCAATTAGGGTTTATGGACCTCTTCTTATTTATCTACCTTTTTTCTATTTAAGGTAATAGTTTTTCTAAATTTTAACCCTGATGAAATATTAGGGCATGTTTCAGATGGTTCCCTATTGAAAAATTATTGAATTTTTTGGGAATTTAATGAAATTATTAAATTTTTTGGATACAACTATTGATGTTTCCATTTTTGGGTTTTTAATCATGTATTACAGAGGTAGTTTTAAAATAATGTAGGATGCAGTTTTTGGTTTTCTATAAGTGACACATTTTATTTGGTATATTGTACTCCTATTAGTTATAATCCCTTTTAGTGATGTGATTTAGAGTCTTTATGGGTCCTCATATGGAAAGGTTTAGTTATATAGGTTGATTAGTTTTTTAAGAATACATTATACACTTTGGTTATAGTCTTTGAGGTTCTCTTGGAGATATTTATTCCTTAATTGTAATGTTTGTACCAGTTTCCTAGTCTCCTTGGGTTATTGAAGGAAAGAGTTTAATCTCATCATTTATTTTAATATCCTTTTTTACATGTATCTTTTTGGGGGTAAAAATAATTATGGTGGATATAATTATGACATAGTAAACATTAATTAATTAATTAATATGTTTTTATTATTCCTTAACTTTAGTTTTCCCCCATTACATTTGATTTTTTTTTTGAAAATATTAAAAAATTTCCTATCACATGGTTGGAACATGGTTAATGAAAAATATTCAATAACCATATAGGTGTTCCTATAACTTTTAATATATCCATTTTTAAGAATGATACACAATTTTTTAATAACGCAACCAAACTATGTAGTATGCTCAAATGTGCACAATGAAATCTCTATAGTTGGTGTACAGTTTGGAAATCCATGTGGAAAATTAGTTTTTCCAGATTATTTTAAAATTTAAAATTACTTAACTATTCATCTATTTTTTAGTTCTTCGACCTCCCCTCATCCTCCCACTCAATTCCCTTAACCTAAGAACCTCTTCCACTTTTTTTTCATCTCTTACTTGGTGATTCTAAGTGTTTTTTCGTGTTTTTAGGTTTTCCTTAGAATAACCATCCTAATCATCTCTTATCCTTCTTATTCCATCTTATTCATTCTTTGGTCCCAATGATCCATGGATTGATGTTGGATTGATTTTTTTACTAAATTATTTATTGGTGTTAGGGTTTCTTATGGCCTTTTAAGAGCCCCTCATTATTTTTTATGGAGAGTTATGTCATTATTTTCATAATTAAATATATTTATATAGGTTTATCCATGCTTGATCCTTCAAACATAAATCAATTAATTCTTGTGCTTTCAAGGTTATGTTTGAAATTTTTAAATACCCTTATTAAGTATGTTTTCTAAGTTTATCCTAAATAATTTGGTTTTATCATGTATTTTATTAGATGCGAAAGGGGTTTCCATTTAATTTTAAAACTCAAATATATTTTTAAATTCCATGCATACTAAGTGTCTGGTTAAATTCATATAAGGGTTTTTTCATGGACTTTCCTCATTCATATAGGTGTTTAGTTTTAAAGATTATTTCTTGTAAGGTTTCATTTGAAATGTGAAGGTTGTGAAAGGTTATTTATATGGATATATTGAGTTTCCTTGAATGATTGAAATATTTTTTTAATTTATGTGTGTTTTGATCTCAAAAGAGGTCTTTATAACTCAGTTTGTAAATGATAATCCAAGAGGCCCAAATGGAACCTTATAAAATGATTTTTCTAGATATTGTATCACACTTATTGCAAGAACCATGTTTTCTTCTCATCTTATTGATTCTTATGATAATAAATGGAGTTATTTCTTAAGATGGTGTAGGAGATGAGATGATATTTATTACTTATGTGTTATGATTAAATCATATGATGGATATATGTATTTTTTTGTTATTTATCACACCATTGTGTTATATCACAATAAAACTAGGGATTATATAGAATATTTTGATGAGTTATTTAATATCATAGATTATGCACTAGATATTTCCCTGGATATGATTTTGTTATACTAGGGGTTACCTCTTTGTGAGACCATGAGGGAAATCTAGGGCTGAGTGTAATTGATTTCAACTAGGGTAACTATATTTGGTTCTTCATTAGCCATATCTAGTATCATTTCATGTTAGATCCTAGTGAGTATCCCAAGAGTCTTAGTTGTTAACAATTATTTTGTTAGGGGATTCCCACTACATATCTTTTTTGTGTCCCCAAATTCCTAATTAGTTTAGAAGAATCATTTACATTTCCAAATTTACATTATGATTCCTTGATTTGTGGGTGACCACAATTCATGATTTATATTCTATAGTTTGGTTCAAATTTAGAAATTATTTTCAAAAAGTGTATATGTGAAATATTTTAAAAAAATGGGAAACGTTTTAGTTTTTTTATGAACATAGAAGTCCATTAATTTTTGGTATTAAATAATTTTCCCTTTTTATGAAATGGTGGGTTATACCTTTTTTATGAAAATGAGTTATTGAAAAGTGTAGCTCCCATGTTTTAAATGGAATGATTTTAAATTATTGAAGAGATCATTATTAGTTTTTTATAGAGGAGAAAATTTTATATTTATAGCTTTATTTTAAACTAGATTGAAATAGATTTATTTTTAATGTTTATGAATGGGGTGTGTGGTGGATTCCTGTTATACATTTGTGATATTTCTTATCATTGTAGGTTTATTGAAGGATGTGTTTGTTCATTGTGCTTGTCTTATTGGATTTGGTTTTGTAATTTTGGTGGTGACAAGTGCGGTGATTCACTTGGAACATAGAGATGAGTTTTTGTGGAATTTTTTTATTCTAGATTATTTTGTTTTTATATTGTATCATTCCATATTTTTTCTTATATTCTATAATTTTTATTTGGATTTAAATTATAATTATAAAATTTATTGTGTTATATTAATATTTTTTATCATTGTTCATCTGGTTTTCTCTATTATCTGTTTATGAATAATGATTGTATGCTTTTACTCTTTCTAGTTCTGCTAATTATGTTTCTGCTTATTTCCTTTGAATGTGATTATCTAACCAATGGATTGGATATAAAATATTTATGGGTTTAATTACTTGGTTATTTATTTCTATATCGGTACAAATCATTCCCAAGTGCGATTCCTTGACACCCATTCAATAGTTTCTAGGATGTGGGGATCCGTAACGCCCTCCATGTAACGACCCAAAATTTTTAATAATATTTTTTTCTAAATTTGTGTGTTATTTCATTTTATAATCTGAAAAACTATATCCTTTAATTAATGAAGTGATATCATTGGGTTTCGACTGTTATATGACCATTGGTCAATAAGACTGTTGGTCAATATGATCATTGGAAAATAAAATCTTAACATTATAATTATTGTTTATAAATACAAGTTATCTTGGTTAATTAATACAGAATGAAGTGTTGATGGCCACATCCAGTAGATTCGAGTCGTATAAAGCCCATCTATCAGAGCTTGGGAAGGAGGTAGCATCTATGGTCTTTACTCTGGACCAAGCCCAAGCTAAGATTCAACATGTGAATCTTGAACAGAATCGCCTAAGGGAGAAGTTCAAGCTGATAGAAATCACCACTCGGGTAATGTTGTCTGAGCCACCCCAAGATTCTATCACCATAGCACACCTTACACTTAGGTCCTATACAGTTGTAATAAGGGTATATGTAATGAGACCTTAGTTACATTGTTTAATCCTTTTGTATAAATAAAATTGTTATTTCTTATTATGTTAAATTTGTGAATTTCAAATGTCCGAATAAATGTATCATTAAGTTCCATATTATTCATGAATTTTGGAAAAAATATTATTTTAATATATTATTGTAAACTTTAAATAATTAATAATGTGAAATGACTTCCAGAAAATGGTCGTCTACAATTGTGACCAGTATGAAATTTAGGGTCTAATAAGATGAGCTTGATTTTTGGTGAATAGTAAAGTGTGAATAGTAATATACCCTTATGAAGAGTAATGAATATTAATGAATAGTAAATCGACCAAAAAAATAGAGACTTCACCCATGAATGTATAAATATAATTTAGACATCTTAAAAGTAAAAATTTTTTCATAATATAAGTATTGGAATTTTTGTATGTCATAAATATTTTAATTACAATTTTATAATTAATTTAATAATTTTAAATCAATATTTATTTTCATAAAATTTAATCATAAATTGTTAATTTATTGTCCTAGGGTTATACGTTAATTTTATGGGACCTTGATTACTTTTTTAAGGTAATACAAAATAATTAATAGTTTTAGAGTTGTTTTTTTTTAATAAATAATGGTTTTATTTAAAAATTAAATTATAAATATTTAGAAAATTATTTTCATAAAATGGAGTTCATTTTTTAATTCAAGATATTAGGTTAGGATGAATTTTTTGGATTTTTCTGAAACAGTTGAATTTTTGGTGAATAGTAAAAATATAGTTTTGAGTTTTGGGTGTTTAATGAAATCATTGATGATGTAATAATGATTTAATAAATCTGGTATACTTTTTAATATTAAGATATGTTATGAGGTATCCCAAGTGGGAAATACCATGGGAAAATACCATGGTCAAGCCCATGGTTTCGCAAATACCACCGATGAGGTGTCCCTTGGATATTAATTAAATATTCCCTCAATTTTCCTATAAATACCAAACCACTCCCTAATTAATTTCATTCGGAAATACTCCTCAACAAATATATGGTCTTTTTACCTCCCAATTAGTCCTCCCAAGGTTACCTCAAGCCCCCCATGGTCCCAACCTTCGAGCTTTCGAAGATACTCTTCAAGGTAAGGGAACATTTCACCCTTCTCTTTTTAGTCATGATTTCCTTTATGTTATGTCTTCCAGTTTCAATATTATTATGTGTTGGTATGTTATTATATATTTTTATTAATTTCAATTTCATTTCTAAATTATGATAGACCCTTTACACTCTCATCAATTTATTTTCTGAATTTTTAAGCAACGCCGTTAGGCTTCCAAATTTTTCGTAAAAGAAATAGCATCTTCTCTTTCCATGCATGTTTCTTTTTCATGTGTTATGTCATTCAAATATACATACCATGATCTTATTATGTGACCATAATGTATTGTTAATTATTTACGAGTGTTTTACCCTTTTCTCCTCTCTTTTTAATGTTTTCTAAAATGATTTTATGTAGGCTTTATGCTATAGAATTTTCGTCTCAAAATCTCTCTCTTTTTATCAAGAAATTATCTTGAATTATTTATGTGAATACCCAAATCTGTTTTAATTTCCATGGGTATTCATAAATACAAAAAATTTATCTTTTTTACTCTATAATTTACATACACATAACCCTCACTCCCTTTCCATGGGTTATAAATGACATAATGATCTTATTTTTAAGTACTTTTTAAACATCACATTTGTGACATGAAACCCATTTATTTGATTCTATTTGTGTTATTTATGAAATGTTTGATTATGATATATGTGGATCACATGAAAATAAATACATATTAATAGTTCACCATGACATATCTCCAATGCATTGGGTAAATAATTAATCTCTATATATGACAAGTTTCACGATACCTTGGTGAATAACCTTGGTAATGTTTTTATGAAACCTTGGGAATGAACCTTGTGATATGTTCATGAATGTCTAAATGAAAATTTGTATCCAAATATTCAAGTTTTGATTCATGTTATTTTTATTATTATATGACTCTTTTTCCATTTCTCATGTCTTGTGGTTTTCATCAAGTTCTTATTGATATCACAAGTAAATTGATTCCCTTGATTTTCTTACTAGGCCTTATGCTCAACTTTTCCTTTGATGTATGTCTCCAGGTTATGAGATGAAGAAATTTTACTTAGGATGAACTTATTATGAAGCCTTAAAATTGGATTAGAATAATGTTTTATGTTTTTTTCATGTTTTATGTTCCTGATTTCCAAGAAATAATATTTTAAAGATCCTATGTTTGTAAAATGTACTGAAAAGTTATGTAATAAAAAGGTATGATGCCATAGTTGGTATCAAAGTAAATTTTAGTTATTTATGGAAATTAGGCTATGAAAACTTTAGGAATAATCCTATAGAAAAGTTTAAATATAGGAAAACTTCATGTTATTTTGGTTAGTATTGAGTAATTGTTTTATCAAGAAAATACATCCCTAATTGGATACAAGCAGGTAGGGGTGGCTCTAGAACAGATAAACCTATGAGTAAAAACTCCGACAAGGAGTTTCAGGCTTGACCCGACGTATCTTGGTACACGAAAATAGGTCTTGTTGTACTCTTGGTTATGACACTCACGAGGGATATGTTTGGTTATTCCTAAGCTTTTTAGGAATCATTATGAGGTATTTATAGAGAAATGTAATTGTTAAAGCATAAAGTTTTAAGACATAAAATCATTTATAGTTAAAAGATTCATAAATCAAATAATTTTCTCACTATGGTTTTATTCTTTTAGAAAACGGAGGTAAATAGGAGGAACCGTGAAAATTTTGACTGCAATGGACCATGTACTGACAACCCTCTGATGGAAGTTAGAAAGGAAACTTTCATGTAAATGATGAACCAACTGACTCAAGTTATGGGAAATAACTTGAATCAAGATGAGAAAACAATCTCACCATGAAGGGAACAAATTTCCATTGAATGTTTTATTTGTCAAAAACCACCAAACATCAGTGAATCTACTGACCCATTGTTTTCTGTAAAGTGGATCACCTCTATTGAGAAGATCTTTTATGTGCTCCGCTGTTCAGAGCAAGAGAAGGTCACCTTGGATATCTATTTCTTAGAGGGATAAGCATATTAGTGGTGGAAACTAATTAAAAACATGAGGCCAATATTGGGGGTTGAAGCTATGGAGTTTGAAGAGTTAAGAGGGATCTTCTTCAGTAATTATTCCCCTCGATCGATGAGAATGAGAATGGAGAAGAAGTTTCTCGAGCTGAAGCAGAAGGAGAATGAATATGTGGGAATCTAAGAGGTGAACATCACAAGCCTTTCATGTTACACCTATAGCATTGTCATGGATCCAAATGGTAAGGTTGATAGATTCTTCAGTGGATTGATACCTCATCTGAGAAAGAATCTAGCCAACCGAGATTATGATAACTATGAGGAGATCTTGCGAAGTGCGATGAAAGTAAAACTGGAGTTTGGTGAGATGAAATGGTCTCATAAATCCAATGACAAGAAAAGATCAATAGAGACAATCTTAGGGAGGAGATTAGATCAGTGAAGAGGAGGAAAGAAAGTGAAACGTCCCACGTGTAATGAATGTGGGAAGAATCATTCGGGGAACTACCTACTCGGGAGTGAGAAATGTTACAAGTGTGGAAGAGATGGCTATATCGCATGGAATTTTCATAGTGAGGTGAAGCCAAAACTTCCCAACACTAACTAAAAAAGGGAAGATGGTGTAGGCCCTACCTTATGTCCAATGCTATAAGTGTGGACAACTTGGGAACTTTGCCAATAACTATCCAAATTCGAGAGCAGTGGAGGGGAATCACCATTAGCCTCTGCATAGGCCAAGGGAGCAAGGTCGTGCTTTTGAAATCACTACAGCAGAAGTTGAAGCACCAAATATTGTGGTGGTAGGTACTCTTGTTTTTCTCTCAAAGCTAGCAAGTAAATTTTTTGATTCTGGTTCTATTCATTCCTTTATTTTCTCCGAGTTTGAAAATAATTTAGAATCAACCCCCGATTTTGTAAAATTATAGTTATCAGTCAAGACTCCTAGTGGGATTATCCAAGAATCGTCGGTGTTTTGAAACTCTAGTATTTAATTTAGTGAGAATAGTATTATTTCAAATCTAGTAGTCATTCCCATGTGGTAATTCAACATTATACTAGGGATGGACTGACTCTCAAAGTTTAATTCTAAGATCAAATACAGAAGCAAGGAAATATCAGTAATCTTGAATGGAAAACCTACATTTATCTTCAATTGAGAGATATATCAACCTGATATTTGTCTAGAATAACCTCCTATATCCTTCATTATAGAGTTGATTGGTGAAGAAGAAGAAGGAAATTATAGTTTGAGGATAGAAAATGTCCCCATCATCTAGGAATATGTTGACATATTTCTTGAGGAGTTACCTGGACCTCCCCCAGAAAGAGAGGTAGAGTTCTCCATTGAACTCATACTTGGGTCTCATCCGATATCTAAGACCCCCTATAGGATGGTAAATGTGGAGCTAAAATAATTAAAGAAACAACTCCAAGATCTTTTGGAGAATTGGTTTATCCGACCGAGTGTGTCTCCTTGGGGAGAACCTATTCTCTTTGTGAAGAAGAAGGATGGATCGATGCAGAAATGCATTGATTATAGAGAACTGAATGGGATCATATTGAATAAAAAATAGCCTCTTCCAAGAATTAATGACTTATTTGACCAACCTCATGGGGCTCAATTATTTTCTAAGATTGATCTTTGATCTGGTTAAAATCAATTGAGGGTGAAGAAAAAAGATATTCCAAAAACTTCCTTCTGATCAAGATGTGGGCATTATGAGTTGGTTTTTATTCCCTTCGGACTAACTAATGCACCTTCTATTATTATTGATTTGATGAATATAGTCTTTAAATACTACCTTGATAACTTTTTGGTAGTTTTTATTTATTATATTCTGATATATTCCAAAAGTCGTGAGGAGCATGAGGATCATCTAAGGGGTATTTTGAAAACTATACAGAAGGAAAGGCTTTTTGGAAAGTTTAGAAAATATGAATTCTGGTTACAACAAGTTGCTTTCTTGGGGAACATTGTTAACAATGAAGGAATCATAGTTGACCCTACAAAGGCAAAAGTTATAGAGGAGTGGCCTCAACCTACAACAATAACTAAGATTCATAGTTTCCTTGGTTTAGCGGGATATTATTGGAGGTTTGTGAAGAACTTTTCACAACATTCTAATCCATTAACAAAGTTTACTCGAAAAGGGGTCAAGTTCATCTAGAAAAAAAGTGTGAGGAATGTTTCCAAGAACTAAAGAAGAGATTGGTTACTGCACCAATGTAAACTCTGCCATCAAATGGAGAAGGATTCATTATTTTTAGTGATGCATCTATAAAACGTCTTGGGTGCGCCCTCATGAAAAATGAAAAAGTCATTGCTTATGCATCTTTACAGTTGAAGACTCATTAGAAAAACTATCCTACACATGATCTGGAGCTAGCTGTGGTCATTTTTTCTCTGAAGATATGGAGGCACTGTCTTTATGGGGTGAAATTTGATATATACACAGACCATCAAAGTTTGAAGTATATTTTAACACAAAAGGAATTTAACATGAGGCATTGGAGGTGGTTGGAACTTCTCAAAGACTATGATTGTTCAATCCATTATCATCCCAGAAGAGCAAACAAAATTTTTGATGCATTAAGGAGGAAAGACCCAGTTGTTCTTTCCATGATGAGGATACAAAGAGATCCTTTAATCAATGACCTAGTAAAACTATACATGGGAATTATAATGGAAGGGAAATCATCAACCCTAACCCAAATTATTTCTCAACCATCATTACTAGATAATATCAAGAAAGATTATAAATAATATCCTTTGTTACAGAAGAAGTTTGAGGCTTTGAAGGATGGGAAGTTTCATAAGTTCAATATCGATCAAGAAGGTGTACTGAAATTTCATACAAGACTATGTGTTCCATCTATTCCGGAAATAAAGAAGGAGATGATGGATGAAGCTCATAGCTCTACTTTCTCTATATATCCTAGAAGCACAAAAATGTATAGGGACCTTTGTGATCATTATTAGTGGGATAATATGGAAAGTGAGATTGCTAACTACACTTCACGGTGCCTGGTATGTTAGCAAGTAAAGGCAGAGTGATAACTCCCTAAAGGGGTATTGCAACCACTACACATACCAGCATGAAAGTGGGACAATATCACTGTGGACTTCATCACTGGTCTCCTGATAACTTCCAAGAGAAATAATGTGATATGGGTTATTATGGACCGTCTCACAAAGACTTCCCATTTTATCTCCATTTGGGAAGATTTCTCTCTTGTTCAACTTTCCAAGAATTATGTGGAGTAAGTGGTAAGGCTGTATGGAGTTCCACTTTTTATCGTATTTGATCATGATCCAAGGTTCATATCAAAATTCTAGAGAAGTCATCAATATGCTCTGAGCACTAAATTAAATTTCAGTATGTCCTATTACCCCCAAAGTGATGGTCAATCCGAAAGGACTAATCAAACAATAGAGGATATGCTGAGAACATGCTCAATGGAATTTAAAGGAGTATGGGATCAACATCTCCCTTTTGTTGAGTTCTCTTACAACAACAGATTCTACTCAAGCATTCAAATAACAACATCTAAAGATATATATTTTAAGAGGTGTATAACTCCTACTTGTTGGCATGAAACTGGTGAGAGAAAGCTTCTTGGGCCTGATCTTGTTCAAGATATGACAGAAAAAGTCCATGTCATCCAACAACACATTAAGGCAGCTCAGAGTCGGTAAAAGTGCAATACTGACAACCGTCGAAGGGACATGGATTTTGATGTTGGTGAAAAATTCTTTCTTTGAATTTCTCCTTGGAAGAGAGTCATGAGGTTTGGGAATAAAGGGATGTTAATCCATAGGTACATTGTCCCCCGTGAAATCCTTGATCGCATGGGAGAAGTGGCCTATCAGCTTGCACTTCCTCCAAATCTAGCACAATTTCATGATGTCTTCCATGTATCCCACTTGAGGAAGTACATACCTGACCCTTCACATGTACTAAATCTAGAGGTGGTACAACTGGAACATGACCTATCTTATGAGGAACAGCTGGTGGAGATATTGTATCGTAGAGACAAGGTTCTACGCAACAAGACTACCCACCTTGTTAAGGTGTTGTGGAGCAACCATAAATGTGAAGAAGCCACGTGGGAACCAGAGGAGTCTATGAGGCAAAAGTACCCACACCTTTTCTCTTCTTAGGGTACGAGTTAAAATTTTTGGGATGAAATTTATTAAGGGGGGAATAATGTAATGACTTGAATCTTTTTATAATATTTGTTTCCTAAATTTGTTTGTTATTTCATTTTATACTCCACAAAACTATATCCTTTAATTAATGAAGTCATACCATTGGGTTTCAACTATTATATGACTATTGGTCAATATGACCATTGTAAAATAAACACTTAACATTATAATTATTGCTTATAAATATAATTTATCTTGGTTAATTAATACAGAAAGAAGAGTCGATGGCCTCATCCAGTAGACTCAGGTCATACAAAGCCCATCTTTCAAAGATTGCGATGGACGTAGCATCTCTGGGATTTTCTCTGAACCAAGCCCAAGCTGAGCTTCAACAAGTGATGCTTGAATGGAATCGCCTAAGGGAGGAGTTCAAGCTGATAGAAATCACTACTTGGGAAATATTGTCTAAGCCACCCCAAGATTTTATCACCATAGCACACCTTACACTTTGGTCCTATGCAGGTGTTATAAGGGGATATGTAACAAGACCTTAGTTATGTTGTGTAATAATTTTGTATAAATAAAATAGTTATTTCTTATTATGTTAAATTTGTGATTTTCAAATGTCCGGATAAATGTAGGATGAAGTTCCATATTATTGATGAATTTTGGAAAAAGGGGTATTTAAAACTATATTTGAAAACTTTAAAAAATTAATAATGTGAAATGATTTTTAGAAAATGGTCTTCTACTATTGTGACCAAAAAGAAATTTAGAGTCTAATAAGATCAGCCTAATTTTTGGTAAATAGTAAAGTAAGAATAGTAATATACCCTTATGTATAGTAATGAATAGTAAATTGGTCAAGAAAATAGAAACTTTACCCATAAATGTATAAATATAATTTAGACATCTTAAAAGTGAAAAAATAGTCATAATATAAGTATTGGTATTTTTGTATGTCATAAATATTTTAATTAAAATTTTATAATTAATTTAATAATTTAAAATAAAAATGTATTTTCATAAAATGTAATCATAAATTGTTACTTTATTGTCTTAGGGTTATACGATAATTTTATGGGACCTTGATTACTTTTTCAATGTGTTACAAAATATGCTATAGTTTTAGAGTTGTTGTTTTTTTGAATAAATAATGATTTTATTTAAAAATTAAATTAAAAAAATTAGAAAATTATTTTCATAAAACTGAGTTCATTTTTGAATTCATAGCATCAATATTAGGTTAGGTTTAATTTTTGGTATGTTTCTGAAACAGTTGAATTTTTGGTGAATAGTAAAAATACAGTTTTGAGTTTTGGGTGCTTAATGGCATCATTGATGATGTAATCATGACGTAATAAATATGGTCTAATTTTGAATATTAATATATTTTATGAGGCTTCCCAAGTGGGAAATACCATTGGAAAATACCATGGTAAAGCACATGGTTTTACAAATACCACCGATGAGGTGTCCCATGTAAATTAATTAAATATTCCTTCACTTTTCCTAAAAATACCAAGACATTCCCCCGTTCGTTTCATTCCAAAATCCTTCTCAACTAATCTCTGGTCTTTATACCTACTTAGTAGTCCTCCCAAGGTTCCCCCAAGCTTCCCAAGGTCCCAACCTTCGAGCTTTCGAAGATACTCTTCAAGGTAAGGGAACCTTTCACCCTCCTCTTTTTAGTCATGATTTCCTTTATGTTATTTATTCTAGTTTCCATATTCTTATGTGTGGGTATGTTCTTATATATTCTTATTATTTTCCATTTAATTTCCAAATGATTATATACCCTTTATTATCTCATAAATTTATTTTCTGAATTTTTAAGCGACGTCGTTAGGCTACCAAATTTTTCGTAAAAGAAATAGCATCTTCTCTTTTCTTTCATGTTTCCTTTTCATGTGGTATGTCATTAAAATATACATACCATTATCTTATTATGTACCCATACTGTATTTTTAATTATTTATGAGTGGTTTACCATTGTCCCCTCAATTTTTAATGTTTTCTAAAATGATGTTATGTATCCATTATGCTGCAGAATTTTCGTCTCAAAATCTCTCTCTTTTTCTCAAGAAATTATCTTGTATCATTTATACGGATACCAGAATATATTTTCATTTATAGGGGTATTTATAAATACATAAAATTAATTTATTTGATTCTGTAATTAACATACACATAACCCTCCCTCCCTTTTCATGGGTTATAAATGACATAATGATCTTATTTTTAAGTACTTTTTAAACGTCACGATTTTGACATGAAACCCATTTCTTTGATTCTATTTGGGTTATTTATAAAATTTTTGATTATTATCTATGTGTATCACATGAAAATAAAGACATATTTAATTGGGTAAAGAATTAATATCTAGAGATGACAAGTTTCATGATACCTTGGTGATTAACCTTGGTAATGTTTTTATGACACCTTGGGAATGAACCTTGGTGATATGTTCATGAATGTCTAAATGAAATTTTGTAGCCACATATTCAAGTTTTGATTCATGTTTTTTTATTATGATGTGATTCTTTTTCCATTTCTCATGTCTTGAGGTTTTTATCAAGTTCTTATTGATATCACAAGTAAACTGATTCCCTTGATTTTTTTACTAGGCCTTCTGCTCACCCTTTCATTTGATGTACGTCTCCAGGTTATGAGATGAAGTGACAATACACAAAATGAACTTAAGATGAAGCCTTAAAAGTGTATTAAAATAATTTTGTATGTTTTTTCATGTTTTATGTTCCTTATTTCCAAGACACTAGACTTTAAAGATCCTCTCTTTGTAAAATGTAATGAAACGTTAAGTAATAAAAAGGTGGGATGCCATACTCCAGGACTAGTAACAGGCTGAATCAGGGAACCATATTTTGGGTATTCAAGTTTGGTTAATTAACTTAAGATAAATTAGAGGGTTTTTTTCATTTTAATTATTTTTCATAATAAAAAATTAATTCATATACGCAATTACAGGAAAAGTTTCACAAATTATAGTGATATTATAAGAAAATGTTTATTGATTTAGTTATAACCTCTAGGAATGAACTAAATTTCATTTTGATTTGAAATGTGTTTAGAATGACCTAATTTACATTTTATCCTTTTAAGTGTTATGTATGTTCACAGTGCATGATGCATGGTCAAAACTAAGAAAACAAACTCATATTTTTCAAAACTCTAAAAAAGTGTGATTAGATTTATTTATTACTTGTATAAATGAAACACATATCATTTAAACATTTGTCATGATCATAATGATTGAAAGTGACTATTTTAAATTTGAAAATATTATTTTAGTTAAAAATATGTGTTATGTGATCAAAATCAAGAAAACAATCTTGTTTTGTCAGGAAACTCAAATAAAATAATCTTTGATTCATTTATAACAAGTAGGAATGAACCTCATGTCATTCTAATGTGTGGTGTGGTTGGTATTGGTGAATATATATGTTTTCACTTTATAATTCATATTTTAGTTTAAAATGTGTGTCACACACCCAAAATAGAAAAGTTTAGCATGAATTATTATGAATATTTATAAAATTGAGCTTCAATTTATATTTGACATCAAGGAATGAACCCCATATAATTGTAATCTATGGTTTGGTAGGAATGAAATAAAGTTTATTTCTTCATTTGAGGTGTTATGTAAGTTCAAAATGCATGTTACATGATCAAAACGAAGAAAATACACTTATTTTGTTATGAAATGTTATAAAAATATGATCTATTTATTTTTGACATGAAGAAAGTAAATAAAACAACATTTCTATATTTCTTGTGTTAATAATTACTAAAAGTGCCTTATTTTATTTTAAATTTGATATTTTAGTTAAACATGAACTCTATAGAGTCAATACTATGCAAATGATCTTGGTTCATTATGAAACTTTTTCAAAACTATCTGTTATTCATTTGCAACATGTAGAAACAAACAAAATTACACTCCAATATAAGATGTCGTCAGAATGATCAAAAGAGCATGTTTTAAATTTAAAATTGACGTTTCTATTAAAAATGTACATCAAATGATAAAAATAGAAAAAAAAATATCTTATAATTTTTGAAACTCTACGAAAACAAATTTCAATTCATTTTTTCATGTAGGAATGAACTAAAAATCATTTTTATGCACAGTGTTGTTAGAATGACCCAAAGTGAATTCTTTCATATGAAATTAGTTTTAAAATTTGTTTTTCTATTAATAAAACGAATATTTTATATTATTACTTATATATAACATTGTCTTTAATTTTATGCAAATTTATATAGTATGCTTAATGTAATAGAATTATTTATTCACTAACAAAATCTTCTTCACTTGTTCTATTATCAAAATTTTGATTTATAATTGTTGTAACAATAACTAATTATATGTACAAAAATATTATTAAATATATATAAATATACTGAATTTTTTTATTCTTATGATTATGGAGGATTTTTTAATTCTACTCTATTTTCTTTTTCAAATTTCATCTATAGTAAATAGTGGTTGCAACTATCCACAAGGCCCTTTCTTGGTGCTAAAAAGCACTGAGAAAGAGGATGCTTTATCATTAATTTTTTAGAGCTGAAAAATTTCCTACCTTTTATAAATGTAAGATTTCTAAATGATTTTTAGGAACATAAATGGCCTTTTATAGCACTAATAAAATTCATTTCTATTATATTGACACCTAATATAAGCTACTTCACCCAGAGCATATATGTCAGGGGTTTTATCATAAATCTAAGTAAATAAATCAAGGTATACATTAATAATGATCTTAATTCCAAGGAATAAGGTACACATTGATAGATAGGAATAACCAATGACATATAAAATATACAGATTTACTATTGGTGGGTCTATCCTCATAGTACCTTCTATTTTAAATCATTAAGTGAAAACCTCAGGAGAATGAATATAAATGATTTTGAGCCCCCAACACCTGATAGTCAAACATCATCCATGTATAATTAAATTTATGTGTTTAAACCACTTGAAATAATTATAAGAATATTACCATGATATATCTAGGTTGTGATTATTCTATATATATACCATAAACTATTGATGTAATAAATAATCAAAGGAAATTATTAGGTATTTCATGCATAAGAAAAGATAATGGGATAACCCAAACTTTTATAAATGAAATTCTCTTATGAATTAATTAATGATTTATTATGTTATGTATTTATAGAATATACATGAAATACATTGTTTATTTTGAACCATTATAAAATATATCATGTTAGAAAAAAAATCAGTTAATTATCATAATCATTGATAATATTTCCATTCTATAGAGACCATTAATATTAATTTATATTAGCAGTTATAATAATATCTAATTGATACATAAGGAAGGAGTGATGGCCTCAACCGATTGGATCGTACTATATAAATCCCATTTGTCAAATATTATGAGGGAGATGGAATCTCTAAGATTTTCCCTTGACCAAGACTAGACCAATATTTAACAACAGAAGCTTAAGTAAAATCATTTACAAGTGAAGTTCAAGATTATCGAGATCACTACCAAAACCATGTCCGTTGAACCACCCTGAGAAAGTACTATTATCCCACACCTTACTCTTAGTGAATAAATTGGTGTAATAAGGGGGTTATGTATCAACACCCTAGTATAATAAAGTTTTATTTTTTATTTTTAATAAAATAATTATTGAATTTATCTCTTTTTTTTCTATATACAAAATATTTTATAATAAGTTTAATAAAGAATATATTTTGATATGAAGAAAAAAAATTATATTTGAGAAATATATAGTTACAATTAAAACACTCCTTTTGGTAAATTCAGGAATTTTAAAATTATTTTTATTTTCCTAAAATATTCTTATTAAATAATATTTATTTAAATATAAATGATAATTTAATTTAATGAAGTCCAATGTAATTTTTATTAGGGTCAAAAAGTTTTTAATGTCTTAAAAACTAGTATTTTCCAATAAATAGGGTTTTTTATTAAAAATAATAAATTATCATATAAAAAATCAGGAAAATAAATATTAATAATTCAATAAACACATTTAAATCATCCAATTTTGAATTTTCCATAAATTTCTGAGACAATCAAATTTTTGGGTAAAAAATAAATATGAAATCAATATATGGTTTGTATTATGACATCAAAATAGAATAAAAGTGATATAATAAAATCAATAAAAGTAATCCACAACCAGAAATAGATTTCATCTTTAAAATAATGTGTTTTTGAAGTTATTTGATTAATTTTACATATCTATATGGAATCCTCCAAGACCTATATTATATTTTAAGGTTTTAAATATATTTATTTATGAACATGACTCACTTACACATCATTAATGGTATTATTTTAAGGAAAAATATTCTTATCATAATAAATTATTCAAAAAAATCCTCTTTGGTGGAAACCATGGGGAAACCATGGGAAGGTTTTTGGTTTTGAATATTTTATCACTTAGCATCCAAAACCAATATTTAGAAATTAATAAATAATTTCACTCACTTTTTCTTTAAATATCTACCCAACCTACCATTAAAATCCACTCAAACCCCATTATTAATGAGTTTTATCTTAGTATAACTATCTAAATCCCTCTTAACTTGTTCCTGATCTCATAATAAGTTCCTATCAAGCTTTTAGTTACAACCTATCGAGTAAGGGATTATCTTACTCCTCCACTTTATTCAAGTACATTCTTCGTATTAAGCCTTTTAATTTCCAATTTTTCATTATGTCATATGTTTTTACACATCGACTTACCATACATAAAATTATCAAGGAATGATATAACACCTTTAACTCTCATTAATCAATTCCATGAACCTTTATGTACACCCGTTATGCAGCCGAAATTATCTCATGGTTTTCCATGAAAAACTTTTGTATTTTGAATAAATACCCCCATTTCCACACAATGGAATTCACCTATTTGTACCTATAAATCATTTATTGGTAACATCCATGTATATGACCCAAAATCTTTAACCATGGTATTAAAATTTATGAAAGATACCCTTATATTATACGATCTATGTGGCACACAAATCTATGCACATGATATGAATGTGATTGGTTATCCGAGAATTATATATCCCAATAATGCATTGAGTAATGTTTTTATCTCACTATATACCATGTATGGTTCCTAGGTGGTTATCCTGATCACATTATGTTATGTTGTCTCAATGGTTATACTTGACTTATTTTTATGAAGTAATGTTTTAGTTTGTTTTAACATTCCTATAATGCCTTAATGTTATCAACTTTTATTTTAATTAGATGTTCATGATTATGATTATCACCCTTTATGTTACCATTTTAATCTCTAAGACTCACATGTACTATTTTACTTCATTTTATGTTTTTATTATTCCCTTACTAGGATTTGTTACTCACCCCTTTCTTATGCACATCCCCTGGTTATCCCATGTAGTTTTTGAAGATCAATGGAATTTAAGGGAATGTTATGGAGTTTTTAAATAATGTTATTATATCCTAGATTTCATGTTATGGTGATATATATCTAGTAACACAAATAAACTAGGCCTTCATATCCTTTGGGATTGTGTTATGTGTATCTTATTATAAAAAATCATAAAATAAATTATATAAAAATATATGGTATCATGGTTAGTATCATAGGAAGGTCTAGTTATATTTTGGGATTAGGATTATAAAATCCTAGTGAAAATCATAGGTCTAATACTAAACATAGGATAACATCCATAGATTTTTGAAATTTATAGATCGAGCGCTTTCCAAGTAAAAAAACTATTATTTGGGTACTACAAGTAGATATGGGTTACGCATAGTTTTACCTAGGGGTAATAACCAAAATAATGGTTGATAGGGTATTATCTCAATAATCACATAGTGAATGACAAGAATTCCTTTCTATATATCTGGTTTGACACTCATGGGGGATATGATTTGGTAAATTCAAAACCTATTTATGAACCATTATGAAGGGAAAAAAATGCCTATGAAATTTCATGTTAGGAAGTAGATAGTGGATAACTTAGATTTAAACCAAGAAATTCATTGGTTAAAGAATACATGTCATTTTTGATTTATCCCTTTAATTTTAAAGTTTCCCTTTTATATGTTTAATAGTAATAAAATTATCATCCCTAAGTCTATTTTTGGATGAAGTAAATGATTATAACTTGAATCAAATAGTGAAAGGTAGGATTATCATTCATTGGTGAACATAAAATGTCATATGTGACTATGGTTTTGAAAATTCTTTCATATAATAAAATTTTAGAAGATGTTTTCAAACACCCCCTTAAAACATGGAAGTCAGGTTATCAGTGAAAATGAAAATTGTTAAATTATTGCATCAAAATAATATAACTTCTATCTTGTCAATATTTATGGGATGAATTTCAAAATGAATCTTGTGATACTCAATTTATTATAATTCTACACTATCTTGGGTATGTATTGTATTTCCATCTATAATGCCATTATAAATTAGTGAGAGAAGGATATCACCCTGTGTATCGTTAATTCACCACTGATTCTATAAAAGTGTAAGGATAAGGATGAATATCCTTCAGAATCATCATCTCAAGAATGTTTATTATTACCTTATGATCAAGAGTATTTATCTCAAATTATTAATAATATGGAAAATATCATCCTTTATTATGTGGTCATTGTAATAGAATATGTTGATGTTTTTCTTGAATAATTTTTTTAACTTCCTCCTAACCAAGAGGATGAGTTCTCAATAAAACTTATACTCAAAGATTTACCAATATCCATGAATCCATATATAATTTACACTATTGAACTTCAATATATAAACAAGAAGATACATGAGAATATATATATATATAAAGGGTTTTTACACCCATGTGCTTCACCATAGGGTGTGTTGTTCCTTTTCCTCAAGAATACGGATGCGTCAATATTTCTTAGCATTGGTTATTGTGAGATCAATAATATCTTGATAAATTACAAGTATACACTTCCATGGAGTGATTACTTGTTTGATCATCTGGGTAGAACCTAGTACTTCTCTAAGGTGGATCTTCAGTCAGGATATTATCATGTAAAGTTGAAGGAGGAGGATATCCCCAAGACTATTTTTCCTATAGGGTATGGGAACTATATTTCATTATAATTCCATTGGGATTCACTAATTCTCCAACTATATTCATGGACTTAATTAAAAGAGACTTTTGGTATTAACTTGAAACATTAGTGCCAATGTTTATAGAAAATATTTTTATCTACTCCAAAAGAAAGGAGGAACATAAGGATAATTTTAATACTATACTTAAGACCTTGATAAATGAATAGTTATATGTGAAATATAGTTAATTCATTTTTTATAGAGAATGTAATATTCATATGACATTTTATAACTAAAAAAGGGATATCTATGGATCCTTATAAGAAAGAAGAAACTGAATTATGTCCCATACCAACATCCTTGGATTACATCCATAGATTCCTTGGATTAGCTGGGTACTATTTTTGATTTATGAGAAAATTATTGTGATCTTCTAACCCAATAACCAAGATAAATTATAAGGGAGTTAATTTTTTATGGACCAATTAATGTGAGGATATGTTTAAATAGTTATATAAGAGGCTAATCACTACAACTATGCTCACATTACCCAATAGTGGTGATGTATTTTTTATCTACAATGATTCTTTTAAAAATAGATTGGGTAGTGTACTCATGGAATTGAAAAAGTGATAGACTATACATCCCACTAGTTAAATATTCATGAGATGAAATACCCAAATAATGATATGGATTTGTTTGTATATATATTTTTATGAATGATTCAGTAGAATTATCTATACTGGGAAAAGTGTGACATAAATACGGATCACAAAATCCATATGTATATATTCACACAAAATGATATTAATATGTGCCAATAAAGGTGGTTATAGGTGATCAAGTATTATGACTATTCAATCATTTACCATCCTATGAAGGTGAAAAAAGTGGCATATAATCTAAGTATAAAGGTTTCCATAACCATATCCATGATTATGATTAAATAGGATCCAATATTCTTAAACATGCAAGGGATTTACATGGTAATCATAAAAGGAATTTTATCCTACCTTTCTCAAATAATGGATCTACCCTCCATTATTGAGAGAGTCAAGGAGGCCCAAAAGGTGATAAGGATTTGTAGATAATGTAGAGAATATTATAAAGATATTCTTTGTTAAGTATGGAATTATATGGTTTGGAACCCATATATGTGTACTATCAAAACCAAAACTGAAGAGGGAACTCCTGGATGATTCACATCATTCATCCTTCTATATTCATATAGGAAGTACTAATATTCATTAGGATATGAATTAAAACTTCTAGTGGGATAACATGAAAAGGAATATTATAGAATTTGTTTCTAGATTCATTGTATTCCCAGAAGTCAAGGAATAATAATAGAATTATAAGGGTATGAAACAATCTTTTACTATACTAGAATTGAAATGGGAAAAATAATCGTGGATTTCTTTATAGGAATATACATTTAATATAATGTAAATAATGTCATTTTTTTGGTAGAATATTTCCTTAATAAGTTATATAATTTCACTATTATCAAGAAATATTCCTCTCTTAACCAACTCACTAAGATATATATAAGAGAAATGGTAGGAATATATGGAGTACCACCTTTTATTGTATCTCGTCAAGATTTGAGGTTTACCTTGTGGTTTTGGAAAAGACTTTAGAAAGTATTGAATATAGAGCTAAGTATCAGTACTAATTATCACCCTCGGATTGATGGTCATTCTAAGAGAACCATTATAAAATTATAGGATATGTTGAGATCTTGTTCAATGGATTTTCAAAAAAATTGGGATCAATACCTTACAATAGTGGAGTTTTCATATAACAATAATTTCTATTCTTACATTCAAATGGATCCTTTTGAGGCTCTATATGGGAAGATTTGTATGACACTAACATGCTAGGGTAAATTTATAATTTGGTATAAAATGGAATCTAATATTATCTAAGATATTATAGATAAGTTTCAAACCACTCACTATCATATAAAATCCTCACATAGTTGACAAAAAAGCTATGAATATTATCATCAATAAGACCAAGAGTTTAACGTCAGAGATAAGTTGTTCCTTAATATATAACTATGGAAAAAATTCAAGAGGTTTGGGAAGATGTTAAATCTTAGTCGAAGATATATTATCCCATTTGATATCCCTGATCACATTGAAGAAATAGCCTGTAGATAGAACTCCCACCTAACCTATATTAGGGACATGATGTGTTCTATGTATCCCATTTAGGGAAGTACATTCAAGACTCCATCCATGTAATGAACCTAGAAGTAGTACCTTTAGTGAATGATCTTTCATATGAGATTCTTAAAGTGAAGCTATTATATTGTAGTGATTAATTTCTAAAAAAACAACACAAATCACTAGGTCAAAGTATTGTGTAAGAACCATGTGTTTGAAGAGGTAACATGGGAACCGAAAGAGGTAGTGAAATAGAACTGAAGTTATCTATTTTATTGTATGAAATGAAATTTCAATGGTGAAATTTAGGAAGGGGGAATAATTTAATGATGAAAACATTTATATATTAAATTAACTTATGAATTAATATGTTCCTTATTATGTATTGTTTTTATAGAAAATACATCCAGTACATTGGTTATTTTTACCCATTATAAGATATTTTATGTCGGGATTATAAGACCGTTAAGCATCATAATTGTTGAAAAATATAAATTCTATAGTGAACATTAATATTATTATATATTAAGGATTATAATAAAATCTAATTTACATTAAAGGAAGGATGAATATCTTCGAATAGTAGGATCACATCTTATGGAGCCCATTTATTGGAGCTTTTGAGGGATATGGAATCTCAAGTATTTTCTCTTATCCAAGACTAGGCCAAGAATCAACAATTAAAACTTTAGAAAAACCATTTATTAGAGATGTTAATGATTATTAAGATCTCTTTCCAAACCATGTTTGCGTAACCACCCTAAGAAAGTACAATTATCACACAATTTACCCTTAGGATGTACGCTAGTGCAATAAGGGGTTATGTATCTAGACCATAGTAATCTGAATTTTTATATTTTATTTTTAATAAAATAATTACTATATTTATCCCTCTTCATTATTAATTTATACACATGATCATATAATGATTTTAATAAAAATTAGATTCTGATACGAAGAAACCAAAATTGTATTGTTGGGAAATATGTAGTTTCAATTAAAAAAATATTTTTGTTGAATTCAATAATTTTTAAATCATTGATATTTTCATGAAATATTATTATAAAATAATAATTTTTTAAATATAAATAATAATATAATTTAATGAACTCAAAATTAATTTTTATAATGGCCAGAAATTTGTTAGTTTGGTAAAATATATATTTTCCACTAAATAAATATTTTTATTTAAAGTTGTACATTCACATATTTTAAATAATATTTTAGTGAAATAAATATCATTTTTGAAATCAAAACATAAAAATTATATAATGTTCATGTTTCCATAAATTTATATGATAGTCAGATTTTTGGATAAAAATTAAATATGGTATAAATATATAGTACGTATTTGGACAACATAATAGACCAAAAGTGAGGTAATAAATACATTAAAAATAATACACATCAAAAAATAGATTTTACATTTAAAATAATGTGTTTTTAATTTAATTTATTAACTTTAGAAACCTATAATGAATAATCCAAAATATATATTAAAATTTAATGTTTAAAAAATTATTTTTTTAAGAACATGACTCACTTACAAATAATGAAAGGTATTATATTAAGTATTTAGGTTCGTGGCCTAATAAAATATTTTAAATCACTCCTCTTTGGAAGAAACCATGTTAAAAACCATGGGATGGTTTATGGTTTGGATTTTCTTATCACTTAGAGTCAAAAAACTATGTTTAGTTATTAATAATGAATTCTACTCACTTTTTCTATAAATACAAACCCAAACTACCATTATTTTTCACTAAAAACCAATTTATCATGAATTTTCTCTACTTATCCCCCTATATATCCCTAAAAAGGTGTTATCAATCTCTAAATAAACTCCTCCCAAGCTTTTAGAAGCAGCCTCTCAAATAATGGATTATCATCCCTCTCCTCTTTATTCAGTTGATTTCTTTATATTAAGACTTTTTATTTCCTGTTATTTAGTTTGAAGTATGTTTTTACACATCCCTACAGAATACTTATAATTTCAAATTAATTAGATACCACATTTCATGAAACATATAGTTACTCGATTTCAGGTAATTACATTCACTTTTCTTTTTTTCCTCTTTAATTGGGTGCTTCTTGGGACTCCTAATGATAGAGAATTTTTTTGGGGGGGGAATGAATTAATGTTCATGGATGGATGTGTGTTTGAATTAATGGAATCCTAGTATAAATGTGTTAATGGTTACGGGGTTCTCCCTAGTTTTGGAGGATACCAGAGTTGGTTCTGGAGTTTTCTACTATATGTTGGGTGATTACATGATGTGTAAAGAGATTACATGATGTGTGTGGTGTCTTGGACCCAGATTCCATATAAGAGTTCCCCAAGTTCGGTGGGCCACATGGCCTCAAGCACATCTCCCCAAATTCCATAGGCTGCCGACTAGCAGTGATGGCCTAGGGTGTGTTTTTTTAGAGACTATACCCTCATTACCAAAGTGTAACACAATAGATAATTATAAACAAGAATAAATAGTGGAAGTGATTTAAGTAAATAGAATGCACAGTTGAAATAGAAAAGGATAATAATAACTGAATAATTGGATTAGCATATAATAACCAATGATGATATATGTCATGTCTCTAGAAAGTTGGAAAACATGGATACACATTATTATTCATTTATTAAAAACCCAATGTAACAAAAGTAAATCCATAAACAATCCCAAGCATCCCAAGCTTCAACTCGTTCATCTGCTACTATCTCCATAATAACACGGTAGGCAATCAAGTGTTTGAAGTCGTATTCTTCCCTCTATCAACACCTTCATCCAAGTAATATTCCTCGGGTACCAAACAGTGCTTGAAGAGGGTGTGAGATAAATCTCAGTGGTCCACCGCCAATGGTATCTATAACATCTGTCCCATAAAATAAAAATTGAATAGTTTTAAAGCATTCATATATATAGTAATTAAGTAAAATCTAACTAAATAACCAAGTACCTACTTCATCCCTTAGTTGGTGTCTGAAAATTTAACTAGTTCATTAATTAAGTAATCACCAAATTATATAAACAAGTCACGTGAGGCATAACCAGTACTGACATTACCTCATGATAGTAAAAGTAGTGAAGGTTCCAAGTTTTAATAGGGAAACCATATCTGATAATTAATATTAATTGGTTCCAAGGTAATCCCCAAGGAAACCTAAACCTCAAGGGATTATAACATAGTAGTATCTGAGTCTAGCTATAGGTATAATAGTGTAATTCAATGATCATTGTCCAAGGAATTCCCACAATAAGACACCTTCCAAGTCTAAGGAATCTCCCAATGTAAAATGGGGATAACGATGGGTTGTAACCATAGAACCTACTTTTCAATGATATATCCAAGTAGTGTATCCAAGGAATCCTATAATAATAATGAAGGGATCATATGATGTCATGCCAGGAATCCAAAGGTTGAAAAAGATAGGGTTCTTGTGTAGGTCTCACCCAAGGAAACCATCATCCTTGAATCAGAATGACATCCTCATGTACCAAGGAATTCCATTGGAAATCCAAAATCTAACATGATTAAAGTATTCCTATAAATATTTTAAGTTCCATATGTATAAATAGTCACATTTCATTTAATTCATTTAACGTAAATAGGCCATATTAAGACTATTCCTTTTATCAAGTCATTTGTTTCAAGAATTTCCTTTCATTAGTTTGACGAGGCCATGTAACATACAACCATTTAATTTAAAACCATGTAATTCAAGTTCAATTAACATGGTTCACTCTTATTCCTCCCATGAATGTGGAAAGGTGTGATACGGATGTGAAACCAAATATTTAATACCTTTTAATAAGGTCAAGTCATATACTTAATTATAATTTCCATACAATCTCTTAAATTAATTAATTACATTTAAGCACATACCATAGGCGGTTAAAGTGGAAGTGACATGGTACTTTCCATTCACCATTACATGATTCCAATAGGAATTTAATATAATAAGGCTTTCCATTAGTGTGGTTAAGTGCGAGCACACCTGAACGGTGGCTCAAATGAGTCAAAATAATAAAAAAGAAATTATGGCATAACACCCTACATGGGGTGTGGGTGTTTTAGACATAAATACCAAAAAGTAATCATATATTTGGAAATATAATAACCATATGGTTCTAATGACTATAATCATGGGATATAAATTCAATAAATGGCACTAGATGAAATCGGTAGTCCCCACATGACAATTCCAAAATCAACAAACTAAAGGGGTGAGTTATAAAACACCCACCTTAGTCTTGTACGGATATCCTCCTCTAGTATAAACCACTAATATGGCTTGGTTTAGAGTATATCAAATAACATAGGAAAAAATCTCACACCTCGATAATTAGGTCGAGAGTAAGAGATATGAAGAATGGCTCAAACAGACTCTAGTACTTACCATTGCACATCCATCATGATGAATGGAAGCTTGAACAGATCACAGATGATAGAGATATCCTGATCCCTATATTAAGAATTCAAAAATATCCAAATGGTATAAAAAAAGAGGTTCTCCAACTAGAAAATCATATAGGATTAATAATGCGGCTTAATTAGATCATTAATTGAAAAAATATAAATTTACCCAAAATTTAGCCTATTTAGGGTTTGTCCACATGGTTTGATGAAGCATATACAAACCATGAATGTGTACTTGGGAAAAGGGGGAACTCACATGGTTAGTTAACTGTGCACCATCCATGAGGAATGAATCTTCTTGAAAATGTAGAACATCTGCATGGTTATATCTAACTATGTTCCATACCCGCATGTTTTCTCTAACCATGAAATAGGTCCAGGTTTCCAAAAAATATGGGTTTTAAGCTCCGGAAAATACCTGGACACCCTTGAGACATTTTCTAACTCATTAGTAATCCATATTAGGTCCAGGAAAAAGAATTATACTAAAATTAAAAGGATCCATATTTGAGTGAAAATTGGGTTCTTAAAATCTTCCCACATAAAATAACTCATCCCTGAGTTCACCATCTAAGGGTGGTGAAACACTATCTTAGAAAAACTCTAGACACATGGGAATGTACGTCTGCCTCCCACTCCCAAGTCTCATCCTACACATGTTCATGCTACCTTATCACCCATACTATAGGGACACACTACCCTCTATGATCCTTCGTGCACCTTTCAATGATGTGTACTGGATACTCCTCAAATGTAGCATCGACATCTAACTCAACTTCCTTGGGTCCAAAGGTATGATATGGGTCGGCATTATATTTTTGAATCTATGAAACATGAAAGATGTCATGCATGGAATGGTACCACTAAGGTAGTATCAACTGATAGTCTATCGACCCAACTCTCTATAGAATCTCAAACGACCCTACATAACGAGGCGAAATTTTCCCTTTCTTCTATAACTATATATGACCAAGCCTAGGAAATACTCGTAGGAAAACAAGATCCTTGACCTCAAAATCTAAAGGTCATCGACAATGATTGAGAAAAGATTTATGTATAAACTGATTTGTAGACATACACTTATTAATTATATGAACCTACACTAAAGTCTCATATATGAGAGGAGGAGCTAGTAAGGATGCATCACCTCCCTCTATCTAGCATAGGGGTGAATGACATGACCTACCATATAAGTCCTTAAAAAGAGTCACATGAATAATCTCCTAAAATCTGTTATTATTGGAGAACTCGATGATAGGGGTATGAATCTCCCAATAATCATTGAAATCAAGGACACATGATCAAAGAATATCATCTTGAACCTCTATCTTATATTCTGACTAACCATCAGTTTGAGGGTGAAATGTTTTTCTTAGAAGAAGTAGTGTAACCATAGATTTCGGTAAACGCTGCCAGAACCGTGATGTGAATTCAGAATTTCTATTAGAAACAATAATACAAGTGACCCTGTTAAGTCATTTAATCTCATTTACGTACATTCTTCCCATCCCATCAACTAAGAAAGTCACCCAAGTATGAATTAAGTGGGCTTCTTTCATTAGTCGGTCAATAAATATCCATACAACGTCTCAACCCCTCAGTTACCTAGGTAAGCCGACTATGAAATCCATAGAAACATCTTCCCCTTTCAATTTAAGACTAGAAGTGGTTATAACAAGTGTTTAGGTCTTTGGTTATCTTCCTTCACCTACTAACAGGTGGAACACCTTTTGATAAATACTTATATCCGGCATTTCAACCCAAACCACCAATACTGGCATCGCATATCTCGATACATTTTGGAGATCCTGGATGAACAACCCATTGAGAAGCATTGGAATCTCGCATAAACTCATCTCTCGTATCTATAATAACCCACACATTCCCATGAATATTTAGGATTTCATCTCTATCAACAGAACAATATGAAGGTGGGTCATATCCTGATATACTCTCAAGGAGAACCAAGCCCTCCGGATCTGGAAATTTTCTACCCTTAAACTTATCAATGAGGGAAGAGGTAACTGTAAATTATGAGAGGTAAGACTACTCATTACTATCATAAAAATCTATATTCATCTCATAAAATAGGTCCATTAACTTCCATTCATCACTGGATTCTCGTACGACATGTATCTGAGTTTTCCGACTCAACAGATCAGTGACTACATTTCCTTTTCCAGGAATATAGGAAAACTCAAAATCATAGGGCTGAACATATTTGACCAATATTCTCTATGTGAGGTTCAATTCGAACTATGAAAATATATATTTTAGGCTCTTTTGATCTGTGTAAACCAGAAATTTCTCACCTAACAGGTAGTGTCTCCAGCAATGTAAGGCATGGACCACTACTACTAGCTCAAGCTCATTCGTTGTGTAATTTATCTCATGACTCCTCAAAATATGAGATCTGTACACAAAGAATCTATCCTCCTACATCAACACTACTTCTAGGCTGATTACTAATTCATAATAAAAGACTATATAACCTTTTACAGGATCTAGAAGAATCATAATAGTTGTCAAGACAATCCTCTCTATCAGCTCCTGAAAGGATTTATCGCATGCTTCAAACCACAGGAACATGACACAATTATTTTTAGGACCATTAAAAGGTGAATCAAGGAATGAAAAATCCTAAATGAAACACCTTTAGTATCCATCCATCCCCAAGAAACTCCATATATCAAACACGTTCTTGGGTTACTCCTAGGAAACCATAGCACTAACCTTCTCTGGGTCAATAGAGACTCCTAATTATGAGATAAAGTGACCTAATAAGTGAACTATATTGATCCAAAAGTGGAAATCAGAAATTATATCATGAAGAAAATTCTCTCTCAGTGTACGCAGAATGATCTCAAGGTGATTGTTATGGTCACTAAATGTATGAGAATAAACCATGATGTCATCCACAAAGAGTGTGACAAAATAATCCAAATAGGGGTGGAATGTCCTATTCATAAGACCCATAAAAATGGAGAGCATATTTTTAAGACTGAATGAAATAACAAGGTACTAATATAGACCATACCTACTATAGAAAGTTGTATGTGGTATGTATGATGGCCTAACACACACCTGATGATAACCCGATCTCAGTTTGATCTTAGAGAACACCCTAGCTCCTCAAATCTAGTCATAGAGATCATCTATATTAGGAATTGGATACTGGTTCTTGACCATAATCATGTTTAAGGATCTTTAATCCATGCATAAACAAAGGGCACCATCCTCCTTCTTGTAAAAAATCACAGGAGAACCCCAAGAGGATGTGCTAGGAAATATGAAACCTTTGGCCTCGAGATCCTACAACTATTTCTTGAGATCCTAGATCTTAGTATGTGTTATTCCATATGGAGGAATGGACACTACATCATCTCCTATAATAAGATCAATCATAAAATCTACCTCTCTCTTAAGTGGTAATACAAAAAAATTATTAAAAAATACTTCCCTGTAATGATCTACTACTGGAGGGAATTCATCCTGAATTAAAACTTGATCATCCATGAAAAGAATGGAAATCTTGGTGGTCACTCCACCTAGCCCAAGATGTTGTGGTCTAGCTCTGCTAGGTGGGACATCCCACTCACCCTTATATAGATAACCGATGCCCTCTGGTGATGTAAACAATACCCTTTGATGATAGTAGTCTACACATTTGTGAAATGGAACCAACTAATCCATCCCAAGAATGACATATAATCCCATAATCATAAGAAAAATGAGGTCCCATAGGAAAGCGTAACTTCCTACCTCAAGGGGATAGTCCCAAAACTAGCGTATTCCCTCTATTCATACCCCTAATAGTGTATCTAGGGTCATGAAACCACAATAACATTGTATTTCCTGCCCAAGACATTCCATGATAGATAAAGAGATAAACAATTCTGAATCATCTATATCAAATAAAGAAGATACTATAGTGGATGATACTAGCATATAACCTCATACTTTAGATGTTCTGGCAGATTGATCCTTGGGTATCAGCTACAAATCATGCATCTAGCCTGATCCACGGCCCTATGCAATAGCTGGATTACCACAATCAAAACTGCTCTTCTAGTGCTACTAGTGATTAGGGGTATAGCTACCATGGACAATACCTCCTCCTCAACTAGTATTTTCAGTGCTACTCTAAATTCCTACATAACATGGTGTAAAAGAACCTACCCCTAAAGGTGGAGCCGGTGCATATCCTCTTCCACTAGAAGCTAATGGAAAGGTCTAATAGAAATGCTCAACATTCCCCATATAGTTTCAATCCTGACACTCAAGTGGGTCTCTATCATGGTGAGGCTTTATATGCACCATTCATCCTCACTGGTGACACACTATAGAGCTACCTACATGGGTACCTCAGTTTCCACTTCCCTGATAAGAAACCTCAAGATAAAGTTTCCTTCCACTAGAAGAACTACTAGCATCATGTGACACTGGTCCTATATGCATAGTACTATCACCATCCCTTAAGTTTGGATCAGTGATAAGAGCCTGATTTACTATCTCAGAGAAGTTATGTAGGGTAAAAACATTCACCTGAGTACAGATGGCGTACTAGATCCCATCCTCAAAGAATCTAGCATGTGAAATCTCATCACTCACTAGAAGTGATGAAAAGTGCTTCAACTCTATGAAATTCATTGAATAATCCATAATTAACATAAAATCATGCTTGAGATTCATGGATTATTTGGGTCTATCAGATCTCAACATTTTGGGAAATAACTTATTATAGAAGTCAGTATTGAATTCATCCCATAGCATGCTCTGATGACAACTTTCCTGGGTAATCACATCCCACCCCTTCTTATCCAAAACATGTAGTATATAAGTAGTGAGTTTTACCCTATGCTCTGGAGGCATCTCTAGATTCTCAAATATATATAGCATGTCCTCTATAAAAGACTCAGCAGCCTACATACCTCCATCCCCTGAGAAGGTGGGAGGATGCTACAGCTAAAACTAATGAGTTAAATCCTCCATCATTGGTGCAACTAAAGGAGAACCATTTATAGACTACATCAGATGTAGGAAACTATCACAAACATTGGAATCAATTCCCATATCATGTATAATTGGTGGTTCCACCATTGGCACTCCTAGAGATAAGACTGGTATCTCAGGAACCACCATGTATGGAGCATGGTCTCCACCACCTTTTAGGTGTACGACATAAGGACATCGTGGTGAATTGGTCTAAAAATTCTAAGAACTCACCTCAAAACAAGATTATAATTATATAGATAGCATCACTAGTGCAAAATTAATGTATGAAAACTCACTTCCCAAAGAATACTACCCCAACTACCCGCTTCGATGGCCGGGTATCAGTAAGTGATCTATTATAAGTTTTAGTGGTACTAGTAGATGAATGCTCAATAATACATTTCCTCATCATTCACTAGAAACCATTCTATTTCATTTAACATTTGTTACTAGGTTCAATCCTTTACCTTTAATAAAAATGACAAGGTGGGATAAGGATGTTCAACCATTCACTTTTATATTTTCATTTTATTATAACATGTATCAATGTTAATTTAAAATGATATGTTCAACCCAATGAATTAGGGCCCATACTCCTTATCACTGAGATTAACACCCATTTTAATTTCTAATAAAATGCCTGATTCGGTAAATTACTCATTCAAACAGTGTGGGCCCATAACTCCTCATAAATTGAAACAATTAATTACTCAATCAATATAATGATCAAATCTAGATGTACATGGACATTACATTAATTTTGTGGAATACTTAATACATGAAACAAATAGATACACAAAGATCGTATTAGTTTAGTGTATTTGGAAACTTGGAACATAATCTTCTATCATGGTGAAAGATCTTCAACATATCCCATAAATATCTTCCCATTTTGTTTTCCTAACAAAAAACATTCTTTATATCCTAGGGAAAAAACATAAAAAGGGTGTCTCAAATGATTAGTAAGGGTAAAAATGTATAACATAAACAAACCATAAACATAATAATGTAAAAAATCTGAATATAATGTCTAAATATCAAAATCATGAGCCATGAAATAAATCTTGGTAGTTCGTAAGGCATAGATCATAAAGGAACATTAAACACAAAAAAATATCATTGTCATAAAACATGGCATTTTGGAAAACAATTAAGCACATAATATTATTTCCATAGTATCCAAGGAGTTGTTTCCAATACCATCTTAGTGGAAGAATTCCATTACTGAACCAGGTTTACATGTCGTTCCAGCCATGTATTACGAAACCTGATTTACTTTTCGTTCTAGTCATGTATATCTCATGAGATATAAATCTTTACCCAATTAATTGGAGGGAGATATAGGTCCCACCAATCTCATAATTAAATCATTCTTACATGTGCCACAAAAAAACATAAATCATTCATCATAGAATAATGAATAAAATAAAATGGGTTTCTTAAACATCATTCCATCATAACATAATCAATACAAGATATAATTTCATCATTAACACAATAAAATCATAGTAATAATAAGGATAAAAATGTAACCCTATTTTAATAGTCTCATCTTATATGGAAAATAATTTTGATAAAACACTTTAACTTAATTGTTGAAGAAAATACCCTCTCTTCTTCAAAAAAAATTCTTTTCTTAAAATGCTGCAAAATTTTAAAAGAAATTAATTTAGTTGAAAATAAACATGAAATATTTTATAGTAAGCTTCATATAAATAAAGCATCATGAAACCATAAAAATCCATTCATTCCATATAAGTTAAAAAACATTCTCCTCATACTTTTGTCAAAGAAGTCAAAAAGTACTTTGTATGGTAAATTAAAGAAAGATTTCATCCAAACCATGTAGTAAAAGTAAAAAATGGGTAAAAATGACTTCAAAAATAAATAGAATAATTTTAAAACATTTTATGAAAACCTTTTTATAAAAACATGAATTTGGATGATAAATATACCCCTAGTAAATACTTACCTATAAATAATCTCGGATAAAAATGAGATTGAAAATTTATCCCTTACCTTGAACATTTCATTAGTAGAGGGTGTGGTCACCTCCTATATAATGGTTAAATCATGTTACTAAATTATAACAGGGCCATATCCATATTTATTATAACATATATGATCCTATTATATCATTTTTTTAATATAATTTCAATATTACCATTATTTCTGATGTTAACTACTTCGTTTTCCCATTCCTGTTTTCCCATGTAAGTCATTTTTGTTATGAATAGGATGTATTTTATTTGTGAAATTAAGTTCATAATTATTACTTTCACTAATAATATAAATTTTATAATCATTCTTTAATTTTTAATATGGAGAACGAATCTCACTGCATCATGGAGACGGTAGGTCATATGTACGCACGAGCGACAATATCATTCTCTAGATGGTTAAATGGTATGTAATTGGATGGTATATTAATTATACAGAATAATTATCATGTTATATTCATTATTTAAATTTATTATAACCATCATTATACCCATCATAATAAATTATTTTTGAATAACAAATTACACCACTACGTGGAGACGGTAAGTCGTACGTACGCACGCATGGTGATATTGTTATTGGTATGATGGATAAAAGAATGTATAAGGTTATCCCATAATTATAATAACATATCATCATGTATAATATATTGGACTTATTACTTTTTTATGGAATCAACATAGAAATAGGAAGTATAAAAAGAAAATAAATTGTATAGAATTGGTAAACCAATTACCTCTTCTTCATTGGACTTCCTTTGAATCTCTTCTTAAGAACACTAAGGATGCACATTTCGGAATATAAGGACCTAAAAATTTTTAACTAATAATGTTTATAGGATAATTTTTCAGGGTTTGGTTGAGATATAAGTCCCAAGGAGGTGTGAGGAAATGTGGGAGGTGATTCTTTTTTATAAGAGAGGAGAGGGGCACTTTAGGAAACTCTCAATATATTAAAATATAATAAGACTATTATAGATACAAATAATTAAAAATGTCCCATAAATGAAATTTATAATATATGTTTGACCATATCATATCTCCTTGTGATTATTTAACATTTTTTTATTTTTAAATAATTTAATAATAAATTAATTCAATAAGATATTATTATTTCCAAATTTAATACTATTCATTTAATTTGACTTAAAATACAATAAGACACAGTGGGAATTAGAATATAATTCTTTCAAACATATATAATATATCTTATAGTTCTTGTAAATTTGTTAGACACATTAACTAAAAAAATTAACAAAATTAATACTATTAAAATCATTTATTCTATTTTTATGTTAATTGAATGAAAATTGTTTTAGAATGAAATAGACTTTTAAGGTAATTATATAACTTCTAAAAATTCAAAATAAATTCATTTATATCAAAATATACATTTATATTCATTCATATCCTGATTGTGGACTTATGTGGACACATAAAGGTTATTAAAATACAAGATAGTGATATTTTGAACTATCTTTGATTGAAATAATATATAATTTATTTTCATTTAAATGTGACCATTAAACAACTCAAAAATCGATCATATTATGATACGTGTTGAACATTATTCATCCAATAATTTTTTTGGACATGTTTTGAATTTATTTTAATCCTCATAGTTTTGATTAACCCTTAATTAATTCCTTTAACTCTTACCATGGAAATATATCTTTATATTTACAAAGGGTTAATATATTCACTATAAAATGCCAAATAATCCATAAATGGACCACTGGTGACATATTTAACTTCATCCCAATTATATATATGAAGTTTATATTTTTATGTATTTTATATAATTTAATAAAATATTATTTATTTAAAATATCAGTAGTGTCAATTTTCACACTATTCATTAGTTTACTTTTTAGAAATATCATAACATAGAGATATGTTCAACAAAAATATTTAAAACATAAATAAAATGTCAAATAAATCCATAAAATTATTGGATGACGTTAATTCACTCAAATTATATTTAGTTTAATATTTTTAATATCATTTAATTAATATTTCTATTAATAAAATAATTTCTACATCACTATTGATTCATCATTAATGATAATTATTTAATCTATAAAAATTATAAATAAATTTCTATGATGTAATTAATTCTATTATCTTTCCGGAGACTACCTATAGTCGATTTTATTCCCTGGTAATCCCTAAATTAAAATTAATATACTTATATAAAATGAGAGTGTGACATTTTGTAACATTCATTAATTTTTTTTATATTCATGTCATATTCATGGGAAAGTGGCCATTAAGTGATTCCATTTTGAAAAATATATAAAAAGGGTTGAATTTATTTATCTAATATGATTTTTACATGTGTTAGGAAATTTTATAATATTATTTTTACCTTTAATTACTCTATTTACCTTTAACCATGGTAATAAAAAAATTACTAAAGTTACTATTCATAATTCCCAATAATAAAAGTAACCTATTAAAATAATTTGGACCCATTGATTCCAAATATGGAATCCATTTTTCATAATTCAAAACATATAATTAGAAAAAAGTAATTTAAAATTAATTCCTGTTTTTAAAACCAAAAAGTGGGTTTTTAAGAAGTAAAAACTTATCAAAAGATTTTCATATGTTTATGTCCAATTTAAATATGAAATTACTTCTAATGACCAAAATTTTATTAAATGATAAAAACTTAATCCAATTAAACTTTTAAATCAATTAAAAATATAATCTATCTATATTAATAAATTAGATAAAAAGGAATTTTTGAATTAAATTGTAGTATTTTTCACTATTCATTAAAATATAAATTTTATTAGAAAAATACCAAAAAAACAACAAAAGTTAATTTTGATGTTCTGATTCCAAATAAGAATTTTATTTTGTTAAAAATAATATCTAAAATTGTTAAAAACTAGATTTAAAATTAGTGCATCATCAAAAGGTGGAAAAACTATATTTTTTGAAAAATAATTCTTTTATCCAAAAAATTGAATTTTTTCTAATATCATGTCTAGAAAATACATAAGATGAATTTTAATGTTATATAAAATACACAATTTTGTTAAACTATTAATAACAGCTAGTTTATAACCCATTAAATAATAATATATTAACAATATATCATTGTTTAGTGACACTCTGTATTGCGTACAATGCAAGCTATCAAGGAAGGTATCTCTTTCGTGTAACGCAAGCCAAGTTATTGTTTCCTTTACTATAAGCTAATATGGTATTGTAAATAGTGAAAGCTAATCTTGGTGTAGCGTATAACACAATATGTTAAAGAAATTAAAAAGAATCTATCTCATAAAATCTTAGGGTGTCACATTCTACGCCCCATAAAATGAATTTCTCCCTAGAAAATTCTCGGGGTTATAAAAGTTTTACTACTTGAAAGTTTCGTTCATGGAAAACCTCATCGTAAAAAGGAATACTAAAACATAATTTTAAATATAAAATTTAGAAACATAACGGTTACTCAAAGTAACTCATCACTGGGTTTCCACATAGATGTACATAGGGGAGAAGTGAAAACATAGATATGAAAGAGAAATATAACCATCAAGTTTTGATGGATAAGGATAGAGAATAAGGTTTGGAGAAAGTTAACTACTAGAAAGCCATAAATTTGTGATGATTTAAGGGACCATCTGATTCATCGGATAAGAAGGTACTAGGATAACTTTTTTGGTTTCAAGATCCTTTTCCTAAAGTTGATGAATTTTTTCATGAGAAGAAATACTTACTTGATTTCAGAACGATCTGACCATTGATTGTTCCTTGAAAAATTTCAACTTCATATATTATTTAACGAAATGAATTTGAATTTTTCATTCTTGAAGTTTTATAAGATCATGTGATAGAATGAGAGTTCATTTCATCAATCTCAACAAAAAGTTTTGAAGAGTTTATCCAATATGAAAAATTCCACCTATAGTGAGATAATACATTAATCTAACATACTTCAACCAAAATATAACTTATAATATCCATCAATGGATAAAATTACAATCCTTCCAAAAACTGAAAATATAAAACATTAGAAAGAGGTGAACTAAATTGACCTAACATTTGTCTCCCATATCTCATTTGGAAGTTATTGGTTGTCACATCCCAAACATATGAATACCTTATTCATGTATTCTCTTAAAACAATATAATGACATGAATTACCATATAACCTTATTGAAAACATCAATTCTGTCAAAATTAACTCTTTCCACACACCAAAAACACCAAAAATTATATATACTCAAACCATGATATCGTTATCTAACATCTCACTATCTCATTATCCCTTCATAATCTGCATATCATGTGATTTCCAAAAATATTTCAATCACTTTTCATGGTTACTGATATTAGTCAAATAATACATTCAAATACTTGAGGAAAAATAATATTTTAACAATACTGATGTTTATTTAATCCATAATACCATAAAATTACTTATACAACTTTATTCTTGATAATCATGTAATCATTATACTATCTTCTTTAACCATTGACTGAGATACATAATTTTATTCCTCAACACTTCATTCATCTCATATATCATTTGTAGTCACTTCATCATATTCAACATAAATACTACCCATACGACCATGCTGATTCTCTTCATGAAATTTTCCCATAGGGAATCGAATTTAATAATGCCCATACATTCCACATTTAAAACATTTAATCATTGTTGTTTTCTTATCAATACCATTATCCTTGTGTATTCTGTTAACTAAACCTTTTCCTTTGCAATTACTAGATTTGTGTCCTTATTTTCCACACCCAAAACATCTTCTAAATCCTTTTAAACATTCTCCTTTATTCCTTTTCCCACATGATTTACATGAGGAAAACTTAACTTTCTTTCTTCTATGATAACCATGAAACATCATCTTTCTCTTATTAGATGGATCAGGAAACTCACCAATGTTGAGATAATTGATCATATTATGAGATTTCTAATTTAGGCATAATAACGATGTTTTGCCTTCCAACTCCCATTTCATTTGGTTTCACATTAAGAATATCATTCCATTGTCTATCATATTCTCCATTAACATGAATCCTCCTATTTATATCCATTTTATAAAACCCAAAAAGAATAGTGTGAGTGTAAAAATCATAATAGGAAAACAAAATAATCAATGGGTACTTTCAATATCTAACATATTAGTTTTAATCCTCAGTTATTCATGTTAATTACCATAATTCTAGGATTGTAACCTATAGTTAGACTTAACCTTAAGGACATAAATAGACATACCATATAAATATCCTTATGGATCTCACTAAATTTTTCAATTTCTATTTTCTAAAGGTTAACTAATCCTTCAATCTGATACCAACTATAACGACTCAATCTTGACATACATGGAAATTACATTAATTTTGTGGAATACTTAATATAGAACACAAACAGATGCCCAAATACCATATTAGTTTAGTGTCTTTGGAAACTTAGAACATAATCATCTATCTTAGTGAAATATCTTCAACATCACCCATAAATATCTTCCCTTTTCGTTTTCCAACCTAAAACCTTTCATTATATCTTGGGGAAAAGAAAACATAAAAAGGGTGAACACAAATTCTTAGTAAGGGTAAACATGGAGAACATAAAACAAACCATAATCATAAGAATGTATAAACATGAATATAATGTTTAAATATCAAAGTCATGAGTCATGAAATAAATCATGGAAGTTCATAAGGAATAGATCATAAAGGAACATTAACCATGATAAAATAACCTTGGCATAAAACAAGTAATTACATCAAAAAATTAAGAATATAATATGATTTCCATAGTATCTAAGGCATTGTTTCCAAGACCATCATAGTGGACAAAGTCGATTACTGAACCATGTTTACATGTCGTTCCATCCATGAATTACTGAACAAAATTTACTTTCCGTTATAGTCATGTATATCTCATTAGATATAAATCTTTACCCAATTCATTGTAAGGAGATATAGGTCCCACCCATCTCATAATGAAATCATTCTTACATGTCCCACAAAAAACATAAATCATTCGTCATAGCATAATTCATGAAATAAAATGGGTTTCTTAAACATCATTTCATCATAAAATAATCTATATAAGATATAATTCGATCATTAACACAATAAAATCATACTAATATTAGGTAAAAAGTTTAACCCTATTTAAAGAGTGTCATCTTAGATGGAAAATAATTTTGATAAAAAACATGAACTTAATTCTTGAAAAAAATATCCTTTATTCTATAAAAATGTTTTATTTTCTCGAAATGCCACACAATTTTAAAAAAAATAATTTAGTTGAAAATAAACTTGAAATAGTGTATAGGAAGCTTCCTAGAAATAAGGCATCATGAAACCGTAAAAATCCATTCATGTTGTATAAGTTAAGAAAACATTCTCCTCATACTTTTCTCGGAGAAGTCAAAAAGTACCTTGTATGGTAAATGAAAGAATGATTCCTTCCAAATTATGTATTAAAAGTAAAAATTATGTCAAAAGAACTTTAAAAATACATATAAGAATAGTAAATATTTTGTCAAAACATTTTTATAAAACATGAAAATGGATGATAAATATACCCCTAGTAAATACTTACATATAAACAATCATGGATAAATATGAGATTGAAAAATTATCCCTTACCTTGTACTTTTTTTTAGTTGAGGGTGTAGTAAACTCTTAAATATTAGTTAAATAATACCAGGACCATATTCATATTTATGATATCATATATGATCCTATTATATCATTTTGTTAATAGTATTTCAATACTACCATTATTTTGGGCGTTAGCTGCTTCGATTTCCCATTCTTGTATTTCCATGTAAGACATGTTTGTTATGAATAGGATGTATTTTATTCATTAAATTAAGTTCATAATTATTATTTTCAATAATCATATAAATTTTATAATCATTCCTTAATTTTTAACATGGAGAATGAATCTCACCACGTCTTGGAGACGGTAGGTCGTACATACGCACAACCAACAGTATCATTCTCTTAATGGTTAAATGGTATGTAATTGGATGATATATTAATTATACAGAATCATTATCATGCTATATTCACTATTTAAATATATTATACTCATCATTATACCCATCATAATAATGTTTTTTTGAATAACAAATTACACCACGGCGCGGAGACGGTAAGTCGTACGTGCGCACGCATGCTGATATTTTTATTTGTAGGATGGATAAAAGGAGGTATAAGGTTGTCCCATAATTATAATAACATCTCAGAATGTATAATGTACAGGATTTATTACTTTATTATGGAATCAAAATAGAAATATGAAGTAGAAGAATAAAATAAATTGAATTGAATTGGTAAATCAATTACCTCTTATTCGTTGGACTTCCTTTGGATCTCTTCTTAGAGACACTAGGGATTGACTTTTTAGAAAAACAGGACCTCCAAAAGTTAACTAATAATTTTTATAGGATAATTGGGTAGGTTTTGGTTGAGATTTAAGGCTCAAGAAGGTGTGAGGAAATGTGGGAGGAGATGCCTTTTATAAGAGAGGAGAGTGGCACTTTAGAAAACTCTCAAAATATTAAAATTAATAAGACTAGTCAATATTTAAATTATTAAAAATGGACCAAAAATAAATTTTATAATATATTTTCGACCATTTCATATCCCCTTTTTATTATTTAAATTTTTTGGGATTTTTAAATAATTTAATAATAAATTAATTCAATTAGATATTATTATTGTCAAATTTAATACTATTCATTTAACTTGACATGAAATACAATAAGAAAAAGTGGGGATTTAAATATAAAGATTTAAAACATCTATAATATATCTTATAGATCTTGTAAATTTGTTTTACATGTTAACTAAGCCAAAATATAGAAAAATTAATATTATTAAAATCATTTATTCTGTTTTTATGTTAATTGAATAAATATTTTTTTAGAATTGAAGAGACTTTTAAGGTAATTATATAACTACTAAATATTAAAAATATATTAATATAATTAAAATGGTTTCATTTATATCAAAATAGACATTTATATTCGTTCATATATTTATTGTGGCCCTATGTTGACACATAAAATATATTAAAATACAAGATAGTGATATTTTGTAACTATCTTTGGTTTAAATAATGTATAATTTATTTTCACATAAAAGCGACCATTAAACAACTAAAAATCAACCTTATTATGATAATTATTGAATATTATTTATCCAATAATTTTTTTGAACATGTTTTTGTTTTATTTTAAACCTTATAATTTTGATTTACCCTTAATTAATTCCTTTAACTCTTACCATGACAATATGTCTTTTTATTTACTAAGGGTTAATATATTCACTCTAAAATGCCAAAGGATACATAGATAGACCATTGGTGACATATTTAAACTCATAAATTTTATTTTTGTGAAGTTTATATTTTTATAAATTTTAAATAATTTAATAAAATATTATTTATTTAAAATATCAATACTGACAATATTGACACTATTAATTAGTTGACTTTTTAGAAATATAATAACATAGATATGTGTTATAAAACACTACCTTAAACCATAAATAAAATGTAAAAGTCATCAATAAAATTACTGGATTACATTAATTCACTAAATTATATTTATTTTAATATTTTTAATGTCATTTATTAGATATTTCTATTAATAAAATAATTTCTGCATCACTATTGAGTCATCATTAATGATACAAATTTAATCTCTAAAAATAATAACTAAATTTATATGATATAGGTAATTATATTATATTTCAATAGAATACATTTAGTCTATTTTATTCTCTGGTAATCCCAAAATTAAAATTAATATACTTATATAAAATGAGAGTGTGACATTTTGTCACATTCATTAATTTTTTTTATATTCTTGTAATATTCATGGGAAAGTGCCCATTAAGTGATTACATTTTAAATAATATATGATAAGGGTATAATTTATTCATCCAATATGTTTTGATAGGTGTTAATATAATTTTATAATAATATTTTTACTATTAATTACTCGATTTACCTTTAACCATGGTAATAAAAATAATTACAAAAGTTTCGATTCATAATGCCCAAAAATAAAAATAAAAAGCTATTAACGTAATTTTTACCCAATTATTCAAAATATGGAATCCATTTTTCATAATCCAAAACATATAATTGGTAAAAATTAATTTAAAATTAATTCTCATTGTTAAAACCAAAAGGTGGATTTTTAAGAAGTAAAAACTTATGAAAAGATTATCATGTTTTTATGTCCAATTTAAATTTGAAATTACGCACAATGACCAACATTGGATTAAATGATAAAAAAAATCCAATTAAACTTTAAAACCAATAAAAAAATAATCTATCTATATAAATAATTTAGATGAAAATGATAGTTTTGAATTAAATTGTAATATTTTTCAATATTCATTAAAATGTGAATTTTATCAGAAAAATACCAAAAATTCAACAAAAGTAAATTTTGATGTTATGATTCCAAATAAGAATTTTATTTTCTAAAAATTAATATATAAAAGTTTCAAAAACTATATTTAAAATGAGTGCACCATTAAAAAGCAGCAAAACTACATTTTTTAAAAAATAATTATTTTATCCAAAAAATTGAATTTTTTCTTATATCATGTCTAGAAAATAAATAATATGAATGTTAATTTTATATAAAATTTAAAATTTGTTTAATACTATTCATTAATTCTAGTTTATATCCTATAAAATAATAATAATTAATTAATATATAGTTGTTTAGTGAAACTAGGTATTTCATACAATGCAAGCAATCAAGTAAGGTCGCTCTTGCGTGTAATGCAAGACAAGTTAGTGTTTCCATTAATTAAAGATAATATGGTATTTCTAATAGCCTAATATAATATTGATGTATCTTATAACACAAGACATCAAAGAAATTAAAAAGAATCTATCTCATAAAATCTTAGGGTGTCACATTCTATCCCCCTTAAAATTAATTTCGCCCTCAAAATTTGTCAGGGTTATAAAAGATTACAACTTGAATATTTTGTTCATGTAAACCCAAAATGTAAAAAGGAATACAAAAACATAATTTTAAAAAATAATGTTAGAAACATAACGGTTACCCAAAGTAACTCATCACTAGGTTTCAATATAGGATAACATAGGTGAGAAGTGAAAACATGGATATAGAAAAGAAATCTAACCATCAAGTTTTGATGGATAGTGATAGAGAATAAGGTTTGGAGAGATTTAACTACTAGAAATACATAACCTGTAGAGACCTGAAGCTTTACATACATAGATATTACATTACTTTTGCAGAATACTTAATAAATAACAAAAATAGACACACAAGTACTATAATAGTTTAGTGTCTTTGGAAACTTGGAACGTAATCTTCTAATCGTGGTGAAAGATCTTCAACATATCCCATAAAGATCTTCCACTTTTTGTTTCCTTACCTAAAACCTTTCTTTTAATCCTGGGGGAAAATAAAACATAAAAAGGGTGAGCTCAAATTCTCAGTAAGGGTAAGAATGGATAAAATAAAACATACCATATACATTTGAACTTAAAAACAGGAACATAATGTTTAAACATCAAAATCTTTAGCAACGACATAAAACATGGAAGAATATAAGGCATAGATAATAATGGAACATAAATCATGATAAAATAGCATGGGAATAGAACATGTAATTCTGGAATCCATTAAGCACATGTAATGATTTCCATAGTAGCCAAAGCATTGCTGCCAAGACCATCTTAGTGGACAAAGTCCCTTTCTGAATCGAGTTCACTCCTCGTTCCAGTCTTGTAATACTGAACCGGATTAACTTACCATTCCAGCCATTTCTATATCATGAGATATTAATCTTTACCCAATGTATTGTAGGGAGATATAGGTCCCACCCATCTCATAATGAAATCATTCTTACTTGTGCCACAAAATAAACATACATCATTCATAAAAACCCAATAAATAAAATGGGTTTCATAAACATCATCCCATCATCACATAATCCATATAAAAGAAATGGATATCATTTAATAATAAGAAAAATGAAACCATGTAGATCATAGAGACATTATACTTAAAACATACATATATTAAATAATGTCATCTTAGATGAAAAATGGTTTTGATAAAACACTTGAAATGAATTCTTGAGGAAAATATCCTTTTTTCTTCAAAATCATTTTCTTTTCAAAAAATGTCATGCAATTTTAAAAGAAAATGATTTTGTTGAAAATAGTCATGAAATATTTTGGAGGAAGATTCATGAAAATAAGGCTTTATAAAACCGTAAAAATCCTTTCATGCCGTATACGTTAAAAAAACATTCTTCTCATACTTTTGTCAGAAAAGTCAAAAAGTACCTTGTAGGGTAAATAAAAGAAAGATTCCTTCCATAACATTGGGTAAAAGTCAAAATGGGTAAAAAGGACTTTAAACATACATGAAACCATTTTTAGGAAACATGGATATGGATGATAACAATAACCCCAGTAAATACTTACTAATAAACAATCTCGGATAAGAACGAGATTGGAATAGTTATCCCTTACCTTAGGTCTGATATGCTTTGTATGGATCCGAACCTCCTGTATAATGATTTAAATAATTTCATTTACTTATTATATAATCATATTCATTGTTATGATATCATATATATTTCACTTATGACTTTATATTACCCATTATTTTGTAAATTCCATGTTAAAGTAGTGTTTTGGGTAAAATCATTTCATTTATCGTATGTGTTTAGACTTTTCGTTCTTGATATTATTACTTATATCCTGATTTACATAATTCCAGAGTGTAAAAAATGATTTATATATAATATATATTCATCATATACATATATATTATAGATCTATAAAAAGAAATGAAATACACCGTTCATGGAGACGGTAGGCCGTACGTACGCATGAACGTTGTTTTTGTTTACTTATTGAATTGAATGAAATTAAATAGATGACATAAATATATATATACATAAATCCAGTCGCATTATTATGTCAAATATTTCATTATTATTCACTTTATATACTTTATAATCATTCTTGAATGGTTAATCATGGAAAATGAATCTCATCGCGTTCATGGAGACGGTAGTCCGTACGTAAGCACGAGCGATGATATCATTCCCATGATCGTGGAATTGTATTAAAGTGTATGTATAATATTACAGAATAAATATCACTTTACAATAATCATATATATTCATTACTTTCACCATTATACCCATCCAAGTAAGGTGGTGGTGGAAAATAGATTACACCACGGCGTAGAGACGGTATTCCGTACGTATGCACGCGCGGTGATTTCGTTTTCCGTAGGATGGATAGATGGTGAAATATGGTTGTTTCATACTTATAATAACATATCAGTATATGAGTGATACTTATGTTATTACTTCATAATGAAACAACAAAAGAATAAGAAGTGGAAGAAGAAATAAAGTGGAAAGAATCGGTAACTGACATTACCTCTTCTTTGAAGCGCGTCTTTGAGACCTCCTCTTAGGGCACTAAAATTGGTCTTTGAAGAATCCCAGGACCTATTGGATGTTTCTAGGGAATTGTAGAAGAAAATTTGGCATGGTTTGGTCGAGCTTGAAGGCTCAAAGTGGTGTTAGGAAGAGAGGGAGGAGGTGCCCTTTTATAAGGGAGGAGAGGGGCACCTTTGGAATAACAAAAAATATTATTTTATTATAAAGTCATATTTGGTTTTTAATAGCTCAAAATTGACTTATTTAGAAGATAAGGTGGGTATGGTTCTAAATACTCTAATAAAATAGAATTAATACAAGTTTAGGTTTCTATTTTGACCTTATCATTTAGATTTAACTTTAAGTTAGATAATTTAACTTTTACCGTGTCTTCTTGTTTTCTTAGACTATAAGGTTAATAAATATACTATAACAAGAAAAAAGAACCCCAAGTAGTTTATTATTAATATATATAACATTATCAAAGTCATTTGGCCGAACCTTAGATTTTTAGGAATAAAATAACAATTAATAATATAATATTTGTTTTAAAAACTATTTTATGTCAATTTTGACACTATTTGGTAGTTGATTTTTGTGAAAATCATAAAAGAGTGATTAGTTCGAAAAAAGTTAACTAAATAAATAATAACATGTCATATTAATCTATAAAATTAGTGTAATTCATAAAAAATATCAAATTACATTTATTTGGGTATTTATAACATCAATTATGTCAGTATTTCATTAATAAGATAATTACTGCATCATCTTTGTGTCTTAAATAAATTAAACTATTTAATGTCTAAAAATTATAAATAAAATACCATTATGTATGAAATACTTTTATCTTTCTAATTAATATTTATAGTTGAATTTATCTTATGTATAACCCTATATTAAAAATTATTTACTTATTAAACTTTGATTTTAACTATTTTAACCCTTCTTTAAATAAATTAATATTAAATGTCCTAATCTAATCCAAGTGGGCCTAAATGGTCATATTTTATTCCTAAGGTTTTTTTTAGTCAAATTAAACTTATCCAATAGAATTAGGACATGTTTTAGGGTAATAATAATATCATTTTTAACCTCAATTATCCTATTTACTTTTAACCGTGCTAAATAAAAGTAAAAAGTTACTATTCACCAAAAACTATTTTCATCTCATTGAACCACATTTTAGTCCTTGATATTAACTGTGTGTCTTGGATTTTTGAAATTCCACTCACAGAAGCGGTAAAATTAAGTTTTATGAAAAATTCAGTTTTTTAACTACCACTTAGTGGTTTCACTATTCATCAAAAAATGAAAGTTTCCAGAAAAATACCAAAAATTAGGCCTAAGATATATTTTATATTATGAATTAAAAAATGATTTATATTTTACCAAATTCATAACATATCATTTTCATTAATTAATTTAAAATTGTATTCCCGTCGTCAAAACAAATAGCGTGTTTTTCAGATATAATAACTATCAAAAGATTGACACTTGTTTATGTCTGGTTTAAATGTGAAATTACATACAATGACCAACATTGTATTAAATGGTAAAAATATATTCTAAATATACTTTAAAACCACTCAAATTAATAATTTATTACTATTAATTATTTCGATTAAAAAGGTTTTTTTTAATTAAAATTTAGTAATTTTCACTATTCATCAGAATATGAAAGTTATCCGAAAAGTACCAAAATTTCACCCTAAGATAATTTCGATATTCCGAATCTAAAAATGAATTCCATTTTAAAATATAAAATTTATAAAATTTTAAAAAGTGGTTATTACTATTCATAATGGCTAGTTCATAATAATATTATAATAATATCTCGTTTAGTGAAACTCGTTATTGCGTACTACACACGCTATCGAGGAAGGTCTTTATTGCATGTAATGCAAGGCAAGTCAATGCTGCGTGTAGTGAAAGCTCTGTTTGGTGTTGTGTATAACATAATCAAAACATATTTCATTTTTACATTAAAGAAAATCTATACATAATGTTGCGTAGAATAGTTTGTACAAAATGAACTTGAAATTGTGTGTAACGCGAGCCAAGAATAGTGTTGCGTATACTGCAAGAAAATACGGTGTTGTGTATATCACAAGCTAATTTTGGTGTAGCATAAAACACAAGACATTAAAAAGAATATTTTTCATAAAATCTCGGGGTGTAACATTCTACCCCCCTTAAAATGAATTTCGCCCTCGAAATTCGTCGGGGTTATAAATGGTTTATTACATGAGAGTTTATTTCATAGAAACCCACATCGTAAAAAGGAATACTAAAACTTTATTTAAAAAAGGAACATTAGAAACATAACAGATACCCAAATAACTCATCACTGGGTTTCCAAATAGGAGAACATAGGTGAAAATATGGATATGGAGGAAAAATCTAACCATCATGTTCTGATGGAGAGTGGTAGAGAACATGGCTATGAAAAATCCATCAATCACAAAGAAATAAATTTGTGATGATCTAAGGTACCATCTGATTCATCGGATATAAGAGCACTAGGACAACATTTTTGGTTTTCAATATCATTTCCCTAAAGTTGAAAATTTTGAATTAGAAGAAATACTTGCTTGATTTTGGTACAATCTCACTATTGTTCGTGCTTTGAACAATTTCCACTTCATCTCTTAAAGAAATGAAGTTGAATATGTTATTCGTGAAGTGTTAATAGATCATGTGATAGAATGATGGGTCATTCCATCTGTTTCAAACAAAAGGTTAGCAAAAGTTATCAAATATACATAAGTCCATCTATGGTGAGGTTAATCATATACGATTCCAAAAATGAACTTATACTTCATATATCATACCGCTTAATAAAATAAAACAAGTTTCTACTAACCAGGGACTTCTTGTAGGCCAGTGGTAGGTGATAAAGGCCAGTCGCACTTCGGTTGTGGGTTCGATTCCCACAGCCTTGTCCGACGCGATGGGCTGTCGCATGTCCTGCAGGTTGTCCTTTTTCTAAAACTACATTACTATAACATCCATCAATAATATCGAACTAACTTATGTCCAACATAATCCATTCCAATATTTAGGCTTATCTAAAATACTTCGGTCCAATCTCATAGTATAAAGAAAATGATTACTTGAAATTTCACATAACAATCACATGAATTCCATCATTTATCCCACATATATCATAAGATATATCTTGTTGGTCAAATTACAAACATGTGAATACCTTAATCATGTATTCTCTTGAAGAATGAATACCCATTGAACCTTAGTGAAAACATGAATGTTGTTAAATTTTAACACTTTCCACACACCAAAATCCCAAAAATTCTATATACTCAAACCATAATATCCCTTAGTCCTTATATCAGTCACGAGCTCATGATTACTATCATATTATTTTCTCCTTATCCCTTCATTATGCGCATTTCATCTGCTTTATAAAAATATTTCAATCACCTTTTCATGGTTACCAGTACCATATAATTATTGAAAACCAATACATAGATATTCCAAAATTCCACAATACCATAAATGAGATTCCATGATGCTATTTTGAAATCCCATTACATAAACACTTAATCATTATAAAACATCATTTTTATACTCAACATCACAAATAGTGATCGCATGAGACTTCCCTTTATCCTTTTCCTTAAGAGGTTGCTCACATTTATCATCATTAACCAGTGGATTAGGGAATTTATTAGCATAATTCCCCATTTCCTTGCACTTGAAGAATTGAAGTGTTGGTGGAGAGTTCTCTGTAGTCTTTTCTCTATTCACATCATTAGCAACATTTTTCCCATTACATCGACAATCAACTGCTTGATGACCTTCTTTTCCACACTTAAAACATTTTCTAGTACCTTTTAGGAAATCTCCACCATGCTTCTTTCCACACATTGAGCATAAAGAAACATTCATCTTCTTTTCACCATTGTTCTGAGATTTCTCCTTGAACTCCATCTTTCGATTCTTGTCAAAACCATGAGATGGATATGTTACACCAACTTCCACTTATACCTTGATAGCACAACGCACAATTTCTTCATAGCTACTGAAGTCTCTTATAGCTAAAGCCCTTCGAAGACTTGGTTTTAAGCCACTGAAAAATTGATCCACTTTACATTCAGGTTGGATGATAAATCCAGATTCATACCTTGCAAGTCTTGTAAAATTCTCTTCATATATACCAACAGATTCATCATCCTTATGATTAAGCTCAAGAAACTCCTTTTCCATCTTTGTTCAAAGAATACGAGGGAATTACTTACTGAAAAACAAGTTCTTGAACTCGTCCCATTCCATGGACTCAATTTCATCTCTTTGCCTCGCATTCTTGATAATATTCCACCATTGATCAGCATCACCTTCCAAACGATATACTGCTAAGATGAATTTATCATGCTCAGAACATTGTAGAACTGAAAATATCTTTTCAGTAGTACTGATCCATTGTTCATCCACTAAGGGATCAGAAGACCCGCTGAATGAAGGTGGACGATGCCTCATGAAGGATTCAACAGAATGTTGCTCCTTTCTCTGCTCATTTTGAAATCCAGAATGATTCAAAGCTTGTGTAAGTATAGAAATAAGATTTTGCACTCCATCTCTCATGACATTGGTTTGGTCAGGAGGAAAATCATTGCATTGTCCATTACATTGATCAACACGGTTCCTTTGGGTTCCAGCCATCGTCTAAAACCCAAAAATAAAAGTGTGAGAGGAAAATACCATGCTAGAGAAAAAAACATAATAAAGGGGGAGTACCTTCAATATCTAACATCTTAGGTTTAATTCTAAGATCGTTAGCACAATTCTAGGAATATAACCTATATGTATACTTAACCTTAGGGACATCCCTAGACATACCTTAGAAATATCTCTAGGGATCTCACTAAAGTTTTCGCATCCTAGTTTCCAAAGGATAACTAAACTTTTCCTCTGATACCAATTGTAGATACCCGAAGCTTGACGTACATAGATATTACATTATTTTTTCAGAATACTTAATACATAACAAAAACAGATACACAAGGACCGTAATAGTTTAGTGTCTTTGGAAACTTGGAACGTAATCTTCTAATCGTGGTGAAAGATCTTAAACATCTCCCATAAAGATCTTCCAATTTTTGTTTCCTTACCTAAAACCTTTCTTTTAATCCTGGGGGAAAATAAAACATAAAAAGGGTGAGCTCAAATTCTCAGTAAGGGTAAGCATGGATAAAATAAAACATACCATATACATTTTAACTAAAAAACATGAACATAATGTTTAAACATCAAAATCTTGAGCAACGACATAAAACATGGAAGTACATAAGGCATAGATCATAATGGAACATAAATCATGATAAAATAGCATCGGAATAAAACATGTAATTGTGGAATCCATTAAGCACATGTAATGATTTCCATAGTAGCCAAGTCATTGCTTCAAAGACCATATTAGTGTACAAAGTCCCTTTCTGAATCGAGTTCACTCCTCGTTCCAGTCCCGTAATACTGAACCGGATTAACTTACCATTCCAGCCTTATTTATCTCATGAGATATAAATCTTTACCCAATGCATTGGATGGATATATAGGTCTCACCCATCTCATAATGAAATCATTCTTACTTGTGCCACAAAATAAACATACATCATTCATAAAAACCCAATAAATAAAATGGGGTTCATAAAAATCATCCCAACATCACATAATCCATATAAAATGAATGGATATCATTTCATAATAATAAAATTGAAACCATGTAAATCATAGAGACATTATACTTGAAACATACACATATGAAATAATGCCATCTTAGATGAAAAATTGTTATGATAAAACACTATAAATGAATTCTTGAGGAAAATATCCTTTTTTCGTCAAAATCATTTTATTTTCAAAAAATGTCATGAAATTTTAAAAGAAAATGATTTTTCTGAAAATATTCATGAAATATATAGGAGGAAGCTTCATGAAAATAAGGATTTATAAAACTGTAAAAACTCTTTCATGTCGTATACGTTAAAAAAACATTCTTCTCGTACTTTTGTCAGAAAAGTCAAAAAGTACCTTGTAGGGTAAATAAAAGAAAGATTCCTTCCATACCATTGGGTAAAATTCAAAATGGGTAAAAAAATACTTTAAATATACAAGAAATCATTTTTAGGAAACATGGAAATGGATGATAACAATAACCCCAGTAAATACTTGCGAATAAACAATCTCGGATAAGAACGAGATTGGAATAGTTATCCCTTACCTTAGGTCTGATATGCTTCGTATGGATCCGAACCTCCTGTATAATGATTTAAATAATTTCATTTACTTATTACATAATCATATTCATTGTTATGATATCATATATGTTTCACTTATGACTTTATATTACCCATTATTTTGTAAATTCAATGTTAAAGTAGTGTTTTGGGTAAAATCATTTCATTTATCGTATGTGTTTCGACTTTTCGTTCTTGATATTATTACTTATATACTGATTTACATAATTCTATAGTATAAAACATGATTTATATATAATATATATTCATCATATACATATATATTATAGATCTATAAAAAGAAATGAAATACACCGTTCATGGAGACGGTAGGCTGTACGTACGCATGAACGTTGTTTTTGTTTCCTTATTGAATTGAATGAAATTAAATAGATGACATAAATATATATATACATAAATCCAGTAGCATTATTATGTCAAATATTTCATTATTATTCACTTTATATACTTTATAATCATTCTTGAATGGTTAATCATGGAAAATGAATCTCATCGCGTTCATGGAGACGGTAGTCCGTACGTACGCACGAGCGATGATATCATTCCCATGATCGTGGAATTGTATTAAAGTGTATGTATAATATTAAATAATAAATATCACTTTAAAATCATCATATATATTCATTACTTTCACCATTATACCCATCCAAGTAAGGTGGTGGTGGAAAATAGATTACACCACGGCGTGGAGACGGTATTCCGTACGTACGCACGCGCGGTGATTTTGTTTTCCGTAGGATGGATAGATGGTGAAATATGGTTGTTTCATACTTATAATAACATATCAGTATATTAGTGATACTTATGTTATTACTTCATAATGAAACAACTAAATAAGAAGAAGTGGAAGAATAAATAAAGTTGAAAGAATCGGTAACGGACATTACCTCTTCTTTGAAGCGCGTCTTTGAGACCTCCTCTTAGGGCACTAAAATTGGTCTTTGAAGAATACCAGGACATATAGGATATTTCTAGGGAAGTGTATAAGAAACTTTTTCAGGTTTTGGTCGATATTTAAGGCTCAAAGTGGTGTGAGGAAGAGAGGGAGGAGGTGCCCTTTTATAAGGGAGGAGAGGGGCACCTTTGGAATAACTAAAAATATTATTTTATTATAAAGTCATATTCGGTTTTTAATAGCTCCAAATTGAGTTATTTATAATCTAAGGTGGGTATTGATCTAAATCCTCTAATCCAATTGAATTAATACAAGTTTAGGTTTCTATTTTAACCTTATCATTTAGATTTAACTTTAAGTTAGATAATTTAACTTTTACCGTGTCTTCTTGTTTTCTTAGACTATAAGGTTAATAAACATACTATAAAAAGCCAAACGAACCCCAAGTTGTTTATTATTAATATATATAACCTTATCTAAGTCATTTGGCCGAACCTTAGATTTTTAGAAATAAAATAACAATTAATAATATAATATTTATTTTAAAAACTATTTTATGTCAATTTTGACACTATTTGGTAATTGATTTTTTTAAAAATCATAAAAGAGTGATTAGTTCGAAAAAAGTTAACTAAATCAATAATAACATGTCATATTAACCTATGAAATTAGTGGAATTCATAAAAAGTCTCAAATTACATTTATTTTGGTATTTATAACATCAATTAGGTCAATATTTCATTAATAAGATAATTATTGCATCATCTTTGTGTCTTAAATAAATTAAACTATTTAATGTCTAAAAATTATAAATAAAATACCATTATGTATGAAATCCTTTTATATTTCTAATTAATATTTATAGTCGAATTTATCTTATGTATTACCCTATATTAAAAATTATTTACTTATTAAACTTTGATTTTAACTATTTTAACCCTTCTTTAAATAAATTAATATTAAATGTCCTAATCTAATCCAAGTGGGCCTAAATGGTCATATTTTATTCCTAAGGTTGTTTTTAGTCAAATTACACTTATCCAATAGAATTAGGAAATGTGTTAGTGTAATAATAATATCATTTTTAACCTTAATTATCCTATTTACTTTTAACCGTGCTAAATAAAAGTAAAAAGTTACTATTCACCAAAAACTATTTTCATCTCATTGAACCACATTTTAGTCCTTGATATTAACCGTGTCTATCGGATTTTCAAAATTCCACTCACAGAAGTGGTAAAATTAAGTTTTATGAAAAATTCATTTTTTTAACTACCACTTAGTGGTTTCACTATTCATCAAAAAATGAAAGTTTCCAGAAAAATACCAAAAATTAGGCCTAAGATATATTTGATATTATGAATTCAAAAATGATTTCTATTTTTCCAAATTCAAAACATATCAGTTGCATTAATTAATTTAAAAATTTATTCCCGTCATCAAAACAAATAGCATGATTTTAAGAGATAATAACTATCAAAAGATTGACACTTGTTTATGTCTGGTTTAAATGTGAAATTACATCCAATGACCAAAATTTTATTAAATGGTAAAAATATATTCTAAATATAATTTAAAATCACTCAAATTAATAATTTATCACTATTAATTATTTCGATTAAAAAATTTGTTCTTAATTAAAATTTAGTAATTCTCACTATTCATCAGAATATGAAAGTTATCCAAAAAGTACCAAAATTTCACCCTAAGATAATTTCGATATTACGAATCCAAAAATGAAGTCCATTTTGAAAGATAAAATTTATAAAATTTCAAAAAGTGGGTATTACTATTCATAATGGCTAGTTCATAATAATATTATAATAATATCTCGTTTAGTGAAACTCGGTATTGCGTACTACACACGCTATCGAGTAAGGTCTTTATTGTGTGTAATGCAAGCCAAGTCAGTGTTGCGTGTAGTGAAATATCTATTTGGTGTTGCGTATAACATAATAAAAACTTATTTCATTTATACATTAAACAAAATCTATACATAATGTTGCGTAGAATAGTTTCTACAAAACTAACTTGAAATTGTGTGTAATGCAAGCCAAGAATAGTGTTGCGTATACTACATGCAAATACGGTTTTGCGTATAACACAAGCTAATTTTGGTGTAGTGTACAACACAAGACATTAAAAAGAATATTTTTCATAAAATCTCGGGGTGTTACATAACTCTCTGATGATTTAAGGGACCATCTAATTCATTAGATGAGAAGGTTTTAGGATGACCTTTTTGGTTGCAAGATCCTTTTCCTAAAGTTGATGAATTTTTACATGAGAATAAATACTTACTTGATTTCAGTATAATATAACTTTTTATCGTTCCCTAAACAATTTACACTTCATCTCTTATTTGAATAAATGATGTTGAATTTTTCATTCTTGAAGTGTTAGCAGATCATGTGATAGAATGATAGGTCATTCAATCTATCTCGACAAAATGGTTAGAACAGTTTTTCAAATATGCATAAGTCCACCTATAGTGAGATAATACATTAATCTAACAAACTTAAACCAGAATATAACTTATACTATCCATAAATGGATAACATTACAATCCTTCCAAAAAATTAAAATATAAAAATTTAGAAATAGGTGAACTAAATCGACTTAAAATTTGTCTCCCATATCTCATTTGGAAGTTCTAGGTTGTCACATACCAAACATGTGAATACCTTATTCATGTATTCTATTAAAATATGGTAATGAAATTAATTACCATAGAACCTTAATGAAAACATGAATTCTATCAAAATTAACTATTTACACACACCAAAAATACCAAAAAAAATCTATATACTCAAACCATAATATCACTATCAAACATCTCACTATCTCTTTATCCCTTCATTATGTGCATATCAGGTGCTTTCAAAAAATATTTCAACCACTTTTCATGGTTACCGATATCAGTCAAATTATACATTCAAATACTTAAGGATAAACAATAGTGTAACAATCCTTATATGTTTCTATAATCCATAATACCATAAAATTACTTATACAACATTATTCCTGATAATCATGTAATCATTCCAATATCTTCTTAAACCATTGACCGAGATGCATCATTTTATTCTTCAACACTTCTTTCATCTCATATATCATTTGTAGTATCTTTATAATCTTCAACATAAATACTACCCATGCGACCATTCCTATTTCATTCATGATATTTTCCCTTAGGGAATTGATTTTCATAATGATTGTACATTCCACATTTAAAACATCTAATCATTGTTGATTTCTTAGAAATACCATTATCCTTGTCCATTAAATTAACTGACCCTTTTCCTTTTCAATTACTGGATTTGTGTCTTTATTTTCCACACCCAAATAATATTCCAAATCCTTTGAAACATTCTCCTTTATTCCTATTCCTCCATGATTTACATAGGAAAAATTAACCTTCCTTCATCTATGATCACCATGAAACTCCATCTTTCTCTTATTATCTAGGTCACAAAACTCACCAAAGTTGAGATTATTGATCATATTATTATATTGGTGATTAGGAATAATAATGATTTTTCTCCTTACAACTCCCATTTCACTTGGTTTCTCATTAATAATATCATTCCATTTTCCATTATATTCTCCATTAACATGAATCCTCCTATTTCTATCCATTTTGTAAAACCTAAAAATAATAGTTTGAGTGGAAAAAATCATACTAGGAAAACAATATAATCAAGGGGGGTAGTTTAAATCTATAACATCTTTGGTTTAATCCTAGGTTATTCATGATCATTACCATAATTCTAGGATTATAACCAATAGTTAGACTTAACCTTAGGGACATCCCCAGACATTCCTTATAAATATCTCTAGGGATATCACTAAAGTTTTCACATCCTAGATTCCAAAGGTTAACTGATCTTTCGCTCTGATACCAACTATAATGAATCAAGCTTGACATACATGGACATTACATTACTTTTTTGGAATACTTAATATATGACACAAACAGATTCCCAAATACCATATTAGTTTAGTTTCTTTGGAAACTTGGAACATAATCTTCTATATTCGTGAAAGATCCTCAACATATCCCATAAAGATCATCCCCTTTATTTTTCTTACCTAAAACTTTTCTTTATATCCTAGGGAAAAAATAAAAAGGGTGATCTCAAATGCTTAGTAAAGGTAAACACGGAGATAATAAAACAAACCATAAACATAAGAATGTAAAAACATGAATATGAAATTTAAATATCAAAATCATGAGTAATGAAATAAATCTTGGAAGTTTGTAAGGAATTTATAATAAAGGAACATTAACCATGATAAAATAGAATTGGAATAAAATATGTAATTTTGGTAGATAATTAAGAACATAATATGATTTCCATAGTATCCAAGGCATTGTTTCCAAGACAATCATAGTGGACAAAGTCCATTACTAAACTGGGTTTACATGTCGTTCCAGCCATGTATTACTGAACAAGATTTACCTTCCATTCTAGTAATGTATATCTCATGAGATATAAATCTTTACCCAATGAATTGGAGGTATATATAGGTCCCACCCATCTCATAATGAGATCATTCTTATATGTTCCACAAAAAAACATAAATCATTCAGCATAGCATAACACATGAAAAAAATGGGTTTCGTAAACATTATTCCATCTTAACATAATCAATAAAAGATATCATTCCATTATTAACACAATAAAATCATAGTAATAATAGGGAAAAAAACTTAACCCAATTTAAAGAGTGAAATCTTATATGTAAAATCATTTTGATAAAACACTTGAACTTAATCCTTTAGGAAAATATCCTTTCTTCTTCAAAAATTTTTTCTTTTCTCAAAATGCCCCAAAATTTTAAAAGAAAATAATTTAGTTGAAAATAAATTTGAAATATTGTAGAGGAAGAATCATGGAAATAAGGCTTCATGAAACCATAAATATACATTCGTTACGTATATGTTAAAAAAACATTCTCCTCGTACTTTTTTTAGAGAACTCAAAAAGTACCATGTATGGAAAATGAAAGAAAGAATCCTTCCAAACCATGAATTAAAATTAAAAAATGGGTCAAAATTACTTTAAACATACATAGAAGAATATTAAAAAATTTAATAAAACATTTTTAGAAAACATGAACATGGATGATAAATTTACCCCCATTAAATACTTACGTATAAATAATCTTGGATAAAAATGAGATTGTAAAATTATCTCTTACCTAGTACTTTTCGTTAGTCGAGGGTGTGTTAAACTATTTTATAATGGTTAAATCATGTCATTAAATTATACTAGTACCATATCCATATTTAGGATATCATATATGATCCTATTATATCATTTTGTTAATATTATTTCAATATTACCATTATTTCTGGTGATAACTGCTTTGATTTCCCATTCCTGTTTTACCATGTAAGTCACGTTTATTATGAATAGGATGTATTTTATTCCTGAAATTAAGTTAATTATTTTTATTTTATCTCATTATATATATTTTATAATCATTCTTGAATTGTTAACGTGGGGAACGAATCTCACCACGTCGTGGAGATGGTAGGTCGTACGTACCCACGAGCGATGGTATCATTCTCTAGATGGTTAAATGGTATGTAATTGGATGGTATATTAATTATAAAAAATAATTATCATGTTATATTAATTATTTAAATCTATTATACTCATCATTATACCCATCATAATAAATTATTTTTGAATAAAAAATTACACCGCAGCGTGAATACGGTAAGCCATACTTAGGGATGCATGGTGATATTGTTATTCGTAGGATGGATAAAAGGAGGTGTAAGTTTGTCCCATAATTATAATAACATATCATAATTTGGAATATACTGGAGTTATTAATGTACTATGTAATATAAATATAAAAATTAAGTGGAAGAATAAATGAAATTGAATTGAATTGGTAAGGTAATCACCTCTTATTCGTTGGACTTCCATTGGATCTCTTCTTAGGGACACTAGGGATAGAAATTTTTCAAAACCAGGACCTTCAAAAGTTAAATAAGAATGTTTATAGGAGAATTGATAAGGGTTTAGTAAATCTATAAGTCTCAAGTAGGTGCGAGAAAATGTGGGAGGAGATGCCTTTTTACAAGAGAGGAGAGGGGCACTTTAGGAAACACTCAAAATATTAAAATATAATAAGAATATTCTAGATTTAAATAATTAAAAAAGCCCATTAATGAAATTTATAATACATGTTCGATCATATAATGTCCCCTTGTGATTATATAACATTTTTTTTATTTTTAAATAATTTAATAATAAATTAATTCAATAAGATATTATTATTTTCAAATTTAATACTATTCATTTAATTTGACATAAAATACAATAAGAAAAAGTGGGAATTCCAATATAATGATTTGAAACATCTAAAATATATCTTATAGATCTAATAAATTTTTTATACACATTAACTAATCCAATATATATAAAAATAAATATTATTAAAATCATTTATTCTATTTTTATGTTAATTGAATAAATATTGTTTTAGAATTGAACATAATTTTAGGGTAATTATATAACTTATGAAATTAAAAATAAATTCATATAATGAAAATTATTTTATTTATATAAAAATAGACATTTATATTCATTCATATATTGATTTTGGACCTATGTGGACACATAAAATATATTAAAATACAAGACAGTAATATTTTGTAACTATCTTTGATTTAAATAATATATAATTTATTTTCATGTACAAGTGACTATTAAACAACTCAAAATAGATCCTATTGTGATAATTATTGAATCTTATTCATCCAACAATTTTTTTGGACATTTTTTGGTTTCATAGTAAACCATATAATTTTTATTTACCCTTAATTAATTCCTTTAACTCCTACTATGGAAATATGTCTTCTTCTTTACTAAGGGTTAGTATATTCACTCTAAAATTCAAAAGGATACATAAATGGATCATTGGTGACATATTTAAATTCTTCCCAATTATTTAGGTGAATTTTATATTTTTATGAATTTTATATAATTTTAAAAATATTATTTATTTAAAATATCAGTAGTGTCAATTTTGACACTATTCATTAGTTGACTTTTTAGAAATATCATAACATATAAATATGTTCAAAAAAAATCTTTTAAACCATAAATAACATGTAAAAATAATAAATAAAATTAGTTGACGACATTAATTCACTTAAATTATATTTATTTTAATATTTTTAATATCATTTATTTTATAATTCTACTAATAAAATAATTTATGTATCACTATTGAGTCATCATTAATGATAATTATTTAATCTATAAAAATTATAAATAAATTTCCATGATTTAGATAATTCTATTATATTTCCAAAGACAACCTATAGTCAAATTTATTACTTGTTAATCCCTAAATTAAAATTAATATACTTATATAAAATTAGAGTGTGATATTTTGTCACATTCATTATTTTTTTTATATTCTTGTTATATTCATGGGAAAGTGGCCATTAAGTGATTCCATTTAAAACCATAGATTATAAGGGTTGTATTTATTCATCCAATAGGTTTTTACAGTTGTTAAGGTAATTTTATAATATTATTTTCACTTTTAATTGCCTGATTTTCCTTTAACAGTGATAATAAAAATAATTACTACTATTCATAAAGCACAAAAATAAAAGTAACCTATTAACATAATTTGGACCCATGGATCCCAAATATGGATTCCATTTTTCATAATTCCAAATATATAATTGGTAAAAATTAATTTAAAATTAATTCCCATTGTTAAAACCAAAAAGGCGAGTTTTAAAGAAATAAAAACTTATCAAAAGATTTTAATGTGTTTAAGTCAAATTTAGATGTGAAATTACTTCCAGTGACCAATATTGGATTAAATGATAAAAACATAATCAAATTACACCTTAAAACAAATTAAAAATATAATATATCTACACAAATAAATTATATGAAAAGGTAGCTTTAAATTAAATTGAAGTATTTTTTACTATTCATTAAAATATGAATTTTATCATAAAAATACCAAAAATTCAACCAAAGTAAATTTTGATTTTATGATTCCAAATTAGAAGTTTATTTTGTCAAAAATAATATATAAAAGTGTTAAAAACTATATTTAAAATGGATTCTCCATTAAAAGGCGGCAAAACTGCATTTTTTGAAAAATACTTCTTTTATCCAAAAAATTGAATTTGTTCCTATATAATGTCTAGAAAATACATAATATGAATTTTAATGTTATATAAAATTAAATATGTGGTTAATATTATTAATAAATTCTATTTTATATCCCATTAAATAATAATATTTTAATAATATATCGTTGTTCAGTGAAACTTGGTATTGCATACAACACAAGCTATCAAGGAAGGTCGCTCTTGCGTGTAACACAAGACAAGTTAGGGTTTCTTTTACTACAACTAATACAGTATTGCGTATATCACAAGATAATCTTGGTGTAGAGTATAACAGAACACATCAAAGAAATTAAAAATAATCAATCTCATAAAATCTTGAGGTGTCACATTCTATCCCCTTAAAATGAATCTCACCCTTAAAATTCATCAGGGTTATAAAGGATTTACTACTTGAAAGTTTTGTTTATAGAAACCCACATCATAAAAAGTAATAATAAAAATTAATTTTAATAAATAAATTTAAAAACATAATGGTTACCCAAAGTAACTCATCACTGGGTTTCCACGTTGGAGAACATAGGTGAGAAGTAAAAACATAGATATGGAAGAGAAATATAACCTTCAAGTTTTGATGGATAGTGATAGAGAATAAGGTTTGGAGAAATTTAACTACTAGAAAGCCTTAAATCTATGATGATTTAAGGGACCATCTGATTCATCAAATAAGAAGGTACTAGGATAACATTTTTTGTTTCAAGATACTTTTCATAAAGTTGATGAATTTTTACATCAGAATAAATAATTACTTGATTTCAGTACAATCACATCATTAATAATTCTTTGAATAATTTTCACATAATCTTTTATTTAATGAAATGAAGTTGAATTTTTCATTCTTGAATTGTTATCAAATCATGTGATAGAATAATAGTTCATTCCATTTGTCTCAAAAAAAAGGTTAGAACATGTTATCAAATATGTATAAGTCCACCTATATTGAGATAATACATTAATCTAACAAACTTCATCCAGAATATAACTTATACTATCCATCAATTCATAACATTGAAATCCTTCCAAAAACTAAAAATATAAAACTTTATAAAGAGGTAAACTAAATCAACTTAACATTTGTCTCCCATATCTCATTTGGAAGTTCTTGGTTGTCACATTCCAAACATATGAATACCTTATTCGTGTATTCTCTTGAAACATGGTAATGACATGAATTACCATAGAACCTTAGTGAAAACATGCATTCTTTCAAAATTAACTCTTTCTACACACCAACAATGCCAAAAATTCTATATACTCAAACCATGATATCACTATCAATCATCTCACTATCTCATTATCCCTTCATTATGCGCATATCATGTGCTTTCCAAAAAAAATCAATCACTTTTCATGGTTACTGATATTAGGGAAATTCTACATTCAAAAACTTAAGGACAAATAATAGTGTAACAATATTTAGATGTTTCTCTAATCCATATTAAAATAAAATTACTTATACAACATTATTCTTGATAATCATGTAATCATTCCACTATCTTCTTAAACCATTGACTGAGCTGCATCATTTTATTCCTCAACACATCTTTCATCTCATATATCATTTGTAGTCTCTTTATTTTCTTCTTCATAAATGCTACTCATACGACCATGCTGATTCTCTTCATGATATTTTCCCTTAGGTCATCGATTTTCATAATGCATGTACATTCCACGTTTAAAACATTTAGTCAATGTTGATGTCTTAGAAATACCATTATCCTTGTCCATTATGTTAACTGAACATTTTACTTTGAAATTACTAGCTTTGTGTCCTTTTCCACACCCAAAGCATCTTCCAAATCCTTTGAAACATTCTCCTTGATGCCTCTTCCCACATGATTTACATGAGGAAAATTGAACTTTTGTTTCTCTATGATCACCATGAAAGTCCATATTTCTATTATTAGTTAGGTCAGGAAAATCACCAAATTTGAGATTATTGATCATATTATGAGATTTTGGATTAGGAATAATAATGATGTTTCACCTTAAAACTCCCAATTCATTTGGTTTCTCTTGAATAATGTCATTCCATTATCCATAATCTTCCCTATTAACATGAATCCTCCTATTTTCATCCATTTTCAAAAACCCAAAAATAATAGTGTGAGTGGAAAAAATCATACTAGGAATAAAACATAATCAAAGGGGGGTACTTTAAATATCTAACATCTTAATTTCAATCTTATGTTATTCATGATAATTACCATAATTCTAGGACTATAACCTATAGTTAGACATAACCTTAGAGACATCCCTAAACATACCTTAGAAATATCTCTAGGGATCTCACTATTGTTTTCGCATCCTAGTTTTAAAAGGTTAATTAATCCTTCACTCTAATACAAATTATAACGACTCAAGCTTGACATACATGGACATTAAATTTATTTTTTGGGATACTTAATACAGGACACAAACAGATTCCCAAAGACTGTATTAGTTTAGAATCTTTGTAAACATAGAACATAATCTTCTATCTTGGTGAAAGATCTTCAACATCTCCCATAAAGATCTTCCCATTTTTTCCTACCTAAAACCTTTCTTTATATCCTGTGGAAAAGAATACATAAAAAGGGTGAGCTCAAATTCTCAGTAAGGGTAAACATGGAGAACATGAAACAAACCATAAACATAAAAATGTAGAAACATTAATTTAAATTTTAAATATCAAAATCATGAGTCATGAAATAAATCTTGGAATTTTGTAAGGAATATATTATAAAAGAAAATTAACCATGATAAAATAGCATTGGCATAAAACATGTGTTGGGAAAAAATCCCTCAAGGTAACATTGCAACATTTTTGGGTTGATTGTGTTTGTTGAAAAAGCAGGTTTCTGTGGAGAATTGTCGAGTTCCAGAGAAGTTTTTGACAAAGGAATGGACGATCTGGAGGTGGTACAAAAGAGAAGTACAAGGTGGCGTCATTACCCAGTGTTTGCCAAATTTTTGGGGTCCAAAATTTGGAGGTTGGCGAGCATCGCAAAAAGTGGATATCCTTGAATATCTTATTTAAATATGGAAAAGGCATGAGTTTCGCGAAGATAGGCTTCATGGATTGAATTTTGCAAAAACAAGAAGAATGTTGACGGTGTTCTTCACGATTATGTCAAGCTTCGCGAATGGCAGAGGTTGGAGCACATCGCGGTGGTGAAGGGATTTGTGAAGGAGCTTTGTGGCAAAGGCATGAAGGGATTGACGGTGATGCTCCACGATTACATCAAGCTCCGTGATTGGAAAATTATAGTGGTTCTTCGCGAGATTGAGATAATTTTGGCAGAAACTTCGGAGCTTCACGATTTGTGATGATGTGGCATTGACTTCGCATGGAAGGATTGAGGGTCGGTGGAATCGCTTATAAATAGATGTCGAACCCCTCGAGAGAAGTATAGAGTTTTCAAAGAAAATATTTTTCTCTCGGTTCGCGTAGGTGGTTCGCGAAGGTAGTGTTCTTCGCGAAAGATAGGTGCTTTGCGGCGGCTAATCTAGCTCCACGAAGGAAGTGCACTTCACGAGGTCGCGTGCTCTAAGGAGTGTGCTTCATGAAGAGGAAGGATCTTCACGATGGCCTAATCTTTGCAAAGTCTTGAGCTTCGCGAAAAGGCTTAAGCTTCGTGAAAAGGAACGAGCTTCACGAAGGCTTGTTTGAGCTTTGCGAAATTGGGAGCCTCGCGAAGTAGTGTGCTTTGCGAAGGTATTTCCAAAGGAGTTTCTCAGTGTTCAGGGGAAAAGGGATATTCATCAGTGGATTAACTTTGAACTTCAATAGAGAATCTATCAACAGTTGAGGATGCATTCTTTCATGAAAATGAAGAGACCTATAGGTCTATAAACTGTGAGTGGATCTTCTGAAGAAGCAGTGAGGTCACTTCATTTGAGAGAGAAGTGAGTTCTCAAATTGTGAGTGGCTGTAAACCAGGAGGGACAGTGAGTCCGCTTCAAACTTGTAGATAGCATTACACTTATAGTGGAATTGGTACATCGGCACACTGCCAGTGTATTCTCCTTAGACGTAGTCCAGTGAGGGTGAACCAAGTAAAAATCACTGAGTCCTGTGTATTATTTAAGGTCTGTTCATACTCTGCATCGGGAAGGAGAGAGAAGAGGGTTTTATCTAATATCAAAAAAATATCAAAAGGGGTAGTTGTTTTAATCTATCATACCCTTATTCACACCCCTCTCAGGGTATCTATCCTAGTGGACCTAATAATTGGTATCAAAGGGAAAGGTTAATATCAGTGTTTCTCTCTCAAATGGAGGTCACTAATTATAAAGGGATTCTGATCATCGACGGGAACAATTTCCAGATATGGAAGAATAGGATGCAACACTACTTCCGATCATTAGGAATGGATGTGTTCACAGCAGCAATGCATGTCATAATAGCTGATATTAATAGTGGTTCATTATCAGAAGCTGAGCATAGAGAGTTGGATGCTGATGCCAAAGGAATCAATGCCTTAGGTTGAGCCCTATACAATCCTATCTATATAAAGGTGATGTCATGTAAAACGTCACATTCCATGTGGGAAAAGCTATTGAATATATATGAAGGGGATACAAAGGTCAGAGAGGGAAAGCTGCAAGTGTTGTGGAACAAGTATGAAGATCTGAAAATGAACCTGAATGAGTCTGTTGATGCATTCTTTGATAGGGTAAATATTGTAGTGGAAGACATGTGAGTTCTTGGAGAAGTTATTGAAGACATAAAGATTTTAAAGCGCATCTTGAGGAATCTTTCACCTCGGTTCAATCCAAAAGTTTCAGTTTTGGAAGATAAAGACCCGAAAGAGCTGACGTTGGATATCCTGCGCAACACCCTTGTTGCATATGAAATGATAAATGATGATAACAATGTTGTGGAAAAGGGGAAATCCAAAGAGGTGGCATTCAAGGCCATGAATAATCTCACCATTTAAGACTCTTATGAAGAAGAAGATACATATGAGGTGGTGTCATTCCTCTCATCAAACCTTCAAAGAGGAAAAGGAAAGTTTAAAGGGAAGTTTCCACTTTCTTGTTTTCGATGTGGAAAGGTTGGACATCTTGTGGAAAGGTTCCCCAAAAATCTTCAAGAGGATGATGATGTCGATGAAATTTAAATTCCCAAGAAGAAGTCTTCAACCTATGAGAAAGGTAAGAAAAAGTTCAAGATAAATTTCTTTTAGAAGAAGAAACTTCTTTCAAAAGAATATGATAGTTCAGATGAGTCTGAGGTTGAGGAGTTTGAATAGATAGAGAACTGCAGATATCGTGGAGAAAATGCTATGGTGGCAGTTGTTGGTAGTTCTTAGAATAAAAATGAAACTGAAGATAATGAAGAAGAAGAAGAAGTTGAGGGAAGAGTCAATATGAAAACTGAGTTAGAGGCTGCTCTAGAGGAGATAGATGTTTGGATATCCAAAACAAAGAAAGCCAAAAAAAATTCCATGATTCCAAACTCTATATGCAGTAGCAGGAAGAAGAGAATTCTGAGTTGATGGAAGAAATTGAGAAACTCAATTCATCAACACCAGAGGACTCAGAATCAGTTAGTGAGTGTAAAATAAAAATTGAAGAACAGAAAAGGGAGATCGATAGCTTGAAAAACACAAGGAAAGATCACGTCAAGCGTATCGAAGAGCTTGAAGAGGAAGTTGTCGGTCTGCGTAGAAAAGTTAAAGACCAGGAAAAATCTTTGATTCCCTGCACATTCTTGGGAAATCAGGTCATTCTGAAGACTGAAAAGATGAAAGAGGAGCTTAGTATTTCAGCAGGAAAGAAGCAACAATTGAGCTCAGACGTTAAGGCTGATTCAGGGCTTGACTGAAAATAAAAAGCTATGAAAATTGAGGTCAGACCACAAGAATCCACTCTGAGATTGATGGTGGATTTGGGCACAAGGCAGAATTAGGATATTCAGAGATTACAAAGGGAAACTCATAGTGCAGAAGTCACTCAAAGGTATGAACCTCATATAAGGTGTTATTGTTGTGGAAAGATGGGACATTCACAGTATGTGTGTTCTATAGCCAAGAGATATCGAAGGGCACAAGAACAAAGGTGGCATCCAAATAGAGAACAGTTCTCCAGAACATATTTCAAAGGACACTGTTTTTGGTGTGGAGGATTTGGGCACATGTCTAGGTATTGTACTTTGACCATACAGAGGAATGTTCCAAAGGGGAATCAAAATGTTCGAAAGCAGCAGATCAATTAATCAACAGGTGAGTTGAAAATGAAAAATAGATTTTCATCTTTTCAAGATGAAGCAAGTCCATCATACTCTTAAAAAGATCAGAAGTCTCATTCCATCTGAAGTATGAAGGAAAAAATATAGACCAAGAAGAAAAAGGATGAGAAGGTAGTAGTGGAAGAAATTTCCCTTGAAGCATCAGATCGCTCTGGTGTGTGGATCCTTGATAGCGGTTTCACATCTCACATGACAGGTAACAAAGACCTCATTACAAGCATAAAATATGACAAAGAAGGAGTTGTCAAGTTTGGAAACGATGAAGGCCTGAAGATAATTGGATCAGGAAAGGCCAAGTTTGGGGATAAAAAGATGAGACGTGCTGATGTCTTAGTAGTAGAAGGCCTCAGTCACAATCTGATCAGCGTCAATCAACTATGTGACTCAGGAAATTCTATAAGGTTTACTAATAAGGTGTGTATCATCAAAGGAAGAGACTAGTCATTGGTTCTATAGGGAAAAATGACAAAGGGAAATCTCTACCTGGTAAGTGGAGAAGAAGATATGTGTTTCCTATCCAGAGAAGAAGAAAACAAGTTGTGGCATAAACGACTTGGTCATCTATTCCAACCATATTTGGAAGATATGGTAAAGTGTGATGCAGCAAGATACCTCCCTAAGCTATCACGTGATCTTACTCACACCTGTGATGTGTGCCAACATGGTAAGCTCATCAGAAATACGTATAAGGAAAAAGAAAAGAAGTCAACAAGAGTGCTCGAATTGGTGCATGCGGATGTTTGTGGGCCTATCACGCCAAGATAAACTGATGGAAAGAGGTACTATGTTTTTTCATTGATGACTATAGCAGAATGGAATGGTTATTTTTTATCTCCCATAATTCTGATGTGTTCATCTACTGAAAACAGTACCGAAGGGAGTGTGAAAGGATTCTTAGACAGAAAATTCTGAAGTTTTGTACTGACAATGGTACAGAATTCACAAACAGTCAGGTGGAATACTATCTCGAGAAACACAGGATAAGGCATCAAGTTTCTTCAGTAAGAACTCCCCAATATAATGGAGTGGTTGAAAATAGAAATTGGATCATCAACAACATGGCCAAAATGATTCTCATTGAAAAAGACCTACAAGAGAAATTTTGGAAGGAAGCAGTTTTGACATCGGTCTACATTTCTAATAGGTCTTTGTTGTGTCCGAAGGAAGGAAAGACTTCGTACGAGATGTGGTATGGAAAGAATCCAAAAGTGAAATACTTTCGAATATTTGGAAGTAAGTGTTTTATCCTCAACAAGGAAAAACATAGTAAATATTAATCATGAGGAGATAAGGGGATATTCCTTGGATACTTAGGAAAAATCAAGGCATGTAAATGCTTTAACAAAAGGCTGGAAAAAGTAGTTGAGAGCAATGATTTCACTGTAGTAGAGAATGAGGAGATCATTCAACAGCGTAGTGAACAATTTCTTGATGAGAGTGATGAGGAATAAAGCAACGCAGGGGAAGCAGAAGTGGATGATGTTGATTCGGAAGAAGATACTGATGATGAGCATGAGAAAGTAAAATCTGTATCTGTAAAAAATCCAAGGAGTTGAGCTGAAATTGACAGGCAGAATATCATTGGTGACTAGTCAGCTCTAGTTCAGACAAGAAGAATGAAGTACCTACAGCATACATCTTTCCTATCTCAGGTTGAGCCGAAATGCTTTGCTGATGTAGCTGAAGATGAAAACTGGATTCAGGCAATGAATGAAGAGCTAGATCAGATTGAGAAAAATCAGACATGGGAGATTGTTTTGAGGCCAGCAGATAATAATGTCATCGGGACTAAATGGGTCTATCGCAACAAGATGAATTAATATGGAACAGTGATTCGGAACAAAGCATGACTAGTGTGCAAGGGGTACTCCCAAATCAAGGGAATAGATGTTGATGAGGCATTTGCACCAGTTTCAAGGCTGGAGACAATCAGATTATTCCTAGCCATTGCAGTGCAATGGAAGTTCAAAGTGTTCTAGATGGATATAAAATCTGCATTTTTGAATGGGGTTTTGGAGGAAGAGGTGTATATTGAGTAGCCAGATGGTTTTCTCATTCATGAGGATGAGAACAAGGTTTGCAGACTAAAGAAGGCATTGTATGGGTTGAAACAATCACCAAGAGCATGGTACTCAAGGCTTGATCAGTACTTGAAGAATCTTGGTTTCTATCGTGGGGGAGTTGATTACAATCTCTATTTCAACAAAAACAATAATCAAAGGATGATGGTCTTGGTTTATGTCGATTACATAATATTTGGTGGATCAGATGAAACTCAGTGCATACAGTTTTCCGAATTCACGAAAAGTGAGTTTGAAATGTCAATGATTGGAGAGCTAACATTTTTCCTTGGTCTATAGGTGACACAAGGAATGAATGGAACATTCATTTCACAATCCAAATATGCCAAGGATGTTTTTAAAAGATTTGGAATGGAAAATTCCAAGGAGATGAAGACTCTGGTAGCTACCTGGATGAAATTGTCTAAAGATGAGGATGGAAAGACAGTTAATATCACAGAATATAGGAAAATCATTGGAAGTTTGCTATACATGATTGCAACAAGGCCTGACATTGTATTCTCCACATGACAAGAAGTGAGATATCAGAGTAATCCCAAGTAAATCCACATTCCTACAGTGAAAATAATACTTCGGTATATCAAAGGCATAGTGGACTTTGACTTGATGTATAGTGGAAAATCTCAGTCAGAATTATTGGGATATACTGATACAGATTGGGCCGGTTCAGTGGATGACAGGAAGTCAACATGAGGATGTGCTTTCTATATTGGCGGATTTTGTGTTTCTTGGATAATAAAGAATCAAGATTTCATTTCATTGAGCACTGCATAAGTTTAGTACATTGATGCCACTCAATCTTGCACACAGTTATTGTGGATGAAACAGCAGCTTGATGATATGGGTGTTAAATTTAAGTCTTCGATCGGAATCCAGTGCGATAACTCAAGTGCTATAAATCTCAGCAAAAATCTCGTCCATCACTCAAGGACAAATCACATTGAGATAAAGTATAATTTTATCAAGGAGAAGGTTGATCAGTGAATTATGAAGTTAGAGTGTGTGCCTACAGAACTACAGGTTGCAGACATTCTGACAGGGGCCTTACCCAAGGAAGCGACCCCCTATCCATGAAGTATAATGGGTTTTTATTTAATGCTCCAATATGTGTTCTTTATAATGTTGCAGACCACAAAGGGGTGACCTTTGGGTTCATTGACAAAGGGGGAGAAATAGTGACTCCTCAAGGAAGAATAAACTGTGGCTAAGGAAGGGAGAAAATGTCTTAGTAAAAGACACGGGGAGAAGCTGATAGGTGGAGCTGTGATATAGAGGGAGAGCAATGAGATAGGGGGAGTATTAAATCTAAAGATTCTAGAAGTGATCGATCAAAGAATAGATATCAAGAAAGTTGAGGATCGTGATTAATGCATAACAGTGATGTTGGGAAGGTGTGAGAAGGTTTCCAGCTATCACCAATTAGTATCAGTGTGGTTCAACAATTGGTATCAATTTAGCGATTGGTATCAATTTGGAATTAGCAATTGGTGTCTGACATGAATTGATTCATTAATGAACTTCTCGTACTACTCTTTTTTCTCATGCCGTGAATTTCTCATGTGGTCTTAGAGTATGTGTTAATTGAATCCTTGAACGCTATCAGAATCGCAAGAGGCGAATGGTGGTAGTGGCTGGAAGGAGCATCAGAGAGGTATCAAAGTGCAGAGAATCATTCTGAGAAGAGTTTTCAACAAACCCAAAGGGGGATATTGTTGGGAAAAAATCCCTCAAGGTAACATTGCAACATTTTTGGGTTGATTGTGTTTGTTGAAAAAGTAGGTTTCCATGGAGAATTGTCGAGTTACAGAGAAGTTGTTGACAAAGGAATGGACTATCTGGAGGTGGTACAAAAATGAAGTACAAGGTGGCGTTGTTTCCCAGTGTTTGCCAAATTTTTGGGTTCCAAAATTTGGAGGTTGGTGAGCATCACGAAAAGTGTATATCCTTGAAGATATTATTTAAATATGTAAAAGGCATGAGTTTTGAGAAGATAGGATTCATGGATTGAATTTCATGAAGACAAGAAGAATGTTGACGGTGTTCTTCGCGATTACATCAAGATTCGAGAACGGCAGAGGTTGAAGCGCATCGTGGCGATGAAGGGCTTTCCGAAGGAGATTTGTGGTGAAGGTGTGAAGGGATTTATCGTGATTCTCCACCATTATGTCAAGCTCTGCAATTGGAAAATTTCAGTGGTGCTTCATGAGATTGATAGAATTTCGGCAGAAACTTCAGAGCTTCGTGATTTGTGATGATGTGGCATTGACTTCGTGCAGAATGATCGAGGGTCGGTGGAATCACCTATAAATAGAGGTCGAAACCCTCGAGAGAAGTAGAGAGTTTTCAAAGAAAATATTTTGCTCTCAGTTCGCGAAGGTAGTTTTCTTCGTGAAAGAGAGGTGCTTCGCGGTGGCTAATCTAGATCCGTGAAGGAAGTGTGCTTCACGAGGCCATGTACTCTAAGTAGTGTGCTTCGTAAAGAGCCAGGACCTTTGTGACGGCCTAAGCTTTGCAAAGTCTTGAGCTTCACGAAAAGGCTTGAGCTTAATGAAAAGGTAGGAGATTCACGAAGGCTTGTTTGAGCTTCGTGAAATTGGGAGCCTCACGAAGTAGTGTGCTTTGCGAAGGTATTTCCAAAGGAATTGCTCAGTGTTCAGGGCCAAAGGGGTATTCATCAGTGGATGAACTTTTAACTTCAATAGAGAATCTATCAACAGTTGAGGATGCATTCTTTCATGAAAATGAAGATACCTACAGGTCTATAAAATGTGAGTGGATCTTCTCAAGAAGCAGTGATCTCACTTCAGTTGACAGAGAAGTGAGTTCTCAAATTGTGAATGGTTGTAAACCAGTAGGGATAGTGAGTCTGCTTCAAACCTGTAGATAGCAGTGCACTTATAGTGGAATTGGTACATTGGAACACTACCTGTGTATGCTCCTTGGACGTATCCCAGTGAGGGTGAACGAAGTAAAAATCGCTGATTCCTATGTATGCTTTAAGGTTTGTTCATACTCTGCATCGGGAAGGAGAGAGAAGACGGTTTTGTCTAACAGAAAAACAAGATCAAAAGAGGCAGTTGTTTTAATCTTTCATACCCTGATTCACCCCCCCCCCCCTCAAGTTATCTAGCCTAGTGGACCTAACAACGTGGAATTGAGGAAAATAACTAATCACATAATATGATTTCCATAGTATCCAAGGCATTGTTTCCAAAACCATCATAGTGGACAAAGTCCATTACAGAATTGGGTTTACATGTTGTTCTAACCATGTATTACTGAACAGGATTTAATGGTCATTCCAATCATATCTATCTCATGAGATGTAAATCTTTACCCAATGAATTGTAGGTATATATTTGTCTCAACCATCTCATAATGAAATCATTCTTACATGTGCCACAAAAAAACATAAATCATTCTTTGTTGCATAACGCATGAAATAAAATGGGTTTCTTAAATATCATTCCATCATAAAATAATCAATACAAGATATCATTCCATCATTAACACAATAAAATCATAGTAAATATACATACAAAAACTTAACTCTATTTAAAGAGTTTCATCTTAGATGGAAAATAATTTTGATAAAACACATGAAATTAATTCCTGAGAAAAATATCCTTTCTTCTTCAAAAAAAAATTTTCTCAAAATGCCACACATTTTTAAAAGAAAATAATTTAGTTGAAAATAAACTTGAAATAGTGTAGATGAATATTAATTGAGATAAGGTGTCATGAAACCGTAAAAATCCATTCATGCTGTATAAGTTAAAAAAAACATTCTCCTTGAACTTTTTTCAGAGAAGTCAAAAAGTACCTCGTATGGTAAATGAAAGAAATATTCCTTCCTAACCATGTAGTAAAAGTTAAAAATGGGTCAAAATTTCTTTAATTATAAATATAATAATATTAAACATTTTATGAAAATATTTTTAGAAAACATGAACATGGATGATAAATATACCCCCAGTAAATACTTATGTACAAACAATCATGGATAAAAATGAGATTACAAAATTATCCCTTACCTTATACTTTTCATTATTAGAGGGGCTTTACACCTCCTATATAATGGTTAAATCGTGTTATTAAATTATACCGTGGCCATATACATATTTTTGATATCATATATGATCCTATTATATCATTTTGTTAATAGTATTTCAATATTAACATTATTTCAGTTGTTAACCGCTTCGATTTCTCATTCCTTTTTTACCGTGTAAGTCATGTTTATTATGAATAAAATGTATTTTATTCATTAAATTAAGTTCATAATTATTATTTTCACTCATAATATAAATTTTATAATCATTCTTTAATTGTTAATGTAGAGAACAAATCTCACCGCGGCTTGGAGACCGGAGGTTGTACGTACGCACGAGCGATGGTATCATTCTATTAATGGTTAAATGGTATGTAATTGGATGGTATATTAATTATAAATAATTATTATAATTTTATATTAATTATTTAAATCCATTATAATCACCATTATACCCATTATAATAAATTATTTTCTAGTAACAAATTACACCATGGCGTGGAGACGGTATGTCGTACATACCCATGCATGATGATATTGTTATTATTAGGATGGATAAAGAGAGATATATGGTTGTCCCATAGTTATAATAACATCTAGTAATTTATAATATATTGTAGTTATTAGTATGGAATCTAAATATAAATAGAAAGTATAAGAATAAAAGAAATTGAATTGAATTGTTAAAGAAATTACCTCTTATTCATTTGACTTCCTTTGGATCTCTTCTTAGGGACACTAGGGATGGTATTTTTGGAAAACCAGGACCTCCAAAAGTAAATTAAGAATGTTTATAGGAGAATTGGTCAGGGTTTTTTTGAGATATAAGGCTCAAGTAGGTGTGATGAAATGTGGGAGAAGATGCCTTTTCATAAGAGAGGAGAGGGGCACTTTAGAAAACTCTCAAAATATTAAAATATAATAAGACTATTCTAGATCTAAATAATTAAAAATGACCCATAAATGAAATTTATTACACATGTTAGACCATATCATATCCTCTGTTATTATTTAACATTTTTTGTGATTTTTAAATAATTTAATAATAAATTTATTCAATAAGATATTATTATTGCCAAATTTAATACAATTAATTTAATTTGACATAAAATACAATAAGAAAAGGTGGGAATTCGAATATAATGATTTAAAACATATATAATATATCTTATAGATCTTGGAAATTTTTTAGACATATTATATAAGCCAAAATAATACAAAATTAATATTATTAAAATAATTTATTCTATTTTTATGTTAATTGAATAAATATTGTGTTAGAATTAAAGAGACTTTTAAGGTTATTATATAACTTCTAAAAATTAAAAACAAATTCATATAATGAAAAAAATAATTTATATCAAAATAGAGATTTATATTCATTCATAGATTGATTTCGGCCCTCTGTGGACACATAAAATATATTAAAATACAAGATAGTGATATTTAGTAACTATCTTTGATTTAAATAATATATAATTTATTTTCATGTACAAGTGACAATTAAACAACTCAAAATCGATCATATTGTGATAATTATTGAATATTATTCATCCAATAATTTTTTTAGACATGTTTTGGTTATATTTTAAACCTTATAACTTTGATTTACCCTTAATTAATTCCTTTAACTTTTACCATGGCAATATGTCTTTTTATTTACTAAGGGTTAATATATTCACTCTAAAATGCCAAAGAATCCATAAATGGACAATTTGTGACATATTTTACTTCATTCCTATTATTTTTCTGAATTTTATATTTTTATTAATTTTATATAATTTAATAAAATATTATTTATTTAAAATATCAATAGTGTCAATTTTGACACTATTCATTGGTTGAATTTTTAGAAATATTATAACATGGATATATGTTCGAACAAACTCCTTTAAAGCATAAATAAAATGTCAAATTCATCCATAAAATTAGTGTATGACATTAATTCACTCAAATTATATTTATTTGAATATTTTTAATATCATTAATTTGATATTTCTATTAATAAAATAATTTCTACATCACTATTGAGTCATCATTAATGATAATTAGTTAATCACTAATAATTATAAATAAATTTATATGATGTAGGTAATTATATTATCTTTATATATACTACCTATAGTCAATTTTATTCCCTATTAATCCCTAAATTAAAATTAATATACTTATAAAAAATGAGAGTGTGAAATTTTGTCACATTCATTAATATTTTTTATATTCATGTCATATTCATGGGAAAGTGGCCATTAAGTGATTACATTTCAAACCATAGATGATAAGGGTTTAATGTATCCATAAAATAGGATTTTTATAGGTTTTATGGTAATTTTATAATATTATTTGTACCTTTAATTACTCGATTTACCTTTACCCATGGTAATAAAAATAATTACTAAAGTTACTATTCATAATACCCAAAAATAAAAGTAACCTATTAACATAATTTAGACCCATATATTAAAAATATGGATTCCATTTTTTATAATTCAAAACATATAATTGGAAAAAATTAATTTAAAATTAATTCCTATTGTTAAAACCAAAAAGCGGGTTTTTAAGAAGTAAATACTTATCAAAAGATTGGCATGTGTTTATGTCCAATAAAAATGTAAAATTACTTCCAATTACCAAAATTGGATTAAATAATAAAAAAATAATACAATTACACTTTAATACCTATTAAAAAGATATTCTAAGTATATAAATAAATTAGATGAAGAGGCAATTTTCAATTAAATTGTAGTATTTTTCACTATTCATTAAAATATGAATTTTATCATAAAAATACCCAAAGTTCAAAAAAAGTGAATTTTGATGTCCCGATTCCAAATAATAAGTTTATTTTTTCAAAAATAATATATAAAAGTGTTAAAAATTAGATTTAAAATGGATGTGCCATCAAAAGGCGACAAAACTACATTTTTTTAAAAATACTTCTTTTATCTAAAAAATTAAATTTGTTCTTATATAATGTCTATAAAATACATAAGATGAATTTTATTATCACATAAAATTAAATATGTGGTTAATACTATTCATAAAGGCTAGTTTATAACCCATTAAATAATAATATTTTAATAATATATCGTTATATAGTGAAACTCGGTATTACGTACAACGCAAGATATCAAGGAATATTGATCTTGCGTGTAACGTAAGCCAATTTATTGTTTCCTTTACTGCAATATAATAAAATATTTCATATATCACAAGCTAATCTTGGTGTAGTGTATAACACAAGACATCAAAGAAATTAAAAGGAATCTATCCCATAAAATCTCAGGGTGTCATAGTCACAACCTAAGATCAGTACAAGCATATAAACAAGGAAAGGCTCACTCAAAAATCACAGACATAATAAGTAATGAAAAGTAGTGAAGTGAAATTATATGGAATAGAAATATGCATTACATGCAAATTCTAGGTTCTTTTGATGATGCAAGTGACAATGCTCCATGACCTCATATCATCGGAACAAGGATGAAGTGAAATTCTCAATCAGAGTAATAATCAGTAACTCCACACAGCATGTGTTTCACCCAACAGTCAATGGATTTCAACTATAATGGGAAAAATTAGAACAACAATTAGAATTTAGGCAACATGGATTTTTCTTCGAATATGGGTTCGCAACACCCAATCATGACTTATGACCAAGTCCCAAGTGTTTCTAATCTCCTGAATATTGTATCCAAATAGTAAAGAAAGAAAGGAACTGCTCAGATACCACTTTGTGGCATCCTAAACCTATATGACACTAAGGAGGTTCCCTGAGCTCGGTGGGCCACATGGCCCCAAGTGTATCTCTCGGAATTCCATAGGCAACTGACTAGAGTGAGGTCCTGGGTCATGTCTGTAGGAATTATATTCCCTCATTACTAATGTGTAGCATAGAGTATAATTATAAATAGGGATAAATAGAAGAATCAATTTACGTAAATATAATTCACATCGGAAAGAGACAAAGATAAAAATAATTGAATAAAAGGAATAACATACCATAACTGATGATGATATATATCATGTCACTAGAAAGCTGTAAAACATGGATTCATAGTATAAGGAATACAAAGAAAATCAAAAGTAGCAAAAGGAAATACATAAACTATAATAAGAATTCTGAGCTCTATCTCGATCATCTACTACCAGCACCATACTAACATAGCAAGCAATCGAGTGTTCGAAGCTGTATAATTCACTTTATCAACACTTTCATCCATGTAATCTGCCCCAAATACCAAACGATGCCCGAAGAGAGTGTGATATATATCTCAGTGGGCCACCAAAAACAGTTTATAAAACATTTGATCCATGAAATGGAAATAAAATAGTGTGCAAGCATTCATATATAATGTAAATAAGTACAATGTAACTAAATACTCAATACCTTCTTCAGTCCTTAGCTATTTTTTGAACATGTAACTAGTTCATTAATTAAATAGTCACCAAATTATTTAAAAAATTCATGTGAGGGATATATAGAACATATATCACATTGTGATAGTATAAGTAGTGAAGGTTTCAAATTGTTATAAGGCAACCATAGTTGATAATTAATATAAAGTGGTTCCAAGGTAATCACTAAGAAAACCTAGACCTCAAGGGATGCTAACTCAGTAGTATCTAATTATATATAAGGGTATAAGAGTGTAATACAAGGAACATCATCAAATTCATTCCCATAATAAGACACCTACTGAGTCTAAGATAACTCCCAAGGTAAATGGGGCTATGTAATGACAGGGACCGATGGGCTATAACCATGCATCCTACATGTCCTTGATGGATCCAAGGGGTTTATCCAAGGAATTATATAATAATAATTAAGGTATCCAATGTTTTCATACCAGGCATATAGAGGTAGACAAGGATCGGGTTCCTGGGTGGGCCTCACCCAAGGCAACTGATATCCTTGAATCAGAATGACATCCTCATGTACCAAGGCATTCCCTTGGGAATCCAAAATCTAACACAATTCAAGTATTCCTATAAATATTTCATGGTCCATATTCATTAAGATTCACCTTGCATTTAATTTTTCTAATGTAAATAGGACATATTATCACTATAACTTTTATCAATTCATTTGGTTCAAGCTTTTCCTTTCATTAGTTTGACAAGGCCAAGTAACATGAAACCATTCAATTTAAAACCATGTGAGTAAATTTTGTTTAATAAGGTTCACTCCATTACCTTCCATGAATATGGAAAGGTGTTATATGGATGTGAAAAAAAATATTTATTACATTTTAATAAGTCCAAGTCATATACTTAAGTATTCTTGCCAAAAAATCTCTTAAATTAATTAATTACATTTAAGCACTTACCTTAGGTAGGTAAATTGGAAGTGACATGATACATTCCATTCACTATTACATGATTCCAATAGGAATTTAATATAATAAGTCTTACCTTTAGTGTGGTCAAGCATGAGTGCACCCGAACAGTGACTCAAATGTGTCAAAACACTAAAAATGCAATTATATCATAACACCCTACATGGGGTGTGGGAGTTGTAGACATAACTGCCAATAAATAATCACATATTTGGAAAGAGAATAACCATATAGTTCAAATGACTATAAGTATGGAATATAAATTTAATAAACTTCACCCAATGAAATTGATGGGCCTCACACAACAATTCCAAAATCAAAAAAAAACTTAATGGATGAGTTATAGACCACCCACCTTAATCTTTCATGACTCTACTCCTCTAGTATCAGCCTCTAATTTGGCTTGTATCCGAGTATATCTATGAAAAGGGGAAAAATTATCACACCTCAATAAATAGGTCAAGAGAAAGAGAGACGAATAATAGTTCAAATAAACTCGATTACTTATCATTGCTCATCCAACATGATGAACAGAAGCTTTAATGGGTCCCAGATGAAGGAGATCTCTTGATCACTATATTAGGCCTTCAAAAATCTATAAATTGGAGAAAAATGGTGGTTCTACCACTTGAAAATTATATAGGAGGAATAAGGTGTATTAATTAGATCATTAAGGGAAAAAATGTAAATTTTCCCAAAATTTATTCAGTGCATGGTTTGTCCACATGGTTTGACAAACTGTGTGAAAACCATTAATGCTTACCTAGGAAAAAAGGGACACTCATGCGATTAGGCTACACGATTAGTTAACTGTGCACCAACCGTATGGAATATCTTTGTCCGAAAATGTAGACCATCTACACTGTTTGATCTAACCATGTTCCCTACCCACACATTTTCCTCTTACCATGAAAAATGGCATGTTTTCCAAAACAATATGGGTTTGGGGCTCCGAACAACTTGAGTTTCATGGATTATATGATGTGTTCAATGGTTACACATCATGTAACTATCATGAGGTTGGATTTTAGGGTTTCTCTCAGCTGAAATTTCATATTATTCATCTGTATCTCCTTTGGATCTCAACATAGAAGGTATTTTTGGTGATTTTGGGAGACTCCATTCGATCTAGATTGATTCCTTTGACATCTAATCGTCAGTTCATCTTGTACCTATCTCTCTAGTTGAGTAGGTATTTTTACTTCTTCATTTCCTTTCCCATGATAACATCATGGAATTGCATTAGAAAATACATTAATCCATGGTGATGATTCTTTTTTTTCTCTTCTTTTACCATTGTATAATCTTATTTTGGGGGTCATTTCACTGGTTTATTATGGTGTGGAAGGTGTGTGTCCTTGAGGTATGTGTTGATTAATCTTCTCAAAAAACCTTTTTTTGTTGAATAGAATCAATTGTAAGTTGTGTATATTGATTATATGGCCTCTATTTTTATTGTTTCTATCGTTGATATCTCCTTATTGGTGGGTCCTTTGTGTGTGTGTGTGACCCTAAGTTTAAGGTAGGTGGTTCTATATCTATTTTGTATTGGATGAACTGTATTCCTCCTATTTATATAATTTTATTTATAAATAAATTTTCATGATTGTTTTGTGTGTGTGAATGGATTTATGATAAAATTTAGATTTCCCTAGTTTTTGGTAAATGGAAGAGGGATATTTTTAAATAATTGAAATGATTTAATAAATGCAACACATGATAAGCCTTGGGTATATAGGTGGAAGGTTTAGCTTAGGGCCATCATCCAAGTTACCATTGGGGGATTTTTTTTCATGGGGATTTTCTCTTCTCTATGGGCTTGTTGTTCTAGGGACTTATTTGACATTTTTGTAAGGTTCACTCGTGGGGTGTTTCTTTACTCCTTAGCTCTATTTTCTTGGGACTTATTTTTCACTAGTCATTTGTTGTCATATGATTAGTCTGTTATCATCGGCTATTTAGTTACATGGCCTGATTTACATGTTCTTTGGATTTTTATTACTTTGGGTTTTGATAATCTTGCATTGAATTTGGAAAATGATATGCTTTACTTGGCTTTGTAAATGTTGGAAAAATGTAAAATGGTTACCATAGATTAAATAAAATTGTTTTACTACTTATCATGAAATGTTTTATTTAAAATGACCATACTAGAATTGTTTGTATTGAGACTTTTTATTGAATACCTAGGTGTGATCCTACTGATCTTATTATCTCACACTATACACACTTGTTTGGTGGTGTGTATTCCTTTATCTATCTTTTGATGTAGGGAAATGAAAGGTTTCATAGTGAGGTGGTAGGGTTTCTGGTCAGCTGAGTCTAGGTAGCTGGGGGAGAGATGGTGGGGGGGTTTCCCATGCTATCATATGGAGTAATTGTTTTCCTATTTTTTTATTCCTTTATGGTTGGAATTGTACTTAGAGAATTTTTATACCCTGAGTGGTTTTTAGTTTTCTCTATTTTTTTGGTTATGGAAGAAATATTTCTTCCGTTGTTGTCTCTTTTATCTATATATGTGTCATGTTGTTGCTTTAGGTTAGGAAAAGTCATTCCCTTTGTTTGTTGTTTGATTCCTGAGTTCTAATCACCAATCCATGGGGATTTGGAACACCCATTGGGTATGTGGAATATCGGTTCAGGTACAAGTTTGAGAGGGTATTTTGATTAGTTCATTGCAGTTTGGTCTCAAATTTGGTCTATCCTTAAGATTCGTTGCCTTAGGATGTTTAGTAGACTAGATATAGTATTATCAAGACTTTAGAGTTATATTTTAGACAATTCTTGGATATATCTTATGTTGATGACACTCATGTTACCATGGGATATTGGGATGTGTGTGTCCTATTTTGAGTTCTTAATGTTAATCTCGTTTTTTCTTATTGTTTTTCAAGCTTGAATTTAGATTATTCTTTTGTATGATAATTTCTATTGTTTTTATGTGCAGCAGTATGCCTATGAGATGTGTTATGTGAGTTCCTTAGGAGTGTGTATCTAATTCTCCTTAAGGAAATCATCTAATAGATCAGAACATTATCGATGCTATCATGCAAATAGTTCATGTTTCTGATAAAAATGTGTCACGTGTTCATAACATTGTTTTTGAGGTACATCTAGGATCTAGAGGAGACTGGGATCGATCATGGGAGTTCCTGCATGATAATACATCGTCCTTTAAAGGTATGAATGAACTTCAAGAGGCGGAGGACTAGCTTGACAAGATCGATCAAATCTTCAAGTTCCTAGATACAGTTGATAATATCAAGGTTATGTTTTCATCATTTCAGCCTAAGGGTCCTAGAATTCATTGGTGGTATTCCATGGTACATACTGATAATCATGTGGGAGTAGACTATAAGTTCTTCAAGACTCTCTTCTTCTAGTAGTTTTTTCCAGAGTCTCTAATTATGGTGAAGTCTCTAGAATTTATATTTTAACAATAGGGAGAGTTTGTGGTGAGGAAATACACCAATAAGTTTACTAAGCTGGTTTTTTTTCACCAGAAGTTGTAAATAATGATAAGATGAAGGCTCAGAAGTACTTGAAGGGTTTGTAACTAGATATCAGATCGTAGGTATTTATGCTGAATATTTCAAACTATGCGAAGATAATGGATAGGTCTATGATCATGGATATAAACATGGAATGTAAGGTTGGATATTCCTCTCATTCTCTTCCACCTAGTGGTAGCTTCAGTGGCATGCTAGGGAAGAAGAGGAAGTGGCAGGATCATCACAGGAGTGTTGGAGTTGGTTCTAAATACTAGGCCTCTTCGAAACCTCCAATTGCGTCTAGTGGTGTCAATCTAACTTAGTATCAATGTGGTAAGGTCAAACACACACAATATTATTTTCCTTCACAATAAATGATGTGTAAAAATTGTGGGAGTTACTATTATCTATAGTTATTCTATCAGTCTATGTATACTCCTCAATATAGTTAGGGATCATCAGCTCGAAAGGCTGTTGTTCTGTAGTTAAATGCTTCAAAAACTACAGTTCTTTAGCTATAGGCCTCATGATTGAATCACCTTCATGAAGTAAATGACTTTTTGAAGTGGAGGTAGACACAGATATAGTGATAGTGAGAGGTACCATATTTATTACATCCTCAGTATCAATTACATTATTTGATACTAGTGGTTCCCACTCATTTATATATGATTGTTTTTTTATATTCTTAACATACTAATGGAACTCATGTCTTTTTTTATAGATTTAGTGACACCACTTTGGAAGAGGAAAGATCATGGGTTTGATGTCCTTCTAAAATTACATAAACTACAAATATGGAGTTAGTCTAGGATTTTCTTATTCTTGATCTAGATATTTTTGATGTTATACTCAAGATGGATTAGATAGTTACTCTTTGAGATGAGGTCGATTGTTATCATAAGTGTATCTCATTTCATGTGGCCTATGATAGATCATGGGTGTTTCAAGTAGTATGGGATCTAAGGTATGGTCATATAGGACCTTCTTGACCATAACTAAGGAGTTTGTTGTCTATTTTTATGATTTATCCAAATTATTTTTCTTCTATTGTTGATATTCCCACCATCATTTGGGATTTTCCTAACATTTTCCTTGGATATTTTTCCAGGCTTCCTTCAAATAGGGAAGTATATTTTAGGGTTTTCCTGGTTCAAGTAACATAGTAGATATCAATACCTTATTATCATATAGAACTAGAATATTGGAAAGAGATCATTATTCGGTTGGATGATCTGGTGAAAAGGGATTTTGTCTCCCTAGAGTTTTTCCTTAGGTAGCTCTTGTGCTCTTTTCCAAGAAGGCATACGGTTCACTATGGTTGTGTGTGGACTATTAGAAGTTAAACAGAGTAAAATTTATGAAAAAGTATCATTTTTCTAGTATTGGTGATTTGTTTCATTTGTTAAAGGGGGAAGAGTGGTTCTTGAATATTGATCTTATGTCAAGTTATCATGAACTCAATGTTCAAGAGTGTGATATACTAATGATGGTTTTCAGGAGAAGGTATAGCTAGTATGAATATCTTGTGATGTTGTTTGGTCTAACTAATGCTCCTGTAATTTTTATGGATTTGATGAAATAATATTCCTTTTTTATCTAGAGACATTTTTTGTGGGTTTCATGGATGAAATTTTGGTTTATTCAAGATCCTAGAATGAGCACGATCACCATTTGATTTTGGTTTTTGAAATCCTTAGTAGTCACTATTTATATGTTATTATTCAAAAATTTAATTTCCAAATTCATGGAGTAATTTTATTAGGGAACATGATTTCTGATCATGGATTATTAGATGATCCTGAGGAGGTAAAGGTTGTCATGACATGGGATGAACTACAAAATGTATTTGAAATTCAGATCTTCCTTGTTCTTTTTAGATACTATCAATGGTTTGTCAAGGATTTCTCAAAGATATAATCACCATTGAAAATTCATAACATGAAAGGTGTGAAACTAATATGGCATGAAAATTGTCATTCTTCTTTCAATATGCTGAAATTAATTCTGACATCAGCTCCTATATTGATCTTACCAGAGCCCGGTAAGGGGTACACAGTTTTCTGTGATATTTCTAGCATTGGTTTGGGTTGTGTTCTCATGAAGGATGATCATGTGGTCATGTATGGTTCACATCATCTTAAACTATATAATAATAATTACCCCACTCGTGATTTAGGCCATGTTTCAATTATGTATGTTCTTAATTATTGGAAGAATTTTCGTTTTGGGTAAAGGTTCGTAGTCTTTTCTGACTATAAGAGTTTAAGAAATATCTTTTATCATAAATAATTGAATCTTAGAAAGAGGAGGTGGATGAAATAACATTAGAAGTTTGACATAAATATTTCCTACACCTTGTGAAATGGAAATGTCTTTGTAGACCCTCTTAGTAGAAAATTTCCATCAAAAATTATTCTTGAATAAAAGAAAGAGTAGAACCTTATGGTGCTTTTTGTTCAGTTGCATCTAGATTCTTTGGATGATGTTTTAGGTATGGTTCTGATCAGTGATAACATATCATAGTCTCTCCTTTAGTATATTCTGAAAATTCATCAGTAATATTTTGAGTTTAGAGGAATTCTTGAAGCCCTATATGGTGGGGAGACCATTTTTTGGTTGGTCTCTCTCTTCAGATGGTATTCTCAGTTTTGGGGATTGGTTTGTTTTCCCAGCATCAGCAAGGATATCAATTTGGATTTATTGTCATATTTATTTATTTATTTTCATTCAGGAACTAAAAATATGTATTATGACATGAGATTTAAATTCTAGTGGTCAGGTATGAAGTGTGACTTTGCTAATTACATGTCCCACTGTTATACTTTCCAGCTGATAAAGGCAGAGCATCTGAAACCTTATGGTTTACTTAAACATATTTCGGTGCTAGTTTGAAAATAAGATGGAGTTTCCATTGAATTTTTTGTAAGGATTCCATATACTACCTAGGTGATTAATTATATTTTGTTGGTGATTTATTAGTTGATAAATTCAGCACATTTTATTCTAATCAAAGACACTGGTGATGATAAATATTTGGGTAAGATTTATGTATAGGAAGTTGTGAGGTTACATGGGGTTCCATCTACCATTATTTTGGAAAAGGATCCTAGGTTTACATTGAGGTTATAGGATAGTGTTCAGGAGGTTATGGGGACTCAGATTAGGTTGAGTACATCTTATCATCCACAGACATACGGTCTGATGGGGCATGTTATTCAAATTTCAGAGGAAATTATTCATGCATGTGTCATGGATTTTGGGGGATCCTGGGAATTTAATTTGGGACTGATTGAGTTTTTTTTATAAAAACAGCTATTAGTCATCAATCAGAATGTCTCTGTTTGAATATTTTTATGGTCACCCATGAAAATCACCTCTTTTTTGGGATGAGGTGGTAGAAGCATCATTATTGGTACTGAGTTTTGTACAGGAGATGTCCTCAAGGATTTTGGAGATATATTGGTGTCTAGTTATGGTGAAAATATTAAATAATGAATATGTGGATCAACAATATCATCATTTTTGTTTTTACATAGGAGACGGGGTTTTCTTTAAAGTTTATCCTGGGTTAGGTCACTATAATCTTTGAAAATAGGGAAAGTTGGCTCCAAGTTATGTGGTACCATTTGAGGTCATTGAGCATCTTGGGAAGTTTTTTTATCAATTGGAATTATTGGCTTAGTTGATAAGAATTCATGATTTTTTGTATATATCACAGCTCAAGAATTACCATCTTGATCTCTCTCACATTATGAATTGTTAATAGATTTAGTTAGAGAAAAACATTTCTACAGTCAAACATCCTATTGAGATCATTGACTATCTAGTGAAATTATTACATGGGATTTTTATTCCATTGGTCAGAGTTTTATAGGAGCACAGATCATATTATTATGAGACTCGGGAGTGTGATTCATCAATGAGGGATAAATGGACTCACCTATTTATTATACTTTATTCTTCCACATGACTTCCCAAGGATGGGAAGTCTTAAGGTGGGGAGTTTCTAATATCATGTTACCAAATTTCATGTAATTCTATTTGTATTCCTTGTTTCCCTCTTTAATTAGGTGCATCTTGGGACTCCCAAGAATTTATAGAATTTATTGGTGGAAATGAATTGATGTTTAGGGATGGATGTATGTTTGAATTAATGGAATCTTAGAATAAATGTTTTAATGGTTGTGGGGTTTTTTCCAAGATTGGAGGATGCCTGAGTTGGTTCTGGAGTTTTATTTTGTATGTTGGGTGATACATTATGTGTAAATTGGTTACACAACATCTAATCGGTCTCCAGAAACATGCCATGAACTATTTACACAGTGTGAAAGGGTTACACACCATGTAATGGTTACATGATGTGTAATAATAAAAGATCGTTTTTAATTAAAAAGGCAATACTTTTTTTAGTGTACTTGAGCATCAGGGATTACACAACATGTAAAAGGGTTATACATTATATAAATATCAATAGTTCACATTTTAGGGTGCCTCTCGGCTAAAATTTCATATTATTCATCTACCACTCCTTTGGATCTCAACCTATAAGGGTTCTCCATCAATTTTCATAGACTTAATTCAATCTGGGTTGATCTATTCGGTATCTAATCACCACTATGGTTGGTCCTCATCTCTCCTGGTGAGTATGAATTTATGATTTTTCATTTCCTTGGACATGGTAACATCATGGAATTGCATTAATGGATCCATTAATTCATGGTTATGATTCCACTGTTTCTCTTTTAGTTTAATTGTGTGATCTTTTTTTGGGGTCCATTTCATTTGTTATTTGTAGTGTGGTGGGTGTGTGTTCTTAAGGTATGTATTGATTACTCTTCTTCAAAAACAATTTTTGTTTAATTGAATCATTTATAATTGGTGTAGATTGATTCTAGGGCCTCTATTTTTCTGTGATTTTCTGATTTGAGGATCCTTTGTGGGCTTGTGTGACCCTGAGTTTGAGGTAGGTGGTTCATTCTCTAGCCTATGTCAGATGAACTATATTGCTCTTATTTTTATAAATTTATTTATAAATAAATTGGCATGATTTTTTTGAGTCTAAAAATGGATTTTTTTTTTTACAATATGTGATTTTTTCCTAGTATATGGTAAATAGAAAATAGGGTATTTTCAAAGCATTGAAATGATTTGTGAACTGCAGCACATGGGAAACCTTGGGAATGAATGTGGAAGGTTTAGATTAGGGACCTCATCTATGTTACCATTAGTGGATTTTCTCATGGATATTTTCTCTACTCCCTAGGACTATTTTTCTAAGGACTTGTTTGACATTTTTTGGATGTTCACTCATGGTGTGTTTCTCTGCTTATTAGGCCTATGTTCTAGGGACTTGTCATACACTTGTTATTTTTTGTGGTATGAGTAGTCTCCTATCCTGACCAATTGAGTTCCTTGGTTTGATTTACATATTCTTTCGATATGTATTGATTTTGTTTTTGATATGCATTTTTGTGACATTGGAAATTGATAAACCTTCCTTTACATTGGAATTGTCTGATAAATGAAAAATGTTTACCAGGATTTTGATATAACTATTTTCCTACTTACCTTGCCATATTTTATTTTAAATGAGCATACTAGAATTGTTTGAATAGATACTTGTCATAAAACACTTATGTGGGATCCTACTGAGCCTGTAAACTCACAACATATGCACTTCTTCGATGGTGAGTTGACCTTAGTATGTCTTTCGATGTAGGGAAAGGAGAGTCGCTACAGTGAGGTAGTGAGGTTTTTTGTTCAGCGGAGTCTATGTAAGTGGTGGAGGGGTGGTGGGGGTTTTCCCATGCTATTACATGGAGGAGTTGTTTTTCGTGCTTTGGTAATCCTTTTTGGTTGGAATTATACTTGGAGATTATATCTGAAAGTAGTGTTATTTATTTTTTGTAGTTTATAATGGTTATGTAATATATATTTCTTTTGTTGTTCGCCCTTTTATCTATATGTGTGTCATATTGTTGCTTCAGGTTTGGAGAAATAATTCCCTCTATTTTTTGTTTGATTCCTAAGTTCTAGTTGGCATCCCTTAGGGATCAGGAATGCCCTACGGTTATATGGAATATCGGGTCGGGTACTAGTTTAAGAGGGTATTTAGGGATTCTTGTTACATTTCACTCTCATTAATCATTTCCATGAACATTTATTTACACTCATTATTATACTAAAATTATCTTATTATTTTACCTCCAAACTTTTTTATTGTGAACACCCACCCTCATTTCCACTCACGGGTATTCACCAAGTTCTGTTTATCCTTCATTTATCGGGTTCTTCCATGTATATAACCCACACTCTTTAATCAGGGGATTAAAAGTAATGAAAGGCTTCCATATGTTGTGTGATCTATGTCTAACACAAAAGCATGTACATGATATGAATGTGATGGGTGGGCCCGAAATTATATAGCCCTCTAATGCACTCGGTAAGGTTTTTATCTCATGAGATACCATGTATGGTGAATGGGAGGTTATTCTAAGCACAATATGTTTTGTTATATCAAAAGTTAGTTGACTTATGGTTATGATTTCATGTTTTATATTGTTGATACATTCCTATAATTCCTTGATGTTATCATCTTCTATTATGATTTGATGTTCATGATTATGATTCTTACCTTTTATCTCACCATGTTGTGCATGTTGACTCATGTGTACTACTTTACTTCATTCAATGTTTTGATTATTCCCTTACAGGGTTTTATAGATCACCCCTTTCTTATGTACATCCCTAGGTTATCCCATGTAGTTTTATAAGATCAATGGAATTTTGGGGCATTTTATGTTGTTTTTAAATATGAATATTGTATCCTTATTTTCAAGTTATAGTGATACGTCTCTAATTACTCCAGGGAACTGGGCCTTTAATTCTATTGGGTTTGTGTTATGTTTATCATAATTTCATAAATCATGATATAAATGGTATAAAAATATGGTCTGTCATAGATAATTTGTGACAAGAAATATATATATATATATATATATATACAAATCATAAAAAATACATTAGATGGTAATAAAAATTGAAGGACATGGGTATAGAATAAATGATGGGTGGTGTGTATATTTAATATTTTTCTTTCTAAATATTATGATAAATCTCAATACTTAAAGTAATACCATATAAATAATCATTAAACAAAAATATTAATTAATTATTAAATAGAAACAATTACCTCAAATAATTTTTTCTTGATCCAATATTCTCTCTCCATTTATGTATACATTACTTGAATAACCCAAACTAAAGATCCAATAATGATATATATATAGTGTTTTATGAATCTTGATAAGAAAATCGATATTGATATCTCATAATCTTGAATTAAGAAATAAAGAAATTTTCAATGTCCAATATTGATCATATTTCTATATCACATTAGATCCCATCTCTAAAACTTGAGAGAATGTGGGGTGACTCTATTTAATTATCCCTCTTGGTTTTTATAGGAGAATTTTAAAGAATTTGATTCCATTCATGATATTGTGACATATTTTTTTATAATTTGGTTTAAATTAAAAATATTACACAATGTTTCTTTCATTTAATATAAACTAAATAATGAACCCACGTTACTTGATAAAAGTATATTTATTTATTTATATTTTTAAGGGATAAAGGAATCTAATATAAATTCTTAAAATAATTATTTATTTTAGTGATATTAAAATATGTCCCCTAGATCATTATGTCATCCATATTTTCCCCATAAATTATCAAACCCAAACCAAAAAATAATTATGTTCATTTGATAAAATAATTTATATTTACTTATTCAAAATTGGATAAATTGTAAATACTATTAAAGATAAAATAAAACTCACTTACTTAAATCATGAGTAACCTATGGTTAGATGGTGATTAATATAACTCAAATATACATCGATCCTCATTCTATTATAATACTTATATTTATGTAAATCTAGTATGATTCTTGATACATGTAGTATGAAAACCTTTAGGTCCCTTATCTGAGTGGATGTATGCCCAATACATAAACCAAGATTGATATATATAAACATTTCATGGCCCCCATATAAACATTTAAAATTCATAGCAACAACAAAATTATATGAATGCTACCATATAATATAATCCCATTTTCAATTGATATATTATAAAAAAAATATATGTATAAATGTGTTATAACCCATAATTCCTAGTCTATATTTAATTTACTTAAGAAAATTATCTTTCTTATGATCATTATATCCATGTAATTTTTTCATAAAATTCCATCTCAAACAAAGGGAAAAATATATCTTCTTCCTTAACCTATAAAGAAAACTTTTTATCTTGGTCACATTAAAATTTTCATGCCAATTATGATTCAACAAAATAAAACTACTTTATCGTGTTCATGTGTGTCATGGTGTTCATCATGAATCAAAGTAAAAGGATTTTGATACACGTTAATAATGATCTCAAGCCTAACAACTCATACAATCACCCACAAATAAAAATATATAATGAGATATAAAATATATGTAATTTTTATTGGATATCCTTTCCACGTGATCACCTCTATTAGAGTTTATCATGTATAAATATAATTAGATAAAGTCTCAATATATTATAGGCCACCAACACCTTGATAGTCAAAGATCATATGTATCCTATTAAACCAATGTATCTAGACCATAAAAAATATTTGAAGAATATTATCAAGAAATCATATGGTTCTCATTATAGTGGAGAACTATTAAAACCTATTGATGTGATAAATATTTTAAGGATGTTATCTTTTATTTCTTGAAGAATAAAATTAAAAATTTGATAATAATAAAAAATATACATATCAAATTTTAAACAAGATATGGTAGTCCAAATAATATAACAATTTTTGTTTTAGGGAACCAAATCATAAAAAAAATTATAAAAAAAATCATTTATAGTGAACCAAATCTAATATACTACCACTTTTACAAGATCCAAACACTAATAATTGTTAACCCACTAGATCTCATTTTATTCTCAATCTTCCATTGAGAAATGGATCTAGTTTGTGGGCCTCACACATTTTCCTCTATGACTACTTTCCAAAATATGTCTTCTTATCTTTTACTAAAATCACCCAATAGATGATATTTTCAAAGTATATGATTTGTATATTTGTATAAAATGTTTTCTTTATAAAGAACTATTATTATGGTATTATCACATTATTCAATTATGATCCCTATATTTCTAGGTATAATACCATGTTATGAGAAAAATATGTGTATCCAAACTACTTAATTAACTATATAAGAAGTTGTAATATACTTTGACACTATTATGAAATTAGTTTCCATGAGTTTCTTTGTTATTATCCAACTTAAAACAACACTATTAAAGTAAAAAATATATTTTTATTTTGACTTCAGATCATAATGACTTATTTGGAATCTAACATTTATATTTCCCCTTTCCATCATCTCCTCATCTTCTCCATAAACAATGAAAATATCCTTCATATGTATCAAGTAATTTATGGTAGTTTTAATTATTTCCCATTAAATATTACAAGGATTTGATTTATATTTATTTACCATCATTAAGGGATAGGAAAAATAAACCCTAATATATATGATAACATATATGATAGATCAAGTCACTGAAAATAATAATATTTTACTCATTTCTTCTTTATCTTCTTGTATATTAGGAGTCATATTATTACCGAGAATTATGCCATGTGACATAAGCAGTAATCCTCTTTTGTAATTTTTTATCTTGTATATTTTCAATGTATATACTTTTATTTAATCCTATAAGTCCCTTAGATATATCTCTACAGATCATAATCCATAAAATATAAGTAACTTCACTTAAGTTTATTATAGAAAAACATTTATTCAACTCAATATTTATTAATTATAAGGATGATACCTGGTTTCCCATTAATAATATTTCACTAACACATATCATTAAGAAAACTATGACACTCCCCTTAAAACTTAACATAAGGAAATTTGATCATTCTCCCAATATCTTCTTTAGATATGTTCTCCATTTCTAGAAATATAGTTCATCTATTGAATATAATTTTTTTGTCAGAGGGATTATATAGGTAATATTCTTTTTATTAGGATACCCAACCAATATTAACTTTATATCTCATTATTAAATATTTTTTCTTGTATTAGCCTCAAAAAATATTTATTTCCCCTTAGAGGATCTCATATTTCACATTAGTTGGAATGCGATTAAGTGCCTATTCTGTTACATGCAATGTATATACCCAAAAAGATAATTTTATAATTCTATGACTCGTAATAAATCAAACTATATATAATATGGTGTGATTAATTATTTTACTTAAACAATTCCATTGGTTTGTATTAGGAAGAATGAGTTGGTATATTATCCCACCCTCTTTTAAATAATTTATGAATTCTTGGTTAAGGTATTCTCCACCATGATATGATTAGAGTTTATTTTTCATCTCACCAAAATGATTCTCCACTTAACATTAATATTCTTTAAATCTCAAAAAGTAATCTAATTTATTCCAGATCAAGTAGACATATATATATATATACAGATTTGATCAATAAAAGTAATGATATATGTTAATTCACTATTATATTCTACTAAAAACAGTCTACATAATTTTATATGAATTAATTATAGAATTTTTGTAGATATTTTTCTTATTACTACTAAAATGTTCCTTATTAATTTTATATTGTAAACAAGTCTTAAAAATATCCATGGTTTTTAACTCAAAAGTGTATAATACCCTTCATGATATAACTTTTTCAATAAATTTTGGTTTATATGTAATATTTTAAAATAAAATAACATGGTGTGATATGAGTTATGTAAATTGGATTCATCATTTATTTTTAACATAATATTTTATAATTTAGTAATATATAAAAATTTCATACTATAAAAAATAATTTCATTATAAAGGAAAAATAATAATGATTGCTCATATAAATAAAGTACATTTTTATCTAAAGAAGGAACATAAATAATCTTCTTGGTAATACTTGGTGCATAATAAAAATTTTCTTACACAATAATCATTCCACTGGTAAAAGTATGATGATAATATCATTTAAATTATATAGTATGTTTAGCTCTATTAGTGAATCAGGAATCCACTCTGCTTGTTTCAATAATTATAAATTTACCTAGTTTCTATAATTAGATACAAACGTGTAAGATACAAGATGTATCTAATTACCAAGATTAGAAAATATAAATATTACACTAAATTATAAAAGTACATGATGCAAACTATTCTTATTTATTTTTATTCATTACATTATATTTCTTCTACTAATTGATTTACATAGAATGTGAAAAGAAAAAAACCTCATACTCATTACTCTCCCTTATAATTATTGTCTTATTACTAGGATTTCACATGTGTAGGTTTTGGTTTCATCCTTATACTATAATCTTTGAATTTCCCATCTTTTTTCACCATAAGGATTGAATAATTGGTTTTAATCATGATAATATAGTCTTGGTGAAATATTTCCATAATATTTAGTGTGATTTATCTATTATATTCATGTTAAAATTAACAATTCAACTATCAAAAATTTATGGAAAAGATGAAATAATGAGATATATGGATAATTATTTATCCAACTCGAATCCTAACATGTCCAACTTGAACACCTTCTTCCAACTTATATGTGAATAATGAAATGGAGATATCGTAATTTTTTTCTTATCACTATCTAAATAAATTTATCAAAGATTAGATAATATGGTGTAAACATATATTTCCTCATACAACTTCTTCTTATTATTTGTAATTACAGATAAAATGATGCCTTGGAAATATAATGAATCTTATACATGCCTCTTATATGCATCATTTTTCACCTTAATGATTCCCTAAGGCTAGTAAGCTAGTATAGGGTAGTCCAACATATAAAATTTATTTTCATTACATAGTACTATGCACAATAACCTATATCACTTCTCAAAATCAGTACCAGTTATGATATTTTATCTATATAATATCAATAAAAGTGTTAAAAAGATCATTTTGAAACTAACCACTATCTATACAAAAATAAATATAATTTTTTAGTAATTTATTTTGATTAAAAATTTTAAATAGAAATTATTGACTTATTAAACTTTTATTTCTCCAAATATTTTATGAAATATCAATAACCCTAACAATTGGATTACAAATATCTTGTCACTCAAATATTATAGTAATAAGAGATCTATATTACATTTTTATAGTAAGAACTATATCCATGCTATTAATAAAAAGTATTTTGGAAGGATTTACTTTGGGCCACAACATTAACTCTGAGATCCCTGAACAATTGATTGGAATCCCCAATCCATAATTCATAGACTCAAATTTACTGAACACATTCCCCTAAAATTTCAATAAGGTGTCCATATCCACATCATGTTGTAGTTATATTCTAATTCAAGTAATTAATGTGTCTAATGAATTAATATTTCAAGGGGTTAAATTTATGTTTGGATAAGAAATAAACTTTTTTTCTATTCATTAATGTTTATCATTATATTTAGTGCTTACATAAATAATTAATGATAATAGATAAAATTAATCTTATTCTTAAAAGATTAATTTAATCTAAACACTCTTTTTAATTAGTCAAATCTATGTGATACCATAAATAAATATTTATCCTAGGAAATATATAATAAATTTAATATTATAACAATCATTTATTTATGGGTTAGATCACCAAGTGATAATAAAGAAATCTGGATACTATAGGAAAACTCTTTGAGTCTTGAATAACTTTTGTTAAAAAAACTCATCGATGTTCCATAGTTCTCACTATTTATATTAACATTTTTTGAGTCTTGACCATCTTCATATTAAGGATAACTATATATTTTAAAATATTACTTGATGTAAGTCAGGGATATCATAGTTATGGGGTTATATAAAATAGATCATGGAAACATAAACACTTACATTATAAAATTGGTGGATAATTAATCTATAATTTAATTTAATTTTATAAAAATTATAAAAAATATAAAATCACAAAATAAATAAAATAAAATATAAATAATCATAGGTTCATCCATCTTACAAACATTCACCACAAAACAATAATTATAATGAATAAAATGATCTAGTAAAATTATCTCGATCGTCTTATATATAATTAAAAATGTTTAATTAATTTTATATATCAATATTTCCATATTATGTTCCTTGAGATCCCATTTTTAAAATACCTATTTTATTTAAAACAAAATTAAAACAAAATTCAAAATAAAATATCTACATAAAAAGTCCTGTGAGAATCTAGGTGCATGATAAGTGTTGGTCGGCATGGTCATTTAAACAAATTTCCATCTAACTGTCATGATTACTCTCAAGATTCAAATTAATGAAACTAAAATCATTAAAATAAATCATTACATATATTATATAATTTATTATTAAGTAAAAAATACAACATCAATGTATTGTTTTCTAATTCAATTGTCATTTGTTGTTGTCATTTTCAATTTGATATTCGATCATCATCCACATTGTCTTTGATTTAATAAGTATAACTAGAGTTTATCTCTTTATATCAACATGTGATCTACTAATCTTGGGATATCTAACCTGATTATCTAGGTGTTTTCATAAAGAAACCAAGTGTTTTTCAACATTTTTTCAATCATATTGGATTACATTTTTTATTGTCTATCTAGATATTGAGATAAATTGGAGCATCCTAAATAATTTTCTTGTCAAAAAATCCAAGCGAATAATAGAGATAATATTACATGATTATTTTTTGGAATAATTTACTTTAAAAATTCCAAAAAATTAAAAAAAATTAATTTATGTGATATATAATATGTCCCTTGTACCATTAACTCAACTCATGTTATACTTACAAATATTTTGAAACCTGAACCATAGAATAATTATGTTCACTCAAAAAAAATTCAATTCACTTATCCAATCTAGTATATCTTGTGAATACCAAAATATATAAAATTATAATTCACTTATTGAAATATTTTTAAACTTTTTATTGAATTATGGTCAATATAACTCACTTGGGTATTTTCCCAAAAACCTAAAATGATTTTATTATAATTCTTAGATTCAACTGAATCTAATGAGCTTCTAGATTCACTTAGTGTGTTAATATATAAAACTATTTCTTAGTATATGTAGGTTTAATCTATATTACATGAGTATAATTTGGTAACACATAATGTTCCCTATATATAATTGGAAAATTCATTGCGAATAAAACATTTCTACGTGCACTAAAATATAAAATAATCCATTTTCCACTTGATAACTTATCAATATGGATGTATTATTATATAATTACACTTAATTATTGATATATATTTCTTTAATTTACTGAAATGAACATGCATTTAATCACCAAAGCCATGGAATTTTATTAGGAACTCCCATTTCAATCAATGTTATAAATATCTCTTATTCCATAACATATAATAAATAAATTATATCTTGGTTGTTAAATTAATATAATAGCACTCATGATACACCTAACACAAGTTATTTATCCCTGAGAATATGTATAATGGTTTTCATCAAGTATTTAATGGGTTTTGAGTGATCATCTATGGATCTTGGCAGTTGAATGAAACCCATATAATATTTGATCTATGATCAACATAATCAAAATGGAATAATGAAAAAATATATAGGTGCACCTTTACTATTGAATGATCCATATTTTACTCTTTCATGGAGTATGCATGATATTAATCACTAAGAAGAAGTATCTAAAAGACACCTTCCTCTGAAGGAATTACACTATCATTGGATCCTTTTTTATGAAAGGATTTCTCATATTCCTAAAACGTATGCTAACGCATTCCTCGATGAAGATGGAAGAGGAAACTAAAACTAAAGATAGGTTCATCTTAGGCTATAATACAATGAAGCACCACCAATATAAGGATCCCAACACTTTTATATTCTATCTTCATTAAATGAATGGAACTGATCGTTAGATACCATATCATGGAAGTCAAAATGTGATAAAATAATGTGCATCTTGTTTGAGTATGATCATTTGAACATATCAAACAATCATGACCTATTCACATAGTAATAAATTATTCAATTTAATAAAACAAAACTGAATAAACTAATAAAATAAACGTGGAATAATTCATTCTTATGATATATTATATCACATACCTATAATGCTCTATGGTAGAGATGAACCATAGGATATGATAGTGGAATTTGAATGCCCATATTTACAGTTATTATTAAGAGATATCAAAAAATATGATATCCCCTATTTTATAGTCTACAATAGAAACAACAACATTCAATTTATCCACACATGGCATGAAGGAAATAAGTTGGTCGACCATCTTGCTTCCTTGGCTATGGCAGATCAGGGACCTAGTGTTTCATGCTTCTCAAGCACTCTCCAAATGAAGCCAGAATGAGTTAATCTGATTAGAGGTGATCAGTTTGGCCTCTATTATTTCATACCTCCCTAATTTTATTTCTTGTCCTTTCCCATGGACCTTTTGTTCTGGGTGTCTTCTCTTCTACTAATAATAAAAATTTGAATTTGATGATGATATCCCCAATTTTATTAAATTTTAAACAGCATAAAATATTTCCTTTAATCCAATAAGTACTTTGAGAAAAACATCATGACTCTTCGTAAATACATCTATACTCTTTTAGATATGGTTTATCAAACTCTCTTGATTTTATAAAAAACACTTTGTCCAAAACATAATCCTTATCCTAAGGCTTAACTTTGTCACCCTATGGGCCTTTGTAGTGATGAAAACCAATATGAAATTAAAATTTCATAAATTTAAGAAAATCATCATATCCACTAAGCTAAAAAGGGGTCTTGTGTGATATTGATCAAACATACTCATATCTCAATAAATACATATCCACCATAAGATGTATTGTATACATCATATAAATTCCTATATAATCCCTTTTTCCATGAAATCAAGTGATCATTGGATATAGAAAAATTCAATCAAGTCTGAGATATTTAATATATTGAATATTATCTGAAAAAGACTAACCAAGTCAATAAATACATCACATGTCATTCATCTAGCACATGAACACATCAAATGTCCCTCATCCAAATATTCAAGAACATAGCATGTGAATTAACTAAGCCTGGAAATACATTTCTTTACTCTAATTCAATCATGGAAAGTATGCCTTTACTCATTATATGAGTGGATAAATCATTTCTTAGTTGAGATCAAACTGACGACAAGATCAACAACATACCCAACCACTCCATGATTATCTAATCCTTAAGGAATTCATAATAAATGTATCAATTTATGAAGGTTCTCATTCTAGGTATATTTAAAATAATAGGTAAAATAGATTCATAATAATCATACACCCCTATGTATATTGATGATTGTTTGAAATTCGGTGAGATATACTTTGGAGGGTAAGTCCAAATAGTAATCCCTGAGTTATTATCTAATGAGTTTATTTTTAATATATTGAAAATAAAACTTTTATCTATTGTATAATTCAACTCAAGGTAATCTTAAAATATCACCATGACCCATAATACTTTGTGATGATTATTTATTAGGGATAACTAAAAGTAATAAATTTATGGGGTATTATAATTCCACTATTCATGTTATATAAATTTTAGCACACATGAATGAAATTATAAATGTATATTTCTTTTTTTATAAAATCATGATACATTTTACAACCAAAAAATCCAATACCTCATGTATTTTTTACTAATATATTTGATATAAACCTCATGTTTTTGTTGTGGTATTGGCTTCATCAATGGATCAGCTATATTATTCTATATAACCACCAAACAAATTTATAAATCTCTACTCTCAATGATTTCATGAATGATATGGTACTTTAGAAGGATTTTTTTTACTTTGGTGGGACTGGAATTCCTAGGCCTGATAAATGGTTCCATTGTTTTCACAATAAATATCAATTTCTCCTTTGATGGTAAAACCACTACAAGTTTAGAAATGAAATTATTAATCAAAATTGTTTCTTTTATTACATATGATGCGATGATGCATTGTACATCTATTATTGAGTCCCTTATGGTGGCTTTTTTCAAACACTTCCAACTAATATATCCACCATTTAGAAAAAACAAAAAAAAATAGATTGAGACCTTAGGTAATATTGATCAGATTAGAAACTATAATTTGTGTAACCCTTTATATAAAGATCATTTTCTCTTACAAAGATCAAGAATATATTGTTAATTCTTCACAAATAATTTAGAATGTTCTTAAAAACAATCTGATGACTCTCATTGGGATTGGAATGGAATATACTTTTAATGATAAAATCATATATGATATCATGTATTGTACACAATATGGAATGCATGATAGATCTTATGATGAATTTATAAGGAATTTTATCCATCCTTTATAACTCTTTAGAAGGATTGTGAATCTTTCAATGATTTGTGAAATGTAACACTAGTAAAGTACCCTTCTTGGAGTTCTCCTTGATAAACCACTTTATCACATTACCAATATATGTGTTCTGAATTAGTATAAGAAACGTATTAGATATATCTCTATAGATTTCATACCCAGTATGTATGCTACTTCACCCATTTATTTCATCACTAAGAAGTTTCCCAACATCTTTATAGAGTGTAACATTAGGAAATAATTTTGAATAAGTAGTGATTTATCTACATAAAATATTAGGATTACCACCACAATCCCACTAATCCACTTGTATATTCAAGAATCATTTGTGTTTTTTATTATTCTAATATATTTATTTGCATCATCGAAATGAATATTCCATATAGCATCCCGCCTTTTTATCACATAAACTTTCATTACATTACACAAAACTGAGGATCTTTAAGGTTTAGTGTCTTGGAAACCAAGAACATAATACATGAAAACAACAAAAAACATTCTTATTAAACACTTGAAAGACTTCTCCTTAAGTTCATCCTAGGTTCATTACTGCATCTCATAACCTGGGGACATACATCAAAAGAAAGGGTGAGCAGAAGGCCCAGTAAGGGAAACAAGAGAAACATTTTACATGTGAACTTGAGATACTTCAATAAGGTCATGAAAAGAACATTAAGGCATGAGAAAGAAATCATGAGATATATCATAATAAAAATAACATTTTTCAAAACTTGAAGATGTGTCTACAACATTTAATATTGACAATAATTTCGTTTCACCAAGGTCCATCCCCAAGGTGTCATTAAAAATTACCAAGGTTATTCACCAAGGTATCAGTCTAAATGGTCATCTCTAGAGATTAAGTCTTTACCCAATGCATTGGAGAGATATCAGGGTGCACCCTTAAATTTTCCTTTATTATCATGTGAGCCACATATATCATCATCAATAATTTCATAAACAACCCATATAGCATAAAATAAATGGGTTTTATTTCATAATTATAACGTTTTAAAAACTTATTTAAAGATATGATCTTTATGTCACTTAAAACCCACAGAAAAAGAAAGCGGGTCTTATGTATGTAAATCAAAGAATTTAAAATAGAAAATTTTGGTATATATGTGAATACCCATTTAGAAGGAAGAGCTTTTAGTATTCACTTAATAAAATAATATAATTTTAGAAAAAGAGAGAGACATTTTGAGACGGAAATTCTGCAGCATAACGGCTATGCTTCAGGGTTTTAAAAAACATTGAAAAGAGAGAGTACATAGGTCACCCACTCATAAATGATCCAAAGAACAGTATAGGGATAGAATATAATGGATATAAGAACATGGTAATGATATTTGAAATACATACCAAATGAAATTAAAAACATGGAGGGAAGACAAAAATAAGATTTCTCTTATGAAAACTCGGCAGCCTAACGGCGTCACTTAAACTTCAACAAAATGAATTGAAGAGATCAAATGGGGTATCTCATCATATAATCATAAAAGATCAGTATGATAGATATAGAGATCATACCCCAACATAATAAAAAGGAACGTGAAAGACTTGACATGAAAGTAGAACTTCAAAACGAGAAGGGTGAAAGAACCACTTAAAAATTCGGCAGCCTAACGGCGCCACTTAAAACTTCAAAATACTGAATTGAAGAGATAAAATGGGGTCTCTCATAATATGATCATAAAATATCAGTATGATAGATATAGATATCATACCCCAAAATAATAAAAAGGAACTTGAAATACTTGACATGAAAGTAGAACTTCAAAACGAGAAGGGTGAAAGAACCACTTAAAAATTCAGCAGCCTAACGACGCCACTTAAAACTTCAAAATACTGAATTGAAGAGATCAAATGGGGTCTCCCATAATATGATCATAAAATATCAGTATGATAGATATAGATATCATACCCCATAATAATAAAAAGGAACTTTAAATACTTTACATGAAAATAGATCTTTAAAAAAGATAAGGGAGAAAGAATCTGTTACAAAAATTTCAGCAGCCTAACGGCGCCACTTAAACATTCATAAAACTAAATAATGAGAGTAAGAGGGGATATATCATTATATGAAAATGAAAAGTGCAGTAATAGGAATATAAAATAACATCCTCCAACATAAGAACATGGAGCATAAAAGAAATGACTTAAAATAGGGCATTTGAAAAGAAAGAGAGAGTTTGGATCCCTTACCTTAAAACGTAACTCTTAAAAATCAAAGGTTGGGATCTTGAGGGCTTGGAGGCACCTTGGGAGGACTCCTTGGGAGGTAATGAGACCAGATATTAGTTGGGGGAGAGTTGGGAGTTGAAAGGATGGTAGGATTTCTTGGTATTTATAGGGAAAGTGAGGGGACAAGGCATTAATGGCCAAGGGACACCTCATTGGTGGTTTTGGCAAAACCATGGGCTTGCCCATGGTATTTACCCATGGTATTGGCCACTTGGGACACCTCATACAATAATTCATCCCCTTTAGTCGACCATCCCTTAAAATATCTCATGGAATCATCATGACACAGTTATGATGTCATTAAACATACCGAAACCCTAAAACTGTATTTTTACTATTCACTGAAAATTCAACTTTGTCAGAAAAATCCCAAAATTTAACATTAACCAAATATCAATGCTCTGATTTCAAAAATGAACTCCATTTTATAAAAATAATTTTCTAAATATTTTTAATTTAATTTTTAAATAAATACACTATTCATCGAAAATTCATTTTTTCAGAAAAAACCCCAAAAATTACCTTAACATAATATCGATGCTCTGAGTTCAAAAATGAAATCCATTTTATAAAAATAATTTTCTAAATATTTTTAATTTAATTTTTAATTAAAAAACACTATTCACTCAAAAAAACTAATACTTGAATAATAATTTATGAAACCGTTATTTAAACATTTTATTGAATCACATTACTTAATCAAGATGCCTAGATTATATTAATACTTTCTTTAAGTGAGATTACTAATCCATTTGGTCACATTACTAATCCTAAGCATAAAATCACTATTCATAATTTACTATTCATCAAAAATCAAGTTGATCTTATTAGACTCTAAATTTCGTACTGAACATAATTGTAGAAGACCATTTTTTGAATATCATTACACATTTTTAATTATTTAAGGTTTACATAAACATATTTAAAATATCCTTTTTCTAAAATTCATCAAAAATATGAATACTATATTTATCCGGTCATTTGAAAATTCATAAACTTCATCATAAGAAGAAATCCCAATTTTTATTTAAAACAAAGGATTACACAAGGCAGTTACGGTCTCCTTACATAGACCCTTATCACACCAGCATAGGACCTAAGTGTAAGGTGTGCTAAGGTGAGAGAATTCGAGGGAGGCTCGACCAACATCGCACAAGTAGTAATTTCTATCAGTTTTAACTTCTCGCAAAGGAGATTATGTTCTATCTTCACACGATGAATTTTGGCTTGGGTTTGGTCTAGAGCAAAGCCTAGTGGTGCTACCTCCTTCCCAAGTTCTGTTAGATGGACTTAGATCGGTCCAAGACTACTGGGTGAGGCCATTGAATCTTCTTTCTATATTAATTAACCAAGATCATTTGTATTTAGAGACAAAAATCTTAACGTTTATTTTCCAGCGGTCATATTGACCAATTGTCATATAACAGTCAAAACTCAACGGTCTCATTTTAATTATTCTCATGTTATCAAATGAAACAGTTTTGTTGAGTATCAAAAATAAATTAACACACAAAATTAGGAAACAAGATTTCAAAATTTTGGTTCGTTACAATCTTTCCCCCTTAAGAAATTGTGTCCTTGCAATTTTTAAAATTGGGTTTTGAAATTTCATTGAAAGTCCCACATCGGAAATGGGGTCAGTAAAACTATTACTTTAAAAGAAAGAAAGGGAAGTACAAAGGTCACCCGAGTTAACCCACACTAGGATTCCATGTAGGAAAACATGGACATGGAGGAGAAAACAAAGGGTCAAGTTCTGAGGGAGAGTGATAGAAAACATGATTAGGAGAAATTTAACCATAAGAAAATCCCAAACTTATGATGTGTGTAAACGGTATTTGATTACCTAGTAGGAAATGTAAACCAACAACATTTTTGTTTTACGTTCCTTTTCATAATTTTTCGGAATTCATTTACTACATAGAACAAAAACATAAGAAAATATACCTACCTTCAAGTAGAGTTTCATCCTTTAATAAGTCTCTACCAAAACTAATCTTTTCTCCAAATGATGATAATTCAAAAACACATGGTCTCATCAAAAGCACAAGAATCATCTTCTAGAGAATCACATAATCTACAAAATATTAACTATGTATTTCTTCTATCTTTAAACATTATCCCAAAAACAGAAAGGGTAAGGTAAAACAACTCTTCAAAAAGAAATAATCTCATAGGAATGGAAACTACTTTTAAATCTTAAAAGTTCTATGGTACTGCCCAAAGTTCATCATAGACCATTCCATAAATAACGGTCCTTAAAATTCCTCAAAATAAACCAAACTAAGATTGAAACCCAAATACAAGAAGGATTTAATAACATAGTCTTCCAAAATAAACTTCATTGCTCATCTCCAAACAACATCAACCACTCCTAACATCTTATAACAAAATTAGCTAACCTAAACATATTTTACCCAAGATAGTTTAATCATTTCCATAAGTAACCTAAATTACTATAAGTCCACCTTAAATTCATCTATTCTTAAAAATATAAGTCAACCTTACTCCTCAATGAAAATACTGTAGTAATCTATTTACCTCGATCATATAGGGTCCCCAAAATAGTGAATGTCTTCCAAAATAATAATCATCTTTTAATCCCCTAATCATCTCTATCATATTAATACGGAAATCATCGCATTTCCTATCACATTGGTTGTTAGGAAATGTTATTCAATTTCCCACCATTAACTATGAAAAGAAAGTAAAATTAGGGGCTTAAATACTTATCCAATAATCATGAGAAGGAAAGTTTAAGCATAGAAGGATAAACTTGTAGAAGAAAAGTATACCCTAACTTGTGATCCCATAGGTTCCAATCTAGGTTATCCATGATCATATATTCCTATGTGAATATTTATTTTATTTTATATTTGTTCCTTTAATAATGGTTCATACTAAGCTTATGAATTTACCAAAGCATATCCCCCGGGAGTGTCGTAACCAAGAGTGCAGCAAGGCCCTTTTTCGTGTACCAGTTCTCGTTCGAGTCTAGCTCAAAGCGGTGTTTTCGGGTTTTACCCCTATGTACATTTGTGCTAGAGCCACCTCTACCTGCTCGTATCCAGACAGGGATGTATTTTCTTGGAAACCCCTTACTCAATACTCACCAAAATACCAGGAATATTTCCTATATTTAAACTTTTCTATAGGTTTATTCCTAAAGTTTTCATATCCTAATTTCCACAAATAACTAAACCATCCTTTGATACCAACTATATAATCCCGACTTTTATTACATAAACTTTCATTACATTACACAAAACTGAGGATCTTTAAGGTTTAGTGTCTTGGAAACCAGGAACATAATACATGAAAACAACAAAAAACATTCTTTTTAAACACTTGAAAGGCTTATCCTTAAGTTCATCCTAGGTTCATTACTGCATCTCATAACCTGGGGACATACATCAAAAGAAAGGGTGAGCAGAAGGCCCAGTAAGGTAAACAAGAGAAACATTTTACATGTGAACTTGAGATACTTCAATAAGGTCATGAAAAGAACATTAAGGCATGAGAAAAAAATCATGAGATATATCATAATAAAAATAACATTTTTCATAACTTGAAGATGTGGATACAACATTTAATATTGACAATCATTTCTTTTCACCAAGGTCCATCCCCAAGGTGTCATTAAAAATTACCAAGGTTATTCACCAAGGTATCAGTCTAAATGGTCATCTCTAGAGATTAAGTCTTTACCCAATGCATTGGAGTGCTATTAGGGAGCACCCTTAAATTTTCCTTTATTATCATGTGATCCACATATATCATCATCAATAATTTCATAAACAACCCATATAGAAAAAACTAAATGGGTTTTATTTCATAATCATAATGTTTTAAAAACTTCTTTAAAGACATGATCTTTATGTCACTTAAAACCCACAGAAAAGAAAAGTGGGTCTTATGTATGTAAATCCTAGAATTTAAAATAGAAAATTTTGGTATATATGTGAATACCCATTTATAAGGAAGATCTTTGAGTATTAACTTAATAAAATAATATAATTTGAGAAAAAGAGAGAGACATTTGAGACGGAAATTCTGCAGCATAACGGCTATGCTTCGGGGTTTTAGAAAACATTGAAAAGAGAGGGGAAATAGGTCACCCACTCATAAATGATCCAAAGAACAGTATAGGGACAGAATATAATGGATATAAGAACATGGTAATGATATTTGAAAGACATGCCATATGAAATGAAAAACATGGAGGGAAGACAAAAATAAGATTTCTCTTATGAAAACTCGGCAGCCTAACTGCGTCACTTAAACTTCAACAAAATGAATTGAAGAGATCAAATGGGGTCTCTCATCATATAATCATAAAAGATAAATATGATAGATATAGAGATCATACCCCAACATAATAAAAAGGAACTTAAAATACTTGACATGAGAGTAGAACTTCAAAACGAGAAGGGTGAAAGAACCACTTAAAAATTCGGAATCCTAACGGTGCCACATAAAACTTCAAAATACTGAATTGAAGAGATAAAATGGGGTCTCTCATAATATTATCATAAAATATAAGTATGATAGATATAGATATCATACCCCAACATAATAAAAAGGAACTTGAAATACTTGACATGAAAGTAGAACTTCAAAACGAGAAGGGTGAAAGAACCACTTAAAAATTCGGCAGCCTAATGGCGCCACTTAAAACTTCAAAATACTGAATTGAAGAGATCAAATGGGGTATCTCATCATATGATCATAATAGATCATTATTATAGATATATATATCATAGCCCAACATAATAAAAAGGAACTTGAAATACTTTACATGAAAATAGATCTTGAAAAAAGAGAAGGGAGAAACAATCTGTTACAAAAATTTCGGCAGCCTAATGACGCCACTTAAACATTCATAAAACTAAATAATGAGATTAAGAGGGGATCTATAATTATATGAACATGAAAAGGGAAGTAATAGGAATATAAAATAACATCGTCTAACATAAGAACATGGAGCATAAAAGAAATGACTTAAAAGAGAGCATTTGAATAAAAGAGAGAGTTTGGATCCCTTACCTTAAAACGTAATTCTTAAAACTCAAAGGTTGGGACCTTGAGGGATTGGGGGAACCTTGGGAGGACTCCTTGGGAGATAATGAGACCATATCTTAGTTGGGGGAGAGTTGGGAGTCGAAAGTATGGGAGGATTTCTTGGTATTTATAGGGAAAGTGAGGGGACAAGGCATTAATGGCCAAGGGACACCTCATTGGTGGTTTTGGAAAAACCATGGGCTTGCCCATGGTATTTGCCCATGGTATTGGCCACTTGGGACACCTCATAAAATAATTCATCCCCTTTAATCGACCATCCCTTAAAATATCTCATGGCATCATCATAACACGGTTATGATGTCATTAAACATACCGAAACCCTAAAACTGTATTTTTACTATTCACTGAAAATTCAACTTTCTCAGAAAAATCCCAAAATTTCACATTAACCAAATATCAATACTCTGATTTCAAAAATGAAATCTATTTTATAAAAATAATTTTCTAAATATTTTTATTTTAATTTTTAAATAAATACACTATTCACCGAAAATTCATTTTTTCAGAAAAAACCCAAAAAATTACCTTAACATAATATCGATGCTCTGAGTTCAAAAATGAAATCCATTTTATAAAAATAATTTTCTAAATATTTTTAATTTAATTTTTAATTAAAAAACACTATTCACTCGAAAAAACTAATACTTGAATAATAATTTATGAAACCGTTATTTAAACATTTTATTGAATCACATTACTTAATCAAGATGCCTAGATTATATTAATACTTTCTTTAAGTGAGATTACTAATCCATTTGGTCACATTACTAATCCTAAGCATAAAATCACTATTCATAATTTACTATTCATCAAAAATCAACTTGATCTTATTGGACTCTAAATTTCATACTGAACATAATTGTAGAAGACCGTTTTTTTGAATATCATTACACATTTTTAATTATTTAAGGTTTACATAAACATTTTTAAAATATCATTTTTCTAAATTTCATCAAAAATATGCATAATATATTTATCCGGTCATTTGAAAATTCATAAACTTCATCATAAGAAGAAATCCCAATTTTTATTTAAAACAAAGGATTACACAAGGCAGTTACGGTCTCCTTACATAGCCCCTTATCACACCAGCATAGGACCTAAGTGTAAGGTGTGATAAGGTGAGATAATTCGAGGGAGGCTCGACCAACATCGCACGAGTAGTAATTTCTATCAGTTTGAACTTCTCGCAAAGGCGATTCCGTTCTAGCTTCACACGATAAAGTTCAGCTTGGGTTTGGTCCAGAGCAAAGCCCAGTGGTGCTACCTCTTTCCCAAGTTCTGTTAATGGGCTTCGATCGGTCCAAGACTACTAGGTGAGGCCATCGAATCTTCTTTCTATATTAATTAACCAAGATCACTTGTATTTAGAGACAAAAATCGAAACGTTTAGTTTCCAGCGGTCATATTGACCAATGGTCATATAACAATCAAAACCCAATGGTCTCATTTTAATTATTCTCATGTTATCAAATGAAGCAGTTTTGTTGAGTATCAAAAATAAAATAACACACAAAATTAGGAAACAATATTTATTCAAAATTTTGGGTCGTTACATTCCAACATTAAGAATCTTGCATCAATCTATAAATGGACTATTGTAACTAATAAATGTTAACAAACTCATTTAGAAATTTTAAACCTTCAGGATGTATCACATATACTTCCTTGATTAAATTCCCATTAAAGAAGGTTTTTTTGAAATCCATTTGATATATCTCATAATAAAAATGTGATACTATGGAATGAAATATCCAAATGGACTTTATCATCAAAATCGGTGAAAAGTTTTCTTAATAGTAAATACCTAAAATTTATTTTCATCTTTTCCACACGGTGTTGTTTATAGGTATAAACTCTACCTCACATATAATTTTTCTTATAGAAAATTCTCTTTCACTATATGGGTCTCACCTATTCATGTGTGTCAACCAAGTTCAAAATTTGGTTAATGTACATGGATTCCATTTTAGATTCAACTTCTTTTAACCATTTTTCATAATTATAAATCTCAATGGACTTTTGGTAGGTAGTGGTTTCATCACCTATGAAAGTTAATTCATCCTCATTTACCACAATAAATACATATCTCTTGAGCTCTTAACAAATCCTACCCAATCTTTTAGGTTCTTTTGTAACTTGATTATGTTCTTCTTCCACAAATCCTTATATAACTATATCAACTTCCATATTAATAACACTTTCAATTTTTTCATCTTGAACATCTAAACTTTCAACTCTGTTACTAATAAATCCTCAAATCATGTTCTCATATTGAAGGAAAATTCCATGTGGAGTCATAAACTCTATGTGTTAAGTAATATTATAAAATTAATATCCCATACTCTCTTTAGGATCACCCAAAATAAGAATTTTACTGATTTAGGGATTATTTTACCAGAATTCATATGCTATACATATACAGAATAGCCCCAAATTCTCATAAAAGGTATACTAGGATGTTTCTGAGTCTATATCTCATAATGTGTCTTTATGAATTCTTTATATGGACCATGGTTAAGTAGAAATAAAGTTGTTTAAAGTGAAAACACACATAATTAAATATAAAGGTCACACCAACTCATCATCTATCAAACCATGTTCAAATAGGTGTGATTCCACCTCTTAGGAACACCATTCCACCATGGTGTTCTATGAGGTGTTTATTGTAGAACAATTCCATAATCTCTTGTATGATTAATGAATTCCTCGATCTATTCATTCACCACCATAATCTAATTAATAAATCTTAATACATGTTCCCAGTTGATTTTGTATTCCTTTGAATCTCTTTAAACTTTTCAAAAGTTTCATACTTGTGTATAATTTTAAAAACATAACTATTCTGACTAAATTCATTAGTAATGGTTATAAAGTATTTAAAACCTCTAGTTTATTATGCACTCATTATTCTACATACATCACTATGTATGGGATCCATCATGCCACTAAACCTTTCACATTTTTCACTAAATGGATCTTTGGTCATCCTACCAAATATAAAATATTCACAGTTATCAACTGATCCATAATCAAATGAATTGAAGAATTCATCTCTATAGATTCTTTGTATGTGTTTCTCATTTATATGTCAAAGGTGATAATTACAAAGGTAGGTGGAATTAGAATAAACTTTATACTTCTTGTTATAAACTCTATATATTTGATTATCTATATCTTGAATATATAGACTATTTACTATTTTTCAAATTCCATTAAACATTTTATTTATATATATAGAAACTCTTGTCCTAAATAATTAATTGAAATAACATCTTGTCTAAAAAATATATGGAAATAAAAATTCTATTTATGGAACTAATTTTATAATAGTTCGTTAATTTAATAATTAGTCTATTAGGTAGACTTAGATCATAAGTGTTAACTTCTAATGAAGTAACTCTTGCTCCACTACCATGGAAAAGATCTAATTCACCCTTCTTCAATTCCATAATATATATAAGGTTGTGTTTATTGGCACACATTTGTGATGCGCACATGATATCTAATACCCATGACTTGGAGTTGGAAAAATTTACCTCTATAATATTCAAATTCAAATTATTTGTAGGATTCTCTTTGATAATACTTCTCAACCTTAGATACTCATCTAGAATAGTTTCATAGGTAATATTTAAATGATATACATGATACATGCAATAATGTATATAAATGACGTATCTATGAGTGAGTATCATGTTTTATATCTTTTCATCGGGGAATTTTAATTAAATTGCTCCCATAAAATATTATAACCTCATAAATCATATACATTTAGTGACCCAATACCCATATTTCATCCTGACCTACACTAGTTTGAGCATGTAAATAAGCCATGACTATTTCCGGAAGACAAAAAAATTCAATCATTTCATATATTATTATAGGATATATTAGTGGATAAATATTTATCCAAATTTATCATATGGATTAACTCAACTTTAATCCACTGGTATCTTAAACATTAGGGTTTCCAAGCTAAATACAATAATAGAAAACGCCAAGAACAAATCACCTAACTATTAGGGTCACCTTATTACATTATTTCCATACTCGTGGTAATTCATATGAACATAACCATTTGAGTCACTCGTACTAAATGATTTGGGTATTAAAATGTTCCACTTTAGAAGGAATATTAGACCTTATATTTGAGTTACTTTTCTTTTAATGTCTCATAAATTTAATAGACATCACATTCATATTAAAATAATTACTGTTGCATCTCATGGAATCTTTATTAACTCATATTTATTAATTTTCTTATGAATTCCTCTAATTATATTATTTTCAATCCCTATCACAAAAACCAAATTAATTTTTTCATGCCATATTAATGTATAACTCTTTACACAACCCAAAGTTTTTGTTACTCAACCATAAATAATATCCAAACATATCTATACATATCCAAATGCATCCTATGTGTAATATTTATGAAATTTTAATTTTAATTTTTATAATTATATGAGATTGATAATATATATATATGAGTAACCCTGGAGGATCATATATCCAATACCCACATTTATAGATCAATGCATAATCCTTTAGGCTAGTGGGAAGTATGACCCAAAATCCCTCTCTCTAAGGAGACTTTAATCAAGAGAGAATAAAATTGATCATAAATATAATACCTTATATTTATAAACTATATTAAAATAATAAATTCAATATAATAACTTTAATTATGATCCTATTTCAAGGTAGATGAAACTAAATCTTATGTAATCATGACTAGCATGTAATTAAAGTATTAAAATTTTATAAGAAGAAATTAATAATATAAATTAAATAATAAATAATATTTGCATTTCATTAACACTTTATAAATATGAATATTCAATGTAATAAACAAATAACTAAATATTTTATTAATTTTCCAAACAAAAGATAAATAAATGAACATTTCATATTTAATTTATCAATGAGAAACACTTATTTACAATTCTTAATACTTATCATTTATAAACATTTTGTAAACTATTAGAAGTTATAGAAAATATTTATTTTTCTATAAATTTATAATTAATATTGTTTTATGATATATAGGAAGTTATATGTATCATTATTCATAGAACATATGGTAAGTGTTGTCACACAAAGGTGAAAATCATATGCACTGCATTAGATTTTTCATATTTATCTCTTTTTCATAAGTAAGAAAATTATTTTAAGGAAAAAATATTACACATTTTTAATGGTTTTTCATACATTCAAATGTAATAAAATTTTACCAAAAATCTTAAAACCTTGTGTATGGGAAAATATATTACATATAAATAATTTCTTATTTATTAGAAAACATATATTTCGAGTTGTATTTGATGATATAATTTGTATCATTATTATTACATGCCACTCTATTTTTGGGTAACCCTAGTTTCCATTATTTATTATGATTCCATATATCATAACATATAGAAAATAACAAAACTATCAATTTTAATTATATCATAACTTACGATAGAAAATAATCATACACCATGAAAAAAGAAAAAAAATGTAATACTTAATATCATAGACTACAATATGGACCAAAAAATCTTATGATATACATGTTCCTTGAAAAATAAATTTAACGACATACTGACACATTGAAGAAAGATTATTTGATACCATTGATGGGTTTTTGTTAATCATCTAATGATCTTGGTAGTGGAAGAAAAGTTTTATCAATCTCTATCTATCATCAATTGAGTCAAGATGCTATAATTAATAACATAAAATATAGAAGTACCTTTACATTTAAAATCTCTATATTTTAGTCTTAAATGGATTACAATTAATATTGATCACTAATGTATAACAAAAAAAAGAAACCCACCATTAAGTAAATTACATCATCATAGGATCCTCATTCATAATGATAGGACTCAAGTTATTCAAAGTTGTGATAGAACCTTCCATGAAGATGAATGATGAACCAGGAATTGAAGAGAACATCATATTAAGCTAGTATACATTAAAGTACCACCAATAAGAGTATATCATCACTTTTATAGTCTCTATTATTTAAATAAATATATATTATCATTGATTTCCATCTCATGGAAAACGACAGGCATTATGATAATGAAAATACAATGGGAGCATGATCATTTGAACACGTTAAATAATCATAAACTATTTTTAAAATGATAAATGAATCATCTTAATGAATCAAAACTAAAGTAAACTAGTAATCAAGATTTATAAAAATCCATTCATGTGATATTGTATATTTTATTCCTATCATAGGCAATGATAAAGATCAAACTTAATCTAAGACAGTAGAATCCACATGACCATATCACCAACTATGATTTAGGGATATTATAAAATACAATATCTCTTATTTTAATGAACTTCCAATAGTATCCATGTATGTAATTCATTAAATATATTAATAATGATATCAATTATATAGAAAATACCTACAATAATATATAGGAACATCCAACAACATAGATAACGTGTGGAGTTCCAATTGGAAATCATTTCCTCATCATCCCCTATATTAAATATCACCAAGTGAGAACTTTATAAAAAAACTTAATATCTGACAAGCCCCTAACACCTAAAAGTAAAAAATTGTTGTATCCTATCAAATTTATTTATCTAGACCATAGGACATTTTTTCATAATATTATCATGGATTATATATCTCCCCATTAAATAGAGGAACAGTTATGACTAGGTTATGTGATATAAACTATTAAAAAATTAGCATGTATTGTATATAGAATAAAAAATAATATGTGATAAGATTATAAAAAGTTATATATAAAATTATATAAAATATATAGTAATCCAATTTATATTATAAAATTGGTTCTAAGGTAGAAAATCAAAAAAAATATTAAACCCTGAATATATCATTGGGTCTATCTTATGTGTGAAGCCTTGTGTAAAATAGAATGCTTCCGTTATGGATTATTATATGTAATGAGGTGTGTAAAGTTAAAGGTATGATATGTGTAATGTTTTTATATGTTTCACATGAAATTTCATGTACTATGTGGCATGGGAACACTGTGGTAATCTGTGAAATAAATGGTGTATAACATGTATGGTATATGTAGCACCCTTGATTTCAATTAATTAGCCATTTCATTATGATTTTTAAATATATAATTTGTTTGGGTTATGTCTGGTGAGGTTTAGAGAAATTTTGGGATGTTTTGGATCTTTTCTATATGTTTATAGTATGAGTATGGTTTGGGAAAACCATGCAAATCCTACAAGAAACCATGCACAATGAGATAGGGGCCATAGGGGAAGTGCACGGGCAAGCGTACTATTTTTATAATAAGTGTAGAAGGCTAGGATAAATTTTTATTTATTGGATAATGGGATTTGTAATTATTGGAGAATATTTTTTTAATTTTTCAATCCAACCGTTCGAGGTCCCTCCTTAAGACAGAAGTTGGGGCACAGTTAGTGCATAGTTTTCCTAACTGTGCGATTAAACTTGCAAGGGTTAAAAGAGAGATCCTAAAATTGTGTATCTCACAGGTTTTGACCTCTAAGTCCCTATTTTTTCCTCATATGTGGACATGAATCAATATTCTCTCTTCTATAAGGCTAATTATTCTTCTCCCATTGATCCAGAGGAAACCTGAAGGCTTCTATGGGTGTTTTGTGGATTCTTGTGGTAAGTCATCATTCTTAGTGGTTTTCTTACATCTACTTCTCTATCTATCTAATTTTCATATATTTTTATCCAATATGGATATATATAAGGTGTTTGATTCCATATATTATTATATTTTTATTTTTAAGTTATAGGGGAAGAGATCTAAGTTGGATTATTTTATTTTCAACCTGGTTTTATTGGCGATTGAGTGTCGTTCTTTGTTTTCATCATAAAACCCAAGGTTGGCATATTCACTATCATCTCCTTTATTTAGAATATAAATTAATAGTTTCAAATTCATGGTTTTCTTGAAATTTATTTTGAATCTACTACGAACTATTTGATAAAATCCCTTTTTAGTGATGGTTTGTGGAAATTGTGAAATTTGGTGCATTTTTAGAAAGTGGATTTGGTAACTTAATTTTAAAATGATGATTTTAAAATGTGGGGTTGGTTTTTCTACATGGAAAATGTTTTTAAATAAAAATTTTGTTTTTTTGAAATGGGTTTGTCACACTTGGATTTGGAATGGGTTTGGCATGGTTTTTTTGCATGTGTTCTTGTGCATTGGGCTGGATAACGGCATGAAGTACCACTATTAAGAGTTTGGGATGGATATGAGCGAGAAGTACCCCCATCAAAATGGTTCACTGAGTGAAGGATTAGTGAAATGATGACTCACCACTCACGAGTATAGGGAATTCCAATTTTCATACATGGTTGGATGTTTGGTTATGTAATATAGAATTGGTTATGCCAAAATAGAACTTGTTTGTGAAATGGTTTTAGAACATTGTTTGGTTGCTTTCCATAGAAAATGATGTTGTTTGAGAAAATGATTTTAATATTTAACTTGTTTATATTATGATATAATATTTTTTTGAAATTTTTTTATATAAAATTTTTTATATAATGTGGTAACTTATATATCATAGTGGCATGAGTGGGGAATTCAATTGTGGAAAACCTAAAAATTTTGATTACTCAACCATGCTTTAGAACTTTGGTGTTTTGCGGATGTTGTTTATTGATACATGGGTATGGGTAAATTTTCACAAATATTTAGCAGTACTTCATGATACTTAGAATGTTTCATGGTGTCAGATCATAGAGGAAGCATGGAACTTGGAGTTTTCATTGGGGTATTTGAGTTTTATTTTATGTTGTGTACTTTGATATTATAGTATTCTATTGTGGTACTTAGTATTAGATTTATTTTTATATCAATGGTTTATTTGAGTTTAATATCATTTATATCATAAATCATGTATTGGATTATTTAGTTATGTCGTGTTTGGTTGGTTGTTTTATTTTAAAATGGAAAATCATTCTACATATGTTAATTAATCACTTGGCATTTATTTACAGCCTTTGGCATCTTAGGGATATCACATAAGGGCATGTAATTTCCCCCTGCCTTCTCAAGCCAATGAAAATTGGAGTGATGTTACAAGTGGTCTTTTACTTGGTAATGGTTGTCAGTATTGGAGATGAAATTCATTATGGTCTACTCCTTGAGTTGGGATCACAGAAAGGAGTATGATTTTTAGAACATGAAATGTAGAGAATAAAAAGATGTAGCTAAACTTTTTATGTTGAACATAAATTTAACATGGATTTGGGTAAATAATTTTTTGGATACACTTATAGGAATTGGAATCTCATTTTCATTGGTTTATCCAATGAAAATATCATGGAATTCATTATAGGAATGACTTCCCACTGGGATTTCATATTTCATTTTGAGTGATTATTTATGATTTTGAAGATTAAAGGTTGATTTTTGAAAAATTTGGAATTATTTTCAAATGAAATATTTTAAAAGAAATCGTGGTAGCGGTATTTTGAAAATGGTTTTATTTTCGAAAGCAAGTTGAAATTTTTCAAAAATGGTTGAACTTGGAAAAAATTGAATTTTGGAAAGTAATGTTGTTGTAGTATGTTGTGATAGAATTTGAAATATTTATACCTTAAGTTAATATAGTGTGAGACTTATGGATTTTATTATTTTTATAAAAAATGGAAGGAGGTAGGAATTATAGAAACCAACTAGAGAAATCTATTGAGAACAAGGTTTCACCTGAGAAATAGGTGAACCAAATGTAGGTTTAGATTATAATCCAATAATTTCAGCCTCTAGACAGTGGGAATAGGAGGGATTATCCAAGGAATGTGGATCATTCCATACAATTCTAGAAATATAATCCACCCACCTTTTAGGGTGATTTTGAACTAGAAAAGGGATAGGTGTGGCTAAATAGAATAAATTTCATTTTCGATTTCATCGGCACACTAGTAGAGATGAAAGTTAAGATAGAGACTTATATGCTAGAATATATTTCACACTAGTGGTGGGATTTATATTTTCAGGCTAAATTAGATCATGACCTTTTATGGTATGATTTTGAGGAATTTTTCAATAAAAAAATTTAACCTCATACGTTCATAATTTAAAGAATGGAAAACTTTTTTAGCTTGAAATAGGAAAATATTTCTTTCATATATTATGTGGATAAATTCATTAATTTAGTTCACTTTTCACCTAAGGATGCAACTAGTGCATCATTAAAGGCACTCATATTTGAATCGGGGCTCAGATAGGAGATTCACTTGAAGATTTTGGTGCTCTATATTACAGATTATATAGAGATGGTCAATAGAGAGACTGTCACTGAAAGGGACATATCAGGAGATATGGGAGGAGGAAGTTTTTTTATACCCATGGGAAATAGTGGGGACTCTAATGATAAAGGAAAATAGAAAAGGTAAACTTATTTCATAGGTGGAAGCATTAATCAAAATCAGATGGCTAGATTAGTAAACCTTCCTCCATGACCCAAGAGTAATGTGAGATGTTTCCAATGTGGTTCGATTGACCATATAAAGAGTTAGTTTACAACACAACGTATATCATACCACAACATAAACTATATGGGGAATCTTCATCGATATTGTTATAGTACTATGAGGTCAGGTGTTCGGGAAACTTCTCTGGTGTCACAGATATCATATGCTTCAACGAGATGAGGGAAAAAATCACTCTCATCATTATAATAGAGATATCCATAGAGATTCTAGTATTACCATGACTCCTCATGTAGTGAAATCTAAATAGGTAAATAAGGAGAAAAGTGTTTTGAGAAAGTAATTATACAGAGTTGAGAAGGTTATTATGGATGATCAGTTTTGACCATCTATAGTGCAAGGTATGATTCTTTTAAATTATCCCCTTATGAAAGTGTTGTTTGATATAATTTAATCTCGTTCCTTTATTTCTTCCCATGCTATTGATTTATTGAGTTTAAAAGTTGAGATTATTCCTTCTTTGATAAAACTATAAACTCATCTTGGTTAAAGTGAATATCAAGACCTCGTGTCTAGAGCATGATATATAAAAATTGATGGAGCTGAGCTGAATTGGGATTTATCTATTCTTGAGATGGATGGTTTTTATATAATCTAGGGTATGGATTGGTTGAGAATGTTCAATGCTCACATTGATTGTTATACTCAAAGGATTAGTTTTATGACTAAGGATGGCATCGAACATCACTTTAGAGGGGACAAGAATATAAAGATGGGTGGAATGGAATTTTTGGCACCAAAAGTTGGAATTATCTCATACTAGTTGGAAGAATTGACCATGTAATCAATGGAAGAGATCGAAGATAATATTTTTCTAGGGGTTATTGATCAGTTTCTAGATGTGTTTCCTGAAAATTTGTCTAGGTTTCCACCTATAAGGTAAGTGGAGATTATTTTTGATCTCATCCTTGGGACTAGCCCTATCTCGCTTCCATCTTATAGAATGTAACCAATAGAATTAAGGTAATTGAAAGTGTATTTGTAAGATCTATAATTAAATGTGTTCATTTGGATGAGCATGTCTTCGTGGGCAACACCAATCTTGTTTGTTAAAAAGGAAAATGGAAATATTCAGCTTTTTGTCGATTATCATAATCATAACCAAGTTATGATAAATAAAAGGTATCCACTTTCACACATTGATGATATATTTGATCAATTAAGAGGATCTCAAGGGTTTTCTAATATTGACGTGCGATTAGGATATCACCAATTATGGGTTCAAAAAAAGGTTATTATGAATACATCTTTCAAAAGTAGATATATACATTGTGAATATGTTGAAATGACTTTTGGTATTATGAATGCACTATTAGTATTTATGTAATTGATGAATCAGATATTTTAGAAATATCTTGATTATTTATTGGTCATTTTTCGGGGACAACATATTAGTGTATTTTATGACAATGTCTAATCATGAACAACACTTGGAAACAGTGTTGGAAATCTTAAGGGATCACCGTCTGTATGAAAAATTATCAAAGTGGTATTTTTGGATACAAGAGGTTCATTTTCATGGCCATGTTATCTCTGAAAAAAGAATTTATTTGCATCTATAAAAGATTAAGGTTGTGATATCTTTGAAACCGACGACAAACATCTTTGATATATATAGTTTTCTCAAGTAGGTTGGTTATTATCAATTCCTTTTGTGTGAATTATCATGATAATAATTTCCTATGATATCTTTTACAAAGTATAATTTTCTATTCCAATGGGACAAGTAATGTCAGAAGTCTTTTTAAGAGATTAATGTTTTCCTTACATCATCACTAATATTTATTTTTATAGAATTAGGACAAAGGTACATGGTGTATTGTGATACTTAAAGATATGGGTTTGGGAGTTTTCTCATGCGTTTAGATCATGTTGTTTCTTATAGATCAATGTAGTTATGAGTTCATGATAATAAATACTCAATGCACAATTTATAGTTAGTTATCGTATTCCATTATTTTAATACATGGTGTCATTATCTATTTGGTGAGAAATTTATAGTTTTTAAGTATCATAAGATCTTGAAGAATATTTTCTCACAATAAGATTTGAAACTCAAATAAAGAATATGGATAGAGTATCTCTAAATGTTTGAATTCAACTTGATATACACCGAGTAAGGGAAATTCAGTGGCAGATGAATTAAGCATGAAGTTGTATGAATAGTTGGAAAAAGATACTTTAGATCAGTGTTAGTTGTTATCAGTGATTGTAGACATGAACTTGTAATGTGAAGATAGAGGTGATGTTGTGGTTTTCTTTCTAGTTTCTTTGGTTCCTGATCTCGTAAGGATAGTTTTAGAGGCACAGACGCCTGATTCAGAATGTGTGGTGATGAGATCAAAACTCAATAGTGGAGAGACCATTAAGGGATAGATGTAAGATATGAGTTCAGTGTTGCAGTTCAGAAATCATATGGTCATACCTATTGGTTTTCAGGAACAACTTTTTTTTCTTACCACCATTTGATATGGGTTGTTCATCCTAGAATACATAATATGTATAATACGTTGAAAAAAAATTTGGTGGGTTGGTATGAAATGGAAAGGGGTAGAGATCGTTGAGAGATGATTAACTTGACTGCAGGTTAAGGAAGAGAATCAGCAACCAGTAGTTATGTTATAGTCTTTACCTATCCCTATTTATAAATGGGAGTAGATATATATGGATTTTGTACCAGGTCTCCAATGAATGGTTCAGAAACAGATTTCATATAGGTGATAGTGGATCATCTCACAATGTTGGCTCATTTCATCCATTATTATGAATCTCATATGGTGGATGACTTGTCAAAAATATATATCTGATAAGTGGTAAAGTGGCATGGTGTACCAATTTCAATAGTGTTAAATAGAGATATGATTCTTATGCCTCATTTCTAAAAATCCTTACAAAAATTCCTTGGGATTTAGTTGACTATAAGTATGTCATATCATCCTTAGATGGTTGGGAAATCTGAAAGGATGATACAAACGTTGAAAGACGTGTTTCGGGCTTTTGAAATGGATTTTAGTGGATCGTGGGAATAGCTTGTTCCATTGGTGGAGTTCTCGTATTACAATAGTTATCATGCCTCGATATATATGGATCGATTTGAGGAACTATATGAGTGTTAATTTCATTATCCACTTTATTAGGTGGAAAATGTGAGACTTCACTAGTTAGGAATAGCCTTGTCCAAGAGATAACGGAGAATATTTATTTGATCGAAAAATGGATGGAGACGGCATAGAGTTATTAGAAATCAAATGCAGATAATCATATATGGTTTTTGTTATTCTTATTGAGTGATCATGTGTTCCTTAGAATATCTCCAAGTCTTTTAAATCTTTGTTTTTAGATGTAGGTTAAGTTATATCCTTGTTATATATACCCTTTTGAGATAATGGAAAGGGTTGGTGAGGTGGAATATCGGTTGGATTTACCACCATGGTTCACTACAGTTCAAAATTTGTTTCATGTATCTCAGTTGAAAAAGTATCAGTATGATCCTAACCATGTGAATCAATGGGATCATATTGAACTAGGGAGGGATGCTTCGTTGGTACATATCCTGGTGTTGATTGTGGATAGGAAAGAGAAAGTCTTGGGTGGAAAAAGAATCAGTCTTGTGTGGGTTTTGTGGACACATGGTCATATTTTGGAAGATATATGAGAATGAAAAAAAACCAATGAAAGAATTATTTATAGAACTATTTCAAGGAAATTATGGTTTTCTACTTTCTGGGGATGTAAAGGCCAATGGTGGGGAGAATGTAGCACCCCTGGTTTCAGGTAAGTCACCCTTTTATGGTTTTTAAGTATATAATGTGTTTTGGTTAGGTTTGGGGAGGTTTGGATACCTTTTGGAATGTTTTATGGGATTTTCTACAGGTGCACAGTTTGATAAAGGTTTGGGAAAACCGTTCGACTCCTATAAGAAACCATACACAATGATATGGGGGATAAAGGAGAGGCACACTTGCAAGTTCACAATTTATCCAATCCCAGTAGAAGCCAAGGAGAAACTGTTATTTGTTGTACAATGGGATTTGGAATGGTTGGTGCATGGTTTTCTAACCATCCAAACCAACCGTGTGAGGTCCCTCCTTAAGATAGAAGCTGACACATGGTTAGTGCACGGTTTGTCTAACCGTGCGACTAACCTTGCATTGGTTAAAAGTGACATCCTAAAAGTGTGGGTCTCGCACATTTTTGCCACTAAGGCCCTCGTTTTTTCTCCTATGTGTAATTAACACGAGATTATATATTCCCTAAGTCTATGTAAGCTTCTCCTATTGATTTGGAGGTGATCAGAAGGATTCTATTCATGTTTTGAAGTCGGGTTCTTATGATAAGTCATAGTTCTTGGTAGTTCATAGTGGGTTTTCTGAGAAGTGCTTCTCTATCTCTCTCAATTTCTTAGATCAACATCCGTTTTGGATATATCTAAGGTGTTTAATTCCAAATATGATTAGATTTGGATTTAGTGATGATAGGGTAAGAGATCTAAGGAGGGTTTTGGAGTTTCAACACGGTTTCATTGGCATTTCAGTGTCGTTATTATTTTTATCATAAATCCGATGTAGGTGGCTTCACCCTTGACTCCTATATTTATAATATGAAGGAATAGTTTCAAATTCATGGGTTTTCTTGAAATACATATTTAAAATTATATATTTAATATATTTTTATAATTTCTTTAAGAATATATTTATATAATGTATTTCAATACATATATTTATTATTATGTACAGTAATATATATTAATATGTATAGATTGTATAATAATATATATAATTAATATATAATTTATATTATATGAATTAAATTTATGTGAAATACAATTTATACAAATATTTTTATTATATATAATTAATATTAAATGAAATAAAATTTATCAAAATTTTATATACGAAATAAAATTTATACAGATATTTATATAATGTTATATAAAATAAAATTTAAAAAAATATTTATATAATGTATTTCAATACATATATTTATTATTATGAACATTAGTAAATATGTATTTCAATAAATATAATTGTATAATATTATGTGCATTAATATATATGTATTTAAATAAAAATAATTGTATAATATTGTGTACATTAATATATATTTATTTTAATAAATTTTATATCATATAATACTAATTATATATAATATAAAAGCATAAATATATTATTTAAAAAATATTTTTTATTATTATAATATAGATTATAAAAACTACAAGCTTGTGTTTTTGTATGATATATTTTTTAAATAAATTATTTTTATGTATATATTTACATAATATTTTTATGCTTTTATATTATATATAATTAATATTATATGAAATACAATTTATATAAATAAATATATTTTAATGTACATAAAATAATAAAATAATATTTATGTATACATATAAATACAATTAAATATAATTATATAAATATTCTATATAATATGTTCATATGATATTTTTAAATACATTTATATATAGTGTTTTAATTATATATATATTATGGAATTTGTTTTCTTAAATAGTGGGGGTTCACAACCCCCTATAATTTAAAGACATTTGAGGGGGGTTTCAACCCACTCTAATTTAAGGTATTAGAGGGGGTTTTGAACCCCCTCTAATTTAATACATTAGGGGGTTTCAATCCCCTATAATTTAATACACTAGAGGTGGTTTTCAACCCCCTTTAATTTAAGACATCATAGGGGGTTTCTAATAACCACCAATATAAGATATTATAGGGGGTAGTGAACCCCCATTAATTTCATTAATTAATGGTGGTTATAAACCCCCTCTAATTTCTTAAATTAGAGGATGTGGAAAAATCCTATGAAATCCCAAAACATATTAGAAAAATAATGTTAAAAAATTTATAGGGGATTTAAAACCACCTATGAAATTAGAGGGGTGGTCTTAACCCCCTCTAAATTTGATGATTAGCGAGGGTCACACATTTCCCCATCTAATTTATTTAGAAAATGAATTTATAGGGGGTTGTGCATAACCACCTCTAATTATATAGAAAATTAATTTATAGGGGGTTGTGAATAACCCCCTCTGAAAACCCTACTCTAATTCCATTTTTCTTGTCATGCAATTGGGCAGTGGGGGTTCTATTGGCTGGAGAGTTTGGGGGGTCTATACCAATGATTTCAAAACCATTGTTATACCTCTAATTCCAACAGGCATTTCCCAATAGTTCTGAACATTTGGGATAGAGATTTATCAATGGTTTGAACCTTTGGTATATAGTTGTACCAATGGTTCTAAACAATTAGTATACATTTATCCTAATGGTTCATGTTGAATTGTTGGAAAAGTATAATTCCAATACCTTATACCAAAGGTTTTTTTTGAACCATTGTTATAGGGATTTCCCAATGGTTCTAAACCATTGGGATAGAGTTCTACCAATAGTTTAAACTATTAGGATATCGTTATCCCAACGGTTCACAATAAACTATTGGAAAATTGAAATCTGAACTACCCTATATCAACGGTTCAATGAAAACCATTGGTATAAGGCTACCTAATGACCCATATACCAAAATTTTCTAAAACCATTGGGATAGCCTATCCCAAAGGTTTTGGGGGTTATCCCAATGGTTTGAAACAATTGGGATAGGTTAGATTTCCAATAGTGTTTATTGATGTTTTTTTCTATCATTAAATATATTTTTATATGGATGCTTCAATTATTCTTAGGACGCATTGATGTTATCATGCTGGGTGTATAATAACACCTTGTACAAGCATCTCGATGTACATGTAGTCTTTATGGATAAGGATTTTGGATGAGGGAAAGGGACCTACTTAGGAAAGTTGTGCAGGAGGAGTGGGTTGGCCAAGGAAATGTCAAGATAGACTATGGGATCATTTGTAGAGTTTCATCTTTAGTTTTTTTCCCTTTTTATTTTATATATATCTACCATAAGTGTAGATCTATTTACTTATTATACAAGATATTATATTTCATCTATTATATCATGTTTTATTATTCTTATTGCTTCTATTTTTTAATTATATTTCTTTACAATGATTATTTCTTTTGTGATTGTGTATTTTGATAGGTTATCTATCAGATAATGTATAGTCTCTATTTAGTGACAATTAGTTTCTCACCACTAACTGGTATCCAATTAAGTATAGGAAGGAATACATGAGGCTTCTTTGGCTTCCCTCAGCCCGGGTCAGGTGATCTGGGTTAGGGCCTCACAATATGGTATTAGGGATTTTTTTTCCTGCTATTTGGGGATTGGTGGACAAGATATTGGGTGTTTTGGGACTTGGTATCAAACTTATTCTCAGTATTAGCTAACCCATTTATAAGTAAAGTCTATATTTTCATGGGTAGGATTATTGTTTTGGTTTTTTCTTTTATAACTAACTTATTTCACCTTGAGTGATGCACATGATTTTTGGTATTTATGATTTATGGGATTTTATCTCTTGTCTTAATTAGAAATATCAGGTGAGTTCATGCATCATAGATAGACACGCAGGTTCACATTTCATGAACTTTTTTTCTATGGTTGATAGAGGCTTAAAATAATTAAATTCCAGCATAAATATATTTAGTGTTTTCCCAAATACATTATTGGTGACATTTAATTAATTTATCCTGATCTTGATATATTTTATTTTTCTTTATTGAGACTAACTTGAAGGTTATGATGATATGTACTCGAGCCATGAGCAAGAATAATGGTTATTTTTTGTGTTCCTTTCATTTACATTTCATGTTTTGGTCAAGTTTTTATGTTTCTAAAAGGGAAAATTCAATTGGCATTAAAGGCATTAAATGTATTTTCAAAAGGTTTCATCTAATTTAAAAAAAATCAATTCCAATTATTTATAAAATAATTCCAATTCATAATTTTATATGGAACTATAATTTTAAAAGGTATTTATCCCTATTTTTGTTGGGAATTAGAATAAGTGCTGGTTTTCATTGAATTATTTCAAATGGGGAAAATGGAATTTTTTCTCAAATTATTTAAAGTGATGTGGGGATTTATATTTCTATTTTTTAAAATTATTTTAAAGTGGTTCCCCAATATTTTTGAATAAAATGGTGGTTTGAAATGAGTTTTCAAAAGGTGGAAGTGGCTCGGTGTACTAAGTTTGGATTTTGTGAGACCAATTGGGATTTTAAAATTAGGTTTTCAGGATTTGTGTATGAGACCCACTTATAAGATCTTAATTGGTGTGTTTGATGTGGATAATTTCCCAAGGGGAATACATTATGTTGGTTATGTGGGTCAAAGAATAGCCTCCTTTAGGAGATGGGCTCACATGTGGTTGGCCAGTTTGGCTTGGGGTTTGGTTAGAGGTGGACCCTCAGAAGGGTCGGGTTGGCTTGAATGTTTCCTTGTGGTGGATATGTGTATCTATAAAGAGTGATTAGAGTAGGGTAATGTAGGGAAGGTGGTTTTTTTATTCCTGAGTTATATGTGAACCCTTTATTGATTAGGCTAATGGGGGATATTTGGCTAGATTCCCTTGAGTTAGATGAGTTGATGAATGATATCACCTTGAGTTATTGAGATGTGAATCTAGGTCAAAGAGTCGTATTAATGGTAGTATATGACAATGGTTGTTCTTGTATTTCATTGGTTATGTATCAATTAGTGGTATGTTTGGGCTTCATAAGCCTTGTGAGGAATGTCAGTGGGTTGTTCTCCTTGAGTAATAAGGAAGATGACGTTATAGTGTTAGTTGTGTGGTAGTACATGACCATGTTTATGGATACCATGGTGGTAATGCTCAATTAGTATGGGACATAGTATTTGTATTGTTTTTTTATTTAGGGCCTTCGTAGTATCATAGGAATTATTATCTAGAAATTTGAATGGCCTATAGCAGAAGTGATGCTACCTATAGTGGTCCATAGCATAAACTATGTGTTTAGGCCATGAAAGGGATTATGGAAATATTCTTAAGAAAGTAAGTATGGGTAAGTTGGAAGTAATAGAGTGTAATTTCAGCTAGTAAACTAGTATTGGGTCATATAGTGAGATTAGAATGATTTATATTCCTTAGAGAAGAAAAGATCATGTAATATGTGGTGATTTTGGAGCATGATAATAGGTGGTGTGCATGGAGAATAATGTTGGAATGCCTTTGGGTATTTCATCTAAAAGGTTCAAGGAACCTTGGGATATTAAAAGATTCATGAAAAATCTAATTCAAGTTAGAATCATGGTGTTAGTATGAAATTTCAGTGGTAGTTCCTTCTAGAATATTGGGTTCCATTATAGGTGGATTTGATGGGTATTTCCTTAGTGAACTACTCTAGAAATCGGTATTCCATGAATTTACAGACCTCTCTATAGTGTGTTCGTGTAGAGGAGTATAGAGGCATCTTCTGAGGGTGAGTTGGTTCAAAGAAGTGTCAGTTATTGTGAGTGGAGAGTGAATGTTAAATGGGTCAATCAAGGATCTGACCATGGAGTTGAAATAAGAGTTAAGTTCATAAATTCATGTGGTTGTTGTGAATTTTCATGATGCCCCATGTGTTAAGGTATTATGTTCGAGTGGTGATAGCAAATTGGATGGTGAGGTTGAGATCCTTCAAGATAATTTGTCCAGTTAAGAACTGACTAGTACTATTACATAGAAATAGATGTGGTTAGGTGGATATCGCATCCATAATATCGTTTAGGGCGTGGTTGATGTAGTTTGGGAATCAAACCTGGGTTTTGGAGAAAAACAAGTGTGTTTAAGCTTTGTGTTTCGAGTTGCGTAGTGGAAGCATGTTGGGAATCTAGAGATGAAATTAGGGTGTATAAAAAATTTATAGCATAGGATCAATCTAAATAAGTCATGTTTGTTAAGTTGTTGGAATTATAAGACTCATAATTAGAGCCTTTGGTTGAGGTTGCAGAGTCTAGTGGGAATGGCTCCTATGAGGTGATCCCTTGTGGAATGTTGAATATATGTGGCATGGTTTTAGAAGATAGATGGTGTGGGTGATCACATGATTGAAGGTGGTTTGTTAGATGGTGAACCTTGTGCAAATAGGGAAAATATTGTATTTAGGATGTGTGGCATTAAGTTTGGATAGAACACTAGTGCTTGTTTTTTTGTTCTAGAATGTGTGTCATGGTTGATGGATTTATAGTGCTACTGACGGTGATCAGTGAATCTAGAAGTTGGTGGGTTTTTTAAATTCATTTTTGAGAGTCAAGACAAATTGATGGTTTGGGAATCAGAGGGTGGGACCATTGAGCTAAATATATTGGGTTTTAGAAATGTGATCATGTTGAGACTTTAAAGTGATGGTCAAAAGTATCGGCATTCAACTAATATTGAGGCAGGTATGTGCCTTTTTATCAATAGGAATAAAAAAATTACATTAGTGGTGATGTATATATGAACATAACTCAGGGGAAGGGTAGTTTTTTTGAGTACCAGTGTATTAGTGTCTGAGTTGTACTGATAAATGAGAGATTCCCAAGTGAGGGTATTTTTTAGAGGTTTTTAAGTGAAAATTGGTGATTTCAACTAGTTGAGTGAGTGAATCTATTTCAGGGGGTGAACCCTAGATCGTGACATCATTCAGTGGGGACCATGTTTCTTAACATTTTTTAGGGGGTGAATCCTAGTTTGTGACATGGTTTAGGATATATATCATGTTTCGTGTCTTGATTTTGGGGTGAACCTTTATTCTTGACTTGGTTCATGGGTTAAACTATGTTTTGATCGTTCTAGGCATGAACCATGAATCGTCACATGATTCATGGGTGAATCATCTGAAGAAACATAGTTAAAGTGTCTTTGTGGGGAAAAAATCTTGAGGAATTACATGAAGTTGGTATTGCATCTCATGGGTGAGAGTGGAATCCAACACATGGGGTAGCTAGTGAGAATGATGAGTTGGAGGTAAGTATTTATCTTAAGGAGAATCTAGTTTTTTTTTGAGGAATAAATTCAAGAAAGGGAAATGAGGAAAGGTAGAATATAGCAACCTGGCCCCAGAAATCATAGATCTAGAGCCTACTACTATTACATTACCATAGGATACAAGTAAATCACGTCCCAGAGGACCAAATGGTATAGTAGTCCTGGTAAACTAGATACATACATGAGTCTTGTATTACAAATGAATACACAAAGTACAACATAATTTTTTTTGATGATATCTTTATTCCATATAGCGTATCTCTTCATATCATTCATAGCACACTTTAGGGAATCATGGGGAAAGGAAATAAAATAAGGGAGAGCTCAAATGCTCAATAAGGGTAAAGTACAGTGAAATAAATAATGAATCAATGAAAATAATCAATATGGTAGGGTCAAAAACTAAGAAAACATGTCATGTATTCTATAACTGAGAAGGAAATGAGTAAGTAATATGTTAAAGTAAAAAACTGAAAATAATTTCCATTTAAATAACTGGATAAGGAATAATCAATATGGCAAGGTAAGAAACTGAAAACATATTCCATTTAATCAATAGACTAAGAATGAAATGCATCCATGGACATTTTCATATTGAAAATATCATAGATAATAAGTAATGAATCAAAATTAATGTAATTATTAATTATTGGCTATCATTTTTGAGGCACATGAAAACCTATAGCATCAAGACCTTTCACAAGATAGTTTAAAACTATAGGTAGAAACCTATTTAATTTGAACAACTTATTTGTCCCAAGAGAACTTTTTGATGAATCAAGGGGATATATAAAGTCTAGGTCCCACCCTTCACTTCCTTTCCAATGAATTTCCCATATCATGTAATCGATTAATAACCAATATTCCTTATCAAATATCTGTATTGAATAAAGACAACAGATTTTTCAATATTTCCCAAGATAATAAAATATCCTTCAAATTAAACACCGTATGTAAAAATGGTATATGGTTTAGGAAATAATAATATTTATATTACTATAATATGGATATTTAAGGATATTTATAACAGAAAATTATTATAATAATGTGATTGTCTCAAGAAAAGTTAATAATTAGAAAAGAAAATGAGATTGCAAAGATAACTTTTACCACTTGGTAATTTTCAAGCTAAACCCCTTGGGTGAGATAATTCAAAGTGAAACTAAAAATACCATTAAGTATGAGTGAATAATTATATAAAAATGGTTAGTATATACACCGCATTAAAGTTAATTGGTGCATAATAACAAATAAGTCTCGATGGAATGAAAATTGAGTTAAATTCATTACCTTGTCTTTCCTTTGGGGTTAACATCATTTAACCTCATGTTTAAGGGTATTAAACATGTTACTAACTTATACCATAACCATAATCATATTTATAATATTATATACTATCTTCTTATAATGTCTTATTTCCCATTTGTTAAATATCATTCAGAACTTTACTATTTTAGGTTTTAATTGCTTAGTTTTTCGAGAATGTTTCGACAAGTTAATTTTGTTCTTATGAATTCGATAATGATTTTATCATGTCTATAATTTAAACTATGATGTAATTATCATAAATATTTAGTATATATGTATTTAGAATTATACATAATATTTTGAGATAGAAAATGAAATTCACCATTTATGGTGTAACACCTCAAGCTTCCGCAGTACGTTTCCATTTGAATAATGCAATAGCTTGCATTGTACCCAACTTCGAGATTCTAACACACCGCGACCAATCAAAAAAGTCGTTATGAATAGTAATACCCACTTTTTTAAATTTTATAATTTTTTTTTTCAAAATTGACTTCATTTTTGAATTCAGAATATCAAAATTAGCTTAGGGTGATTTTTTGGTATTTTTTTGAAAACTTTTAATTTTTGATGAATAGTAAAAAACACTGCGTTATTGTTTAAAACCGACTTTTTATTTAAATAATTAATTATTTTATTGAAATTTATTTTAGGTAAAAATAGATACATAATACCTATATATTTTCAATTTAATTCAATGGAGTCATTTTGTAACAATATTAGATATATAAAATTTCATTGAACTTTTCACCGTCTTTTACCTATCTCCTAGGAGAATTTAAAAATTAGCATAAAACTTAATTTTCCCACTATTGTGAGTGGAATTTCAAAAATCTGAGAAACACGGTTAATATCAGTAAGAAAAATTTGATTCAATAAAATGAAAATATTTTTTGGTGAATAGTAACTTTTTACTTTTATTTACCGCGGTTAAAAGTAAATAGGATAATTAAGGGTAAAAAAGATATTATGATTACCCTAACACAAGTATTAATTCTATTGTATGATTTTAATTAGACCAAAAACAAACTTAGGAATAAAATATTATCCTTTAGGTCCACTTGTATTAGATTAGGACATTTATTATTATTTTATTTAAAGAAAAGTTAAAAGAGTTAAAATCAAAGTTTAATAACTAAACTGTTTTTAATATAGGGTTATGCATAATATAAATTCGACTATAAATATTAATTAGAAAGTTAAAATGATTTCCTAAAAAATGATATTTTATTTATAATTTTTATACATTGAATAATTTAATTTATTTATGACACAATGATGACGTAGTAACTACCTTAATAATGAAATATTAAAATAATTGATATTATAAATATCTAAATAAATGTAATTTGAGACTTTTGATTAATTAAACTAATTTTATAGGTTAATATGACATGTTAGGATTGAATATATGAATTTATTTCGAATTGATAAATTTTTTAGGACTTTAACAAAAATCGTTTATTAAATAATGTCAAAATTGATGTAAAAGAGTTTTTAAAACAAATAGTATATTTTTAATTGATATAGTATTCTTAAAAATCTAAGGTTCATAAAAATGACTTATATAAGGTTATATATATTAATAATTAACCACTTGGGGTTCTCTTGGCTTGTTATAGTAAGTTTATTAACCATATAATATAAAAATGCAAAGAGGCATGGTAAATGTCAAACTATTTAACTAAGAGTTAAATCTAAAATATAAGGTTAAAATGCTAACCTAAACTTATCTAAAACCTATTGGTTGAGTTTATTTCAACCCATACCCACCTTAGCTTCGAAATAAATCAATTTGGATCCATTATAAACCGAAAATGATTTTATTATAAAATAATATTTCAATCTGTCCCTAAGGTGCCTCTCACCCCTCTTATAAAAGGGAACTTCCCCTTATATCAAATTCAGACCTCCAAAGCCACTTGTATCATCCAACCCTGGCCCAAATATCCTCCCAACTATCCTCCATTCATTCTAGAGCCCTTAGTTTGATCATAAATCCAACCTAACGAGCCCTTTTGAACAAATCAAAAGGAAGAACCCGAAGAAGAGGTAAATATCTCACCACCTCTTTCAAGTTATTTTCTTCTTCCACTTCCTCTTTATTTGTTGTTTCCATTATAAAATAATAACTCCAGTATCTTCTATATACTGTGATGTTATTATAAAAATAGTACAACCATATTCATTATGTTATCCATCCTATGAATAACATGTCACCATACGTGTGTACGTACGACTTACCGTCTCCATGTCGTGGTGTAGTTGTTATTCAATAAATTATTATTTGGATGGGTATAATAATGATGTATAATTTATTTAAATAATATATATGACATGTTAATTATTCTGTATATATGATATACTATCCATTTACTTATGATTTTAATTACAAAATAATGATATTGTCACTCGTGCGTACGTACGGATTACCGTCTCCACGAACACGATGAGATTCATTCCCCATCATAATCATTCAAGAATAATTTTCATGTGATGATTAAAAATAATATTTAAAGAACTTAATATCATTAAGTATATGAATTAAATACATCCTATCCATAACAGTATTGGCTTACGTAACTAATCATATAAAGGAAAACGAATCAGTTAACACCTAAAACGATGATACTACTAAAATATCATTAAAAAATCAATATTGAAAGATCATATATGATATAATATTAATTTATATGGTTCTTTTATAATTTAATAACAATTATTTCACCATTATTTAGGATGTTAACCTACCCTCGACCAAGTAAAAGTACAAGGAAAGGGTTAATTTCACAGTCTCTTTATTATTAAATGTTGTTTATACGTAATTATCAACTAGGACCTCTTTATCATCCACATCCATGTTTCTTAAAAATGTATTCCAAAACATTTTTACTATTTACTAGACTATGGTTTAAAGTCATTTATACCCTTGTTTGAATTTTTATAAAATGGGTTTAAAGGAATCTTTCCGTCGTTTTTCAAACAAGGTACCTTATAACCTTTTTGACAAAATTAAGGTAAGAATGTTTTGTTAACTCACACGGCGGGTGCGGCTATTTTTCTCCTTTATAACATCATCGAAGTTTACCTTACCAGCTTATAAGAATATTTTCAAAATAAATGTTTTATTTTATAATTATATGACTTTTAAATTATTTCAAAATAGAAATAGATATTTCTCAAAAAAAAGTTTTGATTTCATCTATGTCAACATCCTTTGATGGATTTTGAGTTTATTTGAAGTTGATTTATTATGATACAAAACATCCGTATTGTATTGAAGGTTTTGTGATATGATTGACTGTGGATGTGTTATTTTTATACCATTCATGGTTTATGGATAAAGTATTTACATTTCGTATGCTAGTTTTAATTCGAATGTTTATGTTGTGTTTAAACCTTTTTATATGAGGAATGCATTAGACTTAGTAAGTGATGGGTGGAGCCTGCTATAGCTCCTCGATGCATCGGTAGGTCTCATGAGACAAAATAGTGTCTTGGAACAAGGCCTTGAAAAAATCTTATTTGTAGTCTTGGCACGATGCCTTGACTATGTGGTTATGAAGCCTTGCATTATGCATTCCATCATTATGAAATTGGTTATTGATATTTCATATGATTATTCGACTAGTAGAATATCCATGTGAGTAAGTAAATGGAATTGTTTTGATTTATATTTTCCATATTCTGATGAAGTTTATGTTTAAAAAGGATTTTTTTTTAGTCTAATACATTTCCTTAAATTTTTATGCTTATTTATGAAAGTTTCCACTATATTGTTATCCTTACTGAGCATCTGAGCTCACACCTTTCTATGTTTTATTTTTCCTAGGATGTGAAGAAGTATATTATGACTGACCTGTAGGGATATTCTAAGGGATATGATTGTGGCCTATGGAGACTATTTTGTTGTAGTTTTTCATTTTATAATATAATGTAAAACTTATGAATGTATCTAGTATTTCCAATGCTACTAAACTAATCGGTCTTTCGAGACTTGATCTTTTGTGATCATGAAAATGTTATGTAATAATGCACCAACTTTGGGTAACTAGGGTCAAGGCATTACAGTTGGTATCAAAGGAAGTTTAGTACAAACCTTGGAAGCTAGATTTAGAAAAACTCGGATTAGAAAACATTACCCTAGGATAGACTTTGAGGATTAGTATAGAAGAATTTCCTTGAATTTTGGTACTGTAGAGATTTTGTGAGTTCTCCAAGAAATACATCCCTATCTGGATACGAGTAGGCAGAGGTGGCTCTGGAACAGATGTACCTAGGGGTAAAACCCAAAAACACCGCATTTAGCTAGACTCAAACGGGAACTGGTGCATGACAACGGGCCTTGCTGCACTCTTGGTTACGACACTCCTGGGGGATATGCTTAGGATAATTCTCATTTTCTTTACAAACCATTATTATGAGTTTATGAGTATATACTTACTCAAAGAAAACATTTTTATGATTATGGATTATATCTATAAACTTTTCAATTTATGTTAAGTTTTTTACAAGTTTGGATTTATGTATTGCGATTCATAAACTAATCTAGTGTATTCCATTGTTTAGAAATGGATCCTAGTGGAAGGAATGGAAACCATATCAACGCATGTAATCCATGTAGGGATTGACCTCCTAATCAAGATAATTATAGTGGATCTGGTGATACAACTGGTGTTGATCAACTTATCACCATACTGGGACAACTCACTCAGGTTATGAATAATAACCTTACCTGTATGGAGCACCCTAATCCACAACACAGAGGATCAATGTTAGACCACTTCATGAGGCAAAAACCACCAAATTTCAATGGGAGTACAAATCCATTAGTATCTGAGCAATGGATAAATTCCTTAGAGAAAATATTTCATGCTTTGGGGAGTAACGAAAGGGAAAAAGTAGTCATGGTAGTTTATCGCCTCATGGGGGATGCAGATCAATGGTGGTAATTGATTAAAAACAAAAAGGAAGATGATGGAGTATCAAATATAGAATAGAGGGAGTTTAAAGAGCTTTTCTTAGAAAAAATACTTTCCTTGTGACCATCGAGCGGATATGGAAAGACAATTTTTGAGTTTGAGGCAAAAAGAGGATGATAATGTTGTAAAATATGAGGATAACTTTACAAGGTTAGCAAGGCATGAAAAAGATTATATATGTAACCCAAGGAGTAATATTGATTTATTCTTTGATGGGTTAAAACCATTTCCTCATTGAGCATTTGTTTCACAATCCTTCCCATCATATGAAGATATTGTCTCATGTGCTATCAAGATAGAAAAATAATTCTCTAAGTCTTACGACTTTAAAGAAAAGCAGGAGAAGAAGAGATATTTTGAACACTATATAAATGGAAATAAGAGGAAGAAGGGAAATTTGAATATCCATCCTATAGTAAATGTGGGAAGAAACACCCTGGTACTTTCCTGAAGGGAATGGGAGTCTGTTACAAGTGTGGTGAAAAAATCCACCAAACTCATGATTACAAGGGAAAGAAAGAGGTTGTCAATGTTGAATGCTACAATTGTATAGAAAAAGGGCATTATGAAAATGAATGTCCCAATAACCAAGGGAACTTACCTCAAAAAAATCCAAGGGAGAAAGGCCAAGCTTATATTATCACTACTTCTGAGGTTGAAGCTCCGAAAGATGTGGTGGCATGTAATTTAATGGTTTCCTCAAGTTTAGAAAATTCTTTATTTGATTCTGGATCATCACATTGTTTAATATCTTCCTATTTTGCTAAGAAAATTAGATATTTTTAATTTGACTTAACAAGGGAGTAGTCAGTAAAAACTCCTAAGGGAAGTATCATCGCAACAAAGTTTTGTGAATCAGTTCCCATTAGAGCATATAAATGTTCTTTATCTGTTGATCTAACTGTCATACCAATGATTGAATTTGATATAATCTTCAAAATATATTGGATTTTGGACCATGATGCGAAAATTTATTGTAAGAATGAGGAGGTTACAATTTTCGATAATGATAAGGAGTACCTTATCTTTAGAGCAGAAATGTCACCACCTGATTCTTATCTAGATCCACCCCCAGTAGCTCTGCTAAGTTCAATTATTGGGGAAGAAGATAATGAAATAACTATGGGTGAGGAAAATAATGTTCAAATATAGGATGTACCTATTGTGAAAGAATATGTTGACGTGTTTCCATAGGATTTACCCAGACATACTCCAGAATGAGAAATTGAGTTTTCCATTGATTTAATCACTGGTTCAAGGCCCATATTGAAGACCCCTTATAGAATGGACACTGTGGAATTAGTGTAACTAAAGAAACAACTAGAGGAATTTATTAATAAGGGATTTATTTTCCCTAGTGTTTCTCTATGGGAATCCCTTGTCCTTTTTGTTAATAAGAAAGACGGATCTATGAGGTTGTGCATTGACTTCAGGGAGATCAATGCTATAACAATAAAGAATAAGTATCCCCTACCTCACATTGATGATCTATTCAACCAACTTCATGGAGATAAATATTTTTCAAAGATTGACCTTTGATCTGGATATCATCAGTTGTGTGTGAAGAAGGAAGACATTCCGAAAACAGAATTTTGAACCAGGTATGGGCATTATGAGTTTACAGTAATGCCTTTTGGGCTGACTAATGCACCCTCTATTTTCATGGATCTAATGAATAGATTTTTCAAGGAATATATTAATGACTTTGTAGTGGTATTTATTGATGATATCCTGGTATACTCCAAAATCTATGAAGATCATGAAAATCACTTGCGCACCGTTCTGAAAACCCTCAGAAGAAATGAATTATATAGGAAGTTTAGCAAGTGTGAATTCTAGCTTCAAGAGATTTCTTCTCTTGGCCATATTTTCTCTAAGGACGGAATATTTTTTGATCCTTCAAATACCAAGGCAATCCAATAATGTCCAACACCGATGAGTATAACTGAGGTACATAGTTTTATTTGTTTAGCAAGTTATTATCGGCATTTTGTCTAGAATTTTGCCTGATTGGCTAACCCATTAACCAAGATCACACGTAAAGGAGTTAAATTTGTTTGGAAAAAAGAGTGTGAATAATGTTTTGAAGAACTGAAGAGAATATTAGTCAATGATCTTATCTTTACTCTACCATCAGGGAACGATGGGTTTGTTATTTATAGTGATGCTTCAAAGAAAGGACTTGGTTGTGTCCTTATGAAGAATGATAGAGTTATTGACTATGCATCATGACAGCTAAAAATTCATGAGAAAAACTATCCTACTCATAATCTTGAGTTAGAAGCTATAATCTTTATTATGAAAATATAGAGACACTATCTCTATGGTGGAAAATGTGAGATTTATACTGATCATAAGAGTTTGAAGTATATTTTCTCCCAAAAATAACTCAACATGAGGCAAAGGAGATGGCTGAAACTACTCAAGGATTATGATTGCACAATACACTACCAACCGGGGAAGGAAAATAAGGTAGAAGATGCTTTGAGAAGAAATGATCATGGATTTTTGAACAAGATGAGAGTTGAAAGGGATCCTATTTTAATGGATCTAGTGAAAATGGATATGGGAATAATCATGGAAGGTGAAACATCAATACTTTTTCAAATGGTTGTCAAACCATCTTTACTATAAAGGATAAAAAGTTCTTAGGTTGATGATGAGGAGTTTCAAAAGAAGATTAAAGCTGTGAATGATGGGAGATTGAGTGACTTCATATATGAAGATGGGATTTTGACATTTGGGAAAAGACTTTGTGTTCCCAATATACCAAATCTAAAAAGGGAATTGTTAGATGATGTTCATAACTCCAATTTCTCTATACACCCTAGTATCACCAAGATGTATAGAGATTTGAAAGAACATTTTTGGTGGGACAACATGAAGAGGGAGATTGCTGATTTTGTTTCAAGATGTATGGTTTATAACAAGTGAAAGCTGGAAGGCAACAGTTGGGAGGAGTCATAAAACCTCTTCCCATATCTGAGTGGAAATGGGATAATATTACGATGAACTTTGTCATGGGGCTACCAAATACTCCTAGAAGGAATGATGCAATATGAGTCATTGTTTATCGTCTTACCAAGTCAGCACATTTTCTTGCTATAAGAGAAGATTTACCACTTGAACATCTTGCAAGATCTATATATTAATGAATTTGTAAGACTTCATGGAGTCACTACCACAAAAACAGTTTTTCCCAGTGCCAACCTTTATTAGCGCTAACGAAAAAGCGCTGATAAAGGGGGTTCCTTTATCAGCGCTAAAAAAAGCGCTGATAAAGGGACCCCCTTTATCAGTGCTTTTTTAGTAATGCTGATAAAGGGGGGCCTTTATCAACACTTTTAAAAGCGCTGATAAAGATTCGACTTCAAAAAAAATTAATTAAAAATAATATAATAATATATAAATTTATAAATATATTTATATTGATATAAATATAATATATAATTTTTAAATATATTTTAGATAAGTATAAATATACATTTACACATAATATACTTAATATATAAGATATTTAGTGAAAATTGCTTATAAAAAAATTAAAAAAATATATTTTTAATTAATAATTTTCTAATTATTATGGAGTAATAGTCATTTCATAACAATTTGAAGATTAAAAGATTAAAAAAATTAAAAAAAAGATCCAAAATATGTTGAAAACGAAACTCGAATTTCAAACGGCCATAACTTTTGATCCGGGTGTCCGTTTGAGCTCTACCACATATCAAATCGAAGCCTGCGATGAGCTCTATGTCGTTGTGATTTGGGGAGACCTTGTTCAAGGTTTTTTCGAGGCCAAAAGAGGCCCATAAGTCCTCCAAAACTGAGTTTTTAGTCAGGGTACCCCGATTTTTTAACATTTTGTGGATTTGCAGCCTCATTTAAGGGGGTATTATTGGATTTTTTTTGTGGGGAATAAATTTATTCCAAGGTATTACATTTATATTGATATTATGACATTGAAATTTCATCATTTTTTATAATTCACTGCTATTTATAATCAAATATATAACAATATATACATATTTTTTATATATTCACACCTAAAAAATTAATTATAAATATAAATAATAAAATATATTTACATATAAAATATATTAGCTTTATCTAAATAATAACTAATATCCATTTTATTTAAAATACAAATATATGAATATTTATATACCTATATATTAATCTAACTATATATATATATATTAATCTAACTATATATATATATATTAATATAACTATATATATATATATATATATATATTAATATTACTATAAATATATATATTAATATCACTATAAATATATTTATTAATACCACTATATATATATATATTAATATAACTATATATATTAATATAACTATATATATATATTAATATAAATATATATTACTATACGAATAAATATAACTAAATATATATATATATAGACATATATTAATATAACTATATATATTAATATAACTATATATATATTATAATATAACTATATATATATATAAATATATATTACTATACAAATAAATATAACTAAATATATAAATATATATATATAGATATATCATGAATTGGAAAACAAATCAAAATATAGGAGTGGTAAGGGCTTAGGTGCCCAAGGGGGAGGTCTCGAGTTCAAATCCTGGTGGAGGCAGGGGCGCGCGTGCATGGGGGAATATTATATAGGAGTGGTAAGGGCTTAGGTGCCCAAGGGGGAGGTCTCGAGTTCAAATCCTGGTGGAGGCAGGGGCGCGCGTGCATGGGGGAATATTGGAGCGAGCACTGTTAAAGGGTGGAGGGGTGTGTGGGGTGTTGTAGGGGGCGAAAAGGCACTATAAAAGGGGGGGTTCAAGTGCTATAAAAGCCTCCCCCCCCCCCCCGATTGGCAGTATTTTTTAATTTTTTTCAATTTTTTTTATTTTTTTTTTATTTTTTTTTTATTTTTTTATTTTTTTTACCTTTTATTAGCGCTAAAAGGAAAGCACTGATAAAGGAAGTGCTCATAAAGGGTTCTTTTATCAGCGCTAAAACAAAGCGCTGATAAAGGACCCTTTTATCAGCGCTTTGTTTGAGCGTTGATAAAAGACCCCTTTTATCAGCGCTTTTTTTAGCGCTGATAAAGGGGGTCTTTATCAGCACTTTTTTTAGCGTAGATAAAGGGGACCCCCCCCTATCTTCTCCGGATTTAACAGCGCTTTTCTAGCACTGTTAAAGGCCATTTTTAGCGCTGATAAAAGTCGTATTTGTAGGAGTGACTACCCTTATTGATTGTTTTTTATCATGATCCCCATTTTACATCAAGATTCTGGAAAAGTCTTTAGAAATCCTTGGATATTGAACTTCGTTTGAACACTGCCTACCACCTTTAAACTGATGGAAAATCATAACTAACTATTCAAATCTTAGAATACATGTTGAGATCTTGCTCACTTGACTTTCAAGGTATGTGGTATCAATATTTACCTCTGGTAGAATTTTCCTATAACAATAGCTTCCATTCAAGTATTTATATTGCACCATATGAAGAGTTATATGGAAAGAGATGTCTCACACTAACTTGTTGGAATGATGTTGGTGGAAAAAAATTCGTAGGCCCAGAAATTGTTGAGGAAACAATTGAAAAGGTGAAGGTTTTCCAAACCCACATCAAAGAAGCCCAAAGTAGGAAAAAGAGCTATGTTGACAACTGAAGGAAGGATTTGGAATTTTAGGAAGGAGATCATGTTTTCTTGAAGGTATCTCCATGGAAGGGTGATATAAGTTTCGATAAGAAGGTTAAATTGGGTCCCAGGTTGAGCAGACCTTTCAGAATTCTAGAATGAATAGGATTTGTAGCTTATTGTTTGGCAATGCCTCCAAGTCTCTCCAAAGTTCATGATATGTTCCACGTATCACTGTTGAGAAAATACATGTCTGAACCAACGCATGTACTCACCTATGAGGAAATTGAACTGGAACCTAATCTTTCTTATTGTGAAGATCCTATCAAAATTCTTGATACAAGAGAACAAGTGCTGAGAAACTAGACGACTCGTCTGGTAAAAGTTCTATGGAGAAACCATAAGATGGAAGAGGCAATGTGGGAACTAGAAGAACTTATGATGAAGAACCACCCCAATATTTTTCTGCGGTAGTATTATAGAAATTTCAAGGATGAAATTATTTAAAGTAGGGAAGAATGTAACACCCCAAGCTTCCACGGTACGTTTCCCTTTGAATAATGAAATCGCTTTCATTGTACGCAACTTCGAGATTATAACACATCGCGACCAATCAAACTAGTCGTCACGAATAGTAATACCCACTTTTTTAAATTTTATAAATTTTATTTTTAAAAATTGACTTCATTTTTGAATTTGGAATATTGAAATTATCTTAGGGTGAATTTTTGGTATTTTTTTGAAAACTTTCAATTTTTGATGAATAGTGAAAAATACTGCATTATTGTTTAAAACCGAATTTTTATTTAAATAATTAATTATTTTATTTAAATTTATTTTAGGTCAAAATAGATACATAATACCTATATATGTTCAATGTAATTCATTGGAGTCATTTGGTAATAATATTAGATATATAAAATTTTATTAAACTTTTCACCGTCTTTTACCCACCTCCAAGGAGAATTTTCAAATTCAAAAAAAACTTAATTTTACCACTTCTGTGAGTGGAAATTAAAAAATACCAGAGACATGGTTGATATCAGTAAGAAAAATTTGGTTCAATAAGATGAAAATAATTTTTGGTGAATAGTAACTTTTTACTTTTATTTACCACGGTTAAAAGTAAATAGGGTAATTAAGGGTAAAAATGATATTATTGTTACCCTAACACCTGTCCTAATTCTATTGGATAAGTTTAATTTGACTAAAAACAACCTTAGTAATAAAATATGATCCTTTAGGTCCACTTGGATTAGATTAGGACATTTATTATTATTTTATTTAAAGAAGAGTTAAAAAAGTTAAAATGAAAGTTTAATAACTAAACCATTTTTAATATAGGGTTATACATAAGATAAATTCTACAATAAATATTAATTATAAAGTTAAAAATATTTCCTACATAATAATATTTTATTTATAATTTTTAGACATTAATTAATTTAATTTATTTATGACACAATGATGATGCAGTTATTACCTTAATAATAAAATATTAAAATAATTGATATTATAAATATCCAAATAAATGTAATTTGAAACTTTTGATGAATTAAACTGATTTTATAGTATAATATGACATTTTATTATTTAAAATATGAATTTATTTTGAAGAAATAAAGTTGTTAGGACTTTAAAAAAATCATTTATTAAATAATGTCAAAATTGACATAAAAGAGTTTTTAAAAAAAATATTATATTATTAATTTATATAGTATTCCTAAAAATTTAAGGTTCATCCAAATGACTTAGATAAGGGTATATATATTAATAATTAACCAATTGGGGTTCTCTTGCCTTTTTATAGTAAGTTTATTAACCATATAATATAAAAATACAAAGAGGCATGGTAAATGTCAAACTATTTAACTAAGAGTTAAATCTAAAAGATAAGGTTAAAATGGTAACCTAAACTTTTCTAAAACCTATTGGTTGATTTTATTTCGACCCATCCCTACCTTATATTCTAAATAAATCAATTTTTATCCATTAGAAACCGAAAATGATTTTATTATAAAATAATATTTCATTCTTTTCCTAAGGTGCCCCTCACCCCTCTTATAAAAGGGCACTTCCCCTTCTCTCTAATTCACACCTCCAAAGCCATTTGGATCAGCCAAACCCTACCAAAATATCCTCCCGACTATCTTCCCTTCATCCTAGAGGCCTTATTTTGATTATAAAGTCAACCTAAGGATCCCTTTTGATCAAATCAAAAGGAAGTGTAACGTCCCAGTTCCGGGTACCACTCCACGGGTGCCCCGAACCCAGTTCGTAACATGACCTCAAGCGCATTTCCCCAAACGCCAAAGGCTTCTGACTAGCAGCGAGGGCCCAGGTCTGATAGTGAGGAAACTATTCCCTCATTTGTCAAAGTTTAGCGTAGTGGAATGAAATAAAACATACAGCGGAAGCAGTAAACCATACACAACTGAAATTAACAACTGCAGTAGATATAACCAACCAGTATATAAAATGATGCAACATGCCTCAATTCTATGAAAGTATTCATAACATGTTACACTGCAATACAATACAAGACAACTGAAGTACAAGTACAGGAAAACAAAATAGAACAGCCAGCGGCATCATGAGCCAATGCTCGGTCCCATGCTTTCATATGCCCCAGCAGCAATCAAATACATGTATAGGGACCCTTGCCCTTATCTATACCTGCAGAAACGTAATCGGTTTGGGCCGAAAAGCATGACCCAAACAAGGTGGGAGAAATAAATTCCCAGTAGGCACCCACCAAAGGCTCGTGCCCAACTGTGTGTAAACATGCAACAATAGTGTGCTGTAGTAAAATGCAATAAAGTAAGCAGTACTGAAAAGTAACTAACTTAACCAGTTATATTGTCATTTTAGTATCCATTTAATCATTTAAAATATCACCATAGTGAATATTCTAAGTAAGCAGCCAATGTCCTCGGACACATAAACTCTGACCCTCAGGTAAAGAGAACCCAACAAAAGAATCTGCCCACAGGCATACGGATATTTCCCACAGGCGTAAGAAGTGTCGCCCACAGGCACAGAGTCAGCTGCCTACAGGCATGGAAGAAGTTTCCCATAGGCTAAGTAGTATAGTGCCCACAGGCTAAATCACAACACCGCCCTCTGGCTAAACAGGTAACCGGGACAAGACCAACATGTAAACAAGCAGTAAACAGGCAATTCCTCTCAAGGAAATTCTACAATCATTTCATTAAAGGCATAAAATAAACAAGTCATACCCTCGGGTATCATAGCCAAACGGCTAAATAGAAGAACGCACCCCCGGGGTGGTTCTGGATCCAAGAAGTGATCCCAAACAGCCTTTTTTATATCACAATCAACTACCTATACAATTATAGGTATTTAAAATAGCCATGGCCTCAGCCACACGACACCCCAAATATGGGTTCGTAACTCAAAAACACACAAAACGCACGACAGTTGGAAAATAAACACCAAGCCACCTACCTTTAACGCCAACGATCGTTATACGTGAATGTCGATTCCAGAAATTCCCAAGAACGACGTAGACTTGACGTAGGAGAAACTCCATTTAAACTTAAATAACTCCCATTAGGGGAAGAATTGGCAAGAACTACTTAAAGAGAAGGGAGGGCTTACCTGTGTGGTTCCAACGAGATCGTCTGAGGTGGAAACGGATTCCAGACGTGCGCTCGGTGGATCCTAAAAGCTTCGGCCCCCTCTCCCAAGATCTCTATTCCCATTCTAAGACTTCCTTGTGAACAGGGGAGGCTACTGCCCATTTTAAGCGAAAAAAATAGACTACACGACGTGTACATCCGAGTACACGGCGTGTACTTCCCATTTTTAAATTGTTCCTCTGGCAGCTTCCCGCCAACGTGGCACTGTTCACCTGCCGACATGACTACACGGCATGTCTCCTTGAGTACACGGCGTGTTCTATCACACAGCTGACCACTGCCTTACTATTTGCCTGCTGACTGACTACACGGCGTGTAAAGGACCACTACACGGTGTGTAAAGGACCACTACATGGCATGTAAAGGACCACTACACGGCGTGTAGTCGGTTCCTACACCCTTCATCCCCGGCATGGCCACACGCCCCGTTTACTCATCCCACACGGCCAGAAGTACACGACATGTGGAAAAAGTACACGGCATGTACTTCCAAAATTTAGTATTTTTCCCCATTTTCCATATTTTCTCAAAAACACTTAAGGAAAAGAGAAAAGAGAAAACCCGTACCTAAATAATAAGAACCGGGTTCTTACAAACTTCTCCCCTTAAAGAAATTCGTCCCTGAATTTCCCTTCCAAGGGTGGCGAAGATAAAGCTGAGAATAACTCTGGCCACTGAGCACGTACATCGGTCTCCCACTCCCAGGTTTTGTCCTGCACTCGGCCATGCTGCCATAGCACCCGTACGAGAGGAACTGACCAGCCTCGGAGAACCTTCGTGCTCCTGACAACAATACAAATAAGATGCTCCTCAAAGGACGCATCCATATGAAGCTCAACCTCCTCTGGCTGAAAGGTGTGAGACAGTTCTGAATGATAGCGGCACAAATGAGATACATGGAAGACATCGTGCATGGCCCAGTACCTCTGTGGTAACTGCAGCCGATAGGAAATCGGCCCGACTCTCTCCAGAATCTCAAATGGCCCCACATACCTCGGTGAAAGTTTACCCTGTCTCCTGATCAATTTGTGTCCCAGCCTCAGCGAAACACGCAAGAAAACCTGATCCCTGACCACGAACTCCAAAGGTCGTCTGCAGCGATCAGCATAAGACTTCTGAAGAGACTGCGCAGTAGCCATCCATTTCTGAATCAACTGGACCTGCTCAGATGTCTCCTGCACGAGACGTGGTCCCAATAAAGCTGCCTCACTTGCCTCTAACTAGAACAAAGGTGATCGGCATGGCCTACCATATAAATCCTCACACGGTTCCATCTCAATAGTCGCCTGAAAACTATTGTTATAGGTAAACTTGACTAGGGGTATATGCTTCTCCCAAGAGCCCCCAAAGTCTAGGATGCATGCACGCAGCATGTCCTCTAGCACCTGTATCGTCCGCTCTGACTGGCCATCATTATGAGGGTGGTAAGTTGTGCTCAGAAGCACCTGTGTACCCAATTCCCTCTGAAAACTCTGCCAGAAACGAGACGTAAAACGGGTGTCCCTATCTGAAACGATAGAACGACGGACCCCATGAAGACGTACGATCTCTCGAATATACAACCTTATGATCTCGTCAACACCTAAGGTCTCCTTGATCGGCAAAAAGTGAGATACCTTCGTGAGTCTGTCCACAACAACCTACACGACATCATTGCCTCGAGGTGACCTCGGAAACCCAGTCACGAAGTCCATCGTGACATCATCCTATTTCCACTCTGGGATGGGTAACTTTTGTAACAGTCTGGTTGGCCTCTGATGCTCTGCCTTCACCTGCTGACAGGTGGAACACCTCATAAAAAAACTAGCTACATCTCTCTTCATGCCCGGACACCAGTACTGACATCCCAATTCTTGGTACATCTTGGTAACCCCGGGATGAACTGCCCATGTTGAATCATGAAACTCCCGCATCAGCTCCTCGTGTATACCCCTTGGAACCCACACTCGTCCATGGAAACGCAATACCTCATCATCTCCTATCATCCAACCAAGAGGAGGGTCCTCACTTGCCACCGACTCCCGTAGAACTAGGCCTTCTGAAACAGATAGTTGTCTCGTCCTCACTCTATCCAGGAGGGTAGAATTCACAGCTAAATATGAAAGATAGGTCTTCCCCTGACTGTCGTGCACCTCCAAATGCATCTCAGAGAACAAAGCCATGAGCTTCCACTCGCCACTGACCTCTTTCACAACCTGTATCTGAGTCTTCCTACTCAGTGCATCAGCTACTGCATTACCTTTACCAGGTGTATAGGCAAGCTCAAAATTGAAGGACTAAAGGTATTCGACCCACCTTCGCTGCCTCAGATTCAAGTCACGCTGAGTAAAGATATACTTGAGACTTTTGTGATCGGTAAAGACCACAAAACGTTATCCCAATAGATAGTGTCTCCAACAGCGCAACGTATGCACAACTACAGCCAACTCGAGATCATGCGTCGGGTAATTCCTCTCATGTGGCCTCAACTGTTGAGACCCGTACGCAACTACTTGATCACCCTGCATCAACACTTCTCCTAGCCCAATCCCTGATGCATAACAGTAAACTGTATAGCTATTCCCCTGCTCTGGGAGTATCAGGATTGGTGCTGATGTCAACCTTCCCTTCAGGTCCTGAAAGGCTTTCTCGCAAGCTTCCGACCAAACGAACTTCACAACCTTCTTAGTCAAACCCGTCAACGGTGTTGCTAAGCGGGAGAAGTCCTGTATGAAGTGTTTGTAGTAACCAGCCAGCCCTAAGAAACTATGTATCTCAAACACATTCTTAGGCTGCTCCCAGAAAACTACTGCTCTCACCTTCTCTGGGTCTACTGCAACTCCTGCCTCTGAGATGATATAACCCAGTAAGTGAATCTGGTCCATCCAAAAGTGGCACTTTGAGAGCTTAGAATATAGATTATTCTCTCTCAGTGTACTCAATACGATCTCAAGATGGGTGGCATGTTCGTGTCGAGTGTGAGAGTACACCAAGATGTCATCCACGAATACTACCATGAAAGAGTCCAGATAAGGATGGAACACACGATTCATCAGATCCATGAAAACTGCTGGCGCATTTGTGAGTCTTAATGGCATAACCGTATACTCGTATAGACCATACCTGCTCCTGAAAGCTGTGAGAGGTATATTAGATGGTCTAACATGCAGCTGATGATATCCTGATCTCAATTCAATCTTTGAGAACACTCGTGCTCCACGAAGTTGATCAAAAATATCATCAATCCTTGTCAAGGGATATCGGTTCTTAACTATCAACTGGTTCAGCTTCTGATAATCCACACAGAGTCTGAGGGTACCGTCCGCCTTCTTCGCAAAAAGGACCAGAGAACCCCACGAAGAAGTACTGGTTCGAATGAAACCCTTTGCTTGTAACTCCTCTAACTACCTCTTGAGCTCCTGCAACTCAGGTGTGGCCATCCTATAAAGAGGAATGGACACCGTCACTACTCCTGGAACAAGATCAATAGAGAAATCCACCTCTCGCTCTGGAGGTAGACCCAAAAAGTCATCCAGGAAGACATCCCTGAAACGATCAACCACTGGAGGTAAATCCTTCTAACAAGTCCCCTAGTCGTCCAGATATAAGCTCGCAATCTAGGTTGTCACACCACCTTGCCCCCGATGCTCTGGTCCAGCTCGACTCACCTGAACATCCCATTCACCCTTGTATAGAAACTCTCCACCCTCTGGGGACGTGAAACGCAACCTCCGATGATAGTAGTCTACAAAGGCTCAAAAGGGAACCAACCAGTCCATCCCAAGAATGACGTCATAAGCTATCGTCTCTAAGACATAGAGGTCCCAAAGGAAGTGACACCCACCAACCTCAAGGGGGCACTCCTTGCACTGATGCACACCAGTCGTTCTAATCCCCAACGGAGTGTCTAGCATCATGATATCAGAAGAAGTAGAAACACAGATCCCAAGGATCTCCACAATGGGTAAAGATATGAAACTATGTGTAGCACCCGTATTGAAAAGTACTAAAGATAAAACAGAAGCTACTAGAATAGTACCTCTAATGGTAGAAGTTCCGGGATCCTGCTCCTACTGGTTCTGTTGCACTACATATGCATGCCCATTGTCACGGCCCTACGACACATCCTGACTACCCTGAGCTGTCCCACCCTGCTGCCTCTGAGATCTTGGTGTCTGGCTACCATGTCCACGACCACCATCTCTTCCTGCACACCTTGAAATATTTCAGTTCCCCGACTGGTAAGAAGTTGTTGGTCCTGCTCCCGCTCGCGGAGTCTGCACAGAACCCCTCTCACTAGCCATCGGTGGAAACGCCCTACAAAAGTGCTGCAGATGACCCATCCTGCCGCAAGATCAACACTCCATTGGGTCTTGTGGACACTGTGGCCTCTTATTCCCCTCTCTTCCACACTGGTAGCACATGACCTAGCCACCTTAAGCATTATTCTGACTGGTACTGCCACCCTGAGAGAAGTCCATCTGTCTCTTCCTCTTGCCAGTAGAAATAGTACCAGTAACTAGTGCTGAACCGCCCTAGCCCACACCACTAGATTCCCGTAGGTTTCTCTCTATAATCAGCACCTGATTTACAATAGCATGTACTGAAGGAAACCTGAAAACATTCACCAACGCTCGGATGTCATAACGAATACCGTCCTCAAAGTGTCTAGCTCTCAGCGTCTCATCACCCACCAGCACGGGGGCAAAGCACTGAAGCTCGGTGAAATGAGCAGAATAGTCCATCACTGACATACCTCCCTACTGCAGATTCATGAACTCTCAAGCTCTAACTACCCTCAGCATATCTAGGAAGAAGAAGTCATAGAAGACTGCCTGAAAATATTCCCACGCCATGTCCCTGTGATGCTCTGACTAGGTGGTAACATCCCACCACCTCTTGGTGGAATCACACAGCATATACGTTGTGAGATTGACCCTCCGCCCTAGAGGTGTCTCAAGATGCTTGAAAATAATCTACATCGATCCCATCCAAGACTCCGCAGGCTGTGGTCTGCCATCCCCTGAAAATGTCGACGGATGCTGCTGCTGGAAAATACGTGTCAGCTTGGCCATATATGTGGCAGCCTGCGGTGCTCCCTGAAAGGTCTGCATGAACTGGATAAAGCCTTCACGGAATTGCGCCTCCATGCCTGTGTCTGGTATAATAGCTGGCGCCGCATCTGGCTCTGCTGGAGGATCCACTGGTAGCCCATGGCCCACCATCTCAGGAGTATACTCGTTGCCTCTCTCCTGGTGAACAACGCGCGGTCGTCTAGGCGGCATGACTCTACAAGGTCAAAAACATGCCTTAGATTCAAGATTAACAAGACTAAAAATGAAGAAACCACAAAAGGAACAAGAGGAATAAGGCATTTCAAGATTTTCAAAACAAAACTACACGGCGTGTATAATAGCTACATGGCGTGTATAATAGCTACACGGCGTGTACTTGACTTCCCTTCCCCTGCCCGGGTCCTTCGATACGGCTAAGCCACACGGCTTCTGTCTGAACAAAACTACATGGCGTGTATATCATCTACACGGCGTGTATGGTGTTATTTCCAAATGCCCGTGTCGTTTGTGACATGGCCGACTACTCGGCTTGACACTACATGGCGTGTTACACCCACACACGGCATGTCAACAACCTCGTTTCCCAGCCACACGGCTAAGTCCACACGGTCTGTCCTCAGACAAGACTACACGGCGTGTCCTACAGGTACACGGCGTGTACTAGAAGATCTCTGCTGACCCGTGTTGTTAGTTACACGACCGGATACACGGCTCAACCTACACGGCGTGTTATATATACAAACGGCGTATACCCAAAGGGATTTCCCTGACCTGTGTTGTTAGTTACACGGCTGGGTCCCCAGGTCACACTAAACGGCGTGTTCCATAGTGGACACGGTGTGTATGTCTTAAGGTCTCCTCCATCTGTGTTTGTTAGTTACATGGGAGGACTCTGGGTCAACACTACACGGTGTGTACATCCAGTACACGACATGTTCGCCCCAAGCATTTCCCTTCCCTGTGTAACTACTCACACGGTTTGTGACACGGGAAGAGACTACACGGCGTGTACTCAGGGTACACAGTGTGTACTCAAAAATTTTATTTTTCTTCCCGAACAGAAGAACACACACGGCGTGTATAAAGCACTACACGGCGTTTATACTGGGTTTTCTGGACAGTATGCCTCAGAAACTACTCTGGAGCCCATAAAATACTGAAAAACAACACCTAAATTCCAAATTCAGACCTGTGAGGGCCCATACTCCCCACGAATCAAAGTTTGACATCTTGTATGTGTTATAACAAAATAAATAGCTAATGATCCACCAAATTCCGGTCAATGGGGGCCCATGCTCCCCAAAAACTAAGGTTTGGAATCCATTCTTTTAACCGGATCATACAAAAATACCCTATCAAATAGCAGGTATCTATCAAAGAATCTATCACAACATCATGCTTTACTAGCACAATAATTATCACAACAACATGAAATTTCCAATGCACCTATATGGCATGGAACTATGCATGGCATGTGATTTCTAGCATGTGCCTAAATGATGCATGAGATGGCATACCCTCATCTCATAGGGTTTCAACTAAATAGAACTCATAGATAAAATATCAACAGAACAATCACAAGTGCATCACCCTTCGGTGAAAATCAATTCAACTGTAAAATTGCAAAATCAGTAAAATTGCAATACGTGGTAAATAGGCTTTTCCCTGTACATGGTTTAGCTACACCCGGGCACAGATTATTACCAACTACCGGTCCTTCCTATCCCTGACTAAGGCTCCAAATAGTAAGTCAAAGAAAATAACCCCTCTGATACCACTTTGTAACGTCCCAGTTCCGGGCACCACTCCATGGGTGCCCCGAACCCAGTTCACCACATGACCTCAAGCGAATTTCCCCAAATGCCAGAGGCTTCCGACTAGCAGTGAGGACCCAGGTCTTATAGTGGGGAAACTATGCCCTTATTTTTCAAAGTGTAGCGCAGCGGAATGAAATAAAACATACAGCAATAGAGGAAACAGTAAACCATACAAAACTGAAATTAACAACTGCAGTAGATATAACCAACCAGTATATAAAATGATGCAACATGCCTCAATTATATGAAAGTAGCCAGAACATGTTACACTGCAATACAATACAATACAACTGAAGTACAAGTACAGGAAAGCAAAACAGAACAGCTAACGGCATCACGAGCCAATGCTCGGTCCCATTCTTTCCTACGCCCCATCAGCAATCAAGTACCTATATAGGGACCCTTTACCTTATCTATACCTGAAGAAACGTAATATGTTTGGGCTGAAAAGCATGACCCAAACAGGGTGTGAGAAATAAATTCTCAGTAGGCACCCACCAAAGGCTTGTTCCCAACTGTGTGTAAACATGTAACAATAGTGTGCAGTAGTAAAATGCAATAAAGTAAGCAGTACTGAAAATTAGCTAACTTAACCAGTTATATTTCCATTTTAATATCCATTTAATGATTTAAAATATCACCACAGTGAATATTCTAAGTAAGATTCCAATGTCCTCGGACACGTGAACTCCTACCCTCAGGTAAAGAGAACCCAACACAATAATCTGCCCACAGGCATACGGATATTGCTCACAGGTGTAAGTGTCTCCCACAGGCACAGAGTCAGCTGGCCACATGCACGGAAGAAGTTGCCCACAGGCTAAGAAGTACAGTGCCCACAGGCTAAATCACAACACCGCCCTCAGGCTAAACAAGTAACCGGGCCAAGCCCAACATTTAAACAAGTAGTAAATAGGTAATTACTCTCAAGGAAATTCTACAATCATTTCATTAAAGGTATAAAATAAACAAGGCATACCCTCAGGTATCCTGGCCAAACAGCTAAATACAAGAACTCACCCCCGGTGTGGTTCTGGATCCAAGCAGCGATCCCAAACAGCCTTTTTTATATCACAATCAACTACCTATACAATTCTAGGTATTTAAAATAGCCACATCCTCAGCCACACGACACCCCAAATATGGGTTCGTAGCTCAAAAACACACAAAATGCACGACAGTTGGAAAATAAACACCAAGCCACCCACCTTTAACGCCAACGATCGTTATACGTGAATGTAAATTCCAGAAACGACCAAGAACGATGTAGATCTGACGTAGGATAAACTTCGTTTAAACTTAAATAACTCTCATTAGGGGAAGAATTGGCAAGAACTGCTTAAGGAGAAGGGAGGGCTTACCCGTGTGGTTCCAATGAGATCGTCCAAGGCAAAAACGGATTCCAGACGTGCGCTCGGCGGATCTTCAAAGCTTCGGCCCCCTCTCCCAAGCTCCCTCTTCCCGTTCTATGCCTTCCCTATGAACAGGGGAGGCTACTACCCATTTTAAGCAAAAAAACAAAGTACACGGCGTGTACTTCCGAGTACACGGCGTGCACTTCCCATTTTTAAATTGTTCCTCTGGCGGCTTCCCGCCAGCGCAGCACCGTTCACCTACCAACATGACTACACGGCATGTCTCATTGAGTACATGGCGTGTTTTTTCACCCAGCTGGCCACCGCCTTACTATTCGCCTATTGACTGACTAGATGGCGTGTAAAGCACCACTACACGGCGTGTAGTCGGTTCCTACACCCTTCATCCCCGGCATGGCCACACGCCCCGTGTACTCATCCCACACGGCCAGAAGTACACGGCGTGTGAAAAAAGTACACAGTGTGTACTTCCAAAATTTAGGATTTTTCCCCATTTTCCATATTTTCTCAAAAACACTTAAGGAAAAGAGAAAAGAGAAAACTCATACCTCAAGAATAAGAATCGGGTTCTTACAGGAAGAACCAGAAGTAGAGGTAAATATCTCACCACCTCTTTCAAGTTATTTTATTCTTCCACTTCCTCTTTCTTTGTTGTTTCCATTATAAAATAATAACTCCAATATCTTATATATACTATAATTTTATTATAAAAATGATACAACTATATTCATTATGTTATCTATCCAATGAATAACATGTCACCATACGTGCGTACGCACAGCTTACCATCTCCACATCGTGGTGTAGTTGTTATTCAATACATTATTATTTGGATTGGTATAATAATGATGTATAATTGATTTAAATAATAGATATAACATGTTAATTATTTTTTATATATGATATATTATCCATTTACTTATGATTTTAATTACAAAAGAATGATATTGTCGCTCGTGCGTACGTACGGATTACCGTCTCCACGAACGCGATGAGATTCATTCCCCATCGTAATCATTCAAGAATAATTTTCATGTGATGATTAAAAATAATATTTAAATAACAAAATATAATTCTATATATGATTCAAATACATCCTATCCATAACAATCATGGCTTATGTAACTAAGCATATAAAGGAAAATGAATTAGTTAACACCTGAAATGATGATACTACTAAAATATCATTAACAAATCAATATTGGAAGATCATATATGATATCATATTAATATATATGGTTATTGTATAATTTAATAACAATTATTTCACCATCATACAGGAGGTTAACCTACCCTCGATGAAGTAAAAGTAGAAGGTAAGGGTTAATTTCACAATCTCTTTATTATTCGAGGTTGTTTATACGTAATTATCTACTGGGACCTCTTTATCATCCACATCCATGTTTCTTAAAAATGTATTCCAAAACATTTTTACTATTTACTAGACTATGGTTTAAATTCATTTATACCCTTGTTTGAATTTTTATAAAATGGGTTAAAATGAATCTTTCCATCGCTTTCCAAACAAGGTACCTTATGACCTCTTTGACAAAATTAAAGTAAGAATGTTTTTTTAACTTATACGGCGGGTGCGGCTATTTTCCACCGTTATAACATCGTCAAAGTTTCCCTTACCATATTATAATAATATTTTCAAAATAAATGTTTTCTTTTATAATTATATGACTTTTAAATGATTCCAAAATAGAAAGAGATATTTCTCAAAAAAAAAGTTTTAATTTCATCTATGTCAACATCCTTTGATGGATTGTGAGTTTATTTGAAGTTTATTTATTATGATAAAAAACATCCATATTGTATTGAAGGTTTTGTGATATTTTTGAATGTGGATTTTTTATTTTTATACCATTCATGGTTTATGGATAAAGTATTGACATTTCGTATGCTAGTTTTAATAAAAATGTTTATGTTATGTTTAAACCTTTTTATATGAGGAATGCATTGGACTTAGTAAGTGATGGGTGGAGCCCGCTATAGCTCCTAGATGCATTGGTAGGTCTCATGAGACAAACTAGTGTCTTGTCACAAGGCCTTGAAAAAATCTTCTTTTTATTCTTGGCACAAGGCCTTGACTATGTGGTTATGAAGTCTGGCATTATGCATTCCATCATTATGAAATTGGCTATTGATATTGCATGAGATTATCCGACTAGTAGAATATCTATGTGAGTAAGTAAATGGAATTATTTTGATTTATATTTTCCATATTATGATGAATTTTATGTTTAAAATGGAATTTTTTTAGTCTTATACATTGCCTTAAATGTTTATGCTTATTTATGAAAGTTTCTGCTATATTGTTATCCTTACTGAGCATCTGAGCTCACCCATTTCTATGTTTTATTTTTTCCAAGATGCGAAGAAGTATATTATGACTGACCTGCAGGGATAGTCTAAGGGATATGAGTGTAGCCTATGGAGACTATTTTGTTGTAGTTTTTCATTTTATAATGTAATGTAAAACTTATGAATGTATCTAGTATTTCCAAGGCTACTAAACTAATCGGCCTTTCGAGACTTGATCTTTTGTGATCATGCCAATGTTATGTAATAATGTACCAACTCTAGGTAACTAGGGTCGGGGCATTACATATTGGGATGGTAGGTCGTACATACACATGAATGTTACTTCCATTTTTATGTCATATTTAAAAAATAGAAAATAAATGATATATATATATATATTATAATTCTAGTATCATGTTTATTTTATATATTTCATATATTTTTATTAAAACCATTATTAATACATTCCATGTAAAGTGTGAATGAATCACATCACTTTGAGGTGGTGGTAGTTCACACGTCCACAAATGATGTTATTATTTTCCCACAAAATGAAAGGCATGAAGGTGTGGTTATATAAAAAGTTCCAGAAGCATAAATACATTATAAATTCTTTATATATTATATATAAACCATTAATCCATCATTATTCGAATCATTAAAGGTTGTAAATAGAATAACGAATGACATCGGTTCATGAGGCGGTAGTCTGTCATACACACGAATGATGATTGTGTTCACATTTGATGGATGTGAATGAAATTTTAGGTTGAAATCTTAACATAACAATATCATATTATATTAATGATACTGAGGTTATGATCATGATATAAAAATAATTGAATGGTTATAGATGTAAATGAAACAAAAGTAATTGTTGAAGAACGTTACCTCTTATACGGTAACACCTTTTGGTTTAGACCACTAGACTTCCTCGGTTTGCTTTCTTCCCAAAGTGAGGCTTCTAGGATTAAGGGATGGATGATGGGAGATTATTTGGTTATATTTAGTATGATACAAATGGATTGAGATGTGTGAATGATTGGGAGGTTTGAGTGTCTTTTTTATAGTGGAGAAGGAGTGAGATTCTTGTAAATATAAAAAGTTAAACACTATTGAGAGGTATCCCTTACATCACGATCCTATAATTGTTGAATTTGGTGTCCTAGGAAGAACTTTTTTTAATTTAATTACATTAATATTCAATGTATTGAATATTAATAAAACTTCTTATAACATTTTGTTTGTTGTTATATGTAACTCTAATGTAATAATGTCCTAGAATATATGTCCCATTAATAAGGTCATAGCAGTTTCCCGCTATAATGAGAGCCTTGATTTTCTATGATGATATTACAAAATAATGTTCAGCATTTGGATAACATAAAATGATGGGACATATAGGTCATAGACTGTCAGGTGTGAGTACTCATAAGTAGATGATTCATCTTCTCATAAAGTTCTCACTTGGTAAAAAAATATTATACATTGGATAGATAAATTAATTATAAATTATTTAAGATTACTTTTTATCCCAAATACCCCAATTTAAACTCTTACAAAAATAAATAAATAAGAGTTTGAAAAAAATCTTCATTTCCCTATGATTACTCAAAATATTAAAATGTTGATGTTCAATGAAATTTTTTGAAGAAATGGAAATGAGTGATAAAAAATTATAGATAATGTCAATAAAATTATAAGATATTTAATTCATTAAGAATTAAAGTTTTTCAATGCCAATAAAATATTGAGAAATTTCGTTTTAGGTTATTTCATTCACTTATCGATATTTTGTCATGTATTTTTACAAAGTTGTAGAATTAGTTTGACAACATCGATTTGCGGGGGTGAAACCAAATAGTGCGATTAATATTAATTTCCCTAGTTTTCCAAGATAATTCTAGATAGAGGGAAATAATTCATGCAGAAATGGTTTATCACTAAAAATAGATTTCAAATAACCTCAAAATAGGGTTGATTTGAAAGGAAACCAAATAAACACATGTTTTTATAATTTCCTACATTACACTTGTGTATATTTTATTTTATTCAAGGATTTTTAAAATTATTTTTTATATAAATCATCATTCTTTTGATTATTGCTTATAATGAAAAAAATTATTTTCTACGTTAAACATAGTTTAAAAATAATTTTGATCATTTTTATATAAATATTTTTTGTAGGTGTTGAATTTTAATGTTTTAAAAATTAATTTATTGATGATTATTTATAAATGTAAAATATAAATAATTGAAATTAAATAAATATATGAATCAGGTAAATGATTTTAATGAATATATGAAATCAATTTTGTTTAAACAATTTTTTAATTTTTTTAATTTGTATTAATATATTTTTTGTAATTTAATGTTTATCTAATTTTGGTGATATGAAAGTATAAGTATAGATTTAAATAAAAATGATTATTATTTTTGATCTATTGGTAATAAAGGTAATAAAAATTTATTTTTAAATAAAAGTTATTTGTGTCATCTACAACAAAAAAATTTATTTTTTTATTTTAAAAAACTCCACCAAAGAAAATGTATAAAAAATTAAATCATTTATTTTATTTTACTAAATTTTGAATTCAAACAATATCAAAATAAATAAAAATTATTTATTTTATTTTATTAATTAAGAAATAATTTCTTTAATTTTAGTAATGTATGACCAAACTCCATGCATGTCCTTCCACCATTTTTTTGACATAATTGGGTGGAATATTTTAGGGAGAACTCTAGGGTTACTATTGCTTGCGGTGCCACTTCGGCTAAGTTCATGCAATGATCGAAAGGATGATGGAAGCATCATGTGTATCTATTGAAAAAGTGTTAAGTTATGAAAGCTTTGGAATTAAATATATTCCACTTGTTCATAATATAATGCATGGGCTGATGTTGGAATTCATGAAAGCATGGAAGACATGTACATTTGTGTTAACACATTTATTATTGAATTTGGAATGACGCAACTTAGTGATGGTCCCTATGCTTCCTATGGGGTATTGTTTTCCCTTTTTGGATTTTTAATTTTAAGGATATGTTTGGTATGAAGAAATAATGGAATAAAAAAATAAATGAGCAATGAAACAATGTGAAAATATTTTTCTATGAATTTAGGAGAGTGTTAATCCCATCCATTAAAGGAGGCATCACCCTACCAATTTTGGTGTAATGTGTGTTCCTTTCTGGAAAAAAAATTGTTCATAATTTTCCTTGATATTGATCAGAGTATCCATTTCTCATTCTCTCTCTCATGTAATTTATGATTCCATCCAAAAACCTAGATCCTTTTTTGAAAATGAAAACATGAGATTTTCTTGGTGCTTTCAAAGTGAGAGCACATGACACAACAATTTAAAATTTCTTTTATTGTCTTAAATCACTGATCTTTCATCATTTATTTTATTGCTCATAAAATGAAACCTTTTGTATAGTTTACTTTGAACATAATTTTCAAGTACTTCAACAGCAGTGGAAATACTTGAATTATAATTTATACATTCAGTGATACAACTACCAAGTGTATCAGTGTTAAAAAATAGGAATTTTGAAAAGGGTGCAATTAGGAAGCTTTTTGAAAACAAAACCTTTGTGGTTAATGTTATAAATATCTTGCATGTTTTATAAGGAGCTTTTTCTAACAAGTTTGGTTGAATTTTTTGGATTCCATTTTGTTTTTATAGATAATCTCTACTATTATTTTTATTTTTATTTTTTAATTTCAATGACTAGCTAGTTTAAAATTATTGATGTCAATGGAAAGGTACTTTTGAAATGTGAAACTTAATCCAAAACATCATGTACGGGAATTCAAAAAATATATTTATGTTTTTATTATCAATTAGAAATTTAAAATTAAAATAATAATAATAATTAATCTAGTTGTTTTTAGGTTTAGGGTATCATAAAGGATAAACAAGGGTGGTTTATTTATTAATCAACCCCAATTAAGACCCAGTAAACCTACCCAAACCCAACTTAATCGGGAAATTTAGTGTATGGTATTTAGTTTATGTGTATCTGTTGACATATCTCTTTCAAATAAAAATTTCATTATTCAAGATATCCTCTCATTTTATTTTTTTTAGAAACTTACCAAATGTGTATGGAAGGTGTTAGATATCACTGCCATTTATGATGTGAAGTTTCAATTATGGATACAGTTGGTTCAAAAAGAACACTCGCTTGGGAAGAAGATTATATGAGGGAAGCGTCAGAAAATGTTGTTTTGCATGAGGATGAGGGAGTGTCTATTCCATAGTTTAATAGAGACAGTATGATTTCCAATTTGGGTTTAATGTCCATTTCTATATTGAAAAATAAATTTTAAGGGCATAATTATCCCCCAAATAAATAATTGACTCACCAAACTCTTTATTATTACTTCCCTCATGTTTTTATCATTTTCATAAAAAAAGATTAAATCATACCTAACATGGATATAGAAAGTGTGGTTCCGAAAACTATTTATCTTGAATGAGGATGGAAAACTTTATTTATAGAGATAGATAATGAGATACAACATGAGATAGATATAAAATGAAAAATTCAAAATAGATACTCCAACAATAGGCTATATTTAAAATTGGTAGGTTACGCATTTAGGTATTTGATAGACATGGTGTAAAGAATGCTACTGAAATTTCTTGCTACCATTTGTCAAATTGCATTGTAGAGGATGAGGAATTACAAAGAGAGATTGAGTGGGTTGTTTCTTCTATATTTCTACAGACGGACACTGCCTTTTCTGAAGCCTGCACTTTGGATGTTTCTCTTGATTCTGGAAGAACTGCTTTAGTTTCTCTTGTTCTTGGCAGGATAGGGTTTCCCAACACAATTCCACTTGATGATACACATGTGGACACATGAATAATTTTTTAGAATACGTTTTTTGAATTAGTTTAATAAATGAGATTTTGTATTTGGTTATACTTATTGAAAAGTATTAATAACACTTAATAAGAAATGTGATGATTATTTCCATTTTTTAAAATTCATTTAAGTACATAGGTTGTGTTTGAAAATTATTTTTTGTAAAATAGTTTCCTTTTCGTTTTCCACTGATGTATTAGATAATGTATAATATTGTATTATGTAAATGAAAAAAATATATAGAGAATTTTAATTTTGGTCTATGTACTCAACTTCATTAATATATTAGTATTTATCATATTCATGTAATTAAATCATTCATTAATATTTCAAATCACAAGCGGTGGTGCTTGGGTTTTCCTCTCTCATAGTGAGAGTGGTCCTCCTAGGGTTTTCCTTGGTTTTGGGTTTTCATCTCCACACGGTGGCGGTACTTCACAGAGATTTCCCAATCGACCTTCGGTCACCATCCATCATTCTCTCAAGAACACCCCCAGATCACTCGCCCTTTTCTCCCATGTTTCCCCCATCTCTCTCCTCCTCAAATTCCCCCAGTTTCAACCCCCAATTTCCCTCAACACTGCGAAGGTGTGGTATTCTGCATGACATCTCTCCTCCGCCTCTTTTCTACTGCCGATACTTCTTGACCTCAGCAAATCTATAAGATTTTTTCATTCCTCAATCTATGTTTTGGGTCATCTATTCTTATCTTTTCTAGTTTCTTCAGTTGTCACTAACAGAATCTATTTCATTCGGATGTGTTTTGAGGACTCATTCCCACCCAGTCACGACTTAAAGAGTTATGTTCTTGGCACTTAGATCTCATATATTTCAGGCATCAATCCTTGACCGTAAATGCTTCTAGTTTCAATACCTCCAATTAAATAAGCCTCCCACCTGCACTGATTTTGGGATCCTACAGCGGTTGAGATTCTTGATCGTGGCCCTCCTCGATCAACTACTTCTTCAGGGTGAGCATTGATCTTTTAAGCCTTCATTTTCTGTTTGGAGCTATTTTTCATCGATCCTTGTGATTAGGGATTAGTTTTTTTTCGTTGACCCTTATTTTTCCTTTTCAATGGAGAATTAACTACTTGATAGGTGAAAAAATATCTCTCTAATATAGAGAGAAAAAGAATCAATTATCACCAACAATAATGAGGATGTCTTCCTTGTGTGGTTCATGTACCTATTATTAATCGATAAATCCATATCTAAAATACCATTAAACTTGGGTGAACTAAAAAAAACATTGCAATCAGTATGGTGCTTGTATGTTGGAGTGGAAATTAGGGAAGTTAGATCTAGATCCCTAATCTTTGAATTCTTCAACATAAAGGATAAACAAAAAGTGATCCACAGGAGGTTGTGGTCATTTGATAACCATCTATTGATGTTATAAGATCTGAAGGGAGGAGAAGACACCCTCAATACTAATTTTTCCAAATCCCCTTTTTAGATATGACTTAATGGTATTCCCTTTAGTGGTATATCATATCGGGTGACAAAAGAAATCAATAATCTTATTGGCATGTTCATGGAATGGGATTGATCAGACCCCATCCATTGGGGGATTTCTATAAGGATAATAGTGTTGGTTGAGGTTTCAAAACCTCTTAGGAAGGTTACCTTCCTAGAACATGATGGATCAAAATCTTGGATATCCTTTGAATATGAAAAGATACCAAATTTTTTATTCTTTTGTGGCTACTTGGGGCATTCAAAAAAATATTGTGCAGAAAAAGTGACTACCAAATAAGGAAACCTGGTGATGTAGTATGGTCCTTGGTTACATGAAAAAAATTCAAATGTTTTTCATCCCCAAAGTGGAAAATCAAAGAGATGGAGAAAGGATCAATAAGTCTTTCTCTACACAAAATACCACCATCCATAGTAATATCATTTATGTGGGTCCTCCTTCTATCCAGGTAAAGGTGGGAAACTTGGAGCACTCAAGTTGTGCAGAGAACCTTTTAACTAATATCCCTTCAATGGAAAATGTTATAACTAATAAACCTCAGATATCCCTCATGACAACATTGGTACTGGCCACGGGTTATATTCCTATACCCCCTGGGGACTTACCACTCCCCCTGACCAGTACCAAATGCATCTTCTAGGATCCCCCAGACATAATTAATATTACTATGGGTTTTCCCACCATGCATTCGTTTTATCCCAGTGTGGTCCCTACCTCTACCGCCTCACCTGCACCTAAATTCCATGAATATGTAAGAGGAAAGGAGGAGGTGAATTTAGTTGTGCTATGGGATCAATGGAAATCATTGGACCAAAAAGAATTATGGAGGAACCATTGAATAATGAAAGATTCCCCAAAAGGTGGAAAGTTTCTGAAGATGGAACACTGCTCGAATTCCAAGAGGATGAGGTTGGAATAAATCATCCCCACATATCACAATGATCATCGTAATCTAGAACTATCGTGGACTTGGTAGCCCAAAAATGGTCCAGATGCTCCAGCGCCACTGTGTTAAAAGTTACCCTGATATTATTTTCTTGTCTGAAACCATATTGGAAAATAAGGACAATATTGGTATTGCAAACAAAAGTTGCTTTCATGGCTGCTTTCCAGTCCCCCTCTAGGGTGATTCGGGGGGTTGTGTCTTTTATAGAGAATAAAATTAACATTAGAATCATCTCTTATTCATCCAATAATTTGATTTCATACATCCATGATTCCCTCTATCTTCCATAGAAATTTGTGGGTTTTTATGGATGGCCATCACAAAATGAGAAATGGAAATATTGGGATCTTCCTTGTTCATTGAGACAATGATTGTATGGCCCCATAATTTTTTGTGGGGAATTTAATGAGATTCTACTTAAGAATTAAAATTTGGGGTCCTCAGACGGTCCTAGGCCTTGATATTGAGCTTTTGGAATGCGTTATCTAGGGATTAGCTATCTGATATTGGCTATGCAGGTAGTCCCTTTAACCGGTTTCGAGGAAATAAGGAATGCACGTGCATTGCAGAGTGCCTGGATAGATTTTTGAGATCGACAGAATGGACCAAAAAATTCAAAATGTTCCAAATCTCTCACTTTGCTCCAAATTCATCAGACCAATATCCTATCATCATTGATTTCTCTCATAGATTTTGAAGCCAATGATTTATGAAACCTTTCATATTTGAATGTTTTTGGGCCAAAGATTGTGAATGTGAAGATATTATCCACTCATTTGGGATGGGAGGATTCTCGAACATTGTAACAACCTCCAAAAAGTGGCCTCAAATATATTTTCTTGTAGAAGCCATAAATTTCTTCAACCTAACAGGAATTGTGACTCAATTGAAAGACAGCTAAATGATATTCTTTCACGAGCGCCAACTGATCACTTTTTCTCCAGAATTAACTTTTTCAAAGGTGAGTTGGATGTAACCCTTCGCATTAAGTAGAGCTTCTGGGATATGTGCACATATAAAGCCCACATTAATGAAGGGGATGCTAACCATCGATACTTCTACCAGAAGGCTTACATTAGGCACCTCAAGAACACTATTTCTTGTCTATCGTATCCTGATGGCATAACTCTATCCAATGTTAAAGGAATTCTTGATATTATTTATGTTTTTTTAGAATATTTATACTGAATGAGATTCCACCATTTCAGATGAGTTTGAGAGATTCCTCAAAACCATGATCACTGAATAAATGAATCGTCAGCTCACAAATTATTTTTCTTGTGAGAAGATCCTATGGTCTATTAAGAAAATTAATTTTATGAAATACCTAGGTTTTGATGGATTCCATGTTGTTTTATTCAAGAAATATTTGCACATTATTGGCCCTAACAATTAAACTCTTATGAAAGGTATTTTGGTAGGGAATATCAATATTTTCCCACTCAATGAGACCATTATTACCCTCATCGCAATGATCAAGAAACACCTATTGGCTTAGGAATTCAGGACAATTACCTTATGAAATGTCTCCTATAATATTTTATCAAAGAGTTTAGTCAATATACTATTCTTATGGTTACCTTCCATTATCACTGAAAAAAAGTGTCTTTGTATCAAAAAGGATTATCACAGATAATTCTATTGTGGCCCATGAGGTGTTTTATTCTATGAAAACATGGTATACTATGAAAAGAGGAACTATTTCATGGAAACTGGATATGACTAAGGTGTATGATAGAGAGGAATTGAATTTTATCAGGTATTTCATGACTAAAATGGGGTTCTTCTCAAAATGGATAGATATGATCATGCATTTTGTTTCATCTGTTTATTTCTGGATCAATGTTAATGGTGGGCTTACCCAAGGTTTCAACCCCACTCGAGGCCTTCGCCAGGGGGACCCCTTCTCCCCTTTTCTCTTCATCTATGTGGCTGATGTTTTTTCCAATCCCATTTCTATGACATAGTCCTCTAATATGATTCATGGAGATAAGGTGTGCCAGATTATCCCATCTATTTCTCATTCCTTTTTTTTGTATGACTATCTTCTCTTCTCAATATCCACGCATGAATAATGCCTTTATGTTTTCCATGTGATCCAACTTTATGAGAGGGCTTCGAGATAGGTGATAAATCTGTCCAAATAATAAATTTCATTTAGTAATGGTGTTCCACTGAATAATAGAGCAAAGATTTGTCTCACTACAGGCATTCAAATGGTCGACAAGCATAATAAATACCTTATTCTCCCCACATCATTCTATCATTAAAAAATATATTTTCTCATACACTGGATATAATTGAGAAAAAATCCATGGGTGGACTCCAAAAGGAATCTCTAAAGTAGGAAAATAAACTCTCATCAAGGAAGCTCTTCAATCTATCCCAAGATATGGCATGTCCATCTTTAATATTCCTAGTGTTATTATTGTCCAAATTCATTTTTGCATTGCAAACTTCTAGTAGGGTCACAATAATGGAAAAAATAAAATTCATTGGATTGCTTGGAAATCACTCTGCACCACAAAAGAGGGTGGGGGAATGGGATTTTGATACCTTCATCTTTTTAATGGTGCCTGTTCAGCTCAACAAAGTTAGTGCCTTATGATTCATCCATAATCTATTTTTGCATGGATTCTATGTGAAAAATATTTCCGCCACTCTGGCTTCTGGTAATCCTCTCTCAGCCCCCTCCCCAGCTTCCTCTAGAGAAGTATTTGGGGAACACGAAAATTACTTGATAAAGGATTTGGCTGGAGGATAAGAGATGGTACGAATGTTAGTATTTTTAATGATCCTTGGTTGATTGATAAAGATAGAATACAGTCCAATTCCCCATTTTTTCTTGGATCTGAGGATGCCATTGTTCGTTATCTATTCAATGATGCTAGTAATGGTTGGTGTTTGGATAAAATTAATTCTTGATTCAAGGAAAGGGATAAAGGGATCATTATTAGTATCCCCTGTGTGATGGATGTGGGGAATGATTGCCTCTTTTGGATAAAGGACATCTCATGATCATATTCAATGATATCAGGATACAATGTTCTCTCAATTCTCATATTGTGGATGGGGATGGGCTTTAGAAAACACATTGGAAAATAAATGTCCACCCAAAGATCCATTACTTATGGTGGAAGATTTTCTCAGGTATTCTTCCCACCTTTTATTTCCTCTACTCCTATTATGTTACCAATGATAAAAAAATCCACCCTTTGCTCAGATAAATTGGAATCCCCTATGCATTCTATCATCCACTTCCCAAGGGCTAAGGTGGTTTGGGGGCTTAGGGATCACTTACAGAGCTTCTATTGGAGATAGCATCGGATCTCCCATCATTATTGATGATGTGGTCCTCCACATTCACTGCTAAGAAGGTCACCTCATTGTGATTGGTGGATTGGATTATCTAGGTTAGATGAAATGATAAACCACATATAAAAACCCTGTACTTTATAGATTGAATGGGACATTTCCTGGACTGATGTTTGGAATCAGGAATCTGACCAGAATGGATTCACTGGTTATCATTTTGTTGAAGATAAATGGATTCCCCCCATAAGGGATTCTTAAGATCAATTTCAATGCTTCTCTTTCCAAGTATGGAAGAATTGGGATCAGGATGAAGGTACATGACCATTGTGGTAAGATCATCGCTACCAACCAGGAGTCCATCCATGCCTTTTGGGAACCCGCTGTTACTGAAGCCCACGCGGTCCTTGTCAGGTTGAACATTACTAAAGATTGTGGATGGAATGATACCTTCATTGAATCTGGTTATTTAACCATCATTAATTCCATCATCATGAATGATTTCGGTTTCTATTCTTTCGGATTCCTCATTAGGAAAATCCAGTCACTTTGTCGCAATTTCATGGTTAGCTCTCTCTCCTTCATCAAAAGGGAGGGAAATAGAGAAGCCCATCATTTGGATACCTGTTGTATGTCTGGAGCTAACTACCTTTGGCTCGATTGTTTCCCATCATAGATTTTCAACCTTGTATCTTCTGATTTTCATTATTCATATATCATCCTTCATTTGTCAAAAAAAGTATTATGGACCAATGAGAAATAGCTGGAGAGACCAAAAATGTTTATTCTCCATTATTGTAACTTATTTATAGATCATTTTTTTGGAAAATGTGGGTGATTGTTTCACCGTACTTTGTCATCATGGAAAAGCAATCGAGATGTCTTGTGATCACAAGCCCATCAAGTGACATGGAGAGGATCCGAATCGAGAAATCTTAGGGCTGCATCCTTGACGGAAATCTCATTGGAGAACATAACATAGACCACAACCTTAGGAACTGGTATGTGGAAGGATTGGAGGGTGGCTGATATAGTGGGCCCCTCACCACAGTCTCAGAGTTCATGTACGACCTACCATCTCTATAATTGCAACATAATTCATTTTTCATTAACATATTTTATATTTTATTATAAAAGAATAATTAATGTGTAACAAAATTATAATAATATTAAGATTTTGGAATTTAAATAATCATGATTGGTTTTCCCAATGATAACCTACCAATGATATTTTGGACTTATGAACTAAAAATTCTAAAAAAGTTTGAAGTAAACATAACCAATTATCAAATAAATTATAACATGAATATAAGTGAAATAAAATGATTAAAATTAAAATTATTATTAAACATGTTAATAATTAACATACTTATATTATTTTGTATCATAAAAATTGTATATGATAAGTCATAACATATCTAAGGGGCACTTACCATAAAAAATTGTTATAAAAAGTGAACAAATAATTCAACCCCCCTTCTTAGTTGTTATTCGATAATTTGGAACTTCAATAACCACATAACAAATCAAACATTGAAGATCTATTTTTCTTTTCAAACGCCCTTCTATTACAATGTTACTCACATGCAAGTGAGATGGTCTAAGAGTTTGCGAAACATAACATTTTTACATGGATATACAAGTCCATACATACTTAGAGAGAGAGATGACACTCAGATCATCAACATGGAAATGAAAATGCTATTATTTCAAATTATATAACCAAATACAAAAAATATGACATGCAATTTCAATCATACGTTGATCAATCATCTCAAGATCAGTCATCACACAATACTCTTAACATGTTTTTTGGGATATTTATTATGTTTTACATATTGTAAATTTACCTATAACTATATATAATAAATATATAAATATGTATAGATTTTTCTAAGTAATTAAACCTTCCATGATTTAAACAACTATATTTTATACATAATTACTCGAAATAATAATTATTTATAATTAGTATAATATAAAAATTATTATTAACAATAAAATTTTTTAGTTTCATTAAGAAAATAATATTATATATACATATATCAAATAATATATTCTATATTTAAATAAATTTAAATATGATAAATAATATAACACACATATAAATAATTATATTTAAATAATGTTAATAATATTTTTTTATAAATAATTATTAATATTATAATTTATATAAAATATTTAGATATATTTACTTTATTTAACATTGTATTGAAAAATAAAGTTAAAATTAATTTTACCTATAATATATATATATTAATATATTCAAATCTTACCATTCACAATTTAAATTGAAAATATATACATTTTTGTAAAAAATAATATTTCCCTAAATATAAATTATTTTATTTTGTACAAAATAAATTAAATTACACAAACACCATATATAAATTTTTTATATCATTCAACATAAATTAAATCATACAAAAAACAATAATCTATATATAAATTTAATCATAAAAAATAACATTAATTCATAAAAAAATAATATTTAAATAAATAAATCATACAACCAAAATAAATAAAACAATTATACAACAAAGATTTTTAAGTAGAAATTTTAAATCTCAAAATTTGAAAATTAAAATGTTATAAATAGATCTGAAATAACTTGAAAATATCATAATAGATGTTTGCCTAGACATTTTTTAAAATGTGTAAAACTATGTCTTTTTTAAGAAAATAAAACCTAGTACATATTAAAAAACTCTTGTCTATGCCCCCACCCAGGGCTCCTAGTTGGAGGGAAACTCTAAATTGGTAATCCTGGGAGTCCAGTGAAAATTCAACCAAACCGGTCCAAACCCATCAAATGATGTGGTGCCCTGCCATGATGATGGGTTCAAGACCCACTTCCTCCATGCCCCTCTAGTCTCCTCCACCACCCACACTTCCCTTTTCTTCTCATCTCCTCCCTCCTTTTGAACCACTCATAACATCCCTGCCACCACCACCACCAAGCTCCACTCCCTCCCACAGTCATCATCATCTGCACACACCGTCGGCGACAACTCTTGGAGGGCCTCGCTATCATTGTAGTAGTCGATGATCATAATATACTTTGTTTTGGAATCATCTAGTGGAACACCCCCTACACCACAATAGAAAACCCGCACCACCTTCTAGGCGCATAAGGAAAAATGATGCTGCCTTTTAGCTCCCACACCCATGCCTCCGAATCAAACATAACAAAACCCACGGTGGATTTATCCATCTAGAGGCATTCAATCCTTCTGAGTAACATAACTCACCTAAATAAGTTGTGGTGGACTTCACACAGATAAATAATTGGTGTGTGGATGAAGGAACATATGTTAGGAGCTCACCGGCATATGATTTTGTAGTGCAAAGGATTGTTGGAGATTACTAGCAGCCCTAGATGGTCGTCCAAAATTGAAATTGGATTTGTGGTTTGGGATTCGTTGAAATTGTTTTGTGGTGGGTTTATAGATGAACAACTGAGGGAATGTCTCCCACCTCCAGTTGTGGCCACACAATAGGCCTTGGTTGGAAGACGCCAGTATCCTAGCATAGGGGGATACAAATGAACAACTGATGGAATGTCTCCCTTTGTGCATGCACTTGTACAACTCAAATAAGGGGAGTATATACTTGGGAAACATTAACAAGATAACCTAAAATAATTCTGGATCAAGGATGTGTTGGTTAGTAAAGTTGGAGGCACCGGTGATATGCTTCCAATCCTTGCACACCATCCTGCATAGTTTTTTTTAAATGGGTTTTTGAAAAAACTTTTTTTTCAAAATGGGATAGGGTTCCCATTATTTTTAAAAATGGGTCTGGAGATGCGTGAACCCCATTCATGCATCTTCCCTCTCCAGGAAGTGTGAACGGGGTTCATGCATCCTTTGTAAGCTTTGTGAAGGATGCGTGAACCCCGTTCACGCATCATACAGAAAGTTTAAAAAAAATTGTATTTTTAAATTTTTTGTTTTTATTTTTTTGTTTTGTTTTGTTTATATATATATATATATAAAGAAAACAAAAAATTTCAGTCGAATTTATCTACTATTTAATATCCAGCAGTACTGCCATTATAGCAGTCTGGATTCTGACAGAAACTCTTACCCAAAACTCCCTTTTATAAGAGAGCAGGCCCAAGAAATCATTCTGCATTTCCAATGTGGCATTTAGGTTCTCCCTTTCCTGCACAGAATATTCTGCATTTCTAATGTGGGGTTTTATTTCAAGTATGTGTCTTTAAAAGACTATAAAATACAAAATATAAGAACAATATAAATGAAACTTAAAACATGGATTAAACATATAATAAATAGTTGAAAATAAAAAGAATTTCGTAAAAAATGTTGATGAATAATAATTTATAAGCTTTCAAAACCACCAACTTGAAACTTAAAAATGTTTCAAGTACATGGCTTTGAAAGACTATAAAATACAAACTATAAAACCAATATAAATGAAACCTAAAACATGGATTAAACATATAAGAAATAGTTGAAAATAAAAATAATTTTTTAAAAAATGTTGATGAAAAATAATTTATAAGCTTTCAAAACCACCAATTTGAAACATAAAAATGTTTCAAGTACATGGCTTTGAAAGAATATAAAATACAAACTATAAGACCAATATGAATGAAACATAAAACATAGATTAATCATATAATAAATAGTTGAAAATAAAAAGAATTTTGTAAAAAAATGTTGATGAATAATAATTTATAATCTTTCAAAACCACCAACATGAAACTTAAAAATGTTTCAAGTACGTGGCTTTGAAAGACTATAAAATAAAAACTATAAGACCAATATAAATGAAACTTAAAACATGGATTAAACATATAAGAAATATTTAATAAATAATTATTTAATTAGTAATATAATTATTAATTAGTTAATAATTAATATAATTATTAATTATTAACTATTAATTATTAATTACTAATATAAAATAAATAATTAGTTAATTAGTAATATAATTATTAATTGATAATTAATTAGTTAATTAGTAATATAATTATTCATTATAATGATTAATTATTAATTATTAATTATTAATTATATAATAATTAATTAGTTAATTAGTAATATAATTATGTATTATAATTATTTATTATATAATACTTAATTAGTTAATTAGTAATATATTTATTAATTATAATTATTAATTATTTATTATAAAATAAATAATTAGTTAATTTGTAATATAATTATTAATTATTAATTAATTAATTAATTAATTAATTATATAATTAGTAATTATAATTATTCATTATAATTATTAATTATTAATTATTAATTATATAATAAATAATTAGTTAATTAGTTATATAATTATTAATTATATAATAATTAATTAGTTAAGTTGTAATATCATTATTAATTATAATTAGTAATATTATTATTAATTATATACTAATTAATTAGTTAATTAGTAATATAATTATTAATTATAATTAGTAATATAATTACTAATTATAATTATTAATTATTAATTATATAATAATTAATTAGTTAATTAGTAATATAATTATTAATTATATAATAAATAATTAGTCAATTAATAATATATTTATTAATTATAATTAGTAATATAATTATTAATTATAATTAGTAATATAATTATTAATTATAATTAGTAATTATTAATTATATAATAATTAATTAGTTAATTACCAATATAATTATTAATTATTAAAACTTAATTATATAATACTTAATTAGTTAATTAGTAATATATTTTTTAATTATAATTATTAATTATTATCTAATTAATTATTAATACTTAATAACTAATATTTATAATGAATAATTATAATTATTTATTATATTAGTAATTTACTAATTAACTAATAAATTATTATATAATTAATAATTATATTACTAATTAAATACATAATTATTATATAATTAATAATTATATTGCTAATTAACTAATTAATTAATATATAATTAATAATTATATTAAAAATTAACTAATTAATTATTATATAATTAATAATTATATTTCTAATTAATTATTATATAATTAATAATTATATTACTAATTAATTATTATGTAATTAATATTGATATTACTAATTGACTAATAGTTATATAATTAATAATTATATTACTAATAAACTAATTATTTATTAACTATTTCTTATATTTTTAATCCATGTTTTAATTTTCATTTATATTGGTCTTATAGTTTATATTTTGTAGTCTTTCAAATCCATGTACTTGAAATATTTTTAAGTTTCAAGTTGGTGGTTTTGAAAGCTTATAAATTATTTTTCATCAACTTTTCTTATGAAATTCTTTTTATTTTCAACTATTTCTTATATGTTTAATCTATATTATAAATTTCATTTATATTGTCCTTATAGTTTTTATTTTATAATCTTTCAAAGACATGTACGTGAAACATTTTTAAGTTTCAAGTTGGTGGTTTTGAAAGCTTATAAGTTATTATTCATCAACCTTTTTTAAAAAATTATTTTTATTTTCAACTATTTCTTATATGTTTAATCCATGTTTGAAGTTTCATTTATATTGGTTTTATATTTTTTATTTTATAGTCTTTCAGTGACACGTACTTGAAACAGAATCTCACATCGGAAATACATAATGTTCTGCGTAGGAAACGGAGAACCTGAATCCCACATCAGCAATGCAGAATGATTTCCTAGGCTTACTCTCTTATAAAAGGGAGATCTGGGTGAGGGTTTCTGTCAGAATCCAGACTGCTGTAATGTTAGTACTACTGAATATTAAATAGTAGATAAACTCTGCTGAAATTTTTTATTTTGTGTATATATATATATAAACAAAACAAAACAATAAAAAAATTAGTACAAAAAAATTAGTTTCTGTAGGATGTGTGAACCCCATTCATTCATCCTTCATCAACTTCGTAAAGGGTACGTGAACGGGGTTCACGCATCTTTCATGGCACCTATGATGTGTGAACCTCGTTCACACATCTTCATGGGATCGGTGATGTGTGAATGGGGTTCACGCATCTCCACACCCATTTTTAAAAATATTTGTAACCTTATCCATTTTTGATAAAAAAAATTCAAAAAAACCCATTTATAAAAAAAGCTCATCCTGTACATCCTTAGGGTTCCGACAGTCACCCAACTCAGGGTCTCAAAAATTATTTCAAATGGAAAGCATGGCCGCTTACACTCCGACCTAGCCATGTCCATGCCTACAGACAGGGTCGGCCCAGAAAATTGAAATTCCAAATATTATATAAAAATTTAAAATGTTTTAATGAATATATATCAATTATATATTATTTCCCTCACCTTCACAATAGAAATAGGGTCGATGTGGTGCGCAAGACACTCTCACACCGGCAGCAAAATAACGCTACTCGGGTTGGGATTTAGTGAATGAATTGAGGGGGGTGGCAGCAGGTGGTGAGTGAGCGGGGGAGGGAGAGGAGAGGGCAGAACATGGTGGGTAATTTTCACCATCAGACCAAACCAGATGAGGAGAGCTCAGTGCTAGATCCTTGGGGAGAAGCAATTAGGTGACGGTGAGGAGAGGTGAGGCGAACCAGAGAGGGAGATCGGGTGGGACGAGCAATGGTGGGGAGGTGAAATTTTAGGGTTAGGGGTCACATATTATTGCCTCTATTGAGAGCAGTGCTCAAGCCCACGGGCTCACCTGTAGGCTGACCCTTATATTGACGAAGCCCATATTCTTCTATTGTGGCAATGAAGGCGATATCGATTAGTTTGCAGAGAACACTGGTTTTGTCTGGGACATTGTGATTTGATCGTCTTCGTTGAAGTAAGCATTACCCTAGGTGAATGATACAGATTGATGTATATATTTTATGTAAATAAATAAACTCACACAAAAACACACAAAAATGGTACTTTAAAATAATTCTACAAATATATATAATTACATATAAATATGAAAAGGCACAAATAAATATAAATATAAACACACAAAAATAAAAACAGTCAAACATATTTCATAAATGTATTTAAAATAATTTTATATAAATATATGGAAAAAATATATATATCTAAATATACATAAATAAATAAATATATCATAATATATATAACAAAATAATAGAGTACTGGTGAGGGAATAAGGGAGTATAAGTGGTGGTATTAGCGTTAAATCTAGCCAGGCGCACGTAGGTGGCAGGGCCGGTGAACATTGTTAATGGGATGGGGTGGTAGGCTAGCAAGCGAGCACTGATAAAGGGGTTTGGTAATCACTGATAAATTCATGAGAGAGTGGGGTGTGCTAATATAGGATTGATGGAATGCTCTGACAAAAGGTGGTGTGGTGGGTACTGAGTGCTTAAAAAATTGTTAGCGTTGAGAAACCCTAGCTCTTTCTTTTGGGTAGATAAAGGGGGAATTTATCAATGCTAAAAAGCATTGATAAAAGTAACATTGATTTATCAGTGCTTTTATTATCAATGATAAAGTGTTCCTTTATCAATTATTTCTCTAACACTAATAATATAGATCGTCTTTTAAAGGTGCTTACAACATCAATGGGTTTTTAGCACTGATAAAACCATTTTTATTGCACTATTAAAGGATGGATCTATAACAGTGCATGTTACGTCGTTATACCTATCTTTACAAATTTATTTACATTCATTTCCACTCATCTTGAATCATCACTTTCATCACTTTTTCTTCTTTATTGTTCATTATTTTTCAAATCTCAAACACATTAACAATGGTAATTCACCTCAAATTTTGAGGCACGTTACAACATAATTGATTGGATTATATGGGTGTATCTTAGAAGTTTTTTGTTGATGGAGGTGTCAAGGTAGTTCGAAAGTAAGTTTAGGAGGATTGGTATGGACCTACGATTGTTTGAGAGATGCAGGCAGAACTCACATTGTGACACAGTGTGTTATGCTATGAAATATTGGGGGTTGGGCTTTGAGGGGTGATGTTCGATAATTTCACGCTGTGAAACATTGTTTCATTCCTTGAACCACTCCTGGGAATGTTTCGGGTGTTTTAAAATAGGTGGGTCATCTAGGACACCCCTCATTTCTTCCCCTCGACACACTTTCCAGATTTTGTGGATTTTGGATTCTAGTAGCTCCTCTAACCTCCTTTCATGGGGTGTTCAAGTGTTTTTTATTGTGATTGGTTCCTTCAGGTATGTTTAACCCCATATTATCCCTAGATTCTTGTTTCTCATTGGTTTTTCTTTACATAACCCTAATGTGATGAATTTGGGTATGATTCTAGTGTTTTGGCGTGTCGGTCATGAATCAGATGGTGTTTATAAGGGATTACCATCACCAGGATTGAGGTAGTATGTTCTTACCATTTCACAGCTATCGCCTAAAATGGAATGTTGTGATTTGTATATATGTGTGTGAATTCCCTCTGATACCTCTACTTTTGGTGTTAAAGCAAGTGAGTGAGGTTTGTATCGAAGTGGTTGGTCCCTTAGAGAGTGTGTGAAACTTGTATGTATTTAAATAATGAAAGAGATATTTGTATTGGGTATGTGCGTAGGGAAATCCACTTGGGATTTTTGGGTTATAATAATCCATTTGGGCTTTGTTAAGGCTAGTGTTCCTAGGATAAGTGATGTAGGGGTTCAGTTAGTAAATTCACATTATTGTGTACCTTGAAATAGACGAATGAGAACCTCATATAGGGGTATAAGTGTAGGGTTGTCTACTTTGATGTTTAGTCTTGGAAAATATCATTTGGATTTGTAAAGGTCTGGAAGATGGTGGTATGAAGTTATTTGGGTTCATAGGATGATATGGTCTAATCATGATGGATATGTCCTATCATGATATGTGATATGAGGATGACCATGAGTGTGGCAGTTCTAGTCTTCTATGATGATGATGGTCTTCATGAGTGAGACATTGGGCCAAGTTGTGATGGAAAGTTTGTCCCTTTATTATTATTGAAGCTTTTATATGGCCTCCACATAGTCTATGGTGATGGGATGATGTGATTCAATGTGTCCTTCCCATAGTCCATGGGGATGGGCCAACATGATTTAATGTGTTCTATGCCTGTTCCATGAGGATGGGTTGGTGTGATTGATTATGACCTCCCTAGAACCCATAAGGATAAGTCTGTGAGACTTGAGGGACCTCCCTCGGTATGCAGGGATTGGTTAGGGTGCTTGAACAGGTCATGACATGAGTGAAAAAGAACAAATCATGGGATATATACATTAATGTGATTCTGTCAGATATTCCTTCTAGCAATGAGCTGATGTAGGTAGGTCCAGGGTTCATGGTTCCCTGGTTAGCACATGATCACCCTGCGACTAGTATGCTTCACTACTGGAAAGAGAGGTTTTCCCAAAATTCATATCCCAATGTTTTTCCCAACATGCATATCCCAACGGTTTTCCCAAATGGTTGGGATAGGTCATTTTATTTTAGGTTCTCCCAATGGTTCTTTTAAAACTATTGGGATATAGAAGCCTATTGTAGTAGTTTTTTATAACTATTAGAATATGGGTACCCTGATTTCCCCTAAATCGAGCGCTCCCCTCTCCCTACCCCTCCTCCCATCCCAATTTCCAGTAGCCCCACTCCCCTCCTCCAATTACCAGACCTAGTACGCGGATCCCATCCTCCTCTCATGCTTCCCCTTCTTCGATCCTGACTCCCAACATCCCTGCTCCCCTCCTCTCATCCCCATCCCTAGTACGCGGCTCCCTCCTCTCATCATGATCCCATATCGAGCACTTCCTTCTCCCATATACATAGCACTCCCATTTCGATCCCTAGCAGTACACCCATCTGGATCTGCATCCGGATCTAATTCTAAGCTCAATGCCCCATGTGCCCCTTCTCTCTAATTTCTCCCGACAGTGAGCCTAAGGAGTGATTCCAACTTCTTCCCCAATCATGACGACTCATCCTCAAGCATATATTTTTATCCAGGTTTTCGTCAATATCAATTTGGTGAGTTATAGATCCGTCAATTAGTATTACCCTACTATTTTCATCTATTTTATATTCAAACTTTTGACTGATTTTCAATGGATCATTCTTAGGTGATGTTTGGATGTCTATTTTTAAAGAGATTTTTTGTTTGAATTGGATATTTCCTTGGTAACATAAATATTTTTATGGATATGATATTAATAAAATTGGTTAGTGATTTTTTTTTTATTTTTTCAATGGTTATTATTATTATTCAAACATCATGGGATTCTTGAGTACTTGGGTATGATAACCGATATTGGATTGGATTCATATGCACTACCTGTGATGATTCCCTGAATAGTTTTATACTTATGTACACTATTAGAGGGTTGATAATAGATGAAATATGGAATCAGATTAATAATAGGAGTGGAATGGAGTGGGTGATCTTCTTTGTATGGTTTGAGTTTGGTCAAAGTAGGTGATAATGCTTGGATGGATGACTCAAATCTTTCAGATACTCGATTCGACTATTTTTAGGTACCCAGTTCGAATCGGGTAGTTGTATAGTGTTCTTCACACTTTATAAAAACTAATGTATCCCCACATAAAAAAATTTATGGGGAGACTACATTGCTTATAATGATTATTTCTTCCATCATCTACCCAAGAATTTAACACCGTTTATTATCTAAGTGATTTTTCCCATGCAGCAACCTCCCGGAATAGAAATCATCCCGAATATTCTATCATGAAAGGTTACATGGCTCAAGAATATGTAGATTTCTCTTCAATGTAGTTGTCAAATTTGACTACGAGATGGAACAAATCACTAAAAAATGAAGAGGAATATTATAAGAAAATTGAACCTAGTTTTCCATTGCTTCTCCAAACCAAGGGAATTTCCAGATCATATATATTTACGGCATTAATCCTCAAAGAGCGGTAGATAGAACATCACACAGTTTTGTTTAACTGTGATTTGTTTGATGACTACATCAAGTAAGTAAATTGAACATGTATATCTTATTTCATCTCATTTAATATTACATATATGTTAAAATATTTCTATTTTTTCGATAGGAAACATAAAAAAATGACAAATAGAAAGCATCGTTCTTTTCCATTGAGAAGGAGAGAGACTTTTCATAGAAAATAGTTTTCTTATTGGTTGAAATATAAGGTAGAAATATTACTAAAATAAATTAATAAAATCAATATTTAATTAAGTTTAATATTCATTTATATTTCAGGTATTGAGTTTGTATGTTGGCTCTGTCTCTGATGAAATGAGATCTTTTTCTTTTGGTACTAATTTTTTGCTTCCTGAATGAAAATCAATTGTGATCAATGAGTATAGATTTATTGTCACTCAATGAGAGAAGAACATGAGAACACAACATGATGATTTCATGTTAACTATCACAAAAGACTATTATGCTAGTGCATTAGATAGTAGACCTTGATTTGAAAATGTGTCTTATAATGGAGTTCTTGAGAAAATAAAAATATTGGATTATTACTCGCATGGTCGAGTCAATCTGATGAAATACTAGTAGTTTGATTTGATGAAGATGCATGAAAAATTTATTTATTATGGTGGTTTTTTATTTATTGACATGACTTTCACTCTTTCTAATGATGAACCATATGTTTTGGCATCTATGGTGAAACAAGTTTTTTATGTCAAAGATCATCTTCGACCTGAATTTGGTTCCATTATTGAAGTAATCCCAAGACATATTTTTGATGATAATGATGGTGCTGGAATTAACACCATCCTTGCTCCCATTTTCCCCAATCCATTTATTACTTATGATGACTCTAATACTTCAATTGTCAGAGTTGATTACGAACCTGATGTTGTGGTGGGAAATATATAGAATTATCTATCTGTGTTCTCAGTTATTTTGGTTTAGATCAACTTGAGTTTTTATGGTTGGTTCTATAAAAATTGATTTACTATTGATTACAAATATTTCATATCCAACTAGACATTTTTGTGAATTTTCAATATTTACTGGTTGAAGTTTTCTTTGAGTTGTATTTTATAATATAGAATTGAATAGTATTAAAACCTACCAAACCAAAGAAAAACAAAATAGTTAAATTGTTACAAAAAATGAGAAGAATTGAATTGTACATATTAAACTAATTGATATGAAAATAAAAATTAATGAAAATAACAACACAAATAAAAAACTCAACTTAAATCCAAAACGTTATAATGTTTATTGTGATTTTCAAGACAAAAGGTAAAGTGAGTCTAGAACTAAAAAGTTATTATTATGGTTAAATTTAAAAAAAAATCTTAAATGATATATGTCCATTACATCCACTTCAGTGGTCTTTCTAGGGGAGTACTTATCTTCTTCCATGTTTCCTTCTACACCTTCCTATTTCACTATAATTCTATTTTCATACCTTGTTATTAGAATAGTAGATGTTATTGTGCTATTTGTTCTATTTTTCCTCTACCTTATTTATATTGTATGACCTACTTGTAATGCTGGTAACTAGCTTACGATGCATCTATCCCATTATCAAGCATCACTTTCTATCCCATACACCTTTATGAAGAATCGATTTTATTTTTATTCGCTGCTTCCCATCATAGTAGGAATCAATGCTTGAGGATTCTAGGGCTTGGTGTTGTGTAGGTGTACATCGATGGAACTGAATAGATCCCTGGGTGGGAGATACTAGGTTGGTTGTATTTAGACATTGGGATGAGAGGTGTCGGGCTAGAGTTGATCTTATGGTGGGATTCATTCATACATGGATCTGTTGGGCTGGAATAAAGAGATGATTGGTGTTGGGATGGAGCTGGTTTTCAGCTGACCTGATGCTTAGTTGGTCAGTAATTTTGGTGAGCACCTAGTGTGCAATGGATATTGTTGTGATTTATTGATTTTTGATACTAAATTATGATATATAAACATCTATATCATTATTATTGGAGTATAGAAAATAGTGAACTGGATCCAGGTTTACTCTGTTGAAGAGAGCTGGTGGAAGCTTTCTTTTTGGTGTTGTAGGGATACTGGCTTTAAAGTGAGTTGGGTTCCACAATTGTTGGACCTGGGATGGAGAAAACTTCAAGGTGTCTTATTGGGTCGAGTAGTGTGGTCGAGTGCTACAATGGAAGAGTTGGGGTGCTTCTTCCTGCTATAAATTGCTTCACACAGATAGATAAATCCACTGAGCTAGGACAATGTGGGATCAGGTGTTGGCTACCTACTTGGGAAGATAAGTGGAAGATGTGTGTTTTTTCACTGCAGATTGTTGAAGTGGCCTAAGATTTATAGGGATTAATGTACTAAAGACTGGGCTTTGTGAATTTAGTTGAGTGGGTCTACGTTGATCAATTCCTATGAAGAGTCAAAATACAGATTTAAGTACATATATTTTCAAGATTAAATTAAAAGATTAACTTATCAATAAAATAAATCAACATATTTTCAACTTAAACCAAGATTAATAACTCATATTTACATTTTAACTCCCAAGTGACACAAAACTCCAAATACATGATAATCACCCAGTTTAAAGATTTAACTGGGGGATATTTAACTTGAAAAACTCACAAAACATAAACAATAATTTTTTTGTATCAATTCCCCCAAAATTTGTACTCTGATAAATTATCATCAATTTTCATCAAATTATTAACAAGGTATCCCACCCATATCATATTTTCAAAATACTTAGTTTCAAAGCGAGTTCAAAGTTCTCTGATTTCAATTTATCAGTGAATCAACATAGGATATTTAGCATCATGTCAGTAGAACAATGAGAAAACATAAAAAATCCTAATGTATCAAACAAAATAGATTTCCATAAAAAAATGTACAACTCAAACTTTCACTCAAACTTTCTAAAATACAATCCAGAAACTGATTTATATACTTCAAAACAACAGTTCAATCAAAATTGATTATTATGTTTAGAACACCATATTTAGCACAACTCAAAAATTTCAATAACACCGACAACAAAATCATTTCAAAATTCTAGAATAAATCTCCACACAAAACAGATTTAACAATTAAAGTTCAAATAACCCCATTCAGAAAATTCTTCAATTTATCTGATATACCCATTATAAATTCGAAGTGAATAAAATTTTTCAATTATTTTCAACATCGGTTCATTGTGATTTTATGAATTTCATCACCCTCAACATGATTTATACTATGCTATTTCATTTCAATTTTTTTATACATCAAGTGATATGTATATTGAGGAGGGATATTGGAATATATCTTACATGAAAGCATTTTTTCAAAAAAAGATGATAGTTTACTAATGAAGTATATTTATTTTTCTCTTTGACTACTCATAAAATATTCCCTATATTTATTATTTTAATAAAAACAGTAATGGAATATTTAAAAAATAGTGTGTCTACTATTTTAATAAAATATGTATATTCTTCTTATAATTGTTAAAAAATTATTATTATAATTATTGGGAATGTTCAAAATAAAACTACTTGTTCACTTTTTACCCAATGATAAATCACCATCCTTTCACATATTCTTCTTTGGAATGTTCTTTTTGAAATTTTACTTTTCATTAGTTCCAAGGAAGGCTCCTCTCCCTTACAGTCATCCCAAGATTAGTCATCTCAAGATCAATCATCACACAATACTCAAAACATGACTTTTAGGATACTTTTTATGTTTTACATATTGTAACTTTACATATAACTGTATATAATAAATATTTAAATATATATATACATTTATTGAAGTAATTAAACTTTCAAAGATTTAAACAATTATATTTTATACATAATTACTCGAAATAATAATTATTTATAATTAATATAATATAAAAATTATTATCAACAATAACTTTTTTTAGTTTCATTAAGAAAATAATATTATATATACATATATCAAATAATATATTATATATTTAAATAAATTTAAATATAATAAATAATATAACAGACATATAAATAATTATATTTAAATAATGTTAATAATGTTTTTTATAAATAATTAGTAATATTATAATTTATATAAAATATTTAAATATATTTACTTTATTTAACCATGTTTCGATCAATAAAGTTAAAATTAATTTTTATTATAATATATACATATTAATATATTCAAATATAACCATTCACAATTTAAATTATAAATATATACATTTTTTTTAACAATAATATTTCCCTAAATATAAATTATTTTATTTTATACATAAAATTTAAATTACACAAATACCATATAAAAATTTGTTAAATCATTAAATATAAATTAAATAATACAAAAAACCATAATTCATACATAAATTAAATCATATAAATAACATTAATTCATACAAAAATACAATTTAAATAAATAAATCATACAACCAAAATAAATAAACAATTAGACAACTAATATTTTTAAGTAGAAATTTAACATCTCAAAATCCGAAAATTAATATGTTATAAATAGATATGACATAACTTGGAAAATATAATGATAGATGCTTTCCTATACCTTTTTTAAAATAAGTAAAACCTTATCCATTTTTTAAGAAAATAAAACCAAGTATTGTTGTGAAATTGATCGAACGCCGATTGAAACCGTGAAGCATTTCGAAACTGGAAATGTAAGATCGATCGTCGGCGAAACACATCGTTGAGAAAGAAAGTGTCCAATTTGCGTATGACGATGATAATAACAAATGGAAATACAAATACAAAAAAATAAAAGAAGTATAGAACACAATGTAGAGCCAAATGTTTTTTATTATTTCAGTAACATATTGCCATATTTATAGAGTACATGAGATCTGATACAACGGTTAGAATATGAAAGGTTGGCCTTTAAGAGGGGAATTAATTGGGAATTGAGGATTCATCATTATTTTCATAATTATGACATCCATTAATAATGTTTCATAACACTCCCCCTTAGATGTCATAATTTCATGGAACCTTATTTAATCTTCACTTAAAAAAACCCTGTGGGAAAAATAAGTGAAGCCAAAATTAATGAATTCCATGTCATTCTACCTCATTAAAAACCTTATCATGAAAACCCATTGGGAAAAAACCTAATGAAGGGGAAAAGAGTGCAGCATTTCTAACTCCCCCTGATTATATCATTTAGTTGTGTCTTCAGAACATCAATTAATATTATTATTTAATTATGTCTTTAGGACATGGGAGGAAGACCATGGGTAATAATGAATGGTCTCATTAAAAATTACAACTCATGGGGAAGACCAACAATTTCCATTAATTATAGATATCCATAATAATTTATAACATTCCCTTGGATATCTGTTATGATGTATAATTACCTCATTAAAAACTTCATCAAGGAAAAACCCTTTAGGGGAAAACACTTAATTAGGGAAAAGGAGTACAGTAACATCAAGTCCCCAGAGTGTTGCCTCGTTAAAAACCTTATCAAGAAAGCTCAATGGGAAAAACTTGTCTAAGGGAAAAAGATTACAACAGTTACATCTCTCATTCATAGTGATCATCACTACATTTAACTCATAGAATTTTCATGATCAATTCATAACCTAAACATTCAGTTTTGAATTTTGGAATAATAATAACTTATACCCTTTATATTTCAATGAATGGGGAAAAACATTAACATGAATTATAATATGATTTATTGTCATTTTCAAGGTACATATGCACATGTACAAGTATATCCTTCAGGGATAAATAAAATGTGTATTTATATTTAATCTTTCTGGGATAAGCATGTTCTTCATCAACCCCTTATGTATGAAATCTATCACTCTTGGAAGCAAGAGATTTAATTATTCATTAAGGGTAAAACCATTCTAAAATTTAATATTTCATCTTCGGGATGATTAATCAAAATACATGAACATCCCATGTAATTTCATGATCAAATAATTCATCGATTTTAGAAAACTCTTCAAGAATTTAGATGTTTTTTCAAAACACCTTAATAATATGATGAATATAATGATTCATACAAACCATGAGATGATAAATTCAATTTATATTCTTCCTTAACTTAATATAGATAAATCTTATTCAGTTCACCACATAATTTATCAGATTTGGTGAAACTTCCATAATTTTGAATATGCTTCAGGCATTTCAAACCCTTCTGGGATTCATATAGATATCCAAATATACAAGGAAGAATATTTCTTATAATAAGATCATTGATATTCAATAGTCTTTATAGTTTGGATAATCAATCCAAAACTTTATATGTTGGACATTTCATAAGTTCCTTTAATAATTTTGGTCAATTATTATGATGTCAACATCTGTCAAAATCCATTGCCACCAATGAGTTTTAAAAGCATTTATAGAAAATATATCATCAACAACATTTGATTGAGATCTCATAATTTTTTTTCTGGTACCAGTGTCACTTCAGGGACAATATCTAAAAAAGATATAATGTTGTCGATATATTCATTTTCCTCTTCAAGGGAAAATATATTTATTGCTTTCTACTCATGAGGAACAATGATTTTATATAATCAGTTCAACCACACGCCAGGTGTGTATAATCAGACTATTGACTTCCAACACTTTACATTCATGTAAGTGTTGTGAGCATCCTATCAATGGTTCTAAAGGACCATATAATATATTATACTCAATATTTCTTTTAATAAACATGCATATCATGCAATGTATACTCACCAACAGAAAATAACACATATGATCATTTAGTGGGTGCATCTTTCATGTAGATGGATCACATGGTGGGTGGGTGCATCCATATATACTTCTTCATGAGTATATGGGAAATTTATTTCCATAATAACTACTAATGATATAAATAACTAGTACTCGCTCGTGCATTCGCACGGTGATATGACATCATTCTTAGATTTTTCGTTTCCACGGTGATTAGGTTCAATGCATTTTTTAAGAAGAAAATACTAAATTTCAATGTTAATAATGAACATGAATATTCAATATTTTGAAATCAAAAAATAATGATACTTATTAATAGAATGCAATTGGAAAAAATATAGAGACATTATTATGATAGTAGATTACATATTGGATAAATACATTTGAAAAGATGTAGAAGAATCTATAAGAAATAAAACATTATATTTAGCATGGAGATTTGAATAAAATGAATGAAAAGAACATTGAAATTGAAATTTGAAATTCTGATAATTATGATAAATAATTATCATAATACGAACATATAGTTAAATGTAGAAATATTGAAAATGTACATTAAAAGGGATATTGAATGCATAATATATCAATGTAGTTGGATTGTAACTACATATTACAGTGTTATTAACCAAAAAATAATGAATGAAAACATTTCAAATCTCAAATATGATTTATTGAAAATAAGCATAATGATTATAAATTTACCAAGATATGTAATTTTATTAAAATTCATTAAAACCAAAAAATGGATTTACCAAACATGTTCAAAATGTTTAATTTAATCCATCATAAAATAACAAAAAACATAAGGAAATGCAAGCATTAAATTTTGAAACCTTGCACACTGAAAAAAATTATTTGAAATTGAATATATACACACCGGAAAAAACAACCAAAACAACTCATACTATAGACCAAGGATGTATTTTTTGTTTTGTAGAGCGATACATTACAGTAATCCAGCTTGAGATTTATCTGTAGTGAAATATTGTTTTTCAAACATCAAATTTGATTTGATTTTTAAAATGAACAAATCCAACCCACCCATTTAAGCATTACTAATCTATATGAAATTAAAAACAAAAAGCATATAAAAGGAATTTATAAATATTTTAAAATAATAAATAAAATGTATCAATAATTTATATATTAAAATATCAATTTGTTTATTAATATCGTAACAAACTCGATGAATCCGACAAGATACTTAATAAAGTTGAATTCAGCTCGTTTTATAGTATAGTATCTCAATGCCAGGTGCAGCTCAGCAAATATAAAGTGAAATTTATAGACTTCAAAATCAATAACATGATTATGACTATCATTTACCCCTTAAATTGTAAAAAATATAAACACACTGATTCATTAAACATACATCTTATCCTGTAGAAAAATTCATTGGTAAAAAAAATACCAGGATCAAACCTCCTTAAGCCATAAATGATACGTGTATCTTATGTTTCTCATCCATACTTCATTCCATCAGCCCATGCACATTCATCAATATTTATGTTCTCCGCTATAAAGGGATGAGAAAAATTGAAGTACATCTGGCTTCTCATAGACATGACCCAACTGATGTACACCATTGCATCTACCGATCCATTGACTTTTCCCCTAAGATGAATAATCCCATAATGGAGACAAATCTCACTGAATCACAACATAATCATATGAAAATACTTCCTTCCCAAGGTTTGGAAAATATGTACAAAACAAAGTAGTCAGTAAAATTTAACACTAAACAAAACTGAAATTAAAGTCAGATCAACATGAAGATCAGATTTAGAAAACCAAAAACTCACATCAAACTCTTAATGATGAAATAAACTCTTAATGATGAAATAAAAAATGTATAGAGCACGCTTCAAAACCCAATTTATTATCAAATTGTTAATGAGGAAAGAAAAGGAACATAATAGAACATAAAACTATTGATGGGGAAAAAATAAGTATCAAAACTGCTTGAAAATGAAGACACCCACCCAACCTACACAAACCATAGTAAAAATATAAGTAATAACATTTGGTTGAAAGGTCAAATAAATCAACAATTTTTTTTACCCTTTTCCTGCCAGTCAAATTCCCTTAACCTACAAAAAATTTAAGGTTTGTTGGACACGTTTCAAGTAAAGAGATTGCAGTATTATGAAATATTCACAGGGAAAATGATTGTAAGTAAAGTAAAACTGTAGTGTTTAGAATGCAAAGAAATGGTTAAATTTCATTAAATGTAACAATATTGATAGGAATATATTCACATTATTACTATAGTCATTTCAAATTTCAAGAGACAATTGACTAATACTGCACCACACCAGGCATGGCTAATAACCAGAGACCTGTAAGAACATTTGGCTGAGATTGAACTTCACTGTAACATCATAATAGCGTATTGCTAACACATGGAATTGATACCCCTTAAGTGGGATATTCTTAATACTTAGTGATTGAATAATAGAGTACAGTCTATCCCTATCCCCCCTATTTTACTGCAATTAAATAATTAATAAACCAACAGAAGGATTGAAATTAGAACAGACAGATAAAGTTTGTACATACAGTTATTATTATATTCCCCTGTTTCCTGTGATTTCTTCGGTGAAAGAGGAGATTTTGTGGGTGTAGAGTAATTTCTAAATTTCGTTTCATCAACGTGTTACAAGATGGTGGAAAAGGTATTAGAAGACTTCCACAAAAAACATTGTATGATAAAAAAAGAAAAAGGGTGTATTTTTATTTGTGGAGGGGTTATGAAAAAAAATAATTGTTTCATGTTGGACCAACTACTATAGTCATGTAAAATTTAAAGAGACAAATGGATTAATGCAGCACATAAAACTATTGAAGGGGGAAGAAACTAAGTATCGAAACTGCTAGAAAATGAATACACCCACCCAACCTACACAAACCATAGTAAAAATATAAGTACTAACATTTGGTTGAAAGGTCAAATAAATAAACAATTTTTTACCCTTTTCTTTCTAGTAAAATTCCCTTAACCTGCAAAAAATTTAAGGGTTGTTGGGCACATTTCAAGTAAAGAGATTGCAGTATTATGAAATAATCATAGGGAAAATGATTGTAAGTAGTAAAGTAACCCTGCAGTGTTTGGAAATGCAATGAAATGGTTAAATATCATTAAATGTAACAGTATTGATAAGAATATATTCACATTACTACTATATTCAAGTCAAAATTCCAGAATATCATTCAATAATAAAGTTAAATTAACATTTTTACTATAGATTTTACAACACATAACCACTTAAAAGTCAGATCTTGTTTTCTAGTAAAATAGAAAGAGAAATGGAGAGGGAAAGTATAAAAGGATGCAAATCAAATGTAAGGAACTCTTTCCACTTATCATTCCATTTACTCATAGTGATTTTTCTTTTACAAACATATACTCATGGGATGAAAATGCATGTCATTACATCTAATTACCTCTGGAAAATATATGTGGAGACGGTTGGAAATGAAATGTACATGAGACTCTAAGCTTGAAATCTCAACGCAAAGGTTCATGGAGCAGTCTCACTTAGGTTGGTCCCATGAATGTGGTTCCCATGGAATTAACTATTGATGCCATTACGACTCTACAACTTCAAGCACCGGAACATTCTATCTAGTTTACCAGTAAAAGTGGTGAATTCCTTTATCATCTCTAGTTCTAGAGGTAACAGGGTAAAGCGTAAACCATGAATTCATTCCAACATATGTTATATTTTCAGTGATGACATGGAAGACTATTTTTTCAGGTATAAGAGATGAGTTCACATCATAAGCAACCAAAACTGAAGCATCCAGAATGTTATTAGTAGATGGCACAAACTGATAGTAAGAGTTTCTTGAGATAAAAGACCAAAACTCTAGACACCCAAACTATCTTTGTACATTAGTGTTGGAGGAATATTCATCAGTCAAAGGGTAGACAAAGATATTAAATGCCTCTACGAATGGAACTTTCTTTAATGTTCTTGTTTATCAAATCAACCAATTTTGAGTCCTTAAATTCTTTTTCATGCTTCTCCATGTGCAGTAAAAATGAAAATATATGGGCATGGAAGGTTGGAATAAGTACATGCATGCATGAACAAATTCATATATACATATATAATTATAGAGAGTATGGTGAGGGGAAGTGGGAGAGGAAAAACAATGTTTTTCAGTTAAAGATATTCCAATTTCCCATAATAAAGAAAATAAGGAATCCTACGGTTCTGGAGCCATTACAGTTTTTTTATAAAAATGTGGCATCAATCAATTAAAATCCATACATATACTTGAAGGTGATGCTAATAGAACACAAGACTATAATGGCTCTAGGATAAATAAAGTGTAACATGATGTTATGTTCAACCAACAATGAATGCAATAAAAGATAAGAGTCTCAAACCTGAATTCAAACAACAAAGTAGAGAGTCATCCCAATTTCTCAAACGTGAACATTAATAAATCCATCACATTGAGAGATGAAAAGCTCAAATAGAAAATCAGTCTGGAAAATTGGATAAGCTTACATATGAAGCACTGCAGGGTTTTTAGGTACTATCTTCAACTGAACCATCACTTTCCCATCAAAAAACTTGTTCTTCAATGCAAACTCATTTCCTGAAATCAATAGAATTTACACATCAAAAACCTGAAAAGGGAAAAATATCAAGTCTATATCAAACAGAAAACTAATAAAAAATTATAGCATGATTTTACACAGAATTTAAAATTTATTTGGTAATCTGGCTGCAATAACATCTCCCTTGATATTGAAAACCTCTTTCATAAATAGAGAAAAGTTCATCAATTTCATAATCATAAGGAATGAATATGTATATAAAATCAACCACTACCATATCAACTGAACAATTAACATCCTTAGCAGTCCTATTTGAGGATTTTAATGTTGATTTTCGTTTATAAATAATGGAAAAAGTTTCATTGAATTAAAAATCCTGAAATTAGAGAATAATGGTATTTTTATCAACAAGAATAGTTTAATAGATGATAAAACTGAAGCCCTCAGTCACTTTCCTTTAGGAACAATAAATATACATCATCCTCTACCTGTGATGGCTGGTAAGATTGAAGGCTGATTGAATTTACATTGCCCATCTATTCCACTAATATAATCAACATCATTTCTCGTTGACAAAAAAAACAGTAGTGCATAATGAGAATAAGATGAATTTAAATAAATCAAAAAAAGAATATAAATAAAATGATTGAAGGGAAAATTAAAAATTTGTTTTCTATCTTATATAACAGTTCCATTTCATATATGCCACTTTTTTTCCTCTAACGAAAGAATTAGAGAATCTTGAAATGCATTTAAAAGAAAGGATGGTACCTTTATTACCTTGAGATGATTAGATCTCAAGCTGTTGCATGTATTTTAAGAATATGGAAAGTGTTGAAAAGAAATTGGAAATTTATCTAAACATAATTTATTCTTTATTTGGTAATCAGCATGTAATATCATTTACTGAAGATTCAAAACATATTCCATAAGAACCAAATAGCTCATCAAATTCTTAAATCAGAAGAAAATAATATGAATATAGAGGGATTCTCTTCATTAGCATGGCTTTCTTTTTCCGCAGAGTCCTGAGACACTGTAAAATTTCATTAGACCACATTAGTAGCATCAAACTCAGTCAATATATTTTTTAACCTGACAAAATGACTATAATGAATAAGTAGAAAAAAATACTGACACGTGTAATAAATAAAGCACAAATATGATGTTTAACAATTTCCAATTGAGAAGAACAAATGTAGTGTGTTATAATCATACAAAAATTGTAAATGAAATGAAAAAATCAATATTTTATACTCCAATACTGTAATGAAAAAAACATACAATGAAATACCTTCATTGAAACATGATTACACAAATAAACTGATGTCTCATGTCACCTGAAATCACAAAAACTAAGTAGAATCAATGAAATAACCTTGAGAGAATATAGGAAGGCAGTAATAATTTATTTGAAAAAACTGATGGAAGTGTTAAACTGATGAGTAGAGAACATAGATTATTTGTATCAGAAAATATAAATTACATTACACATGTAATGAAACGCTATTATAAAAATTAGTACTCAAGAATGTAAACAATATACAAGAGAGGAATAGAAATATTTTTGTATATACAGTCAAGTGAATAAAGCCAGCTATCCATACCTAAATTGCAACTTGTTTTGATATTCTTGAACAAAAAGTGTGAACACTGAAAAATATAATATGTGAATAAATATTCTCAAGGACTGAAATAGTTGTTGTAATTGATGAATTGGAAGAATAATTTTACTATTATAACATAATAAAAATTCTTAAGCAAATGGAAGTACTATAAATTTAACAGAAGATATAAAAAACTACAAAATGTTTGGAGATAAACCGACCTTATGCAGATGAACGGTGAACGAAGAGAAGGAATGTGAACAGAGGCAGGGAGACGATTTGTGGTGAATGGAGGTAGGGAGGCAGGAGTGACAGAGGTGATAGCAGTGAACGGAGAGCTGAAGTGATGGGAAGGAGTGCTAGAGACGGGGAGTCAGATTGCTTTGAACGGAGACCAAGACGAGGAGATGATGAGACAAGGACTGCCGGAGACGGGGATCAGGAGGAGACGAATATGAGGATCCAAGAGTGTCGGAGATGGGTAGCTGAGGAGTGGCGTTCTTAGACGGAGTGCCGGAGGTGTGAGCAAACATGGGGCAGAAACCCTAAATGGAGAGGGAAATCGTGACCTGGAGAGGATAGATATCGAGGGAGTGAAATTGGGTTGATAGGGAATATGGAGACGAGGAGACGATGAGACGAGGAGTTCCAGAGACATGGAGCAGGAGGAGACTGAGATTAGGATCAAGGAGTGCCGGATACGGGGAGCCGAAGGGTGGTGTCTGTAGATGGAGTACCGAAAGCGGGAGCGGAGACGAGGCAGAAACCCTAGGATAGGGAGAGAGATATCGCGGGATGGAGAGGATATACGTCGAGGGAGTGAAATCGGGCGAAGATGGAAGATTTAAGAGAATTGCTGAGGTTGACACGTGGTGGAAAAAAGCCTTCTTTAGTAAATATATATAGATTTACCTCAAAATGGGTACCTCGAGGTAAATTATCATACAGAGGGAATTCATAATGACTTAATGATAATAAATTCATTGATAATTTTGTAGACATGCATCCATTAAATAAATTCATCATTCTCCCCCTGATGGATGTCTACAATGTTATCAATAAATCGATGCTCATGTATATTTGAATCAATATCTTTCATTATAATTGATCTCAGATGGCCTAAATCATCATGTCATATATTTGAAGTGTCAGGATCAGTAAACTTCTGATTTACCATTATTGATTTGATTATACACAACAAATTCTTTATAATCACTTTTATGAATGCTTGTTACATATCAAGGTACCTCTTTTGTCTCCATATGATATTCATTTTCAAGAACACCATTCATATATCTCATTGAGACTTTAGATATAGCAAAACATTAAGAATTTGTACTACCAGGTAGGAATATATTCGCTCTTCTGGAGTCGTTTATTAATTTTCACTACCTGTAAATGTACTTATATGAGCATATATTAACGCATAAATAAGTTCTTTTGAAGCATTTAATTAAAATAATATAATATCTCCAGGATCTTTCATTGTGCAAACTCATATTTGTCGTTATAATTTCCACTTATGGTGGTTGATGAATTCATAATATAATCATAACGGGTTAGGCCCATCACCAAGCGGATTATTGCATAATTTAGAACTTCTAGCCAAAATATTTTGAAACTTCGGGCCCAAATATTATTTTACAATACATCTACCTAGGATAGGAGCCCCCACGTCTTTTGAAGCTGGTAAATGTGGTAGCGAGAACCAATGTGGAAGAATCTTCTAGATTTACAACACACCTTATCGTCATCCAAAATTATAATTTATAAACAACATTCACTTTATCAAGTGAAAGATAAATCATTTGATCAAACCTCATCAACTCTCAAATATTCATGATATCATATATCATATCAACAATTTTCATGAATAATTTCATTCGCTTCGAGGAATGAGATATAGTAATTAATACTAAATTCACATCGAGAAATTCATTCATTCATCAGATTTCATGATCCATGAATGATGATTTATTATTTATCAGTAATGATCATCCTGTATAAAATATAAATTTTATTGATTATGATGATAATTGCTTTAACCACTTCAGGTGGTAAAATCATTTTCATAATATATATCAGATTATCAAAACTATGTAATTCAATCATTTAATTTATGAATTATATGAACAACGTCCACTTCAGGGGATAGATGAATTGCATGAGATGATATTAATAATCCATAAGAATATAATAAATAATAATGTTTCCCTTAATATTGTTGATGTGGGAACAATAAATGATAAATGAAGATATTCTTCAATATAATGTCAAAGGACATTATTTTCATATCATCCTTCAGGGATGCAATGTTTTACAAATATCAATAAAATTCATTGTTCTTTGTAAATATTTACTATCATCAAACCACTTCAGGTGGTTATATTTTTATTATTTGTTATAAACAAATACAACACAATGATCATCCGCAAAACATCATATTCACCTCAAACTTGATTTATAATAAAATCAGGTATATTTGCAATCACTTTAGGGAATGAAATAAATCATTTTCAATAAATATTCTCATTCACTCTAGGGAATAAAATAAAATTATTTGTTCGAGTTTTATAGTATCTTCAAGACAATTGCATGAATATTCAATTCCACAATTTCATCAATTTCATCCACTTCGGGGGATAAATATATATAAGATATATATATGTTTGTTCATCAAGAATAATTAATTTCTCTAAAACATTTTATAAGAAATAAAAGAAAGAGAAAAGAAATAAAATAAATATATACAAATATTTAAAGTAAACATCATTTCCATCATGAACCTTTGTATAGTATAATCAAACACGACACCTTCAGGGTGAACAAGAAATAAGAGATGAAATTTCATGGTTCATGGAATCATTAGCGAACTTCGGATCGACGTACAACAGGTACGCGATGATCATCAAACTTCGGCTCAACGTACAACGGCTACACGATGTTCATCATTCAACGGTTGGACGTACGACGGGTACGCGATGTTCATCATTCAATGGCTCGACGTACGACGGGTACGCGATATTCATCATTCAACGGCTCGACGTACGACGAGTACGTGATGTTCATCATTCAACGGCTCGACGTACGATGGGTACGCGATATTCATCATTCAACGACTCGACGTACGACAGGTATGCGATGTTCATCATTCAACCACTTCTGGTGTAGTTTTTTATTCATTTGATGAATGATGTTTGTCTCGACATTTACTACATCGGTTATTAATCAAACACATTTTCTCCAAAGAATGAAGTGTAATTTGTCAACCGTGAGTCATTACAGTTCTTCAGAAGCTCGTTATTTTTCCCACAGCAAAGGATTAAGAAAATCATATATTATTTTCAGATTTATCAAGAGGGGAAAAATAAATGTAACAATATCTTAAATATAAAATAAGGCTCACCTTTTGACGTAACTCCTCGAATGAGTTGAGTCGATGCGCATACGAAAGAGTATGTCAAAATAAGAATGTTTATAAAAACATGTGACATACCTTTTTCCTATGAGATTTTTCTTATGCCGATGATGGGGGATGAAGACACCGACGTCACGATGCGCAATGCGGAGAAGACAATCATGCTTATAACGTGTTGTGAAATTGATCGAACGCCGATTGAAATCGCGAAGCATTTCGAAACCGAAAATGTAAAATCAATTGTAGACGAAACACATCGTTGAGAAAGCAAGTGTCCAATTTGCGTATGACGATGATAATAACAAATAGAAATACAGATACAAAATAATACAGGAAGTATAGAACACAGTGTAGAGCTAAATGTTTTTTCTTATTTCATTAACATATTGTCATATTTATAGAGTACATGAGATCTGATCCAACGGTGAGAATATGAAAGGTTGGTCATTAAGAGGGGAATTAATTGAGAATTTATGAGTTATCATTATTGTCATAATTATGACATCCATTAATAAAGTTTCATAATAAGTACATATTAAAAAAAACTCTAGTCTATGCCTCTACCCAAGGCACCCAGTTGGAGGGAAATTCTAAATTGTTAATCCCGGGTGTCCAGTGAAAATTCAACCGCACCGGTCCTAACCCATCAAACGATGTGGTGCCCTGCCATGATGATGGGATCAAGACGCACTTCCTCCATGCCCCTCTCGTCCCCTCCACCACCCACACTTCCCTTTTCTTCTCGTCTCCTCCCTCCTCCTTACGGACCACTCCTAACATCCCCGCCGCCACCACCACCTCGCTCCACTCACTCCCACAGTCATCATCATCTACGCACACCGTCGGCGGAAGCTCATGGAGGCCCCCGCTCTCATTGTAGTAGTCAATGCTCATAATATGCTTGTTGTTTGGCATCATCCAGTGGAACACCCCACCGCACTACAACAGGAAGGCGCATAACGCAAAACAAAGCTAGCTTTCGGCTGCCACAACCATGCCTCCGAATCAAGCACATCAAACCCCACGGTGGTTTCATCCATATAGAGGCATTCAATCCTACTCAGTAACATAACTCACACAAAAAAATGGTGGTGGTCTTCACACAGATAAATAATTGGTGTGTGGGTGAAGGAACATATGAAAGGAGCTCACCAGCAAATGATTTTGTAGAGCAGAGGATTGTTAGAGATTACCAGCAGCCCCAGATGGTCGTCCAAAATGGAAATTGGATACTTGTGGTTTGGGATGCGTTGAAATTGTTTGGTGGTGGGTTTACAGACGAACAACCGATGGAGTGTCTCCCGCCTCCAGTCTTGGTAGCACAGCAGGCCTTGTTTGGAAGACGCCAGTATCCTAGCAGAGGGGGCTACAAAATCCAAGGCAAGGTCCCTTTGTGCTTGCACCAATATAACTCAAATAAATGGAGTATATACTCGGGATACATTAACAAGATAACCTGAAATAATTCTGGATCGGGGGATGTGTTTGTCGGTAAAGTTGGAGGCACCGGTGAAAAAATATTTGAAATGGTAAGCATGGCCGCTTATGCTCCGACCTAGCCATGTCCATGCCTACAGACAGGGCCGGCCCAGTCGATTGAAATTCCAAATGTTATATAAAAAATTAAAATGTTTTAATGAATATAGATCAATTATACATTCTTTACCTCACCTTCACACCAGAAGCTGGGGCGATGAGGTGCGCAGGACACTATCACACCGGCAACAAAAAAACACCGCTCGGGTTGGGATTTAGCGAACAAATTGAGCGGGTTGGTAGCAGGTGGTGAGTGAGCGGGGGAGGGAGAGGAGACGGAACCGAGTGCCGGGTCATCGTCACCATCGGACCAAACCAGAGGAGGAGAGCTCGGTGCTGGAGGCATGGTAAAAAGAGATTCTGCGACGGCGAGGCGAGGCGAACCAGAGAGGCAGAGTGGGCGGGAGGAGCAACGGCAGGGAGGTGAAATTTTAGGGTTAGGGGCCGCGTATTTTTGCCTCGAGGGAGAGCGTTGCTCAAGCCCACAGGCTAGCCCGTAGGCCGGCCCTTGTATAGACGGAGCCCATATTCTTGTACTGCGGAAAAAAAAAAGGTAATAACGAGTGGTTCGCGGACGACACTGGTTTTGTCTCGGACATTGCGCCGTGATCGTCTTCGCTTAAGTAAGCATTACCCTGGGTGAATGATATAGATTCGTGTATATATTTTATGTAAATAAATAAACGTACACACAAACGGTACTTAAAAACAATTATATGAATATATATAATTACATATATATATGAAAATGCACACATAAATATAAATATAAACACACAAAAAATATAGACACTCATACATATTTTCATAAATTTATTTAAAATAATTTTATATAAATATATGGATAAAAAAGATATATCTAAATATACATAAATAAATAAATATATCATAAAATATAGAACAAAATAATATGGAGTAGTGGTAAGGGTATAGGGGAGTAGAGGCGGGGGTATCAACTTCAAATCCCGCCAAGCGCACATAGGTGGTCGGGCCGGTGAGCATTGTTAATGGGATGAGGTGGCAGGATTGCGGGCAAGCACTAATAAAGGGGTTTGGTGGGCACTAATAAAGTCATGAGAGGGTGGGGATATTGATATAGTATTGATGGAAAGTTCTGATAAAAGGCAGTGTGGTGGGTACTGAGTGCTTGAAAAAATTGTTAATGGTGAGAAACCCTGACTCTTTTTTTAGGATAGATAAAAAGGGCATTTATCAAAGCTAAAAATCATTGATAAAAGTAACACTAATTTATCAGTTCTTTTATTAGCACTAATAAAGTGTTCCTTTATCAATTATTTCTCTAACACTAATAATAGAGATTGGCTTTTAAAGTCACTTACAACATCAACAGTTTTTTAGCACCAATAAAACCTTTTTATTGCCCTATTAAAGGATAGATTTATAAAAGTGCATGTTACGTCATTGTACCTCTATTTACATATTTCATTACATTCATTTCCACTCATATTGAATCGTCACTTTCATCACTTTTTCTTCTTTATTGTTCATTCATTTTCAAATCTCAAACTCATTAACAATGTAATGAACCTCAAATTTTGAGGCACGTTACAACTTAATTGATTGGTTTATATGGGTGTATCTCAGAAGTTTTTTGCTGATGGAGGTGTCAAGGTAGTTCAAAAGTTAGTTTAGGAGGCTTGGTATGGACCTACGACTGTTTGAGAGCTGCAAACAGAACTCACACTGTAATACAATGTGTTATGCCATGAAATATTGGGGGTTGGGCTTCGAGGGGTGATGTTCGATACTTTCACAGTGTGAAACATTGTTTCATTCCTTAAACCACTCATGGTGTAGCGACTCGGGTTTTTGGTCCTGTCAGACTTTGGAATATTTCTACGAATAATTCCAGAGCTAGGCGCGAAGACGGCGTGCGATTCCGAGGCCCGGTGTGCCCGGAATTAATTTTATAAAAATATTAAGTTTTTTTATACTATGCACATGGCGGGGGTGTGATATCTCCTAAACGGTAGCTCAGAACAGGAATCTGAGGGCACGGTTGCGTCCGGAACGTGTCGTTTACCCTAGGCGGGGTGTAAACTTTGCGGGCGCGGGCCTGCGGTGAGAAACCCACCAGGGGCGTTTCCGTAAATAAGTAGCAAGTTAGTGTGCGAGCGTCGGCTCGAATAACTTCTGAACGGAGTCTCGGATGGAAAATCTGAGACCGCCGTTGCGTTCAGAACGGCGCGTTTACCCTAGGGGTGATCTTACTTTTGTTCGCATCGGGCGTCGGGTCCGATGCGGGTTTGGCGCCGACGGTCGGCTGATATAAATATCAGCGCCCCCCACCTTTTAATCGTTCTTCGCCGTTCTTCGCCGTTCTTCGCCGCCACTCCACCGAATCGAGCAAACGGAGCGCCCACGAGCTCAGAATTCGACGGCGGACGTTCCAGGAGCGCGCAACGGAAGCTTTGGAGCGCGGATCTGAGGCAGAACGTCGGCGTTTCGCCCGCGAGGTAGGCGGTTTGAGTTTTACAATCCCAGATCCCGTTTTTGTGTTGTTTTTCTTCAAATTTTCATATGGGTTGTATAGTTCGGGTCTCGAGCTTTCCAAATCTTTTTTCGGATCTGAATTTGGAGCACCGGGGTGCTCCCGGTGGCTCCCGGAAGTTTTCCGGCGAGACCCGCGGCGGCCAGGGCGGATTCCGGCGAGTTCCGCGGCGGCGCGGCGGCGGCGCGGTGGTTTCCGGCTCCGGCAAGGCGGAGTCCGGCGGCGGCGCGGTGGTTTCCGGCGACCCTGCGGTGGTCCGACCAGACTGTTCCGGGGGTTCTTTAAACCCCCGTAACTAGCAAACCGTAACTCCGATTCGCGAGCCGTTTGCGGCGACGCGCCCCTTGCGTCGATACGGACCTTTTGAACTCACTTTGAGGGTTTAAGGGTTCGGAATCGTGGCCCGGGAGTTAGAAACGCCGTATAAAATAATATTATTTTATTATTTTACGACTTCGGGCCGTTGTAACTTCTACCCGGAGTGTCCGATTGACGTGCCGTCAGTGGAGTTAAGACCCTGATGGTACAACCGACTTTTTGAGATGGTTTCTGGGTGTTGGGACTGAGAACGGGGTGCGGGCCCCATGAGGCCGGGTTTTGGCGTTTGCGGAGAAACGCAGCTTTTGCACCAGGAGTCCGATTTTGGCGGATGAATAGTCGATCCTGTGTGTTTTTCCGAGGGGATCGCAATGGTGCGATCCGTTCGATGAGTTTCGGAATCCAGGCGTGGGCCCCACCCGACCTGGCCTTCGGTGAATAGTACCTTTTTCACCGGGTGTCCGTTTTGGACGAGCGAGTAGTCGATTCCGCTTGTTTTTCCGAGGGGATCGTCGTGGTATGGTCCGCTCGATGAGTTTCGGGATCGTTGTGTGGGCCCCGCACGGGCTAGCTACGGTGAATAGTGTCTTTTTCACCGGTGCTCTGTTTCGGGCGAGTAAACAGCCTATGCTGCGTGTTTATCCGCGTGGAACGCGATGATGGCCTCGGTTTTGGCCTAGGAGATGCGCAGTGTGGCGTTGTGGCGGGTCGCTCGGGTTAGCAACGTTTGGACCAACAGTGGTTGAGGGTTCTCCCTTGGTTCGTTCCTACGAGGGTTCGTGTGGCATCACAACCTTCATATGGGTTTGTGATCCTCTCGATGAGATGTTTAAACTGTTAGAGTTGTGGTATCCCTCCGGAGGGCCCGGAGTGGATCCTCTAGCATCTTTACCCTAGATCGGGTTCTTGGTATCGCTGTGACCGCTTATTTATGGGCGGCGATCCCCTATCTAGCAGGTTAACCCCGTAGGGTTTGTGGCATCATCGGAAATATGATCCCCTACGCGGTGGGCCGTGCTCAGTAGGGTTGTGGCATCGTCAGGTATACGATCCCCTACTCAGCATGTGGTTTATAGTAGGGTTACAGTATCATTGGTTATGTGATCCCCTACTCAGCGCGTGGTTTCGGTAGGGTTGCGGCATCGTCGGTTCGATCCCCTACATCGCGAGTTATACCAGATAGGGTTCCGGTATCGTCGTGACCATCTTTATATGGACGATGATCCTCTATCTGAGTGTAGAGCTTCTGTCGAGCGCCAGATCGGTTTGTGGTATTCCCCAGCGGATCCTGGGTGTGATCCCCTATCTGTGAGAACTACGTATGCCAGATCGGGTCGTGGTATCCCCTAGCGGACCCTGGGAGTGATCCCCTATCTGTGAGCTACGTGTACCGGAGCGGGTCTTGGTATCCCCTAGCGGACCCTAGCGGTGATCCCCTATCCGAGGAGTTTGGAGGTTTTGTTGTTTCAGCACTGTTTCCTCAGTGATGTTATCCGACGAGCGTGGTCTCTCAGGTGAGCGTCTGAGATGTTTGTTTGGGACCCGATGGAGTGTATCTCTCGGATGAGTGTCATCTGGTATGACAGTGTTCGTGGTGTACTCTCCTGGTTGTGGACAGTTGCTGGTGATGAGGTCGGTACCTCTTGTGGCTTTGTGGCGTGAGCTGTGTATATCTGGATTGTTCAAGGTGTATGTATGGGCATACACTTGAGCTGAGCTGAGCTGACTTGTTGTGTTTAGCCGAGGATGGTCACGAGATGGAGTTTCTCTCTCGTCTGGGTTCCCTCTGGCTGGGTTGAGCGGACTGTTGCCTTTCAGTTGCTCCCTTGGGTTTTGGGTTTTTGGGGTGCCTACTGAGTATTTTTATACTCACCCCTGCACGGGCTTTGCCCGCACATGTTTGTGTCTTGTGCAGACCTCAGGCCTTTTGATGGAGTCCCAGGAGGACCCGGAGCAGGCGGAGCTTAGTGAGCGTGTTGACCGGGGTGTTTACCGGAGCTGTGCCGAGGGAGCTTGACGGCGGGTGTTTGTGGCAGCGTTCCCCTTCTTCAGAGCAGGTTGGACGCGCTTTGTAGTTTCCTTTTGGTGGGCCCTGTTTTGCCCTTGTACTTTTTCTGTTGCACTCTGGTTTGGGATAGATTGTATGCATGCATTTACTTTTCAGTTTCTTTATCTCTGCACTGTTTCATGGAGGTGTTTGTGGGTGCGTGTGTACAGGTACCTTGGGCTAATGCCTCCCATGTGTGTGATAGCCTACTCGGCGCTGGTCGCCAGCCCCTGGACTATTGGAGGCGGGCTTGGGGAGTCGCGGCTCGAGCCCCGTTGGGTCGGGTCGTGACAAAGTGGTATCAGAGGAGGTTCCACCTTTGGGATCTTAGAGCGTAGCTGGTCTAGCTGCGAGTTTGGTTTGGGTTGCATAGCAGCAGTGTTAGGGTGTTTCGAGTTCGGCTTTCAGGCCAGAGACTCCAGTGTTGGTACGGCGGCCGACGTATCTATACACCAGGACTCTGATAACCTGCCTTTCGACTCGAGACATTCGTACACTGGTCGCGGGGACATAATGGTACATGCATCATATAGGACTGGGTTTTTGGTTTTTCCTTGTCCTTCTTGAGTCAGCTCTCCAGATATACTCTTTGACTATGGTGCGTCTTGAATGTATTTCAGGATGCCTCCACGACGATAGCCAGCGAGGGTTCCGCAGCAGGATTGTGCTGATGACCCGCCTCGTGTAGTGGCTGTGGAGAAGGGCGCAGGTTCTGAGGTTGCACCTCCAGGTGGTCTGCCAGTTGAGCCACCACCTGTTGAGCAGCTGGTTGTGCCGGCGGTGCAGGACGAGGTTTCACGCAGGCTGAGTGCGCTGCACGAGTTCCAGAGGCAGCGACCTCTGAGGTTTCGGGGTGATCCAGACCCCCAGGCAGCTGATGACTGGCTTGAGGCAGTTACTCGAGTTTTCCGCCTAGTGAGGACACCTCCTGATCAGATGGTGGTCCTAGCGGCGAGCCTTCTGCATGGTTCGGCCGGGCGATGGTGGAGTTTGGTGACGCAGTCCCATGACAAGGAGACGCTCACGTGGGCAGAGTTTGAGCAGCTCTTCAGGGAAGAGTTCTATCCGGTGACGCTGAGGTCAGTGCGGATCCAGGAGCTTCTGCAGCTTCGACAGGAGAGCATGACTGTGTCAGAGTACTCAGCGAGGTTTACAGACCTGTCGCGCTACTCCCTGGATATGGTTCGAGACCCGTTCTTTAGGGCTCGGACCTTCGAGCAGGGCTTACGCAGGGACATCCGAGCAGGTGTGGTTTCCTTGTGCCTGCCCACCTATGCTGGAGTGCTGGAGCGAGCATTGGTGGTGGAGAGTTTTCTGGCTGAGCAGTTTCCCCCTGTTAGTGCTGGGCACTCGAGAGATGAGACTTCGTCAGTCGGATCGACATCTGGTAGCCGACGACAGAATCAGGGGTCTGGACGTGGCCGACGTTTCAGGAGGCGACCCCAGGATGGGGGATCTGAGCCTCGGAGCTCATAGGGCTCGCAGGCCAGTTTTGGTCAGCCGTAGGAGAGGTGGTGTTACGCTTGCGATGGTCGGGGACATCTTGCTAGAGATTGTCCGACCCGACGTGCTGCTAAGAGGGAGCCGGTCGATGGACCGCCTTGGCAGAGGCAGCGTCTCGAGCAAGGAGGTCCGCAGGGCGGCGGACGTGGCGGCGGAGATGGTGCAGCGGGAGGCGGTGGTAGGCAGTACCCGTTGCCACCACCCCCACCCCCAGGTGGTCCACGCCAAGCTCAGGGAGCTGGTGGTCGAGGGCGAGGACAGCTGCATGCCCTGGAGGCAGTCGACCCAGAGGCACCGCGGATGGATAGAGGTACGCCTTGTGTCTTTTCTACTTACTGCAGTAGTTTGATAGACACTGTTTAGCGGTACTCTTTCCTTTTGTTGTTTTCTCGAGTTTTGTTCAGGGCGTTGGTAAGACCCTCTGTGGGTGTTTGTTGGTGAGCTCGCTGGTGTGTGAGACCCAGTTGAGAGTCCGGTCGCTTTCATTGTGCTTAAAGCTTTTCAGGGACGAAAAGTTCTAAGGGGGGGAGGATGTAGCGACTCGGGTTTTTGGTCCTGTCAGACTTTGGAATATTTCTACGAATAATTCCAGAGCTAGGCGCGAAGACGGCGTGCGATTCCGAGGCCCGGTGTGCCCGGAATTAATTTTATAAAAATATTAAGTTTTTTTATACTATGCACGTGGCGGGGGTGTGATATCTCCTAAACGGTAGCTCAGAACGGGAATATGAGGGCACGGTTGCGTCCGGAACGTGCCGTTTATCCTAGGCGGGGTGTAAACTTTGCGGGCGCGGGCCTGCGGTGAGAAACGCCACCAGGGGCGTTTCCATAAATAAGTAGCAAGTTAGTGTGCGAGTGTCGGCTCGAATAACTTCTGAACGGAGTCTCGGATGGAAAATCTGAGACCGCCGTTGCGTTCAGAACGGCGCGTTTACCCTAGGGGTGACCTTACTTTTGTTCGCATCGGGCGTCGGGTCCGAGGCGGGTTTGGCGCCGGCGGGCGGCTGATATAAATATCAGCGCCCCCCCCTTTTAATCGTTCTTCGCCGTTCTTCGCCGCCACTCCACCGAATCGAGTAAACGGAGCGCCCACGAGCTCAGAATTCGACGACGGACGTTCCAGGAGCGCGCAACGGAAGCTTTGGAGCCCGGATCTGAGGCAGAACGTCGGCGTTTCGCTCGCGAGGTAGGCGGTTTGAGTTTTACAATCCTAGATCCCGTTTTTGTGTTGTTTTTCTTCAAATTTTCATATGGGTTGTATAGTTCGGGTCCCGAGCTTTCCAAATCTTTTTTCGGATCTGAATTTGGAGCACCGGGGTGCTCCCGGTGGCTCCCGGATGTTTTCCGGCGAGACCCGCGGCGGCCAGGGCGGATTCCAGCGAGTTCCGCGGCGGTGCGGCGGCGGCGCGGCGGCGGCGTGGTGGTTTCCGGCTCCGGCAAGGCGGAGTCCGGCGGCGGCGCAGTGGTTTCCGGCGACCCTGCGGTGGTCCGACCAGACTGTTCCGGGGGTTCTTTAAACCCCCGTAACTCGCAAACCGTAACTCCGATTCACGAGCCGTTTGCGGCGACGTGCTCCTTGCGTCGATACGGACCTTTTGAAATCACTTTGAGGGTTTAAGGGTTTGGAATCGTGGCCCGGGAGTTAGAAACGTCGTATAAAATAATATTATTTTATTATTTTACGACTTCGTGCCGTTGTAACTTCTACCCGGAGTGTCCGATTGACGTGCCGTCAGTGGCGTTGAGACCCTGATGGTACGACGGACTTTTTGAGATGGTTTTCGGGTGTTGGGACTGAGAACGGGGTGCGGGCCCCGCGAGGCCGGGTTTTGGCGTTTGCGGAGAAACACAGCTTTTGCACCAGGAGTCCGATTTTGGCGGATGAATAGTCGATCCTGTGTGTTTTTCTGAGGGGATCTCAATGGTGCGATCCGTTCGATGAGTTTCGGAATCTAGGCGTGGGCCCCACCCGACCTGGCCTTCGGTGAATAGTACCTTTTTCACCAGGTGTCCGTTTTGGACGAGCGAGTAGTCGATTCCGCTTGTTTTTCCGAGGGGATCGTCGTGGTATGGTCCGCTCGATGAGTTTCGGGATCGTTGTGTGGGCCCCGCACGGGCTAGCTACGGTGAATAGTGTCTTTTTCACCGGTGCTCTGTTTCGGGCGAGTAAACAGCCTATGCTGCGTGTTTATCCTCGTGGAACGCGATGGTGGCCTCGATTTTGGCCTAGGAGATGCACAGTGTGGCGTTGTGGCGGGTCGCTCGGGTTAGCAACGTTTGGACCAGCAGTGGTTGAGGGTTCTCCCTTGGTTCGTTCCTACGAGGGTTCGTGTGGCATCACAACCTTCGTATGGGTTTGTGATCCTCTCGATGAGATGTTTAAACTGTTAGAGTTGTGGTATCCCTCCAGAGGGCCCGGAGTGGATCCTCTAGCATCTTTACCCTAGATCGGGTTCTTGGTATCGTTGTGACCGCTTATTTATGGGCGGCGATCCCCTATCTAGCAGGTTAACCCCGTAGGGTTAGTGGCATCATCGGAAATATGATCCCCTACGCGGTGGGCCGTGCTCAGTAGGGTTGTGGCATCGTCAGGTATACGATCCCCTACTCAGCATGTGGTTTATAGTAGGGTTACAGTATCATTGGTTATGTGATCCCCTACTCAGCGCGTGGTTTCGGTAGGGTTGCGGCATCGTCGGTTCGATCCCCTACATCGCGAGTTATACCAGATAGGGTTCCGGTATCGTCGTGACCATCTTTATATGGACGATGATCCTCTATCTGAGTGTGGAGCTTCTGTCGAGCGCCAGATCGGGTTGTGGTATTCCCCAGCGGATCCTGGGTGTGATCCCCTATCTGTGAGAACTACGTATGCCAGATCGGGTCGTGGTATCCCCCAGCGGACCCTGGGAGTGATCCCCTATCTGTGAGCTACGTGTACCGGAGCGGGTCTTGGTATCCCCTAGCGGACCCTAGCGGCGATCCCCTATCCAAGGAGTTTGGAGGTTTTGTTGTTTCAGCACTGTTTCCTCAGTGATGTTATCCAACGAGCGTGGTCTCTCGGGTGAGCGTCTGAGATGTTTGTTTGGGACCCGATGGAGTGTATCTCTCGGATGAGTGTCATCTGGTATGACAGTGTTCGTGGTGTACTCTCCTGGTTGTGGACAGTTGCTGGTGATGAGGTCGGTACCTCTTGTGGCTTTGTGGCGTGAGCTGTGTATATCTGGATTGTTCAAGGTGTATGTATGGGCATACACCTGAGCTGAGCTGAGCTGACTTGTTGTGTTTAGCCGAGGATGGTCACGAGATGGAGTTTCTCTCTCGTCTAGGTTCCCTCTGGCTGGGTTGAGCGGACTGTTGCCTTTCAGTTGCTCCCTTGGGTTTTGGGTTTTTGGGGTGCCTACTGAGTATTTTTATACTCACCCCTGCACGGGCTTTGCCCTCACATGTTTGTGTCTTGTGCAGACCTCAGGCCTTTTGACGGAGTCCCAAGAGGACCCGGAGCAGGCGGAGCTTAGTGAGCGTGTTGACCGGGGTGTTTACCGGAGCTGTGCCGAGGGAGCTTGATGGCGGGTGTTTGTGGCAGCGTTCCCCTTCTTCAGAGCAGGTTGGACGCGCTTTGTAGTTTCCTTTTGGTGGGCCCTGTTTTGCCCTTGTACTTTTGCTGTTGCACTCTGGTTTGGGATAGATTGTATGCATGCATTTACTTTTCAGTTTCTTTATCTCTGCACTGTTGCATGGAGGTGTTTGTGGGTGCGTGTGTACAGGTACCTTGGGCTAATTCCTCCCATGTGTGTGATAGCCTACTCGGCGCTGGTCGCCAGCCCCTGGCCTATTGGAGGCGGGCTTGGGGAGTCGCGGCTCGAGCCCCGTTGGGTCGGGTCGTGACACATGGGAAATGTTTCATGTGTTTTAAAATAGGGGGATCACCTATGAGACCCCTCATTTCTTCCCCCCGCCACCCTTTTTGGATTTTGTGGATTTTGGATTTTGGGAGCTCCTCTAACCTCCTTTCATGGGGTGTTCAAGTGTTTATTTTGATTGGTTCCTTCGAGTATGTTTAACCCCATATTAGCCCTATATTCTTGTTTATCCTTGATTTTTCTTTCCATAACCCTAATGTGATGAATTTGGGGATGATTTTAGTGTTTTGGCATATCGAGCATGAATCAGGTGGTGATTCATAATGGAATGCCTTCACCAAGCTTGAGGTAGTATGTTCTTACCTTTTACAGCTATCGCATAAAAGGGAATGTCATAATTTTTATGTATGTGTGTGAATGCCCCATGATACCTCTACTTTTGGTGCTAAAGCAAGTGGGTGAGGTTTGTATCGAAGTGGTTGGTCCCTTAGAGGGTGTGTGGAACTTGTATGTATTGAAACAATGAAAGAGATATTTGTCTCGGGTATGTATGTAGGGCTATCCACTTGGAATTTTTGGCATAGAATAATCCATTTGGGCTCAGTTAAGGCTAGTGTGGTCAGGATAAGTGATACAGGGGATCAGTTAGTAAATCCTCATGGTTGTGTACCTTGTAATAGTCGAATGAGAACCTCATATAGGGGTATAAGTGTAGGGTTTTCTGTTTCGGTGTTTAGGCTTGGAAAATATCATTTGGGTTTTTAAAGGTCTGGAATATGGTGGCATGATGTTATTTGGGTTCATAGGATGATATGGTCTAATCATGAATGATATGTCCTAGCATGATATGTGATATGAGTATGACTATGCGTGAGGTAGTTCTAGTCTTCTAAGATGGTGGTGGCCTTCATGAGTGAGACATTGGGCCAAGTTGTGATGGAAAGTTTTTCCCTTTCTTGTGGTTGCTGCTTTTATATGGCCTCCACATAGTCTATGGTGATGGGCTGATGTGATTCAATGTGGCCTCCCCATTGTCCATGGGGATGGGCCAACATGATTTAATGTGGTCTCTGCATGTTCCACAAGGGCAGGTTGGTGTGATTGACTATGATCTCCCTAGAACCCACAAGGATAAGTCAATGAGACTTGCAGGACCTCCCTCAGTACGTAGGGACTGGTTACGGTGCTTGACCAGGTCGTGACCTAAGTGACAAGAACAACTCATGGGATTTATACATTACTGAGTTTTTTTTTCAAACATCCCTTCTTACAATGAGCTGATATAGGTAGGGCCAAGGTTCCTGGTGGCCTGGTTAGCACATGATCACCCAACGGCTTGTATACTTAACCAGTGGGCCGATCCCAACGGTTTCCCAAACCGTTGGGATGGGTTGTTTTATTGTAGGTTGTCCCAATAGTTCTTTTAAAACTGTTGGGATAGAGAAGCCTATTCCAATAGTTTTTTTTAAACCGTTGGAATATAGGTGCCCCGATTTCCCCTAAATCGAGCGCTCCCCTCGCCCTGCCCCTTCTCCCATCCTGACTCCCAGTAGCCCCGCTCCCCTCCTCCCATTCCCATCCCTAGCACGCAGCTCCCCTCCTCCCCTCACGCTACCCCTTCTTCGATCCCGACTCACAGCAGCCCTGCTCCCCTCCTCCCATCCCCATACCTAGTGCGCTGCTCCCTCCTCTCATCGTGATCCCATCCTGAGCGCTTCCTTCTCCCATCACGATCCCTCCCATCTGCATAGCACTCCCATCCCGATCGCTAGTAGTACTCCCATATGGGTCTGCATCCAGATCTAATTCTGAGCTCAAAGCCCTATGCACCCCTTCCCTCTGATTTTTCTCAATAGTGAGCCCAAGGAGTGCTTCAAACTTCTTCCCTAGTCACGACGACCCATCCTCAAGCATATATTTTTATCTAGGTTTTCTTCAATATCAATTCGATGAGTTCAAGATTCATTATTTAGTATTACCCTACTATTTTCATCCAGTTTTTCTTCAAACCATTGATTGAATTTCAATGGATCATTCTTGGGAATTGTTTGGATTCCTATTTTTAAAGAGATTTGGTGTTTAAATTGGATATTTCCTTGGTAACATAAATATTTTTTATGGCTATGATATCAATCAAATTGGTTATTGATTTTTTGATTATTTTTCCAATGGTTATTATTATTATTCAAACATCATTGGATGCTCGATTACTTGGGTATGATAACCTATATTGGATTGGTTCCAAACCCACTACCTACAGTGATTCACTGAATGGTTTTATACTTATGCACACTATTAGAGGGTTGATAATATATTAAATATGGAATGAGATTAATAATAGGAGTGGAATGAAGTGGGTGATCTACTGTGTATGGTTTGAGTTTGGTCAAAGTAGGTGATAATTCTTGGATGGATGACTCAAATCTTTGAGATACTCGATTCGATGGTTGTTAGGTACTTAGTTTGAAATGGGTAGTAGTGTAGTGTGTTTCACACTTTATAGAAACTAATGTCTCCCCACATCAAAAATTTGACGGGGAGACTACATTGCTTACAATACTTAATTCTTCCATCATATACTCAAGAATTCAACACCGTTTATTATCTAGGTGATGTTTCCCATGTAGTTCCCTCCTGGAATAGAAATCATCCCGAAGATTCTATCATCAAAGGTTACTTGGCTCAAGAATGTATGGATTTTTATTCAATGTATTTATCAGATTTGACTACGAAATGGAATAGACCAATGAGAAATGAATAAGAACATTATAAGAAAATTGAGCCTAATTTTCCATCACTTCTCCAAACAATGGGAATTCTTGGATCATATATATAGACGACATTAAGCCTTGAAGAGTGGGAGATAGCACATCACCCAATTTTGTTTCACTGTGATTTGTTCGATTACTACACCAAGTAAGTAAATTGAACATGTATGTCTTATTTCATCTCATGTAATATTACATATATGTTAAAATATTTCTATTTTTTTAATAGGTAACATAAAAAAATGATAAATAAAAATCATCATTCTTTTCTATTGAGAAAAAGAGAGAATTTTCATAGCCAAGAGTTTTCTTCTTGGTTTAAATTTAGGTTAGAAATATTACTATAATAAATTAATAAATTAATTAATTAATTAATTTTAATATTCATTTATATTTTAGGTATTGAGTTTGGCTGCAGGCATTGTCTTTTTGGAAATGAGATCTTTGTCTTTTGGTCCTAATTCTGTGGTTCATGAATGAAAATCAATATTGATCAATGGGTACATATTTATTATCACTCAACGAGAAAAAAACATGAGAACACAACATGATGGTGTTATGTTAACTATCACAATAGACTGTTATGACAGTGTATTAGATAGTAGACCTTGATTTGAAAATTTGTCTTATTATGGAGTCCCTAAGAAAATACTAATATTGGATTATTACTCTCAGAGTCGATTCACTATGATGAAATGCAATTGGTTTGATTCAATGAAGAGGCATGGAAAATTTATTGATGATTATGGATTTTGAGTTATTGAAATGACTTTCACTCTTGATAACAATGAACTATATGTATTGACATCAATGGAAAAACATGTTTTTTATGTCAAAGATCATCTTCGACCTAGATTTGGTGTCATTATTAAAGTAATACCAAGACATATTTTTAATGATGATGATGATGGAATTGAAACCATCCCTTCTACCATTGGCACCAATCCATTTATTACTTATGATGACTCCAATACTTCAATTTTCAGGGTTTATTTCAAACTTGAAGTTGTGGTGGGAAATATATAGAATCATCCGTCTGTGTCCTCAGTTATTTTGGTTTAGGTCAACTTGAGTTTTTGAGGTTGGTTCTATAAAAAATGATTTACTATTGATTACAAATATTTTATATCCAACTAGAAATTTATGTGCATTTTCTATATTTACTGGTTGTAGTTTTCTTTGTGTTTCATTTTCTAATACTGAATTGAACAGCATTCAATCCTACCAAAACAAAGAAAACCAAAATTGTTAAATTTTAATAAAAATCAAGATGAATTGAATTGTATATATTAAACTAATTGATATGAAAATAAAAACCAATGAAAATAATGAAATAAAAAAAAACTCAACTTAAATCCAAATTGTTATAATGTTTATTGTGATTTTAAAAACAAAATGTAAAGTGAGTCTTGAACTAAAAAAAACTTCCTAAATGATATACATCCATTACATCCACTTCAATGGTCATTCTAGGGGAGTACATATCTTCTTCCACATTTCCTTCTACGCGTTCTTATTTCACTATAATTATATTTCCATCCCCTGCTATTGGAATAATAGATGTTATTGTGTTGTTTGTTTTATTTTTCCTCTACCTTGTTTCTACTGTATGACCTACTTTTTACGATGGAAATTTTCTTACGATACATACCTCCCATGATCAAGCTTCTCTTTCCATCATATACAACCTTAAGAATAATCTATTTTATTTTTATTCACTACTTCCCATCATAGTAGGAATCAATTCTTGAGGTTTCTAGGGATTGGCATTGTGTTGGTGTACATCGGTGGAACTGAATAGCTCCCTGGGTGGGAGATTCTGGGTTGGTTGGATTTATACATTGGGTTGAGAGGTGTCAGGATAGAGTGAAGCTTATGGTGGGATTCATCCAGGCATGAATCTACTGGGCTAGAATAAAGAGATGATTGGTGTTGGGGGTGGAGATGGTTTTTGGTTGACCTAATGAAAATTCAGTCAGTAATTTTGGCGATCACCTAGTGCGCAATGGATCTTGTTGTGATTTATTGTGTTTGGATACTCAATTATGTTCTATAAAGGTCTAGATCATGCTTATTCGAGTATGGACAATGGTGAACTGAATCTGGGTTTACTTGGATGAAGCGAGCTGGTGGATTCTTTCTTGATGGTGTTGCAGTGATAATGGCTTGAAAGTGAGTTGGGTACCACAGTTGATGGATGTAGGATGAAGAAAACTTCAAGGTTGCTTATTGGGTTGAGTAGAGTGGTTGAGTGCTACAATGGAGTAGTTGGGGTGCTTCTGCCTGCTAGAAATTGATTCACACAAATAGATAAAGCCACAGATCTAGGAAAATGTGGGATCTGGCATTGGATGCCTAATTGGGGAGATAAGTGGAAGCTGTGTGTTTATTCTCTCCAGATTTCTGAAGTGGCCTAGGATTTATAAGGCTTAATGTACTAGAGACTGGGCTTTGTGAATTTAGTTGAGTGGGTCTGCATTGATCAATTCCTTTGAAGAGTCAAAATACACATTTAAGTACATATATTTTCAAGATTAAAATAAAAAATTCACTTATCAATAAAATAAATCAACATATTTTCAACTTAAACCCAGATTAATAACTCATATTTACATTTTAACTCCCAAGTGACACAAAAATCCAAATACATGATAATCACCTAGTTTAAAGATTTAATTGGGGGGATATTTAACTTGAAAAACTCAAAAAACAAAGACAATAATTTTGTTGCCTCAATTCCCCCAAAATTAGTACTCTAATAAATTATTGTCAATGTTCATCAAATTATTAACAGGGCAGCCCACCCATATCATATTTTAAAAAAATCAGTTTCAAAGTAAGTTCAAAGTTCCCAAATTTCAATTTATCAGTGAATCAACATGTGATATCTAGCATCATGTTAGTAGAACAATGATAAAACATAAAAAATCCTAATGTATCAAACAAAATAGATTTCCATAAAACAAAATGCACACCTCATTTTTTCACTCAAACTTTCATAAATACAATCTAGAAACCGATTTATATACTTCAAACCAATGGTTAAATCAAAATAGATTATTGTGTTTATAACACCATATTTAGAACAACTCAAAAAGTTCAATAACACCGTAAAAAAAATCATTTCAAAAGTCCAGAATAAATCACCATAGAAAATAGATTTAACAATTAAAGTTCAAATAACTCCATTCCGAAAATTCTTCAATTTATCTAATATACCCATTATAAATTCAAAGTGAATAAAAATTTTCAATTATTTTCAACTTTGGTTCATTATGATTTTATTAATTTCATCACCCTTAACTTTATTTATACTATCTTATATCATTTTGATTTTTTTTATAAATCAAGTGATCTATATATTGAGGAGAGATATTGGAATATATCTTACATGCGAGAATTTTTTCAAAGAAATATGACAATTTAATAATGAAGTACATTTATTTTTCTCTTTGACTACTCATAAAATGTTCTCTATATTTCATCCATTAATAGAAATATTCATGGAATATTTAAAAAATAAAGGTTGTTTCTACTATTTTTATAAAATATGTATATTCTTCTTACCATTGGTGGAAAATTATTCTTGTAATTATTGGGAATGTTTTAAATAAAAGTCCTCTTCAATTTTTACCAAAAGATAAATCACCATCCTTTCTCATTTTCTTCTTTGGAATATTCTTTTTGAAATTTTACTTTTTATTAGTTCCCAAGGAAAGCTTATCTCTATTATTCACCTACTTTAGTTGTATCTTCTCATTTAATATGGTTTCCTTCTTGAATGATTTATAATTTTACACATTAGTTATGGATTTATAATTAATTCCATATTTATTTTCAAATACAAGAGTTGATTGTTCACCAACCACCTTAGTGGTCAAATGCTCAGGTTGGAGATTTGAGGGGGGGGGGGGGTGGTACTACAACTAGCCACCCCAGTCAATGTGCCTGATCACACCCTATCCCGCCCCCTAACCTGTCATCTACCACACTTTCTGATCCTATGGTTTTATTATAGACATCTGTGATATTTAGGTCACCCATGTTTGCACCTTCATTTTCATATGAGCCTCCCCACATCTCTTTCATGTATCCACCGATGATTCCTACTCCTAAGCCTTTTTATGCATTTTTACAGCCATCTGTGCCATATTCTTTTCATTCTACTTCCTTCTCCTTGGGCTACTACATTCCTGCTTCTTCCACTACTGCTCCGAAACCTTCTAATACTATGGAGAATACACTTGAACCCACTAAATCTATATAGGTTGATGTTCCTTCAGTGCCTGAGGATCCAATGATGACCACTGATCAGGATGCCTTAGGTATATTTATAGAACCCAAGAATTTTTTTTATCATAATTTATTTTCATTATAAGATGTATTGATATAATATTTTTTTCTTCTTTAATAGCTATATCTACTGATAAGAGGCATGGGCATACACACATGTGTGCGATGTGGAACCACCACATGAAATTGATGGTGGAGTATAACAAAAACAAACAAATGGTTCGAAAAATAGGACAAGAATGTAAGAGTTTTTTGGTGATTCTTTCCAAAATACTCTGAAATCATTCTCATCTGGCCACTCTTTGGCGACACCTTCCAAATGAAATAAAGGATAATTATTGGGCACAAATATGGGTAACATATTCTTTGGATTTAATGTTATATTATTATTGTATTTATATGAATTAATATTTTGGTGGCATCTACGTTTTAATTTTCTGATGGTGAGGCTATGAGGCCAGCCCAGTTTATCGAATTAGATAAGCTCTGGAGAGGATATAATCATGAATTGTATGATAGTTGTCCTGCTAGAGTTGGCATGGATTTAGAGGCCACACTTTTCATGAATGACTTCCCAATAGAATATTATCAAGAAATTATTACTCGTTAGATGAGTACTGATTTTAAGGTAATAATCAAATTTTAGGTTTTCAAATGAAAATTACCATGATTTTCATTAATAATTACTTTTTTATTGTTGAATTTTTCTAGGAATTGTTGGGAAAATATAAAAAAATGATGCTAAGACATACCTTCATACTTTGGGGTGGACTACAATGTCATACCATGAGAAGAAGCAGGTACAACACTCTATCTGTAATTCCACTAAAGCCTAAAATTTCAATGTATGATATTATAAAAGGGATGAAAAATTACATTACACTCTTAACCAAGAAAATAAATGCCCGATACATTTTTCTACACAACATAAAAATGATTTATTATAATCCTTGTTTAAAAGTTCATGTTATTCATGAAATTAATGATAAAATGAATAACCTTTTAGTGTGATGATTACTTGTAAAGAAAATTCAATATCCTCAATAAATATACCTCACACCATCTAATTTTTATACTACCTATAGAAAGAGATCTTCTCATTCTCTACATGGGTTCACTATAGTGATCTCTTGGTGACCTAATTTCCCAAAATAATAACATAGGAAAAGGAAATAGTCTCTAAAAAACTCATCCAATCAATGTTGGAAACTGAGACATGTTATTCCACAAGGATTAGTGTAACCACATGGAGATGTGGGTAATTAAGTGTGTTCACTTATAATTAATTGAAACCGTTATTTTATATCTCAACCTATTCAATTATCGAGTCTCACTACCTCTCCTTGACTTTGGTTTTCATTCAAATAATATAAGAAAGAGTGTAAAACAATAAGGAATTCTATGATTTGATCATGTGGTTCTCCTCTAATATAAAATAATATGACCCAGGTGTAAAATGGTTATTATACAATAGGAAAATGTTTTCCCTTTTATTATCATGAAGTTTCATAGAAGAGGGTATATATATGAACCTATTATCCTAGAAAATAGTAGGTTAAATTCAAGCATAGAATTTCTCTCTACTTTAGATCTAGAATCAACTACCTAATAGAGACATATGGTTTAGAAATATTAATACTCTATGGACCTCTTATCAACACATAAACTCATTAAAACTCCTCAAATTTTCTTAAATTTATTCTGTACATAAACAATCAAATAGCTTCCTCAAACTTTTAACATTCTTTTCCAATCACTTGTATAGAGGTAGTTCATATACAATATTGGAAAAAAATATATCCCTTCACCATATGTGAATATATCTATAAGAATATATCTAAAGGAAGTGTAACGACCCAAGCTTTCATTAATGGAAATTTTTCTTTATCCAATTAAATGTCTTATTATGGTAATATAAAATGTGAACTTCATTGGTTTTATGTTTTTGTATTTTAAAAGACTGTTAAGAATTGTTTCCATTGCTAATATATCTATTGAACAGTGATCACCTGATTAGTATAAATATAGGGCTTTAACAAATCCAATTTACTCAAACAAAGTAAGAGATGGCCTCATCCAGTAGACTTGCCCCATATGAAGACAATTTTTCAGATCTCAAAAAGAAGGTGGCATCATTGTGATTCTCTCTTTATGAATCCCAAGACGAGCTTGAACACATTAAGCTTGAGCAGAACCGACTAAGGGAGAAGTCGAAGTTAATAGAGATTACCACTCGAGCGATGTTATCCGAGCCACCCCAAGAGTCTGTCACCATCGTACACCTTACCCTTCAATCTTATATGGGTGTTATAAGGGGTTATGTAACAAGACCTTATCACAATGACTCTGTATATTATTTTTGTATAAAGAATGTGTATTCATTTTATTATTGTTACTTTGTAAATAGTTTTTAAAGCACAAATAGAATTTTTTGTTAATATTCAACTAAGAAATATATTTTAATGAATTAATGGATTTTTTAATTAAATAATATTTTAATAAAATATTAATAAATTACTTTTTGTTAAATATAAATGATTTTTCAATTTTTATGAATGAAATTGTAATTTTTATTAAGGTTTGAAAGCTGTTTTTGTCAAAACCCATGAATTTTCGATAAATAACAATTTTTATTTTAAAAGTAAAAATTAACATATTTAGAAAATTATTTATATAAAATGAATATTATTTTTGGAATCAGGACATCGAAATTATCCAAAGGTTAACTTTTCATAATTTTCCGAGATAATGGAATTTTTGGGTACAAATTAAATACCATTTAAATATATAATGTGTTTTATGACTTTATAATGACCCAATAGTGATGTAATAAAATAATATAAACATTAAGTTCGGAAAATATATGTTTTACCATTAAAATAATGTGATTTTTGGGTTTGTTTTACTTATTTTAGAAAGCCTTAGTGGCCCCTTCAAGGCTTATAAAACATTTTGTCTTTTTAAATTGTTTTCCTTGAGAGTGTGACTAACCTCCACATAAGCAACCATATTATTTTATGAAGTTTAGCCTTTGGCATCATAAAATATTTTTTTACACTCCCCTTTGGAAAAAATTATGGGCAAAAACCATGGTATGGTTTGTGGTTTTGATTATTTTAATGTGAGGTGTCCCAAACCTAAATAATAAAGAAATCCCCCTCCTTTCCTATATAAACCCACCCAAAATCCCACTTCATCTTCACTCAAAGCCTTTGGAGTTTGACTAACCCCTTACCTACTCTATCTAGAATCCTCACAAGGTTCCCCAAGCTCTCAAGAAGCCTCTCCCAAGCCTTTGGGATCACACTTCCAAGTAAGGGATTTCTTCCTTTCACATTTTTGTCCAATTTTCTTTAAGTTGTTATGTCCTTTTGTTTTCAATTAAACATGTTGGGGTATGATTTATAACCTCCCCAATACTTACCTATTTATGTTTTGATGATGGTAGACCCCTTTCTCTCTCATTAATTCCTCCCTTGTACACCCGTTACCATGCCAAAATTCCGTGAGAGATTTCTCTCTCCTCTTTTTCACCCAAGTAATTATTTTGTATTATGCATCTAAATTCCATTATGTTTGTTGGTACATGTATATATATGAAATCATTACTGTAAATTTCATGTAAATATGATGAGACACCCATTTATCTCTCATCAACCATTTTTTATGAGTTCTTATTTCATGTCATTATGCTGCTGAAATTGCACCGCGTTTTTCCAAGCCAAGATCATTGTGTAGGGAATACCATACCCATGTCTCTATCAAGGGTATTCTCATTTATGCACATATACATATTTAATGGTACTTTCATATATATATATATATATATTCCACATTAATTAATCATGGAATAACTTATGATGTTGATTGATTCCATGTTATATGATCCATGTGGCACACTTATGCATGAAATGAAATGTTTAACAAGGGTGCGCCCTGCTAGCGCTCCAATGCATTGGGAAAAGTATAGTATCATGATACATCATGTTAAATGAGTGTTTAATCATTCTAATTCAAGTTAAACTAGGGTTTACTCATGCTTCATGTGAAATTAGGGTTTACTCATGCTCCATGTGCAATGAGCCTTGGCTCATGCTAATTCCTTGTTAAGTGTTGTTGCCACATTTCCATGTTATGATTATCATGATTTATCATGACTTTATGTTCATGTTTCTATTATGCTCCATTTATATTCCTATTGTCTAACATTTATTTTATCCCTCAAGTTATTCCATGTTTATTCCCTTACTGGGCTTTATAGCTCACCCATTTCTTATGCATGTCCTCAGGTTATCCCATGCAATGCTAAGTACGAGGGAATGAAGTGGTCATGTAAAGGAAGTCTTCAGTAAAGATGTTGTATTTCATGTTTTAAGTTGTTATGTAATGATTCTATGCCCCAAATACACTAGACCTATTTATCTTCTATGTTGTATCCAGTGAAGTTTATGTAATAAATCATGTTTAAGTATGAAATAAAGAGCAGAGTTGTCATAGTTAGTATCAGAGGATAGGATTAGTTATTTTTGTGATTAAGATTAGAAAACCCTAGTGAAGCCTTAGATACAAGACTAAGTATAATAAAAACATCCCTATTTTTTTGGTGGGTATTGAGTAAGTGGTTTATCAAGCAAATACATCCTTGTCTGGATACGAGTAGGTAGAGGCGGCTCTAGCACAGAAGTACCTAGGGGCGAAAACCCCGACAAGGAGTTTCAGGCTTGACCCGGGGTATCCTGGTACACGATAACGGACCTTGATACACTCTTGGTTATGAAACTCCTGGGGGATATGAATTGGTAAATTCACAAGCTTAGTATGAACCATTATTAAGGGAATTAAAAAAAGTGCCCCTAAGAATATATGTTATAAAGTAGATCATGAATGGAATAGATTGAAGCCTATGGATTCATAAGTTAAGGAAATAAAATTTATTTATAAGTTATCAGTTTTTCCCTTAGATTACCCTTTATTTGTTACCCCTAACTTTCCTTTTATTCCAGCCAATGGACGGTAATAAGAGGACTCAGGCTAACAACCGATGTGAAGATCAATGTGATGACTGTGCAAATGAGATACCCAATCTAATGGGAGCAGAAATTGAGAACTTTGTCACACTTCTCTCTCAGTTAACTCAAGATTTGAATAGAAACATGGGTCAAGAGGAATGTCCAACCCCCTAAGAAAGAACAAGTTGCTATCGAGAGCTTCATGAGACAAAGGCCTCCTACTTTTAATGGATCATCTAATCCCACAACCGCTGAACAATGGATCAACTCCATTGAAAAGATCTTCTCCATCCGTCAATGTTCTGAACAAGAGAAGGTTCTTCTGGTTGCTTATCATATGGAGGGTGAAGCTGATCAATGGTGTACGTTGATCAAAAATATGAAGCCTGAGGAGAAGATCGATGAGTTTCAATGGAAGGATTTTCAGAAGATGTTTTTTGATAAATATTTTCTGTGTACCCTCCGACTTAAGATGGAAAAGGGACTTCCTTACCCTCAAGAAAAAAGACAATGAATCTATCGGAGCGTATGAGGAAAACTTTACAAGGCTTGCACGATATGCCTCCATCTTTGTCGTTACCCCCGAATGCAAGGTTGACTACTTCTTTGGTGGGCTGAAACCTAGATTACAGAAAGTGCTGGTGATCCGTGACTTCAACAGCTATGAGGAAATTTGTAAAGACTCGTAAATTTCAAGGGAAATTTTTTCTTAATTTTCTTTGGGATTTTACGAGTACACAGTTTTTGACGGAACTTGATTCCGAGGCTCGGTGTGCCCGGAATCAATTTCTAAAGTTTAGATCGGGTGCGTTCAGTGAACAAACGAGCGGGTTTTCCTAACTTTTGAACTGGTGCTCGGAATCAAAATCTGAGGGCATCGATGAAACCGCAGCGCCGGTTTTTGCTTAAGAAGACCTTTTCCAGAGTTGAGTTTTCATAGGAAGAGTTGTTTAATTTATTTGTGGATTAAGACTACAGAGAAATAAAATTGTGCTACTAATTTTATTTCTTTAAGTGGTTAAATCCTTAGGATGGAGGTTGGGTGGAACTAACAACCCATGTGAGGTTAATAGTGAGGTGGGGACCACACGACCCCCACCCCTTCAAATCCCCCTAAACCCCCTCTTTAATGTTGGCAACCCCCCCATAAGTTTATGAGCTTCTCTCTCTCTTTTAATGATGCCAACTTACACCCATTAATTTTGACAACACAAGATTTAATTAATGTGGCGAATTCAACTTTTGAATTTTGAAAGGTTTGTAAAAGTTAAAATAAAATCAGGTGTACCTTATTTTATTTTTGGGTTTGTTCGTTGTGTGGAGACTGGGGAGAGAATTCGCAAAGTCTTGACATCTTCTTCCTCGTCGAAGAATGCGAAGAACGCCGGGTCTACGACGAAGAACTCCATCACCACAAGAGAATCGTCGTGCCATCTCTTCACCTCTTCGCAGCCGGTGAGAGACACCTTCTTCAGAGAACGACGACGCGCCACAACCTTCTTCAGGAAAACACCGACGATGTATACGACGCTGCCTTCCGCGACGCCGTCTTCCGCAACGCCGTTTTCCGCGACGTCGTTTCTCCGCGACAACCATTGTTCAACAACTCCTTGAGGTAGGGGTTTGAATTTGTTCGTGAATATTCCTTGCCGTTCATCGTCAATTTCTTTGGGCCGCCTATTATTGTTATAACGGGAGGAGGTCAGACCGCACGAACACGGCCGACCCTCCTCCCCCTTTGAATTTGTACTTGTTGTGGCACGAGCTAAGGTAGCGCGGTGCAACGACACCGCGCGAAAGCAAGAGGAATGAGCGAAGAAGCGCGGCGTCGTTGCGCTGCGCCGTTGAGGCCGAATGAAGCCGCGGCCGGGGTCAGGCCACGGTGAAGGGGCACGGCGCCGTCACGCCGCGCCAGAGAATCACTAAGAGACGGTGGCCGGTGCGGGGCCGCGGCGGAGAGGCGTGGTGTCGTCGCGCCTTGTCGGTCAGACAAGGCTGCGGTGGTGCGGGAAGCGGCGGCCGGAACCGCTGGCCGCCGGTGCAAGGAGGGCGGGACCCGCAGGGGGTCCCGCGGTGACACACCGGCTGGCCAAACTGACCGGCCGGTTTCCGAGAAACCCAGGGTTCGTAACCCCCGGCTGGAAAAGAGCGGGCCCCCCATGCGGGGGTCGTTTCTCAATCAGGGGGGCAGCGCTTCCCCCCTTTCTGCGACAGCTCGGCCGAGCTGAGCTGTCTGGCCACGCGGGCTGGGCCGGGCCGCGCCGTCCGGGCCGGGCCGGGCCGCGCCCTAATGGGTTGGACCTAGACCCGGGTCGGGTCGACCCGGTTTGGGCCAACCCAGGGGGTCTTGGGCCGGGTCGGTCCGGGCCCAAAACCCCCTAAAACCGGACAGTTTCGTTCAAACGCCCATAACATGGGTTATGGACCTCCGATCGACGCACTGTCAGTTGTGATGGGATCCTTGGATCTAGACGATCGTTTCGATATATTACAATCAAGGTTTCAGATAACTTTGGGTATGGCCGGGTTGGTTCGAACACGAAACCAACCGGGCCCCCAGAGAGGAAACACTCATAACTTGAGTTCCGGACGTCCGATTGACGTGCCGTCGAATTTGTTGGATTCCTCTTAGTGAGACAGACCTTTTGGATTACTCCTCTTGAGGTTTGTATGTATTTGGAGTACGTTTAGTTTGGTTTTGACTTACAAACCAACCGGGCCCATCAAACGAAAAAGCCAATAACTCTCAGACCGGGTGTCCGATTGACGCGCCATCCCTCGCGTTGAGTTCCTTTTGTCGAGACGAAACTTTGGGATACATCAACTCTGGACTATATGTCAGTTGAATTATCGACCCCCTTGGCTCGTGGAGCGGACCCTCCTAGAATCGAGCTTGCTGTGTGCGGGAACCCTAGAGCTGGTTGCGACTGCGATGACGATGATGACTACACTGAAATCCTCCGTGGGTTCGGCAGTGAAGACGACTGCACTGAAATCCTCCATGGGTTCGGCAGCGAAGAATACTGCACTGAAATCCTCCATGGGTTCGATAGTGAAGACAACTGTACTGAAATCCTCCGTGGGTTCGGCAGCGAAGATGACTACACTGAAATCCTCCGTGGGTTCGGTAGCGAAGACTACTGCACTGAAATCCTCCATGGGTTCGGCAGCGAAGACGACTGCACTGAAATCCTCCGTGGGTTCGGCAGCGATGACGACCATACTGAAATCCTCCGTGGGTTTGACGACAATGATTACTGTGCTTGTATCCTACGTGGGTCTAGCAGTGTTTGACTCTGTTCTTGTATCCTACGTGGGTCTGGCAGAGTAGCTGGTCTGTATCCTATGTGGGTCCGACAACTTAGCTGGTCTAGTATCCTACGTGGGTCCCATCTTAGATGAATCAGTGGCTACTTCTGATCATCTCTATCACCTTACGAAGAAGTATACCTGTGTGAGCTGAGTATTGACTTTCAATCATTATCTTCGATATGATTGACTTGCTTTCCTATGTGGATTGGGTTGTGCTTTCCTGTGTGGATTGGGTTGTACTATCCTGTGTGGACGTGATCGAACTTGGGCTCGGATATTGGAGCCGAACTGGAATTGATGAATTAGGTATATGTATGGGCATATACCTATGTAGAGTTGGATGTTACTTCATGATTGTATCTTTTATTTGTGGATTCAGGGAGACCTTCGGGGGTCTCGGGGTCCCTACTGAGTATCGTATACTCACCCCTGCACGAGCTTCGCCCGCACTACGTTGTGTTGGTTGCAGACAACGGACATCTTTGATCGTGGTTGAGGCTTTTAGAGCTGGATAGTACCCAGAGGAGGATCTCATGACGAGTCATTGCCCGGAGGTGGATATCACGTCGAGTCAGTGCCCGTAGGTGGATTCATGACGAGTAGGTACCCGGAGGAGACGGACAGACGTGGAGTGCTGAGGAGGAGATCTGTACCTACCCTTCAGGTAGGAAACTGGAGGATGATCCAAGAGCGGCTTGTCACCTTCAGCTGTTGTGCTTGAGTTGTACTTTACTTTCAGTTGTAGTTGTACTTTTCAGTTGGGTTTGTATTATGGCCCATTTACCTTTTCATCACCTTATTTTGTACTTAGTGTTGCTTCCGCTTATACTCTGTGGTGTTGTTACTTTTATAAAGGAAATTCCTTCCCTTTTTATTAGTATTTTCTCCTTTGGTGCTATTCGCCAGCCCCTGGCCTATGGAAGGCAGGCTTGGGGTAGTCACGGCACGGGCCCCGAGGACGGGTCGTGACAAATTGGTATAAGAGGAGTTCGGTTCTACCGCAGAACTCAGGACTCTGATCTTTCTTCTATGTGAAGCAATAATGTTAAGGGTATTGAGTGTGGTTATCAGTCCAGGGAGTCCAGTGTTGGTGCGGCGGCCGACGTATTCATACACCAGGACCCTGACTTATGATTTCCGAATCAGTGCACGAAAAAATTGATTGCATGTGTGTTTCAAGAGTTTTCTTTGTGATTACTTTGTGCCAGCTCACCAGGTATAAATCGTTGATCGTGGCGCACCTGTCTCATTTCAGGATGGCCCCACGATGACAGCCAGCTAGGGTTACGAGTATTGTACGAGATGACGGCCCACAGAGAGATGAGGTTCCGGTGCGGGGCCCTCTTACTATGTTGAAACCTTCGGGTGGTGTACCAGCAACACCACCACCCGTTGGGTAGCATAGGCCTCTGGGGTTTTGAGGCGAGACAGTTCCCAGGCAGTAGAGGACTGGATGGAGGCAATTGCTAGAGTTCTACACCTAGTTTAGACACTAGTAGAGCGGGTAGTGGACTTATCTACTTGTGTTTCCCAGTGAGTGACCATGAGGTTGGTCTGTATAGTGAAGAGGCTTCGGTATGTGGACCGATGCCTGAGATAGTAACTTCAGGTAATGTGTCAGCTACATCACTACCTGTTGGACAGAAGACACTACCGGAGGTACCGGTAGAGGACACTTGTAGGCTTAGTGCCTTATATGTTTCAGCACCAGATATCCCTCATGTTCCGAGGCAAAACTGACTCACAGGTGGCTGAGGACTGGCTTGAGGAGGTGGCTGATAGTTTCCTAGAGCTTATACAGCTTCGGCAGGAAGATGTTTCGGTAACTGAGAATTCATCGGGGCATACTAAACTTTTCCTGGTACTCAATGACTATGATGCAATCGGTGATTCAGGGCTCAGACTTCTGAGTGAGGTGTGTCTAAAGGACATCCGAGCTAGCACTTCTTTCTCCATGCATTCCTACTTATGTTAGGGTGCTATAAAGAACCTTTGTGGTTGAGAATTATTTTGCTGAATGGATGCAGTCAGTGAAGTTTAGCAGTGGGAAAACAGGAAACTGGCATCAGTCTCAGAGACTTGAGCATGTAAAATGTTTCAAGTAGAGGAAGTAAAAAGGACAGATGAATCTGTAGGGAAGCAGAAGTGGAAGTGGAGCTAGGAGAGCAGCATGGGGTGGTGAACATTTTAACATGTTGCAAACACCCGCCTTTGTAATCCCCTCTAGGCTCAGGGAGTTGGAGGGAAGGGGAAAGATTAGCTGCATGTAGTCAAGGAGTGTGACCAAAAGGGATTTAAGGATGATTCGAAGTACGGACTGTGTCTTCTACTAGCTTCCATAACAACAGACATCAATACGAATCATCCCTTCCATCCATGAATCTTACCCCAGACCTAGAGTTTTTGGTTAAGCCGTTGACTTGACCCTCACATCTGGAGATACCTTTGGGAGGAGACTCGATAATCACACTTGTGCCGACAGAGTGATATGACCCTTGAGGCGAGAGTTTCTGTTGGAACCTCTTGGTGGCAGCGTCGAGGCCTTACGAAGTTAGTTTGAGTATGAACTGGGCAATCACAGTTAATACACAAATTAACAGTATTAGGAAAATGTCAGGATGGGTTTTCCTTGGTCGGCGAAAAGAGAACCCCAGGAAGAACAGGATTAACTCTTGCTTAGGAGGGTGTAGCCGATCACTCTTAGGTCAGCCAACCTTACCCTCATGGCTGTAGGAGTTTTGAGTTTCAGTTCTAATCAGGGATTGGAGGCCTCTAGAGTTCGAGGTTGGCGACCACCTTCTTATACGGGTCTCACCTCGACGAGATTCACGGAGATGTAGCCGAGGCAGAAAGATATCTCCAAGGTTCAACAGACCTTTATAGGTCCCCAGCAGGGTAGGCGAGGTGGTTTACCACTTGACCTTTCCACCTCAGTTGCACCGGGTGCACGTTGTCATCCACACATCTCAGCTAAGGAAATACGTACATGAACCTTCACACATCATCGACCGCAGGGAGTTGGACGTCGATGATGGGGAGAAAATCACAGAGGTTCTAGTGGAGAACGAGGATCGACAGGAGCGGGTCCTACGTGAATGGTCGATTCCTCAGGTGTGCTTCCACTGGCAACATGGGAACCTCCGAGAGAGCACATGGGAGTGGGAGGCTCAGTTACGTGCTCAGTACCTCATTTGTTCCCCTAGTTTGTGATGTATATTTATGGGGATGTAAAGCCCTGAGGTGGGAGTAATGTAAAGACCCATAAATTTCAAGAAAAATTTTTTCTTAAATTTCTTTGGGATTTTACGAGTACGCAGTTTCTGACGACACCTGATTCCGAGGCCCGGTGTGCCTGGAATCAATTTCTGAAGTTTAGCTCGGGTACGTTCAATGAACAAACGAGCGGGTTTTCCTAACTTTTGAACCGGTGCTCGGAATCGAAATCTGAGGGCATCGATGAAACCACAACGCCGATTTTTGCTTAAGAAGACCTTTTCCAGAGTTGCGTTTGCACGGGAAGAGTTGTTTAATTTATTTGTGGATTAAGACTACAGAGAAATAAAATTGTGCTACTAATTTTTTTTCTTTAAGTGGTTAAATCCTAAGGATGGAGGTTGGGTGGAACTAACCACCCATGTGAGGTTAATAGTGAGGTGGGGCCCACACGGGCCCCCACCCCTTCAAATCCCCCTAAAACCCCTCTTTAATGTTGGAACCCCCCCCATAAGTTTATGAGCTTCTCTCTCTCTTTTAATGATGCCAACTTACACCCATTAATTTTGACAACACAAGATTTAATTAATGTGGTGAATTCAACTTTTTAATTTTGAAAGGTTTGGCAAAGTTAAAATAAAATAAGGTGTAGCTTATTTTATTTTTGGGGTTGTTCGTTGTGTGGAGACTGGGGAGAGAATTCGCAAAGTCTTGAAATATTCTTCCTCGTCGAAAAACGCGAAGAACGCCGGGTCTATGACGAAGAACTCCATCACCGCAAGAGAATCGTTGTGCCATCTCTTCACCTCTTCGCAGTCGGTGAGAGACACCTTCTTCGAAGAATGACGACGCGCCACAACCTTCTTTGGGAAAACACCGACGACGTATACGGCACCATCTTCTGCGACACTGTCTTCCACAACGCTGTCTTCCGCGACGCCGTTTCTCAGCGACAACCATTGTTCGACAACTCCTTAAGGTAGGGGTTTAAATTTGTTCGTGAATATTCCTTGTCGTTCATCGTCAATTTCTTTGGGCTGCCTGTTATCATTATAATGGGAGGAGGTCAGGCCGTACGAACACGACCGACCCTCCTCCCCCTTTGAAGTTGTACTTGTTGCGGCACGAGCTAAGGTAGCGCGGTGCAACGACACCGCGCGAAAGCAAGAGGAACAGGCGAAGAATCGCGGTGCCGTCGCGCCGCGCCATTGAGGCCGAACGAAGCCGCGACCGGGGTCGGGCCGTGGCGAAGGGGCGCGGCGCCGTCACGCCGCACCAGATAATCACGAAGAGACAGCGACTGGAGCGGGGCCACGGAGGAGAGGTGCGGCGCCGTCGCGCCATGCCGGTCGGACAAGGCCGTGGCCTAAGGCCGCGATGGTGCGGGAAGCGGCGGTCGGAACTGCCGGCCGCTGGTGCAAGGAGGGCGGGACCCGCAAGGGGTCCCGCGGTGACACACCGGACGGCCAAACCGACCGGCCGATTTTTGAGAAACCCGGGGGTCATAACCCCTGGCTGGAAAAGGGAGATCCCCCCATGTGAGGGCCGTTTCTCAATCAGGGGGGCAGCGCACCCCCCCTTTCCGTGACAGCTCGGCCGAGCCGAGCTGTCTTGCCACGCGGGCCACGTCCGCGCCAGGCCAACCGGCCACCCAGGCCGGACCGGCCGAACCGGGCCGGGCTGCACCGGCCGGGCCGGGCCACACCCTAATGGACCAGACCTAGACCCGAGTCAAGTCGAACCGGTTCGGGCTGACCCAGGGGGTCTTGGGCCGGGTCGGTCCGGGCCCAAAACCCCCTAAAACCGGATAGTTTCGTTCAAACGCCCATAACATGGGCTACAGACCTCCGATAGATGCACCGTCAGTTGCGATGAGATCCTTGGATCGAAATGGTCATTTCGGTATATTACACTCAAGGTTTCAGAGAACTTTGGGTATGGCCGGGTTTGTTCGAACATGAAACCAACCGGGCCCTCGGAGCGGAAACACTCATAACTTGAGTTCCGGACGTCCGATTGACGTGCCGTCGACTATGTTGGATTCCTCTTAGTGAGAAAGACCTTTTGTCTTACTCCGCTCGAGGTTTGGACACAGTTGGAGTATGTTTGGGTTAGTTTTGACTTAAAAATTAACCGGGCCCCTGGAACGAAAAAGCCAATAACTCTCAGACCGGGCGTCCGATTGACGCGCCGTCTGTCATGTTGAGTTCCTTTTGTTGAGACAGAACTTTGGGATACATCAACTATGCACTACGTGTCAGTTGAAGTATCGAACCCCCTTGGCTCGTGGAGTGGACCCTCCCGGAATCGAGCTTGCTGTGTGCGGGAACCCTAGAGCTGGCTGCGACTGCGATGACGATGACGACTGCACTGAAATCTTCCGTGGGTTCGGCAGTGAAGACAACTGCACTGAAATCCTCCATGGGTTCGGCAGCAAAGACGAATGCACTGAAATCCTCCGTGGGTTCGGCAGTGAAGATGACTGCACTTAAATCCTCCCTGGGTTCGACAGCGAAGACGACTGCACTGAAATCCTCCGTGGGTTCGGCAGCAAAGACGACTGCACTGAAATCCTCCGTGGGTTCGACAGCGAAGACGACTGCACTGAAATCCTCCGTAGGTTTGGTAGCGAAGACGACTGCACTGAAATACTCTGTGGGTTAGACAGCGAAGACGACGACACTGAAATCCTCCGTGGGTTCGGCAGTGATGACGACAGTACTTAAATCCTCCGTGGGTTCGACGGCGATGACTACTGTTCTTGTATCCTACGTGGGTCTGGCAGTGTTTGACTCTGTTCTTGTATCCTACGTGGGTCTGGCAGAGTAGCTAGTCTGTATCCTATGTGGGTCCGACAGCTTAGCTGGTCTAGTATCCTACGTGGGTCCCATCTTAGATGAAGCAATGGCTACTTCTGATCATCTCTATCACCATACGAAGAAGTATACCTGTGTGAGCTGAGTCTTGACTTTCAATCATTATCTTCGATATGATTGAATTGCTTTCCTATGTAGATTGGGTTTTGCTTTCCTATGTATATTGGGTTGTACTATCCTATGTGGACGTGATTGAACTTGGGCTCGGATATTGGAGCCGAACTGGAATTGATGACTTAGGTATATGTATGGGTATATACCTAAGTAGAGTTGGATGTTACTTCGTGATTGTATCTTTTCTTTGTGGATTCAGGGAGACCTTCGGGGGTCTCGGGGTCCCTACTGAGTATCGTATACTCACCCCTGCACGAGCTTCGCCTGCACTACATTGTGTTGGTTGCAGACGACAGACATCTCTGATCATGGTTGAGGCTTGTAGAGATGGACAGTACCCAGAGGAGGATCTCATGACGAGTCGTTTCCCGGAGGTGGATATCACGTCGAGTCGGTGCCCGGAGGTGGATTCACGACGAGTAGGTACCCGAAGGAGACAGACAGACGTGGAGTGCTGAGGAGGAGATCTGTACCTACCCTTTAGGTAGGAAACCAGAGGATGATCCAAGAGTGGCTTGTCACCTTCAGCTGTTGTTCTTGAGTTGTACTTTACTTTCAGTTGTAGTTATACTTTTCAGTTGGGTTTGTATTCTGGACCATTTACCTTTTCAACACCTTTTTTTGTACTTAGTGTTGCTTCTACTTATACTCTATGGTGTTGTTACTTTTATAAAGGAAATTCCTTCCATTTCTATCGTGATTTTCGCCTTTGGTGCTAGTCACTAGCCCCTGGCCTATGGAAGGTGGGCTTGGGGTAGTCACGGCACGAGCCCCGAGGACGGGTCGTGACAAAATTGTTCGATTTTCCCTCAAGGTTGAAATGGAGATCGAAGAATATCAGAGGTATCATGGGGATAAGAATCATAAGGTGGTATTCAATGCTAGTGGTCCGATGGATAAATCCAATGGTGATAAGAATATCCAGCACCCCACTTGCCAAAGGTGTGGAATGAAGCACCCCAGAAATTGCCTAAAGGGGAAAAGGAAATGATTTAGGTGTGGAAGAGAATGTCACCTAGCTGTTAACTACCAACAAGAAAAACCCACAGCTTCAACAGAAGAGAGGAACGCTCCGTTCGAACCTCAACTCATTGTTCATTTCTACAACTGCAAATAACTAGGACATATTGCAAATTATTTCCCTAAGCCAAGGGTTTTTAGAGGTAACCAACAACCACCAAGGCAGCAAGGGAGAGCTTTTTCCATCACTACTGCTAAAGTGAACCCTGAAAATGAAGTGGTGACAGGTACGCTAGCTATTCATTCAAGAATAGTGAACGGACTTTTTGATTTAGGTTCTACACATTCCTTTATATCCCAAAAGTTTAGTAGAACAATTCCAACACCACTACAAATCATGGAAGTGAAGATGTCGGTGAGTACATCAAATGGAGAAATCATTTCATCCCATGAATATAACTCCTCCTCTGTCATAATATGTGGATTGAACTTCCCGGAGAACCTCATCATACTCCCTCTAGTGGAATTTGAAGAAATTATTTCCAAGTATTGGATTTCCTTATATAAATCCAACATAAATTACTGTGAGAGATAAATTACTCTCCATGTGAAGAATCAACCCCCGATTCTATACAAGTGTAAGGAGTAAGATGAATCTTCCTTAGCTCCATCATCTCAAGGGTGGATATTACTGCCCTATGAGCACACGTATCTGGCTCTGATGATTGATTATAAGGAGGAAATCATCCTTGAAGACATGCCTATTGTGAGGGAATTCACTGAAGTGTTTCTCAAGGAATTTCCTGGTCTTCCTCTTAGAAGATATGTTGAATTATAAATTGATCTTATACCTAGGGCATTGCCAATATACAAGACTCCGTATATAATGGCTGTTGTAGATCTTGAGGAGCTGAAGACACAACTAAAATAGAATCTAGATAAAGGGTTTATACACCCAAGTGCTTCACCATGGGGTGATCTAGTCCTCTTCATAAAAAAAAAGATGGGTCGACGCGCCTTTGCATCGATTATCATGAGCTTAACAAAATAAAAATAACAAACAAGTATCCTCTCCCACAAATCGATGACTTGTTCGATCAACTGTGTGAAGCACAATACTTCTCCAAGGTGGATTTGTGGTGGGGATATTATCAAGTAAGGGTGAAGAAGGAAGATATCCCCAAGACTGCTTTTCATATAAGATACAGGCACTATGAATTCATAGTAATGCCTTTTGGACTCACTAATGCTCCAGAAATATTCATGGAATTTATGAATAGAGTCTTTAGGGATTACCTCAACAAATTTGTGGTAGTCTTTATAGATGATATTCTGATATACTGTAAAACCAAGGAGGATCATGGGGAACATCTAAGAACTATACTAGAGACCTTACGGAAGGAGAAGCTCTATGAAAAGTACAACAAGTGTGAGTTCTGGTTGAAGGAGGTCTCATTCTTGGGCCATATCATCACAAGCAATGAGATATTTGTGGATCCCTCAAAAACAGATGCAATAGAGGGATGGCTGAGGCCAACATCGGTAATAGATATCCGTAGCTTCTTAGGGTTAGTTGGATATTATCGACGATTTGTGAGAAATTTCTCACGATTGTCCAACCCTCTTACCAAGATAACTCGGAAGAGAGTAATTTTTTCTTGGAGTGATGAATGTGAAGAAAGCTTCAAGGAGTTAAAAAGGAGGCTTATCACTATGCCCATGCTCACTTTACCCTTAAGTGGAGAAATTTTTGTGGTATTCAGTGATGCATCGAAGAAGGGACTGCACTGTGTGTTGATTAAAAATGACAAAGTCATTGCCTATGCTTCATGTCAATTGAAAGTTCATGAGAATAATTATCCAACACATGATTTGGAGTTGGCTGTGGTGATCTTCACATTAAAAATTTGGTGGCATTATCTCTCTTGGGAGAAGTGTGAAATATATACAGACCAAAAAAGCCTCAGGTATATATTCACATGGAAAGAGTTGAACATGCGTCAACGAAGATGGTTAGAGATGATCAAAGACTATGAATGCTTAATCAATTACCACCCTGGGAAAGCGAACAAGGTGGCAGATGCTCTAAGTAGAAAGGACCCAATGATTCTATCACTGATGATAATTGAGAAGGATCCAATCTTCTTAGATTTGATGAAGATGGACATGAGAATCATAAAGAAGGGAACATCATCAATCCTTTCACAAATGATTGATCAACTATCTCTTTTAGAAAGGTTAAAGGATACTCAAAGGGATGATGTGGGAATTCATAAGAAAGTGGAAGCTATCAGAATATGGAAATCCTCATAGTTCAATGTTAATGAAGAAGGAATTGTGAGATTTGGGAAAATACTATGTGTTCTATCAAGTTCAGAGATGAAGAAGTAACTTTTGGATGATGCACATAGTTCAAATTTATCTATTCACCCAAGATACACAAAGATGTATTGAGATCTCTGAGAACATTATTGGTGGGATAATATGAATGATGAGATCCCTGAGTATACATCAAATTGCCTTGTGTGTCAGCAGGTGAAGGCAGAGAGGTAGAAGTCTAAGGGGATGATGCAACCATTTCCTATACCAGCATGGAAATGGGAGAATATCACCATAGACTTTGTCACTGGACTTCTGAAGACATCCAAAGGTAATAATGCAATATGGGTTGTTGTGGATCGGCTTACAAAGTCTGCACACTTTTTTTCAATTCAAGATGATTTCTCATTGGATCAAATGGAACAGATATATATCAGAGAAGTGGTAAGGCTGCATGAAGTACAACTATCTTCTGTATCCAATCGAGATCCAAGATTTACCTATAAGTTTTGGAAGAGTCTTCAACATGCTCTAGATACTGAACTGAACTTCAGTACAACCTATCATTTTAAAATTGATGTCCAGACTAAGCGAACTATTCAGACACTAGAGGATATGTTAAGATCATATTCTATAGACTTTAAAGGAGGGTGGGACCAACATCTTCCACTGGTTGAATTATCCTATAATAATAGTTTCCACTTGAGCATCTGAATGGAACCTTATGAATCCCTATATGGGAAGAGGTGCAGAACACCATCATGTTGGGATGAAGTTGGTGAGCGTAAGCTACTAGGACTAGAAATGGTTGAAGAAATGGTGGAGAAAGTGAAAACCATTCAGTAGTATATCATGGCCAAAGTACATGATGTCTTTCATGTATCCCTCTTAAGGAAGTACATACCAGACCCTTAACATGTACTCTCTTCGGAGGTAGTATAATTAGAGGATGATATTTCTTATGAGGAGCAACCAGTGAAGATCTTAGATCGTAGAGAAAAAGTTTTACGAAATAAGATAATGCCCCTCATCAAGGTGTTGTGGAGAAACCAAAAGTTTGAAGAAGTGACATGGGAATCAGAGGAAGTGATGAAGTAGAGTTACCTACATCTGTTTTAGTGTGGGAAAAGGAAATTTCGAGGGCTAAATTTATTAATGGGGGAATATTGTAACGACCCAAACTTTTATTAATGTAAATTCCTCTTTATCTAATTAAATTTCTTATTATGGTTATATAAAATGTGAACTTCATTGGTTTTATGTTTTTGGATTTTAAAATACTGTTAAGAATTGTGACCATTTCTAATATATCTGTTGAATAGTGATCACCTAATTAGTATTAATATTGGGCTTTAACAAATCCAATTTACTCAGACAAAGGAAGTGACAGACTCATCCATTAGACTTTCCCCATACAAAGCCCATTTTCCGGAGCTCAGAAAGGAGGAGGCATCATTGGGATTCACTCTTAACCAAGCCCAAGCCGAGCTTGAACACGTTAATCTTGAGCAGAACTGACTACGAGAGAAGTGGAAGTTAATAGAGATTACCGCCCAAGCGATGTTATCTAAGCCACCCCAAGAGTCTGTCACCATCGCACACCTTACCCTTCAGTCTTATGTGGGTGTTATAAGGGGTTATGTAACAAGACCCTAGTACTATGACTATGTACATTATTTTTGTATAAATAATGTGCATTCATTTTATAATTGTTAATTTGTAAATAGTTTTTAAAGCACAAATAGTATTTTTAGTTAATATTCAACTAAGAAATCTATTTTGATGAATTAATGGATTTTTTTAATTAAATATTATTTTAATAAAATATTATTTTTGGAATCAGGATGTTGAAATTATCCAATGTTGAATTTTTCATAATTTTCTGAGACAGTCGAATTTTTGGGTAAAAATTAAATACCGTTTAAATATATAATGTGTTTTATGACATCATAATGAATAAATAGTGATGTAATAAAATAATATAAACATTATTTTTGGCAAATATATGTTTTACCATTAAAATATTGTTATTTTGGGTTTTTTTGATTTATTTTAGAAAGCCTTAGTGGACCCTTAAAGGTTTATAAAACATTTTTTCTTTTTAAATTGTTTTCCTTGAGAGTGTGACTCACCTCCACATAAGAAACCATATTATTTTATGAAGTTAGAACTTTGGCCTCAAAAAATATATTTTTCGACTCCCATTTTTCAAAAACCATGGGAAAAAACCATGGGCTGGTTTGTGGTTTTGATTAGTTTAATGTGAGGTGTCCCAAACCCAAATAATAAAGAAATCCCCCTCCTTTCCTATGTAAATCCACGCAAGATCCAACTTACTCTTCACTCAAAGACTTTGGAGTTTGAAAAAACCCTTACCTCCTCTCTCTAGAATCCTCCAGAGGTTCCACAAGCTCCCAAGAAGCTGCTCTCAAGCCTCTCCCAAGCCTTTGGGATCACACTTCCAAGTAAGGGATTTCTTCCTTTCTCATTTTTGTCCAATTTTTTTTAAGTTGTTACGCCTTTTTTTTCAATTAAAAATGTTGGGGTATGATTTATCACCTCCCCCATACTTCCCTCTTTATGTTTTGATGATGGGATACCCCTTTCTCTCTCATTAATGCCTCACATATACACCCGTTACCATGCCAAAATTCCGTGACGGATTTCTCTCTCCTCTTTTTCACCCAAGCAATTATTTTGTATTATACATCTAAATTACATTATGTTTGTTGGTAAATATATCTATATAACCCCCTTACTGTACATTTCATGTAAATATGACGATACACCCCTTTATCTGTCATCATTCATTTTTTTATGAGTTCTTATTTCATGTCATTATGCTGCCAAAATTGCACCGCGTTTTTCCAAGCCAAGATCATTGTGTAGTGAATACCATACCCATGTCTCTATCAAGAGTATTCACCTTTATGAACATATAAATATTGAGTGGTACTTTTATATATTTATTACACATTAATTAATCATGGAATAACTTATGATGTTGATTGATTCCATGTTATATGATCCATGTGGCACAATTATGCAAGAAATGAAATGTTTAAGAAGGGTGCGCCCTGATAGTGCTCCAATGCATTGGGAAAAGTATAGTATCATGATAATTCATGTGAAATGAGTGTTGAATCATGATAATTAAAGTGAAACAAGGGTTTATTCATGCTTCATGTGCAATTAGGGTTTACTCATGCTCCATGTGCAATGATCCTTGGCTCATGCTAATTCCATGTTAAGTGTTGTTGCCACATTTGCATGTTATGATTATCATGCTTTATCATGACTTTATGTTCATATTTCTCTTGTGCTCCATTGATATCCCTATTGTCTAACATGTATTTTAACCCTCATGTTATTCCATGTTTATTCCCTTACTGGGCTTTATAGCTCACCCTTTTCTTATGCATGTCCTTAGGTTATCCCATGCAATCACTACTGGAAAACAGGCCTATACCCACGGTTTTGGAAAACCGTGGGTATAGGGTTAATATGGGGACCTATACCCACGGTTCTCAAAAACCGTGGGTATAGGTCCCCTATACCCACAGTTTTGGACAAAATCGTGGGTATAGATTATATTTGAAGACCAATACCCACGGTTCTGCAGAACCGTAGGTATAGGTGATTTTTTTTGAAGACCTATACCCACGGTTTTGGACAAACCGTGGGTATAGAGTTTTTTCGGATGACCTATACCCACGGTTCTTCAAAACCGTGGGTATTGCGGTTTTTTCTTGGAAGACCTATACCCACGGTTTTAGAGAACCGTGGGTATAGCTTTGCCGCCATAAGGCGGGAACCAAAATTACGCGGGACAACGAAAAAAACATTGGCGGGAACATGGCTATGATTAATATATATAGATTTATACGAATAAAAATATTCAAAGTTTCGGTAGCTCGGTTGGTTAGATGCAGCACTGCCGTCAGGGATCTGTAGTTAAGTGCGGGTTCGATTCTCACCAGCTTCTTTTTAAAATTAAATACTCAATATTAATATATATACGATGATATGTGTGTAAATAACAAATGTAAAATATAGCTCAGTTGGTTCGATGCAGCGGTGCGCTACATGGTCTCCAGTCCAGCGCGGGTTCGAATCTCCGCGCCTGCATTTTTAAATAAAATAATCAATATTAATATATATACGCTGATATATGTATAAATAACGAATTGAAGTCATGGCTCGGGTGGTATGAGGGTGTTGTGATTTCGGCCGGCGCTGTGCGAGGCCTGGGTTCAACACCCACCGGGCTCAATTTTTTGAAAATTAAATCCCCACGGTTCTCAAACCGTGGGGTCAATGCATTGCCAGCGTGGCCACCCACTTGCCACGCTGCCACAAACCTATCCCCACGGTTTCTCCAAACCGTGGGTATAGGGTGACCCCCCTATCCCGACGCCATTCCAGCCCGCGGTTCCCAAAACCGTGGGTATAGCCTATACCCACGGTTTTGGGGGCTATACCCACGGTTTTGAACCGTGGGTATAGGGAAATTTTCCAGTAGTGAATGCTAAGTACGAGGGAATGTAGTGGTAATGTAAATGAAGTTTTCAATAAAGATGTGGTATTTCATGTTTTAAGTTTTTATGTAATGATCCTAAGCCTCATTGACACTATACCTCTTGATCTTCTATGTTGTATCAAGTGAAGTTTATGTAACAAATCATGTTTAAGTATGAAATAAAGAGCAGGGTTGTCATAGTTGGTATCAGAGGATAGGTTTAGTTATTTTTGGGATTAGGATTATAAAACCCTAGTGAAGCCTTAGATACAAGAATAAGTATAATAAAATCATCCCCACGTTTTGGTGGGTATTGAGTAAGTGGTTTATCAAGAAAATACATCACTGTCTGGATACGAGCAGGTAGAGGTGACTCTGGCACAAATGTACCTAAGGGTGAAAACCACGACAAGGAGTTTCGGGCTTGACCCGGGGTATCCTAGTACATGACAACGGTCCTTTCTACACTCTTGGTTATGACACTCCCTGGGGATATGCATTGGTAAATTCACAAGCTTAGTACGAACCATTATTAAGGGAATTAAAAAAAGTTCCCCTACGAATATATGTTAGAAAGTAGATCATGAATAGAATAGATTGAAGCCTATGGATTCATAAGTTGAGGAAATAAAAGTTATTTATAAGTCATCAATTTTTTCCTTGTATTACCCTTTATGTGTTACACCTAACTTTCCTTTTATTCTAGCCAATGGACGGTAATAGGAGGACTCGAGATAACAACCGATGTGAAGATCAATGTGTTGACTGTGCTAATGAGATGACCAATCTGATGGGAGTGGGAATTGAGAACTTTGTCATGCTTCTCTCTCAATTAACTCAAGATTTGAATAGAAACATGGGTCAAGAGAAATATTCACCCCCTCAAGAAAGAACAAGTCTCTATCGAGAGCTTCATGAGATAAAGGACTCCTACTTTTAATGGATCATCTGATCCCTCAATCGCTGAACAATGGATCAACTTCATTGAAAAGATCTTCTCCTTCCTTCAATGTTCTGAACAATATAAGGTTCTCCTAACTGCTTATCATATAGAGGGTGAAGCTGATCAATGGTGGACATTGATAAAAAATACGAAGCTTGAGGAGGAGATCGAGACGTTGGAATGGAAGGATTTTTGGAATATGTTTTTCGATAAATATTTTCCACATACCCTCCGAATTAAGATGGAAAGGGACTTCCTTGCCCCCAAGAAAAAAGGTAATGAATCTGTCAGAGCATACAAGGAAAAATTCACAAGGCTTGCACGATACGCCTACAGCTTTGTCGTTACCCCCAAATGCAAGGTTGACCACTTCTTTGGTGGGATGAAACCTAGCCTACGGAAAGCGCTGGCGATCCGTGACTTCGACAACTATGAGGAAATTGTCCGATGTGCCCTCAAGGTCAAAATGGATATTAGAGAATCTTAGGGGTATCATTGGGATAAGAAGTGTAAGGTATACTTCAATGCTGGTGGTCCGATGGATAAATCCGACGGTGCTAAGAAGATCCATCACCCTACTTTCCAAATTTGCGTAAAAGAACACCCCGAAAATTGCCTGAAGGGGATGAGAAAATGTTTTAGGTGTAGAAGAGAAGGTCACCTAGATTTTAACTATAGAAAAGAAAAACCTGCGGCTGCAACAAAGGATAAGAATCCTCCGTTCGAACCTCAACGTGTTTTTCATTGCTACAACTGCAAAGAACCAGGGCATCTTGCAAATCAGTGCCCTAAGCTAAGGTTTTTCGGAGGAAACCAACAACCAACAATGAAGAAAGGGTGAGATTTTTCCATCACCACTACCATAGTGTAGTGAACCCCGAAAACAAAGTGGTGACATGTATGCTAATTATTCATTCAATAATAGAGAACATACTTTTTGATTCAGGTTCTACACATTCTTTTATATCCCAAAAGTTTAGTAGAACAATCCCAGCACCACCACAAATCATGGAAGTGAAGATTTTAGTGAGTATGACAAATGGGGAAATCATTACATCCCATGAATATAACTCCTCCCCTATCATAATCTGTGGATTGAACTTCCCGGAAAACCTCATCATACTCCCTATAATGGAATTTGATACAATTATTGGCATGGATTGGATTTACTTATATAGAGCCAACATAAATTTCCGTGAGAGGGAAATCACTCTCCATGTCGAGAATCGACCCCCGATTCTATACAAGTGCAAGGAGGAAGATGAATCTTATTTAGCTCCATCATCTCAAGCATTGATATTACTGCACTATGAGCATGCGTATTTAGATTAGATGATTGAGTCTAAAGAGGCAAACATCTTTGAAGACATGCCTATTGTGAGGGAATTCATTGAAGTGTTTCCCAAGGAATTGCCTGGTCTTCCTCCTAGAAGAGATGTTGAATTATCAATTGATCTTATACCTGGGGAATTTCCAATATCCAAGACTCCGTATATAATGGTTGTTGTTGAGAATGAGGAGCTAAAGACACAAATAGAGGAGAATTTGGATAAAGGGTTTGTATTCCCAAGTGCTTCACCATGGGGTGCACCAGTCCTCTTCATCAAGAAGAAAGATGGGTCAATGCGCCTTTACATTGATTATCGTGAGCTTAAAAAAATCACAATAAAGAACAATTATCATCTCCCAAGAATTTATGACTTGTTTGATCAGCTACGTGGAGCAAAATACTTCTCCAAGGTGGATTTGTGGTCAAGATATTATCAAGTAAGGGTGAATAAGGAAGATATCCCCAAGACTGCTTTTCGTACAAGATACGGGCACTATAAATTCATAGTACTTCCTTGAGGACTTAGTAATGCTCCATTAATATTCACGGACTTGATGAATAGAGTATTTAGGGATTACCTTGACAAATTTTTGGTATTATTTATAGATGATATTCTGATATACTCCAAAACCAAGGAGGATCATGTGGAGAATCTAAGAACTGTACTAGAGACATTGAGGAATGAGAAGATCTATGAAAAGTACAACAAGTGTGAGTTCTGGTTGAAGGAGGTCTCATTCTTGGGCCATATCATCACAACCAATGGGATATCTGTGGATCCCTCCAAAATAGATTCAATATAGGGATGGCTGAGGCCAACATCAGTAATGGATATCCATAGCTTCTTGGGGTTTGTTGTATATTATCGACGATTTGTGAGAAATTTATCATGATTGTCCAACCCTCTTAACAAGATAACTCAAAAGAGAGTAAAGTTTTCTTGGAGTGATGAATGCAAAGAAATCTTCAAGGAGTTAAAAATAAGGCTTATCAATATGACCATGCTCACTTTACCCACAAATGGAGAAATTTTTGTGGTACTCAGTGATGCATCGAAGAAGGGCCTGGGATGTGTGTTGATGCAAAATGATAAAGTCATTGCCTATGATTCAAGGAAATTAAAAGTTCATGAGGAGAATTATCCAACACATGATTTGGAGTTTTCTACGGTGATCTTCGCATTAAAAATTTTGCGGCATTATCTCTTTGGGGAGAAGTGTGAAATATATATGGACCACAAAAGCCTCAAGTATATATTCACACAGAAAGAGTTGAACATGCTCCAATGAAGATGGATATAGCTGATCAAATATTATGACTTCTCAATCAATTACCACCCTAGGAAAGCGAACAAGGTGGAAGATTCTATAAGTAGAAAGGACCCAGTGATTCTATCACTGATGATAATTGAGAAGGATCGAATCTTCTTATATTTGATGAAGATGGACATGGGGATCATAAAGAAGGGAACAACATCAATACTTTCACAAATGATTGCTCAACCATATCTTTTGGAAAGGTTAAAGGATGATCAAAGGGAAGATGTGGGAAGTCATAAGAAAGTGGAAGCTATTAGAAGAGGGAAATCCTCAGAGTTCAATGTTAATGAAGAAGGAATTGTGAGATTTGGGAAAAGACTATGTGTTCTATCAAGTTCAGAGCTGAAGAAGGAACTTTTGGATGATGCACATAGTTTAAATTTATCTATTCACCCAGGAAACAAAAAGATGTATTGATATATCTAAGAGAATTATTGGTGGGATAATATGAAGAAGGATATCCCTGAGTATACATCAAAGTGTCTGGTGTGTCAGCAAGTGAAGGTAGAGGGGCAGATGTCTAAGGGGATGATGCAACCATTTCCCATACCAGCATGGAAATGGGAGAACATCACCATGAAATTTGTCACCGGACTTCCGAAGAAATCCAAAGGCAACAATGTAATATGGGTTATTGTGGATCGACTTACAAAGTCTGCACACTTTTTTTCAATTCAGGAGGATTTATCATTGGATCAACTGACACTGATATATATTAGGTAAGTGGTAAGGCTGCATGGAGTACTACTATCTATTACATCCGATCGAGATCCAAGATCCACCTATATGTTTTGGAAGAGTCTTCAACATGATTTGGATACTGAACTGAACTTCAGTACGGCCTATCATCCTCAAACTGAAGGCTAGTCTGATCGAACTATTCAGACACTGGAGGATATGTTAAGATCACATTCTATAGAATTCAAAGGAGGTTGGGACCAACAACTTCCACTGGTTGAATTCTCCTAAAATAACAGTTTCCACTTGATAATATAAATGAAACCCTATGAAGCCCTATATGGAAAGAGGCACAGAACACCGACATGTTGGGATGAAGTCGGTGAGAGTAAGCTACTAGGACCAGAATGGTCGAAGAAATGGTGGAGAAAGTGAAAACCATTCAGCAACATATCAAGGCATCCCATAGTTGACAGAAGACTTATACTGATAACTGTTGACAAGACCTTGAGTTTAATGTTTGAGACATAGTATTTCTATGCATATCTCCATGGAATAAGGTCATGAGTTTTGGAAAGAAATGGAAGTTAAGTCCTAGGTACATCGACCCCTTTGAGATTCTTGATCGTTTCGGGGCTGTGGCTTATCAACTAGAACTTCCACCTACCACGGCCAAAGTACATGATGTCTTTCATGTATCTCTCTTAAGGAAGTACATACCAGACCCTTCACATGTACTCTCTTTAGATGTAGTAAATTTAGTGGATGATATTTCTTATGAGGAGCAACCAGTGAAGATCTTAGATCATAGAGAAAAAGTTATACGAAATAAGATAATGCCCCTTGTCAAGGTGTTGTGGAGAAACCACTAGTTTGAAGAAGAGACATGGGAATTGGAGGAAGTGATGAAGCAGAGTTACCCACATCAGTTTTAGTGTGGGAAAAGAAAATTTCAAGGGCAAAATTTCTTGAGGGGGGAATATTGTAACGACTCAAACATTCATTAATGGAAATTCCTCTTCATCTAATTAAATGTATTATTATGGTTATATAAAATGTGAACTTCATTGGTTTTATGTTTTTGGATTTTAAAATACTGTTAAGAATTGTGACTTTTGCTAATATAGCCATTGAATAGTGATCACTTGATTATTATAAACATAGGGCTTTAACAAATCCAATTTACTCAGAAAAAGGAAGCGATGGACTCATCTAGTAGACTTTCCCTATACGAAGCCCATTTATTGGAGCTTGAAAAGGAGGTGGCATCATTGTGATTCACTGTTGACCAAGACCAAGCTGATCTTGAACTCGTTAAGCTTGAGTGGAACTGACTACTGGAGAAGTGGAAGTTAATAGAGATTACCACCCAAGTGATGTTATCCAAGCCACCCCAAGAGTCTGTCACCATCGCACACCTTACCCTTCGGTCTTATATAGGTGTTATAAGGGGTTATGTAACAATACCCTAGCACTATGTCTATATACATTATTTTTGTATAAATAATGTGCATTCATTTTATTATTGTTACTTTGTAAATAGTTTTTAAAGCACAAATAGTATTTTTAGTTAATATTCAACTAATTTTTTTGATGAATTAATGGATTTTTTAATTAAATAATATTTTAATAAAATATTAATAAATTACTTTTTGTTAAATATAAATGATTTTTCAATTTTTATGAATGCAATTGTAATTTTTATTATGGGTTGAAAGGTGTTTTTGTCAAAACCCATGAATTTTCGATAAATGAAAGTTTTTATTTTAAAATTAAAAATTCACATATTTAGAAAATTATTTAGATAAAATGAATATTATTTTTTTAATTAGGACATAGAAATTATCCAACGGTGAATTTTTCATAATATTCCAAGACAATCGATTTTTTTGGGTAAAAATTAAATACCATTTAAATATATATAATTTGTTTTATGACATCATAATGACCCAATAGTGATTTAATAAAATAATATAAACATTATGTTGGGACAATATATGTTTTAAAATTAAAATAATATGATTTTGGGTTTGTTTGATTTATTTTAAAAAGCCTTAGTGGACCCTTCAAGGATTATAAAACATTTTGTCTTTTTAAATTGTTTTCCTTGAGAGTGTGACTCACATTCACATAAGCAACCATATTATTTTATGAAGTTCTGGCTTTGGAATCATAAAATATTTTTTTCCACTCCCCTTTTGCAAAAACCATGGGCAAAAACCAAGGGCTGGTTTGTGGTTTTGATTCGTTTAATGTGAGGTATCCCAAACCTAAATAATAAAGAAATCCCCCTCCTTTCCTATATAAAACCACCAAAGATCCCACTTCCTCTTCACTCAAAGCCTTTGGAGTTAGAACAAACCCTTCCCTAATATCTCTATAATCCTCACAAGGTTCCCCAAGCTCCCAATAAGCCTCTCTCAAGCATCTCCCAAGCCTTTGGGATCACACTTCTAAGTAAGAGATTTCTTCCTTTCTCATTTTTGTCCAATTTTCTTTAAGTTGTTATTCCATTTTGTTTTCAATTAAAAATGTTGGGGGTATGATTTAGAACCTCCCCCATACTTCCCTATTTATGTTTTGATGATGGTATACCCCTTTATCTCTCATTAATTCCTCCCATGTACACCCGTTACCATGCTGAAATTCCATGAGGGATTTATCTCTCCTCTTTTTTACCCAAGTAATTATTTTGTATTATGCATATAAATTTCATTATATTTGTTTGAAAATGTATATATACGACCCCCTTACTATCCATTTCATGTAAATATTATGAGACACATCTTTCTCTCTCATCAACTATTTTTTATGAGTTCTTATTTCACGCTGTTATACTGCCGAAATTGCACCGCGTTTTTCCAAGCCAATATCATTATGTAGTGAATACCATACCCATGTATATATCAAGGGTATTAAACTTTATTCACATATAAATATTTAATGGTACTTTCATGTATTTATTCCACATTATCTAATCATGGAATAAATTATGATGTTGATTGATTCCATGTTATATGATCCATGTGGCACACTTATGCATGAAATGAAATGTTTAAGAAGGGTGCACCCTAATAGCGTTCCAATGCATTGGGAAAATTATATTATCATGATAAATCATGTGAAATGAGTGTTGAATCATGATAATTCAAGTGAAATGAGTGTTTAATCGTGCTTCATGTGCAATGAGGGTTTACTCATGCTCCATGTGCAATGAGCCTTGGCTCATGCTAATTCAATGTTAAGTGTTATTGCCACATTTCCATGTTATGATTATCATGATTTATCATGCCTTTATGTTCATGTTTATCTTTTTATCCATTGATATTCCTATTATCTAAAATTTATTTTATCCCGCATGTTATTCCATGTTTATTCCCTTACTGGGCTTTATAGCTCACCCTTTTCTTATACATGTCCCCAGGTTATCCCATGCAATGCTAAGTACAAGGGAATGTAGTGGTCATGTAAAGTAATTTTTCAATAAATATGTTGTATTTAACGTTTTAAGTTGTTATGTAATGATCCTATGCCCCAAAGACACTATATCTCTCGATCTTCTATGTTGTATCAAGTGAATTTTATGTAATAAATCATGTTTAAGTATGAATTAAAGAGTAGGGTTGTCATAGGAAGTATCTAAAATTATATATCCTTTTATATAAAAATAGTGGAAAAAACTAATAAAAGTGATAGAGATTATTTGTAATGATGGTGTATTATGATGAAAATGGAATTGGCATGTGAAGTAGTGACAATCGATGATGAAAAGGGAGATAAAACTTGATTAAGGGAAAATGACCAGAAGATGACAATAGGGGTGTTGGGATTTCCTAAATTTATTAATTATGGTTTCTATTTTTACTCAAATTTATTGAAATTATACAGTGACTATAAGAATAGGGTTTTTATTCATTGATATGTTGTTCAATGTATAACATATCTCACTAGTCCTTCTATAATGATGATCTTTCGACCAATAGTTTGGAATTTATTTGTTAAAAATGGAATAGAGAGACATATACCTTTTTGATTTTTAGTAGTTTGGTAGATTATAAAGAATTATGTATTCACTACTATCTCCCATCAGATCCCATTCCAACATGGATGTGATACTCATAATGAACATAATTAACAACACTGAAATTTATGAGCACTAAAAAAGTTAAAATAACAAGTGTAGAATATATTATTGTTTCTCCCTCTTTATCCAACTTCTAGTTCTTGTCTCCCGGGTGTTCACATTCTCCTTCTCTCCAATATATACTATATTTTATGTTTCTTATTCTTAAAATTCTTTAATTATGGACCCCCTATGTTCTCAGTGATATTCATTTTTTAAAGATAATTGAGTAGTCACTTTCCACTCACTACTCTTCATAGGAAAGTTGTAAACTCCTCTATGTGCAACATTATCTTATTTCCATGATATATCATGGAACCTCCTATTTATTTATTGTATAGTGCTTTTCTCATATTCATTTCACACAAGTGATTATTCCTCCTCCTTATAATTTGGCAGAATATTCAATAGGTGCCAAAATTTCTCCTTCTTCTTTCCAACCCTTCATCTGGAAATCCTATCTTGATATTTGAATAAAAAGAATTTATCTCTCTCACAAAATTATCATACAAAATTTCCTCTATTTATCATGAGTTCCATTTGAATTTTAAATTTTAAATTCATATATCAATATAATTTCTAATTGATTTTTCTTCAGATCCATCCATTTAATTTTATTCCAACAAATCATCACTCCAGAACTCTATTTGGATGGTTAATGCTTGATACATAACTGCCAATTAGTTATATAGTAACCGAATAATAAAAACCACTTGAAACCTACAGAAATCAAACAACATGACCTCTAAAACACCTTGTTCCTAACAACATAGTTTAGTGAATTTCTTCGAAAATCACTTTTTACACACCCAACACCATTATCACTTTCCATTTTGATTTTTTTCCGTGGAAACCCAATGTTAAACATTCCCAATAAAATAGTTTAAGCCTTATAAACATGAAAAGTTAGGGTGTAACAAATCCAAAAACAAATTTCCTTGAATAATTCCACCATAGACTTTATTACACTCATTTTAGAATCCTCATTTTCCATAGGTAAAATTTCAAGTTAAAATTGTAATGTCTTGGAAATTTTGTATATTTTTTTTAATTATATAGAATTATTTTGAGACTGTGAAATTTGAAAGCATGTGATTTTGAGGCCCAGAGTGCCTTGAATGAATCGTCGAAGTTTTGTTAAGCTTCAATTTGCGCGCATAAGTAGTTTTCCTGAAAAAGTGTAATAAATCTTAAATGGTTACTTAGATCAGAAATCTGAGGGCACCATTGCACTCAAGATGGCGGGTTTACCCTAGGAGTGACTTAAGTTTAGTCGGAACAGGTCTCCTGTGAGAAAACCCAAAAATAGCATAACTGTAAATAAAATAATTAAATAAAGTTATTTTATTTTTCAAATGCTTATAACTCACAAACGATAACTTGGATTAAAAATTTGAGACCAATGCTGAACCCGTGAGGGTATTCTTTCTTTAGGCAGATACTAACATTAGCCAGCGCGGGCCACCAATGAAATTTAGTTTTTGACCATAAATAAAATAATAAAGTGGAAATTATTTTATTGTAAAATCCATAACTTTTAAATGGTAACTAGGATTGAAAATACGAGAGTACCATTGGGTTAATTGGGGAGTTTTTCACTTATGTAAAGCCTAACCTTGACTGGCGTGGGTTGAGGGTGATTGTTAATAATTTTCTAAACTTTTTTTCGGGTACGTTCAATAAATGCACGAGCGACATTTTCTAACTTTTGAACTAGTGCTCGGATTAAAAATCCGAGGGCACCGTTGAATCCGTAGTACCAAGATTCACTTAAGAGAGGCTTCACTTTGACCACAGTAGGACTGGAGAAAAAGTTATATTTGAGACTTTTTAAAGAATAATAAAAATAACTTAATTAATTTTTATTTTCTTTCTTTTCCTCCAACAAAAAAGCAGTAATGTGGGACCAATGACATGTCAAGCCAATCAATGGATTGACATTTCATTCTAAGTAACTACACCATTGGATAATTAGGAAGGATCTAAATTAATGGGCCTCCATTAATTCTAATAACGTTACACACCCTCCTCCTCTCCTATTTATATGGATCTTGGGGAGAGGTGTCAGCACTTCTTCGCCAAGAAACGAAGTGCTGACAAAGTGTAGTGACATAGAAACCTTGAACCAGAGATCGATGAACGAGGAACTAACCTTGGAGCATCTTGCATCAGTGACGAACACCGACGTCAATCTTCAACGAGTTTATCTTCTTCCTCGCACCACCTCCAATGGAAAATCAAGGTAGGGGTTTGTTTTTAATATGATTGAATTTATTTATCTATTATTCATATTCTGGTTTCACAATGACAATGGCCAAACTAACATGGCCATCGTCCCATATAGATACCTTGCCTCTTATCTTTCGATTCTCCGCACGTTCTTTATGCGTTCTTCAACGCCAAATATTTAATGATGCAGTAAACATAATATTTTGTTGAACGTGATGTATGGATGCGGAGACCTTGAACCAAGGATCACGAATATGCGATAATTTTATTTTTTGGGATTGGAACGAAGCTGTAATGGCTCACGGAAGAAGGCGGTGGTCGGCACTCGGCCGACCGTAAGGAAGGAAGGATGGCGCGTGTATGCACCACCGGATGATGAGGAAGTCATGGCCCTTAGGATGTGGTGGGGAAAGGGGAAGAACAACATCCAAATGGCTGCATGGCGGAGAGGTGGTGCGCATCCGCACCACCAGAGGATAAGGAGGCCGCGACCGCTTGGCCGCGGCGGAGGCCGAAGAGCGGTCGGCCATGTCGGCTGCGGCGGAGCAGCGTTGCATGACCACGACGCTAGGAGGAGGATCGACCGGAACACCGGACGACCGTTGCGATTTTGTGGGACCTGCTCAGGTCTCGTGGTGACTTGGCGGTGCCTAAACGCGCTACCCATTGCCATTCTGAACGGAAGTGGGACGCTCCCCCTTCGGCGCCAGCTCGGGCGGACCGCGCCACCGGGCCGCGCCACTGGGTGACACCTAGTGCGGGCTGGGCCACACCCAATGGGCCGGGATGGTCCACCTCCTTCACGAGCCATGCCAGATCACGGTCCAGCAGGCCGGGCCCACCGCAGCCCAGGCCAATCGGGTCGGACCAGACCCGGGCTCATCTGGACCCAGTTATGCCTCTGTGGCCTTAACTTGTGATCCGGGAATCCATTTGAAAAACCATCTATGGCACCAGAATACTTAGATCGATATGGTTCTATTGGTATACTAAACTTGAGTTTTGGATAAATTTGGGGTACGACCGGGTTGGATCAAACCCCGAAGCCAAATGGGCCCTCGGAGTGGAAACACTAATAACTTACAGACCGAGCGTCTGATTTATGTGCCATCTATTTTGTTGGGTCCCTTATGATGTGACAAACCTTTGGGATACTTCTTTGTGTTAATTAAGGGTTTTTGAGGTATGACCGATGTCTTGGAGAGCGGTTATCCGAAGCGCGGTACGTATGGAACCCTGCGACTGGCTGAGACTTGACGACTGCTGACCATTTCGACTCGGAGTAACTCGATATGCCCAGTGGGGAGCACCTCTATGTGACGTAGCAGACCCATGGTGGGGAGCGCCTCTGTGTGACACGGTAGACCCACGATACTCAATAGGAGGAGTACCTCAGTAGGCCATGAGGGGGAGCGCCACTGTGAGAAGATACATACCCACAATGGGGAGCACTTCTGTGTGACATGGAAGACCCACAATACTCAATAGGAGGAGTACCTCAGTAGTCCAAGGTTAGTGGGAAGTACCTCTATGTGACGCAGCATGCCCACTGTACTCCATAAAGGAGGAGTTCTCCAGTAGTCGAGGTGTTTGACGTTGTGACTAGGGATGTTACTTGTTGTTATCCCTAGAGAATCCTGTGGATAGATATCATCATTCATAGTAATCCTGTGTGGGTCAGCGCTCAATGATCCTGTGTGGGTCAGTGCATACCGATCCTGTGTGGGTCAGTGCTCAGCGATCCTGTATGGGTCAGCGCATACCGATCCTATGTGAGTCAGATCCTATGTGGGTCATTGCAGGGGGTTAGTACCTATCTATCCTATGTGGGCCAGACTTCATATAATCATCAGCAGTGCCACTTGACAGAATAAGATGATCTATCTTTTCAACTAATCATCTGTACTTCTGTACTTCACTGAAAACCTGGTTTGAGCTGAGACTATGTTTGAACTAAGTTTTTTACCTGTGTGGTACTTTTACCTTCGTGGTACTATCTTCATGGTGATATATGTGTGGTACTTTTACCTTCATGGTACTATCTTTGTGGTGATACCTGTGTGGTACTTTTACCTTCGTTGTGCTATCTTCATGGTGATACATGTGTGGTACTTTTACCTTTATGGTACTATCTTCTTGGTGATACCTGTGTGGTAATTTTTACCTTCATGGTACTATTTTCGTAGTGATACATGTGTGGTGATTTTTACCTTCATGGTACTATATTCGTGGTGTTACTTGTGCGGTACTTCTATCCTCATGGTGTTACATGTGTGGTACTTCTATCTTTGTGGTGTTACCTGTGTGGTATTTCTAACTTCGTAGTGTTACCTTCGTGGTGTTATCTTCGTGGTGTTACCTATGTGGTACTTCTACCTTCGTGGTGCTACCTTTGTGGTAATTCTACCTTCATGGTGTTACCTGTGTGGTACTTCTACCTTTGGGGTGTTACCTTTGTATTTTTCTTCCCTCTTGTGTGAGATGAGTATATCTTGATAACTTAGGTATATGTATGGGCATATACCTAAGTAGAGTTGATGTCTATTTCTTCGTGCATTGTGGTTTTTCCTTTGTGGAACTCTAGGAGACCTAGGAGGGTCTCGGGGTCCCTACTGAGTATCATTATACTCACCCCTGCATGGGCTATGCTCGTACCTCATAGTGTCTTGTGCAGATGATGGACAACGTTGACTGAGGACGAGGGTACCAGGAATGGAGGCTGCTTGGGGCATACCTTAGACGAGGCGTACCGTAGAGATGACCATTCGAGATTTGTACCTACCCTTTTGGTAGGATCCTTGACAGGTGTTCGTAGGATTTGTTTTTCAGTTTTACTTGTACTTTTCAGTTTTCCTTATACTTTGCAGTTGGGTTTGTATTCCAGCCCCTTTTACTTACTGTACTCACTCTGTTTACTATATAGTTTACTTTGTACTTGTATCTTTCCGTGTGCTTAGTTGTGTGAGTTTATAGGTTCTTAAGGAAATTCCTTCCTAGATTTAGGTATATTCCTTTCCGGTGCTAGTTTCCAGCCCCTGGCCTATGGAAGGTGGGTTTGGGGTAGTCACGGCACGAGCCTCGGGGGATGGGTCGTGACAAAGTGGTATCAGAGGAGTTCAGTTCTATTGAAGAACTAGGACTCTGATATTTTCTGTGTGGAAATAGTGTTAAGTTTTATGAGTGTGGTTTTCAGTTTGGGGAGTCTAGTGTTGGTGTGGTGGCCGAAGTATCCATACACTAGGACCTTGAATTCTGATTTTCAACTCAGTACACGGAAGCATAGATTTCATGTGTTTTTGAAAAGTTTTTCTTGTGATTTCTTGGATTCATCTCACCAGGTATAACTTAATGACCATGTGACACCTGTTTCTTATCAGGATGTCGCCGCATAGACAGCCATCCAGGATTTCCGAGAGAGTACGCGATGACGGCCCACCGAGCGATGAGGCCTTGGTGCAGGTCCCTCTTACGGTGTTAGCACCTTCAGGTGGTGTACTAGCAGTACCACTACCCATTGGGAAGTCGTTACCACCAACTCCACCAGTAGAAGATGCACGCTTACTGAGCGCGTTGCATGAGTTCCAGTGGCGGAGGCCTTCGAGGTTTCGAGGCGAGATAGATTCCCAGGCAGCTGAGGACTGACTGGAGGCTATGGCTAGAGTTCTCTGCCTAGTTGAGAAACCAGTAGAGAAGATAGTGATCTTAGCTTCTATTATTTTTCAATGAGTGACCATAAGGATGGTCTGCTTAGTGACGAGGCTTCGGTACGTGGACCGTTGCCCGAGATGGTACCTTTGGGTAGTGTTCCAGCTATATCACTACCCATTAGTCAGCAGTTACAACCAATAGTATTGGTAGGGGACACATGTAGTCTTAGCGCCTTACACGTGTTTCAACATCAGATACCCCTCAGGTTTCGAGGCGAGCCCGACACATAGGTGGCTGAGGACTAGATTGAGGAAGTGGAAGAAAGTTCCCTAGAGCTTCTACAGCTTTGGCAGGATGACATGTCGGTAGCTGAGTAGTCATCGAGGTGTACCAACCATCCCAGGTACTCGATGAATACAGTACAGTCAGTGCTTCAGGGCTCGGACCTTTGAGCGAGGAGTGTTTAGGGACATCCTAGCCAACAATTTTCCTCTATGTATTTCTACTTATGTTAGGGTGCTAGAGATAAAATTTGTGGTTGACTTTCCTTTGGCTGAGTGGATACAGCCAGTGAGTGTTAGTAGTGGGAAAGTAGGAAAATGGTGCCAGTCTTAGAGACTTGGGTGTGTAATAATGTTTTGGGAAGAAGAAGTGTTATGGAAAGATGAATCTGTAAGGCTGCAGATGTGGAAGCAGAGCTAGGAGAGATCCATGAGGTGGTTTACATTTCGACATGTTACAACCAACCCCTTTTTTGGTCCCCACCAGGCTCAGGGAGCTGGAGGACAGGGGAAGGGAGTAGCTGCAAATGGTCAAGGAGTGAGACCTAAGGGCTCTAGGAATGATTCGATGAACGATCTGTGTCTACTACTAGCTTCCATATTAATATACATAGGTAGAAATCACTCCTTCCTTCCACAAATCTTGTCCAAGACCTAGATTTTCCGATTAAGCCATTGACTTGACCCTCACACCTGGAGATACCTTTGGGAGGAGACTCGATAATCACACTTACGCCGATGGTGTGATCTGACCCTTGAGGTGAGAGTTTCGATTGGAACCTCTTGGTGGTAGCGTCGAGGCCTTATGGCGTTAGTTTGGGTATGGACTGGACATCCACAGTTCATACTCTAATTGAATGTATTAGGCAAAAAGGTTTTGGTTTACCTACAACGTTGGAATGGGATTTTACTTGGTTGGTGAAAAAGAAGACCCAGGCAGCATAGGACAAACTCATGAAAAGGAGGGTGCATCCAATCACGCTTGAGTTGTCCATCCCTACCATCATGGAAGCGGGAGTTTTAATTTTTGAGTTCCCAACAGGAGTGACTATAGTTCCTCTAGGACTATGACTTTGATATAGTCTATACCCCTGGGAAGGGAAATGTAGTAGTAGATGCACTCAGCAGGAGATCTGGTGTACAGTTGCTGAGTGAGGCGAAAAAGCAGCTAGCCGCTTTGTGGATATCCTATGTGGATTGAGATGGAGCAGCTTATCTTCAGTCTCTGACAGTCACTCCCCCAATCCTTCAGTGAGTTAGGGAGGTGCAACTTGGGGACACTGACTGTGAGGCTCGACGTTCTCAGATATCCACAGGACATGCACATGATGGATTTTCTGAAGGTGGGGAGCACCTCATCCTCTTCAGAGGACATACCATGGTACCAGTAGCACTACGAGAGGAGGTGTTGAGGGAGTCCCATAAATCCCCTCTAGTGGTACACCCAGGAGTGACGAAGGTTTACCAGGACCTCCAGCGTTAGTACTGGTGGCCAGGAATAAATAAAGTAGTGGCAGAGTTTGTATCATGATGTCTCATTTGTCAGCAAGTGAAGAATGCATAGAGTTGGAAGAAGTCTTATGCTAACAAGATATAGATACCCTTGTAGTTCTAGGATAGGGACCACATATTCTTTCATGTCTCTCCTCGATGTGGACAACAGAGATTTGGCCAAGGTGGAAAGTTATCACCAAGGTTTATCTGTTCTTTTCTGATACTTCAGAGGATAGGTGAGGTAGCATTGATTAGCCACTAAATGAGGCTAATATTCATTGTTAATATATATAATATTCATGTGATTTATTATCCATAAAAACCATTTTAGTGCATTTTACACTTTGAACATCATTTCACATTATGATTGTAATTCCTTCTTAAAATGCACTATTATGTGGTACATTTTTGAACATCATTTAAAGTAACTAATGATTTATCTGATTTTAAGGAATGTAATTATCCATATTTTAATTTTATATTTTGGGAAATTTATCTACACTAAAATATGAACATTTTTCATTCAGGGATCAACAGATAATTCATGGAAGAATATGGGGATATTTTGTGATTAAAGGAAGCAATTCTAGACAAGGCAGATTGGCCACCAGCCCACTGATGAGAATGTGAGACCCACATTACAAACCCAATGAAGCCCAAATTTCATGGTTTGATAGAAGAAATGTATATTAAAAAAACACTCTTTAGGATCCAAAGCTAATTCGGCCTCCATTGTGGTCATTAAGGCGGCCCAATTTGGAGATAAAATTATGGGCCAGATTCTGCGGCCCAGAAAACAATCCTACCAATATGTTCATATCTCAGAATAGACAACTCCAAATGGGCCCAAAATTTACCGGACGTTAGAAGAAATCCGGGGATCCATTTTCGTATTCTATGGACAACTCTGATTCGGCCATCTAGAAGGTCTTCCAAGCACGTCTGTTCGGTGGATGAAAGCAGACTGCCACCTCGGGTCAAGTGTGGAAAAGTCCAAGTTCCACAAGATTTCCACCACCCTAGGCCTACCATAATCAAGTGGGATGCTTTGTACTATTGTAGGCTCGACCCAAGGCTCCTAAAATGCCTATTTAAGGCAGTGGTTGTGGAAGAGTTGATCATCTTTGAGCTTTGTTTTCATCTTAATGTTATGCTGCCAATTTGTCTTTGTAACGTTCTTCATTCACATGTAAATTGTTTTAATTCATCCTAGTTTCTTAATAAAAGTTCTTCTTCTCCTCTTATTATATTGTTCTCCATCTCACTTTGACACCGTTTCCTTAAGGTGTGAATTTATTCACACCAAATCTTGTGAAATTATTCACACAACGGTGGAGTGATCATTTTATTTTTATTGTTTTCTTTACTTCTCCATTTCCTCCCTCATGAGTCTACTTTCCGCTTCCATTGAAACCATAGAATCAATGGAGGGATAACCCAATTATGGGTTGATCCAAGGGAGTATCAAGGGGCTGTATTGGATGTTATTTATCACCCCATTAATTTCTAATCACTTCTTTTAATTGGGATTTTTATTTGATGATTTTTAAACTCTATCATCCTTGTTGAATTTATGGCCACACACTTCAAGTGATAATACGAACCTTTTCCTTGAAGTGCTCAAAACTTTGATACTTCAAGTGTATAGGTGATTAGTATTAAAGTGTGTAGGTATTAAACCAGTATGTGAGGATTTTTTTTTGATCTTCTTAAATGAACCCATATCAAATATTTGAAATTGAAATAGTTGAAAAATAATTTCATCCAATCCACCCCGAGCAATAACCTAGGATAAACTCATTATTTTAAATTGAATTCAATTAAGTCTCTTATATTTACTTTAATACCATCTAAAATAAACCCAAGTTGGCCAATTAATAGCCAAAAACAGTCCATAGAATGTACGTGTCTATAGGTTTCTTCTTAGGTCTATGAGGATTCGACAACCCAAGCTAAACTACAAGGACCGTCCTACCTTCTTCTCTTGGGTAAATTTGATATTGAATCAAATTTTGGCGCTGTTTCTGGGGACCTAAGTAAGTTATCTTAGACACTATCATTTTTTTCACCCCTCTTCTCTGTTCTCACCCCCTCACATCTATGGAAATCAATGTTGAACAATTCCAATCATGGGAAACCTATCCCTACTTTGATCACCCAACCCCATGTGTGATGTACAATGACCATCCTAATTTATACTTGTGGGATCATCAACAACCTAATGAACCAAAATGTTTTTACTCCTATGATCCACAAAACATTCCAACATATAATGAGTTTCAATCCCCACAAAGCCAATCTGAACACCCTCCTATGCAATTCCAACAACTTAATTATCCACCTGGAATAGACCATATTTATCAACCACTTTCCCATAATGATCCACAACCATTACTTGAAAAATTGTTTCAACAAATGGAGAAAATTAATTTTGAGGTTTAATCATTGAGGTTAGAAATACAATGAATTAAAACTTGTGAGGAACCTATCCCTACACAAACTATCCCTTCCATAAACTTATGTGAAGTGTCTAGTTTCCCACAAACCTCTCATGAATTTACTAAAGAGAAAAAATTTGGATTTGGGGAAGATGAGGAGGATCAAGGAATTGTTGATAGGTGTTTAAGTCAAGAGGAAACTGATTTTTTGTATTCACAAGAGGATAATTTGACATCATGGATCGAGTGTCCGGAATATCACTCCATTGATTCTTCAGAACAAAAAATTACTGAACCATTGGGAGAAATAAAAAACTTTAAGTCCATAAACATTCTTAACACCGATCTTTCCAATTTTTTGGTTGAATCTTCTATTAAAAAGGAACCAATTTTGTTGAGAAATTTGAAAAATGAAACTGATTTGAATTCAAAATCTCAACCTGTGTTTGAATGTACTATCCAACTTGAGCTCAAAATTATTTTCCTTCATTACATGATCAAGTATCCCTTCATAGGATATAACCATGAAATTTTAGTTGAAATTCATTCTTCTATTGAAACCAAAAAAGTTGGAATTACCATTGATGTCTTTGGAAAAACTACAGTGGAAACTGGATCAACCATTTCAAACATTCCTTGGATTTTCCCACTCATTATAGAACATAGGTTTGTACATGAAACAAATTATAAACATAAAATAAATATAAAACTAGTAGAATTGGTGAAACATGTGGTCCTTAAAATGTGTAAAGTTGGTATTAGGTAAGTTAGGGGTGTTCATGTCGGGCTAACGACGTTAAACAAAGCGCTTCATGGGAGGCAACCCATGGTTTTCAAGTTTCCTATCATTTTGTTGTTTTAATCAACTTTATACTTTAAATAGGATTAATTAATCATTTTGATATTTAATAAAAAAATATAATGTTGACCTATTATTCTATTATGAGTATGTATGGGTACAAAAGTGGAGCGCCATATTCATCCGTGTCACGTGGTGTGATCCTTGAGTAATACCTTGCCCAAAAATTTAAAAAGAAGACAATGTATCATTAGTTTATTTTATTTTATTTTTATGTTTTTGTAGGTTAAAATAAAAATACAAAAAATATAATAAATAAAAATATAATAATAAAAAAAGGCCACATCATAGGTCGTGGGGAAAACCCTGTCACAACCGGAAAAGTCACGGGGACTCGAACCCGGGACCGAAGGGAGACGTGGGTGCGCGCTTACCACTGACCTATGACTTTTTGTGCTTCCTTATTCTAAAATTTATATATATATACTTATATTTTAATTTCTTTATTATATAAATAAATAAATAAATAAATATATATTGTTTTTTTCTTCTTCTTTATTTTTTCCTTTTTCTACTAGGGAACTCTGCAAGTGACATGGATATCAAAGGACTAAATTGGAGCAGTAAGAACTACAACTTCAACCACCAGGTGACTTCATTCCATGATCCTCATATTTCAATTTCCTTTTTGAACTTCCCTTATTTGTCTCTACTCATTATAAATTTTCATTTCTAGAAACACTGGGGACAATGTTGTTTTAAGTTGGGGGGTGAGGGGAGATGAAAAAAAATTTCTTTTTTGAAAAAAATGATTTGAAAAAAAATGTGTGTAAATGGAAGAAAAAATTCCTTTAAATTTGAACATGGTAATACACATTTCACAATTTTAAACTGAATATCAAATAATTTAGCATGCCCTGATTCTGATTTTAATCCTTGTATAATTTCATGAGCATAGATTTTGGAAAGTGTGGCTGTCCAATGTGATATTTCATTGTTTATATTTTCATCCAAATAAAAAAAAGAATCACAATGCACATCCTTTAGATAGTGGGGTATTAGTTTGAGTTCATGGAGTCCCCCAAATAAATAGCATACGTTTGGTGATCATTTTAGTTTAATTTGAGTATTAAAAAAAATTTAAAAAAAATAATAAATTTGCGCGTAGAGTAATGAAATGACATAATGCGTGGCTTTCGGCACTTGGGTATCATGACTCCATAGTTTTCTGGCCCAGAGTTAGTAATTTTATCTCTATTTTTGGTAATTTGAATTTGTTTTTGACTGAGTTAACTCGAGATGATGCCCGAGTATGTGGGATTCACTTGGTTCCTTAAGGTATTTGAGCCTGAGAGTCATCGGCAAAGTCTCGCTATAGGGGTTGACTCTTTTGAGTGTAATTTCAATTACCATGGAAAAAATTGCAAAAAAAAAAAAATATAATACAAAAAAATTGAATACTCATCTTAATATTGAAATTTTATTCCACCTAGCACTTCTATAATTTCCCCTTGAATAAAGATGAACCCCTATATCTATTGTGATGCACAACACATCCTCATACTTAACTGATATTAGATGAAATATGGAAATGAATTTGAACAAAGGAATGGGCTTGATATTGAGATATTATTATGAAATTATCTTATATTAAAATATTTTGATGGGTTTCATGATTATTTGGTATAAAGGATTTTGGTGATCATTTTGTATTAAAATGTTTTTGGTAAAGGGAATTTGAATTTTATATTGTTGAGATACATTTTGCTCGGGACTAGCAAAAATCAAGTTGGGGGGTGTGATTAGACACTAAATGAGGATAATATTCATTGTTAATATATATAATATTCATGTTATTTATTATTCATAAACACCATTTTGGTGCATTTTACACTTTGAACATCATTTCACATTATGATTGTAATTCCTTCTTAAAATGCACTATTATGTGGTACATTTTTGAACATCATTTAAAGTACCCAATGATTCATCTGATTTTAAGGAATGTAGTTATCCATATTTTAATTTTATATTTTGGTAAATTTATATACACTTAAATATTAACATGTTTCATTCAGGGATCAATGGAGAATTCATGGAACAAGATGGGGATATTTTATGATGAAAGGAAGCAATTCTAGAGAAGGCAGATTGGCCACCATCCCACTGATGAGAATGTGGGACCCACATTACAAACCCAATTAATCCCAAATTTCTTGGGTTGATATAAGAAATTTATAGTAACAAATCACTCTTTAGGATCCAAATCTAATTCGGCCTTCATTGTGGTCATTAAGGTGGCCCAATTTGGAGATAAAATTATGGGCCAGATTCTTCAGCCCAGAAAACAATCCTACCAATATGTTCATATCTCGGAATAAACAACTCCAAATGGGCCCGAATTTTATATTCGGTTAGAAGACATCTGGGGATCCATTTTATTATTCTATGGACCACTATGATTCGGCCATATAGAAGGTCTTCCAAGTGCATGTGTTCGGTGGATGAAAGCCAGCTGCCACCTCGGGTCAAGTGTGGAAAAGTCCAAGTTCCACAAGCTTTCCACCACCCTAGGCCTACCATAATAAAGTGGATGATTTTTACTATTGGAGGATCGAACCAAGGCTCCAAAAATTCCTATTTAAGGAAGTGGTGGTGGAGGATTTGATCATTTTGAGCTTTGTTTTCATCTTAATGTTATGCTGCCAATTTGTCTTTGTAACGTTCTTCATTCACATGTAAGTTGTTTTAATTCATCTTAGTTTCTTAATAAAATTTCTTATTATCCTATTATTATATTGTTCTCTATCTTAAATTTGATATTGTTACCTCAAGGTTTGAATTTATTCAGACCAAATCTTGTGAAATTATTCACAAAACGGTGGAGTGATCATTTTATTTTTATTATTTACTTTACTTCTCCATTTCCTCCCTCATGAGTCTACTTTTCGCTTCCATTGAAACCATAGAATAAATGGAGGGATAACCCAATTATGGGTTGATCTAAGGGAGTATCAAGGGGCTATATTGGATTTTATTTATCACCCCATTAATGTCTAATCACTTCTTTTAATTGAGATTTTTATTTGATGATTTTTAAACTCCATCGTCCTTGTTGAATTTAAGGCCACACACTTCAAGTGCTAATATGAACCTTTACCTTGAAGTGCTCAAAAATTTTATCCTTCAAGTGTATAGGTGATTAGTATTAAAGTGTGTAGGTATTAAACCAGTAAGTGAGGATGTTTTTTGATCTTCTTAAATGAACCCATCTCAAATATTAGAAATTGAAATAGTTGAAAAAGAATTTCATCCAATCCAAACCGAGTGATAACATAGGATCAACTCATTATTTTAAATTGAATTCACTTAAGTCTATTAGAGTTACTTTAAACTCATCTAAAATCAACCCAATTTGGCCAATTAATAGCCAAAAATAGTCCATAGAATGTATCTGTCTATAGGTTTCTTCTTAGGTCTCTAAGGATTCGACAACCCAAGCTAAACTACAAGGATCGTCCTACCTTCTTCTCTTAGGTAAATTTGAGTGTGAATCAAGCATACCACTTGGCTCTTCCACCATAGTTGGAGAGGGTGCACAACATCTTCCATGTATTCCAGCTGAGGAGATACGTGCACGACCCATCTCACATCATTGACCACGGTGAGCTGGACTTCGATGTTGGGGTGATGTTTATGGAGGTTCCAGTGGATATTGAGGATTGTAAAAAGTAGGTCCCTCATGGACGGTCGATACCTCTGGTTCCCGTATGCTGGCAACATGGGAACCACTAGGAGATCACATGGGAGCGGCAGGCTCAGATTCATGCTCAGTACCCTCTTTTGGTTGTTTTTTCTTTGTTTTGGATTTTGAGGACGTAAATCCATAAGGTGGGGTGAATGTAATGTCTCTAAAATTCTGTATATATATATTTTTAATTACATATAATTATTTTGAGACCGTGAAATCTGACGGCATGCGATTCCGAGGCCCGGAGTGATCGGAATGAACCGTCGAAGTTTTGTTAAGCTTCAATTAGCACGCGTAAGAAGTTTTCCTGAAAAAGTGGAATAACTCTTAAATGGTTACTCAGATCAGAAATCTGAGGTCACCGTTGCCCTTAGGATGGTGGGTTTACCCTAGGTGTGACTTAAGTTTAGTCGGCGCGGGCCTCCTGTGAGAAAACCCAAAAATGACATAACCATAAATAAAATAAATAAATAAAGTTATTTTATTTCTCAAATGCTTATAACTCACAAATGGTAACTCAGATTAAAAATCCGAGACCACCGCTGAACTTGTGAGAGTATGCTTTCTTTAGGAAGATACTAACATTGTCCGGCGCGGGCCACTAGTGAAAGTTAGTTTTTGGCCGTAAATAAAATAATAAAGTGACAATTATTTTATTTTAAAATACATAACTTTTAAATGGTAACTCAGATTGGAAATATAAGAGTACCATTGGGTTCTTTGGGGCGTTTTTCACTTAGGCATAGCCTAACCTCGATTGGTGCGGGTCAAGGGTGACTGTTAATAATTTTCCGAACTTTTTTTCAGGTACGTTCAGTAAACGCGCGAGTGGTGTTTTCTAACTTTTGAACTAGTACTCGGATTAAAAATCTGAGGGAACTGTTGAATCCGCAGTGCTAGGATTCACTTAAGGGAGGCTTCACTTCAACTGTAGTAGGTCCGGAGAAAAATTTATATTTTGAGACTTTTTAAAGAATAATAAAAATAACTTAGTTAATTTTTATTTTCTTTCCTTTCCTTCAACGAACAAGAAGAAACGTGGGACCAGCTACGTGTCAAGACAATCAATGGCTTGACCTTTCATTCTAAGTAACTGCACTATTGAGGAATTGGGAATGATCCTAATTAATGGTCCTCCATTAATTCCATGAACATTGCACACCCTCTCCCTCTCCTATTTATATGGATCTCGGGGAGAGGTTTCGGCACTACTTTGCCAAGTAACGAAGTGCTGAAAAAGTGCAGTGACATCGAAACCTCGAATCAGAGATCGACGAATGTGGAACTGACCTTGGAACGTCTTGTGGGAGTGACGAATGCTGATGCCAATCTTCAATGACTTTGTCTTCTTCCTCGCGCCACCTCCAACGGGAAATCGAGGTAGGGGTTTGTTTTTAATATGATTGAATTTATTTATCGATTCTTCATAATCTGGTTTCACAACGACGATGGCCAAACTAACATGGCCATCATCCTGTGCTGATACCTTAACTCTTATCTTCTGATTCTCCATGCATTCTTCATGAGTTTTTCAACGCCAAATATTTAATGATGTTGGAAACACAATATTTTGTTGAACGCGAAGTATGGACACAGATCCCTCGACCCAAGGATCGTGAATATGTGATCGTTTTATTTTTTGAGCTTGGAATGAAGACGCAATGGATCGCAGAAGAAGGAGGTGACCAACACCTGTCCAGCTGCGAGGAAGGAAGGACGACGCACGTCCGCGCCGCCTGATGATGAGGAAGCCGAGGCCCATCGACCATGGCGGGGCAAGGTGGTGGTCGACATCCGGCTGACCGTGTGGCAGAGCAGCGGTGTGCGTCCGCGCCGCCGGAGGAGCAGGAGGCCGCGGCGGAGGCCGAAGAGCGGCTGGTCATGTCAGCCGTGGTGGAGCAGCAGCGCGTGACCGCGCCGCTGGGAGGAGGACCGACCGGAACACCGACCAACCGTTGTGGTTTGGGGGGACCCACTCGGGTCCCGCAGTGACTTTTCAACACCCAAAGGCTCTGCCTGTTTCCATTTCGAATGGAAGGGGGACACACCCCCTTCGGTGCCAGCTCAGGCGGACTGCGCCAGTGGGCCGCACCTAGCGCGAGTCGGGCCATGCCCAGCGGGCCGGGCTGGGCCGCCTCCTTCATGGGCTAGGCTAGACCACGGTCTAGCAGGCTGGGCCCAGCACAGCCCAAACCAACCGGGCCAGACCCAAATAGGGTCGGGTCAACCCGAACCAGTTCGAGTCAGCCCAGGCTGGGTCGGGCCGGGCGGTCCGACCGGGACGGGCCAGAACCGGGCCCATCTGGACCCAGTTACGCCTTTGTGGCGATTACTTGTGATCCGAGCGTCCGTTTGACAAACCTCCTACGGAACCAGAATCCTTGGATCGAGATGGTCCTATTAATATACTTCACATGAGTTTTGGACAAAGTTGGGGTATGGCCGGGTTGGATCGAACCCCGAATCCAACTGGGCCCTCGGAGTGGAAACCCTAATAACTTACAGACCGGGCGCCCGATTGATGCATCTTCTGTTGCGTTGGGTCCTTTATTACTTGACGTACATTTGGGATACTTATTTTTGGGACTTCAAGGCGGTCGAGGTATGACCGATGGCTTGGAGAGCGGTTCTCCCATGCACGCTACGTACGGAACCCTGTGACTGGCTGAGACTTGACGACTGCTGACCATTTCGACTCAGAGTGACTCGATAGGCCCAGTGGGGAGTGCCTCTATGTGACGCGGTAGACCCATAGTGGGGAGCGCCTCTGTGTGACGTAGTAGACCCACTGTACTCGACATAAGGAGTACCTCAGCAGGCCATGAGGGGGAGCGCCTCTATGAGAAGAGGCAGACCCATGGTGGGGTGCACCTCTATGTGACGCGGAATACCAAAAATTTCGAGAGGAGGAGTACCTCAGCAGTCCAAGGTTACTGGGAAGTGCCTCTGTGTGATGCAGCCGGCCCACTGATCTCCATAGAGAAGGAGTTATCAAGTATACGAGGTGTTCGATGTTGTGACTAGGGATGTTAATTGTTGTTATCCCTAGAGAATCCTGTGGCTGGCTATCAGCTTTCATAGAAATACTATGTGGGTCAACACTCAGTGATCTTGTGTGGGTCAGTGCATACCAATCTTGTGTGGGCCAGATCCTATGTGGGTCAGTGCTCAGCGATCCTATGTGGGTCAACACATACTGATCCTCTGTGGGACAGATCCTATGTGTGTCATTGCGGGGGGTTAGTACCTATCGATCCTGTGTGGGCCAGACTCCGTATAATCAGCAGCAGTGCCTCTTGACAGAATAAGATGATCTTGCTTTGCAACTAATCATTTGTACTTCTATACTTCACTAAAAACTGGGTTTGATTTGAGACTCTGTTTGAACTAAGTCTTTTACCTGTGTGGTACTTTTACCTTTGTGGTAATATATTTGTGGTGATATCTATGTGGTACTTTTACCTTTGTGGTACTATCTTGGTGGTGATACCTGTGTGGTACTTTTACCTTTGTGGTACTATCTTCATGGTGATACATGTGTGGTACTTTTTACCTTCGTGGTACTATCTTTGTGGTGATACCTGTGTGGTACTTTTTACCTTCGTGGTACTATCTTTGTGGTGTTACTTGTGTGGTACTTCTATCCTCATGGTGTTACCTGTGTGGTACTTATATCTTTGTGGTGTTATCTCTGTGGTACTTCTACCTTCATGGTGTTACCTTCATGGTGTTATCTTCGTGGTGTTACATGTGTGGTACTTTTACCTTCGTGGTGTTACCTTTGTGGTACTTCTACCTTCTTGGTGTTACTTGTGTGGTACTTCTAGATTCGGGGTGTTACCTTTGTGGTTTTCTTCCCTCTTGTGTGAGATGAGTATATCTTGATAACTTATGTATATGTATGGGCATATACCTAAGTAGAGTTGATGTCTATTTCTTCATGCTTTGTGTTTTTTCCTTTGTGGAACTCTAGGAGACCTATGAGGGTCTTGGGGTCCCTATTGAGTATCGTTATACTCACCCCTTCATGGGCTACGCCCGCACCTCATTGTGTCTTGTGCAGATGATGGACAACGCTGACTGAGGACGAGGGTACCAGGACTGGAGGCTGCTCGGGGTAGACCTTAGACAAGGCGTACCATAGAGACGACCGTTCAAGATCTATACCTACCCTTTTGGTAGGATCCTTGATGGGTGTTCACAAGAGCTTTTTTTTAGTTTTACTTGTACTTTTCAGTTTTACTTGTACTTTCTAGTTGGGCTTGTATTCTGCCCCCTTTTACTTACTGTACTCACGCTGTTTACTATATAGTTTACTTTGTGCTTGTATCTTGTTGTGTACTTGGTTGTGTGAGTTTACAGGTTCTTAAGGCAATTCCTTCTTGGTTTTAGGGATATGCCTTTCCGGTGCTAGTCACCAGCCCCTGGCCTATGGAAGGCGGGCTTGGGGTAGTCACGGAACTGGCCCTGGGTGACGGGTTGTGACAAAAATGACAATCACCATGATGTGGACTCCTTCCACTCCCCATTTTGGCAACCTGACATTAGTTGGGATCAACCTTCATGTAGATTGAGTATTTAAGCAACACCTTTAAGAATGTATTAATAGGCCTTTACATTGCTTCACACTAGCTCATAAATTTCATGCTTTATAACATGGTCACAAACCACTAGCCATTTTGGATTCACATGAATCTTACATAGTATAACACCATACCTTTATATAGGTCTGAGAATTTTGGATTTTACTTTACATAGGCCATGCCATCATCTATGTGAGGTCACCATGACCAACTCCACACCCATAATCATCTTTCTATTTTGTAGGGAATCTCCCTAACCCCTAGATACACCCACATCACATCAAAAAAATTTATTAAAAATTCCCATAATTTAGTTTTTGGAATCCATGTGATTGGACACCTATATTTAATTTTTAATACTTACCTTTAACTTTTACTTATTTCATGGTAGAATTTTATGTTGAATTTTAGTTAGAGTAAAGTTATTCAAATATGAAATTTCGGTGGCTTTTACCTATGGTTCATTTTTAATTGTATATTGATTTATTTTTGGACTTTTAGTGGGTTATTCCACCTCTAATATCCCTTCATGAACATCTTGCGATCTTATTTCTTCAATATCTTTTCCATTCATAGAAGTGATGTCCATGAAACATTATATTGTGTGAATTTTAGATAGAATTTTAATTTTATCTTGATTCGTATCATTGTACTAATTTACAATGTCATTGAAAAGGGAGGTTTTAAATATTGAACGATGTGTACCTTGAGAAAAACTGCTTTGCTCGAGAAGAAAGAAAAAATATGGAAGCATAGTAAACAAACAGACACAACATGGAATTGTAAGTTTTACTTTGTTGATTTCAATTTTTAATATATATATTTTTACCTTAATAGTCTATTTATATTTGTAACAATCTACTTTGGAGTACCTTGATGCTCAGGAACCTGACAAATTTTTCCCAAATGATCACATACATCATGTTTTGGGAGATGAGCACCATGACAAGGTACATTGCTGACTAGGGAAGATTATTGTCCCAATGAGGTATTGACCCACTTTAGGTGCAGGTTCTAGTAACACCAATTTTTAATAGGTATCATAGGCTGAGGCAAAGGTAGAAAAGGTCGAAAAAAGGGCCAATCAGGTGGAAGAATAGGCTCAAATGGAGAACACTGATTTTTTGAAACTGATGGAAGTATTATGTCCCTCACCACCACTAAAGACTATCACAACTTGTGATTCATATATGTCTAGGATGTAATGTTTTACAGTGAACATGGAAATAGTCCTAGTGGTGGTTAGAATGATGGTTTTCCTAGAGATGGTATGGATGATGGAAAGAAAGAGGGTAGGGATGATGGCGAGGAAGAGGGTGGGGATGATAGTGAGGAAGAGGGCGGGGATGAGGATGAGGATAAGGAAGAGGATGAGGATGAGGCTGAGGAAGACACTGAGGATAACAGTGATGATAATTATGGTGATGAGGTACATATTAATATGTTACATTTTTTATTGATATTTTTGAAATTTTTCTGTTTGATGATTTGGTGTGAATGAATATATGTGATATTTTGTATGTTTGTTTGTTATCATTGGTTAAATGTATCAATTGATTTCCTCTGTTATCAATATTTCTGTACTAGTTTGTTACTATTTTAGGATACTCTATTGGTTTCATTGTAGGTTCTGTGTGTTGAGGATTTCTATAGGTTGAGGACTAGTGGTGTTCTGTATTGAAGTTGTTCTGTGAGTTTGATTGCAGGTTCTTAAGGACTAGTGGTGTTCTATTTTCATTGCAGTTATTTTGTGTGTTTGATTGTAGGTGCTTGTAGCTGTTCTATGCATCTCTGTTTGATTGTAGGTGATTGAGGTTTCTTTGTGTGTCTATGTTTGATTGTAGGTGATTGAGGTTTCTTTGTGTGTCTATGTTTGATTGTAGCAGTTCTGTATTTTCTCTATGTTTGATTATAGGTGCATTTTATTACAGGTGCAGTGACACTAATAAAATGACTAGTTTAGAGGGGGTTATTTTTGAATTTATAAGGGGTTATAACCCCATATAAATATATTAATGGCAGTTATGAGAAACCATCGCTAATGTGCCCACCTACTTTCATTAGAGGTGGTTTTATAGAAGCATTGATAAATTCATGTTGACTTTAGTGGCAGTGACATTAGGGGGGGTTTAATCCCCCTCTAATGTTGACCTAATTTCTCCAGAAACCATTGTATTAGATGTAGTTATAATTGAAACCACCTCTAATTTAAGGATTTATGGGAGGTTTGAATCACCCCTAATTTTGATTACTTTACAGCTGGTTTCCATTAAACCACCCCAAAAGCTTCTTTTTTTTTGATTTGTAAAATCGGTCCCCCTAGTCCCACCCCACTGCCGTTCTAGAGTGTCCCACCATACCCCACCTCCCACCAGTTCACCTTGTCACCCTCTCCTCCCTTCTCCCTTTAGTTCTCCTATATCACTCGACCTATCTCCCTACTATTAGCGAACTCGTTCACCCCCTACACGGATGCACACACCCTCTCTCCAGTTATCCCATGTATCAAAAATAGCCCCTCCTGTCAGTGAAACCCGCACGCATGCCATGTAAAACGTTTCTGGAAGGTATCAAACTCGTGACCTACACCCTATACCTCCAGCCTCTTTACCACCATTCCATATGAATTTATGTGTTTTATTCGTACATTATTATATTTTTATATATTAAGAACCTAATTTAAATAAATTTCATTAGAATAAATATTTAAATACATATAAATATATAATATATATATAAATATAAATTAATATATACATTTTTATATTTTGTATTTATGTATTTATATTATTATACAGTTATATTATATTCAATTTATACATTTATATAAACTATACATTTTATATATTTATTTACATACATTTTAGTTAATATATTTTATAATTCTATTTATGTTATGTATATACACATATATTTATATATTTATAAATATATTTATGTAAATTATTTATATAATTAAATACATATTTATATAATATATATATAAAGTATTTATTTAATATATTTATAAAATTTCTTTAAAAATATATTTATATAATATATTTCAATACATATATTTATTATTATGTACATTAATATATATTTATTTTTATAGATTATATAATAATATATATAATTAATATATAATTAGTATTATATGAAATAAATATATATTAAATACAATTTATACAAATATTTATATTATATATAATAAATATTAAATGAAATACAATTTATAAAAATATTATATATGAAATAAAATTTATACAAATATTTATATAATGTTATATGAAATACAATTTATAAAAATATTTATATAATGTATTTCAATGGATATCTTTATTATTATGCACATTAAATATAAATATTTTTATAAATTGTATTTCATATAATATTATATAAAATAATTCTATTTCAATTATAAGTGGTGTAGATTGATTATAGGGCCTCTATTTTTGTTGTCGTTGTTGATATCTCCTTATTGGAGGATCCTTTATGGGTGAGTATGACCCTAAGTTTGAGGTAGGTGGTTTCATATCTATCTTTTATTGGATGAACTATATTGCTCTTGTTTTTATAAATGTATTTATAAATAATTTGGAATGATAGTTTTGTGTGTGTAAATGAATTTGTGATAAAAGTTGGGTTTTCCCTGGTTTTTGGTAAATGGAAAAAGTGTTGTTTTCAAATCATTGAAATTATTCACGAAATTCATCACATGGGAAGCCTTCAGCATGTAGGTGGAAGGTTCAACTTAGGGCCATCGTCCATGTTACTGTAGAGGGATTTTTTAATGGGTATTTTCTCTTCTCCCTAGGCTTGATATTCTAGGGACTTATTTGAAATTGTTGGGCGGTCCACTCATGGGGTGTTTCATGACTCCTTCAGCCTATGTTCTAGGGACTTGTTGTGCACTAGTCATTTGTTGTGGCACGAGTGGCTTGCTAGCCTATCCTATTGATTTCCTTGGCGTGATTTACCTATGATTTGGATTTTTATTACTTTAGTTTTTATATTATTGCTTTGAATTTGGAAATTGATATACCTTCCTTAGCTTTGTAATTGTTGGAAAAAGGGAAAATGTTTACCATGGATTTCAAAAAACTGTTTAACTACTTTTCATCCAATGTTTTTTTAAATGAGCATACTGGAATTGTTTGTATAGAGACTTGTTGTGGAACACCTGGGTGGGATCATACTGAGTCTGTTATCTCACACCGAAAACACTTCTTTGGGGGTGTTTAGAACTTTGTATATCTTTTGATGTGGGAAAACGAAAGGCATCATAGTGAGGTGAAAAAGTTTTTATTCAGCTGAGTCTGGGTAGTTGGGGGAGAGATGGTGGGGGGTTTTCCCACACTATCACATAAATTAGTTTTTTTCCTATTTTTTTAATTCTTTATTATTATAATTTTACTTGGATAATATTTCTACCTTGAATGGTTTTTAGTTTTCATTGTTTTTTTGGTCATGGAATATATATTTCTTTCATTGTTGTCTCTTTTATCTATATATGTTCTATGTTGTTGCTTCATGTTGATAGAAATCATTCCCTCTATTTTTTGTTCGATTATCGAGTACTAATCAACAACCCATGGGGATCTGGAATTCCCTTCAGGTATGTGGAATATCGGGTCAGGTACTAGTTTGAGAGGGTATTCAGGTCGATTCGTTACAGTTTGGTATCAAAGGTGGTCTGTCCTCAAGAGTTCTTGTCTTAGGATGTCTCATAGACTAGAGATAGGATTGTCAGGACTTGAGAGGTATATTGTAGAGAGTTCTTGGACAACTCTTGCAATGATGAGGCTCAAGTTACCATGGGATGTTGGTATGTGTGTCTCCTATTTTGAGTTCTTGATGTAAATATTAGTTTTTTCTTATTGGGTTTAAAGTTTTAATTTAGATTGTTCTATTGTCTAATCATTTCTATTATTTTGATGTGAAAAAGTATGCCTCTGATATGTGTTATGTGAGTTACTCAGGAGGGTGTATTTGATGTTCCTCAAATAAATCCTCTGATGGATCAGAACTTTATCAAAACTATCATGCAAGTAGTTCATGCTATTGATCAGAATGTGACACATGTTCAAAACATGGTTTTTTAGGTACATCCAGGATCTGAAGGAGATTGGGATTGATCATAGGAGTTCTTGCATGAGAAGCCACCATCCTTTAAAAGTATGAATGAACTTAAAGAGGCAGAGTACTATCCTGACAAGATCAATTAAATCTTCGACTTCTTGGATACACATGAGAATATCAAGGTGAAGTGTGTTGCATTTAGACCAGAGGGTCCTAGAAAGCGTTGGTGGGATTCCATGGTATAGAATGATAAGCATATGGGATTAGGATACAAGAGTTTCAAGACTCTCTTCTTATAGTAGTTTTTTATATTCTATAATTATGGTGAAGTCTTTAGAGTTCCTCTTTTTACAGTGGGGAGAGTGTGTGGCGATGGTATACACCAATAATTTTGTTGAGATGGTTCATTTTTCACTAGAAGCTATAAATAATTACTAGATGAATGCTCAGAAGTACCTGTAGGGTTTGTAACTAGATATGAGATCATCAGTATTTATTCTGAAGAAATTGAACTATGTGGATATAGTGGACAAGGCTATGATGGCACATATGAACATGAAAGGTAGGGTTGGATATTCCTCCTTTTCTCTTCCACCTAGTGGCAGCTTCAGTTGCATTCCAGGAAAAAATTGGAAGTGTCAGGATCGTCATAGGAGTGGTGGAGTTGGTTCTTGGGGACATGCCTCTTTGACACCTCTAGTTTCATCTAGTGGTGTCCCTCTAACTTGGTATCAATGTGGCAAGGTCAGACACACACAACATTATTGTCCTTTAACAACAAAGATGTGTAATATTTGTGGGAGTTAAGGTCATCTATAGTTATTTTATTAGTCTATGTATACTCCTCAATATGGCCTGGGATCATTAAATCCAAAGGCTATTGTGGTGTGGTTAGATTCTTTAAAGACTATATAGCTCTAGCCACATGCCTCATGAGTGAAGCACCTTCACGTAGTAGATGATTTTTGTAGTAGATGTAGACACGGGTCTAGTAAAAGTGAGAGGTTCCATCTTTATTTCATCCTCAGAAGTGAATACTTTATTTGATAATAGTGTTTCCCACTCATTTATATCTAGTAATTTTATTATTATACTTAACATACTAACACAACTCATGTCCTTTGTTATAGATTTAGCAACAGCTCCTGGGAAGAGGAAAGAGAAGGGGTTTTGATGTCCTTCTAATATTCTATCAATAGCTGATATGGAGTTTGTCTTGGATTTTCTTGTTCATGATCTATATCTGTTCTACATCATCATAGAATGGATTGGTTGGTTTCTCATAGATATAAGGTCAATTTTTATCATTGGCGTATCTCATTTCTTGTGGCTAATGGGATCTCAAAGGTGTTTTAGGGAGATTGGGATCTGAGGTATGGTTATGTAGGACCTTCCTACCCATAGATCATGAATTTTTTTCCATTGTTGTGGTTGATCCTAATGATGTTTCTTTTTTTTATTGATCTTCTAACCGTTGTTCATGATTTTCCTAAAATTTTCCTAGGTTATTTCTCCATTCTTCCTTTAAATAGGGAATTAGAGTTTATTATTGTCCTGGTGTGAGTAATATAGCCGATATTGATACCTTCTTATCATATGGTACCAAAAGAGATGAAAGATATCAATATTTAGTTGAAAAATATGGTAAAAAGGGTTTTTCTTCACCCTAGTGTTTCACCTTGGGTAACTCTAGTTCTCTTTTACAAGAAGGCAGACGGTTCACTCTAGTTGCATGTGGACTATCAGAAGTTGAACCAAGTAACAGTTATGAACAAGTACTGTTTCCCTTGTATTGATGATTTGTTTGATCAGTTAAAGGGGGCATAGTGGTTCTTGAAGATTGATCTTCATCTAGGTTATTATTAGCTCATATTTATAGAGTTTTATATAATAAAGATGGATTTTAAGATTAGTCATGGCCATTAAAAATATTGTATGATGTCGTTTGTTCTGACTAATGCTCATGTAGTTCCATTGCTTTGATGAACATATATTCCATCAGTATCTCAAAACATTTGTGGTAGTTTTCATGGATGGTATTTTTGTTTATTCGAGATATGAGAATGAGCATGAGAACCATTGGACTTTGGTTTTATAAATCCTAAGGAGTCAGTGTTTATATGGAAAAATTTTGAAATTTAATTTTTGGATTCATTAAGTAAAGTTATCAAGGAACATTATTTTTGATCGTGGATTATCAGTTGATCCTAAGAAGGTAAAGGTTGTATTTTCATGGGAAGAACCACAAAATGTATTTGAAATTAAGATCTTCCTTATTCATTATCGATAATATCAATGGTTTGTCAAGGATTTCTCAAATTTAGTGTCACATTGGACTATTATTAACATTAAAGGGGTGAAATTAATATGGGATGTGAAGTGTCATTCTTCTTTTAACGAGCTGAAATGACATATGACAATGACTCCTATTTTGATCTTACTTGAGCCCGGTAAGGGGTATGTGGTTTTTTGTGATGTTTCTGGAAATGGTTTGGGTTGTGTGCTCATGCAAGATGATCATGTGGTGGTGTATGGTTCTCATCAGATTATATTGTATAAGAAGAATTTCTCCACACATGATTTAGATCTTGTCACAATTATGTATGTGCTTAAGTGTTTTCAGAATTATCTTCTTGCAGAAAGGTTTATATTCTTTTATGACTATAAACGTTTAAGATTTATTTTTTATTAGAAAGAATTGAATCTTAGACACATGTGGTGGGTGGAATACCTTCATAATTTTGACTTCAATATTGCTTACACCCTAGGGATGGGGAATGTCATTAAAGACCCTCTTAGTAGAAAAGTTCCATCACAATTTGTTCTAGAATGAAAGGAAGAACGAAACCTTATGAGGCTTTTTGTTTAGCTGCATCTAGATGCTTAGGAGGATATTTTAGGTATGGTTCTGATCAGTGTTCAGTTATCATCATATCTCATTGAGTCTATTCTAAAAATTAAGTAGTAAGATGTTGAGTTTAGAATAATTCGAGAATCCCTATATGGCAGGGAGACCGTTTTTGGTTAGTCTTTCTCTTTAGATGACATTATTAGTTTTGGGGATTAGGTTGCATTACCAACATCAGTAAGGAGATTATTTTTGTTTGATTTTCAATGTTCATTGTGGGTTGTTCATCCAGGAACTACAATGATGTATTATGGAATGAGACAAAAATTATGGTGGTTGAGTATGAAGTGTGACATTACTAATTATGTGTCCCACTGTTATACCTTCTAGTAGATAAAGGCAGAGCATCTGAAACCTTATGGTTACTTCATCCTCTTCCAGTTCCTATATGGAAATAGGAAGGAGTATCCATGGAATTTTTTATTGGGATACCATAGACTCCCCAAGAGAGGAATTCTATTTGGGTGGTGATTGATTGGTTGATGAATTCAAACCATTTTATTCTGATCAAATACACTTCTAAAGTTGAATATTTGGGTTAGATGTATGTACAAGAAGTTGTGAGGTCACATGGGGTTACTTCTACCATTGTTTCAGACAGGGATCCCAGGTTTACATCGAGGTTCTAGAGAAGTCTTCAGGAGGTGATGGGGACTCGGATCAGGTCGAGCACAACTTATCATCCACAGACATAAGGTCAGACGGTGCGTGTTATTCAGATTTTGTAGGATATGATTCATGCCTATGTCTTGGATTTTGATGGATCTTTGGAAAGTCATATGGTAATGATTTATTTTTTTTGCTAACAACTATTATCCATCAATCAGAATGGATCCTTTTGAATCTTTGTAAGATCACCTCATTTTCAGGATGAGGTGGGTGAAGCTTCTTTGGTGGGACTGAGTTTGGTACAGGAGATTTCTGAAAGGATTTTGGATATATGTGGGCATTTGGTTATGGTGTAAAGTTAAAAAAAGTCATATGTGGATCAACAACATCATCCATTATATTTTTACATAGGTTATCGGGTTTTCTTGAAAGTTTATCCCCGATTAGGTCCCCGTCGGCTTGGAAAATAGGGAAAGTTAACACCAAGGTATGTGGGACCATTTGAGGTCATTGAGAATCTTGGGAAGGTTGTTTATCAATTTTCATTTCCGGGGTAGTTGACAAGCATTCATGATGTTTCTTATATATCACATCTCAAGAAATATCCTCCGAATCCCTCCCACATTCAGAGTTGGGAAGATATAGAGTTAGATCCAGATGTTTCTATTGTCAAAATAACTATTGAGATCACTGACTATCTAGTGAAAGTATTATGTGGGAAGTTTATTTCTTTAGTCAGAGTTTTATGGAAGAAAGGACCAGATTATCACGAGACTTGGGAGCGTGAGTCATCAACGAGAGAGAATGGCCTCACCTCTTTACTATAATTTTATCTTCCACATGACTTATTAGGGATGGAAAGTCTTATGGCGGAGAGTTTCTAATATCTAATTACCTAATTTCAGGTAATTATCTTTGATTTTTTTTGTTTTAATATTTAATTGGGTGCATCTTGGGACTCCCAATGATGGACATAATTTATTGGGGGAAATGAATTAATGTTAAGAAATAGACGTGTGTTTGAATTAATGGAATATAAGTATAAATGTGTTAATCATTTCAGGGCTCTCCCTGAGTTCATAGGATTCCCATGTTGGTTCTAGAATTTTCTATTGTATGCTGGGTGATTAAATAATGTGTAAATAGGTTAAAAAAATGTACTCGGTCTCCATAAACATGTTTTGAACTGTTTACATAGTGTGAAAGGGGTACACACCATGTAATGGTTACAAGATGTGTAATAATAAAAGATTGGTTTTAATTAAAAAGGCAACGAGTTTTTTGGCGTACTTGAGAATCATAGATTACAAAACATGTAAAAGGGTTTCACATCATGTAACTATCAAGGAATCAACTTTTAGGGTGAATCTCGGCTGAAATTTCATATTATTCAGGTCAGTTCGTTACATTTCACTATCATTAATCCTTTCCATGATTCTTTATATACACCCATTATGATACTATAATTATCTCATGATTTTACCTACCAATTTTTATTATTATGGATTCCCACCCCCATTTCCACTCAAGGGTATTCACCTATTTTAACTTATCCTTTATTTATAGGTTTATTCTATGTATATAACCCACACTCTTTAATTAGGGGATTAAAAGCAATGAAAGGCTTCCTTATGCTGTATGATCTATGTGGCACACAAAAGCATGAGCATTATATGAATGTGATGGGATGGCTTGAAATTATATTGCCCTCAAATGCACTAGGTAATGTTTTTATCTCATGAGATACCATGTATGGTGCATGAATGGTTAGTCTAAGAACACTATATTTTGTTCTATCGAATGTTAGTTGACTTACAGTTATGATGTCATTTTTTATGTTGTGGATACATTCCTATAATTCCTTGATGATATCATCTTCTATTGTGATTTTATGTTCATGATTATGATTATTACCTTTTATATCACCATGTTATTCATGTTGACTCAAATGTACCACTTTACTTCATTCAATGTTTTTATTATTCCCTTACTAGGTTTTATAAATCACCCCTTTCTTATGCACATTCCTAGGTTATCTCATGTAGTTTTATAAGATCAATGGAATTTAAGGGCATGTTATAGAGTTTTTAAATATTTCTATTGTATCTTTATTTTCAAGTTATAGTGATATGTCTCTAATTACCCTAAGGAACTAGGCCTTTCATTCTTTTGGGATTGTGTTATGTTTATCTTAATGTAATAAATCATGAAATAAAGGGTATAAAAACATAGTTTATCATAGATAATTTTTGATAAGAATAATATATATATATATATAGAAATCATAAAAAATATATTGGATGGTAATAAAAAGTGAAGGACATGGGTATAGAATAAATTATGGGTGGTGTGTCTATTTAACATTTTTCTTTTTAAATATTATGATAAACCTCAATACATAAAGTAATACAACATAAATCATCATTAAACATAATTTTTAACTAATTATTAAATAGAAAAAATTACCTCAATGAATTTTTTCTTGATCCAATATTCTCTCACCATTTATGTTCTCATTACTTAAATAGCACAAACTAAAGCTCCAATAATGATATACATATGTGCTACATTAATCTTGAGAAGCCAATCGATCTTGATATCTAATGAGCTAGAATTAAGAAATAAAGAAATTTTCAATGTCTAATATTGATCATTTTTGTATATCACTTTAGATCCCATCTTTAAAAATTTATAGAATGTGGGGAGACTCTCTCTAATTATCTCTCTTGGTATTGATAGGAGAATTATAAAAAATGTGTTTCCATGCATGATATGGTGACATATTTTTTTTAATATTTTGGTTTAAATTAAAAAATTACACAAAGTTACATTGAATTAATCTAAAATAGATAATGAACCCATGTTACTTGATAAAAAAATATATATTTATTTATATTTTTTAAGGGATAAAGGCATCTAATATTGATTCTTAAAATAATTAATTATTTTAAGTGATATTAAAATATTTACCCTAGATCATTAAGTCACCATATTTTCCTCCATAAATTATCAAACTCAAACTATAAAATAAATATTTTCATTTGATAAAATAATTCATATTTAATTATCCAACCTTGGATAACTTGTAAATACTATTAGGGATAAAATAAAACTCACTTCAATATTTAATAACCTATGGTTGGATTATGATTGGTATAACTCAAATAGGCACCGATCCTCATTCTATTATAATACTTATATTTAAGTAAATATAGTACGATTCTTGATACATGTAGTATGAAATCACTTAGGTCCCTTATTTGATTGGAATTATGTCCAATCCATAAACCAAGAGTGGTATATAGAAACATGTCATGGCCCCCATATAAATATGGAAACTTCACAGCAACAACATAATTATAGGAATGATACAATATAATATAATCACATTTTCAACTGATATATTAGAAAAAAATATGCATAAATGTGTTATAACCCATAATTCCTATTCTATATTTATTTTACAAACCAGAATAATCTTTCTTACGGTCACCATATCTATGGAAAATTTTTAGACAATTCCATATCAATCAAATTGATAAATATATCTTCTTCCTTAACTTGTAAAGGAAAATTTTCATCTTGATCATTTTAAAAATTTATGCCAATTATGATTCACCTAAATAAAACTACATCATGTTCATGTGTTTAATGTGTTCATAATTCATCAAAGTACATGAATTGAGATACAAATTAATAATTATCTCAAGCCTAAAAACTCATAAAATCACCCACCAATAAATATATATAATGACATATAAAAAATATGGAGTTCCTATTGGATATCCTTTCTGAATGATCACCTCTATTAGACTTCACAAAGTATAAATATAATGAGATAAAGTCTCAATATCTTATAAGCCTCAAACACCTTGATATTCAAACATCATATGTATCCAATCGAACCAATGTATCTAGACCACAATAAATATTTTAAGAATATTATAATGAAATCATATCATTCTCATTATAGTGGTGAATTATTAAAAAATATTTATGTGATAAATATTTTAAGGATATTACCTTCTATTTCAAGAATAATAAAATTAAATATTTTATAAGAATAAAAAATATACATATAAAATTGTAAACATGATATGGTAGTCCAGATAATATAACAAAGTTGGTTTTAGGGAACCAAATCTTACAAAAAGTATATAAAAAATCATTTATAGGGAACCAAATCTAATACACTACCACTTATAAAAGATCCAAACACTAATAATTCTTAACCCACTAGATCTCACATGATGCTCAATATTTCATTGAGAAATGAATCTAGTTTTTGGGCCTACCGCATTATCCTATATGATTACTTTCCAAAAGAAGACTTCATATCTTTGAGTAAAATCACCCAATAGATGATATTTTCTAATTATATGATTTTTCTGTTTATAAGGAATGATTTATTTATAAAGAACTATTGTTGTAATATTATCACATTATACCACAACTAGAAAATTCACCTATGACCATAGTTTGTAACCATGGCCATAGGCCCAAAAATCGTGGAAATAGAATATGGCCATGGTTTTGTAAAACCGTGGCTGCTATTTCCATGGAAGTTGGTCTTACCTACTGCCATGGTTTTAACCATGGAAATAGGCCACCTAATGTAAAAATTAAAACCATGGCACTAGGTCCCCTACTACCACAGTTAAATCGTGGAATTATGCCCATACTGCCACGATTAAAACCATAGATATATCATTTATATGGTATAAAAAAATAATTCAGTTCCCCCCCACTGCCATTTTCCCCTCCCCCTACTAGTCCCCCACCCCCCTTTCCGTCCCCCTTGCACCCCCACCCCCTTGAGAGTCCCCCACCCCTTTCACCCCCTCCCCCTTGCCAGTCACCCCCTGTTAGTTCCCCACCCCCTGCCAGTCCTCCCCCCACTTCCATTCCTCCCCCCGCTAGTTACCCCTACCCCACATGCTAGTTACCCCTTCCCCCACCTTCTAGTTCCCCCTACTATTCCCCCACCCCACCCTGTCCTCCCCCTTGCACCCCCACCCCTTGCTAGTTCCCCATGCCAGTCCCCACCCTTGCACCCCCACCCACCCTTACCCTTGCACCCACCCCACCTTGTCCTCCCCCTTGCACCCACACCCACTTCTAGTTCCCCATTCCATCCCCCCCTACCTGCACCCCCACCCACCCTACCCCTTTCACACCCCTTCCCTACTAGTTCCCCCCTCCCCCTGCCAATTTCCCCTACCCCTGCCAGTTCTTCCCCTACCCCTGCCAGTTTCCCCTCCCCCCTGCCAGTCCTGCCCCCTGCCAATCCTCCCCACCCTTCCAATTTCCCCTCCCCCTGACCCTTCCAGTACCCCTACCACCCCTTGCACCCCCATCCACCCTACCCCCTTTCACCCCCACCCCATGTTAGTTCACCCCTGCCATCCCCCCTGCACTCCCACCCACCCTGCCCCTTGCACACCCCATCCCCCTACTAGCCCCCCTGCTAGTTTCCTCTCCCCCTTCCAGTTCTCCCCCTACCCCTGCCAGTTTCCCCTCCCCCCTACCAGTACCCCCTACCAGTTTCCCCTGCCAATTTCCCCTCCCCCATGACCCTGCCAGTCCCCCTCCCCCATGCCAGTCCCCCTACCCATTCCCCCCACCTTCCAGTTCCCCTCCACCCTGCCAGTTTCCCCTCCCCCTCTGTCCCTACTAGTCCCCCTCCCCCTGCTAGCCCCCCTGAACCCCATCCACCCTTACCCTTCCACCCCTTCCAGTCCCCTCTCCCTGCCAGTCCCCCTTGCACCCCCACCCACCCTACTCCTTACACTCCCCCTACCAGTCCCCTCCCCCTGACAATTTCCCCTCCCCCTTCCAGTACTACCCCTCCAGTTTCCCCTACCCCTGCCCCTACCAGTCCCTCCCTGCCAGCCCCCCTTTTACCCCTACTAGTCCCCTCCCCCTCTAGTCCCCCCTGCCAGTTTCTCCTCTTCCCCTACCCCTTCTAGTCCCCCCCACCTTTTATTCCCCCCTTCCAGTTTCCCCTTACCCCAGCCCCTTCCAGTACCCCTCCACCCTGATCCTACCAGTCCCCCTACCTACTAACATCCCAACCCAAACCATTGGCTTGTATCAGTTCAGAAGATCTACTAACCATTGCAGAAATTTCCCAATTTATTTCATGGGTTTAAAAACAATGTTACAAAATGAGAATGAGTTACTCTATTTATCACACAGAGGATCAATGTGGTACTCACTATCCAAATTAAATTATACAGTAAAGCTACTTACATAGTAATAATTAAACAACTCCAAATATAAAAAAACACATAACTACACATACATGAGTCTCCCTAAGACAAATTATCAAATAAGTCTAGAACTAACTCATAAGTACCTACAACACAAGGTAGAACATAGTAGTGTTCATCCCCTAAAATTATGTTAAAAAAACATCTTACAAAATTAACAAATAATATAAATAAATAAACAAGAATAGTGTAGTCATATAACCAACAATAATAGAATAGATACAACAAGTATAAGAAAAAACCAGTCACCAACTGAACTAATGCGCGATAGATAACAACATTTCATGTGTTGATCCATATATCATCATGTGGTATGTTCTCATTTGGAGTTCCATTGAGATTTTCTATAAATATATATGATGAATTCATTATAACAATGTTCATACATGGATCATTGGATGAAGTTATAAATCTGAAAATTCCATGTTAAATAATCTTCACGTTTACAAAAATCATGATTGGTTCATCATGAAGGAATTTAATACCATAAGAAAGGAAACTGACTAGTTTTTCCCATGGTGAAGATGACCTAGATTTACGAATAATCATCTTTACTTATGTACTTAAGTTATACTTGGTGTGAGATATGTCTTTTGGTTTGTGCTTTAATTTGATAAATTTCTTAGTAGTATTTTCCATTGTGTATTTCTATGAGACCCAAGTTGGTCTCGAGGTCCCTACAGAGTATTTTTATACTCACCCATGCACGGGCTTCACTCACACTTGTTGTGTCTAGGAAAAAAGATGGACAACTTTGACTGGGACTTTGGGAATTTAGGGTTAGATGGTGCTCAGAGGTGGATCGATAGATGTGGTGTGCTGCAGTGACATCCGACAGTGAGCTGTACCTACCCTTCATGTAGGATCCTTGGCAGACAACCTTTGAAGCATGTACTTCCTTAACTGCACTTTCCTTTCAGTTGGAATTGTATTACGACCCCTTTTAATTTATGTAGTACTTGTACTTGTTATTGGTTCCAGTTTCAGATTACTTTCCACAGTATGGGCTAAGCATGCGTGTACAGGTTGAGAGGAAACACCTTCCCTTTTTGGGGTATGCCTTTTTGGTGCTAGTCGCCAGCCCCTGGATTATGGAAGGAGGGCTTGGGGTAGTCATGACATGAGCTCCAGGGGATGGGTAGTGAAATTTTTTATCTAAACAATACACATAAATAATCTTCCCAGTAATACTTATCATATAATAAAAATTTTCTAACACAATAATCACCCCACTAGTAAAAGTATGATTCTAATAGCCTATAGATTATATAGTAAGTTTAGCTCCATCAGTGGCTTGAGGATCCACTCTACCTATTTCAATCTTTATGAATCTACCTAGTTTCTATAATTTGATAAAAACATATGAGATACAATATGTAACACCCCAAGATTCATCACATAATTTAATATTGAATGCATGAAACAATACGTCTCCAAAAAACACCACTTTGTTATAACCTCGCCAGTAAACATAATTTTTCAACCTCTGTGATTTGAATTTTGAAAAACTGACATACACAGTTGGGTTCGGTAAGATATTTAGATTCTGATATGACAAACTTAATTTTTAATGAATAGTAAAATATGGTAATCTACCGTATATAAACATTATCAGTTAAATTCACTATTAATAGCATCATATATGATGTAAGAACACTTGGTTTGAACTCACATGCACATATTACTATTATTGGTCATAAGAATCAATATTATTGGTTTTCTTTGGTAGAATAATAAAACAATGAGTAAAATAATGGGAAAACCCTCCTCTCATCCACCATAACCCCCCCTCACTCCCTCTTCTCTTTACTTCTCTAAGACTTGAAGCTTGTAAATGGTCTATCCAAATAATATTCCCTAGTCACTCTCTACATCCAATAGCTCTTGGTCTTTCCAAAATACCAAAAACCCTTCCCTTAAAAAGATTCTCAAGGATGTGGATTCAAGAAGTAAATTCACATTCTATTTCTTTCAATTTCATTTCAAGTTCCTTTCTATTGTTATCCTCTCCTCAGATACTCTATTCAAATGACCATGATAACTATAGTATCATCTATATAATATAATTATATCATGTTAATGTAAGAACCATCATCAATATCCTTACTCTCTCTCTTTTATTTTATAAATGAAATCATCATCCGTGAGGTGACAATTTAAAACCTTGGTGGACGATAAAGTTTCATTCATAAATTTAACCTACAATAATAGTCATGAAACCATTTTTATGGTTGAAACAGGATATAATATATATATTTAATATCCAAGAACTAGTATATTTACATAATATTAAATCATATGACCAAACTAATTCCTAATAATCAAAATACAGCTAAAATAATCTATGTAATTGTCATTAATATTTCATATAATGATTCATACTCATTCCATGTAAAAAAATGATATAGATTACCATTATCACCTATTTATATTCATAAATAATGTTTAAATTAAATTCTATATATTTACATCCATTCCACATGAACTCCATTACTAAAAAACAAGTGAACCGATTATGAAAATCAAGAAAAGAACACTCCAGAATGACAAAATTCAATATTATAACTTATCTATAAGGACATAAATGAACTAAAAAAATTATGATAAACTAAATAAATGTATAATAGGTTCTTAATCAAGTTATTAATGATTCCAGTTTCATTTTCCATGACCATAAGGTTAAGATCATAACTTTCATACTTAAGGTAAGGGTTTTCTACCCGAACCTCCATTTTCATTCGGGTTACTCTTATTCTCTACTTACCTCAATTAAATTATTATTTATTCATATTTAATCCTAATATATTCTATGATAATGTTATATATGTGTAAAAACTATAATCCTACTTTCTTTTATGGGGAGTTATATGTTTTAAAAGGACCTTTCTAAAATTTTTCTAGTAATACAATCCCGATTTAAGAGAATTTCTCAAATTCTTACCTATTTTCAAGGGAACTATATAAAATATTTTTGGATTCAATTATCTTTATAAAATAATTAATTTTATTATAAAAATGATATATTACTTAACTTCTAGTTATATACAATGATTTTTCCAAAAAAACTCTTCTTTTCAAAGTAAAAGAGTATTAATCTCAAGAATTACTCGATGATTTTATTAGAGTATCTTCATCTATTTCAACAATATTGTTGATTCTTATGTATTATTGGGATTAATATTTTATAATATTATAAACCATATTTAATTGAATGGTTTATTATTATTTGGACTGTGGATGTGCTATCTTAAAACTATTCACCAATTTACTCTGAATGGTTAGTGTTTATGGTTAATGTTCAGGGAAAGTTATTTAAATTTCATATATTAGTTTCAATATTAATGTTTATGTTTTTTATGTTTATACCCATACATATGAGTAATTCATTGGACTTATTAAGTGTCAATTGGGGCTCTCTATAGACCCTCGATGAATCGGTAGGTCTCATGAGACAAACTACGGTCTTGGCACGAGGCCTTGACAAAATGGATATTTATGGTCTTGGCATGAGGCCTTAATGGTATGGTTATGATGTCCTGCATTAAGCATTCCATCATTATGAAACTAGTAATTTATATTTCATGTGGTTATTCGACTAATATAATACCCATGATTATGTTTTGTTATGGTATTATTTATTCAACTCTTATTCCATCCATAATGTGTTCAAGTTTATTTTTAAAGGCATGTGTTTTTAAGTTATTCACCATGCCTAATGTTTATGTTCATGATATATTCTACTATATTTATTACCCTTAATTAGAGTTTGATCTCACCCCTTTCTTATGTTTCATTTTCCCAGGACATGAAGAGGTATATTATGAATGACATACATAAATAACCTAGAAGTTATGGATATTGTCAAAGGAGTTTCTATGTTTTATTTCTTTTCAAGTTGTAATGTTGAACTTATGTATGTATATTGTTTCCAAAACTACTAAAATAATTGGTGCTTCGAGATACATATTCCATGTTTATATGATAATGTAATAAAATAAGGCACCAACTCTAGGAAACTGGGGTCGGATCCTTACAGTTGGTATCAAAGGAAGTTAAATAGAAAACTTGGAAACTAGATTTAGAAAACATAGATTAGGGAATTAATCCCTAAGATATTCTTTGAGGATAAACATAAAATAACATCCTGTTATTTTGGTAGGGAATAGATTATATGGATCTTTCTAGAAAATATATCCCTATCTGGATAATACGAGTGGACGTGGTTCTGGAAAAGATGTACCTAGGAGTGAAAACTCTGACAAGGAGTTTTGGGCTTGACCCGAGGTATCCTAGTACATGACAATGGTCCTTACTGAACACCTAGTTTGATACTCCCAGGTGATATTCTTAGGATAATTCACATTTTTGTTACAATCCATTATAAAGGATTTATTCCCCTAAAGTATCCAAAGTATATGGTTCTAAAATTTTTGATGCATAAATTTATGTTATGTACAATACCATATTTAGGGTTATATATAGTTCATAATTTTATGATCTAATTTAGTATATATAATTGATTCGAAATGGTTCCAAACATAATGAATGAGAACATCACCAATGCATGTGATGCAAGAAGTAAGAATGATTGTATCTATAATGGTCTTAAGCCATATTTTCAAAGGAAGATTGTCTCCCATGTATCCTCATCATATGAGGAAATAGTTTCATGTATTAACAAGGTTTGTAAAGACTTCTCTGAGTCCCATGAATTTTAAGGGAAGAAGGGAAATATTTATTCCCCCACATGTGATAACTATTGAAATAATCATCCTAGTAAATTATTGAAGGGAATGATAGTTTTTTATAATTGTGGAGAAAAAGGACACCAATATTGTGATTGAAAGGGTAAGAAAAAGGTTTCTAATGTAGAATGCTTCAACTACAAGGAGATGGGATACTATGCAAATTAATGTCCCAAGAATCAAAGGAATATTCCCCAAATGATGTTATTGGATAATGATCAAGTTATGTTACTGCCACAAATGAAGTGTAAGGACTAATATGCCTCCTTAAGAATCATGTCATTTGAATATTTTATCAGCAATGTATTGGTTATAATAATTATAGAATATATGAGGATTGTACTAAAATACTATTTCATTAAGTATTTGAGGTTTTATGATGAATTTTACCAAGGATAAGTGACTCAGTAGAAAGTTAATATCTTGGGAAAGTATATGGTTGAGGTAAAGACAACCCTTAATATATATCTGATGTTGAGATAATGATGAAGAAATGATTGATTCAGATAAGTACTGACTACCTTAGAACTAATTATTGACTTGTCGAGAAGTGGTCTATACTATCATCTATGGAGTTTACAACACTTTTGGATTTAAGGAATATATCCAATAACATGTATCTTACTTAATAAAAACAGAAGAATGCATGGTTTTTATGGTAATTCAAGTTATTAACATATTTCAAGAGGATACATTATGAATTTATTCACATATTTGGAATGTGAAAATTTAGAGCTTCTTCATGTTGATTGAGGGTTAATGATAAGTTCATGTTCGAAATTCAGAGAACTTCATTCTAAAGTGTTGAATCATTATATTTTGTATTTTTTAACCATTTATGAAATGGTTTAAGTTTATCATTATATGAGCTTTTAGAGTTTAATATATTACTTAACCATATGACCTAACCTGAGCTAAGTGACAAGGTATAGATAGTTCAAGGTGAAATCAAAGGATGAGTTTGTAAATAGAAACATATATTTATACTCTTATAGAGTGGAACAAATTCTCAACTCTAGGAAAATAGTCTAAAAGAAAATGTTTTCCTATTATCATAATATTTGATAATATCGATGATTTTTTATAGTAGTTTACAGTTTTGTAGTAATAAACTTTCATCTAAATGTTCTCTATCACATTCCATCAGAACATCATAGTTAGATTTTTCTTCCATGTCCAGGTTTTTACTTCCCACTAATGTCACCCCATTTGAAAGCATAATTTTTGTTGTGACCACCTCATTTCTCTTAACCTCTTTTTAGGAGGATATTTTATTAACCCCATTTACGATGTGGGTTTCCCACAAGGGAATTTTCAAGTATCAACTATTAACTTTCAAAGTTCAATTTCAAATTTTGAGGATGAAATTTTTGTGAGGGAATAATGTAACACCCCAAGATTCAACACAAAATTTAATATTGAATGCATGAAACACTAAGTCTCTAAAAAAAACCAATTTGTTATAACCTAGCCATTAAACATCATTTTTCCACATCTATGATTTTAATTTCGAAAAAATGACATACACAATTGCGTTCAATAAGATATTTCAAGTCTGACAAGACAAACTTAATTTTTGATGAACAATAAAATACAATAATCTACCATATATATACATTATCAGTTAAATTCACTATTCCTATCATCATTTCTGATGTAATAACACTTGTTTTTAACTCACATGCACATATTACTATTCTTGGTCATAATAATCAATACTATTGGTTGTATTTGAAAAAATAATAAAATAATGAGTAAAATAATGGTAAAACCCTCCTCTCCTCCACTATAAACCCCCCCACTCCCTCTTCTATTAATTCCTTTAAGCCTTGAAGATCCAAAAAGTTATTCCCAAATACCCTTCCCCAGTCACTTCCCACATCCAAGAGATATTTATCTTTCCAAAATACCAAAACCCCTTCCCTTAAAGAGATTATCAAGGAGGTGGATTCAAGAGTTAAATTCACATTCTAATTCTTTCAATTTCATTTCAAGTTCCTTTATATTATTATACTATCCTCACATCCTCTATCAAAATGACCATGATAACTCCAGTATCATCTATATACTAGAATTATATCATGTTAATGGAAGAACCATCATCAATATCCTTACTCTCTCTCTCTCTCTCTTATTTTATAAAAGAAATTATCGTCCATGAGGTGCTAATTTACAACCTTTGTTGATGAAAAAATTTAATTATTCAATTTCCCCTTCAATATGGGCCGTGAAACCATTTTTATGATTGAACCAGGCTATAATATATTTATTTAATATTCAAGAACTAGTATATGTATATAATACTAAATCATATGACCAAACTAGTTCCTAATAATCAAAATACCTCTAAAATAATCTAAGTGATTGCCATTAATATTTCATCTAATTATTAATCATCATTCCATGTAACCAAATGATATAAATGCTAATTAAAACATATGGATGTTCATAAATAATTTTAAAATTCATTTCTTGATATTTACATCAATTCCACATGAACTTTATTACTTAAAAACAAGTGAACCGATTATGAAAACCAAGAAAATAAACACTCCAGGACGACAGAATTCAATATTATAACTTATCAATAAGAACATAAATAAACTAAAAAAATTATGATGAAATAAATATATGTCTAATAGGTTCTAAATTAAGTTATTAATGATTCTAATTTCATATTCCAAGACCATAAGGTCAAGAGAAGAACATTCAGACTTAAGGTAAGGGTTTTCTACCTGAACCTCCATTTTCATTCAGGTTACTCTTATTCTCTAGTTACCTAAATTAAATTCTTATTTATTCATATGTAATCCTCATATATTCTGTGATAATGTTATATATATGTGTACAAAATATAATCCTACATTTATTTTGGGAGAGTTATATGTTTTAAAAGGATCTTTTAAAAATTATTCTATAATACAAGCCCGATTCAAGGGAATTTCTAAAATTCTTACCTATTTTCAAGGGAAATCTATAATATATTTTTGGAAACCATTACCTTTATAAAATATAAGATTTTTTATAAAAATAATATCTTACTTAACTTCTATTTTTATACAATGATTTTTCCAAAAGAACTCTTCTATTCAAAGTAAAAGAGTATTTATCTCAAAAATTACTCGATGATTTTATAAGAGTATCTTCATCTATTTCAAAACACATATTGACTCTTATGTATTATTGGGATTAATATTTTATGATATAATCTAAAATATTTAATTAAATGGTTTATGATTATTTTGAATGTGGATGTGCTATCTTAAAACCATTCGGAAATTTACTCTGAATGGTTAGTGTTTATGCTTAATGTTCGGGGAAAGTTATTTAGATTTCATATATAAGTTTAAATATTGTTGTATATGTTGTTTATGTTTATCCCCACTCATATGAGTAATTCATTGGACTTAGTAAGTTTCATGTGGGTCCCACTGTAGTCCCTCAGTGCATCGGTAGGTCTCATGAGACAAACTATGGTCTTGGCACAAGGCCTTGACAAAATAGATATTTATGGTCTTGGCACGAGGCTTGAAGGTATGGTTATGATGTCCCACATTATGCATTCCCTCATTATGAAACTATTAATTGATATTTAATGTGGTCATTTGTATAGTAGAATATCCATTATTATGTTTTATTATGGAATTATTTATTTATCTCTTATTCCTTCCATAATGTGTTCAAGTTCATTTTTAAAGGCATGTGTTTTTAAGTTATTCACTATGCCTAATGTTTATGTTTATAATATATTATATTGTATTACTTACCCTTAATAAGTGTTTGAGATCACCCCTTTCTTATGTTTTGTTTTCCTAGGACACTAAGAGGTATATTATGAATAACATGCAGAAATAACCTAGGAGTTATGGATATTATCAAAGAAGTTTCTATGTTGTATTTATTTTCAAGTTGTAATGTTGAACTTATGTATATATCTTATTTCCAAAACTACCAGACTACTTGGTCCGTCGGGATGCATATTCCTTGTTTATATGACAATGTAATAAAATAAGACACCGGATCTGAGAAACTTAGGTCGGGACCTTACACAATATGTATCTAATTCCAAAGATATGAAAATAGAATTATTACACTAAATTATAAAAATACATGATGAAAATACTTCTGATTTATTTTTCTTTATTACATTGTAGTTCTTTTACTAATGTATTTACATAGAACGTGCAAAGAAAAAAACCTCTTACTCATTACTCTCCCTTAGAATTATTTTCTTTCTAATAGGATTTCACAAGGGTAGCTTTGGGATCAATCCTTATACTGGACTCTTTAACTTTAAAATATTTTTGTTCACCATATGGATTGAATAATTGGTTTTAATTATGATACTATAATCTTGGTGAATCATGTCCATAATATTTGGTGTGAATTTACAGTTTTATTCATGTTAAAACTAACAATTAAACTATAAAAATTTGATGGAAAGGATGAAAGAATGTGATATTTGGATAATTATTTATCCAACTCAAATCCTAAGATATACGTATTGAACCCCTTCTTCCAAATTATATGTGAATAGTGAAATGGATATCTCGTATTTTTTTTCTTATCACTCTGTAAATAAATTTATCATATATTAGATAACATGGTGTAGACATATATGTCCTCATACAACTTCTTCTTCTTATTGGACATTGCTGATTAAATGATGACCTTAAAATCTAATTAATCCTATCAATTCCTCTTGTAAGAATAATTTTCCACCTTAATGAATCACTAAGGTTAGTCGGCTGGTATAGGGTAGTCCAGTATATAAAATTTCCTTTCTTTACATAGTACTATGCATAATAACCATTATCACTTCTCAAAATTTGTACTAGTTATGATATTTTATCAATCTAATATCAGTCAAAGTGATAAAAATATAATTGTGACACTAATCATTATCTATACTAAAATAAATATAATTTTTTAGAAATTTATTTTGATTAAAAAATTTAAATAGAAATTATTGACTTGTTAAACTTTTATTTCTATAAATATTTTATCCAACCTTATTAAACATCACCATTGGATTCAAAATATCTAGTTACTCACATAATCTAGTAGGAAGGAACCTATATTACATTTTTATAGTAAAAAATATATCCATTATAGTAATAAAAAGTATTTAGGAAGGCTTTAAATTGGATAAAGACATTAACTTTGAGATCCTTTAACTATTAAGTGGAATCCCCAATCTATAATTCATTAATTTAAATTTACTGAACAACTTCCCCCAAAATTGCACTGAGGTTATAACATCCTGGTTCCGGAAGCCGCCCAGAGTCACCCAATACCCGGTTGGTCACATGGCCTCAAGATAATTTCCCCTAACCCCAGAGGCTTCCGACTAGCAGCGAGGGCCTCGGGTGTGATAGTGGGGAAACTATTCCTTCATTGGCAGAGTAACATAGCGGAAGAGAAACGAATATACAATAGCAGAAGTAGAAATAAAGGAATACAACAGTAAACATTATAAGACTAAAGGTAATAAGCACCTAGAGCACATATATAATGAATTATTCAAGATACATATGTCTAGTAAATCAACCAAACAAGTCACAATGCTGAGATATAGTACTAAAAAAAAGTACAAAAGAAAACAATAAAAAAACTCCTCAGCATCGCAAGCCTCAGCTTGGTACCATGCTCTCCAGCTCCCAAAGCAGTCAAGAACCTAAAGTAGAAGAGCGCTTTCCCTTATCTATACCTACAACAATATAATCTGTTTGGGACCAAAAGGATGACCCAAACAGGGTGTGAGACTAAATCCCAGTAGGAAACCACCAAGAGGTCTGTGCCTAACAGTCAGTGAATGTATATGGCAGGTAATAAGCAAAAGAAGCAGAAAACAAGGAAGTACCCAATAGTAAACATTCCTACAATTTCAAGGCATTCAAAAATACCACACATCAAGTAAGCAGATAATCAAAAATAGTTAACCCTATAAGATGTACTCACAACCTACCTCCTCTGGTCCTACCTAGAAAATGAAAGCAACCCTCTGGGAAGTACTCATAGTCTAACCCCTCTAGTTCAGATTTAGTATAGACTCTCTGGGGAAGCACTTGCCATCAATTCCCCCTATAGTCTCATATCGGTAACTAAAAGGTGCTCTGGGGAAGTACTTATGTCACATTCCCCCTATGGCCCACATCGAGGAACTACAAACACTATGAGGAAGCACTTACATCAATTCCCCCTATGGTCTCGCATCGTAATGGTAAAAGTAGACACTCTGGATAATCTATTATGTCCATTATCCCTATGGTCTACTACACCAGGTTCTCATGTCCTTGTGTAAGTAAAAAAAGCATAGAAATGATTATCGTCCAAAGTAAACCTCAAGAACTACATGGATAACTAGTCTATAGCATAACAACATGTCAGATAAACAAAAACACTCTATCCTAAAATACTAGGCATGGAAAGAAAACAACAGCCTAATAGAAAAACTAGACCAAATGGTCAAAACAAGAAAACATGGGAAAAACCTCCATAGCATGGAAATATAAACCCTATTCACATTCAATTAACCTCTACTCAAGCATACAAGCATAGAAGGCAATTAAAAGAGATAAAACTGTAAACATGCAATACCCCGTTCAAGGGTATTGGGCCATTTTTCACATATAACTAAAATAATTTCAACATAAAGAAACAAACCACCTACCTCAGTTTTGCAGGATCATTATAAGTGAACCTCAAGCCTTGAATCACCCAAGAACACCATAGATCTACAAAAACACTCAAAACGCTCAACCGACGATAACTCTTAAAAGAGGAGAAATCAGGAAATGAAGCTCTAGAAAAGGAAGAGATTATCGAGGTAACCCCAATGAAATCAAAAGCAGTCAAATTAGAGGACAGATGCTTGATCAAGGGATAGAGGAAGGATCATGGCCGTACTCTCACTCTCAGATGAACCATACCCATAAGGAGATGGTTCTGTCCGTCAGACGCGACCTCGGTGCGTTTAATGAAAAAAAATGTACACGACGTGTACTTTATCAGTACATGGTGTGTACTTGCCTTAACCCACCCCCGCATTAGGCATTCTCCAGGTCACCACACACGGCTGTGTGTAGGTCTGTTACAAAGCTAGCACCTGGTAAACCACGATTACCATGTATATGGGGTGTACTCATAAATTAAACGGCGTGTACTTTAGAAATTTCCAGAAACTTCTATTTTTCCTAAAAAACACTAGAAGAAGGAAAACATACCTGAAAAGGAGATTCAGGTTCTTAAAAACTTTCCCCCTTAAAGAAATTCATCCTCTAATTTCTTTAGAAAGGCAGTGTAGAAGAAGAATCCTCAAACAGCTCTGGCCACTATGATCGTACATCGGCCTCCCTCTCCCAAGTCTCATCCTGTACTCATCCGTGGTACCATAACACTCGTACTAGAGGAATAGACTGGCCATGGAGAACCTTCATACTGTGATCAAAAATCCGGATAGGATGCTCCTCAAATGAGGCGTCCACCTATAACTCAACCTCCTCGGGTTGAAAATCATGAGACAGGTCTGAGAAATAACATTGGTGATGACAAACATAGAATACATCATGCATATCCTGGTACCTCTGAGGTAACTACAATCAATAGGCAACTGGACCAACTCTCTCCAATACCTCAAACGGCCTGACGTACATCGGAAAAAGCTTACCCTATATCCTAATCCTCCTGTTCTCCAACCTCGATGTGACATGTAGGAAAAACTGATCCCCGACCTTTAAATCTAGAGGTCGTCTCCACTGATCAGCATAAGACTTTTGTCGAGACTGTGCAATATCCATCCTTTTTCGAATCAACTCCATTTTCTCCATGGTCTCCTGGAAAAGACGAGGTCCCAACATAGCTACCTCTTCTGCCTCCAGCCAACATAAGGGTGACCAGCATGGCCTACCGTATAGAGCCTCATAAGGTGCCATCTGAATAGTTTCTTGAAAACTATTATTTTAGGGAAACTCCATAAGATGTATGTGCTTCTACACAAAACCTCCAAAATCCAGGATACATGCTTGAAGCATGTCCTCAAGCACCTAAATTGTATGCTTAGACTGGACATATGTCTGGGGGTGGTAAGTTGTACTTAGAAGCACCTGTGTACCCAAGGCCTTCTACAATCCCTGCCAGAAACAAGAAGTAAAACAGGCATCCATGTCTGAGACAATGGAGTGTGGAACCCCATGTAGACGTACTATCTCGTAGATGTTCAACCATCCCAGCTCATCAACACAGAAAGTTTACTTGATAGACAATAAGTGAGCAACCTTCGTGATTCTATCAATGAAAACCCAAAAAACATTATTCCCTCGAGGTGAACTTAGTAAACCTATCACAAAATTCATCGCGACATCGTTTAATTTCCACTCAGGAATGGGTAACTACTGCAAAAGCCTGGCTGGTCGCTGATGCTCCACCTTACCTGCTGACAGGTGGGACACCCCATCACAAAACCAGGAAAATTTCTCTTCATACCTGGCCACCAATACTAACGGTGTAGATCACGATACATCTTGGTGACACCAGGATGAATTGCCCAAACTGAGGAATAAAAGTCCCTCATCATCTCCTCGTATATGTCTATTGACACCCATACATTCCCATGAGAATGAAAGATCTCATCCTTTCCTATGATCCATCCAGGAATAGGGTCCTCTCATGACACATTTTTCCATAGGACTAGGCCTTCTGAATCTGATAGCTGCCTCATTCACACTCGATCAAGAAGAGTAGAGGTAACAACTACAGAAGAAAGAAAGGTCTACCACTGCCTATCGTGCACCTCTAAATGCATCTCAGAGAATAGATCAATAATCTTCCACTCACTATTGGCCTCTTAAACTACCTGTATCTGATTCCTCCTACTCAACACATCAGCCACCACATTTCCTTTTCCACACGTGTAGGCAAGATCAAAGTCAAAAGACTGAAGGTACTCAACCCACCTTCGCTGTCTCAAATTCAAGTCACGCTGAGTGAATATATACTTGAGACTTTTATGGTCCTTGAAAAACACAAAATGCTCTCCTAGAAGATAATGTCTCCAACAGCATAAGGCATGAACAACTACAACCAACTCAAGATCATGCATCGGGTAATTTCTCTCATGTGGCCTCAACTGCCGAGACCCGTACGCAATGACTTTTCCCCCCTGCATAAGCACTAATCAAAGACCAATACCTTATGCATCATAGTACATAGTATAGATCTTCCCTAACTCTGGAAATACTAGGATCAGTGCTAAAGTCAACCTCCCTTTCAGCTCTTGAAGGGCTGAATCATAAGAATCCGACCACAAGAACTTTTCACAATTCTTAGTCAGGCCCATCAGCGGCGCTGCTAAGCGTGAAAAGTATTTTATGAAATTTCTTTAGTATCCATCCAGCCCTAGAAAACTCTGTACCTCAAAGAAGTTCTTCGGCTTCTCCCAAGAAACTACTACTCTCACTTTCTCTGGGTCTACTGATACTCCTGTATCTGAGATAACATGACCCAAGAAGTGAATCTGATCCATCCAAAAGTGGAATTTTGAGAGCTTAGCATATAACTGAAGCTCTCTCATTGTACTCAAAATGATCTCAAGATGAGTAGCATGGTCATGTCGAGTTTGAGAGTACACCAAGATATCATCCAAAAAAACTACCACGAAATAATCCAAGTATGGATGGAACACTCGGTTCATCAGTGCCATGAAGACTGTAGGCGCATTCGTGAGACCGAATGATATAACCACATACTCGTATAGACCATACCTGCTCCGAAAGGCTATAAGAGGTATATTATATGGTCTAATGTGTAACTGATGATAACCAGATCTCAAGTCAATCTTTGAGAACACCTATGATCCTCAAAGCTGATCAAAGAGATCATCAATCCTTGGCGAGGGATATCGGTTCTAGACCATCAACTGGTTTAGATTCCGATAATCCACACAATGTCTGAGGGTACCGTCCACCTTCTTCACAAACAGGATAGGAAAAACCCAAGGAGAAGTAATGGGTTGGATAAAACCATTTTCCTGCTACTCCTCCAACTGCTTCTTGAGCTCCTGCAACTTTGGTGTATCTATCCTATAAGGTGGGATGGACACCGGTGCCGCTCCTAGAACAAGCTCAATAGAAAAGTATACCTATCTCTCCAGAGGAAAACCTGAAAATTTCCCTGTAAAGACATCGTTGAAACGATCCACCACTAGGGGAAAGTCCATCTGTGAAGTAACCTTATCATACAGATAAAGACTATCAATCTGGGATGTAACTCCTCCCAAACCATAATGCCCGGGTCCTTCTCTACTTGCATAGACATCCCATTCACCCTTATGAAGAAACTATCCGCCCTCTGGTGATGTGAAACTCACCCTACAACGATATCAATCAACAACTTCTTGGAAGGGAACTATCCATTCCATTACAAGAATGACATCATAGCCTGTCATCTCTTGGATATAAAGGTCCCATAAGAAGTGACGCCCACCATCCTCAAGAAGGCACTCCTTGAGCTGACGCACACTAGCCGTTCTTGTCCCCAACAGTGTGTCCAACGTCAAAACATAAACAGAAGAAAATATACAGAGCCCAAGGATCTCCACAACAGAAACAAATATAAAGCTATGGGAATCCCCTGTATCGAAAAGAGAAGAAGCTAAAACTGAGGCAACTAAGATCGTACCTTGAACTGTAGAGGGTTCGATAACCTACTCCTACTGGGTCTTCTCCACTACAAAAGTTTGACCTGCACTGTGGCCCTGTGACCCTACCTGAATACTTTGAGATGAACCACCCTGGTGTCACTGAAATCCTGGCGACAAACTACCAAGGCCATGACCTCCAACTCGGCCTGAACGACTAGAAGAACTCCAGTTCCCAAACTGATGTGAAACTGTTGGTGCTGCTCCTGAATGCGGAGTCATAGAAGAACCCCTATCACCAGCTTCTGGTGAGAAGATCTGATAGAAACGCTAAAGATGACCCATATTTTCGCAATATCGGCACTCCACTGGGTATCTCGGGCAATGTGGCCTCGTATGCCCGACCTTCCCAAATTGGTAGCATACCACTTGGCATCCTGAAGGTGCATCCCACCTACTTGGATCGCCACGTGAAGACCCTCTGTGGTGCTTCCTACTATCAGTAGGAGAGATACTAACTCCAGATGTCAAATCGCCCTGGATCAAAACTTTATAATCCCTCAAATTTCACTCCGTGATCAGTGCCTGGTTGATGATAGAAGTGATGGAAGCCAATTAGAAGATGTTCACCTGAGATCAGATGTCGTTCCTAAGACCTTCCTTAAAATTCCTTGTTAGGAATAACTCATCACCTCCTGGAATAGGCGTTAAGCATTGCAGCTCTATGAAACGAGAAGAGTACTCCATGAATGAGAGAGTACGCTACTCTATACTCATGATCTCTCAGGATCGATTGGCCCTCAAGGTCTCCAGATAGAAGTAGTCATAGAAGGTATGTTGGAACTCATCCCAAGCCATAACTTGCTAGTGTACCATTTGTGAGATCACATCCTACCATCTCTTGGGGGAATCCCAAAGCATGTATAACGAGCTTGACCCTCCTCTCTAGAGGCATCTCTAGATGCTCGAAGATGGAAAGCATGGATTCTAACCATGAATCTGCAGCCTGAGGTCCTCCTTCCCTGGTGAAAGTGGGATGCTGCTGCTGCTGGAAAACCCGAGTCAACTCTTCCATAGAAGGGGCAGGATGCGGTACTCCTCGGAAGGTCTGTATGAACCTCATGAAGCCCTCTCGGAACTGTGCATCAAAACATGTGTCTGGAATGATGGATGGTGCCAAGACTAGCACTACAAGAGGATCTTCTGAAAGTCCTTGATCAGCCATGTTTAGTGTTTGATCGTTGCCCTATAACTGGCGTACGACCGAAGGATGTCTCAGTGGCATGAATCTGCAAGGTCAAGTGCATAACTTAGATCAATATTATCAAGGACTGAAAACTAGAAGAGTAAGGAGGGAATAGGAGAAAGGAAGCATTCATGTTTTTCAAAACATGGATACACAACGTGTATATTTAACTACACGACGTGTTTCTGTAAGACATTAACATGGGAATGTACCTCTGCCAAAAATGGTTGTGTAACACCCCATACACGACATGTTGTCCTTACACATGGCATGTACTTGAATCCTTTTCCCCTACCTAAGTTCCCTTACATGGCTAGGACACACGTTTCTCTTAGAACAAGATTACACAACGTGTTAGTGCTAGAAACGGTGTGTACTAGATGAGCTTCACCGACCCGTGTTATTAGTGACACAACCGGATACATGGATCACCCTACACGGCATGTTCCAGATGGACACAATATGTACTTATTAGGTTTAAATTTCCTGTGTTGTTAGTTACATGGGTGAACACATGGAAGACTATACATGGCATGTTTATACCAGACACGACATGTACAAGAAGATTTTACCAACCCATGTTGCTCATTACACGACCAGATACTCAGGTTATACTACACGGTGTGTTCCATACGGACACAACATGTATTAGAAAATACTCAACCGACCCGTGTTGTTAGTGACATAGTTGGTTACACGGTTCTACAACACGGTGTGTACATCCAGTACACGACGTGTCCTACCAAAGATTTTCAAAACCCGTGTCTCTGCCCACATATTCTAAGACACGGTTAGAGACTACACGGCGTGTACATGAGGTACACGTCATGTACTTAATAAAAACAATTTCTTCCCAAACAGAAGAACACATGACGTGTATTAAACATTATAGGGCATGTATTTTGGGTTTTTCCAGACAGTAAGCCTCAAAAACTACTCTAAAGCCCATAAAAACACCTAAATAAACATTAAAGTGCCAAATTCCGATCCGTGAGGGCCCATACTCCCCATGAATCTAATCTTGGCATCTTATACATGTCATAAACAAGAATAATAGATCAATGATCCACCAAATTCTGATCCATGAGGGCCCATAACACCTAAAGAACCAAAGTTTGGCGTTCATTCAAACAAAACCTTACACAAAAAATACCATATCAAACAACATGTATTTTTATCAAGGCATCTATCATAACATCATGCATATCTAGAACAACACCTATCACAACAACATGCAATCGCTAATGCACCCTATATAGAATGGAAAGAATGCATGACATCTGATCCCTAGCAAGTGCCTATATGATGCATGAGATGAAATACCCTCATCTCATCGGGTTTCAATAGAAATATAACCTCAATAACATCAAAAATAAATGCACAAAACATGTGTATCACCCAACGGTGGAAATCAAATCAACTGTAAAATTGTAAAACTAGAAAACTTGCAATAGACGAGGTAGATTGGATTTTCCCTGTACACGGGTTAGCTACTATCGGGCACAACTTATTACCAAGTACCAATTCCTTCCTATCCCTGTCTATAGGCTCAAAATAGTAATTCAAGAGAAAAGAATTCCTCTAATACTACTTTGTAATGTCCTGGTTTTAGAAGCCACCCAGAGGCGCCCCGTACCCGGTTGGTCACATGGCTTCAAGCGCATTTCCCCTAACGTCAGAGGCTACCGACTAGAAGGGAGGGCCTTGGGTGTGATATTGGGGAAACTATGCCCTCATTGGCAGAGTAACATAGTGTAAGATAAATATATATACAATAGAGGAAGTAGAAATAAAGGCATACAATAGCAAAAAGTGGAACAATGAAGGTAATAAGAAGCTGGAGCACATATATAATGAATTATGCATGATACATATGTCTAGAAAATCAGCCAAACAAGTCACAATGCTGAGATACAGTACTAAACCAAAGTATAAAAGAAGACAAGAAAAAAACTCCTCAGCATCGCAAGCCTCAGCTTGGTCCCATGCTCTCCAGCTCCCAAAGCAGTCAAGAACCTAAAGTAGAAGGGCAATTTCCCTTATCTATACATGCAACAATATAATCTGTTTGGGACCGAAAGCATGACCCAAACATTGTGTGAGACTAAATCCCAGTAGGCAACCACCAAGAGGTCTGTGCCTAATAGTCAGTGAATATATATGGTAGGTAATAAGCAAAAGAAGCAGTAAACAAGGAAGTACTCAATAGTAAAAATTCACGAAGTTTCACGACATTCAAAAATCTCACACATCCAATAAGAATATCATCACAAACAAGTAACCCTCTGGGATGTACTCATAGCCTATCCCCTCTGGTCCTAACTAGAAAACACAAGCAACCCTCTGGGAAGTAGTCATAGTCTAACCCCTCTAGTTTAGCTTTAGAATAGACTCTATGGGGAAGCTATCGCCATAAATCCCCCCTATAGTCTCATATCGGTAACTAAAAGGCACTCTAGGGAAGCACTTACATCACATTCCCCCTGTGGCTCGCATCGAGGAACTACATACACTCTAAGGAAGCACTTACATTAATTCCCCCTATGGTCTCACCTCGTAACAGTAAAAACAGACACTCTGGAGAAGCCCTTACGTCCATTATCTATATGGTCTACTACACCAGGTTCTCACAGCCCTGTGTAAGTCAAACAAGCATGAAAATGTATATCGGACAAAGTAAAACTCAATAACTACTTGGCTAACCAGTCTACAACATAACAACATGTCAGATAAACAAAAACACTCCATCCTACAATACCAGGCATGGAAAGAAAACAACAGCCTAATAGGAAAACTAGACCAAATGGTCAAAATAAGAAAACATGGGGAAAACCTCTATAGCATGGAAAAATAAACACTATTCATATTCATTTAACCTCTACTCAAGCATACAAGTATAGAAAGAAATTATCAGGTCTAAAACCGTAAACACACAATACCCCATTCAAGGGTCTTGGGAAATTTTGCACATATAACTCAAAGACTTTCAACAGAAAGGCACAAACCACCTAACTCGGTGTTGTAGGATCATTATATATGAACCTCAAGAATTGAATCGCCCAAGAACCCCGTAGATCTAAAAAAACGCTCAAACCGCTCAATCGATGATAACTCTTGAAAGAGGAGGAATCAAGAAACGAAGCTCTAGAAGAAGGAAGATCTTACCGAGGCGATCCCAATGAAATCAACGATGGTCGAAACGAAGGATGGATGCTCGATCAGGGGATCAGGGAAGGATCGCGACCATACTCTCGCTCTCGGATGAACCAGACCTAGAAGGAGACAATTCTGTCGGTCTGACGTGACCCTGGTGCATTTAATGAAAAAAAAGAAAGTAAACATCATGTACTTTATAAGTACACGACATGTACTTGCCTTCACCGGCCCCCGCATTAGGCGGTCTCCAAGTCACCACACATGTCCGAGTGCATGGAAATTACACGGACATCACCCGGATATCCGTGATAACCGAGTACACGATGTGTACTCATAAAGTACACAGAGTGTACTTAGAAAATTTCCAGAAACTCCTATTTTTCCTCAAAAACACTAGAAATTGGAAAACATACCTAAAAAGAAGATCTGGGTTCTTATAGAGGTTTCTATATCCACATCATATTGCTGTTATATTCTAATTCAAGTAATGAATGTGTCCAATAAATTAATATTTCTATGGGGTTTAAATTTATTTTGGGTAAGAAATAAACATTATATATATAAATTCATGTTTATCATTATATGTTATTGATTACATAAATAATTAATTATGATTGATAAAATTAATCTTGTTCTAAAAAATAATTTTATCTAAACACTATTTTTAATTATTCAAATATATGTGATACCATAAATAAATAATTAACTCAAAAAAATATAATAAGTTTTATATGATAGTGATAATTTATTTATAGGCTAGTTTACCAAGTGTTGATAAAACAACCTAGATGTTAGAGGAGAACTCCTTGAGTCTGGAATGACTTGAGTTACAAAATTAACTATTTTTCCATGGTTTAAATTATTTATATTAAGATTTTTTAGGGGATTTAACCTCCTCATATTAATGATAACTATATCATTTAAAATATTACTTGATTTAAGTGAGGGGCATCATAGGTATAGGGTTATATAAAATAAACCATGGACACATAAACCCTTACATTATAAAATAGAGGTATAATTAATATATAATTAAGTTTAATTTGATAAAAAATATTTCAAATATAGACTCACATAATAAATCAAACTAAATATAAATAATCATAGGTTCATCCATCTTACAGACATTCACCACGAAATAATAATTGTAATGAATAAAATGATCTACTAAAATTATCTCGATTGTCTTATATAATAATTAAAAATATTTACAAAAGTTTAAATATCATTATTTACATATTATGTTCCTTTTGATACCATTTTAAAAACACATATTTTTTAAAAAAAAATTAAAATAATTTTTCAAAATAAAATATCTACATAACACGTCTTATGAGATTATAGGTATACTAGAAGTGCTGGTCAAAATGGTTATTTAAAAAAATTTCCTCATAACTATCAATATAATTCTCAAGATTCAAATTAATGAAAATAAAATCATTAAAATAAATCTTTACACATAATATATAATTTATTACTAATTAAAAACAAATACATCAATGTATTATTTTCTAATTCAATTATCATTTATTGGTGTCATTTTCAATTTGACATTCAATCAACATCTATGTTGTCATTTCTTTAATAAATCAAACTATAGTTTATCTCATGATATCCACATGTGATATACTATGATTTGGATATCTACACTGACTATGTAGGTGCTGTCATGAAGAAACCAAGATCTTTTCAACATTTGTCCATTCATGTAGGATTACCTTTTTTTATTATCTATCTAGATATTGAGATAAAGTGGAGAGTCATATAGAATTTTATTATCTCAACATACAAGAGAATAATAGAGATAATATAACACCATTATTTTTTCTAATAATTTCATCTATTACTTCCTAAAAATAAATAAATAATTAATTTAAGTTATATATAATATGTCCCTTATACCATTAACTCAACTCAAGTTCTCCTTAAAAAGTTTTTGAACCATTAACCCTAAAATAATTATGTTGATTCTATAAAAATAACTTTAATTCACTTATCCAATCTAGGATAGATTTTGAATAATATATCATTTAAAATTATAACTCAATTATTCAAATATTGATAAACTTTTGATTGAATTATGGTCAATATAACTCACTTGGGTATTTTACCAAAAAAAAAAATGATTTTATTCTAACTCTTAGATTAAAATGAATTTAATGAGATTCTAGATACACCTAATGTGATTCTCTAGACCTATTTCTTAGTATAAGTAGGTTTAATCCATATTCCAAGAATATAATTTGGTAACACACCATTCCCCCCATATAGAATGAGAAAAGTTACTGTGATTAAAAAATTTATACAAGCACTAAAATATAAAATAATACCTTTTTCAATTGATATATTATCAATATGGATGTAGAAATATGTAATTACCCTTAATTATTGATCTATATTTCTTTAATTTACTATAATGAACATTCATTTAATCACCAAGTCCATGTAATTTTTATAGGAACTCCCATTTCAATCAACGGTCTAAAGATATCTTCTTACTTAAAATGGTATAAAAAAATTATATCTTGGTTATTAAATTAATATAATAGAACTCATTATACACCTAACACAAATTATTTGTCCATGAGCATATTTATAATGGGTTTCATCAAGTATTTGATAGGTTTTGAGGGATAATCTAAGGATCTTGACAGTTGAATGGAACCCATATAATATTTAATCTATGATCAACTTAATCAACATGGAACAATGTAAAAAATATAGGTGTGTCTTTATTATCGAATGATCTATATTTTACTCTTTTATGAAGTACGCCTAGCATCAATCACTATGATAAAGTAGCTAAAAGATACCTTCCTCTGAGGGAATTGCACTATCCTTGGATCCTTGTTTATGATAAGAGGACTCATATTCCTAAATGGTATGCTAACACATTCCTCGATGAATATGGATGAAGAACCTGAAAATAAATAGAGGTTTGGATTAGGCTATAATACAAAGTAGTAGCACCAATAGTTGGATCCCATCACTTTTATATGCTCTCTTTATTGAATGAAGAAAAATGAGTTCCAGATACCATCACATGGAAGTCAAAATATGATAAAATAACGCACATCTTGTTAGAGTATGATCATTTGAACAGATCATACAATCTTTACCTATTCGCATAACAATACATTATTCATTTGAATAAAACAAAACTGAAAATATTGATCAAACAAACATGGAATAATTCATTCTTATGATATCATATATTTCATAACTATTGTGATTTATGATAGAGATGAACCATATGATATGATAGTGAAATTTTCATACCCATATTTCCAATTATGATTCTGAGATATCATAAAATATAATATCCCCTAGTTTAGTAAATTTTAAACAATCTCAAAATTTCCCTAAAATCCTATATATACTTTGTGAAAAACTTCACGAATCTTCATGAATACATCCAAAATATTTTGGATATGGTTTATAAAACTCTCTTGATTCTATAATAAAAACTTTTCCAAAACATAATCCTAATCTTAAGACTTAACTGTGTGACCCTATGGGCCTTTGTAATGATGAAAACCAATATGAAATTATAATTTCATAAATTTAAGACAATCATCAATTCCACTAAGCTAAAAAGGGGTCTTGTGTGATCTTGATCAAGCATACTCATATCTCAATACATACATATCCACCATAATATGTACTATATAAATCATGTGAATTCTTATATAATCCCTTTTTCCATGAAATCAAGTGACCAATGAACATGGAAAATTTCATTCTAGTATAAGATATCTCATATATTCATGATTATTTGAAAAATACTGACCAAGTTAATTAATACATCACATGTCATTCATCCAGTAGATGAACACATCACATGTCCCTTATCCAAATAGTGAAGAACATAACATGTGACTCAACTAATCCTTGAAATGCATTTCATTATTCTAATTCAATCATGGAAAATATTCCTTTACCCATTATATGAGTGGATAAATTCCTTCTTATTTGTGCTTAAACTGACGAAATGATCAAAAACATACCCAACTACCCCATGATTATCTAAGACTTAATGCTAGCATAAGAAATGTATCAATTTATGAACATTCTCATTCTAGGTGTCTTTCTAATAATAGGTAAAATAGATTCATAATAATCTAACACCCCTATATATATTGATGATTGCATCAAATTACATGATATATACTTTGGTGGGTCCATCCAAATATTAAGCTTTGAGTTATTATCTAACGAGTTTATTCTTAATATATTTAAAACAACCCTTTTATCGATTGTATAATTCTACTCAATTTAATCATAAAATATCACCACAACCCATAATACTATGTGATGATAATTCATTAGGGATAATTAAAATTCATTAATTAAGGGGGTATTATAATTCCATTGTTCATGTAATATAAATTGTATAAAACATGAATTAAATTATAAATGGATATTTCCTTTATCATAAAATCATGATACATTTTACAACCAAAACATCCAATCTCCTGCGTATTTTATTCTAAGAGATTCGATACGATACTTATGTTTTTTGTGGTATTGGATTAATTAATGGATCAACTATATTATCCTATGTAGCCACCCAAAATATTATAAATCTATGCTCTCAATTATTTCTTGAATTATATGGTACTTGCGAAGGATGTTTTTTCCCTTTGGTGGGACTGGAATTCCTCATCCTGAGAAATGGTTCCATTTTTTTCACAATAAAGCTCAATTTATCCTTCGATGGTAAAACCACTACAAGTTTAGAAATGAAAATCCTAATCCAAATAGTTTCCTTCATAACATATGATTCAATTATGTACTCTACCTCTATTTCTGAGTCCCTTATGTTGGCTTGTTTGGAAATCTTCCAACTGATATCTCCACCATTTAGGAACAACACAAAAATATATTAATACCTTAGGTCATATTTATCGAATTAAAAGCTATAATTTGTGTAACCCTTTATATAAAGATCATATTCTATTACAAATATCATGAATATATCCTTAGTTCTTCTAAAATATTTTCATAAAAACAATCTAATTAATCTCATTGGGAATGGATTGGAATATACTTGTAATGATAAAAGAATATACGATATCATGTTTTTTACACAATATAGAATACATGATAGATATTATGATGAATTTATAAGGAATTCTATCCATCCTTTATATCTCTTTATAAGGATCTTTAATCTTTCTATAATTTGTGCCATGTAACATTTGTAAAGTCCCATTCTTAGAGATCTCCATTCTAAAACACATTATCACATTACCAATCTATGTGTTTTGAATTAGTCTACAAAACCTCATAGATATATCTATATAGATTTCATACCCTCTATGTAGGCTGCTTCGCCAATTTATTTCCCCAATAAGCAGTTTCCCAACATCTTTATATAGTGTAAAGTTAGGACATCATTTTCAATAAGTAGTGTTTTATCTAAATACAATATTATGATTACCACCACACTCCCACTAATCCACTTATATATATAAGAATAATTTATGTTTTTAATTATACAAATATCTTCAGTTGCATCATCAAATTGAATATTCTAACATCAAGAATATTTCTTCAATCCATAAATGGACCGTTGAAACTTACAAATGTTAACAAACTCATTTATAAATTTAAAACCTTTTGGATGTATCAAATACGATTCCTTGATTAAATTACCATTAAATAAGGTTGTTTTGAAATCCATTTGATATATCTCACAATCAAAATGTGATACTATGGAAAGAAATATCCAAATAGGATTTATCATCAAAATAGGTGAAAAAGTCTCCTATGAGTAAATACCTATTTTTTTTGGAATCCTTTTTCACTAGGTGTTCTTTATAGGCAGAAACTCTACCACACATATAAGTTTTTATATAGAAAATTACCTTTCACTATATAGGTTTCACCCCTTCATGTGTGTCTATCAAGTTCTAAATTTGGTTAGTTTACATGGAGTCCATTTTAGATTCAACCACTTTTAAGATTTTTTCATAATTATAACTCTCAATTTCCTATTGTTAGGTAGTTGTTTCATCACCTATGAACATTAATTAACCATAATTACCACAAGAAATCCATATATATTGATCTATTAACTAATCCTACCCAATCTTCAAGGTTCTTTTGTAACATGATTTTGTTCTTCTTCCATGACTCTTTATAGAACAACCTCAACTTCCATATTTGGAACACTTCCAATTTTTTCATCTTGAACATATAAAATTTCAACTTTATTACAACTAAATCTTCAACTCATGTTCTCTTACTCAAGGAAAATTCCATGTAGAGTCATAAACACTTTGTGTTTAACATGATTATAAAAGTAATATCCCATAATCTCTTTAGGATAACCAAAAATAACAATTTTTATTATTTAGGGATGATTTTATCAGAATTAATATGCTATACATATACCTAATATCCCAAAATTATCATAAAAGGCATATTGGGATGTTTCTAAGTCTATAGATCACATGGTTTCTTTATGAATTCTTTATATAGACCATGTTTAGGTTGGAATATAGTTGTTTATAGAGAAAAAATACATAATGAAATATTAATATCACATTGACTCATCATCTATCAAACCATGTTCAACTATGTGTGATTCCTCCTATTAGACACACTATTCCACCATGATGTTCCATGAGGTGTTATTTGTGGAACAATTCCATAATCTCTTAGATGATTAGTTAATTCTTGCATCAAGTATTCACCACCTTGATCTAATTAATAAATCTTAATATTTTTTCCTAGTTGATTTTGTATTTCCTTTTGATTCTCTTTAAAATTTTCAAAAGTTTCATACATGTGTATCATTATGAAAACATAACTATTTTGACTAAATTCATTATTAAAGGTTATAAAGTATTTAAAACCTCTATTTTCTTATGCAATAATTATTATAAATACATCACTATGTATGAGATACAACATGACACTAACCCTTTCACATTTTTCACTAAATGGATCTTTGGTCATCCTACCTTATAAAAAATATTCACAACTATCAATTGATTCATAGTCGAATGAATCAAAGAATTAATATCTATATATTATTTGTATGTGTTTCTAATTTATATTTCAAAGGTGATAATGCCAAAGTTTGGTGGAATTATAATCAACATTATACTTCTTATTATAAATTATATAGATATGATTATCTATATGTTGAATATATAAACTATTTACTATTTTCCAAATTCCATAAAACATTAGATTTATATATATAGAACAACTATTGTTCTAAATAATTAATTAAAATCCAATATTGTCTAAATAATATATGGAAATTAAAATTCTATTTATGGAAGGAATATAATAATAGTTCATTAATTAAAGAATTGGTCCATTATGTAGACTTAGATCATAAGTGGTATCTTCGAATGAAGAAACTCTTGCTCCATTTCCAAAACAAAAATCTACTTCACCCTTTCTCAATTCCATCATATATATAAGTCTGTGTTTATTGTCAAAAATGTGTGATGCACACATGATATCTAATACCCATCACTTAGATTTGGAAAAATTGAACTCTATAACAGTCACATTCAAATTATTAGTATGTTTCTCTTTGATAATACTTCTCATCCTTAGATACTCATATAAAATATTTTTATAGGTTATACTTAAATGATATACATGATACTTGATATAATATATAGAAATGACATATCTATGGGTGTGTATTATGTTTTATATCTTTTCACCAAGGGATTTTATTGAAATTACTCCCACTAAAAATGATAACCTCATACAACACATACATTTAGGGACCCAATAACTATATTTCATCATGACCTACACCAGTTTGAGTGTAAATAATCCATGACTATTTCTGGAAGAAAAAATCTATCAATCATTTCATATATGATTCTAGGATCACTTAGTGGATAAATATTTATCCAAATATATCATATGGATTAAATCAACTTTATTCCTATGGTATCTTATACATTAGAGTTTCCCATCTAAATACAATAGTATAAAATGATAAGAACAAGGCACCTAAATATTAGGGTCACCTTATTAATTTCATGCCTTACTCAAGATAATTCACAAGAACTTAACAATTTGATCCACCCATACTTAATTATTTAGGTATTAACATGCTCCACTTTAGAAGGAATCTCAAACTTCGTATTTTAGGGGTTTTTATTTCAAAGTCTCAACAATTTAATAGACATCACATTCATATTAAGATCATAACTATTGTATCTCATGCAATCTTTATTAACTCATTTTTTATTAATTTGCGTATGCATTCCTCTAATTATTTTGTTTTTTAATCCCTATCCCAAACACCAAATTAGTTTTCTCATGCCATATTAATGTATAACTCTTTACACAACCCATAGTTTGTGTTAATAACCCAAAAATAGTATCCAAATATATCTATACATATCCAAATACATCCTCTATATAATATGTATTAAATTTTAATTTAAATGTTTATAATTATATAATATTGATAATCTCTATATGAGTAATCCTGGAGGAGAATATAGACAACTCCCACCTTTATAGAACAATGCATAAGACTTTAGGATAGTGGGAAGTATGCCCCAAAATCCCTCTCACTAGGGATGGTTTACTCAAGAGAGAATCCAAATGATAATAACCATAATACCAAATTTTTATAAACTATATTCAACTAATAAATTAAATATATTAACTTTAATTATAAACCAATTTCAAGGTAGATGAAACTAAATATTATGAAATAATTACTAGAATTTAATTTGAGGACAAAAATTTTATAAAAAGAAATTAATGATATAAATTAAATAATACATAATATCCTCATTTCATAAACACTTTATAAATATGATTATTCAAAGTAATAAACAAATAACTAAACATTTTAGTTATTTTACAGACATAAGATATATAAATGAACATTTCATATTTAATTTATCCATGAAAAACTCCTATTTACAATGCTTAATACTTATCATTTATAAACATTTTGTAAACTATAAAACGTTCTAAAAAGTATTTATTTTTTAGAAATTCATAATGAATCATATTTTATTATTGATAGAAAGTGATATCTATCATTATTCATAGAACCTATGATAATCATTGTCACAAAAAGGAGAAAATATTACCCACTAAATAAGATTTTTCATATGTATCTCGATTGCACAAGTAAGAAAATTATTTCTATGGAAAAAATATTACAAATTTTGTATGGTTTTTCAAACATTCATATGTATGAAATTTTTTCCACAAAGGTTAAAAACCTGTGTATGGGAAAATATATTACATATAAAAAATTTCTTATGTATTAGAAAACATACATTTCACATTGTATTTGACGATATAATTTATATCATTATTATTACATGCCACTTTATTTTTGCGGAACCCTAGTTTTAGTTATATCCTATGATTTTATATAAAATAGATTATATAAAATAAAAAACTACCAATTTTAATATATATAATACCTTACAATAGAAAACAATCATACACCATGACAAAGCAAAAAAATGTAATCCTTCATATCATACACTACAATATGGCCCTAGACATCTTATGATATACTTGTTCCTTGAAAAATAAATTGAAATACATACTGATACATTTAATAACTATTCTTTGATACCATTTATGGGTTTTTGTTTAATATATAATGATCTTGGTAGTGGAAGAAAGCCCATATAATTCTCTATCTATCATCAATCAAGTCAGTAGGATATAATGAAGAACATAAAATATAGGAGTACCATTACTTTTAAAAGCTCCATATTTTAGTCTTCAGTAGTGTTAAATTCATATCAATAACTAATATATAACAATAAAAAGACTCCTACCATTAAGGAAATTACATCATATTATGATCCTAATTCATAATTATAGGACTCAAGTTCTTTAAAGGTGTGTTAGAACCTTCCATAAAGTTGAATGAAGAACCAGGAATTCAAGAGAACATCAAATTAAGATAGTATACATTAAAGTACCACCAATAGGGGGATCTCATCATAACTAAATAAATATATTTTATCATTGAATACCATCTCATAAAAGACAACATTCATTATGATAATGGAAATCCAATGGGAGCATGATCATTTGGACAAGTTAAATAATCATGAACTATTTTTGTAACCATAAATGATTCATATTAATCAATATAAATGGAAGAAAACTGATAAGTAAGATTTATAAAATTGAATTCATGTGATATTGTATATTATATTCCTATAATAGGACATGATACAAATCAATCTTAAGCTATGATAGTAGAATCCACATGGACATATCGCCAACTATGATTCTGGGATATTGTAAAATACAATATCCATTATTTTAATTCAATTTCAATAGTTTTCACGTTTGTAATTCAAGAAATATATTAATAATGATCGCAATTATATAGAACAATACACACAATAATATATAGAAACATACAACAACTTATACAACTTGTGGAGTTACTATTAGAAAGCTTTTCCTCATGATCCCCTATATTAAATATCACCAAGTGTGGATTTTATAAGAAAGAGACTTAATATCTTACAAGACTATAACACCTAATAGTAAAACACTATTTTATACTAAAAAAATTATTTATCTCGAAAATAAGATATAGTTTAATAATATTATCATAGATTATCTAAGTCCTCATCATAGAGACAAATGGTTATGACTAGGTGATGTGATAGAAACTATTAAAACATTATCATGTATTGTATATAGAATAAAAAATAGTATGAGATAAGGTAAAAAAACTATATATAAAATTATATAAAATATATAGTAATACAAATTACATTATAAAAATGGTTATAGGGAACAAAATATAACATCTTTATTAAACCCCAGCCGTATCATTGGGTTTGTCTTATGTGTGAAGCCTTTTATAAAATAGAATTCTTCCATTATAGATTATTATATGTAGTGTGGTGTGTAAATTAAAAGGTATTCTATGAGTAATTAGGTTATATTTTTCACATGAAATTTCATTTACTATGTGGCATGTGACCAATGTGGTAATCTATGAATGACATGGTGTATAACCTGTATGGTATATGTAGCACCCATGGTTTCAAGTAAGTTACCCCTTATTTATGATTTTAAGTATATGAAGTGTTTGGGTTATGTTTGGAGAGGTTTGGAGACCTTTCTGATTGTTTTTGGGTATTTTATATAGTTTCATGGTTTGAGCATGGTTTTTGAAAACCATGCAACTCCTATAGGAAACCATTCACAATGATATAGGGGATAAAGGGGAGGCGCACAAGAAAGCATACTGTTTGTCCAATTCATATAGAAGACCAAGAGAAACTATGATTTGTTGGATAATGGACATTGGAAAATTTGGTGCACAATTTTATAATCGTGTGAGGAAACCGTGTGAGGTCCATCCTTAATAAAAAAGTTAGCGCATGGTTAGCACACAGTTTGCCTAACTATGCAACTAAACATGCATGGGTTAAAAGTGAGATCCTAAAATTGTTGATCTCTCACATTTTGACCTATAAGGACCTATTTTTTCCTCCCATGTGGACCTAAATCAATATTATTTCTTACATAAGGTTATGGAATATTCTACCATTGATCTAGAGGTGATCTGAAGGATTCTATTGGTGTTTTGAAGCCGAATTCTTGCAGTAAGTCATCATTCCTGGTAGTTCTTGGCGGTTTTTCTTACATCTATGTCTATGTCTCTCTCAGTTTCATATATATACATCCTTTTTGGATATATCTAATGTGTTTGATTACAAATATTATTATATTTGGATTTTTTATGATAGGGGAAGATATCTAAAGCAGATTTTTGGAGTTTCAACCCAGTTTTGTTGGCATTCGAGTGTCATTCTTTGTATTCATAAAAAAACCCAAGGTAGGTGGGTTCCTTCTCATCTCTTATATTTATAATATTAAGGTATAGTTTCAAATTCATGGTTTCTCTTGAAATTTATTGTGAATATACTGTGAAATGTTTTATAAAAATCCTTTTGAGTGACAATTTGTGAAAATTGAGAAATTTAGTGCTTTGTTAGAAAGTGGATTTGGTTACTTAACTTTAAAATGAAGATTTCAAAATTTTTGGTTGGTTTTTACTCATGAAATTTTTTTTTTCAATAAAAATGTTGTTGTATTGAAATGGGTTCAGAACACTTGGGTTTGGCATGGGTTTGGAATGGTTTTTTTGGTGTGTGTTCATGTGCATTGGGATAGATAATGGCATGAAGTACCCTCAACAAAAGGTTGGGATGGATATGGGCATGAAGTACCCCCATAAAAATGGTTTAATAAAAGAGGTCTTAGTGAAATGATGACTCACCAATGATGAGTATAGGTAATTCCATGTTTTATACATGGTTGGATGTGTGGTTATGTAAAAAAGAATAGGTTATTCCAAAATAGAACTTGTGAAATGGTTTTAGAACATTGTTTAGCTGCTTTACTTAGAAAATTATGTTGTTTATGAAAATAGTTTTAATATGTAACTTGTTTATATTATGATGTAAAATATTTTAGAACTTTTTTATATAAACTATTTTATATAATGTGCTAACTAAATCTATCCTAGTGGTGTGAGTATGGAAGTCATTTGGGGAAACCTACTGAGTTTGATTTCTCAACCCTGCTTTGGCACATTGGTGTTTTTTAGATTTTATTTATAAATACATGGGAATAGTTAAATTATCACAAATATTTATTATTACTTCATGATACTTGGGATGTTTCATGGTGTTTGAGCATGGAGAAATTTTAGAACTTGGAGTTGTCATTGGGGTATTTGAGTTTTATTCCCCATTATGTACTTTGATATTGTAGTCTTCCGATGTGGCACTTAGTTTTCATTTTATTTTTATATAAATGGTTTCTTTGATATTAATTTAATTTATATCATGCATCATTTATTGGATTATTTACTTATGTCATGTTTAGTTAGTTGTTTTATTTTCAAATGGAAAATTGTTCCCCATATATTAATGAAGTCCTTGGAATTTATTTCCATCCTTTGGCATCTTTGGGATGTCTCTTAAATCCAAGTAATGTCCTCCCTCTTTATCAATCCAATGAGGAGGGTAATGATGTTAAAAGTTTTCTTTGACTTGGTATTGGTTTTCAGTCTTGGAGTTGAAATTCATTTTGGTCTATTCCTTGAGTTGGGATCGTAGAAAGGAGTAGGATTTTCATAACATGAAATGTAGAGCATAAAAAGATGTAGATAAACTTTTTATGCTGAACTTAAAGTTACCAGGGATTTGGGTACACAAGTTTTTTAGAGACACTTATAGGAATTTTAATCTCATTGTCATAGGTTTAGCGAATGAGACGAGCATGACATGCATTAGAGGAATGAATTCCCACTGGGATTTCATATTTCATTTTGAGTAATGATTTATAATTCTGAAGTGTAAAGGTTGATTTTTGAAAAATGTTGGATTTTTTTTCAAATGAATCATTTTGAATGAAATCATGGTAGTGGTATTTTTAAAATGGTTTTATTTTCAAAAGAAATTTGAAAATTTTCAAAAATGGATGAACATGACTAAAAATTAAATTTTTTATTATTCCAAAACTTTTGAAAAAAAAGTGAGAAACCAAAAATGACATAAAGTACTTAAAAAAACCAAACCAAAAAGGTAAAAAAGTTTAAGGCCAAACAAATCATTCAAGACTACACACAATATCCCTACCCAGCATCAAAAACATAAAGATCGGCACACCAGAGGAAGCTGCTAAGAACGTGGTTGCTCTGGAGCCACAGGTGAACGAACAAATATTTTAGAGTATCATTGAAGAATTTTAGGTTATAGATAGTGGGAATAGGAGGGATGATCCAAGGAAAGTGGATCATTCCATCCAATTCCAAAAATATAATCCACCCACTTTTTGGGGTGATCCTGAACCAGAAAAGGCAGTGGTATGGCTAAATATGATGAATTGTATCTTTGATTTCATAGACACACTAGAAGAGTTCAAAGTCAATATGGAGACATATATGATAGAAGATATTTCACACTAGTGGTGGGATTTATCTATTCAGGATAAATTATACCATGACCTTTCATGGGAGGATTTTGAGGAATTGTTCAATAAACAATTCTATCCCCATATGTTCAGAATTCAAAGAATGACGAACTTCTTCAGCTTGAAATAAGAAAATATTTCTGTCATGGAGTATGTGTCTAAATTCATGAATTTAGTTCACTTTTTACTCAAGGTTTATACTAGTGGATCATTAAAGGCACACATCTTTTAATCAAGGCTTAGATAGGAGATTATCTCAAAGATTGTTGTGCTGTATATTACAGATTATTCTGAGATGGTCAATAGAGAGACTGTATCTGAAAAGGACATCTTAGGAGCTATGAGAGGAGGATGTTTTTTGATACCCATGGGAAATTGTAGGAAGTATAATGATAGAGACAAGAATAAAATGTACACCTATTTCCAAGGTGGGAGTATGAATCAAAATCAGACGAATGGATTAGTAAACCTTCCTCCATGACCCAGGAGTAAAGAAAGATTTTTCCAATGTGGGTTTCTTGACCACATAAAGCAAGAGTGTATGACCCAACGTATATCATGCCACAACTACAAATATATGGGGTATATTCATTGCTATTGTCAGAGTACTCTAAGGTTAGGTTTTTGGGAAACTAATTAGGTGTCACATACATCATATGCTTCAATGGGATGAGGGAAACATAATCAACCTCGTTAGTAGAATAGAGATGGACATGGTGATTATAGGAATACCATGACTCCTCATTCAATGAAATCTTAATAGGGAAAAAAGGAGAAAAGTGTTGGGAGCGAAAAATTATACGGAGTTGAGCATGTTATTGTGGTTGATAAATTTGGACCATCTACTGTGCAAGGTATGATTCTTTTTAATTCTACCCTTATGAAAGTGCTATTTGATACGAGTGCATCTCAATCCTTTATTTCTTATTTTACTATAGAGTTTTTGAGTTTAAAGGTTGATATTATTCCTTCTCTGATAAAACTGTAAACTCCTCTTGTTCATAGAGAATGTTGAGTCTATGTGTGAAGCATGTTCTATTAACATTTATGGAGCTAAGATGAAATGGTATTTCTCTATTCTTGAGTTGGATTTTTTTATGTAATTATGGGTATGGATTGGTTGAAAATGTTCAGGGATTACAATGACTATTATACTCACAGGATCAGTTTTATGCTTGAGGATGACATTGAAAAACTCTTGAGAGGGGATAAGAATATATAGGTGGGTGTAGTGAGATTGTTGGAACCAATATCTAGAATGATCTCGTACTAGTTGGTAGCATATAACTTGGAATAGATGGAAGAGATCGAGGATAATAGTTTTCCAGTAGTAGTTAATCAGTTTCCAGATGTCTTTCTAAAAAATTTATCTAGGTTTACACCTATAAGTGAAGTGGAGTTTATGATTGATCTCCTCCAAAGGACCAGTACTATCTCACTTCCATATTTTCTAATTTCCACAATAGAGTTAATAGAATTAAAAGTTAAGTTGGAAGAGCTGGAAAGCAAAGGGTTAATTTGGCCGAGCACATCTTCATGGGTAGAACCAGTCTTATTTGTTAAATAGGTGGGTGGAAATATTTGTATTTATGTCAATTATAATAATCTTAACCAAGTTATGATAAAAAAAGGTATCCACTTTCACACATTGATGATCTATTCAATCAATTAAGAGAAGATCGATGGTTCTCTAAGATTGAATTGTTATTAGGATATCATCAATTGTGGGTTCAGAAGGAGGATATTCTGAAGACAACTTTTAGAAGCATATATGGACATTATGACTATGTTGTAATGCCTTTTGGTCTTATGAATTCACAAATGTTCTTTATGGAATTGATGAATTAGATAATTTATAGATATTTGGATTCTTTTGTGATCATGTTTGTGGAATAAATATTGGTGTATTCTATAACAAGGGGTGATCACAAATAACACATGGAAACAATGTTGGAAATCTTAAGAGATCACTGTTTGTATGAAAAACTATCAAAGTGTTAATTTTTGATATAAGAGGTTCATTTTCATGTCCATGTTATCATTGAAAAATGTATTTCTATGGATCTAGAAAAGATTGAGGATTTGATGTATTATAAATCACCGAAGAATATCTTTGATATACAAATTTTTCTCAAGTAGGATGGTTATTATCAATGATTTATTTTTGACTTTTGACAACTCGAATCACCTATGAAAGCTTTGACAAAGAATAATGTTACATTCCAATGGGATGAGGAATGTTATAAGTCTTTTCAAGAGATTAAAGTTTTCCTTACAATATCACCAATCTTGATTTTTCTGAAATATGGAAAAGGGTACATGGTGTATTGTGATGATTTAGGATCTAGGTTGGAGTGTTTTATCAAGCATGGAGATCATGTTGTTTCTTATAGATCAAGGTTGTTACAAGTGCATGTGAAGAACCACCCAAAACAAAATTTTGAGTTAGCTATCATAGTATTTTCTTTGTAAACTTGGAATCATTATCTCTTCGGTGAGAAATTTACATTGTTTATGGATCATAAGAGATTGAAGCATATTTTCTCACAACATGATTTGAACTTGAGACAAATAAGATGGATGGGTTATCTCCAAATGTTTGACTTTGACTTGATGTATCCATCGAGTAAGGAAAAGTTTTTGGCAGATGCATTAAGAAAAAAGTCTTATGATCAGTTGAAAAAAGATGCTTCAGATCAGTGGTAGTTGATGTTAGTGATAACAAACATGAACTTAGAATGTGAAGACTGAGGTGATTTTGCAGTTTTCCTTTCCAGTTTAATTAGTTCATGATCTGGTAAGGATAGTTTTAGAGGCACCGAATTCTAATTCATAATGTATGGTGATGAGGTTAAAAATAAATGGTGGAGAGACCATTGAGGGATAGATTCTGGATTTGAGTTCAATTTTGTGGTTTAGAAATCTGATGGTTGTACCTATGGATTTTTAGGAACAACTTCTTCGTGTTTACCACCATTCAAGATGGGGTTTTCATCATAGAATATAGAAGATGTATAAGGTATTGAATTCACCATTTTGGTGGGTCAGTATGAAAAGGAAATTGTCTTAGTTTGTTTCGAGATACTTAATTTTTCAGTAGGTTAAGGCAGAGCATTAGCAACTGGCAGGTATGTTACAGTATTTACCTATCCCTATTTGGAAATGGGAGCAGATAGCTATGGATTTTGTATCATGTATCCCAATAATGATTCGGAAACACAATTTCATATGGGTGATAGTGGATCATCTCACAAATTTGGCTCATTTAAACCCTATTAATGAATCTCATATAGTGGAGGACTTGTCAAAAATATATATCTCAGAAGTGGTAAAGTAGCATGGAATACCAGTTTCAATAGTTTTATATAGAGATATAAGGTTCACATATCATTTTTGGAAATCCTTATAGAAATCCCTTGGGGCATAGTTGACTATGAGTATGGCATATCATCCTAAGACGAATGAGAAATCTAAAAGAACGATACATACATTGGAAGAAATGTTGCCGGATTTTGTAATTGATTTTAATGGATCATAGGAAGATAATGTTCTATTAGTGGAGTTATCATATAATAAAAATTATAATTCCTCGACATATACAGATCTGTTTGGGGAATTATATGAGTTTCCTAATAGTTATAGAATTTATTAGGTATAAAATCTTACACTTCACTAGTTGGGTTGAGCCTTGTCCAAGAGACAATGAAGATGATTTCGTTGATCAAAAAATAGACTGAGATGAAATAGAGTAGTAATAAATGGTATGCATATAATTGCTAATGGCCATTTTCATTCATAGCGAGTGATCATATATTCGTGAGGATATATCCAAGGCTTGGACATCATAATTTTGGGAATCAGGGTAAGTTATTACCTTGATATATAGGCACTTTTGAGATACTGGAATGGGTTGGTGAGGTGGCATATTGATTAGATTTTCCACCATGGTACATTGTGGATCATAATGTGTTTCATGTTTCTTAGTTGAAAAGTATCTACCAGATCTTGACCATGTGATTCGATGGGATCATGTTGAACTATAACTGAATGCTTTCTCATACATATCCCAATGCAGATTGTTGGTAGAAAAGAGAAAGTCTTGCGTGAAAAAGCATCGGTATAGTGCATGTTTTTTTGGAAACATGGTTAGATCTAGGAATAGAATTGGGAATGTGAGAAATAAATGAATGAGATATGGCTAGAATTATTTTAGGGAAATGATGGTTTTTTACTTTCTAGGGATGGAAAGGGTAATGGTGGGGAGAATGTAGTACCCTCAGTTTCATGTAAGACTCCCTTTTATGGTATTTAATTATATAAAGTGTTTTGGTTAGGATTGGGAAGGTTATGATACCTTTTGGAATGTTTTTTGTCTTTTCTACAGGTTCACAATTTAAAAATGGTATGAAAAAATTGTGTAAATCCAATTGGAAATTGTGTGCAATGAGAGGGGCTAAATGGTAGGCACACTGGAAAGCGCACAGTGTTTACAATCCATGCGGAATCCTAGGAGAAATTGTGCATTATTGGAAAATGGGCTTTGATATAGTTGGTGCATGGTTTTCTAACCATGAAAGTGAACCATGTGAGGTCCCTTATTAATATAGAAGGTGGTTCATGATTAACACATAGTTTGTGTAACCATGTGACTAACCATGCATGGGTTAAAATTGAGATCCTAAAAATGTGGATCTCACATGTTTTGACCTGTAAGGCCCTCATTTTTACTCCTATATGACCATAACTTGAGATTCTATCTTCTGTAAGGCTTAGGAAGCTTCTCCCATTGATTCAGATGTGATCTAATGAATTATCCTGGTGTTCTGAAGATGGATTCTTACGATATATCATCATTCTTGGTAGTTAATGGTGGTTTTTCTAATATATACTTCTCTATATCTCTTGGTTTCTTAGATATACATCCTTTGTGGATATATATAAAGTGTTTGATGCCAAATATTATTTTATTTGGATTTTTTGATGATATTTAAAGAGATCTAAGGTGGGTTTTGGAGTTTCAACCCAGTTTTATTGGCATTTGAGTGTCATTCTTCATTTTAATCATAAAACCTGAGATAGGTGGCTTCACTCTCAAATCCTCTATTTAGAATATGAATTCTTAGTTTCCAATTAATGTTTTTTCTTGATATTTATTATGAATATACTATGGAATTTTTGATAAAAACCCTTTTTAGTGATAGTTTGTGGTAATTGGGAAATTTGGTGCTTTATTTGAAAATGGATTTGGTACCATAATTTTAAAATGTGTGGTTGGTTTTGATGCATGTAAAAAATGGTTTTCAATTAAAATGTTGTTTTATTTAAATGGGTTCATCACACTTGGGTTTGACATGATTTTTTGGTGTGTGTTCATGTGCATTGGGATGGATAAGGGAGTGAAGTACCCCCATCAAAAGGTTGGGACGAATATGGGTGTGAAGTACCCCCATCAAAATGGTTCACTAAGTGATGTCTTAGTGAAATGACAACTCACTACTTGCATGTATAGGGAGGTTCAGGTGGAATACATGGTTGGATGTGTGGTTATGTAAAAAAGAATGAGTGATTCCAAAATAGAACTTGTGAAATGGTTTTAGAACATTGTTTGGTTGCATCACTTGGAACTTGATGTTGTTTGAGAAAACAGTTTTACTATGGAACTTGTTTATGCTCTAATATAAAATATTTTAGAAATTATTTTATATAAACTATTTTATATAATGTGATAGCTTTATCTATCATAGAGGCATAAGTAGGGAAGTCATTTGGGGAAAACCTACTAATTTTGATTACTCGCCTCTTCTTTGTAACTTTTGTTTTTTTTGTAGATGTTGTTTATTGAGACATAGGAAAAGGAAAAGTATCACACATATTTAGAAATACTTCATTATACTTGGAATGTTTCATTGTGTTGGAGCATAGAGCATGTTTGGAACTTTAAGTTTCTATTGGGGTCTTTGAGTTTTGTTCTCCATTGTGTACTTTGATATTGTAGTCTTCTACTGTGGTAATTGGTTTTGGTTTGATTTTTATATCAATGGTTTCTTTGATTTTTATTTAATTGATATCATGCATCATGTAGTGGATTATTTGGTTATGTCATGTTTGGTTGGTTGTTTTATTTTCAAAGGGAAAATCATCCCCCATTTGTTAATGAATCCCTTGACATTTATTACCATCCTATGGCGTATTGGGGATATCACTTAAGGCAAAGTAACGTCCTACCACCTTCTTAATACAATAATGATGGGAGGTATGTTATAGTATACTTTTTGTGACATGACATATATCCCACTATCAATAAACATTGTGTACCATTCCCTTGGTCAACACAAAATAGAGTTCATTTGGAAATATATTTATGTGACTTATGAATATTGATACATTGATCTTGATTTACCTAGTGCATGCATAAAGAAACCAAGTTCTTTATGATGTTTGATGTTGATAATGTAAGAATATATTTAAAAATATATCTATAAACCATGAGGGAATATTGGGAAAACCTCTCTAATGAACTCATTATAACTTTGGAAGAAAATTAAACAAATGAAGATCTTATACATAATATGGAGACATTTTTATAAAATATTTAGGTTTAAGTGAGAATAATTTCAAAAGGCCCTTATTTTAACTTAAATAAGTAGAAAAACTTCATGTAACATATTATTTTAATATATTAATTCTTAAAAGAAATAATTGTTTTAATTGATATATTTAAAAATATGTATCATGCAATAATTAATTTATACAATCATATTAAAAACGTTTCTGAGAACATGGGACACTAACTCGGCATGAGTTCTCCAAATAAACTATTAAATTCCAAAACATAAAATAATCAGGCTCACTTGATATCTTTTGAATACCATGAGTGATAAAATCATTTTCATTTATCCATCATAGGATAACTTTTTAAGACCATGAGTTATAAAATTCAAATGTCTTATTCTAATCTTGAATAACATGTGACTGGATTTATTTATGATTTTTATATCTTTAATCGATCATTCTAAAAATTGGGATCAATTATACTCTTACACTTGTAATTAAATAAATATAATTAGATTCTGGATCCAATTTATGTATAACACTATAGGAATCTTATCTATGTGGTAGTAAGTTTAATACGCAAACCAAGAGTTGTATTTTAAACTAAATCATGACCCCCGTAGAGAAATGAGAAATTTATATCAATGAAAACTTTCTTAAAAACATAATTTTTTAATATAATACATTTTTTAATTGATATCCCATCATTTAGAATGCATAAATGTGTCATTATGGCTACACACTCTCCCAATGCTCTGATGATCTCACACCTCCCTCTCTCGTTCAAGGGTTTTATACATGTTTGTCTCATGATGATGGAAGTTTCTTCATTATTCGGACTAAATATACAATTTCAGGGTTTTTATGGGATTTTATTTTATTTTTATAAATGGGATAGGGTTCCCATATATTTTAAAAAATGGTACCGAGAAGCGTGAACCCCGTTCATGCTTCTTCTTTCGCTAGAAAGCAAGAACATGGTTCTTGCTACCTCCAGAATTTTAATTAAAAAAATCATCATTGTAAATACTAATTAAATATATATATTAATTAATAAATAATCAATATGTATACAATATTAATAAATATAAATACATATAAATACATATTAAATAAATACTCAAAAATATTAATAATAATTTTCATGGACATTTTGAACAACTGGTCTAATTATTGGTGCACTGCTCAACTTACAATAGTGCTTGTTCATCAATTTTTGCAACAAAGCCATAAATCCAAATTTATTTCCAACTGAATATGTCAACATGTTAATATATCCACTTTATGTTACCAAACATTCATTCCACTTCCTCACCCATATATTAACAGGAATTATAGATTTAAAGGGAAAAGGGTATCAATTCATACTTAAGAAATGTGTCATCCATTATTTCACTCTATTCTACGTGAGCCATACTCAATCTAGAAAACAATAGGATTTGATTTGGGAAACAATGTTGTCCTCTAAAAACTAATCATGATACAACATGATATGAGAAATCATGTACTTATCATCAAGGGTAATACATTTTTATTTCAGGATGAAGATATTAAATGAGATATGAAACTTTTATTATAACAATGAACCTAAAACTTATACACTCACTTTAACAAATAGATAAAAAAACATTAAAGTTCAATAATAAGGATAAGACACCTTTGAGTTCATCCATACTTAAACATTTATTATGTCATTGATTAGTTCAATTGCAAGCCCTTTATATTGAGTTTATATTTTGTTAAGAAAGAAAGAGAGATTTAGAAAAATATACCTCTTTCAATAACATGATATTCCTAAACATTATATAGTAATTAGATTTGATAATAATTGATATAATAATTCTTGCAGAAATTTCGTATTTCCCTATTTACCTCTCCCTCAAGGTAAACACTCATAAAAATCATTATAATGGTGGATATATTCAATAATGGTTTTCATGTTGTTCCAATATAGAGAATACACTAGAATTCATCTATGAATTATGACTTTCCAGATTTGAAAACTTATATAAATTCTACAAGGATGATCTTCTTGAATACTTATTCTCTAGGATACCAAAAACATGGTCAAACCATGATGATATATTATTTATACTTATTTACTTGGATATGATAACACATTCTTAAAATTTATCAATGATGACCCTCTTTCTTATTTGTATTTGAAAACAAATTGGGGAATCATTCAAGGATGATAAATTCTTCATAATTTTTGATCAAGAATTGATAGCACTCACTGCTTCTCATGTTTTCTCCCTGAGACCTTGGTTCTACATAAATTCATTACATCATAAGAATAGATAAAATAAAAAATTATTAGAGAAATATGGTGTAACCTCCTTACTTCTTAATGTGAATTAGAAGGCTAAGTATTTTTGATATTCAATAATAATCACCTACTCTTCACAAATATCCATTATTCATTCAAATTCTTCTTCATAAAACTTAATTTTTTTAACAAAGATTCATGTTCCATGATCTTTTATGATTTTACATACAATTTAAAATAATTGAGATAAATAATATTTTTCATGATTTCTTCAAGTTCACAGATCTTTTCATCCATGGTCTTTTTGAATTCAAAATAATCAAAATAATCAATATTTATTAATGAATTTAGGAATATATTTTATTATACACATATAGTTAATAATAATAATAATAATTAATATGAATATAAAATAGTAATTATTGATTTTGGTAGATAATTTGATAACAATAAGGCACTTACTAAAAAAAGAACATAACTTTATAAATGATAACTGTACAGAAGATACAAAATGTATTATAAATATATTACCAACCAAATCTATGCCTATGGTGTGGATGCTCCTCTATCACATAGCTAAACATATATATGATGTGTCCATGCCATGTCTATATATGTCTCCACTTTGGCATATTTTGCTCGTGTATATCATCATCGACAGCCACATCCACATCCTTCTATGTGACATGCGGTGGATGTACAGTCTCACTGCCTATACCCGATTCTGCTTCTAAGGATAGTGGATGTTGGTTGGAACTCTCATCAATATATAAAGAAGTTGGATATTGTGCTGCGGATGTATGCATAATAGGGAGTAATAAAGCATCCAACTCAATCTAGTCAATGTTTATATCTACCTCTGACTGTGACTGAGAAGCTGTAGGAGTATCTGACTAATCATTATGAACACCCTCCTCCTATGGAACATCAACATCCATAATAGGTCCATCACCCCATGGTACATCTATATGAAGATCAACAAGCTCAGTAGCCTCAGTATCATGTAGTGGATCAAAGAAAATATCATGATAAATCTCATAAATCGATGGAAGCAACTTTGTTATAGAACTGTGAAAATATGTATGGCCAAATGTGCCTCCCTCTACTAGATCAATCATGTGAAGTACACAAGTGATATTAGAATCCTGTGAAAACAAATTCCTCTATTAAGTAATGTTAATAAAAAATCTATTCAATGGTGGAAAGAATAATGAATACCAACTAATTAAATTCCCATTTGTGTCATGTCATAAATATTATTAGGGACCTACAATACCAGGATGCATAATACAACTGGTCTAATAAATGGAAATGTACTGTCCCCTCCCCTCATAATCAGGAATCCTGTACTCTGTCCCATAAATAAATATACGTGGCATGATATCTCCTCCAATCAAAGTATCTCTTCCCTGAAATATTTAGGGAATGCAGTGAAGATAACTGAAAGGGAATGTTCGTAACGGGATGAAGGAATCTGAAATTCCTTATAACCTTTTTAGTATGGCGCCACTTGACAATATGAAAATGAATAAATGGAAACATACAGGAGCTGGTAGCAGGCATCATCGTGCAATATTGTGGAAGACTCTGGATGATATCATTTGTATATTAAATCCATGTAATCTGAAATAAAAAATTAATAATCAATTAATAAATTAAGAGATGTACAATAAATAATAACGATTTAATAATATTAATAATTATTACTTATATGATATGGTCAAAGGTTGAGTAGCATAAGTCTGTAGGCATGGACTTTGTGTCTGCTAGTATCTGAATATCGATGTTCCTGAATCAACCTGTAGATAACATTGTTATAGTTAGGTTTCATAAGAGAAATTTATACAATTTATGTAGACATTAGAAGGAAGGAATAACATACCATCATCCATATAGAGCCTCTGCTACAATATCTATAGGCAATGGCACATGGGCATGTGGAGCTAAGCGAGGTATGTGCTCCAATACCCACATTTGTATAAGAACAATGCATCCTGTGATCTACATCTTATCATTGTGGTATGCATTGCATAGTTCCATGTATTTATATGAAATACAAGAAATCCTCCATCTATACTGGCCTTCCCAGTCAAAATACTCTAGAAAAGTTAAATACATAATATGTATAATTATAGTGAAGTGATCAATGAAAATTGTTCCACTAATCATCCTCAAAATATAAGCATGTAAAAATCGCAGCACGGTGATCTTGTTAGCATCTTCTACTAGATGTGTGAAGTGATGATCTTACCAGGGCATGTGAAATCTACCACCTATGACAGAACTTCCATCATCATTGACCTCTTTTCCCAATAATCTATGAAAAAGATTGAAGCAATCTACTCTAACTTGTCTTGTCATAGTCGCACCGTCGATGGGGAGGACCAACATAATGGGCATATCCTACAGTGTAATAGTTATCTCCCCCTCTATAAAATGGAACATATATTACTCTGGCCTCCATCTATCTATAAGCATAACAACGAGATGATGGTCGAAATAGGTGAAGTTTCACATTGCTGCACCATTGAACCTAGTGATATGAATATGGGGGATGATAACAGGAGGTGGTGTGTAATAATGGAAATGATGATATCAATATACACTCAAAGGAGGCACAAAACATCCCTCTAAAACTAGCAATGAAACATGAGTATCATGAGATGTGAACAATGGAGGACCTATCATCTGCAAAAAGGATATCATCATTATTTTTTTATAGTGAATTCAATAAAAATTGTTAATTTTTTTAAAACTACAAAAAGAAAAATAAGGTAGACAAATATATGTGGGTGGATTTGTTGGTTTAATTTATGAATTTATTTTTTTATTGATCTCCAATAAATTTTAATTTATTCTAATTTTTTTATATAAATTAGTGCATATGAGAAACCTGAATTGAACATGTTGATGCATGATATATTCATTTCTTTTGATTTTTTAATATTTATAGTATAAAAAATTCTTCCTGATAGAATCTAGAAATGAAACAAACCAAAATTGAAACATGTCAAAAATATTTAATATAATGTTATATATTTTTATACCACTTATCAAATGTTTCATAAATTTTAATTACTTATGAATAAATAACCATGAATTGATCTTAAGAATTACTATGGATTAGTTATCATTATGTGATAAACTAGAAAAAAGCTATGGGGGGAATCCTAGAGTCTCCATTTCAAATAGAAATGACTCTTGTCAAATAAATCTTATGGAAGGCCTGTTCTCGAATGCCTCTTTGGGGACACCTCTTCAGGGATGCCTCTTGTCGATCACCTTTTAATTAAAAATTTACTCACATGAATGTTAGGGGGTCTATGGGTATGAAATAAATAAATGTTTTTAAGCAGACATGAAGGTCTATACATACTTAGTGAGAGATGACACACAGATCATCAACCCGGAAAGGAAAATGCAATTATTAAAAATTATATAACGACATACACAAAAAAAAGACATGCAATTTCAATTATACATTGGTTGTTCATCTCAATATTAGTCATCAAAAAATAATCTTAACATGTTTTTTGGTATACTTATTATGTTCTACATATTATATAACTTTACCTATTACTTGATGAAATATATTTTAAATATTTACAATTGTTTTCCAAAAATATAACTTTTCAATTTGTATGTCTATATATATATATATATTTAATAATAACATTTAATAAATTTAATTAAAACTAATCTAATTTACACTTACATAACAACCCTTATAATAATGAACACTTATGTTATATTAAAATTTATAAAATTATATATATATATATATATATAATATTTTTTTTATTATACTACTTTACAAAATATAAGTAAATATATTTTATACTTTATTACTTGAAATAATAATTATTTATACTTAATATAATTTAAATTTATTGATTAAAATTATTATTAGTCGTAAATAAAATTATTATAATTTACAATTACATAAAAAATGTTAAAATAATATAAACTTATGTTATTTTCAGTTTAATAAAATTACATATATATAAATTTTTTTTGTCATTTTATACTTTCCAATATTTAATTAATTATATTTCATACTTTATTACTTAAAATAATTATTATTTACACTTAATATAAATTAAAATTATTAATTATAGAATTTTTTTTACACCATTTTCAAAAAGAATTTTCTATATATTTTTTAGTAAATTTAAATATGATACTTAATATAACTAATATATTTTAAAAAAATTATATATATAATGTATAAAATATTAAAATTTAATTTTATATAACATTAAATATAAAATATTTTATATACATATAAATATATTCAACTCACATTTGAATTAAAAATATATACATTTTTAAAAACAATTTTATTTCCCTAATGTATAGAATATTATAATTTAAATTAATATTAAATTAAAAATAACATATTTTATATATGTATAAATATATTCAACTCTCCATTTAAATTAAAAATATATACATTTTTAAAAACAATTTTATTTCCCTAAATAGAAATTACATTTTAGATAAACTATATTTAAATTTCCTAAAGAGTCAATATGAATTATATCACACAACAAACAATAACTCATTAAAAAATTAAATCATACAAAAGAAACTAATTTATACATTTATACATGCATCAATACATATTAAATAAATAAACCTTACACATAAAAACTAATTTTTACACATCACATATTAAATAAATAAACCTAAAAATCAAAATAAATAAACACAATTAAACAATTAAAATTTTAAATAGAAATTTTACCTTCTTAAATATAGAAAATATATGTTGAGAAAGATTTTCTGTAGGGTTTTGCAACAAAAATCAGATGTGATTAATGAGATTTGTGGGGATCTTTTTATATAATCTAGTCGAGAAGATGCATGAACCCCATTCACACATCCTTCATTCAATTTGAAAAGGAAGAATGAATGGGGTTCACGCTTCCTCTATTGCACCTAGGATGTGTTAATGGGGATCATGCTTCTCTTGTGACAGGGAGAGATTTATGAACCCCATTCACGCTAATTCCTTAGATTAGAGAAGCATGAATAGAGTTCACACATCTCAAGTCCCCTTTTTAAAAAAATTGGGAACCCTATCCCCTTTAAAAAAAATTAAAACCCCATTAAAAAAAGCGCCTATAATTCTCATTGTTTTTCTTATTATTTAAATTCCCTTATAGGGGTTTCTATGTATTTCACTATCTATGACGGACCTCTGATCATTCGGCCTCGACTTCCCCTACTTGGTTTTTTTTTGAACTCACTACTGTTATTTCTATTGGTCCTGGATTGTTATCCCCAGTATTGGTTTAGTGTATTAGTGCTCATGGTGTTTTGGTATAGAGATGGCGGTATCATCTAATGAACCTCCTCATTCTATTGGGTTCTATTCTTTTAGGTTTGGGGTCTCCCAACATTGGTCCTTCTTGTCAGCGTCCCTCCTCAACCCTTATTTCCTAACCCACTGTGAATGACCCCATTTTTTTCAAGCATAATAAGGTTTTAAAGAAATTTGGGATAGTGATGGTGGTAGGGTTGATATTGATTCCTCTATGTTTTTCTCTATTATCTCATTTTATCTTTTATTTTTATAGGTTTCCTTTTCATGGTTGTAATATTTTATTCTTCATTCATTTTAGTTATGTTTTTATCTTTGTGTTTTATGGTTATCAGGTTTGGCTTGCCATGGTTTTGATTTTTGGTTGTGTCATTGATATGCTATAGTAGAGACAATTTTGGTATTGGAAGGCGATGAAGATTTTTTTCCAATGGATTTATTCAGTCTCATTTTAAGACAACATTGATGGTTCTATAGTTATATTTTGGTTGTGGTTGTTTTAAAAGTACTAGTTCAATGAATTTTATCAATGTTTCTTCCTCGATGAGGATGATGAATTCCTATCATATTGGTTTACACTTTATAGTTATCTTTATTTGAATCCATCTTGATCATTTATTTTTTTGGTAGAAGTGGTAAGAATCAATGTAGTCTCACCAGTGTAAGGTTTGTGTAGTTGGTGACTTGATGGTGTGTTACTACTAATATATATGGGTTGCAGTGGTGATGGTGATGGGAGTATGGCTGTATTATGTAGGTAGTTGGGTCGAGGTGACGACATCTTCTAAGCGAGGATTAATGGTTGCAAAGATCTAGATTCATCAAATCGTAAGCACTGTAGTTTGATTTTGAAATATTAATTTTGAAATATTGGTTTTGAATTTGGTTTGGATGTGGTGTGAATCTTGTATTTGGTTTTCAGTGTTTCTGCTTCCCAGTTTCATTTGTGTGGGTTCACACCTATCCCATCAAGGTGGTTTCTTCCCAAAATCTCAAAAAAATAAAATTGGAATCATAAATTTGTTTCTACACTTAATTCTTGTCCTATATTTCTTTAACTAAATGAAAATAAATTTCCTATAATAACCATTATAATGACCCTAATAATATGGTTTAGTATCCGCTTTTAATTTTTGTCTTAATTTGTTAAATGACTTAACATGGATGTTTAAGATGGTTGGATGAAGGAATGGAGGGATTTATAGAAGGAATTTAGTTAAAATAAATAATGATCACCAATAACCAATGGTTAAACATCATATATCTTGTCTCACTTTTATATATTCTAAAATCTAGGGGGATACCCATCATATTTTCAATGGGTTATAAGTATTTTTTTTTCTTAATTAAGTTAAAAATGGTCAATTGACCATAAATTCATAAATATAAATAACTTGCACTCAGGATTTTCTATTACCAAGAATCTATGGATCTCTCAAGGATTTAATCTCATCCTTCTCAAAAGTGGTTCTATATTCTAATCATGATTTGAACTTTCCCTAAGTTGATTAAAGGAATTATTTTAGTGTATATTTGGTGAGATCATCACATATGATTTTATTTATTACTTCACTATGGTGCAACAAAGTGAATCAATAATTCCATTTTCTTTATGTTTAATAGATTTATCTTTATCTTTTGAGCTTTATCCTATGGAATTAGATTAAATCCTTTGTTTTTTATGTGCTAGATTTATCGAGTCCCTGATGGTGGTGTCATGCCTTCTCACTCCATTATAGAAATTTTATTAAAATGTCTATTTAGTAGGTGACCTCTCCCCTATTCTATATTTTGATAGCATATTGTTAAATAGTGGCATATGGTGGAGTGAAATCAATATAAAATAAACCTTTCCTCAAAATAAATGATACATTAAACTATATTTATACATTAATTGTAATTAGGTTGATTAATTCACATATCATATACTAGTATTATTTGGTTGTTTTCTATGACATACATTCTTCCTTGTTAGGTTTACTAGTTTTATTTTATCATATAGAATACTGACATATATTATTCTTGGGTTGAAATTGATTCTTACAAATGTTTTTTTCATTCTCAGTAGGTGGAAATTGAAATTTTATTATTATAAAATGCTTATGCAGGTACCCAGGTATTTGATGAATAGATTTCTTGATAATAGTGACTATGATGAAATATTGTATGTGAGTTGAGGTACCATTAATTCTATTCAATATTTTCTATTACAAATGGGATGGGTGTAAAGGTTTCTTGAATCTTTTATATTTCATATTTCACCGATATATATATATATATATGTGTGTGTGTGTGTGTGTGTATTTTCTCTCTTGTTATGACCAAGAGGATATATACCCTATTATAGATTCTAATATATACTCAAAGAAGGTATTTTTGGTTCCACTAAATCAGATGAAATGTAAAATTTATTTATATATTTTTAGGACCTATGTATAAGCCGAATTATTATTTTAATTTCTTATTGGATAAATTTGTGTTGATACTATATAGACTTGGTCTTATGATAGATAATTAGGGGTTAGGCGGTGACTGAAATTTGGGTATGTTGTACTTACACCCTATATATATCCCCTTATAATGAGTACATATCTTCTTGTTCACGATCTAGATAAAATAAAGGTATTTATGAAGGAGAGTTCTTAGTTCTTGGATATAGGATATCATGTGAACTTTTAGAGCTTGTGATCATTGAATTAAGTAGGATAAATTGGGATATTTTTGGTTTCTATTATGGCTATTATGTATATATCATTTATGTTTTAGTTATTTCCTATTATTGGGTTATATTGATATTTTGGACTATTTTTGTATTTGGTGTGCATACATATAATATATTTTTTATATTATTATATAGATATGGTAGAAATACTTGGACTTACATTTTCCTTCCCATAGAAGATAATTTTTTTGTTATTGTAAATTACTATGTATATATGGGACATACTAGATTTTTGATAGTATATATTATATTAATGATCCAATTAGAACCAAAATAGAGAAAAAATCTACCAACCAAACTATACTTTATCCCTTATCATTTGTACTAGCCTTCGACGATCAGGAAGAACACATAAGGTGTTGTGGAAATTTAGTTCAGACCCCTAGAATCCATGATAAGTAATTTAAAAATGATATTAAAGTCTATTTAGGATATTTAGGTTTATAATTACCCAAAAGATATGATTTTTGGGACTCAAGAAGTAAGAAATAAATATTCCAGGCTAGCATACTTATGGTGGAATATTGAGTTATGAGGGGTAGTCTAGGTTTGATTTTGGTCACTTTTTGGCTTATAATAACTCCTTATATTCTCATACATCATGAGTAGGCATATATAGGTAATAAAATGTAGAAAAATATGACATATTATATAATTTTTTGTGTTTGTTTAATTATTTAATAGAATAAATTAGAGATTTATATTAATGATTTGGATAGTATAAATATTCAATGATTCATTTGATTAAGAAATATTATTTATTATTATTTTTAACTATATTTTTTATGCTTAATATTAAAGTAAGGTTTTCAAAAATATTTTTAACTATGGTTTAAAGTAGATAAGAAATTTATAATGGAAAAATAATGAGAGGTGTAGGGTTTGAACTTGAGAATTATGGTGTTTTCTTTATTCTAGTAAGCTATTTATTCTTAGAGGAAGGATTTAATGTAATTGCATACTTAAATTTAGAATATGGTATAAAAAATACAACATGAATTCATGTTGAAAGGGGATGATGAACATGCACCACCTACCTTTTTGTTTTCAATCCATAGGTCATACAGGGGCCTGCTTAGTAGCTATAGTAAATAGGAATGGAAGACCTCAATGGGGACCTATTACAAGAGATATCATGAAGTACATTTAGTTTCATCTCCTCTAACATTTAGTGTGATATATCCTCATAGGGATCTAAATAATGGGTTGTGTATATTCATATTATCCTCAATAACATTTAGACCCATGAGGAGCATAGGGTGAGATCAGTGAACTTTATACATAAAGGGGCTACACATCGATGTCATGATGTTATTATTTAAGATAATAAGGATCATGAGTTTACTAAAAAAGGATTCAAAGATATTTTCTTTGATAAATTTTACCATTTAACCTTAATTAGGTAAAATATTGGGGGTTTATGGAATTGGGTCAGTGGATAATGATTGTAATAGATCATGTTTCTAAGTTTATAGAACTTTTATTTTTCATCTATATCTATTTGTGTGTAGATGAAGAATAAAAATATTTAAATTTCAATATAGTTTTGAAAAAAACATTGAAAAATATCCTTTTGGATGTGATAAATTCTAAGGGAGGTTCATGTGTCAGTGTTTTACCTTTTGGATGCAACACATGTGAGGGGTATTCTAATAGACACATGTGGTGTCAAGAAGTGATGAGAAGGGGTGGTTGTTTTAAGGTGAAGGAAAGAATCAATTTTCCAACGCCTAGATTATAAAGATATACATTATGATGCTAGTAGAGTGGATGAATTGGTTACACCAATAAAAACTATAATTTTGAATCCAATAAATTCCACCTATGATTAATTTAGGAATCCTTAGTGATTTTTTATAAGGATTACATCAGATAATGTTTGGTAGTGACCTTATAAGGCTCATGATTCTTCCTATTAGATAGGTTGATGGTCGATAGGGGGAAGTCAAGAACCTATAAGTAGATATTTTTATGGAGGAATGTATGGTAATTAGATTAAAAAGTTAGTACTACCTTCCTCTAGGAAGGTATTTTAGATGCATGGTTTGGTGGAGGATATAATTGGGGTATATGAAATGGATTATTCTATAGTAGATGTAGGAAAATTCCCTTATACTTCTTGAGTCACAGGTTTACTTGCTACTTTTTCTATCATTAGTTTTGAAAATCATAAAAAACTCTTAAAAATGATGTTTTAATAACTTTATATTTCACAAGTGTTTAGAATGTTTTTGTAGAAAACAACTTATTCAATCAAACCTAGAAATATATCTTAACTAAATTAATATAAACTTACCATACAAGTTTGATCCATACAGTTGACTAAAGTCCAGTCCATTGGACTGACTAAGGTATAATCCATCAGATTGACGTAAGTCATTCCCATCAGATTGACCTAAGTCATGTCCATCATATTGACCAAAGTCATGCACATCAGATTGATTCATGTTCATCATATTGACATAAGTCATGCCCATAATATTGAACTAATCCATTTCTATCAGATTGAACTAAGATCAGTATACTGGTATGACCATATCCATTCTATTAGTGTTAAGATATCTAATCTGTTGGTTTTACAATATCTAGTCTATTGGTGTGCGATATCCAATCTATCAATGTGATGATATTTAGTCTATCAGTGTGAAAATATTTAGTCTACTAGTGCGAAATTGTTTCATTCATTAGACTAAAAATTTATTCCATCAGAATAAAAAAGTTTATAATCATATTTTTAGAAACATTTCTATCAGATGAAAGATTTTTTATAGAATTTTAATGTTTCTATCATAATGACATCAGATAAAGATATAATTTACTAAGCTATCAAGTGAAGATCATCCAGGGCTATTGCAACAAACTCTTAGAATCATGAAAATATGACCATTGGGGGGATGTATATGAATAGACATGCATTCGAGGAGCTGAGATCTGATGCTTTTGAAAACTCAATCAATATAAATATTGCCATGTTGTAACTTATCATTACGATTTTATTTGTAATCATTTAGATTTTTACATTCTAAGGATTCCGTGTGAGGATTTTAAAATAATCAGAACAACTTTTTCAATTGTATTGTTTGTTCGATTGAGGTTACAATTATGACCTTATGAGGATAGAAATACAGATCTGAATCTAATCAGGCTGATCAAAGGATTTTGGGGATAAGAAAACTGAGTTTATTCTGATCCTAGTGATCTAGAGCATTCCATTGAAGAAAGAAATACCTGACAGTGTGGTTTAAACTGTGGATACCTAAAGATATATTTTAATGACTTCTTTAACTCTTAAGGTTAAAGAGTAGAAAACCTTTTATAAAGATTTAGTAAGTCATTGTTTCTTTTAATTTATAGTTTACTTTTACTTATTTTTATAATCTATATATATCCACTTTGAAATCAATTTAGAGGGTTTATTTTAGTAAACTTTTCTTTACTTCGATTTATTGGACATATTTTTAGTATTTTTATATAGTTTTATCATCACACACATTCTCAGTCTGATAAAAATAATAATTATGTCTGATTTTTAATTGGTTTAATGTTTTTTAAACTACAATTCACCCCCTCTTATAGCCATCATTAACTTTATGATCCAACAATTGGTATCAGAGCAGGTTGTACAACTTTATTTGTTGGTTTTTTACTTTTATTATCTAAATAAAGTTTCTAAAGTTTTGAATTTTTTTATAAATAGTTTATAAATTTTTATTACATGAACATGTAAATTTTAGAAATTGTTTTTGTTTCTATAAGATAGCAAGCTTAAATGTTGGAACTCTTGAAAATATGAATCCTATCAGACCACCAATCTTTTATGGTGATGATTATGTGTATTGAAGATACATGATGAAGATGTTTTTTATAAATAATAGTGTTGATAATTTTATTATGTTGACTGATAACTACAATATTTCTGAGAAGGAAGTTTCTACTTTTACAAATCTTGAAGAGAAAGAATATCAGTTTAATTATAGAGTGTGGTATACTATGTTATGTTCTATGACTAGAAACATATATATTCAGATTTCATCTTGTAAAGATGCTAATAGTATTTAGATGAAATTAGAGGTAACTCATTTTGGAACTTCAAAAGATATCGAAACTAGAAGAGTAATACTTTGATCTGACTATCAACCATTTTATTTTTTACCTGTTGAAACCATTGTAAAGATGCATCAAGGATTTATAACTATTGTAAATAGTTTAAAATCCATTGGAGGGAAATATATTACAAATGATATCCTAGTAGAAAAGATTATAGAAATCATGCCTGGGTAATGATAGTCTAATAGAAAATCTTTGGATGATACAAGAATAATTACACATCTAACTCAAGATGATTTTATTGGAACCCTTATAAAATATAAGGGAATATTGAAAAGATATGGTGAAAATATGAAGAAAAAAATGGAGGAGTTTCTTTTTCTACAACTTCTAATGTCTTTAATAAATTCCATTTAGCTATTTTTTTTAAATCCTTCTAAGAAGAAGAAAGTTATTGTTGAATCAGACAATAGTTCTTTAAAACAATCTAGAAATTGATTAACTAGTCTTGTGAAGGGGATATACAAGATAGTTAGATAGAAGGATTTCCAATATAGGTATAAGAAGAATTAAAAGGAAAGAAGTGATAAAAATGATTCTTTAGAAGTTATCTATTATGAATGTAAGAAAAATGGACATATAAAACCAAACTGTCCGAAGATGAAACGAAAAGATAAGAATGATTGGAATTTATAAAAGAATTATAATAAGTACTACAAGTACAATAGTAATAAAAGTCTAAAAGCTTCAGATAATTGGAGTTCTAGTAATGTAGATAGTTCATCAAAAAGTTTTTTTTATAATGGAAGTAAATATAAAAATAATATTAGATTCTATGAAGAGAATTTGAATATCAATAACTACTTCATGGAAAAGGTAACTATCCAATCATTAACAAATCATACTTTGAATGAAAACTTTCCCAATAGAGATAATGACAATAGTTCTACATATTACGATGAATAATGTTCTCCATGAGAATAAAATAAAACTTTACCTAGTTTTGAAGAGGTATCTATATTTAAAAAAAATAATATAAAGTCAGAATGTTAAAATTACTAAAAATGTGATATTTCTCAAGAAAAACTTGTGAAAGAAAAATCAAGGATTTATGCCCTTACTACTGAGATATCATATCTTTAAAAATATCTATATTAAAATAATTTTGAGAAAAATGAAATTTCCAAATAACTAGAGAGTTTTAATTCTGATAAAAGTATTTTTTAAAAGAATTATAAAATATTAATTCGAATACAACTACTCTTGAGGATAAGAATTTAATTGTAAAACTAAACTAAACAGAATATATATTCTAAAATAGATTTTATAAAATTTTAACACTGGTAAGGAAAACTTTGATAATATATATAATAAAACTAGACCTCATAGGGATATACCTAAAATGAGATTTACTAATTTAAAACCTATTTATAAAAATAAATAATTTGTTCTGAAAAGTGATCCATTTTATACGAAATTTCAAAGTGGAAGTCACAGAAAAAATAAATGTTATTTGAATAATTTTCAATACTTAGGTTTTCATAAGGATTATTTTTCAAATGAGATAACATTTTCTCAACATAAAAATGTTGGAGAAATTTGGACACAATTTTTTTTATATCTAACAATACAGGACCCAAGAAGACGTGGGTTCCAAAAAATTAATCTTTTTGTTTTTAGGAATAAATAAATGTACCAATAACAACATATAGTACACTGATAGTGGTTTTTATAGACATATGATTGAAAATAAGTATTTATTTAAGAAGATTATATAAATTAATGGGAGAAGTTACCATTGGTGACAATGCTTAAGGAGAAATCATTGGAATAAGTAACATTGTTCTTCTTGGCAAAGCCTTATTTTTGAATGTTTTATTTTTTATATGTCTTAAGCATGAACTTATTAGTATAAGTAAATTATCTGATGAGGGATATATTTGGAACATCAAGAATGAAAAATGTACTATACTTAGTTTAAAAGATGAATTTTTTTTCCAATCAATATGATAATGTTTATAGAGTAAACATATAAGTATTTAGGGGCCAAGATCTACCTTGCCTTAGAGTAATGGAAGAAAAATATTAGTTATGACATAGAATATTAGGAAACAATAATTTTAGAACTTTAGATAAAATATCTAGAAAATGACTAGTTAAATATCTACCAAAACTTAGGTTTAATGCTTCAAAAGTTTGTGATCCTTACAAATTTGGAAAGCAACATAAGTAACTTTTTAAATCTATTAGTGAAGTGTCAACTTCTGATACTTTCCAGTTAATTCACATGGATTTATTTTTTCACACAAAAACTAGAATTATGGGTTTAAAAAACTATGTATATGATTTAGTTGATGATTACACTAGATATACATGGTTTTATTTTCTAGTAAAAAACTTTGCAACCTTTTTCTTTTTAAAAGTTTTTTTGTCTGAGTTAAAAATGAGAAAAAGATCTCCTTGATAACTATTCATAGTGATAATGGTGGAGAATTTATATATTCTGATTTTAACCTTTTTTTTAGTAAAAAAGTTATTATAAATAACTTTTTGGAACCTAGAACTACACAAAAAAAGGATCTAGTTGAAAGAGGAAGTATAATTCTTAAAAAGATTATGGGAACCATGCTGAGTGAATACTTAATTGCTAATTTTTTTTGGGATGAAGCAATTAGTACGATCTATTTTACTATAAATTGAGTTTTAATAAAACCTTTAATTAATAAAACTCATTATGAGTTATATAACAGAAGGAAACCAAAACTTTCATACTTCATATTTTTTGGATGAAAATTATTCATTTTGAATACTAAAGAAAATTTTCATAAGTTTTCTCTAAAATATGATGAAGGGATATTTTTTATGTTACTCCAAAACTAGAAAGAAATATGGAGTCTTTTATAAAAACACAAGTACTGTTGATGGAATATTACATGTTAAATTTTATTAAATTAATCATTTTTTTTTCAAACAGCCTAAACCCACATCTTCAGATGTTATTTAAAAAATTCATTTACAAAAAATGTTAGAATGTTCTTCCCATGAGAGAAAAAATGAATAATATATTTCTAAAGTTATACCTTTGGAAGAGTTTCAACATTTTTTTGAAGAATATAGTTTTTAAAACCATTGTAATTAGATGATCCATAAGAATCATCCTAGTGATAACATCATGGGTGATGTAGATCAACCTATTAGAACTAGAATTTCTTTGAGAAATGAAGATGAAAATTGTGAATTTTTATCATAATTTGAACCTAAAACTTTTGATTAATCTTTAAGAAATGAATATTGGATAAAATATATATAGGAAGAACTCAAATAATTTTAAAGAAATCAAGTTTGGTCATTGGTTGAATGACCTAAAGATACTTCTGTAATTGGAGTAAAGTAGTTTTTGGAGAATAAGTGTGATGATAAAGGAATTATAGTCAGAAATAAAGATAGACTTGTTGGTAAAGGATATAATAAATTAGAGGGAATAAATTATGAAGAAACTTGTGATCCAACATAAATACTAGAAGATATTCATATACTTCTATCATATGTAACATTTCTTAATTTCAGACTATTTCAAATGGATGTGAAGTATGAATTTCTTAATGGATGTGTTCAGGAGGAAGTTTATATAGAAAAAACCCCTGGTTTTGAAAATAAAAAAAATCCATAACATGTTTTTAAACATACTATAGATCTTTAAAGACTTAAAAAATACCCTAGAGCCTAGTATGATAGATTAACTGTAGTTTTGTTACAAAACAACTTTGTTAAGGGAGTTTTGAATCCAAAACTTTTTTTAAAATAAGTATCTAAAATAATAATCACTGTTCAAATTTATGTTGATGAAATTATATTTGGTTCAACTCAAAAATATTTAGAATATTCCTCTTTAGATCTTATGAAATCTAATTTTAAAATGATAATGATAGAAGAACATACTTATTTTTTAGGTTTTTAATTTTCATAAAAACTAGATGGAACTTTTATATCTCAAAATAAGTATATAAAAGATATTATTAAAAAATTTAGATATGAAAATACTAAAAGTATTATTACTCCTATTGGGACCCCAAATTATTTATACATCGATGAATTTGGGAATCTAGTTGATCAAAAGATATTTAGAGGAATGATCTTAAGTTTACTATTCTTGATAACCAGTCATCCAAATTTGATTCTTTCTATATGTTTGTGTGAAAGATATCAAGAAAATCCAAAATATTCCCATGTTAAATAAGTAAAATTAATTTTTTGTCATCTTAAGGGAACTATAGATATAATATTTTATTACTTTTTTGGAAATGATTTTTAAATTAAGATGTTTTCTTGATGCTGACTATGGTAAATGTAAAAAGTATTGGAAAAGTAATTCTGGAAATTTTCATTTATTAGTAGAAGATTTAGTGTTTTGGTCTTGTAAGAAACAAAAATTATTATCAATTTACACTACTAAAGCCGAATATATGGAAACTAGAAGTTTTTGTGCTTAAGTGTTGTGGATGAAACACACACTCACTAACTATGGCATGAGTTTTATAAAACCAAAATTTTGTATGATAACCCAAGTGCCATAGCTTTACATAAAAACCCAACACATCACTCATGATCAAAGAACATTGATATAAGACACCATTTCCCTCAATATCACACTCAAAAAGGAGATATCATTTTACAATTCCTCATAACTTAAGAACAATTTACTGATATTTTTACTAAACACCTTAGTTTTAATAGATTTGAATATATAAAATAGAAGCTAGGAATGGTCAATATCAATTGAACATTCATATATACTTCTTATTTACCAATGAACATACATTAATAAACTACTTTTAAAAGGGGGAGTACATATGTTGTGGTTTTCTAAAATATTTCATTTTCTAATATGTTAAGTTTTTCGAATTAACTAATTTTTTAGATTTCCTAAAATTTTAAAATTGACTAAATTTTTAGTAAAGCTTTTATAAATTCTTCAGAACTACTAAAAAATTATATTTTTCATAATTTTAGTATTTCTAAATTTATTTATTTCTAAAAACATAAGTTTTCCTAAAAACCAAGAATATAATTTTACCGAAATAACTTATTAAAAGTCATATCTTTACTCTAAAAGGTAGTTTCAAAATTTTATTTTTTTTGATATTTTTTATGTATTTGTTTTTTATATTTTATTATGTTCTTTACATTTTACAAAACATAAATTTTAATTTTCATACAATACCTTAGTGTGATAATAATATTCAAAAAACATTAATTGTTCATAAATTTATTTAATATTTCTAGATAATTATAAACTATAATATCATATTTGAGATTTAATCTGAGTTATTAGATCATTATAATTCAAACCATTACCCCATGCTTATAAATAAATGATTGGGTCACCACATCCAATATCAGTTTCTAAGACGGTTGATGACTCCCAGCCCATAATTTCTTCTCTAGTCTAATTATTTGGAATATATCTGATTTTATTCTGCTTCTTCTCATCATAAATCCTCAGTTAGATTAGTGTTGCAAGATGATGACTCCAAAAGATATTGTGAATAGAGAAGTTATCATATAAAAAATGATATAGAAGAAGTTTTATGATAAGAAATATTGTTTTCAGAAAGAAATGATCATATTTCAAGGTTGGGATAAGGTTTGTGTAGTGAAGGAAGTTTTTAATATTCACTACCCAAATATTATAAAGAAATTTTACTCTTATTTTGAGTTTAGTAAGGAAGATAATTTGGAAGTTATAACCTTTAATATTATTGATTAGAAGTGTAAGTTTAATATCCAAAATGTATCAGATCTTGATCAAGTTCCCATAGATGGAGAAGAACATCTTGTTACTCATATGTTATAGGAGAAGTTAGGAATTTTTCAAAAAGGTAAATCCAAATCTTTCTTGTTTCCATATTTTGAAAAAGTGTGTGAAGTTTACCATTTGAAAGTAGAAGCAAGAGTAGTTTCATTAAGAATTCAATGATACTTAATACCAAGGAAGGGTGAACGAGACAACTTAAAATTCTTAGACATATTTTTTTTACATTCCTTAATGAATATGAGAAAAATAAATCTTGTGAAGAATGTTTTCTTATTTGTTGAGGTTTTAAAGAAAAGTGAGATGAATTTTTGGATTCTTAAATTTCCTTATTTTATAAATAAAATATTGATAAACTTCATATATGTTATGAAGATTAAGAATTAGGATTTTTCCATGAGAGAAAATTTATATCTGATATGTGAGGAAAATATATCACAGATGAAATTAGTTTTTATGCCATATTTGAAAAAGTTTTTGGATAAATCATATAGAGGAAAATTGGAAGGAAAAGTTTCAAAAAAGAGAAAAGCTATTTCATCACCTCCATGACTGAAGAAGAAGATTAAAACTATGACTAATGAGCCTTATAATTAATTAATGAAAAGAGAATATAAAAAAATTTCATAGATCCCACATCTTTCTTAGACAAGGCTACATACTTATCTCTAAAAGAGGGAACCAAATAATTGTTTATGGATGTTGAAAAGAAAAGGAATAAAAATAAAATACTTGATGAAGTGAAGATTTTTTATAATTTGATGAAAGGACTTGATAGATATCATGGTGATATTCAAATAAAAACCAATGAGAAAGGTTATAAGGTTCTTTCTATTATTCCTTTAACTATGATTAAACCAATTCCTCATTCAGTTCTAGTTTTCATTACTTAGTCTATTGTGGAACCAAATTTTTTTGGAACTTTTAAGGTTCTTATTGTTGTTGAGAAAGGGAAAAAAATGGTTGAATCTGAAAAATATATAAAAGTTCAAAAATCTATAATGAATCCTAGTAAATATGATTTTATAAGTAAATATATGTTATTCAAACAATTTGAAGAATAAATGGAAGAATAATATACATAAACTTCTTCAGAAGAAATGGAAGAATAAGGAGACAATGAGAAGAGCTCTAAAGAATCATCTTCTTTTACAACTTAGTCATGGAAGGATGTTGATCTTGTTGTTTCTTAGAAGGAAGAGAGTTATAAGAAAGATATTGAAAATAAAAAATTTAATACTATAATATTATACCAAGAAGATACTGATAAAAATATAGATGTGATGGAAGTTTTAGAAGCAGAAAAATTAGAAGAGAAAGAGAAAGACAAAGTAGCCACAGACCATCTAGGTGACGTGTGTCCAATGTCTCATGAGACTCAATGAATTAATAAGAAATAAATTTCTATAAAATAGTGGAATCCGAATTCACATATTTTAGTGAATCATTTGAGAAACATTTAGATTACATTCCATATTTACTGAATATAGTTTCCCAATGTAAGCATATTCAGAAAAGACTACATGTGTTAGATAAATGAGAAGCAGTAAATTAGTTGGATAATACCATTTTACAGACTGAATAAAAGTTCAAAGAATTTAATATTTACTCAAAAGTTTAAATAAGAATGGTTAATAATATTTTGATATGGATAAAAGAGACCAAGAAACATTTTACTGTTCATGATGAAAAAATCAAAGTTGTAAAGAGGACTTCATTAGAAATTGGTTACTCTTTTCAGAAGTTATCTTTTGAAGTTGATGTGAAGTTTGAACTTTTTGAGTAGTTCATGTATCTTTCAGAATCTCAAGATGAAGATATTTAGTAACTGAAGTAAAATAAATTGTTACTTGATGATGAAAATCGTGTTTTATGGTAATCATATATGGGAATATTTGGTAATCACTTATGGGAATATTTGGGATTTTTTCACTATCGATATAATTAAATTCGATTTTATTTTGGGTAAGAACTAGTTAATTGATGTGGAAAAATTTTATTGTTTTTAGAACATATATTTTAATATCAATTCATAATATTTTTGTTCTTTAATTATGCATTTATTGGTTACTTTTTAATATTGTATCAATCTAACTAGAAATTGATATCAAATAAATTATTGCTAGAAAATTTATTTTTTAGTGATTTAAATGACGGATTTTTTTATGTTTCTATTGTTTTATATTTTATGAGAAACATTTTTTTTATTTTTTTTATAGAAATATTTTTTTAAGAATTTGGTTGATTGATGTGAATTTTAAAAAATCATTTGTTTTGGAATTTCAGTGGAAATATTTTGTGACCAACTGATTGGTTGATTTAATTTTTTTAAAAAGTATTAAATATAGATTTTGAGTGATATTTTGTAATTAAAGATATTTATTGTTGTTTTTATGTTTTTTAAATTTTTTTAATTAAATTTTAGTTTTTTAGGTGGTATTTTATATATGTAAGAATAAATACACTAAATAATTTCATTACTTAAGAAAATTTGAACAAGTGTCTGATCCTATATATTTTTTTTGGAATTACATAAGATTAAATCATTTCAGAGATAGATCATTTATGATATTTTCAAATTAGTCTATACTACATAAGATATTACATATTGGATGTTGTGTAAGATTTTTTTTGGAGCAATTGAAACTAGAATATGAATAAAATAAAGCATTTCCCTATGTAATATGTTTATAAAATGCATATGTAAGAGTAATTGTGGATCACCCATATCAGTATTCTAGATACACAATGAGTTTCTTATGAGTAACTAATTTTTCAAATTACTCACATAAGAATAAAATGACCATACAACAATTAAGGTAACTCGACTAATTGGGATCCACTATCATTTTTGATGAACTAAGGTTGAATAAATGAAACACGAATTTAATAAAACTTGGTTCAAGATCTATATGGAATCCCAATTTAAGTGAAAATGGATTTTTGAGTTAGAATGAAATTTTTGGATGAAATAAGTTATGGTATGAACTAAAGATTCTATAGACTTAATGAAGTAATTTAATGAAGTCCTCCTTGGTACAACCTAAGGGAAGAAGATACCTGATAGTTAAATTCATCTAATACTATTCAAACTAATGTAATCTAGATTCATCGAGACATGTTTGAGGGAGATCTATAAGTCTAGGAACTGATCAAATTCACAGAAGTCAAAGTTTTGAAGAAGGGTGTTTGAAGAATAAGAACATGAATTGGACTTGGATGAACTAAAAGAGGTATGTAAAACATGTTTTTTAGTTTTAAATTTTCATGACCCATCCCCCGGGGCCCATGCCGTGACATACCCTAAGCCCACCTCCCTAAGGATAGGGTTTTTCAACTAGCGCGGAAGATGTAAAATTGCAAGTGGGAGGCATTTTCCTGAGTACTTGTATGCACACACACAAAATCACATCCCAAATATGGAAAAGTAAACATGCATACCGCTAAAAAACCACTGAGTAAAAGTATAAACTGTAGGTCAAATAATCTAGAATACAAACCCAACACAAGATAAACTGAAAATAGGAATGTACAAGGAAAACTATGAAAGACTTTCATTTGAAACCCCACCTGATGGGTAAGTTTAGAGTAGCTACTATAATCCGTAGAAGTACGCCCCGCCTTCCTGGTCTCACCGGGCACCACTAAGTCCTGGGCCACCAAGTCCTTCGTCAAGGCTGTGGTTGTCTACACCGGACCCAACACATGCGGGAAAAGCCCGTGCAATGGTGAGTAACAAAATACTCAATAGGGACCTCAAACCAATAAGGAAATACCACAAATCAATCCACAATCAAACCACAAATAATGATAATGAAACATGATCATGAAGAAAGACAGATCACACCGGGTATAATCTAGAGTAGGAATGTAGGACCATCAATCATGTCATCGAACACCTTGAATTTCTGGAGAACTCCTCAGTACAGTGGGCCTGTCGGGTCACACAGAAGATGCTTCCAATTAACCTTGTACTGCTGTGGTACTCATCCCCGATGAGTACAGTGGGTATGCTTGGTCACACTGAAGCTGCTCGCCATCATGGGCATGTCGGGTCACACAAAAGCCGCTTCCCACCCTCGACATACTAAGGTACTCCTCCTGTAAAGTACCATGGATCTTCCAGGTCACACAGAGCCACTCCCCACCATGGGCTTGTCGGGTCACATAGAATCCACTTCCAACTAGACCATCATAGATGATTCACATAGTGTCACTTGTCAAAAGTATTTAGGTCTTAGCCAGTCGAAGGGTTTCCGCATGTAGTGAACTTGATTCAAAGAGAACCACTACTCAATCCATTCATCACATTTAAACTTCCATTAAATCCTCTATAGAGTATTTCAAAAGGCCCACCTCATCACTAGGGTTCCAACGTCGCAAATGGATCATCAATCAGAGGCCTAGTTTGAAAGATATTGGTGTTTTTCCAAAAAGGGGTCAGTTGCGTTCGGGTCCGGTACGACCTGACTCGACTTGGCCCGGGGTCCACCGACTAGACCCAACCCCTCCTAGGGTCCACCAACCCGACCTAGGTTTTCCGATCTGACCTGTATTTGACCTAGAATTGGTTCTGCCTGATGGGTGGGTTCGGCCTGCGGGGGTGGCCCGCACCCTGCCCAATCTTCCATAGGCGGACCAGTTCTGCTTAGAAGGGATGTGGATGGAAGCCGTGTCCATCTAACCCATCACCTTGTGGATCGTCTATAGGGCTAGCTCCTCCACCATGGTCGGTTCAACACAACCTTCCGCGTGAGATGCAGCACGGTGCCGCATCCACGCTGCACCGATGTAGTCGGGTGGCTGCGTCCACCCATCGCCATCCACCGGCACAGAGGCCGGAGGCTCCTACCACACTGCTGCGGCCCGATATGGCCATGAAACTTATTCCAACATGCCTTCATAGTGTGCCACCACCTACAGGAAGCTGCCACCATGGGCCACTACCGGCGTAGGAGTGCCAGCAAGTTCTTCCATAGACCATCGGGTCCGCTTTGGTGGTTTGTTCTTTTTTCCGCTTGCACCTACGGCCTCCGGGGGATGTCATCTTTCCTACGATGGACTCAAATCCTACTTACCGCTACTTTAAAGATGCATCCATGAAGAATGAAAAAAACACACAAGGTGTAGGGTCTCAGGCCGTGTTTGTGTCAGCCCACGCCCTTTGTGTTAGAGGTTTATAAACATGGGATTATGATTTGATGTTCTATCACAAAATAATTACTCACAGTATAGAAAACCCAAGAAAATACACTCCCACGAGAACAAATGATCCATGGATCTACCTGTTTGTGGGTTAATATGCATTCGTCATTTTATAATGAAGAACAGGGAAACATAAAACAAAACAAACCCCTAACTCAAAGGTGTTCGATGTAGAAGAGATCCACCTGCGAGGATTCATGTTCCATTAAAATCCATCAGTATTCATCACATTCCACTTCCATTCTTCGAGGTATGTAGAAGTCGTTGGTGATTCACCGACGTTCATCATTTGTCATTGGAGAGGGTTTTTTCTATAGGTTCATTAGAGGAAATTCCATGTTTGGTTTCCCCAACACGTTATCTCATTAAAACAAAACACGTCACAACGTTTCTGCTATGATGCTTCGCCACATCATTACACTATTTCATTAACAAAATAGCATGTCTGTTTCACTTCCATTAAGGATTATCATTAAAGGGGCTTGTTTTCGTCTCATCGCCGCACTTTAGTGCTAGTGTACCACCACTCAATGGTGATAAAAGAAAAGAAAATAACTTATTTTGTTATTTTCCAAAAAGTTCGAAAACTACCTTTTCCAATCGGCCCTTGCTAGTCGATGTTAAGTCCATTATAGGTGAATCCCACCATTATGAGTTCAATGGTGCCCTCATATTTTTGATCTAAGCACAAGTTTAGAAGTTAGAAAAACCCACTTTCATGTTTATTAAAATTAACTAAAAAAAGTTCAAAATTCTTTTACAGGCTCATTGGGCCTCGGAATCAGGTGCCGTCAGAGCGTATGGCCTCTGAATAATTCCATATAATTTTAAAAAAAAATTACATGAAAATTTTGGGACATTACATTACTCCACCCTTTTTGGGATTCACATCCTTGTAGGCTAAAACATGGCTAAACAAACAAATGGGAGTACTAAGCACGAATATAAGCCTACCACTCCCATGTGATCTCCTAGAGATTACCTTGCTACCACTGAATGTGCACTTGAGGAATCAACTATCCATGAAGGAACTGCTCTTGTCAATCCTCTATATCCACTGGAAACTCTGCAAACGTCTCCCCATTGTCAATGTCCAGCTCTCCCCAGTCGATGATGTGATATGGATCATTCACTTACCTCCTCTACTGTGACATGTAACAAACCTTGTGTACTCGGTGCATATGTGGGGGAAGAACTAGGTGGTACGCCACCTCTCCAACTCTACTAATAATCTGGAAAGGTATGATGAACCTCGAAGATAAATTTCCACCTTGGCCAAATCTACTCAATTCCTGTTGGGGTGGGACCCAAAGGAACACATGGTATCCCTCATCGAACTCCAAGGGTCTTCATATTATGTCAGAATATGATTTCTACCTACTATGTGCAGTCTTCATCCACTCCTGAATGATCTGAACCTTCTCAGTGGTAGCTCGTACCATCTCTGGACCCATGAGTGCTGAATTCCTTGGGTCTATTAGTATAGAGGTTATCTTCATGACCACCCATACAAGGCCTCAAATGGTTCCATGATGATGGTGGAGTGATAACTATTATTTTATGAAAACTCCACCAGTGGTAGGTGGTCCTCCCAACTGTGAAAAAAATCAAGGGTGCAAGCATGAAGCATGTCCTCCAAGGTCTGTATGGCTCGCTCCATCTGACCATATGTCTAAGGGTTTAAGGCTATGCTAAAGTGAATGTGAGTCCCAAATTACTCCTGAAATACCTTCCACAACCGGGATGTAAAGAGAGTGTCACGGTATGAGATGATCATCGAAGGCACCCCATGTTTCCGCACTATCTTCTGGACGTAGAGGCTCCCCAATCCCTCTACTAATCCTTTCTCTCGGATGGGTAGGAACTGATATGACTTGGTGAGTCGGCCAACGATCATCTAGATAGAATCATGGACCCTGGACTTGCATTGTAATCTCATCATGAAGTCCATTGAGATACCATCCCACTTCCACTCTAGTACCTCAAGTGGATGTGCTAAGCCTATTGGAACCCGATGCTCATCCTTCACTTGCTGACAAGTGAGGCATCATGAAACAAACTATTCCACTTATTTATTCATCCCTGGATACTAGTACTAATGTCGAAGGTTCTGGTACATATTCACCACACCAAGATATACCGCTAAAGGGGACATATGGAACTCCCTTAACACCTCCTCCCACAACGTCATTGGTACTACAGTGTATCCTCTGAAAAGGTTGACATTCTCCCCTCATATCGAAAATCCATGATGAGCCTATCTTGAGGATAACTGATCATGTCGGAACTCGCAGTCAACATCCACAAGTTGTGCCTTCACGACTCGTTGTAAGAGTGGAGGAGTGAAAATCATTGTCTGAAGGTAAGCTTCTCCATCATCATCCATGAAGGATATCTTCATCATAGCTATCTGCTCAATCACCTAACTCAACAGTTGTAAACCAGACCTCTTGCTGAGTGCATCTACCACCACATTCCCCTTCCAAGGAGTATAGACTATCTCAAAGTCATAGTCCTAGAGGAACTCCAACCATCACTGCTATCTCATGTTCAAGTCATTATATGAGAAGATATAATTTATAATCTTGAGGTCGAAGTAGATGATAAACCATTCAAACATCAAGTAGTACCTCCACATCTTCAAGGAAAAGAATAAAACTTCTAACTCCAAGTCATGGGTCACGTAGTTCTGTTCATGCTGCCTCAACTACCATGATCCATAGGAAATCATTGATCACTCTTGCATTAGGAAACAACCCAATCTGGTCCCTGATGCATCACAGAAGACTACATACCCAACGTCCTCTTCTGGTAGTCTAAAGATGGGGGCACTTTTCAGCCTCCACCTATACTTCTGGAAACTATGCTGACACTTATCCATCCACACAAAGGGTTGTCCCTTATTTTTCAAGGTTGATAAAGGTGCTGCTACTTTGGAAAAGTAAGGCAGGAACCTTTGGTAGTATCCAACCAACCCTAAGAAACTCCGAACCTAAGTCACCCTCCTGGGTGGCTCCCAAGAAAGAAATGCCTCTATATTTTCTATATTCACCGCAACTCTAGCCTCTAAGATGATGTATCCTAGAAAGTAGAGCTCCCAAATCCAGAACTGGCACTTTGAGAGGTTACCATAAATCTGGTGCTCTCGGATTGTATCTAAGACTATCCGCAGGTGTGTGGCATGCTCCTCCTCCGACACTGAGTACACCAAGATGTCATCAGTGAAGATCACCATAAAAAAATTGAGGTAAGGATGGAAGATCCTGTTCATGAGTCCCATGAACACTGTTGGGGAATTGTACATAGTGAAATACTTGACTAAAAACTTATAGTGTTCATACTAGTATCTAAAGGCTGTCTTCGGTATATCCTAATCCCGTACCCGAATCTCATGATATCCTGATTTTACGTCTATCTTTAAGTACCACATCACTCCCTTCAACTGATTGAAGAGGTCATAAATTATTGGAAGAGGATATTTGTTCTTCACGGTCACCTGGTTGAGGTGCTAGAAGTCCAAAAATATCCTCAAGATCCCATCTTCTTTCTTGGAAAACAACACTGGGGCTGCCCATGGTCAAACACCGGGCCTCACAAAGCCCTTCTCCTATAAGTCCAATAATTGTACCCTCAATTCATGAAGCTCCATGAGAGCCATCTGATATGCCGGTGTGGATATCAGTGTTGTACCAGGGTACAGGTCGATACCGAAGTCTACCTCCCTATGAGTAGGTAGTCCCGAAACATCCTCAGGAAAGACATCCTCATACTCATCCACCACTACAAGAAAGATTGGAATTCTCTCATCCACCGCACTAAGGGTGAGGCTAGAAAACTGGTGAGTGATTGGATGCACCCTCCTATAAGAAAGTCCATCCTGGGCTACAAAATTTCCCTTCTTACCGGTGAAGGAAAACCTGGTCCCATCCTCAAGGACACACCACAATTTGTGCCTAAAATATTTGATCTGAGCATGAGATGTAGATGACCAATCCATACCCAAGATGACATCGTAAGGCCTTGATGCCGCTACTAAGAGATCCCAACTGAATCTCTCGCCTCCAAGAGTAATCTCACACTACTGAAACCAGTGTGTAATCGTCAAATCCACTCCCGTAGGAGTATCTAATCATAAGGATCGAGCCAACGACTCCACTAGAATCTCTGACAGTCGAATGAGGTCTCTGGAAAGGAAAGAGTGACTAGAACCTATGTCTATAAGAACTATAGATAAGGTGGAGAATACACAGATCATACCTATAATCATCTCTGTAGTGCCATGGTCATAGGAATCCATTGCCTGAAGGTGGCCTCACCCCTATCCACTGGCTCCCTGGGCCTATGGTGGACCACTTGTGGGTGGTGGTGGTAGCACCTCAAACCGTCGTCCACCACTTTCCACTCGACCTTCTCCCCTACCACATCATCCACTCTACATAACTTATCACTCGAACCTCTACCTCTACCTTGGTGGTCCCTCGACCATCTGCAGATCATCCATGTGATGGATCAGGCAGTCACAGGCCATGTGTCCCTGCCCACTGTACAAGAAGCACTGCCTGGTTACCTACTAACTCCCTCTTCTATGGGAGCCCCACACTGCCGACCCCAAGTTTGGGGGTCATCCCCTAAAAGATCTGACCCACTTGTGTCCCCTCATCTACTGCCTGTTTCTCACCACTGAAGACTCTGCCGCCTTATGGCTACTGGTGGATCCAACTATCGGTGCCTGATCTACTAGGAAGCTCCCCAAAATAAGGGATCACTCTAGAACTCTAGCCTCAGTGGGGATGCTGAGAGACACCATGGATGCCCTGATCTCTTGTTTGAGTCCCTGTTCAAAGGTCTAGGCCTTGAAGAAAGGGTCCCACACCATGTCTTTGGAGTAGAAATATAGGTCTGTAAACCTCATAGAGTACTCAGCCACCAACATGCTGATCTGCTGTAGGTGAAGCATATCATGTATGCGCACTAAGAGCAAGGTCACGGGGGGAAGAACACCCCCCCTATAAAATCCACTTTAAGTCATCCCAAGGGAGGTTCGCCTCATCATGAGTCTGAATCATCAAACTCCACTATATATCCTAAAATACCTAAAGAAAGATCACAGCTAGGATCTCCATCTGTTCACGTAGCATCCGCACTAAGCAGAAGAACTGCGTCACCGCCTCCAGCCAGTCCCCAGTGACTTAAGGATTTGTCTCTCCCCAGAACATGGGAGGTCTTTATCTCTAGAACTCATGCAAGGTGCTGAGCCTATGTGTGTCCTATACCAGTAAATATGGTAGTAAATGTTTATCAATGGGTGGTGGTAACACTAGTGCACCACTCGACGGGGCCATATCTAGTACTGGTCCCTAAACCGACGCCTCATCACTAGGCGGGCTGTCCTCATAGTCACACATCATAATCTGAGATGGCCGTCAGTGTGGTGGCATCTTGATACAGATCAAGATCTACCATGTTTAATAGATTATACCTGGTGAGCTGACTCTTATTCAAGAAGAACATAAGGAAACACTAAATTTCCTATATGATGCATGAAACTAGTGTTTTTATGTATAGAGATGACGCACGCCTGTCGTAGGGCATGGAAAAACAATTATTTCCTAAGTTAAAATTTAGTTAAGTGGTTGACCTAGGATGTCACCTGAAGAGGAGTGCACACAAAACGAGTTGTCACTTTAAAACGAGGGTAAAAAATTGTTTTGTTTTTGAAATGAAATTTGAAATTAAAATGATTGAAAAACTATGATATTTAAAAGTGTGATTAGGTCAGGGTCGGTTTCATAATTGTAATGCTATCCTTGTTCAATTTAATTCAAACCTCTTCTTCTTTGTTGATTAAAGTGAGTTTCCACAAACGTTTCCTTTCACTTCCATGGTGAAATTATTATTGTGAGAGAAAACCTTACCAAGATATTGGTTTGGTCAACTCTATTTCCATGTTTAAAATAGTTGTATTGAATATCCTTAATTTAAATGGTCAATACCCGATCGGGTTTTGTTTATCCCAAACAATCAAGAACATTCACTACACCTTTTACACGTACTGACGATCGTCGAGTACTTCACCACTAATTCCTGGTTTATTCCATCGTATATAAACTAGAAATTAGAGGAGGGAGATATTGATTATTTTACCAAGGCAAAAATCAATAACGGAATTAATATTCAAGAAAAATCGAACTTCATAATAAAATCCGATATAATAAATTGAAAACAACTTTTAAGAAGAAATAAATTTATTCAATTGCATCCAAGAACTCAAGCATTACAATGTAGAAAACCAACCCTTCCCCAATCACTCCAAATGTTTACCCCACCATGGTAAGGGTAATAGAGTTGAATGGGGAATACAAAGGCATTAAAATACTATGAAAAAGAAAATAAATAAAAAATAAAGCCGAAAAGATCTTCTTCTTGGTGTCCCAAAAGGAATGGGATGGAGAATGGATGCTTTGAGGAGGAGGTGATGGCCTCCTTTTATAGGCAGAATTCGACCCCCAAAATTCGACGCATTTTAGAACCGATTAATGACTTCTTCACGTGTTCCACACTTCATGAATTTTTTTCATAATTATCTTGGCCGTCTCTCCTCAAAATTTAAGCAAATTTGAAAACCGGATGAAGGAGTTATGCATTTTACATTCTCGGTTTCTGTTTCGGGACGAAGCTTCCAAGATGGTTCCTCCAAATGTATGTCGTTTAATGGACTCCTTAATGACTTCCAAACTTCCCCAAATTTCTTTTAGAGTCAGTAATTTATGTCCTAGACCTATCCCAGGTGGAAATACATCATTTAGATATGTTTAGGCAGAGTTTGATGTCCGTTATGTTGGGTGGGTCCACGCTGTCCGCCCGGAAAAATTGCCAACTTCAATGAATTTTTAACCCTTTAGATGACCGAATCGGCTCCTGGTCCAGAAGAAAAAAATGAAGGAAATAAAATAAGGATGCTAAAAAAATTTGAATCAGAAAATTTGGAATTTTATTTTTCTGTAAATGACCAAAATACCCCTGACGTAAAATTCTGTCAAAAATCCAGAATCAGTCGTTTTTCACATTTGGCCTCAAAATAACACTAAAACCTAAAAGCATGAAAATTACCCATCCAATAACACTTTTGTGGGATTATAAACAATTATTTACAGTATATAATATATGAAAATGTGAGCTTCATCACTCCCCCACTCTTAAACATTGCACTCCTGGGCAATCATCATACATCCAAATCAATTTCCACACAACAATCAAAAATGAGAAAATATCAATGATTTTATCAAAAATAGAATTCCAAATTGTCTCAAATATGAATAATAATTCTCTATTATTTTCATTTCAATCACTAAAATTTGTTCAACCTCATAAATCAATCCATGACCCAATCACAACCTACCTCACATTGAATTTTAGGTCACTTTTCACTCAAGAGAAATTGAATCTATACTTATACTCATACTTGAAAATCGCATGTATCACCATAGGTTTGTGAAAATTCTCATTTCTCCACAGCGTGAAACATGAAAATGAATTTAATCATGAGGGATTTAATTAAAGGTTCAAATGATTCTATGGCTTAGGGTTGGTGGGAAAATTATTGAAAAAAGTTCCAGGCTAGAAAGAGGAGGTTTGACTTTTAAGTACAATGCATGATTAATTCAAGTGAAAACACAGGAAATTACTCACCCAATATTTCTTTTAAATGTTAAAAACAACCCCAACCCTCTTTATGACATGGTACATGAGCCAATAAGTGATTAAAATGAATGATATCATCTAAGTTCTCCTCTTTTTTTTTCAAAGCTCCAGAAAGGCACAACTTTATTTTCTTTTTTTTATAGAGGATGAGCTGAAAATTGAATAAAATGAATGAATGAAAATTCATGCCCTTGATTTTTTTGGGAGGTACATGAGTCATAACATAATGTATAATGAGGAATTCAATCTCATCTCCATTTTTTTTGTTTTCTTTTTTTAGGAGAAATGGATGAAACAAATAAAGCATAATGAAATGATGACACATGCCCAATTCTCTTGTTATCCACAACCCAAAATATTGACACAAACTTCACACTACCCATAAATGATACACATCCCAAGGAATGCACACAAAAGGCCCTTCCCCCATACTCAAACATGAAATAACCATGAAAAAATACTAAAAGTGCGGGTAGGTGAGGAAAAATTGGCTTGTAATGTGGCTTAAACCTATAAGGCAATTCATGGAATCTAAGGGCTTACGAAGGATAAATATAAAGGTGGGTCTCAAGATAAAATTTGGATAGCCAAAGAGATTCCTCAATCATTTTAAATACATTCCATGAAATCCAAAGCTTTGAAAGAGAATATTCACAAATTCTAGTTCTCACACAATATTCAAGTTTCCCTCAAGAAAGTGTGGGTATTAGGAAGAATATGTAAAAATGGTTTAGAATAGCTCATAGGATTGGAAAAATATTTTTAGTCAGTGTTTCATGGGCATGGATTTGAAAAATCAGTCAATCTCATTAAAATGCTTGAAAATCCATTTCAAGGGAAAATAATTCATATCAACAATCATTTAAAATAAATTATTTCAAAAATAATTTCAACTCTTTCAAAATCAATTGATGTGTGAAAAGTGATAAGAATATTCATTAAAGCTCAAAATATGTTTTAGACCAAAAAAATTAAAGGAGTTTAAATGATAATTGTAAAAAGTTAACTCCCTTTTGAAATAATGATTCAGTCCTCTTCCTCTAATTCTCAGGGCTTCCTTTTGCATTCATGATCCTACACAAGAAAAATTACTCAATTAATCACAAGGATCATTTCATTTAAGCTCAAAATGAAAAGAGGGAGGGGGCCACATGATAGACTAATTCCTAATACTGAATTTGAAATTCTAGAAAGCATGTAAAGATAAATCTTGGTATGATCCCCCAAGTGGGCCCTGACATCTTTTACTGCCTCCAGAGGGAAGTACCGGCTTTTATCCATAATCTGTTGGTGGATAAAGCTTCTTTTATTTGAACCACCACATGTGGCTCTTCCTAGCTTGTGCTTCATCGTTGTTCTTGTTGAGGAGGACTCCATAGATAGAGTATACCAGATCCACCCCATCGCAATTTGGTACAGCTTGCATAGCGGGGGTTGGATGAAGTAGGGAACCTCCTCTTCATTTGTTGCTACTTGTGCAACATTCCCTTTCCCTTGTTGTGCTCCACCTAGTAAATATTCAGTGTGTTTAGGGAGCTTTAAATGTTCCTCAACAGGTGCAATTTCTTTTCCTTCATCATTCTCCAAGGCATAATGTGAGATGGCCGAATCTGAAAATTAAAAACTATTAGGGGTGATACTCAAATAATTTTCAATAAAATTAAAAGAGTTTGAGTTTAAGATTGTATCATCTCCCTGAGTCGGTTCGACTTTAATATCATCTTCAATTGAATGTGCCTCTTGGAGTCGATCTTCACTAGATGGAGGTAGGTAGTTGGGATCCTCCGCCTCAGGTCTGGATTCAACTTCATGGATGTCATCAGTGAAATCAGGAAAGACTAGTGGCACTTCCTTCTTGGCTTTGAATCTTTTTAAGTCAGCTTGGAGTTCATCGACCATGGCCATCAAATCTTCTAATGAGATCCATGTTGCTATGCCTCTTTCCACTTGCCTGACCGTTATCATCAGTGCATCAGCTCTTCTTTGGAGGGCCTCCTCAGTATAGTCTGTTTCTTCCTCCTGCACCTGTGAGTAATTGTTCCATGCAGAATAATTTGAATTTGAATGGATCATGAAAAAAAGTTTCTTTTTTCAGTTTTTTTAAAAAAATAATAATAATGAAAGCTATCTAAAATTTAAAAAAAGAAAAAGTAAAGTAAACAGCTGATTAGCTCCCCAACAACGGCGCCAAGTTTGACGCACGTCTGTCATAGGGCGTGGAAAAACAATTATTTACTATTTTAAAATTTAGTTAAGTGGTTGATCTAGGATGTATCCTAAAGAGGAGTGAACACAAAACGAGTTGTCACTTTAAAACGAGGGTAAAAAATTGTTTTCTTTTTGAAATTAAATTTGAAATTGAAATGATTGAAAAACTATGATATTTAAAAGGGTGATTAGGTCAGGGTCGGTTTCATAATTGTAATGATATCCTTGATCAATTTAATTCAAACCTATTATTATTTGTTGATTAAAGTGAGTTTCCACAATCATTTCCTTTCACTTCCTTGGTGAAATTATTATTGTGAGAGAAAATGTTACCAAGATCTTGGTTTGGTCCACTCTCCTTCCATGTGTAAAATAGTTGTATTGAATGTACTTAATTTAAATGGGCAATACCCGATCGGGTTTTGTTTATCCCAAAAAATAAAGAACATTCACTACACCTTTTACACGTAATGACGATCATCGAGTACTTCACCACTAATTCCTGGTTTATTCCATCGTATATAAACCAGAAATTAGAGGAGGGAGATATTGATTATTTTACAAAGGAAAAAATCAATAACAGAATTAATATTCAAGAACGATCGAACTTGATAATAAAATCCACTATAATAAATTGAAAACAAATTTTAAGAAGAAATAAATTTATTCAATTGCATCCAAGAACTCAAGCATTACATTGTAGAAAACCAACCCTTCCCCAATCACTCCAAATGTTTACCCCACTATGGTAAGGGTAATCGATTTGAATGGGGAATACAAAGGCATTACAATACTATGAAAAAGAAAATAAATAAAAAATAAAGCCGAAAATATCTTCTTCTTGGTGTCCCAAAAGGAATGGGATGGAGAATGGATGCTTTGAGGAGGAGGTGATAACCTCCTTTTATAGGCATAATTCGACCCCTGAAAGTCGATGCGTTTTAGACCCAATTAATGACTTCTTCACGCATTCCACACTTCATGAATGTTGTTCATAATTATCTTGGTCGTCTCTCCTAAAAATTTTAGCTAATTTGAAAACCGGATGAAGGAGTTATGAATTTTCCATTCTCGGTTTCTGTTTCGGGATGAAGCTTCCAGGATGGTTCCTCCAAATGTATGTCATTTAATGGACTCCTTAATGACTTCCAAACTTACCCAAATTTCTTTTAGAGTCAGTAATTTATGTCCTCGTCCTATACCAGGTGGAAAAACAACATTTAGATACGTTTAGGCAGAGTTTGATGTCCGTTATGTTGGGTGGGTCCACGCTGTCCGCCCGGAAAAATTGCCAACTTCAATGAATTTTTAAACCCATTAGATGACCGAATCGGCTCCTGGTTCAGAAGAAACAAATTAAGGAAATAAAATAAGGATGCTAAGAAAATTTGAATCAGAAAATTTGGAATTTTAATTTTCCGTAAATGACCAAAATACCCCTGACGTAAAATTCCGTCAAAAATCCATAATTAGTCGTTTTTCACATTTGGCCTCAAAATAACACTAAAACCTAAAAGCATGACAATTACCCATCCAATAACACTTTTGTGGGATTATAAACAATTATTTACAGTATAAAATATATGAAAATGTGAGCTTCATTACTCCCCCACACTTAAACATTGCACTCCTGGGCAATCATCATACATCCAAATCAATTTCCACACAACAATCAAAAATGATAAAATATCAATGATTTTATCCAAAATAGAATTCCATAATGTCTCAAATATGAATAATAATTCTCTATTATTTTCATTTAAATCACTAAAATTTGTTCAACCTCATAAATCAATCCATGGCCCAATCGCGACCTACCTCACATTGAATTTTATGTCACTCTTCACTCAAGAGAAATTGAATCTATAGTTATACTCATACTTGAAAATCGCATGTATCACCATAAGTTTGTGAAAATTCCCATTTCTGCACAGTGTGAAACATGAAAATGAATTTAATCATGAGGGATTTAATTAAAGGTTCAAATGATTCTGTGGCTTAGGGTTAGTGGGAAAATTATTGAAAAAATTTCCAGGCTAGAAAGAGGAGGTTTGACTTTTAAGTACAATGCATGATTAATTCAAGTGAAAACACAGGAAATTCCTCACTCAATACCACTTGTAAATGTTAAAAACAACCCCACCCCTCTTTATGACATGGTAAATGATCCAATAAGTGATTAAAATGAATGATATCATCTAAGTTCTCCTATTTTTTTTCAAAGATCCAAAAAGGCACAACTTTATTTTCTTTTATTTTCTTTTTTTTATGGAGGATGAGCTGAAAATTGAATACAATGAATGAATGAAAATTCATGCCCTTGATTTTTTTGGGAGGGACATGAGTCATAACATAATGTATAATGAGGAATTCAAGCTCATCTCCATTTTTTTTGTTTTCTTTTTTTAGGAGAAATGGATGAAACAAATAAAGCACAATGAAATGACGACACATGCCCAATTCTCTTGTTATCCATAACCCAAAATATTGACACAACTTCACACTACCCATAAATGATACACATCCCAAGGAACGCACACGAAAGGCCCTTCCCCCACACTCAAACTTGAAATAACCATGAAAAAATACTAAAACTGCGGGTAGGTGAGGAAAAATTGGCTTGTAATGTGGCTTAAACCTATAAGGAAATTCATGGCATCTAAGGGCTTACGAAGGATAAATGTAAAGGTGGGTATCAAGATAAAATGTGGCTAGACAAAGAGATTCCTCAATCATTTTAAATACATTCCATGAAATCCAAAGCTTCGAAAGAGAATATTTACAAATTCTAGTTCTCACACAATATTCAAGTTTCCCTCAAGAAAGTGTGTGTATTAGGAAGAATATGTAAAAGTGGTTTAGAATAGATCATAGGATTGGAAAAATATTTTTAGTCAGTGTTTCATGGGAATGGATTTCAAAAATCAGTCAATCTCATTAAAATGCTTGAAAATCCATTTTAAGGGAAAATAATTCATATCAACAATCATTTAAAATCAATTATTTCAAAAATCATTTCAACTCTTTTAAAATCAATTGATGTGTGAAAAGTGATAAGAATATTCATTAAAGATCAAAATATGTTTTGGACCAAAAAAATTAAAGGAGTTTAAATGATAATCGTAAAAAGTTAACTCCCTTTTGAAATAATGATTCGGTCCTCTTCCTCTAATTCTCGGGGCTTCCTTTTGCATTCATGATCCTACACAAGAAAAATTACTCAATTAATCACAAGGATCATTTCATTTAAGCTCAAAATGAAAATAGGGAGGGGGCCACATGATAGAATAATTCATAATACTGAATTTGAAATTCTAGAAAGCATGTAAAGATAAATCTTGGTATGATCTCCTAAGTGGGCCCTGACATCTTTTACTGCCTCTAGAGGGCAGTACCAGATTTTATCCATAATCTGTCGGTGGATAAAGCTTCTTTGATTTGAACCACCACATGTGGCTCTTCCTAGCTTATGCTTCATCGTTGTTCTTGTTGAGGAGGACTCCATAGACAGAGTATACTAGATCCACCCCTTCGCAATTTGGTACAGCTTGCATAGCGGGGGTTGGATGAAGTAGGGAACCTCCTCTTCATTTGTTGCTACTTGTGCAACATTACCTTTCCCTTGTTGTGCTCCGCCTAGTAAATATTCAGTGTGTTCAGGGAGCTTTAAATGTTCCTCAACAGGTGCAATTTCTTTTCCTTCATCATCCTCCAAGGCATAATGTGAGATGGCCAAATCTGAAAATTCAAAACTATTAGGGGTGATACTCAAATCATTTTCAATAAAATTAAAAGAGTTTGAGTTTAAGATTGTATCGTCTCCCTGAGTCGGTTCGACTTTAATATGATCTTCAATTGAATGTGCCTCTTGGAGTCGATATTCACTAGATGGAGGTTGGTAGTCGGGCTCCTCTACCTCAGGTTTGGATTCAACTTCATGGATGTCTTCAGTGAAATCAGGAAAGACTAGTGGCACTTCCTTCTTGGCCTTGAATCTTTTTAAGTCAGCTTGGAGTTCATCGACCATGGCCATCAAATATTCCAATGAGATCCATGTTGCTATGCCTCTTTCCACTTGCCTCACCGTTATCATCAGTGCATCAACTCTTCATTGGAGGGCCTCCTCAGTATAGTCTGTTTCTTCCTCCTGCACCTGTGAGTAATTGTTCCATGCAGAATAATTTGAATTTGAATGGATCATGAAAAAAAGTTTTTTTTTCAGTTTTAAAAAAAAAATAATAATAATGAAAGCTATCTAAAATCTAAAAATAGAAAAAGTAAAGTAAACAGCTAATTAGCTCCCCGACAACGACGCCAAGTTTGACGCACGCCTGTCGTAGGGCATGGCAAAACAATTATTTCCTAAGTTAAAATTTAGGTAAGTGGTTGACCTAGGATGTCTCCTGAAAAGGAGTTCACACAAAACGAGTTGTCACTTTAAAACGAGGGTAAAAAATTGTTTTGTTTTTGAAATGAAATTTTAAATTAAAATGATTGAAAAACTATGATATTTAAAAGGGTGATTAGGTCAGGGTCGGTTTCATAATTGTAATTCTATCCTTGTTCAATTTAATTCAAACCTCTTCTTCTTTGTTGATTAAAGTGAGTTTCCATAATCGTTTCCTTTCACTTCCTTGGTGAAATTATTATTGTGAGAGAAAACCTTACCAAGATCTTGGTTTGGTCAACTCTCCTTCCATGTGTAAAATAGTTGTATTGAATATCCTTAATTTAAATGGGCAATACCCGATCGGGTTTTGTTTATCCCAAACAATCAAGAACATTCAATACACCTTTTACACGTACTGACGATCGTCGAGTACTTCACCACTAATTCCTGGTTTATTCCATCGTATATAAACCAGAAATTAGAGGAGGGAGATATTGATTATTTTACCAAGGAAAAAATCCAGAACGGAATTAATATTCAAGAACGATCGAACTTGATAATAAAATCCACTATAATAAATTGAAAACAAATTTGAAGAAGAAAGAAATTTATTCAATCGTGTCCAAGAACTCAAGCATTAAAATGTAGAAAACCAACCCTTCCCCAATCACTCCAAATGTTTACCCCACCATGGTAAGGGTAATCGAGTTGAATGGGGAATACGAAGACATTGCAATACTATGAAAAAGAAAATAAATAAAAAATAAATCCGAAAAGATCTTCTTCTTGGTGTCCCAAAAGGAATGGGATGGAGAATGGATGCTTTGAGGAGGAGGTGATGGCCTCCTTTTATAGGAAGAATTCGACCCCCAAAAGTCGACGCGTTTTAGACCCCATTAATGACTTCTTCACGCATTCCACACTTCATGAATGTTGTTGATAATTATCTTGGACGTATCTCCTAAAAATTTGAGCTAATTTGAAAACCGGATGAAGGAGTTATGAATTTTCCATTCTCGGTTTCTGTTTCGGGACGAAGCTTCCAGGATGGTTCCTCCAAATATATGTCGTTTAATGGACTCCTTAATGAATTTCAAACTTCCCCAAATTTCTTGTAGAGTCGATAATTTATGTCCTCGTCCTATCCCATATGGAAACATATCATTTAGATATGTTTAGGCAGATTTTGATGTCCATTATGTTGGGTGGGTCCACGCTGTCCGCCCGGAAAAATTTCCAACTTCAATGAATTTTTAAACCCTTTAGATGACCGAATCGGCTCCTAGTCCAGAAGACAAAAATGAAGGAAATAAAATAAGTATTCTAAGAAAATTTGAATCAGAAAATTTGGAATTTTAATTTTCCGTAAATGACCAAAATACACCTGACGTAAAATTCTGTCAAAAATCCAGAATTAGTTGTTTTTTCACATTTGGCCTCAAAATAACACTAAAACCTAAAAGCATGACAATTACCCATCCAATAACACTTTTGTGGGATTATAAACAATTATTTACAGTATAAAATATATGAAAATGTGAGCTTCATCACTCCCCCACACTTAAACATTGCACTCCTGGGCAATCATCATACATCCAAATCAATTTCCACACAACAATCAAAAATTCGAAAATATCAATGATTTTATCCGAAATAGAATTCCATCATGTCTCAAATATGAATAATAATTCTCTATTATTTTCATTTAAATCACTAAAATTTGTTCAACCTCATAAATCAATCCATGGCCCAATCACAACCTACCTCACATTGAATTTTATGTCACTCTTCACTCAAGAGAAATTGAATCTATAGTTATACTCATACTTGAAAATCGCATGTATCACCATAGGTTTGTGAAAATTCTCATTTCTCCACAGATTGAAACATGAAAATGAATTTAATCATGAGGGATTTAATTAAAGGTTCAAATGATTCTGTGGCTTAGGGTTGGTGGGAAAATTATTGAAAAAAGTTCCAGGCTAGAAAGAGGAGGTTGACTTTTAAGTACAATGCATGATTAATTCAAGTTAAAACACAAGAAATTCCTCACTCAATACTGCTTGTAAATGTTAAAAACAACCCCACCCCTCTTTATGACATGGTACATGAGCCAATAAGTGATTAAAATGAATAATATCATCTAAGTTATCCTCTTTTTTTTCAAAGCTCCAGAAAGGCACAACTTTATTTTCCTTTTTTTTTCTTTTTTTATGGAGGATGAGCTGAAAATTGAATACAATGAATGAATGAAAATTCATGCCCTTGATTTTTTTGGGAGGGACATGCGTCATAACATAATTTATAATGAGGAATTCAAGCTCATCTCCATTTTTTTTGTTTTCTTTTTTTAGGAGAAATGGATGAAACAAATAAAGCACAATGAAATGACGACACATGCCCAATTCTCTTGTTATCCACAGCCCAAAATATTGACACACACTTCAAAATACCGATAAATGATACACATCCCAAGGAACGCACACGAAAGGCCATCCCCCCATACTCAAACTTGAAATAACCATGAAAAAATACTAAAAGTGCGGGTAGGTGAGGAAAAATTGGCTTGTAATGTGGCTTAAACCTATAAGGAAATTCATGGAATCTAAGGGCTTACAAAGGATAAATATAAAGGTGGGTCTCAAGATAAAATTTGGCTAGCCAAAGAGATGCCTCAATCATTTTAAATACATTCCATGAAATCCAATTCTTCGAAAGAGAATATTCACAAATTCTAGTTCTCACACAATATTCAAGTTTCCCTCAAGAAAGTGCGGGTATTAGGAAGAATATGTAATAGTGGATTAGAATAGCTCATAGGATTTGAAAAATATTTTTAGTTAGTGTTTCATGGTCATGAATTTCAAAAATCAGTCAATCTCATTAAAATTCTTGAAAATCCATTTTAAGGGAAAATAATTCATATCAACAATCATTTAAAATCAATTATTTCAAAAATCATTTCAACTCTTTCAAAATAAATTGATGTGTGAAAAGTGATAATAATATTCATTAAATCTCAAAATATGTTTTGGACCAAAAAAATTAAAGGATTTTAAATGATAATCGTAAAAAGTTAACTCCCTTTTGAAATAATGATTCGGTCCTCTTCCTCTAATTCTCGGGGCTTCCTTTTGCATTCATGATCCTACACAAGAAAAATTACTCAATTAATCACAAGGATCATTTCATTTTAATCTCAAAATGAAAAGAGGGATGGGGCCACATGAAAGACTAATTCCTAATAGTGAATTTGAAATTCTAGAAAACATGTAAAGATAAATCTTGGTATGATCCCCCAAGTGGGCCCTGGCATCTTTTACTGCCTCCAGAGGGCAGTACCAGCTTTTATCCATAATCTTTCGGTGGATGAATCTTCTTTTATTTGAACCACCACATGTGGATATTTCTAGCTTGTGCTGCATCGTTGTTCTTGTTGAGGAGTACTCCATAGACAGAGTATACCAGATCTGCCCCCTTCGCAATTTGGTACAGCTTGCATAGTGGGGGTTGGATGAAGTAGGGAACCTCCTCTTCATTTTTTGCTACTTGTGGAACATTCCCTTTCCCTTGTTGTGCTCCACCTAGTAAATATTAAGCGTGTTCAGGGAGGTTTAAATGTTCCTCAACAAGTGCAATTTCTTTTCCTTCATCATCCTCCAAGGCATAATGTGAGATGGACGAATATGAAAATTCAAAACTATTAGGGGTGATACTCAAATCATTTTCAATAAAATTAAAAGAGTTTGAGTTTAAGATTGTATCATCTCCCTGAGTCGGTTCGACTTTAATATCATCTTTAATTGAATGTACCTCTTGGAGTCGATCTTCACTAGATGGAGGTAGGTAGTCGGGCTCCACCACCTCTGGTTTGGATTCAACTTCATGGATGTATTCAGTGAAATCAGGAAAGACTAGTGGAACTTCTTTCTTGGACTTGAATATTTTTAAGTCATCTTGGAGTTCATCGACCATGGCCATCAAATCTTCCAATGAGATCCATGTTGCTAAGCCTCTTTCCACTTGCCTGACCGTTATCATCATTGCATCAGCTCTTTATTGGAGGGCCTCCTCAGTATAGTCTGTTTCTTCCTCCTGCACCTGTGAGTAATTGTTCTGTGCAGAATAATTTGAATTTGAATGGATCATGAAAAAAAGTTTTTTTTTCAGTTTTTTTTTAAAAAATAATAATAATGAAAGCTATCTAAAATTTAAAAATAGAAAAAGTAAAGTAAACAGCTGATTAGCTCCCCGGAAACGGCGCTAATTTTGACGCACGCCTGTCATAGGGCGTGGCAAAATAATTATTTCCTAAGTTAAAATTTTGTTAAGTTGTTGACCTAGGATGTCTCCTGAAGAGGAGTGCACACAAAAAAAGTTGTCACTTTAAAACGAGGGTAAAAAATTGTTTTGTTTTTGAAATGAAATTTGAAATTAAAATGATTGAAAAACTATGATATTTAAAAGGGTGATTAGGTCAGGGTCGGTTTCATAATTGTAATTCTATCCTTGTTAAATTTAATTCAAACCTCTTCTTCTTTGTTGATTAAAGTGAGTTTCCACAATCATTTCCTTTCACTTCCTTGGTGAAATTATTATTGTGAGAGAAAAACTTACCAAGATCTTGGTTTGGTCAACTCTCCTTCCATGTGTAAAATAGTTGTATTGAATATCCTTAATTTAAATGGGAAATACCCTATCGGGTTTTGTTTATCCCAAACAATCAAGAACATTCACTACACCTTTTACACGTACTGACGATCGTCGAGTACTTCACCACTAATTCCTGGTTTATTCCATCGTATATAAACCAGAAATTAGAGGAGGGAGATATTGATTATTTTACCAAGGAAAAAATCGATAACAGAATTAATATTCAATAACGACCTAACTTGATAATAAAATCCACTATAAGAAATTGAAAACAACTTTGAAGAAGAAAGAAATTTATTCAATTGCATCCAAGAACTCAAGCTTTACAATGTAGAAAACCAACCCTTCCCCAATCACTCAAAATGTTTACCCCACCATGGTAAGGGTAATCGAGTTGAATGGGGAATACGAAGGCATTACAATACTATGAAAAAGAAAAGAAATAAAAAATAAAGCCGAAAAGATCTTCTTCTTGGTGTCCCAAAAGGAATGGGATGGAGAATGGATGCTTTGAGGAGGAGGTGATGGCCTCCTTTAATAGGCAGAATTCGACCCCCGAAATTCGACGCGTTTTAGACCCCATTAATGACTTCTTCATGCGTTCCACATGAATGTTGTTCATAATTATCTTGGCCGTCTCTCCTCAAAAATTTCAGCTAATTTGAAAACTGGATGAAGGAGTTATGAATTTTCCATTTTCGGTTTCTGTTTCGGGACGAAGCTTCCAGGATGGTTCCTCCAAATGTATGTCGTTTAATGGACTCCTTAATGACTTCCAAACTTCTCCAAATTTCTTTTAGAGTAGTTAATTTATGTTCTCGTCCTATCCCAGGTGGAAACATATCATTTAGATATGTGTAGGTAGAGTTTGATGTCTGTTATGTTGGGTGGGTCCACGCTGTCCTCCCGGAAAATTTTCCAACTTCAATGAATTTTTAAACCCTTTAGATGACCAAATCGGATCTTGGTACAGAAGAAAAAAATTAAGGAAATAAAATAAGGATTCTAAAAAAATTTGAATCAGAAAATTTGGAATTTATTTTTCCATAAATGACCAAAATACCCCTGACGTAAAATTCTGTCAAAAATCCAGAATTAGTCATTTTTCACATTTGGCCTCAAAATAACACGAAAACCTAAAAGCATGACAATTACCCATCCAATAACACTTTTTTGGGATTATAAAAAATTATTTAGAATATAAAATATATGAAAATGTGAGCTTCATCAAGAGACGAAAAGAAGAATTCAAGGTCATGGTGTATAGATATGTCAGATACTATACCAACACTGGAATCCTTGAATCTGAAAGTCAATCATGAAACATTTAGCACAGTTTCCAAAACAAAAAAACAGAAACACATTTTTTGTGGTATAACTGAACACCTATGACACTGGTTTGTCATGACCCATCCCCCTGGGCCCATGCCATGACATACCCCAATACCACCTCCCGAAGGCTAGGGGTTGGCAACTTGCACCGAAGGAGTCAACCTGCAAGTGGGAGGCATTTTTCTGAGTACCTGTACCCATGCACACACAACCACATCCCAAAGCTGTAAAAGTAAATATACATGCCACTAAGAAACCACTGAGTAAAAGTAAAAACTATAGGTCAAATGGGCTAGAATAAAAACCCCAAAAAAGATAAATGGGAAAGAGGAAAGTACAAGGAAAAATCTGAAAGTCATCCGTTGGAAACCCCACCTGATGGGTAAGTGTAGAGTAGCTGTTGGAAGCCGTAGAAGTTCTCCTCGCCTGCATGGTCTCACTAGGCACCACTAGGTCCTGGGACACCAAGACCTCCATAAAGGCGGCGGTTGTCTGCACCAGACACAACACATGCAGGTGAATCCCATGCAGGGGTGAGTAACAAAATACTCATTATGGACCCCAAACCAACAAGTAAAGACCACAAAACAATCCACAAGCAAAACAAGAAGTACGATCACAAACCAAGATCATGAAGCAAGATAGATCACAACAGGTATAATATAGAGTAGGAAAGTAGGACCTTCATTCATGTCATCAAACACCTTGGGATACTGGAGAAATCCTCCTCAACGAGTACAGTGGGCCTGCAGGGTCACACAGAAGTCTCTTCCTACTAACCTTAGACTACTATGGTACTCATCCCTGATGAGTATCGTGGTGATGATGGGTCACAAAAAAACTGCTCCCCACCGTGGGAATGCTAGGTCACACAAAAACTGCTTCCCACCTTGTCCATAATGAGGTACTCCTCTTGTCGAGTACTGTGGGTCTGCCAAGTCATATAGATCTACTCCCCACTATGGTCCTGCTGGGTAACAGAGAAGCCGCTTCCCACTGGGCCATCATAGATGACCCACATTAAGTCTTTTGTCAGCAGTCTTCAGGTCTCAACCAACCAAAGGGTTTCCACATGTAGTGCGCTTGATTCCGAAAGAACTACTCCTCAATCCATTCATCACATTTCAAAATCCATTAAAAACTTCATAGAGTATTCCAAAAGTTCCACCTCATCGTGAGGGTTCCAATTCCACAAATGGATCATCAATCAAATGCATGTTTTGAAATATATTGGCGTTTTTCCAAAACGGGGACGGTTGCGTTTGAGTCTGGTCCAACCTGACACGAGGTCCACCAACCCGACCCGAGTCTGTTAACCCAACCCAAATCCAGTCTGTCTTGGGTCCTAACTTTTCTGGCCTGTTGGGCCATGGTTCTGGCTAAACCCGCTGGGGTGGCCCGCGCCCGGCTCCCCCCCTTACCCCACAGGTTGTCTTCGGGGCCAGATCCTCTACAACGGTCAGTTGACCACAGCCTGCCACGTGCGATGCGGTGCAGTTCCATGTCCGCGATGCACCAATGGGGCCGGGTGGCCATGTCCACCCATCACCAATCAATGGCACGAAGGCTGATGGCTCCTGCTGCTCCACCACGACTAGAGCCAGCCATATGACAACCCTACTTTTATTAAAAACTTAAACACGATTTATTACATAAAACTCCACTTGATAAAACAAAGAAGATCGATAGGTTTAGTGTCTTTGGGGCTTAGGATCATTACATAAAAACTTGAAACAAGAAATACAACATCTTTATTGAAAACTTCCTTTACATGACCACTACATTCCCTCATACTTAGCATTGCATGGGATAACCTGAGGACATGCATAAGAAAAGGGTGAGCTATAAAGCCCAGTAAGGGAATACACATGGAATAACATGAGGATTACAATACATGTTAGACAATAGATATATAAATAGAGAATAAGAGAGACATGAACATAAAGGCATGATAAATCATGATGATCATAACATGGAAATGTGGCAACAACACTTAACATGGAATTAGCATGAGCCAAAGATCATTGCACATGGAGCATGAGTAAATCCTCATTGCACATAAATCACGAGTAAAACCTCATTGTAATTGAATTAGAATGATTCAAAACTCATTGCACATGAAGTATCATGATACTATACTTTACCCAATGCATTGGAGCGCTATAAGGGCGCACCCTTCTTAAACATTTCATTTCATGCATAAGTGTGCCACATGGATCATAAAACATGGATTCATAAAACATAATAATTTATTCCACGATAAAGGAATATGGAATTCATACATGAAACTTTTTAATCAATAATTAAAGGTTCATAAAGGTGGATACCCTTGATGGAGAAATGTGCATGTTATCCACTACACAATGGAATTGGCTTAGAAAATCGGTGCGATTTCGGCAGCATAACGACGTGACATAAGAATTCATAAAAAATGGTTGATGAGAGAGAAAGGAGTTCCTCATCATATTTACATGTAATGGACAGTAAGGAGGTCATATAGATACATTTTCCAACAATTGTAATGGAATTTAGATTCATGATACAAAATTATTGCTTGAATGTAAAAGAAGAGAGAGAAGTTCCTTTCGGAATTTTGGCATAGTAACGGGTGTACATGGGAGGAATTTAATGAGAGAGAAAGGGGTATACCATCATTAAAACAATAATATGGAAGTATGGGGGAGGTGAAAAACCATACCCCAACATTCATAATTGAAATTAAAAGGGTAATACAACTTAAAGAAAATTGACAAAAATGAGAAAGGAAGAAAAAAACCCTTACTTGGAAGTGTGCTTCCAAAGGCTAGAGAGAGGCTTGTGAGAGGCTTCTTGGGAGCTTGGGGAACCTTGGGAGGATTCTAGAGAGAGTTGGGCAGAGTTTGGATGAACTAAAAAGGCTTTGAGTGAGGAGGATGTGGGAGCTTGGGTGGGTTTATATAGGAAAGGTGAGGGAATTCTTTATTATTTAGGTTTGGGACCCCTTATATTAAATTAATCCAAAACACAAACCATCCCATGGTTTTTGCCCATGGTTTTTGGAAAAGGGAAGAGGAAAAAAATATTTTATAATTCCAATGTCCGAACTTCTTAAAATATTAGGGTTTCTTATGTGGAGGTGAGTCACACTCCCATGGAAATTAATTTAAAAAGGCAAGGTGTTGAATATGTCTTGAGGGGTCCATTAATGCTTTGAAAAGTAAGTAAAAAAAACCCAAAATCACATTATTTTAATGGTAAAACATATATTTGCCGAACATAAAGATTATAGTATTTTATTACAACACTATCGGGTCATTATGATGTCATAAAACACATTATATATTTAAACAGTATTTAATTTTTACCCAAAAATTTGACTGTCTCAGAAAATTATGAAAAATTCACCGTTGGATAATTTCGACATCCTGATTCCAGAAATGAAATTTATTTTATCTAAATAATTTTCTAAATATGTTAATTTTCACTTTTAAAATAAAAACCTATATTTATAAAAAATTCACGGGTTTTGACAAAAATGGCTTTCAAATCTTATTAAAAATTATAATTGCATTCACAAATTATAAGATCGTTTATATTTAATAAAAATTAATTTAACAATAATAATAATATTTTATTAAAATGTTATTTAATTTAAAAATCTCTTAATTTAATAAAATAGAATTCTTAATTAAATAATAACTAAAAACACTATTTGTACTTTAAAAACTATTTACAATGTATAAAAAATGACTAGAAATTATATTCATTATTATATACAAAAAAATAATGTACATGAACATAGTACTACTTATTCGTTACATAACCCCTTAAAACAACCGCATAAGAACTAAGGGTAAGGTGTGCGATGGTGACAGACTCTTGGGGTGGCTCAGATAACATCGCTCGAGTGGTAATTTCAATCAACTTCCACTTTTCCCATAGACAGTCACGTTCGAGCTTGACATGATGAAGCTCCGCTTGGGCTTGGTCAAGGGCAAAGCCCAAAGACACCACCTATTTTCTGAGGTCTAACAAATGGGATTCGTATGGTGCAATTATACTGGATGAGGCCATCACTTCCTTCTAAGTAAATTGGATTTGTTAAAGTCTTATATTTATACTAATAATGTGATCACTGTTCAACGACTATATTAGCAACGATCAAAATTCTTAACATAAAACCAAAGAAGTTGACATTTTATGAAAACATTTTATATAAAGAGACATTTAATAAGATCAAGAGGGATTTTCCATTAATGAAACTTTGGGTCGTTACAATATTACCCCCTTAAGAAATTTCGCCCTAGAAATTTTCCTTTTCCCATACTAAAACAAATGTGGGTAACTCAGCTTCATCATATCCTCTGATTCCCAAGTTTCTTCTTCAAACTTGTGGTTTCTCCACAACACCTTGATGAGGGTAATTATCTTATTTTGTAGAACTTTTTCTCTACGATCTAAGATCTTCACTGGTTGCTCCTCATAAGAAATATCATCTTCCAATTGTACCACCTCAGAAGAGAGTACATGTGAAGGGTCCGGTATGTACTTACTTAAGAGGGATACATTAAAGAAATCATGTACTTTGGCCATGGCAGGTGGAAGTTCTAGTCGACAAGCCACAACCCCGACACGATCAAGAATCTCGAAGGGGCCAATGTACCTTGGACTTAACTTCCCTTTCCTTCCAAACCTCATGACCTTCTTCCATGGAGATATGCGTAGAAACACCATGTCTCCAACTTTAAACTCAAGGTCTCATTGAAGATTATCTGCATAACTCTTCTGTCGACTCTGGGATGCCTTTATATGTTGCTGAATGATTTTCACCTTCTCCACCATTTCTTCGAACATTTCTGGTCCAAGAAGCTTACGTTCACTAACCTCATCCTAACATGCTGGTGTTCTGCACCTTTTCCCATACAGGGCTTTATATGGTGCCATTTGTATGCTCGAGTGGAAACTGTTATTATAAGAGAACTCAACCAGAGGAAGATGTTGATCCCATCCCCCTTTAAAATCCATTGAGCACGCTCTCAACATATCCTCAAGTGTTTGGATAGTCCGCTCGTATTGGCCATCAGTTTGAGGATGATAGGCCGTACTGAAGTTCAGTTCAGTATTCAGAGCATGTTGAAGACTCTTCCAAAACTTAGAGGTGAATCTTGGATCTCAGTCAAACACAATAGATAGTGGTACTCCATGCAACCTTACCACTTCCCTGATATATATCTGTGCCAGTTGATCCAAAGAGAAATCCTCCCAAATAGTAATGAAGTGTGCAGTCTTTGTAAGACGATCCACAACAACCCAAATTGCATTGTTGCCTTTGGATGTCCGTGGAAGTCCGGTGACAAAGTCCATGGTGATGTTCTCCCATTTCCATTCTGGTATGGGCAATGGTTGCATCATCCCCTTAGACTTCTGCCTCTCTACCTTCACTTACTGACACACCATGCACTTTTATGTATATTAAGCGATCTCCTTCTTCATATTATCCCACCAAAAGTTTTCTCGGAGATCTTGATACATCTTTGTGCTCCCTGGGTGAATAGAAAAATTTGAACCATGTGCATCATCCAAAAGTTCCTTCTTCAGCTCTGGACTTGATGGAACACATAGTCTTTTTCCAAACCGCATAATTCCTTCTTTATTAACATTAAACTCTGAGGATTTCCCTTTTTTGATAGCTTACACTTTTTCTTGTATTCCCACATCATCCTTTTGAGCATCCTTTAACCTTTCCAAAAGAGATGGTTGAGCAATCATTTGTGAAAGGATTGATGATGTTCCCTTATTTATGATTCCCACGTCCATCTTCATCAAGTCTAAAAAGATTGGATCCTTCTCAATTCTCATCATTGATAGAATTGCTGGGTACTTTCTACTTAGGGCATCTGCCACCTTGTTCGCTTTCCCAGGGTGGTAATGTATTGAACAATCATAATCCTTGATGAGCTCTATGCATCTTCTCTGGAACATATTAAGCTCTTTCTGTGTGAATATATATTTAAGACTCTTGTGGTCAGTATATATCTCACATTTCTCTCCATAGAGATAATACTGCCAGATTTTCAAGGCAAAGATCACCGCCACCAACTCCAGATCATGCGTTGGATAGTTTTGATCATGGATTTTCAAATGCCTTGAGGCATAGGATATCACTTTATCATTCTGCATCAACACACATCCTAATCCCTTCTTCGAAGCATCACTGAATACCACAAAAATCTCCCCACTTGTGGGTAAAGTGAGCACGAGTGCAGTGATAAGCCTCCTTTTAAACTACTTGAAGCTTTCTTCACATTCATCACTCCAAGAAAACTTTACTACCTTTCGAGTTAGCTTGGTAAGAGGGTTGGACAATCGTGATAAATTCCTCACAAATCTTCGATAATATCCAGCTAACCCTAAGAAGCTACGAATATCCGTTACCGATGTTGGCCTCGACCATCCCTCAATTGCATATGTTTTGGAGGGGTCCACAGATATCCCATTGCTTGTAATGATATGTCCTAATAATGAGACCCCCTTCAACCAGAACTCACACTTGCTGTACTTTGCATAGAGCTTCTCCTTGCGCAAAGTCTCTAGTACAGTTTTTAAATGCTCCTCATGATCCTCCTTGGTTTTGGAGTATATTAGAATATCATCTATAAAGACTACCACAAATTTGTCAAGGTAATCTCTAAAGAATCTATTCATCAATTCCATGAATATTGTTGGAGCATTTGTGAGTCCGAAAGACATTACTATGAATTCATAGTGTCCGTACCTTGTACGAAAAGCAGTCTTGGGGATATCTTCCTTCTTCACCCTTACTTGATAGTATCCTGACCGCAAATACACCTTGGAGAAATATTTTGCTCCACGCAGCTGATCAAACAAGTCATCGATTCTTGGGAGAGGATACTTGTTCTTTATCATGATTTTTTTAAGTTCATGATAATCGATGCAAAGACGCATTGACCCATCCTTCTTCTTGATGAAGAGGACTCGTGCACCCCATGGTGAAGCACTTGGGCGTATAAACCCTTTATCCAGATTCTCCTGTAGTTGTTTCTTCAGCTCTTCAAGACCAACAACATCCATTCTATACAGAGTCTTGGATATTGGTAGCGCCCCAGGTATAAGTTCAATTGAGAACTCAACATCTCTTCTAGGAGGAAGACCATGCAGTTCCTCGGGAAACACTTCAGCGAATTCCCTCACAATAGGCATTACTTCAAGGATGGTTTCTTCTTTGGACTCAATCATCTGAGCCAGATACGTGTGCTCATAGGGCAGTAATATCCATGCTTGAGATGATGGAGCTAAAGGAGATTCATCTTCCTCCTGACACTTGTAAAGAATCGGGGGTCGATTCTCCATATGGAGTGTGATTTCCCTCTCCCGAAAATTTATGTTGGCTCTATATAAGGAAATCCAATCCATGCCAAGAATTTCATCAAATTCCACCAAAGGGAGTATGAAGAGGTTCGCCGGGAAATTCAATCCACAGATTATAACAGGGGATGACTTATATTCATGGGATGCAATGATTGCCCCATTTACTGTACTCACCGACATCTTCACTTCTATGATTTGTGGTGGTGCTGGGATTGTTCTACTAAACTTTGGAGATATAAAAGAATGCGTAGAACCTGAATCAAAAAGGACGTTCGCTATTCTTGAATGAATAACTAGCGTACCTGTCACCACTTCATTGTCAGGGTTCACTTCGGTATAAGTGATGGCAAAAGCTCTTCCTTGCTGCCTTGGAGGTTGTTGGTTACCTCCGAAAACCCTTGGATTAGGGAATTGATTTGAAAAATGACCAGGTTCTTTGCATTTGTAGAATTGAACAATGCGCTGAGGTTCGAATAGAGCTTTCCTCTCCTCTGTCGCAGCTGCGGGTCTTTCTTGCTAACAGTTAACAGCTAGGTTCCCTTATCTTCCACACCTGAATAATTTCCTCGTCCCCTTAAGGAAATTTCCAGGGTGCTTCTTTCCGCACTTTTGACAAGTGGGGTGATGGATCTTCTTAGCACCGTTTGATTTATCCATTGGACCGAAAGAATTGAATTACACCTTACGCTTCTTGTCCCCATGATACCTCTGTGATTCCCCGATCTCTATTTCGACCTTGAGGTCACATCAGACAATTTCCTCATAGCTGTCGAAGTCACGGATCACTAATGCTTTCCGCAAGCTAGGATTCAGCCCACAAAAGAAGCGGTAAACTTTTCATTCGGGGGTAAAGACAGAGACGGAAGCGTATCGTGCAAGCCTTGTGAAGTTTTCCTTGTACTCTCCAACAGATTCTTCACCTTTTTTCTTGAGGGAAAGGAAGTCCCTTTCCATCTTAAGCCGGAGGGTGCACGGAAAATATTTATCGAAAAACATCTTCCGAAAATCCTTCCATTCCAAAGCCTCGATCTCCTCCTCAGGCTTCGTATTTTTGATCAACGTCCACCATTGATCAACTTCACCCTACATACGATAATCATCCAAGAGAACCTTCTCTTGTTCTAAACATTGGAGGATGGAGAAGATCTTTTCAATGGAGTTGATCCATTGTTCAGTGATCATGGGATCAGATGATCCACTAAAAGTAGGAGGCCTTTGTCTCATGAAGCTCTTGATAGGGACTTGTTCTTTCTTAGGGGGGTTGAACGTTCCTCTTGACCCATGTTTCTATTCAAAAATTGAGTTATCTAAGAGAGAAGCGTGACAAAGTTCGCGATTCCCGCTCCCATTGGATTGGGCATCTCATTAGTACAGTCATCACACTGATCTTCACAACGGTTGTTAGCCCGAGTCCTCCTATTACCAGCCATTGGATAGAATAAAATGAAAGTTAGGGGTAACACATAAAGGGTAATCCAAAGACAAAAGTTTATGACTTATAAATAAACTTTCATTTCCTTAAATCATGAGTCTATAGGCTTCAATCTAGGATTTTCATGATCTACTTTCTAACATATATTCGTAGGGGAATTTTTTTAATTCCCTTAATAAGGGTTCATACTAAGCTTTTGAATTTATCAAAAAATATCCCCTGGGAGTGTCGTAACCAAGAGTGCAGCAAGGCCCGTTTTCATGCACCAGTTCCCGTTCGAGTCTAGCTCAAAGCAGTGTTTTCAGGTTTTACCCCTAGGATACATCTGTGCCAGAGCCGCCTCTACCTACTCGTATCCAGACAGGGATGAATCTGTTTGATAAACCACTTGCTCAGTACTTACCAAAACTTAGGGATGTTTTTATTATACTTAGTCTTGTATCTAAGGCTTTACTAGGGTTTCCTAATCCCAATAATAACTAAACCTATCCTCTGATACCAACTATGACAACCCTTATTTTATTACAAACTTAAACATGATTTATTACATAAAACTTCACTTGATAAAACAAAGAAGATCGAGAGGTTTAGTGTCTTTGGGGCTTAGGATAATTACATAAAAACTTGAAACAATAAATACAAAATCTTTATTGAAAACTTCCTTTACATGACCACTACATTCCCTCGTACTTAACATTGCATGGGATAACCTGAGGACATGCATAAGAAAAGGGTGAGCTATAAAGCCCAGTAAGGGAATACACATGGAATAACCTGAGGAGTACAATACATGTTAGGAAATATGCATATCAATAGATCATAATAGAAACATGAACATAAATGAATGATAAAGCATGATGATCATAACAACGAAATGTGGCAACAACACTTAACATGGAATTAGCATGAGCCAAGGCTCATTGCACATGGAGCATGAGTAAATCCTCATTGCACATAAAGCACGAGTAAACCCTCGTTGTACTTGAATTAGAATGAGTCAACACTCATTCCACATGACGTATCATGATACTATACTTTACCCAATTCATTGGAGCGCTATAAGGGCACACCCTTGTTAAACATTTCATTTCATGCATAAGTGTGCCACATGGATCATAAAACATGGATTCATAAAACATAATCATTTATTCCACGATAAAGGAATGTGAAATTAATACATGAAACTTTTTAATCAATAAGTAAAGGTTCATAAAGGTGGATACCCTTGATGGAGAAATGGGCATGGTATCCACTACACAATGGAATTGGCTTAGAAAATCGGTGCGATTTCGGCAGCGTAATGGCGTGACATAAGAATTCATAAAAAATGGTTTATGAGAGATAAAGGGGTTCCTCATCATATTTAAATGTAATGTACAGTAAGGAGGTCATATAGATACATTTCCCAACAATTGTAATGGAATTTAGATTCATGATTCAAAATTATTGCTTGAATGTAAAAGAAGAGAGAGAAGTTCCTTTCGGAATTTCGGCATAGTAACGGGTGTACATGTGAGGAATTTAATGAGATAGAAATGGGTATCCCATCATTCAAACAATAAGAGGGAAGTATGAGGTAGGGGAGAAACCATACCCCAAAATTCATAATTGAAATTAAAAGGGTAATACAACTTAAAGAAAATTGACAAAAATGAGAAATGAAGAAAAAAAACCCTTACTTGGAAGTGTGCTTCCAAAGGCTAGAGAGAGGCTTCTTGGGAGCTTGGGGAACCTTGGGAGGATTATAGAGAGAGTTGGGCAGAGGTTGGACGAACTCCAAAGGCTTTGAGTGAGGAGGAAGTGGGATCTTGGGTGGGTTTATATAGGAAAGGTGAGGGAATTCTTTATTATTTAGGTTTGGGACCCCTTATATTAAATTAATCCAAACCACAAACCATACCATGGTTTTTGCGCATGGTTTTTGGAAAAGGGAAGAGGAAAAAAATATTTTATAAGGCCAAAGTCCGAACTTCTTAAAATATTAGGGTTGCTTATGTGGAGGTGAGTCACACTCCCATGGAAATTAATTTAAAAAGGCAAGGTGTTGAATATGTCTTGAGGGGTCCATTAATGCTTTGAAAAGTAAGTCAAACAAACCCAAAATCACATTATTTTAATGGTAAAACATATATTTTCCGAAAATAAAGATTATAGTATTTTATTACATCACTATTGGGTCATTATGATGTCATAAAACACATTATATATTTAACCGGTATTTAATTTTTACCCAAAAATTTGACTGTCTCAGAAAATTATGAAAAATTCACCGTTGGATAATTTTGACGTCCTGATTCCAGAAATGACATTTATTTTATCTAAATGATTTTCTAAATATGTTAATTTTCACTTTTAAAATAAAAACCGACATTTATAAAAAATTCACGGGTTCTGACAAAAATGGCTTTCAAATCTTATTAAAAATTATAATTGCATTCATAAAATTATAAGATCGTTTATATTTAATAAAAATTAATTTAATAATAACAATAATATTTTATTAAAATATTATTTAATTCAAAAATCCTTTAATTTAATAAAATATAATTCTTAATTAAATAATAACTAAAAACACTATTTGTACTTTAAAAACTATTTACAATATATAAAAAATGACTAGAAATTATATTCATTATTATATACAAAAAAATAATGTACATGAACATATTACTACTTATTCATTACATAACCCCTTAAAACAGCCGCATAAGACCTAAGGGTAAGGTGTGTGATGGTGACAGACTCTTGGGGTGGCTCGGATAACATTTCTCGAGTGGTAATTTCAATCAACTTCCACTTTTCCCGTAGATGGTCACGTTTTAGCTTGACATGATGAATCTCAGCTTGGGCTTGGTCAAGGGAAAAGCCCAAAGACGCCACCTCTTTTCCGAGCTCCGACAAATGGGCTTCGTATGGTGCAATTCTACTGGATGAGGCCATCGCTTCCTTCTGAGTAAATTGGATTTGTTAAAGTATTATATTTATACTAATCATGTGATCACCATTCAATGACTATATTAGCAACGGTCAAAATTATTAACATAAAACCAAAGAAGTTGACATTTTATGAAAAAATTTTATATAAAGAGACATTTAATAAGATCTAGAGGGATTTTCCATTAATGAAACTTTGGGTCGTTACAAGCCATGATGCTACTTCTGGCATGTTTTCGTGGTGCTCCACCATTGGCCTGTGACCACTACTTATGACCGCTAATGCCGACACACTGACAGGTTCTTCCTCGGACCACCATGTTCGCTCATGTGGTTTGTTTTTTATGCCGCTTGCGCCTACGGCCTTCAAGGGATGTCATATTCTATGCGATGACATCAAATTCTCCCATCCGCCACTTCTAAGATGGACATAAAGAAATCACAAAACACACATGGTGGAGGGGATTGGGCCTTGTTTGTGTCATCTTATGCCCTCTGTGTTAGAGTTTTATAAACATGGGATAATGATTTAATGTTCTATCACAATATAATTAATCCTAGTATAGAAAAACCAAGAAAACACCCTCCCATAAGAATGAGCGATCTGCAGATCAACCCATTCACGGGTTGATATGTGTTCATCATTTTAGAACGAAGAACAGGGAAAATTAAAAAAAAAACAAACTTCTACCTCAAATGTATTCATTGCTGAAGCGATCCTCATGTGAGGATTCAAGTTCTGTTCAAAGCCATCGACATTCGTCGCTTTACAGTTCCGTTCTTCGAGGTGTGTCGATGTCGCTGGAGATTCACCGATGTTCTTCATTTTTCATTGGAGAGGGTTTTTTCCATAAGTTTGTCAAAGTAAATTCCACGTTCTATTTCCCCAATCTGTTATCTAATTAAAAGAAAACACGTCGCAGAATTTATGCTATGCTGTGTCGCCACATCGTTACTCTGTTTCCTTAATAAATCAGTGTGCCTGTTTCATTTCCGTTAAAGAGTATCATTAAAGGGGCTTGATGCTGCCTCATTGCTGCACCACAGTTCTGGTGTTCCACCCCTCATTGGTGGGAAAATAAAATAAAATAACTTTTTATGTTATTTTATTATTTTATGAAAAGTAAAAAAACTATCTTTTCCGGTCGACCCTTGCCGTTCGAAGTTAAGTCCATTCTAGGTGAATCTCACCATTCTGTATTCAACTGTGCCCTTAGATTTTTGATTCTAGAACCAATTTAGAAGTTAGAAAAACCTGGTCACACGTTTATTTAAATGAACTAAAAAAAGTTCAAAATTCTATTCCTGGCTCACCAAGCCTTGGAATTAGGTGTCGTCAGAGTGTCTGGTCATAGAATAATTCCATATAATTAAAAAAAAATTACACAAAAATTATAGGACATTACAGAAATTTACTTTCTTATTGAATGATAAGTGGATAAATATTTATAAAAGAGACATATTTTATTAAATAGCCAATTGAGTTAGTGTATCCCATGTGGATACACTATGATATGAATGGTAAGTGAGTGAATTGGAACTTCTAGAGATTGATTCTAATTACAAATAATTATGGAGATAGTGTTATCAGAAGATGGATAATGAAGATATGACTCTGATGTTGATCGATTGATAAAAAGTAATTTGATGTTAGTTCATAATAGGTGCATGAATAAATTAGTTATATGAATGGTTATTATTTGATGATTTTTATAGATCAATTGTTGTAGGAGAGTTGAGAATGTTGAGGTTTATCATGACTTCTTGGTTGGATATTGATACATGTAGGATGCTCAATGAATTTTCTCTTAGTGTTTGGCTGATCTGTGAGTAGTTTGAATTGATGAATTGATAGTGTTAGGGATTTCTGAGATTCATTGAGAAAAATAATTGTTTGAGAGATAAAGTGTAGTTGATAAGGCTAAACAATGGGGACATTATAGATTAACTCATGATCTAAGAGATATATTGGGTGAAGTGGGAAGTATTGGGGCTGAAAATAATTATCCCACTGGTGTAGTGATAATTGTGATATAAAATAAAGAAAAAATGAAAAAAATAAATGTCCAACAGATGTAATGTGAGAAAACATTCAAAATAAGAGGGGTAAAAAACCATGAGCAAATTGAAGGATCACACTGGTAAAAATGGGTACGTACTCTCTCTCAAAATTACAAGGAGAAAATACTCAAAATATTATCACATTAATAATTAGAGAAACATCTCAAAAAATACCACTAAACACTAAAAGTAAGATTTGAGAAGCTAATTTCCTAAACGTGATGATTTTTAAATATGGGTGAGTCTCATTTTATAGGGAAGCTTAAACACCCTATCTCCCCTCTATCCTTAACTAAATTAATTTAAGCCAATTAAAAGGGATTAAATTTCTACTTTTTGTTTCAAGTCTCATGACATATATCCCCCTAAGATATTTGATTTAGAACCAATAATATATCCACATGAAATTTATAACTATAAAACCATGATTCTCACTTCTATGAGAGGATGTTTAAGGATCAACACCTTCTGAACATATCAGAGTTAACCACCTTCAGTAGAAAATCTACTAAATTTTCTGAAGTATTTTTTTGCACATTCACACTTCCATACTTCACTAAATCTTGAAAAAATGATACCATAATATTCTTCATACTATAATTAAAATATAAAGTCTTTTTAATGTATAAGGTTCTTTTATAGTCACAAAATATAGGAATATTCTCTTGTATATACCTGATCTCCTCTAGTAATTTTTTTTATCAAAATTGGATCTTTGTAAGACTGTTTAGCTACCGTGTAATTTTTGTCAGTTAAAAATAAATCTATAACTGACTATAACATTAAAATATAGATCATAATACCTCTTTAAACAGTAAACAAAAAACTAGTAGTGGATTTCCTTTAGTCAAAATCACCTGAAAAATCTAAATCAACATAGCCTATGATAGTGAAATATGATCCTCTATAACATATTGAGGAATATAAGGTCTCCTTAATGTATCTTGGGATACTCTTTACTACATTCCAATGATCCCATATTGGATTCTCCATGTACCTATAACCTATGCCCACAATATGTATAATGTCTATTCTAGTACAACCTATAGAGAACATCAGACTCCCCATTGATGGTTCATATAGTACTTATGACATTACTTCCTCCTTGATTCACTACTAGGACTCATCATAGAGGATAATGTGAAAATAATGGGAAAATGGTAGAGATTGGATTATAATATTTAATGTTAAATTATTTTAATACTTTACTAAAGTAATTATTTTGTGATATCAAAATATTATCATTATCCCAATCTTGGTAAATCTTCATCCCAAGAATCTTGTTTTTTGGTCCCAAGTCCTCATAAATATCCCTAGCTAACTGTGCCTTCGTCTCCTAAATCTGATCATTTTTGGGGCCTACAACCAACTTTTAATTCACATACAATATAGGAGTGATAAAATCATTTCCATATGAACCCTTTAAATATGCACAAGAATCAAAATGAAGTCTGCATTATCCAAGGCTCATTATATAGGAATAAAATCTCTTATACCAACTCCTTGGTGCCTATTGATGTTGTACAAATATTTTTTCAACCAGTAAACCAAATTCTCTTTAAATTATTCTACAGAACATTCTAGTTGGAGAATTATTATTTAATAATCGATATCACCATGGAGAAAAATTATCTTCACATACCGAATCTCTATATGTAAAATATATGTTTCACACATCACAAAAGCTTGGAAAATAATAAAAAATATAATAACAAGATAAAATATTTCATTGAAATAAATACCTTCCTTATGAGAATATCCTTTAACCACTAACCTCACATGATATATTTCCACCTAGGCCTTTTTTCCCATCATGATTTTAAAGACCCATTTGTTTCATGATATCCTTCCTTCCATGAGGTAACAAAAAAATATCCAAATTATTGTACTTGTAGAGTTAAAGTTCCTCCTACATCACTGAAATTAATGAATATATATCTAGACTTTGGGATACCTCCATAAAATAACATGACTCTTCATCCTTATATAATAATAATTAGACAATATTTTTGTTAGTGAAAAAGTTTTGGTTCCATATTGGTGTTATTTTATCTTGATTTGACCATCATAATCCAGACTCAATAGGTTCTTGATCATCAGGCTCTGGTAATTCCTTAAAAGAAACATTTTTTTTTCATTGATACAACCTATATTATGAATAATGTAATTTCTATGTTCTCTTTATCTAAGCCACCATCAATTATCATTTTCACATTGCATTCTATAAAAATTAAATTTTATCCATTGATATGTTTGTGTGTAGTGGGGTGCCAAAAATGATATCCCTTCACACCATCAACATATCTTAAAAAGATACACTTACTTGATATCAAATTCCTATTAGATCTTTCATTTTTATTAAATAGTTCATACATAGGACTCCAAAAGTATTTAACTCAAAATCATCAGTGGGTTTACCAATCCACACGTCTATTAGTGTTCTCAAATTAATATCTACTGAAGGAGATCAATTTATAACATAATAGGTGACCTTTACTACGTTTTCCCAGAACATCTTGTAAAATCCTTCAATCATTAAAATTTACCATTTTATATCCAATAGGGTTCTATTAATCCACTCTCCCACTCCATTTTACTAAGGTGTGAACAACACTGCAGATTTTCACTTGATTCCTTCCCAATTTCAAAAAGTATAAAACTTCTCTACTGTATATTATCCACCATTTTTTGTCCTAATTTTTTTTATCTTCTTTCCTGATTCAATAACCTTATTCCCTTTTAATGTTTTTAAGACATAAAAATAAATTTACTTCCTCTTGATTTGGTACACCCGACATCTCTCAGAATAATCATAAAAAATGATACATTGTACCTTATCCTCATAGGGATATAATTGGTGCATTAAAAATATTATAATGGATAAACTATAAGACCTCCATGATCCTCACCATCGATGTCCTCAACTCTAATCCATGTTTATTTCTCTAAAAAAATGCTAAGAAAATGGTAAATATACCATTTTCAGACCTACAAACAAATTCTAATCAGCTATATTCTTTAGGCCCTATTTATAAATATGACCAATCTATAGAAGCCATTATATTGTAAATGATTTTGTGGTAGTTTATTTGACAACTATCTATACCTCCTTGTATGTTTCTCTTATAAGCACATATTGATTCTTTGAGATTTTTTCTACCTTCACCACCATAAGTACACCCTTAAAAATTTTCATCACACCTTTATTATAATGTTTCTTGTATCTGATATCATTAAATAATCTTGAATAAAATATGTTCTTCTACAAAACTTTCACATTAAATACTCCTTGGATGATTTCAACAATCCTATAATGTCCTAGACCCGAATTCCACTCAACTGTGCCCCAAGCCTGGTTGGTCACATGTCATTAAGCATATATTTACTAATGATAGAATATTCCGACAAGAAGAAGGGGACTAATGTATGTCTATGGGGATATTATTCCCTCATAGATCTTGTATGCATAGCGGTAAACATTTTATAAATAAATTGCAAAAGCTTACCATAAAAATATGGAAGTAGAAGAAAAAGAAATGAAAGAAAAAAATGATTAAACAACAGGAAGAAGAAAAATATCAATAAAAAATACAATAATAAATATGGAACGTCATGAACCTATAAATAATGAGAGTATGAGGAAAAAGTGTGGAAGCATATACAACATTCTATAAAAAACTACAAGAAAACCGAAAATTGCTACACATCATCTTGAGCATAGTCTCGGTCCTCTTCCCCTAAAATCCATCCTAAGCATAAATGTAATCATGAATTAGAAGTAATACACTTACCTTTATCCCAACCTATAATCATAAAGACTACTCAGGTTCCAATTGGTGCTCGAGCAGAGTGTGTGTTATAAATCTCAGTAGTCCTACACTCACGGTGTCAAGACCTTTCCATTTATTGGTGTAAATGGATAACAATGTTATAGATATAATTAAATGTAGAGAAATAAATAAATAAACATTAATAATTTAGTGAGGGTTCCTAAGGGACACTCATCCCATAACCTACTGCTTCGGCCTAAGACGGGAGTCTAAACATGGTACCTGTGATGGAAAAATATGTATACAAGGCCCAAATGTAAACAAAAAAAACCAGAAGATACATATCCCCAATCTTATGCTTAATTTTGTAGTCTAATACTCATCAACAATCAAGTGATCTCATAAAAAAGGAAGAAGAAACACATGTTCATAATCAAGATTAAAATAATTAATAATAAAAGATCTCACATGAGAAAAAAATCATTCAATCCATCAAATACAAAGTGGAGTCCCAATCCCATCCTTGGAAATCAAATATGAATCCCAAGGGTCACTATAGGAAAATCCATATAACCCAATACCATTGATCCCATCCAAGGTGACCTATATGGAATCCATTGTATCACTCGAGGAAGGTAACTCTGAGTCCATACTATGTATCTCACACACGAGATTGGGTATCATCTTAGGCATGACTCACTACTACAAAAGAGTCCTTTAACAATGCTAGAATTAGAATTTATCAGTGTCAAAAAATCCCTAAACACAGGAGTGTGGTTAAAATCCCAAATCTTTTATCAATGATAAAACATCTCTATTAAATTCCCCCTTTTACAACACTAAAAAAATCACTTTTAAAAGGTTCCTTTATCATCGTTGTTAAAGACAATGCTGTTAAAGGGGGTAAAATTATATTTTTTAGACGTCCATGACTCTAAACCCTTTATCAGCGCTTCCACGACACCTTTAACAATGATCCAAAACCTTTATCAGTGATTTTTAGTCCACCACCCCTTTTATCAGTTCTTTGGAAATTTCCAACCTCATGCGTGCCTACCTGGATTCGAATCCTACACCTCTCCTTCGAAGATGGAATGCCTTTACCACTACACCATATTGTTTTGTTTTTTGTTTAATGATATTTCTATATATATATATATATTAATGTATCTTTAAATAAATTTATAAAATATATGTGTGCGTGTTATATATACATACTTATATTTATTTATAAATATTATATATTATATTCTTTTATATATAATATAATATAATATAAATATTTATATATTTATTAATACACACATATATGTATATATAAACATTACAAATATATTTTTATAATGTAAAAAATTGTTAGATATTGGTTTAAATACTTTTTTAGAATATTTATTTATTTAAATATATTTTAATATACATTTTTAAGTAAATATGTTGATATATGTATTCATATGAATGATTTATTATAAGTAAATATAAGAAAACCTGAATATATTAAATTATAAATAAAATTATGTTGTAAAAAATGATAAAATTTCAAAGCCATAATATCAGTATGATGATAATCCCTGGGAATAAATTTAATTCCCACTGAAAAAGGAAAAATGACCCCCTTAAAAGAGGCTAAAAATCCATAGAATGTTAAAAAATTAGGGTACCCTGACTAAAAAATCTGTTTTAGAGGCCTTTTGGACTTTTTTCCCTTGAAAAATGTGCCAAAGGTTAACCTCTATCACTAAGGGCATAGAGCTCATCAAAAGATTCAATTTTTTATGTGGTAGAGCCCAAATGGACACCCGAATCAAAATTTATGTCTGTTTGAATTTTGAGTTATGCTTTCGAATTATTTTAGATCTTTTATTAAATTGTTTATTTTTTTATCTTCAAATTGATATTAAATGACTATTACTCGGTAATAATAAGAAAATTATTAATTAAAAATATTTTTTTAATAATTTTATAATCTATTTTCACTAAAAATATTATATAGTAAGTGTAAATTTCTATTTACCTTATCTAAAACATATTTAAATATATATATATATATATTATATTTATATAAATATAAATATATTTATTTATTTAAATATTATTTTTAATGAAATATTTTTTTTGAAGTATACCCTTATCAGCACTACTAAACAAGTCCTGATGGGGGGGGGGGTCTTTATCAGTGTTTCTAAAAAAGCACTGATAAACCCCCCTTATTATTTCTTTTTTATAAGCACTGATAAAAGTCCCCATTTATTAGTGCATGCAAAAAACATTGATAAAGGCACCCTTTAACAACGCTATTAAAGTGCCCCTTTAATAGTTCTTTTTTTAGTGCTGATAAAGGGGGTCTTTAAGAGCACTTTCAGCTAGCACTATTAAAGCCTTAGAACTGGATAAACCTAGTTTTGTAGCAGTGTCTTAACCATCTTTCCAAATAGTTCCATACTCAGTTGCTCCCCTGGGGAATTGATATCACTCATGAGTAATAGAAACCGCCTGAGCAACCCTATCCTAAAAATCCAAAGCATCGCTCCCAGTGCATTGATTCTTAAATCACTGAGAGTGATGAGTACATGCATGAGTCCCTAATACGAAACCCATGTTCTCTCCTGACCCACGTCAAGGAAGCCACATGAAACAAGACACATCATCAAGGAAAATCATTTACAAGTGCAAGCCATTAAATAAACACCCCATGCCACCAAGGTCATGGCATGAACTGAAGCCACCAAGCTAGCCAAGGGAATACAATTAAATCCATCACATGGTGTAATTCATAAGGCATGGAACAAGGCCGTATGTTAGAGCAAAGAATGTAAAAAAATTTAAAGTCATCTTATAACTCAATCCAAGAATCTCACAAAGACATCACATATAATTCAAGACACTAAATAGGGTATAAATGTTAAGTACTTTCGTAATCAATGGAATATAAATGAGGGAAAATGGAATTAACGCGACTCTTACCATATTTCATCAAGAACATCCCAATATATCAAGCTATTAAGCTTGACCAAATTTACCATTTCAATTCTATCCAAATCATGATCTCGAGCAATAAGCATCTAATGTGACAAGGCACATGGAATAATATGTACATAAGAAACCATAAAGCATTAAGAACAAGAAAAATCATTGCAAGGTTGAAAACCATGGAATATAATAATAAACAAGGGACTCAACACTTTCCTAAGAAATATAATATAAGGCATGTGATATTAAAAGGAAGATTCAAGTATTCCCAAGGCTTATGGAACCACATAAGGACCAATTAATTAATTAATCATGGTATTTTCCAAGGAATTGGTCTCATGGTTCATTAATAAACTTCAATTCATTTAACAATTTATAATAGCAATATAAGGTGAAATACACCTCAAGGCATAAGGCATTTTAGGCCGTTTAGGTTGCCACACCCAAAGGGGTGGATGAAAGGCAAGGTGAACGCCCTAGGTTGGGGTTTTCCTTAAACAATGGTCACCACATGCATGGAAAACCATCCTGGTCAATTTAATATACAAGATCAAGGACTCACTAGAAGTTTTAGGCTAGCGGTACAATGATGCGATGTTATAAAGCAAAAAAAAAGATGGGAAAAGGAGTAGATGCTATACCTCAACGATGTAGCACCACACACATCTTGTATTAATGCTTGATTCAACCTAAAACAGGAGAAACAAGAGATTTAGAAAAAAATCCCAAAATAAGGAAGAGATCTGTTATAAGGAGATATCATAATTAGATTGACAGGAACCATGAAATCATGGGGTGAAAAATGTATAACTTACCGAGAGGAGTCTGTAGTTTCCGAAGATGAAGGAAACATATCACTTTGGAGGGAGATAGGTCAAAACCCAAAAGAAGGAGGAGGAGAGCCTTCATACACCTTTAGGAGGGGTGAAACCTAAGTGTAGAGAGGAGGGGGAGAGAAATGAGGTTTAAAACATTTAATTTTTAAATGAAATTAAAATTTTATCCACACAATAGGTGTGACACGATTATCCAAAACTTACATCAACTGTACAGAAGGTTCTACTTCTCTAGGTAATATCACATGATCTACTTCATGGTTTGACTAACCATGTGTAGACCGCGTGGTAGCTCCCTACCCATGTTCTTTAGCATCCCACATGGGTGAATATATACCGTGTGGCCCAACATGTTTTCCTCCTTTTTAGTGCTCTTAGCTTCAAATGATCCCCAGATACCCTCAGAGCCACCACTAACCTCCTAGGATTCAAATTAAGGGTCATTTTAGGGAATAAAACCAAAAATTTTATGGTCCATACCTTTGGATAAAACCAAGAACGTTATAAACTTTCCACCCTGGAACTTCTCATCCCTAAGAAGCCTCAGGAAAACAAAGAGAGCGTCACTCAGCCTACACAGGTAGTGAAGTATTTCTCAAATGGTTGCGTTGCGTTTCCAAATTTCCAATACACCTTCATACCCATCTATGACCTATCTAGTAGTTTTATACCAACTGTACATGACAAGAGATGGAGGAATTCGAGTTTCACCATCCCCGATCAACTTTCCTCAAAGAACCCAATATAAAAGTCCAGTGCATTTCAAAAGCTAGACCATAATCCTTAAGATGAAGGTACCTAATAATTCTACAAGCATTCCCACTAAAACCTATAACCAACTTCCAATGAAATCTCAAGTAAAAATTCTCATTTAACCATTTCTGCCCAACATGAATATGGGAAAACCCTCAATTCGAAACATTTATATTGACAATTTTAACACACTCCTTCTGAGCCCAATAAAATTTCGGGGTAACCTATGAGTAAACAACTCAAATGCAAGGATCCCATCCAAGGAAAACCAAATTTGGAAAAAATACATGGGAGTTATTAGTACAAGACAAATGACCTATCTCAAGAACATTGACTAAAACCAAAGAGGATACCAACTAGAATTTAGATCAGGAGGAAAATAACTAGTGTCCATCAGTCCATGCATGGAATTACTACCTGGGAACCCAAGTGTCACTCAAGATCAACCTAATCTCTAAAATAACCATGATTTCAGAGCACAACCCTAATCAAAACCACCAAAACAAGACCAACGATTTTTAAGATATTATCATTGCATAAGACCAATACTCTCCCAGTGCACATAGATGATACCAAGATAGGGGACATGGTCACCTTAACCAATAGCACACTAAGAGTAAGAGGCTTTAAAAAACTCAAAAAAGGATTTGACACACTTTCTAAAAAGGGAGGAAGTTATCTAAAAATATTCAAACTAACCCTGCAAAATAAAAATGAAGGACACATTTAACCAAATTCGACAAAGAGCTCCCCACCTTAGGAGTGTCCTTATATCAGATTAAATGGTTACCACTGAACAAAAATATTTAGATGCTCTATTTAATAGGATGACAAGAACCATGTACATATATGCATACTACCCCAATGTTACACAATTAGAAGACACATCCTTGATACTACTAAAAGGTCTATCGAGCATATTAATTCAAGTATTCAACAGTCTACACTGATAATTTACCCCAAAATGATTTCACACCCACTAAGGATCACTAGGCTTAAAGGCCACCATTCAGATTTTAAAATAATAAGAAAAGGCCTACAGAAACACTCAAATTTAATTTCAAGGAAAAAATATGAAAAATACCAATAGGATTCAAAACTACCCACAAAAAAAGGGCCAGAACAAGAACAACTCTTAAGAAAAGAAAGAAATGAAGAAGTGGTTTCCCAAGTAGTACATATAACCGTAGATAGATCTAGACTCTACTCATCTAGAATAGGTTTTACTATATATATATAAATTGGACCATGGCCCTGAGGTGTAGTTAGACTAGCCAGAGTAGATCCACTTTGTTGTCACTGAAGTTCTAGGGACTGACTACATTTTCCATGAACTTTTCCACTTTGGCATGACCAACCAGTAGAAGAACAATTCCCAGCCTTATGTGGAGTCGTAGATATAGTTCCTGACACAGGTGACGATGAAGAACCCCAATCACTAGACAACAGAGGATAAGAACAACAGAAGCATTGAATATGACCCATCCTTTTATAAGCTCAATATTCAATCCGGTTCTTCATGCACTGGGGTCTCTTATGGCGTGGAATACTACATTGGTGACACACTATAGAATCAGTACATATCATATGGTTGGAACCACCCCAACTTATACTCTAAAATAACCATTTCCTACTGCTAGAAGAACCATCATCCTGACATGGAACAAGACTAGACCGGCTCACACAACCAACTTCTCTGAGATTATGTTCCACAATCAAAGCCTAGTTCACGTCTCTATAATTAACATCAACCAAAAGATGTTCACCTGCATGTGGAAAACATGCTCAAGCCCGTCATCAAAATTCCTCACAGTAATCAACTCATTTTTGGTAAGATATGGAGAAAAATGATGAAGCTTAGTGAACTAATTAGAATACTCAAGAACTATCATAGATCCTCACTGAAGATAAAAGAACTCCCTGGATTGATTCTCTCTCAAATTTTGTAGAAATAAATGATCATAGAAATACATTCAGATTTCTACCCAAAGAATGTATCACTAAATCTCTGACTAAGATACGACATCCCACCAATGATTATAGGACTCACACAACTTGTATGTAGAATGATTGACCCTCTTCTTTAGAGGAATATCAAGATGGTCAAAGATGGATGTCATAGCATTTATCTATGACTCGACTGCATGAGGACCACCATCCCCCAAGAATGTGGGAGGATGTTAATACTAAAATTCCCATGTAAGCTCTTCCATAGTAGGGACATGCCTAGGAGAAGCTTTAACCGGCTGGATAAACCTCAGAAAAACTATCCTTGATTTGATCATCGATTCCTAGTGGAAGATTAGTATGAGGTTCCTCAAGTGGCACAACAAGAGTTATAATGGGTGGCTCAGGGCCCAACACCTACAGAGTGTTCTCTTCAACACTCTCTTGTTTTTCATCACAAGTAAGTCACAATGGCATGGCTCTAGAATTTACAAATGCATGCCTCAGAAAATATTTATACAAACAGAGTAAGCAAGTAAATAAAATTATCAAACAAGGGTAGGTACTAGGCCTCCCTAAAAATGGAAAAACATATAAGGAAATAGGTAAAGAGGACCAGTACATGGATTTCCTCTATGAATACTCTATTAATATCTTGATCTATGAGCCAGGTCTAGATAGAAATGAAGAACCCTAAAAGGATCACAAGAGACTCAGTATACAAACCATTACCCATGTAAAGTTCAAGTCAAGGTCTCATCTTACTCATCAGGTGGAAATTTCCCTTTGATCCACTTATGAATTGTATTCCCTTTCAATCTATATGAATTAGGTGAATCACAATTCTAATTCATAAGGGCCCATACACCTTATAAATTGAAATTGGTGTACAATTAACCCAAACCCTAACATTTTTCTTGAAAGTCATAATGATAAATTTCATTTCAATAGGTAGCATTTAATATGATTCATTTTAGCATTTGAATCCTTCTTAAATAGATTTAATTAATTGGATTACCATTCCAATTTATGAGGTCCCATACACATTATAAATTGAAATTGGATCCCCACTTAATCCAATTAATAACATACCCCTACAATTTAATTTGGAACAATTATATATTCATAAGGAAATATACATTGAAATCTATAACAATATAACACATCCGTGATCACATGAAAACATGAAGATTCACACTGAAAGTAGACATGGCATGGAAATATTCATGGCATTTAATTTTCTACGGTTCCTAGTATGATGTATGTAATGAAACTCCCTCATTTAATTGGGTTGAACTACTAAGAATAATAATCTAAACCATACCAATATCAATAGAAGTGCAAAAAAGTGTGTCACCCAATGATGAAGTCATATCAACATTAACATGCATAATCAGTAACAAAATTCCCAACCTAGGTAATTTGGGGGTCCTCTGTATATGGATTAGCTATGTCCAAGCATAGGGTAAAGTTCAAATCACTATATCCTAGTCTCTTGTCTAAGACCAAACAAAAATAAAAAAGGAAAATAACCTCTGATATGACTTTGTAATATCCCGGATCCTCATGCCACTCAACAGTTCCCTAAGATTGGTTGGTCACATGACCTCAAGTGCATCTTCCCAAATGCCAGAAGATGCCCACTAGTAGTGGGGCCCTAAGGTATGTATGTGGGGAGACTATGACCTCATATATCCAGTATTCACAATGGTAAACAGTTTATAAATTAATAGAGGAAGCTTAACCATAAGAATACAATAATTGAAGTAAAGGAAATGATAGAATAGAATGATTAAACTACTAGCGGAAGCTAAATATCAATAACAGATTGAATAATAATGATGGAATGTCACGCACCAATACATAATTAGAGTACGAGGAATATGGGTACCAAAATATACAAAATTCTATCAAAAACTACAAGAAAACCAAAAACTTCTACACAACAACTCGAGTATAGGCTCAGTACTCTACCCATAAAATCCATCATATATAGAAAGGTAATCATGCATTGGAAGCAGTATGTTTCCCTTTATCCAAACCTCTAATCATAAAGTCTACTTGGGTACTAATATGCACCCAAGAAGCATGTGAGATATAAATCTTAGTAGGCTAGCACCCATTATGTCTAGACCATTCAATTTAATCCTATAAATGGATAATAGTGTACTAGATATAATTAAATTAATATCAACAAATAAATAAACATTAATAACTTGGTCCACATTATTAATAAACACCCATCCCATAACACCCCACTATGGCCTAATATGGGAGTCTGAACATGGTACCTATGAAAGTATAATATGTATACAAGGCCAAAAAGTAAACAGAATGAAACAAGAAGATACATATCCCCAATATTGTGCTTTGGATTGGGCTTTAATACTCATCAACATTCAAGTGTGCTCATAAGAAAGTTAGAAGAAACACATGTGTATAAGCAATCTCAACAAAATTTATAATAAAATCATATCACATGAGCATACAATCATTCAATTAATCAAATCCATGGTGGAGACCTAATCTTTTCCTTGGAAATGAAATCTAAATCCCAAGGTTTTCTACCGAAACATCTATATAACCAAATACCATCGTGCCTCTCCAAGGTGACCCATACAACATCCCTTGTATCACTCGAGGATAGTGACTATGAGTCCATACCATGTATCTCACATAGGGGACCAAGTATAACTCTAGGCATGGCTTAACCATCTTGAAAAATGGGTCCATCATCAGTTTCTCCCATGGGGAACCAATATCACTCATGAGTAATAGAAACTACCCAGGCAGCCCTTGCCTGGAAATCCAAAGCATCACTCCCGGTGCATCGATTCATAACCCACTAATCATAGAGAGTCTATACATGAATCCTTAATATGGAACCCATTTTCTATCTTGTATTGCATCAAGGAATCCACATCAAACAAGTCATATCATCAAGGAAAAACATTTAAAATTAAAATCCATTAAATAAACACCTCATTCCATTAAGGTCATGGTAAGAACCCAAACCACCATGCTAGCTAAATGAATAACATATGAGAAATAACATGGCGTAATTCATAAGGCATGGAAAAATCTTTATATTAGAGAAAATCATGTAAACAAATTACATGTCATCATATAGCTCAAGCCAAGAATCTCACAACGACATCAAATATAATTGAATCCATTAAACATGGAAAAATTATTAAGTACTTGCATAAGTAATGGAGTATAAATGAGGGAACATGAAATTAACATGCCTCTTACCATATGTAATCAAATAGATCCCAATATCTCAAGCTATTAATCTCAAACAAACTTACAATTTCAATTAAATCCAAATCACGAGATTGATAAATAATCATTTAATGTGACAAGGCACATAGAATAATATGGACATAGGCAACTATAAAGCATTAAGAATAAGGCGATTCATAGAAAGGATAAAAACCATGTAATATAACAATAAAAAAGGGATTAAACACATGGATAAACAATTCAATATAAGGAATGTGATATTAAAAGGAAGCTTCATGTATTCCCAAGGATTATGGAACCACATAAGGACCAATTAATTATTTAAGAAGTGGATTTTATAAGGATTTGGTCTCAAGGTTCATTCATCACCTTTTATTAGTTTAAAAATTTATAATTGTAATAAAAGGTGAAATACACCCCATGGAATAAGGAATATTAGGCCATTTAGGTTGGCACACCCAAAGGTGTGGATGAAAGGTAAGGTGAATGCTCTCGGTTAAGTTTCTCCATAAATAGCCACTATGGGAAAACGCTTATTGCGACAGGGTATTTGCGACGAGTTTTATTACCGTCGCAAAAACTACGATGAAAAGCGTATTTGCGACGGGAATATATTCCCGTCACAAATGGTCAGTTATTTGCGACAGAAATATAGGACCCATCACAATTGTAATGGCGCGATTTGCACGCCAAAACGCGGGAAGCCTATTTGCGACGGGTAGCCTTCTACCCGTCGCAAGTACCCGGCGGTAGTAAATAATATTTTCGACGAGACAATTGTCCCGTCGCAAAAAATTATTCACCAGGTGTTATTTGCGACGGGTACCGTCGCCAATACCGACCGCGGTAAAGCCTATTTGCGACGGTCGCCTTCGACCCGTCGCAACTACCCTGCGGTGGTAAATACTATTTGCGACGGGTAAATTGTCCCGTCGCAAAAAATTATTCACCAGGTGGTATTTGCGATGCGTCCCGTCACCAATACCGGCGGCGGTAAATAGGAATTTGCGACGGGTATATCCGCCCGTCGCTAATGGTGTGTCGGTAGGCAGATATTTGCGACAGGCCCATCTGAAAAACCCTTTTACCCACCGCCCGTAATTAATGCGGGTGAAGGTATTTGCGACGAAGCCCGTCACCAATACCGGCAGTGTTAAATAGGAATTTGCGACGGGGATATCCGCCCGTCGCTAATGGTGTGTCGGCAGACAGCTATTTGCGACGGGCCTATCACAAAAAACTTTTTAACCGCCGCCTGTGATTAATGCGGGCGAAGGTATTTGCGACGGTATCCCATCGCAATACCTAGTATTTGCGATGGGATACCATCACAAATATGACCATCGCAACTAATCTAACCTATATATACACCCCACCCGTTTTTTTTCCATAACATTCAGATCTCTCTTCCCCTCTCTCTCTAACTTTCAGTTCTGTGTAGAATTTTTTTTTGTTTTAATTTTTTCTTTCGAGAAGTGGAGAGAAGGAGTTAGAAGATGCAGATTACTTCAAAATATTGAAGGTATTTATATATTTTTTATTTTTTAAATTATTTTTAATTGTTAATTTTAATTTTTAATTGTTAATTTTAATTTTTTTAATAGAATTTTTAGTAGCTATATAATATAATTAGATTAAGTGGTTGTACCAAATAATCCTTGTCTATATAAAAACAAGTAGAGGCGGATCTGGCATAGATGTACCTAGGAGTGAAAACTCTGACAAGGTGTTTCGAGCTTGACTCGAGGTAACCTGGTACACGACAACGGGCCTTGCTGCATTCTTGGTTCGACACTCCTGAAGGATGTTTTGGTAATAATTAGAAATAAATATATAATTAACATATAATTAGGAAATAATTAGATTTAATTAGATTTAATTAAAATAATTATCATATAATTAGGAAATAATTAGATTTAATTGATTATAAATAATTAGGAAAAAATTAAAATAATTAGGAAACAATTAAAATAATTAGAAAACAATTATATTTAATTAGGAAACAATTATATTTAATTAGAAAACAATTATATTTAATTAGGAAACAATTAGATTTAATTAGGAAATAATTAGATTTAATTAGGAAACAATTATATTTAATTAGGAAACAATTAGATTTACTTAGGAAACAATTAAATTTAATTAGGAAACAATTAGATTTAATTAGGAAACAATTATAATAATTAAGAAACACTTATAATAATTAGGAAACAATTATAATAATTAGGAAACAATTATAATAATTAGGAAACAATTATAATAATTAGGAAACAATTATAATAATTAGGAAATAATTATAAATAATTAGGAAACAATTAAAAATAATTAGGAAACAATTATAAATAATTAGGAAACAATTAAAAATAATTAGGAAACAATTAAAAATAATTAGGAATCAATTAAAAAGAATTAGGAAACAATTAAAAAGAATTAGGAAACAATTAAAAAGAATTAGAAAACAATTAAAAATAATTAGGAAATAATTAAAAACAATTAGGAAAGACTTAAAAACAATTAGGAAAGACTTAAAAACAATTAGGAAAGAATTAAAAACAATTAGGAAAGACTTAAAAGCAATTAGGAAAGACTTAAAAAGAATTAGGAAAATTAGAAAGCATGATTGACCGCTCATCTACCTCAATTTTCTTTTCATTTATGTGTTGAGACTTGACATGAAACTTCTGCCTCCACATGTAATATCTGCTTTTACTATCAAAATTATCAACCTCCTCGCCAACATAGAGGTGAGGAGGTTTATAATTTTGACAGTAAAAGCATATATTACATGTGGAGGCAGAAGTTTCCTGTCAAGCCTCAACACAAAAATGAAAAGAAAATTGAGGTAGATGAGCGGTCAATTATGTTTGTTTTTCTATTCAATGATTGATTATCCACCCGACCTATATGCATATCTTCGCATTTCTAATTAGTAACATAATTAGTAATATAATTAGTAACATAAATAGTAACATAAATAGTAACATAATATAAAATATTATATTACTCTAATATTAATAATTAAATAATACTAATAATATAATTATTTTATTATTATATTTTTAATATTTATAAAAAAAATATTAATATTATTAAAATTATAAAAAAATTATAAAAAATTATAATTATCAATATTTTCAACAAGTTTTTCTTTATTCTTAACATGTTCAAATCTTAATGGGTCGCCAATTTTTAGGTCATTCCCAATAAAAAGTTTGTGTCAACCGTGTCCAATGTAAAATCTATAATTGTTCTTGCTTGGTTGATCACCTCGCAAGTAGTGTTGCAATAGAAAAACCCAAGTCATGTCTTTCTCATTACTTGTGTCATCCTATTGTAACACTACTTGCGAGGTGATCAACCATGTAAGGAGAATTATAGAGTTTAAATTAGACATGGTAGACGCAAACTTTTTATTGGGCATGACCTGAAAATTGACGACTCTTTAAGATTTGAACATGTTAAGAATAGATAAAAATCTGTTGGAAATATTGAGCTTTGTAATAATTAGTAATAAATAATAATAATTAATCAAAAATAAAATAAATTCAAGTACATGGTTATAAATTGGCACAATTTCCAGTGAATTGGTGGCTACCTTTTGTTCAACATCTCATATCTTTGCTACTTTCTCCCACTGAAATCAGTATGAAAAATGTGCTCTAACATATGTCAGAGCAAGTTTTTCATACTGATTTCAGTCAGGGGAAAGTTAAAAAGAGATGAGCCATCAGACAAATCAGAATAATTAGTAATATAATCTCCACAACGATGATTACAAAATTTTATTTCATTATTCAAACATATTTCATTTTTCCAAGTATTTCTAAGTATTGCTAAATTAATAATAATTAGTGGGGATGATTACAAACTAACTATGTCGCCTATAATTATTGGTAATTACTAAGAAATAACTGTAATTATGTATATTATATTTTTAGGATATTGTTTTTCTTATATCAAATTATTTAACAACAGTAATGGTTTTAATTTTTTTTAGAAACATATATATGAATATGGAACAAGGAAATCGACATCAATCATTATTAGATGATCGTTCTTGGATAAAGCAGCGCAGAAATCCAAACGGTTTTAGTTTAAATCCTATATATGTTGATGGTGTTGAAGGTTTCTTATCATTTGCATCATCAAACCCGGAATTTATTTCAGAAGGGACAATTAAGTGTCCTTGTAAAAAATGTGCTCTGAGAACGTTTGAGACATTTTACATCATTGAGAAACATCTCTTGCGTTATGGTTTTCAATCAGATTATATTTTTTGGTATCAACACGGTGAACACAGTTCCAGAGAAGATACTAATAATTTGATTCCGGATCCATCACGGTTTCAGAATTTAGTACATGATGTTGTAGGGTCATCCATTCAACAAACAGAAATCAAGGATGATGTTGATTTACCTCCCGAGTTGGCACCATCTAAATTTGCTAAGTTGTTCAGGTCTACTGAGGATGCATTATATCTTGGTTGCAAGATAAGCAAATTAGAAGCAGTTGAAAAATTTATAGCTATTAAATCAGATAATGGAATGTCAAATAACTGTTTTGATATGATATTTTCTTGGGTTAAAGAACTGTTACCTGGAGTAAATGTACTACCTGCTAATTATTATGAGAGCAAGAGACTAGTTCGTAATCTGGGCCTTAGTTATCAGAAGATCCATGCATGTTCAAATGATTGCATCTTATATTCTGGTGAAAATGAGTTGTTGGATAGTTATCCCACATGTGGAAAATCGAGGTATAAAGAAGCTCAATCAGGGAAGTCTGGATTGATTCCTGTAAAACAGTTGAGATATTTCCCGCTTACACCCAGGTTGCAGCGTTTATTTATGTCTCAGAACACAATGACAATGATGTCATGGCACAAAACCAATATTTCAAATGGTAAAATCTTGATTCATCCATCTGATGGTGATTCATGGAAACATTTTGATCAAGTGCATTCGTCTTTTGCTTTAGAATCCCAGAAGGTTTGATTGGGTCTTTCTACTGACGGTTTTTGTCCATTTGGATCTTTTGGTAGTCAGTATTCCTGTTGGCCTGTCTTTATTACTCTGTACAATTTTCCTCCATGGATATTGATGAAAGAGCCTTATATCTTTTTGACATTATTAATCCCAGGACATCTGAAAAAGAATATTGATGTTTATTTGAAACCATTTATTGATGAGTTAAATTTATTGTGGAGTCATGATGTTGGTACATATGATGCTGCTGCGAAACAGAATTTTGTAATGAAATCTGCTTTGATGTGCACAATTAGTGACTTCCCGACATATGGAATGTTATCTTGCTAGAGTACACATGGTCCAAAATCATGTCCTTACTGTATGGGAGACAACACAACATTTATGCTCGTGAATGGAAAAAAAACTTGCTATTTTGATTGTCATCGCAGATTTCTTCTAATCGATCATCCTTTTCGGAGGATTAAATCTCATTTCAGAAAATCCAGAATTGAAAGAGATGAACCTCCAAAAATGATCTCAGGTACAGAGTAGCAATCATTTGTATTTTCATTACCTTCCATCACTTTTGGACCAACAATAAACCAATAGAAAATTCATGGCTTTGGGAAAGAACACAATTGGACAAAACGGAGCATTTTTTGGAATCTTCCATATTGGTCTGATTTGTTGGTCCGACACATGTTGGATGTCTTTCATATTGAGAAGAACTGTTTTGATAATTTATTTCATACAATTTTGGATACACCGGGTAAAACCAAAGATAATGTAAAGGCACGATTAGATCTCGCCCAAATTTGCAGGCGACCAAAACTTAAATTGTTTTAAAATGTCAGATCACGGAGATTAATGAAGCCAAACACAGCTTATACACTAACCAAAGAGAGTCGCTTATTATTTTGTCAGTGGATTTTAGATTTGAGACTTCCAGATGGCTATGCTTCCAACTTGGACAGATGTGTTAAAAATGGTCATATTACCGGATTAAAAATTCATGACTGTCATGTTATAATGGAAAGACTTATGCATATTGGATTAAGAGGTTTGTTGAATTATAAGATTTGGGATTTGATAATAGATATATCATATTTTTTTCGAGACATGTGTGCGGCGACAACAGACTACGATACACTAAGAAAACTGGAAGAAGCTGTTGTTGTAATTATATGCAAACTGGAAAAAATCTTTCCGACGGCTTTCTTTGACTCAATGGAACATTTGATATTACATTTTCCACATGAAGCAAAATGTGGAGGTCCGGTTCAGTTTCGATGGATGTACCCATTTGAGAGATGCATGCAGAAATTGAAGAAAAAAGTCCGTAACAAAGCATCTGTTTAAGGCTCAATTGCTGAAGCTTATTTGCAAGAGGAAATTGCTTTATTCTGCTCTCATTATTTTGAATCTGAATATCCCTCAAAAATTAACCGCATGGGCCGGAACGAGGGGAATGTTGATGATGATATGAATAATCAATTATCAGTTGTCAATCAGCCCGAACTTGGCTTTGGTGGAGTTCATGATAGATGGATTTCAGATGATGAACATCATAGAGCTCATACATATGTTCTACTCAACTGTGAAGAAATGTCACCAATTGTACAGTGAGTGCTCCTATCCTTTATTCTATAGATTCTGTTACAGTAAATTAATCATATTGTATTTGTAGGTTATATGATGATTATATCAAGAAACAATTTACACAAATTACAGCAGCTGGATTAGAAGAACATCGGCAAAAATGTTTTTCCTACTGGTTTCAAAAACTGGTAACATACATTCTTTTTTGGTTTTACATATAAAATAAATTTATTACTTGTAATAGTGAGAAATGTTTTACAAATTTTCAGGTATCTGTACATGCTGATAAGATTGATAGTCGATTGTGTATATTGAGTAGCCCACCATCCAAAATGGTTAAATCTTATAATGCATATGTGGTGAATGGTTATCACTTTCATACACATGCATATGGGGAATCAAAGAAAAAAATGAATAGTGGTGTTTGTTTGAAGGGATCACATCATAGAGATATTGAATTTGACTTTTACGGCATGCTTGAAGAAATTATTGAGCTGTGTTATTTGGGACAGAATTATGTAACAATGTTTAAATGTTAATGGCTGGATACTGAGAGAGGATTGCATATTCATCCGACTCATGGAATTGTTGATATTAAACATAAAAGTCTTATTGCAGTAAATGAACCATTTTTATTGGCTCATCAGGCACATCAAATTTATTATGCAAAATACTATACTACTGCAAAAGATTTGGATGATTGGTGGAGTATAATAAAAGTTAAATCTCGAGAAAATCAGTTTACTCAAACTGAATGTGGTTCCACTGAAGTGCAAGGAAATGAAATTTTTCAGGACACTCCTCAAAACACATCTTTTTCACAGAGACATGAATATTGAGGATGACACCCCACAGTTAAGGGTCGATGGTGACAATGTTGTCAATGATGTTACAACTGAATTTGAAATGACAAGAGATGATGAAAGTGAAACTAATATGGAAATTGATGATGTTGATGAGGAAGATGAAGACATTGACATTGACAACTATGAAGATGATGATGAAGATGAACATTGACATAGTAAAATACTGGTTAGAATCATAACAAATATATATCTATACATAATAGTTATTTTCAATTGTTTGCTAATAAAAATCATTTCATGTTTCAGATGGACTCAGAAACATTTCATCAGTTGCTGGAGGCTGATCTACCTATGGATGATGAGGTTCTTGAGTCATCTGACCCTCAGGCTGTTGGCACTACAGGGAGCACTCGGAGGGGGCGTCGTCTTTCCAGACTGATGATTCCAGATACTATCCCGGAGTGATGTCCACATCTTGGTTTCGATGCGCACACGCAGTGGTATGATAACCTGTGTATTTTAGTTATCTTTCATTATAATTTATTAATATTCTAATTGTTTGATTACTTGTTCATTTTCCACAGTTTTACGCATATAGATATTGGACAGGGGAGCTCTATCTTGCACAATTATTTTTCTCAACCCTGGCTCACATGGGATCAGATTCCCGCTGATGTGCAGGCCGCCATGTTCGATCATTGGATGGTACATAATTAAATATTATTTATTTTGAAATTTAATTCATTAATAACTTTATATCAGGGTTTATGGTATCCCATCGACGAGAGCATGCATGCCACTATCCATCCATCATGGGTGGTGTCTATGCATGACTTTTTTCGTCAGTTTTTGCATAATTTGAGAAAGACGGCTATGAAGAAAGCCGGAGTGAAATAATTTGATGAGTCCTGTAGAGCCCACCGACCAAAGTAAATTTCATCTCACGTTTGGGATGGATTATGTACACACTGGTTGGGTGGTGGGTTTCAGAGGAGATCTCCATTGGGTCGACAGAATCGGGGGAGACAAGAGGTGACGCATTGAGCCGGTAGTCGTACATTCAGTGCGCATAGAGTGCGTCTGATAAGTATTTTTTTTGAATATTTTATACAACTTTAAATATAAAAAATTTATTTTATATTCATATAGGAATCTGAGCAGCCCGGTATTACGACGTACGGCGTTTATCGGAGGATGTACACTGACCCAGCTACTGGAGAGATTAGAGGTGACCGCCAGCGTCAGATTATGGTCAGTATTATTTTCTTTTCAGTTTTCAAATTAAATACATATAATCTTTTCATTATTTTAATTTATGATTGAAACTTAAGGAGTCATATGAGGCCGTGACCTCTCAGACACAGGCTGAGAGTCAAGACAAGACGAGTGATCATACTAGTGCCCACCATTTTGATGAGACGACATAGATGCAGGCGACCCAGTATGGCTTCGAAAAGGGCCGAGTAGTTGGTATTAGCTCTCATTTGACTCTTGCAGCTTATTATGGTACTGCTGCGATGTCAGCGTCCAGCCCGAGATGAGCTCGTGGAGAGACATCATCTTCTGCCTCACAGTATCAGGAGCAGCTGCATGCTCAAAGTCAGCTTATAGAGGATTTGCGTTAGGGGCAGGAGGAGATGCGTCAGCAGCATGATGAGGAGATGCATCGATGGTAGGAGCAGATGCATCAACAATAGGATGAGGAGAGACGTCGATATGAGGAGCAACATCAGGAGCAGATGGAGTATATGCGTCGTCTGACTCATAGTTTAGGGATGAAGTTTCCTCCTCCACCTCCTCCAGGTCCTCCAGATTATCCACCCCTAGTGTTTTTTAGATGTAATAAACATTTGCGTTCATAGTTTATTGTCATATTAACTATTTACAATTCCTCTTTCATATTGGTACGAATATTGCATGATTTAATTTGTTTTTATTTTTTTTAATATTTTATTACTTATTAGTATTATTTTTAATGTCTACTTATTTTAGTAATATTACTTTTAATATTTTATATTTATTGTTAATATTGAGAAGTTTATAATTTTATAATTTTATTAATATTAATAATATTAATATTATTTTTTCAAAAATATGTATGTTTATTTTAATAATAATAATATTATATTAATTTTTTATATTAATAATATTAGTACTATTATTATTATTTTTTGATATTAATATTTCATAATATATAATATTATATTATTTATATTAATATTATTATTATTTTTTGATATTAATATTTCATAATTGTATTATATATATTTTTTATTATTAATATTATAATAATATAATTTATTTATATTATTAATATTAATATTATTATTATATACATAATTTAATAATAATAATATTATATTAATTTTTTATATTATTAATATTAGTATTATTATATTATATTATATTATTTATATTCATATTATTATTATTTTATATTAATGTTTCATAATTATATTTTATATATTATTTTATTTATATTATAATAATATAATTTTTTTATATTATTAATAATATTATTATTTTTATATAAAATTATACGATTTTTATTAATTATTTTATTTTTTTTTATTTTTTTAGTATTTGCGACGGGAATATTTGCGACGTGATTTCCCGTTGTAAATATTTTTTTACTGTAACATTTGCGATGGAAATAATACCCATCGGAAAAACATTTTTGCGACGGTCCGTCACAAATACCTTTTTTAAATTTCGCATTTGCGACAGGTCAGAAACCCGTTGCAACTAATATATCTGCGACGACCCGTCGCAAATACCTTTTTTTATATATAAACGAAAAACCATTTGCGATGGGGAAAAAATACCGTCACAAATACTATTTTTGCAAAGGGACCGCCGCAAAAACACCTATTTGCGACGCCGTTTTTGGCAACGGGCGATTTGCGACGGAGCCCCGTCGCAAAAGACCTTTTGCGACGGGAGCCCGTCGCAAATATTCAGTTTTCCTGCAGTGAGCAGTCACTACAGGTATTGAAAACCATCCTTGACAATTTAATATACAAGATTAATGCCTCAACGGAAGGTTCCAACTAGAAGTATGATGGCATGATGCCATAAAGTGATGAAAAAGATGAGAAAATAAGTAGATTACCTACCTCAACATTGTAGTACAACACACATCCTGTATCAAATATTTATTAAACCTAAAACAGTAGAAATAAAGACATTTAGAAATAACCCCAAAATAGGGAAAAGATCCATCCTAAGGAGACATCAAAATGAGATTGGAAGGAACCGAGAAATCAAGGGGTACAAAATGTAGAGCTTACCTAGAGGAGTCTGTAGCTTCCAATGATGAAGGAAATAAATCACTTTGGAGGGATATAGGTCAAAACCCCAAATAGGGAAGAGAAGAGCCTTCTTATTCTGGGAGGATGTGTGAAACCTGAGTGGAGAGAGGAGGGGGATTGAAAAGTGGTTTAATATATTTAATTTTAAAATAAAATTAAAATTTTAATCACACAACAGGTGCCAGATGGTTTGTGCATGGTTATCCAAACCATGCTTTGACCGTGCAATAAGTTCTTCTTATTTGGTTCATATCGCACGTTCTATCACATGTTTTTACTAACCGTGCACATACCGTGAGGTAGATCACTACCCAGGGTTTTTAGATGCCCACATGGGCATGCGGCCTCGATCACACGGTTGTAGAAAAATTGTGCTGTCTAGCCCATTTTCTTCATTTTCAGTTCTCTGGGCTTCAAATAAGCCTTATATTCCCAAAAAACCACCACTAACCTCTTATGATTCAAATTAAGGGTTTTTTTAAGGAATAAATCAAATTTTTTTTACGGTTCATACCTTTGGATAAAACCTAAAATATTAAAAATACCTTCATGCATCATTAATTTTATGGCACTAACTCTAATGATCTTTAAGGTGTGATCATTTACCATGTACACAAGTCATTTAGGTATAAGTTTATAATGATCGAACTATTACCCTCTATATTTCATGTTCCATGTTTCCCTTGAATCGATTATCCATGCTTCATTGAGATTCTAGCTTCCTTTAGTAGTCATTACCTCTTTATTGACTAGTACACCTCTATTTACAGAATTACTCACCACATTTCCTCGATAATTCTTTAGATGACCCTTTTTATACCAAAATTCTTTGATGGCATGCCCCTTATTTCCACAATTTCAATATTTGATATTTTTCTTCTTTTTCATTGATTTGAAATAGACATTATTTTGGCTCCTAATAGATCCTTGGTCCATCATTATTCCTCTTTCCATTTATAGAGAATCTAATTGGTTTAGTGTTGGATTTCTTTCATCATTGTTCATACACAAAATTTTTTATTCAATAAATACAAATAAAACATCATTTAAGAGAAAAATATCCATTAGTATATTTATGTTGATGTTGATCATGAGTTGATCATATGAATCTATAAAAATTTGGAGAATAACCTCGACTCATCTAATATCCACAATTTTATATCCCAATGTCATAATTCAATTGAACAAGGTATTGATGTTGTTGATTTGTTTAATAATTGTTGATGACTCTAAAATTTAAAAAGCATTTAATTTTCAATTCTAGAAAATTTTGTTGTAGAGTGAATTGTACATCTTATTTATAGTTTCCTAAAATTACTTTACCATCTTTTTATTTTACCTCAATCTAGACATGTCATCAGTCTATAATATCGTAAGGAAAAAAATTACTCTTATATAAATTTTTGGGACCAGGAATAATTGTGCCACTATTGTAGTGATATTTATGAAATAAATTACCATGTTAAAATACACAACTAATTAAATACCAGATGAAATGTGGGAAAACCCAAAAACTTAAAGGGTAAAATCCATAGAAATATTGAAGGATATTATTATGGTAAAAATGGGTAAAAAAAGTCTCTCAACATTATAATAATAAAACACTCAAAATATAATGTCTTGAATAAATAGAGAAACCCCTCATAGAATACCAATAAAAACTAATATACGAAGTTGATAAGTTGAGTTCCAAAAGATAATAATTTATGAAGAGGGTAGAGTCTCCTTTTATAAGGAACCTTCACACCCTTGTCTCCCATCCCTCCCCGACAAAATTAAATGTGGGAAATTAAAGGTGGATCCATTTACATTTTTTTCAAGTCTCCTAATAGGAAGTGGAAATGTGTTCAACCAATTTTCTATGGATACCCAAATTAGTGGAAGAGGTCAATGATATATGGAATAAGTTAGTAGACTATTAATGATGTAGTATATCTAGAGTAAAATTAGTTATAACCAAAACATAATTAATAATTATATAAAAATAGATAAATAAAAAGGGTTAAATATAATATAAAAAAGATAATGATGGAATTGGGAAGTGACAAAATAAGGACTGTTTGTTTCATTGGAAACTATACACTATAATTTATTCTAGTTGGGACAAGATTATAACCTTAAATTCATTAAGAAAATTTGAATTAAATTTGTCTAAAAATTGAATCATGATTTATAGTATTCTTATAATTTTCTTAACATAGAATCACATGGGGGGATTTTTAGTCAAGGAGGCTAATATTGGGCCACTATAAAGGCTCTAAAGAAAAATAATCAGATTCATGTGGATTATTTTAGAGAAAATTAAAACTATTGTTACCTTTAGGATTTTTCATAATTGACATTTATAGTATTTTTAGCTTATTTTTTATAGTAAATCACATTATATCTTTAATAATATTGTTGATAGAGAGAGAATTTTTGAGTTATGATAAAATAGGATAGATTTTCCATCCTATTTATCCATCTCTAGATATTAAATGTTTGGTGATGAGCTAGTGGAACTCTATAGTGACATCTTCTTAGTCAAAATATATATTTAATCCATTCTTATAATCTTTAAATAGAATTTTTCACCTACATGATTTTGGATGTATTATTTCAAGTATAATGAATTAAACTAATTTTTCTTTATATTTTCCTCTTCTTTAAATATTTTTTTTGTTATTAGGATTATTATATTTCCGAATGTAGTTGTTTTAATTCTTTATTTATATTTTCTAATCATATTTCAATATTTAATATTCTTAATCTTGGTTAAAAATTAAGATCATAGAGAACTTGATTTCATCTAATTTATTGGTAGTTTATAGATAATCTGATAATTTACTTTTAAAAGAGTTTATAAACACACTATAGTTTCATCATGAATCTTTGAAATATAATTAGTTGTAATATTTATGGTCGATGATTATAAATTACAATAATTTAAGAAATAAAAACAATATTTTGACAATGATGGAGATGAAAAATAATGATCTAAGATAGTTTATATCCACTATTTTATCACTCTTTTACATTCTTTCTTTTATATTTTCAATATTTTTCAATACTTTCAAAATTTTCAGACAAAAATAATCACTTGAACATCATAAAAAAATAAAGTGATGATCGTACTTAGAGTGAACTCGACTTGAGAAAAAAACCCAGGGGATGAAATCACTACATCATTTAAGGGATAAAAACATTAAATGAAGCCTCATGGAAAGGATTAAAATTTAAAATTGGAACTATCACTGGGGAGGGTTCCTAAGACATTTTTATATATTTTGTTAAAATAATCATTCATTCTGCTTAAAATATATCTTTGTTACCACTGGTTCAAAAAATATATTACTATAAGTGTGCTTTAAATCTAATTTTTATATTATTATAGCTACTGGAAGGTTTATATATCATCCAATGGCCTGAAGGAATTCATTTTTAATTGATTTTTGATAATACACCTTTCAATGGGTGAGGTGGAACCCTTACAAGGCCCATAGGCATAAGTATTACATGGATCGTAGGCCTTAAAGGAATTCATTTCTTGTAGGCTTTAAACATTACATAAAATCCAGACGAACTACTTGGAACTGCTCCTCCCCAGCATCTTCATCATGAATCAGCTCTCCAACTTCGCATGGCTATTCGGATAGGCTATCCTATGCATGCACAGGCTTGTCCCGATGGCAGGTGCTATACCCTCTCATTCTTGCGATCTGTGTAGCTTCTGCTGTGGTGAAATCTCCTTGCACATCTTCCTTATATAGATTGTTCCTTGTAGGTTTTTTGGTTTTTATTTGTACTTAAGGTGGCCCGAAGGCCTTGCGGTGGCCCGAAGGCCTTACTGTCCAGAAGGCTTGGGTGGACCGAAGGACTTAAAGGACTCGGGGACCAAATCGGTGGCCCGAAGGCCCAAATAGGGGAAAATTCCGGGCTGTTATAGTGCCAAACAGTGCTTGCTACAGTGCCAAACAGTGCCTTCTACAATTCCACTACAGTACCTACTACAGTACTACACAGTTCCTGCTACAGTACCCCAGAAATTTTTGTTCTGCCTGGATTTGATCCTGGGTCACCTAAATGAACTTAAGAGTCCTCACCAACTGAGCTGAGGCTCATGTTCTCTATATATCATTGAATAATCATTTTATTGTATGAATAAATATCCACAAAATGACATATTAATTCTAAATCTGGAAATAGATAAAATATTTCACTCTAGAGCCAGATTAGTGAGATAAGAGGAAGAAAAGAGACCCCTTGATGAACTTGTCAATGTATAAAACACTAAAAATAGACTTGAAACAAATTTTTTAGGCATGAAATCATAAATACACCAAAATAATAGTGTAAATAAGTTATTAGAAGCATGTTAGATCAAAGAAATTTGAGAATATTAACTGTTATAGATTTAGATAACCAAAAACCATACTTATAATATGTTATATTATATGATGGTTTTGAATTGAGGCCAATTTTGATTTATTTAATAATAAAATTCCATGGACTTCTTAGGATGAAACTTTAAATGAATATTGAGATCATATTAATATATTATGGTCTAAATATCCACACTATCAAATTTGTGATAAAATAATGATTTTTTATTTTTATAAAGGTATTTTACTCACTGATAGGAGTATGATAGATTCTATAGTTTGGGGTGCTTTGGTGGAAAATACCCCATCCATTTCTAGGACATGAATTGTTAATATAGACTAAAATTATCTATAGTTTAGAACTAGGGGTACTAATCATATTAAAAGACCCTAGGAAGTTCCTAATTACAGTTTTAAAAATATCTTGTTCGTAAGATAGTTTAGTGATCTTACCATAATGGCGAGTTCAATGATGTTAGGAAATGCCTCACCAGTGCAAACCCAAGATGAAAGGTTAAACCTTAATTTCAATTTGGAATTTATACCCCACTAGATCACTTTATTGATCTATTACCTCAAATTCAAGACTCAACTAAGACTTTTCATGTAATGTTTCAAGGGAGAAATTTCTATCATAATACCCATCCAAGAGCCTTTCAATCAGGATCTAGTTATAACCAATGATGAAATAAAAATAATAATAGATTTATATATGAATAATAATGATGATGGTTTTGTCAAAAACCAATATAATTAATAAAAACCTAGGTATCTTCATGATTATGTCAATGCTCAACCTATAATGAATTTCTAACCATACTAAGAGTAGAGTAACTATCATATTCTAAACACTCAAAAAACTCAATGAAACTTTCAAGAGACTACTAAACAATGATAAGTAATGGTAAAATAATATTAAAATATTGGTGAATACCCTAGTAAATCAAATTAGGAAAATAAATATTGACATTAATAGCTTGAATAATAATTGTAGTGGACATTTTCCCTCACAACCTGAAATTATTCCAAGAGGGAAGAAAAATATTTATGCAATGAAACTTATGGGTGTAACCGAACTAAAAAACCCATAGGCTATATATTATGATCCAAAACCTGTTAAGTGATTTCAACACCATTTATTCTTTATTTATAACCCATGGAAGAGAGAAAAAAGCATACTAAATTGGATAAAATTGTCAAAACTCTTCTTAAAGAAAAAAATATTGGAAAAATGGTTTTCTAGCTTGAGATAACCAATAGGTATTTTTAAATATCAATGGGAACATAGGGTGATAAAAATAGTATTATAATGTCTAAATAAATCCCAAAACACCACAATGTTACCCTTAAGGTAGTCCCTTAGTGAATAATACCTCAAAGACTAAGATAAATAAGGATATTTTAGAGGATTTTAGGAAGGTTTTGTTTATTATTATTTTATTCGATATAGTGAAATAGATTAATTAGTATAACCATTTGTTTTAAGTAAATCCACACCCATAAAAGGAAGTTGAAGGGATGAGTGAAAGTGAATATTAAGAGAAATATTTCATCAATGATATAAAATTCTCTCACTATCAAGTGAAAGGATCCTAAAACATTCACGATTCTATATAGAATAGATGAGTTTGAGTTTCTAGACGTTATGTTTTATTTAGGATCTTTAATAAATGTGATTCCTTACTCTGATTACTCCAAATTATAGGTTAGAGTACTCAATCCTTATATAATTGTGATTTAACTAGATAATTGAAGCTCTGATAGACCTACTAGTGTGATTGATGATGTACTCATAAGAGTGAAGTAAAAAGTATTTCCTTTTTATTTTTAAGTTATAGATATAGAAGATGATATATTTAGAAAACATGAACACCTAATTTTATATATAACCTTTCTTAAAACTGTAAAACCATTATAAATGTTTACAAGGTACACTTTCACTATAATTTCGAATAAACAAGGTTCACTTTAATATATTTGATCCTATGGAGATTCCAATGGAGGATCACTAATCTCACCTATCAATATGATCAACTAGTTCTGCACTAATATATTTCCAGACATCACATGTAGTGTAAACCCATTAATTGATCATAGAAATAAATGATTTGAAACTTTTGAACATGATTTTTAGGACTATGATGTTTCTTATTATGATGGAGAATTAATTGATGAAAATTATTCATTTTAACCTTCTTGAAATAATTTTATTTCGGAAAATTCCTTTGAATTTTTTTATAATTCTACATGTAATTCATATGGTGACTTCTCACTTAATTTTTTTGATAATTCTATATTCAATCAACTTGTTGATTTCTCTAAATCTATTGAAAATTATGCTTATAAATAACATCATGATTATTTAATTAAATCAGAAAGTTTATTTAACATCACATTATTCCACAACATAATGAACACTTGTTTAATAATACTATTAAAAATAATCATTATTATTTTGGGATTGTTTTATGTGCTTAATTTAGTGTTTGAGAGTCAATAAAACCCACTCTATCAGGTTTGGACTACCTACCAACATTTTCTTGAGAACCTAAAATATGTATTATTAGTAGAGAATGAAATTTACCTATTATCATTGATAATGAAATACCCACAGGACAAGGAAACCAAATTTCAAAGCTATTTAATGTTAATAGGAAAGCCTTATGATGGACCTTATATGATCTTCTTGGAATTAGTCCTTAAAATTTCATGCCTATAAATATTTAAAAGGATGATTTCAAACCTATTAAGAAGTGAAAAAGGATTCTTAATCCTACCATTTTATAAGTTTTCAATTAAAATTGACCACTTTTTTGGATTCTAGAATAATTTTACTATCTCAAATAGACGATTTTTTAGTCCTGTTTAAATAGTTCCCAAAAGAGTTATTTCAAAGTGGATTGGAGTGAATTTGGTGATCATATTCTAGTTAGAGTTCCTAATAAATAGAGGATATGTTTAGATTTTAGGAAACACATCCTTTTGACCATGAAATAAAACTTCTCTCATTTGTTACTCAACCAAATCCAAGTGATACTTATTTGGAAGTCCCATTAATTCTTTTTAGATTGATTTTTTATGATGATTTTAGATTCAAATCACACTTTAGGATTGGGAAAATTGTACATTTACATTTCCTTTTAGTACCTTTAAATATATAAGAATTATCTTTAGACATTTTTATGCTTTATGAACAATTCAAAGGTTCATGATGTACATATTTATTGATTTTTATAAGAGTTTTTGGAAGTTTTATAGATAATTTCATAGTATATTTACCATTATTTACAAGTAGTTTGAAAAATCTACATGATTCCCTCAAAACCTGTATTGATAAAAACCTATACTTGAACATTGAAAAGTTCTACTTTATTATTGAGAGATATATTTTACATGAAAAAATGGTGTATTGGGATTACATACAAGTTGATAATTCCAAGGTGAATGTTATATATTTACCACCTTACCCAAATATAGCAAAGGATGTGAGATATTTCCATGGGCATACTAGATTCTATTAGAGGTTTATCAAAACTTTATCCAGATTTATTTTCTCTTTTCTAAATTGCTCTAAAAAGAGTCATTATTTGAATTTTATGAGATTTTGAAGGAATTAATTAAGTATATAAAACAAAATATTGTGTCCCCACCCATTATTAAATCATCTATAGGGTATATCACTTTTGAAATGATAACTAATTCCTTTGATTTTTAAACTCACTAGGAATGTGTGGACTACCAAGGGGGGGGGGGGAATTAGTGGTGATATTTTATAATTTCCTTTATGATAAAATTATTTGATGCATCTTGTTAAAATATCCATCCTCTAAACATTATAACTCAACATTACCCATATGTAAAGATAAGAAATTAAATCAAGGAACATAAGTTTTTTAAAATGTTCATTCCCAATGTGGGTACCTAGTACTTATCATGTCTACTCCCATCAGTCAATGGATATCAACTATATAATAAAGTGAATGAAATGATCCAACTCACATCAAGATCATTGTTTATCTTGATTGGTATTTATACTGTCTCCCACTAGTTAAATGTTTTATTATACTTCTGATCCAAAGAAAAGTTAAACTTGAATGATGCTCACAAAACATTTCTATGAAATTCATTATTTGGTACATTCAATCAATTGAAAATATTTCCTTTACATCAAAACCTCTATCTTATATTCCTCTGCCTAGTATGTGTCAATTAAGTGAATCTATGTATGTTTCCTCTATTCAATGAATCTATATCTATTTCCCCTATACATAAAAACTTATCAGGCACCTCTTCTTTATCCAAGTGATTTTTATATGAAAAATCACACAACTCTTTCAAAAAGAAATCATCACTTCAACTTCATTTTTAGAAATAATAGATTCATCTCACCAAGATACTTCCCCCCTTTATATAGGAAGATATACTTCAAAAATCAAGGGGAAATCATGGGCTATAATTTTAATTTTTCTGCTTAACTAAACTTTTATATGACAGACTTGAAGACTTTATAAAACTTCAAAGTCAACTTCATCAATGTTTCCTCAAATATCAATATCAATTATCTCTTCAAAACTTACTCAAATATAAACTATATTTATGTTCATTGAAATACAATCTCACCATAATCACAATGTTTTACTTTACTTTGTATGGGGATATTTGAAAGAACTCTTTTATCTGGTTACACTTCATCCAATGCTGCTTTGTTTGATAATTCTCAGTTCGATCCACTCAATCTAGTACACTGAGGATTTCTTCTTCTAGTTCTCTTTGCTTGTTTCCTCTATCCAATGAAATCACTTAAGTTCATATAGTCTTGATATGTCTGATGAGTTGTCAAATATTTATTTGGTCATCCTAGTACTGATCAAAATTTGTATGCAGCTCAGTCCGCTAATACTTAGTCCATTGAACAAAATTTAAAGCATTCTTCTAATAGGCTGTATAAATGTCTTTCCATTGGGAATTCATTTACCATTTTCTACCTCTAATGTACTTAATATTTCACTATCTAGTAAAATGGAAAAATATCATCTATATATAACATAAAAAAACCATCATTATGTCCATTGGACTTCATATCTCTCTATCCAATCAACTTGTGTTCGATAGACTCATTATGGTAACCTTTATATAGAAAAAACATCATGAATTCATATATTTGAACTTCATACATCTTGAAACATCATCACTCTATAACTTGAACTTCATAAAAATATTTTCTATCATAAACTTCATGAGAAAAACTATGTTTGTACAAAATCCCCCCCTTAATACAAACATTGAAAGAATCCTAAATAACTTAATGATATTTAGTACTTTAAAGATCATAAAATAATCTTATATCTTGAATTGGATAAGAAAATAAAACTTCCTCAGAAACTCATTTTTAACTATAATAAAAAAAACTTCAAAAACATAATGTTGATGAAAAATATAAAAATGTTTACAAAAACAAATCAAAAAATTTCTAATCTCTCCCTTTGGATTTGTTGGAAACATTATCAACAACACAAAAACTTCTTTTCCCAAATGTCATCAAATGATAGCCTTTATCATATAGAGTGTCCTAACACCAAATTTTTGGTTTAAGTAATGTTTTTAAAAGAACTTCATCCCTCCATGAAAATAAATTTTTTGGACATGATATTGAACCCCCCAAAATTTTATCATATTCAGAAATTATAACATCTGAACATTTTAATTTTAATCTCCCATTCTCTAAAAATACAAACTTCAAATTCAGAAAAGATAGAGTATAAAGTTTAACTTCTTCTCCCCCATTTATAATATAATCCAAAATATCATGAGGATTAACTCAATAACTTTATTAAGTTAGTAGTAGAGGATGAACATCAAATTTCAGCCTCAATTATTCAAATCTTCCCTTGGAATTGATTTTGTGAAAATATCAGTAATTTGATCTTTCATTGGAATATACTCAAAAATTACATCTACACAAAAAAATTATCCTTAATGATATGATATTTATCTTCAATGTTATTTGATCTAGAATGTTTCACATGATTTTTAGAGACATAAATGGAACTTTGATTATCACATGGAATCTTAATTTGTTTTTTAATATTCACCCTCAAATAATCCTGCTGAAATTTCATCCACATAATTTTCATACATGTGTGGATGGTGGAAACATATTATACTTCTAATTTACACAATGTAAAAGAAAATTTTTTCTTACTATTCCATCTCAAAAAACATTCTCCCAAGAATAAAGTTCTTATAGATATTCATTTTTTATCTTTTCAATCTCCAGCCCAAATAGTGTCATTGAAACATGCAATGTCATCTTATTACTTTTTCTATATATCATGCTATAATTTGATGTTACTTTACTATACCTGAGTATTCTCTTAGCTTCCAATATGTGTGATTCCATTAGATCAGTCTGATATCTTTCACATAAAGTTACAACATATGAAATGTCTAGTCTTGAAGTGGTAAGTCAGAGTAAACATCTAATCAAATTCTAGTGGTCTTTCTAATTCAAAGTTTTACCAGATTTATGTTTACTCATATTTATTCTAGTTGACATAGTTATAGATACCTCCTTTGAATATTCCATGACAAAATTTTTCAATAACTTCTTGGAATAAATTTCTCAAGATATGAGGATATTTGTTATTTTTGGTTAAACTGGTAGTCCATGAATGAAATTAAACTCTTTGAGAATTGACATCACAAAGTTACTTTTCATTTTTCCAGAAAATTCTTCCGAGGATTTATCCCCATCACCTTTATAACTTATATTTTCAATGTAAACAATGAAAATATAGGTACCTTCAATTGTATCCATAACATAAAAATTTATATTCACTTTTAGTTTAGAAAATACCAACTACTTCAGGAAAATGTAATGTTTTTAATACCAATCACAAGGGTCCTATTTCAACCCATATAATTATTTCTTCACATTATACACCATGGTTCCATAATTATCAAGTATGAACCCACTTGGATAATCAATATAAACTTATTTTTAAATTTCACTATTCTAGAAGGATAAATTAACATCGATCTTCTAGAATTTATATTTCGATGAGAAGAAACAACTGAAAACATTCTTGTAGTTTCATGTATTTTGGAATGGGAAAAAGTTTCTTCAAAATCAACAGCTTCCACTTATGAATAGGCTTTATAAGCTAATAGTTCTTTATTTCATGAAAATTATCACTATTCATTGAGCTTATTTTTGAAAACCCATTTTATTATTTCCTTTCATACCTAGAACAATATACCCAATGTAATTTTTATTAATTTGATCAAACTCTTAATTCAACAAATTTGACCACTTAGAATGCTCAATTGATTCTGAAACTGATTGGGGTTCTACCTATGAGATAAGTGACATCATATTATCAAACCTAAATATTTGTCTAGTATGAACTAGATATTCTTTATTTCCAATGATATTATCTTGTTTAACCTGATCTTGAAAAGTTTATTACATTTTTTGGATTTATTATGGTTTTACATTCCAAATCATTGGACTAATCTGAATAAACTTGTAAAAGAGTTGGCTCGCAAACATCTTTTTTTTTCATCAACTTCTCTGGAATCTATCATTATTTCTTCTATTTTACGATCTTCATTATCTTAAAAAATCTTTTTTAATATGGTATGATTTTCAATAAAATTTGCATAAATGGATTCAACCATCATATGTAGTTTTTTCAATCATAATTTATAGATTCTTCAATTAGATGGATATCCCATGGAAACTACTTCTTCTACCTTTTCATCAAATGTTATAAAATCTGGATTTATTGTCTTTATTAATAAAGGACTCCCAAAAACCATAAAGTATTTAACTATTAGATTTTTATTATACCGTATCTCATAGTGAGATAATTTTTATTCTGGTTGAATTAAAAATCTATTTTGATAATTTATACTTATAATTACAGATTCTCTCTATACATTTTTTGAATGTTTATATTCAGAGAGAATGCTTATTATAATTTCAAAAAAACTTATGGTTTTTATTTTTGTCACTATAATTTTTTGATGAGTACTGAGTGCATCATATTGTTTCTTAATTCCATGTTTCTTAAGATATAATTAAAAATAGTTACTTATGTAATACTTCCATTTTTTTCATAAAATTTAATTTATATACACCCAGATCTTTCTCAAAATCCAATTTAAAATTTTGGAATAACTTTACAGCCTCCAATTTTTGCTTCATGGACATTATTCTAGTCTAAAAAAATGAAATCATCAATGAATATAATAAAGTATAAATCACACTTTCATGACTGATGTCTCATTAGCCCATATAGATTAGAGTGTGTGAGATTAAGAGGTCCGGTGGGTTGGATTTAAACATTCTTCAAATTGTATCATATTTTATTTTTAGTTATGGTATGTCTTTGACAAAATCTTACTTTGAAACTATGTTGATACTCTTCTTACCAATATTCAAAAGTCTTCAGTGTTATAGTTTGTTTTCATCCTTAACACTTAAATAATTAGAATTACTAGGATCTATAATTTGAAATAAATTGTCACTGGTTATTTCTACCTTGGTCAATATCTTTCCATCTTTTAGACATTAGATGATACATAAGTATTTTTTGAATATTAATTACTTACCATCATAAAAAATTTGGATAAAAATCTATAATTTGTGTTTAAGGCCATCAAAGAATAAAAATTTCTTGGAATTTAGTTTTTGAGATTCAATCTTAGTTGTACAAATACATTACATTTTTAAGGAACTATCATTTATTAAGTTGAATTATCCTGTATCATGTTCTTCAATATTTTTCAATATTTTTTTATCACCCATCATATGAGAGGAACAATCACTATCAATAACCCATGGCCTATTTTTACTATCTTTTAGACAAGTCTTGATAACAAAAGCAATGTGTTCAATTTTAATTTTCTATATTTCCTTTTCATTTCAAATATGTGGATTTTATCTTGTTTTTTTTGTCATAAATTATTCAATATGGTGACCTGATTAATAAGAACTCTGAAAAATTTCCTCAAAGTAGTCAAATCAGTTTTTCCTTAATAACATTTTATCTTATGATGTTTTTTCTTTGTTTATTCCTAAAACTTTAGAGAGATACTTAATTTTATTCTGTTGTTTCTCCCCCTAAATCCATGCCTACTACCAAGGAGATACATTTTTTTTCCAATAATTATACACCTTGTGTAAGTATATCAAAAAATACCAATAATATTTGTTGAACCCCAATATTTTATAGATGTATGATTTTTTCCTTTGAATATGTTTTGTGAGATTCGATATACTTTATAAAATCTGATTTTACTTAGCTTTAGGAATCATTATTTCAGAGTTTTTTTACTTCCATTGATTTTTGACATGATTTATCAACCCAATATCCCAAATTATCGATTCTTACACATGCATGGTTAATATAATTAGATAAACATTTAAGTTTAGTGGGTGTCAATATCTCCTGATTTGGGATGAGTTATTTCAGTAGATTTAGATGTTTCTAATTTTAGATATGATTATTTGTTGAAATTCAATTCCACTTTCATTAGGTTATTTTCATCCTTGATATATCTTTATCGATTATTAAATTGTTTTACCTAATTAGTAGTATTTTTTTCATTAATAAGATTGACCATATTCCCATTTTCTTCAAAATTTAACTTGGGGTTTTTAATATCCTTAATGTAAACATCTTCCATTTTGAGGAATTATTTATTTCATTCATTTTTATTCTCACTTTCCTTCATCAATACTCTAGATTATTTATTGAGTTTGGTGTTTTTCTCATGAAATTCCACAAGTTCTGATCTCAGTTGATATTTTATAGGTTTTTTCTTCTCCTTCTTCACTATTTAAATTATATTTCTTTCTATAAACATGATAAATGATGGTTTTTAATGTCTTTATATTTTCATATTCTAATAAACTATTATTAGTATAGTCATATTATTTTCTAATACACAATCTACTTCCTTTGTTTCTTCCATTGAAAATTTTCTTACTTAGGATTGATTTATTTTCTTTCTTATAAGTTCTTATACACTTCTTTCCCTAAGTATTTTCTTCAGAATCATCTTCATCATATTCTCCATATTTTTTCTTTGGATAATTCATTTCAATATGTACAATTACTATGCACTCAAATCATTTAAGTGGGATTTATCCTTTGAACTTTTTATACACATATAGAAATTTTTAGAGATTAGGGACATAATTCTATCATTTAAATCAGTGTCACATTCCTTACATTATGATTATTTGAGGATTATTACCTCAATTTCAAGACCTAATATTTTCATCTTCCTTATAGTTTCAAAAGTTATGTCTTCCTTAATCTTATTTTTGAGTTCATGAGATTCCCTCATTCATACACAATAAGTAGGTTATGTAATTTATCAATGGAGATATCATATTTATTTGATAAAGCATATAATTTAGGATGAAAACCTTCTAGAAAGTTCCTCACCAATTTTTTAACAATCTTTAAAAAATCCAGGACATACTTAGATCCTCTAATTTTGCTAAAAATTTCCTTAACTATGGTGAAGTATTCATCCATGGTTTCATCTTACACTATTATAATATCTTCAAACTTTTTTCTCCAGATTTGAATCATAACTTCCATAAATTTTATATTTCATTTGAAGATCCTTTCAATTTTTTCCCAAGTTTTCTTTCTTATTTTGAGATCCATCACCTTCATACAGATATTTTTTGAAAGGTTCATAAGAATATAATTATGAGACTTCCCATTAACCTTGAGAAACATATTGTTAGTAAATGTCATAGGAACATATTTCTTTATGTGTGTAAACCCTATAGTAGTTGCATAAATCAAATACACACCATGAAAAAAATATAGGGTATCATTATGTTATTCCATCAATGGAAATAATACCTCTAATATTAATCGAGTGGATATTATCCATGGTAAGAAATATAAGGATCTTATAGGGGGAATTTAATGCCAAAATTCCTATTAAAGTTACCAAGAATGTATGTACTACTAAGAAAGAGTGGTTGAAATATTGGTGATATTTTATAATTTACTTTATCTTGAAATTAACCATTAAAACTTGTTAGAGTATTGATACTCTCAACTTTATAATTCAAAATTACCCATATAAAAAGATAAGAATGTAAATAAAGGAACACAATTTTTTATAAGGTTTGGTCTTAATGTGGTTACCTAGTCATTATCATTTCAACTCAAATAGATCCATGGATATAAAATATATAATTAAGTGAATAAAATGATTCAACTCCATTCAAGCTCCTTCTATCTCTTGATCAGTAATTATACTAGATCCCACTAGTTAAAATGTGTTCTTATACTTCCGAGCCAAAGAACAATAAAACATGAAAGTTTATCAAAATTATTTTTTTGAAAATTTTATTTAAAATACATATATTCCATTTAACCTCTATCTAGTGCGCCTCAACATCTATCTAGTATGCTTCAATTTAGCATGAATAATTCAGTGCACCTCTATCTGATGCTAATGTTTGACGATTCTATATATGTTTCACCTATCTGATAAACTTTTTTTTATGGTAATTCTTCTTTAACCAAGTGATTCCATGGATGAAAATCATGTTTCTATCACAAAAAAACTTCAACACTTATAATAAAAATTTAGAAACAACAGTTTCAAATCACAATGATACTTTACCATAGGAAATTTTTTATCACCCCAGGCTTCAGGTAATTGACCCTTTATTTATGTATTTTAAGTAAAAAAATTGATTGGGTTATGTTTTGGGAGATTTAGAGGAGTTTTGGAATGTTTTTGGAGATTTTATAGAGGTTTATCATTTGAACATGGTCATTAGATTATGTTAAACACCTCCCAAGAAACCGTTCCACTAAAATAGAGGGAACTAGATAGGTGCATGGTTAGGTGCATAGTTTGGCCAAACTGTGTGGCCACCCAGGAGAAACCATTCAAGTATATACAAAGGGGTATAGCTCGTTTGTTTCATGGTTTTTTAACCGTGTTATCCAACCATGTGAGGTTGGTTGAAGGTAGTGTCTAGTGCACAATTAGCACATGGTTTTTCTATTTGTGTGCCCTAACAATGCACCGTTAAAAATTAGATATGAAATTTATGGATATAACTAATTTTCCCCCAAAGCATCTCATTTTACCCCTAATAAGGTCCTATCTCAAATTTCTCTACCTCCCAAGGTATTGGAGACCACTCATCTTTATTTAAGAGTTATTATTTGTTGAATCTAGGTGCATTAGAGGCCAGTTTTTTTAGTTAATGATTGTTCATGGTGGTTTTACTTAGATTTCTTCTTCTTCCCTCTCTTGGATTCTTGGAACTAATACTTTGGGGATAGATTCATGTTGTTTTATGTAAATAATGAGGAGATATAGTTTTTTTGGTTTAAGGGAATAAGATCTTAGGTTGAATCTTTGAGATATAATCCATGTTTTTGAAGTTGTTATGCCAATATTCATTTTATCCTAGATTTGGAGGTAGGTGGATTCATTCTCATCTCACATTATTTTGAACATAAAGGCTTGGTTTCAAATTTATTGAATTTATTTAATTTAATTTTTAAATTTATGTGTTATTCTTGATTGAAGAACTTTTTAGTGATGCTTTTGTGATGTGGTGAAATTGGATGGTTTTTGCGGAAAACATGGTGATGTTACTTCTAAAATGGTGATTTTAAAATGATGATTTTGTTTTGACTATTGGAATTTTTTAAGGAAAGGTTTCCAATAAAATAATTGTTTTGTTGAAATAGATTATCATGGTTGGTTTTCCATGATATTTTGGAATACATGGTTGGTGTGTGTTCATGTTCATTTTGGATGGATTAGGGCATGAACTTTCCCCCATCAAAATGGGAAGGATATGGGTGTGAAGATTTCCTCATTAAAATGGTTCACCATGTGATGACATGGTGAAAGGATTAATCACCAATCATTAGTATAGGGAGGTCCATGGGTTTCATGAATGTGTGGATGTGTGTAAATATAAAGGGTATGCTAAATGGATTTGAGAAATGGTTTCACGGAATTATTTGGTTTCTTTCCTTAGAAACTTCTTGGTTTGGAAAATTATTTTTCTTTGAATTAAATTGCATTAAATTGTTTTAAATTTTTTTATATAAATGTGAAAACATGTTATATCCTAATGGCGTGAGTTGGGAAGTCATTGGGGAAAAAACTACTATGTTTTATACTCACCCCCTTCTTAGGAACTTTGGTGCATTTGTAGATGTGATATAGTAAGACACAAGAAAAGGAAAATTATCTCATTTTTTAGTGATGCATCATGATACCTTTGGCATAGATTTTGGAGTTGGAGAATGGAATAAATTGGGATTTTCTGAGATGATGTATCTAGTGTCTTTGAGTTTTTTTTTGGTTTTGTTTTCTTCTTTGTACTCTGATATTGTGGTTTGTCTTGGTTATATATTGATTTGTATTAAATTATACTCATGCATCATATAGTGTTTGTTTGGATATAGTTATCTTGGTTTTGTTACTTTATTTTCAAAGGTAAAATCATCCCCCAATTATTTATGAATCCCTTGGAATTTATTTCCCGCCTTTGGTGTGTTGGGGATTTCACCTAAGTCCTATTAACACACTGATCACTTCTCTAGATAATGAGGAGGGGAGGGATGTTAAAAATGGTATTATTCTTGGCTGGTACATCATTAAGTTTGGGATAAAATGTATCATTTATTTGGTCCTTGATATGGTAATAGTGTATGTTATTATCTTGGGGTGGTAGTAAGAAGTATGATCATCAGAAATTGAAATGTAGAGCAAAAAAGGCGTAGCTAACCTATTTATACTGAACTTCAAGTTACTAGGGAGTTTGGGTACATGAAGTTTTTGAGATACTTCTAGGAGTTGTAACCACTTCATCATGGGTTTATCTAATGAGAAGATCATGACATGTATTGATATAAATGACTTTAGACTAGAAGTGCCTAATTTATTTTGAGTAATGATTTATGATTTGGTAAAAAAGTGTTGATTTATGAAAATAGTTGAAAATGGTTTTATTTTCAAAAATAATGATGGAATATTCATAATTGTTTTGAAAGTGTAAAATTTTGAATTTTGGAAATCCTTTTTGTGATATGTTTCATGTGGTAAATTGGAAATTTTTAAGCCTTCATTTGAAACAATGTGAGACTAAATAGCATTTTATTTTGGTTATAGAAAATTGAACCTAGTAGATGTCGTAGAAACCAACTGAAAGAAACTACTAAAAATGTGGTTTCACCTGATCCATATGAGAACCAAAAAATAGTTTAGAGTATTGTCTAGGATTTTCAGGATATGGATATAGGGCATAGAAGGGATGAGCCAAGGAAAGCGGAGGATTCTATTCAGTTCAAAAATAAGATTCCACCCATCCTTCAGGGTGATTAAGAACTAGAAAGAGCATAGGTGTGACTAAATAGGATGAATAAAATATTCAATTTACTTGGAACACCCACTAAACTGAATGTCAAGTTAGCAAGATACATGTTAGAAGACATTGAATAACATTGGCTAGATTTAGAAATCAATGCTAAATTAGACCAAGGAATTTCATGGGAAATGTTAGGAACTATGTTTGGAGGAAGTGTGTTGATACCTATGGTAAGTGGTGGGAATTATAATGATGGGAATAAGAAGACATACACTTATTTAAGAGGTAGTGGTATGACATAGAATCAGACAGTGGGATCAGTGAATATTCCTCCAAAACCAAAGTGTAAGCCAGGTTGTTTTCAATGTGGTTCTTTTGAGTATATGAAGTGTGATTTTACAACACCACCGAGATCATTTCATAGTTGCAACTAGATATTACACCTTTAGTGCCATTATCATTGTGCTCCAAGGTCAGGTGCTGGGGATACAACTCAAGTTTCATAGATGTCATATGATTTGAAGGGATGATGGTTGAAAAATAACTATCACTAGAAAAAATGAGGAATCTATGGTGATTCTTTGAATACCAAGATTCCTCAATCATTTCAATCTCAACAAGGTAACAAAGAGAACAATGCAAAGAGTAAGAAATTGAATGGAGCTGACCAATTGATCATGGATGATCAATCTCGACCTTTGGTTGCGACATGTATGATTATTTTGAATTATACCCTTACAAAATATTTATTTGATATGTTTGAATCCTATTCATTTATTGATTATTGTGTTTTTGATCTTCTGGGATTTCATGTTGAGATGATGCCTTATGTTTTGAAAATTCAAACTCCTCTTGGGCAAAGACAATGTGGATCCTTTATGTTTAAAGAATTTTCTATAAGTATCAATGGGGAAAATTTGATTTGGGATTTCTCTACGATTGACATGGATTTATATGAAATAATCATGGGTATTTATTAGTTGAAAATGTTTAAAGCTCACATTGATTGTTATACATGAAGGGTAAGTTTTACAACTAGTGATGGAATCAGGAATCTTTTTAAATGAGATAAGAATGTAAATCTAGGAAAAGTAGGATTTTTAGCACTAGTGGTTGGTACCATATCATAGAAATTGGTAGCTTTGGCCTTGTAATCTACGGATGAGACTAAGAATAGTGATTTTTAACAATTTTTGATTAGTTTCTAGATGTTTTTTCCAATAATTTCTCAAGGTTTTCACCCACAAGTGAAGTGGTGTTTACAATTGATATCTTACCAAGGAAAATTCTTATCTCACCTCTATATTATTGGATAGAAACAAAATAATTAAGGAAATTGAATGTATAGTTGGAAGAGATTGAAATTAAAGGGTTTATTTAGCCTAGTACATCCCCATGGGCTACACTAGTTTTTTTAGAAATACAGATAGAACTATTTAGATCTGTGTAGATTCTTGTAATCTTAACCAAGTTATGATAAAGAATTTTTATCCTCTTCCATGTATTGATGATCTATTAGATAAATTTAGGGGAGCTTAGTGTTTCTTTAAAATTCACTTGCAATCAATATATCATCAGCTATGGGTTTAGAAGGATGATATTTTAAAGAAATATCTCAGAAGTAGATATGGACATTATGAGTATGTGGTTATGTTTTCAGTTTTAAAAATATATAAGCTATATTTATAGAATTGATGGATCATATATTTTAAATGTATTTGTATTATTTTGTGGTGGTGATTTTGGATAACATACCAGTGCATTCTAGAAAAAATTTTGAGCATGAGAAACACTTGGAAATAATGTTGGGTATCTTTTTATATCACCGTCTATACACAAAACCTTCAAAGTGTGATTTTTGGATAAAAGAGGCATGCTTCATTGGCCATGTTATCTCTGAAAAGGTCGTTTCTATGGATCTGGAAATGATAGAGGCTATGATATTTTGGAAACTGTCAAAGAATGTCTTTGAGATAAACAACTTCATTGGTTTAAATGGTTATTACATAATTTTTTTTCATGAATTTTCATGACTAGAATCACCAATGATATCCTTTATAAGGAAAAATGCTCCATTAAAATGGAATGATTAATTTCAAAAGTCTTTTTAAGAGCTTAATGTTTTCCTTGCATTAGCATTGATCAATATATTTTTGGAATCAAGACAGTGTTATGTGGTGTATTATAATGCCTCAGGATATGGGTTGGGGTGTGTTCTCATGAGGGAAGATCACGTTGTTTCTTATGAATCATGATAGCTATAGTTACATGATAATTAATATCCATTTCATGACTTGGAATTATCTTTTGTAGTCCATGCTTTTAATAATTGGCATCATTACCTATTTGGTTAGAAATCCACATTGTTTACAGACTATAAAATCTTGAAGCACAATTTTTCACAAAGATATTTGAATATGAGACAAAAGATATGGATGAAGTATCTTAAAATGTTTTATAATTACTTAATTTATACACTGGGTAAAGTAAATTTGGTTGTGGATGTATTAAATAGGAAGTCTTATAGTTAGTTGGACTAAGTGTCTTCAGATCATTGGTATATTATGTTAGTGATTGCTAACATGTACATGGATTGTGAAGACTGAGTTAGTGCTGCAATTTTCTTTTTGGTTTCTTTTGTTCCTGATTTGTCTAAGAAGGTTAAAGAGGCACATAAATCTGATTCTAAATGTGTTTCTATGAGTTCAAAAGGAATGATGGTTCCACACTCCCCAGGTCTCCCAATTCTCCTCAGGCTAGGGCTCCTTCCCAGTGCCACTGATGCCTCCATATCTTCGTCTCCCTTGAAGTGTGTGGTTTCTCTTTAGCGCGATCCTTCTCTTTCTTGCTTTTCCCTCTTTTCTCAGTCCATCTTCTTATTTTTCGGAGTTTTTTTGATTCTTCATGGGCCTTGACCACTGATACTCTTCTCTTTTTGTTGAAACCATCATGAATAAACCCCATCCTGGTTTAACTCAATGTAACTCTAGAAATTTGGGATTATTGGTGGCATCAAGTGAGGTATTCCTCTTCTTTTTGGCTAGATTTTTTTCTTTCTTTTATCCCCCCTTTTTATTGGTGTTTTGTGACCACCCTCTTCATCTCGCCTCCCAGTTTCACATTTTTTTGGGTTCCTTTCATATAGATGTCAAGTCTTCCGGCTTCGTATTGCTCGTCAGCACTCCTCCTCTCCCCTTATTACCCTTCAAACTATGAAAGATCCTATTTCTGGTCAAGCATGTTGGAGTTTCAGTGTTGTTTAGGATAGTGATGGTGGTAGGGATGAAGGAGATTCATCTTGGTTAACTCTACGATCTCATTTTCCCTCTATGGTTTGCATTTACCCTTTCTTGGTTATGGTATTTTTTTTGGTTATCTTTCATTCTATGGCTTTGATTTAGTCTCATAATGGATTTAGGTTTTTGGTTTTGTGGAAAAAATTCTGTGGTTTCAGTTATGGTGGTTTCTTTTTTATTTTGGTTTCAAATCATTTGGTGTCTGGTTTTGTTTGATGTCTCTTCGTGATGATGGTGACGATGTGAAGCTTTTTGGTTCTGCGTTATATTAACATCCCTACCGGGGGTGGTGGTTTGGTGGTTATTTAATTGGTGATGGTTCCGATATGGTGGCGATGATGGTGTATCAGCAGTGGTAACTATGGATTTCGGCGGGTGGTTCTGACTGGCTTGGTGGTCTATGGATCCTCGTTGATGGTTTATTTTTGGGGATATTCTTGTTTTTGGTGGTTATGTGATGGAAGTTCAATATAGATGATGTAGTGATGCAGCCTCAGGAAGGTGTTAGTTAGGGTGCGCGACTCTAGGTGGTTTTTATCCCAAGTCCTTGGAGTCTTCTTGCTTTAATTTTAACTACATGCTTTTGAAATTTGAATCCTTGGTGTTTCTTGAAGTGGTTGGTAGGTGATTTTGTTTAAATTTTTTATTGGATCTTTTGAATTTTGTGAGGTTCTCACTTATCCATAAAGAGATTATTTGAAAATATAAAAATATAAACTTGTTATGAGGTCAAAAATTAATGGTTGGGAGAATATTGAGGGATGAAAACTAGATGGGAGTTCAATTTTATGGTTTAGAGATCAAATGGTCATAACTGTGGCTTCTTAGGAAAAACCCCTTCATTCTGACCACCATTCAAGATTATTTTTTCATCCTAGTAGAAAAATAATGTATAAGGCATTGAAATATCAATGTTTATGGTTTTTCATTAAAATAAGGGTATCTAAGTTTGTTATGATATGCCTCACATTTTAGCAGGTTAAGGAAGAGCAACAACGTTCAGTGGGTATGGTGCAGTCTTTAATAATTCTAGTGTGGAAATGGGAGTAGATAATTATGGATTTTTTCATAGGACTACCAAGGAAAATTCAAAAACACAATTCCATATGGGTAATTGTGGATCAGATCACAAATTCACCCCATTTAATCCCTATTCACGAATCTCATACAATGGAATACTGGTAAAAAATCTATATCCAAGAAGTTGTAAAAATGCATGGAATACCAATTTCGATATTATCAAATCGTAATCCATGTTTTTCATCTCATTTTTGGGGATTTTTATATTAATCCCTTGGGAATCAGTTGACTATGATCAAGGCGTATCATCCTTAAATGAATGAAAAATTCAAAAGGATGATACAAACATTCGAGGAAATGTGTAGTGCCTATGTAATGGATTTTGGTGGCTCATGGAAGGATAACATACTGTTTTTAGAGTTCTTTTATAACAATATTTATTAGGACTTGATAAATATGGATTCTTTTGAAGCATTGTATGGGTTTCCTTATCGTTCTAGACTTTTTTTGGTGGAAACATGTGAGAATTCACTAGTTGGACCAAGCCATGTGCAAGAGACAACAAAGAGGATTTATTTGACTTGGAAAAGAATGGAGATGATTTAGAGTCGCCAAAAATCATATGTGGATCAAAATATATGATCATTTTAATTCAAGGTGAGTGATTATGTTTTCTTGAGTATCTCTCAAAGGATTGGACATCATCATTTTGAGAAGTAGGGAAAGTTATCTCCTTGATACATAAACCCTTTTGTTATACTTGAACAACTTTTTGAGGTGGAATATCAGTTGGATTTTCCAACAAGGTTCAGTTCAGTGCTTAATGTGTTTCATGTATCCTAATTAAAGAAGTATCAACCTGATCTTGACCATGTGATTTGATGGGATCACATTGAAAAATAGTCGGATGCTACATTAATTCCTGTGTTGGTACATATTGTAGATAGGAAAGAGCAATTCATTGATGAGAAAATCATCAGTCTTGTGTGGGTTTTATGTAAAAATAGTTATATTTAGATATAAACATGATAACATGAGAATTAAATGGTCAATAAATAGCTCAAAATATTTTTGGACAATGGTGGGTTAAAACTTTCCCGGGATGGAAAGACCAATGGTTGGGTGAATGTATCACCATTGTTTTAGGTAATTAACCATTTATTTATGTACTTTAAGTATATAAAGTGATTGGGTTATTTTTGGGAGATTTGTAGGAGTTTTATCAAGTTTTTTGGGCTTTTATGGAGGTTCATAGTTTCAACACAATTATTATAAACCATACAACACCTCTTAGAAAACCGTGCCACTTAAACATAGGGAACTGTGTAGGTGCACAGTTTTGAAAAACCGCAAGGCCACCAAGGAGAAATCATGCAAAGATGGATAGAGGGAAATAGAATGGTTGGTGCTTAGTTTGTCTTACTCTGTGATCCAACCTTGTGAGGTGTGTTTGGAGGTAGGGAATATTGCATGGTTAGTTCATGATTTTACTAACTCCGCTCCCTAACCATGAACTATTAAAAATTAGATCCTAAATTTATTGATCTAACTAATTTTACCCAGTAAGACTCTTTTTGTTCCACTAATCAAGTTCTATATTGAATTACTCTGCCTCACAAAGTTATGGATACCATTCCTCTTTATTTGGGAGCGATTCCTTGGTGAATCCAGGTGCATTGGTGGATGATTTTGTTGTTAAGTGTTCATTATTAGTGTTTTTTCTTATATTTATTCTTATTCCCTATATTATATTCATGTATCTAATCCACTAGGGATAAATTCATGCTAACTGATTTCAATCATGATGATATACAATTATTTTTCTTCAAGGGAATAAGATCTTAGGTTTAATCTTTAAAATTTAAGCCAAGTTTTTGAATTTTTATCATTAATCTTTATTTTTACCTATGTTTGAGAGGTAGGTGGATTCAATATTGACTCTTATTATTTAAAACACAAAGTTTTGGTTTCAAATTGATTTAATTGTTTGAATTTAATTTAAAAATTTATGTGTTATTATTGATATAAAACTTATTCAGTGATGGTTTTGTGAAATGGCGGAATTGGTTTTTTTTTGTGGAAAACCTTGTGATATTAATTTTAAAATGGGGATTTTAAAATTATGATTTTTTTTTGATTCTTGGAAAAATGTTTGTAGATATGTTTTAAAAAATATTTTTTTGTATTTAAATGGTTTTCCATGGTTATTTTGGCATGATATTTTTACATACATGGTTAGTGTGTGTTCATATGAATTTAGAACAGATAAGGGAGTGAAGTTTCCCCTACAAAATGGGATGGATAAGGATGTGATGTTTCCCCCATAAAAATGGTTCACAAGTGAAATATTAGTGAATGTATGACTCACCAATCATGAGTATAGGGAGGTCTACGGTTGTCATGCAAATGTGTGTGTGAAGATGTTTTGAAATGGATTGTTAATTCCAAATGGTTTTTAATAATCATTTTAAATAATTTTTTGGTAACTTTCCATAGAAACTTATTGGTTTTGAAAACTATTTCTTTTTTACATAACATAGTTTAAAATTTTTAGAACTATTTTATATAAATGTTCTAACTTGTTTTATCCTAGTTGAATGAGTTGGAATTCATTGGGGGAAAAACTACTATGTTTTATACTCACCCAAATCTTGGGTACTTTGGTGCATTTTCAGATGTGATGTATCGAGACATAGATAAATAAAAGGTATGAAATTTCTTTATAAATTCATCGTGATACCTTGGTCATGTCTTGTAGCGTTAGATAATGGAGCATGTTGGGAGATGATGTCTTTGTTTTCTTTGAGTTTTTTTGGTTTTGGTTTTCATTTTTTACTCTGATATTGTGGTATGTATTGGTTATACATTGGGTTGTTTTACATTGTACTCATGCATCATATAGTGGTTATTTTTCTATGGTTATCTTGGTTGGGTTATTTTATTTTCAAAAGGAAAATCATCGACCAATTATTTATGAATCCATTTTAATTTATTTCCAGCCTTTGATGTCTTGGGGATCTAACCTAAGGCCTAGTCTCACACCATCACATCTCAATCCAATGAGGAGGGGTAGGATTTTACAAAATTCCTCAAAACATTTAGGGGAAAGTGTGATCTCCAATTTTAATTTTCCTATTCAACCAAAATTTCATATGACCACTTTGTATACATTTGAAAACACCGAAGCTAACTTTATTCACAAAAGTTCCCTCAAATATCAACATCAACTATCACTTCAAAACAACCTTAAATCTTGGAAAGATTTATGAAAATTGAAACAATAACCCATTATTGTCATAATGTTTTAATTTCCTCTATTCATGGATCTTTGTAAGAACTCCTCCATCCTGTAGTACTTCATATAGTTCTTATTTGTCTAGTTCTTCTTAGTTCAATCAACTCAGTGTGATAAAATTAATATTTGACTATTTAGTTCTCTTTTCATGTTTACTATGTCTGATGAAATCTTAGATGTTCATCTGGTATTGATCTGTCTAATGAGATGGCACAACTCCATACAATCGTCATGTGTCTTATCAGAATATATATATAACTCATTCCACCAAAAATAATTTTGATAAACTAAATTTCAAGAGTTCATATGATGGAATATAAAAATGTTCTTCTATTGTAATTTTATTGATCATCCATTCTCTCTATATAATGTACTCAAAACTTCTTTATTTAGTATACCAAATAAATATCCTCTCTCTAAAACATTCACAAACCCTCATTATGTCATCTAGAATTCATATATATCTGTACGCTCATTCTTGGTTTGATAAACCTATGTTTTATAGAATCATTTTGGTAAAATTAATTTGTTTTCAACTTCCTGAATTCATATATTTAATATTTTTATAGTTTTAAACTTTATCATTTTATAAATTGAACTTCATAAAAACTATCTCTTTCAAGAAAGTTCATGAGTGAACCTCAATTTTTACAAGTTCTTCCCCTTTATAAAAACATTGATAGAATCATGGATATCTTCATGATATTTTTTTCTTTGAATATCCCCAAAGCATCATCTGATTTTAATAGAAGAACTAAGTAAAACTTCTTCAGCAATTTTTTTACCCTTAAAAAATCAATCAAAAACAAAATATTATATTTAAATACAACAATAATTATAAAAAACCAAAGGATCTTCAATTTTTCTCTAGGAGATATTTTATTAAAAAATTTTGAAATGAAATCTCATATCATAGAATGAAAATATAAAAAACTAGATTCTATACAACCAAATTTTATAACAAGTAGGGAAGAGCTATGGGAAATTGAATTTTCCTTATAAAATTTTAGGTGTTACTTGGTGGTATCTAAAGTTATAGTGTTTTCTCACAATTTTATAATTATGAATTTTATTATGAAACCTAGGGAAAATCAAGGTTTTCTTATTTATGTTTTTATAATAATTTTATGTTGAAATAAAGGATAAGAATTTAAGTGAGAACTTTATTGCTAATCATTTAAGTGGAATAACCACTGTTTTAGGATAAGAACCTATAATCTATCAACATATTACGGAAAATTTATTCGATAAGGAATTACATGTTATTGAGAGTGTTATTCTATGGTTTTTGTAACGTCCCAGTTATAGAAGCCACCCAGAGGCTCCCCATACCCGGTTGGTCACATGGCCTCAAGTGTATTTCCCCAAATGCCAGAGGCTGCTGACTGGAAACGAGGGCCTTGGGTGTGATAGTGGGAAAACTATACCCTCATTGGAAGAGTAACACAGTGGAAGAGAAACAAATACACAATAGCAGAAGTAGTAAATATAACAATAATAATAATAGAGGAAGACTAGAATAAAAAAAATTGAAGCACAATTATAAATGATGCATGGTAACATGTGTCTAGGAAAGAAGACAAACAAATCACAATGATGGAATAAAAATAGTACTAAACCTAAGTACAAAAGGAAAATAGAAAACATATCCTTAGCATCCCAAGCCTCATCTTGGTCCCATTCTCTCCCGCTCCACAACAAGTCAAGTACCTGAAGTAGAAGGGTGATTTACCTTGTCTATACCTACAACAATATAATCTCTTTGGGACCAAAATCATGGACCAAATAGGGTGTAAGACTAAATCCCAGTAGGCAACCACCCAAAGATCTATGCCTAACAGTCAGTGAATATATGGCAGGTAAAAGTACAGAAGCAGTAAACAAAAAGTACTCAAGAGAAATAATTCCACATATCAGAAACAACTAATCTAGCACAATAACCCTCTTGGAAGTGCACAAAAACTATCCCCTCTGGTTCAGTTATAAGGATATATAAAGACTCTCTGAGGAACTTCTCATATTCAATTACCCTTATACTCAAAGGTAAAACAAGACTCGCTAAGGAAGCCCACACAGTCAATTCCCTTTATAGTCTAAGGTAGTCAAGGATTCTCTAAGGAAGCTCACATGGTCAATTCCCCTTATATCCCCAAGTTCAAGGACTCTCTGAGGAATCTCACTCGATCAATTCCCCTCATAGCCCAAAGTCATTCAAGTAATTAAAAGACTCTGTAAGGAATCTCACATGGTCAATTCCCCTTATAGTCTAAAGCAGTCAAGGACTCTCTGAGGAAGCTCACTCGCTCAATTGACCTTATAGCCCCATGTGTTCCTAGGCTCTCTAAGAAAGATCACTCAGTCAATCCCCCTTACATCCTAAAGTTCCCAAAAACTCTCTAAGGAAGCTCACTCGATCAATTCCCCTTATAGTCTACTACACTAGGTTATCACATAACTGTGTAGGTCAACAAGAAAAGTAGTGCAATATGGATAAATTAAACCTATAAAACTACTTGGATAACAGTCTACAACATATCAAGCATCTTAGAATAAAAACTCTCCATCCTACAGCAACAGGCATGGAAAATAGGAAAAGCATCCAAACAGGCTAAGAAGACCAACGGTCGTAAACAAAACATGCATGGGAAACACATACAAAGCATAGAAATCAACCCTATACATATCCAATTAACCTCTACACAAGCATAATAGCATTGAAGGAAAACAACATGGGTAAAACGGTAAATTAACAATACCTCGTTTAGGGGTATTGGGCATAATTTCACATAATACTCAAATACATTCAACAAAAAGGCACAAACCACCTAACTCAGCGTTGTGAGATCGATATACTCCGGCTTCATCCCTTGGATCGACCTAGAACATGGTAGATCTATAAAAACATCTAAAACGTTCGACGAAGGATAACATGAGGAAGAAGAGGAATCATGAAATGAAGCTCATGCATAAGAGAGAGATTACCGAGGCGATCCCAACACAATCGAAGGTGGTCGAATCAGAGATTTGATGGAGGCTCGGGGGCTCGGAGAAGGATTGTGGCCGTACGAGTTCTCTCGAATTAAGAAAACCTAAAAGAAGACGATTCTAGTGATTAGATGAAACCCGGTGAATTTAATGAAAAAAATTAAAGTACATGGTGTTTACTCACTGTTTTTGTACACCACTTTAGGCAGCCTTCAAGTCACCCCCACATGGCCATGTGCAAGGCCACTACACAGCCAACACCTGGCTACCTGCGGTAACCAAGTACACAGTGTGTACTCAGAAAGTACACGGTGTGTACTTCGAAAATTTCCAGAATTTACTATTTTTCTCAAAAATGACCAGAAAAGGAAAAACATTTCTGAAAAGAAGGTTCGAGTTCTTACAAACTTCCCCCTTAAAGAAATTCATCCCTGAATTTCCCTAGCATGGCATAGAAGAAGAAACCTCGAATAGTTCCTGCCACTGTGCTCGTACCTCATCCTTCCTCTCCCAAGTATCTTCCTACACCCGCCCATGATGCTATAACACTCATACCATAGGAATAGACCAGACATGGAGAACCTTTTTACTACAATCCACAATCCTGATAGGATGCTCATCAAACAACACATCCTATTTGAGCTCAACCTCCTCAGGTTAAAATACACGAGACGAGTTTGAAAAGTAACATCGGAGTTGAGAAACGTGAAAAATGTTGTGCATATCCCGGTACCTCTGGGGTAACTGAAACCGATAGAAAACCAGCCCAACTCTCTCCAACACCTCAAATGGCCCGACGTACCTCGGTAAAAGCTTAACCTGTCTCCTAATCCTCCTATGTCCCAATCTCGGTGTGACACATAGGAAAACCTGATCCCTGACCTCAAACTCCAGAGGTCATCTCCACTGATCAACATAAGACTTCTATCGAGACTATGCAGTAGACATCCTCTTTCGAATCAACTCTATCTGCTCTATGGTCTCCTGAACAAGATGAGGTCCCAGCAAAGCTTCCTCTCCTGCCTCCAACCAACATAAAGGTGATCGGAATGACCTATTGTACAAAGCCTCATAAGGTTCCATCTGAATAGTTTCTTGAAAACTATTATTGTAGGAAAACTACACAAGAGGTATATGCTTCTCCCAAGAACCTCCAAAATCCAGGATGCATGCTCGGATCATGTCTTCAAGCACCTGAATTGTATGCTCAGACTGGCCATCTGTCTGGGGGTGGTAAGACGTACTCAAAAGTACATGTGTACCGAAAGCCTTCTGAAGCCCCTTCCAGAACTAAGAAGTAAAATGGGAATCCCTGTCTAAAACAATGGAGTGTGGAACTCCATGAAGACGTACAATCTCACAGATGTACAACCGTCCCAGCTCATCAACACTGAAGGTCTCCTTGATTGGAAAGAAGTGAGTAACCTTCGTAATCCTGTCAATGACAACCCAAACTACATCATTCCCTCGAGGCGACCTTAGAAACCCTGTTACAAAATCCATCGCAACGTCATTACACTTCCACTCGGGAATGGGTAACTACTGTAAATCCATGCTAGCCACTGATGCTCTGCCTTCACCTACTGACAGGTGGAACACATCATGACGAAACTAGAAACATCATTCTTCATACCTGGCCACCAATACTGATAGTGTAGATCACAATACATCTTGGTGACACCAGGTTGAACTGTCCAAACTGAGGAACGAAAATCCCACATCAGCTCCACGCGTATATCTATTGGAACCCATACACGCCCCTAGAGACACAAGATCTCATCCTCACCTATGGTCCATCCCAGAATAGGGTCTCCTCCTGTCGAGACCCATACACAATGACTCTATCTCCCTGCATAAGCAAAAATCCCAGACCGATACCTGATGCATCATAGTAAATAGTATAGATCTTTCCTGGCTCTGGCAAGACTAGTATCGGTGTTGAAGTCAACTTCCCTTTCAGCTCCTAAAAGGCTGACTCACAAGAATCTGACCACAAGAACTTTGCACCCTTCTTAGTTAGACCCGTCAGTGGTGTTACTAAGCGTGAAAAGTACTATATGAAACATATGTAGTATCCATCCATCCCTAGAAAACTCTACACGTCAAAGAAGTTCTTCAGATGCTCCTAGGAAATTACTGCTCTCACTTTCTCTGGGTCTACTGATACTTCTGTCTTTGAGATAACATGACCCAAGAAGTGAATCTGATCCATCAAGAAGTGTCATTTTGAGAGCTTAGCATATAACTGATGCTCTCTCAGTGTACTCAAAATGATCTCAAGATGGGTTGCATGGTCATGTCGAGTGTGAGAGTACACCAAGATATCGTCCACAAAAACCACCATGAAAGAATCCAAGTATGGATGGAACACTCAGTTCCTCAGTTCCATGAAGACCGCAGACGCGTTCATGAGACCGAACGGCATAAACACATACTCGTATAGACCATACCTGCTCTGGAAGGCTGTAAGAGGTATATTAGATGGTCTAACATGTAACTGATGATAACCAGATCTCAATTAAATCTTCAAGAACAACCATGCTCCTCGAAGCAGATCAATGAGATCATCAATCCTTGGCGAGGGATATCGGTTCTATACCGTCAACTGGTTCAACTACTGAAAATTCACAAAATGTTTGAGGGTACCATACACCTTCTTCACAAACAGGATAGACGAAACCCAAGGAGAAGTAATGGGTTAGATAAAAAAAATTCCCTGCAACTCCTCTAACTGCTTCTTGAGCTCCTGCAACTCTGATGTAGCTATCCTATAAGTAGGGATGGACATTGGTGGTGCTCCTAGAACAAGCTCAATATAAAAGTATACCTCTCTATCCAGAGGAAAACCTAAAAAGTCATCTGGAAAGATGTCCCTGAAACGATCCACCACTGGGGGAAAGTCCATCTGTGAAGTCCCCTGGTCATCCAGATAAAGACTATCAATATGGGATGTAACTCCTCCCAACCCATAATTCTCGGGTCCTACTCTGCTTTCATGGACATCCCATTCGCCTTTATGAAGAAAAGATTCACCTACTGGTGACATGAAACTCACCCTATGATGATAACAGACGACGACTGCCTGTAATGGAACTAACCAGTCCATCCCGAGAATGACATCATATCATGTTATCTCTAGGACATAGAGGTCCCCTAGGAAGTGACACCCACCAACCTGTAGAGGGCACTCTCTGAACTGATGTACACTAGCCGTTATAGTCCCCAACGGAGTGTCTAGCGTCAAGATATCAACAGAAGAAAGGATGTAGATACCAAGGCTCTCTATGATAGAAACAAATATAAAGCTATGAGAATCCCCTATATCAAAAAGAGCAGAAGTTAAAATTGAGGCTACTAAGATCATACCTTGAATGGTAGAGGGTCCGGGATCCTGCTTCTACTGGGTCTACTCCACTACAAAAGTCTGACCTGTACCGCAACCCTATGACCCTGCCTGACCACTCTGAGCAGATCCACCCTGATGTCATTGAAAACTGGGTGAATGGATACCATATCCAAAACCTCTACCTCGGCCTGAATGGATGGAAGAACTCCAGTTTTCAGATTGGTGAGAAATTGGTGGTGCTGCTCCTAAACATGGAGTCATAGAAGAACCCCTGTCACCAGCTACTGGTGAGAATAACTGACAGAAGCGCTAAAGGTGACCCATCTTAGCGCAAGATCGACACTCCACCAGGTCCCTCGGGAAATTTGGTCTCGAATGCACACTCTTCCCACACTGGTAACACACCACCTGGCTACCAGAAGATGCATCCCGCCTACTCTGATCTCCTTGTTCAGTCTTTCTATGACACTTCCTGCTATCGGTAGGAGGAAAACTAACTCTGGATGCCAAACCGCCCTAGCTTACAGCTCCAGAATCCCTCAGATTACGCTCTATGATCAGCGCCTGGTTGATGATTGAGGATATCGAAGTCCACCTAAAGTTTTTCACTTGAGATCAGATGTTTTGCCTCATACCATCCTCAAACTTCCATGCAAGGAACAACTCATCACCTCCTGGAATAGGCTTGAAATGATTCAGCTCTGTGAAGCGAGAGGAATACTCCATAACAATAAGAGTACCCTTCCCCAAACTCACGAACTCTCATGCTCGATCGGCCCTCAAGGTCTCCAGATAGAAGTAATCATTGAAGATGTGCCAAAACTCATCCCAAGCCATATTATGTTGGCATCCTGCCTGTGAGATCACATCCCACCACCTCTTGGTGGAGTCTCAAAGCATGTAGGTAGCAATATTCACCATATTATCTGGAGGTATCTCTAGATGCTCAAAAATCATCAGTGTGGCTTCTAGCCATGACTCTATAGTCTAGAGTCCTCCATACCCTAAGAAAGTGGGATGCTGATGCTGTTGAAAGTTCCACGTCAATTCTGCCATCAATGGGGAAGGAGGCGGAACTCCATGAAAGGTCTGAATCATCCTCAAAAATCCATCTCTGAACTGTGCATTAGCACCTATGTCAGGTATAATGGATGGTTCCAAGACTGGCACGATAGGAGGATCTTCAGGTAGTCCCTGATCAGCCATGTCCGGTGTTTGATCACCGCCTGGAAACTGGCGTACAACCAGAGGATGTCTCGATGGCATGACTCTGCAAGGTCATACACACACCTTAGATCAATATTATCAACGATTGAAAACTAGAAGTGTATGAAGGGAACATGATAATGAAATCACTCAAGTTTTACAAAACATGACTATACGGCTTGTATAATTCCTACAAAGTGTGTTCCCTTAAGCCATTTATATGGGTGTGTACTCCTGCCTAAACTGGTCGTGTAACACCCCAAACACATGGCATGTTGTCTTAACACACGACGTGTACCTGAATCCTCTTCCCCTACTAGATTCCTTCTAAACAGTTAAGTTACACGGCTCTCCTAAGGCAAGACTACATGGTGTGTTCATGGTAGACACGACGTGTACTAGACAAGCTTCACCTGACCCATGTTGTTAGTGACACGACCTTCCACACAGATCACACTACACGGCGTGTTCAAGTCATACACAACGTGGACGTGAAAGAATAACACCGAATCATGTTTTTTGTGACACGACTGGGTACCTGGGTAAGACTACACGACATGTTCAACTTGGACACGACATGTATGTGAAAGGATAACACCGACCCGTGTTGTTCGTGACACGACCAGGTACCTGGGTCAGACTACACGGCGTGTTCAATCATCACACAGTGTGTATAACTTAAGGTTTATCCATCTGTGTTGTTAGTTACATAGGCAGACACATAGGGTCAACAATACATGACGTGTTCGACTGGTACACGACATGTTCCCACCAGACTTTCCCCATCCCGTGTCTCTACCCACACGGACTATCACATGATTAGATACTACACGGCATGTACAGAAAGTACACAGTGTGTACTTAAGAAAAACAGTTTCTTCTCGAATAGAATAACACATGGCATGTAATTAACATTACACGACGTATATTCTGGATTTTTCTAGACAGTAAGCCTCATAAACTACTCTGGAACCCAGCAAAACACTGAAAAAAATATTGAAAGTTCCAAATTACGATCTGTGAGGGCCCATACTCCCCGTGAATCAAAGTTTGACATATTATAAACGTTATAACATGGAAAAAAGGCAATGATCCACCAAATTCTGGTCTATGAGGGCCCATAACACCTCAAGAACCAAAGTTTGGCGTTCATTCAACAAATCCTTACACAACAATACTCTATCAAACATCAGGTATTTTTATCACGACAACTATCACAACAAAAAGCATATTCTTCAAAACATCTATCACAACAACATGAAATCGCTAATTCACCCTAGATGGCATGGAAAGAATGCATGACATATGATTACTAGTAAGTTCCTATATGATGCATTAGATGACATACCCTCATCTCATCAGGTTACAACAGAAATAGAACCTCAATAACATCAACAAAACAACACAAATCATATGAATCACTCGAGGTGAAATCATATCAACTGTAATAATTGAAAAACCAGAAAAATTGAAATTAAATGAGGTAGATTAGATTTTCCTTGTACACGGGTTAGCTACTCCCGGAAACAGCTTATTACCAAGAACCTATTCCATCCTATCCTTAGATAAAGGCTCCAAATAGTAAGTCAAGAGAAAAGAATTCCTCTGATACCACTTTGTAACATCTCGGTTCTGGAAGCCACCCAGAGGCACCCCATACCTGGTTGGTCACATGGCCTCAAGTGAATTTCCCCAAACATTAGAGGCTGCTAACTAGCAGTGAGGGCCTTGGGTGTGATAGTGGGGAAACTATTCCCTCATTGGCAGAGTAACACAGTAGAAGGGAAACAAATACACAATAGTAGAAGAAGTAAATATACCAATAATAGTAATAACGGAAGACTGGAATAACAACAACTGAAGCACAATTATAAATGATGCATGGTAACATGTGTCTAGGAAACCAGCCAAACAAATCACAATAATGGAATACAAATAGTACTAAACCAAAGTACAAAAGTAAAATAGGAAAAATCTCCTTAGCATCAAAAGTCTCAACTTGGTCCCATGCTCTCCAGCTCCACAGCAAGTCAAGTACCTGAAGTAGAAGGGTGATTGCCCTTGTCTATACCTACAGCAATATAATCTGTTTGGACCCAAAAGTATGGACTAAATAGGGTGTGAGACTAAATCTCAGTAGGGAACCACCCAAAGATCTATGCCTAATAGTCAGTGAATTTATGGTAGGTAAAATTACAGAAGCAGTAAACAAAAAGTACTCAAGAGAAACAATTCCACATATCAAAAACAAATAATCAAGCACAATAACCCTCTAGGAAGTGCATACAGCCTATCCCCTCTGGTTCAGTTATAAGGATATATAAAGACTCTCTGAGGAAGTGATCATAGTCAATTTAACTTATTGTCAAAGGTAAAAAAAGACTCTCTAAGGAAGATCACACAGTCAATTCACCTTATAGTCTAAGGTAGTCAAGGACTCTCTGAGGAAGCTCACACGGTCAGTTACCCTTATATCCCCAAGGTCATGGACTCTCTGAGGAAGCTCACTCGATCAATTACCCTCATATCCCAAAGTCGTTCAAGTAATTCAAGGACTCTCTAAGGAATCTCACATGGTCAATTCCCCTTATAGTCTAAAGCCGTCATGGAATCTCTAAGGAAGCTCACTTGGTCAATTACCCTTATAGCCCCAAGTGGCCCTAGGCTCTCTGAGGAAGTTCACCCGGTCAATCACCCTTATATACTAAAGTTGTCAATTAATCTCCGAGGAAGCTCACTCGGTCAATTCCCCTTATAGCCTAAAGTGCTCAAAGACTCTCTAAGGAATCTCACTCGGTCAATTCCCCTTATAGTCTACTACACCAGGTTCTCACGACCCTGTGTAGGTCAACGAGAATAGCAGTGCAATATGGCCAATGTAAACCAATAGTTTTACTTGGCTAATAATCTACAACATATCAAGCATGTCAGAATAAAAACTCTCCAACCTACAGAAACAGTCATGGAAAACAGGCAAGGAGACCAAACAGGCTAAGCAGACCAATGGTCATAAATAGAACATGCATGACCAACACATCCAAAGCATAGAAATCAACCGTATTCATATCCAATTAACCTCTATAAAAGCATACTAGCATGGCAGGAAAACAACAGGGGTAAAAAGGTAAATGCACAGTACCCCTTTCAAGGGTATTGGGAATAATTTCACATAATACTCAAAGACTTTCAACAGATAGGAACAAACCACCTACATTGGAATTGTGAGATCAATATACTCCTGCGTCAGCCCTTGGATCGACCTAGAACATGGTAGATATACAAAAATATATAAAACTTTCAATGAAGGATAACTTGAGGAAGAAGAGGAATCATTAAATGAATCTCTTATAGAAGAGATAGCTTACCAAGGTGATCCCAACGCAATCGACGACGGTCGAATCAGAGATCGGATAGAGGCTCAGGGGCTCAAACAAGGATCGTGGACGTACGGGTTCTCTCGAATGAAGAAAACCTAAAAGAAGACAGTTCTGGTGATTAGACGCGACCCCGATGAGTTTAATGAAAAAAAAGAAGGTACAGGGAGTGTACTTTTGAAGTACATGGAGTGTACTCACTATTTCTATACTCCGCTTTAGGCAGCCTCCAAGTCACCCCCAAAAGGCCGTGTGCATGGACACTACACGACCATCACCCTGCTACCTGCGGTAACTGAGTACACGACGTGTACTCAGAAAGTACACGATGTGTACTTCGAAAATTTCCAGAATTTCCTCTTTTTCTCAAAAATTACCAGAAAAGGAAAAACATACCTGAAAAGAAGGTCTAGGTTCTTACAGTTTTATATCCTTTCTAAATATTTTTAAATTAATGAAATTCTTAACTAGTTTTCAAATAAAAAGGTTTCTAATTTAGTAAGTGGAGCTAATAAGTATATGTTGGATAAGACGTATTTGTAACACCTTAGAATGACCAAATCATTGGGCGATTTATTATAGATTTTTAAATTCATCATGTGTTTAAATTTATTTTCATTTTAAGGTATTCTAAATACTTTATACTATAAAATATGACAAGGAATGTCTAAAATTCATGTTTGTTTTCGATTATCCTCTTGAAGGTTTCATTTGAGTTTTATAAAACATGTAAAGTCCATAGATTAAAATAATATAAACAATATATATTAATTTCAATAATAAAACCTCTTATTTTTTGATGTATTTTATGTGTCGGGGATATATTTCATAGGCCCATTTCCAAATTTTTATAGAAAACATAATATCCTTCATGGTATTGACTATATATCCAAGTGGGTAACTGATATTACAACTATTATAGATGATGTTAATGTAGTTTCCTAATTTACAAGGATAAACCTATTTAATATGTTTTGGTTTCATAGAGTTATCATAACTGATTAAGTCACCATATTTTGAAACAGAATTATATAATCAATTTTAATGAAGTATAATGTTCTTTATAAGGTGTATACACCTTACGATCCTCAAAAAATAGTATGAATGTAGTTTTATATTGATAAATTTTAAAAAATAATTCAAAAACAGTCCACCCACATAGGAAATATCAAAGTATAAGATTAGATTATTCCCTTTGGGCATATAAAAAAACTTTTAAAACTCTAATATGGATTTAAATTTATAGGACAATGTATGGAAGAACATTCCAATTTCTAGTGGAGTTAGAACGTAAGGCTTCGTGGGATGTTAATAGGTATAACATGGAGTATTTGTGTCTAGGAAGGAGTCTAAAAATTTTTCATATGATTTTGAATAAATTAGGAATAGTGCTAATGAAAATTCGAGGCTTTACAAGGAGAATACCAATTCAATTCATGATGAGTTTATTTTGAAAAAGGAGTTCAAATAGGGAGAAAAATTCATTTCAGTACGATTCAAGAAAAATGTTGTTTTTAGTTAAATTTCATTCTAAATGGTCTGAAAATTTAATTATTACACATGTATTTCACTTTGGCATTATACATATAAAATATCTTTTGAATAACTCTCCATTTATAGTGGATAAAAATTGGATCAAGATATTTAGTGAGAATTTATAAGAGCCTCCATGGGAAGAGGTTCTAAATCAAGATTTTATGTATATATATTACTGGGGTTTATCCTTTATTTTTTAATTATAAACTTAATTTATACTATCTTTTATAATATATAACTATTTTATAATAAGGAAGTTTCACAAACGAAGTGTGTTGTAAGGGATTTCCTTTGTTATATTAGGATTTTTTTTCTTGTTTTTTTATTTTTATGTGTTTTTGTTTATTTTTAAACTATTTTGGGAGAAAGATTGAATTTTAATGTTTGATAAATCATTCTGAATACATATACACTACTGAATACTTGGATTTTTTTTATGCTGTGAATGAGTTAGGTAGATGTTATTTAGTAGTAAACACATTGCTTTTTGAACTTTATTTTGACACTTATGGAAGCTTTTAACTACTGCAAACTTAATATTCATTAAATATTAAAGTATCAAATGAAATATTATACCATAATACTTATGTGTGGGGGAGGGGATGTTTTATTTAAGTTGATTTGAAATTATTTGATATGCACCCCAGTTTTTTTAAATTCCATTATTTTATAGTAATCAGTTGGATACATACTAGAGTGATTTTTTTAAATGTGAAGATAATTTTATATTATTTGAATTGGTAAAAAATCCTTTTTATCATTTGAACTGATCTAGTAATATTTTGTATATTAATCACTTGAAAACCCATTTTTGGTGTAGATATAAATATATTTTTTACATAATAAATTGATTATAATTTTTATTATTTAGATTAAACTATTAATTTTTTCATCAACATAATCTAGAAAATGAACTATAATACATGGATAAGTTTTTTTTGGTGTTTTATGTTTTTTAAAAAATGAACCAATGATACTTGTTTTTTATTATAATTTTTATTATTATGAAGGTGGTTCAGAAGAGTTGTGTGGCCGTATAAAAGGGGGATAATTTTTTTTATTTATAGGGGAATCAGGAATCAAAGAAATGAGGACCCAATTGGTTAGTGGGATCAATTATTGATGCACTCGAGTAGAAAACTTCAACTTATGGTCGGGGAAACTTATAAAATCAATGTTCTAGGTGGACTTCATGGTAAAAAAATATTGAATAAAATATGGTCAAGATGAAATGAATTAGAGGGTGTAGCCTTAAGTGTTGCTTCTTGGTGGATTTAAGCGGTGACATGGAACCGTAGGCATCATGGGTGTTGTTTCACAATGCATGGGAGGAAGAAATTCACATGAAAAAATGAAGAGCACAGGTACATTGAGAATCAAAGGTTTTCCACCCTGATGGGTGGTATTGGAAGTTAAATTGTTAGTATTTATAATTATGTTGAGATACTATTTAATAATTAAACTCACTCACCCAATAAACTTATTATTTTTTATTTAATTATTTATTTTTATTATTAATTTTTATTAATTATTATGTTTTGTGTGTATCATTTATGGAAGAAAGAGAGTTTTAAGTAATAAATGAAATTAAGATAGTTGAAATTTCAATAAAATCCATCAATTCTGTAATCTGGTCATCCATTTTAAAATTGTAAACAATATTTTTATGGAAATTACTCATTTTGAGGGAGTGTTTATGTTTTTACATTATTTTGGTTTTATAGATGAAAATACATTTAAATCAAAAATTCATTGTATGTACTATTTTCAATTATTTATTACATTAATAATCATTATAATAATTATTTTAGACTAATTTATTGAGGAAAAGAAAGGTATTAGTATGGGGGAATTTGATCTTTCACAGTTTTATTTCATTTTGAACATATATTTTAATATTAATTCTTTATCATTTTTTACTTAAATTGTTAATTTATTACTAATTTTTTATATTGGATAAATATGAGTAGATATTTATATTTAGGTAATTATCACATTAAAATGTGAATTTTAATGATGAATTATTATGAATTTAAGTTGTTATATATTTTCCGAACTATATTTTTTATTTTTTTATTTTTATTTAAATATTATTTTGTTGAATAATTTTGATGATTTTTGTTAGTTTTAAAAAATTATTTTTGGTTCATGAATTTTAGTAGAAATATTTTATTCCTAAGTGATTGATTGATTTAAAAAATATTAAAATGTATCAAATCTATATTTTAATTTTTTTTTGAAATTAAAGATATTTATTAAAGTTTTATATTTTTTTATTAGATTTAATTTTAATTAATTTTAATTTTTACGAGTGATATTTTAGCAGCATATGAATAAATAAGTTACATAATTATCTTGTATATTAATATTTTAGATAATATCTATCTCATGTATGATTTTTTTAGAATTATTGAAGACTATTTTTTTAAATATATCTCACATATGATATTTTGATAGTTGTTTAAGCTACACAATATATTGTATATGGGTTGCTACAAAATAGAAATTCTAGAGGAATAACTGATGGCATATGAATAAAATCTAATTATTTCCCTATGTAATATTTTTTTAAAATTACCATTTATGAATTATTTAGGTGCTCATATATGAGTAATCTTGAGACATGATAAGTTGCGCATGAATACCCCATTCTTCAAATTACACACATAAGAATACATCAACCCCACACCAAGAGAGGGGAATCAACCAATAATTATTCAATATCATTTTATAGTGAAGAAAGTCCAATGACATGAACCTTAATTCAATCAAACATAATTAAATATCTATAAGGAAGTCAAATCTGAATGAAGAAGGATTTTCAAGCTATAATGGAAACCACTGTTAAAATAAGATGGGGTAAGATATAGAGAATATGAATAACAATTGAATATATCACTAGTAAAGTCATAGGTAAGAAAATTTATACTAGTTTATGATACCAAAGTTTGTTTAATATAATAATATTCTCTCACACTAACTCGATGTAGATATAGAAGTATCGGTGCTGATAAAATTTAATAAAGTTATATATTTCAATCTAGGCTGGCCGATAAGGAAAAACACAAACTAGACATTCAAGAATTTGAAGAGGGATGAATCTTATGTTTCATTAGTTCTAAACTTATCCAATTATTGAATGCTTTGTGGATAAAAATTTGTTTAGGTGGGACGTTTGATTAAATTCTTAACTGATTTGGTGTCTCTGAAGAAGATGTAATTTGTTGGCTATGGTTAGTGGGTGAATTGACACCATTGGAGCTTGAAGATAATTCTGATCAATTCTGGATCTAAGGTTTTAAGAAGAGGGATGATAAAGATATGAATTTTATGTAATTATTAGATAATAAGAAATTATTTTTTTCTCACACTAAGTGTGCGCATCAATTGGATATTTTTATGATTTTTGTTTACTGGTTTTATTAAATACTTGATCGGTGTAGGGGAGTTGTAGAGATTGATGTTGTTCATGATTTATTATTTGGATCTTAATACATATATTAATCTTTTATGAATTTTCTATTAGTGTTTTTTTTCAATCTTTAAATAACTCAAATTTTAGAATAGAACCTATCAGGAATTTATAATCTTTGTGGAGTTAAATAACCGGCTATACAATTTTGTGAGATTAAGTGTAGTTGATAAGGCTAAAAATGTTGTTTTATTGAATAACTTCACGAGTTTGGAGATATATTGGGTGAATAGGTTGGAAGAAATGATTTCAAACAATTAAGTGAGGTAGGCAAAATTATTAGAATAAGTCAAGGTTACATAGATGTAATTGGTAGGACAATGATGATGGGGGATACGTGGAGTAAAATAAGGTATAGGAAAAACCTTATTAAAAAATATAAAAACAAAAAGAAACAATAAAGGGTCTAATGATAAAAAAATAATATAATTCTAGAACTGGGTAGTGAGAAAACAAAGACTATTGGTTAAAATGGAAACTAAATGGATGGATAAAAGATCGAATGTACTATAGTTTTTTTAGTTTGGATGAGAAAATTTCATAGGCTACATCAAGTAAATCTGAATTTAATTTGCCTAAAAATTGAATCAGACATTAGAGTATGTATAGATTCAGGTTGATGTGGAATGATATAGGAAATATTTTTTATTTAGGGAGGATACTATCTAGTAAATATAGAGGATTTAAAGAAAAATAAATGTGTCTATATGTAATATTATAGAGAAAAGTTCTGTTTTTGTAACCTTGAGGTATTTTTAGAATTGATTTTAAAAGTTAATTTAGATCATCCTTTCAAGAAGAACACATTACTTATTTAGAATTATTTTTGAAAGAGAGAGAATTAGGGATATTTGATCATTGAGGATGGAGTTTCCAACCTATTTATCCATGTTTTTCTAAACCATTTATGGCGATGATCTTATTGATTATTATAGGGATATCTTCAAAGTGAGATTTTCATTTACATCTTTCGTAAAACCTTTTCTTATAAATGGTTAACCAGGAAGATTCTAATTGTAATATTTCTTAGATAATGAATTATACTAATTCTACTCATATTTTTTATTAGTAAATTACTCAGTGTTAATAGTTAATATTATTATATTTATGAACGATGACCCATCAATTCTTTCTTTAAGTTTTCCAATCTTTCCTCACTTTTTAATATAACAGCCCTTGATTTCAGTTTGCATATCTCTTTAAATAAATATAGAGTGTTCGATATCTTGTAATACAAAATACACGAAACTAAAATGAACCATAATTTATTTTATTATGAATGAATAATACTATAAAAAATGAAATACAATACCTCATATCTAAATGAAACATAATTAATATAATTACTAAAGTAATGAAACTAGAACTCAATAAAAGATAATAACCATTTAAAATTGTTTATTATAAAATTATGTATTATTATAATTGTTAAATAATGATTTAATTAGTTTATAAAATTAAAATAAATACAATAATTCAATTGTATAAATACAATTGAATGGTTAAAAGTTAAATAATATATTTTACTGGGATTTTATTAAAATCATTAAATGTTAAAAATATATATTTTTCGAAGAATTTTTAGTTCTTAGTGTTGTTTATATTATCCTAATTCATTAAATTAACCAATTATAAATTATGATTATAAAAAAAGTTATATTTAAATATATAAACTAATAGATGAACACTCATTTAATTAGTAATTTATTTCAAATAATATTAAGTACACTTAATGTTTAGAAAGGCAGTTTGTTATAAAAATATTTTTTATTTATATTTTTGGTTTTCATTTAAAAGTTAAATATATAAATTTTACAATTTTAATTTGATAAATTGAACATAATTTTTGGTACTTTTTTTTGAATAGTAAAAAAAATACAATTTTTATAAATTTCGTAACTTTTATAACATTATCATGATATAAATATGACTTAAAATTTAATGAATTTTTTTCTCCACCAAAAAAGCATTTATGTTGTAAAATAATTCATTTTAAAATATTAATTTGAATTTATAAAACTATGTTTGAAATTTTCAAACCTAAACTATATATTATGCTAATAAGAAAATATTTTTAATCTTTCCATTTAGTTAATTGTTTCCAAGATTCAGTTCAGTTTTTGATTGATTTGAATGTAAAATAACTCTATTTTTAAATCATAAACTAATATATTTCATGGGAATCAAAACTTTTATTATTGTTTGGATTAAATGATAAAATAACCGATAATTCATTCTAAAATACTACCCTTTCTCACTTATAAAAGGACCACTCCTCTTCCCGAATCAAAGAAAACCCATCCTTTAGTTTTCTCCTTAATACCTAACCATATTTGTGACACCCTATGTGTCACTAGTACTTATAATTTGAATATTTATTTATCTTTTGGTCTGCTATTGAAGTTCTCAGGGTGTCAAGGGTTGGAAATGATGATTTTTTAGAGCATAGACCAGGGCACACAGTTAACACATTGTTTGTCTAACCATGAGGATAATTATATTAGGGGGATATATGGGACTAATGTGGAGTTTTTTTTATGGTTTGAGCATGTTTTTTATAATAATGTGACCCTAGTTTAACTGTTCTACCCATTTTTGTGTTGATAGTAGCAGCGAAACTGTTGGCACACGATTTTTCTAACCATAAATCCAAACCAGGCTACCTATCTAGGTCACTTAAAAATTCTATTTTTACAAAAATATCCATATCTATTTTTATGGTTTTGAACCTCATTTATTCCACCCATACTTTTCATCCAATTATCCTTAGTGGGGAAGCCCCCCTCTCCCTTGGTCATGGTTTTCTCTTGAGTTCTTGGTGATTTAGCTTGAGGTAAGTTGATATGATTTGGGTTTTATTCTTCCCCCCTTAATATTATTTGTTTTTTCATTTTTATAGAAGTATGTAAACTTAGTATATGTGTTAGATGAATCTAGGTTATCTAATGGGAGAAAATATATTTTCTTATGTATTAGCTGTGTAAGGCTTTTATCCTCCCATTCCGAGTGGTTTTCATCAGAGGTGATGATTTTTGAATGAATCCTAGGTAGGTGTATCTTTTTTTGGTGATTTCAATGGATTAACTTTAAATTACAAGTCAAATTTATTTTTTTGTTTAATTTCCATATAAATAATTTATAGTTGATGTTAATCCCATGTTTGGTGTGTACTATGTCTTATTTTAAAAATTAGGTGTTTAAATGGTGTTTTCCAAATGGGTATGGATTGTATGAACATAAAGTGTCTTCAAAAATGGCTCAAATATATTTTTATGGGTTTTAAAGGATTTATAAAGTGGTTCTAGAAATTGTTTTACCTTTGGAAATTTGTTTTGATAAAATGGGAATGTTTCTTCAAAAAATGGACTGTGATGTGGCTTGTTTGAAATGGGAATGTTTTTGTGATTGTGTTAAAATGGAGTAGCACATGTGTTAATTAGGGTGAGAGTGAGGGGTTTGTTTGAGGGACCATGTGATACTTCAAAGGTAAGACCATGGGATATTCCATTTTTTTCCATGATGTTGTGTGAGCCATCATATTGAAGACCATGCAAGATTCCATTTTGGTTTCTAAGGGACTATGAGTTCATTTGCATGAGAAGACCATGATAGATTCCATGTTGGTTACTGAGATACCATGAGAGCTCTTGGAGTTTGTCCTAAGGATGACCTTGGGAGATTAAATTTTCTTAGTGGTCTATAATACTTGTTTACTCACTCATAATAGTCCTAAACATTAAATCCCTAGGTGCACATTACTCCTTCCAAAATTGTTTACAGGATTTGTGAATTTAATTAGTTCCATTTTTGGGTGATGAGATGTATTATGACCATTTCCATTTATATGAATATTGTTTTTAATGTTATGCATAATTTTATTTACTCCTTATCGGAGTTTTTAGGAATGTTAAGCCTTAGTCTTTGTATATTTATTTGAGGTTGGTTGGAAAGTGTTTTAGAAAAATGATTTTTCTTGAAATGGAAAACCAAATGGATTTAAAATATTTATTTGAAAATGGGATGTTGTCAAAGTGTTTTAGATTTCAAATAATTTTAAAACTATTTTATTGGGTTTCATGGGTAAAATCCATAAAAAAAGTCATGGTGGTATCACACTGGGCTTTGTGCCTCACACCCTACTTGGGCCTTTAGGTGTTTTCATATTTCATTCTGCAAGACATATGTAAAGGAAAATTCAGCATTTATCAAGTTGGATCTTCTTTATTATAGCCATCTATGTTTTTAAGAGGATACATGATATCATGGAGTTGGCTCTGGTGGAGTCTTTTTGGATGCATTATGTTGGTTTACCAGTGGTGAAAAAGTTATAAAGTGATAGTTGGTTATGCCCGATGCTTGTTGCCATCCCATAGCGACCCAAAATGAACTTTTATCCATATGGTGGACCGACTCGAGTGATGGTTTAGGATGAAATGGGTTGGTTCATTACAAAATAGTACCATAGGAGGTTTTATTATTTGGGAGTGAGTGGTATACTATATCTAGGATAGCCGAGACTTGAGATGTAGGAACAAGGGAATATATGGATAACTATTCTTTATGTCAAACCTCAAGTTTCTATGGGTGGTATAAGATTATGGTTATGATTTGATATTGTTTATGGGGTTTTTGATGATGTTTCAATGTATTAATCCTATTGGTGGAAACACCTAAGGTAATATCGGTGGCCGTTTTGAGTTTTTGGGTAAAATATAGAGGAATAAAGGAAGCATTAAGTTAGTGCCCATGGTTAGTAGTATTTATTTTCATCCCATTCTACCTTTCCTATCTACTCTGGTGACACCAACATGGTTGTCCCATAGGTTTCCTCCCTTTTGCCAAACTGTGAAGTGTGGGGAATGATTTATTTTTTGATTCTTTTTTCTTCTTTTTCATTTTTATTTTCTTATGATGATAGTGTTTCTTATGATACCCATTTTGAAGGATTATTTGGGTTATTTTTATATTTTTTTATTTTGAATCATTATTGATTAAACTAGTATTTTGGGTCTTATAGACTATGCCTCCCAGGAGAACCTCATCCAAGCATAGAGAGGCTGCTGTAGAGAATACTCTATAGGTGAAATCTCCTCTTGATATGGATTTCATTGAGTCAGTGATTTGTACGATACAATCCTTTGGTCAAGTGGTTGGTTGATAGAAAACATTGATGATAGACCATGATCAAGAGTTTACAAGGTAAAATCCATTGGGGTTCTATGGCGACAAGGGACCTAATGATCCTTAGGTGAGGTTTGATCATAAAGATCATATATTTGAGTTCTTAAAGACCCCTAAAACCTCAATGGTGGGATTTTCGACACATGTGATGGGATGATTGGGTAGGAAGTGGTGGGAGTCAATGGTGATCTTGAGGAACCATAATGATATCACATAGAAAAATTTCATGGTGTCTTTCAATAGGAAGTTCTACGAGGAGACCTTGAGAGCCACAAAGTCCCATGATATTTTAAAGTTGAATTAAGAGGATCATTTAGTGGTGGAGTATTACACTCATTTAATTGAATAGGTGAATGTTTCTCTAGATCTCCTGGTTAATTATTACCTTAAGGATCTAAATTTTGATATTGGTTTGAGGCCAGAGATTAGGTCCATGTTTATTCTTCCTTTTCTATCATACAGTTCAGATGTGGTTGATAGAGAAGCTATTGAATATGAAGATTTGATGGGAAAGAAAGTTCATAGTAGTGTTCATTCTATAGGGGGAATATAGAGTTCTTTATATGGGGATAATCTTAAGTGGGGTGAGTCTAATTAGGGTAGGGGAAAGTGTGTCTATCAGTCATTTGGTTCAGGTCTTGTGGAATATTTATAGTGTAACCGTATTATTTTCAATACATGTGGGAAGGATGGACACACCAAGCTCAGTTTATTAGAGACTATGAGGGAATTCCACTAGTGTGGGAATCTTGGCCATCTCTAATGCTTCTGTTAGTTGGTTTTTTAGGGGATCAATGTGGGATTCTAATTTTTAAAGGGCAATTAGGTGTAGTCATATTCTTATAATGGTAGAGGGATATTTCCATTATGGAAATGGATATTATCTCCATGGGAAGAAGACTTATAGTAGTTATAATCTAGGGAATTAAAATGATGTTTAGGTCATACTGGAAGTCATGGATTCTGGACCGACCACCGTTATAGGTATGGTGTTTTTTGCATCTTTCATGTCACTAGTTTTATTTAAAACTGGTGAATCCCATACCTTAATTTCATTGATATTGATTGTTTCTTTAGGTATGAGAGTTTATTTTATTCCTTATGTTATGGGTTTTCTAACCCTGTTGGTTAGGAAGAAGGAACAAGGATTCAAGTTCCCTAGGTGATGCATTTTTGTACCAGGTATCGAAGTCATCTTAGATTTCCTTATTTTAGACAAGGATATTTTCACCTCATTATAAGTAGGGATTGGTTGATCAGATTCAAGTCTCTAGTCAACTGTTATTGTAACACCCTGAGATTTTATGAGATATATTATTTTTAATTTCATTAATGTACTGTGTTTTAAGCTACACCAATATTATCTTGCGCTATACGGAACAACGTATTAGCTTGTAGTATACACAACACTTTTAATGGCTTGTGTTGCACACAATTCCAAGTTCTTTTGATAGAACTCAACATTGAGTATAGATTTTGTTGAATGTAAAAATAAAATATGTTTGGATTATGTTATAAAAAACACCAAAGGAAGATTTAACTATACAAAACAATGACTTGGCTTGTGTTACACGCAAGAGCGACCTTCCTCAATATCTTGCGTTGTACGTGATACCGAGTTTTACTAAATAACGATATATTATTAAAATATTATTATTTAATGGGATATAAACTAGCCATTATGAATATTATTAACCACATTTTGAATTTTATATAACATTATAATTAATCTTACACATTTTTTAGAACATGATATGAGAACAAAATCATTTTTTTAGATAAAAGAAGTATTTTTCAAAAAATGCCGTTTTACTGCCTTTTGATGGAGCACCCAATTTAAATCTAGTTTTGATACCTTTATAAGTTAAATTTTTCAAAATGAACATCTTATTTGGAATCAGAAAATCAAAATTTACCTTGGTTGAATTTTTGATATTTTTCTAATAAAATTAAAATTTTAATGAATAGTGAAAAATACTGCATTTTAATTCAAAACTACCTTTTTATCTAATTTATTTATATATTTATATTTTACTTTTAATTGGTTTTAAAGTATAATTGGATTATATTTTTATCATTTAATCTAATTTTTGTCATTTTAAGTATTTTCACTTTCAAATCAGACATAAATAGATGTCAATCTTTTGATAGTTATTACTTCTTAAAAACCTGCTTTTCTGTTTTGACAACAAGAATTAATTTTAAATTAATTATAGAAACTTATATGTTTTTAATTTGGAAAAATTTATTCTAGATTTTTAATTATGAGGTCCCAATTGTGTAAATAGGTACCTTTTATATTTTAGTCATTATGAATAGTAACTCTAGTGATTATTTTATTTTCCATGATTAAAGGGTAAATCTAGTAAATAAGGCTAACAAAATAATATTATAATAATATTAAACTACCCTAAAACATATAATAATATTATTTGATGAGATATTTATGACCATGGGAATCCTTGGGTCTATTTGGGGACCCCATGGATTCCCTTGGGTGTGAAAATGACATTTTATAAGAATTAATTTAATGTAAAGATAATTATAACCTAAACATATATCTTTTACTACATTGATTTTAATATCAGGTTTATAGACGATATATATGTCTATAAATATTCATAATAAATATAAAGAGATTTTATACATCATGGTATTTTATTTATAATTTTTAGATATTATATAAATATATTTATATATGACACAATTATGATGTAGTGATTACCTCATTAATGAATGATTCAATTAAATGAATTTATAAATATTAAAATAAATTTAATTTGAACATTTTTATGAAATAAAAAAATTTTATGGATGAAATTGAAATATTAGTTACAAGTTAATTTATTTGGTTGTAAGTATTTAGGTTTTTATGAATTTTTAAAAGTCGAGTATGAATAGTGTCCAAAATTGACATAATTCATAACTTAAAACATAAAATAGTTTATTAAATGATATTAAATTCATAAAAATCTAATATTCATCCAAAAGGTTAATATAAGTCCAAATATTTTATAAATAACTTTTTTTTGTCGTTTTACATGATATGGTAATTATGATAACCCACAATGTATAAATAACATGATATCGCAGTAAGATTAAAAAGGGTAAAATAAGGGTTAAACAAAAAAGATAAGGATAAAAAATATTCAAAAAATGTATAAAAATTATTGGATAATGGGTATTAGAACCAAAATAATATTATCTTATAATTAAAAAAGTTTTTTTTACCATTTTAAATCGAAATTTAATTTATAATAAATTAATATTTTAGGACTTTCCTAAAGTGACCCTCTCTCCTCTTATTAAAGGGCACCTACTCCCTCTCATCTTCACTCAATTTTTAGACTTCAAGATCAACCATACCCTGACCATTTATCTTCTCAACATTCCTAGTTACATTATAGAGGTTTTGGTCTCCTCAAAATACCAACTCTAGTGCCCTAAGTGGAAATTTAAAGGAAGCACATAGAGGAAGAGGTAATCTCTTCTACCGATTCATTCAAATTTATTTCTTATTCTAATTCCTCTTATTTAGTTGTTTCATTATAAAGTAATAAAATAATTATAAATAATATAATTATATGTTATTATAAATATGAAACAAACCTATTTCACCTTCTATCCATTCTACGAAAAATGAAATCACCGCGCATGCGTACCTACTTGTTACCGTCTCCATGCCACGGTGTAATATGTTTTTCACCACCACCTTAAATGGATAGGTATAATGGTTGAAATAATAAATATATATGATCATTATAACATAATACTAATTCTTATATACTATACACTATCCACTTCAATACCATTCAATAATTATGGGAATGATAACGTCGCTTGTGCATACGTACGGCCTACCGTCTCCACGGTGTGATGTGACTTGTTCTAAATAATATTATTTGAACCAAAATTATATAAATGAATTGAATGAATAAATATGATATATATAATAATAATAATAATATTCTGTCAATGATATAACTATAACCTAAAAGGAGTAATAAGATATTATCCAACAAAACATACATAAGAACATAAAGCAGTTAAGACCCGAATAAAAAGTAACAATGAAATGTTACTAACAAAAGGATGAAAATATGACCATAAATGTTATTTTAAAAATTAATATGATTATATAATAAATAATTAAAATTATTTAAATCATTATATAGGAGGTTCTGATACATATGAATCATATCAGACCTAAGGTGAGGGATAACATTTCCAATCTAGTTTTTATCTGAGATTGTTTATTCGTAAGTATTTACTGGGGATATATTTATCATCCATGTCCATGTTTTCTAAAAATGTTTTCATAAAATGTTTACTCTTATTATGTGTATGTTTAAAGTCATTTTTACCCATTTTTATGTTAACTACATGGTATGGAAGGAATCTTTTTTTACCATACAAGGTATTTTTTGACTTTTCCAACAAAAGTACGAGGAGAATGTTTTTTTAACTTATATGGAATGAATGGATTTTTACAGTTTCATGACCCCTTATTTTAAAAAAATGTCTCTACACAATTTCAAGTTTATTTTCAACTAAATTATTTTCTTTCAAAATTTCAGGGAATTTTGAGAAAAGAAAAAATTTTTGAAGAAGAAAGGATATTTTCCTCAAGAACTAAGTTCAAGTTGTTTATCAAAATTATTTTCCATATAATATGACATAGGGTTATGTTTATTTCCCTATTATTAATTTTATTTGATTGTGTTTATGATGTAATTATTTTTATGATGTCCATTTATCTTATATGGATTATGTTATGATGAAATGGTGTTTAAGAATCCCATTTTATTTCATTGGTTAAGCTATGATGAATGATTTATGTTTTTGAGGAACATGTATAAATGATTTCATTATGAGATGGGTGAGACCTATATCCACCTCCAATTCATTGGGTAAAGATTTATATCTCATGAGATAGAAATGACTGGAATAATAATTAAACCCAGTTCAGTAATGGAATTTTGTCCACTATGATGGTCTTGACAGCGATGCCATGGATACCATAGAAATAATATTATGTTCTTATTAGTTTTATACAATTACATGTTTTATTCCAATGATATTATATCATGGTTAATGTTCCTTTATGATTCATTCCTTATATAATTTCAAGATTTATTTCATGACTCAATATTTTGATGTTTAAACTTTATGTTCATGTTTTTACGTGAAAATGTTTATGGGTTGATTTATGTTCTCCATGTTTACCCTTACTGAGCATTTTAGCCCACCATTTTTATGTTTTCTCTTCCCCATGATATAAATAATGGTTTTAGGTAGGAAGAAAAAAGGGGAAAATATTTATGGGAGATGTTCAAGATCTTTCACAAAGTTATAAGATTATGTTCCAAGTTTCCAAAGACACTAAACTAATACAGTCTTTGGGAATATTTTTGTGTCTTGTATTAAGTATTCCAAAAAAATCAATATAATGTATATGTACATCAAGATTGCGTTATTAATGTTGTTATTATAGTGAAGGTTTAGTCAACCTTTGGAAACTAGGATGAAAAAATATTAGTGAGATCCCTAGAGATATTTCTAAGGTATGTCTAGGGATGTCTCTAAGGTTAAGTATATGTATAGGTTACAGTCCAAGAATTATGATAATGATCATGAATAACCTAGGACCAAACCTAAAATGTTATATATTGAAAGTACCCACCCTAGATTTTTTTGTTTTCATAGTATTATTTTTGCCTCTCACAGTATTTGTTTTGGGTTTAGACAATGGACAGAACCTGAAGGCACCGTGTTAATGATCAATGCACTGGGAATTACAATGATTGTCCTTCTGAACAACCAAATGTTATGGGAGATGGAGTGAAAAATCTTATTTCTATACTTACACAAGATATGAATCATTTTGGACTTCCAAATGAGCAAAGAAGGTAACAAAATTCTATTGAGTCCTTCTTGAGGCAACATACACCTTCTTTCAGTGGGTCTTCTGATCCACTTGTTGCTGAACAATGGATCAGTACCATTGAAAATATATTTTCCATTATTCTTTGTTTGGAACATGAAAAATTTATTTGGGATATTTACCATTTAGAAGGTGAAGCAGACCGGTGGTGTACTCTAATTAAGAATATAAGGCACCAATATAAATTGAATCCATGTTATGGGATGAGTTTAAGAACTTATTTTTCAATTAAGTAATTCCATCATATTATTCAAAAAAATATGGAAAAGGAGTTCCTTGAGCTTAATTAAATGGATGATGAATCTGTTGGTACATATGAGGTGAATTTTACAAGGATTTTAAGGTATACTTTTGGATTTATCATCCCACCTGAAAGTAAAGTTGATTGATTAGTCAGTGGATTAAAACCAAGTCTTCGAAGGGAATTAGCTATAAGAGACTTTAGTGGATATGAAGAGATTTTAAGTTATTCTATCAAGGTATAATTTTAAGTTGTTGTTACATATACATCTCATGGTTTTGACAAGAAACAAAAGATGGAGTTCAAGGAAAAATCTCAAAACAATGGTGAAAAGAATATGAATGTATTGTTATACTCAAAGTGTGGAATGAAGCATGTTGGAGATTCTCTTAAAGGGATTAGAAAATTTTTCAAGTGTGGAAAATAAGGTAATAGAGGAGTTGAGTGCCGAAGTAATGGGGAAAAGGTTGCTAATGATGTGAATAAAGAAAATAATATAGAGAACTCACCACCAACAATTCAATTCTACAAGTGCAAGGAAATGGGGAATTATGCTAACCAATGCCCTAATACTGGGGTTACTGATGATCGAAATCAGCAAACTATTAAGGAAAAAGACAAAGTAAAGTCACATGAGATCACTATTAGTGATTTTGAGTATGGTAACGAAGTGGTGCAATGATTAAGTGTTTATGTAATGGGATTACAAAATAGTGTTGTGGAATCTCATTTATAATATTATGGAATATTGGAATATCTATGTATTGGTTTATTGTGGTTTTAAATAATTATACGGTACCGGTATCCATGAAATGTGATTTAAATATTTTTGGAAAGCACATGATATGCACATAATGAATAGATAAGGAGATAATGAGATATTTGATAGTATTTATGATCTCATGACTAATATAAGGACAATGTGACATCATGGTTTGAATTTTTGGTATTTTGGTGTGTGGAAAGAGTTAATTTTGATCAAATGCATGTTTTCACTAAGGTTCTATGACAAATCATGTTATTATCATGTTTAAAGAGAATCCATGATTAAGGTATTCACATGTTTGGAATGTGAAAAATAAGAACTTCCAAATGAGATATGGGAGACAAATGTTAAGTAGATTTAGTTCAACTCCTTCAAAAGTTTTATATTTTCAATTTTGGAAAGGATTTTAATGTTATCCATTTATGGATAGTATAATTTATATTCTAGTTTATGTTTTTTAGATTAATTTATTGTCTCACTATATGTTGACTTATGCATATTTGATAAATTGTTCAAAACTTTTACTGAGATAGATGGAATGAACTATCATTCTATCACATGATCTACTAACACTTCAAGAATGAAAAATTCAACTTAATTTCTTTTAAAAATATATGAAGTGGAAATTGTTTAGGGAATGATCAATGATACTGAAATCAAGTATGTATTTCTTCTCATGAAAAAAAATTCTTCAAAATTAGTAAAAGGACCATGAAAACCAAAAATATTATCCTAGTAACTTATTATCTAATGAATCAGATGGACCCTTAAATCATCTCATATTTATGGATTTCTGGTAGTTAACTTTCTCCAAACCATGTTCCCTATCACTATCCATCAGAACTTGATGGTTAGATTTCTCTTCTATGTCCACATTTTCACTTCCCACCTATTTTCTCTTATGTGGAAACCCAGTGATGAGTTAATTAGGATAACCGTTATGTTTATAACTTTTCTTTTTAAAATTATGTTTTAGTATTCCTCTTTACAATGTGGGTTTCTCTAAAAGAAACTTTCAAGCAGTAAACCATTTATAACCCTGATGAATTTCAAGGGATAAATTCATTTTAAGGGGGGTAGAATGTAACATCTAAATATTTTATGTGATAAATTCTTTTTAATTTCTTTGATCGCTTTTGTTTTACGCTACACCAAGATTATATTGTGCTACAACCAACACCGTATTAGCTTGCAGTATATGCAACATTATTCTTGGCTTGTGTTGCACATAATTTCAAGTTCTTTTGATAGAAATCAATACTAAGTATAGATTTTGTTCAATGTAAAAATGAACTATGTTTGGATTATGTTATATGAAACACCAAAGAAATATTTAACTACACGCAACACTGACTTTTCTTGTGTTACATTCATGAGAAACCTTTCTCGATAGCTTGCGTTGTACGCGATACCGAGTTTCACTAAACAACGATTTATTATTAAATTATTATTTAATGGGATATAAACTAGACGTTATGAATGTTATTAACCAAAATTTTAATTTTATATAACATGAGAATTCATCTTAAACATTTTATATAACATGATATGAGAATAAAATCATTTTTTCGGATAAAAAAATTATTTTAAAAAAAATGCATTTTTATCACCTTTTGATGGTGCACCAATTTTAAATATAATTTTTATACGTTTATAATTTAAATTTGACAAAATAAACTTATTATTTATAAGAGGGACATAAAAATTTACTTTGGTTGAGTTTTTGATATTTTTCTAATAAAATTAAAATTTTAATGAATAGTGAAAAATACGACATTTTAATTAAAAACTGCATTTTTATCTAATTTATTTATATATTTAGATTGTAATATTAATTGGTTTTAATGTATAATTGGATTTTATTTTTATCATTTAATAAAATTTTGGTCATTTTCTGTAGTTTAACTTTCAAATCAGACATAAACAGATGTCAATATTTTGATAGTTGTTACTTCTTAAAAACCAATTTTTTTGGTTTTGACAACGAGAGTTAATTTTAAATTAATTAATGAAACTTTTGGTTTTTGAATTTGTAAAAATAGATTCCATATTTTTAATCAGTAGGTACAAATTTTTTAAATAGGCACCTTTTATTTTTAGATATTATGAATAGTAACTTCGGTAATTATTTTATTTACCATGGTTAAAGGGTACATTTGGTAAATAATGGTAATAAAATAATATTATAATAATATTAAACTACCCTAAGACATGTAATAATATTATTTTATGATATATTTCTGACCATGAGCCTCCTTGATTCGATTTTGGGACCCCATGGATTCACTTGGGTGTGAAAATGTCATTTTATAAGAATTAATTTAAAGTAAAGATAATTGTAACCTAAACATATATCTTTTACAAAATAGATTTTAATATTAGGTTAGATAAATGATATATATGTCTATAAATATTCCTAATAAATCTAATTATATTTAATTCCTAATGTAATTTTATTTATAATTTTTAGACATTATATAAAAATACTTATATATGACACAATTATGATGTAATGATTACCTCATTAATGAAAGATTCAAATAAATTAATTTATAAATATTTAAATAAATTTAATTTGAACATTTTGATTCCATAAACAAGTTTTATGGACTATATTTACATATTAGGTATATGTTAATGCTTTTTTTGAAGGAATCAGGTTGTTATGAGTTTTTAAAAGTCAAGTATGTATAGTGTCCTAAATTAACATAATTCATAACTTAAAACATAAAATAGTTTATTAAGTGATATTAAATTCCTAAAAATATAAGATTAGACCAAATGGTTAATATAAGTACAATTATGTAATAAATAACTTTCTTTGTGTCGTTTGACATGATGTGGTAATTACATCAACCCACAATGAATAAATAACATGATATCACAGTAAGATTAAAAAGTGTAAAATAATGGTTAAACCAAAAAGATAAGGACAAGAAAATATTAAAAACTTGTCTAAAAATTATTGTATTATGGGAATTATAACTAAAATAATCTTATATTCTAATTAAATAAGTTTTGGTCTATTTTATATTGAAATTTAGTTTATAATAAATTAATATTTTAGGACTTTCCTAAAGTGCCCCTCTCTCCTCTTATAAAAGGGAACCTCCTCCCTATCCTCTTCACTCTATTTTTAGCCTTAGATCTCAGAAAAAACCTACACATTTCCATTCTAAACTTCCCTAGTTACATTCTAGAGGTTCTAGTATTCTCAAAATACCAACTCTAGTTCCCTAAGAATAAATTTAAAGGAGGCACGTCGAGGAAGAGGTAATCTCTTCTACCGATTCATTAAAATTTATTTCTTCTTATACTTACTCTTCTTTAGTTGTTTCATTATAAAGTAATAACATAATTATAACTCATATTATGATATATTTTTTATAAATATTAAATGATACCATTTCATCTTCTATCCATCCTATGAAAAACAAAATCACCGCGCGTGCGTACGTACGACCTACCGTCTCCACGCCGTGGTGTAATCTATTTTTCACCACATCCTTACATGGATGGTTATAATGGTTGAAATAATACCTATATATGATTATTATAAGATGATACTAATTCTGATATACTATACACCACCCACTTTAATACCATTCAACAATTATGGGAATGACAACGTTTCTCGTGCGTATGTACGACCTACCATCTCCACGGTGCGATGTGACTCGTTCTACATAATCTTTAATGAACCATGATTATATAAATGAATTTAATGAATAAATATGATATATATTATACTAATACCATGATGTAAATTATATAACTATAACCTAAAAATAGGAATAAGAACTTATTTTACAAGACATACATAAGAACATAAAGCTGTTAATACCCGAATAACAAGTAACAATGAAATGTTACTAACTAACGGATGAAAATATGATCATAAATGTTATAATAAAAATGGTTTTAATTTTATAATAAATCAGTAACATTATTTAAATCATTATACATGTGGTTTAGATACATACTAATCATATCGGTTCTAAGGTAACAAATAACTTTTCCAATCTCGTTTTTATCTGAGATTATTTATTCGTAAGTGTTTACTTGGGATATATTTATCATCCATGTCCATGTTTTCTAATTTTTTTTCATAAAATGTTTAATATTATTCTATATATGTTTTAAGTAATTTTTACCCAATTTTGACTTTTACTACATGGTAAGGAAGGAATCTTTTTTTTACCGTATGAGGTGTTTTTTGATTTTTCCAACAAAAGTACAAGGAGAATGTTTTTTAAGTTATATGGCATTAATGGATTTTTATGGTTTCCCAACACCTTATTTTCACAAATATTCCTATACACTATTCCAAGTTTATTTTAAACTAAATTATTTTCTTTCAAAATTTCATGGAATTTTGAGAAAAGAATTTTTTTTTGAAGAAGAAATTATATTTTCCTCAAGAACTAAGTTCAAGTGGTTTATCAAAATTATTTTACATCTAAGATGACATAGGGTTATGTTTATTTACCTATTATTACATTTATTTGATTGTGTTTATGTTGGAATTATTTTTATGAAGTCCATTTATCTTATATAGATTATGTTATGATGAAATGATGTTTAAGAATCACATTTTATTTCACAGGTTATGCTATGATGAATGATTTTTGTTTTTGTGGAACATGTAAGAATGATTTCATTATGAGATGGGTGGGACCTATATATCCCTAAAATTCATTGGGTAAATATTTATATCTCATGATATAGACATTACTGGAATGTAAAGTAAACCCGATTCAGTAATACATGGCTGTAACAACAAGTAAACCTGGTTCAATAATAGACTTTGTCCACTATGATGGTCTTGGGAGCAATGCCATCGCTACTATGGAAATCATATTATGTACTTATTACTTTTCCAAAATTACATGTTTTATTCTGAATCTATTCTATCATGGTTAATGTTCCATTATGATCCATGCCTTACATAATGCCAGGATTTATTTCATGACTCAATATTTTGATGTTTAAACTCTATGTTCATGTTTTTACATGAAAATGTTTATGGTTTGTTTTATGTTCTCCATGTTTACCCTTACTAAGAATTTTAGATCACCCTTTTTTATGTTTTCTTTTCAATAGGATATAAATAAATGTTATAGGTAGGAAAACAAATGGGGAAAATCTTTATGGGATATGTTGAAGATATTTCAAAAGTTACAAGATTTTGTTCCAAGTTTCCAAAGACACTAAACTAATACGGTGTTTGGGAATATTTTTTTGTCTTGTATTAAGTATTATACAAAATTAATGTAATTTATATGTACATAAATCTTGAGTCTTTACAATTATCACTGGAGGGTCCAGTTCCTCACTCCCGACGAGAGCACTCAAATCTTTTAGGGTGAGTGGGATCCTCATTCAAGGAGGGTGGGATTGGTTTTTTCAGAGTTAAGGTTAATCTCATGCCAGTTTTCTAGGTTGTTTCTTGATGTTTTTGAACAGGGTCAAGTGAGTGAACTTCCAATGTATGTGGATAGGTACACATATGTGATTCTAGATAATTTCTTGGGAATTATGACCTAGTGAGTGGTCATGTTTTTTTATCTATATACTTATTGGGACAAGATTTATATTTTTACCATCTTACCAGATGTATCTATCTGAGATAAAAGATACAAAGAACTAGCTAGAGGATCTTGAGGGTTAAGGTTTTATCCACCATAGTGTGTCACTATGGGCTTGAAAAGTTATATTTTCAAAGAATATTTAAGAAATCCTTTAAATTTTCATAGAATATCATAATCCTTATTAGGTGATTGTATGGAATAAATACCTATTGCCTATAATTCATGATATATTCGACCAGATCAGGGGAGACCATTAGTTTTCAAAGATAGACTTGAGATTTGGGGACCACCAGTTGAGTGTCTGAGAGGAGGATGTTCTAAATACTAACTTTTGATACTAGTATGGACACATTGATTATTTAGTTATTCCATTTGGGCTGACCAATGCACTTGATGTTTTCATGGAATTAATGAACTGAATCTTCCACCACATTTTGGACTCTTTCAGGGTAATATTTGTCTATTAATTCTTGTTTTATTATAAGATTAAGGTGTATCATGATGACCATATTGATGTTGTTTGAGGTGTTTTGAAGAAGAACCATGTATATAAAATGTTTTCTAAGTGTCAGTTTTGGATTTAGGAGGTATTGTTTTTGGGCTAAGTGATTTTTTATGTAGGAGTTTCAGTGGATCTGGAGAAAGTTAGATCAATCACGTCTTGGGAGCACCCAAATAATGTTTTTGAGATATGTAGTTTTTTATTATTGGCCAAGTATTATAGACATTTTTTTGGAATTATCCAGGCTAGATTCTACATTTATGGATCTGATCTGGAATTGGGTAATGTTTGATAGGGATGAGAAGTGAGAGATTTATTTTGGGTAGTAATATGCCCATTTGACATCCACACCTATATTCTTCTTGAGCCTAGGAGAGATTATGCTATGTCTATTGATGCTTTTACTATGGGTTTGGTATGTGTGTTGATGTACTATAAACATGTGGTGGCCTATGTCTCATGGAATCTATTCCCTCATGAGTAGAATTATCCCTTGCATGACCTAGAAATGGATTCCATAATGCATGAAATAAAAAAATGGTGACATTACCTATTCAAGGAGAGTTTTATAGTCTATTTATATCATAAGTGTTTGAAATATATTTTTACCCAGGGTGATAAGAACCTCATATAGATATGATGGGTTGAAAACCCTCATTATTTTGATTTAAATATTGTATATACACCTGGAAAGGGGAACATAGTCACCAACACATTAAAGAGGAAGATTATAGTATAAGTAGTTCAAGAATCATCGGATGAGTGGGGTTTGATGAGTTTTCTTGATGATCTAAGACTAGAGGTATAAGAGGATTGATGACATGTGTACTTGGATAGTGTGCATGTTACACCATCCCTTATTGATCGAGATAAAAGTGGGTTGGTGTCCATACAATAGTGCCGATAGATTAGTAGTGCTCTAAGTAGTGGGGAGACCTAGAGTGATTGGTCTTGGTATCCTAATGGTTCTCTCCTCTTATGAAATAGGATAGTAGTTCCTTTTAGAATGAGGAAAAATGACGTGTGAGGACCATCACTCTAGTTGGACCTTTCACCATGGGGAAACCAAGATGTTTTATAACCTAATAGGATAGTATTGGTGGCTTGGGCTGATTCATGAAATGGAATACTTCATTCTAGATGCTTGAAATTCTAGAGGAAGAAAGATGAGTATCAGATACTAACATAGTTGTTACAAGCACTTCCTATGCCAATGTGGAAGTGGGATGAGATATATATGTATTTTTTGATCATGACACCTCATACTCAGAGTGGGGATGATTCCATATGGGTGAAATAAGGTCATTTTATTCCCATCAGTGTGTCTATAAAGGTATAGGAACTCATATGCTAGTATGTTGAAGAGGTTGTTCAACTTCATGGAGTTCCCTTAATAATAGTCTTAGACCAGGATGCCTATTTTAAATCTCTATTTTGGAAGGGACTCTAGGATGATTTTGGAACCTAGTTGTATTTGAGTAGTGTAGTTCACATAGAGCAGTCCCCAGAAGAGGATAAGAGCAACAAGACTAGCATTCACTAGAAGCAGAGCTACCAGATTGGAAGAATGAGAGGGTATGAAAACCGCCATCGGGACCGGGCACCGTGAAACTTTGTATGGGGCAATGCTAGCTGATCAGAAATTCAAGGTGGGGAGATAGGTTGTCAATGATGCAAAAGCTAATGGAGGGACTGTTCCTGTGGGTTGGGCCTACGGGTCATGTATTGGGCATGGTATGCCTCTGGGACTTCGGGTCATGTATTTCGAGTCATTTCGGGCCTTGAGCCTTGGGCCTACGGGTCATGTACGGGTTCCCCTTCATCCCTTAAAAGGGGGATTATCTATAATCAAATAAAAAATAAGGCCTTCAGGCCATTCAGGTACAATTTGGGATAATGGAACATTCTATCAGTAGAGTTTTCTTATAGTAACAATTATCATGCCTCGATTAGGATGGCCTCATTTGATGATTTTATAGGTGACTACTCCAATCCCCATTATGTTGGGATGATGTGGGTGAGAATTCCCTTGTGGGATTGAGTCTCGTCTAGGTGATGACCAAGATAGTAAAACTAATACATAAATAGTTAGAAATAGTTAAACGTCACTAGAATTCATCTGTTGACTACCACATCATCTATCAGAGTTTCATGTTAGTGACCAGGGGTTTATATGGGTATCATTTTGAATGGGTCATCATCGATTCGGAAAGTAGGAGGTGCTGGAATCATGTCAGGTCAGGTCATTTTTTATGGATAATCATGGTAATGTAGCTTATTAGTTGAATTTTACATCACAAATGACCCCAATACACAATTTATTTTATGTTTCCCAGATAAAGAAACACCATCTAAAAGCATCCCATGTGTTAGAGTGGGAAGATTTGGCATTAGAGCCTGATTCTACCATTGGGGAGAAACTTGTTCATGTGTTGGATTATTAGAAAATGGTGCTCCATGATATGTTTATCCTATTAGTATGTTTGTTTTGGAATTATATTGGTGATATCCATGAGACATGGGAGTTAGAATCCTAGGTGAGAGAGTAGCATCCACACCTATTTTCATTAAGTGAATCCTGTGGACAATCTAGGGGCAAAAAGTGTCATGGGGGGGAGTTTGTGACACCCTCTAGGTCACTAGTACATATAATTTTGAGCATTATTTTTTGTTAGGTTTTTTCATGAATTTCTCAGAGTGTTAGGGTTCATAAATTAGGTTTTTTAGAGGATAGATCAGGGAGTATGGTTAGCACACAATTTGTCTAACTGTGTGGCTAATATTGCAAGGGGGATGTGGGGGTGAAAATGGGGGTTTTTCAGGGTTTGATCATGATTTTTTAAAAAATATATAATTCATAGGTGTTTCCCTATGACCATTTTTTTGGTGGATAGTGGAACCTGTAAGGTTGAACCATAGTTTTCATAATCGTGCGGCCTATCTAGGTCTCTTATAAGGTGTGTTTTTACCAAAATTCCCCTATTTATTTTTAAGGTTTTTGACCCTCATTTCCCCCTCCCATCACATGATGCCCCTTATGCTTGGTGGTGTGTCTACCCCTATACTTTGGTCATGGTTTTCTCTTGAGTTATTGCTGATTTAAATTGAGGTAATTCCAAATCCTTTGGGGTTTCTTCTTCTTCCCCCCTTATTCATGTTTGTTCTTCCTTTTTTGGGGATGTGTGTAACCCAAGTTGGGGTTTTGAAAAAATTTTGGTAATATAATGGGGGAAATGGTTTTTTTATTGTTTCTTAGTCTTTCGGGGCATTGATATTCCTATTATTGGTGATTTTCATCATATGCGATGAGTTTTGGAATGAATTTAAGCCATATGACTCTATTTAAGGGTGTTTTCTATGTTTTACCTTTAATGTTTGAGTTTCCTTTGTTTTTTTGTTTTATTACCAAATAAATGTTTTTTTGGTTGATGTTTATCCCATGTTTGGTGTGTTCTATTTATTGTTTTAGAAATTGGGATTTTAATGAGGGTTTTCCAAATGGGTGTGGCTTATATGCACACCAAGTGTTTTCCAAAATGGATCAAAGAGGGTTTTATGGTTTTCAAAGGATTTAGAAAGTTGTTTTAGAAATGGTTTTAGTTTTGGAAAGATTTTTTGGTAAAATGGGTATGTTTTTTTTGTGAAATGGATTGTGATGTGGCTTGTATGATATGTGAAATTATATGTGATTGTGTTGGCATGAGGTATCACATGGGTTAACTAGGGTGTGAGCCATGAATTTGTTTGAGAGACCGTATAAGCCTTTGGACGGATAACTATGTGAGATTCTATCTTGGATTATTTAAGAGGCCATGTGATGCATTGGAGGTAATACTGTTTGAGCTTCCATTTTGGTTTCAAAGGGATTATGAGAGCCTTTGGGTAGTAAGACCATGAGATAATCTATATGTTTGTTACAGAAGGACTGTGAGAGCTCTAGGAGTTGGACCTGAGGATGACCTTGGGAGATTCCGTTTTCTTATTAGGATAACATACTTGTTTTCTCACTCATGATAAGATTTATGGTTATATCCCCAGGTTCACTTTACTCATATCGACTGATTTACATGATTTGTTCATTTTGTTAGTTCCATTTTCATATGATGATATGTATTATGCCCGTTTTCATTTATATGGTTATTTTTATTGAAGTTATACTCATTTTTATGCCTTTTTGGATATATTGAGCTTGTTGTGACTTGGTATTTGTTTTTTTATTTGATCCTGGTTGAAAAGTGTCTTAAAAAACTGATTTTGTTCAAATGGAAAACCAAATGGATTTCAAATATATATTTGAAAATGAGATGTTTTCAAAGTTGTTTAGTTTTGAAGGTGTCTTGAAACTCGTTTATTGGTTATCATAGGTAAAAACAATAAATATATTCTTGGTGGTATCCTAATAGATTTGTGACTCACACCCTTCTTTGGAATTTGTGAATTTGTATATTTAATTTTGCAAGACATAATCAAAGTCAGGTGCAACATGTATTGGGGTGACTTTTATTGATTATATTCATCCTTGTTTTATATAGGAGATATTGTCTCATGGAGTTGGATCTAGTGGATTAATTTTGAGGTTTTAGATCCATTGGAATTTATGTAAAGTCAATGTATGGAATTTTTCCCATTCATTTGAGTTTTTGATTTTTCAACCTAAGATACCATGTTTATGTCCTCTCATGGAATTTTTTGTATATGATGTATGATTTCTTTTATGGTATCTACTTTTCATATGTTATGTTTATTTGAATGTTTATTTCATTATATTTAATTTAATTATATTGGTGTGGATATACTATTTTATGAATGGGTTATACTAGTTTACCAATGAAAAAACCATTCCCATGTGATAGTTAGTCATACTCAGTTCTTGATGCCAGCTCATGGAAATTGGGAAAACACTTCAGGCTATGTGGAGGGCCAACTTTGGTGATAGTTTGGCTTGAAATAGGATTGTTAATTAAAATATTATATATCTAAAATTAATATCACATTTTTGGGAATCTTTTTTCCTAAGAAAGAGTCCCAAATCCCTCATTATTAAGATGCTGTCTTTGAGAAGATTCAAGTCTTCGACATAAGTTCCATCCTATCCTTAATCATTTTTCTTTACCTTCTTCATAAAACTCTTCTTAAATATGAATTATCACCCTAATAACATTTATTTTAAATATTTAAGCTTATTTGGAAGTTATATTATTATTATTTTGAAATAACATATTCTTACTCAATCCGTGGTTATAATGCGTTCTTATTTGGGTCGGTCTTACCACATAAAAGAATGATTTTATATATTTTACACAGTAAATGACTACGAAATATAAATTATGGTAATAATATTTAATAATTATGAGTTTAATATGTTTTAATAATTATAAAATTTTAATATACATAAGTATTTCCATTAATTAATTCAATCATTTTTATTGAATCCATATTCACAAAAGGAGATTTTAAAGCCTTCTAAATGATTCATCACCATAAGATCCAAGAAATAAACACGGTACTATAGAAACAAATAAAAAAAATATTAAATAAATTTTTAAATTATATTTTTTATGAAAACATGATCAAAGAACAAGTATAATAACTAATAAATCGAATCATGTATGGAAAATAGATCATTTAACACCAGAATATTAATTTTTAACTATAAATTATAATTATATTGGTAATAATAGATTTTAAATGAATGATATCAAATTAAATATGAATAAAGTTATTAAAAATTTAAATAATTAACCAAAAAATTATTATACATGGATTTATAATGTCTCCACCCATGCTGAATTCTAGGGTAAAGGTTTCTTTTCCCTCATCACTTTGAAATTGTGATTATTTACGTCTACATTTATACTGGGAAACTTAAATGACCTTTCTCTATAAAAAATTACCTATTTTATTATCCTTTTTCATTGTTATTTATTTTATAAATGTAATTCTACATAATTATACAACTTCCTTATATCATATTTATTGAATTTTACCTTCATTACTAATGTGAGAAAAGAATCCTTTTTAATGTTTTCTACATGGTTTTATTTTTCAGTCACCTTATTTAGAGTTATCTATGAATATATATTCCCAAGTTTTCATTGTTTTAATGTAATTTTTGTTCTATTTTTTTATAATTTGCTTACTTTTCACAATTAAATTCATAAAAAAATATATTTCTTAAAAAAGTTCAAGCAATTTTAAAATGATCATATAAAAGTATATTTCATATATACTAACATCCTTTAAGGTTTCTTATCATTCAATAAGGATGTTATTTGACAATACCATAAAATTTATTTCTTTGGATGGATTATGATAATGTATTGTGGAAGTTTTCATGAAACCAATTACATTTCCATGATTTATTTAAGATATGATGAAATTATGAATGTTTTCATGTTATTATGGAAAAATATATATGGTTTTTCATTATGTTATGGGTGGGACAAAAATTGTATATTCCTCTAATGCATTGAATAAATATTTATATCTTCTAAGGTATCATATGAGGGATTATGGAGTAAACCTAATAAACTATGGGATTCTATCCATAAAGTTTATATGAATGGGGAGTGAAACCAATCCATTTTGGGACTTTATCCACTATATGTTGACAGTATTCATATTTATCCTTAACATAAGAAATAATTTTCTATGATTATTTATGTTCCACATTCTTATTCCAAAAATTCATATTATGTAAGGTAATTATGTTTTTTTAATTTCTTATGGGTATTGACTCACATATTGACACATGTATATACTCTCTTAATACTCATGTCCGATGTTATGGAAAAATATTTTATATCAGGACTCATGATTTATTATCTTAGTTTTATTTGGCATAATTAATTTAAGTTATGTTTATGTTCCTTGATTACGTTCTTTTTTTAAATCTATTTTTTTATATTTTCAATAATTAAATTTTATGGTGAAGTGGGAACTATATAAGAAAACCATCAGTAAACAGATCACCAACCAAAACAAAACATCCCAAAAAATATAGAATATATACAAATGAATATTAAATTTTTAGATATACGAGCTGCACAAGATTCTACACTATTTAGAAGTACCACTTTCATGATATATGTATCTTGAAAAATAACCCACCTAAAACAAATGAAACAACCAAAATGTAATAAAAAATGTAGAAGACAAGATTAGTTCCAACCGACACCAAACTACCATCTTCAAACTACTTCAAGCATAGACACCCCAAACAAAGCTACAACCAAGTTGTTTTAATTACAACATTGGGATCCCACAAAGGATTAAAAATATAACCAAAATCAAAAATAAAAAATAAAATAAAAATAAAACAATCAAAATGAATCTAATATAGATGGGTACTTTAAGAAAGATAACCACTATTATAAATGAGAAACAAGTACTTGAGATTTAGGGGGTATTCATTCTTATTCAATCTAATACAACAAAATTTTCATTGAATTGATGGACCAAAATACTCATCCAAGAAATATTAAAATAAATGTATAATATCAATGTTAGGGTGAAACTAAATGTAACCCTAAACCATGGTTATTTTTTCATACCCACATGTTCATATTATGCTCACTTATGATCTCCAACTATTATATCTTATGCTTAACCTTACTATGTATCTGAGCTCACCCATTTCTAATGATTCAATTTTATAGGAAATGAAGAGGAGTATTATGTTTAATATTTATAGAAAAGAATCATGCATGAAGATTATTTGGGGGATATATTGAATAATGTTTGTAAATAATTTGGATATTTATGTAATATTAAAAATCAATAAGCCTATATGTTCTTGGATTGTGATTTATTATAAAGTGTAATGAATATTCAAATAAAATGATGTAATATGTATGTATGTTAGTGTTCATTCATATGAGTTGCTATCAGAGCGGGGTTTATTTAATTTTGGGGATTATTTTATGAATAATAAGAAGTTAGAACCTAAAATAACATTTAATGAACCAAAAGTGTTATATGATGAACTAAAATAAAATAGACTGAAATGAAGGTGTCATAATTTTGGACATGTTAGGATTGATTTTCCTTATCACATGATTACTTACTGTAATTATTTTTCCTTAATACCCACACCAACCTTTTTGGTTTTATCCAATTGATTAAATTAAAAGGAATCAAGTTAACAAAGAGTGTGATGGAAAATTAAATGAATATCCTAATGAGAAACTAAATGACATGAGATACATAGTGAAAAATAATAGGTAAATTGACTACCAAATATCTAAATCTACTAATTATAAAATTAATCATGCTATACTCCCAAATTAATTATGTAAGGAACAAATATCCATCGAGTCATTCATGTGGAAATATTCACCCTATTTTATTGGGTATTTTGATCCAATAATTATTGGGTGGTGGATTAATAGAATAAAGAATATAATATTTATTCACAAATTCTCAAAGTAGAAAATGGTTTTTTTCTATTTATCATTTTAAAGTAGAATCAAATTAATAGTGTAATATCATTAATAATACAATGAAGAAGGATCAAAATGATTACAAATAATAATAAGAGTTTAAGAATATATTTCTCAATAATAATTACCTCTAAACTCTTTACACTAAAATATAGAGATAATTATTTTATTAGAAGAAAAATGAGGATGAATCCATTGGAAACTTTGGATCAAACTCCAAAATACTTTCAAGGTATGCATCTAGTTTTATCATTGGCCATGAATGAAAATTAAAATTCTTATTTAGTGTATTCAAACCATGTATCCAAAAGGAATTAGATTAAAGGGTCTTTCGTAGCTATATAATTTTTTTTGATGTGTTCTTAAGGTGGAAATGGAAATTAGAGACTCATTTTTCTCATGGTTTTTGGGATAAGATGAGGAAATTGAAGTTTTATAGAAACAAAAATGATAAAATGAATAGAGTATGGGAAATTAATCTTCATATATGATGAAAATATAGGAGGAATCATGGTATAAATTTCCTTATTTAGATAGGTAAATGCTTCTGGTTTAGAAGATAATGAAATCAAGAACATGAATACTGAAGATATATAAAGAGTATAACTGATGAAATTTATGAAAATAAATATCAACCTACCACACCATCCATACTCCAATTCTTTAATTCAATAAAGTATGGATATTAAAAGGACCAGTAAACCAATCAATGGATTAATGATTAAAATCAATATAAGAAACCCCCAAATTCAAGTGAGAAAGGTAAATATTATGCAATCAAAACTACTAAAGTGGGTCGTGAATTTAAATTGGTGAAAGGTACACTCATCATTCAGACAAGAATTAAAAATTTATTATTTAATTCTAGTTCTATCAATTCCTTTATATTATGTAATTTTCTAGTGGAATTAAATCATCATAGTGTGATGATTATATCGCAAGTCTATAACTTCTATTTTATATAGTTTTATGGAAATTTACTTCCTTTAAACCTTATTATCCTATATTTAGTCAAATTGTATATGATTTTGGGCATGGGTTGGTGCTATGTGAATGGATATGATATTATTTTTTAGGATAATGAAGTCATATTTCATATCCCAAATCAACCTATGACCATATATTAGTGAAGGGATGTGTATGAACTCCCAATCTAAATTATATTCATTATATGGGTCTTACTACCCAATCATTTGGGGGTATTTTGATCAAATAATTTTAGGAGAATCTCAATATTGAAGATATGCTATTTTTTTATAAATATAATGATATATTTATAGATGTTTTTTCTAGTATTCCCTAACATTATGAGGTTGAGTTTTCAATAGAACTCCAAATTTTTTCTATACCTATATCAAAGACTCCTCATAGAGTATCTCCGATTGAGTTATAGGAATTGAAGACAAATCTCTAAGAGAATATTGATAAGGGTTTTATATTCCCATGAACTTCACCATGGGATGAACTATTCCCCTTTATTAAGAATAAATATGGATCAATGAATCTCTACATTGATTATCAGGAACTTAGCCAAATCATGATCATGAATAAGTATCATCTACCCCATATTGATGACTTGTTTTATCAATTACAAGGGAAAAAATACTTCTCAAAGGATGGAATTTTATTTTTATATCATTAATTAATGGTGAAAAGGAGTATATATCCAAGATAACCATATATATAAGATATGAACACTATGAATTCATAATTATCCCACCCAGACATAAAAATTCCCCCACTATCATCATGGATTTGATGAATAATTTTTTTAGAGATTACATTGATCAATTTTTTATAGTATTTATATATGATATACTCATATATTACAAGAGAAATAAATATAAATTAGATACTTTTAGAAATTTTCTATAAACCTTGAGAAAGGAAAAATTGTATGCCAAATTTTGTAAGTGTGGATTTTTTACGTAGAATGTATCTTCAATAGGACATGTAATCACAAGAGTGTGTATATATATGGATCCTTAAAAGATGGAGGTGATTGAAAAATTTCTTATACCAACTATGTTGATTCATCAAATAATGGTTTGGTATGTGTTCTCAGGAAAAATGGTATGGTGGTAGCGTATTCCTCATGTTAATTGAAGGTTCATGAGAGAAATTACCCAACTCATGATTTGGATCTAATAGATGTAATATTTTCATTAAATATATAGATTAATTATCTATATGTTGAAAAGTATGATATTTATCATTAGAGTTTAACATATATATTCAGATATAAGGAGTTTAACTTGCACAAAAGTTGATGGTTGAAATTGATCAAGGATTATAACATGTCAACACATTACCACCTTGGGATATAGAATAAGGGAGATGATACTATTTTTAGAAAGTATCATACTATCATCCCTATGATTAGGATTTAAAAATACACCATAATAATGGATTTCGAATGCATTACCCTTTAAATCATAAGGGAAGAGGAAAAATCCTATCTTTCCTAAATGATTGCACAACTATCCATCCATGTGAAGATTAATGAACCACATAAGGAGGTTATAGAGATACTGGAGAAGGTATGAAATATTATAGAGTTTAACTTTGAATATGATGGAATTATAATATTTGAGAAATGAATATGTGTCTATTCTGGTCAGAAATTGAAGAGGGGGTCATTGGATGATTCATATAGCTCATCATTATCTATCCTTCCTAGAAGTACAAAGATTTATTGAGATTTGAGGAATTATTTCTAGTGGAAAAAATGAATATGGATATTGTAGAGTATATATATTTATTCTTAGAATGCACAAAATTAAGGAAGGATGACTGAAGTCTAAGGGGATGATGAAAAAATTAAACATACCTATATAGAAATGGGATACCATCACCATGGATTTTGTTATAAGTATTTTTAAGACTTCTAAATACCTCAATTCCATTTGGGTTATAGTCAAACACCTTATGAAACTCATTTTTTTAAAATGTGAAGATTCTCACTTAATCAAATTTCCATGATATATATAAATTAAGTGGTAAGGCTTCATATAGTACCATTTTCCAATGTATTTCATTGAGATATAAGGTTTTACTTAAAGTTATAGAGATGTATTATTCAGGCATTAAATATAGAGTTATGATTCAACATTTCTTGCCATCCTTAGATTTATGGTCAATCCAAAAGGAGCATTCAAAATTTTTAAGGATCAATTAATTTACATTATATAGTTCTAATATAACAACATTCTCTATTCTAGCATTAGAATGGCCCGATATAAGCCTCTATATAGGAAGAGGTTTAGACCTAAAACATTTTAGGATGAAGTTAGATGGTGTAAGATTATGGGACCAAATCTTTCTCAAGTGTTTTATAAGAATATTCAAACAATTAAACAACATATAAAAATGACACAAACTAGATAGAAGATCTACACTAATAATAAATGATGATTTTAGCGTTTGTAGTCAAGATCATGGTATTCCTTCTGATATCTCCATAGAAAGGGATTATGATATATGGGAATATAGTAAAGTTGATCCCTATATACATCATTCCTTTCAATATTCATGATCATGTGGGGATGATAACTTATCGAATTTCACTTCCACTGATCCTTTGTCAAGTGCATGACGTGTTCCATGTGTCACTTTTAAGGAAGTACATACCTGACCCTTAACATGTATTGAACTAAGAAGTTGTATAACTAGAATCCAATCTCTCTTATAAAGAAAAGTAGGTAAAAATCTTGGATCATGGAGACAAAGTACTATGAAATACAACTACACACTTGGATATATTTATTTAAAGAAATAAAAAGTTTTGGGAAGCTACATGGGAACCCAAATATGTTTTAAGGAAGAAGTACCATTTTTTTTTTCATTTGAGCAACGAAATCTATAGGGTGAAATTCATTTAAAGGGATGAGGAAGTAACACCCCATGATTTTAGTAGGTATCTATCTCTTAAAACATTTTCTATGTTTGACGGTTTCTAATACACACAATACCTAACTAAAATGAACAATAATTTACTTCATTATAATAGAATATTAGAATACAAAATAAATTACATTATTAGATAACTAAATTAAACATAATTAGAATAATTACAAAACGAATGAAATGACATGTGAATAAAAGATAATAATTAATTGAAATCCTTTATTCTAAAAATATATATTATCATTATTATTTTAAAATAATTATTTTTTTAATAAAATTAAATTTTATTTGATAATTCTAATGGATTGATATAATTTAATAGTTTAAATATAAATAGGTAATTTTATTGGGATTCGATTACAATCAATGAATGAAAAAAATATATTTTTTAAAGAATTGTTTTTTCTAAGTGTTTTGTTTTTTCGTAATAAATTAAATTGAGTAATTTTAAAGTATTATTCTAATAAAATTTATTTCAATTTATATAATAATATATTTAAACTCATTTAATTTTTAATTAATATGATATAAGATTTATAACACTTAATGTTTTAAAAGTTAATTTTTATAATAACCTTTTTTCATTATCTTTATATATTTTTTATTAAATATTAAATCTATAAATTTTAGAATATTAATTTTAAAAAATGAACTTCATTTTTTGAATCATCCTTTTAAAAATATCTTAAGGGAATTTTTTGGTATTTTTTTGAAAAAGTGAATTTTTTTAGTGAATAGTAAAAATATTGTTTTTTACAAATAATAGAACCTTTACGACATCATTGTCATATAAATATGAATTAAAATTTTTAAAACCAAATTATTTAAAAAATTCACATAATTTGTAAAATAATGAATTTTAAAATAATAATTTGAATTTAGAAGCCTATGTTTGAAATTTTAGAACCTAAATTATATTTTATTCTTATAAAAAACTATTCTTGATTCTTTACCTTTAATTAAGTTTTTCCAAGATTCCATTAGGATTTAATTTTTTTGGAATTCCAAATAACCACTCATATTTTAATAATAAAACAATTAATTTCATTTTAATAAATAATATTCATAGTATTTTTCCAAAATGTTAATATAATCAATAATTAAGTCTAAAATACCACCTCCCCTCACATATACAAGGACCCCCTTATCTACCCACAATGCTTCCCATATTTCCATGAATTTTCTCCAGAATATATATATATATATATATATATATATATATTATCTCCCTAAAATTCCTCTACCATGTTTGGGAACCTCTAGACATAATAAGGATTCGCAAATCTTTCATTTTAAAGAGGCTCTCTAACAGGAGATTCAAGTCTTCGATGTAAGTGATATCCTCTCCTTAATCAATAATATTTATCTTCTTCATCCACATATTCTTAAATATGATTTATTACATTAATTAAATGTTTTATAAGTCATTAATAATATATAAATTTGATATTTTTATTTTCACAAATTGACATGTTCTTACTCATTTAGTCGTAAAAATGCATTCTTGTTTTTGTCGGTTTTACAAACTATAGGAATGATGTTATAATGTTTACCCCTTGAATTATTATGAAAAATAAAATAATGTAAACAAGATTTAATAATGATGAATTTAATATTTCTTAATAATAATATAATGGTAATATATATTATTATATTAATTAATAAAATCTACTCCTTGTATTGAATTAAAATTCACAAAAAATGATATTTTTAAGAGTTCCATATTGTAACGTCCCGAGTTCGGAGCCCCTCCACTGGTGCCATGTACCCGGTTCGCCACATGACCTCAAGCACGTTTCCTCGAACGCCAGAGGCTGCCAACTAGAAGCGAGGGCCTAGGTGAGTCTGTGGGGAAACTATGCCCTCATTCGGTATGGTACACAAGGTAAGAAAACAATAATAAACAGCAGAAGCACTAACAACATGCATAACAACAGAAACCAAACAACGAAAGAAATGCCGATATATAACTGTGATGAAAAAGGTGCAATAGGTACAAGTATCTAAGGAAAAGAACAAACACAACAACGTGCTTAAATACAAATGAAACCAAGTGCAAAAGAAAAACGAAGTACGCTCCTCAGCATCACGAGCCACGGCTCGGTCCCATGCTCCCCGGCTCCCAGTGAAATCAAGATCCTGAAGTAGAAGGGCGCTTGCCCTTATCTATACCTGCAGAAACATAGTCTACTTGGGCCCAAAAACATGGCCCAAATAGGGTGTGAGATACAATCCCAATAGGAAATCACCCAAAGATCTGTGCCTAACAGTCAATGAATACAAGGCAAGTAATAAAACAAGAAACAGTGAACAGGAAAGCACAAGCAGCTACAATCCACAGTTCTAACAAAATAAGTACACAAGTAATCAACCAGTAACAAAGGAAAAAAGGTAACCCTTTGGGTAGCTCTCACAGACTAACCCCTATAGTTCAACCTATAAATACTAGAAATCCTCTTGGTGGCACACACAGTCTCACCCCTTTGGTTCATTTACGTAATTAAGCAGACTCTCTGGGGAATCACTCACCGTCAATTCCCCCTATAGTCTCGTATCGTGCTAAAGGATCTCTGGGGAAGCACTCAACATTAATTCCCCCTATATCCCACGTCGTAATTAAAAGACTTTCTAGAGAAGCCCTTCCGTCAATTCTCCACTTGGTCTCGCATCGTGATTTAAAATACACTCTAGAGAATCCCTTCCGTCAATTCTCCCTTTGGTCTTCTACTCTAGGTTCTCACAGTCCTGAGTAACTAAACATGCTCAGCGCATGTATATCATCCATGTAAACCTCAAGAAATACTTGGCTATCAACTAAGGCTCCACAGTAAAACAAGGCAACAATCCACAATCCTACAACTAGGCATGGTAACTGGAAAAAAGCCAAACAGGCAAAACAAGCATGGCAAGAAAACTGAGAACAAACAAAATACTCTAATCACAAGCAATAACCTCTACTAAAGCAATCAAGCAAAGCAGAAAAGCAACAAGGGGAAAACAGGAAACACGCAATACCCCGTTCAAGGGTATTGGTGGAATTTGCACAAAATACTCAAAGACTTTCTACAGAAAGGCACAAACCACCTACCTCGATCCGAGGAGATCGATATACGTGAACCTCGAAGACAGATTCCCCTTAGAACAACATAGATCTGAGAAAACGCACAAAACATTCATCCTACGATAACTTGGAAACGAGGCGGAATCAAGAAACAAGGCTAAAGCAGAAGGAAGAACTCACCGCTGCGCTTCCAATGCAACTGACCGTGCTCGAATTAGAGAATGGACGGTGAGGCGGTCGTCCATCGAAGATCTAGCCGTTCGGGTTGCTTTGGACGGCCAAAAACTAGAGAAGAAGGTGAATATGAGGGTTAGACGCGACCCCGGTCCATTTCATGGAAAAAAATAAAGTACACGGTGTGTACTTTTAGAGTACATGGCGTGTACATCTAATTTTTCCGTACTCTGAAATAACCGGACTCCACCTCAGCCTTACACACCGTGTGTGTGGCCCGGACACGGACAACACACGGCTTAGAGCCCGAACAGAGTACACGGCGTGTACTCAGAAAGTACACGGTGTGTACTTCTGAAATTTCTAGAAAATTCATTTTTTCTCAAAAACTCCATAAAAAGGAAAACATACCTGAAAAGAGATCCGGGTTCTTAAAAACTTCCCTCCTTAAAGAAATTCGTCCCCGAATTTCCCTAATGAGGTGGAGAAGGAGAAAACCCGAACAGCTCCGGCCACTGTGATCGAACATCGACCTCCCTCTCCCAGGTCTGGTCCTGTACTCGTCCGTGCTGCCATAACACTCGTACCAGAGGAACAGACCACCCGTGGAGAACCTTCGTACTACGATTGACAATCCGGATAGGATGCTCCTCGAATGAAGCATCCTCTTCAATCTCGACTTTCTCGGGCTGAAAGATGTGAGACGGGTCTGAAAAGTAGCGTCGGAGCTGAGATACGTGGAAGACGTCGTGCATGGCCCGATACCTCTGAGGTAGCTGCAACCGATAGGAAACTGGACCCACTCTCTCCAAGACCTCAAACAGCCCGACGTACCGCAGTGAAAGCTTACCCTGTCTCCGAATTCTCTTGTGCCCCAACCTCGGTGCGACACGTAGGAAAACCTGATCACTGACCTTGAACTCCAGAGGTCGTCTCTGCTAATCAGCATAAGACTTCTACCGAGACTGCGCTGTAGCCATCCTCTTCCGAATCAGCTCTATCTGCTCTAAAGTCTCCTGAACAAGACGAGGTCCCAGAAAAGCTGCCTCTCCTACCTCCAGCCAGCATAAGGGTGATCAGTATGGCCTACCGTACAAAGCCTCCAATGGCGCCATCTGAATGGTCGCCTGGAAACTATTGTTGTAGGCGAACTCCACCAGAGGAATATGCTTCTCCCAAGAACCGCCAAAGTCTAGGATGCAAGCCCGGAGCATATCCTCAAGCACCTGGATCGTGTGCTCGGACTGGCCATCAGTCTGGGAATGGTACGCTGTACTCAAAAGTACCTGTGTACCCAAGGCCTTCTGAAGTCCCTGCCAAAACAGAGAGGTAAAGCGCACATCTCTATCTGAAACAATAGAGCGTGGAACTCCATGCAGACGAATGATCTATCTGATGTAAAGTCATCCCAGATCATCAACACTGAATGTCTCCTTGATCGGCAAGAAGTGAGAAACCTTCATAAGTCTGTCGACGACAACCCAAACCACATAGTTTCCTCAGGGTGATCTTGGAAACCCGGTCACGAAGTCCATCGAAACATCGTTCCACTTCCACTCCGGAATGAGTAACTGCTGTAAGATACCTGATGGTCGCTGATGCTCTGCTTTCACCTGCTGACAAGTAGAACATCTCATGACAAAACCAGCAACAACCTTCTTCAAACCTGGCCACCAATACTGGAGTTGAATATCCCGATACATATTGGTGATGCCAGGATGAACTTCCCAAACTGAGGAATGGAAATCCCACATCAGCTCCTCGCATATGTCTGTTGGCACCCATACGCGTCCTTGGAAACGCAAGATCTCATCCTCGCCCACTGTCCATCCAGGAAGAGGGTCCTCTCCTGACACACTCTCCTGCAGGACTAAGCCTTCCGAGTCTGATAGCTGCCTCATCCGTACCCAATCAAGTAGCATGGAGGTAACAGCTACAGAAGACAGAAAAGTATGTCCCCATCTGTTGTGAACCTCTAGATGCATCTCAGAGAGCAGAGCTATTAGCTTCCACTCACTACTGGCCTCCTGAACTGCCTGAATCTGAGTTCTCTGGATCAACGCATCTTCCATGGCGTTTCCCTTTCCCAGTGTATAGGCAAGCTCGAAGTCAAAAGACTGTAGATACTCAACCCACCTGCGCCGCCTCAGATTCAGATCACACTGAGTGAAGATGTACTTGAGACTCTTGTGGTCAGTGAAGACCACAAAGTGTTCTCCCAGAAGATAGTGTCTCCAACAGCGCAAATCATGAACAACAGCTGCCAACTCCAGATCATGCGTAGGGTAGTTCCTCTCATGTGGCCTCAGCTGCCGAGACCCATACGCAATGAATCCGTCTTCTTGCATAAGAATAGGTCCCAACTCGATACCCGAAGCATCATAGTAAATAGTGTAGCTCTTGCCTGGCTCTGGCAAGACTAGTATCGGTGCTGACGTCAACCTCCCTTTCAGCTTCTTAAAGGATGACTCACAAGAATCTGACCATAAGAACTTTGCCCCCTTCTTGGTCAGACCTATCAAAGATGCTGCTAAATGGGAAAAGTCCCGAATGAAGCGTCTGTAGTATCCATCCAGCCCTAAGAAGCTCCATACCTCAAAAACGTTCTTCGGATGCTCCCAGGAAACTACAACTCTCACTTTCTCTGGGTCCACTGATACTCCTGCCTCTGAGATGACGTGACCCAAGAAGTGAATCTGATCCATCCAGAAGTGGCACTTCGAGAGTTTAGCATAAAGCCGATGCTCTCTCAGTGTACTCAGAATGATCTCAAGATGGGTGGCATGGTCGTGTCGATTGCGAGAGTACACCAAGATATCGTCCACGAAGACCACGACAAAAGAGTCTAAGTAAGGATGGAACACTCAGTTCATCGGTGCCATAAAAACTGCAGGTGTGTTCGTGAGGCCGAATGTAACGCCCCGACCCTAGTTACCCAGAGTTGGTGCATTATTATATAACATTGGCATGATCACAAGAAATATCAAATCTCGAAAGACCGATTGGTTTAGTATCCTTGGAAACACTAGATATATTCATAAAGTTTTACATTACATCATAAAGTGAAAAACTACTACAAAAATATATTGTCTCCATAGTCCACACTATTATCCCCTCATAATATCCCTGTAGGTCATTCATAATTTACTTCTTCACATCCTGGAAAAAATAGAACATAGAAAAGGGGTGATCTCAAATTCCCAGTAAGGATAACAATATAGCAGAAGCTTTCATAAATAAGAATAAACATTTAAGGTAGTGTATAACTAAAACAAAAGCCTTTTAAACTTGAACTTCAACATACTATGGCAAACATAAAATGAAATAATGCCATTTACTTATTCACATAGATATTCTACTAATCGAATAATCACATGCAATATGAATAACCACTTTCATAATGATGGAATGCATAATGCCAGACTATCATAACCACATAGCCAAGGCCTCGTGCCAAGACTACAAATAAGATTTTGTCAAGGCCTTGTGCCAAGACACTAGTTTGTCTCATGAGACCAACCGATGCATCGAGGAGCTATAGCGGGCTCCACCCGTCACATATTAAGTCCAATGCATTCCCATATGAAAAGGTTTAAACATAACATAAACATTCGTATTAAAACTAGCATACGAAATGTCAATACTTTCACCATAAACTATGAATGGTATAAAAATAGCACATCCACAGTCAAACATATCACAAAACCTTCAATACAATATAGAAGTTTTGTATCATAATAAATCAACTTCAAATAAGCGTAAAATCCATCAAAGGATGTTGACATAGATGAAATCAAAACTCTTTTTAGAGAAATATCTCTTTATATTTTCAAATCATTTAAGAGTCATATATTTATAAAATAAAAAATTTTCTTTGAAAATATTCTTATAATCTTGTAAGGGAAGCTTCGACAATTTTATAATGGTGGATAATAACCGCACCCGCTGTATAAGTTAAGAAAAAACATTCTTACCTTAATTCTGTCGAAAAGGTTAAAAAGCACCTTATTTGGAAAACGACAGAAAGATTCCTTTATAAGACTCTTATAAAAAGTCAAACAAGGGTATAAATGACTTTAACCCATATTCTTTTAAATAGTAAAAATGTTTTGAAATACATTTTTTTTAAAAACATGGACGTGGATGATAAAGAGATCCCAGTAGATTATTACGTAAAAACAACCTCGGATAATGAAGAGATTGTGAAATAACCCTTAACTTGTACTTTTCCTTGGTTGGGGTAGGTTAACCTCCTGTATAATGGTGAAATATTTGTTATTAAATTATACAAGAATCATATACATTAATATGATATCATATATTATCTTTTAACATTTATTTGTTAATAATATCTTAGTATTATCATTGTTTCAGGTGTTAACTTACTCGTTTTATTTTAAATGTTTTATTACATAAGATGTGTTTGTCATAGATAGGTTGTATCTTAATCATATCCAGAATTATATCAAGTCCTTAGATACTATTATTAATCATCAAATGAGAATTATACTTGAATGGATACAATGGAGAATGAATCTCATCGCGTTCGTGGAGACGATAGTCCGTACGTACGTACGAGCGACAATATCATTCTTTTGATATTAAAATAATATATAATTGGATGGTATATCATATATACAGAATCATTATCATGTTACATTTATTATTTACATTAATTACACATCATCATTATACCCATCCAAATAATAATTTATTGAATAACAATTACACCACGACGTGGAGATGGTAAGCCGTACGTACGCACGTATGGTGACATGTTATTCAAAGGATGGATAGAATACTGAATATGGATGTACCATATTTATAATAACATCACAACATATATATGATACTAGAGTTATTATTTTAGAATGGTAACAACAAAGGAAGAGGAAGTGGAAGAAGAAAGGAACTTGAAAAAGGGTGGTGAAATCATTACCTCTTCTTTGGGTTCTTCCTTTTGATTTGATCAAAAGGGCTCCTTAAGTTGGATTTATGACTAAATTAAGGCCTCTAGGATGAAGTGAGGGAATTTAAGAGAGTATTTGGGCAGAGGATGGCCGAACCAAAAGGCTTTTATGGTGTGAAGTAATGAGAAGGGGGAGTGCCCTTTTATAAGATGGGTGAGGGGCACCTTTGAATAAACTAGAATATTAATTTATAATAAATTCATATTTGGTTTATAATGGCTCCAAAGTTTATTATTTAAAGGTTAAGGTGGGTATGGGTCGAAAAACACTCAACCAATAGAATTTAGACAGGTTTGGGTTACTATATTAAACTTATCTTTTAGTTTTAACTCTTAGTTAATTAGTTTGACATTTACCATGTCACTTTGTATTTTTATATTATATAGTTAATAAACTTACTATATACATCCAAGAGCCCCCAAAGTGGTCCATTAATGATACAAATATCATTATATAAGTCCCTTGGCCGAACCTTATATTTTTAGGAATTTAATATCAATTAATAATATAATATTTGTTTTAAAAACTCTTTTATGTCAATTTTGACACTATTCAATAGTTGATTTTATAAAACTCATAACAGAATTATTACTTCGAACAAAGTTAATTAAATAATTACTAACATATCATAGTAACCTATAAAATTAGTGTAATTCATTAAAAGTATCAAATTATATTTATTTGGGTATTTATAATATCAATTATTTTAATTTTTCACTATTATGTTAATTACTGCATCATCATTGTGTCATAAATAAATTAAATTATTTAATGTCTAAAAATTATAAATAAAATATCATTATGTATTAAATCTTTTGATATTTATAATTAATATTTACAATCTAAAATCCAACATATATAACCCTATGTAAAAATTGATTTTCTAAAAGATATATGCTTATGTCATTTTTGTACTTATTTTAACTTAATTAAAATAAAGTGTCCCTGTCACCTACAAGTGGCACCATGGGGTCCCAAAATCGACCCAAAGATGCCCATGATCGGACATGTATCCACCAATAAGGTTAGGACACGTTTTAGGGTAATTTTTTATTATTATAATATTATTGTTTAACCCTTATTTACCGGATTTACCCTTTAACCATGGTAAATAAAATATTTACCAAAGTAATTATTCAAAATGTCTAAAAATAAGAGTTACCTATTTACACAATTTGAAAATCCTGATTTCAAATATGGAATCCATTTTTCCAAATTAAAAACACAGAAGTGGCATAAATTAATTTAAAATTAATTCCCGTTGTTAAAACAAAAAGCGTGTTTTTAAGAGATAATAACTATCAAAAGATTAATACTTGTTTATGTTCGGTTTAATTGTGAAATTATGTCCAATGACCAAAATTGTATTAAATGGTAAAAATATATTCTAAATATACTTTAAGACCACTCAAATTCATAATTTATCAATATAAATTATTTCGATTAAAAAAGTTTTTTTTAATTAAAATTTAGTAATTTTCACTATTCAGCAAAATATAAATGTTATCCGAAAAGTTCCAAAATTTCACCCTAGGATAAATTCGATATTCCAAATCCAAAAATGAAGTCCATTTTGAGAGATATAATTTATAAAATTTCAAAAATTAGGTATTACTATTCATAACGGCTAGTTTGATCGGTTGTGGTGTGTTAGAACTCGATGTTGTGTACAACACATGCTATCACATTATTCAAAGAGAAGCGTACCATAGAAGCTTAGGTTGTTACATTCTCCCCTCCTTCAAATAATTTCATCCTCGAAATTTCTAGAATACTACCACATGAAAAGACTCGGGTGGTTCTTCATCATAAGTTTCTCGGGTTCCCACGTTGCCTCTTCCATCTTATGGTTTCTCCACAAGACTTTTACCAGACGCGTCGTCCGGTTTCTCAGTACTTGTTCTCTCGTATCAAGAATCTTGACGGGCTCTTCACAATAAGATAGATCGGGTTCCAGTTCTAATTCCTCGTAGGTGAGTACATGTGTTGGGTCAGGCATGTATTTCCTCAATAGAGATATGTGGAACACATCGTGAACTTTGGAGAGACTTGGCGGCATTTCCAATCGGTAAGCTACAACCCCAATTCATTCTAGAATTTCGAAAGGTCCGATGTACCTGGGACTCAATTTACCTTTATTACCAAAACGTATGACTCCCTTCCATGGAGATACCTTCAGGAAAACATGATCACCGAATTGAAATTCCAAATCCTTCCTTCGATTATTAGCATAGCTCTTCTGCCTACTTTGAGCTACTTTGATGTGATTTTGGATTACCTTTACCTTTTCCATTGTTTCCTCTACCAGTTCTGGACCTACAAGTTTTCTTTCACCAACGTCATCCCAACAGGTTGGTGTGCGACATCTCTTTCCGTATAACACTTCATATGGTGCCATTTGAATACTCGAATGGAAGCTATTGTTATAGGAAAATTATACCAAAGGTAAATATTGATCCCACATACCCTGAAAGTCAAGTGAGAAGGATCTCAACATGTCTTCTAAGGTTTTAATAGTTCGTTCTGATTGTCCATCCGTTTGAGGGTGGTAGGCAGTGCTCAAATGAAGTTCAGTATCCAGGGATTTCTGAAGACTTTTCTAGAATCTTGAATTAAAACGGGGATCACGATCAGAAACAATCGATAGGGGTACTCCATGAAGTCTCACAACTTCATCAATATATAGTCTTGCTAGATTTTCCAGTGGTAGATCTTCTCTTATAGCAAGAAAATGTGCTGACTTGGTAAGACGATCAATAATGACCCATATTGCATCGTTCCTTCTAGGAGTTTTTGGTAGCACCATGACAAAGTCCATCGTAATATTGTCCCATTTCCACTCCGGTATGGGAAGAGGTTGCATGAATCCTCCAGGCTATTGCCTTCCGCTTTCACTTATTGACAAACCATACATCTTGACACAAAATCAGCAATCTCCCTCTTCATGTTGTCCCACCAAAAATGTTCCTTCAAATATCTATACATTTTGGTGCTCCCAGGGTGTATAGAGAAATTGGAACTATGAGCATCATCCAGCAATTCCCTTTTTAGATCAGGTATATCGGGAACAGAAATTCTCTTCCCGAATTTCAAAATTTCATCTTCATACACAAAGTCTCTCAATCCCCCATCATTCACAGCTTTAATCTTCTTTTGAAATTCTTCATCATCGGTCTGAGAAATCTTAATCCTTTCTAGTAAAGATGGTTTGGCAACCATTTGAAAGAGCATTGATGTTTCACCTTCCCTGGTTATTCCCATGTCCATCTTCACTAGATCCATGAAAATTGGATCCCTTTCAATTCTCATATTGTTCAAAACTCCATGATCTTTTCTACTCAAAGCATCTGCCACCTTGTTTTCCTTCCCCGGGTGGTAGTGTATCATGCAATCATAATCCTTGAGTAATTCAAGCCATCTCCTTTGCCTCATGTTGAGTTCTTTTTGTGAGAAAATATACTTCAAACTCTTGTGATCAGTATAAATCTCACATTTTTCACCATAGAGGTAGTGCATACATATCTTCAAAGCAAAGATCGCAGGTCCTAACTCAAGATCATGAGTAGGATAGTTTTGTTCATGAATTTTCAACTATCGTGATGCATAGGCAATAACTATATCATTCTTCATAAGGACACAGCCAGGTCCTTTCTTCGATGCATCAATATAAATAATGAACCCATCATTCCCCGATGGTAGAGTCAATATAGGAGCATTGAATAATCTTCTCTTTAGTTCTTCGAAACATTCTTCACACTCTTTTTTCCAAAAAAATTTAACCCCTTTACGTGTGAGCTTCGTTAATGGGTTTTCCAATCGGGAAAAATTCTGGACGAAACGTCGATAATAACCTGCCAAACCAATAAAACTGCGTACCTCAGTTATACTCATACGTGCTGGACATTATTGGATTGCCTTGGTCTTAGAAGGATCAACAAAGATTCCATCTTTAGAGACAATATGGACAAGAAAAGAAATCTCATGAAGCCACAATTCACACTTGCTAAACTTCCCATATAAGTCATGTCTTCTCAGAGTCTTCAGGATAATGCGCAAGTGACTTTCCTGATCCTCGTAGCTTTTAGAGTATACCAAGATATCATCAATAAATACCACCACAAATTCATCGAGATATTCCTTGAAAACTCTATTCATAAGATCCATGAATACAGAGGGTGCATTAGTCAATCCAAAGGGCATTACAGTAAACTTGTAATGCCCATACCTGGTTTGAAATGCTGTTTTCGGAATGTCTTCCTTCTTTACACACAACTGATGGTATCCAAATCGAAGTTCAATCTTTGAAAAGTATTGAGCTCCATGCAGTTGGTCAAATAAATCATCAATGTGAGGTAGGGGATACTTGTTCTTTATTGTTATCTAATTGATCTCCCTATAGTCGATACATAACCTCATAGATCCATATTTCTTTTTAACAAAAAGAATAGGGGCTCCCCATGGAGAAACACTAGGGTGAATAAATCCCTTATTACTCAATTCCTCTAGTTGTTTCTTTAGTTCAACTAATTCTACAGTGTCCATTCTATAAGGGGTCTTCGATATAGGCCTTGATCCAGGAATTAAATCAATGGAAAACTCAACTTCTTGTTCTGAAGGATGTCCAGGTAAATCTTCCAGAAATACATCTACATATTCTTTCACAACAGGTACATCCTCTATTTGAACATTCTTCTCCTCACCCGTAGTCATTTAATTCTCTTCCTCTCTAATACTTGAATTTAGTTGAGCTACTGGGGGTGGATCTAGATAAGAATTAGGTGGTGAAGATTATGCTCTAAAGATAAGGTGTTCCTTATCATCATCATCAAAAATCATAACCTCCTTCTTCTTACAATAAATCTTCGCATCATAGTCCGAAATCCAATCCATACCGAGGATTATATCAAACTCAATCATAGGTATGGCGATGAGATCAGCAGATAAAGAACATTTATGTGCTCTAATGAGGACAGATTCACAAAACATTGTTGCAATGATACTTCCCTTAGGATTTTTAACCGACAACTCCCTTGTTAAATCAAATTGGAAATATCTAATTTTCTTAGAAAACTGGGAAGATATGAAACAATGCGATGATCCATAATCAAATAATGCATTTTCTAAACTTGAGGAAACCATTAAATTTCCTGCCACCACGTCTTTTGGAGCTTCTACCTCAGTAGTAGTGATATCATAAGCTTGGTCTTGATCTCTTGGCCTTTTCTGAGGTATGTTACCTTGAATATTAGGAAATTCATTTGCATAATGTCCCATCTCTCTGCAATTGTATCATTGAACATTGGTAGCTTCCTTCTTCCCTTTGCATTCACGAGCTTGGTGGCCTTTTTCACCACACTTGTAACAGACACTCATTCCCTTCAAGCAAGTACCGAGGTGTTTCTTCCCACATTTACCACAGGATGGATATTCAACCTTTCCCTTCTTCCCCTTATTTCCATTCCCAGATTGATCAACAGATCTCTTCTTTTCTTTCTTTTCTTTAAAGTCATAAGACTTTGAGAATTCTTTCTCTGTCTTGATAGCACATGAGACAATGTCTTCGTACGATGAGAAGGATTGTGAGACTAATGATCAACGAAGAAATGGTTTTAACCCATAAAAGAAATGATCAATCTTACTTCTTGGATTACATATATAATCTCCAGCATACCTTGCTAACCTTGTAAAGTTAGCCTCATACTTTGCGACATTCTCATCCTCCTTTTGTCTCAGACTCAGAAATTGCCTTTCCATATCTGCTCAATGGTCACGAGGAAAGTATTTTTCTAAAAACAGATCTTTGAACTCCCTCTATTCCATATTTGATACTTCATCATCTTCCTTCATGTTTTGAATCAACGACCACCATTGATCAACATCTCCAGTGAGGCGGTAAACTGCCATGATAACTTTTTCCCTTTCACTACTCCCCAAAGCCTGAAATATTTTCTCTAGGGAATTTATCCATTGCTCAGCTACTAAGGTATTTGTACTCCCATTGAATGTTTGTGGTTTTTGCCTCATGAATCGATCTAACATTGATCCTCCACACTGCGGATCAGGGTGCTCCATACGGGTAAGGTTATTATTCATAACCTAAGTGAGTTCTCCCAGTATGGTGATTAGCTAATCAGCACCAGTTGCATCACTGGCTCCACTATAATTATCTTGAGCAAGAGGTAAATACCTACATGGAGTGCGTGCATTGATACGGTTTCCATTTCTTCCACTAAGCGCCATTTCTAAACAATGGAATAAACTAGATCAGTTTATGAATCAAAATACATAATTCCATACTTATAAAACACTTAACATAAATTGAACTATTTATGGATATAATCCATAATCATAAAAATGTTTTCTTTGAGTAAGTATATACTCATAAACCTTTCATAATGATTTGTAAAGAAAATGAGAGTTATCCTAAGCATATCCCCCAGGAGTGTCGTAACCAAGAGTGCAGCAAGACCCGTTGTCATGCACCAGTTCCCGTTCGAGTCTAGCTCAAAGCGGTGTTTTCGGGTTTTACCCCTAGGTACATCTGTTCTAGAGCCGCCTCTACCTGCTCGTATCCAGACAGAGATGTATTGCTCGGAAAACTCACAAAATCTTCTACAATACCAAAATTCTAGGATGTTCTTCTATACTAATCCTCAAAGTTCATCGTAGGTCTACGTGCTCTAATCAGAGTTTATCTAAATATAGCTTCCAAGGTTTGTACTAAACTTCCTCTGATACCAACTGTAACACCCCAACCCTAGTTACCCAGAGTCGGTGCATTATTACATAACATTGGCATGATCACAAGAAAGATCAAATCTCGAAAGACCGATTGGTTTAGTAGCCTTGGAAACACTAGATATATTCATAAAGTTTTACATTACATCATAAAGTAAAAAACTACTACAACAATATATTTTCTCTATATTCCACACTATTATCCCCTCATAATATCCCTGCAGGTCATTCATAATTTACTTCTTCACATCCTGGAAAAAATAGAACATAGAAAAGGGGTGATCTCAAATGCCCAGTAAGGATAACAATATAGTGGAAACTTTCATAAATAAGAATAAACATTTAAGGCAGTGTATAACTAAAACAAAAGTCTTTTAAACTTGAACTTCAAAATAGTATGGAAAAAATAAAATGAAATAATTCCATTTACTTATTCACATGGATATTATACTAATCGAATAATCACATGCAATATGAATAACCACTTTCATAATGATGGAATGCATAATGCCAGACTATCATAACCACATAGCCAAGGCCTCGTGCTAAGACTACAAATAAGATTTTGTCAAGGCCTTGTGCCAAGACACTAGTTTGTCTCATGAGACCTACCGATGCATCGAGGAGCTATAGCGGGCTCCACCCGTCACATATTAAGTCCAATGCATTCCCATATGAAAAGGTTTAAACATAACATAAACATTCGTATTAAAACTAGCATACGAAATGTCAGTACTTTCACCATAAACTATGAATGGTATAAAAATAGCACATCCACAATCAAACATATCACAAAACCTTCAATAAAATATAGAAGTTTTGTATCATAATAAATCAACTTCAAATAAGCGTAAAATCCATCAAAGGATGTTGACATAGATGAAATCAAAACTCTTTTTAGAGAAATATCTCTTTATATTTTGAAATAATTTAAGAGTCATATATTTATAAAATAAAACATTTTCTTTGAAAATATTCTTATGATCTTGTAAGGGAAGCTTCGACGATTTTATAACGGCGGAAAATAACCGCACCCGCCGTATAAGTTAAAAAAAACATTCTTACCTTAATTCTGTCGAAAAGGTTAAAAAGCACCATGTTTGGAAAACGACGGAAAGATTCCTTTATAAGACTCTTATAAAAAGTCAAACAAGGGTATAAATGACTTTAACCCATATTCTCTTAAATAGTAAATTTTTTTTGAAATACATTTTTTTTAAAAACATGGATGTGGATGATAAAGAGATCCCAGTAGATTATTACGTAAAAACAACCTCGGATAATGAAGAGATTGTGAAATAACCCTTACCTTGTACTTTTACTTGGTTGGGGTAGGTTAAACTCCTGTATAATGGTGAAATATTTGTTATTAAATTATACAAGAATCATATACATTAATATGATATCATATATGATCTTTTAACATTGATTTGTTAATATTATCTTAGTATTATCGTTGTTTCGGGTGTTAACTTACTCGTTTTCTTTTATATGTTTTGTTACGTAAGCTGTGTTTTTCATGGATAGGTTGTATCTTAATCATATCCAGAATGATATCAAGTCCTTATATACTATTATTAATCATCAAATGAGAATTATACTTGAATGGATACGATGGAGAATGAATCTCATCGCTTTCGTGGAGACGGTAGTCCGTACGTACGCACGAGCGACAATATCATTCTTTTGATATTAAAATAATATATAATTGGATGGTATATCATATATAAAGAATCATTATCATGTTAAATTTATTATTTACATGAATTACACATCATTATTATACCCATCCAAATAATAATTTATTGAATAACAATTACACCACGACGTGGAGACGGTAAGCCGTACGTACGCACGTATGGTGACATGTTATTCAAAGGATGGATAGAATACTGAATATGGTTCTAACATATTTATAATAACATCATAGTATATATATGATACTAGAGTTATTATTTTAGAATGGTAACAACAAAGGAAGAGGAAGTGGAAGAAGAAAGGAACTTGAAAAAGGGTGGTGAAATCATTACCTCTTCTTTGGGTTTTTCCTTTTGATTTGATCAAAAGGGCTCCTTAAGTTGGATTTATGACTAAAGGAATTCCTCTAGGATGAAGTGAGGGAAGTTGAGAGAGTATTTGGGTAGAGGTTGTCCGAACCAAAAGGCTTTTTAGGTGTGAATTAATGAGAAGGGGGAGTTCCCTTTTATAAGAGGGGTGAGGGGCACCTTTGGAAAATCTAGAAATATTAATTTATAATAAATTCATATTCGGTTTCTAATGGCTCAAAAGTTTATTATTTAAAGGTTAAGGTGGGGATGGGTCGAAAAATACTCAACCAATAGAATTTAGACAGGTTTGGGTTACTATATTAACCTTATCTTTTAGTTTTAACTCTTAGTTAATTACTTTGACATTTACCATGTCACTTTGTGTTTTTATATTATATAGTTAATAAACATACTATATACATCCAAGAGACCCCCAAGTGGTCCATTAATGATACACCTATAATGATATAAGTCTCTCGACCGAACCTTAGAGTTTTAGGATTTTAATATCAATTAATAATATAATATTTGTTTTTAAAAACTCTTTTATATCAATTTTGACACTATTCAATAGTTGATTTTTGTAAAACTCATAACAGAATTATTACTTCGAAAAAAGTTAATTAAATCATTACTAACATGTAATAGTAACCTAGAAAATTAGTGTAATTCATTAAAAGTCTCAAATTATATTTATTTGGGTATTTATAATATCAATTATTTTAATTTTTCACTATTATGTTAATTACTTCATCATCATTGTGTCATAAATAAATTAAATTATTTAATGTCTAAAAATTATAAATAAAATATAATTATGTAGAAAATCGTTTTAGATTTCTAATTAATATTTACAATAAAAAATACAACATATATAACCCTATGTAAAAATTGATTTTCTAAAAGATATATGCTTATGTCATTTTTGTACTTATTTTAACTTAATTAAAATAAAGTGTCCCTATCACCTACAAGTGGCACCATGGGGTCCCAAAATCGACCCAAAGATGCCCATGGTCGGACATGTATCCACCAATAAGGTTAGGACATGTTTTAGGGTAATTTTTTATTATTATAATATTATTGTTTAACCCTTATTTACCGGATTTACCCTTTAACCATGGTAAATAAAATATTTACCGAAGTAATTATTCAAAAGGTATAAAAATAAGAGTTACCTATTTACACAATTTTAACATCCTGATTCCAAATATGGAATCCATTTTTCCAAATTCAAAACACAGAAGTGGCAGAAATTAATTTAAAATTAATTCCCGTGGTTAAAACAAAAAACGTGTTTTTAAGAGATAATAACTATCAAAAGATTGATACTTGTTTATGTTCGGTTTAATTATAAAATTATGGCCAACGAACAACATTGTATTAAATGGTAAAAATATATTCTAAATATAATTTAAAACCACTCAAATTCATAATTTATCAATATAAATTATTTCGATTAAAAAAGTTGTTTTTAATTAAAATTTAGTAATTTTTACTATTCATCAAAATATAAATGTTATCCGAAAAGTTACAAAATTTCACCCTAGGCTAAATTCGATATTCCAAATACAAAAATTAAGTCCATTTTGAGAGATATAATTTATAAAATTTCAAAAAGTAGGTATAACTATTCATAACGGCTAGTTTGATCGGTTGTGGTGTGTTAGAACTCGATGTTGCGTACAACACACGCTATCGCATTATTCAAAGAGAAGTGTATCATAGAAGCGTGGGGTGTTACACCGAATGACATGACTATATACTCGTATAGACCATACCTGCTTCTGAAGGCTGTCAGAGGTATATTTGATAGTCTAACACGCAACTGATGATAACCGGACCTCAAGTCGATCTTCGAGAACACCCGGGCTCCTCAAAGCTGATCGAAAAGGTCATTAATCCGCAACAAAGGATATAGGTTCTTGAACATCAACTGGTTCATCTTCTGATAATCCACACAAAGACGAAGGGTACCGTTTGCCTTTTTCACAAAAAGAACAGGCGAACCCCAAGGAGAAGTACTGGGTCGGATGAAACCCTTAGCCTGTAGCTCCTCCAACTACTTCTTGAGCTCCAACAACTCAGGTGTGGCCATCCTATAAGGAGGAATGGACATCAGTGTCGCTCCTGGCACGAGCTCAATAGAAAATTCCACCTCACGCTCCAGAGGCAAACCTGAAAAGTCCTCTAGAAAGACATCCCTGAAGCGATCCACCACTGGAGGAAAGTCCAACTGTGGAGTCCCCTGGTCATCCAGATAAAAACTAGCAATCTGGGCTGTCACCCCTACTAGCCCAAGATGCTCGAGCCCCACCCGACTCGCCTGAATGTCCCATTCGCCTCTATAGAGGAAAGATTCACCTTCTGGTGAGATGAAACTGACTCTGCGGTGATAGCAGTCGACGACTGCTCGGAAGGGAATCAATCAGTCCATGCCAAGGATGACATCATAGCCTGTCATCTCTAGGACATAGAGATCCCATAAGAAGCGATACCCTGCAACCTTGAGAGGGAACTCTCTACACTGACGTACACTAGATGTCCTCATTCCCAAAGGTGTGTCTAGTGTCAACGAGTCGGCAGAAGAAAAGATGCAGAGTCCAAGGCTCTCCACAATAGCAACAAAGATAAAACTATGCATAGAACTAGTATCGAAAAGGGATGAAGATAAAACTGAGGCTACTAAAACCGTACCTCAAATAGTAGAAGGGCCGGGATCCTGCTCATGATAAGTCTGCTCCACGGTGAAATACTGGCCTGCACCGCGGCCCTGCACCCCTGGATAACCACTCTGAGCTGAACCGCCCTGCTGGTGCTGAGGAACTGGTGGCTGACCGCCACGACCTCGACCTCCACCTTGGCCCGAATGGCCGGAAGAACTCTAGTTCCCTGACTGGGGAGAGACTGGTGGGGCTTCTCCTAAACGAGGAGTCATGGAAGAACCCCTATCACCTACTGCTTGTGGGAAAACCTGGCAGAAACGCTGAAGGTGACCCAACTTGCCGCAAGATCAGCACTCCACGGGGTCTCTCTGGCACTGCGGTCTCGTGTGCCCTGTCCGGCCACACTGGTATCATGTCACCTGGCTGCCTGATGATGCGTCTCGCTTCCTCAAATCACCACGCGTAGGCTCCCTACGGCACTTCTTGCTGTCATCTGAAGGAAAGCTCGCTCTGGAAGCAGAACCTCCCTAGCTCGCAGCTCCAGAGTCTCTCAGATTGCATTCCGCAATCAGTGCCTGATTGACGATGGAAGTAATGGAAGTCAGCTGGAAGATGTTCACCTGTGAGTGGATCTCCCGCCTGAGCCCATCCTCAAACTTCCTCACCAAGAACACCCCACTCCCACCTCGAAGGGGTGTAAAACACTACAACTCAGTGAAACGAGAGGAATACTCCATGACAGATAGAGTACCCTGCTCTAAGCTCATGAACTCCCGGGCTCGATCGGCCCTCAGGGTCTCCGGGTAGAAGTAGTCGTAAAACACGCGCTGGAACTCCTCCCAAGTCATAGCGTTCTGCTGACCCGCCTGTGAGATCACGTCCCACCCCCTCTTGGCGAAGTCTCAGAGCATGTAGGTGGTGAGCTTGACCCGCCTCTCTGGAGGCGTCTCCAGATGCTCGAATATAGTCAGCATGGATTCCATCCATGACTCTGCAGCCTGAGGTCCTCCCTCCCCTGAGAACGTGGGAGGATGCTGCTGTTGAAATACCCGCGTCAAGTCTGCCATAGACGAGAGCCTAGGTGATTCGGTGGGGAAACTATTCCCTCATTCGGTATGGTACACAAGGTAAGAAAACAATAATAAACAGCGGAAGCAGTAAAAACATGCATAATAGCAGAAACCAAACAACGGAAGCAATGCAGATATATAACTGTGATGAAAAAGGTGCAGCAGGTACAAGTATCTAAGGAAAACAGCAAACACAACAACGTGCTGAAATACAACTGAAACCAAGTGAAAAAGAAAAACAAAGTAAGCTCCTCAGCATCGCGAGCCACGGATCGGTCCCATGCTCCCCAGCTCTCGGTGCAATCAAGATCCTTAAGTAGAAGGGCGCTTGCCCTTATCTATACCTGCAGCAACATAGTCTGCTTGGGCCCAAAAGCATGGCCCAAACAGGGTGTGAGATACAATCCTAGTAAGAAATCACCTAAAGATATGTGCCTAACAGTCAATGAATACAAGGCAAGTAATAAAACAAGAAACAGTGAACATGAAAGCACAAGTAGCTACAATCCATAGTTCTAACAAAAGAAGTACACAAGTAAACAACCAGTAACAAAGGAAAAAGGTAACCCTCTGAGTAGCTCTCACAGACTAACCCCTATGGTTCAACCTATAAATACTAGGAACCCTCTAGGTGGCACACACAGTCTCACCCCTCTGGTTCAGTTACGTAATTAAGCTGACTCTCTGGGGAAGCACTCATCGTCAATTCCCCCTATAGTCTCGTATCGTGCTAAAGGCTCTCTGGGGAAGCACTCAATGTCAATTCCCCCTATAGCCCGCGTCGTAATTAAAAGACTCTCTGGAGAAGCCCTTCCGTCAATTCTCCACTTGGTCTCACATCGTGATTTAAAAGACACTCTGGAGAAGCCCTTCCGTCAATTCTCCCTTTGGTCTGCTACTCTAGGTTCTCACAGTCCTGAGTAACTAAACATGCTCAAAGTGTGTATATCATCCCAGTAAACCTCAAGAAGTACTTGGATATCAACTAAGGCTCCATAGTAAAACAAGGCAACAGTCCACAATCCTACAACTAGGCATGGAAACTGGAAAAATTCCAAACAGGCAGAACAAGCCTGGAAAGCAAACTGAGCACAAAAAAATACTCTAATCACAAGCAATAACCTCTACTAAAGTAATCAAGCAAAGCAGGCAAGCAACAAGGGAAAAACAGGAAACACGCAATTTCCCGTTCAAGGGTATTGGTGGAATTTGCACAAAATACTCAAATAATTTCTATAGAAAGGAACAAACCACCTACCTCGATCCGAGGAGATCGATATACGTGAACCTTGATGACAGATTCCCCTTAGAACGACGTAGATATGAGAAAACACACAAAAATTTCATCCTACGATAACTTGGAAACGAGGAGGAATCAAGAAACAAGGATAAAGCAGAAGGAAGAACTCACCGCTGCGCTTCCAACGCAACTGACCATGCTCGAATCGAAGAACGGACGACGAGACGGTCATCCGTCGAAGATCCGGCTGTACGGGTCGCTTTGGACGGCCGAAAACTGGAGAAGAAGGTGAATATGAGGGTTAGACGCGACCCCAATCCATTTTATGAAAAAAAAGAAAGTACATGGCATGTACTTCTAATTTTTCCGTACTCTGAAATAACTGGCCTCCACCTCAGCCTTACACACCGTGTGTGTGGCCCGGACACGGCCAGCACACGGCTTCGAGCCGGAATAGAGTACATGGCGTGTACTTTTGAAATTTCCAGAAAATTCATTTTTTCTCAAAAACTCCATAAAAAGGAAAACATACCTGAAAAGAGATCCAGGTTCTTACACATATGAGCTGTAAAAAATATATATTAAGTGACTATGATTCTCAAGAACTATATCAAACACATATATTAAATTATAATAAAAACTATGGAGTTTATTAAACCATGATAAAGGATCATGTACTAGAACTAGAAAAAAGAATCATTCATGGAAAATAGAACAGTTAACACTCAAATATTAGTTTTCAACTATAAATATTTAATATATGGGTAATAAGTAATTATAAATGATTATTAAGTGAAAAATATTAACAAGTTAATTATATATTTGTATAATAAACCTAAAATTCATTATCCTAGGAGTTAGAATGTTTCAGACTAACTAAAAATATCAGGTAAGGGTTTTTTTAACAATATCACTTTGAAATCAAGATTGTTTATGTTTAAGTTTATACTTGGTAAATTAAATTTTATTTCTATTTTAAACCCCATATATTTTATTATCTGTCATATATATATTATTTATATTTAATTAATTCTCAATACTTTTATGATTTCCTGATGTTATTTTCTATTGGCTTTGAATTTATTTACAAAACCATGAAAGTAATTTTTTTAACATATTCCTCATGGTTACACTTTCCTACCATAGTTTTTTAATTTTCTCTAAAATAATTCCTTTATATTTTTTCATATATATTTTTTTCATTGTATTATAAATTTTTTCCTCTTACTAATTAATGTCATAAAAAATTAAAGGATACTTCATTATATTTTCCAAGCAATTTTCTAATGCACATATAAAAGTTTTTTTTAATCTGTGTGAATATCCTTTAATAATTTTTATACTTTAATGGGGATATGATCTAATGATACCACAAAACATCATTATATGGTTGGATTATGATCATGTCTTGTGTATATTTAAATGAAAACTATTTATTTTCTAGGATCTAGTTAAAATATGATGGAATTATGAAGATTTATATATTCATGTGGAAAACATATGTATGGTTTTTAATTATGTAATGGGAAGAAACATAATTATATATTTCTATAATTCATTGGGTATATATTTATATCCCTTTAGATTACAATTTAGGGGCTAGGGAGTGAATCTGATCCACTATGCTACTATATCCACAAAGTTTATGGGAATGACGAGTGAACTTAACCCACTATGGGACTCTATCCACTATTTGCTTATGACATTTTTAGTGGTCCTTGACATAGAAATGATATTATATGATTTCTTATGTGCCACATTCTTATGTTATGTTTTCATGTCTTCTAAGAATTGACTAATGTCTCCACACTACTAAGACTCATGTCCTATGTTATTCAAAAATATTAATGTAACAACACATGATTTATGATCTATGTTTTATTGGGTATATTTTACTTTTGTTATGTTCATGTACTATGATTATTTTCCCATACCCACATTTTTATCTTATGCTCATTAATTATATGAAATTATTATCTCTTATATTCACCCTTGCTGAGAATCTAGATCACACTTTTCTTAGGTTTCTATTCCCCATTAAAGGGGCTGGATTATTGTACGTAATATGTATAGATGGGTATCATGTGTGATGATTATTTTTGGGAGATGTTGAATAATGTTTTTAAATGAGTTGGTTATGTATCAAATATCTAAAAAAACTAAGATTATAGTTTATGGGTGTGTTTTTTTGTGAGTTTTAATGAATATTCAAGTAAAAAGATGTAATATACATGTATATTAAGTTTGTGTAGTATAATTTAAACATATTAATCATGGTAAATAATTTAGACAATGAGTAACGAGATTTAATATAATTACTTAGTAGTTTCTATAAAATTATATCATTTTATTTTAAGAAGTTTATACACATAATAAGGTTTCCATGTAAGTATTTTAAGTAGGATTAGATGTGAAATCTACATATAAAGATTTTAAATTTAAGGACATTAAGAAAAAATATAATGTTTTATCAATGAAAAAGAATAAAAATGGTGGTCTAGTTAGTTTATAGAAAATATTTTATCACTCCAACATTCTTTTATTAACTTTATCTATTCTTTTCAATAATTTCACAATTTCTCCCAAAAAACCTCATATAAACATCAAAAATAAAAAATAAAAAATAAAGTGAAAAATGAGCTTAGAGTGAAATCTCCAGAGAGGAAAACTTAGGAGCTACTATCATTGAATTATTTTGGGGTTACAAACTTTAGAAATATCCTCATGAAAATGATTTTACTTTTACTAACATAGTTTCAAACCTATATTGGATATTACTAAAGGTTGGACTCTTTCTCTTATTTGACGAGTACTAAATATACACTTATTAGAGAGTGGGAATTACAAGAATATTGAGTTGGGAAAGATTAAGGTAAGGTGTAATATTTTACCACTAAAACAGAGAGTTCAACACTTGGATATGTCAAATAAAAATAACACAGGATCTTTCCTCCACTATTGGACCTCAATCCTGAATTTTTTCTTGAATTTTTTTTCATGGTTTCCTCTTAAATGGGACATGAAATTTTTGATTGATTTATTACTTATAATGGAAATAATTTATATTACACCATATCCTTGAACTACAACCAAGTGGTGAGAATTTCAAATTTAACTATAGATCTTGATTCTAAGATATTATTTGGACCACTATATTTATTTATTAGGCCATAGTCCTTTTCTACAAGAAAGTAAAGTTTAGACTTTTGAAAATGGAATCAAGTGATAATTAGGAATCATTAACTATTACCAAAAATTAAATAATTATTTGATAACTTGATAGGATATAAATAGTTTTCTATGCTTGATTTTACTTATTTATTTCATCAACTTGGGTACAGATGGTGGAAATTACAAATACTATTTTGAGGATGGTATGAACACTTTGAGTATCTATTCATGTTATTGTAGGACCCCGGTACACCCTGAGAGGGGAGGGGTGAATCAGGGTGTCAAATTTTTCTTCTTAAAGTTACGGATCTTGTTCCCACATTGGTAGGAACCCATTAAACCTGTATGATGGATATGATCAGTAATGAAACATTCACATGTAGAGAGATGACACAACTATTTTTACTTGGTTCACCAATAAGGGCTACGTCCAAGGAGCATACGCCGAAAGGTTGTCGGTCGTACCAAAATCCTCTATGCTTCACTAACTGTAGATTACAAATGTTCAGGCACAGTCACTCTATCCGAGGCTCACTGCCCTTACAAAGGTTCAGGGATAGCTCACTGCATCCCTTGGGTCACTCCTGTTGACTCCCCCTGGATCACTGCCTTTGGTGAAGTCCCACTCAGTTTATAGATGTGAAGGTCTCTTCAATAGATAGACATGAATTTCTTTGTCTCCTGTTCATCACGAGACTTTGCTTTCATCAGAGTTCTGAGTTGATGCTCTGTTAAAGTACAAATTTCACCCACTGATGAATACCTCTTTTTCCCTTGTCCACTGGGAAACAACCTTTGGAAAGGGCCTTCGCAAAGTACCCTACTTCGCAAGGCTTCCAATTTTTCAAAGCTCAAACAACCCTTCACAGAGTCCCTTCCTTTTCACGAAGCTCAATTGTGAATCACTCTTGCGATCCACAAGCCTTCACAACGCTTGGCTATTGCAGAGCTTCTGCCTCTTCGCGAAGCTCACCGAGCCAACGCGGGGCGTACAACTTTCGCGGAGCTAGAATAGTCGCCGCGAAGCTCCTCTTTCGTGAAGCACACTGCCATCGCAAGTGACCTTTGAGAACCAAGAGAATAGGATTTTCGTTGAGATCTCTCCTGATTTCTCTCGAGGGGGTTGAACTGTATTTATAGGCGATTCCACTGACCCTCGACCCTTCTGCACGAAGTCAGCACCATGTCAGCTCAAATCGTGAAGGTCCGAAGTTCCTGCTGAAATTCTCTCAAAATCGTGAAGCACTACGGAAATTTTCCATTCACAGAGCTCGTCGTAATCACGGAGTGTTCCGTTATTTGATTCGCGCCTTCGCCATGAAGCTCCCTCGCAAAGATCTTTTTCACCGTGATGCTCTTCATCCTCTTCTGTTCGCGAAGCTTTGACGTAATCACGAAGAATCACCACCTCCATAATTATAGTCTTCGCGAATTCCAAACCATTAAGCCACTCTTCGCGAAATTCATGCCATTTCCATATTTAATTATGCACTTCATGGAAATCCTATTTTCGCAATGCTCACCAACTTCCAAATTTTGGACCCCAAAAATTGGAAAACACTGGGAAGTGGTGCCACCTTCTGCTGGTTCACATTCTGAACTTCCACTGAATTTATTCCTTTCTCCCCCATTGAAAACAATCCCAAAGACCGGTAAAGTGTTCAATGTTCTGCTCAAACCATACTCCCCATGGATAGTATCTCCTCCACAAACCTGCATCACATCCATAAACTGATAAAGACAGTTATCATAATCGGGGAGAGGGGTATCTCAGATCCTCCTTATGCACTAGAAGGTGGCAGAACAACAAGGTTTAACTGATGCTTTTCAAACACAGCTGCTGACTATGGCTTCGTCAAGATGTCAGCCACTTGCTCATTAGTTCCTTCACAATCCATTCCTTTCCCGACGTTCTTGAATCAAACATGGATCCTTAATGACAGCCTTTAAACTCAACATGCCACCATGGAATCTCCTTTGTCAACAAAGTTGTATGTCATTTGTTTGCTCTGTCAACAAGCACGATCACCTATGTGATTTTCCTTCTATTGTTTCCTTCTGATGTTCTTTCATCACAAACTCCAATATCGTGATATGTATCCTGTGATAGATCAGCTTTAGAATCATCATAGTTTGATACAATGTGAAGTGCATGACCATTGCATAAGTCCAATGTGCATGGCCGTCGCAGAATGCCAATCCCTTGCACATTGTCTTCTTCTTCAACCGTCATTATCTACTTCATGCAAAACATATGATTCAATTCTTCAAGAAGTCTCTTGCATGGTTTCCATGCAATCATGAGTAATTTCATGGTCTTCATCAAATCTCATGGTTCTCATGCAATAATGAGGAATTCCATGGTCTTCATCAAAACCCATGGTTCTCATGCAATAATGAGGAATTGCATGGTCTTCATCAAAAAACCACATTCTTCTTTAATCATCCTTAGATGGATTACACCTCACATTATTAATTGTTGTAAACAATGTGTCACCTTTGACACATGTTCTTTGAACTTATGATCAGTACAACAATCGTCTGAATTTCCATTCCTCCACTTCATTAGAGTACTTCTGGATCTCCTTCATTTTGATCTTCGTTGACAACTATTGACAACAAATACAACCTTATACACAAAGTGGTTCCAACAATCTCCCGCTTTGTATTTTGTTGTCAATACCTTATACATTTTCTAAAATGGATTCATCAATGTCAAAATGAGAATCTTCTCTTCAATCAACTTTTCTTTTCAACCTTTCAATTCACTTTCTCTCCCCCTTATTGACAAGAAATACAAAGCGCAATGTATGGAGGGTATCAATCCATACTCAAGTAATGTTTCATTAATCATTTCACTCTAAGTATACTTGAACAATGCTCGATGTAAAAAACAAGAGTATTGGATTAAGTCAACAAGGCTAACCATTATTCACAGATCATGATACCAACATGAGATGAGAACTCATGTATTTTGTCTTCAAGGGTTTACCACTTTTATTTCAGGTTGAAGAAAAATAAATGAGATAGGGAATAATAAACCTGAAACTCCTGCACTCACATCAGCAAACAGATCAAAAACATTCAAGTGCAATCGGCAGGATAAGTGACCTTGGGGAATATCCATTCTTCTTATGTCACTGATCAATTCAGTTACTCCCCCTTTGTTGAATGATCTTCGATCTGAGTAACCAAGGGATAGAGATTGAGAAATGACATACCTTCTCCATTGACATGTTCTTCAAGAAATTCATTGAGTAACTACATTTGAGTCTAGCTGGAGTTGATATTGATTGAAACAGTGATTTTGGAAGCTTCTTCATTTTTCTCACCCTCAAGGGAAACACTCCTCATCATCTTCATCAAGAGTGATCCTTCATTATATTAATATTTGAATATCAATTGAAGAATCTACTCTGGATAGAAACTTCTTCAACTTGGCTATCAAGAGTTGACAACATTCACTACTTCTCAGGTTCTCCCCTTGAGAGCATGTTTCACCTTCAATTCCCTGCATTATTAGCACAAATACAATACACAAATGATTACGGGAATAAGGTGGTTCCTCCTTGATTCATCAATATAATATGCATGGTTGAGGTGTTTTTCTCAACCAAGTTCCTCTGTTCACTCCAGTCTTCATGCCTGAACATTTCAATATATGTTCTTATATGTGTTGATGTGGCATGGCTCTTTCCACATTCTCTTCTGCTTTGTGTGGAGAATTGTTCTGTTTAACATCCATTATGAATGATACATTCATACTCTTCTTAAGGACTGCTTATTGCTCTGGTATGAAGGTTAGGAAACCTTTTGCAATGTGACCATATTTCTTGCATCTCTCACATAGAACTTCTTTGACACGTGTGATTCTCTTGGTTTGCAATCTCTCATGAACTCTGTCTTCATCACGTGAAATTTTTCTTTTTACTTTGTCACAAGCCTTGGCCTTTTCCTCTTCAAGATTCATCATTATTTTCAAATATTCTGGCCAGATGACCAACAAGTCATTTGGAACTGTTTCAGCTGGTTTGGATCTTCCACATGGGTTCATTTGAGTTTCATCCCACTTTGTTTTTCTTTTGGATGAATGATCCATCAATTTCATGGATCTAAAATCCTGGGGCTTCTCAGCTCCCCTACTTGAGATCTTCTTGGGAAAATGTGTGTTCAAAAAATTCTTCTAATTTCTTCCCAAGGTAGCTGCTTCATTCTTTTTCGGCATTGGATGTATTCTTTTCCTATCAACAGTGAAAGCATATTGATGTGGGCATGTACTTGCCACGTGAACTCTTCCATTGCATACATCACAGATGTTATCAAGAATTCCAAATCTGTTTGCAGTGAACAGATGCTTCTGGACCTGCAGATGTTGCTTCTTCTTCTCTGGCATCCTTCCCTTTGATATAGGCTTTCTCTATGCTTTTCCAAGTAAGGGATTATAAAAACAATCCAGTGCACAGTGCCCAAATCTGTTGTAGCACCAACATTGGCCCACAAATCTTTTCTTCTTTGTTTCTTCTGTATGAGGTTGTTGGGCCATCTTCTTAATCTTTTGTGCTCTGTTTGAGGAACCAACTTCCAATTTTTTCTTCATATCCACCCTAGCCATGGTGGTAGGTTTCTTCTCCTCACCTTTCCGCATCCATATTTGTTTATAATTTTTCTTCCAACCTGCACTTGATGAAGGAACATATTTAGAAATGATAGTACAGGTTTGTATGGACGGTACCTTCACTTTCATAGCTGCTTGTGATAGATCAATGAGTGAAGTCATGATCTTCCTATCACATGTTGGAGGTATTTTGACAATAGAATCCTCTAGCAAGCATTGAGTACCAGCAGCAACTAATTCTTGAGATGGACACTCAAGAGTTGTCATAATCTTCTTGTCACATGTTGGAGGTACTTCAGCTTTAGTAGCCTCCAATGAACATTGAGTACCAGCATCTCCTGTTTCATTCTTTTGTGGAGTCTCAATATGAGTCTTCTCAAGATTTGTCAATTGGGCTTCCAATTTTGGACTTTCAATATTGAGGATGATCTTCTGATCTTCAATCATGATCATCTTATCTTCACAAGTCCTCTTCAATCTTTCAACCTCATCTTCATGCATCATAACTTTGTTTTGTAACAAAGAGTCAAGTTCTCTAAATCACTTGGAAGTTTCTTCCAAACAAAGACTCTTGACATCAGTACTCTTCTTCAGCTCAGCTTCACGTGCATGGATCTTTTATTTTAGAGTCATAGTGACTACCTCTTTTTCTTCAAAGACTTTAAACTTTTTGGTGAGCTTCATACTTTCCAGAACTTTTATTTCCAATCCCTTTTATATATTGTCAGCTTCCCTTTCTAATCGAGTGATCTCAACCTGCATAGATTGGAATAGGCTACAAATAATAGCAACCCTTTCTTCAGGAATATCATGCAGATATGTTTTGAGTTTTTCTTGAAAGAATGAATTAGGGGTGTCATCCTTTCCTCTTATAGAATTATGAGCCACCTTCTCGATGCTTTCTAAGCCTGATGTTTCTTTATTATTTGACTGGCATAGAGAACAAGACACTGCATCTTCTTTGGATATGAGGGAATTCTTCAGCTGCTTCTTCCCTTTCTTTTTCCTGTTTGTCATGGTCTTGCTAGATGTAGACTTCTGCTCAGAAATGACTGCATCATTATCAAGACTGCTCTTCGTTGTTGACTTTAGGAAAGAAACTCAAATACTCTTCTGACTAGGATTAATTTATAGTATCCAACATACGTTAACCTCCCTCTGATACCACTTGTAGGACCCCGGGACACCCTGAGAGGGGAGGGGTGAATCAGGGTGTCAACTTTTTCTTCTTAAAGTTATGGATCTTGTTCCCACGTTGGTAGGAACCCGTTAAACCTGTATGATGGATATGATCAGTAATGAAACATTCACATGCAGAGAGATGACACAACTATTTTTACTTGGTTCACCACTAAGGGAAACGTCCAAGGAGCATATGCCGACAGGTTGTCGGTCGTACCAAAATCCACTATGCTTCACTAGCTGTATATTACAAATGTTCGGGCACAGTCACTCTGTCCTAGGCTCACTGCCCTTACAAAGGTTCAAGGATAGCTCACTGCGTCCCTTGGGTCACTCCCGTTGACTCCCCCTGGCTCACTGCCGTTGGTGAAGTCCCACTCAGTTTATAGACGTGAAGGTCTCTTCAATAGATAGACATGAAGTTCCTTGTCTCTTGTTCAGCATGAGACTTTTCTTGCATCAGAGTCCTGAGTTGATGCTCTGTTAAAGTCCAAATTTCACCCACTGATGAATACCTCCTTTTCCCTTGTCCACTAGGAAAACAACCTTTGGAAAGGGCCTTCGCAAAGTACCCTACTTAGAAAGGATCCCAATTTTTCAAGGCTCAAACAACCCTTCGCGGAGTCCCTACATTTTCGCGAAGCTCAATCGCGAAGCACTCTCGCGATGCACAATCCTTCACAATGCTTGGATATCGCGGAGATCCTGCCTCTTCGGGAAGCTCACCGAGCCAACGCGGGGTGCATGACTTTCGCGGAGCTAGAATAGTTGTCGCGAAGCTCCTCTTTTGCGAAGCACACTGCCTTTGCAAGTGACCTTTGCGAACCAAGAGTAGAGTATTTTTGTTGAGAGCTCTCTTGATTTCTCTCGAGGGGGTCGAACTATATTTATAGGCGATTCCACCGACCCTCGACCCTTCCGCGCGAAGTCAGCACCATGTCAGCTCAAATCGCGAAGCTCCGAAGTTCCTACTGAGATTCTCTCAAAATCGTGAAGCACTATGGAAATTTTCTATTCGTGGAGCTCGTCGTAATCATGGAGTGTTCTGTTATTTCATTCGTGCCTTCGCTGCGAAGCTCCCTCGCAAAGATATTTGTCATCGTGATGCTCTTCATCCTCTGTCGTTTGCGAAGCTTTGACGTAATCATGAAGAATCACCGCCTCCATAATTCTGGTCTTCGTGAATTCCAAACCATTAAGACACTCTTCGTGAAATTCATGCCATTGCCATATTTAATTATGCTCTTCATGGAAATACTATTTTCACGATGCTCACCAACTTTCAAATTTTGGACCCCAAAAATTTGGCAAACACTGGGAAGCAGTGCCATCTTCTGCTGGTTCACATTATGAACTTCCACTGAAGTTATTCCTTTATCCCCCATTGACAACAATCCCAAAGACCGGTAAAGTGTTCAATGTTCTGCTCAAACCATACTCCCCATGGATAGTATCTCCCCCAAAAACCTACATCACATCCATAAAAAGATAAAGACAGTTATCATAATCGGAAAGAGGTGTATCTCAGATCCTCCTTATGCATTAGAAGGTGGCAGAACACCAAGGTTCAACTGATTCTTTTCAAACACAACTGCTAACAATGGCTTCGTCAGGATGTCAGCCACTTGATCATCAGTTCCTTCATAATCCATTCCTTTGTCGACATTCTTGAATCAAACATGGATCCTTAATGACAGCCTTTGAACTCAACATGCCACCATGGAATATCCTTTGTCAAAAAAGTTGTATGTCATTTGTTTGCTCTGTCAACAAGCATGATCACCTCTGTGATTTGCCTTCTGTTGTTTCCTTCTGCTGTTCTTTCATCACAAAATCCACTATCGTGGTATGTATCCTTTGATAGTCCAGCTTTAGCATCATCATAGTTTGATACAATGTGAAGTGCATGACCATCGCATAAGTCCAATGTGCATGGTCATCGCAGAATTCCAATCCCTTGCATATTGTATTCTTCTTCAACCATCATTATCTACTTCATGCGAAACATATGATTCAATTCTTCAAGAAGTATCTTGCATGGTTCCCATGCAATCATGAGTAATTTCATGTTCTTCATCAAATCTCATGGTTCTCATGCAATAATGAGGAATTGCATGGTCTTAATCAAAACCCATGGTTCTCATGCAATAATGAGGAATTGCATGGTCTTCATCAAAAAACCCCATTCTTCTTTAATCATCCTCAGATGGATTACACCTCACATTCTTCATTGTTGTAAACAATGTGTCACCTTTGACACATGTTCTTTGAACTTATTATCAGTACAGAAATCGTCTGAATTTCCATTCCTCCACTTCATTAGAGTACTTCTGGATCTCCTTCATTTTGATCTTCATTGACAAATATTGACAACAAATACAACCTTATACACAAATTGGTTCCAATAGTTATTTTGGATAAAAAATGAACATATTATCTTCATGAATTTAATAAATATAATACTTCATGTATTCATAGACTCGCTTGTGGTAATTATTTTTTCTACTATGGAAGTGGATTAAATACTTATTTTTTTATATTCAAGGTTTTTCAAACCATGGTGGTGGGGGAATACCTTCTCCCTACATCTTAAGAATTGAAATCAAGAGACTATTTGGAATATTACCTCTCATATCTTCCATATTTTCATAGTTTATTGGTTATTGATAACATAGGGTAGAGTGAATCTAATATAAAATATACTTTTATTTTAAAAATTGGTTTTCTTCAACTATTTTTTAACTTGATTTATGATTCTGTTGAGTAGTTTAGGTTCTTACTACTAGTATGTTTTGGTAATTCTTTGTGCTATACATGATACATTGTTTGGTTTAATATTTTATTTTTTTATGTTAGTTATGTTTTACTTATGGGATTCAAATAGGTTATATAAATTTCTATATATATTATTATACATGTAAGATGGGTATCTTCATGTGTATATGTTGCTACCAATTTTTTTTTTAATTTTATAAAAGCTGGATTAAGGGTGACCGATGCCCAACATACAATGCCAAACCAGTACAAAAATAACCAAAATGAAAAACGACCAAAACCAGCATAGAATTAAACATCATAATAACCATAGTCATCCTCGTATCCCATACAAGATTCATCTTCTCCTGTAGCCGATTCCCATTCTATATTTCTCCAAAAATTGGCACTTTGAACCCGATTGCTAAGCATTTCCAAATTAGTCATAGCAGATGCTTCCTTCTTAACCCCACTTCCCTTTTTGACAGCAAGGACCACCTGGATATTCCTTTTAGAAGCAGACCTTGACCGCATTGGGCTTGGGAGATATTAGTAGTCTTTTCTTGGCCTCCTTGTTGTGGTTGTAGATGGAGGTCTGACAGTAGACCGCTTCTGAATCCCATATTGAACAATATCTCTAAAAGAGCGGCCGTCAGGGGTACTCCAGTTCTCATTTCCTCCCCTGTAGCTCTCCTTCCCCACCCCAGATTGTTCCTTCAACTCAAATTCCTGACCTCTGGTAGAGCCGCCCAGCCTCTATTCTGCAAGTTGACATTCCATCAAGTGTTGTCGCCCCTCCTGTATGGGATGTTACATGCCAGCCATAACTGTTGCCTCCTTCCCCTTACTCTCAGCCAGATGGACCTCAGGGGTCTTATCCCCCCCCCCAAAATTCCACAGCCAGAACCTGCTCAACAATTTTCACATGGCCTGTCACCAGTTCCTGCCCCACGTGATCCTCCTATCTATTCTCCACCAACATAACATCACCCTCTCCCCCTGAAAGGGCCTCCTCCTCCAGAACCTCAACCACATTACCCTCTCTCAGGACATAAAACCTGTTGTTAAAAGCCATAAAAGGCTTGGACAAAGGGTCCAGACCTTTATTCAGTCTGGCCATGTTAACTACCTCCACAGAACTACCTCTTCGTTCCTTTCCAGCCTGTTCAGGACCCACAGTATTAGGAGACCGAACAGGTCTCTCCTCGTCCAGGTTCATCCCAGTGCTAGTATTTCCAATTGCTTGACCTTCCTCCAAGTCAATGACATAAGAACTAGAGCTGAGGTTTTCCCCAGCTGAAGGATTCATCTAAGGACCCCTCCATCCTTCAGCTGCCCCCTTCATCTTCGAATCCAGACCCATCCTCAAATATTTTCCATGTTCATTGTGCCGTATACCCACCTAATCACTTATCCTAGCCTCCTTACCACTGTAACATTCCCTCCTCACATGAAAAACTTTAATTGGATGCCCCAACCTCTTGCAATAGCCACAAAAATCCGTCCAACTTTCATATACAACCCCATGTTTACATCTATATTCCTCCCTGATTTTAATCCAAATATACTCAAAAGGAACGCACGATGCATCTATTTCAACACACACCCTGGGATTTACCAGATGGAAAACCGCTTCTGTGTGAAAATCAGAACAAAGATATCTTGCAACCATGTTTCCCAGTAAACGAATAACAGAAGGGTTTTGAAACGGTAAAGGTAGTCTAGGAAAACATACCCAAACCGAGATGGAGGGAGAATCCCGGTTCATATGAAGATCAAACGACCACCGCAGCAGCATAAATCAATTTCCTTTGAATATACGAGGTGCCCTAGCCCAAGCTTGAATGAGGTCGGTCTCTGACTGGAATCGAATCATAATTTTCTTGCTATCCAGTAAACCCACAATCGCTCGTTTGCGTAGATCCCACGAACCAAATACAAAATGATCGAAATCATCCACTAAAGGTATTATGTTCTTGAAACGAGCCACCAGGGTGATATTCAGCAAGGCCAAAGACTCTGTGAACTTAGATAATGTGAGAGGCAGATTCAGTGCTCCATCAATTAGGTCAGGAACCTTAGGGTTAATCAAAGCTTTCTGAAAAGGAGGTAGATACTCTAGGTTGGAGAAGGGCTGAAAGAACCGAGCTGTCTCATGAGACAGCGAATCCCTCTCCTTCATCAAGGGGGGAGGAGCCGGCGTCGTGGCCGCCATCATCACCAGAGGGAAGAGAGCATCGCGAGGTCCGCATCCACCTTTTTTCAATCATGCTGGTGTATATGTTTATTTTTATGGTAAATAGGTTTTTATTTTTAAAAAGTATTATATATGAATGGATTATGATGATTTTTCAGTAGGATATATTATTTTAGTGATCTAGTCAAATTATAAAGAGGGAATATTTCGTCCCATAATACTACACTTTATCCCTTGGAATTTATTCTATCCTTTAGAAGATTAGAAGTCTGCCTAAGGTTTTATTATGATTTGGTTCAGACCCTTGGGACATGGACACAATCATTACAACCATGGTCATGAATTTTACCTATGAATGTACATCTAAATAGATTTTTTAGAGATATATTCTTCCATAACATGGAAGAGAAAAATTTAATCTTTATTATTTAATTAATATCACATGATTTGACATGCACCTGACAGAAGATATTTAGCTACAAACATATATGTTAAGGTTTTCATAATACATATAATCTTTTGAATAACTATATAAATTAATAACTATCTCAAGACTAAAGACCAAGACATATGCTAAAGCACTGGGTTTCTCCCCTAGCTTCCCCATGGAGAAATATCCTCCTGATGGCCCTATATCAACAATTATCTGTCTCCTTTAGGTTTTTAATTTTTTTTTCACATTTTTGTTCTTCCTATTTTGGTGTAATGGATTCTTATCCCCTGAATCCTCTTCCAGGGTGTGTTCATCATGATTTGGTTCTAAAATAGTTTTACCATTGGTGTATCTCTATAAATTCTTAGTCATTTGGAATAATCTAGGTATATGCTTACTCTTCTCATAGTCTTTCTAGTTTATTACCCTTTAAGCCTTTATCAATTTCCTAAAGAGTTCTCTACTCAAAACATATTTAGCTCATCATTGTCTCTTCTTCTATCCCTCCAGTGGGATTATCATCCTTCTAGGTTATGTTTTCTCCCTTTGGTCAATTTTTTTTCATAGCAGTGGGTCTCTCTTCAATATTTTCCTTTCTTGTATGGTCACATTTACTTTTTGAAGTAAATAGTTTCTCTTCATGTTCTCTTACCATATACTTCCATGTTATAATCATTTCAATACATAGCATTAGTTTTTATAGATTTCTTGTGAGGTGTCGGTTGGGAGATTTTTGGTGTCCTAAGTTATTTGGAATGTAGTTGGCCTTTACAGTGTTGTAGTTTTCTTAATTTTGTCTTGGTAGTGTTTATTTATCATGTTTTTATGGTCATTTTTTTTCTGAAGAAGGTACGATGATGGGGGTTTTTTGGTTTGTCTTCCAATTTGGTTCCTTTGGTGGTTAAATTATTGAGTTGACATAGGTGGGTTTTTGTTCCTAGAGATATATGGGATTTAGTGGTCTTGGGGTTGGTTTTGGATCACTTTTTATGCCTAAGTCTACTTTAATACTACTTGGGATTCATGTTCTATCAATCCTCTCCGAGTATGGTTAAGTGATGTTGTTTCAAGGTGGTTTTGGGATGTGCTATTTGAGTGTTTGATGGTGTACTTGGAAGCATGTCCTTTATAGGGTTTATTTTCTATTTGGGTTCTCACAGGAGAAGTTTTTTTGATATGCATGTTGATATGATTTAGTGGTTTATGCAATAAAAAGTGGGTTTTTTGGTTCCTTGTTCGTCTTTGTGACTTGGTGGAAATATCTTGGGTTCCTATGGTTGTTGTTTTTTATGTTGAATCTAGTTTTCTAATACATAGTGGGGTATTATTTATATCCAAGGTTGTTTTGAGGATTATTAGTGTTATATGATGATTCTTTGGGATACTTTTACAGGTTATGTTCCTCAGAGAGCTCATTCAAGCTAGTGGGGCCGTAATAATAAAGATGATGGTGGTCGGTGGTGGTGATCCATTTGACTGGTTTCTGTCATTTACACATGGAATAAGGATACATGTCACCAACATGCCCTTCATGGGTAGGTGATAACACTAGGCTTGATGGATACCTATCTAATTCAAGTTTTTCATTTCTTTTCAAATTGGAATTTGAATTGTTTCATTTGATTTGTTGGTTTCCTATATTGATTTTGATTGATCTATTTAATCTAGTAGTAGTGTGTGATGATACTATAGTGGGGAGATTAATGAAAACATAATTATGGAATTCTAGTGTTGCATTAAATTTGGGATGGTGTTTTTGGGTTAGGTGATTTTATTTGGGTTCTCTATAAACCCATAAAAGAGGTGTTTCTTGAAAATAAAAATATTAACTTTGATTAGGAAGCAATGGAACATAAAACACATAGACATGTTATTGGTGGATCTATCCCCATGATCCCCTCTCATGGTGATCACCAAGAGAGAACATAATGATGAATTGTTTGAAATATTATGATTCCTAACCACCTAATATTTATATATCATATGTGTATTATTATACTAACAAGTATAGACCGTAGGAAATATTTTTATTCATATTACTAGGACATATAATGGTTCTCATTATAATAGGTAAATGATATATCCTAATGATGTAATAAGTTATCTAAGGTCATCCTAATTAATTTCCAATAAAATAAGAAATAATATATGATAAGAATAAAAAATGTATATATCAAACTAAATACATGGTATTTTAAATAAAATTACATTAGAATGTTTTTTATAGATCATTGAATATAATATTTATAACATGAAACATTAGAAAAAAAATCACAAATTATGATAAATAATAGAATTATTAATGATTTTTACATAGTTCTTAATACACATTCTAAATTATGAAGCAATATATATTCATAATTATCTAATTCAGTAATACAATTTATATTATTAGAATCATATTTTTTTTAATAATGTAAAACTGATATAAATATTTTAAAAACTCAATAATGTGCCGATTTTTCTCAAGAACATGAGACTTTGTTGCTCAAAACATATGTTATCTAAAATTATTGGTCAAATAATTATTTTTTTCTTTTTATCTTAAAAATTTTACTTCTTATTTAAAAAATATCTAAAGTATTTTTGGGGATTTTAAAATTCATAATTGAATTGGAAAATGAAAACCCAATCTAAGACTTATCTGAAAGAGTTTTAGGGTAAAATACGAATAATTGAGGATAAGAAAAACATGACTACATCTTCTATGTCTATTGAATATTTTAATTATCATTATCTTGATAAATATTACTAACCAATAACCAATAGGTTATTAACTTTATATATAATCTACCATCCAAGTGAATTATTAATAATTTTTATAAGACCACATTTTTCTCCATATCATTTTAATACTTTGAATTTTATTTAATGTGAGAGAGAAGAGAGAGTCTCAATATTGAAAATTTTAAAACCATTAGGTATCCTTATAAAGAGAATAAATCTCCTTTAAATAAGACTTATTCAATAAATAATGAAGGATATAATGTGTTGAACATTTTTAGATTACTCATCGCATGAAATATTTTTACTATATAATACTTATAAAATATTCCCACCTTTATTCCAAGTCTATTTAATTATTTAATGTTAAAATAATTAATGAAACCAATTAAACTTCCCATATACAATAACTAGTGATGTATATCTGATATAAATATGATATAATACATGGAATGTCAAAATTTAGTGCACAATCACATAACCATTGACCATTCGGAGTGATATCATATATTGTAAGTCCATGAATAACCATAAATATCACATGATATGATATTACACATATTTATCCATGTGTTATTTCCATTTTGGTGTACTTTTATTTAAGTCTCTCACTTGAACTAAATCCTCATATACTTTATGAAAATTTTACAACACCTTGTGAAAACATATTAGAAATATTTTTTGATAAAACCCCAAACACATTTGGATAAGACATCCTATAAATTCTCTCAATTTTAGAAAAATATTTTGTAACAAAATAAATCCTCATTCAAATAACTATCATGTATAACCACAATTACCATTGTATCATTGATAATGATTTTGAATTATTAATTCATAATCACAAAAAAGATCCACCTCTAGAAAAACATTATTATCTGTTAAGATATAAAGGGAACATGTGTAATATCTATCAAATACATGAATCACTATAGAAGAGTCCAAAAAATGTATCTCCATACAAAATTTATTATCATAAAATTACCTTATATAATAAATCAATTATAACTGTGAGACTTAGAATATGTCAATAATATATAGGCCATATTATCCATTCTCAATTATCCATGTTTGATACCCTGAGATTATTGAATACATTATGTTCCTTTGATATGATTAGATGAGAAAATCGTATGAAAATCAACTAAATATGGTCATACCCTTCCTTAATAATACTCAATTTATGGATCATATTTCATACCCATCTCAGAATAATTCATATCCTACATTGTCTAGGAAAAAATAGTTACAAAATAAAAAACATATCCAATCACCCCAAGATTAAATTAATCTTGAAGTTTGATATAAGAAATGAATCAATGTTTGAATTCCAACATGTAATCTACCTTATTAAAATTAGGTATTTGGGATTAATTTGAAACATGATCCCCAAGAATACAATTGACATAATATACGACAATAAATGTGATATACTCAAATGATTCAATTTATAATACAAATTATATTTGTGTCACATGATAATATTTATATCTATATGCATTCCCCTACTCATACTAACCTTAACATACTATTATATCCCATGTACTTATAAAATATTAATTTACTATATATAACTAAAAAATTTATCTCTAAAAGGATATTTATCATTAAAATATCATGTTATCAGTGTAACACACATGAATTCATAATAAAGTGGAAATTATATTTATATAAACATTGTACATTTTTATATTCCTAAACCATTTAGAAAATAATAGAAAAATAATATATATTAGAATAAATCCTACTTCATCTCATTGTGTACATAATTTAAATTGATTGATGTATTTGTGGAATTTGAAATAATTTCTATGATAATGATAAATCAATATGTAACACATGCGACACAATCATATTTCCACCAAAAAATTATTACGTTAGCCCTCCCACTAAACAATATAATGATATGGTATCTTAAAGGGATATATTTTAATGTAATGGTTATTTTAGGGTTTTATCCTATAAGTGGCTTAACCCTATGTTAAATAATAAACATCAAACTCCAAATGAATTCCATTATTATATATAATTTTTTCATGCACTTAAACTTAGTTTAAAATTAATAACTATATGGAACTATTCCACCAAAAATTTCCATTTTACAAGTAAAACATATACACTGATTTTTGTCATTGAGCATCAATGTAATTTAGTAACATGATACTTTCTTCACTTCAAAAACAAATCCTTAATTCTTATTATGTGTTTAAGGATATTCTTGAATATAATATCATGACACTTGTAATATTTTTTTAGTATTTTAATCTCTCAATAATCATATAAAAACATTAACTTTATACATTACTTATGATAAATTTATCAAAAACAAAACTAGAAACAAATTACATTCCCACTAACATTATTTTGTATAAAATATATTTTTATATCATTATTGTACTAAATTTTAACAACATAATGTCAAACTGATGCATCCATTATCTAATGAACATATTATATTTTTTGACTTCAATTTCTTAAATTCCTATATCTTGTTTTTAATATATATATTCCCTCTCATGTTACATACCAAAAAAGGCCATAAACACTTAGTTTTTTATTATATTATAACATAACTCATTATTTATTTGGTATGACCAATAGATAAGTTTTTTTTTGATTTTAAAGTCAATTTGAACAAAATATGTATGCTTCATAACCACAAATACTTATAAGAAATAAATAAGAACAATATCAATTCATAACTCATATGATGTCTTTTATATTTATTTCATTGAAATAAAATTTTTTATGTATGAATAAAAAGGTTATATTTTTCAAAGTATGAAATTATTACATTATTTTAATAAATAAATAAACCATTAGCTTAGTTATTCCACACATTTATATAATTAAAGTACCTTAATACTCATTTTGTTATGATTTTATATCTTATTATGAACATGTAAAATATTTTAATGATTTTTAAATATAATAGTGTTCTAATTAAACCACATATAATATATATATAGGGTTTAATAGTTCAAAAAATTATTTTTATTTTCACTATAATTAACCTTAATAAGTGATATTACAGTTAATAATGTTTCTTAATATTTATTATGTTTTTTTCTTAAAAATTATATTATCTTAGTCAAAAATTTATAAATTTTTAATCACTTGTCCGAAACTGTAGCGTAATTCATTCATGTTTAAGAAATAATATTCTTAAAAATAAAGAAAAATCTCATTTTTTCAAATCATGATGAAAAATAAATCTTTTATTTATGCATGTCACATAATAAACAATTTTCAATTTAGAAACAATTCACTAGGTAAATATATATTTTATCTCTCCACCTAAATGAAATAATGAATGATTCATTTCATAAATGGAAATTTCCTTATTCCGTAAAAAATATGATTCCCTTTCCTATCCAATGTAGATATACATGAAATTATATTGTGGATTTGATGTGATATACCCATGTGTTTTAAAATTATATTGATTTTTATAATATAAATTTATTAACAATACTTATCTTCATATCTGAAAACACTTCTTGAGCTATAATAAAAATATTGTAAACTATTTCCATAAATATTAAATTTATTAGGGACACATCTCAATGTTAAAATAGAATTTATTTCTAATAAACAGAACTTGGTAGAGTTAGATTATATAATTTCATCATTGGAAAATTTAATCATAAAAAATCCTAGTAAAAATGAGATTTGTAACATAAAACTCTTACCACTTTGAGAACATTTAAGTTACAATTCCCATGAATGGAATAACATAAAATGAAATATTTAATTCCCTAAATATAAATATATTAAGGATAAAAAATAAAAAAGGGAATTATATACACCTCATAAAATTAGATAGTTCTATAACATCAATCATGTCTCAAGGAAACAAAATTGAGATAAAGAACCCTCATGAGATTAGTAATTTTTGAATCGAAAGTCATTCAAAGCATTAAAATCATATATTTCTATAAATACCATGAATTAAATCATTTATTATAAAAATATATATTTTATTTTGAAGCATATACACCATATAAATAATACATTAATTCATAACATTTAAACATGTCCCAATGAAGATGGATTATGATGAAACCCTTGCCTTATATCGGATTTGATTTGTAAGTAATCTAAACACCGGTATAACAAATTTATAATTATTACAATTATATAAAAATATAATATTCATATATATTATATAATATATTATCAATTAATATCATTTCAACTCCCTTTTATTAACAATTATCTATTAAAGTCGTCATTTCGGGTGTTATTTGATTTGGTTTTCAAGTATGCTTTGTTTGATAGTTATGGTCCTTTATATTTGATCATGGTTACTCAATCTAAAAAATTTCAATCATGATATAAATATAATATATATTCATTTTATAAATATTTATAACCATTCATATTAAATGGTAATGAAAAATTAATTACATCACATCGTGGAGTTGACAGTCCATACATACACATGATTGATGTTTTTATTTTTCGATGGATGGATCAAAAGAAAGTTAAATGATAATTAAAAATTATAGAATAATTATTATATCATAAATATCATATATTTTAATTTCATATATCCCGGTTACCATCTATGTAAAGTGGAAATGATAAAAAAACCATGCCTCTTTCTGGAGGTGGTAGTCCACACTTACGCACGAGCGATGTAATTGTTTAGAAATAGATTAGAAGGCAAGAAGGTAGAAATGATATTATAATTATAGAAGAATAATTATATCATAAATATAATATATAAACATTAAATCCATCATAATATCCATCCATTAAATATGGTAATTGAAAATTAATTGTGTCCCTACAATGAGGTGGTAGTCCACATGTACGTAGGAACGATACTTTCATATCCTATATGATAGATTAGGGTCATAAAATGTTTGTGGAATAATAATAATAAAACCTTAGTATATTTATAATGCTATATCAATCATGTTTTGATGGATATAATAGGTTTATAAAAAGTAGAAGAAGAAATAAAATTGAAAGATCTTGGTTAAGTTTATACCACTTTTTTTGAGAGACCACCTTTGGATAACACCTTAATCCTTGAAGGATTGATCTTAATAGAGGAAGAGAATCTCTAGGATGAAGGTAATGATTATATTATACATTTTAGTAGCGATTGGATGATCTAGAAGGATAAAATTTTGGGAATAATGGATGAGAAGATGTCACGAACCAGGCCGGGTCGCCATCCGACCCGGTACCCGACCCGGTCCGTGACATGGCCCGAAGGGCGTTCCTGATCTCCACGGGTTGGCACAAGTGCCCAGGTATCAAAACATTACACATGGGAATATTTACCTGAAAAAGTAAATACAAAACCACTGACAAGTTAAATAAAATAAAACTTTAAACTAACAACCAAACAGACCCTTAAACTAAAATCAAATTTAAAGATTTACAACCTAAACCAACATCCAAAAATAAAAAAACAACAAAAGAAACTAACTCTAACTCAAACCTTCAAGCAACAAGAGAGGTGCAACATCCACATGCCACAAACGCCAACCTTCACGAGAAGACCATCAACGACCAAAACCACCATTTCTCAGTTCAACGCTTTGACCTGGAATACAAAAGAAACAGAATCTACATGCACCCAAAGGTGTATGTAGGGTTTGAGCCAAAAGCCTAGTATGACGTCACCCAATAATGAGGTTCCATGAATAATTATTAAATGAAAAATACATTTGAAATTTTAATTAAATAAAATAAGTAAGTGCTTGAACAGTTTTAAAGAAAATGGGTTTTAGGAAAACAATTTCAAATTTAACAACTTAAATTAAAAATACACACACACCCTTCCTTTTTAAATTATCCAATGTGTCACATCGATGAGAGTAAAGTAACTAATGAGCACCAAATATGGGAGAGGCCTCATGGGTGTTAGCTAGCTTGGATCCCTAGATCTACGTGTCTCGGTGAAAGGTGGCTTAGAAGGCCACGACCCTCAAAAAACATGGCTTAGAAGGCAATGACCCTCAGAAAATGTGGCTTAGAAGGCCACAACCTTGAGAAAAGCATATGTTTAGTAAGTGTTGTAATCGTCAGTCCTGCGAGTGAAACCGGGTCGAGTCACCTCTAGAACACTAGCCCACTAGTCTAGTCCACCCTCCTAGCTACCCTGACTTCCTTCTTTGTTCTCAAGAAAGTTTCAAGTTCGTGTCACACGTCACACTTATGCATAAAAGGCAAACATGGTATCTACGCACTCAAAATCACAATTTGTACGCGCAAACCCACTTTTAACCATACACACACCAAAATATTTTAAAAAACATAATCTGCAGAGGTTACATACTCAACTAAACCATCTGAACGATTTAAAAGACACTCACCACTAAAAGAACCACCACTTATACATGTAAACACCATTTTTGAAATAAGGCGCACACTAAAAATATCTCAAAACTAAATCTGTATCAGTTACACAACCAATTAAAACAACTGCACAGTTAAATAAATCACTTTCATTATCAAACATGCCACTAAAAGAATTTATTAAAAAAACTCCACACACGACGCATGACTTTAAGAACCAAAAATATTCACACAATTCAACCAAAACAATATTTCACCCTTAATAATTATTTAATAAAACAACCCAAATTTTTCATAAATAATTTTTTTGAGAGAAAAACAATGATTTACACACTAGATCGACCCAAACCCCCTCACATAACTAAACGCACAAAACACCACCTCAGGAACCCAATCTGCATCATGCACACGATTAAAGAAACCAACCGCATAGTAAAAAATATCCTTTCTATAATTAAACTAATTTCCAAAAACATTTTCCAAACAATTTCAAGATATGCCGCATGACATTAGACACCAAAAACTCTTTAAAATTTTATTTCTGACTAAACGAAAATAGATGCAATACTAAAACAACAACTGAACCCTTTTACAGTTTTGCAAACCAGTTTGTAATTCCCATAACATTTAATAAACCATTAAGAAATTCAATAAAACAATTTCAAGTGTCGTCACATTATTTTTCACACAAAAAACTCACACGAAAACTCCCTTTATTAAAAAACTTACATTTTCACCGCTTCATAATCCAATTCACAACTCTTCATAAATTAAATAAACTTACTGCACAACTCATATAACACAATCAAATGACTCAATAAGGGTTTCACAGAAACATACTGTGCACTATACTAACATGCTACAAAATAAATCAATGCATGTTAAATTCTTTTTAAAACTAAGTTCGCACCAAAGTAATTAACGGAAGGCCATGATAAATTAATCAAAGACGAAAATTAATTTATCAAACAATATTTATACGCGGAACAACCTACCTCAACAGCAAAAACCTGAAAATTTGGTGTGCGACTCCAAATGCACCACAATGAACTCAAAATAAACATAATTCAAGCAATTTAAACCATAAATTCCAAATCAGAACCCTAAAACACTAAAATATCAGTGGTAAAATCCTAGAAAAGATAAGGATTTTACCTTGAGGGAATCCATTGGAGTTCTGCCAGAATGGGGGAAGAGACACTGGTGTGGAAGTTGGAGCAACACCGACCAGTGAAGGAGGTCGTGCGGCGACACGAGCTGGCCTGGCCGGGGGTCAAGGATGCGGTGAAATGATGGACATGGGAAAAGCGGGAGGCCGATCAGGAGATGCGTGGTGCACCGGATGGCATGGGTGTTTCAGGGGGTTGTGCCTCGAGCTGGCCAAGGGAGGGGGGGGGGGGGTCCGGCAGGATTCCGAGCTGGAAGCAGGAGGGGGTCCGATGTGGTTCCAAGCTGGTAGCAGGAGGTGGGTGCGGTGCGAGGTTCCTTTGCCGGAAGCAGGAGGCGGGTGCGGCGCAAGGGAGGTGCTGGCCAGGAGAGGAATGAGGGCAGTAGTTCAGAGCAGGGGGAAGGCAAGGGATCAGCTGGTGGTGCCACGAAGCAAGGGAGCCAAGGGTTCCAGGGGATGCTGCGGCGCGATCCAGCAGAGGAGAGGGGGAATGTTTCGACAGAAAAAAAAGGAAATGGGGGAGGGCCGCGACATGGAGAAGGGAGGGTAGCGAAACCCTAGAAAAAAAATAAAAAGAAAATGAAAAACAAATAAAAAGAAATAAAAGGAAATTAATAGACATAATAATAATAAAAGTAACAACAACACTAATAATAATAATAAACAAAAAAAGGAATAATAATAATAGCTTAATAAAAATTATACCCTAAAGGATAATTATAATGATAATATTATTAATTAAGATTTTTAACAATTCTGATGATAACAATTAATGATGATATTAATAATAATTTATGGCTATTATATTAACACCATTAATGTCATTGATAATTTTTGTAATAACAATTATAAAAATAATAACTTAATAAAAACAATAACAATATTAATAATGATAACTTAATAAAATCTACATTCTTAACACTAATAATAATAGTAATAATAATAATAATATTCTCGAATAATAATATTGTTATTGTCATCAAAACAATTCATTTAAATTTTTATCACTCTTTTCTTATTAATTTTTTTCTATAACCTCTTTAATTATATGTCTTGATCATTAGCTCATTCTCTTTAATTAATTGAACATTGGGAAAGCATGCGAGGAACCGGGAGAGGCCGCACGGTGACCCAAGTGAGGCCACATGGCTTTGACCGCAGACCAATGGATGCAGTCAAGGTCAAAACACACGTTTTTAAATAAGAACTCAAAAATCTTATGTCAGGCCTCGACCTGAACCACCCGATACACAGAAAATTAATAAAATAATTTATTTAAAAATGATGGGTGTGAAAATTCTCCCAACCATAAATATTTTTTCCCCTAGAAAGACACAACTAAGGATGAGACCCAAATTAGAAAATGACACCCCCTTATGTTTCAACGAGGATCCCCACAAACAACAAGTGAGAAGAGGCAGGAACATCATGCTTAGAGAATATGACTTAAATGACAACCTCCCAAAATCCCTAAAAAGATTTTCCCTCTATGTGTCGTCCGCCCCAAAGAGTTAGAACACCTCCAATTGATTTATTAGGGATATTAACTCTTACACTCGTGAGAACCAACTTCACAAACAAAAACACCTCAAGCACCATCGAATGAAAACCACATTGTTTGACTGGAATAAACAAACAAGATCAAACACATCCAAGGAACACTCTTATTACCTACCACCAAACCATCTCTAGAAATAGAACCAAAAGGTCAACATTGGAAAAGCCCGAAGGGGCACCCCACCATTAGAAATTTACCACCACCCGCGACGAGACTGATAAACCGTCACAAGGAGGCCCAGACGGACTCCCTACCATTATGAAGAAGGGAAAACCTATTTCACTCCAGATACTTTTGAGCGATACCCAACGTGGTTCTCCCCACCATTAGAGCTGACAGAAGATACAAAAACTTGAAAATTTTCCGACAGTGACCAAACACCCCCACCACAAGGGGAGGGGAAGGACATGCCCAACTACCGTGCTTCAAAATCATGACCGGAGATAGACCAGAATCTCCAAATACCTAGATAAGAATTATCCAAATTTGAGACTGATTTACCCAACATACAACCATACAGACAACAAAAAGCAATTACATTCAGTGGGACGCTACCCCCGGGACATTAAGGTAACAAGACGACCACACCTCCTCATAGCCACAAGAAACACCACGCACCCAAACAGGTCGTTCAGAACGGAACCAAAGGAAACAAGTTAAACCTCCTTCACCTTCAGTACCGAAAATAGAAATAAGGTTGGGGTCCCATATACTCACGGGGTTCCTGACCATGTTCCATATTCACTTCGAGACCTATGGCTGGAGCCCTGATGTTTGAAGCATCTCCTACCTCAAAGTCAGGTATCGAAGACTCCCGAACGAAGCTTCTCCTTTTGGGGTCACATGCAACCACACTAAAACTAAGATAACACCAAAAAACACAATAGAAATCTAACAACTGGGCCCTAGTGACAGCACAAACACCCCCACCTTAATATGGCCGTCAGGTCTTGACCCGCCAGGTACCCCCAGTTTCCCCGCAGACACATGGTCCCAACCCAAGGGTCCACCCACATGCCTGAATGGGTCATCTTACTAATGACAGTCCCCACATACCAACACATGTCCTTTCCAGTGTGATTTTCCACACTCACACACACCCTAGGAAACTTCCCAGAAGGTCACCCATCCTGATCACTACTCCAGGACAAACATGCTTAACTATGAAGTTATAATCGGGCAGGCCCCTAAAAAGGAAGGTGCACCTTGTTGACATGAGACATATCATTTAGTCATTTAACCCTTTATCATTTGGCGTGTTACAATTTTCATCATCCAACTAATCCCTCACGGAACATTCATCAAAACAGGGGTTTGCATAATGCACATGCACCACTTCTTTACCTTAACCAAGAAACTTCATAAGGGAAGACACACAAAAAACGCTCCCCTTTGAATAGAAAAATAAAAACTCCCCAAGAGGAGGACACACTCCTATGAAAACAAGGATTCTTGAAAGGTCCCATGAAATCCACCTTTGCTCTTCAAGAGAACTCATGATGCAGACGTCACCAAACATGACCCCTATAGCCGATGGAAGCACTACAAACCTTTCAAGACACCGGTCAACATAGATAATTCTGAACCGCCTTCACCCTTCCCTGCTGGAATTCCTTTCACCGTTTCTAGGGGATCCTTCAAACACAATAATGTCAAACATCATACCTAACAACTCACACAACTCAAAAAGACCAAAATTCCTATCAAATCCCCTCACATTTTTCATCCCGTTGCGAGAGGATCTGTCTAGTTGTAAAAAGGAGAGGTGGGTTCAATTCTAGAATTCAATAAGAGAGTCATCTAATCAACTGGAGGGCCGGCCAATGGCGAGTTGCCTGTGGCCACACTTTAATCGCATGTTAACACTTTATGGGGGGCGTACACTAGTCAAGAAAGAAAATAATAGACCCTACCAAATTGGTCCAATGGTCAAGACATACCACAAGTGAACACTAAACATGCAGGGGGAACCACTGCAAGGGATTCCCGAAGCACTTTTAAAAATAATTCACTAACCACACGCTTTCACACCAACATAAAAATATGAAATCAAACTCAGGACACAAATCATTCAAAAAGGATTCTCAGCTCAAAACGCCTCACACCCAACATTTCAAAAACACCAGGACACACCATGCAATCACTAGTTACTAAAACCCCAAATATTCATTTAACAAAAAAATTTGAAAATAATAAAATCTAGTGGGTTGCACAAAAACCAATGGTGTCCCATGGGCCTCTCAAATTCATGTTCTCATACCACACTAGCACCCACCTCATAGCCACCTATAAATTCATTCACTCATGCCATTGATCATTTATTTTTCCATATACACTCATGCATGTGGTTTCTCATGATAATACCAAGGATCAAACCAAACATTTTCCATTTTTCAAAACCAAAACATTCAACCCACGCTTTTAAAACCTTACACACCATCTCCTTCATAAAGAGATTCATTTCAAAACATTTTCCAAGACCAAATAATTTTTTTCACTTAAAAACCATATTCCTGCGAGTCAAAAACAAAGAGTTGAGGAATAATGCAGGAGGAAACTAGTGTCAGCAGGTGATAGGAACATATGGTTGGAGGCCATATGCCAATCATTCCACTGCCATGGACAGTATTCTAAGACAGCATCCCCGGCTCCACATGTTTTTCCAGACCTTACGAGCTCATGGGGACCACTGACCCTACTCCCTTGTCATTTCCCCTTAACATGATTAACTACAAGGACCAAAGATTCAGAAAAAACACAAATTATTCTGGTAACTCAAGTCTTACCACGAGGTGTGATGGCTAGGAACCTTGCTCATAACTAAAACGTCAAGTACTAACACCATTAACTTTGTTCTACCCTGACTTTATCCCAAAATAACATGACCCAAGAGAGAAAACCTGCTCTAATACCATTTTGTCACGAACCAGGCCAGGTCTCTATCCAACCAAGCACCCGACCTAGTCCGCGACATGGCCCCAAGGATGTTCCCGATCTCCACGGGTTGGCACAAGTGCCCAAGTATCAAAACATTACACATGGGAACGATTTACCTGAAAACGTAAACACAAAACCACTGGAAAGTTGAATAAAATAAATTTTTGAACTGAAAACCAAACATACCCTTAATCTAAAATCAAATTTAAAGGTTTAAAACCTAATCCAACATCAAAAAATAAACGACCATGAAAGAAACTAACTATAACTCAAACCTTCAAGCAACAAGAGTGGTGCAACATCCACATGCCACAAACACCAACCTGCATGAGAAGAAAATAAACGACCAAAACCACTATCACTAAGTTCAACGGTTTGACCTAGAATAAAAAAGAAACAGAATCTACATACACCCAAAGGTGTATGTAGGGTGTGAGCCAAAATCCCAGTAGGACGTCACCCAATAAAGAGGTTCCGAGCATAATTATTAAATGACAAATACATTTGCAGTTTTAATTAAAGCAAAGAAGTAAGTTCTTGACAAGTTTTAAAGAAAATGGGATTTTGGAAAATAATTTCAAATGAAACAACTTAAATTAAAAAGAAACATACACCCTTCCTTTTTAAAATAACCAATGTGTCACACCGATGAGCGTAAAGTAACTAATGAGCACCAAATATGGGAGAGGCCTCGTGGGTGTTAGCTATCTTGGGTCCCTAGATCTATGTGACATAGAGAAACATGGCTTAGAAGTCCAAAACCCTCAGAAAACGTGGATTAGAAGACCAAGACCCTCAGAAAACGTGGCTTAGAAGGCCATGACCCTCAGAAAAGCATATTTTTAGTTAGTGTTTCAATCATCAGTCTTGCCACTGAAACCGAGTTGAGTCACCTCCGGAACACTAGCCCACTAGTCTAATCCGCCCTCCTAGCTACCCGGGCTTCCCGCTTTGTGCTCAAGAAAGTTTCAAGTTCATGTCACATGTCACACTTATGCATAAAAGACAAACAGGGTATCTACGCACTCAAAATCACAATTTTCACGCGCAAACCCGTTTTTAACCATAAACACACCAAAATCATTTCAAAAACATAATCTGCATTGGTTACATCCTCAACTAAACCATCTAGATGATTTAAAAGACACTCACCACTAAACGAACCACCACTTACACATGTAAACACCATTTTGAAATCAGGCACACACTAAAAATATCTCAAAACTAAATCTGCATCAATTACACAACCAATTAAAACAACTGCACAGTCAAAGAAATCACTTTTATTATCAAACATGCCACTAGAAAAATTTATTAAACAAACTCCACAAACGATACATGACTTTAAGCACCAAAAATATTCACACAATTCAACCAAAAAAATATTTCACCCTTAATAATTATTTAATAAAACAACCCAAATTTTTCATAAATAAATTTTTGAGAGAAAAACAATGCTTTACACACTAGACCGACCCAAAACCCCTCACATAACCAAACACACACAATGCCACCTCAGGAACCCCATCTTCATCACGCACGTGATTAAAGAAACCACCTACATAGATAAAAAGACCATTTCTATAATTAAACGAACTGCCATAAACATTTTCCAAACAATTTCAAGATATGACGCTTGAAATTAAACACCAAAAACTCTTTCAAATGTCATTTTGACTAAACACAAACAGACACAATACTAAAACAACAAATGCACCCTTTGACAGTTTTCAACACTAGTTCGTAATTCCCATACCATTTAATAAACCATTAAGAAATTCAATAAAAAAATTTCAAGTGTCAACACATGATTTTTCACACACAAAACTCACACGAAAAATCCCTTTATTACAAAATGAAAATTTTCACCACTTCATAATCCAATTCACAGCTCTTCATATATTAAATAAACTTATTGCACAACTCATATAACACAATCGAATGACTCAATAAGGGTTTTCACAAAAACGCACTATGCACTATACTAATATGCTACAAAATAAATCAACACATGTTAAATTCTTTTTAAAACTAAGTTCACACACAAGTAATTAATGGAAGGCCATGATAAATTAATTGAACATGAAAATTAATTTATCAAACAATAGTTATTTGAAGAATCACCTACCTCAATGTCAAAACCCTAAAAATTCGGTGTTCGACTCCAAATACACCACAATGAACTCAAAATGAACCTAATTCAAGCAATTTAAACCATAAATTCCAAATCAGAACCCTAAAACACCAAAATATATGTGGTAAAATCCTAGAAAAGATAAGATGTTTACCTTGAGGGTAGCTATTGGAGTTCTGCCAGAAAGGGGGAAGAGATGCTGATGGGGAAGTCAGAGCAGCACCGACCAACGAGGGAGTTTGCACGGCAGTGCGTGCTAGCCTGGACGAGGGTCGGGGATGTGGTACGACGCTGGACAAGGGAGGAGCGGGAGGATGATTAGGAGCTATGGGGTGTGCCGACAGGCATGGGTGTTTTAGGGGGTTGCGCCTCCAGGTGGTCAAGGGAAGCAGGGGGGAGGGTTCGGTGAGATTCTGAGCCGGAAGCCGGAGGGGGTCCGTCGGGGTTTTGAGCCAGAAGCAGGAGGTGGGTGCGGCGCGAGGGCGGTGTTGGCTAGGATAGGAAGGAGGGTGGCAGTTCTGAGCAAGGGGAAGGCAGGGGATTGACTGGTGGTTCCACGAAGCAAGGGAGATGATGGTTCCAGGGGGCACTGCTGTGTGATCTAGAATAGGAGAGGGGGAAGGTTTCGACGAAAAAATGGGGGAGGGGAGTGGCGTGACTTGGAGAAGGGAGGGTAGCACAACCTTATGAAAAAAAAAGAAAAATAAAAACATATAAAAAGAAATAAATGGAAATTAATAGAAATAATAATAATAAAAGTAACAACAACACTAATAATAATAATAAACAAAAAAATGAATAATAATAATACCTTAATAAAAATTATACCCTAAAGGAAAATTATAATGATAATATTATTAATTAAGATTTTTAACAATTCTAATGATAATAATTAATGATGACATTAATAATAATTTATGGCGATAATATTAATACCATTAATGTCATTGATAATTTTGTAATAACAATTATAAAAATAATTATGTAATAAAAACATTTACAATATTAATAATGATAACTTAATAAAATCTATATTCTTAACAATAATAATAATAGTAATAAAAATAATAATATTCTCAAATAATAATATTGTTATTACCTTAAAAACAATTCATTTAAATTTTTTATCACTCTTTTCTTATTAATTTTTTATTTCTATCACCCCTTTAATTTTATGTCTTGATCATTAGCTCATTATATTCCATTAATTGAACATCGGGCAAGAGTGAGAGGAATTGGGAGAGGCTGTGTGGTGACCCAAGCAAGGCCACAAGGCTTCGACCGTGGACCGATGGACGTGGTCAAAGTAAAAACACCCGTTTTTTAATAAGAAGTAAGAAATCTTGTGTCGGGCCTCGACCCGAACTACCCGATACCCACAAAATTAATAAAATAATTTATTTAAAGACTACGGGTGTGACAGAAGAGGTCCCCTTTTATATGTGAGGGGAGGGATGAACTTATAATTTCTTAAAATATTTCAATGATATAATGTAACTTTCATGGTAAATTTGTAACAAATTACTCCAGGACATCCCTCTGATGGATTCCTAAACTGGACCTCCACATTCCAAAAGGGAGTTGCCAATCCCCAAGCGTTGGAAACTAGTTCTTGTTCATTATAGAAACAATCTTTATAATAGTTTATCCCAATAATAAGAGTAAAATAAAAATTAAGAATATAATAAAAATATAGCATGACATGACCATACATTATATGTCAATGATGAAACAAAATAAATAAAAAATAAAAAATAAAAAATAAAAAATAAAAAATTAACACACTAGATAAACCCTCCACTACCCCAATCTTCCTACCTTGAAAACAAAACTGCAGCTCCCACCAGTTCCCTTCTCTCCCCCTTCATAGAATATAACTAACCCTTGGCAGTAGAAAGCGATAAAAGCCTAAGTGACCAGTGTGATAAAAGAAAATGAAATAAAAAAAACTATATACATATCTATCTTTTTGATACTAAACAATTCACCTCCCAACAAAAAAGAACCAAAATGGACCGTGGGTGAGAATAAATGATAGGTTGAACCTGCAACTGAAAATGATAATATAAGCATTATCATAAAAAAACTTAGTTGGACACCACAACCCACCTAAAATAAAAAGTCGCTTTCAAATTATATCATAAGAATGATAGTTATAAATACACTATATAATTAAATATTTTATATATAGTTATAAAATGAAGCAACAACATATCACAAGTTTGATAAAAAATATTTTCCAAGATTTTTCTTAGATGAAAATAATCTCAAGGAAAACATCCTACCCCTACCTAAACCACTTGAAAAAAAATTATTTCAATGTCCCACACTAAAACCATTTCATAAACTCATCATTTGGAAATACAAATTTCAAAAAACATAATAGGTTTTTATTTATCACATAGTTTTCCAAAACACCATTAAAAAGAATCCATTTATAAAATCTAGGCATAACATTCTAAAAACACATTTTTACATCTTTTACAAAAGTGATGACTTCTCAAAATTATTTATAAAAATAGTCTGAAAATACATTAAATTCAATATTTCACCTTACTTCCATAAAAAAATTTCAAAAACTCTTATAAGTTTTTTTAAATAATACCAATACCAGGAAGGAAGAATGAACAAAAGAAGGCCCCACTATGTCATGTCAAGAAATAAGGAAAATCAAGAGACAATAGAATATGTTCCAAATAATAAAAAAATAATTTGGGATGTGGTCATTAAAAAAATTTAAATCCCCTAAATGATCCAAAAAAGGATCTCAGTGTGATGGTCCATATCCTAGGTTCTAATGTGAGAATTCCTAGAATTTTCTAAATCGACCAACCTATCTACCTATGTTGCATCCACTCACAACCCACTAGACTATCCTACACTATCCCTATAGGAGTAGAACACACAATCTAGATATATTTCATGATATAGGGGACACTAGTAGTGTGTGGATCCCTACTGTAACAAAAGCTTAAACTCCCAGTTAGACACCCAAGTTCCCATGATGAATCAAAATAGACATGAGCATAATCAATCAACCACATGCATCACATGAAAAGCTTTGTAAACAACTCATGACTCACCTATAAAACCTTCATAAGAAAATATCCCCATAATCAACACATACAAGTAGAATATACGATTCTTAAAAATAAACATCCCGTTATAGGATCACAATCCACCACGGGCTCACAAGAATCACTAGGGGGCTCAAGAGGGTCACACTATATTTTTGAAAACTCATTTCCCACAAAATTCAAAACTTTACATTTATTTAAAATAATCTTGGAATGAAAATCCATTTCATGAAAAAAAAATTTAATCTCAAATGGGAACTTGTTCCTCCCATTTTAAAAATCCATTTGAAAATATTTAAGGCTATAACGAGTTTCAAAATAAAATCCACATGGGTTAACTAACCCCTTTGAAATCACACATCCCCAGTCAAACATTTAAAACACTTCCAAAACATCAAAAACTTGGTTTGAAATATATTTAATTTTAATAACACTTTTTAATATAACAATTTATCGCTCACCACCTATTTAAAAACCAAATTCATTATTCAATGTCCAATAATGAGTTTTCACGAACACTTAGCATGGATTCACATCCCATTACAAGGTTTAAAATCAATTTTATATCATGTTTTCCACTAAGGGGAATACATATATGAAATATTTTAAAATACAAGACATTTAAAAACATCAATAAAAAAGGCATGTAATAGATACAAAGACAAAGTTACACCTACCTTAAAACATATCTTATTTGATGACGACCATTCAAAACCACCCTTTTATGATTAAATTCATATGAATATTTACATATATATAATCAAAACTAGCCCTATTTTTCATATTCACATTACCAAGAGTGAAAATGTAAAATGGGGTCCTTATATATATGTTCATATTTTCATGTGAAAGTAAGTCACCTTTAAAGAGCTACAAGACACCATAAATAACAAAGATGAAACTAAAAAACATAAAAAACCTAATTGAAATTGAAAAAAAAGGTGTAAGAAAAGTTACATCAAATGGTAGAATGAAATCAAAAATAGTCTGAATCACTTTTCCTTCTACTTTGGATGTTGAAAAATTCCATAAGGGGACCCGAGAAACCCATGAAACACCATAAAAATGGAATAAATTACCAAAAATCAAGTAATCTCTTGACTTAGATCTTGGAAAAACTAGGATGTGTGAAGTGAGATATAGAAATACTAAAATAGGAAAGGAGAATGGAAGAGTATCCCTTATCTTGGGAGATTGACCACAAATACCCAATCTGAGAGAAATCATGGGGATAAGGGAGCTCGAGAGAGGGGTTGGCATGATTCCTTAGAGTAATGGAGGGTCTGGGTGTCACATGACATAATAAGAGATGAATATAAATTTGGGACAAAAAATTATAGTACAGAAACAAGGGATAAAAAAGAAAAGAAAAATTAAAATCTATACATGGGGCACAATTTAGGCGCATTGTTTACCAAACCATGCAGTAACTATGTTGCCCTTACCAGATAGGTATGAGGTACTCAAACAGTTACCCAAAGGTAGTCACATAGTTTATATAACCATGCTCAAACCACAAGATTCCAATCTATAAATGACAAACCCATCACACATGGTCAATGCATGGTTACACTAAACTATTCACAATACCACTTTCCATAATTTTTTAAAATCTCAGCTTGAAACTCTTGAAACTCACAAATGCTCAAAATTAGTTAAATCAATTAATTAATTAACAATACCATGAAACAATTGGTTTCAAAAAATCTCCACCATGCCACTTTATTCCCCCAGAAAGTCTCATGACCAAAGTATAAGTCAAAAGATAATGAATTTATAAGGATAACTCCCAAGGAAAACAAAAATCCTCAAGCAACATAACATCTTAAAACAAACTCAATCAACAACTTGAATCAAATAAATTACCTAAATAAATGGATACTAAGAATCGGTCTTCCCTAAATTTAGAAATGAACTAATATGGTGGATCAATCAAAAACCACTTTCCCGAGAACACAAAACATCACTGAGCCACCAAATCCCCAAAATATCCAAATGGAATCCACTAAACTCCACCATTAAAATCCAACCACAACCAACCAGTTCAAAACCAAAAGAAGATCATAAGTATTCAACATACCAATGGACTAAGAAAAAGAACACTAAAACATAATGTGTCTAAAAACCAATAAGCATAATAACAAGAGACATACCTCGTAAATAAATGATTAGGCTTTAAAATAAAGGTCATATACAACATATGAGGGTGGCCAGATTCAACTCCTTAGAATATAATCTCACAGTAATACTAAAAGAAAATGTATCATGGTGGCATGAATAGCCCAACCAGAAACAAAAACTGCACCGAAGTATCAAGGCATTCACCATAGGTTCTTCCCATGTCCAAAGAAATAAACATCACCTGTAATGGGAAACCACATGAGGATATCCTAAAAAATCTAGAAATGAGGCACAATTTCATTATGAAATTATTATATAGAGGTATTGGAATGGTAATATTATAATTCTTATGGGCTCAACCTAGTTCTTCTAAAATTATTATAATGAGGTCTTGGCCTAGTTTCATCCAAAAATGATTATATATAGGGATTGGCCTAGTTATGATGAAATGATTATATAGAGGACTTTTCCTGATTATAATTCAATTATTATAGGGATTATCCTTTTTAATGATGAAATTATTATATAGAGAGCTTGAATGAGATATATTGTAATTATTGTAGGTGTTGGCCCAATTCTATTGAAATGTTTATTTAGAGGTAATGTCCTGGTTATAAGGTAATTCTTATTGGGATTGGTCCAGTTATACTAAAATACTTGTATAGAGGGATTTTTATCGGCTATGTGACTATTCCATGGACTTGTTGTGGGTTTCATGGTTATTATACATGCTTAGAGATATCCTATAATGTTTCTAAAGAAAGTTTATTAATGTATTTTATTTATTAATGGATTAATACTCCTATTTATATATTTATTTCATGTACTTACTATTATACTAGGTTTTGTTTTTCAGACTTGGTGGTTTCTATCTACTAAGTTTTACTTATACCCTATTCAAGGATCCTTTTTGTACTTGACAAGATTACATGGATGAAATTTTGTACTAGGTAAAGGTAACTTGTTATTTATTATTTCTTGTAGGATGGGTTTAGGATTTGAGATGGGACCGACATGGGGTTCTAGACCAGAATCATTTGAGTTTATCTATGGAAGCTTAGTATTTTATCCGGTTGAATCTTAGGATGAATGTTATTTTCATTATTACCTATCATTACATTATAATATTATTATCAATGGATTGTTTATTTTAAATTATGGGTTAGTTTATTTGACGTGTTATACTATTTTTTTTCATTACTATTATATTTATTTACTTTTTTTATGTTATAACACTTTACCAGGGGGTATACTCCCCCCACAATGTTCTATACACCCCTTATTCTTGTATTCATCCTCTGGTGTATGGGGAGTCAGGCTTGAGTTCCAATAACCAAATTGATTTGGTCATGTGATAGAGTACTAAATCATGGGAAATTACAAGGTGGTATTAGAGGTGTGAGGTTTTAGTTCCTATTTATTTATTATTTGGTAAAGGTAGAAAGGATAGTAGGATATTTTAGGACTTGGTAATGAGCTTGTGCATGGGTGTAGCTAACCCATATATGTGGGAAAATCACAGTGCCTTGGTATGGGATTATTGTTCATGGTCTTCTCTTATTTGGGTTGATATTATTTCACCTTGGACGAGTCACATGTTTTGTGATGTTATTGTTTCTTAAGATTTATACTCATGGATTATCATGTCATGATATGAGTATGAAATCATCATGATAGGTACATAAGGATATATATTGACATGAATTTTTCATTATAGGGAAATATTTATTACATGTGATATATTTTCCTGTATGAACTATGAAATGAGATCCCTATTATATCTGATAAATGAAATGAAAGAACTATTATTTTATACCAATTAACATGTTAATCCATGTTTATAGAGACCATGAACCATTGGTTCTTTGTTTTTTTCACCTATTGGGGTTGATTTTTTTGTTATACAGTGTTCAAAGAAGTATGTTTGTATTGTATAGAAAAATCATCCTCATATTCTCTGAATTGAGCATCATACGATCAGAAATCTGCATGCTCATAACACTATTGAAATAGATATTATTATATATTCTAAGGATCATATATACGTTCATCTTTGAAAAAAATTCATGAGGGTCGTGTGATCCATGAAAATGGATAATGATCACACTATACCTTTGATGTACAAGATAACGATATAGTTTTAGCTACAATATCCACCTATATTCAATGGTGAGTGAGGCCCCCAGGTGGCCGAGTTCAGGATCTATTCATTCTAGATGATAATAAAGCACCTTGATACACCTGTTGATTGGAGGGTGAATCTTGATGTATACATGCTTCATGGATTAGCCAAGTTTATGTAGGCCACTTTAGAGAAATTTGGGAAGCAAGACGTGTTATCTTGGAAGGACATTGATTAAATGGTTTCAGATCAACTTCATTCCTGAAACTTTAAGGTGTGAGAAGGGTTGTAAGCTTTTGAACCTAACTTATGAGGGCATGTTAGTGATGTAATATATTGTTCATTTCATCAACTAGAAGCTCTTTTCACTATCATTGGTAGATGATGAGATTTATTAGGTGATGAATTTTTAGGATATAATTCATTATAATTTTAGTTCATATGTGAACATATTTCTCTTGAGTAGAATTTTATACAAGATGAATAAGGATCTCATAATTTTAGGGAATCTGAGTGAGGCCATGAGAAATAGCTATGATGTTTCAACATGGAGAACTATGAGCTATTCTTTTGGTGTCAAGAAGCATCGTTATGACAATTATATCTAAGGAAATAGTGGGTAGAGTAGTCAAGGTAGTGGAAATCCATCTTAGGACCATGTTCCATTGTAGTTTTTTCATTTTGGAAATTTTGGCCACAAGAGGCCTCAGTGTCTATACCCTAATTTGGAGTGAAATTCTTGTGGCAGGATTGGCCACTTATAGAAGTTTTGTAGGTGCATGAATTATAAAAGAAGTGGTAGTATATTAGGATAGGTATTAGAGTATTTTAAGGACTCAAATACCCCTCAATAGACTGATAGATATAGTTTCACTATATCCCAACTATGAAACCTATTAAAGGAAAAATGAACAATCATTATTTAGTGGGGTGGTAGTGAACTTTACACAAGAATGGTAAGTTTATTACCCACTAGATGGAAGTTTGTGTATGTTTAGTTTTAAAATTGGAATAAAAAATTCACATTGTTTTTAGGATACTAGTGTTATTTTATAATTCTTTAATAATGATAATTGGAATAGTGGGGAATGAAATAAATCTAATGCTCTTAAGGAAGGATGTTGCCTCTTCTTTGGGTAATTCCTTTTGGTTTTCAACAAATGAATTTCTTGGATGGATGTATTCCCAATTTTAGTCTTGTAGTTTGAGGGAAGGGATTTTTAGGAGCTATTATGTTAGATATTTTTTGAGAAAAAGTGTATTGAGAGGTGTAAGGAATTGGTAAGCTTGAGTTCCTTTCTATAGTGGAGGTGGAGTAGCGCTATTGTAAATATTTGAAAAATGAATTCCACCAACTTTTTTCCCAATTAATATGGATCCAATAATTTGAAAAACTTTATAAAATGGAGTTTAAGGTCTAAATATGACCATAAAATGGATTTTAGACAAGTTTTTAGTATATTTTTACCCTTCAGTTTAATTTTTAGTCCCTTATTAATCTTAATTTCTTCTTAATTGTTGTAATTAATTTTAATTAATTTCACTATTTTTTTAAAAACTTCCTTTTAATGTACTATTAATTAAAAATTATATTTATTCTAAATATGGAATCTATTTTTACAAATTCAAATCATTTAATTGGTATAAATTATTTTAAGTTTAATCTTAGAGACAAGATGACAATGCAGATTTTTAAAGTAAAAATGTTCAAAAGATTGCTATGTTTTTATATCCAATTTCAAAGTGAAATTTATTAAAATTAAAAAATTGTATTGAATGATATAAAATTGATCTAATAAATCTTTATAAAAAATAAAATATACAATTTTAAATTATAAATATATTATATAAAAAATCCATTTTGAGTTAAAATTCAGTATTTTTAACAATTCATCAAAAAATAGAACTTCACAGAAAAAAAAATTGTCACATAACCGAATTTTAATGTTATAATTTAAAAAATTATGATTTAATTTTAAAAATAAAATCTAAAAATGTTTCATGTTTTTTATTTTAAATCATATTTCCTTTAAAAGGCGGTAAAAGTGCCTTTATTAAAATGTTGATTTTATGCAAAATATTGAGTTTGTTTTTATCTTATACATACCAAATATATTTGATAAATATCAAGAATATTTTACTGAATATATAATATATATATTACATTTATATCACTCACTAATTGTAATTAAATTTACTTTTTAGGATAAAAAAACTTTGTGAGCATAAAAATAGTTTTCTATAAAAAAATTCTCTTTATATTCAATTGGTTCCTATATTAATTTATAATTAAATGGTATACTATGAATCCATATCATATATTTTCATAAGTTATTTAATACTATTTTTAAAACTAATTTAATTTCTAGGTTATATATTATTATATTAAAAAAATAATGTTTTAATAATATATTGTTGTTTGGTAAAACATGGTCTTACATGTAACGTAATCTATCGAAGAATTTATTTGTTACATGCAATGAAATATAACTTAGTATTTCTTGAATTGAAAGATATATCATAGTTTTAATTTATTTAAAATTTTAATTGTATTAATATGCCTCAATATATTACATTCATGTATGCTCTTAGTGTTGTGTGTCATACACATTATCGAATATAATGTACTTACTTCAGAATTTAGGAGAGTTACAGTTTGTGTCACTCCATACACTACCAAATTTATAATTATATCACTTCAATACAGCCAATAATTTTTTATATTTATCATAACCAATATAAGAAGTCATATTTTAATAGCTTTTCAAGCTTCTCAATCATCTTTGTAAAATCACCAAGGTCATATTCATCTTCCATTTTGATTTTCATAATATGATATCCACAATAATTTACACTTTTAATCATATCATATGATCCATAAACCACTATGTTATCTTAGTCACTATCTAAATTAATTTCTTACTCATATTTAGTTCAAATTTTTTAACTTTGATCCATTCCATGATTGATAAACTCTTACTCCAAATATTATATAAAAATTCAACTTGATTAACAATAATTTAAACATCAAAAAATTAGTTGAGAAGGGTTATATACACAAACGTTTGTAAACTTGAGGAACTATTTAACCCCATCCTCATATTATTTTTTCATATAATTGGAATCCGTCCATTTTTTATTCATATATACCCATTTATAACAAATATATATATATATATATATATATGTATATTACAAAAAAATACACAGAAGGGTTGTATATAATGTATATATACATAGAGATGTAAAAAAAGTAAATACATTTTTATAAATATACAATTATTTATGTGTGTAAACATATTTGTATGTAAATGTATAAATATTCTGTTTTATAATATATTTAAAAATATTATAGTTTTATTCCATTATAGTGTATCATGGTATATATGTTTATTAACCACTTATTAGTATTGTTGCAATGTATTTCAAATACTTCATGTTATTGTATACATTCTCATGGAAGGAAAATTTTATCTATCTAACAAAATGGAGGCCAACTAAACATGGTACTGTATAAAAAATGATAAAAACAATGTTTTTAAATAATAAAAAACCCAATGTTTTTTAAAAACCTATCTAAAATTAAGGTAATATAATCAAAATAACTCCATATTTTAAATAAAACCAAACAATTCAAACATTTCCCTCTAAGAAATAAAATCATAAGTTAATTCTTCTTATCTGAAAACAACTACATTTTTATAAAAACTAATTTTCCTTACTTTTATAAATTTTTACATAACATTCCTCAAAAAATGTTTTACATTTACTACTTTAAGAATTAAGTTTCTTGTTTAAAACCATTTAATCATGGTTTATAAAACATATGTTTACTCAAAAGTATAAGTTTTCATTTTTTTAAAAACATATAATTTTGAAAAACTTATTAATAAAAAAGAAAACATTTATAAAACTATTTATAAATATTTAATAGTTATCAAATAACATTTTAATCTCTAAAATGTTTCCATGACAACATATTTTAAAATACATGACTAAAATAATGGTTGACTTTATAATGAAACATCATTAAAAAAAATAAAAAATGATTTATAGTTTAAACCCATAAAAAACTAAATGAATTAAATATATTTATAAATCAAACAACATAATCCATAAAAATAACCAAAAACCCTATTATAGTTATGTTTAAAATTAAATAAGATATTAACTATTTTCTATAAAACCCATTTAGTAACTTTGGAATTAATGTAATCCATGTCTAATTTTTTGGAATCTTAAAATAATCAAAGTAACTCACTAAGATAATTTTGGGTAATAAACTATTCATAACTCAATAAAAATACAAAAAATTAAATATATTAAAAAAAAATGTTATAATAGAAAATATTATTATATATATTTTGATATATACTCCTGTGATTATAAAAAAGAATCAACAATAATTTTAAACCATTTTTTTTCAAAATTATTTATCTATACCAATTTAAAATAATTATATTTTATTATTTGAAAATTCCAAAACATAAACTATTATATTTTTAAATACAAAATGAACATGAAATATATATACATCAATATATAATTTTATATACATAGATAAATATACTGATTTACATGAACATTATAACAGAAAAAATATAGATCAAATTAATCCTACTTGATCAAGGGGACAGTGCTGGACATCAGGGTATATGCGGCATGTGCAGGAATCAATCATATAGTAAGAACATAAAAAAACATAAAAAACCATGCAAGATCAATTAAGATATCTATAAAAATAAGTAAATAATAATACTCCTTTGTTTTGGGGGGTTTGTTTATCCCAAAAAATTAGAAGTATGTGGTATCAAGGTTTAGATTTCATGAGAGCTTGAATGGTAAGAGTAAGTGACACAATCTATTAGGGTTAATTTAAAAGTAGGGAATGAGTTTAATTAGTGCTGGTTAAAAATATTTGATAAAATATTCCTTTATCAGTGCTAAAATTAATTCATTGATAAATTTATTTTCATTTGAGATAATGTTAGCAATGTTAATGTTTTGGAATTCTAAACACAACAAAAGCACTGATAAATCTATCATTTATGGGTTCTAACTTAAAATATATAATAAATATTATTTTATTTGTTCTAATTTTAACATTGATAAATATAGTGGAAATTTAAAATTTAATTAAAAAAATACATTAAATTATAATTATATAAAAATTAATTTTTAAACTTATAAAATTAATTTTAAAAAAAATGTATATTATTAAAAATTAATAAATTACAAAAACATTAAAACTAATAAACATTATTATTTATATTAAATGTATTAATAAATATGTTAATATTTCAATAAATGTATTAATATTATGATAAATGTATGAATAAAAAATTAATATTGTAATAAATTTATTATAACAATTGTATGGTGGACATGAAGCACTGGCCTTTGGGCCATAATGAAGGGGCCCTTAGGCTTTCAAATGCATGGACTTTGGAAAACGAAAATTATGGTGGACTAGATATGGAGTAGCTCATCCCTTGGAGGGGGTGTTTCCTATCCTTACCTACTCAAGGGGTGTGTGAGTTTTTTATTTTTTCTTATAACATCAATAACCTTAAAAAATATTATAATAAATTTATTAATATTATAATTAATATTATATTTATAAATGTATAAATAATTTTTTTAATATTATAATAAATATTTTTATTATTTATATTATTATTAAAATAAACTAAACAATGTGGGATATGGATAGTGTATAGATCAAGTAATTCTTTGGAGATAGAGCGTGAACTTTGGTGGATTTGGTTTTGATGGATACTTTGAATGATATCAACTAAATTATTGATGTAGAGGGAGGTAATTTGTGGGAACATAGGGATCATAATACATTGGTTGGATTAGGATCAACAAAAAATGTTTTCCAATGATAGTGGGAACTTCAATTTTTAGGGATTACAATGATGATAAGATTGTTAATCATATTTAGGAATTAGTGGGTGTTCCTGATTCATTGATTCCTGAGTCACTCAAGGATAAGGATTTAAATTCATTTCATGATAATAATATTATCCCTAACCTTGGGTCTTTGTGTTATACTTAAAATATACAATTTTAAAAAGGTATTTGAGGAAAATAAAACTTTATAACATATAAGATCACGGAAAAAAGGGGATAATACATTCATCAAAGAATGTTATGGAATGATTTTAAATAGGTTTAATGATTGTAATCATTTTATTATTTTTCATCCATTATTGAAAATTAATGAAAAAAAATTATGATCATAGGTAATTCCTCTCAGCTATTTGGGGATTTGATTATAGGCCCATTAACTCCTTAGGTAGAAGTTTGTTCCGTATTGGATTCCCAATAGTGGATCTAAAGTCAGATTCATGGGGGTAGGGATTTATCAATTATATGTCTAAAATTATTATAATTAATGATTGGGATCTATTCTCTAACCCTATGAGTGTGAATAAATCAATCACCCAAATTTTGATTTGAATTAGATGATTGAGTTGATTCTTTTGGTGTCCCAAAATTTTATGGGAAATTTCCTCCCCTTTAGGAGTTCTGATTAAGACAGGAAAAGAAATGGAAAATGATAGATATGATCAATTTTCATGGGAATTTATGGATGTTCATCTTAGAGAACATTTATTTAAAACAATTTTACTAAAATAAACTTTCTAATAATTTGATATTACTATTTATTATGAATGAATTCTTTCATTTTTTAAGGGATGCAATAATATTGGGAATGCATATGAAAAATGTCATATGATATTTTTTTGTGACTTGTGTAAAATTAAAGGCCATAGTACAGACAAGTTTTAAATTTAAGTACATGATAATGGACCCAAAAACATGGATAACATGTATAATTAAGGAAATAAAGGACTATAAGGACACTCATAGTAGGATTTTCGTTCTTATAGAGGGACACTCCACTTGGAACTAATTTTTAATGAAGAAGTGGATAACTCTTTTGATGAAATCGAGGACAATAAAATAGGTTCTCAACTGAAAAGTTTAGATAATGTTAATGAAGGAACATATTCACTATCTGATTATGGATCTCAATTTTATCATACTGAACATTTAGACAAGGTGGATGCATTCTTTCATGAATATACTAAGAAAGGGAAAAAGAAGATGAAGTTAAGATCCCTCTCCTATGCCAAACTTAAACCTAAAAATGATGTGGAAAACATTGAATATTCAGTGGGGGATTCCAATTATAAGGATAAAGTAAAAAATAAATATCCTATAGACTTGGGGGAACTCTAATCTATCTATAAATCTGTACGGGAACACCCACAAAAGGGTGTTGTTTTAGAGGGATCTAGGGACAACACTCGGATTCTAACTATGTAGGGGTCAGTGAAACGGAAGCTCAAATTTATCTCCCAAAGAGGGTTTCTTAGCGGTTAAAATTTGGAAATTAAAGGAAATTATGGAATTATGACATACTTTAACTAGGTTTGGGTTATATATAGATATTCTATGAGGTATTCTCATAAGACAAAAACAGTGGTTTCTCCAGTGACCTAGGATTTTGAAACTAAGGTGGATCCACTCCCCCTTCAAGTCTACCAGATGAACATGTTAAGGAAACACTAGAGAAGGGTCAGTCCCTTAATTAGATGGTTCAAAATAGGTAATATTTATGAATGAAAAATGAATTTCCTTCCATATTCTCATAAACCTTAATGTCTCTGATAAAATTGAACAATAAGAGGAGAAAATGCTCACAAAGATGCTTATACATAAATTCCAAAAGACTTATAAGAGGATGATGAAAAATAAAGTATAAATGATAAGTCATGGAGGAGAGGAAACTATCCACGTGGTTTAGTTTCCCCTTAAAATATTGGTAATAGACCATAATCTTAGAGGAATATGTGACTTGGGGTGATGTATTGGCAGTGGTGACTCTGTTATGCTACGACTTTCTTGATACTAGGTTATTTTGGTGCATATGTTTTTGTTTCTTGGTAGTCTCATTCTATACTACTACAGATCTTTGCGGCCTAATGGTGATACTTGGGTAGTTTGTTTGAATAACTTATGAGACTTTGTTATGCTAGGTAGTTCTCTGTTATTTTTCCATATTTTGGACTTTTGTGGCATTGGGTCTTCTACTATTTTGAACATGTCTTTCCCCATGTATTTTTTCCCTTTAATTTAATAAAGGAACCATGAGTTTGGTTCTCCAAACTTATGGATTCAATCCATTCATGATTATAATACATTAAAATTTTCAAAATTACTTTATAATAAATAATATCAATAAATAAAAAATAAATATATTACATAAATATTAAAAATGAATAGGAAAAATTGATTATATTAAATATATAAAAAAGTGTGTTAATATATTGATACACATATTAATAAATATACTAATATTCTGAAAAATTTATTAATAAATTTATTAATATTACCTTAAATTTATTATTACAATGGTATTAACATTATGATTAATGTATTAATAAATGTATTAATATTATAACATTATTGTAAATTTATTAATATTATAATAAATTTATTAATATTTTTTTTCTAATAGATGTGTTAATATTATAACATATGTTACGTATAAATTTATTAATATTATAATAAATTAATAATTACTAAATTACTTCATAATAAATGTGAATAAATATTGAAAATGAGTAAATATATTTAAATATGAACTACAATAATTTTTTTATTATAATTAAATATATTATTTAATATATAAATGAAAAAATATTTTTTAATAAAAATTATTAATAATGGTATAAATTTTAATATTAGGTGTATTTGTTTCATAATATATAATTAGTTATAAAACTATTAAATCAAAAGTAATAATTTTAAAATTTTTATTTAAATAAATGTATTATTAATAATATATAGATATATTATTACTACTAATTAATTATATAGATGAATATATTTTATTGATTTTAAATAATATATATAATAAATAATAATTATATTTAATTTTTTTAATTAAAATTAAAATATTATTATTTTTATAAATGGGAAAAAAATTATGTGTGTGTCTGATATATAGGTGTACCAACACATACATGTGTGTATCCAACTACAAAAACAAACTCACATACTCTAACAAAGATATGAACATACATAAACATATATTCACATACACATATACATACACCTAAACATATAGATTCATACATATGCACATAAACATACACATATTTATATACATACACATTCACATACACAGACATACATAAACATACTCATGCATACAAATACAGCATTTCCCAATCCTTTTTACTATATTTTTATCATAAATATCCATTAAATACAAAACAAGGATCAAAAGGCCTAGTGTCTTTTGAATACTTGGTAAATAAAACAACAACATAAAAATAAATTGTTTTTAGTGTAATATCCATAACAAGAACCTAAATACCCCTAGATCTTAAAAAACATGATATATGTTAGGGAATACATTGAAAAAAATGTATACACAAAAAACCTAGTATGAGAATAAACTTGATAAGGAAGTATAATGTGGGAGTCAAATGTATTAAAAGATATCATGGAAGAGAAGGATCATAAGTAATCACATGGGAACATAACATAAAGAATGTGGTATCCTAAGATCAGGTAAAAATAGGAAATGTGAAAGTAAGATAGATAAAATCATAAATCAGTGCTACCTTCCAAGATAATATGAAATAGTCCACATCTCCCCATCATGAATTAGGTTTACTCTCTAATCTCTTACATAACGTCTCATTAGACTAAAAATTTACCCAATGCATTAGAGTGCTATTTGGGAACACACTTCATAACATGTTCATGATTTTGTGTGACAAAAAATGAAATCAATAAGTAATCATAATCTTAATAAATATTCATGGAATGAAATGGTTGGAAAAATCTTGCCTCATATCATAAAAAAATGATATTTAATAAAGAAGGAAATTGAGAAATGAAATAAGGAATGTATTGACCTATAAATGAATTTATAAAAAGATTTTTTTATCTATGATAGAAATATATATAAAATTTAGATTCATTTTATAACATTAAATAGTTATAGAAATTGAGTTAGAGAGAGAATGGAAATAACCCAACAAAAAGGGTGGTTTAGAAAGATCCCTTACCTTAAGTCTGTCTTTCTTCGTATGTGTTAGAAACTCATTTATAATTAATATATATAATTTTTATAAATTTATTATATAATAATAATCATATATATCATACAAAATATTATTTTTATAACATCTTACCACCCATTTATTGAAAATTATTTATCAAAATCATAATTTATTGTGATACTTATTCAATTTTCAAGAAAATTTTGGTTCTATAGTCATGATATCTATAAATTGATCATTATTACATCATCTAAAAAATGTTATAAATGATAGTAATATCATATATATTCGTTAAATATATATTTAGATCCACCCATAAAATGTAGAGATAAAAAATATGAATTAAACCGTTCATGGTGATGGTAGGCCATAGGTGTGCATGAACACTATTTTCATTTTTGATGGATGTAATAAAAGAAATGTAAATAATAATTCACCATTGAAAAATAATAATAATATCATAAGTAACACACACACACACACATATATATAAACTATCATAATAACAAGATATGATATGAGGTGATAAAAAACAAATTACATCGATTCACATGGTGGTAGTATATGGTACACACAAACAATGATTTCATTTCCCACTTGATGGTTAAGGAGATGGATTTAGGTGATGAAATTAATATAATAAAAATATATTTATATAGAAGATATCAGTTTTAAAATGACATGATATTTTATAAATGAAATTAATTTTTTAAAAGAGTAAATTCCATATTAAAAAATGAAGTCATAGAAATTAGTTGCATGACTATGGATATTTTGGATTGTTATAGTCTAGTATATTTGAAAGATTGTTAAGAATCATAAAAATTGATAAAAAATATTTTGAAAAGTGACCATTAATATTATTATATTAAAGGTTATGATAGAGTCTAATTGAGACAAATTGAAAGAGAAATGGCCTCAAGTAGTTGGATTGTAGCATATGAAGCCAATTTATAAAACCCTCTAAGGGATATATCATTACTAGAAATTTCCCATGACTAAGACCAAGATTATATTCAAAAAATAAATCACGAATGATACCATTTAGTGTATAATTTCAAGCTCATTTAGATCATGGACCAAACTTTGTTCACCGAACCTCCTAAGAAAATATTACCATCAAAGACATTACTCTTAAGCCATTCATCAGTGTACGAAGGGGTTATGTATCTCGACCCCAACAGTATGAATTTGTATATTTTTAGTAAAATAATACCTATATTTATCATCTATATTATTAATTTATAATTATTTAAAAATAATCTTGATAAAAATTACATTTTGATACGACGTAAGACAAATTTTTTTTTGAAGTATATAAATTCAATCAAGACACTATTTTGATGAATTAAATAATTTTTAAAATAAATTATATTTTAATAGAATATTATTATTAAATAATAATTATTAAATATAAATGATAGTCTGATTTTATGAATTCAAAAATAATTTTTAAATGGTTCAGAAAACTCCTATTATTACGAAACACAGTATTTATTAATAAATGGCTTTTTTCATTTAAAAGTGTGAAATATAAAATTTAGATAATTATATTGATAAAATAGATATTATTTTTGAAATAAATATATAGAAATTATCTAATATTTATTTTTCCCAATTTTATTAAATAGACACATTTTTAGGAAAAAATTAAATATGGTATAAATGTAAGTTATGTATTATGATATCATAAAAGTGAGAAATTGGTCTAATAAATACAATAATTTTATGTAAAACCATATTTTTTTAGATTTAAAATAAGGCTTTTTTATTTTATTCTAGTTAATAATATAAACCACTAATATATCCCACAAAACCTATATTATATTTTGAGGTTTTAAAATCAATTATTTATAAACATGACTAACTTCCACATCAACAAGGGAATTATTTTTGATTAGTTCAGTTCTATAGATTATAAAAAGGAAATCCACTCATGTTTTATAAAAATGTGGGAAACGACTATCAGTTGATTTTTGGTTTTGATTAATTTATCATATAGATTCCAAAAACTATGTTTATAAATTAATAAATAATTCACCTATATTTTTCTATATAAACCCACCAAAAATACCATTAATCTTCACTAAAACCCTTTCATAATTAATTTACTCTATCCTTCAGTCTCTATATCTGTCCAATGGTGCCCCCATGATCTTAAAAATATCCTTATAATCTTTTAAAACCATCCTCTCAAGGTAAGTGATCCTCCCCTTCTCCTCTTAATTCAACCAAATTCTTTATGTCAGGAATTATGATTTCAAATTTTCAATTCCATATATGTTTTTAAACATCCCTATTCCTTTATTTATTACTCAAAGTTAATGAGAGAACCATTTCAAAATCATTAAACTTTTATATAATACATTACATGCACCCCTTATATTGCCGAAATTATCCCCTAACCTTTAATGAACTTTTTTATAGTGAATATCCATCTCAATTTACATTGAAGGGTATTCACATAGTCTCACTTATACATCATTAATTTGGGATTTAAATTTATGTAACCCACACAACATAATATTAGGGTTAAAATTGACGAGATGCATATTTTTATTGAATGATCTATGAATCACACTTATGAAACTACATGATATAAAAGTGATAGGTTCATAAATAATTATATATCCCTCCAATAACTTGGGTAATGTTTTTATGTCATCATTTTCCTTGTATAGTGATTGATAGGTTATCATAATCACTCTATGTTAGGTTTTCAAGACTATTATCCTTGTAGTATGTTTATGATGTCATGATTTATGTTGTTTTGACATTAATATGTTTCCTCTATGTTATCATGTCATTTCATGCATCATTTTTCAAGATTATGTTTATCACCCCTACTATGTTAACTTGATATGCATGTTGGATATTATGTTCTGATTTAAATTATTCTATGATTTTTTGATTCCCTTAATGGGATTTATAGCTCACCCTTTTCTTATATACATCCTAATGTCATCTCGTGCAGTTTTAGAAGATCCAAGGAATTTAAGGGAAAATCATAGAGTTTTTAAATAATTACGTTTTACCAACGTTTTAATTTAATGTTCTATTTAAATAATTTCCCAAATATAGCAGGCCTCATGATCTTCTAGGTTGTACTAACTGTTTGTTTATGTAGTAAATATTGATATAATGTGTATAAAATATATTGGTTTTCATTGTTGGTATTAGAGGAAAGTCTATTTATTATTAAGGACGAGGATTAGAAATATCAAGTGAAAACATTATGGATAAGAATAAAAATTGGAATACATACCTATTTTTTAAAGTATATATTAAGTGGTTTCTATAAAAATAAATCCCTATCTAGAATCTATAAGTTGATGTCACTCTAGAATAATTTTACCTTTGGTTTTAACCCTGATAAGGGTGCATAGAGGTGGACTTGATAATCACATGATTCATGAAAATATACCTTTATACCCACCAAGTTTTTTACTCTTATGTTATATGATTGATTAGACCCACAATCTCTTTACAAACCATCATGAAGGGGATAAAAATTTCCCATAATATTTTATATTAGGAAATATATGATGGAGAAAAATATATTTAAAACTATAAATTCATAGGTTAAGGAATATATATCATTTACGAGTTATCCTTTTAATATTAATGGTTTACCATTTATGAATTTAACATTATAAAAATACTAATCCCTAATTTTAGATTTTTTCTATTGAATGGATATAAGTTAGATGAACCAAGTTAATAACCAATGTGAGGGGCGATGTGATTACATCCACCAAAAGATACCCAACCTGATGGGAGTACGAATGATGAACCTTGTGAAAATAATTTCTCAATTCAATTAGGATTTAAATAGAAACCTAAATTGAAAGAAATTTAAGAACCCCATAAGGAAATTGAATGTTCTAATTGAGACCTTCATGAGATAACAACTTATGACTTTCACTGGATCTTCTAATCCTTCAATAGCATAATAAGGGATAAAATCTATTGAAAAGAAGTTATATATACTTCTATGCTATGAGAAATAGATGTTTTTAGTATAACTACTCAAACATACTTTAAGCTTTAAATAGCCCAATTGAGCGGTTTTCTTAAAAAAGTGGAATAAATGCTAAATGGGTTCATAGATCAGTAATATGAGGGAACCACTGCATTCAGGATGGTGGGTTTACCCAAGGCATGACTTAATTATAGTTGGAGCATGCCACCACTATGAAAACCCAAAAATGAAATAACCTTTAATAAAATAATTAAATAATTTTTTTAAATGAAAATAACTCATGAACGGTGACTTGGATTAAAAATATGAGACCACCTTTGAACCTGTGGGGGTATGCTTTCCTTAGGAAGATCCTAAAATTTGCTAGCATGGGCCAAAAGATGAAGTTAGTTTTTTTCCATAAATAAAATAATTAAGTGAAAATTATTTTATTTTAAAATCCTTATAACTCTTAAATAGTAAATCATATTGAAAATACAATAGTATCATTTATCTAATGGGGGCGTGTAAACCTTAGGCAGAGCCTAACCTCAATCGATGCTGGTCGAGGGTGAAAGTAAATATTTGAAATTTATTTAAGGTTCATTTAAATAAACATGTGAGCAGTTTTTTATAACTTTTGAATCGGTGATCGGATAAAAAATATAAGGTCATAGTTGAACTCAGAACACTAATATTCACCTAGAAATGTCTTAACTTCATATGGTAAAGACCTAGTGGAAAAGTTATTTTTCATAATTTTTGAGAAAAATAATAAAATTATTTAAAAAAAATTATTTTATTTGTTTTCTCACTGTTTAGTGGAGGAAGATGATGCAGCAGTGCAATGATGAGGTGACGACGAGGTGAATTAATGGAACTCATTAACAACTTGTTAACTCACAGTGTAATGACACTTTAATGATGCATAATAGCGACACTGTTTCATAAATGAAATAGCGTAATGATGAGACGTCGTAATGTAGGGGATGCACTGCGACATGATTCCTTTTTATAGTCTGATGTGTTGGCAGAACGAGGATTAAACTATGAGGATTCTCTGACGAACATCCGACAGATTTCCTATCCAAAAAAGAACAATTAAATTAAATATCTTCGATGCCCCCTGAATATTGAAGCTAGAAGCAGCGAACACAGTCAACATCTTGAAACCTCAAGGACAAAGCATTGCGACATCGAATAACAAAGAGGTAGGGTTTTTTTTTATTTTTAAGTTCTTCCCCGTTATTTTCTAGAAACTTCAAACATGGATCAAACCAAAAACAAGTTTATCTGTGAATCATGCGTTTACACAAGAGGGTAAATTTATTTGGGGGATTCTTTATCTAGGATTAGATTATCTTTTATTGATTGAACTGAAATCCCAGAACATCCCATGATTATAAACATCTAATACGGAGGGTGCGGGCTAACACGAACAGGGACCTAGAACCTCCTACATGTTATTTCTTTGTTTAAACACCGTTAAAGTGGTGGTAAGATGATTCTGGGACCTTTTTAGTGAAGAGGGCATTCCCTAGAGAACACAGGAAAAGGTGGTGTGAAGAACAGACCACCGGAGTGAGTCCGTTGGTCCGCTAAACATTTGCTATCGTGCTAGTGGCAGTGGTGGCGACCTACGGTGGTAGCCATAGGTGGAAGAATATGACATGCCCATTATCCCACCGCGGTGGTAGGAGGCCACAACTAGTTGGCTGTGGAAATAGGGCAACGTGGTGCCAGGCGGGCGCCGCATGGATTGATAGCCTGCATCTGGGACGTCTGGTGGTTTAACAAGCTGCGGTCACTCGACCGAAATAGGAGGGATCTAACACATCCATGGGGCTAGTGGGGACTAGACACTATATCCGGGCATGTCCCAGCCAGGCGGTGGACCACCGGCCCACACCGTGTGGGTCAGGCTTCATGTTGGCAGGCCGAGCCCCCAACCCGCAGGCCGAACCCACACCAGAAGACCGGACCTACGCTGGTAGGCCGGACCCACACCCAATGGGCTGGAACCGCACCCTTCAAGCTGGGCCGGACTAGACTGTGTCACCGGGTGACCCGACGAGCTGAACTCTCAGCCAAACCGAAGTGAGTCCTGCATGACCCATTGGACCTGACACACTGACTAGGCCAGACCGGACTGACCCAAACCTGAACTGGGTCAGGTCAAGTTGGTTGAATTAAATCAGGGTATGTGGAACCCCTGGGTAGGGTTGGTCGGGCCGGTTTGACCGGGCCAGATTGGGCCCCTATACAACCGGCCCCAGTTTACTAAAACGCTAATAACTTATATACCGAGTGTTTGATTGACATGATGTTTGCGGAATTGGGACCCTCTATATGATGATGATATTTTGTAATGATCTATAATTACTTTCATGGATGTTGAGATGTGATAAATGGCTTGAGGAGAATTTATCCCATGCGCACTACGTACGAAACCCTGTGGTTGGATGAGAACTAAAGACAACTGACTTTCGACTCCCTATGACTCTACTATGGCCCAGTGGGAAGAACTTCTATGTGAATTTGTATTCCCACTATGGAAATCACTTCTTTATGACTTTGCAGGCCCACGGTACGCAATGAGGAGGAGTACCTCAATTGGCCAAGATTAGTGGGATGTAATTCTCTATGACTTTGCTGGACCACGGTACATGGTGGGGAGGTGTACCGAAGAAGTCCATGGTTAGTAGAAAGAACTTATTAATGATTTGAAAATCCCATTTTACTCTATAAAGGATGAGTTCTCCAGTAACTGAGGTGTTCGACGTTGTGACTGATGTTTCCACTATCACTATCCTAAACAAATACCTGGTGTGAGCTATATTGTGTTTCATGCTTACTTTGAAGATTGCGGTGTGGTCATTCCTTTTTGTTTTGGGATCCTTTATGAGTATTTTATTACTCACCCAAGCACATTCTTCGCCTGAATGTGTTGTGTATAGTGGAAACTACAAACGTTTCGACAAAGACTTTGGTGGACCGAGACCCAATGGTGCTTAGGGAGACAGGACTGACAAATGCTACGACAGTGAACTTGGTGGAATAGGACTAGGAAGGGCCTAGTAGGCCCGGGTGGATAGGACATTCTACTTTTTCTTGTAGTGTCTACACTACTCTCACTATCAAGTGGGGGTTTCTATGGATGTCCATCAGAGTTTCCTTTATGTACTTTTTTGTTTTTAGTTCTTTCATTGTGTTTGTATTATGGATTACTTTTATTAGTGGTACTCAGCTTTGTTTTCAATGATACTTGATTCCTTAGTCAGTGTGTGGTACTTGGTTGGGCATGTTTTTGGACACATGTACTCATGAAAATGCCTCCCACTTGCTGGTTGATGTCTTCAGTGCTAGTCGCCAGCCCCTGGCCTTCGGAAGGCCGGCTTGGGGTAGTCACGAAATGGGACCTAGGGGAGAGGTCATGAAAAAGTGGAATCTGAGGGTGTTCGGTCCTACCATAAATACTGGGAGTCTGTGATTTGTTTTGGGGAAACAATTTTAAGTATTTTGAGTCCAAATTTCAGATTCAGGGATTCCAATATTGGCGAGGGGGATGAAGTATCCATACACCAGTACCAAGAATTTTTCCTTTTGGATCTATACATAAAAACACAAGTCGCATAAGTGTCTCCTTATGTTCTTTTTAATAAAAGTCTGATCACCAGGTATAACCTTCTGAATGTGGTACATCATGATCTATCTTATAATGCCTCCATGTGGATGACCAACCAGGATCCCGATATGAGGTCGTGAGGACAGTCTGCCTAGCGACAAGGAGTCCGTTCCGAGACCAGTACTAGATATGGCCACACCAGGTGGTATAAATGTGTTACCACCACCCATTGATTAGCTAGAAAGCCCACCTACAGTGGTTCAGGTGGATTCATCTTCTAGACTGAGTTGTGGATGACTATTTTGGAACTTAGTAATTAGGCACATGGTTTAAATGTGTGTCACGAGAACCAAGGAAACGATCACCCGATATGAAGGGTTAGTAGGAACAATGGATTACAGGTGCTCAAATTATGTTGTGGAAACATAGGGTTCATGGGAGGGAAAGTGCTAGTTTCCTGAAGGGCATGCTTTTCTATGATTATCATGAAAAGGGACATCTCATGCGAGATTTTCCCACCATTCATGCTGTAGGGAAGGAGAGGAGACAGTTTTAGACTATCGAGGCTTATAACCCCAAAACTCTCGGTATGAATCAAGGTATGATGCATGTCATTCTACTTTAGCTGCAATATTGATAGACACATGTACTAGTGATTTACCTTTTCTTCCACTTCTTCTTGTTTGATACCTAGAGGATTCGGTTCAGACCGCTAACTTGACCCTCATGTTTAGAGACTCATACTGGGGGAGACCCAATGACCACACACTAGTGCTGATAATGTGACCTAACTCTTGGAGGTGAGAGTATCAGTTGGGATCTCTTTGTAGTAGCATTGAGGCCTTACAATGTCATTCTTGGTATGGAATAGTACCGTTCATTCTAGGATTGACTGTATTAAGCAAAGGGTGCGGTTTATATATGGAGATGGAACCGGATTTACCTTCATCGATAGAGTGGAAATACTTGCAGCTCTTGATGGACTCATGTAGAGGAGGGTGTATCCAAGTACTATTCAGTTGGAAAGTTTGACCCATTGTGAAGTGAATGTAATGGGTCCTCATGTTCCATCATGACAGTAGAGTATAAGTATGTCTCCCTTGAAGATGTTCCATGTTTAACTCTCCACTATGAGTTAAATTTATTCTTTGATCCGTACCCTAGGATTACACTAATATCCAAACCAGGATCAGGGAGCTAGAGGACAAGGGAATGGAGTAGCTGCAAGCAGTTAATGAGTATGACACGAGGGATCAAAGAATGATATGAGGTACAATTAGTGTCTACTAATGGATGTTGTTTTAATAGAAATAGGTTCTAGTCATTCCTTCTTGTCGTGAATATTGTTCAAGTCCTTGAGTTTTCGGTTAAAGTATTTAATTGATCCTTACATCTGGCGATACCTATGGGAGGATACTCGATAATCACACTTATGCCAATGGTGTGATCTTACCCTTGAGGTGAGAGTTTTGGTTGGAACCTCTTAGTGGACACGTTGGGGCCTTACGACGTTAGTTTGGGTATAGACTGGTCATCCACATTTCATTATATGATTTAATGTTTTAGGAAAATAGTATGCGGTATATCCTAAGTGTTGCAATGAGGTTTTCCTTGGTCAGTGAAAAAGGTAACCCGTGCAAAATGATATAAAATCATGCATATGAAGGTGAATCTAGTCACTCTCGAGTTGGTTGGACTTACCCTCATGATAGTAGATGTTTTGATTTTTTAGTTCCCAATAATCGAGTTAGAGTGTGGGAACTTTCTTCAAAAATATGCTTCTAGGGTTACCTCTCCATAGGGGAGGGACTTCTGTATCATTCTACACCCCGATATGGCACCGATATCAGTATCACTATATGAGAGGGCTTTTTTAAAGCTTCATAAGCAAGGTGTGTAGGCGGGGGACTTGTAGAGGAAGGGATTAGTATGACCCATTATTCGATTTTATGTGTGTATTACCATCAATTTAACCAATTGGACATAGAGAATGAGTACCCACTACCAAAGGGTCGATAGTCACATCAATTAGTAAAAATGTGTAGACATTCAAATGGATGTAAAGGTTCTCATAGGCTTTTAAGCATTTGAGAAAGTGGTGATGGATGAAGTTACTCTAGGAAAATCAATTTGAGATAGTTTATACTCCTGGGGAGGGGAACGTGCTGGGAGACACACTCAGTAGGAGGTCCGGATTACATCTGCTGAGAGAGGCGACAGATCATCTTGTCCCAATACAGATATCCTTCAGGGATGATGATGGAGCGACCTACATTTAGTTGATGAACGTTACTCCCCAACTCTTATAGCGAGCCAGGGAGGCACAGCTGGTGGATATTGACTACGTGTCCCGACATTCTTAGTTATCCTTAGGACATGATCATAATTGATTTTCGATAGGTGAGGGGCACATCATCCTTTTCTGAGGGCGCACCATAGTACCAATGGTGTTTTGGGATGAGGTATTGAGGGAGTTCCATACATCCCATTTGGAGGTATATCCTAGAGTGGTGATGATGTACTAGGCCCTCTTATGTCAGTACGGGTGGCCAGGAATGAAGAAATAAGTGGATGAGTTTGTCTCATGATGCCTCACTTGTTAGCAAGGGAAGGTCGAGCATCAGGTCCCATCAGGCTTGGCACAACCACTTGAGGCACCAGAATGGAAGTGGGATTGTATATCCATGGAATTTTTTATGAGGTTACCATGCACGTCTAGGGTCCATGATTCTATCTGGGTGATCATTGACCGACTCACCAAGTTGGATCACTTCCTTCACATCTGAGAGTAGGGACCGATAGAGGGCTTAAAATAAAACTAAATCCAGGAGATAATGCGACCTCATGGGGTGCCTTCAATGATAATATCAGACCGTAATGCCTATTTTACATACTAGTTTTGTAATGAATTATAGGAGGCGTTTGGGTCTCATCTGTGTTTGAGTACCATTTTCAAGCACCTACAGATGGTTAGACAGGGCGGACCATACAAACCCTAGAGAACATACTTCATGGTTGCATCCTTAATTTGGTCATATTTGGGAGGACCACCTAGAACTGGTGGAGTTCCCATACAATAATAACTATCAGTCCACCATTAGCATGGATTCTTTTTGAGGCCTTGTATGGGTGGCCTTGCAGATCACCTATAAGCCAGATAGACCTAGGGGAGTCAACACTCATGGGTCCATAGTTGGTACATGCTACCACTGAGAAGGTGCTGATCATCAAGGAGCAGATGAGGACTACACAGTGTTGGAAAAAATCTAATTCTGATAGGAGACTGAGACCCTTGGAGTTTTAGGAGGGCAATCATGTATTCCTTCAGGTCTCACCCTGATGAGGATTGTAGAGATTTGACCAAGGCGGTAAGATATCTCCGAGATTCATCAAACATTTTAGACCCTTAGAAGAGTTGGAGAGGTGGTGTACCACCTAGATCTTCCCCCACATATGCACCGGGATCATTATTTTTTTTATCGTGTCTTATATAAGGAGGTATGTGCACGATCCATTACACGTCATCGACTAGGGAAAGCTGGAAATTGACGTTGGGATGATGTTTGAGGAGTTCCTAGTAGAGATAGAGGATTGAATGGAGTGGTTCCTTCATGGATGGTTGATTCCTATGGTATGTGTTCAATAGGAGGATGAGAACCTCCAGGGGATCACATGGGAGTGAGAGGCTCAGATTCATGCTCAGTACACCCGTTTGTTTGATTAGCCCTTATTTTGGATTTTAGGGACGTAAAACCATAAGGTTGGGAGAATGTAATGTACTGGAATTTTTATTGTTTTTTAAATTATATAGACTTATTTCAAGACTACACACTCTGAAAACATGTGACTTTGAGGCCCGGAGGTGCCAAAATAATCCATTGAAAAATATTAATCTTTAAATAGCATGTTTGAGCAGTTATCTTGAAAAAGTGTATTAACTACTAAATGGGTGCCCATATCATAAATTTTATGGCACCATTCTATTTAGGATAGCAGGTTTACTCTAGGAATGACTTAATTTTAGTTGGAGAATGCCTCTAGTGAGAAAAACCGAAAATGACATAACATTTAATATAATAATTATATAAAATTATTTTATTTTTCAAATACATATAAATCATGAACGGTGACTCAGATTAAAAATCCAAGACCACCACTTAACTCAGGAGGGTATTATTTTGTTAGGAATATCCTAACATTGGATGGCGCAGGCCAACAGTGGAAGTTAGTCTTTGACCGTTAATAAAATAGTTAAGTAACAATTATTTTATTTTAAAATCCATATAACTTCTAAAGGGTTACTCAAATTAAAAATCCAAGAGTACCATTTAGCTCATGGGGGCATGTTCCCTTTAGGCAGAGCCTAACCTCGACCGATGCAGGTTAAGGGTTAAGTTTAATTTTGGAACTTTATTTAAGGTTCATTTAAATAAATGTGCAAGAGGGTTTTTGTAACTTTTGAAATGGTTTTCAGATAAAAAACACAAGGGCACTGTTGAACTCGGAATGCTCAGATTCACCTAGAAATGACTTAACTTTGGATGGGAAGGACTGATCAAAAAGTTATTTTTCAAACTTTTCAAGAAAAATAATAAAATAATTTAAAATAAATATTTTATTTCTTTTCTCACCGTTGAGTGGCAGACAATGACGCAACGGTTCAATGATGATGTGGAAAAAAGGTGCATTAATAGAACTCATTAATGGGCCATTAACTCACAATGTAATGACGCTTTAATCACGCATAGTAGTAATTCTATTTCATAAATGAAACAGAGGAAGTGCTGCGATGTGTTTCTTTTTTATAGTCTGACGCGTTGGCGGAACAAGGATTAAACTGCACGGATTCTCGAAAGAACCTCTGACAAACTTCCTCTCTAATGAAAAATGATGAACATCAACATCTTCGATGCCACTAGTTTATTAGAGCTAGAAACGATGAACGAAGTCAAATTCAGGAAACCTCAATGATGATGCACTGCATATTCAAACGTCAAAGAGGTAGGGGTTATTTTATTTTTAAGTTCTTCCCTGTTCTTTTCTAGAAATGATGAACACGGATCAACCAACAAATAGGTTTATCTGAAAATCGTGCATTTATGCGGGATGATAACTTTATTTGGGGGATTCTCTATCTGGTATTAGTTTATCTTTTGTTGATTGAACTGAAATCCCCGAACCTCCCATGATTATAAACCTCTAATGCGGAGGGCGCATGCTGAGAAAAATAAAGCCTAAGCACCTCTACCATGTTAGTTCTTAGTGAACACACCCTCAAAGTGGTGGTGAGATGATTCCGGGACCATTTCGGTGGAGAGGGAGTTTCTCGAAGAGTACTGGTGCAAGAGGCATGAAAAATGGAGAACCAGAGCGCATCCTGTGGTCCGCCGAATATATGCCAATGCGTTGGCAGTAACAGCGGTGGCCTGCGGCGGCGGTCACAGTAGTATGGTGAAGCAGTGCCAAGCGGGTTCCATGTGTAGGGATGACTCGTGTCTAGGCCATTTGGTGGTTGGGAAATTCACGGTCACTTGACCATGGTTGGAGGGGACCCGCATGTCTGTGGGGCCAGCGGGGACCAGCCGAGGTAGTCGGTCACGTCCCGGCCAGTCGGCGTACCACCGACCTGCACCATGCGGGAAAGGCTTCAGGATGGTGGGATGCACCCCCAACCAGCAGGCCGGACCCTTGTTGGAGGGATGGACCCGCACCCAGTGTTCTAGACTCACACCATTCGAGCTGGGACAAACTATACAAGGTCACTGGGTGACCCGACGGGCTGAAACCTAGGCAGAAATGGGCTGGGTCCATCGCGACCCATTGGGCCTAGCCCATTGACTAGGCTAGACCAACCCGACATAGACCCAAACTGGTTCAGGATGGGTCGGTCAAATTAAACCAAGGTATGTTGGACCCTAGGGCTGGGTTGGTAGGGTTGGTCTGACCTGGTCGGACGAGGCCGAGATGCAACCGACCCCTGTTTATTAAAAAGATAATAATATGTAAACCAGGTGTTTGATTGACAAGATGTTTGCAGCATTGGGAACCTCTCGATGATGAAAATATTTTGGCATGATCTATGTTGACTTTCATTAAAGTTGAGATGCGAATAATGGCTTGAGTATCGGTTCACCCAGGCACACTACGTACGGAACCCTATGGTTGGATCAGACCTGAATACTGCTAACGTTTAACTCTGTATGAATCAACTATCACCCATTGGGAAGCACTTATCTATGAATATTTAGGCCCACAGCGGGAAGAACTTCTCTGTGACTTTGTAGGCCCATGATACATGATGATGATGAATACCTCATTTGGCTAAGATTAGTGGGAAGCACTTCTCTACGACTTTTCAGGCCCATGGTATGTGGTTGGGTGGTGTACCTAATCAATGTAAGGTTAGTGGGAAGCACTTCTTCATGACTTGGTAGGCTCAATGTACTCGATAGAGGAGATGTTCTCTAGTAACCAAGGTGTTCAATGTTGTGAAAGATGTTTCCACTATCACTGCGCTAAATGTATACCTAGTGAGAGATGTCTTATGTTTTGTGATTACTTTGAGGATTGCGGTGTGGTCTTTCCTTTTTTGTTTTCGGGTCCCTACTGAATATTTTATTACCTACCCCTACATGGGCTTTGCCTGCATGTGTTGTGTCTTGTGCATATGATCGACGTTTCAACAGGGACTTTGGTGGACCAGGACCTTGAGGTCCCCAGGGAGACGGGACTGATAGACACTACGATGGTGGACATGGTGGCCTAGGACAAGGTGGGGGCATAGTAGGTCTAGAAGGATATGAAATTATACTTTGGATTCTAGTAGCTACACTACTCTCATGATCATGTGAGATTTTTCATGGAGGGATATTAGAGTTTCATTTGTTTACTTTTCTGTTTTCGTTCGTTCATTGGGTTTGTATTCTAGCCCACTTTTATTAGTGGTACTATTCTTTGTTTTCAGTGATACATGTTTCCTTGGTCATTTTGTGGGACTTGGTTGGGCATGTGTGTTCATATAGGTACTCAGTAAAATGCCTCCCACTTGCAGGTTGATGCCTTTAGTGCTAGTCGCGAGCCCCTGGCCTTTGGGAGGTGGGCATGGGGTAGTTAAGGAATGATCCCTAGTGGACGGGTCATGACAAAGAGAATATGGATAAAGGGTTTATTGGACCAAGTTATCAATTGTAGGTACACCGGTCCTCTTCATCAAGAAGAAGGATTTGTCATTATTCCTTTACATTCATTATCACGATCTCAACAAGATCACGATAAAGAACAAGTATCCACTTCCACATATTGATGAATTGTTTTATCCACTACATGGATTCCAATACTTCTCTATGGTGGGTATACATTCAGGATATTTCCATTAAAAGTCATGTACTATGATATCCCAATGACTATTTTTCATACACATTAGTAGAACCGTGATTTTATAGTGAATCCATTTGGACTCACTAATGATCTAGAAATCTTCAAGGAATTGATGAATATATTCTTTAGGTATGACCTCAATAAATTTTTCATGTTATTTGTAGAATATATTCTTATCTACTCCAAAATAAAAGATGAACATGAGATTAATTTAAATAATGTATTGAAAACCTCATAGAAGGAAAATTTATATGAAAAGTACAGTAAATGTGGGTCTTGATTGGTTCGAGTAACTTTATTGGGGAATTTTATCACTAGTATCTGGATATATGTATATCCTTCAAATAGAGATGTAATTTAAGGATGTCCTAGACCAACCTCTTTTGTAATATCTTGATATTTTTTGATTTTTTTTTTCGAATTATTTTTAATCTTTTGGATACTTTTTCATTTCAGACAATACTGAATATAGAATTTGTTATCTGAAAAACAGTATGATTATCTTGCATTATATGAAACACCAAGCCAAGATTGCACTACAAGAAACACTTAGATTATCTTGTGGTATATGAAACAATATGCTTGTATTGTGTTACACACAACAATGAGCTCTTTTGAAAGCTAGTATTACATGAATGAGCAAGTTTCACCGAACAATAGTATATTATTAAATATTATTATTTTATATGAAAAGATATAACCTAGAAGTTAAATTAAAATTTATGAATATTATTAAATAAATTATGAAATTTATGTTTTAAAATATAAATAAATTGGTTACCAAAAAATTATAAAGGAAAATATATACCAATTGATTATAAAGAAAATGGTTTTAATTTTATGCTCCAAATGTCATTTTTTCTTAATAAATTAAATTAATTACAACTAGGGAATGATATTAATAAAATATATATGTTATATAATGAATAAAATATTTTTTATATTGATAAAATATATTTTATAGGATTATGAAAAGAACAAACCCAATTTTATGCATAAAACCCAATATTTTCCAAAAGGGTGATTTTACTTCTTTATAATGGAAAATAAATTTTAAATATAACTTTTTAAACTGTTATATTTTTTATACGAAAAAATAAACTAATAATTTTAAATTGAGATATCAAAATTTACCTTTGTTTAAATTTTTTTATTTGTTCTCATAAGTTTCAATGTTTATAAACAGTAAAAATTGGTGAATTTTAATTAATAACAACTTTTTTATCGAAATAATTTATATGTTTTAATTATATATTTTTTTAGTTTTAATGTATCAATAGATAAAATTTTAATCATTTAATCAAATTTAGGTAATTGGAATCAATTTGGAATTATATTTTGATTTAAAAACAAGTCAATCTTTTTGATGTTTTTACTTTAAAAACATGTTTCCCCTTCTGACAACATGGATTAATTTTAAATTAATTTTGTAAATTTATGTTTTTTGAATAATAAAAGATGGATTTAATATTTGGAATTAAAAGGTACAAATTTTGTAAATAAGTCTCTTTTATTTCTAGACAATATGAATAGTAGCTTTAATAATTTTTCTTACCATGGTTAAGGGTAAATTGGGGGTGAAAATAATATTATATATATTTGAAAACTACCCTAAAACTTGAAAAAATGTTATTTTATGAGTTAATTTTAACCTTAACACATAAGGATCTAAAATTAATAATTTATTGGACACATTTCTAGGAAAATTACTATAATTATTATACTCAAAGGGAGTGACAAGATAATGCACTCTTACATTTAGTATGTATAATATTTTTAATATTTGGTAAAATAGAAGATATTCTAGACTATATATATTATCATGAAATATAAAAATGTATCTACATTGTAGAAATTTATTTTTTTATTTTAGTTAAGAGATAATTATCATAAATAATTACAAAATGATGACACAATAATTACTCAATTAATGAAATAATCAATTAAATGTTACTATAAATATTAAAATAAATATAATTTAACATAATTATGGTTATTCATGAATTATATGGGTTAACATGACGTGATATGATTGTATTAATGGAATTATATTGTATTAAACTTTCTGGATTTACTTTTTTAAAGTCAGTGTTACAAATATAGTCAAAATTGATACTTATGATATCTTAGAAAAATAATATTTTATCTATTTATTTAAAAATAATAAAAATATTAAATAATGACAAGGGGATGATATATGATCTAAAATATATTAAATATACCATTTAGGGTCCAATTTATAATTTATATGTAAAAAATTTATCCTCTTAATATTAAAAACCATGTTGCCATAGTTGAAATTAAAATGGGCTATCTAAGGGTTAATCAAAATGATATGATTTAAAATAACATAAAAAAATTTATAAAATATATTTTTAATTATATTATAACCTTATAACTTATTTAGTTATAATATATTGTTTTTTTTGGTATTTTATTGATATTTATTTTTTTATAAATTAATATTTTGAGAAATTCAAAAAAGTAATCCTCCATTCTCTTATAAATGGGAACCTCTCCTTCTCTTATGTTAACAATTTAAATACTTTTTATCTTGGGATAATTATAACTAAATATCCTCCAGAAATTTATCACTTCATCATATAGTCCTTATTTTTCCAAAAATCCAACCAACATAGGAATTTTGTGCAAATTAAAAGGAGATACCCAAAGAAGAGGTAATGTTCATCAATGAATGTTTATATTTTATTTATTCTTTAAACAACTTAAATTATTATTATTTTATATTTATGTAATATCCTCAGAATAATCAATATAATTTTATGTTTTTATGTTAATTTTTTGATATATACTCTCGTACACTTCCATCTAATGTGTAACAAACTTACCATTGTTGTGTACGGTAAACTGCCGCCTCTTGAAATGATATTGTTTATTTTTTTCCTTAATATCCTATCACACTTTGTAATTATGATGGATATTCAATTTTTTATAATATATATATGATATTTAGGATGTATTAATTCTTAGAGAATTATTATATAACATTTACCATTATTCCTTCTATTTTGTGTAAATATGATAACTTCGTTTCTGGATGTGTGGACTACCGCCTCCTCAAAACGATGTGATTCGTTCACATTCTACATATATTATTTTAATGATGGTTTTTTTAAAATTTTATGATATATAGGAAATTATAATTCTAATGTAAATAATATATACACACATTTATTTCATTTACATTATTTCTTTAAAAATAATAATTTAACGGAATCAACATTCTTGCATATGTACGGCCTACCGTATCCATGAACAGTGAATTAAATTTCATATTTATATTGTTAATAGTTTATTATAAATATTTATATAACAAATAAATATAACATTTATATCATTTTTTACATTCCATACATTTGTAAATCATGATCTAATTAAGTGTGTCCTGAATAACAATTCAAAACAAGTGGAAATTACCTGAAACGTAAATATAACATGGAATGGTTAGTAAATAGGTAATAAAAGTTCCTATGTTAACATTATATTGTATGGTGTAATTGAATATGTTTTATAATAGATATATAAAAAACTTATATTTATTATACAGGAGGGTTGAACGAATACTAAAAGTGTGAAGACATGTGGTAATGGAATTTCATCTCACTTTTTATTTCGGTGAGATACATGCCATATTCACCATTCACTTATATTATGTGATTTATATACTTACATATGACAAGTTATATCATTAAGTTTCTGTATATAATTACATTTAAATATTTCATTGATGTCATTTATTCTTGTATATCACGATTCTAAAGTTAATCATGTAGTGAGGGATTCATGTCTCCTATTTCTACTTCTATGGGACACATGCCTTATACACAAATTATTTCTTCTACATGGTGTATAAAATAAGTCTCAACTAGAATATTTTTTTATTTTCATATCCATATAATTTTCTTCATTTAAAGGGGTATATGATTCTACACATTATAAAGTGATTAGAATTTATTTCACATTCTCTTCAATATTTGGTATTGCTTCATTTTAAGTCTCTAATGGGGAATATTTATCTTCAATGTCCATGATTACTAAAAATGTTTTCAAAAATGTTTTTAATATTCCCATATGGATATTTAAAGTCATTTTTACAAATTTTTTACTTCTTAATACATGGTTTAAAAGGATTATTTTATCGTATTCCCAATGAGGTGCATTGTGACCTTTCCAGAAAATGTATGAAAGATATTTTTTTAACTTATATGGAACATACATATTTTTCCAATTTCATGACGAATTAATGAATTGATGTTTCCTTTACAATAATATAGGGTAATTTTCCATGAAAATGTTTTTTTAAATATCTCATAATTTTATGAAAAGAAAACATTTTTAAATAAGAATGATTAATTTCTTCATGATTTTTTTCAAGTAATCTCTCAAAATTATTTTCCATCAAGGATAACATTATTTTATGTTAATTTTATTTTACAGGGGATATGGTCCAATTATACCATTATTATTATTTATATGAAAAAATTATGTTTGTGATGTAATAAATTTATGAAACCCACAACTTTTACATATATTATTTTTTTATTGAATGATGTTTATGAAACACATTTCATTCCATGGGTTCAGATATGATGAATTCTTTATGTCCTTGTATCACACATATGTATGGTTTTCATTATATGATATGTATTCCTAATATATCCCTCCAATATAATAGGTAAATATTTATATATCATGAGATAATTATGGGAATCATGTTAATGGGCTTGATCCATGAATGAATATGGGGAAACCTGATCCACTATAGGAAGATGAGGCAACCTGATCGCTTATAAGGAATGTATTATGACTAGATATGTAAGGGTTACCCAAATAGTAGTTGTAGTTCCCATTAAGTTACCTATTATGTTTTTAAGGCTTTTTCATTTATAGGTAATGATATTACTTTTTTATCTGTCTGCCACAAATTTCATGTCTTATTCCATGTTATGCTTTCATGGCTTCTCCTCTTGATTCACTTATGATTCATGTTATATGAATTGTAAATATCTATTCCATGATTCATGTTTATGATATTTGATATGAAGGGTACGATCTTGTAATTATATGATCATATTCTCATACCTTATACTCATGTTTATATATGCATACTTCCCCTTTTTACCCTTCTTGATAATTTGATCTCACCCTTTTTCTTATGTTTTCTTTTACCCAACTTATAAAGAATGGTTTTTTCTAGCATTACAAAAGGGGAAGGTATTTTAATGAAACATTGAAGATATTTTTCCATAATATAAGTTTGTGTTCCATGTTCCCAAAGGCACTAAACTAATACGACCTTTAGGAATATGTTTTTATAATGCATGAAATGTTCCAAAAAATTGATTTAATGTCAATATATATTATGACTAGGTTGTTATAACTATGATTTAAATACTTAGTTTCCATAGGATAGATGGGTACTATCATCGATGTGGGAGAAAATTATCATAATTTTTAAGACCAGTATCCATGATAACTCCGAAGGGAGTCATGTTTTATTGGATTGATGAATGTGGATACAGATTCAAAGAGTTAAGTTAGAGGCTAATCATTATACCTTTTCTCATATTATCCCCAATATGTGAAGAATTTGTGATCTAAAATGATGTCTCAAAAAATATATTGGGTTGTGTACTCATGCAAGGTAATACGTTGATAACTTATGCCTCCCTCTAGTTAAATATCCATGAGTAGAACTACCCAACTCATGATCTAGAATTTTCTATAGTGATCTTTTCATTGAATATTTCATGAAATTATCTCCATTGGGATAATTATAACATAAATATGGATCATAAAATTCTCTAATTTATATTCACAGAAAAGGATATTAATATTGAACAAAGAAGGTGATTAGATCATATCATGGATTATGACTATTCAATCCAATAACATCCTACAAAATCGAACAATGTGGTAGATGCTATGAGTATAAAGGATCCTACAACCCTATTCACGATGAATGAAAATTAATTTTTCATTATTATCATAAGTCCCCTTTTATGGGTTGAGGGGGAACCCAACATGAATTCAAAGACTTAAGTCATCAAACTGTGCCACAACGATCCAAAATCCAGAAAACTAGATCAATTCAACAAAGGAAGGCCCCTCCCCAACATCAAAAACATTATTTCTAGTTTCCCCCTTTCCAATGCTACTCGAAAATCTATCCCGTGTAGAGATGCATGGACCTGGTACCGATATCCAAGTCCAGAAACTCTCAAACATCCAAATCCATATTGTAAAGGTCCATTGAAAACTATCAAATCTAAACCTCATCTGGAGAAACCTCTAAATAAAATCAAGAATCATAGACCCTTGAACCACATTCCACAATCCACACATCAAATCACACCATTAAATTTTAACGGACCCTAACAGAAAATTCACAACAAGAATTATGTTCACCCAAAACCAAACACGGAGACAATGATCAAATCCATCACAAAAAAAACATTCTCTCAAGCACCAAAAATTTTGTCGGAAGAAGCTCCACCACAAACTAACCTGGGCCAAAACATATGTCATTTCCACCATCAAGGTCACTTGTCGAGACCAAAAATCCACCCAAAGAACTCACAACCAATCTGGAAATGCGTCTGAAAACTCAGACCACGGTAAACTAGATCATGACCTAAGACCATCACAAGACTGCCATGGAGACGACCAAGCCCACTGAAGATTGTGAACCCTCAATGCTAGAGAAGATGAACCCACAACATCACTAAATGAACCTCTGAATCCTTAAAATGAGGGAACCTGAACCGAGGATGCTGCTGAATCATGGATACCAAAAAAAAAACTTCACAATAGTTAGAGGATCACACCACAAACTCACAATGAATATATGAGGTGTAACGCCCCAACCCCAGCTACCCAGAGCTGGTGCATTACTTCGTAACATTGGCATGATCACAAAAGATCAAGTCTTGAAAGACCGATTAGTTTAGTATCCTTGGAAACACTAGATACATTCATAAACGTTACATTACATCATAAAGTGAAAAACTACAATAACATAGTCTCCATAGTCCACACTTCTATCCTCTTCGGACTATCCCTGCAGGTCATTCATAAAATACTTCATCACATCCTGGAAAATATTAAAACATTGAAAGGGGTGAGCTCAGATGCTCAGTAAGGTTAACAATATAGTGGAAGCTTTCATAAATAAACATTAACATTTAAGGAAATGTATAACTAAAACAAAAGCCTTTTAAACTTGAACTTCAACATAATATGGAAAAAGTAAAATGAGATAATTCCATTCACTTCTTCACATGGATATTCTACTGGTCGAATAATCACATGCAGAATCAATAACCACTTTCATAATGAGGGAATGTATAATGCCAGACATTCTGAAACATTTTGTCAAGGCCTCGACCAAGACGTCTAAAATGATTAAGGCATCGGCCAAAACCATAAATCAAATTGGGAAAGGGCCTCAGCCAATTCCACTTCTAGTTGTCTCATGAGACCTACCAATGCATCGAGGAGCTATAGCGGGCTCCACCCATCACTTATTAAGTCCAATACATTCCGGATATGAATAGGTTTAAACATATCATAAACCATAACATAATCGTATCACATAAAACATGCCTAAAGGAAACATAACATTTCCACATTTCAATCACAAGATATCAATACAACATATTGATATAATAAAAACGCTTTCAAAACCATTTTCAATACCAAAATAAAATAAAGTTAAAACTTTGTATTTATTTTTCATTAAAAAAATGATGGCTTGTAGAGGAAGCCGAAACTCAAATAATGGTCATGGCGGCGGAGAAGTCGTTGTCGCCGCATAAGTACAGAAAAAAAAAACATTCCCTTTTGTCGTTTATCAAAACGATTCGTATAAAAAAGATTCCTTTTGAATAAACGTAAAAGTCAAAGGGGTTTATACACCGTATAAAAGAAAGTTGTGTATAAAACCAAATATGCCTCAATGAAAGGAGATTGAGACGAAGTCCTTAAAATGATAATTTTTAAAATAAAATAGATCTATTATGTGTATTCACTATAGTTACACATAAAGAAAGTAAAAATACAAAATAGGACATAATAATATCATGACATAATTTGAAAGTAGGAGATTAACCCAAAGAATGGAAGTTGGGTTAAGAAGTTCCCTTACCTCGTGTCTGACTTGACTCAACCGTTCTTTAACCTCCTGAATAATAAACTAGAGTTAATTTATATTTACTTAAGAACCTTTTTCATGTTCATTATTCCATTTATATAACTTATTACCATGTTATTAACATTATTTAATTATTTAAGTTAATAACGGTCGTTTTGTCGATCTTTGGTACTTGAGTCAAAAATAAACTTCTTATAATTACAAGTTGTTTATGTGGTAGAATATCCATTATCTCCAGAATTATATTCATGATTTAGATGTCATATATATCATATATATCCAGTATATTTATAACATTACGTAACATTTGGAGGTAAGAAATGAAATGCACCGTTCATGGAGACGGTAAGCCGTACGTACGCATGAACGCTACTTTCATTTCAATTTCATATTTAATGGAACGAAATCATAATGATATAAATGTATAATATAATTCCAGTATAATATAGTGTATAATACCATTTACTCCATCCTTTATACATCCCACATATGGCATTAACGATTCAAATCACTTTGAGGGGGCGGTAGTCCGCACTTCCTAAAATGAAATTATCGCGTTTTACCCATAATGGAAATCATAAATTATGCCATAAATGAGAAATACAGAAGCATAAGTAAAACATAAACATATTATATATCATATATAAAAATAGTGACATCTTAATGGACACCTTTTAAGGTGTTATATGAGTGTTGAACAATCATCGTTTCGTGAGGCAGAAATTCGGCATCCACAGAAACTGTATGTTCTTTAACCATTAGATGTAGGTGTGTGTAAGTGTAGCTAGAATCCTTCTTATAACAACATCCTTGTATATTGAGTATACTGGTGTTGTTACAAAAGAAATGAATAAAAAGAGTTTAGGGGGTTGGAGAAGAAAAATAAAACAAAACAACATTAGAGAAGACATTACCTCAAAATCGGGTAACTCTTTTTGATTTGAGCCAAAGACTTCCTTGGGAAGAGTTATGCTCAAAGTGAGGCTTCTAGGAGTAAGAGGGGGAAGTTGGGAGAGTATTTGGGCAGAGTTTGGCCAAGAAAAATGGTTTGAAGGTGTGAATAAGGTGGGAGAGGTGGGGGCCTTTTATAAGTGGAGAGGAGGGGCTCTTTTGGAAAGATTGAAATGTTACATTATTACACAATTCTTTTCGGATTCTAAAGGTCCCACACTTATATAATTCGTGGATAAGGTGATAAGGGTTCGAAATCTACCCATCCAATAGTCTTTGGACAAGTGTAAGCCTTGTATTTTACATTATCTTTTCATTTTATTAAAATCGTTAAATAATGAGGTCATCGCTGCATCATAATGATGTCATAAATAATTTAATTTATTTAATGTCTAAAAATTATAAAAAAATACTATGATGTAGGAAAACTTTTTAGATTTCTAATGAATATTTATAATCAAAATTCGGACTTGTGTAACCCCACTTAAAAACTGTTTTAGTAAAACAACTCATGTTTGTGTCAATTTAATTTTAACATTAAATAAATATATATTAATGTCATTTTCCAACTGAAGTGGCTCCATGGGGTCCCCAAGTTGACCCATGGGTTGTCTGGGTCGGCCATGACTCATCCAATAGGAGTAGGACAAGTGTCATGCTCATCTCATATTATTAAAACATTATTTGTACCTTAAACTACACTAATTACCTCTAATCGCGATTAAGAACTTAAAAGTTACTATTCACCAAAAATTTATTTTAATCTCATTGAACCACATTTTAATTATTAATGACAACCATGTATGTCAGATTTTTGAAAATCAAATCACAGAAGTGGTAATATTTCATTTAAACAAAAAATCAGTTATTTAACTACCACTTAATGGTTTCACTATTCATCAAAAATTGAAGTTTTTCAGAACAAGGCCAAAATTTTACCCTAAGATATAATTGATATTCCGAATTCAAAAATGATGTCTATTTTACAAAATTCCAAACATATAAGTTTCATTAATTAATTTTATAATTAATTCCCGCTGTTACGACAAATAGCGTGTTTTTAAGAAACAATTTATATCAAAAGATTGGCAATTTATTATGTCCAATTTCAATGTTAAATTAATTCTAATGACCACCATTGGATAAAATGGTAAAAATATATTCTAATTATACCTTAAAACCACTAAATAGTATAATTTATCACAATAAATTATTTTGATTAAAAAGTTGTTTTAAGTATTTTTCACTATTCATAAAAAATTAGAAGTTCTCAGAAAAATACCAAAAATTCAACATAGGCTAATTTCGATATTCCGAATCCAAAAATGAAGTCCATTTTGAAATATAAAATTTCTATAATTTTAAAAAGTGGTTATTACTATTCATAACGGCTACTTTGATTAGTCGCGGTGTTTTAGAACTCGAAGTTGCGTACAATGCAAGCTATTGCATTATTGAATGAGAAGCGTATCGTGGAAGCTCGGGGTGTTACATTCTCCCCTCCTTCAATAAATTGCGTCCTCACAATTTGAAATTTTTCTTTGAAAATAAAAGGTTGAAAAGAGAAAATACCTTTGTGGAAAACCCACATCGGAAATAAGATTAATAAAATTTAGCCTTAATAAGAGGGAAAGGGAAATGAAAAAGTCACCACCCAATTATGATCTCGATTAGGAGAACATTGGTGGAAATTAGAGACATATAATTGGAGGAAAAACGTAAATATTTTTTGGGAGTGATTGAGGTCATCAATCACAATCAACTTTCAAATTGAGGGCCTCAAAGCCTTCAATCTATGTTGATTTAAAATATCATCAGTTCTACAAGACATAAGGTATTAGGATAACACATTTTTTTGTTTTAATATCCCTTTAATAAAGTTTAAGAATTAATTTATTCATTGAATAAGAGATAGGTATAAATATATTTATGGTTGACAATTAGAGTTTCAACCTTCAACTCATCTTTCACTCAAAAAGATAATAAAACTCAAAAATATTATACTTATCCTAATTGTATAAGGTTCCAAATGTTAACACATAACATTTAGATTAGTAAAATTATTTTGTAATAACTAGGGACTTCCTGTAGGCTAGTGGTAGGAAATAAAGGCCTGTCGTACTATGATTGTGGGTTCGATTCCTGCAGCTTTGTCCGACGCGACGGGTTGTGCCCCACCCTGCAGTTTTTCCTTTTACTAAAACTATAGTATCATAATATTCCAAAAATAATCTTCATAAATTTTTTAACCTTAAACAATACTATCCAAAGATTAACTTAATCCATTCCAACCTTAATAGTTATCCAAAATACCTCCATCCAGACTTTCTCTAAAAGGTCTCTAAATTCCAAAATCAATTGTAACATCAGAATCCCCAAACAAAGAAAAGTTTCTCTTATTGTCACATACTAAAAATATGATTACCTTAATCATATTAAAACCTTACTGAAATCAAAAAGTACTGCAGTACAATCTTTATATATATCACATTATTCTAATAACCAGAATATAATCCATGAGTCCCAAAGCATCATTACATTAGTTATTCTGCTTCAACTGTAGTAACAACATAAGATTGTCCTTGATGCCTTGGCCTTTTCTGAGGTATGTTTCCCTAACGCTTAGGACATTCATTTGCATAATGACCCATTTCTATACAATTGTAGCATTCAACTTTGATAGCCTCTTTCTTCCCCTTGCAATCACGAGCCTGGTGACCCTTTTCTCCAAATTTATAACAAACTCCCATTCCTTTTAGGCAAGTACCAGGGTGATTCTTCCCACAATTATCACATAATGGAAAATCCTTCTTTCCCTTTTTCCCTTTATCTGTCTCTTGTTCCACCGTTCTCTTCTTCTCTTGCTTTACTTTGTTGTCATAAGACTTAGAGAATTCCTTTTCTGTGTTGATAGCACACGAGACAATATCTTCGTATGATGAGAAGGATTGTGATACCAAAGCTCGACGGAGAAATGGTTTTAACCCATCAAAGAAACGATCAATCTTACTCCTTGGGTTACGTATATAATCGGCAACATGCCTCGCTAACCTTGTAAAGTTAGCCTCATACTTTGCGACATTCTCATCCTCCTTCCGCCTCAGACTCAGAAATTGCCTTTCCATATCTGCTCGATGGTCACGAGGAAAGTATTTTTCTAAGAAAATCTCTTTGAACTCCCTCCATTCCATATTCGATACGTCATCATCTTTCTTTGTGTTTTGAATCAGCGAACACCACTGATCGGCATCTCCAGTGAGGCGGTAAACTGCCATGACAACTTTCTCCCTTTCACTACTCCCCAAGGCATGGAATATTTTCTCTAAGGAATTTATCCATTGCTCAGCTACTATAGGATTTGTACTCCCATTGAAGGTTGGTGGTTGTTGCCTCATGAAATGGTCTAGCATTGATCCTCCACGTTGCGGATCAGGGTGCTCCATACGAGTAAGGTTATTATTCATAACCTGAGTGAGTTGTCCCAGTATGGTAATAAGTTGATCAACACCAGTTGTATCTCCAGATCCACAATAATTATCTTGAGCCGGAGGGAAATCCCTACACGGAGTTCGTGCATTGATACGGTTTCCATTCCTTCCACTAGGCGCCATTTCTAAACAATGGAATAAACTAGATTAGTTTATGAATCAAAATACATAATTCCATACTTGTAAAACACTTTACATAAATTGAACTATTTATGGATATAATACATAATCATAAAAATGTTTTCTTTGAGGAAGTATATACTCATAAACCCTTCATAATGATTTGTAAGGAAAATGAGAGTTATCCTAAGCATATCCCCCGGGAGTGTCGTAACCAAGAGTGCAGCAAGGCCCGTTGTCGTGCACCAGTTCCCGTTCGAGTCTAGCTCAAAGCGGTGTTTTCAGGTTTTACCCCTAGGAACATCTGTGCCAGAGCCGCCTCTACTTGCTCGTATCCAGACAGGGATGTATTGCTCGGAAAACTCACAAAATCTCTACAATACCAAAATTCTAGGAAGTTCTTCTATACTAATCCTCAAAGTTCATCTTAGTTCTACGTGCTCTAATCAGAGTTTATCTAAATCTAGCTTCCAAGGTTTGTACTAAACTGCCTCTGATACCAACTGTAACGCCCCAACCCCAGCTACCCAGATCCGGTGCATTACTTCGTAACATTGGCATGATCACAAAAGATCAAGTCTCGAAAGACCGATTAGTTTAGTAGCCTTGGAAACAATAGATACATTCATAAACATTACATTACATCATAAAGTGAAAAACTACAATAACATAGTCTCCATAGTCCACACTTCTATCCTCTTCGGACTATCCCTGCAGGTCATTCATAAAATACTTCTTCACATCCTGGAAAATATTAAAACATTGAAAGGGGTGAGCTCAGATGCTCAGTAAGGTTAACAATATAGCAGAAGCTTTCATCAATAAACATTAACATTTAAGGAAATGTATAACTAAAACAAAAGCCTTTTAAACTTGAACTTCAACATAATATGGCAAAAGTAAAATGAGATAATTCCATTCACTTCTTCACATGGATATTCTACTGGTCGAATAATCACATGCAAAATCAATAACCACTTTCATAATGAGGGAATGTATAATGCCAGACATTCTGAAACATTTTGTCAAGGCCTCGGCCAAGACGTCTAAAATGATTAAGGCCTCGGCCAAAACCATAAATCAAATTGGGAAAGGGCCTCGGCCAATTCCACGTCTAGTTGTCTCATGAGACCTACCGATGCATCGAGGAGCTATAGCGGGCTCCACCAGTCACTTATTAAGTCCAATACATTCCTCATATGAATAGGTTTAAACATATCATAAACCATAACATAATCGTATCACATAAAAAATGCCTAAAGGAAACATAAAATTTCCACATTTAAATCACAAGATATCAATACAACACATTGATATAATAAAAATTCTTTCAAAACCATTTTCAATACCAAAATAAAAGAAAGTTAAAACTTTGTATTTATTTTTCATTAAAAAAATGATGGCTTATAGAGGAAGCCGAAACTCAAATAATGGTCACGGCGGCGGAGAAGTCGTTGTCGCCGCATAATTACGGAAAGAAAAATATTCCCTTTTGTCGTTTATCAAAACACTTCATATAAAAAAGATTACTTTTGAATAAACGTAAAAGTCAAAGGGGTTTATACACCGTATAAAAGAAAGTTGTGTATAAAACCAAATATGCCTCAATGAAAGGAGATTGAGACGAAGTCCTTAAAATGATAATTTTTAAAATAAAATAGATCTATTATGTGTATTCACTATAGGTACACATAAAGAAAGTAAAAATACAAAATAGGACATAATAATATCATTACATAATTTGAAAGTAGGAGATTAACCCAAAGAATGGAAGTTGGGTTAAGAAGTTCCCTTACCTCGTGTCTAACTTGACTCAACCGTTCTTTAACCTCCTGAATAATAAACTAGAGTTAATTTCTATTTACTTAAGAACCTTTTTCATGTTCATTATTCCATTTATATAACTTATTACCATGTTATGAACATTATTTAATTATTTAAGTTAATAACGGTCGTTTTGTCGATCTTTGGTACTTGAGTCAAAAATAAACTTCTTATAATTACAAGTTGTTTATGTGGTAGAATATCCATTATCTCCAGAATTATATTCATGATTTAGATTTCATATATATCATATATATCCAGTATATTTATAATATTACGTAACATTTGGAGGTAAGAAATGAAATGCACCGTTCATGGAGACGGTAAGCCGTACGTACGCATGAACGCTACTTTCATTTAAATTTCATATTTAATGGAACGAAATCATAATGATATAAATTTATAATATAATTTCAGTATAATATAGTGTATAATACCATTTACTCCATCCTTTATACATCCCACATATGGCATTAACGATTCAAATCACTTTGAGGGGGCGGTAGTCCGCACTTCCTAAAATGAAATTATCGCGTTTTACCCATAATGGAAATCATAAAGTATGCCATAAATGAGAAATATAGAAGCATAAGTAAAACATAAACATATTATATATCATATATAAAAATAGTGACATCTTAATGTCCACCTTTGAAGGTGTTATATGAGTGTTGAACAATCATCGTTTCGTGAGGCAGAAATTCGCCATCCACAGAAACCGTATGTTCTTTAACCATTAGATGTAGGTGTGTGTAAGTGTAGCTCGAATACTTATTATAACAAGATCCTAGTATATTGAGTATACTGGTGTTGTTACAAAATAAATAAATAAAAAGAGTTTAGGGGGTTGGAGAAGAAAAATAAAACAAAATAACATTAGAGAAGACATTACCTCAAAATCGGGTAACTCTTTTTGATTTGAGACAAAGGATTCCTTGGGAAGAGTTCTGCTCAAAGTGAGGCTTCTAGGAGTAAGAGGGGGAAGTTGGGAGAGTATTTGGGCAGAGGTTGGCTGATCCAAATGGCTTGAAGGTGTGAATAAGGTGGGAGAGGTGGGGGCCTTTTATAAGTGGAGAGGAGGGTCTCTTTTGGAAAGATTGAAATGTTACATTATTACACAATTATTTTCGGATTCTAAAGGTCCCACACTTATATAATTCGTGTCTAAGGTGATAAGGGTTCGAAATATACCCATCCAATAGTCTTTGGACAAGTTTAAGCCTTGTAGTTTACATTATCTTTTCATTTTATTAAAATCGTTAAATAATGAGGTCATCGCTGCATCATAATGATGTCATAAATAATTTAATTTATTTAATGTCTAAAAATTATAAAAAAAATACTATGATGTAGGAAATATTTTTAGCTTTCTAATGAATATTTATAATCAAAATTTGGACTTGTGTAACCCCACTTAAAAACAGTTTTAGTAAAACAACTCATGTTTGTGTCAATTTAATTTTAACATTAAATAAATATATATTAATGTCATTTTCCAACTAAAGTGGCTCCATGGGGTCCCCAAGTTGACCCATGGGTTGTATTGGTCGGACATGACTCATAAAATAGGAGTAGGAAAAGTTTCATGCTCATCTCATATTATTAAAACATTATTTGTACCTTAAACTACACTAATTACCTCTAATCGCGATTAAGAACTTAAAAGTTACTATTCACCAAAAATTTATTTTAATCTCATTGAACCACATTTTACTTCTTAATGACAACCATGTATGTCGGATTTTTGAAAATCAAATCACAGAAGTGGTAATATTTCATTTAAACGAAAAATCAGTTATTTAACTACCACTTAGTGGTTTCACTATTCATCAAAATTGAAGTTTTTCAGAACAAGGACAAAATTTCACCCTAAGCTATAATTGATATTCCGAATTAAAAAATGATGTCTATTTTACAAAATTCCAAACATATAAGTTTCATTAATTAATTTTATAATTAATTCCCGCTGTTACGACAAATAGCGTGTTTTTAAGAAACAATTTATATCAAAAGATTGGCAATTGTTTATGTCCAATTTCAATGTTAAATTAATTCTAATGACCACCATTGGATAAAATGGTAAAAATATATTCTAATTATACCTTAAAACCACTAAATAGTATAATTTATCACAATAAATTATTTTGATTAAAAAGTTGTTTTAAGTATTTTTCACTATTCATAAAAAATTAGAAGTTCTCAGAAAAATACCAAAAATTCAACATAGGCTAATTTTGATATTCCGAATCCAAAAATGAAGTCCATTTTGAAATATAAAATTTCTATAATTTTTAAAAATGGTTATTACTATTCATAACGGCTACTTTGATTAGTCGCGGTGTTTTAGAACTCGAAGTTGCGTACAATGCAAGCTATTTCATTATTGAATGAGAAGCGTATCGTGGAAGCTCGGGGTGTTACATGAGGAGCGGAGCCACAACTGACCAAGTCTGAGGAAGGCTTGCGGCGAAGAGGAATCCGTAGTGCCACATAGCCCATTATGGGACCATCCTTACAGTAATCCAAATTCTTCCTATCCATGGTGATTAATGAAAGGGTTCCAATCTTATTAGACATTAAAATGATATATTGGTGAATAATAAAAGGATCTGAATCCTAACATTCCCAAATAACTTCTGAATAATCCATTCTTGAGAGGTTCATGGAGTACTAGAAAGATGATAAGGTCACACAGAAAATAGAGGTGAATATTTTGAAGTTTAACTTTCATAAATATGGACTTATATGGTTTGGAACATAGATATTTGTCCCATAAAAACCATATATAAAGAGTTAACTTTTGTATTATGTGCATAGATTATCATTATCTATTGATCCACGAAGAACTAAAATGTATAGATAGTTAGAGAAAAATTTATGGTGGTATAACATGATGAAGGATATTACAAATATTGTATCTCGATACTTGGTATGAAAAAAATTCATAGAAGAATAGAATAGGTCTATGGGTATGATGAAAACATTTAATACACCAGTTTTTAAATGGGAAAACATGGACATGTGTTTCATAAAATACTCCCTAGTACCCCTAAAGGCTATAAAACCATCTCAATGTTAGTCAATAACTTTACCAAGTGAATTTTATTAATAACAAGTAAGATTACCAACTCACAAAGATATACATAAGGTAATTGGAAAGACTGCATGGAGTTCCACCCTATATTGTATCTGATCATGATATTAGGATTACCTTATGTTTCATGAGAATCACTCAGCAAGTGCTGGATATAGAGTTAAATTTCAATATTACATATCCCCATCATATGGATGGTCATTATGATAGGACCATTTAAACTATGTGGGATATGATGAGATCATGTTCAAAGAAAATTCAATGATGTTGGGATCAATACCTCCCCCTAGTGGAGTTCTCATTTTTTCATTCTATATTTCAAATGTAAGTTTATGAGGATCTGTATGGGAAGAGGTTCCAAAATCCAACATAGTGGGATGAAGTTACGGAGTAGAAGCTAGTGGGACATGATATTATTGAATAAATTTTATAAAACGTTCAAACCATTCAGTTTCATATGAAATCCACAAAAATTAAATAGAAAACTATGTAGATAATCATTGACTAGACATAGAGTTTGAGGTCAAAGATAATTTATTCATTCATATATCATCATGTAAGAAATTCATGTGGTTTAGGTAGAAAGGAAATCTTATTCCAAGATACATCATACTCTTTTAAATCCTTGATCGCATCATATTAGTGGCCTATTTACTAGTAACACCACCTAAAAAATTTAATGTATATGATGTGTTCCATGTATCCTGCTTAAGGAAATATATACCAGGTCCTTTACATGTACTAAATCCAGAGGTTGTATCATTGGAGAATGATATTTTGTATGAGTAGCTAATGAAGATCTAATATTATATAGAAAAAGTTCTATGGAACAAGACAACTCACATAGTCAATTTTTTATGGAAAAACCATAAGTTTGAGGAAGCATCATGGGAATCAGAATAAAATATGAAAAAAGAACCCTCATATATTTTTGGGGGTGAAATTTTTAAAAGGTAAAAAATATTACAACTCAATATTTTATGAATGAAATTTGGTTTTAAAAAGAGTAAATTCCTTATTAAGAAATTAATTTTTAGAAAATTTGTGAGTTACTTTGGATATTTTAGATAATTATATTATGTTTGATTTATAAGAATGGTATGCATCATAACAATTGATAATATAACCAATTAATGAAATTAACATTAGTACATTAAGGATTATGATAATGTTCAATTGAAATAGATGTAAGGATTGACGACATCAACCAATAATATTATATAATATGAAGCCTATATATCGATAATTCTTATAAAGAAAACATAAATAGACCTTTCCCTTGACCGATCCCAATCCAAAATTCAAAAAAATAATCAAAAGTGAACCTATTTATTGGAGAAGTTCATCCTCCTTGAGACTATTTCCCAAACCATGTTCACTGAACCACCGCATGAAAATATCAACATCGCACACCATAATTTTGGGTCATACACTAGTGTAACAAGGGGTTATGTATCTAGACCCTAAAAATTTGAGTTTTTATATTTTTATTAAACTAATTGTTATATTTTTTTTCATTATTATTTTATAATTATCAAACAATAAGTTTGATAAAAATTATATTTTGATATGATGGAAGAGATGTTTTATTTTCTGGTAAATATATAGTTTGAATCAAAACACTCTATTTTAAAGAATTAATGAATTTTTTGAATAAATTATATTTTATTAAAATATTATTATTAATTAATATTTATTAAGTACAATTGGTAAAATGATGTTATGAAGCCAAAAATAATTTTTATATGTGTCAGGAAAAAAGTTATTATAAAAGCTAATATTTTTAAACAAATACGTATTTTTGATTTTAAAGAGTAAAATACAATTTTTGGAGAAATATTTAATAAAATAAATATTATTTTTTGAATCATTATATCAAAATTATCCAACTGTGAATTTTTTATTATATTATAAGATAGTAAAATTTTTGGGCAAAAATTAAAAATGATCTAAATATATGATATGTATTATGACATCATAAAAGACCAAAAGTGACATAATAAATACTATATAGATTATCAATGACCAAAGTTATGTTTACCCACTAAAATATTTCATTTTACAATTTATTTGGCAGATTATATGAAACATTAATGAATAATGTGAAACTGATGTTTTATTATAATGTTTTAAATCAATTCTCTATAAAAATGACCCACTTACACATCACCATGGTTACTATTTTAATGATTTCAGTTATTTGAATTATAAAATAATTAAATACACTCCTATATGGTAGAAAAAATGAGATTATTTTTGGTTTGGATTAATTTATCTTATAGAGTCAAAAACTTATGTTTAGAAATTAGTAAAGAATTCCTCTCTATTTTTATATATAAACCCACCCAAACCCCCATTCCTCTCCACTCAAAACCATTAGATCACATAGTTACTCTAAATTTATATGTCTATATCCCTACCAAGGATCCCCCAAGATCTTAATAATATCCTCCCACACTTTTAGAATTTTCCTCTCAAGATAGGGGATCATCACCTCCTCTATTTTATTCAAGAACCATCTGTATGTCATGCCTTTTAATTTCTAGTTATTCAATTTTGTATATGTTTTTAAAAATCCATATTATTATCATTATTATTTAAATTTATTGAGTTACACATCTCACTCTCATTAAACCATTCTATAAACATTTATGTACACATGTTAGACTACTAAAATTATCTTGTGATTTTCCATGCCAAATATTTTTTTAGTGAATACTCATCTCCATTACCACTCAATGGTAGTCACCTTATTGTACTATCTCATAATTTATTATGGATTTAATTGAATGTATCCATCACTCCGTAATAATGGGATTAAAATTTATGAAATATATTCTTATAAGGGTATGATCTATATGGAACACTTATGCAGATACATGATATTAAAGTGACGGGCAGGGTTATAATTATATATAAATCTAATATATTGGGTAATGTTTTTATCTCATGAGATTATATGTATGATCCACAAGAGGTTATCCTTATCACACTATGTTATCCTTTTATGGTGGTTATCATTTATTTTTTCTTATTATGTCATGTTTTCTGTTGTTTCCACATTCCTATGCTGCCTTTATGTTATCATGGCACATCATGCCTCATTGTTAAAGATTATGTTTCTCACCCAACTTATGTGACCTTGATATGAATCTTGGATCTCAGGTACTACTTTAACTTATGTTGTTATTTTTTATTACCTTATTGGGCTTTATATCTCACCTCTTTTTAATGTACATCCCCAAGTCATAAAATGCTATTTTGAAATATCCAAGGAATATTAGGTCATGTTTTGATGTTTTTAAATAATGATGCTGTACCCATTTTTCATGTTAGTGTTTTATATACCTAATTTCAAAAATACATTATGCCTCATGATTATTTAGGTTTTAATAAGTGTGATATTATGTAATAAATTATAAAGTAAAGTTTATTTATGGTTTGGTTTGTCAAAGGTGTTATTTTTTCATCCCATTTGAAGAATATTTGAAAGAGGTAGAAGAAGAAATAAAATTAAAAAATTTAGTTAAAGACTATATCTCCTCTTAAAACAACATCATTTTCATTACAACTTAAACCCTATAAGGATGGTATAATGATCAAACTATGACATCTATTACTTGGGGAGTGATGTTAATATTATATGTAGTCATGTCTTTCTCAAAATATAGTGATTTTGAAGTGTGAATAAATGATGATAGGATGTTCCCTTAAATAAGTGAGGGGAAGGAAAATCTTGGAATTACCAAAAATATTAAATTAATATAAATTAATTATCATGGTAAAAAGGATATAAAATTATATAATTAGAAGATAGGATGTGTATAGGTTAAAATTATATCATCTGATAAAATTTTGACAAGTTTATATTATGTTTTTAATATAATATCTTTATTTTAACTTGTATTAACCTTTTTTTGACAATTACCATGATATTGAATTTAATAATCTTTAAGGGAAATTATAGCTACTATAAAAGGAAAATTGGTCCATAAATAGACCATATTTGATATTTTTAAAGATATAATGATCATTGTGTGGATGATATGTTTTTTAATAATTTTAAATATTTTAATAAATTATTATTTACAATAAAATAACATTAATTCCATTTATAGTACTATTCATTTAGTTTGACTTTAAGAGAAACATTAAAACAACATAATTTTAATATAATCCATTAAAACCATTCTGATAATTTCTTTTTTCAAAATTATTTTTGGAAAAAATAATTCATTCAAATTATATTACTTTCAACATTTTTAGAATCATTTATTTTATTTTTTTATTATAGGAATATATACTGTGTCGGTGATTCATAGGAATTTAAGATAATTTTTTCATCTCAAAATATTACAAATAAATTAACATTATTAAAAAACAATTATAGTTCAAATAATCCTTTTATAAATGAAGCTACCCTCTATTTATCCCTGTATAAAAAACATAGTGATAATAAAGACAAATATAAATTTAGTATGGGTTGTATAAAATGTTTAAAGCCTACGGGAAAATGAATTCCTCTAAGGCCTATGGGCCATGTAATACTTACGCCTACAGGCCTTGTAAGGGTTCCACCTCAAAAAAATGTCATTTTTCACTTTTCTTTACATACAATAATATATTAGTCAAAATAAAAGAAATATGGAACCTTTATTCAATAATTTAGAAACACGGATGGTTGTAGATGAATTAAAATCATAAAATAGGATAATTTTAACTATTATGATCATTTTTTATTCCATATCATGTTATATTTAACCTTAATTATGTTATATACCCTTGTCATGTGGACAATTGTTTACTATAGTTTCTATTCATAAAAAAATTTAAAGAGATCTATTTTACAAATATAGATCTCATAATTCCAAATATGGAATATATGTTTCAATATTAAATTTATATAAGTATAAAAAATTCATTTAATATTAAAAATTAAAATGTAGAGAAAAATAATTTTTTAGAAAAATGCCTTTTTAAGTATAAAAATGTAATTATACCAAATTCATGTTTAAAATTCTTTCCAAATACAGTAATTGTATTTTGTTTAATAAAAATTTACTAATTGAATATTAAAACTAATTAAAAATATTATTTTCCATTGTAAATACTTTAAACGAAAATACTTTTTTTATTAAAAATCAATATTTTTCAGTATTCATGGAGAAATCCAACTTTTTAGAAAAAAGTAAAAATTTCACTATATGGTAATTTTGATAATAATATTTTAGAAATTATAGTGCATTTATCAAATAAAATTTCCAAAATTTCTATAAATTAATTAAAAAAATTTCTAAAAAAATAAATAAAAACCATTTTTGAGGTAATTGTATTTTGGAAGAATAATGCGACTTTACTAAAAATTGAGTGAATAATTACAAAGAATTTATAAATAAATTTATATTTGGTAGTAAATTTTTTTATATTTAATAAATAAGTAATCTTATTTATACCCACTGATTTAATGGCTAGGTAATAACGATAATATTTAAATAATATTATTTCATGGTTCATTTAGGCTCATTATTGCGTGTTGTATACACTATCGAGCATAATAATATTTTAAAATTTTAGAGTGTTACATTATTACACTGATAAGAAACTTATCCCTAAAAATTTTATATTACATATTAAGGTAAAAATAGGTGAGGTTACTTCTACTTCATGTCTTCCTCTATCTCTCATGTTATATCCTCATATTTATTATTTCTCCATGGTACATTGACTCGATGAGTTTTCCTATTGTGTAGAAATTTATCTCTGTAGTAAAATATATTCACAAATACTCATCATAAGATAGATCATTTTGAAGTGTTACTTCCTATGAATTCAGGACATGTGATGGATTTTGTATGTACTTCTTCAAGAGGTATACATGAAATGTGTTTTGTGCTTGAGAGAGGGTTGGTGGGAGTGCTATTCGATAGGCCACTCTTCCAACTTGATCATGAATATCAAAGGGGGTGATTTTATTAGGACTTAACTTACCCTTCTCCCAAAATCTATTAATTCTATTCCATAGAGATATATAGTGAAACACATTATCTCTGACCTCAAAATCTAGTTCTTATTGACAACTATTAGGATTTTAATTTTGTTGACTATGAGTTATACCATTTTGTTGATGAATGGTCTTAAACTCCATTCAATAACTCCATAAAAAAAGCGTTTTCTTCCCATAATGGGTTTCACAAGTATCTATTTGGAAAATGGACTAAAATATATTACTACATGAGAACTCAACTAGAGAAATATGTTTACCCCATCCTCCTTATAAGTTCATCAATAATGATCTCAATATCTCTTTTGGTTTTAGGACAACCCACTCATATTTTCCATTATTTTAGGGGTGATAAGTTTTACTAAATTTCAACTAAGTATTTAGAGTAAGACATAGACTCTTACATAACTTGGAGGTAAATATTTTCTCTTGATTAGATAAAATAAATACTGGTGTTCCAAATAGCTGCAACACATATTTTATGTACATTATTACAAGTTGATTAAGTGATAAGTCCACTTAAATTGAAATGAAGTGATAAGTCATTGTATGATGATCCATCACAACCCATATATAATTATTTCCTTGTGATTTTTTTGAAGATGGATGATAAATTCCATAGTGACATTTTTAAATTTCAATGTAGGTATCAGTAATGGTTTCATCATCCACTTAAAACTTTTCCTTTAAACCATTTATTAATTACATACCCACACTTTGATGCATATTATTCTTTTACCATATTCATATTTTACAACAAATAGTGCACTTGGATATTTCAATACATCTTTATGCTTCCTAGGTGGATGTAGACGGTATAGGTATATGGATCATTCAAAAACTCATTATTTTCCTCAGGATTTTATTGTACAAGTATTCAACAAAAAAATCATATAAATCATTCTTCATCAGTTTTGAACTCTTAGGATTTCTTTTTTTTATAGATTAAACCTTCTTCTAAATTATGACATCATCTCTTTGGGAATCTGTTATATTCTTGGGATGGGATGGTTGATAAATAATTTGGGAAGGGAATTATGATGACCCTCCCTTTATGATTCCCATTTCCATCCTCTTCAAGTCAAAAAGATTGGGTCCTTTTCAATTCTCATCATTGAAAAATTTATTGGATACTTTCTAATATGTTCATTTTCTGCTTTGTTTATATTCCATGGATGGTAATGGATTTAGTAGTCATAGTCCCTGATCATTTCTAACCATATTCACCAGAACAAAATAATCCTATTTTTGTGAATATATATTTTTGGATCTTATAATTCGTATATATTTTTCACTTCTCCTCAAGAGATAATGCCAACATATTTTTAATGATAATATAACTGCAACTAACACTAAATCTTGGGTGGTATAGTTCAACTTATGAACTATCAACTACCATGAGGCGTGGGCTATCACATTGTCATTTTTAATTAATACATATCCCAAAAACTTCTTTGAAACATCGCTATATTCCATGAAAAGTTCCCCACAATAGCGCAGTGTAAGGACTGGTTCAGTAATAAGGCTTGTTTTTAATTCCTAAAAGATCTCTTCACATTCACTAGTTTAAACAGACATTATCATATTTCAATTTATCATGGTTAGTATGTTTGAAAATCATGAGAAGCTTCTCACAAATCATTGGTAATTCATAGAAATTACAAGTAATCTACAGGTCTCTATTACAAATTCAATTCTAGGCCACTACCCAATTTAATTTATCTTATAAGGGTCTAAAAATTTCACTTTGATAGTGATAATATTACCTAAAAATGATACCCCATTCTTCAAAAAATAACATTCACAACACATTCCATATTTATTATATTTTTTCAAATTCATTATAAGAATATTAAAATGTTTCTCATGCTCCTCCTTCATTTTGGAGTATATTTTAATATTATCTATAATGAATAAAAATTGTTTTTGAGGTATTATCTAAAGGGTCTATATATTAAGTCAATATATATTGATGGAACATTCACGAGTCCAAAGGGAATCACTATTCACACAAAGAGTCATTACATTTTTCAAAAGGAAGTTTTAGTACTATATTCCCACATCAATATTTATTAGGGATTTCTAGACAAAAGGAGCACTTTAGGAATTTAATGGTGTTCATGTAGTTGATAAATAAATATTCATGGTAAAAGATACTTTTTATTTATAATGATATTTCTGAGTTCATAATAATCAATATAGAGGTGCATTTTTCAAAAAAAAATATTGAGGTGCATTGACCTATCCTACATCTTGAAAAAAGGGTTTGTTTACCCCAAAATAACGCACTATGGCATATAAAAAACTTTTTTGGATTCTCTTATAACTATTTATTAGTTCTCCCAACTCATTGGTGGATATTTTTTATGGAGTCTTCGATATAGAAAGAGATATAAGTATAAGTCTGATTGAGAAATCAAAATCCTGGTCATGAGGAATATCAGGAAACTCTCTAGGGAATATATCAAAATAATCCCATCATAATAGTCATGTCTTCAAGTACTATTATCTCCTTTGTCAAATTCATTTGATCTATATATGATTTATCTCAAGGGAATGATATTCTAGGCTATTGAAAAGTATTTGAGGGAGATTTTTCCTCCTCCTTACAATTATACAGAATCAGAGGATGGGTTTGGATATGAAGAGTGTTCCCCCTCTCTCAACAGCTAATGTCAAATTTTCATAATAAAAAACCAATCCATGCCCAATATATCATCACACTACACTAGTGGATGTATGGTGATAATATTTGGAAGATAAAATCCAAAAACATTGACCAAGGAAGAGTTATATACATGGGATGAAACCATTAATCCATTTTCTATTCTCATCGATATCTCATCCTCCTCATTATTTAGTAGTGTTTGAATAGTTATACTGAATAAGAAATATATGAAATAATGTGTAGAATAATAATAAAAGTGTACATTTTCTATTCCTGAATAAATAACTAGCATATTTGTCAACACATCGTTATGAGGTTCAATCTTAGAAGTAGTGATAACTTATTCCCTTGATTTATATCATGGCCTTGGAGGTTGTTATCATTGATTGTCTCTGATAACTCTTGGCTTAGGTCACATTATTGAATAATATTTGTGTTTATTACAATTGAAACATTGTACTATAGGATTAGTTTTGATATAAACCTTATTTCCTCCATTGCATTAGTAGGTTTCTTTATCTAACTTTGACATTGTTTAGCCTGAAAACCTTAATTTCCAAACTTGAATCATCTCTCTATATCCTGTAGATTTCTTTCATGATTTTTCTTCTCACACTTTTTACTCATGGGATGTTGGGTTTTATTTCCTTCATAAGATTTATCTATTGATCCTTCTAAATAAAACACCATTTTATGATTTTTATCTCCTAACCCACATGACCAGTGAGAGTCTCTAATATCTATATTGAAAATGAGGGAAGAATGAAAAATATCTTCATATCTATTAAAGTCATGAATCAGTAAATATTTTTGTAAACAGGGCTTTAATCCAATAAATAAGTGATCCACCATACTTTTTGTTGTTGTTGAGGAAGTTAAAGGTGTTTAATCCTTTTGAATTTTCTCTCATACACCCTGATAGAATCATAAACCTTTTTATTCAGTTTAAGTAACTCCCTCTCCATTTTAAAATGGAGTGTTATGGGAAAATATATATTGAAAAATATTTTCATGAATTCTTCCCATTCGATGGAATTAATTTCCTCCCTAGACTTCATGTTCTTGATCAATATTCACCATAGATCAGATTCCCCCTAAATGTGATAAAAGAACCCATAATGTTTTCTTATTCTAATCATTAGAGAATATATAATAGCTTCTAAATATATTTAATCTATTTTTCGTGATGAGGGTATTAGAAGACCCAATATAGTTAGGAGGCATTTGTCCCAAAAAATACACAACCACAACTTGGTATATCTTTGGAGAAGTAGGGTGTTCCACATGATTCAAGTTACTAATCATATCATGATTCAGTTAAGTTAATACTACATTGAAGTTCCTAGATACCTATTCCATATGTTTAGTCATATCATTTGGTAAGTCATCACATTTCTTGTCAGATTGGTTGTTGGCATGATTTCTCATATTTCCATCCATTAACAAAAAAATAAAAACCACATGGGGATAATTTAAACATTTGATATAAAAAAGGGAAACTTATGAAAATAGAGGGAAAACATTATTAATGATATGAACTTATGAGTCTATATTTTTAGCATAGGCCATCCATGGTAATTTTACTAACATTTAATCAAGTCCTTCATAATGGTTTGTAAAAAGTTTGTGAATATGACATATCATATTACTTGATAGTGTCAAACCAGGTGTACATTAAGAACCATTTTTCATGAACCAGGTGATGGTTGAGTGAATACCCAATTCACCCTATTAGATTTATTACATATAGGTAAAACTATTCCAACTCCACATCCACTTTTAGTATCAATATAGTGATGCAATTTCTTGAAAACCACTCACTCCACCCTTAATAAAAATTCTAGGTTATTTTACTATTATTAGACTAATATCAAGGGTTCTTAGTAAATTAATATTATCTAAATACAACCTTCCATTGATACAAAATATATAAACCCCATCATTTTTACATGATTTTTAACATAAATATTCATTAAATATAAAATAAGGATCGAATGGAAAAGTGTCTGTTGAGGACTAAGAACATATAATATAAAGATGAAAATAAAATATCTTTATTTTATTATAAATAATTAGATCCTAATTCCCTTTTATCTCTTAATACTACAATAGATAACATTGGTAATACATATACGAAATGGATTATCTAAAAATCCTAGTAAGGGAATAAATATGTTAAGGAAGCATAATGTGTGGGTCAAAGGTATAACATGATATCATAAAAGGGAATGATCATGAGTAATAACATGTGAGAATAAAATAATGAATAAAACATCATAATATCAAGGAAAAGTGCAGAATGTGGCATCAACCAACAATATTAAATAATTATAAGTAAATTACAAATTCCAAGACAACATCACATGGCGAAGAATGTCCCATATCAGATTTTCTTTACTCCCTAATCTTATCTATAACATATCATGAGACAAAAACATTACCCAATGCATTAGATAACTATTTGGGTGAACTCATAATAACATGTTAATGATTATGTGTTCCAAAAAATTAAATCAATCATAAATAATAATCAAAATTACTAACCATGGATAAAATGAGTTGTATAATCTTTCCTCATATCACATTCAATGGAGATTTCAAAAAGAGGGTATTTGAGAAATGAACATAAGGCATGAATTAACCCATAATAGAAGAGAGAATAAGATAATTAGATATGTGATATATACATATATATATATATATATAATTTAGAGTCATTAAATAACATTAAATAGAGATAGAAATTAAGTTACTGTGAGAAAAGTCATAACCCATATAAAAGGGCAGTTTAGAGAGATCCCTTACCTAAAGTCTTGTATTTTTTCATATTTTTTAGATACTCCTATTAATATATATATATATATATATATATATATTCCACAACCATACTCATATATATCATAACATATATTATTTTCTTATTACATCTTTTCACCATTTATTAATTATTCTTTAGTAAAATCATTGTTCGAGGTGATACTGCTTCTTTTTACATGCATGTTTTAGTTCGGTGGTCTCAGCCCTTATACATTGATTATGGTTCCATCATCTCCTGAAAATTAACCATGATATTAATATCATATATATTAATTATATATATATATATATATGGAACCAAATATAAAGTAGAGATAAAAATGTTGAATTACACCATTCATTGAGATGGTAGGTCATACATACACATGAATGTTCTTTTCATTTTTGATGGATAAAAAAAATAAATGTAAATAATAATAAAAATTTATAAATTTATAATAATATAATAAATAAAATATAAATTTATTAAATCCATTAGTAAAAACATCCTTGAGAGGTGGTGATAGAAAATTAATTACATCGTTTGGAGAACGCGGTAGTCCACTGTACACCCAAATGGTGATTTCATTTCCTATTTGATGGAAGTGGAGATGGGTGTATGTGTTGAAATTAACATATTAACATATAAGTATTTTAAATAAATTGGTGAGATTATTTCTTCATGGTTGAAAAATATTTTAAACCAAAAACATTTGGCTAAAGAGTATACCTCCCCTTAAGACATCTTCCTTTAATTTACACCTTAAACCATATAAGGTCAGTATTCTGATCGAAATAAGACCTTTATAACAAGGAGAGGGATGTTAGGAAGGTATTATAGAATTAATTGGATAAAATAAATTTTTTTAGGTGTGAATAATAGATGATAGGATGTGACCTTTTACAAATGTTGGGAGTGTCACTCTGGGAATTATATATAATATTATATTAATATGAATTCATTTTCAAGTAAAAATTATCATAACATATATAATTATAAGATATTATGAGTATGGTTTTAAATCATATCATCCCATAAATTTTCTACATGTTTATATTTTATTTTTACCCATATATTTTTGTTTTAACATGTGTTACCACTTTTGACAACTATTATGATAACAATGTTTTTAGTGTTAAGGGGATACCATAGATACTATAAAAGGAAAATTGGTTCATAAATGGACCATAGTTGATATTTTTAAACTTATAACAATCACTTGTCTAATGATTGTATTTTTAATAATTTTAAACCATTTAATAAAATATTATTCATTATAAAATAACATTAACTTCCATTTTTAAACTTTTCATTTAATTTTACATTAAAAACAAAAGTGAAACCTTGGAATTCAAACATAATCCATTAAAACCTATATAATATTTTTTATCCAAAAAACATCATGGTAAACAACAGTTCAAGAAAATTATAATAATTTAAACATTTTTAAAATAATTTTATTAAAGTTTTATATTAATTTAATATTTACTATGTCAGCATTGCATAAGAATTTAAGAAAATTTTATCATCACTGAATATTAAAAATAAATTTACATGATAAAAAAATATCTTTTAAATGGAACTTTTAAAAATATTTCATATGCATTGTTTATCCCTATTTAATAATTACAAAGAAAAAAGAGAATGCCATTATTGACTTTTGAATACTTAAAATAATATAATGTTCAAATTTAAAGAAATATGGCACCAAGTTTCCATTTTTTAAAACATGAATGGAATTTAAAAAAATACACCCATAAAATAGGATAAATTCAGGTTTTGGATTAATTTTTTTACTTATCATATTATTTATATCATTAATTACCCGGTTAACCCTTACTGTGGTAACAATTTTTCACTATGGTTACCATTAATAATGACAAAAAATAAAAGTGATATTTTAAAAAATATCTCTATTTTAATTCCAAACATGTAATCCTTTTTTAAGATTCAATTTCTATAAGTGGTAGAAAATAATATAATATTAAAATAGAAAACACAAAGAAAAACAATTTTTCATAAAAAAGTCCCTTTTATGTATAAAAATTATTTTATATCAAATTAATTTATAATATTCATTCCAAAGACTATAATTGGATTATATTAAATAAAAATGAACTAATTAAATTTTAAAACTAATGTAAAATAAATTTTAACTTTATAAATACTATAAAAGAAAATATATTTTTAAATAAAAATAAGTATTTTTCATTAGTGATTAAAAAATAAAAATTTTCTGAAAAATTTAAAAATTTCAATACAATATAATTTTGATATAATGATTTTAAAAATGATATCCTTTTATTATATAAAAATTTTAAATGTTACAGAAATTAATTATAATTATATCTCACAAAAAGTTATAGAACCCATTTTTTGAAGAAAATATATCATTGAAGAATAAAATGACTTTAATAAAAATTAACTGATTACATACTAAGAAATTATCAATAAATTTATACTGACTAGGATCTTTTTATTTATTTCATAAATCAATTAGTACTTTTAATACAAACTAACTTAATGGTTAGGTTTTAATAATCACATTTAAAGAATTATATTTCCTGTTTTGTTTAGGCTCAGTGTTTTGTGTTGTATACAGTATTGAACATAGTGTTCTTTTATAATCTCAAAGAGTTAAATACCCGTACACATACAGGCTGTGGGTTAAGCGCTCATGGTATTTTGGTGGTTTCCTTATGAAAGTTCTTAAATGGAATCTAGAGTTTGATCCTCATTCAGAATCACCCATTGTACCTGTCTGGGTAGGTTTTCCGGAGCTACCTCTTCACCTATTCAATCAGGATGCTTTGTTTCCTATTGCCAACCTCATTGTCTCCCCTTTGAAGCTGGATTCAGCAACAAAATTTCTTTCCAGACCCTCAATAGCTATAATTTTCATCGAAATTTATGTCTCACAACAGTTTCCTTCACACATATGGATTTAAAGTGGCGAGTTTGGATTCTCTCAAGAGGTGTTATATGAAAAACAGACTGACTATTGTCACAAGTGCTTTATACTTGGTCATCCCAAAAACAGTTGTGGTAAAAGTAAGTATTATGCTAAAAGTCAGAAACCCACTTGGATTGAAAAGTGTAATGTAGGACACAAATAAATGGATGGCCCCTCTAGCTCCTCTAAAAAGGAATGCTCTAAAAATATTTTAGGATTGGATAATACCAAATAACCTGAGAATCAAATCACAGATTATGTAAATGATGTCCTTGACATCACTGCCAATATTCCTTCTCTCAAGGAAGAAAATTATAACCAGCTTGTTTCCTCCCACTCAAATGAAATGGAGGGAAATTGCACTGATCCACCCATTATTGAGGAACAGGGAAATCAAATTCAGACTCTAGAGGATGGAAGAAAGAAACAAGTTGAGGTTTCAGACTCTAGTGATTCCTCAATTGAGGAAGATAATCATTCAGGACAAATTGAGGATTCCTATTTGAAAAACATGGCCAGAAAAGGAAAAAAGACCATGGTGGATACTGATGGATTCATCAATCCTAATCTGAAGAAAACTAGAAAACATAGGGATTATTCTCACACTGAAAGAACTATTGTTACTCGGTCGATTGATGCTTCCAAAAAGGTTCCTACTGAACCCGCCCAGGAAAATACTACTGAACCACCTCAGAAAAATCCTCTAACTGATGACCTGAATCTTATTTTATACTACTTTCCACAGCACTTCACAGAGTATGAGATTAAGGACTCGAACACACATATAGAAATGTAACAAGAATTGGCCCACTAAAAACTTCAACAAGGTGTTATCTCTGCTGATCAATAACTCAGAGTAAAACATTTCATCTTTAACAAGAGGATGCAGATGTCTATTCAGGCTTTTTAATATGCTCGATCCTTTTATGACTCATAATCTGCTTTGGTGCAAGATGTTGATGATATGAAAATTGAAGTTTTCTTGTTTTTGATGCTTTTTCTTATCTCTTACTGCTAAAACACGATTTTTGCCTCCTTGATGGAGCTATGATACCTCTTTGAATGCAGATTCTGGGTTTTTGTTGTAATGTGCATTTCAGTACGATGATGAAATTCAGCTATTTTGGTCTGATCCCCATCTATGATGTAATGTGCTGCTTTCATTCTGCCCCCTTTGAGCCGTTACTTTTCTGGTTTTCTGATACTTTAACTCTCAGCTACTCTAATAATCAATTTGCTTTGAGATTATTATATTGAAAATAGATTTCTGATCCAGATATTCTATGTTTGCATGCAACTCTTTGTTTGTACGCACCTAGACGTTGCTAGCTGAATGTACAATTTTAATTTCTTAGAGAATTTTGATGTTGTATACCAGGTTCTTTAATGTTGTATTTCTATTTGGTTGCCTTCTTGTTTTCAGATGGTGTAAGCTCATTACACCTCGTGATCTCATTGTAAACTTTTCATTTAATAAATTCCTTCCGGCATGGATTGGGAAACCAATCCATGTCACCTTATTTTAAAAAAACATATACATACACATACACACAAATACATAAAAATATGAAGAAAAAATATGCACACTCATACACACACATAAAAATACATAAACATACACAATAATACAAATACATTAACATTCAAACATATTAATACACAATCATACACATACATAATCATACATATACATACAAACATATACATATATAAGAACAATCATACATATATGCATGCTCATATATACACATGCCTATACATAAAAATACACACAAACATGCACATACATACATATATACATACACATGTATATACATTACATACACATATAAATACAGTCTCAAACACAGAGAGAAATTCACACAAACAACCAAACACACACACACACACACACACACTGTAACGACCCATAATTCAATCAATGAGATTTCCATTATTATGTTTATTTCATATAGTATACAAAACCTAAAATAAATTATATAATACAATAGAAACTTTATAAAGGAATAATGAATGAAATAAGAGTTATTTCTATAAGTTAATGAGCCTATACCGATTAAATAGTAACTTGACTTTAAGAATTGTAATATGATCCTTATGAATAGTAAATTGGTGAAATGAATAATTACATCACCCAGGAATGTATGGATACAATTTTGGAACATTATAAAATAATGAATGATATAATTATATCATAGTATAAGTAAGTGAATATTCTAAAAATTAATATTTAATTTTTGGTTTTTTTATAAGTCATAAATATTTACATAAAATTTCATAATTAATAAAAAAATTTAAAATAAAATTTGTTTTCATAAAATTTATTCATAAATCAAAATTTTGTTTTCATATGATTTAAGGATAATTTTATGAGACATTATTTAATTTTTTAATGTGTTATAAAAAATATTACAAATTTAAAATTAGTGCTTTTCAAGTAAATGATGGTTTTAATTAAAAACTAAATTTCTCATATTTTGAAAATTATTTTCTTAAAATTGAGTCCATTTTTTATTCTAAATTTTCAAAAAATGGTTGGGGTGATTTGTTTGTATTTTTCTAAAATAATTGAATTTTGGTGAATAGAAAAATATGGTAATTTACCGTATAAATACATTATAAATTAAATACAATATTTCTTGAGTCATCACTGATATATGCATAATAATATCGATCTCACCATCATTGTTTTAACTTATTTGATTAAAATTCTCAACCAAATCAATGTATTGATCCAAAATAACAAAAAAAAAATAAAAATAAAAAAAATATTAAAAAATCACCCCTGTCATCAACTATAAATACAACCCCTCACAACCTCTTCACCTCACACCTTATAAGTTTTGAGCATTATCAAATGTATTCCCAATACTATTTATGATACCCTAATCCAAGTATAGGAGATTTGGTTAACATAAAAACACTAAAATAAATCCCCATAAAGGGGTTCCCTAGGTGGAGTTTTCAAGAGGTAAAATCATCTTCCTTTTATTTTAATTTCATTTAATGTTATTTCCAATTATTATTCTTCCCTCACCTACCCTAATCAAAATAGCATGATGAATATATTAAATTACATATATTGGAATTTTATTATTATATTTGAATAATCCAAAATGAATCATATTCTTCTATCCATTTTAATCTAAAAATGATAATGTTGTCCGTGAGGTGCTGTTTCATCGCCTTCAAAGATGAAAACTTTTCATTTTCATTCCCCATATTCAAGTATATTAATGAATCCATTTTAATTGTTGAAAAATATTATAAAATTTATATAATTAACCCTATTATTTTTTGGTTGTAGCTTATTAAAATAATACCAAATGATAAAACTAAATGAGTTCAGTTTGATCAATAACCACCCTAATAATCTAAACAATTATTATTAAATAACTTATCTAATGGTTCATCCTAATACCATATAAAAAAATTATTTGTAGAGAAATTTAAACTTATATATGATCATTAATATAATATAATTTTTTTTTTAATTTTACTCATTTTACATAAACTCCATTACTTATATAAACAAGAAAACCGACCATGAAAACCATGAAAATGAATGCATCTGAATGATGAAATTTGCCTCTATAAATGTAAAATAAGTTCATAAATGAATGTAATAAAATTATAATAAATTAAATAAATCTATTAAAGGTTATGAATTAATTAATTAATGGATTTAATTTAATTATCCATGTCATTTTGTTCAAGTGCAGAACACATTCGAACATAAGGTAAGAGGTTTCTTCCCAAACCTCCATTTTCATTCAGGTTATGATTTATTCCTCTATAAACTAAGGTAATTAGTTATTAATTTATATAATTGTTATAAATTATATATATATATGTTTCAAACCCATATACCTAGATCATTTTTTTATTATTTGGTGGGATATTGAATGTTTTACAAGGTTCCCATCTTATTTCTTCCCGATACTAAAGCCTAATTAAAGGGAACATATTGATTTCTTAACCATTTTCATTTACCACCCATAATCTATTTTTAAACACAATTAGATTTATAATACCACTAATTTTGTCTTGAAAATCTATATTTTTTCATTTTTTGTTTCATACAAACAATCATGACAAATAAAAATGGTTTTTCCAAAATAACTCTTCATTTTAAAGTAAAAGGGGTACTTCTCTTAAGAATTCCACAATGGTTTTATTATAATTTTTTCATTTATTTTAACACATATATTTATTATTATTCTTTATTTAGTTTTATCTATTATTTTTTTCAACCACCATATTATATTTAATGGTTTGGGACCAGTTTGACTGTGGATGTGCTACCATAATACCATTGACCATACTAATCAGAATGGTGAGTTGTTATGTTACAGATTGGGGAATGTTGTTTACATTTTATATGTATATATTTTTTATGTTTATACCCATTCGTATTAGTAATTAATTGGATTTATAAAGTGGTGGTTCGGGCCCACTATATCCTCTCGATGAATCGGTAGGTCTCATGAGGTAAACTTTACTGAGTTTTTTACCCATTATGTACGGTGTCTTGGCCGAGGCCCTAACGGTATGTTTATAATGTCCAAAATATTTCATTACATAATTATGATACTAGTAATTGATATTACATGTGTTTATTCTACTAGTAAAATATCTATTTTTACATTTTATTGTGGAAATATTTAATCATCTTTTATTCCTGCCATATTATTCTCAAGATTATGTTGTAATGGATTGTGTAATTTTAGTTATTCACCATGCCTTATTATTTATTATTATACTATATTACATACCCTTAACATGCATATTATCTCCCGTTTATTATGTTTTATTTTTCCCTATGATGTGAAGAATAATATTATGAATGACTTTCTTGGACAATCTAGGAGTTATGGACGTTTCCAATAGAATATCTATGTTTTATTTCCTTTTAATGTTATAATGTATAACTTATATTTTCCTCTGGTTTTCCAATAACAATATACTATTAGGTCCTTTGGTGTATGAATTATTTTTTTATTATTCCAATTTAATTAATTAAGGCACCATATTTGGGAAATTGGGGATTGGGTCTCAATAGTTGGTATCAAAGGAAGTTTAGTAGAAACCATGGAAATGAGATTTAAAAAATATAGATAAGGGAACATAACCCTATGATAGAATTTTAGGATAATCACATAAAAATATCCTCACATTTTGGTAAAGTAGAGATTATATGGGTCTTCCTAGAAATACATCCCTATCTAGATACTGCAATTGTTTGTGGTTCTAGAACAGATGTACCTAGGAGTGACAAATCCGACAAGGTGTTGTGGGCTGTACAAAGGGTGACATGGTACATGACAACGAGCCTTAGTGTGCATTTTTTTGGATACTACTAGGGGATATTCTTAAGATAAGACATATTTTATTTACAAAACATTCTGAATGATTTAGAAGTAATTATGTTTCTAAATAAACCATCTGTTTGATTATGAGAATAACTATGAATTGAATTTCAATTTATGTTATGTTTTTTTTCTAGTTTCAGATTCTAAATTATGATTCATAACATAATATAGTGTATTCCATTATTTAGAAATGGTGACTAGTGAAGGAATGGAAACTGTATCAATACATGTATCACATGTAGGGATTTCCCTCCTATGTAAGATAATGATGTCGTTATTGGTGCTATGACTGGTGCTGAGCAACTTTTAACGACACTAGGATAACTGAATCAGTTTACAAACAATAAACTTTACTCAATGGATCATCCCAATCCACAACATGGAGGAGTAATGTAAGATATATTTATGAGACAATAACCACCACCATTTTATGGGACTACAAACCCATTTTCAAAAGAACCAAAGATAAGTTCTTTAGAGAAGATATTTCTTGCTTTGGGAAGTAATTAATGGGAGAAGGTTTTCATGATAATTAATAATCTATTGGGAGACATAGATTAGTGGTTGTAATTAATTCAAAACACAAAGGAGGAGGAAGAAATTAAAAATATGCAATGTAGGTATTTTAAGGAAAGTTTTCTAGAAAAATATTTTCATCACGGACAATGAGCAGATATAGAGAGGAAATTCTTGAGTCTATGAAAGAAAGAGAATTAAAATGTTGTGAAGTATAAATCCAACATTAAAAGGATATTAATACATTACACAAACTACATACGCAGTCCAATTAGGATAATTGATCAATTATTTAGTGGTTTAAAACCATTCCTCTGAAGGGAACTAGTCTCCCAAATTTTCTCATCATATGAAGATATTGTATCCTATGCTATCAAGATAGAAAAATAATTCTATAATTCATATGAATTCATATTAAATGAATAAAATAATAGGGATATTTAACATTCTAGAAAGGTAAATAAGGAATAGGGTAATAAGGGAAGAGTTTATTTTCCATTAAGTGATAATTTTAGGAAGAAAGACCCTGGTAATTTACTAAAGGGTATGGGTGTTTGTTACACATATAGAGGAAAAGGACACCAATACCATGATTTTAAGGAAAAGAAAGAATTTAAAAATGTTCAATTCTATAGTTTAAATTTGGAAGTACATTGTTCAAATTATTAGACATTTAAAATTTGATTTAATAAAGGAGTTTCTAGACAAAACTCTTAAGGGGTGTATCGTTGGAACAAATATGTGTCAGTCAGCCCCCCTTTTGACACATAAACATGATTTAGTTTCTAACCATGTCATAATACCAATGATTTACTATGATATAATCCTTTATATGGTCTTACATTCAAAATATAATGTGAAAATCTGTTTCAAAATTAAGGAAATTATGATTGGTGAGGAGGGTGTGGAATCCCTCATCATTAGAGTAAAAACCTCATCCTATGATTATTAACTAGATCCACCCATAGTTTATCTAATGAATGAAATTGTTATAGAGGAAGAGAAAACATCATCTTTGGATAAGGAAATAAATCTTTGAACTAAGAATTTACCTATTGTGAAAGAATACATTGATGTATTTCTTGAGGATTTACCTGGACATCCTCCAGAGTAGGAATTTAAGTTCTCTATTTGATTTAATTCCTAGTACCAGACCTTTATCAAAGACTCCTTATAGAATGGACACTATGGAATTAGTAGAACTAATGAAAAAACTAGAGTAATTGAGTAATAAAGTATTTATTCACCATTGTGTTTTTCCATCGGTATCCCTTATTTTCTTTGTCATGAAGAAATATGGATCCATGAGTCTATGTATTGATTATATAGAAATCAATGCTATTATAAGAAAAACAAGTATCCCCTTCCTTGTATTGATGATTTATTTGATTAACATCATGGATTCCAATACTTTTAAAAGATTGACCTTTGATCTAGATATCATCAGTTACATATGAGGATAGAAGGTATTTCAATGATAGAAATTCATCTTGGTATAGACATTATATGGTTACAGTAATGGCATTTGGATTGACTAATACACCCTCTATCTTTATAGATCTAATTAACATAGTGTTAATGGAATAACTTGATGATTTTTTGGGAACTTTATTGATGATATATTGATATATTACAAAATTTATGAGTACCATGAGACCACTTATGAGCTATTCTAGAGAATCATAAAAGGAAATGGTTATATGGGATGTTTATAATGTGTGAATTTTATATTCAAATAGTTTCTTTCATTGGCCATATTGTCTCTAAGGATGGAATATCAATTGATACTATTTAGAAAAATGTGGTTCTATAATGGCATATACCAATGAACCTAACCAAGGTATGTAGTTTTATTGATTTATCAGGTTATTATAGGCATTTTATTTAGAACATCACCCGATTAGCTAACCCATTAACCATTCTTACTCGAAAAGGGGATAAGTTCATATAGAAAAAATAATTTTATGAATGTTTTGAAGAATTTAATAGGAGATTAGTGAATGATCTTTTCACAACTCTACCATTAAGAAATGGTGGATTTGTGATTTATAGTGATGCATCAAAGAAAGTACTCATATGTGTTCTTATAAATAATGATAGATTTATTTCCTAGACATTAGGGATATTAAAATTTTATGAATAGAACTATCAAACTCATGATATTGAGTAAGAAAATATAATATTGTCTCTAAATATATGGAGACAACATCACTATGTTGAATGATATGAGATATATACAGATCAAAAGAGCTTGAAATTTACCCTCTCACAGAATGAAATCAAAATGAGGAAAATGTGGTGGCTTGAACTAATCAAGGATTATGACTGTAAAATACTCTACCTCCCTAGGAAGGTGAATAATGTAGCATATGAATTTATTTAGAAGGATCATGGAGTTCTGGAAAATATGAGGATTGTCAAGGACCCTATGTACATGGATCTAGTAAATATAGATATGGGAATTATCAAAGAAGGTGAAACATAATTACTTTTTTAATTGGTTTCCCAAAAATATTTATCAGAAATAATTAAATTTTTTCATTCTGATGTTGATAATCATGATAATAAAATTAAAGCTATGAATGATTGGATGTTTCATATCTTTGTGTGTGAGTATAGAATTATAAAACATGGGAATATAATTTTTGTTTCCTCTATTCCAGAGCTAAAAATAGAGTTATTGGTTGATTCCCATAGTTATAATTTCTCTATAAAACATGGTATCACTAATATGTATATATATTTGAAGGAATATTTTTAGTGGGAGAATATGAATCGGGAAATAACTGATTATATATTAATATGTTTTGTGTGTCAACAAGTGAAGGTTGAAAGATATTATCAAAGACGACTCATGAAACCATTTACTAATCCTATAGAAAAATGGGATGATATCACCATTGAGTTTTTCACTAGATTACCAAAAACTCCAATAATGAATGATGAAATATGGGTGGTTATTGACCGACTTACCAAATATACACATTTATTCACTATAAGAGATGATTTTCCACTTGAAATCCATAAATGACTCTATATTAATGATTTTTTAAGACATCATGGATCCCCAATCTCAATTTTGTTTGATAATGGTCCCCTATATAAGATAAAATTATTTTAAATTATTCAGAAAACATTGGATACTGAGCTTCATTTGAGTAATTATTATCACTCTCCAACTGACGGGATGTAGAAAAGGATGATCGAAACAATAATACATGTTTAGATCATGCTCACATTACTTTCAAGGTATGTTGGATTAGTATTTAACTTTGGTGGATTTTTTCTACAATATTAGTTTTTTTCAAGTATTCAAATGGCAGTAAATGAAGCATTTCATGGAAAGAGATGTAATACACCAACTTGTAGGGATGAAGTCGGTGAAAGGAATCTTATGGGACTAAAGCATGTAAAGGAAACAACATCAAAGATAAATACTATTCAAACCCATATCAAATATGTTCAATGTAGAAAAAAGAGATAAGCCGATCATCAAAGTATGGATTTGTAATTCCATGTGTGAGATCATGTTTTATTAAATGTATCTCCATGTAAGGGTGTTATAAGATTTGGGTAGAAAGGGAAACTGATCCCCAGGTTTATTGGCCCATTTGAAATTCTAGAGAGAATTGGAGATGTGGATTATAATTTGGAATTTCCACCTGGCCTTTATAATGTACACAATGTGTTCCACATATCTTTGTTAAGGAAGTACATGATAGACACAACACATGTAATCACTTCTAAAGGAATAGAATTGGAACCCAAATTACCTTATTGTGAAGAGCCTATCCATATTCTGGACACTAAAGAATAGGTTTTGAGGAATCATAAAACTCAGCTAGTGAAGGTACTTTGTAAAAATCATAAAATTAAAGAGGTGACATACGATCATAGGGAAATTATGATGAAGAAATATGAACATCTTTTTATGAGGTGACATTTAGGAAATTTCAAGGATGATTTTTTTTTGTAGGAGGGGATAATATAACGACCCGCAATTATATCAACAAGATTTTCCCTCTTATGTTTATTTTATACAATATATATCACATTAAAACACTTATAGAGCACAATACAATCATTATAAATGAAGAATGAATGAAATAAGAGATATTTCATGATGTTAAGGAACATATACTAATGAAATAATAACATGACCATATGAATAGTCATATGACACTTATGAATAGTAAATAATCCAAATGAATAGGAATCTCACCCATGAAATTATGAATAAAACTTCGTTATCATATAAATTAATGTATGATATAATTTTATTATATTATTAGTAATTGAATATTTAAAAAAAAGTTGGTAGTTTTGTAAGTCATAAATATTTAATTAAAATTTTATAATTAAAAAATGTTTTAAAAAAAATAATTTCATAAAATTTACTCATAAATTAAATTTTTTTCTTATAATTTTAGGATAATTTTATGAGACCTTAGTTAATTTTTGAAAGTGTTATAAAATCAGTTATAAATTTGAAATATTTTTATAGAGTAAATAGAGATTTTATTTAAAAATTAAATCTTTCATATTTAGAAAGTTATTTTCATAAAATGTAGACTACTTTTGAATTCTACACCTCAAAAAATTGTTCAGGTAAATTTTTGGGATTTTTCTAAAATACTTAAATTTTTGGCCAATAGTAAAACACTATAATTTACAGTATAAATACATTACAAGTTAAATACACTATTCCTTGAGTCATCAATTATGTAAGAACCCCAATCTCAAAATCACCTTAATCATTTTAATATATTTTATTATAATTATCATACTATTCATATTCTTGAGCAAAAATAATGAACAAATGAATCAAATATTCAAAAATCACCCATATACTCCACTTTAAATACCACCCCTCACCACCTCTTCTCCTAAAACCTTCCATTCATTGATCCTTATCATATTTTCTTGCAATAATCTTCCAAATCCCCTTCCAAACATCCAGGAGAATTTTTTATCATCAAAAGACCAAAATCGGTCCCCTAAATAAGGTCCCCATGGATGAGTACTCATGATTTAAATCTGCTTCCTTTTCCTTTTACTTTCACTTCAATTTATTTTATTTTATTATTCTCTCCTTCTCATGAGCCTTCTCTTTATGTCCATTATCATGACACCCCATTTTGATCTTCAAATAGGACATGGGCTGATGGCTAACATAGAGTAGGCATATCACTAACACGGGAGGCATTACCTATATACCTAGACACACACACACACACACATCTCTATGTGAAGAAAAATGATGAAATGTAAAAAAATCACTGTGAAACTAATAAAATAATACTTCTATATCCCAAAAACAGAGTATGCCAAAAATTAATGTAAAGTAAAATAGGGCCAAACACAATACCACCACAAAATGTCTATCACATAAGTCCAACATGTATGAAAAAGGTAGTGGTACTACTGACTGAAATCCACATGAACACACCAAGGGTTTTCAGGTCTCACTAAGCTCCATATAGTCCTGGTCAACCAAGGACAAAATAAAAGGTTGATCATTTTCACAAGACACAACATGTGTGGGAAAATCCCGTGCAGATGTGAGTTTAAAAATACTCAATAAGACACCCTGAAAACCCGAATGAAACATAACAAAGAAAAGTACAGTCATCTCTACAAGGGTATAAGTCTATAAAAATATAAAAATTGTGTCTAGATATACTCAATCAAGGACACATAGTCTAGAGTTAATCCAAAACCATAATCTACTAGCCCTAGGATTTTGGTTCAAATATACCATGAGGCACTCATCTAGGAGAACACACACCTGAGTATGATAGAACCAGTGATGTCCATCTAAGTGGTACTTCTCCTCAAGTACTGTCATGAGGATGATACAGTGATATATCTAAAGAGAATATGATAGAACAAATGAGGATCACATCTAGGTCCATGGTGTGATACAAACAACTCAATCTAGATTATCTTGCTAAGTAGATGATTGGAATCTGGTAGGATTGGTTGCGTCAATACCAAGGGATCCACCCAGGGAACAAAGAGGAAATGATGACCCACACCGAGCCTCTTGGGGGATCCGAACAACTCTATCCAGGAAGTCCTAATGAAGGGATTGTAGTCCTAGAAGTAGGAAATGATACTATACTTACCTTAAGGGAATGTAAAAGGGGAACTAACCCTAGAGAAACATGTCCACGGTACTGATAACTAAGAGTCTAATCCATGTAAGAAAGAGTACACAATGTGTAGAGGGGTTAAACTCCGTGTCCCTTAACCCCCAATTTTTCCCATGTAAATGAACTGTGTTATTAAAAACACGTATGTGTACTAGTACATGTTGTTTAGGGATGACATGTACTCTACCCGTGTGCCGGTACACAGAGCCAGTCTGTTTATCTGTGCTTGTTTACCACTACATGGGGTAGCCCATTACATGGTCTAGGCTATGATGTGTGGGAGAGTACATGTCATGTAGGAAACTCATGTACTCTACCCCATGTTTGTGTAATCTTTCAGGTAAACATCAAGTCGTTCAAGGGGGATACAAACCATGTAGTTAAGGACTACATGACATGTATAACAGTTTTTTTACAAAACCCAACTTCTTCCTCCTACTCGTGCTAATTGATACTTCGGATTTTTTACAGTGTTCGGTTTGCCAAAAAATTCATGATCCCGACATGTTTTCCAAGCCATCATCAAATAGATAGAATTTGGTCCTTCAATCCAGCCTGAAAACAATATCTTCACCATTATTTATTTCACATAGAAGAATGCAAAATCAACACCAACCATTGTTCAATCCTTTTCCACAGCCACCATCACACCTCTGTCGAGTCGTACTGATGTCAGATATACAGTTTCAGATTGTTGCACCAAGAATCAAAGGTGTAATGATCGATTGTTCAATGGGATATAAAATCATGGGGATGAATGTAGAACACTTTATTGATAGTGAATCAGGGGAGAAAAGAATAATCTAAATCACAAGGAATGAACCTCGATCAATGTTCATGTTGATCATGGTCCACCAATATTATAATGAAAAAACATATCCAATAAATCTCAAGATCAAACTCCTCATAAATTCCATAAAATAACCCATCCCTAAATATGATCAAACCGTGGAAAAATATATTCATTGATTTGTCTATGTTCATCATGGAATTAAAGAACATGGAATATAAAATCAAAATAACACAACTAACCTTGATTTGGATCGATTGATGATGAAGAACGATCACTACATCATCATCATTGGCGAGATCTGTCAAGATCGGTGTGTGCCGATCATCAATCTGAGATTTCATCATCATCCATTGGTGGGATTCTCCAGAGGTTATCTCTCCATTGTCTCCAGAGGATTCCAGTATTATGATGCTAACCATGGATATCTAAAAAGAGGAATTATTTAATGATTCACCTATCTCTACATTAAAAGTTTAAATAAAATAATTTTTTTTAAAAATTTTATTCATTTAAGTGTCCATGATGACATTTCAAAAAACGGCTCACACTGAATAATGTTTGGTCACAACTAGGGTAAACCAGCTATTATAAACTCAATAGTGCCCTCTAATTTATAATTTAAGAACCCATTTAAATGTTATCAAACATTTTTAGGAAAACCATTCATGTGTTATATTTCAGTTTCTTATATTTTTCAAAAACTTATTCTGGAAACACCGTGTCTCAGAATCGCACACCGTCGTAGTGTCTAGTCACGAAATTAATCCATATAATATTTAAAAATAATACATGAAAAAATGAATCATTAATGTTCTCAAATCCTGTCATAAAAATAGCATGATGACTCTTGTACATTACATGTACTCTAATGCTACTGTGCTAATTGAATAACCCAACATATATCCCCTTCTTCTCTCCATTTTATTTTAAATTTAGAAACATTGTTTGTGAGGTGTTGTTTCATCACCTACAAAGATGAAAATATTTCATTTTATTTAATTTTATTAAATTATATTATTGAAACCATTTTAATGGTTGAAACAGATTTTAAAATGTATAATATAAACCTTTTTATGTTTTGGATGTAACATATTTACATAATACCAAATGATAAAAATCCAGAGTTCGTTATGATCAATAACTGTTGTAATAATCTAAATGATTATATCTAAATGTATTATCTAATGATTCATACTCATTCCATATAACCAAATGATATGTGTAACCATTTACACTTCTTCATTCTGATTAATATAATATAATTTCAAATATGGAGAATTATAACCATTTTACATGAACTGTTTTACTTATAAACAAGAAAACCGATCATGAAAATCAAGAAAATGAATGCTTCTGAATAATGAAATTAAACTCTATAACCCATTAATAAGTCCATTAATAATCATAATAAAATTATAATAAATCAAATACATGTATAAATATTTTTTAATTAATTAATTAATGGATTTTATTTTACTATCTAGGACATTAAGGTCCAGTGCAGAACACATTCAGTCATAAGGTTAGGGTTTTCTTCCCGAACCCCCATTTTCATTTGGGTTATGATTTCATCCCCAATACACAAATTTAATTCTTTATAATTTTATATAATTACTATAATATATATATATATATATTTATATATATCTTCCAAAATCATCTATCTAGAGCATTTTTCATTCATTTATGGTATATTAAATGTTTTACAATGTTCGCTTCACATTTCTTCTTGATGCACAAGCTCGATTAAAGGGATTATCATGATTTCATACCCATTTTCATGTACCACCCATAATATGTATTAAGACAACATTATTTTTCTAAAATAACTAATTTTTTCATGATTTTTTTTTCATTTTTGGTTTCATACAAACTATCATTATAAATACAAATGATTATTCCAGAAGAACTCTTCTTTTCAACGTAAAAACGGTATTTCTCTCAAAAATTTCTTGATGATTTTATTAGATTATTTTCATCTATTTCAACACCTATGTTGATTTTTATTATTTATTTAGGTTTATAAATTAGGTTTTTATCCTCAAAATTTTATTAAATGGTTTATGATTAGTTTAACTGTGGATGTGCTATCTTGATACCATTCACCATACATATAAGAATGGTTTGAGATTATGTCACAAATTGCAGAAAGTTATTTAAATTTCATATGTATTTTTTATTTATGTTTATCCATGTTCATATAAGGAATGCATTAGACATAGAATGTGATGGGTGGGGCCTGTTATATCTCCTCAATGTATCGATAGGTCTCATGTGACAAACTAGCCTGGTTTCTTTCCATTATGTATGATGTCCTAGCTGAATCTTTGATGATATGTTTATGATGTCCGAAATTATGAATTCACTCAGTAAGATACAATTAACTGATAGTCCATGTGATTATTTTAACAGTAGAATATCCATGGTTATGTTTTATTAATACATTATTTAATCATCTTTTATTACTTCTGTATTATGATGAAGATTATGTTTTAATGGCATGTTTACTTTTAGTTATTCACCATACCTTATTATTTATGAATCTCCTATATTAATTACCCTTACCAAGCATCTAAGATCACCCATTTCTTATGGTTTATTTTTACCCAAAATAGGAAGATGAATATTATTAATGACTTGCAGGGATAATCTAGGAGTTATGGATGTTTCAAATGGAATCTCTATATGGTATTTCCTTTCAAAGGTGTAATGGAAAACATTTATTTGTATCTAGTTTTCCAAAACTAATAAACTATTCATTCATTCGTGTTATAATTTACTTATTTATTATTCTAATGTAATGATTTATGGAACCAAATCTTGGAGATTTGGGGCGGGGTCTCTACACACACACACACACACATTTTATAAACATACAAGCATTGACCCCAATTATTTTTCACTTTTATTCTTTTGTCACACTGCAAACATTTAACGCCATATCTAGGATTTCTGTCCCAAAAAAAACATTTATATTAACATAAAAACACATACATACAAAAATATTTTTTTTATTTACATATACTTTATATAAATATTCTTTAAAAAATAAATGTTTATTTATATTTCTATTTAAATAAAATTTTAATATGTTAAATTTATATAATAAAATTGTGAAAATAATATTGATTATAAATTATTAATTTAAAATGAACTATAGTTTTAAATATAAATTTTATATTTATAATTAATTATTTATTTATAATTATTTAATTAATTATAATTAATTATTTATTTATATATAATCGTAAATAATTATATATATAAAAACAAAACTCTATAAATATATTCAAACACACATATAATTTTAAGTATATACATATAATAAATAATACAATATGAATATAAATATATTTGAAAATTAAATATGAACAATATTTAATGTATTTATGTATTTATTTATATAGTGAATATGATATTTTATAATATATATATGTCTTTTTCTGGGTGTGTGTTTATATATATATATATGTGTGTGTGTGTGTCAATATATATAAATACATATAAACACACAAAAATATAATTATAAATATATATGTATATTTTAAATATATATGTATATAATAAATTATATAATATGAATATAAATATATAAAACTAAATATTAATTTAATTGTATAGTTATATTGTAAACATATATATATATATTATAAATTATATAATTTGAATTTAAATTTATTATAAAAGAGTATAAAGGATAAATATATATATATATATATATAATGTATTATATATATATTATTTCTATATAAATCATATTTATGAAAATATAATATGTATAAATAAAGTATTTAATATATGATAAACTTTATCAATGGTATTTTAGAGCTGATAATGTGAAATCCATTATTAGTAATAAAAAGCAGTGATAACTTTTTACCATTATGTGTGTTAAATGTAGCATTGATAAATTGTTCCCTTCTATAAAACACTTTTTTAGTGATAATAAAGGTCACCATTATCAGTGCTTCATTCCAACGATGATAAAAATACCGCATTTATCAACATTTTTTTATCACTCATATAGGGTAGTTCTAAATATAATGGAATATATATTACAAACCTCCACTAAGTTCTCCATGCCCCTTTATCACTTTCTACCCATCCCCTCCACTATTCCCTCTCCACCTCTTCACACTCAAATCCTTTTGTTTAACTAGGGATTCAACCACCACTGATCTCCTCCATTCCTCACCTTGATAATTAACTCTTGAAAACTTGCTTCATTGTTTCAATGATCATGATTCCTTACATTGAGATCCTATTTTTTTGCAATTGATAGGGATTCCTTGATTTATGATCCACAACCACCATATCTCATTTGTGATCCCAAATTTACATGTACACCATACCTAATACTTAGGCATTAAATATAAATATTCAATCTTTGGATAGGGTTTCACCAATTCTTTTACTATGTCACCACTTCTCCTTACCTTGTCACTACATTTTGTAGGGTTTTTTTTCAAACTTATAATATATCTATGTCGTTTAATTTTTTCCCTACCTTACTAAGTGTACTAATTTCTATTTATAATTCATTTAAATTTTCCTAATCACTTTCATTAGTAACATTATTTTATTTTCATATAAGAACATCCAATCAACTGTTTTTGAATAAATTATAGAATATGATCTGTTTTTTATTATACTTTTCCTCAAAAATTAAAAATTTTTTGATTTTATTTTTATCAATTGTGATTGAATTATAATAGATTTGTATCTATTATGAAATAAATTTTATACTAAATATTTTTTCTATAATTAATTGAATACAAAACATCTTTTAAAATTTCATATAATTTTTTTGAAATATTTTTTTATAGGTTACATATATACTATTATATTTTCAAAATATCCAATATTATTATTTTATTTGAAAATTCTATTTTTAAAATGAATAATTTGATTAAAATTTAATTACTAGAATTGTTATAAAAAATTTTATTTCATAATTGATACCCCGTTTATTTAAAAAATATTCTATTTAAATGGGTTATTATTATTTTTTTAGAGATTATAATTATATTATTTTAAATTTATTTTTCAATGTTTTTAATTGGTTACTCCTCATCATTAAAGTATTTATATCTCTACTATAGATGGTCTCAGAGTTGGTTCCCTAGAAGAAAACACACTTTATATTTTATTTCTTGTTTATATATATTCTTGAATATTAATTGATATCTTATATCATGTTTTTTATCCTTCTACATCACATTAATGTGGTAATATAATTAGTGTATTCATCACATTTAATGGTCATAAAAGTTCCATGATATGATGTAAACCATGATGTTCTATTCAAATATTATTAAATATATGTTTTATGGATGAATGGAATCTATTTTATGGGACACATACGATGGATTCTTTTAGGTGTTGGAAGTTAAAAAGATATTCATAATTCTTCTCATAAATTCTACACTTGGCAATCTCTAAGAGAAGTGGTTTTGAGAATAGATCCACCTATTTAAATTCTTAATATTTTATTTTGTTATATACCTATCCATGAACATTTTTATTATATTAGACTTGATATTATTTTTAATGAAAATTACGATTCACATACAAATATGTATTGATGAAAACTGTGATGATATATGCTCGAAGTGAGGTACTATTTTTTGGGAATTTGATGAGTGATATGAAAATAATTAATATTCCATGAAAATATTTTCCATTCTCTTTTAATGGAAGTATATATCTCTGGTCCTTATATTAGAATGGATCTATTTGATAAATTCTATGTCCTTGGTATTTTTATCAATAAGTCAATTTCAAGAAAGTAAATGAAATATATAAATCAAACATAGTTAGAAAAAACATGTGATGCAACCTAAATGTTGAGTTGAGACAAAAGGAATATATTAGAAATTCAGAGATTATAGGAGATATTTGAAATTATGATATTATCATATTTCTACATGGCTTTGTCAATGTTTTAATAGATTTTTATCAGGGAATTTAAGTGAGTTAGCACAATTCCACTGGGAAAGTGGCCTACATGGTCACAATCTAAGCATGTCCAGAACATATGTTAAATTATATTTGAATTTAATCTTAGAAAAAATATTATTTTAAGGTTTGGATGAATAATAATTATTTTGGTTTTTTCAAAATGTAATTATTTATTGAAATAATAATGAGGTTATGATTATTAATTTGAATAAATTTTCATTATTCAAGGTCAGATAAATTGTGGGGAGGATTATAAAACCTAGTTAAGGTTCAGGTAGGAATGATATATTTAATATAATTTCTGTAAATATTAATTAATTTATTTAACAAATGATATTAAAAATATTCCTAAGTTGTTCATATATCATGTAAATAGAAACAACAATAACAATCGATGTGGGATTCACTTAGAATAAGATAAATCTTAAGAGAAATGGTGAAATTACCTATTCTCTAAACTAATTATTTAACCAAATTATATCATTTCTAGGTTGATCTAGTTGTGTACAACAAAACATTCCAAGGTAATTATGTCAACCTTAGATATTACTTTATGTAGATATAATTCCTAAACATATATATTTGATCCTCTTACACCCTTTAAAGTCTATAGAAAACCAAAATAATACTCAATGTCCGGATGCGATTTTTTTTTTGTGATTAATAGTTCTTGATTAAATTTTTTAGTTATATACATGCTTTCACCTGGAGAATATACATCAATGTTTTGAGGTTGTAGAGGGATGGGATATAATATTATTGAAATTTTGAGTTATTTTTAAATTTAAATTAACCCCATAATTTATTAAAAACCCAAGAAATTTAATTAATTTTTATATTATTAATAATATATAAATATATAATTAATGTTCCTATTGTATTATATTGTGTTTTTTGGTTTTTATTGATTTCATAAATAATTGAAAAATACATACATCAAAATTTTTAATTATGGTTTAAATTCACGTCATGAAGTTAATTTTTATTTTCATTGCTTAATTAATTTTAAAATTAAATAGAAAATTTCCGATATTATTTTTTTTCTTTATATTGGGTTTAGGTGATTTATAAGTAATTTAGGATTGGAAGAAATGGACAAGTCTTTATATGTGTCAGTAAGTAAGATATTCTAGATGAAACCAAGGCATAAGTAATATTTTTATGCATTAGAAGATGATACATGTGAAATTTTTTAGGATTACTGGGAATGTGTATGATCCTAGAGATTTAAAAAATTTTATATACCAATATTATATAACATATTTTCCCCAAAAGAGTGAGACCAAACATAATTTGTGGTAGGGGAGAGAATGTGTAACATTTCTAAGCTTGAAAAATTTAGAGAATAAACTTATGTTACATATTTTTTGAAGGGCCATCAATGATACATAAAATATCTATAAAGCACAGTTTTGATGTATAATATATTTTATGATACATATTATATTTTAATATCAAGTGATGGATACATAATAAAATGTATTTTTACAAATTTGGGATATATGATATGTAATTTAATTCTTCTAAGTGAAGGATAATACATATGATATATGGAAATTTTGAAATTGAGTGAAGTTCATACATATTTTTCTTATTTACATACATGAATGAAATTTTATAATTATAGAAATTTAAGGATTTATAGACCATGTGGAATTAAAACATGAATATTACCAAAAATAGAAAATGATTGAAATTAAATAAAAAATTCAATTATTTGGTTCAACCATATCAAAAAGAACATATCAAAATGATCCATGTAGTATTCATTTATAAGAGGGATAATTATGTGATCATGGGGATAATGATTAGAAAATAGAATAATCAAGATGCCTGGTTGGAGAAATTTTCACCCTCAACCAAGACATGTGGCACCCATTAAAGGAAGAAGGGAGAACACTACTCACTACACTAATGATTAGAAATAGGAAAATGATTATGCAACAATACTTATAAATATTCACCCTCCCTATTTTTTAAAAAGGATTATATTGTGATTTAAGACTTTTTCTTTGACCTGGTATTGATTTAGTAATGGATTTACTATAATTTTAGACACTTTTATTAATATAATTACATTTTTTTAAAACTATTATCATTTTTTCCATCACCTTTAATTTATTTCATAACTGTAATTCTCAATCTCTCATCTATGGAAAGAGTAAAACACATGGATCAAAAAATGGATGAAAACTAATGATCTAGTTCTCACACACTCAAATTTACATTTTCTATTCTATTATATGGATTTTGGTGATTCAGGGGTATAGGTGAATAATTGTACCTAAATAATTTCATTCCCCTATTTGCTGTTACATTATTAAAATCAATTTCTATCCCAATATTTGAATCATGTGTGTATTTTGAGACTTGTGGTTTTAGTGGGACTGGATAGACAGTTTTAGTTTATTTGAGAGACTGGTGGGAAGATAATTTAGGAAGTTTCCTAAGTGTGATGATCATTAAAATAATTTATGCAGTGATGGTCTATGTATCTATTTAGAGTAACACAATGTGTACCATTGAGAGTTTTTTTTAAAGTAAATGCAATGTTTGATAACATACATTATGCATCACATTTATCTTAAATGAAAAAAATAATATTATCATTTAATATGAAAATTATCACACATATATTAGAATGGTGGTAATGAAATTTATTAACTAAATTATGAAAATATTGTCTAAAAATGGTTATATAATGATTTATTAATTACCATAATTAATTAGGAAATTAAAGAATAACCAATTGGATAGAAATGATTTGTTTTTTTGAAAAACTAATTAAATATAAATTAAGTGAGTTTATAAAATAAGAAAATTACTCTTCTTGAATTTTATAAATGAAATATATATATAATTTATTCAAGGTAATGTTTAAAATTAATGTTATATGCTTTATATATGTTATATAATAAAATATTCAATTTTACAAATGAAAGGAGTATGTTTCTAAAAATGTCATTTTACCTCCTTTTGATGGAGAACCATTTTTAAATATATATTTTTTCAATTTAAAATGTTATATTTGACAAAATAAACTTCATTTTTTGAAGTGGGATATAAAAATTTACAATTTTTTAATTTTGTTTTATTTTTCTGCTAAAATTCATATTTTAATGTATAGTAAAAAATTCATCATTTAAATTTAAAACTACCTTTTCATCTATGTTATTTATATTGTTATATTATCTTTTTAAATTTTTTTAAAGTATAATTATATTAGCTTTTTATAATTTATTCCAATTTTGGACATTGGAAGTAATTTCACATTTAAATTAGATATAAAAATATGTCAAACTTTTGACGAATTTTACTTTTAAAAAAGTTGTTTTCTCATTTTGACAATATGTATTTATTTTAAACAAATTACTGTAACTTAAGTGTTTTGAATTTTGGAAAATGGATTCCTTATTTGAATTTATATGGACCATATTATATAAAAAGGACCTTTTTATTTTTTAGACATTATTAATAGTAAATTTAGTAATTATTTTAATTAAAACGGTTAAAGGTAAATCTGGTTATTAAAGGTAAAAATAACATTACAATAATATAAAACAACACTAACACTTCTCCTAGTTTAATTGGATGAATTTATCCCAACCATGATCATCTTTTGGTATATTTTAGGGTAACTTGGAGCCACATAGATTTCTTTAATACATTTATAATATTATATTCAATGAATAGTCATTTTATTACACTTTTATTTTTAAAAAGTAATGTATTTTAAAATGGAGTTATATAGGTCATCTCTCTTACTATAAATAGAAATTTTAAACTAAATATATTACCTACTTAATGATAATTTATTTATAGTTTTTTGAAATTAAATATATAAAATTAATTATGATACAAATATGATGTAGTAATTTCTTTTTTAATAAAGGAATAAAATAAATTATTTTTTAAATATTAAAATAAACATTATCTGACATAATTTTTACCATCCAAAAAAGTTTGGAAAATTTTTACAAGTTTTTTATTATTTTAAGGAGTTTCTTCGAACTTATCTTCCTGTTATGATATTTTTAAAATTCAACTAATGAATAGTTTCAAAATTGACACTAATGGTATTTTAAAAAATAAAACATTTTATTAAATGATATTAACTTCCTAAATTTATATAATTTAGTAAAATAGTTCTGATAATTCCAAATATGTCATAAATGGAACTTTTTTGGGTATTTTTATATGTAATTAAAACTACATTAATCCAAAAAGTGTAAATAACATAATATCACGGTAAGATTAAAAAGGGTAAAATAATTGTTAAACCGAATATATAAGGATTAAAAAATATTAAAAACTTGTATAATTTTAGTTATATGATGGGTATTCGACTCAAAATCATAATATCTTAGAAATAAATTATTTTTGTACCATTTTGAAACAAAATTGAATTTATATTAATTGAATATTTTAAGAGTTTCCAAGGGTTCTCCTCCCCTCTCTTATAAAATAGTACCCAATATTATCTAATAATCACACCTCCAAATCCTTTGGGTTTTTCCAATATATTCCCAAAACCCTTCCTAATACCCCTTTTGATATTATTGAGGACATAAATTTGGAATAAAACCCTCTTTAGTGTAGTAATGTGTTCTTCAAAGAAGATCAACCTAAGAAGAGGTATTGTTTTTGTAAGTGTTTCTATTTTATTTATTCTTCAACATCATATAAATATTCTTCTAATAATATGAAATAATAACACCAGTATAATCAATATACTGAGATGTTATTATGTTAATATCTTCATCTAAATCCATATCCAATTTTCTCAAATGGGGAATGAACATTTCATTCGTGTGTACGATGGACAACCGTCTCGTTAACTGATATAGTTCAATCATCATTACCATCTATCAAGACTAGTTATAATGATGGAATAAATGTTTATATATGATATCAATGAAATATTTATTGTTTTAAAATAATAATATTTCAATTATTTTCTTACCTTCCATGAACATAAAAACAATAATGTCATTCATGCATACGTGTGAACTATCACCTCCACGAAGTAATGGGAATCGTTTTTATTCCCCACATAAATTGTATGATATATATAAATATATTTAAATTATTATTATGATATTTATATTATTAAGATAATTATATAAAATTAAAATAATAATGACCTTATTTCCATAATTATCAATGAAAAATAGAAATGTTACAAATCCGTACGTACAACCTACTATCTCCATGATTATAACATTGTTCATTTTTCATACCGTAAATGAATGGTTTGATTCAAAAAGTATAATTGATTTATAAATGTGATTATTATGTCATTATTTTTATTATAGAGATTATGGAATTACGACCACATGGACTAATTAACATCAAGACAAGTTCATTTTCAAATCAAGTACCGAATATCGACAACGCATCTGATATGATCTTAAATAATTATATACTTTTTGATAAGTGATATAAAAGTAATAATAAACATAAAAAAGGTTCTCAATTATGTATAAATTAACCAATGTTTATTATTTTGGGATATAAATATTTTATGTGGTGGGTCAGAATCAGGGTAAGGGACTCCGTCTCAATCTCCTTTCATTGAGGAAAACATTTAAAATATACAAGAAATTATTTAATACGGTGTATATTCAACCCCTATGACATTTAATTTCATTCAATAGTTTTCAAATGGAATCTTTTTTATATGAATCATTTTACTAAATGAAATAATGAATTATTTTTTATCATATGCGGTGACAATGACCTTTTGGATACTGTGACCATTATTTGGTATTTGGCTTCCTCAACAAGACATAATATTTTTAAAAGATAAGAAAATACCATATCTATATTTACGTATTTTGGTATTGAAAATGGTTTTGAGAATTGACTGATTATATCAATTTATTTAAATGATATCCAACAATTGAAATGTTGAAATGTTATTTTTTCCATTATGCTTGTTAATATGTTATGATAATGTTTTGGTCATTAGGAATTGCTTATGTATATGGTTAGTACCATGATAAATTATGGGTGGGTGAGCCTATGAAAAAAAATCCAATGTATTGGGTAATGAGATAGAGTTAAATTATAAGGTTTCTCCTAAGATATTTAGGGAATATACAATGATGAGTATTCAAAACGTAATCATGAAGGTTACTCCATACATAGCTATAAAAGATAAAATGTAAGTATGATATGGATTCTAAATGTCACCATTATGAATTATGATTTTGATAATGTTTTTCAGGATTATTATTATTTCATGGGTTTTTAAATATTCATGGACTAATTTTTTCTTAACTTAATTTATATCCCTTACTCTAATTATTCTTCTCATAATTTTTTTTCAAATTTTCTCACAGGGTATAAGAATGGGTAAGAAAAAGGAATAAGTCAAGAATATTTTTATCAAGAATAGGAAATCATGTTTACTTTTAAATGTTTTATTTTTTTCGATGAAATTGTTTCTATTTTAGCTGTATCTACATTCTGTAAATTTTTAGTTGTTCTGTAATAGGTATGTCATAATTATCTAGAACACCAATCCTAAAAAGATCCTTGATGTGAATTAAATTCAAATTATTAACCTAACTAAAGATTATGTATTGTTTAAGGATGAGGCCTTATAATTGGTATCATAAGATGGTTTAGACAACATTGGAGACTAGGATGTTCTATAAAGAGTTAGGTATATCATAATGAGTTAATAATTTTAAGGATTATTAGATGTTTAATGTCTTATAAATCCATTTTGAGACTTTATGTCTAAAAAGTTTAAGGTGATTAATGGTAATTTTGGAGAAATTTATTTTTGAGGTAATTATGGGCTATTAAAATTTGGGATTCAAAATGGAAGACATGAGATAAACCTTGAGGTTAAAATGTGCTATTTTTATTTTTTAGGATTTTATATCATTTTTTGTAATGTTATAAAATTATATAGTTTTTTAAAAATGATAACACACAGACCATGTGAAAACCCATCATGTCAGACAAGGATGCAGGAATAAAACTTCAAACTGAAGTTCAATTGGGATTTATCGCCTACCACTGGCCTACGTGAAGTCCATGGTTAGTATAACTTCATTTTTTAGTTAAATGATTTGATAAGTTTATTTTTTGAATATATGTTTTATTAAATGGTAATCCTTGGTTATAAAAAATGTTTTTCGAATTAAGTGATAAATGTTATTTTTGATGACAATCACTAATTTGATAACTTTAATGATTAAGTTAAATAGAGTACAGTGAGATTTTAATTAAGGATTAGTGGTTGAATTATAATTTGGAAGAATCTATGATTTAATTTGTGGAATTATGGGGAATTGGGTTATTTATGGAAATTATTAACCTATCTTATAAAATATGTGATTAGGTTTATTAATTTGTTTTATGAGACATTAATAAAGACTTATTTTATATGGAAACAAATGTTAAAATTTATCCTATAAGAATATGTGATCAAATACTTCTGAAATGTGGGTTTTAGTATTTGTTTTTTTATTTGAGTAATTTTGTTGATAATTATTTATTGAATGGTTTTTGTAGAACATTGTGTATTATAGTTGAATTTTGGAGATTAAATATAGTCATTATTATTATAGAATATTATTATATTTTGGGGAATTATCTTATATTATCCTAACAATATTGGATTTGTTAAATGTTTCAATATAAGAGAAATGGGTAGTTAATATTTTGTGGATTATGAGATTCTATAGAAGATGATTCATCTTGAATACTTTTAATTTGGAGAAAAAGATGAGTTCGTGGTGGAAATTTATTTAAGGATAAAACTATACATATCAAGTAAGTATGTTTCCTTATGTTCTTATTCAAGGAAGAAAAATAATTCCTCAACATAATGAAAATAAACTGAACAAAAAACAATTTCTGTTTACATTTCCTAATATAAAATCAAAGACTGTTTAACTCATCATAAATTTTTGGTTTTATGATTGTTAAAATTTTACTATTAATATTTTCTACCATTCTACATAAGTTATTTATCATTATTTTTTATTCCCTATCCATGTTTTCATACATGGAATCCTAGTATGTGTTATCTCAGGAGACCTTCGTAATATAGTTTCATTCTTTTAATGTGGTATTTATAATAATCCTTTTTATAATATGGGATTGAAATTGATGCATTTTGAGAACTCATACCTTAGTTACCAACCCCAAATTCAAATTACAAGGATAAAATTTCTAAAAGGGGTGAGAATATAACATCCTTAGTTTTTAAAAGGAATCACTATGTTCGATAACATACATGATACACCACATTTAACATAAATGAACAACTTAATATTATTATTTAATATGATAATTATCACACATCAATTATAATGGTGGGAATGAAAAGTATTATACTAATTATGGAAATATGGTTTACAAATTTTTATATAATTATTAATTTGTTTACCATATTAAATTGTAAATTAAATAAAAATCAATTGAATATAAAGAATATGTTTTTTTGAAAAATATTTAAATGTAAAATAAGTGAGTTTATAAAATAATAAAATAACCATTGTTGGATTTTTTAAGGAAATATATATTTAATATATTCAATTTAATGTTTAAAATTAATCTCATATGTGTTATAGACTTTATATAAGAACAAATTCAATTTTACATATAAAAGGAGAATTTTTCTAAAAAATGTAGTTTTACCCTATTTTGATAGAGAACCATTTTAACTGTAGATTTTTCAATTTTATATGTTATATATGAAAAAATAAGATCCTTTTTTTGGAATACGGACATAAATTTTACTTTGGTTTATATATTTTTTTATTTTTCTAATGATATTCATATTTTAATGAATAGTGAAAAATACTGCATTTTAATTCAAAAATGCCATTTCATCTATGTTATTTATATTGTTAGATTATATTCTTAATTGATTTTAAATTATAATTAGATTATTTTTTATCATTCAGTATAATTTTTTTCATTGGATGTAATTTCACATTGAAATTAGATGTAAACAAACATCAATATTTTAACAGTTTTTACTTTTAAAAAACTCGTTTCATTGTTTTTACAATAGGGATTAATTTTAATTTAATTAATGTAATATATATTATTGGAATTTGAAAAAATAAATACAATATTTGAAATAAAAATTCCCAAAATATTTAAATGTTTCACTGTTATTTTTTTGGACAATATGAATCATAAGATTAATAATTATTTTAATTACCACATTTAAGGGTAAATTAGGTAATTAAAGGTAAAAATAATATTATAATAATATAAAATATCCCTATCAATTTTCCTAATTTAGTTGGATGAGTTTACCCCGACCATGAGAATCCTTGGGTCGATTTTAGTACTACATGGAGCCACTTGGATGACTTTAATGCATTTATAATATTATATTCAGTGAATAGTATTTTTTGTTACACTTTTGTTTTTAAAAGGTAATGTATTTTAATATGGTGTTATTCTGGGTATATCATTGACTATAAAGAGTAATTAGAAATATTAAAATATTACCTACATCATTATAACTTATTTATAATTTTTATAAATTATATGCTGAAATTTAGTTATGACATAATGATGATGTAGTATTTACTTAATTAATAAAATAATAAAATAAATGTTATTATAAATAATAAAATAACTATTATTGGACACAATTTATTTCATACATGAATTTTATGGATAATTTTGACAAGTTTTTGAGGATTTAAACGAGTTTTTTAACTTATATTCCTGTTATGATATTTTTAAAAGTCAACTAATGAATTGTGTCAAAATTGACACTATTGGTATTTAAAATTATAAAATATTTTATTAAATGATATTAACTTACTAAAAATTTATGATTCGTACAAATGTTTAGGATAAGTCCAAATATTTAATAAATGGAACTTTTTTGGGTCATTTGACATGTTATGGTAATTACATTAACCCACAAATTGTGAATAACATAATATCTCGTTAAGATTAAAAAGGGTAAAATATGGGTTAAAACAAAAAGATAAGGATTAAAAAAATACAAAAACTTGTATAATATTAATTGGATTATTGGGATTCTACTCAAAATAATCTTATCTTATAAAAAGATGATTTAGGGACCATTTGAAACCGAAATTGAATTTATATTAATTTAATATTTTAATAGTTTCCAATGGTGCCCCACCACTCTCCAATAAAAAGGTAAAAACTATTCTCTAATAGTGAAACAACCAAATCCTTTGGGTTGAGAAAATATATACCCAAAAACCTTATTAAAATCCTTATCTACATTCTTGATGCCAAATTTTAGGCATAACACCCTCTTTAGTGGTGTTCATGTGTTCTTTAATTGTTATCAACCGAAGAAGTGGTTTCCTTTTTTGAGTGTTTCTCTTTTATTTCTTCTTTCACATCATATAAATATTCTACTTATTTTTTGAAATAATATCTTTATTATCCTCAATATACTGAGATTTTATTTAGATAACATCATCACTTTAATCCATCTCCAATTTCATCAAATGGGAAATGAACATTTCGTTCGTGTGTATGGCGGAATACCGCCTCACGAACCGATATAGTTCTATTTTTATTACCGTCTATCAAGACTGGTTGTAATGATGGAATAAATATTTATATATTATATTAATTAAATATTTATCATTATAAAAGACTAATATTTCAATTACGTTCCTTCCTTTTAGGTACATAAAACAATAATGTCATTCGTGTGTACGTGTGAACTATCTCCTCCATGAAGCGATGTGAATCATTTTTATTCACCACATCACTTATATGATATATATATATAATTATATTTAAATGATAATTATAATTTTAAAAATATTTTTATCACTATTTAAAGGTAAAATAATAATTACCTTATTTACATTATGATCAAAGAGAAATGGTAACATTACTCATTCATACGTACGACCTACCCTCTTAAGGATTATAACATAGTTCATTTATTATACCATAAATGAATGGATTGATTTAAAAATTATAATTGATGTATAAAATTTATTATTATTTTATTAATGTTATTCTAGAGATGATGGAATTATGACTACCTATAATAATGGACATCAATCCAAGTTTATTTTTGACTCAAGTAACCAATATCAATATAACGTCTGATATGAACTTAAATAATTTTTTAATTTTTAATAAGTGATATAATATGAATAATAAACCTAAAAATTATTCCCAAGAATTTAGAAATTAAACTAACTTTACTATTATAGAATATGATGACTGTACGTGATAAGTTGGACTCAAGGTAAGGGACTTTCTCTTAGTCTCCATTCATTGAGGCATACTTTGATAATTTACATCACATTATTTTTTATGGTGTATATTCAACCACTTTGACATTTAATTTCATTATATGGTTTTCAAAAGGAATGTTTTTTATATGAATCATTTTATTAAACGGTAAAAGTAATTTTTATCATATACAACGATAATGACCTATCCGGTGCTGTGACCATTATTTGGTATTTAGCTTCCTCTACAAGATGTAATGTTTCAAAATGATAAGTAAATACCATATTTTCTTTTTATTCATTTTGGAATCAAAAATGATTTTTAGAATGGATTGATTATATCAATATCTTAAAGTGATAACTTATGATGGAAATGTGGAAATGTTATTTTTTTCCTTTATTCTTATTAATGTGTTATGATTATGTTATGGTTTTTGGTCATTGCTTATGTATACAAGTGGTTTCATGATAAAACGAGGGTGGGTGAGCCCAATATAGCTCCCCAATGCATTGGTTAATGAGTCAGAGTTAAAAGATAAGATTTCTCATAATATATTTAGAGAATATATTGTGATTGGTATTCTAAACAAAACCATGAAGTTTACTCCCTATATAGCTATGAAATCTAAATTGTACGTTTGACATGGATAAAACAAGTTATGTTTAGGATTTAAGATTTCTATGATGTTTTTTAGGATTCTGATGATTTCATGGGTTTTTTTAAATATTCATGGACTAATGTTTTCTTTCCTAATTTTATATCCCTTACTGATATTTTTGTGCTAATACCATGTTTTAAAGATTTTTTCAAATGGTATAAGTATGGATATGGGAAAGGAAGAAGTCAAGAATATTTTTATCAATAATAGGAAATCATGTTTTTAAATGATTTATATTGTGTAAGAAATGAATTCTATTGTAGTTGTGTCCACTTTTTACAAACTTGAGTTGTTTAGTAATAGTTACATCCTAATTCTCTAAAACACTAAATGTGAAAAGATTCGGGATGTGAATTAAAGTCAAATTATTAACATAACTCAGAATTATGTAATGTTTAAGGATGAGGCCTTATAAAAAGAGTATGATTGGGGATTCAAAACCATGAGACAATGAAGAATCACTAAGGTTTAATCGAGGTTTTTCTTCATTCTTGAATTTCATTGTGTTCTATATTTTAATCTATTCTTTCCTATTTTAATTCATCAAAATCATTTCTAGACAACTTATACAATTAATAAAATAATAAAAATAAACATATGTGCATGTATGTAAGTGTTTTATGATGAGATCGTTATGAAAAAACTTGTGGATTTCTTTTTATGGTGTATGGGTGATTTAACATATATTTGGACACCCCTCCATAATGTTAACCTATCATGGGGCACATTTAGATTACCACTAGATGTATTTTACCCTTGGAACCTTCATCACAATAATGGTATGATTAGATTGGTCAACTGATTCGATAATGAAGAATGAATTTCAATACTAAGGTAATTCATGATTATATATAAATTAATTATAAATCATATCTTAAAATATCATCTATTCAAATATTTTAGAGGTTTTTTCATCAAAATTTATAGATTTATCCAAAGAACACGATTAAATACCTTTTTTTGGGTATATATGTAACTAATTTTATTGAAAATAGATATTAGAGTTATCACATATTAATTTATAATTATTTTTTTAATCTTTGATTGAATTACATATGTGTTGGTTGATTTTCATTTATGTTTTATTATTTATTTTTTAAAAAGTAGATATAACATGATATTTTTGTTTCATATAACCAATAATATGACTAGAACAACTGTAAAACAATCATAGATCCAATTTAGAGGTACTAGATATATTTTTTAGATAATGTGGACAACATGATGTCTATATAAATATTACACACCATTTACCCATGTTAACTACACCATGACAAGTTATAGAAATCATGACATGTGATGTGGGAGAACAATATGAAACACTATTACACACCATGTATTGAATTACTAGATGGAATGTGGATTGTAGAGTTACATGAAATGTATCTAGAGTACATTTCGTGTAACCCCACATGGTTTTCTCTAAAGTAATTGTAGAAGTTGTGTATTCAATGTATGTGACATGTAATTAATACACACCAAGTAATGACTACCATCGAAGAAACACATGACGTTTGTGACTACATGAAAAGTATCTGATATACACATGATTTAAAACATAAATTATGATGGGGAATAAACACTAAAGCCTTTGGTGTGTGATATGGTTGAATTAAAAATGGATCACAAGGTGTGTATCATTTTGTACATTCCATGTAACTCATACATGTACTAATGGATTATATACCCAGAAAGGCTATAGCGATGTGAATTAATAATATTAAATCAAAATTAGTTTCACCATTCAAAAAAATAATTTCTATATATCTGGCATATTTTTTGAACAACATGATGTGTATAGTCATCATAAATTCCACGTGATTAATGAACATAAAAATATTACAAACCATGTATATTAATGTCATTTCATGTATTCATAAATACAATATTGATTACTCATCTTGAGTAATACAATTACATGTCATGTAATATCACAACGCATCACATATTCTATATGTAGTGTATTTATCCAGTACATGAAAAAGATTCTAAAGAGTGAATTCTTATGCCATGTGAGTGAAAATAGATTCCATGTAAAGAATAAGGGTATATACGCTATTTCCACTATTATATGTCTTGTTAAATTCTAGATGTAATTTAAGACTGACTATAAGGGTAAATGTTGTGTCCCTTTTCAGTACACACTATGTATGTATTAATTATAAATGAAATAAATTTATTTAATTTATTTAAAATTATAGAATACGTAAAACTCTAGGACTATTTGGATGATTTTTTTTGGTAAATAGATAAATAAATTATTTAGATAATTAATTTATTAATTCATGTGTTTTATATTGAAAAATATTAAAATGAAATTAATTCTGGAATATATTAAATGCAGAATTGTTGCTTTCATAGAAGATCATAAGATAGACCAAAATATATATGTATTTAATTTTTTTTAATTTTAATTATTACTTTATGTTATTTGGATAATTATTATTAAATTTAAATGATGATATGTGATTCATCCCCTCTAATTTATTATGTATTATCTTCTATGTTAAAAATTTCTTTTATGTAACATCATATTGATGGTTTCCTTCACCTATATATTGGTAAATATTCTTAAAAGGATGGAGATTCCAAGAAATTGGAGGCAGTTCAAGGTGGTTTTTAGGTAAAAACAATCAAGGAGATAAATAAAAGCACGATGGAATGTTGAACTCAAACCAAGTCTAGCTCCAAATGTCATTCACCTGGGTTCAAGGGTTAGTTATTCATATTTGTGATAAATCGAACTATAAAAATTCTCATGATAGTGATACATATATTTATTTTATTTAATTAACATAATTTTTATGTATTTACTTTTATTTGGATCTTATATGAGATCATTAAAACTAATTAAATAAAAAATAATGTAAAATGCAATAAAATAACTGCATTATGCATTAGTTAGTATAGCCTTTAATTAATTATTAAGTTAGTATAGTATTTCATCAATCTTGTTAAAGGATAAAATAATTAATATTTTCAAAAAGGATAAAAATATCTGATGTAATGATTATGTTAGTATAGTCTTTCATTAATTGAGTTAAAATGTAACCATAGTCAAAAGTACCAATTTAGCCTTTTTCATGGTTATTCTAATTATCAATAAGTTTTAAAAGAAGTTTCATTTTAACATAATCCAGTTCAAAATAATAGTTAATCACCTCTATAATCCTTGGTACAATTAGGAGTCAGGTTTTGATAAAATATAATTCCTGGATTTCAAAATTGGGGAGTCCACTAAACAGATCAAGGAAATTCAAGTTAAAATAGTTGGCAATGCCACCTGACTAAACACCTTATAATACCTTATTAGGATCCCATCAAGGTTATGATAAATAAAATATGGGTCCTTTCACTATTATATACATGGAATATGACATTATAAAACCAATGGTGAGGGATATCGGGATTTAATTAAATACTGGCTGACTAATAAATAAAATTTTATTTTGTCACATTTTGTAATCAAGATAAATTATTAAAGGCCAAATTTTAGTTTTTTAAATAAAATGGAAAGTAAGATGACCAATAATATATAATTGTGATTCATATTGGAAAAATATAATATCCTAACCAATAGTAATTTTAAGGAGTGGTATAGGTGCTTGTGCACTATAACACACTAAGAGATAAATTATTAAATGTTGGAGTCCACTATTCGCGATGAGCTTTATGAGGAGGTGAGTGAGGAAGATAAAACTATCTACCTAAGACACTTGGATGATGTTCTAGATGTCTATTTTTTGATGTTATAATCTATTTCAAGTGATTTCCAAAATTGGTATGAAAAAAATAATGCTTTTATTGTGTTTTCTTACTTCTAATATATTTATTTGAAGAAATATTAACAAGAGAGGCACAAAATATACACGTAACATTTCACATATAATAGTAGAGAATGATTTCCTTCTATACCTCATACAGTCAAGATGATTGGCTATATTGAAAATTTGGATATCATGGGTTTTAAGAAACTTGATGAGTTGTGTACCAACCTAATGTTTTCATCACTACCTTAGAGTATCTCTAGTTTTCTTACAGATTATAATATGAAAAATATTGATTTGTCTCTCGTAGACTAGGATACCTTGATTTTATAGGAAGATAAGTATATGAGGAACAAAAAACATGTCATTAACATGGTGAAAACGAGGAAGGGAAATGAAAATTTCCTATAGACTCATTCCATATCTAAGGATTACTTATACCATCGTATAAAGAAATGAAATATTCATGGTCCAGATATGGAATAAGATACAAAATGTTTTTTGTGTGGAAATAATGTCCACTGGAAGGATAACCACACCACACTGGAGAATTAAAAAGATGTTCAAGGGTGTTTTTTATTGAATATAAACTATCCATATCAACCAATTAGTAATTAGAGATATCTTACAGTGATCAAATTTGTATCTAAATATAGGTACCAAATATACTCACGAAGGTCGAAGGAGGCGAGGTGGATCTTAGCCGAAATGGACCGAAGGCCTTATTTTTATTTGATTATAGATAATCCCCCTTTTAAGGGTTGAAGTGGAACCCATACATGACCCGTAGGCCCAAGGCACAAGGCCCGACATGACTTGCAATACATGACCCGAAGGACCAAAGGCATACCATGCCCAATACATGACCCGTAAGCCCAGCTCACTAGAACTGCCCCTCCCCAGTGTCTTGCATCATTGTTATCCTTATCTCCCCACCTTGCATTGATGATCGGCTAGCATTGCCCCGTACAAAGCTACACGGTGCCTAGTCCCGATGGCGACTACCATACCCTCTCATTCTTCCAATCTGGTTAGCTCTGCATCTGGTGGCTGCTACTCCTGTTGCTCTGATCCTCTTCTAGGGCCTGTTCTATGTAAACTAGGCTACTCCATGGTCTACGTGACCTGAAGGCCTTGTGGCCCAAAGTCCTTTGATAACCCGAAGTCCCTGGAGACCCGTAGGCCCAAACCGGTGGCCCGAAGGCCCAAATCGGGTGAATAGTTACAGCTGCTACAGTAACAAACAGTAACTACTACCGTGAATGCTACAGTGCCTGCTGTAGTGCCTGCTGCAGTACCTGCTGCAGTGCCTACTACAGTACCCGGAAATTCGCCTCCACTCGGTTTTGAACCCGGGTCTCATGGATGCCAAGAAGGAGCCCTTACCACTTGGGTACGGGCTCGTTGGGAGGCGAGGTGGATCTTCATTCTTCAAATGGATAAATAAAAGGTGCACTAGTTATAAGAGACTACCACTTTACATTTAAATTATGAATTATTTTAGTATTAAATAGTTATTATTGTTGGACTATTGTTATTAAAATCATCATATGTACATCCAGTTTATATATTTATGGCTTTATATTCAAGTTTAGGAATAAAATATTCTACTTTTATAAAAATAGAATATTTTTTTGGCATGGAACATTTGAATAAAAATCTTTATATATTGGAATAAAATAATCAACTGTTAGGATTGGATAAAGAATAAAGTTAACATGGACCATATTCTAACTAGTTACATTATCAATTAGTTTATTAGGTAAACATGAATCAATTGATGATGTTTTATCAAGTTGGGTATTTAGATAATTTTGAACTCAAAACACTCAGTATGTTCCATGTTTTTCTATAATGAAATTTTTTTAACCTCCATTTGGTGGAAATATTGAAAGGTCCTCAGTGATTCTTGAATTAGGTTTTATATATATGTGGGGAAATTTTCTAGTTAAAGCTTGAGGTGAGATTTTGTAATTCATAAATTTTATGGATGGATTTATTAGGTAGATCCATGTTAACTTAATGATGTATAAGTCTAGTTCCTTTGATAAATTCAAGGAGTTTTAGAATAAAGTAGTGAATAATGACGGTAATAAGATAAAGAAGATTTGATTAGATTGAGGTGGAGAATATATCAACCAAGATTTCATCAACTGTATTTGGATGTTTGTGATTCTATCTCAACTTACTCCTCATTATAAACTATAGTGAAATTGTGTTAGTGAACGGGGGAACCAAACCTTGTTTGACATTGTGAGTTTGATCATGAGTAATAAATATCTTCTATGATCCTTTTGGTGATATGAATTGTATTCCATGGATCACATACTAAATTGAGTTTGATTAGAATTAGAAAATAAAAAACTATATGAGTTAATGTATTGGAAGAATATTTTTTTTCTCCTACTCATGTATGGGATTTTAGATAATTTCTTATGGCTACATATGGAAAAAAACTAGAACCATGGGGAACTATGGGTATATTTATAGGACATTCCAAGAAAATAACGGGATGTTATCATTATAAAGACTCAAAAAATAAGGTAATAGTTTCAAAAAATACCATCTTACTTTAGAGAGAGCACATTTTCAAATGGGAAAATGGGATAAAGAACAACCATGATGAATCTGATGTAAATGATTTGCAAGATTTGACCCAAGAGAAAATTTAACAAGACCCCATGGTGTGATTTTTCAAGAGAAACCAATACTATATAGGATCATTAGAGAGGTTATAGAACCATATGGATACTAATTTATAGTCAGCGAGGCTGGTGACACATTATTAGTTGATAATAATGAACCCCGTTCCAACACGAATGTAATAATTAATTCATGAGTTCCAAGATGGAAAGAATCCATGAATTTGGAGATAAATTCAATGTATTTGAAAAAAATTTATGTTTTAGTTGATAATTAAGTATTTGTGAAACACATTTCATAAAAAGAGGTATTCAAGAAGAAATTAGACATCGAATAAAAATTTAGTACCTATAAACTACAACCAGTGGATAAAAGTTTTAAGAAAAGTAAAGGAATAGAAAATTAATAAACCTTTTCATTAATTATTGTGATAAATTAAATTAGTATTATGATTTCTATATCATCTTACCTTAATTATGATATTCGGATGATGAATATAAATAAAAATTTTCTTAATGAGAACCCTATGAAACATTTTTATTTGTCACAATTAGTGGTGTTTGTGAATCCAATAGATTCCAATAAGTTTTAAAACTTAAAAATATCAATTTATGGGTTAAAGAATTAATTGAGATCATTGACCATTCACATTATTAAATACATATTGAAATTTTGTTTCCTAAAGAATTAATGTGAGTACCATATCTATAAGTGGATTAGTGAGAGTGTAATTTTTTCCTAGTAGTATATGTTGATGACATATTACTTATTAAAATTGAATTCTGGAAATATTTTGATGAAACACACCCCTTGATGAATGAATTAGGTGAATAATTCAATATTCTAGGGATTATGGTCATTCATGATATATCTTACTGGATTGTTGGAATATTATAGGGTGCATATATTTTAAAGATTCAGAATAGATTCAGTAAGTAACAATTTAGGAGGGTATTGTTACCAATGTCACATGGCACACATCTGTCCAATAAAATGTATACTCAGACACAAGAGAAGCTATTATGGATAAAAAATATTCTTTATCCATCAGCTACAGGATATTTCATGTATGTCATTCCATATACCATGATTGATGTTTCATATCCCTTGAGTATAATAGGTATATATAAAGAAGAACTAGGAGACCGCCATTGGAGGGAATTCATGACTATCATAAATTATATTAGTCATACATACAATATTTTATTAGATTATAGAGGATACGGGGATATAGTAACTAGATGAGATATAAATACAAATTTCTAGATAGATCGTGTTGATCTAAAATCACATTTATTCCTTGTATGTTTCCATAATAGTGGAGTTGTGAGCTTTAGGAACTCAAAGTAGGCAGTGGTCACTGATAATATGGTACATTATATGTGTACAAAGGCTTCTAATGCATCTAAATAAGTTGTGACGATACACAATTTTTTCTAGGATCTTGATGTGGTTCTTAATAGTAAAGACCCTATCAAATTTTATTATGATAATGTTATAGAAGTGTCTCTTTAAATGGTGCCAAAGTCACATTAATGAAAAAAAAATTATAAGTATCAATTCATAAAGGATTTTTATTAAAGGTTTAATATCATAGTATGAAGAGTTTACAAGTAGGATAACATGGTGGGACCATTGACTAAATAATTATCTCTTCAAAATCATTAATATTACATGATATCTAGTGGAATTGATATTTTTATAGTTTTCTCTAGTGAATGTGGGATTTTGTCGATGTTTATTCTTTTGAACTAGTTACATTGTACTTTATATTAGTTATTTATTCATGGACAAAAATATTAATTAGTACATTTTCACTTTATGTGTATTATTTTATATTACTTTAATGTGATTATTTTTGTAGAATATCCATCATATTGAAAGGTCACATAAATTCTGCGCTATGATGAACATGAAGTGTTATGATGATATTCTTAAATATATGTTTTATGGATGGATGAAATCTATATGATGGGACATATATAATGAAATATATTAGGTGTAGGTGGCATAATATACACTAATATTTATTTTCATGAATTTCACCCTTGTCAAACTCTAAGATAGGAAGTTATGAGAACAAACCTACCCATAGGAATTACACATCCTATATGTGTCATCGGATATTCCTCTATGTGGATATGTGCATTGGTCCTTATACTTGATATTATCGTTAATACATATCATGAGTCATGTACTTAAATGAATTGATTGAAACATTAGTGACATATTGTCACAGTGCTTTCATGTTGTTTTATTAGTGTAATTTCTAGTAAGAAGCCTAAATGGTTCCCACTTAACCACAAATATATTTTATTAAAAAATAATAAAAAATGTATTGTGTACACATGGTTTTAGTTAGGTATGATATGTTGGGTGAATCATGAGTGATAAAATATTAATGAATAAATCAATATATGGTTTCCCTTTTGGTCAAATGGAAGTAGATATCTCAATCCCTTTGATTGTAATGAAATTTCCTAAGGCAATATTCTTGGATTTTTTTTTACAAAAAACTCATTTTAGGAAAATAAAAAAACACATATCAATAATATTGGTTAATCAAACATCCAATGAAAATTTATTGATGGGATATTAAAAAATGGATTATATTACATTTTGAGCATTAATAAGATGTTTTTTTCATTATGAAATTAATATGTTCATCTATGGGTGCCTTAATATGTTGATAGACAATGATCTTGGACTTTAGGAAATAAATACTAATGACACTGAGAAGGAATACCAGGAGGTCACACAATATGTGTATCTTGGACCCCAGTTAAATATTTTTTAAATGTAATATTGGAATAAATATTATTCTCAACTTATAAGGGATTATAATTATTCAGTTTATGTTGATCAAATATATATATATATTTATTGAATGAATAATGTAGTGATATTTATTTACTGAAATTAAAATTCATTATTAAAGGATTGATTAATTCTAATGAGAATTTTCTCGTAGAGTTAAGTGTCAATTGTTAATGATATAATTCATATCTTTTAAAGTAATAATAAATTTTTTATTTTAGAAATGATATTAAAAATTATCCACAGGTTTTTAAAAAATCAATGAAATAATAATAATAATATTACTATTATTAGATGTGTGGTTGAATTAGAATTAATAGAATGGTTAAGGACCTTTTTTAATCACCTATTCTATGACCAATGTATTAAAACCTGATTATATGATTTATAGGATGTCATTGTTGTGGAAAACAAATCCTCTCAAGAAAATTCTCTCAACACTAGAGAAATATTTTTCCAAAACACTCTTCTGAACAGAGAGATTTTATCCTCCTCTTCCCTCTCAATCCTAGCGATAAATAGAACAACCCTTAACGTTTAGAGGATATTATTATAGTGATTAATATTGAATGATTCAAGAATTTTGAATCATCATTACTAGAACCTGAATATTCTATGGTGATGTTTCAAGGTTCATGGATCATATGTGCATTAAAACTAAACGGTTTCAACCTATTGATCCTCCATTGCAGTATTATTTTGATTAGGGTGGTCTAATGATTCAACAATAAAAAAAATTTTCATGAATAAAGTAATTATTAATTATATATAAATTAATTATATATTATATTTGAAAAGATCCTCTCTTTGAAAATTATGATGTTTCTACTATCATGTTCTGAGGATTTATCCAATTAAAATGATGAAAATACATTATTAGGAATGGGACTAATAAATTTGATCATGCTCCAGACCCTCCTAAAGGCATGTAATTGAGGTACTATATAAATTTAAATATTTGATTCATATGATGTTTAAAACACTATTTACCATACCAAATGTTAATCTATTTTTTCATGAAATATTTAGTTCTATATTTTATCTTTTCATAAATTGGAAAAACTATTTCATAACTAGATTCCATCTATAGTTCACATTTTAGAATTTCAGGTTGGTGGTTTTGAACCAACGTGTTCAAATAGGCTATTAGAATTCACAAAGTATCCAATCTATCAAAAGATTAGATAAAGTGTATAAGAAATGATAATAATCATTTATGAATTTCAATTTCTAGATTTTTAAAAGTTATAATTCTCCAGTATCAGTAGAAATAACGGATTTTTTGCTATGAACATGTTTTCATCTTGAAGAAACGAAAAATATTTCATGATCCATATTCCACAACATGATTCATTTTTTATGAATTGTTTGTTTCACTCATTTATATCTTTAAATAATAAAATATATATTTTCAAAATTCAATTGAGTTTTAATTTTTCAATTTTTTAGTTTTTGTTTAAAATAAATTTTTTATTTTTTAATTAATTTCTTTATTTCTATTTAGTAAATATGATGGATATTATATGTATTGGGTGTTTAATTTATGGATTATATTACAAATACATTTTAAAATGAAATAATATGTGGAGTACATATTCTTTTTTAAGGTATAATATATTGTTGTTGAGAACTGTTTATTTTTTTTTCTGAATTGGGTAATCTATACTACTTAGTTTATTAAATAATTTTATATTTAAAGATGTTATATAAATCTATTGTATTTTTATTTATTAAATTGTTTATCACATTTATATCTCAAGTTTCTCTATTATAAAATATTTTCTAGAAAAAGTAACCAATACCTATTAAGTCTTTATATTTTACCCTTAAATTGAATGAGTTTTTAAAATATTTTTTTCATATAAAAAATAATCGTTAGATATTACATTAAATATGTATTTTGGATTCTATAAATCTTTTTTTATAATACCAATAAAATATATATCTAGATATATCTAGTGGGGTGTATATATTTTTATTAATATGAAGAAACACCACATATTAATTTAATACCTATTATACCATAAACTTTATTATTTTATTATATATATTCTTTATATTGTTTCATAATTTTAAAATAAATTTAACATTAATTTTTTTACTATAAATGAACCTAATACATAGGTTCTACAGTAAAAAATCTCCATAAATATATAACTGATTGTTAAATTTAAATAATAATTATTGGATTTTTTCATTTTAATTTTATAGGAATTAAGAAAAAATTGATATATGATGATGATTAATTATAGTTACTAGGTTTTTGCTTCGAATTACTTCACTTTTTCAATTTTGTGTAACATTTTATTAATCGATGCATCAATTATTTTCTAAAATAATTATTTATTTCACTTTATAGAAAATGGAGCGGTACTTCAAGGTTGTTATTAAATTTGATTCAAAGGATGACCTAAACAATCTAAGGCTATTTTTAATTGGAGTTATGATAATTCAGACTTGAAATAACATTATGTTGTTGAAATAGTATTATTTAAATGTTACCTCTAGGTATCTGGAATTTTATTCTCTATTTTTTATTTCTAAAATGGTTGATTAAAATGAATATATTTAATATACCTATTGGTAAGTGACTAAAATTCATAGGTAATTTTAAAAAATAACTTGGTTTATCCCCAAAAAAGAATAAACCTACACAACCATAATTCTCAATACTGGAAACTTTTAAGTGATAATTATTCAGTAACATAAACATTTCTTCATATTAATTTTATCTGCTATCATTTCTAACATTATAAAAGTGAAACTTGATTTTATATAATCATAAAACATCATATCATTTAGAATTTCTATTATAGAACACAATTTTAACACATTTGTAGTAATGAATAACATATTTCCAAACAAATATATGTTTTTACAAATTTTAGGTATATTTATTATAGTTTCTTATTTTATATAAACATTTTTGTATTTGAATTGGAAAATTTTTTTAAATAAAAAATATGAAAATAATATTTCATAACTATTCTTTCCACGTTAGAAAATTTTTATATTTCCCATTTTTGGGTTCAATTTTTAATATTATTTTTAATATTTAGGTATTATACACTATTTTGTACACATTCACATTTTAATTACCTTAACTAAAAATGATCTAATAAGTTTTATTAGACTATATTTTTTTCCATTGTTTTATGTGGCTTATATTGATATATTAGACTTTTTTTCATGATTAGTTATGGTGAAACTATTTTCTTTTTTCATTAAAGTGAAAAATAAAAAAGGCCAGTTGAGAGATTCTTACTGCAAAGATTGCAATAATTTTAACAAAATCTTCTACAATTTATCCATTTTTTCCTGTGTGAACCTTATCATCTCTAGTTATCCTCATCAAACATCATTTTTCAAAAGATCAACTCTGCCCTATCCTTTATTATATTTGAAAAAAAATCATGGTAATATTTTTTTTGATAATTCATTTAAAACACTAACTTTATTCAATTACATGAAAAATAATAATATCTAATTTCAATATATATAATTCATTTTTATTTTTACATGTAATATTGATAAAAGATAAATTAAACAAGATGAGAATCAATGGGTTTATATTTTATGATTTGAAGATACTTGTGGTTAAATTTAATTCATATATATATTTTAGGGAACTAAATTTACATATAAGAGAAACACACTTCATATCTCAATTCCTATCCATCTTACTTAAAACTGTATTTTACCACTTCCTAGAAATCCCTATTACATATAATAGAAACTCAATATATTATATCTCATTTTTATTTAATTGTTATTATAACATTTATTCCACTTTCTATATTGTAACTATATATTTTTTAAATGAAAATTATTTTTATTTTTTAAAACTGATACATGTTGTGTAAATAATTTGGTGATTCTTATTTTTTTATAATGTGAATTTTATACACCACACATGTAATTTTTCATTTAGTCGATCCAAAACCGTTCCCCCCATTTGATATTTTTTAAATATTTGATACACACAGCAATTTTGGTAAAAAAATAGTCTTGTTTTAAAAAATCACTAGAAGGAACCCTTGTTGTTGGTGATACAAAAACATCAGGGTTACCCAAAAGAAATAAAACCTGATAAAGATAAATAATTTTAAATAATCCTAGAGAAATCATAACAGATGATCATTCTAGGTTTATGATGCAAAAATCCTATAATTTCAAGGTACCAATAGCTCAATAATCTTGCATAGTATCACAACTCAATCAAATGATGCAATAAAAAAATTTGAGAAAATATAAATATAATTAAATATTTGGAATTTGATATTTAATTTTATATAACTATCAAATTTCCAACTAAACAAATATACATATAAAATAATAGAAAAACATAGGTTTAAAAAAATAGATGAAAATTAAACAATACACTCCAATATTTTAATCAAACATAATCCTCACACAATACAATACAATATTTAAACATGCACAACTATCATATTTTTAACTAATCATATGTAAAATGAAAACATTAACACAAGAAATATTTAGAAAATTGAATAAAAAATGGTTTAGAACAAATGTTGTCTTTTTAATAACATTATTTTTTAATACAAATAGGCATGTGAAATGTTAACTAAACTGACCAAAACCAACTAAAATTAACAAACATCTACCAATAAATTTTTTTTTAAATAAATTAATTGGTACATGTTGGTAGATGAATATGTTATACATTGATATTTTGGGTTATATTGATTTTGGTAACCTTAATAATATTAAATGTTTTGAAAATAAAAAAACATGAATGAAATACAAAAATCATTATTATAAGTGTATGTGATTGTTATTTTTCTATAATCAAAGATGAAAATATTATAAATAATTATTTATTATTAATTATAATGATACCTAAATAATATATAAATTTATTTAGTGAATATAAGTCATCAAGGCACTTATAATTTTTCTCCATCCCATTATTTGAGCTCTTATAATATTTTCTTTTCTTTTTCATGGATTTCTATCAAAATATTTCATTCAGTTTATTATTTAACTGATAATTTTTTAGAGATTTTCCTTATTTATTTTCAATTTCACAGTAATCTTCATATTTTATTATAATCCTTATCAAAAAAAGTTTAGATTTATATCATTTTTTAGGAATCACATTTGCATCATGTAATTTACCTCCATATTTCATTAACGAATATAAACACATTTTAAGTGATATAAATTGACCAATTCATACTAGTTTATTATTTATAAGAAAGAAATGATATTTAATTCCATGAAAAAATATAATTTTATTAGTTTTATCACCAGTGGTGATAAGATTTATTTTATCAGCACTAATAAAAATGAATTTTATGATAACTATGTCTAGCATTTATAAATGCCATCAACCATAGGTGTGTGCTACTACATGAATAACAAACTATTCTAACCAAGTAAATAAATTATAAATAACACTTCATTATAATAAATTACAATTGAAAATAAATTTAAAATACAAATATTTCAATATATTACAATTACATGTATATTTATAATTTATTATAAGTATTTTCTCATTCCAGGAAACTTGAAAAATTATTTACTCATGGGAGACTGTGTGGCCCTATTTCCTATTTTCATTGGGACCCCCCTCCAATAAGGCATAATTTCACTACTTTTTATAGAACACACCACCTCAATTTTGATAAAAATAAGTGTATACCTGTATTAAAAAAAAATTATATTAAAAAAATACATTTGAGATGATGTATTTCTCACATTGATTATCTTATGATCGATGTGAAATATATAAGATATTTCTTCTAAATTTCAATTATTTAATAAAAAATATAGAAAACCATTAATTTTTTTATATAATGTTAATATGATTCTTTTTTAATACATTCATATGGAATCAATCAGTTTTTTCTAAAATGGTGAACCCTAACCCTTAATTATTTGATTAGGTATCCTCGATTCTCTTTTAGTTGCCGTTAAACAGATTCTTTCAACTTCAGACATCATTGGAAATTTATTTCTATATCTAAATAGTCTTCTAATTATTTTAGCCTTCTAAATCATTAGTCATCCAATATTAGTTTTCGGTTTTTGTTTATTATTCTGATTTAATTTTCATATATGTTATTTGTATTTGTATTTGTAACTATGATTTTCTATTCAATTTCCATTACTGTCACCATCTCTTCTATATTTTTCTTTATAATTACAATTATTTGTGAATCTAAGGTTCTTTTAATTGATGAATGATATTTATCTGATTACAATTTGATTTAATTATTATTTTATGAATTAGTGTTATAAATAATGTTTGTTTATTGATTAATGTTTTTCCATGGTATGATTTTTTTGTCAGCATTTTGAATACAAATTTTGAAGGCATAGTGGATTATAGAGTTTTAATATGGAATATTGATAATACATATTTTTATGATCATGATGATTTCCTGATAATTTTTGATTATTTTGGGAATGAATGATAATTAAATATGTTTGAAGTGAAAATTTTGTTTAAATTATATGTTTTCTTTCCTTTATTTTTAAAATATTTTATGGTATTTTTTATTTATATTTATAAAATTAAACTTGAAATTAAATTTAAAAATATAAAAACTTACTTTAAATTATTTTTATTTGTTATATAATATAATTATTGAAAGTTGGATTAACCTACTATGAACTAGTTTGATTCTGAGGATGGTGTTTATGACTTCATGGAATTTTTTAAATGAAATGTTCCAAACAGTGACATGTTTTTCTATATATGCTTGAAATTTTAAATATGATGAAGTTAAAAAGAAGTGAAAATGACAATAATTTAATTTCTAATGGTTCTAATCTGAGTTACAACCCTTGTACATGACATGCTGATACTGGGAATAATTCATGATCTATTGATGATGATTATTTTTAAGAATTTAAGTTTCATCAAGTTGAAAGAATTATTCATGGTATCTAATTAGATGAAATTTGGAATGAAATGATAAATAACAATCTATATAATGATTTTTAAAAACTATTGTATCATGATTGTAAGAAATTTATGGTTTTATCAATAGTGATAATATTTACTAACTTGAAGTAAAAAATGGATAGAGTGATGAGAGTTTTACGAAGTTGCTATATGTATTGAAATAAATACTTCATAAAGAAAATAGTCTTTCATATTCACATTATAATGTGAATAAAATGTTATTCTTGATGGGTTTGGGGTATAAGAAGATACATCTTAGCCTAAATTACTCTGTTCTTTATAGGAAGGAATACATTAGTCCGTTAGAGTTTCATAAATGTGGGATATCATTATAAAGGTTGAAGGAAAATTCATAGGATGATTTATTAGTTATAGAGACTACTTCTAATGAATTTTTTTATCTCTTATAATTTATCATTTGGAATGACTATTTTTAAATTAAAATGATTAAATAAGGATGAGATTCCATGTAGTTGAGCATATATTTGATGGAAAATTAGGTCATCCATATGATTTTCCATAGTCAAATAAAAATGATCAATAATTTATTATATTTGGAAATAAATTTATAAATTTCATACATTGAGTATGCATAGATGGAATGATTACATATCAAAGAATTCATATTTTATGGACTATTTTACTGTTAATTTAAAACTTTTCACCTAAAATTTTTATGAAGAAAAAATATATCATGTTCGGGTTAATTATTTTTTGACCAAAAACTATTTTGAATGATATTAATGTTTTCTTACAACCATTAATTGATGATTTTATAGTTTTAAGGAGGAATATATTTGATTGTATGATTTTTATAAAATGTAACATTTTCAACAAAAATAAATAATTATGTTCACTATAAATAGATTCATATAATATGGAAATTAGTTTGGATATAGTGTTAAGGGACATAAATCTTGTCCAATTTGTGTACAACACACTTCATATTATCAACTACTTCATTGGATAAAGAAGTATGTGTGGGTAATTTGATGTTTTTTTTGTATGGATCACTCTTATAAAAGTTCAAAAATTGTATTCAATAGCTCACAATACTTTGAATTTCTCAATTTCTTTCCACTAATCAATATGTTTGGAGGGTGAAAGAATTTGAGGTCACATTTGGAATGACATAAAAATCGAGTAATGATAAAAATATACGGACTAAATGATCAATATTTCATTAGATTTCATATTATATTTATAATGTGGTAAACCCTAAAATTTATTTTATTCATATAGAGAAAAATATCAGTCCCAATTTTAATAAAAAATTATTTGTTAACAAAGAAAAGGCTAAATATGGGTTGAATGCAATATTATACTTACTCTCAATGGGAATAACATTGGAGTAATATCCCACTACTAATGGAATACTAACATAACTACCTCTAATTTTTTTATAAATTATCAATTAAGGTAAAATTAGTTTTTTCTAGTGTATCCATGTTATCAAAGTTAATTAGCCTTATTCTTCAAATGGAAATAATTTGATGTCACTAAATTATTTAATGTTGTCCTAAATGAGATCTCATGATTATGACAACACGATGCATCAACTCCTAAAATTTTCATTACATGGAATATTTCCAATCATTATCATAATGGCTATTATGACGGTGGTTCACTTTTTAAATCAATTTTTAACAAAATTATTGATATGAATTCATTGATTTTTTTTTATAATGATTTAGTTTCTATACATTATGAATTATCAATTTATATTTCTCCATATTTTTTTTCTTTATCACAATGCATTTAATGGTTCAATTGTGGTGAGAAATAAGGATTCTAAAACATATATATCAACATTATATTTATCCTTTTGAAATTTATAAAAATATATTTAAAGGTTATATTAAGAATCTATATCATCATAAATCGTCCATTATAGAGAATTATATTTTTTAAGAGGCTGTAGTGTTTTATAAAATTAATTTTTATATAGTGGATCAGGTTAGTTTTCCTATATCTCTCCATGAATGAGTTAATTATACAGAAAATTGGATCCATAATATATTATTCCACCCTTTTACTACATAAATATTTATTACATTTTACAATCATAGGATCTTTAAAGTTCAGTGTCTTGGAAATAAGGTACATAATACATGAAAACATATAATATTATTCTAATCTACTTGAAAGGTATCTCCATTTGTTCAAACTATGTAAAATTATTCCAAATCATAACCTGGGGAGATACATCAATGGAAAGGGTGAGTAGAAGGCCTAGTAATAGAAAAAATAAGAGAACCAATTTTGTAGTGAACTTGAGTGATATCTATAAGAAAATGATGAATATCATAATAGAATGAAAAATAGGAATATAATAATAATAATATCTTGAATCATAAATTGAAAATGTGGCCACATAATTTAATTTATACATTAAAAGGAATATTACAATGGTCCATCCCTAAGGTGTCATAAAAATTACCATGGTTATTAACAAAGGTATCGTAAAACATGTCATCTATAGAGATTAATTTATTTTCCCATCACATTGGAGCTCTATCAGGGATCACCCTTAATATGGATTTATTTTAATGTGATCCACATATATTATAATAAAACATTTGATTAATAACCCATATAGAATAAAATAAATGGGTTTTAAATCAAGATCGCATTATTTTAAAAAATGCAGAAAAAGAAGTTCCTTTTTTCATTTTAATCCCATGGAAATGGTTGGTGGTTTTCAAGTATGTTAATAAAAAAATTAAAATATATCATTTATACATCTAGGTTAATACCCCTAGATAATATTGAGTTTTTGGTATTCACAAAACAAAACAAAATAATTTTTTTGATAAAAAGACATACGATTTGAGATGAAAATACATCCGCATAATGGATATGAAACACATATTTTGAAAAATTTAATAAAAGAGGTGACAAGGGTCTCCCATTCATAAAATAATCATAATATAGTATAGGGATATAAAAAATGCATATAGTAACATTTTATGTAAATTTTAAGGACATATATCATAAAAAGAACATTAAAGGAAAAGCGAGGTTGAGATTTCCCTTACCCTGATGAGTAACTTATAAAACTATTGGATCGAGACCTTGAGGGATTTAAGATAACTTGTGAGGAATCCTTAGGAGGTAATAATATCATAACTTCTAGGAGGTATTATTTTTGAATGAAATAAAATTATGTAATGGATTGGTATTTATAGTAAAAGAGAGGGAGTTTTTTTAATTAATTTCAGAGGATAACTCATTAGTGGTATTTGAAAAACCATAGCCATTCACATGGTATTTTTCCATGGTATTTTGCCAAATGGGACACCTCATGTAATATTTTAATCCACATGATTCAACCTTAATTTAAATTACATATTACATCATTATGATGTCATAAAAAACACTAAAAACTCAAATATGGTATTTTACTCTTCACTGAAAAACAAAACATTTTATAAAAATATAATAAATTGAACCTAACCTAATATTAATGTTATAAATTTAAAAATGAACTCCATTTTTTAAATATAATTTTATAAATATGATAAATTTATTTTTTTGTTGAAAATCACTATTTACATGAAGAATACTAATACTTATCTAATAATTTATAAAACAGTTATTTACATATACTATTATATCACATTACTATTCAAGATGCCTTAATTACATTTATACTTCCTTAGGTGAGGTACTATTCCATTGGTTATATTACTATTCATAAGGGTAATATTACTATTCATAAATTACTATTTACCATAAATAATTTGATCTTATCAGACTCTAAATTTCTTACTGCTCACAACTGTGTATGTCTATTTTTCAAAAATCCTTTCATAGTATCATTTGTTTAAAGTGTAAAAATGATTTTAAAATACTCTCTTTTTTTTAAATATTCATTAGTAATATTAAACTTCATAGAGAAATACTAAATATTCATCCTAGATTAATTTTGATATTTGAAATTCAAAAATGATGGTTATTTTACCATTATAAGAAATAACAATTTTATTTATAAAAATGGATTAAACAATTTAACCAAGTCCTCATTACATAACCCCTTATAACACCTATATATGACATAAGAGTAAGGTGTGAAGAGGTGATAAAATAATTGGGAGGCGTAGACAACATTTTCGGAGTGGTGATTTATATGAACTTGAAATTTTCCTGTAAGAAATTTCAACCCAGCTTAACATGTTGAATCTCAACTTGGGCATCGTCTAGAGCAAAGCCCAGTGACACTACCTCCTTCCCAATCTCTAAGAAAATGGGCCTTGTATGGCATGATTCTATTGGTTGAGGATATTAAATATTCTTTCTACATTAATTATCCATTATCTTTTCTATTTATAAACAATAATTATAAAATTAACAAGTTTTATCGATTCTAATGGTAATATTAACCAATAGTCATATAACAGTAAAAAATCTATGGTTACATTTAAATTATACAAATATAGTTTTATTTATTATGAAATAGTAAATCATATTTTTTAAAGAAACAAAATATTATTCAAACATTTGGGTTTTTACATTCTTCCCCCATTAATAAATTTCATCCCCGAAATTTCATCTCGTTCCCTCAGAAGAGAAATGGTGTGAGTACTTCTGCCTCATAGTCCCATCTGGTTTCCATGTGGCTTCTTCATTTTTGTGTTTCCTCTACAATACATTAACATGGTGGGTAGTCTTTCTGTATAGAACCTTGTCTATACAATCTAATATCTTCACCAGCTATTACTTATAAGAGATTTCTTGTTCCAATTGTACCATATCTTTATTAATACATGTGAAGGCTCATGTATGTACATCATAAGAAGGTATATGTGGAATACATCATGAAATTATGGTATATTTTGCGGAAGTGAATGATGATAGACAACTGATCCTATACGATCAAGGATTTCATAGGGTACAATGCACCTAGGGTTGAGATTTCCTTTCTTCCCAAACCGCAAGACTCTATTCCAAGGAGAAATTCATAAGAATACCTTGTCACCAACATCAAACTCCAAGTCCCTTTGATGGTTGTTTTCATACCTATTTTTTGGAATCTAGGAAACCATAATGTTTTGGTGGATGACATGAACCATTTCTGTCATCTCTTTCACAAGATCACGTCGAAGAAGATTTCTCTCACCATCTTCATACCAACATGTAGTATTTCTATTTCTCATCCCATATTGAAATTCATAGGGTTCCATTTGAATGATCGAGTGGAACTATTGTTGTATGAGAACTCATCTAATGGGAGATGTTGATCCCATACACCTTTAAATTCTATTGAGCATGTTCTCAACATGACCTTGAGTGTCTAAATAGTCCTTTTATATTGGACATCAGTTTGGGGGAGATATGCCATACTGAAAATAAATTCGGTACATAGAGCATGTTGGATACTTCTATATAATTTTGATGTGATCCTTGGATAATGATAAGATATGATAGAAAGTGTAACTCCATGTAGCCTTACCACATCCATCACATTAATCATGACAAGTTGACCAAGAGAGAAATCTTCCAGAACAGAGATAAAATGAGCACTCTTGGTGAGATGGTCCACTATAACCCATATTGCATTGTTTCCTTCATAATTTCTAAGGATACTAGTGATAACTTCCATAGTGATATTGTCCCACTTCCATGTTGGTATAGGTAGTGGTTGTAAAAACTTTTAGGAAGTTGTCGCTTTGACTTTACTTACAGATATATCAGGAACCTTGTATTGTAGTCAGTAGTCTCCTTTTCATATTGTCCCACCAACAATGATCACATAGGTCCCTATATTTTTTTCCTTCCAGGATGTATATAGAATATAGATATATGAGATTCAACCATCAGCTCCTTATTTGTTTCCAGAATAAATGGAACACATAGTCTTGTACGAAATTTCAGTACACCTTCTTGATCAATTTTGAACTCAGGAAACTTCACATCATTCACTGCCACAATATTATTCTATAAAAAAGGATCTTTGTTTCTAATATTTATTGATATTTTCTAGTAATGATTATTTATAAACTATTTGGGATAGGGTTTATGATGTACCTTCCCTTACAATTACGATGTCTGGTTTTACCAGGTCTTTCATCAAGGGATCTCCTTGAATCCTCATAATTTATATAACCATAGTGTATATTCTACTTAATTCATCAGTAACATTGTTATCTTATCTAGGGTGATATTGAAATGAAAAATAATAGAGTTTATAAAATTACAACCATCTCTTCTGTCTCATGTTCAATTCCATTTGTGTGAAAATATACATAATAATTTGATTGTTTGTGCATATATCACATTTCCTAGAATAAAGATAGTTCCTCTATATATTTATAGAAAAAAAACTATATCCAGCTCAAGATCATTCATTGGATATTTATTTACATGATGATTTAACTATCGAGATTAAAAACCAATTACTTAATCATTTTTCATGAGGACACACACAATCGCTTTCATAGATGCATTGCAAAAAATAATGAAACCTTCTCTAATTGATGGTAGAGTTATCACGGATTGAGTAACCAATAACTTATTTAACTCTTAGAATCATTCCTCACACTCCTTTTTCCATATTAACTTAAACCCTTTTCTAGTTAACTTGGTTAATGGATTAGTAACTAATGTATTTTTATTCAAAAAACTCCTATAATATCCTATTAAACCAAGGAAACTTCAAATTCCTGTTAAAATTGTACGATGAGGAAAATCCTCTACAACCTTTGTCTTTGGAGGTTCAATTAAGATTCATTAATTGGTTAAAATGTTCCCCAAGAAAGTAACTTATTGTAACCAAAATTCACATTTGTTGAGATTTCCAAAAAGCGTCTCCTTCCATAGAGTTTTCAAAATAACCCTTAGAAAATCCTTATGCTCCATATGAATTTTATAATATATCCAAATATCATTAATAAAAACAACCAAAAATTTTCAAGTTAGTCCATAAAGACTCAATTTATCAAATCCATAAAAATATATGTTGTAATAGTCAGTCTGAAGGGAAAAATAAAAAACTCATAATGCCCATATCTTGATCAGAAGGTGGTTTTTGGAGAATCTTCCTTCCCCAAAATCAATTTATGATAAGCAGATCAAAGATAAATCTTTGAGAGGAATTGATCCCCACAATGTTGGCCAAATAAGTCATCAATTATTGGAAGAGGGTATTTTTTGTTCACTATGATCCCATTTAGATCTATATAATCAAGACGTAGAAAAATTAATCCATCCTTCTTCTTCACAAAGAGAATAAGTTCTCTCCAAGGAGACACACTCGGTTAGATAAAAACATTCTCAAAAATGTATTTTAGTTTTTCATTAATTTTTCAAGATCCACATTTTCCATCTTATATGGGGTATTTGATATTAGATGAGATCCTGGTCTCAGTTCAATGGAGTGCTCTATCTCTCATTCTAGGGGATGTTTGGGTAACTCCTCGGGAAATATGTCAATGAATTCTTGGATGATGGGGAAATTTTATATCTATATACTCTCATTTACTTCTTCATCCTTGCTGATCAACTCCATAAAGAATGCTATAGGAGGTTCTTTGAGACAATGATCTGGTCAAGAAATCTCTCTTTGGAAAATAACTATAGGTTTCCCATTATAAACTACTAATATTTCCTTGCTTATGCATTTGATCTTAGAATTATACATTGAGAGCTAGTCCATCCCTAGTATAGTGTAAAATTATATCATGGTAATGACTAATAGATTTCCAATAATATTTTGATCACTCAAGTAAATAGTTGAGTTTCTAAACACTGATGATTCTTGGATAATCCTATAAGGAGTCTTGAACGATAACTCTAGTTGATTATGAATTCCATACCAACTTGGAGTAAATAAAGGAATTCATAGAACCATAATAAAAAAAATTAATTTATATCTTTGAAATAATAATAATAGTACCTTCCCCACATAATTTAAAGCTTTAACTTCATCTGGTGTGACAGAAAATGCAACAACTTTCTCCCTTGGACTTTACTGAGGATGATGTTGATTCCCCTCCACTTCACTCAGATTTGGATAGGGATTGGAATAGTTCCCATGTTATACACACTTGAAGAATTTTAATTTAGGCAGGGCCTATACCATATTCCTTTTTTCGTTAGTGTTAGGAAGTTAAGTCTTCACCTCACTATGATAACTCTATGTGATATGGCCTTATCTTCCACACTTGTAAAACATCCCACTCCTATATAGGCAGTTCCCCGAATGATTCTTCCCACATTTATTACATGCGTGAAGTTGTACAATATTTCATCCTCTTACCTATTCAAATATCCTCACCATGACTAGATACATTGATCTCTCATTTTCATTGGATTTATGAGAACACTATGTCTCACAGAAGTCAAGTTTGACTTTCAGAGCACTCTGCATGATTTATTTGTGTCTATAACAGTATTGGTTGGAAAGATTCATCCAGAGATGAGGTCTTATTATACAAAATAATATATCAACATTCCCACTATGATCCATGAATAATGTAGTGGTGTAATGTGACATCCTTGTAGAGTTCATCTCATAGCTTCCCACAGATTCATTCTCCTTCAACGTTAGCTTTAGAAATTCATTCCCCATTTTCCTTCACATCAAACGAGGGAAATTATTATTGAATAAGATCCCTATGAACTCTTCACACTCCATAGATTTAGTCAAACATCTTAACCTCATGTTTTTAATTAGTACCCACCGCTGATCAACTTCTCCCTTTCAGCGGTAAATAGCCAAGGTAAGTTTTTCTTGTTCAGAACTATGAATAATAGAAAAGATATTTTTAATAGAGATGATCCACTATTCATCAATCAATGGTTTGACAGATCCACTAAACATTGGAGGTTTTTGACATATAAAGGACTGATCATAAATTTGTTCCCTTCATGTTGAAATTGGTCTCTAAAACTGATTTAATTTATTTCCCATAACTCGAATCTGTTGGTTCATCATTCTCATGAATATTTCCATTCTGGCTTTCATCAGAGGGCCATCAGTGCATGGTCCATTGAGGTCACTATTTGAATAGTTCCTCCTTTTTCCCACCATTTTCTAAAACAATAAAACCATAGTGAGAAATTTATTTTATTTATGAATCTTTTATCTATAACAGATTTTTATGTTTTAAAACCTCATGCTTAAACAACAATTACATTTCTCTATAAATCCATAATAATGATTCAAAAAATTCTTGTGATTAACCAAACATATCCCTCAAGAGTGTAAAAATATGAGTGAAACAAGTCCCTTTTTCATGCACTAGTTCCTATTTGATTATTGCTCAAATATGTGTTTTTGGGTTTTAACCCTATATACATCGGTGCTAGAGCCACATCCACTTATTCGTATAAAGAAATATATTTATTTGTTTGGAAACCACTTACATAATATTTCACCAACATAGTAGGGTGTTTTCCTATATTTAAACTTTTATATAGGGTTCTTCCAAAAATTTTCATATCCTAATTTATAAAAATTACTAAACTATCATTTCATACCATCCATATCATCCTGTCTTTTTTATTACATAACATTTCATTACATTTTACAAACATATGATTATTAATGTTTAGTGTCTTGGAAATAAGGTACATAATACATGAAAAAATATAAAATTATTCTAATGAACTTGAAAGTATTATCCATTTTTTCACAATATGTAAAATTACTCTATTTCATAACCTATGGACATACATCAAAGGAAAGGATGAGTAGAAGGCCCGATAAGTGAAAAAAAGAGAAACATTTTGCATGTGAACTTGAGCAATATATATAAGAACATAAGTAATATCATAAAATTATGATAAATAGGAATATAATAATAATAATAACTTGTATAATAAATTAAAAATGCGGCTTAAACATTTAATTTATACATTCATAAGAATATAACCAAGGTCCATCCCCAAGGTATCATTAAATTTACCTAGGTTATTCACCAAGGTATCACAAAAACTCTCATCTCACGAGATTAATTTATTAGTCAATGCATTGGATAGATATTAGGGTGAAACATTAATATATCTTTATTTTCTTGTGTTCCACATAATTCATAATCAAAAATTTCATAAATAACCCATTGAGAATAAAATAAATCGGTTTCATATCAAAATGAAGTCATTTTAAAAAGTTCTTAAAAACAAGTTTCTTTTTCATTTTAATACCATGGAAGAGGAAGGGGGTTTAATGTATTTTAATCCAAGAATTAAACTATATAATTTTTAAATCAATTTGAATAACCCTAGAGAAGATATAGGTTTGGGTATTTACAAAAGGAAATAATATAATTTCTTGATTAAAAGTGAGAAATTCCAATATGAAAATTCGGCATCATAATGGGTATGAAACCCAAATTTATATAACATTAAAAAGAGAGGGGAAAGATTATCCCTTTAATAAAAGACATAAAATATTATATAGGGATAGAATATAATGGAGAAAAGAACATGATATTTAAATTTTAAATATATATAACATAAAGAGAACATGAATGGGAAAGCGAAGTTGAGATTTCCCTTACATTGAAAAGTAACTTCTAAAACTCTAGGATCGGGACCTTGATGGCTTGAGGAAACCTTGGGGGGAATCCATGGGATTTAAAAATATTAGAGCTTATATGGGTATAATTTTTTAATTAATTAAAATGAAGTAATGGCTTGGTATTTATAGTAAATATTAGGGAGTGTTTTTATTAATTTCCGAGGACACCTTATCAGTTGTATATGCCAAACCATGGGCTTTCCCTTGGTATTTTCCAATGTAATTTCGCCACATGGGAATCCACATATAATATTTTGATCTAAATTATTTGACCATCATATTATATTACATATTATATCATTATGATGTTATGAAACACACCAAAACCAAAAAATCAGTATTTTTTACTATTCACCAAAAAACAAAATATTTTGTAAAAATAATATAGATTCATCCTAACCTAATATAGAAATTCTGAACTCAAAATTGAACTCCATTTTATAAAAGTAATTTCTATATATGAGAAATTTAACTTTTAATTTAAATCACTATTTACTCCAAAAAAACACTTATGCTGAACTAATAATTTTGAAAACATTTAATTATTTATATAATTATATCACATTATCATTCAAGATACGTAAATTACATTTATACTTCCTTAGGTGAGGTACCTATATTATTATCCATATTACAATTCATTAGGGTGTTATTTCACTTTTCAAATGTTACTATTCACCACAAATTAAGTTGATCATATTAGACTCTACATTTCTTACTGATTACAACTGAGTATACCCATTTTTAAAAAATCATTTCATAGCATCAATTATTTGAAGTATGAAAATTATTTTAAAATACAACTTTTTTCAATTTTCATCAATAATATGAATCTTCTTAGAAAATACTAAACTTTTATCCAAGATTAATTTGACATTTAAAATTCAAAAATGATGGGTATTTTATTATAATATGAAATAAAAATTTTATTTATAAAAATGGATTACATAAAGTAAATATGGGATTGTTACATAACCCCATAAAACACCTACACATTACCTAAGAGTAAGGTGTACAATGGTGATAGAATTTTGGGGTGGCTTGTACAATAATTCCTGAGTGGTAATACCTAACTCCCGCCATAGGAGATTTGTTTCAATCTTAACATATTGAATCTCAGCTTGGGATTGGTCCCAAGAAATGTCTAATGACAATACCTCCTTCCCAAGGTCTGAAAAATTGGCTTCATATGGAACAATTTTACTTGTAGAGGACACCGACTTGTTATTCTACATTAATTATCCATAATCATTTCTATTTATAAACAATAATTATATCATAAAAAATTATTATTGTTTCCAATGGTCATTTTAACCAATGGTCATATAATAGTCAAAACTTGATGGTTACATTTCAATTATACTCATAAAGTTTTATTGATTATGACATAGTAAACCATAAATTTTTAGGAAACAAAATAGTATTCAAAAGTTTGGTTCATTACACATGACTTGAAAATAAAATTATTAACAGGTGAACAGATAATGTAGGTACATTTATACTTATTGAATACCATAGATGACGATCAACCATATATACAATTGAATATTAATGTGTTGAAACAATGTTATCCAAAGGAAAAATATATTAGGATCTTGAATGGTCATAAAAAAAATTTATTCCATGTTTAAAGAGACCATGAATGGTAGATTATATACATCCAAAAACATTGAATTTGTTACCAGGTGATCTAAATTTAAATTTTTTGACATGGTTCATGTATGAAATTAATGTTTAATCATTTCATATGAAAGTCTAGGACAAAAAAAATTCATTTCAAAATAGTAGGGTATTGGCTTTCATAGAAGCAATGCATTTTTTGGGAACCAACGAAAAACCAATTCTTCCCATCAAGTGCTTATTAAAGATTCATTGAAGAAATATGGGTGGTTTATTTAATTAAATTAATAGTTTAAGTATTTAACTAAAAATGGGTTATTTGTAACAATAATATCATACAAGATGAGTTCAGTATGAAAATAGTTAATCTAAATATACTATAATACACAACTTATACTTTTATCGTGAAAAAACATGAAAAACCAATTATCTATATTCTTAATCCATAGAATATTTCAATTTTCTATAATTTTAAATTGGAAAAACTATATGTTGGTGATAAAAAAAATGAAGATGATATTAATTTATATGAGATCATTAATTACATGGTTTGATTAATAGGGAATATTTATGAACACATTATAAAAATGGTTTGTTCCATATAGAATAATCATGAGGAAGGAATAAGGGAAAACAAACATTTATAAATTTTGATATAATATAGGTAAAATATATTTATTTCTTGTTTATTTTTTTTAATTTAATAAAATGATAGATATATTAGTTTTATTTTTGAATTAAAAAATATATTATAAATAAAGTGATATTTTTTTAATTCTTTTAGTTTTGATTGTTTCATTTTTAAATTATTGAACTTTATATGAAATTGTTAGATTTTTGATAATATTTATGTAGGTAAGTGTAAAAAAAGTTGTAAAAGGGTAAAGAAAATAACAGATAGGTTATGAAAGGTTAAAATAAAGTTAAGTAAAGTTAAAATATAGTTATGTAATGGTAAAATAGATGTATTTAAGGGAAAAAATGTAATGTATTGGAAAACTAATGTTAGTTAAGGGTAAACAAAAGTTATTTAAGGGAAAAAAGTTATGTAATGGTAAGATAATGTTATATAATGGTAAAATAATGTTATCTAAGGATAAAAACCATTTTTAAGGGTAAAATAATGTTTTATAAGGGTAAACTAAGGTTTTTTAAGGATAAACATAAGATAAGTAATGGTAAAAAAGGCTTTTTAATGGTAAAAAATGTTGTGTAATGGTAAAATAATGTTATATAAGGGTAAGAAATGTAATATAAGGGTAAATTATAGTTATGTATGGGTTAACCGAAGTTATGTAAGGGGAAAATAAAGTTATTTATGGGTGAAAAAAACTTTTACTAGTCATGAATGGGTAAACTAAACTAAAGTAGGGGTAAAAAAGTTATGTAATGGTAAAATGAACTAATTTAAGGGTAAAAATAAGTGTATTAAGGGTAAAACAACATTAAAAATGGGTAAACTAAATTTATGTAAAGGTGAAAACGTTATGTAAGGATAAAAGTAAGTTAACTAAGGGTCAAAAATTGTTATTTAATGAAAAAATAATGTTTTATAAGGGTAAAAAACTTATGTAAGTGTAAACCAAAGTTATTTAAGGGTAAAAAAAAATTTTACAGGTTTTTTAATGAAAAAAAGTTATGTAATGGTAAAAAAAGTATAGAATTGGTAAAATAAAGATATGTAAGGGTAAACATATGTTATTAAAGGGTAAAGAAAATTTATTTAATGTTGAAATAATGTTACATAAGTTCAAATAGATGGTATTTAAGGGTAAAAAAAAGTTATAAAAGTTAAATATAAACTTTTATGGGTTATGTAAGGGTGAACTAATGTTATTTCTGGGTAAAATGAAGTTATGTTAGTGTAAACTAATGTTATGCAAGGGAAAAAAGTTAAATAAGTGAAATAAAATGTTATTTAAGGATAAAAAAGTTAACTAGGGGTAACCAATTGTTAATTATTGTTAAATCAAATTTATGTATGGGTAAAAAAATATTATATAGGGTAAGGGTAAAAAAAGTTATGTAAGGTTTAACTAAAGTTATGTAAGGGTAAAAATAGTTATGTAAGTCTAAACTAAATATTTTTTAACTTTTGTTTAAAATTACTTATCCTACAAAGGTTTTTATTTACCCTTATATAACATTTGTATTACCAAACTTAAGTATGGGTAAACTAAAGTCAAGTTAGGGTGAAAAAATTTATATAGGATTAAATTAATTTTAATTTAACCATCTTTTTACATTTTTTAATTAAATAATAAAATCTTTGAATATAATTTTTATATTGATTTAAATTTTAAAATTAGTAAAAAAAAAATATATTGTATTTTTTGATTTTATGGAATGAAATTTAATTTAATTTTATATGTTCAAATTAATATAAATATGTATAAAAGAGTATATTTAATGATTTTTATAGTTTAAAAAATGGTGTAACACATTCGAGAATTTTCACTTTTCACTTTCCATTTTGGTGTAACAATACTCGAAAATGGTTTATTACATTTGATATTTTACAATGACGAGGATAAAGTTTGGTTTTTTTAGTATTGTTTTGTTTTGATTGTATCATTTTAAAATTTTCATTCAAAATTTTATATAATAGTTAGATTTTTCCATTTATTTATATCATTTAATCTCTTATTAATGTTTTTATAATTTTAGTTAAATTCTTTAACAAATATTAATAAACTTTTGTTTAGTTTAGTTTAACTTCTATTTGATCATTTTTCATTTTTATTTAGTTATATATGTAATAGTTATATTTTAATATTTGTGTATTAATTGTTTGTTACTTTTATTTGTTATTTCAATTTATAGGATATTGTTAAATAAAAAATTTGAGCCAACTCAATGTTCTAGGGAGAACCATACACATACTTCAGCTGATGATCCCCCCATACTTTTATACAAGATCCATATATTTCCACAGGGGTATAGAAGACATACAGGGTTGGTAAATGTGGCAGAACATGTTTACCAAAATTTATTAGTTGACTATAGTAGGGACCATGGGATATTTATTGATTTTGATGATTATGATATTTCTAGGGTTCAAAATTCGAAGAGATTTAATACGTTTATTATAGAGTAATACCATGAAAAATTTTCTATTTGATTTTAGATTTGAGAAGTTTTGAAAAATAAAAAATATCTCAATTAGGGGTGATAATTTTAGTAATAAAATTTGTTAATAATTTGATTATAATGAATTTTTTTACTAATATTGGTTCTTCCCCTTCTTATTAGATGAGATATAATATATCTTACACTAATGAATTTTGGAATAAATTTTTATATCATTTGGATGTAGAGGGATTTTAAATCAACCATCACATCCGATTTCATTTTTGTGGAAATATAAAATCACTTCTAGATCATGAATTATTCATGATAGGAAATTTACAAACAGATCCCATTAAAAATAGTAATTTAAAATTGGGACCCTTCACCAATGGACCACTGAAAAAAAAAACAACGCAAATAACTTTTTTGTAATGGTCTATTACAAAAATTCACCTAGGGTTTCCCCATCGGAAAAAAATCTGATGGTTTTTATATATATAATTCATTGCGACTGGAACAGTCTCCCATAAAAAATATCTTTTTTGTTAAAAGAAACTAATCCCATTGAAAATTATAACTAAAAATTATCTATGTGGGGATTAATTTCCTACTAAAGATAAAAAAGATAAGAACATTTAAAAAACAACACAATATTATAAAAAATAATAATAATAAACCAAAAAAATTATTCGAATATAAAAAATACAATATAAAAAATTATAAATATCTTAATTAATAACAATATATAATAAAATATTCATTAAAATTTTTATAAAAAAAATGTGTCTAAAAAATACATAAATCACTAAAGAGGGTGAGGGTCATCTGGAGGAGGTTATGGAGGGAACTCCATCCCTATACCCTACGCCAAACACCACTAGTACTCCATCATTTGCTACTCCTGTTGCTCATGCTATTGAAAAATCTATTCCTAATCTCTATGAATGATCTCTATAACCTCATCCTGAGATAGTAACATCTCATTATATTGGTCATCCAATGATGATAACTCTCTTTTATCACCCCTAGAGATGGATGATGACACAAAAATAGTACTATAATAACTCCCATTAATTAATCAAGTACTGATACCAACAACTTGACCTTTATCGAATGCATACTAGGGAACCTACATCCATATTGTGTTATCAAATCCCATTAAAATTGATGCCTAACCGTTGGTCTCAGCCTGATTCTCATAATTCATGTGATATGTTTTTCCTTATATGACTCCTTTAAATAAAATATAAAATTAAAATTGTCAAAATATTATTTTTAGATAATTTTAAAACTAAAAAATTGTACTAATCACAATATGGGGCTATTGACCACTAGTAAATCTCTAGGGACATAGTCTATATATATCCTATTATAAACATTATACTTTTTAATATTGGGACTCTCAACTTCCTATTTGAAAATAAATTATTTTTTTAAATTTATAGTTTTATAAATTACTAAAAAAATTTATGAACCAGATATCATCAATAAGTATTAAATTTATGACAACTAGCACTATGGGTGACCTCATGTCTCCCCCAATTCGACCAACCAAATTATGATATACTATGAAAACATTCTTCCATACACTTAGAGAAAAATATATCCTAACTCTGAGAGTAAATGTAATCGGGTTGATGGCTAAAACAATATTGATAAATAAACTAGGACTCCATCTCTCTTCATGGATATCTTCCTCATAATTTGGAAAAAATGACAAAATCACTCACCTATACAGGCCTCTTAGATAAAGTTCCTCATGATATCATCAACAAGATTACATAAAACATAAAAAATAATTAATAAAATAATCTTAATAATTAAATAAATATAATAATAATAATTATATATTTACATACCATCGAACGGTCAAACATGTGTTGTTAAACATCAATGGGAATATGATCCCACCTCACCCATGTTTCAAAAGAAAATTATTTTTTAGAATAAAAATACCCGATCCAAAATCTATATTCAAAAAAAATATGAGGAAATAAAGAAAATAAAAAATAATTATTACATAAAAATATTGATGATAAAATGAGAATGAAAATTAACTAAATAACACAAATGAACATACCTTCACATGAATGGATAAAAATCTAGAAGTGGATGTCACTGAGGAATAGGGTCAGGAATCCTCAATCTCACAAGCCCACAACCCCTCCAAGTCGACACACCGCCTAAAACCTAAGTGTCTAAAAACATCTCATTAGGCTCATCACTGGGTTGTAAAACTTTAGTGAATCTAGAAAAGATGTAATCCTATGTCTCATTAGCCATATAAAACACAAACTGAATATTTTTTTATAAAATAATTGAAAATTATTATATATTTGTTTTAATTTTGAGTATAAGAAACAATAAATTGTGTCATTATTTATCTTCATCCTCATCTTGGTATATGACATTTTCAATATATTCATCTTCCTCCTAAGTATCATCGATTTCCATAGGAGTTTCATCTTTATAATCAGATGTTAATTAAAATTTATTTGTTACATAATCAACCTGTAAGTATGGGGTGTCATTATCTATATTAATGTCTATACATTAGAAAGATTTATTTAGAGATGACTCTTGAAAAATTTAAATTCCTTTCACTTCAATAGAACCAAATTCACATTGTAAAAACTGATTTTTAGGGCATTTAATTTTAATAATGTCCCCCAATAAATTAAAACACTTGAAGTAATATAATAATATGAATAATAAAGTTGATGTGCTTGATCATCCAATAAAAATGGATCATTTACTACAATATGAATTCTATATTTAATTTCAATTACTATATGGTATAAATGAGAACATAATACTCTATCACTATCAATTAAATGGAATTACAACATCATTACATAATTCTTTCTCACATAACATATTTCGATTATTTCATCCAGTATTCGATAAAATTCAACATCACTCCCTCTATGATGATATCCTTTTAATAAAACACTACTATTCATTGATTTTGTTTCACCATATGCACATTTATGAAATAAAAAACCATTCATCACATATGAATTATACTATTTTACCATTTTTTATGGTGGGTTACTCAAAACCAACAATATACAATCAATCTTATAGACATGTTTTGATACCTAAAAAATTTAAAAACAATTGGAAATATAAAAAACATTAAAATGGTTTTATATGATAAAAAATAAACTAGATACATTATAATTCTTTGATACCAGAAGAAAACATTATGTTTTCAGAACTTTTCAAGGGAAGATGGTGTAATTTTTGGAAACTATTTCTTGATATGATCATCATATAATATACAAATAAAATATAATTAATATACTTTTAAAAAAACCAATGAATGTGTGATAGTGTCACTCACAATAAAAATAATTTCATTTCATCGTAGTTGAGAAAAACATATGTATGATCCCTATGTTGCTCATCAAATAAAATCCATCTTTTATGAACCTTAGAAAATCCATGTTCTGGATAATTAAGAATTGATAATTGGTTATTCAGTGCATTTTCATCATTTCCATCATTACAACCCATTTGGTTATGTTTTAGAAGATATTTAGTTTTAAAATAAGTAGAGTAGAAAAAATAAATTTCATCCTATAAATAGGATTTTACAATTGACCCTTAAACTAATGATTTGTTACATACATTTTTCTTTAGTTTCTATATGAATCTATCATATGGGTTCATCCATAAAAACTGTATTGGTCCTCCTAATTTTTATTCATGTGGAAAATATAACATCAAATGTCCCAATGAATCATAGAAAGTCATTATAATTTTTTCCAAGTTTACATAAAATATAAGAAAAAATATTCTTGCAGTCGAGTAAGTGCATCTTAGTTTTCTGTCACTACACAAATGTCTCAAAAAATATGATATTTATGTTAGTACATCCCAAATAGAATAATTCAATACACCATTAAATCCATTTTTTAGAAGTGTATCCAATATAAAATTCCCATCATTACTTTTTAATCTAGTGATATGATTATTTCTAAATCATGTAGCCAAATTGGAAACATAACCATCTGGTAGACTAAAATCATCAATCCACTGACAAAATAATAATCTTCTTTCTTTTGAAAGTGTATAAGATGATTTTTTATTTATTTAATTCGATGATATGTCATTTTTAAACAACTCAAGTTCAATTATACTAAAAATTTGGTCATGATCTAATAATGGATTTTTATTATCTTTAATTTAACCATGTGTATCCAAAAATATATAAAATATATTATTAAAATATTTTTTCTCAACATTCATGACATCCAAATTGTGAAATACTAAAAAATCAGACAAATATGGGATCTCCCAAAATATATTTAATCTAATTTAACCGTGTCTTATCATAAATCTATCTATGTTTTGTTTATTAATATTTGGTCCAATGGTAATGGGATGTAATGAAGAGACAATATATTTTCAATCAATACCAAAGATCATTTCTGGAGGTCTATATCTTCATAAATTAAATCTTTTCTAGAATGATCTTGTTTCCCCAGAAAGGATGATCAATTGGAAGAAATATGTGATGAAATTCCAAAAAATAAGGTTTTATCCAATTAATAATAATAAATGAGTTTTTATCACTCATATAGTGTGGAGATGATTCTAGACAATGTTTACTTCATCCAGATATCATTCCATATACTGGGAAATCACTAATAATCAACATTAATGTATCATTTATTATGAAATTATTTTTTTCCAACAACATCATATGTAATGACCCCATTACTCCACAATAAATTTAATTCATCAATAAATGGATTCAAATAATCATAGATATTATTCTTTGGATGTATTGATATTAATACTATTAATGTGGTATATTGTGCATTAAATAACATCCAAGGAAGTAAGTTGTATGAATATATAAAGAAATTCCAACAAGAATATTCACTACCATGTGATCTAAATTGATAGAAACCATAAGTAAAATACCCAATATCATGTGATGTGATTGTAATGAAAAATAATGATTTACATTTCCAATATGTTTCTATAAATCACTATCACATGGATGATTTAATCTTTTACTAGTAGAAATATTGTATTTTTTCCCAGAAATAAAAAATGTTGTTCTTTGATAAATAAATAAACACTAAAATCTAGGTGTAAGTGGGAAATACCACAATTGTTTAATAAGAAACATCTAGAATTCCCTAGTTTATTGTCCTTATACCGAGATTTTCCATATGTAGGAAAACTGGGTAATGAATCATTTTCAATATAATATAAGATGCAATAATTTGAACATTCATGAATCTTTTGATAATTGGGACACAAATTACTTACCATCCACATGATCTCATTGAAATTGTTAGGAAAAAAATTTCTTTATGTACCAGTAATTTAACCAAAGTGAATATCTAATCAAGAAAGCTATTTGAGATTCCATTATCTAAATTATTATCAATAAATATTTTCACCAATTCAAATTAAATTATCAAGAAACCAGGATATAAGGAATATTCAACAGAAATCAATAACATATAAAATCTAGATGGTTCAAACTCTAGAGTTAAATTGATATCATTATGTGTTTCAATTTTTAAAAACATGGAAAAAAACCTCATGAACTATAGTTTTGAAGTACGATGGATTTGGAAACAAATTATTATTATCATCCTTACAATTATATAAAATGTGTTGATACCAAAAAACATAATATTTTATAAAACTAAACTGGAAAATATGACCCCCACATTGTCAAATATTTCAAATCTCCTCAGGTCACATTTCTTAGATGGACACTTACTTTTCCATTCTGAAAATAATTCAAGTTATGATGATGTAAATGATAAAATAGAAACAACACCCATAGTTTATACTAGATTTAAACTGTAATCATTTGGATTTCTGTGATGATTTAACCTATCAAGATCATATAAGAAAGATTATTATATAGTTTATTGTGCCTTATTTTTCAAAATAATATAAAATAAAAATATTATTTAGAATTAATATAATATAAGGAAGTGACTATCTGAAAAAATTAAAAATTAAAAAAAAAACAAATTAATTGGAAATATTATTAATTGTTGTTAATTAAGGACAATTTGGATTAATTATGGTATTTTATTACTAATTATCGCCCATTGTAGGTATTATTTAATAATAATCACTCAATGCATGTATATTTTATGAATTAACACTAATTATTAATAGTTTTTATTAATTAACAGTCATTATAGGTATTTTTTACTAATTACTACTCATTACAGGTGTTTTATTTACTAATTATCACTAATTTTAGGTATTTGTTTCTAATTACCACTCATTGTAGATATTTTTTTACTAATTAAATCTCATTAAATGTATTTTTTTAATTAATATCGCTCAATTTTTTTTATTAAATTCCACTCATTGATGATATTTATTACTAAATAATTCTCATTATCATTATTTATTGATAATTCTGCTAATTACAAGTAATTTTTACCAATTAATGTTTATTATACCTTATTTTTAATAATTATGGCCTATTTCATCATTTTTTGACTAATTATTGCTCAATATTAGATTTTGTTTACTAATTACCACTTCTTACCAATATATTTTTACTAATTACAACCAATTTCATGTAATTGTTTTACAAATTACTACTAATTATAGGTATTTTTTCTAATTAACACTAATTGAAGTTATTTTTTTACAATTTAACACTATTAGATGGTATTTTTTATTAATTAATGCTCATTTCCTATATTTATGACAAAAATATGTTCATTGTTGGTTTTTTAATAAATACCACTCATTACTAATAATTTTTACTAATTAATTATCATTACCACTAAATTTTATTAATTAAAAATAATTTATTTAAATTTTTACTAATTACCGCTCATTAATGGAATTTTAATATAATTAATCGTCGTTACTGATCTTTTTTTACTAATTAACACTCATTACCACTCATTACCAGTATTTTTTTACTAATTACCACTCATCACTACTTATTACTGGAATTTTTTTACCAATTAATGCTCATTACCATTATTTGTGCACTAATTTCTACATATTTCCACCAATTTTTAATAATTCATTCTCATGAATATTAATTTTAACTAATTAACAGTAATTACAACTAATTTTAACTAATTGAAACTAAATACTACTAATTTTAACTAATTAAAAGTTATTTCTAAAAAACATTATAATTCCCTGTCATTACTGGAAATTTTTACTAATTATCGCTCATTACATGTAATTTTTTATAATTACTGCTAATTACTGATAATTTTATAATAATTGCAGTTTATTACTAATAATTTTATTAATTACTGCTCATTTCTAGTAAATTTAACAAATTACCAATCATTTTCATAAATTTGACTCATTACCGCTCTTTTTTGATAATTTTAACTAATTAGTACTCATTTATATTAATTTTTAATAAATACCATTCATTTCTGATATTTTTTTTAATAATTACTTCTCATTTTCACTAGTTTTTACAAATTACCGCTATTTACTACTTATTAAAAATAATTTCTTATAATTACCACTAGTTTTTAAGAATTACCACTAATTGTATGGATTTTTTCTAATTTGTACTGATTACTGCTACTTTTTACTAATTAATTTTATATTAATAATATTTATTATCAACTATTAAAAATTAGTCTTAATTAGTACCAATTATTAATTACTATTAATTATTATAAATTAATATAAATAATTATTACTTATTAATAAGATCTAATAATTATTTCTATGTTCTCTTAGTTAGTGGTATTTATTTATGAAATATATGTTATTAGTATTAATCACATTCACTAACTGATAATTAAAACTAATTAATGGAAATTAAAACAATTTACTTATGATTTAAAAAATTACTACTAATTTAAACTAAATATTTCTAATTTAAAAAATTACTAATAATTATGAATAATAACTTCTAATTAACACTAATTACTATTACTTAATAGTTTAAATTAAAATATAAAATAATATAAATGAATTTAAAATTAAAAACATTAAATAAATACCTCAAAACTAAAGCTTTTTTCGAATAAAAAATTCAATGTTTCCTTCCCTATAAAGATGTAAACTATTAGTCAATGAAATTAATATTAGAGGAGAGAAAATGAGGAAAAGATAAATGTGGTGAAGAATGAATAAAAAAATTGGGTGGTGGTGGGGGTTATACATAGGTTAGATAAGTGGTAACAAGATAATCATTGGCCTTTTTCACATCCCAAATATTGTTATTTGTGATAGGATCTATTGCAATTAGTACCCACCATAAATAAGCACATCAATGATAAAAATGTAATTTATATGGGTCCCATCATAAATAATCTTCTATTGAATGTTTCTATTTGATATGAATTAATTCCAATAGAAAATAATAATAGTGATGAAATGTATATGCGATATGGGTATATACCAATCACAAATACCTTTCCCGCAGTTTGGAATGAAAGTCACAAAAAATTTATTTACAATGAGAATTTTTTCCCATTCCAAATAATTTGTTATTTAGAATTATTTGTGACAAGAAATGAATCCCATCAGAAATATCACCTTTAAAATGACTATTTGTGAGGAGCAATAGGCCTGTCACAAATTTACCATCATAAATAATATTTTCCCCATTGTGAATGTCAATCAATTTGATATATATCATTTTATAGATGAAGATACATGGAAGAAGTTTGTTGAAAATAGACGATAAGAATCATTTTCAGTGTAACATTTTGTTTTAGAGGGTTTTTTAAATTAATGATCATATTAATTATTTTTTTATTTTAAATTTAAAGGAAATGAGGATACCTAATCAAGTGATCCAGTCTAAAAACATATACCCTCACACATTATCTTAGGGAGTGTATAAGTTTTTGGAATAAAAAATTATAGTTTAAAAATTTCAAAAAATGAGAGCTGATTCTTTAGGCCCCATAGAGATTGACCCTCCTTCCACCCATCTAGGCATTAAAAATTGAAGAGGGATCAACAGATTAAAAAAGGAAAATATCATATGTCAGTGTTGATGGTTGTAGCTGGGAGGAATATAATAATTTAATTAATTTATTATGTTATTGAAATTAAATAATATCTTTATAAATTTTCATTCATTAATTAATTTTTCAAATATTTTGTATAAGAATCCATTGAGGAGAATAGAACAAATGAGACCTTCATATTTGAGTGTATGAAAGATATTTTAGCAACTGCATTGGGAAATATCAAACACCTAGGTAACATATGTGGATAAGTGGTTGGTGTGTCAATAAAAAATTTGTTTGGTCATTCTATTGTATATTTAAAGGAGGATGTATAAAAAAGGAAAATATAATCTTTATAATATATTTTTCAGGATATGGGTGAAGTGTTGGAGGATAATATTAGAGCCTTAATAGGGTTGATGATTACATACATGAAATAATAGTTTTTGGATACATATCCCACTCATCTACCTATGCCGGAAGATCCTACTCGTCCACCACCTCTAGATTATCCACCTCCTACACCCCCTCCTCCAAAATAACCCATTTATTATCAGTTATATGATGAGGATACCCAACATCATATTGATTCATATAGGAAAATATATATTATATTGGGGATATTAGTCATCATTAGAAAATTTATATGTAACAATTTATTCTCATGGTGTAGGATATTATAAATTGATTAGAAAGAGTACCATTTCCAATAGATGAGGCCACCATGGTTGGAAAAATTATGGACCAATTTTTATTTTGGCCATCTAGTCATTTTCAAAAAATTACCAATAATTTATTTATATATTCTATATATTATTTTATAATGGTGTTAAATATTTTTAACTATTTTTAAATTTATATATTTATGTATTTAAAAAAGGAATAGTATATAGGTAAAGAAGTACTATATAGAAAACAATAAGTATTGACTAATATGTTCTCAGATATTACTTTTTACGGACTTAATAGATTATTGACATGTTTATCACTTTAATTGGATTTTTATGAGATTATTATGTATTATATCATTTGTGGACATGAACTTAAAGTGATGATTTAAAAGATAGATATCATGGAGTTCATAATTAGATATTTTTTAGGCATTAATGTGTTGCGAGTCTTTTCCTTATATTTTTATTATCATAAAACTTTCCTTTTTTTTAATTTATTAATAATTAATACATATGTTTTTTTGTGTAATGTATCTTTTTACAATTTGTATTTAGTATGATACGACCTCAATATATGTATTTTTTGATCGATAATGTATTTAACTAATAGAAAGCATACTGAAAGGTGTAGAATTTACAATATATATATTGCAAAAAAAGGTTTCAAAAAAATATAATTCAGTGCTAGATTGTTCCATATATTAAAGGTTATGAATCATATGTTTTTTATAGTGTAATTTTTATTAAAATAATAAGTAGTAACATTTTATTTTTTTTACATTAGTTTCCATTGAATACTGCCTATTTTTTTCTAGGATAGTAGACATATTACTTGTTATGCTCTATATGTGGTGATGTTTAAGAAAATCTTAGTAATGTACTGAATAAGTAAGTTTGATTCTGTGAATACTTGTATAATATAATGACTTTTAATTTTATTTCATATCTATAATTTTTAAACCTGACATGGGATTAATTTAGATATACAATTGGAAAGAGGGGTGAAAATGTCAAATATATGAAATAAAACGTGACTTCTCATTTATAATTATTTCATTTTGGATGCATGAATTTAAAATGTTATTTCTAACTCAAAAAATGATTATGAAATCACTTTTTCATCCTAAAAGATTAAAGGAATGAAGATATTATTTTATAATATTTATGTTTGAAATAATTTAAACTGGGACATTTATAAAATTTCACAAGGTTATATTTTATTATTGACATTCTAATAATATAAATTATAATTATATTGAGAAAATATGTTAAATTATTTTTTTATTTTTAGATTTTTTATAACACTTACCCTTAAAATGAAAAAGTGAAATATCACTTACAAGGACAATCAATGACATATTTCATTTGTTTGATTTGGTTTTAGTTCATTTTTATTATATATTATAATGTTTAAATTTTAATTTTTAAAGTGAAAATGATTTGAATTTTTCATGTTGTATTCTAGTTTTGTAGTTGTTCTAATTTTTTCTTTTTAATTCTGAAGAATTTTAATTTTGCTAATATATATTAATTAAAATTCAAATATATTAATTTTTTAGACTAGTTAATGTATAACCTATGTAATTTTTTTAATAAAATTGATTTTCATGTTGGTTTTTATATAATTGATGTGAAAAATGATTCCAATTTTGTAGTTTTAGTGTGTTTTCTATATCATTTTTTAGTAAATTTATATGACAAAAAATATTCATGTCAGTTAGCAATAACTGATGTGATAAATTTATTTTCTATATTTCTCTCAATAACTTTGTCCGATAACAAACGTTAAAAAAATTGTTGTGGAAAACGATTTTTTCACCATTGATACTATGAAAAGATAAATGAATAATAATTATGATATGCTATATAATAAATAAAAAAATAATGAAAGATAAAATAAATGATAAATAATGTTTCACAATGAAAAAATAACATAATACATTAATAAAAAATATTATAAATTAACACAACACTAACAAATCGTTTGGTCTATTTTGAGAATGAACACACATTTAATTATACTTAAAACACCAAGTATCTAATTTATGGGAGGTAAATTATTAGACACACAATAATTAATTGATGAAATTTTCTATAATTATTAAGATAATATGATTTTGTTTTTTTAGTTTTAAATATATGACTAGTGTTTTGAAATTAAATATCAGTTTTAAATCTAAACATTCACTTTCACTCTTACCTTCCACCCCATATGTGTCACATAATAGTGTGTATTAAAGGTATAAAATGTTGTATTATTTTATTTTATTTTATTTTCAATAATATCCTTTCCTTTGGGAGGATTTTTATGTCCTTGGAATATCTATAGTTGATATAAAACGTGTTTTATAGTGTGAAACATTAGTTAATGCTATAAACTATTTTGGGAAGTGGGTGGATTTCTCAAGGTTGAGTTCCCATGTTCTGTATCTTCTTCTTAGGGTGTGAACACATCTTCCATTCCATTAACCAATCAAAACTAAGTGATTCATGTAATGAATCTAATATCACATTGTGAACCTATTAGAACTAATTTTAAAAATAATTTTTTTTCATTTACCCTTAATTCGATTTAACCACCTCATCACGTCATTTTGACCAGTATCAAAAAAATTTACATCTATCTCATTCAAAATCCTTTTTTCCTTCCCTCATGGTGTGATTTTATTGGGGAAATAACGAACCAATATTTTATAAATTAAATTCACTTGTAATTTAATTAAATGTCCAATTATATATTATGGTTGGAGGAAAAACATGCACTTATTTTATTTTATTATTTCCTTTCCGATTTAAAAGACCACTAAGAATCATTACCTTTGATAATATATCCATTGAATAGTGATCATATGATTAGTGTAAATATTGTGGTTTGATCAATCCAATTGACAAAAAAAAATAAGTGATGACCTAAACTAGTAGGATCATGCCCTATAAAGCCCATTTATTGAAGATTCCAAGGAAGATAACTTCTCTGGGAATTTCCCTTGACCAATACAAATCTAAGATCCAAAAACATAGTCACGAGTAAAGCATTTTATGGGAAAAGTTCAATATAATCAAGATCATGGCCCAAACCATGTACACTGAACAACACCATGAAAATATCACTACTGTGCTCCTTACCCTTACGGAGTTTCTTGATGTGTTAAAGGAATATTTATCAAGTCCATAATAATATTGTCATATAAATTTTATTTTCAATATAATAATATATATATTTACTTTAAATTTTTTCCCTATAAAGGATTTTGATTTTAATATAATAAAACCCACATTTTATTTTTGAGAAACATTGAAATTCAATTAAGGCATTTATTTTGATGAATTAATGTATTTTTTAAATAAATAATATATTAATAAAATATTACTATTAAATAATGGTTATCAAATATAAATTATCATATAATTTTGATGAATTTAAATGAAAATTTATTAGGATTCGAAAACTATTGTTGTAAAAAACACCAACATTTCTCAATAATTGTTGATTATTATTTTAATAATGAATATTCACATATTTAAGAAATTATTTTGATAAAATAAATATTAATTTTGGAATTATAAATTCTAAATTATCCAAGGACTATTTTTTATAAATTTTTGATATAGTATAATTTTCAGGTAAATATTTATTATGGTATAAATATATAGTCTATATTATAACATCATAATGACCCAAAAATTATGTAATACATATTATAAAGCGTATCCATCACCAAATATATGTTTCCCATTAGAAATAATATTATTTCAATTTTATTTATTTAATTTTATGAATCCTTTATGAATCCTCTATAACCTATAATATATTTTGAGGGTTTAAAATCATTTATTTAGGAGTATGAATCACTTCCACATAACCAAGGGTAATATCATAACTACTTCATACCATGGTATTATAAAATAATGAAAAACCATCCTCATTTATAGATTTTTTTTAAAACTACGGGAAGGACTATAGTTTGGGTTATTTTATTATATACTGTCCAAAACATATGTTTGAGAAATAATAAATAACTATCCACTCATTTCCTATATAAACCCAACCAAAATCACAATTATCTTCCCTAAAAAACTTGTTATCACGTCTATACTCTTCCCTATCCTCTATATAGTCCCCCCCCAAGGATCCCCCAAGCTATCAATAATCTCCTCCCAAGAATTTGTAATCACACTCTCAATGTAAGGGGTCTGCTTCTTCTCAACATTATTTAAGTATCTTCTTTATATGATGTATTTTATCTTCATTTACTAATGTTGGGATATGTTCATAAATATCCCCATTATAATATATTTTATATCTAAAATATGAGAGACCCATTTCAGTCTCATAAATCCCTCCCATGAACATTAACACACCCCCGTTATTCCGTTAAAATTTCACCATGATTTTCCATACCAAAAAATTGTGTAGTGGATACCTATACCCATTTACAATCAATGGTGTTCACCTTTATTAACATATATATCCTGATCAGGGACAAACATGTGTTTATTCAATACTCTTTGGTCTTGGAATAATGTATTATTATTTATGATTCCTTGTTTAATGATTTATTTAAAACACATAAGCATGAGAATGAAATGAATGTGGCAGGTGGACCCTGAATTATATAGCGCTCTAATGAAATGGGTAAAATTTTAGACTTATGAAACATAATTCTAAGGATTATGGGGTGAACCTAATGAATCATGAGACTTTTTAAATTGTCATGTCTTTGAAGTTATCCTTGAACTATGTTTATGATGTAGTATTTTTTGTTTTTTCCACATTTCTCATATTTGAATTATGTTATCATGATATACCATGCCTCATTGTTCGGGTTTATAAGTCTTAACCATTTCATGCCCCATTGGTATTTATATTTTAAAACATGTATTAATTTAATCATGTTATGAAATTCCTTTTCCCTTACTATTATTTTTATCTCAACCATTTCTTATGTATATCCCCTGGTTATCCCATTTAGTTTTAAGTACGATGGAATAATATGAGCTTGTTAAGGATGTTTTCAATAATTATTGTGTATTTTCTATTTCAAGTTGTTTTGTAATGTAAAAAATTCCTAAATACAGTAGAATTATTGATCTTCTATGTTGTGTTATGTGTAATATTATTTAATAAATAATTAATTAATATGTAATAAAGAGAATGGTTGTCATAGAGATTCTCCCTAAATATTCAAGGGTCATCAAGTTAAGTGGTTTCTATAATCTCACATTGATCGTTTCTCTTTTATCATTGGTTTTTATTTAATAATAAAGATATGGAATCCAATGATTTTTTGGATATATAATTGATTGATTTGGGTCCTTAGATTAGGACTTCCTCTCTTATTCTTAGAGTAATATCTTCTATTGGTGTATGGTTTCTATATGAGTAATAATTATCCCAATTTTTTGAGGCATGTGGCTTCATAAAAAGGCTTATCTATAACAATAATTATTTTCTACTTATTTTCATATGATTTTTTTAATTTTTAAATATATAGTTTTGATTTCGGTAAATATGTTTTTAAATTGGAAAATGAATTGATGATGAAAATTTATTTTCAGGAATTATTTATCTTGGATTTAGGTTTGTTCTTATTTCTTCAATACTATTGTATTTTAATTATTAAAACACCCCTTTGAAATGGGTTTGAATTGTGAACATGGTGCTTCCATAAGAGGGGTGAAATCCATTGGTTCTTGGGTATTTGGTAGGTATTCTTGGATAGGAATGACTAGGTATCACAAACCTCCCCCAAATTGGATATATATGATACCTATAACTAAACATTGGTAAGGAAACGAGACAAAATATGGTTATCTCCAATCCCTTGGCCCTCATTTTAGGGAATTGAGTGCACAACTATTTTTTTCCTTGGTCACTTATGGTATGTGGATCCTAGCTTTCCCTAATCTGATTTACCTTAGGAATCATTACGATGGAGCATAATTGTTTTGATTTTTTTTTTATTTTCAACATAGATTATTGATTATTGTTTATAAAATTATTAACACATACATGTTTTGGAAACTATTATGGAATGGTTGATTTCAATTTTTTTATTTATACTATGTAAAAAATATTCTTCATTCCTCTCTTGTAAAACTATTATATAGTGGATAAATAAAAAGTTTTATAAAATATTATGTAAATATTTCATCTTACTATATTATTTAAATAAGTTGTGCATTATTTATTTATTTAATAGAGTCTACTTATAGTGTACATAGTAAGACCCTACTTTCCTATTGATCTCAAGCTTTATACACACCAAATGGGTGTATGTAGTCTTTTTTATGTATGATGTATGAAATTTCATGGAATTTCATAGAAAGAGTGAGTATTTTATCTAGTTAGTTTTGGTGTTTTAGTGGCGGCACAGTGGGATATTGAACCATATTTAATGTGGAGAAGTGTTTCTTCCATGTTTTTTGTTTTGTTTTACCCATAGATATATACTTTTACTCCTATTATGGTACCTTTGTCTTCTCATTATTTATATATATATCTATCTTGTTATACCATATATATTTTTTATATTCTCTTATATAACATATATATTGGGTTGTTTTTGTTCATCTTGTTCATTAAAAATCCATGTTTTTCTAATTTTTTTGGAAAAATCAATCTGCAAGGTTATTCTTGGATTCATAGGTGATTTTTTCTATCATGTGGGGATTGTGAAGATCCTTTATAAATTTTTCCCAGCTAGATGGAGTGTCTTATTCTGGGATAACCCAAGATAATTCATAAAAAATTGGTATCAATGGGATATTTCTGATCTATATGGTTATGGATGTCTTAGTAGTGAAGAGTTATGACTGATGGGATTTAAGAGGTACTTTGAAATAGAGTGCTAATCCAGATCTCATCAAGGATTCTTATGTTTCCATGTGAAATCCAAGAATATGTTTTCTTGATTCATTTTCTCCTTTTATTATTGTTTTTGATGAGGTTTTTGTATGTTTTTCTTCCCTTTATCTAGGGTTGTATAATAATTTGTCACCCATAATACTGCCAACAAATTCATAGGAGGGTCATATAGATGAAGTTCCTTGGGGAAACCATTTTTTTATTATAATATTATAAATATTATGGGGTGTGGGTTCCTTGATATGGAACAATTTGTATTCCCATTCATTTCTCAATTTGAGGATATTGATCTAGATAATGATTGAGTTAAGAATTGAGCCCAAGATATTCTCTACTAGAAATTACCATCCATCCAAGCGATGAATAATCCTTATTAATTAAAGGTATAGTTGGGGAACATTTAATGGTTCATTGAATTTTAATAGACTATATATTCTGTTAAGGTCAATAATTTTGTTATTAAACATGAAGGCCTTAATCAATGGTGTTAAGATTTAATGGTTTTGGAAAAGTATCAAGTGGGTTTGGATTGTAAAATCCATATTGAATTATAATTTTACCTAGATATGTTGGTTCTAGATAAATAAATGGAGTTCTTTACTCCTTAATAAGTGTCCTGGAATTTAATGGAGTATAGCAACTGTTTTTCTCAACATTCCCTTTTATCGTTCGATTCTATATCCAATAAATGGTTAAAGGATCAATGGTTTCATAAAGTCTTCCAATTAGATATCAATTCTCTAGAATTAATGATGAAACATTCTACCAATTCTAATGTTGTGGATAGGGAAATGATTATGTAAATTTATCTTGTTGGAATGTAAGGATTCATTAGGATCCATCCCACATCCCGTGATATATATATTGTCCCTCATGAATGAAAGGGGATCTAAAATGTTGTTTGTAAGGAAATTTATATTGGTTTGAGAATATAGATTCCTATTATGCCTAGTTAAATGATTATTATAGGCTCCTTATCTTTATACCAGTGTGAAATGGTCAAGAATATAAAATGTTACTTCTTGATATCATCAAATTTTTTCATATCTTATAGATGTATGGGTCATATGGAACATTATTTTTAGAATTTATCTTCCCAGGAAGTGGATTATGATCATAAACACCCAGAGGGGTAGTGGTTATATTATATTTTTACATGAAATATGGTTTTAGTCATAATATTATGGGGAAATACAAACATTACTTTTATAATGAAGCAATTTTGATATGGGTTCTGTTACTATGAGAGGTAATATTTTCATTAATTATTCTATAGAAATTTCATTATTTGATACAGGTACCTCTCACTCCATTTTATCAACCCACTTTTTTAATATTTTAAACATACATATAAAACTCAATGTAGATTTTATAAAGATAGTGGCACCTCACATAATTGAAATGGGAGGAGGGTTTTTGATTCCTCTCTTGCACATATTCAATATTTGAAGTTGAGATATCTTTGGAATTCATAGTTATCGATATGAATTTCTTCAAAGTCATTATCAGGATAGTGTATATGTTTTACCATAGATATGATATTAATATTTATCATCTATTGGTATATTTTACTACCCCTAATGGGAACTCCTTGGTGTTTCATGGAGAATGGGATATGATGTCCAGTTGAAGAGGACATTATCTATAAGATCTTAGTAAATTGATATCCTCATTTTTTTAGTTGTGATCATGAAAACCTAAGTTGTGAAATTTATCTAGGGGTTAAATGCTTTTTTGAGGTGTTTCCAACTAAATTTCCTAGCTAGGCTTCTGAGAGAGACAAGATTTCTTGATTGAATTAGTATCTGGAACCCAACCGATATATATACCTTTATACAATATGGTACTATAATAAATGAAATTGTTCAATATTTTGTGGGATGGTAAATAATACTAGGGATTAATTCATATAAATTTATCACCGTGGGATGCCTAAATAGTCTTTTTTAAAGAATAATGATGAAAATTTCTATTTAGGAATTGGTTATTAGAAGCTCAACTAGGTGATGATTTAGAATAAGTGTCCCATGATCCTGCAATGATTATTTTTTACACAATTAAAGAGAGAAATGTGGTTCTTATAGATTGATATTTTTTCTGGATACCACCAAATCATAATTAAGAAGTAAATTGTTACAAATACCACCATTAAAATCATGTATGGTCACTTATACTATCAATTGTTTCAATTTTCCCTAACAAATTATCTGGACGTTTTTATGTTTTTGATGACCTAGATATTTCACCTATACATGGATTCCTTCATCATTGTATTCGTAGATGATATATTGTTTTATTAAAGAAATTAAGAAGATTTGGATCTTTACCTAATAAATATTTTTGAAATGATGAGTGACCACAACATTAGAACTCTGTTATCAAAGTGTCACTTATGTATCTAAAAAGTTAAATTCATAATTCATAGGGTTATGGAAGATTTTATCACATTTTACCTATAAAAGGTGAAGATGTGATGTCATGGTAATATCTAAGAATTTTTCTAGACTAATATATTCTCGGGTTTAGAATGATATTACAGACTGTTTTTAAAGGGATACTCAAAGATAGAATCACAGTTAAAAACTCTCACTAGGAAGGGGTAAAGTTATCATGGGATTGTAGATTTAAATCTTACTTAAATGAATTTGAAGGGTGTTTGGACTCAAATCCAATCAAATATTATCAAAATCCATACATAGATATATTGTATTTTGTGACTCTTTAGTCCATGTTTAGGGCGTGTTCTTATTCAATGGGGTCACATGGTATTTTATGGATCTCATTATATTTGGAAACATGATACGAAATACCATACCCATGATATAGTAATTGTTATAGTTATTTATTCCCTTAATATTTAGCAATAAAACCTTTTTAGGTAATGGTTCATTGGTTGTTTTGACCCAAAAATTTAGAGATAGTTATTTTCTTAGAAGAACCTAATCCTCAGGAAAAGGAGGTGGGTGGTGTACGTATAGCCATTTGATTTTGACATCACCTACACCATGGTAATGGGGAATGTTGTTGCCAATTTCCTTGATAGGAAATTTCACTCTCAATTTTTGATGGAGTCCAAGGATAAGTGGAACCTGAGATGACTTTTTCTAGGATGCACCAAGATACCAAGGATGAAGGGACTGATGGTCCTCTAGTAATTATACAATTCCCACCATCAATTATCAATTTTTTAGATGAGTATTAGTGGGATGATGAATTAAAATATACTAAGAAATATTTATATGGTGTTGTTCCTTCACATGTTAGAATGGTATTGATGGATTAATGTAATTGATCTTAGTGGGATGTTTACCCAAGATATAAATATATGTATTATGATAGGATGAATCCATTTTTATGGACTGATATGAAGTGAGTCATGGATTATTTTGTATCCCATTATTATACATGATAGTAGAATAATTCTAAGCAATTGAATCATTTTGGTTTAATATAGTCACTACATGATTCAGTATAGAAGTGGGATGAGGTGTAAATTGAGCTCATCATCATACTACCACAAACTCCTAGATGGTGGAGTGTTATATGTGTGGTGATTGACTGATTAACAATGTTAGATCATTTTATCCCTACTATTGATACCACTAAAGTTGAATATAATAGGAAGATGTACATGTAGGAGATTTTGAGTTTTCATTTGTTTCCATTAGAGAAATTTTTGAATAGATATCCTCATTTTAGTTCTAAATTATGGAATGGGATCTTGGGGGTGGTGGGTTCAAAAGATAGCATGATGGAAACCTTCCATACTAATATAGACAATCAAATAGAGTGAACAAATTAGTTTTCAGGGGATATGATCTATTATTATTCTTTTAATTTATATTTTCATGAGAATGCTACCTAATATTAGTGAAATATTGTCAGAAAAATAGTTACAAGTCATCTTTATGAGTGAATCCTTTTGAATCCATTTATGGTCGGGCTTAAAGATTTCCCCATTTGGTCTAACGTTAATAAAGATTCTTTGTTCAGGCTGAGTATTGATTAGGAAATGATGAATAAGATCTTTACTATCATAAAAGGTTGGTGACAACTCAATGTTAGTATAAATATTATTCATATTATCAACACTATCTGTTGGAGTTTTTTTGGTGCCCATGTTTTCTTGATAGTCTCATATCGGTTGGGTCACTATTTACTTGGGAAATAAGAGAAATTAGCTTTGAGATCTAGGAGTTATTTTGTAAAGAATTTAGTTTATGGGAAATGTTTAAAATAATTTATTATTACCACATTAGTTGAATTTTATCCACACTGTCTTTCCTATATCTTATCACAACAAAGTTACCCAATGACCCTTCTCACATTCTGAATGGGGTGGAACTCAACTTTAAACTAGATGTGTTGGTGGTCAGGTAACCATTTAGATAGTTTATTCCTAGAAAAAAAATGGAATGGAAGATCTAATCCATTAGTTTGAGCCCTATATAAGAATATATTATATTATCAAGAAATGTGGGAGCAAGAATCATTCATGAGGGAGTAACAGTCTCATTTCATTATGGGTCAACCTTCTCCCACTTATCTTTATGAGGGCAAAAATAATATGGTAAAGGGTATTCTCACATAAAAGTGATTATTTAGGTATGGAATTTTTTATTACTTAATTTCATTTCATTGTTTACATTACTTTTGGGCGAGTTTTGTTTCTCTAGAGGATTTTGGGGTTATTAACTAAAATGTTTTACAACGTGAAGAACTAGTTCATTTTATGAACTTTTCTCAGATGTGGGGGGATATCTTATGAGAGAGATTCCAAGTCATAAATTTTTTTATTCATGGTATGAAAACAATTATCATGCCAGAAGAAATGTAGAGACCCGTATCTTGACGTACATGGTCATTACATTACTTTTGCGGAATACTTAGTACATTACAAAAACACACACACAAGGACCGTAATAGTTTAGTGTCTTTGGAAACTCAGAAAATAATATTCTAATCGTGGTGAAAGATCTTCAACATCTCCCATAAAGATCTTCTTTTTTTTACCTAAAACTTTTCTTTATATCCTGGGGAAAAGAAAACATAAAAGGGTGAGCTCAAATTCTCAGTAAGGGTAAACAAAAGAAATATCAATCACATCATATTCATATGAACATAACATTTTGGAAATCATAACATGAAAAAGAGAGCATAATTTCATAACATGGGATAAATCATGGCAGTGAAATGTAATCACAATAATCATAACTTAAAACATGAAACTTTGTGGCATTCACACATAATCATAGAGAATCATTTCTTGTTAGTCAAGACTCATTGCCAAGACTATCTTAGTGGACAAAGTCCCTTTCTGAATCGAGTAACCCTCGTTTCAGTCCTGTTTCACTAAACCGGTATAACCTACCATTCCAGCCATGTCTATCTGATGAGATATAAAATCTTTACCCAATGCATTGGAGGGAGATATAGGTCCCACCCATCTTATAATGAATCCTTTCTTATGTGTGCCACATAATCATAAACCATACATCATAGCGTAACCCATGTAATAAAAATGGAATTCGTAAACAACATGACATCATAAAACCATTCATATAAGATAAAGGAATTCATAAAAATATTTCCATCACAACATAATCAAATCCAAAAAACAGAACCCTTTATCATCTTAGATGGTAAATAATTTTGATAAAACGCTTGAACTTCATTCTTGAGGAAAATATCCTTTCTACTTCAAAAACACTTTTCCTTTCTTAACATGTCATACAATTTTAAACATAAAGAAGTTGATTAAAAATAAACATGAAAACTTGTAAAGGAAGATTTTTGGAAATAATGTTTTAAAAATCCATTCATGCCGTATAAAAAAAACATTCTTCGTACTTTTGTCGGAAAAGTCAAAAAAGTACCTCGTACGAAAAACGACAAAAGATTCCTTTCATACATATTACTAAAAACTCACCGAAGGGTAAAAATGGATTTAAAAAATTGTAGGTGGATGAAAATAATATTACATATTGATGAAACATGGATGTGGATGATAAAATACACCCCAGTAAATACTTACGAATAAAAAATCTCGTATAAAAATGAGATTGTGATATTTCCCTTACCTTAGGTCCGATTTGCTTCGTAAGTGTCCGAACCTCCTCTTTTTTGAAGCGCCTCTTTGAGACCTCCTCTTAGGGAATTAAAATTGGTCTTTGAGGAAGACCAGAACCTCTAGGATTATTCTAGGGAAGTGGAGAAGGGATTTTTTTCAGGGGTTAGCCGAGCTTGAGTGCTCAAATTGGTGTGAGGAGTAGGGGGAGGAGGTGTCCTTTTATAAGGGAGGAGAGGGGCACCTTAGGAATATCTCAAAATATTATATTATATTAAAGTAAAAATCGGTTTATAATGGTTCCAAAGGGTCTTATTTCGAAGCTAAAGTGGGGATGGGTCTAAATACTATCAACCAATAGGATTTAGACAAGTTTAGGGTATTATTTTAACCTTATCAATTAGATTTAACTCTAAGTTAAATAATTTAACTTTTACCGTGTCTTTTTGTTTTCTTTAAATATATGGTTAAAACACTTAATATAACATTCCAAATGAACCCAAATTGTTTATTATTAATATATATATCCTTATCTAAGTCATTTTTCCGAACATTAGAGTTTTAGGAATAAAATAACAATTAGTAATATAATATTTGATTTAAAAACTATTTTGTGTCAATTTTGAAACTATTTGATATATGATTTTTTGTGAAAGTCATAACAGAATTATATGTTCTAAAAAAGTTGATTAAATCAACACTAATATGTCATAGTAACCTATAAAATTAGTTTAAGTCATAAAAAGTCTCAAATTACATTTATTTGGGCATTTATAACATCAATTATGTCAATATTTCATTAATAAGACAATTACTGCATCATCTTTCTGTCATAATAAATGATAATTATTTAATCCCTAAAAATTCTAAATAAATTCCTATGATGTAGATAACTGTATTAGATTTCTTGAGACTATTCATGTTCAAAGTTTCATGAAGTTTATCACTAGATTAAAATTATTATACTTATAAGATTTAAGAAAGTGACATGTTGTCAAATTCTTTGGTTTTAATAATAATTAAATTATTTTCATTGACAAAATTTAATTAAATTAATCTAATCCGACCCTTAGGTGATATGGGTCGTTTTTTAGTCATCCAATAGGATTTTGACATTTGTTAGGGTAATTTTAAAATATTATATTTACCCTTAATTACCCGATTTACCTTTAACTATGGTAAATAAAATTTACCGTAGTTACTATTCATAATTCCAAAAAATAAAAAGTATCCTATTAACATAATTTGGACCCACTGATTCCAAATATGGAATCCATTTTTTAAAATTCAAAACACAGAAGTTTCAGAAATTAAATTAAAATTAATCCCGTTGTCGAATAAAAACGGGTTTTTGTTTAAAACATTGCAAAAGATTGAATTGATTTAATCTACGAATTCAAGGTAAAATCAATGCTAATGACATACATTATATTAAATGGTAAAAATATATTCTATTTATACTTTAAAACCATTCAATATTATAATTTAACCACATAAGATATTACGATGAAAAAAGTTGTTTTTAATTAAAATATAGCGTGTTTTTACTATTCATTAAAATGTGAAAGTTACCAGAATAATATGAAAAATTTATCCAAAGTAAATTTTTATTTCTTGATTCCAAAGAAGAATTTTATTTTGTCAAATTGAACTTATAAACATTTCAAAAACCAGATTTAAAGTGGGTGCGCCATCAAAAGGCGGCAAAACTGCATTTTTTGAAAAATACTTATTTTACCCGAAAAATTTATTTTTTTCTTATACCATGTTCTAGAAATGTGTAAGATGAATAAATATGTTATAAAATTAAAAATTTAGTTAATACTATTCATAACGGCTAGTTCATGACAATATTATAATAATATAACATTGTTTATTAAAACCCGGTATTGCGTACAACACACGCTATCGAGGAAGATCGCGATTGCATGTAATGCAAGACAAGTCAGGGTTGTGTGTTGTGAAAGAATCCTTCGTTGTTTCGTATAACAGAATCCAACCATATTTCATTTATACATTTAATATATATATATATATATATATACTCAATGTTGTGTGGAATAACTATTATCAAAATTGTGTGTAACACGGTCCAAGAATAGTGTTGCGTATACTGCAAGCTAATACGGTGTTGCGTATAGCGCAAGGTAATCTTGGTGTAGAATACAATATAAGACATTAATGAAATTAAAATAATATTTTTCATAAAATCTAGGGGTGTTACATTCTACCCCCCTTAAAATGAATTTCGACCTCGAAATTCGTCTGGGTTATAAATGGTTTACTATTTGAAAGTTTCTTTGATAGAAACCCACATCGTAAAAAGGAATACCAAAACTTATATTTAAAAACAAAAGTATGAAATGTAACGGTTACCCAAATAAACTAATCACTGGGTTTCCACATAGGTGGGAATATGGATATGGAAGAGAAATCTAACCATCATGTTCTGATGGAGAGTGGTAGAGAACATGGCTATGGAAAAGCTAGCAATCACAAAGCCATAAATTTGTGATGATCTAAGGTACCATCTGATTCATCAGATATAAGAGCACCAAGACAACATTTTTGGTTTTCAAGATCATTTCCCTAAAGTTGATGAAATTGGAATTAGAAGAAATACTTTCGTGATTTTGGTATAGTCTCACCGTTTGTCGTTCTTTGGACAATTTCTACTTCATCTCTTAAAGAAATGAAGTTGAATTTCTCATTCGTGATGTGTTAGCAGATCATGTGATAGAATGATGGGTCATTCCATCTGTCTCAAACAAAAGGTTAGAAAAGTTATCAAAAAATACATAAGTCCATCTATAGTGATATTAATCATATATGGTTCCTAAAATGAACTTATACTTCACATATCATACTGCTTAATATAATAAAACTAGTTTCTACTAAACAGGGACTTCCTGTAGGTCAGTGGTAGGCTATAAAGGCCAGTCACACTTCGGTTGTGGGTTCGATTCCCACAGCCTTGTCCGAAGCGATGGGCTGTCGCCCGTCCTGCAGGTTTTCCTTTTTCTAAAACTACATTACTATAACATCACATAAATAATATCAAAAAAAAGTTCTATACTTAAACAATACTAACTTATGGTTAACATAATCCATTACAATCTTTAGGCTTATCTAAAATACTTCGGTCCAAGCTCATAGTATAAAGAAAATGATTACTTGAAATGTCGCCAACCAAGCATGTGAATACCATCATTTATCCCCCATATATCTTGTTGGTCACATTCCAATCATGTGAATACCTTAATGATGTATTCTCTTGAAAAAAATGAATACCCATTAAACCTTAGTGAAAACATGAATGCTGTCAAAAGTTAACTCTTTCCACATACCAAAATCCAAAAATTCTATATACTCAAACCATGATATAACCTTCTCCTTATATCAGTCATGATCTCATGAATACTATCAAACATTTAATTTTCTCCTTATCCCTTCATTATGCGCATATCATCTACATTCCAAAAATATCTGAATAACCTTTCATGGATACTAGTAACATTAATCAGACAACAGTGTAACAATCCTTACATGTCTCTTTATTCCATATTACCATGACATTACTTATACAACATTACACATGATAAACATGTAATCATTCAACTACATTCTTAAACCATTGACCGAGCTTCAACAATTCTTTCATCTCACATATCATTTGTAGTCTCTTCATCCTCATCCACATAAATACTTCCCATACGACCATACTGATTATCTTCATGAGACTTTCCCTTAGGGCATTGGTTTTGATAATGCCCATACATTCCACATTTAAAACATTTAACCATTGTTGATGTCGTAGCAATACCATTATCCTCATCCATGTTGTTAACTGAACCTTTTCCTTTGCATTTACTTACTTTGTGTCCTTCTTTTCCACACCCAAAGCATCTTCCAGTTCCCTTGAAACATTCTCCTTGATGCCTCTTCCCACATGATTTAAATAGGGGAAATTGAACTTTCTTTCCTCTATGATCATCATGAAACTCCATTTTTCTCTTATTAGCCGAGTCAGGAACCTTACCAAATTTTACTTTATTGATCATATTTTGAGATTGCTGATTCGGCATAACAATGATGTTTGGACTTCCAAATCCCATTTCATTTGGTTGCTCATAAAGAATATCATTCCATTGTCCATCATATCCTCCATTATCGTGAATCATCTTGTTTCCAGCCATTTTCTAAAACCCAAAAAGAATAGTGTGAGAGGAAAAAATCATGCTAGACAACATAATAAAGGGGGAGTACCTTCAATATCTAACATCTTAGGTTTAATTCTATGATCGTTAGCGTGGTTCTAGTACTATAACCTATACATATACTTAACCTTAGGGACATCCCTAGACATACCTTAGAAATATCTCTAGGGATCTCACAAAAGTTCTCGCATCCTAGTTTCCAAAGGTTGACTAAACCTTTCCTCTGATACCAACTATAGAGACCCGTATCTTGACGTACATGGTCATTACATTACTTTTTTGGAATACTTAGTACATTACAAAAACACACACACAAGGACCGTAATAGTTTAGTGTCTTTGGAAACTCGGAAAATAATCTTCTAATCGTGGTGAAAGATCTTCAACATCTCCCATAAAGAACTTCTTTTTTTTACCTAAAACTTTTCTTTATATACTGGGGAAAAGAAAACATAAAAGGGTGAGCTCAAATGCTCAGTAAGGGTAAACAAAAGAAATATCAATCACATCATATTCATATGAACATAACATTTTGGAAATCATAACATGTAAAAGAGAGCATAATTTCATAACATGGGATAAATCATGGCAGTGAAATGTAATCACAATAATCATAACATAAAACATGAAACTTTGTGGCATTCACACATAATCATAGAGAATCATTTCTTGTTAGTCAAGACTCATTGCCAAGACTATCTTAGTGGACAAAGTCCCTTTCTGAATCGAGTAACCCTCGTTTCAGTCCTGTTTCACTGAACCGGTATAACCTACCATTCCAGCCATGTCTATCTCATGAGATATAAAATCTTTACCCAATGCATTGGAGGGAGATATAGGTCCCACCCATCTTATAATGAATCCTTTCTTATGTGTTCCACATAATCATAAACCATACATCATAGCGTAACCCATGTAATAAAAATGGAATTCTTAAACAACATGACATCATAAAACCATTCATATAAGATAAAGGAATTCATAAAAATATTTCCATCACAACATAATCAAATCCAAAAAACAGAACCCTTTATCATCTTAGATGGAAAATAATTTTGATAAAACGCTTGAACTTCATTCTTGAGGAAAATATCCTTTCTACTTCAAAAACACATTTCCTTTCTTAACATGTCATACAATTTTAAACTTAAAGAAGTTGATTAAAAATAAACATGAAAACTTGTAAAGGAAGCTTCTTGGAAATAATGTTTTAAAAATCCATTAATTCCGTATAAAAAAAAACATTCTTCTTACTTTTTTCGGAAAAGTCAAAAAAGTACCTCGTACGAAAAACGACAAAAGATTCCTTTCATACATATTACTAAAAACTCACCGAAGGGTAAAAATGGATTTAAAAAATTGTAGGTGGATGAAAATAATATTACATATTGATGAAACATGGATGTGGATGATAAAATACACCCCATTAAATACTTACGAATAAACAATCTCGGATAAAAATGAGATTGTGATATTTCCCTTACCTTAGGTCCGATTTGCTTCGTAAGTGTCCGAACCTCCTCTTCTTTGAAGTGCCTCTTTGAGACCTCCTCTTAGGGCACTAAAATTGGTCTTTGAGGAAGACCAGAACCTCTAGGATTATTCTTGGGAAGTGGAGAAGGGATTTTTTCAGGGGTTAGCCGAGCTTGAGTGCTCAAATTGCTGTGAGGAGGAGGGGGAGGAGGTGTCCTTTTATAAGGGAGGAGAGGGGCACCTTAGGAATATCTCAAAATATTATTTTATATTAAAGTCAAAATCGGTTTATAATGGTTCCAAAGGGTCTTATTTCAAAGCAAAAGTGGGGATGGGTCGAAATCATATCAACCAATAGGATTTAGACAAGTTTAGGGTATTATTTTAACCTTATCAATTAGATTTAACTCTAAGTTAAATAATTTAACTTTTACTGTGTCTTTTTGTTTTCTTTCACTATATGGTTAAAACACTTAATATAACATTCCAAACGAAACCAAATTGTTTAATATTAATATATATATCCTTATCTAAGTCATTTGGACGAACCTTATATTTTTAGGAATAAAATTACAATTAGTAATATAATATTTGATTTAAAAACTATTTTGTGTCAATTTTGACACTATTTGATATATGATTTTTTTTGAATGTCATAACAGAATTATATGTTCGAACAAAGTTGATTAAATCAACACTAATATATCATATTAACCTAGAAAATTAGTGTAAGTCATAAAAAGTCTCAAATTACATTTATTTGGGCATTTATAACATCAATTATGTCAATATTTCATTAATAAGACAATTACTGCATCATCTTTCTGTCATAATAAATGATAATTATTTAATCCCTAAAAATTATAAATAAATTCCTATGATGTAGATAATTGTATTAGATTTCTGGAGACTATTCATGTTCAAAGTTTCATGATGTTTATCACTAGATTAAAATTATTATACTTATAAGATTTAAGAAAGTGACATGTTGTCAAATTCTTTGGTTTTAATAATAATTAAATTATTTTCATTGAAAAAATTTAATTAAATTAATCTAATCCGACCCTTAGGTGATATGGGTAGTTTTTTAGTCATCCAATAGGATTTTGACATTTGTTAGGGTAATTTTAAAATAATATATTTACCCTTAATTACCCGATTTACCTTTAACTATGGTAAAGAAAATTTACCGTAGTTACTATTCATAATTCCCAAAAATAAAAAGTATCCTATTAACATAATTTGGACCCACTGATTCCAAATATGGAATCAATTTTTTAAAATTCAAAACACAGAAGTTGCAGAAATTAAATTAAAATTAATCCTGTTGTCGAATAAAAACAGGTTTTTGTTTAAAACATTGCAAAAGATTGAATTGATTTAACCTACGAATTCAAGGTAAAATCAATGCTAATGACATACATTATATTAAATGGTAAAAATATATTCTATTTATACTTTAAAACCATTCAATATTATAATTTAACCACATAAGATATTACGATGAAAAAAGTTGTTTTTAATTAAAATATAGCGTGTTTTTACTATTCATTAAAATGTGAAAGTTACCAGAATAATATGAAAAAATTATCCAAAGTAAATTTTTATTTCTTGATTCAAAATAAGAATTTTATTTTGTCAAATTTAACTTATAAACATTTCAAAAACCAGATTTAAAGTGGGTGCGCCATCAAAAGGCGGCAAAACTGCATTTTTTGAAAAATACTTATTTTACCCGAAAAATTTATTTTGTTCTTATACCATGTTCTAGAAATGTGTAAGATGAATAAATATGTTATAAAATTCAAAATTTAGTTAATACTATTCATAACAGCTAGTTCATGACAATATTATAATAATATAACATTGTTTATTAAAACCCGGTATTGCGTACAACACACGCTATCGAGGAAGGTCGCGATTACGTGTAATGCAAGACAAGTCAGGGTTGCGTGTTGTGAAAGAATCCTTCGTTGTTTTGTATAACAGAATCCAACCATATTTCATTTAAACATTTAATATATATATATATATATACTCAATGTTGCGTAGAATAACTATTATCAAAATTGTGTGTAACACGGTCCAAGAATAGTGTTGCGTATACTGCAAGCTAATACGGTGTTGCGTATAGCGCAAGGTAATCTTGGTGTAGAATACAATATAAGACATTAATGAAATTAAAATAGTATTTTTCATAAAATCTCGGGGTGTTACAAGAAAACTATGCTGAAACAATTCAATGTTTCAATCTATTTTCATACAATGAAACCGTTGAACCTAGTTTTAAAAATAACATTTTTCTTTTTTACCTATGCTTGAATTAGATGTGTTATTTCATTTTTATATAGTCTTAAATCTATTTTGGTATATATCATTTAGAATCATTTTTCCATACTATTTTGGTGATATTTAGGTGGGGAATTACCCTAGATATTCAAGGGTAATCACGGTGAGTGGTTTCTCTCATCTTCAATTGATCTTTTCCTTATATTCCTATATTTCATATTCATCTTTATACTGTGTAATCTAAGGGATTTTTGGATTCATAATTTTTTGATGATAGTTTTTAGTTTAGGTATTCCTTTAATTTCTAAGAGATCTCAATTTTTCTGTTTAGTGGGTTCCATCCCATTGCTGATTATCCCATGTGTTTGAAGTATATGGATTTTTTAAAAGTATCTGTCCTGTGAATATGTATTAATTTATTCTATTCAAAACTGGTTTCAAATTTTTATGATAATGTTTTTGATTTATTAATTTTTTTGAATGTGGGAAAATAATTTATGTTGAAAATTATTTCCAGGCATTTTTTCACTTAGATTTGGGATTATTTGTATTCAATTTATAAATCTTGATTTTCAGGGAAAAAAACCCTTTGAAATGATTTTAATTATATAAATATTTCCTCAATACTATGTAGAATACCCCTGGGATCCTAGGTATTATGTGGGTAGTATTGGATAAAATAGATTGGTATGGTTCACCACCTTAGCGTTCGATATATATGATTTCTCTAACTTTACAATGATAAAGAAATGAGATGCATGACAGTTATCTATACTCATTTGGTATAAGTTCTCGGAAAGGGAAGGAACCAAAATATATATTCTATAGTTATTTTAGCCGTGAGGACTCTATACAGACCTGAACTAATTTATATTGGGACTCTTTTCCATGGTGAACTTTTTTAGACATTTTAATTTTCAACATTGATTATTGATTCATGTTTGTAAAATGATTTATAAATATATGATTTTCAAATTATAATGGAATAGATGATTACCAAGTTTTTCTTTAAAAAACAAGAAGTTGTTTTTCATGAAATTCTTTGATAACAATTGAAATGTGGCTAACCTATCTATTTTATGTGTTATTATGAAAACATTATAAATATTTTTTTTAAATTGATAATAATTTATTTATTTAATAAATAAATCTTATATAACACTTTATAGGACCCTATTGGGATATTTATCTCTCACATAGTATACATAAAATGGGTGTATGCTGACTTTTTAATTCCTAGTATAGGAAATGGTAGGTAATCAATTTGTAGTGGTTTTTATTCAAGCTAGTTCGTTTTAGAGTTGTGGTGGTGGAATAGTGGGATGTTGATCCATATGTCATGTTGACATATCTTTCTATCTAATGTTTTGTTTTGTTTTACCCATAGAACCATACAAGTATTTATGATGTGCACAATTTTTTCTATTTAGATAAATATATCTACTATTATGTTGTGTTCATGTTCATAGTTTCTTATATTTATGACACATGTTGAGATGGCATTTTTTTACTTTTTTCTTAATAGATCCTTCTTTTCTATACATGTGGGTGAAATCATTCCCAATAGTTATTCTTGGATACCCAAGTTCTTTTCGATATCCCTTGGAGATAATTAAATCCATTTGTGTGTAACCGTAGATTAGATAAAGTATCCAAATGTGAGATGACCCATGTTAGTTTCTGAATAATTGGTATTAAATTGAGGTATCCAGTCTTAGTGGTTTGGGATTTCTTAGTGGATAGAAGTCATTTAACACCCTGATATTTTGTGAATTTTTTTTGAAATTTAATTTAATACTTTATATATTTTCATTACACATAAAAAAAGTTTATATTTTGTTAAATGAAACTCTTATTTTAGCTTACATTACACTCATCACTATATTTATCTTACAGTATACGTAATGACTTGGTTTAAAGAAAACATGACATATTATTAAAATATTATTATTTAATATGAAAACTATCACCTAGACATTGGAATAGAGGGTATTAATAAGTTTATGTAAATTATGAAAATATATGGTATACAAACGTATTTTAATGTAATATTTTCAGAATATTTATTTATAAATTAAAATAAAATTCATTTGAAAATAAGGAAAATGATTTTTTGAAAAATGTTTTTTCTGTGCACAAATGTGTTTTACCTCAATAAATTAAACAAGTTAATTTTTAGGAAAAACATTAATTAAAATTTTATAGTATTTATTAAATAAAATGTAATAAAATCATCTTAGGTATTTTTAGATAAGATATTAGTGTAAATCCAATTTTATGCTCAAAAATTTCATTTCTCTAAAAAAAAGTTTTGTCACCATTTTCATACTTATTTTAAAATTTATTATTTAAAATTTTACAAATTTTATTTAAAAAAATAAAAAATATTTTTGAAATAATCATCTGAAAATATCTTGGAGTGAATTATTGAAAAGTTTCTTGAATGATAAATTTTTTGATGAATTGTAAAAAATACTTGTTTTTATTATAAAATCTCATTTTATTTAAAAATTTTACATACATACAAATTATTTTAAAATTTTCCTAAAATAAAAATAAGTTCAATATTATATATCTATTAATAAAATTTAGGTCATTGAAATCAATTTAAAATTGAAATTTTATAGGAAATGTTTTAAAATTTTGAAATATTTTTTCTTCGGAAATACAATTTTTCATTATGTTGGGGGGATTAATTTTAAATTAAAATTTTCCACTTCTGAAAATAGAATTTATAAAATTTAAATTCATATTTTAAATAATTATAATTTATATTATCCAAAAATTAAAAATAACTTCTTTCCAAAATGAATTGTAAAAATAATAAAAATTAATTACTGTGGTTAAGGTGAAAATGAGTTTTCCAGGTGATAAGAAAAATAGATAAATGGTAAAATTATCTATAAACTCATAAAGATACATTTTTTAGAAATATTTAGATATTATAATGTATATGGAAATATAATTTCACATTTTGGATATTATTTTAACATAAATAATGTGGTTACACCACTTTATTTTGAAAAATTAAAGATGTGCCACTCACCTCACTTATAAGTGGTCTCCCCTCACCTCTCCTCTTAACACAATGAAATTTATTTGGATTAAAAAATAATTGACATAATTTCCTTCTTAAATTCCTACCAAAGATCTATATCCTATATTTTTATCATAAATCCATCTTAATATGTATTTTGTTGCTTACGTAAGGAGATTGTCTAAAGAAGAGGAATCATGTTAAACAGAGCATCTTTATTTTATTATAGCATCAAAATAATTAAAATATTATTTAATTATTTTTAAATAATAAAAATTATATATCCCATATAATTAGATTTTGTTTTTTTTAATTTCATAACTTTTATCCCTGTCATCTTCCATAAAATGTGATACAAAAATCATCATTAGTCTGTACGAAAAACTACCTCCTCAAAAACAGATGATATTCACATTCAATCATCACAACTCATTGATGGGTATAATAATGTATTTAGTGTATATATATAATATTTAGGATATTATTATACCTTAAAAATTATAATTATACATCTTCCTCCTCACATCCTAACCTGTTGGAAAATAATAACATCACTCATGTGTACAACGAACTATCACCTCCAGAACCAAAGTGATGTGTTTTTTGTTTCTTATCTACTTGGATAGAAATAAGGAAAAATAAATTTAATATATATTATATTTTTAAAATTATTATACTTTTTTAATTATTATATCACATATACTTTATTACTTTCCATTTCACTTGGGATATAATATTGTTGTTTGTGTGTACGGTGGAATACTGTCTCATGAAACGGTATGATTTGTTTTTCATTAACCCTTTTCATGACAGGTAATAAGGGTAAATTCCTTTTATATATGTCATATATATGAAATAAAAATTTATATGTAAATATTATATATTATTTATCTTTAATTAATTTAATCCATCTAGGAAATGGAATCATCGTTCATGCATATGTATGACCTACCGTCTCTAGGAATGATGTATTTTATTTTATATACGTATATTTTATGGATTACTCTAAATAAAAATATACATAATATATATTATATTGATATCTTGGATAATAATCTGGATAATTTGGAACTATTATCAATTTAATAGGACCGAATTTATCAAATTTGAACATACACAAAAAACAAAGCAGTTATTATCCGAAACATGATTTTAACATGGAATTGTTAATAAAAGGGTAATGAAAAGTCATAATTAAATCATATTTGGTATGATAAAAATGAGTTTATTCTAGAAATATATGTATAATTACAATATATTTATTTCAAATGAGTTTTTAACATGTAAAAATAAATTAAAAACTTAATTTAAGGGATTTTCGTCTCACTTTTATTTTAAGTGATACAAATTCTATATTCACCATGTGGTTCTTTTTTTGTGGTTTATATATAATAGATGAATTACTTTTATGATTATTAGGATGAAAATTATTGGATTTACATATCTACTTGAGTATATATCTTTCATGGGGCTTATGGTTTCAAATTTACTAATTTCGTAATGGATTTTTCTCTCAATTTACCTTCTTCGAGACATATGTTACGCAATTCTATTATATTTATTTATGAGGTCTATATAGACCATTTGACATGTAATATCATGATTGTTTTCTCAAAATATTTTAAGTTTCATTTAATGTTATTATTTCATGGGTATTATGATTTGGTGATACCAAATTGGTATGGGATTTATCATACAATCTCATCGTTTATTGGGATTGTTTATGTTTATGATTCTGATGAGGAAATGTTAATATCTATATATAAAGAAACTCATGAAATTTATTCTCTTGTAGTTACAACATGAGAATAAATTTTTTCCCTCCATATTACTATATTTTGGTAAACAAGAGTTCAAATTAATGGTTTTATAGAAAAATGACTTTATTTCTCTCTTCAATTGAAAATATTATTTCATTCAAAATACTTTTTTTTTTCTGAAAATGATTCCAAAAAATGTAATTAAAATTATCTAAAATATTTTTCACAAAACCTTTTTACTGATTATTAAATAGTTACCAATTTTTTTCAAAGGAATACTCATGACATTTTCCCAACAATGCTCATTTGTATTTTACCAAAAATATGAATGTAATAATTGTTTTAACATGTAAAACATAAAAAAATTCCATCCTGACCACTCAATGTTTTAAATATTCCTTTATATGTTTTGATGTTTATTTCAATGAAAATTATTTCCAACGAAATTATGAATTTTTATTTATTTTCAAAATGGAAAGCATATTTTCCTAAAGAAATGTTTTTAATGATTTTTAAAATATAATATTTATGTTTTTAAGGAAATTTTCTATGGAAAGTATTTTCAAAATATTTTATGTTTTAAGAGAAGCGTTTTCAAAGTTTAAAGAATATTTTATTCATGAAATTTTCCATGTGATCATTTAAAATTATTTTCTATACACAATGGAAACCTCTCATTTTACTTATGCTTTATTGGGTTTATGATTAAATGATACCATCATTAATATTTATTTGTACGATCAATATTTATATTGATGAAATTTTGATAAATCCTATTTATTTTTATTGTGGTTTTCTATGGTGATGTTTTGAAATTTTTATGATACCTTTTTTCTTTATATAAATAATTATATGATGATATGGTGAATGTTTTATGATATTTCAGCACATATAAGTATGGTTTTAACTATGAAATGGGTGGGTTATATATCACCATCCAATGAACTGGGTAATGATTTATATCTCCTGAGATAAACTGTGAAACAAGTCTATGTGATTAAACCACTCTGGGATACATGTGAGTCCTGATCCACTATGGTAAACAAGTGCAACATCTTCCACAATGGAAAATATGTGACAAGTTCAGATTCACTATGTTTATGGTTATGGTAGTAAACCATGAAATATTCAACATTTTTTCATATTTATGTTGATTACACAGGTTTATGACATGAGATTATGGTTTATGATTAATTTGTGATGATTTCTCACCCTTATAGGTCATGTTATCGGAAATGATAAAATTTTATACCATGAATCATGTTTATGATCAATGATAGCTTGGGTAGGAACTTCATAATTTATGTTCATGATAACATACCCTAATAATTATCTAATTATTTAATATGTTCATAGAGTTATTTATCCTATGTCTACCCTAACTTAGTATATAAACTCATCCATTTATAGGATTCCATCCCCAGGTTATGAATAAAGGTTTAGGTAATGTTTTACTAAGAGAAGTACTATATGAGAAGATATTTGTGAGATATATTTATAATCATTCACAAAATAATAATATTGTGTTAATACTATCTAGTAACACTAAAATATTTTATACCTTATTCATGTTTTCATTAAATTTATTTAATATTCATATAAAAGAATGTTAATATTACATATGAACTGACTAGGTCAATATAATGGGTATTATAGGATAGGTTTAGTTAACCATCAGAAACTAGGATGAAAAAATTTTATGAGATACCTAGAAATATTTCATTGGATATCTTTAGGGATTTTCTAATAGATAATTATAAATATGATTCAAATTATAGGAAGATGTCATTGAATTTTGGTAAAGGATCGATTGAGTGGTTTCTATGGAATTAAATCCTTATCAAGATACTACAATTGGATGTAAAAATAGAACTAAGTTACCTATATGTAATAAAAACAAAAAGGATGTATTTATATCATCTCAATTGTAACCTAGTGTATGACAATAGGCCTTATTTCAACCTTGGTTTGAAACTCCTAGGAAATATGATTCGGAAATTCACAAAACATTACAAACTATAAGAATGAATTTAATTAATGACCATGAATGGAATATGTTAATCCTGAGGTGTCCTAGATTGAAAAGAAGGTGTCATGATTTATAAATATAACTTGTGATTTTTCATGATTAAATTGTTTGCCTCAATAATTATTGTTTCTCATATTATGATTTTCGGTTTTAGTCAATGGTAGGAACCAAAATAAACCGGATTAATGTTAAATATTACAGTAAATGTATTGATTAGAAACAAAATTAGATGATTAATAGAGTTTAGGATAGTATGATTATGCCTAATAAGTAAACATGATATATTATTAACAACATTAAATTTAACCAACTCTCAAACTCACAAAAGAAGATAATGATTCTAACGACCCGAGCTTGACATACATGGACATTGAATTTCTTTTTTTGAATACATAATAAATTTAAAAAATATACCCATAAAAACCATGTTAGTTTAGAGTCTTTGGAAACTCAGAATTAATTATTCTATATTGGGGAAGAATCTTAAATATCACTCTTAAAGACCTTCCCCTTTTGTTTTCTGACCAAAAACCGTTATTTATATCCTAGGGAAAAGAAAACAAAAAACTGGTGATCTCAAATGCTCAGCGAGGGTAATCATTGAGGACATAAAACAAAACATAAACATAATAATATTAAAAAATGAACATAATTTTTAAATATCAAAACCATGAGTCATGAAATAAATCATGGCAGTACGTAGGTCATTGATCATAAATGAACATGAACCATGATAAAATAGTATTGGTATAAAACATGGAATTTGGGAAAAAATAAGCCCATAATATGATTTACATAGTAGGAAAGGAATTTATGCTTAGACCATCATAGTGGAAAATATAAAATACTGAATCGGGTTTACTTATCATTCCATCCATATATTACTGAACTGGATTTACTATTCATTATAGCCATGTATTACAGAATCGAATTTACTTTTCATTCCATCCATGTATTACTGAACCTGATTTAAATGTCGTTCCATCCATTTCTATAACATGGGATGTAAATATTTACCCAATTAATTGGGGGGAGATATAGGTCCCACTCATATCATTTTGAGACCATTTTTACATGTCCCACAAAAACATAAATCATTCATCATAGCATAGCCCAAGAAATAAAAATAGATTCTTAAACATCATTCCAATATAAAATCATCCATATAAAATAAATGGAATTCATAAAAATAATTCCATCATAAAATCAATGAAATCCAAGTAATAATAGTCATCGAAGAAAATCCTATATCATCTTAGATGGAAAGTAATTATGATAAAACACATGAACTTAATTCTCGAAGAAAATATCCTTTCATCTTCAAAAATGTTTTATTTTCTTAAAATTTTGTGAAATATTAAAAGAAAATAATTTAGTTGAAAATAAAATTTAAATAATATAGATTATGATTCATGGAAATTAGGAATTATGAATATATAAATATCCATTCATTCCATATAAGTTAAAAAAACATTATTCTCATACTCTTGTTGGGGAAGTCAAAAAGTACCTTGTATGGAAAATGATTCAAAGATTCCTTCCAGACCATTTAATAAAACTTCACCAATGGGTAAAATTGATTTTAAAAAATTGTATAATAATATAAATAATATTATTTATTTAGGAAACATTGATGTCGATGATAAATATACTCTATAAAATACTTACATATAAACAATATTGAAAAAATGAGATTGCGAAATTATCCCTTACCTTAGGTCCGATTTCATTCATATTTGTCTGATACTGCTATATAGTGGGTTTAAACATATTATTAACTTATAACAGAAACATAATAATATCTATGATATCATGTATGATTCACTAATGATTTTATTTTACCCGTTTATTTATCAATTCCATGTTAAATCAATATTTTGGGTATTAATCATTTTATTTATCATAAATGTTTTGAATATTTATTTTTGATATTATTACATAGATCATGATTTAATTACTACCATAATATAAAAAATTATTTATATAATACAAATATTCAGTATTTGAATATATATTATAGATAGATAAATGAAATGGAATACACCGTTCATGGAGACAGTAGGTCATACATACGCGTGAATGATATTTCTTTTTCCTTATCAAATTGAATGGAAGAAAGTAACTAATATATATATATATATATAACTAAATATATTATAATTATTATGTCCTATATATTATTATTATTTTTTATATATACTTTATTATAATTCATGAATGTTTAACATCGAGAATAAATCTCAACACGTCATGGAGACAGTAAGCTATTCGTATGCTGGAGCGACGATATAATTCCATTGATGGTAAAATGGTATGGAATTGGATGGTATATGAATTTTAAATAAATAATATATTGTTATATTAATTATTTAAATTAATTATACTTATCAATATACCCATCAAAATTATGTATTGTTGAATACAAAATTACACCACGACGTGGAAACGGTAAGCCCTACACACACACTTAGAGGTATTGTTATTCATAGGATGGATATAAAGAGGTATAAGGTTGTACCATAATTATAATATCATCTAAGAATGTATATGATACTTGATTTATTACTTTAGTATGGATACAACATAAGAAGATAATGTGTAATAAGAAAATAATTTTGAAAGAGGTGATAAAATAATTACCTATTTTTCAAGTATCTTCGTTTGATTTTCACAAAAGGTCAATGTAGGATGGATTTATTCCCATGATATGGCCTCTAGGATAATGGGAGCAATGTTGGTAGATTACTTGAGTAGAAATTTACTGATCCAAGGGAATTTAATGGTGTGAGTAAGTGGGTAGAGGTGGTTGCGTTTAATAAGAGGGAGGAGGGGCACTTTAGGAATGTCTTGAAATATTAATTTATTATAAATTTATTTTCAGTTCATAATGGTCCCAAACTCATTTATTTACAAGGTAAGATGATTATGGGTAGAAATAATCTCAACCAATTAGTTTTAAAAAAATTTAGGTCAAAAAATTATTCTTATCTTTTAGCATTAACCCTTAGTTAAAAACATTATATCTTACCATGTCCTCTTGTATTTTCATAAAATATAGTTACTATAGCTAAAATAAAATTTCTAGAGAAAAAAAAGAGGATCATTAATAAAATTTTTAACAATATATAATTATTTTTACTAAATCATATATTTTAAGGAAAAATATATCGTTTAATATAAAAGTATCTGTTTTAAAAACTCATTTATGTAAATTTTGACACTATGTAGTAATTGATTTTTGTTAAAGTCCTAACAAATTTTTTTCTTCTAAAAAATTTATTAAATAAACTATTAAATGTAAAATTACTCCATGAAATTCTTTTACTAAATCAAAATTTTTAAATTTTATTTATTTTAATATATATAATATCATTTATTTTAATCTTTCATTAATAAGGTAATCACTACATAATCATCGTGTCATTAATAAATTTTTTTATTTAATGTAAAAAAATTATAAATAAAATACCATAAAGTATCAAATAATTTTTAATTTCTAAGGACCATTTATAATTAATTAAATTAGTGTTATAACCCTATATTAAAAATATTTTAGTAAAAGATAAATGTTTATGTTATATTTCTATTTAAATTAAATTAAAAATTCTAAAAGGTCATTATCACACCCAAGTGGCTCCATGGGGTATAAAAATCTACCTAAACATTATCATGGTAAGTCATATCTCATCCAATAAAATTAGTACACGTTTCAGTGTAGTTTTATATTATTATAAAGTTATTTTTTACCCTTATTTACCTTTTTTCCATGGTAAATAAAAATAAGTACTGAAGCTTCTATTCATAATGTCCAAAAATAAAAGGCAACTATTTACACAATTTGGAACTTCTGATTCAAAATATGGAATCCATTTTTCTAAATTATAAACATTGAATTGGTGGAAATTAATTTAAAATAAATCTCATTGTTAGAGTGAGGGAACATAATTTTAAATGATAAAACATTACAAAAGACTGAAATATTTTTACATATGAATTCAATGTAAAATTAATGAAAATGACATAAATTATATTTAATGATAAAAATATAATATATTTATACTTTAGAACAATTAAATATTATAATTTAACTATATAAATTATTTCGATGAAAAAAGTTGTTTTCACTTAAAATTTAGTATAATATTACTATTCATCAAAACTTGAATGTTATCAGAAAAATATAAAAAAATAATCCAATGTAAATTTTTATATCCCTATTTAAAATAATATGTTTATTTAGTCAAATATAATATAGAAAAGTTTTAAAAACTATATTTAAAATTGGTGCTCCATCAAAAGGTGGCGAAACTTCATTTTTTGAAAAATAATTTTTTCATCCTAAAAAATTGAATTTGTTCCTATATCATGTCTAGAAAATACATAAGATGAATATTAATGTTATATAATGTTTAAAATGTGGTTAAAAATATTCATAATGGCTAGATTATAACCCATTAAATAATAATATTTTAATAATATATCATTTTTAGTGAAACTCGCTATTTCTTACAACACAAGCTATCAAGAAAGGTCGCTCTTGTGTGTAACGCAAGACAAGTCACTATTTTGTATAGTTCAATCTTCCGTTAGTTTTTTATATCAAATGCCAACTAGATGTTGCATGTACCATATGAAAAATTAGTTTAGTGTGAATGGAATTTTTTAACTTAGTGTATTGTACATTATAAATGAATATTTTAATTTATTCAATAAACAATTTGTCCCAAAAAAATCGAGGTGTTATATTATACACCCCTTAAAATGAATCTCTCCCTTGAAATTCATCACGGTAATAAAAGGTTTACTATTTGAATGTTTCCTTTAGGGAAACCCACACCGTAAAAAAATATATTAAATCATTATTTTAAAATGGAATGTTAGAAACAAAATGGCTACCCGAAGTAACTCATGAATGGGTTTCCACATATGAGAACACAGGTGGGAAGTGAAAACATGGATATTAAAAAAAATCTAACCATCATATTCTGATGGAAAGTGATATAGAACAATTCTTGGAGAATGTTAAAAACCAGAAATCCATAAATCTATGATGATTTACGGGACTATATGATTCATTAGATAAGAAAGTAATAAGATAATATTTTTGGTTTTAATGATCCTTTCCCTAATATTGAATAATTTTGAATTAAAATAAATAAATACTTGAATTTTGTACAATCTCATCATTGTTAATTCCTTGACCAATTTCCACATCATCTTTTATTTAATGAAATAAAGTTGAATTTTTCATTCTTGAAGTGCAAGCAGATGATGCGATTAAATGATAGTTCATTAGATCTATCTCATCAAATTTTTAGCATAGGTAATAAAATATGCATAAGTCCACCTATAGTTGGATAACACATTAATATAAAAAACATCAAATAGAATATAACATACATAATCTATAAATTGATAACATTATAATCCTTCAAAAAACCAAAAATATAAAACTTTTGAAATATGTGAACAAAATATACTTAACATTTATCTCACATATCTCATAAGGTAGTTATTAGTTGTCACATTCGAAACATGTGAATACCTTTATCATATTTTCTCTTGAAACATGATAATAACATTAATTACTGTAGAACCTTAGTAAAAACATGCATTCTTTCAAAATTAACTCTTTCCACGACCCAAAAATACCAATAATTTTATATACTGAATCCATGATATCAATTTACCCATATATTAGTCATGACATCATTAATACTATCAATCATCTCATTATATCCTTATCTTTTTATTATACACATATCATGCTCTTTTCAAAGAAATTTCAATCACTTTTTCATGGTTTCCGATTTCATTCAACATATACATTCAAATACATACGAGAAAATATTAGTTTAAAAATCCATAGATGTTTCTTTATTCCATAATACCATAAAATTTTATATAAAATATTATTCTTGATAATCATGTAATCATTCCATAATCTTTTTAATCCATTAACTGAGATTCATCATTTTATTCCTCAACACTTCTTTCATCTCATATATTATTTTTTGTCTCCTCAACATCATCAATATAAATACTACCCATATAATCGTTCTGATTATATTCATGAGATTTTCCCTTGGATAATAAATTTTTATAATTCATTTACATTACAAATTTAAAACATTTAACCATTTTTTATGTCTTAGCAATACCATTATCCATGTCCATTGGGTTAACTGAACCTCTTCCTTTACAATTACTAGATTTGTGTCCTTTTTTCCACACCAAAATCATCTTCCAATTCCATTGAAACATTATCCACGATGCCACTTCCCACATGATTTACATGAGGAATATTGAACTTTCTTTCCTCTATTTTCACCGCGAAACTATAACTTTCTCTTATTATCTAGGTAAGGAAACTCACAAATGTTGTGATTATTGATCATATTATGAGATTTATAATTAGGCATAATAACAATGTTTCACTTCCAACTCCCATTTCATTTGGTTTCTCGTGAATAATATAATTCTATTTTCCATAATATTCTCTATTAAATGAATCCTTATATTTCCATCCATTTTCTAAATTCTAAAAGGTATTGTGTGGGAGGAGAAAATCATACTAGTAAAATAACATAATCAAGGGGGAGTAATTTCAATCTCTAACATCATAGGTTTAATTACATGTTATTCATGATCATTACTATAATTCTAGGACTGTAACATATAGTTACGAATTTACTTAGGGACATCCCTAGACATAACATAGAAATATCTCTGGGGATCTTACTAACTTTTTGGCATCATAATTTCCAAAGGATGACTAAATTTTCACTCTAATACAACTCTAACTACCCAATATTGACGTACATGGACATTGAATTTCTTTTGTGGAATACTTAATACAATACAAAAATAGATGGCCAAAGAATGTATTAATTTTGTGTCTTTTGAAACTCATAACCCATTCTTCTATCTTGGTGAATAATCTTCAACATCTCCTATAAATATCTCCCCCTATTGGTTTCCTATCTAAAACCTTTCTTTATATCCCGGGGAAAAGAAAACACAAAATGGGTGAGCTAAAATACTTAGTAAAGGTAAAAATTAGGAACATAAAACAAAAAATAGACATAAGAATATAAAAACATGAACCAAAAGTTGAAATATCAAAATCATGAGTTAAGAAATAAATCTTTCTAGTATGCCAGTCATAGATTATAACAGAAAATTAAACATGCTAAAATAGACTTGGCATAAAATATTGAATTGTGGAAAAAATAAGCCCATAATATGATTTCCATAGTAGCCAAGGCATTGATTCTAGGAAAATCATAGTGGACAATGTTCATTACTGAATCGGGTTTACTTTCCATTCCATCCATGTATTACTGAACCGACTATACTTTCTATTCTAGCCATGTATTAGTGAACCGAATTTACTTATTGTTCTATCCATGTATTACTGAACCAAATTTACTTTCCGTTCTAGTCATGTATATCTCATGAGATATAAATATTTACCCAATAAAGTGGAGGGAGATATAGGTCCCACCCATATCATATTAAAATCATTCTTACATGTTCCACAAAAACATAAATAATTCATCATAACATAACCTAATAAATAAAATGGGTTTCTTAAACATCATTCCATCATAACATCATCTATACAAAATAAATATATTTCATAAAACTAATTCCGTCATAAAAAAAATAAAATAAAATTAATAATAGGGATATAAACATAAACCTATGTCATCTTATATGGAAAATAATTTTGATCAAACACTTGAACTTAATTCTTGAGGAAAATATACTTTATTCGTAAAAAAATTAGATTTATCAAATTGTAATGAAATTTTAAAAGAAAATAATTATTTTGAAAATAAAAATGAAATATTATAGAGGAAGATTCATGGAAATAAGGAGTTATGAATAAGTAAAGATATGTTCGTTCTGTATATGTTAAAAAATATTTTTATCATAGTTTTGTGAGAAATGTTAGAAATTACCTAGAACAGAAAATGAAAGAAAGATTCCTTCCATACCATTTAATAAAACTTCACCAATGGGAATGATTTACTTTTAAATATAGCATGAGAATATGAAAAGTATTATTTATCTAGAAAACATGGACATGGATGATAAATATAACCCAGAAAATAATTACATTTAAATGATCTTAGAAAATAGAAATATTGAGAAATTATCACTTACCTTAGGTATGACTTCTTCTTTATATGTCTGAAACTCATGTATAATGGGTTTAAACATATTATTAACTTGTAAAAGAACCATAATAATATCTATGATATAATATATGATTCACTTATGATTTTATATTACCCATTTATTTATCAATTCCTTGTAAAAGCAATGATTTGGGTAATAATTGATTTATTTATAGTACGCGTTTTGACTAGTTATTCTGGATCTTGTTACTTAGATTGTGATTTATATAAAGAATTTAAAACATTATTTATATAACATAAACATTCAGTATAGTAATTTATGTAATATATATATATATAAATGAAATGGAATACACTATTCATTAAGACGGTTGCCCATACGTGGGCATAAACATTGTTCCCATTTCCTTATTGAACTAAATAGAAGAAAGTAACTGATATATATACCTAAATATAGTATCATTATTATTTCATATTTTTTATGATTATTTATTATTTATACTTTATAATCATTCATCAATGGGTAATGTAGAGATGAATCACATCACGTCATGGATATGGTAAGTCGTACGTATGCATGAGCAACGATATCATTCCCTTGATACTTAAATGGTATGTAATTGGATGGTATATGAACTGTAAAGAAATAATATAATGTTATATTAATTATTTAAATCCATTATACTCATCAATATACACATCCAAATTAATTATTGTTGAATAATAAATTACACCCCAGTGTGGCAGCAGTAAGTCATACGTACGCTCGCATGGTGATATTATTATTCGTAGGATGTATATAAAGAGTTATAAGATAGTACCATAAATATAATAACATATTAGAATTCATAATATCCTATAATTATTACATTATTATGGAAACAACAAAATAATATTATGTAGAATAAGAAAAGAATTTTGGAAGAAGTGGTAAAACAACTACCACTTTTTCGAGTATCTCCTTTTGATTTGAACAAAATTTATTTTTAAGATGGATTTATGCCCAAAGTGTGGCCTCTAGAAGAAAGGTAGGGATGTTGGTATCCTTCTTTATAAGAATTTGGATGAGTCAAGGGTATTGAATGGTGTGAGTAAGTGGGTAGAGGTGGTGGACCTTTATAAGAGGGAGGAGGGGAACTTTAGGAATGTCTTGAAATATTAATTTATTATATATTGGTTTTAGATTTATAATGGTACAAATCTCATTTATTTAGAAGATAAGATGAATATTGGGTTAAAACCTCTCAACCAATATTTTTTAGAAAATCTAGAACACAAAATTAACGTTATCTTTTAGCTTGAACCCTTAGTTTAAAGCATTATCTCTCACCACATCTTCTTATTTTTCATTAATATATGGTTACTATAGATACTATTAAATTAAAAATGAACCACACAAGAATTATTAATGATATTTGTAACATTATAAAAATAATTTGGTTGAATCATAGGCTTTTTGGTCTATTATATCATAAAATAAAATATTGTATGTTTTAAAAACTCATTTTTTTTCAATTTTGACACTATTTAGTAATTAATTTTTGATAAAGGCATAAAAAGTTGATTACTTCAAAAAAAATTCATTAAATCATATATAAAATGTCAGAATTATCCATAAAATTATTTATGTCATAAAAATGAATAAATTATATTTATTTAAATGTCTATAATATCATTTATTTGAATCTTTCATTAATAAGGTAATCACTTCATAATCATTATGTCATGAATAAATTTATTTATTAGATTTCTAAAGATTGTAAATAAAATACCACGATGTAGGAAATAATTGTATCTTGATAATAACTATTTATAGTCAATGAAATCAATTATATAATCATATATCAATTTTTTAGTAAAAGATACGTCTTTATGTTATATTTCTCTACACATTAAATTAAAAATTCTAAAATGTCATTATCACACCCATGTGGCGCCATGGAGTGTTAAAATCAACCCAAGGATTCTCATGGTAGGTCATATATCATCCAATATAATTTGGATACGGTTTAGGGTAGTTTTATATTATTATAATTGTATTTTTTATCCTTATTTACCCGATTGACCCATTATCCATTGTAAATTAAAATAATTACTGAATTTACTATTCACAATGTCCAAAAAATAAAAGGTACCTATTTACAAAATTTGTAACTTATGATTAAAATTATGGAATCCTTTTTTCTAAATTAAAAACACTGAATTAGCTGAAATTAATTTAAAATCAATCTCTTTGTCAGAATGAGAGAAAATGTTTTTGAAAGGTAAAACATTGAAAAATATTTTAATGTTTTTACATATGAATTCAATGTAAAATTAATGGTAATGAAAAAAATTATTTAATGATAAAAATATATAATATTTATTCTTTAAAACCAATCATTATTATAATTTAACCATATAAATTATTTGGATGAAAAGTGTTGTTCTTAGTTAAAATTTAGTGCATTATTGCTATTCATCAAAAGTTAAATATTATCAGAAAAATATCCGTAATTCATCCAAAGTAAATTTTTATATCAGGAATTAAAATAAGAGGTTTATTGTTTCATATTTAATATATAAAAGTGTTAAAAACTATATTTAATATGGGAATTCCATCAAAAGGTGGAAAAATTACATTTTTTTTGAAAAATACACTTTTATCCCAAAAAATTGAATTTGTTCTTATACCATGTCTAGAAAATAAATAAGATTAATTTTCATGTAATATAAAATTCAAAATGTGGTTAATATTTTTTCTAATTGCTAGTTAATATACCATTAAATAATAATTTATTAATAATATATCTTTGTTTTGTGAAACTTAGTATTGCGTAAAATGTAAGCTATCAAGGAAGGTCGCTTTTGCATATAACACAAGCCAAGTCAATGTTGCATGTAGTGAAATATTCCTTTGTTTTTGTGTATATCCTACTCCAAATTGGTGTTGTGTGTTACATATGACAAGTTAGTTTAGTGTCAAAGGAATGTTTGACTCAGTTCATTTTAAGATATAAAATAATATTTTAATTTATTTGAAACAAATTGGTCCTTAAAGACTTTGGGTGTTACATTATACCTCCAAAAAAAATGAATTTCTCCCTCAAATTTCATTGGGGTTATAAAAGGTTTAATAATTGAATGTTTCATTCATGGAAACCCACATCGTAAAAAGGAATACTAAATCTTTATTTTAAAAAGGATAGTTAGAATCATAATGGTTATCCAAAGTAACTAATAAATGGGTTTCCACAGAGGATAACATAGGGGGGAAGTTAAAACATGGATATGGAAGAAAAATCTAACCATCGTGTTCTAATCAATATTTATAGAGAACAATGTTTGGAGAAATCTAAAAACAGGATATCCATAAATCTATGATGATTTACGGGACCATCTAATTAATCAGATTAGAAAGTACTAAGATAACATTTTTTGTTTTCAAGATCCTTTCCCAAATTTTGAAGAATTTTGAATAAGAATAAATAATTACTTTATTTTGGTAAAATCTCAACATTTTTCATGCCATGAATAATTTCTACTTTATCTTTTATTTAATGAAATGAAGATAAAATTTTCATTCATTATGCTTTAGAAAATAAGGTGATATAATGATAGGTTTTTCCATTTGTCTCATCAAAAAGGTCACCACATCTAATCAAATATGTGTAACTCCACCTATAGGGAGATAATACATTAATCTAAAAATATTTAACTAGAATATATCTTAAACTATTCATAAATGGATAACATTACAATCCTTCCAAAAACTACAAATATAAATTTTTTTAAAGAGGATAACTAAATCGACTTGACATTTATCTCACATATCTCATAAGGTAGTTCTTGGTTGTCATATTATCTACTTTTGAATACCTTAAACATTTATTCTATTGAAACATGATAATAACATGAATTACTATAAAACCTTAATGAAAACATACATTCATTCAAAAATAATTCTTTCCACACAAAAAAATACCAAAAATTCTATATACTCAAACCATGATATCACCTTTTCATTATATTAGTCATGAGGTCATTAATACTATCAAACATATAATTGTCTTCTAATCCCTTCATTATGTGCATATCATGTTCTTTCCAAAAATATTTCAATCACTTTTTCATGGTCACCGGTATCATTCAACGTATAATTTCAAATACATATGGGAAAATAATATTATAACAATCCATAGATGTTTCATTATTCCATAATAACATAAAATTACTTATAAAACATTATTATTGATAATAAAGTAATAATTACACTATCTTCTTAAACCATTAATTATGATTCATCATTTTATTCCTCAACACTTCTTTCATATCATATCACATTTGTAGTCACTTCACAATAATTAACATAAATAATACCCATACGACCATGCTGATTCTCTTGATGATATTTTCCCTTAGGGAATCGATTTACAAAATGCCCATATGTTCCACATTTAAAACATATAACAATTGTTTATGTCTTGTAAATACCATTTCCCTTGTACATGGAGTTAACCAAACCATTTCCATTCTAATTACTAGCTTTGTGTCCTTTTCCACACCAAAATAATATTCCAGTTCCTTTAAAACATTATCCTTGATGCTTATTCCCACATGATTTCCATGAGGAAAATTGAACATTCTTTCCACTATGATCACTTTGAAACGTTAACTTTCTCTTGTTAGCTGGGTCAGGAAACTCACCAAAGTTGATATTATTGATCATATTATGAGAATGATGATTAGGAATAATAACGATGTTTCACCTTCCAACTCCCATTTCATTTGGTTTCCCATGAATAATATCATTCCTTATCCATCATATTCTCCATTAACATTAATCCTCATTTTTCCACCTATTTTTTGTATCCCAAAAATAAAAGTGTGACATGAAAAAATCATTCAAGTAAAACAACATAATAAATGAGGATTAATTTAAATATCTAACATCTTAGGTTTAATCTTACATTATTCATGATCGTTACATTAATTCTAGGACTGTAAACTATAGATAGACATACCCTTATAGACATTCCTAGAAATAACATAGAAATATCTCTTGGAATCTAACTAATGTTTTTTATCCTATTTTCCAATGTTTGACTAAAACTTTGCTCTGATAGCAACTCTAGTGACCCAAGCTTGACGTACATGGACATTGCATTTCGTTTGTGTAATATTTAATACATTAAAAAAATAGACACCTAAAAACCATATTGGTTTAGCGTATTTGGAAACTCATAACCCATTACTATATCTTGGTGAATGATCTTAAACATATCCAATAAAGATCTCCCCCATTTTTTCCTACCTAAAAACATTAATTGTAAACTGTGGGAAAGAAAACACAAAAAGGGTGAGATCAAATTCTCAATAAGGGTAATCATTGGGAAAAAACTATAAACATAACAATATAAAAACATGATTATAAAATTTAAATGTCCAAAATCATGAGTAAAGAAATATATCTTGGAAGTAAGTAGGGCACAGATCATAAAGGTACATTAACAATGATTAAATAGCATTGGCATAAAACATGGAATTGTTGAAAAATAATAAGCACATATTTGATTTCCATATAAGCCAAGGCATTTCTAACAAGACCATCATAATGGAAAAATTACATTACTGAACGGGGTTTACTTTCCCTTATAGGCATGTATTACTGTACCAAATATACCTTCCATTTGAGCCATGTATTACTGAACCGGATTTACTTGTCGTTCTAACCATGTATTATTGAACCAAATTTTCTTATCATTCTAATTATGTCTACCACATAAGATATTAATATTTACCCAATGCATTGGAGGGAGATATATGTCCCACCCATCTCATAGTGAAATAATCCTTACATGTGCCACAAAATCATAAATTGTTCATCATAGGATAACCTAGGAAATAAAATGGGTTAATTAAACATCATTCCTTCATAACATCATCCATATAAAATAATTGGATTTCATAAAAATCATTCCACCATAAAAAATAAAATAAATGTAACAATAGGGATATGAACATAACCCTATGTCATCTTAGATGGAAAATAATTTGGATAAAATATTTGGACTTCATTCATGAGGAAAATATCCTTTCTTCTTCAAAAACGTTTCATTTTTTTAAAATGCCGGGGAATTTTAAAAAAAAGTTGAAAATAAAATTGAAATATTATATATGAATATTTATTTAAATATGGTGTTATGAATATGTAAAAATATGTTCACTCCATATAAGATAAGAAACATTATTCTCGTACTCTTGTATGAAAATTCAAAAAGTACCTTGTATGGAAAACAAAAAAAGATTCCTTCCATATCGTTTAATAAAAATTCACTGATGGTTAAAATTTACATTAAATGATAGTAGAAGAATATAAATAATATTATTTATTTATGAAATATGGACATTGATGATAAATATAACCTATAAAATACTTAAATATAAACAATCTAAAAAACAATGAGATTGTGAAACAATCCCTTACCGTACGTCTTATTTCATCCGTATGTGTCCGAAACTCTTGTATAGTGGGTTTAAAAATATTATTAACTTATAAAAGAACAATAATAATATCAATGTTATTGTATATTATTTACTTATTATTTTTTACCCATTTATTTATCAATTCCATGTTAAAGCATCATTTTGTGTAAAAATCGTTTTATTAATCGTACAGGGGTTGACTAGTTATTCTTGATATTATTACATATATCATGATTTACTTACATCCATAATTTAAAACAAGATTTATATAACATAAATATTTAGTATATAAATATATATAATATATAGATAAATGAAATGGAATACACCGTTCAAGGAGATGGTAGGACATTCATATGCATTGATGTTGTTTCCGTTTCCTTATTGAATTGTATGGAAGAAAGTAACCAACATATTTATATATAACTTAATTTAGTAGAATTATTATTTCATATATTTTAGTATTATTTATTATTTATTATTTATAATCATTCTTTAATGGTTAACGCGTAGAATGAATCTCATCACGTCGTGGATATGGTAAGACGTATGTACAAACGAGCTATGATATCATTCCCTCTATGGTTAAATTTTTATGAAATTGGATTATGTATGAATTTTAAGGAACTAATATAATGCTATATTAATTATTTAAGTACATTATACTCATCAATATACCTATCTAAATTATGTATTTTTGAATAACAAATTACACCATGGCATGAAGACGGTAAGTCATACGCACGCATGCATGATAATATTATTATTCATAGGATTGAAATAAAGAGGTATAATGTTGTTCTATTATTATAATAACAACTCATAATGTAAAAAATTCTAGATTTATTACTTTATTATGGAAACAACATAAGAATAGGAAGTAGAAGAAGAAATGAATTTTAAAATAGGTGATAAAACAATTACCTCTTTATCAAGTATCTCCTTTTGATTGATAGAAAAGTTTTCCTTAGGATGGATTTCTTGCCGAATTGTAATATCTAGGATAAAGTTATGGATGTTGGGAGATTACTTGAGCCGAATTTTGATGATAAAAGGGGCTTTAATGGTGTGAGTAAGTGGGTAGATGTGGTGGCCTTTTATAAGAGGGAGGAGGGGCACTTTAGGAATGTCTTGAAATATTAATTTATTATAAATTGATTTTTGATTTATAATTGTTAGAAACTCATTTATTTATAATATAATATGAGGTTAGGCATAAATACTCTAATCTAATATTTTTTATAATAATTTGTCTCAAAAATTATCATTATCATTTAGATTTAACCCTTAGTTAAAAACATTATCTCACACCATGTCTTCTTGTATTTTCATAACATATTGTTACTATAGTTATCATTAAATGCAAAGAGAACCATAAGAAGGTAATTAATGAAATTTTTATCATTACATAAGTTAGTTTTACAAATCATAGATTTTTGGGACTATTATATCATTTAATAAAATTGTATTTTTTTAAAACTCATTTATATCAATTTTGAAACTATTTAGTAATTGATTTTTGGTAAAGTCATAAAAAATTTATTAATTTGAAAAAAATTAATTAAATAAAAGATAAAATTTTAAATTCATCCATAAAATATTTGTATGACATAAAAATGTCTAAATTCTATTTATTTTAATAATTATAATATAATTTATTTGAACCATTCATTAATAAGATAATCATTGCATCATAATTGTGTCATGAATAAATCTATTTAATTAATGTCAAAAAATTTAAAAGAAAATAAAATGATATATGAATTTTTTTTGTCTTTCTAATGACTATTTATGGAAAAGAAATCAGTTATATATCCCTTTATTAAAAATGTTTTAGTAAAAGATATATGTTTATATTATATTTCTATTTAATTTAAATTAAAAATTTTAAAAGATCATTATCACACCCAAGTGGCTCCATGGGATATTAAAATCAACCAAATAATGTTCATGGTCAGACATATCTCATCAAATAAGATTCGGGTACAGTTTTGTGTAGTTTTATACTATTATAATATTATTTTCTACCCTTATTTACCAAATATTTTCATTAACCATGGTAAATAATAATAATTACTGAAGTTATTATTCATAATGTGAAAAAATAAAAGGTACCTATTTACAAAAATTGGACTTTATGATTCAAAATATAGAATCCATTTTCTAAATTCAATACACATAATTTGAATAAATTAATTTAAAATCAATCATATTGTTGGATAGAGAGAATGTGTTTTTTAAAGTTAAAACATTAAAAAAGATTGAAATGTTTTTACATATGAATTCAATGTAAAATTAATGATAATGACATAAATTATATTAAATGAAAAAATATTCTATTTATAACTTTAAACCATTCAATATTATAATTTATCCATATAATTTTTTTGATGAAAAAGTTGTTTTCACATAAAATTTAGTGTATTATTACTATTCATCAAAAGTTGAATGTTCTCAAAAAAATATCATAAATTAATCCAAATAAAATTATTATATACCTATTTAAAAGAATAATTTTATTTTTTCATATAAATATATAAATTTTTTAAAAAAATAATTAAAGTGGATGTGTCATCAAAAGGAGACAAAACTGTATTTTTTGAAAAATACTTCTTTTATCCAAAAAAATTCAATTTATTCTTAAATAATTTGAAGAAAATAATAAAGATGAATTTCAATGTTATATAAAATTCAAAATTTGGTTAATGACTAGTTTATATCCAATTAAATAATAATATTTTAAAAATATATCATTGTTTTGTGGAACTACGTATTGCATACAATGCAAGCTATCGAGGAAGGTCACACTTGCATGTAATGCAAGCCAAGTGAGTGTTGTGTGTAGTGAAATATTACTTTGGAGTTGCATATATCATACACACACTCAGTTTTTCATGTGACATAGGAAAAGTCAAATTATTGAGAAAGGAATGTTTGTCTTAGTTCATTGTAATATATAAATGAAAATTTAAATTTATTCAAAAAGAATTGGTCCATAAAAACTCAAGGTGTTGCAATGATAGACTTACATGAGAGTTTTGGTGGTGAAGTTAATAGGGGAAATAATATTTAGTTTTTAATATTTCAAGAATATGTGAGGAAGAACTCCATGGAAGGTCACAAAGGAACAATAAATCGTTTTATGTGTGGAGAAGAAGGACACAAAATAATCTATTACTGAGGACAAACAAAAATTTTAGTCATTTCAATGGATGTGAATAATAGTTTACCTAAATAATCATCATTGTATTAATGTTATAAAAGTGTAGATTATGGGAATTATACAAATTGATAACTTAGGGGGGATGTTCAAGAATATTATCAACAAGGTGGTATAAGTAAAGGTTATATTATTGATGATGAAGGGAATAAGAATTCCATAATAAAGAAAGGGTGTATTAAGGAATAAGATGATAAACCCAAGATAAATGCTTAAGAATGAAGTAGATAAATTGATTTTTTATGTATTGGAATTATATAATTATGAAATATAAAATTATTATTTAGAATATTTTTTTCATCAAGTATTTGAAATAATATTGTGAATAGTGCTGATGACATAGAAAAGTGATTTAATAGCAAGACAATATTTTTGAAAAAACACATGATTAAGGGAATATAACCCTTAAAATGTTCTTGAAGATGGGATAACGATGTTGGAATAAAGATATTATGGATATGAATAAATTAAATTTTTTAGTATTGATGAACTAGGATGAAATTAATAATCTACAGACAATGTGTATTTTTTTATCTTTGATGGAGTTTAGAACATTATTGTATTTATGGAATTTATTTAATAATATATGGTATTATTAAAGTAATGATGAATTATGTATGTTTTAATTATGGATTTATGGTAATTCATGATATTACCATGTTTCATGAAAATATATGGCTAATGTGTTCACATATTTATTAGGTGATAATTAAAAGATACTTTATGATATTTATGAGATTAATGTTGAGTTCATTTTTGGAAATTTAGTGAACTTCATTATAAATATTTATTTTTGGAAGGTTCAAAAGGATAATTATTTTTGGAATGATTTCAATAAAATGTTGCATGATGTTTTATGGTTTAAATCATTATTTCACCATATGATGGTTTATCCATATTGTATAACTTGTGTTAACCATTTTTTTTATGATTATAATTAGAGATAAAGGGAAAAAATCATCATTGTTTAAGGGATCGTGTTATCCTTTAATTCATTAGGCATAAAAAATTTATCTATATTTTTGGAGTAAAATATGAAGTGAAAATTGATCAAATCACAACCAAAATATGAAAATTTTCTTATCATATTAAATAAATTTTATCCCTAGGTATGTTGGTCCCTTTGATATTGTTGATCGTATCAGTATACTAGAATATCATTTGTAACATACACAAAAAACTCTTAGTTTAATGATGTTTTCCATGTATCTATCTTGAGGTTGTACAAAATTGATCGATCAGATGTACTGAACTCAAATGTCATACTACTACAACATGATCTTTATTATGAGGAACAACTTGTGGAGATTCTTGATCATACCAAGAATGTTATATGAAACAATTCAAATCCCCAGGTAAATGTTTTTTTAGAGGAACCACCATCTTTATAAAGTCACTTTGGATCTTGAGGATGTAGTAGGGAAAATGTAAGCTCAGTTTGTGGTACCAAAGTGATGAATTTTGAGGTCAAAATTCATCTTATAAGGGGTAGAATTCAACACCTAGAGATTTTGTTAAATAGTATTTTAAAAAATAGTTTTTTTTCTATAAATTTAAATAAATTAAAAACCATGTGTATATTATGTTAATAATGACACTATTATTATCTTTTGTTAAATTAAACACACTTTTTATCATGTGTTACACATAACAACTTAGTTTAAACAAAAAGTGACATACTCTTAAAATATTATTTTTTAACATTATACTTATCACCTTGTCATTGGAATGGAGGGTATGAGAAATATTAAACAAATTATGAAGATATATGGTTTACATATTTATATAAAATGAATTATTTCGTGACTAGTTAAATAGAAATTAAAATAAGAACCATTTTATAGTAAAGAAAATCGGTTTTCTGAAAAAAAAACATTTCTATTTATAGAAAGACATTTTACATCAATTAATTAATCAAATATTTTTTTGGAATGAGTTTAGTAAATGTTATATATTATATACTCAATAAAATTTTTATCATTCTTGTTCTGTGTTTTCTATATGAGAGATAATAACAAATCCAATTTATGCGTAAAAAAATATTTTCCTGAAAATCGCTTTTGTCGCCTTTTAAATACTTTTAAAAAAATAAATTTTATCCATTTATAGTATAAATATTTTAAAAAATAATTTTATTTTTTTTAAAAAAATTACAAAATTATCTAGGAAATATTTGTTTTTGAATTTTCTGAAGAGAATCTTTTTTCGATGAATAGTGAAAAATACTCGTTTTTATTATGAATTGTCATTTATTTTAAGGTATTTAAAATCTTACAATTAATTGGAATATTGTTTTAAAAGTAAAATTTGAAAAATTAAATATATATTAATCTAAATTATTTCATTTTAAACAATTTCATATTGAATTTTTATATAATAGAATTTTAAACTCTTGAAACTTTTCTCTTTGGAAATTCAAAAATTCATCACATCTATAGGATTAATTTTAAAATAAATTCCAAAAAATTTGTGAATTAAATTTGGAAAAAATGAATTAAATATTCTTAATAATCATAATATATATTTTTTAATATTGTAAAATTAATTTTTCACCATAATGAATAATAAAATAGTGAAAATCAATTACTCCCGTTAAGGTGGAAATGGGTTTACTGTAGATTTAAACTACAATGATAAGGGGTAAATTAACCAATTTTTTTTATAAAACTATTGGATGGCCCTATATAGACCTTATTACATATAAGGTTATATAATGAGCTATTTTTATGACTTTTTTCATGTGATTAATTTTTTTACACCATTTCTGTTTAAAGAATTACAAATGTGCCACCCACCTCACTTTTAAATGGTTACCCTTCTCTCATATTAACACATTAATATAACTTTTAATCATCTAATAACATCCCAAATATCATTCCTAATTCCCTACCCAAACTTAGATCCCTTATTTTTATTAAAAATTCATTCAAGGAATCCTTTTAGTGATATGAAATCATCATTCATCATTACGACATAATACCACCTCACGAACTGATTTTATTCATTTTCCATCACCACAAATCACAAATGGATATAATGAAAATTTTAATTTTTATATATAATATTATGATAATATTATAAAAATTTAATTATTATACCACACCTACTAATTACCACCCAACCTATTAGAAAATAATTATGTCTCCCCTGTGTGTAAAGGACTACTGTCTCATAGACAGATGTGATGTGTTTTCCATTTTGATTTTACATGTATGGTAATAAAAATAGATTAAATGAAAATATATGATATTTATAAAAACATTATATATATTTAATTATTATATAACATATACCTTCTTAAATTCCATGTCAGGGGGGGGATATGTTAATGCCGTTTTTTTATACGGCGAATTGCCGCCTCGGGAAGTGATACGATTCGTTTTTCACTAACACATTCCATGGAAGGTAATAAGTGTTAATTTAATTAATATTTATTAATTATATGAAATATAAATGACTATTTAATGGAAATATATAATTAATATTTCTTTAATTTAATCCATCTTTGAAATGGAAATAACATTCATGCGTATGTATGACTTACCATCACCGAGAATGATGTATTTTTTTTAAATATATAAATTTTATAGATTACAATAAATAAAAATATAATGAATACATATGATATTTATAACATCATTTAGATTCTAGATATTATGTAATGATGTTCATGTTAAGAGGGATATAAATACCAAATCATATAATTCAAAAAATAAAAATAAAACAGTTATTACCTGAAATCTGACTTTAACATGGAATTGTTAATAAACAGGTAATGAAAATTTCAAAGTAAATCATATATGGTATGATATATATGAGTTTGGTTCAACATGTGTCTCATTTTTATGGTTTATATACTATAAATTAATGATTTTAATGATACATACAATGAAATTAATGGGGATTTAAAATTCCATTTAAGGATATCTATTTCATAGGGTTTGCAATTTCAATGTTACCAATGTGGTAAGGTATCTTTGTCTCAATTTTCATTATTTGAGAAATATATTGTTTTATTCACGTATATTTTTTTATTATGTGTATATAAAGCCCCTTTGACATGTAATATCATGAAATTATTTTTTCTCATGATATCTTATGTTTCATTTAATGTTATTCTTACTTGGGCGCATGATTTTAAATTACAAAACTGGTAATGATTTTTTGATAACATATCGTTGTTTATTAGGATTTTTGAGGCTTATTATTCCAATGATAAAATATTATAATTAATATCTCAAGAAACTCATGAATTTTATTATCCAAAAGTTATTTTAGGTGAATACAGATTACCCCTTCATTTTCTGCTCATTATGTACTCAGGAGTTCAAAATAATGTTTTTAATGAAAAACTACTTAATTTCTATCTTCAGTCAACAATCCATTATCTTATGAAATTATGATTTCTAAAAATGTTTTCAATATATATATATTTTAAATTCACTAAATAATTTATTAAAAGAAAATTTTACCCATGATTAACTTTATAAAAAATATTTTTATAATGTCCCCCGATCCAGAACTCTCTCATGTGGACATATCAGGTCTATTACTGGACCTCAAGCACACTTCCCTATATGCAATACACTGTTGAGTAGAAACCAGGGTGTGTAGAATATAGTGGTGAGACTATACCCCATGGTTCAATTTTACAATATATTAAAAATAAACAAATATCATAGTAATGGAAAGAGGAAAAACAATACAACATACAACTACAATGTAAAGGAAGAACAAATAAATTAAATAACAATGAACCAAATTATGATAAAATCGAATGTATCTGAATGTTAAATGTAAAATATTATAAAATACATGAATAAGATGACAAAATACTATCATAACACCCTAGTCTCAAACCCCATGTTGATCCCATCTTCATGATTTGGCGCATCATGAAAGAAACAGTCAACAAAACCATCCTTTTCCTCGGTCCAAACCTGCATCCATATAATCTAATTGGATACAAAAGGGAGCAATGAATAAGTAGTGAGTAAAAATCAGTAGGTCGACACCAATGTGTCTAATCAAAACCAGTCTGATAATAAGTGATTTAAATAAAGTGAGAATAAACATATTAATTATTCAACTTAATATACAACATTAGAAAACCTTCATATGCCTCATGCCAGAATATCTCTCAGAATGCAGTATGAATATAACAAGTATAAAAAGTCCATGGTGTAATCATATTACCTAAAAAAATCCTCTATATAATAATATTAGTATATCAGGCCTAGCCCACTATTTAATCATTACATCATCTGGTCAAATTGCACTATATAATCATTTTCTCATTTGGTCCAAGACCTCTATATAAGTATTTTAAAATATAGGCTAAGCCCTATATATAATCATTTCAATATGAAACTGGGACAAGAACACTATATAATAATTAAAAAATAAAACCGGGTGTATACCACTATATAATAATCACAACATGAATCAAAACACATGTCCAAACAATAAGCATATCACTATATCATATCAGAAGCTTTAATGGTTTATTCTGAAAATTATCCTTTGTCTTTCAATTACACATTCATTTTTATATCAAATTATCACCATTAATTTCAACATACAATAATACATTAACAAAGTTATTCTATACCAATAAATATCTTAAGGTATCATGTCATACTAACACATACTTAAATACGTTAACAAATTCATTATTCTTCTTATGTAGGATCACCCAATGGGTAGCCACAATTCTAGCCTCAACACCATTGAATCCAAAGGAATCCAATAAAAAATCTAAAACATGATTGACCAACATTCATTATTCAATTAAATAACACCTACATTGTTTCAGCACAACTAAAATATTGGAGAAACATAAATATTTAAATACACAACATGTTTTGGTTTTAGACCACCAAAAATTATCTAGTGATCAAGAAAACGCTTTCGATAGATAACTCTAACAAGATCAATAGAGACGAATATACAAAGAAGAAACCTATATAACATAAGATCAAGATCAACACATGTTTCCATAGTATTCAAATGATTAGACTTTGATAATAGATAAAAATGGAAGATAAGGGAAAACAAAAGAAAAAAATAATTAGGGATCAAACACTTGATCAAGATGGATAAAAAGGAATAAGGTACTCCAAAATTGCTTGGAAATTTCCTAGGGATCAAGAGAGGAGGGATGCACATGAATGAAGAATCTTACATTCATCAAGGATTTATAACTACTGATCCTTATAAATACATGATGTGTAGTCCTTTCACACACTCTATTTCTCAAATTATGAGTTTTGCTGAAAAATGAATCACCTTGGGTTAAAATAACCCCTCTCAAACACTATACGGCGCAAAACTATTTAACTTCATGTATTAATTTCACATCAAAAAACCATTCGAAGACAAATTCCTAGTGATAGCTATACTTCATGTTATAGGTAAAGAGTGTTTAAGTTTTCTATATATAACTTTAAGAATAGATTATATTAATAATCATAAACAACATATAAAGCCTACCAAACTCATAGATAAATCTCATAATACCTTGTAACAAGTTTTTATATAGAATACATTAATTTAAAATAGAAATTATTCCCTAAATTTTACGTCATTTTATCTAGAAAATTACCTCATACAGAAAAGAAGTAGACCAAAAATGTTTTGATAAGTAGAAAACCCTAAGTGAAATAGGTTTAATGAAAAACTAAAAGAGGGGCCTACTTGAAAAATATAGGACCTTAAAAACTCCATACCATATAATATCTCATCTCTAAGCTTCCCAAGAATCCCTATAGGGTCTTGGATAAATAGTATGACCACTATACTAGAATATTAGATTACATTTCCCATTATTTATCTTAAACATGTCCATGCATCCACTACATTCGTAATAGATGTATGATATTTCCATAACGATTCTACTCACTACATTCCACAATTTTTATCAGATTCTCCTCAAAGGAATCATCTACACAAAGATTGATGTCCTCAATTTATATGACATTGGACGGTACATGATGGTATATTTGATGATACGACATGTGAAACATGTCCGGCATGACCATGTAGCATTTTGGAAGGGCTAATCAGTACACCACTAGACTGACGCTTTCCACTATCTCAAATGGCCTGACAATCCTTGGAGTAAGCTTTTCCAATTTTTTTATATGACATTTCCCAAACCTAGGTGACACCCAATGACAAACATTACTAACCTAAAACACTATAGGTCATATATTTTGTGGTCAACAAAATATTATTTCATGTTCTGTGTGTCCACCAACCTCCTCATGATCAGTTGAACCTTCTTAGATATAAATAGTATGAGACTAGGTCCAACAAGCACTGACTAACCTATCCCCAACCAAAAAAGGAGAAAAAAATGATTTTATATACAATGAATTTAAATGTTCCATTTGGATTTATTTATAGAAGATATTCTTATACACAAACTCCATGAGTGCTGAATGATAATTCCATGAACCACCAAAATCCGAAACATAGGCTCGAAATATATCCTCCAGAGTCTAAAAATTCCATTCAGATTGAATGTTTGTCTGGGAATGATAAGATTTACTCAGATGCACCTATAATCATAGATGCCTTTGAATAACCTTCCATTTATAAGATGTTAGACAGAGATATCTATCAAAAATGAAACTCCTTAGAAAACCATAAAACTGCAGCATATCCCACACATATAGAATACTCATATCAATAATGAAGGTCTCCCTAATGGGTATAAAGTAGGATATATTTGTTAGTCGATCCATAATCACACATAACACATCATTCTAGCGAGGATTACTAGGAAATAATTCCAAAAAATCCATACTAACATCATCCTATTTCCATTCAAGAATGGGAATAAGCTGCAAAAAACCCAACAGGCCTCTAATGTTCATCATTCACGGACTAATAGGTGAATCATATTACCCTAAAGACCACTACCTCATACTTAATTCCTATAAATTGGTACTTCCTCTAGATATCATGATACATACTTGTCAAATTGGGATGTACCACCAATCTTGAATCATAAAAATATCTCATTAACTCCTCACACAACCCGTAGGACCCATACTATACCACTAAAAGAAGAGAATGGTCTCTTCTAAGATAACATCTTGATGGTCAATCCCTAGAATATAATCTACCCCTAAAAACTAATCCTTTGGATTAGATAACCTTTCTGTCTTGATCAATTAATAAATAATGTGAATAACAGATTTCAATGTCTGAGATACTTGTCCATGGGAATCTAGAACACCTATATAAATATCTACAAAGAGTGTTGTGATTCACCACTTATAACATTACTCCCACAGTGCCACTATCTAAGTCTTCAAGATCATGTAATTTCAAATAACAATTTTCTATCCTGATTTACAATCCAACATGAAGTTGAAATACTATAGATAATGAACCAGCCTCTTAAGTCAAATATTTAGGTCCTATTAAGAAAAGATGTACCTGAGGAATTTGCGGTATGTGTGCACCAAAAACCCCTCTCCCAAAAGATAATGCCTCCAGAATCTTAGGGCATATAATATGATATCTAAATCTCGATCATGAGTAAGATAATTTCTATCATACATTCTCAGTTTTCTAGAGTTTTAAGAAATCAATCAATCCAATTACCTTAGAAAAACTGCAAGTCCAACACTAGATTCATCATAGTAAACAATATATGCTTTACATGGAACACATAAAGTTATGTGAAGTGTTGAGGTCAAATTTTCTTTCAACTCATAAAAATATCTCTTGCATGAATCTAACCAATAAAAAATTAATCCTTTATTTGTTAGTCTAGATATCAGTGTAGCTATACAGGAGAAGTCCTGGAAAATAAATAAACAATAACATTCTAAACCCAAAAATCTCTAAATCTTGAAGACATTCATGGGCCATTCCCAAGATACCGAGACTGCATCATTTTCTAGGATCACTGACAATCGTATATCTGAGATAACATAGCTAAAGAACATATTAATCCAAAAATTACAGTTAGTTATCTAGTTTTAAATTCAATTATCTCCTAATGTACTCATGACGATGACAAGATATTGGGTTTGATCATCTACTAATCGGGTTTACATTAGGATGTCATAGAAAAAACCATAAAAAACTCTTCTAAAATAGGATTAGATATCCAACCCATGAAGGCAATGAAAACCTCAATTATGTTCATAAACCCTCAATAACATCATTAAAACCCCATATAAGCCATACCTGATCCTAAAATAATTTTAAGGAATGTAAGATGGTCTCATCCAAAACTAATGGTATACCAATATCAAATCAATAGTGGATGAGATATTATCACCTCATATATGAACTAAGATATAATTATTTCATGGAAGGGGATACCAATTCTTAACCATCATCTATTTCAATATCCAATAATCCACAAATAAGTTCAAAGTCCAATCAACTATCTCATTGAAAAGAACTGGAGAACCCCATGGAGGTGTACTAGGTTGTTTGAAACCATTAGCTTCTATATCATCCAACAAAACCATAAATTTTCTATTCTATGATGGTAACATCATGTATGTTGGAATAGAAACTGAATCTTCTCTTTTATAAAAAATACGAGAAATGGAATATGATACAAGAACGATACCTCTAACGGATGAAGTACATGCATCCAAAAGAGTTTTAGTATACGATATAGCGTGTAGATAAAAATCCACTCTACCATGGTTTCCATTATGAATCCCCCGAACTACTCTCATTGCCTAGTTTTTTGATCCTGCACTGGGGTACCAAGACCCCTTCATTGACATGATCATCAATTGGAACTCCAAATACTAGTCTCTTGAGGGGTAGCTGTGTCCTTCCAAGAATATAGTACCATTTTGGATCCCCTTACACCACTCTACTACTACATTCCCCAATAAATACTCTAGATGTTACCCATCCTACCCCATGCATGCCACTCCAGATCATGGTAAATACATTGTGGGCTCTAGTGGACACACCTGCCACACTAAAAGAACTACACTATACCATAGTACTTTGGTGGATATCCATCCACTTAAATACTTTTCCTTTCACTTACCTAGTGATAAATTTCATTATATTGATTCATAACATTAGAGGAATAGTTCTTAGGATTTAATTCTAAAACTATCTATCCACCACATGGGGCCTCTCCTAGATTCCCTTATGCGATGAGTAATTAAATCATCAAATATGAAAAGATACTCAAGAAAATTATATTCACCTCTGACAAGATATAATAGCAATGCTAACCCTAAAAACATATTTCTTTGGAGATCTCATAATAAGTTAAAAATGGTGCAATGTGTTTCATGTTGGTGAAATATCCATTGTAGTCCATCATTTACATTCTGTCTAATTTTAGGGGAATAAAGTCTTGATCCCTAACCCTGAAAACATCTTTCCTTGGAGATGTCATAAGAAGTTAAAAATGGTGCATTGTCTTTCATGTCAGTGAAATATCTAGTGTCGTCAATTATTGACATTCCCTCTAATTTTAGGGGCATAAAGTCGTGATCCTTCTCATCCCTCAATGGCTCTAGATTGATGTGGGTCATAAAATTCACCTTCAAGACCATTCAGGATATCTCCTCTTATTTCCTAACATAATCTAGAATATACCACCAATGCTTGGTAGGTACATGATGCGTGTATGAAGAAATATTCACCCTCATATCGAAGTGTGGATTGAGGTTCATGAAGATCATCTGGATAGAATCAATCTAGTACTTAGTTGCATATGGGCCTCACTCCCTCCTGAGTGTAGGGAGATGTTGTAGCTGAAACTCTATCTTCATCTCTATCATTGAAGGCATGGTGTGACTAGTATCACTTTGATCAGATGACCCTTATGAAGCTTTCTCAAATCCAAACATCCATATGATCATCAGGAGTTACCAGAATCTCCATCTCAACTATGTTAGGATCATTCCAATTTCCACCCTCCTTATTCTAAATTCGATGATATGGAGGTATAATTATATCTACAAGAAACAAACACACCTTAGAACACTAGATAACAACTAAGACAACCTAAAAAGGTGAAAAAAACCAATTTCTTATGGTCTCTTTAAACATGCATTACATATATTTTAGCATGAAATAATAATTATTTCATTTCATTTATTAGATATGACAGTTATATCATTCCACAATTTTTATATGAATGTATATATCACTTGAAATAAATATATACCTATCATAAATAATGAATGTTATAATATGTACTTATATTCCTATCATGATGCATGCATACTCACCTTGTTCCATACTGGTCCATGAGATAAATATATTACAAATAATGACATCACACAACATGTGATACTCCCGTGGGGAAATAAAATAAAATCGTAAAAAGAGAACATCATGAACAACAATCAAAACCTTGGGTGCTAAGAATTTCCCCATACATGGGTTAGCTACTCCCATTCACAAGATTATTACCATGTCCCAACACATCCTAGTCTTCTTTCTACCTCTCCCAAATAGTAATTAAATATAAATAAAAACCCACTCCTTTAAAACCACATTGTATTTTCCTCTGATCCATAACTATCTCATGTGACCAAATCATATTGGTTACTGAACCTCATGAACACCTCCCCATATGTTAGAGGCAGCAGACTAGTATCTGGGTTGGGATAAATATAGTGGAAATAATACATCCCATAGTACAGATTTATAATATAGTGGAAAAAAGTTAGAGTAATGGGAATAGTGTAAATAATACAACATAAAACTAGAAGGTAAAGTAAGAACCAATAAATAAAATAATGGTGAACTATGTAATTAAACATATCTATGTGAAAAACTAAAAATAATAAAAATAGGAATATTATGACACAATAATCTCAAATGATGTTAGTACTGAACCCCACATTTGTATCATCTCCATGATCCAACCTATCAAGTAAAAACAATCAACAACAAGGTCCTCTTCCCTTCTCCAAACCAACATCGATGTAATCTTCTTGGGTACCAAATGGTGGTCTGAATTAGGTGTGAGTGAAACTATGTTGGTCTACAACACAATATCTAAACAAAACTAGCCTAATAATATGTTCATGCAATATGTTTTCAATAGATTTATAAATCAATTAAATTTATATAATACAATAAACACCCTACTTTTATCCATGCATGAACATTTATATGTATATAGCACAACCATTTCAACCAAAACAACAATCCCATGGTTTAATTACATAGTTGGGAAAATCCCTATGTATAACAATTTATTCATATCAAGACAAGTAATCTATATACTCATTATAATATTTAGGTCAATCCTTCTATATAAGAATTTCAATATTCAGGACAAGCCCAATATATAAGAATTTCATCATGAAACTCGGACATGCCTGCTATATATGAGTTATGAGATGAAACTAGGCCAAGAATTATATATAAGAATTATAGAATGCATCATAACACAATTCATATTTGAAAGGATATCACCAAATCATTTCATAACCCTCAATGGAAAATTATAAAAAAATCATTTTTATTTCAATTAAAAATTATTGCATATATCAAATTATCCCAAGTCATTTCAATAAACAAAAAGACATTAAAAAATTGATCAAGAAATCACCTAAGGTCTCATATCACACTGACACATAATTTAATAAACCAGTCAATTCATTATTATTCAAGGGTAGGATCACCCAATGGGTAGCCGCAAGCCATGTCTAAACACCACTAAATCCATAGGGATCCAATGAATGATCTAACACATGATTTATCTTTACTAATTATTAATTTAATTAATGTTAATGTTGTTTTGGAGAAATCACAATATTGTAAATTCTTAAACTAAAAAACATGCTATAGGGTTTGGTTTTGGAAAAACAAAAATTTATCTGGTGATTAAGAATGTTATTCCAATAAGTAAAACTAATAAGAATGAATGTGAAGAATATCCAAAGAAGAAACTTATATCACACAAGATCAAGATCAACATCTGTTTCCACATCGATCAAAAAATTACACCATGATAATTGAGAGCGATAGGAGATAGGGGAAAAATCAAAACAACTAACTAGGGATCTGATGCTTGATATAGATGTTTGAAATGGAAGAAGGAACTCCAAAAACACCTACAAATCACTAAGGGATCGATATAAGAGGTTTCCATTGAATGAAGAATGAATTATATGTGGATCACAGATTTAACTGATCCCATGAAATACACAATGTTTAATCCTTTCACATTATGCATTTAACAAATTATGTGTCATGATGAATAATTCATCTCATCGGGTTAAAATAACCCTTATAGAACATTAAATAACATGAAAATAGTTCAAATAGTGTATTAATTCTACATCATGAACCCATTTACCAAAATATTTTTGTAAACAATTACACATCATGTAACAGGTACACGAAGATGAAATTACCAACATATATATTTTATCCCAACTTAGACAAAATATCTTGAACCACCTCCAAAACCTGCCAAACTCATAGAGAAACCCCATAATCCCTTTTAACACATTAATATTTAGAGGTATTCAATTATGTGATAGTTGGTAAGTTCACTGGATGCCTAATTTCCTTTGATACAAATTCTAATTTCTTATCAAATAGGTTCAAAGGGAAGCTACTACATGGATATAGACATTTCCTTGAATATTCTTTTGGGGTATCACTTATACAATCCTTCAACAAAACCATTCATGAAACCAATTGGATTATGTATAGGGACTCCTAGATCAACTATTGGACCACCACCTGGATTGAATGTCCACTATAGGATATTGTCACAATCCTTCCTGTGGCTGCTCACATTTCGATTTAGAACCAGTTATCAAAATCTCTAGTTTTGATAACATGCTTCATGATCATATCAACCTTGAAATTTAGAACTACAAATTCATGGATCTTGATAATATTATATGGAATTCTAAATAGCATGGTCAGTTTGACACAAAGGAATTTTATATACAAGAGTGTGGTGGTTCCAATAGGATACTAGCATGACTGCTAAAATTCAATTCATGTTTCATCTTGAATTTTAGGTTTATAATACTATGGAGTATCTAGAAACACAGGTTACCCACCCAGGATAAAATCAGAAAGGATGGAAATCACCATTCCTCTGCCTATATCCTCTAACATTAGGCTAATGAAGACACCAATCATCTCTTACTAGCATGCGAGTTTTCACACTCTTTATGGGGTTACACCAGCATGATGTTTGATATAGATATGGAAAAACATATACATCTCAATGAATTCATTGAAAATACATGCCCTTTAGACTTCAGTGACTAGATCCTACATATCTTCATGGAAAAATTTTCCTTAGTGATATCATATATATTGACTGCTAGAAATCATACGATTTTTAATAAAAACAAACTCCATTCAAATTGGAATGATGGCATTGTAGAAGGAGGTACAAGTGTAATTAGTGATACAAATAAGAGCTATGTCTAATAAAATTCATGATCTATTTGAAGGCTGTTGGATGTAGAAGGTTGACCGAAGAAACCTAAAATGGTTAAATTCATCCAGTGGATCTTCTTGATCACTACATGTATCCATGTAAATGTTGATTGGGGTGGATTCTAGAATTCCTGGCCCATTAGGTTGTGAAGGTGTCTTATGGAAACATCCTGGCCTTGTTAGAGGATGCTTTTACAATTTTACTAGAGTCTAAATGACATATAAAGGTGAGACAATTTCTTTGGTTTAGGTGATTGGATATTATGTACAATATAATTGGACATAATTGTGGATTGAATCTTACATAGAAATTGATTTGAGGCCCTAAAAACAAGAATATAGGATGTTCACTGTATAATTTTACCTCTTTGGGTTGAGTATCTATACAAGGCTACCCACCTCAACTTTTTATTTTCTCATGCATACAGAGAGGAAAATTAGGTTTTGGATGTACCATCAAGAGGGAGCTTAAGGAAATGGATATGATTTGGTCATACATAGCCCCTAACTATTATGATAAAATGGGGGATGCGGACATGTGTGGTGTGGTTCATTCTCATTTATGTAATAATCCATTGTATCCCTTTCATTTTGTTTTATCTATTTATATATATTTCTTTTAGTACTGGTCTTGACCGGATCTTGAAATTTCTTGGTAGAGATAAATGATCGAGAGGTTCATATAAAAATACATCAATAGTAATTATATAAATTTATAATTAGGCTCTATTAATTAAAAAACATACATCCCTAACCATTAGGTCATTTTTCTTTAGAATTTATCTCCATACTCAAAGGAACTCGACCACCAGGTTCAAATGAAGAAGAAAAAATAAAATGAAAAAGTTTTAACAAAAAATATGAAAGAGTGATCTTAACCACATATGCAGGAACAGAAGAGAGAACTTGGATCCCAGTTGAACCTTATTGATGGCCTCCCAAATGGTATAGAAAATGGATAAAAGAATGATAGTCTGATATGAAACCATCTTAATTGACCGTGAATGCAGATAAGGGGGAGAAGACATTGGGTTAGGTGGTATCCTCCAGACCGTGGTTTGAAGCTGAACATTGACGACTCTAACATGGAGGGGGTTATGAGGGGAAGTAGGGTTCTATAGGCCTCCTGGTGATCATTTAACATTTCTTTTAGTTCTAATTATGGTATGGGTAACTCCTTGGGAGTAGAGGTTCATTCCCTGATCTCTGGATTGATAGTATATAGGAGGAGGGGACTCCAAGCGGCAGAGATTGAATCAGACTCTGAAGTCCTTGTGAAGGCCTTACAGGGTCACCATGCGATACCATGGGAGCTGACATATCTTATTTGTAGATATAAGGCAGATACCAATCAATTAAGTATGGTACATCAAATTTGGACGGGGACCAACTTTGTGGGGGACTCGCTGGCTCACTTGGGTAGGTAGGATAAGGGTCTCATGGTTTATGCCGGTCTTAACTCTCTACCCATTGACTGTATCAATGTTGTAAAAGGGGATTCCCTTAGCCTTCACCACTAATTACCTCCTTGAAGGGTTTTTCCTATGTATTCATCATGTAAATTTCAATAAAAAATAATTTATGATGACCATTATGACCAAAAAATGTTTCAGATATTCCTTTAATATTTCAAGTTTTATTTTCAAAGAAAAGTATTTCTAATATTGTAACGATTTTTAGTAATTTTTAAAATGGGAATGTTATTTTCCTCAAGAAATGTTCTAAATGATTTCTAAATATTCCTTTATAATTTTATAAGGATATTTTTAAATAAAATTATTTTGAAAATGTTTTATATATTTAAAAAGTATTTTTCAAATTGCAAAGTTTATTTTCCTCCATAAATGTTTCAGGTGAACTTTCAACATCATTTTCCATCTAATATGACATCCTTTGATGTTACATATGCATTATCGGGGACAAAATTTCATGATTCCAACCATATTATATCTCTAGATGGTTAATCTTAATTTGATGAAATGTTTATGAATATCATTTGTTTTTCATGGGATAATCTGTGGTGAATTGATGAAATGTTTATGAAACCCTTTTTCATTACACATGTTATGATGTGATTATCTGATGAATGTTTTGTTATAATGTGGAATAAATATTTATGGTTTTTTATTATGATATGGGAAGGAATAAATATCTCCCTCAATGAATTGGGTAAATATTTATATCTCATGAGATAACAATGATAAACATGTCAATGGGATTGATACACTATGGGAAATAAGTGAGTCCTGATCTACTATTGGAAACATTGTTTTCATAATACTCAAGGGTAAGAAGATGATATGTCCAAATCCACTATATTGATGGTATTGGTATTTAACCATTACATATTAAATGTATTTATATATCTATGACTGGGATACACTTTTATGACATTAGATTATGGTTCTTGTTTGATTTATGATGATTTCGCCCTCTTTTGGGTCATTTTTTTGAAATGACATGTTTTCATGATATGACTCATGTTTATAATATATGATAGTTTGGGTAAGAACTTTTTGAGTTATTTTCATCATCAAAGAACATTATGATTATCATATGCATTCATATGATCATATATTGGTATATCCTATGTTTACCTTATTGATCATCTGAGATCTCATTTGTTGTTCTTTTCCATAGGTTATAAAGAATGGATTAGGTAGGGTATTACATAAAGGAGTGATATTTGAAAATATATATGTAGAAGAAGTTGAACAACTTTCATGAAATAATAATATTGTGTTTCTAGTCTCCATAGACATGAAACTGTTATGGTCCTCGGGCATATTCTTATGAAATGTACTGAATTTTCATCTAAAATTTGATATTTATATATGAAAATAATTTTTCTTTATATGTAATACTATCGGGACTTATGATATTGGTTGAAATAAAGTTATTAGACAACTATCATCTTCAAATGCCCTATTTTCCCATAGAATGAATATGAATGTGAGATCTTCAGTAATATATATATTTTTGTTTTAATAAGGATATTTACATATTAGATGTTTCTCGTTTTCCTATAGTGTTTTCTATTACCATTCCTCCCAAAAGGATTTTTTTTGAATCCTTAGGTGTGTTATATAGATAACATTCCATGGGAAAACCCTATAGTTAATCAAAATGTTGTTGAGGTTGTAGTGCATGTGGTCTATGATATGTAGTAAATGTAGCTTATTTAACTTCTAAATCATGGGATGTAGATCTATATAAGGATGGATACATGAATTGATCACAACTATTTCTCTACCAGAAATAGTCATCCTTCTACGGTATGAATGTTCCCCAAAATGTAGAGGACTAGTTAGAAAAAATTAAAAGGATATTTGAATTTTTAAAGTAACAAGATTCTATTAAGGTAAAGCCCTATATATATAAATTTTATGAAAATAGGTTGTGATGATTATATTTAGTGGTTATAGAAATAAAATATGATATTTTGGATAATTAAGGAATTAGATCCATATTTACTCAACATTTTTACCCATAGAAAATGGTTTTATCTTAGTATATGGAGTTCCTTACTCTTTAAAAAGGTGACACTATAGTAATTCAGAATAAAATATATTTGTTCAAAATTTCCATTTTCATTCTAGATAATTAATATAATTAAAATATAAAGGCCAAATGGTTTTAGATATACTTATGATCAGATATCTGTTCATAGGTTTTTAGGATGAAACATTGAACCTATGATGAGTTTGTATACTTATCACTAATGGAAGAAATTGACCAAAAAGGAGACATATGAATTGTTGGGATTCCTACAAAATATTTTTAGAGTTATAGTATCCATAATAGAAGGATAAGGAAGTGGAATTTGTATCTCAAGTACTGTGTTTGTTTATCCCTATAGTAAACTAATCATATTCCCTCTCCAGCGGTTAGAAATTTCCCTATAACATGATTCCAGTAATGAAACACATGGAATATGAAATATTATTAGTCAATAGAACCATTTTTCTCATCTATTATGGACTTCTGGGTCATCTGAAATGTTTTTTTGGATTTCTCTTCCCAGTGATTTGGATCGTGTTCTTCAACCCCAAAAGTTTTAGCATTGTAGTAAGCTAACTCTAAGGTAGTAGGTTTTTAGCTACAAGATTATGGGGGAAATGTAGACTCATATTCCAAGGTGGAGTTGTTTCATATAGTAAAAGAGATTCCACAAAATATAAAGGTGGGCCCTACAACATTGAGAGGTACTATTTTGATTGATTCATCTATAGTGTTTTTTATTTGATACAAGTTCTTCTCACTCCTTTATATCAACCCACTTTGTGAATATTATATACCTTCTCATAGAACACATCATATATGTTATGGATACTGTGAAGAATCTCAAAAAGAAAATGGAAAAGGTTTTCTAATTCACATCATTAAAATTTTCTATATATGTTGTTGATGTTTCTTGAAACTTCTTAGTTTTCAATATTGATCTCTTTGATATCATTATTGGAATAGATTGGATTTTTCCCACAGAACATGGATGAATTGATATCATCACCAAGTGTCCTTTACAACCCACAATGGGAAATCCTGAGTGTTTTATGGAGAAAGATTTATATGTTCCAGTAAATCAATACCTTCTCTACAGGATCTTGAAAAATCAATATCTATATTTTTAATTGATCTTGGGGTGGAATCCTTGATTTATGAACTCTATCTAGTGTTAAATGTTTTTCTTGAGGTGTTTGTAATTTACTTTCATGATTTTATTTTAAAGATAGAAATGGTGTTCTCGATTTAATTTGTATTGGGGACCAAACATATATCTATACCTTCATACAATATTGAATTAGTATAATTGAAATAACTAAAGATTTAGTTCAAGGATTTAGAAACTAAAGGATCCATCCATCTGACTGTATCATCACGAACATTCCTAGTATACTTTCTCAAGAAGGTATATGAAACTATCTATTTAAAATTTAATTAAAAAAAACTCAAGCAAGTGAGGATTAATAATAAGTATCCATTTCCTCATGTTTATTTTTTTTGATGAATTAACAGGGTCACGATGGTTCTCTAATATTGGAATTCATACCAGGTACCACCAATATAGAATTAAATACTCTAATATTCCAAGGAAATCCATCATGACAAGGTATACTGAAACACCATGAGTATTTTTGAATTATTTTTTCTAATTACATAATGTTTTTGATATTTGTGTTAAACACCACTCTAATTTTAGATTGTGTTACATTCAATATTGAGTTTTTAGAGGACCCTAATATATTATTAATATGATTACATAAATGAGTTAGTTATTATCTATTTATTTTTCATAGTGATATTAATATTAATAAATAGTTGTATAATATTATTTATAATGGTTTTATTTTTTGAAAAAATATTTAAAATAAAATAAATAATTTTCGGTAAAGTCTTTATATATTTTTAAAATAATACGTTTAGATTTTTTTTGTTTATTATTGTGAACAATAAAAAACTTAATTTTGGAAAATTTAAATAAAAAAATTGGTGAAATAAAATTAATTTTTTAAATCATCATGTAAAAATTATAATAGGGTGATTTTTTTGGGATTTTTTGAAAATTTTCATTTTTTGATGAACAATGAAAAATAATGAATTTTAATTGAAAACTACCTTTCCTATAGATTATTTATAAAAACATATAATATTTTAAATTGGTGTTAATGTAACATTAGTTAAATTATATATCTATCAATCCAATATATTCAAATTTAATAAATTTTACATTAAATTATGATATAACAACATTTTAATATTTTGATTATTTCTTTTCTCTTTGAAAACCGCTTTCTTATCACTTATGTGGGATTAATTAAAAATTAAAATTTTATAATTATTTGAATGAAATTAAAAAAAAACAATTTTTGGAATCTTTAAGATTTATATTATATAATAACTTCAACATAAATTTTCACAATAATGAACTGAAAAAATAGTAATAATTTCTTAGCACGGTTAAGGTAAAAATGGGTTTACCAGAGATTAAACTAAAAGGATAAAGCTTAAATGACATAAAAAGTTATATAAATTTCATTTTATGGATGTTTTTGAATTTATTGTTTCTATGTATTAGGAACGGTTCATCTTGGATCCTTGTAGCATTTGAAAATCATGGGTACTCATTTTTATTTAAAAAAATTACAAGTGTGCCAATCATCACACTTATAAAGGGCCACCCACTCTCCTTAGTTTTCGAACCTTTAAAACCATTTTTTTCAACAAATACCTACCAATATAACATCCAAAGTTCCATCCAATCTTCTAAGAAGGCTTATTTTTGGATAAAATCCAACCGAGGAATGATTTTGGTCCAATCCTGTGGAGGTTACCCAATAAAGAGGTAACATTATCCATCGAGAAATCATATCTCATTTATTCTTCCACATACTTAAATTATTATTAAATAATATTATTATAATAAAATCATTATATCACTTATACTAATAAGTTTTAATATTAATTTCTTGATCAACAACTATCTCCACATTCATGAAATGGACGATGAATTCATATTACATGTGTACGACAAACTACTATCTCATGAAAAAATGCCATTTGTTTTTTCACAAACATATATAATTGATGGTTATAATGATGGATTAATTTTTTATATATAATATTTTTGATATTATATATTTTTTTGAATAATAATATCACATTTTCCTTTTTTTTAAATTTCCATTTCATTGGAATACGATAATTTTGTTCATGTGTACGGCAGATTACCGCCTCGCAAAGAGATGCGATTCATTCATTATTTATATAGATATTAATAAAGTTTTTTTAAGGAAAAAATGAGATATATATGAATAAAATATTATTCTATAATTTTAATATATTATTTAACTTTATTTTTTATTTTCTAACATGAAAATGGAAACAACGTTCATGCATACGTATGATATATCATCTCAATGAATGATGTGTTTCATTTTCTATCTATAATTTTTATCAATCACTCTAAATATATATAATTAATAAATATAATATTTATATAATGGTTAATATTTTTTATATTATTTAATCATGTTCTATTTAAGAGGATTAAAAATAAAAAAATCAAAACATATACGAAAAGAAAAGAAGTTTTTAACCAAAATATAAATTTAACATGGAATTATTTATAAATGGTTAACAGAATGCCATCAATAAGTCATATAATTCTTGTTATATTTAATTATTGTAATTTAATATATATATATATACATATATTTAATAAAATTAACTTTATTATAAAGGAGTTTCGAATGTGTACAAAGGAAGTTGAGACAGAATGAAAGTGATTTAAGTCTCACCTTTATTTTATGTGAGACACAAGCCAAATTCACAATGATTTTATTTTATATGGTATATATAATTCCAATGAATTTATTCTATGATAATTATTCAACACAATATGGTGTTCTACTTATCCATTTTAGGATCTATCTTTGATGGGGTTTACGGTTCAAAAATGACCAATGCGGTAAGTAATTTTTTCCTCAATTTCATTTCATAGAGACACATTCTATGATATGAACCAGTATTAATTTATGAGATGTTTATTTAAGACATATTACCTGTAATATAATTATTTTTTTATACTTATGATATTTTATGTTTCATTTAAAGATGTTCCTTCATAATGCCTACTCTTCAAAGATTCTAAAGTGGTAAAGATTTCATTTTAAAATGTCATCATTTATTGATATAGTTTACGATTATATTTCTGATGATAACATATTATAATCCATATCTCAAAAAACTCCAGAATTTTTCTCTTATATGGTTAATAATGATATTAATATTACCGTTTCCCACTCTTTTGTACGTAAAATAATTGAGAATTTTTTTAAAGAAAATATGTCTTTTTTTTGTCTCTTCTGTCCGAAATACATTTTATTCCAAAACCATGTTATCTAATAATGTATTAATATTGTACTATAATTTTTAAATGAAATTTTTACCTAATTTTGACATTCTAATTTTTCTAAAGGAATTTTCCTGTCATTTTCAAAATATTTCCCTTTTTTCTATTTACTGAAAATTTGATTGTAATATTTGTTTTAATGTGTATTACATGTCTAAACCATCCCATCATCATCACTATTATTATTTTAAGATTAATTTATATGTTTTAAAGGTTATTTTAAAATATAAAGTATTTCCAATTTTTTTGATTTAAAAATTATTTTTTAAAATTAAAAAGGATAATTTCCTTAAGATTATTTTAAAGCATAATTCAATATAATTTTTAATCTAAGATGAAATATATTAATTTCACCTATGATTTAATATGAATATGAGCTAAGTATACCATTATTATTATTTGTTTGAATGGTTTAGTACTATAATATGTTTATAAAATTTGTTTCTCTTCCATGGATTATACCACGAAAAAATTATTATGAATACCACTTATATTTCCATGGGTCATGCTATGAATAAATGATGAAATGATTATGAAATCTCTATCCTTTCCATAGTTTATGATGTGATGAAATGTTTATAAAACCCACTTCATTTCATGAATCATGATATGATGAGTGTTTTATGATTTTTGGGAAGAAATAAACTAGGTTTTTTAATGAGATGGGTGGAACCATTATCTCCCTCTAAGGAATTGGGTAAAGATTTATATTTCATTTGATTAACATGACCATAATTGGGAGAGAAACTAGTTTATTAAGGTAATTTGTTAACTATTATGGTCTTGGGAGTGAACATTAACCACTATGATAGTTTTGGGAGTGAATCCATTTCACTATGATAGCCTTATAAGTTAGTATTTTATATTATTGAAATAATTTTCAATATTAATGTGTTTTCCAAAAATCCATGTCTTATGACAATGTTATGATCTCATAGAACATTTTTCTTTTTTATCTTATGATTCATGTCTTATGAACATCCAATATTTTTTAAAATTAATCCGGATTATAATCATTGATATGAAATTTATTTTTTTCAAATGTTATGCTCATGTCATCAAATCGTTATATTCTTGTTATACTTACACATCTTCCTCGTTTACCCTTAAAGAGAATCTAATATCACTCCTTCTTATCTTTCCTTTACCTTGGTTATTAATAAATGGATTATGTATTATAATTATTAGAATGGTAATAGATAAGAATGACATAGTGGGAGATTAATTTGTTCACTAATGAACTATTTGTTTAGGTTCACATGTTTCTAAATATACTATGCCTTTATGATCCTCATGCACGTGTTTGTGTAATGTAATAAATATTCATATAAAATGATATAATATCTATATATGATATTATTATGACTCTATAGTTGGTATCAGAGTATAGGATTCATTATCCTTTAAAAACTAGGATGTGCAAATTTTAGTAATATCCATAAGGAGATGAAAAAAGATATGTCTAAGGATTATTCAATCCAATGGAAAGTGTCTTGAAATTTCAGTGAAGGATATAGAGAGTGGTTTATAAGAAATTATATAATTTTTTAGATACTTAAATTTTATTCGGATCTAGAATATAGGTACCTTGGGGTAATAATCTTAAAAATGGTGTATTGAACTGTACTCAATCACTACGTTTTGTACAAAAACGGTCCTTACTGCACACATGGTTTGACACTCCTAGGGGTTATTCATTTGAAATTATAAAACATATTATAAACCATCACTATGGATTTAAAAAAATACAAATTTTAATCACCTAGAATTAACATATGGTTTCATTGGTTAAAAATGAGGTTTCATGATTTAGGTGGTCTATACGTGATTTTTCATGATCAAGTGGTTCCCTACAATGAATATTGTTTCTAATTCAATGAGTTTTTGTTCGATTTAATGGATAAAACCAAAAGTAAGCATGTTATTGTTGAGTCCAATAGAAAATTCAATGATTCTCCTCCTGAAAATAAAAAATTTATTGGATATGGAATAAATAATCTCATTGATATTCTCACACAACATTCTCAAGATGTTAACCATGATGGACTTCCAAACGAACAAAGTAGGGAACAACATTATATTTAGTCCATCACAAGGATATACCCACCTTATTTTATTGGGATTTATAATCCACTAGTTTTTGATCAATACATTAGTACCAATGAAAAGATATTTTTTATACAATGTTTAGAAAATGAAAAATTCCTTTTTTTATCTAATATTTTGAAGGTGATGTGTATTAGTGGTGTAATGCTATCATGAATTCAAGAAAAAATGATGAAATTTACTCCATGGATTGGGATGAGTTCAAGAAAATATTTTTTAATAAGTTGTTTCATCAAATTATTTGTATAAATATAGGGGAGTTCCTTGAGATAATGAAAAGGTATGAGGGGTCCATTATTACCTCTGAGTAAAATCTTATATGACATGTGAGGTTCACTTTTGGTAATACCATACATCCTAAATTTAAGGTTGATCGATTCAGAAATGGAATAAAACCAAGTCTTAAATGGGAATTATCCATAAGAGACATGATTGTATTTTAAGTGACTATTCGATGTGCTGTCAATGTGGAAATGGAGGATGGAGTTATGTTTTAACCTCATAGTTTTTATATGAAGTAAAAAATGGAATTAAAAAGAAAATATAATCACCATATAGAGAATAATATCTTTAATTTATGGAAAATTGTGGGATGAATCATAGATAGATTTTTCATAAGGGAACAAGTAAATTTTAAAAGTATCAAAGAGGAGGTACTCAAGCAATTTATTTCTTACATGATTAGAGTGAATAAGAAAATTCTGTGAATAGAGAGAAAGATACATGAAATGCACCAAACAAACTCCAATGCTTCAAATCTAAGTAGGGTGGGAACTATTCTATGTAGTTCCCAAATCCAAATGTTAATGAAAATGAATTATGTAAAAAACATATTAAGATGAGATATAAAGGTAAATCTCTTATAATCACTATTTCTAGTGAGGGTTCTGGTAACAATATCATGTTAAGTAGACTTACCATCCACTCTAGAACTATTAAAGAATTATTTTACTCTAGATCAACCCATTATTTCATATCTAAATAATTTTAAATGGGTATAAATATTCTACTCAAACTATTATATATATAATTAGACTTTAAAACCACAAATATTATGATTATAGAATCTTAAGGATATGATTCATATCCTACAGATGTTAGAGGGAATGTGATTCTTACAAATAATTTCATTCTTCCTATGGTTGAATCTGATGTCTCCTTTGGAATGTATTGGATTTGACAACATAAATCAAACATAAATTATTGAGGAAGGTTTTTAATGTTTTATATTTTAAACAAAATTATGATAATATATCAATGTAACGATAAGTATGTACTGATGATGGAGATCAAATCCATTTTTTGGGTCTTAATTCCTATTTATTAGGGGTGTCTATATCAGATGGTTGGGGAGAAAATTGAAATTTATGGTATACCTATTATTCCTGAATTTATGATGAATTTCCAAAATAGTTTCCTAGACTTCCACCTAATCTTGAAATTGAGTTTTGAATATAACCCATACATGGTGGAACACCAATTTCAAAGAATCCCTAAATAGTGGACCCAACTGAGTGGCTTGAATTGAAGAATAAACTCAAGGAAAACCTTGACAAGTTATTTATTTGGTCAAGCGTGTTGCCTTAGGGAGCAATTGTTCTTTTTCAAAAAATCATAGACAGAATAATGTGAGTTGTCATTTATTTTTTGGAGTTTAAGAAGGCTGTGATTAAGAAAAAGTATCATCTTCTCTATATTAATGTCTTATTTGGTGAACTACGTGGCATGCGATACTCTTCCAAGATTGAATTTTTTTATTTATATCATCAATTGATGGTCAAGAAGGAGGATATTACAAATAATTCATTCTTTATAAGCTATGGATACTATGAATATATAGTGATTACATTATTTCATTCTAATACCCCTTCTATAGTTATGAATATAATGAATATATTCTTTAGAGATCTCCTTGATCGGTTTGTGATAGTATTTATAGATGATATTTTTATCTATTAAAATTTAAAGGAAGAGTATGAATATCACTTGAGAGTTTTACTAAAGACCATAAGGAAGGAATAATTATACATCAAATTTACAATGTGTGGACTTTAGATGAAAATGGTTTATTTTTGTGTCATATAATCTCAATAGTGGGTATGTCAACAGATCCATCAATGATGAATGATGTTGAGTGTTGTCCTAGACTAGTCTTTCTGACTAAGATTTATAGTTTTCTTAGTTTAGATGGATATTATATATGGGGGTTTAAAAATTTCTCCTGAATATGTAACATACATACCAAGATAACTCCGAAGGGATCAAAGTTCCTCTAGATAGATGACTATGAAAAAAAGTTAAGGGAAGAAAAGTGAAGATTATTAAGAAAAATTGTGTACAAATCACCATTTAATGGTGAATGGTTTGTAGTATACAGATATGTATAAAATAGGTTATTAGGGTATTTTTCTATGAATATTGACATGGTAATTTCTTATTACTCATGAAAATTGAATATTCAAGTAAAAAAATACCCAGCTCCGGATTTGGAGTTATCTGTGGAAATAATTCATTAAAGATATGGTGGCATTATCTTTATAGGGAAAAGTGATATATATATATCATAAATTTTTCAAAATATATTCCCAAAAGGTGTTTAAGATGAATATGTTAATATGGTTTTATTTGATTAAATATTATTAATTATCAATATATTACCACATTGTGAAAGAGAACAAGGTGGAAAATGATTTGAGTCAAAAGGACCATGATATCTTATCCACGATGAGGATAAAAAAAGATCCAACATTCCAAGATTGACAGAGGATGAATATGGAAATCTTGATACAAGGGTATAAATATTATCATTCTCAATTTAATGCTCAACCATCTATCTATGTGAAGATTAAAGAGGTGTAAAAGGGAGATATAGATTTATAATAAAAGGTTAGAATTTTTTTGAGTTTAACCATGATTAGGATGGAATGATAAGTTTCATGAACTATGTTTGTGTTCCTTACATACTAGAGATGAATAAGTATTTGTTAGAGGAAGCTCATAGATCTCCATTCTCTATTCATCATGGATGTACAAAGATGTATAGAGATTTTAAAGATCACTACAGGTGGGATGGAATAAAGAGAGATATCATAGAGCATGAATCTTGATGCTTGGTATGTCAGTATGTTATGGTTGAGAGACAATAGTCAAAGGTTATGTTAAATCCATTACCCAAACCAGAGTGGAAATGGGAAAACATCACCATATATTTTCTTGTTTGACACCCCATAATATCTAAAGGGAATATTTATATATGGGTTGTAGTCGATAGCCTTACTAAGTCAGCATACTTTGTTGCTATTAGATAATCCCTTTATATGGATCATCTTGTCATTATATACATTAAATAAGCAGTGTGGTTTCATGGAGTAGCACATTCCATTATGTCTAATTGGGATCTAAGGTTTACCTCAATGTTCTAGGGAAGTATTTAGTAAGCATGTGATATGGAGTTGAGGTTCAACATTGCATATCGTCCCCAGAAAGATGGTCATCCTGAGAGAAAAATTAAAACCCTAGAGGATATGTTGATATCATTATTATCATATTTGAAGAGTGGTTGGTAATAATACATTATTCTAATTGGGTTTTCATACAAAAATATATTTCACTCAATCATTCAGATGGATCCTTATAAATAACTTAATAAAAATAAGTGTAATGATTCAATGAGATGGAATAAAGATTGATAAAGAATAATATTGAGACTTGAGATAGATGAAGAAATGGTATAGAAGTTTAGAACAATTCAGAAACACATCATGATATCTCACACTCGGTGTAATAGTTATGTAGACAATCAGCAATGTTATTTAGAATTTAAAGTTGGTGATAAAGTGTTTCTAATAATTTATCTGTGGAAGAAGGTTATGAGATTAGTGAATAAAGGGAAACTAAGCCCTAGGTATATCAGTCCATTTGAAATTATAGATTATATCAGGATGATATCATATTGGTTGGTGCTTCCACCAAATCTCTCTCATGTTCATGATGTATTCCACGTATTTCTTCTAAAGAAGTATTTACCTTGTCCTTCACATTTACTAAACTAAGATCTTATACCACTAGATAATGTTATTTCTTATGATGAAAAACTGATGGGGAATAAGGAACAAACAAAGAAAGTTCAACCATACAACACCACCCACCTATTCAATGTTTTTTTGGAGAAACCACTAATTTGAAGAAGCTATATGGGAACTTGAGGTAATGATGAGGCATATGTATCCTCATTTTTTTGTAACGGAGTGACTAATTCTGAGGGAAAAATAATTTTAAGGAGGGTATAATATAACACCTTGATTTTTTGTGAATAAATAGTCCTAGAGTTAATTAAATTTTTAATAGATTGAATCATAGGAAACATCTTGTTTCTCTTTTGTTACACACAACACTAATTTTTAATAAGATAGTGAAATAATATTAATAAAATTATTTAAATGCAACCATTCTTAACTTGTCATTTAACATAGCATTTTGAATAGTAATAAAAACTTTCTAAATATTAATTATATTGGTTTCTTCTAAATAAATAATATTGTTAATAAAATAAATAATTTTTATTAATTTTTTATATGTTTTGAATGTAATACCTTACAAAAGAATTTTATGTATTTATTTGAACAATAATAAAATTAAATTTTCAAAAATTTAGGAAAAAAAATTTATAAATTTTTTTTAAATCATCATGTAAAATTTATATTACAGTAAATTTATATGATTTTTTTGGAAATGTTCATTTTTTGACGAATAGTGAAAAATATTGAATTTTAATTGAAAAAATGCCTTTTTGATTATATTATTTATAATGTTAGATTATATTCTAAATTAAATATAAAGTTAAATTAGTTCAACTATATATCTTGTAATCTAATTGATTTCTATTTAATCAATTTGAATTTGAATTTTTATAAGAAAAACATTTCAATCTTTAGAATGTTTTCTTCACTTTGAAAACTCACTTTATCATCACATATACGGGATTAATTTTAAATTAAAATTATCCACTTATATGAATGGAATTTATTAAATTTTATTCCTTTTTTGGAATCATATAAATTTATATTATTTAATATGTTGAACATATTTTTTGACCATAATGAATAGTAAAAATAATTAAAATTATTTACCATGGTTATGGTAAAAATGGGTTTACCTAAGATTGAACTAAAAATATAAGAATTAAAATAGAATAGAAACTTACCTCAATTAAATTTCATGGAAATATTTCAACCTTATAATGTTTTTTCCTTTATATTGGTTCATTTTGGAGCCTTGTGGCATGTAAAAAATGTTGGTGCAACATTTTCTTCCAAAAACATTACTACTGTGCCACTCACATCACTTATAAAAGGATACCCCATCTCCATTCATCTTAATACTATAAAACCATTTTTTTCTCCAAAAATTACCCAAATATCCTTATAAATTTCCTCATATCTTCATAGTATCCATACTTTGGGAAGAAACCCAACCTACGAAGGCTTTTGGTGCAAACATACAAAGGTTACTCTAGGAAGATGTAACATTCTTCATCGAGAATTTTTATTTTATTTAATCCTACACTGACATAAATTATTATTAAAACATTATTATATATTAAAATAAAAATATTACAAATAATTAGATGTTTTTATGTAAATTTAATGATCTATAACCATATCCTCTTCCATGAAATGGACTATGAAATAATTATTCTTGTGCATGGAGGACTACTAACTCACGAACCAATGTCATTAATTTTTACATTAACACCTCTAAAAAATGGATATAATTATAGATTAAATATTTATATATTATATTTATAAAATTATTATGCTTCTGGACTCAAAATATAACATTTTTCTTAATTTCCGTTCTGTAGGGATAATAAAATGTTATTCGAGTGTACGGAAGACTACCGCCTCTTGAAGCAATGTGATTCATTCACAATTTACAGGGAAGGTAATAAGTATATTTTTAATGAACATATGTGATATATATGAAATTAGAATTAATTTTTAATATTTATAAATTATTTACCTTTCTTTATTTATTTCCATTGGGAAAATGGAAACATCGTTCATGTGTATGTACAACCTACTATCTCCATGAACGATGTATTTCATTTTCTACATCTATGTTTTTATAGATCACTCTAAATACATATATAATGAAAATATAAGATATTTTTATATTGTTTAAATTTATAGATATTATGGATACATGATAAAAGTAGTAGGACAAAAAATAAGAAATCAAAACTTATAAGAAAAACAAAGCAGTTATAACCCAAAATGTGACTTTAAAATGGAATTATTAATAAATGGGTAATAAAAGGTAATATGTAAATCATATATGGGATGATATATATATATATATATATATATCTATGTGTGTGTATGTGTGGTTATATAATATATTTAATATAAACCTATATTTATTATACATGATGATCAAACATGTATGATGGAATTCCAGACTTATGGTAAGGGATTTTTGCCTCACCATTATTTTCTGTCACACACAGGAAAAATTCACTATGTGTTTGATTTATGTGCTGTATATGCATACCATGAAATTATTTTATTATTAATAACCTTAAAATTTTGGTGTTTTATATATCCATGTTTGGTACCACTTTTATGGGGTTTCAGTTCAAATGTTACCAAAGATGTAATGTATTTTTGTATCAATTTGTCTTCTTTGAGACATATGGTGTGATATGAACCTATATTCCAATAAAATGTGTAAATACAACCCCTTTAACATGAAATATCATAAATTTATTTATTCTCATGATATTTTATGTTTCATTTAATGATGTTCATTCATGTTTCTTATACCTCAATTATTCCATTGTTGTAAAATTTTATGTCACAATCACATCATTTATCAGGATTGATTATGATTATGTTTCCACAGATAAAATATTATTATCCATATTCCAGGAAAATAATGATTTTTTATTTTATGTTTATTAATTATATTAAGAGTACCATTTTTTGCATGTTGGTACTTATTATAATTGAGAATATGTTTTCACTAAAATCTTATTTCATTTATCCCTTTGGTCGAAAATATGTTTTCTTATAAAGCCATGCTTTCTAAAAACTTTTTTAATTTTTTTAAAATTATTAATTATTTTTTAGAAGAAAATTTAATCATGATTTAATTTTTAAATATTTCTTTTGAAGGGAATCTTCAGGTTGTTTTCCAAAAAATTTCCATTTGGATTTTACCAAAAATGTGATAGGATTAATTTTATAAACGTGTAAATCATAAACAATTAATCATATCAACATTAAAATTATTTTATTTGAATATTTCTTTACAATATTTCAATGATACTTCCAAGCAAAAGGATTTTGAAAATATTTTATGTTATAATTTTTTTTTCTCTATGTGGATAGGATATTTTCATCATGAAATGATTTAAATGATACTTCAAAATCATTATCAATCTAAGATGAAATTTATTGATATTAAATATTCATTACGGAGTATATGAATCAAGGATAAAATTACTATAATTTCGTTTAAAAGTTTGTTTTGAAAATATGGTTATGAAAACTATATCTCTTCCATGGGTTATATCATGATTAAAAACACACGAAACACATTTTATTTTTTAATGAATTATTCTTTTATGAAATAATGAAATGATTATAAAAAATATCTAATTTACATAGGTTATGATATCATGAATTTTTTATGAAACCCTTTTAATTTAATGGTTTATTATATGATGAATGTTTAATTATCTTATAGCACAAATAAATAATGTTTTCATTATTAGATGGGTTGGACCGATATCTCCCTCTAATTAATTTCGTAAATATTTATATTTCATGAGATATACATGAATTGAATTGGTAGATTGACCTATTTAGTATTACATTTTGTCCAATATTATGGCCTTAGGAATGAACCATGACTAATATGATGGTTTGGGGAGTTAACTTATTCCACTGTGATAGCTTTGACAGTTATGAATAAGTACTATGGAAATGATTTTCATTACTGATATGTATGGAAAAAATCTATGTCTTATACTAATGTTATCTTTTAAAGGCTCATGTTTTTCTATTAACGAATGACTCAAGTATTCTAAACATCCAATAATTTATCCATAACTCAAAATTAGGATCTTTAAGATATAGGGTATGGTTTTAAAATGTTATTCTCATATTCTGATACCCTTATGTTCACATTATGGTTATGTATCTCCCCTTTTTACCCTTACTGAGAATCTGAGGTCACCATTTCATAGGATTAATTTCTCATGTCATTAATAAATGTATTATTTATGGTATTTCTAAGAAGGGTGATAGATATGAAGGACATAGTGGGGGATGACCCATTTCACCAATGAAACAGTTGTTTATGCTTCAATGTTTTCGAAGGAACTATACATTAATGATACTCAAAAATATGTTTGTGTAATGTAATTTTTTTAAATGTGGCAATATCTAGGTATGATAAGATTGGGTTTCTATATATAGTCACTTTTTGTATCTTGTGAATAATTTTTGCTGGAATAATGCTCCTTTAGTATTTATGGAACTAATGAACCCGATATTTCAAATGTACTTAGAACCCTTATTCATTGTATTCATGGATGATTTCATAATTTTATTAAGAAATATGGAAGATCATGAGTTTCACCTAAAAATGTTTTAGGAATATTATGAGATAAGTAACCTTATAGATATCTAAGAGTCACATATGGATCCAAGAATTGAAATTCACAATACATGTGGTCTCATAGAATTACATTAATATTGACCCTAAAAGGTGAAGGGTTTAATTTGATGGGAATATCCAAATAAATGTTTTAAAGACTTAATGTTTCTTAGTTTTGGAAGAATATTATGGGTGGTTTGCAAATTAATATAGGAATCTAGCATAACTATTGACAAATCTCCCCATAAATGGTGTACAATTTTCATGGGATTCGAAATGTGAGTCTTCCATAGATTAATTAAAATGAAATTTGACCATAACTATTACCAATACCTTTCAAAAATCTAGATAGGGATACAAGGTGTTTTTGATTCTTTAAGTGCATGTTTGGGGTGTGTTATTATTTATTGGGATCTTGTAGTGCCATATATATCTCATCATATTTTTTGATATGAGTGGAACTACCAAAACCATTATCTAGAGTTTTATGATGTTTTGAACACCCTTAAGAGTTGCTGACACTAAATTTTTGGTAATGGATTCACCATATTTTCTACCCATAAAAGATTGATCTATATATTTTATTAGAAATAATTAACCATTAGGAATAGGTGATCAGTGTTGTACTTGTATTTGGTTGATTTTGATATCACATACTCCTAGGAATGGATAATTTTGATATTAGAAACCCTCCCTGGGATGTTTTCCTCTCAGGATATAAGGGAGTCCAAGGATGAGTGGAACCTTATGGGACTTTTCATTAGGATTCACCTACATGAAAATGACAAAGGGACTAATGTTTCTCTGGTATGTATATATCCAACATCATCTAGTGTCAAGTTTTCTTTAATAAAATATTCCTCCAAGGATCATGAATTGTTTATAAGGAGGGGAGGCCATCACCGAGTGGTTCATATCCCTAGAGGATGTTCTTTATTTCTATATCTACTGCGTTGTTCAATCACATTTGATAATTCTTGTGATATATAAATATCCTTTCTCTCAATGGGTTGTTCACCCAGGAACTACTATGATGTATTACAACATGATGCATCAGATTTAGCGGCCCTATTTGAAGTGGGATATAACTATTTTCTTATCCTGTTGTTACACATTTCACCAGTTTAATGGTAATCACTAAAATCATTCTATTTTACGTTAGTCTCTCATTGTTCTAGTAAGTATATTGTGTGATGTGACCATGGATTTGATTATTGGACTACCACATACTCACCAAGGGAAGAGTATTATTTTGGGGGTGATTTAATAATTATAAAATTCATCTCAATTCAATGCAATCTAGAAATCCACTATGTTTGTTGACTTGGGAAATCTATACATAATGGAAAATTATGTGGTTTAACTAGGTTTCATCAGCTATCATTTTAGATAAATACATTTGGCTGACCTATTTTTATTAATTCCTCTAAGATGTGATGGGTTATCATATTAGGATGAGAACAACCTACCATTCTTATATGGATGATAAAAATTAGTGAATGAATCAAATTTTGGAGGATATTCTCTATTCTTATGTCCTAGTAATTATAAGTTCATGGTATTACCACTTGAGACTCATTGAATCTACACAAAATAATATTTACTATTCATCAATCAGAATGGATCCTTTTGAATCCTTGTATGGTCGGCCTTTTGGATCACCCATTTATTAGTCCGAGGATGGTGAATCTTCTTTGTCTATGTCATGTATTTTTAAGGAGGAAATGTATAAGATATAGTCTATTCAATAGAGATCAAGGAAAGCTCAAATTTGGCATAATTAATATGAATATAATCAGTGCTATCCATTGGAGTTTTTTGTTGGTGTATAGTTATTCATGAATGTTTCACCCCAGTTGTATCCTTGAAAACACAATAAGGAAAAGAAATTAGACTCAAGATATGTGGGTACTTTTTAGATAATTATTTTTTTTAATGGTGGACTATCATTTGGAATGACCACCTTATTCAAATTTTATCCACAATGTGTCTCATGTATCTCAAATCCAAAAGTACTATATTGTCCCATATCACATTTTGAATTGTTAAGAACTAGACATGGAATTAGATATATTAGTGGTAGAGTAACCCATTTAGATATTCACCTACAAAGTAAAGTTCATGCATGGAAATTATATTATATATTCCCATGTTCTATGGGAGCACAAATCAAAATCTTATGAAATATAAATGTGGGAATTGTTCAGGGGAGAGTAGTGGCCTCACCTCTTTTGTTGATAAACCCTTTAAAATTATATTTCTAGTGAAAAAATACATACAATGGAGATATTTTCACATCATAGTATTTTTTCATGTATGAAATGTATTAGAATTTCCTTTTATTTTATTCTTTGTTCATTCTTTTAATTTTATAGGAGTATTGAGTTCATGGAGGGTCTGCATGCAATCTACAACAATTTTTAATAGTGTGAAACATTCTTTACTCCAAGATATATTCTAGGGAGTTGGTGGATTTCTCAATATAAGGACACCATATTCCATATCACTGATTTGTGGTGTGAAAAATTGGTTTTCATCACGATCCAATTGTGTAAAAACAATTTTTTTGTGTAAACCGTATTTCACACCGTGAACACATCATGGAATGTTTTAAAAATAGACTCCATTTTTCATTGGTTTGAATTGACCATAATATTACTTTTTTTGTAGTCTCAAACCCTTACACAATTCTCTCATTCCAGAACCTTTCTCCCTCCACTCATGGTACAATTTCAGAGGGGGGGGGGGATTCACACTTTTTATCCATGGTTCATCATAGTATGTGGTTTTTCTCATATTCTATCAATCATTTTCCCATACTCTTTTTTTCCATTAACCATAAGCCTATGGAATACTAGGGGTTTTTTGATCTAGAATTGATTGATGATTTTTTTGGGATTCCTTTCTTATTCTAAGAGTTATCTCTCATATTGATTTGTGGGTATTATATAATATTTTACTATACAATGTATTTTTGGTAGGTGGTTTTAAAAAATGGATTTTTTATATGATACTTTCTATATATATAGTTTTCAAAAGAGGATTTAAATTATTTTTTAGCCATGAATTTGATTTCATGAAATATATTTTGAAAGTGGAAAATGATTTGATGCTAAAAATCCTTTTCAAGACTGTTTACAATCAAATTTGGTGATGTTTTTTTGTTCATTGATAAAAATAAATATTTATTTAAAACATTACCCAATTAAATGGAATTGAAATGTGAAAATAAAACCTCCATGAGGGGGGGGGGGTCAATGGGATCTTGAGTATTTTGTGTGTAGTAATAGAAAAACCTCTATTGGTATGGTTAGCCACACTAGCATTATATATATATATATGATAACTCTAACTAAAAACATGTAAGGTAGGGAGACTCATAATTTTGAACAGAAGTACCTCGGTCAACATTATATGGAATTGAGTGTTCACTAATTTATTTTCCTTGGTCACTTGACATGTGAGGATCATATCTATCCCTCATCTAATTTTCCATAGGATTCATTATGATGATGCATAATTGTTTTATTTTTAGAATTGGTTATTGATTCATGTTTTTTAAGTAATTTATACTTATATTCTTTTAAAAACCTTATGTAATTGTTGATTATAATGTTTTTATTTAAACTATGAAAATATTATATTCGTGAATTTGTCTAAAAACTATTGTAAAGTGGCTAACCATCATGTTTTAGTGATGATTATGAAAAGATTATTTCTTACTATTTTATTTTTTTTAATTGACTAAAATTGATTTATTTAATAATTAATGTTTATGGAACACTTGGTAGGACCATACAGGGATGTTAATATCACACCCCACATACAAAAAATGGGTGTACGTGGACTTTCGTAACTTTGATTTGCGAAAGGATAGGGCACCAATTAGTAGTGGTGGGTATTTTAGCTATTTTATGCTAGTGTTGTTGTGCTGGCACAATGAGATACTAACCCACAGGTCACGTGGAGATGTGTTGTAGTGTTTTTTAGTTTTACCTTTATACCTATACTTGAATTAATATTTTGTAACATTTGTGTTTTCACATTATATTTTTATTGGTCTTGTTATGTTACATACATGTTCATATTTTATCTTTTTATGATATATTTTGGGATAATGTTTTTTCTGATTTTTCATAATAGCTATTTTTTTTATATATATTTTATTGAAATATTTCCCAAAGGTTGTTCTTGGACTCCCTGGAACTTTTCCCCAACCATTTTGGATTGGGAAAACTCATCAGACCTTTCTACAGTTCAACTAGAGTGGCATGTTCATGGAAAAACCCACCTGGTTCATGAAACTATTTTGGATTAATCTGAGTTATTTTTTTACATATCAAAAATGAATTATCAATATTTTCTATAATGTATCATGAAAATTTGAGTGCTTTTAATCAATTTTTATAATACAATGTCCATTTTCAACTAAAATGATACACTTAAATGAAAACATACATTTTTATTCATACTAGACTAACCATTTTTTTGATTTATTTTTTGTTAATTACTGTACATAAAATATGAGTTATCAATAATTCTTATGGAATCAAGGACATATGAGTTTTATTTTCTTAGTTTTGCATATATTACATGGGTTTTGAACTAAAATATCACTTTTAAACTGAAAACGTGCACTTTTAGTCATATTACTCACACAATGTGTCATATTAATGTGAGGTAAATTTATAAACCTCAAAAATACATTATAGATAATTTTAATAAATAATTCAGATAATCCAAGTGTTTTTTCTTGGATTTGAGTATATGTTTTACTTTTTGGACTAAAATAACACTTTTAAATGAATACACACACACATTTAGTCATACCAATCACTCCATTAATAAGATGAATGTAGGGATAAATTCAGAATTTCAAGAATGAACTATATATATTTTTCCTAAATTATATTGACAACTTGAGTGCGTTCTTTAATTTTGATTATGTTATATGATTTTTGAACTAAAATGACCTTCTATGTTAAAAACTGTACTTTCACTCATACCAGATTCATCATGGGTCTAATTGATTTGAAGTTAGTTCTTACATATAAAAAATGAATTATCACTATTTTATAAAAGATTTCTACAAAAAATTAGTGTATTTTAGTGGTTTTGAGAACGTGACAGACGTTTTGAACAAAAATGTCACTTTTAAATGAAATCATGAACCTTTTTTCATATGAGCCACATCATATTCCAAATTGATTTGAAGTAAATTAAAAATCATAAAAAATTAATTATCAATATTTTTAAAAAATTATAAAGACAATATAGGTGTTTTTGATTAGTTTGCAGTATGTGATTTATTTTTTGAACAAAAAATCTGTTAAAACTAAAACAATTATCTTTCAGTCATACTAGACACCTTATGTATCATATTGATGTGCAGTTAATTCATACATGTTAGAAATGAATTATAAATATTATTAATAAATTATCAACATAGTCTGAGATTGTTATATTGGATTTGATTATATGTCACATGGTTTGAACTATAATGTCACTTTGAGATAAAAATCCACACTTTCAACTATACAAGCCACATCATGTCACAAATCTATAAGAGATTGATTCCTAAAAATAAAAATTTAATTTTATATCTTTTTACTAAATTAGGAATAAAATATAATCATTCTAATAATTTTTGAATATGTGACATGTGTTTTAAAGAAAAATATGAACTTAAATGAAAATATTCAAATTCACTAATATCATCCATATAGTGTGTTATATTGATGTGAGGTTAATGTTTACTGGTAAAAAATTAATTATCAATCTTTTTCATGAATTACTAAAAACATATGGGTGTTTTTTTTATCTTTTTTAGTATTTGACTTGTGTTTTGAACTGAATTTCCACTTTTTAATTGGAAAGAATCACTTTTAGTCATACCAGGTGCACTGTGTGTTTGATAAACATTAGTTTTATTCACACACATCAAAAAGGAATTATCAACATTTTTTATAAGCCATCAAGACATTACAATCACATTTTCCTAGTTTTCAGAATGTGATTATTTTTCATAAACATTCTTTAACTTTTAAATGAATACATCCACCTTTGAAAATCCTGAGAAAAAGAATGTGTTGAATTAAGATGAAGTTAATTCTAATGGGTTTAGATAAATCATATCCAGACAAAATATAGTGTAAATGACTATTGGAAACCCTGATCAATCTTCAAAAATGAAATATGATAAAACTAAAAAAACTAGCCATACCTGTAATGTAATATCCCCAACTTGAATCCTTGTAACACACTGAAGATCACTAAAGAATCAACTAAATACAACATTACTCCGAGGGATATCATTCTATTGAATTTTAAATATCATGTTGAGAGGATCCTAAACTAGTAAAGGTGTACTGATGTCTTTTTCTGATAACCAATGGTGATTTGAGAATGTAAAGAGTATCATCTATTATTGTATGCATCATGAGAAAACCAATAGGACGATAGTTATCCCTTTTTCAGAAATTTCCCAATTTTATTAAAAGATTCTGGGTACTAGATTCCATATCATGGTAGCTGAGAGTTACTGGTCATTGGTGTTTCGATTCATTGAATACTTTAATGAATGTTTTTAGTTTTATAATCCATTAATGATTCAATCCAATTAAATCATCATTGAAGAAACCTTATAAGAAGAAATATTCAAATACATCAATGTGATACCTTATATTACATTCCCATCATAATCTATGATGGTAATAATCATAGGCTATGATATATGCATCAATATGAATATATTATAACCCTTTGATTCAGGGATATAATTATATATGATATCTTATATTTTTTACATTTACAAGAATATCCTATCTCCACAAAACCCTATATAGTCATAATGAAAAATTTTAGTACACATTTTGAATCCATCCAAAACTATTTTTAATATGAATCATCAAAACATCTTCATTCTGTATTAGACAATTTTTCTAAAAGATAATAATTATTCAAAGACCCAACACTATGAACATTTGGACCTTTATAGAATTGATAACGAATATGAAATACAGGTTTTATATATGTAAGTAGAGAGAATATTATACAAAAACATCAACTACACTCAAGATGCAAAGGGGTATGGTGTGATCTCAAAAAACAAACTCAATGGTACATATACACAATTCCCCCAATATTTATATCATATAAATCATATTTATACCTTTATAATTCATTTTCTATAACATCAATTGACTACTAAACATGGAAAAATATTAATCTAGTATATGTATTCTCAAAAATTCTTAAATATCTAAAAAATACTAACCCAATAAATGTATACATCACATGCCATTTATTTTTTTTATGACCACATTACATGTCTCTCAACCAAGTACAATAACACATCATATGTGACTCAAATAAGCATGGAAATGAATTTAATTCATCTAATTAAATCAAGTTTTAGATTTATTTTATTCTCGTATAAGTGGAAAAATCACATCTTATTTGAGATCCCACTAATGACATGATAAACAACATTCCCAACCACACCCTAATTAGCTAACCCTCATGGATTTCAAAAGGAACATATCAAAGTATGATGGTGTTTAAGATAGGTATCTCACCAACCAAAGGTGAATGAATTAATTTTTAGTATACAACCCTAAGTATATTATTGATTTTATGACATTCAATGGGATATTCTTTGGTGGGTAAATCCAAAAAACAATCTTCCACTTATTACCTCTCTATTCCTCTACTTATTATTATCTTATGAAATCATCGCAACCCATAATACTCTATGATGATCTCTGGTTAGGGATAGTTTATATTCATACTTAAGGAGAAATTATCAATAAACTATTAATTTAAAATAAATTACATCACACATGAATTAATGATAAATGGAGATTACCATTTATTATAATATACAATACATTATTAAACAATTATATCAAACTATTATGTATAATAATCCAAGAGATTCAATATAATCATCATAATTCTTCTAGGATAATGGTTTAATCAATGGCTTAAATTATATTTGTCTACCTTCTCCCAATAGATCCTAATATCTCCAGTATCAATAATCTATCATATGATTTGGTATTTTAAAACATTGAGTTTGGTCCTTTTCTGAGACAAATGTTCCTTTTCCGGAGAAATGACTCTATTTTTTAATTATAAATATCAATATCTCCCTTAATTATAGGTTCCACCTTATGTTATGAAATGAAGTTCTTAATCCAAGAATATTCATTCAAAGAATTTATGTTGTTATTTTCTCTACCACTTTTTTTGATTCCACCTTGGAGGGACATTTAGAATCCTTCCATATGTTTTCTCTCTCATTTAGGGGGAAAAATTGAGATCCCATGTTATATTTTTTGAATTTCATAATAGAATGATTGTAACCCCTTTTATATATCTCATTTAATACTCCAAAGATCAAGAACATATCCTTATTTCATCACAACTACTTATGGGGTTATAACTATAATCTAGTGACTCTCACCAATATTGTCACAAAATATACTAGTTATTTAATCAATAATTTGACTATCTTAATTAGATTAAAATTTATCATCATGAAAAGGTAAATAACAGAAAGACACTTTATATTTAATCAATAACATGAGAAAAAAATCAATCCATGGATAATGTCAATGAAAAAATATCAGGGATAATAAAAAAATTTCTCAATGAAAGAAATAAATAATTTTCGATATTAGGATCACATAAATCATGATATATATACCATCAAGACCATCCATAGGATAGTTTAACATAATGGGTAAAAAATATTTTTTTTGGTTAATTGATTTTCCTCATGAGACCCACCCATTCATTAAGGGGATATATAATTCCATACCACAATCTTCACTACATTTCCAAATCATTCCTCATATATCGAATGATCGACATAATTCAAAAATCAATATGCATTGTCAACAAATATTTGTATCATGTAAAGGATATATATTTATCAATATTTCCCTAGTTAAGCATATATATTTTAATGTAAACACTATATATAAAAATGGTATATGGTTTATCAAATAATCATATCCAGGATTCAAAGAATATGGATATTTATGTGAAATGTAATGTCTACTGAAAAATTATAACAAGATCATGATTTTCTCAAGAGAAAGTTAATAATCACAAAATTAATAAAAATATGAGAGGTGGACATCTGTTCATTGGGGATGTAGTTTTTTGATATAAAATAATTTCTTTTGGAAGAATATAAAGAATGGATGTGAAATATTAAAATTTCATTCATAAATAATTTCAGAAAATAAAAGGACTTTTCTGTAAAAAACATTAAAATATAGACGTGGTGAAAATATATATATGATTAAAATAGAAATGAAATTAGAATTTATTTTAATTTTTTCCTGATTTTTGAACCAAAGAGAGAAAAATACGGATTAAAGTACAAAAAAAACATAAATATCCAATGGATGTGAAAATGATTTGATATTTTGAAGGATAAATGATAATATTTCATTTTGGATGACCAAAATATCTATAATGTAGATAAGGATTATTTGGAGGTATTTTAAATTTCTTTAGTTGAGAGAAATTGCATTAGAGGATGGAATATGTGAGGGGAGGTTGTATACTATTATAATTGATGATGATGACATAATTAGAACTTTTAAAAGGAATAAATATTATCTATGATTTTTCACATTACAAATGTCTCCAAAATGGATCATTGATAATCCTTAGATATTATATGTTATAAATATTCCAATAAATTATGAATTGGATAAGTTTTTAGAACATTTTATCGTATATATTTTTGTATTCTTCTCTAGAAAACCCATTTTTACCATAACCATGGTGATTTATTTTTACTATTTTAACTTTCCTTATGAAAAAAATTACGGTGAACATATTATATAATATTATTTTTTATGATTTAAAATATTTAATCCATTTAACCAAATTCAATTCAAAATTTTGAAATAATTTAATTTAAAGATAAACCAGCAATACATGTTAAAAATATGTTTTTCCAGAAAATCATTTCTCAAGAATATGATAATCTTATATTAATTACCCGACTAATAATCATCATTATATTAATTTTAATTAATATATTTAGATATATACTCTATAAATTTAATTTAAATCATTAATCATTAAAATTAGTTTAATTTAATAAAATGAATAGTCATTAGATATTTTTTAAATAAAAATAGTAATATGAAAAAATACGTTTTCTACAAAATAAACCTTTTATCTACAAATGGTCGAATTTTTATTTATATAAAATTGATAGTTAATAAATTATTAAATATAATTAATATTAAAAATTATTATATTTAAATGGAGGAATAGTCAAATATCACCTTTTTCTATTATTCATAAATGTATATGTCTAAGGTAAAATACCAAATACTCATTCTAGGTTTATTTTGACCAAGTAAGCCCAAAATTGATATTCATCCCAATGAATTGGGATTTTTAGGCCACGATATAATAAAATTTAATTATATTATAGTTTTATTAAAATATAATGTTCATATACTATATTTGAAGCTCGGGTGTTACATTCATCCCTCCTCTAAAAATTTCATCCTCAAATGTTTTATAGATATCACATTTTAAACAAAAGAGGGTAGTTATTATTCATAACAACCTATGGTTCCCATGTTTCATCCTCTATTTTATGATTTCTCCAAATTAACTTTACTTTTCTTGTTGTTTGATTCCTCAATACTTTCTCTCTAGTATCATGAATTCAGATGGGCACTTCATAGTATGATAGAACAGGTTCTAATTATATCTCTTTAGAGGTGAGAACATTTATTGGGTCTTGCATGTAATTACTTAACAATAATATATGAAACACATCCGGTTCTTTATGTATTTGTGGAATTACTAATCAATAAGAAATAGATCCAACACTTTCAAATATTTTGAAGTTTCTGATCCAATCGTTGATAAAATTTCCCTTCTTTGAGAACCTTATAACGCCCTTCTATGGAGATACTTTGAAGAGAATGTGATATCCCATAAAAAAGTATAAATCTTTCATATTATTATCAACAAAACTACTTTTCATGCATTCAACTGATTTGAATTGAGACTAAATAGTCTTTATCCTTTTCATTGAAAACTCAAAATTTTTAAAAGTTTCCTTTCACTAACATTATCCAATCAAATTTGAGTGCAACATTTATATCCATATAATGCTTCACACAATTCCATTTGAATATTTCAATGCATAAAATTGTTATGTGAAATATTTACTAAAGGTAAATTATTATCCTATTTACCTTTAATGTTAGGGGATCGCTAACTTAACATGTATTCCAATGTTTGAATAGTCCATTTGGTCAATCCATTAGTTTGAGTATGGTAGGGGGTGTTTAAATGATGCTCAATATCTAGATCCCCATAAAGACTATTCTAGAATTTCTATTCAAAATGGGGATCATGATTAGACACAATTGAAAGTTGTTCACCATGAAGACTTACAAATCCATTAAGAACAGCCTCAATTTCAATAAGTACATCCTCATAAATTTCATCCATATAATGTGTTTTATCTTCTTCCACAGGAAACTCATTTATAAGATCTACTAGGGGTGGATTTAGAAAACACTTAGATGATAAAGTTCCTACTTTAAAAATAAAGAATTCCACATTTGTATCACGACTCATAAATTTATTCTACTTTTAATAAAATTTTGAATTATATTTTGAAAGTAAATCCATACCACAGAAAATATTGAATTCAAACATAGTTATTATAATAATTTCTGCAAGTAGATAATACTTATGGATTATAATGGGGACTTCCAGACACATCTTTATTATAGTGAGACTTCCACTGAGTGTTTTGATTGACAACTACCGTCTTAAGGTACTTGGGGATTATATAATTTTCTTACAAAACATTGAAGATATAAAATATTGAGAATATAAATAATCAAATAAATCAATGGATAAATTAGAGACTATGATAAAAGAACATTCCACGACATTATTCAATACTTCCACCTCAGCTGTAGTGACTTCATAAGCTTATCCTTCTCCCCATGGCCTTTTCTGTGGTAGTTTCCATTGATTCTTAGTAAATTTGTTAGAATAATTAACCATTTATTTATATTTGAATAACTATATAGTAGTGGTATCATTATTTCCCTTACATTCCTGATCTAAATGAACCTTACCTCCACACTTGAAATAAAATTCCTTGAGATTTAATCATTTTCAATGATATTTCATAAATTTTCATATGATGGAAATTATTTCGTCATCAAATAATTATTTGAAACATTCCCTTTTTATTGATATTTATACAACATGTTTCTCTTTGGATTCCCCTTGAAAATATAGGATCTATAGTATTATTTATCTATTTTTATGGAATATAAAATTATTTTATCAAATGAAGAAAAAGATCAAGAAACCAGCAACCTTCATATTCATGTCTTAAGCCATTTGAGAAATGTTTAATATTATATTCTGTGATGTGTATTTAATCTATAGTATACTTGGATAATATAATAATGGCTGCATAAAAATCTAAAACACTTTCTTCTTCCTTTTTCATTAAGATAATGAACTTTCTATTCATTTAAATTTTTTTCCCATGAGGGTAATATTTTTTAAATAAATTTTCATTAAAAGATTTATATTATATGTGTTATATTTATTCTTCCTCCATTGTATTCTGAATCTGTGACCATAATTGGATAGTATCACCATCGATACAATAAATTATAATTGCAACTTTGTACTTTTCACCGCATCATAAGGCCATAAATATCATTTCAATGGACTTAATCCATTGCTCAGCTACCACAGGATTAATATTCCCACTAAATTATGAGGGATTTTTTCATATTAAGTTATCTAACATAGGAGAATCATATTATGGAACAACATGTTACTCCATTTCGGGATGGTTATTCTACATAACCTGAGTAAATCTCTTTAATATATCCAAGATATGGTAGGATACAATACCATCTATGTTTCATTGCATTGCAAGGTAATTTATAAAATAAATTTGAGTGTTGATACCATTATTTATTGTAGGTTCCATTTATAACAATGGAATATATTTCTAATTAACTCATGACATTATACATTTTAAATCATAATATGTTATTCTAAATTGATTGTATCAATTAACATAATTTTTTTTTTAATTTTTAAAATCATAACCATAAACATCGTTTCTATAGAGAAATAATTATTTTCAAATATTTCATAATGGTTTGTATATAAAACATGAGTTATCCTAAGAATTTACCCTAGTGTCAAATTGGGTTCACAGTATTCCCATTTTCATTCACTAGTTGATGATATATTCAAATTCCAATACACCTTATTCATAGTTATTACCACTAAGTACAACTATTTCAGATTAAAAAATAGTTATAGTATTCATACAGGATATATTTCATAGGAAAACCACATAATCTATACCTTAAAGAAAAATTAGTATAATCTTTTATACATACCATCATTTTCAATCATAGGGTTATCTTCCATAATCTATGTTTTCCTTAATCCAGTAACCATGGTTTCTACTAAATGTCATAATATACCAACTATAAAAACCCCAACTCTAGTAACCGCAGGTTGGCATAAAATTTATTACATTGGCATAGATACAAGGTGGTAAAATCCTAAAGGACTGATTAGTTTAGTAGTTTTAGAGAACCAAATACATAAATGAAACTCATTTACATTGGGAATAAAATATAAAACATTTTTATGTAAAACATTCAATATAATTGATGTTATTAAAATAATTACTCTTCATATCCTAGGTAAGGGAAACAAAATAAGAGTGAGATCAAATTTTTAGTAAGGTTTATTTATAGTCAAATATATATTATATATCAATAAGGGATAATCAATATCAAATGGTAAGTGACTGAAAATTATTTCCATTTAATAAAAAACATTATTAATATAATTAGATGAGGATTAATCACTAAAAAATGGTAAATAATTGAAAATGCATTCCATTTAAGAAATATGTTGGTCAAAAAATGCATCTAGAGATAATATTAATTTGGAAATATCATGGATAATAAAAACTGAAATATAAATGAAGGAAATTCTTAATTTTGGATTTCATGATCTCAGACATCATGATACCTATACAATCAAGACCATTCACATGATTGTTTATAACTATAGGAAAAATACCATTTAATTTTCCCAAATTTTTTAACACATGAGACCTCCCAATGTATCATGGGGATACATAATTTCAGGCCCCACCCAAAACTACATGTCCAAATGATTCCTCATATATAAAATTATTTATTTAATTCATAAATCAACATGTGTTAATAAAAAATATTCGTATTGAGTAAAGGATATGGATTTATCAATATTTTCCTATCTTATCATATAATATTAAAATTAAAAACCATACTTAAAAATTGTACAAGGTTTAAAAAATATTAATATCTATGTTATAATTAATATGGCTACAAAAATAGAAATGTAGCTTCTAATGAATAATGATATCAAGAGACTGGTTGTATGAAGAGAAAGTTAAGAATCATATAATTAATCAAGAGATGAGACGTGGCCAATACTTACTCTAGAATATTGGTTTTTTAAATAATATAATTACCCTTATAAGAATAAAGGAAATCGAATAGAAATATTAAAATATGATTCCATAAAATATTTTTATTTGTAAAAACATTATAAATTTATAGAACAAGATAAAATTCATAAAACTCTTATAGTGGTAGATAAGATCATTATCATCGTATATGTAAAAAATTACATTGAATTTTTGTAAATAATATTTAAAACAATAGAAATATTCCTTTCAAACCATTTTTAACATCACAGATTACCTAAAATGTCCTTAAAGAATCATTTGAGTAAATAAAATGTATTTTTTAAAAATAATTTGGAAAATATTGATATGGGAAAAAATATCCAATTAGAAGGGAAATAAAATTGGTTTTTCTTTAAAATATTCCTTTGCATAATTCATCTAAAAAAGAGAGGAAAATTTGTAATAAATTATATAAAATCATTAAATATTCAATTCATAGCGTAATTATTGGATATTATTAAGGATAAATGATAATATTTCTTCAATGAAAATAAAATAAATCCTAAAAGAAAGTAATATTGTAAAATTTATTCTTACCAATTTTATAACATTTAAATTGTATAACCTTTAAATAATAAAGTAAAATTTTATATTTAACCATCATGAATAAATTGTAACTCATTTTAAACACATAAATGGGAAATATATATACCATATAAAATTCCATATGTTCATAATAACAAATATGTCTTAATGGAATGAAAATTTATTAGAAATCCATTACCTAACACTCCCCATGAGTTGAAAATTATATAAATGATTATATAATGGTTCTAAACATGTTATAAATTTATAATATAATCATATTCATATTTATTATATCATATATTATCCTCTTAAAATATCTTACAAGTTTTTCATTAACAATCATTTATTATTAGAATTGTCATGGGTTTTTAATTTCCCAGTTTTATGTTACATGTTTTGTCATGAATGTTCTAATTCATATGTATATGATATATTTATATCATATCTATAATTATATTAATGTAGTAAATATCCTATTTTCCCCATTATATACCTTTATATTACTATTCTTTAATGTGGTACAAGGAAAATGAATCTAATTGCTTTGCTCAGATAGTGAGTCGTATGTACGCATGAGTGATGATATCAATCCCTTAATGGATGAATGGGTAAAAAGTGGATGTTATATTATTTTTAAATAATCAATATCATGTGATATGTATCATATATATAATTTTTTTTATTATTATGACTATCCTCGTGAGTCTGTGATGGAAAATAAATTACATTAGTTCACGAGGCAGTAGTCTACCATACACATGAGCATTATATTTATTTCCGATTTGACTTAGAAATAGATAAAATTATATTATAAAATAATAATAATAACATATTATTATATAATAGGTAGTGGTGTTATTATATTTTAATTTTTAATACATAATTGAAGGTGATAAATCAAGATGTAAAAAAGGACCATAGTGAAGATAATAACCTCCACTTAGAAGAATCTCCTTTGGATATCTTATTAAGGACCCTATAATTGGTATTTTTGGGAGAAAATAAACTATATGATTTATATATGTAATTTGGGGAGTGGTTTTGGTATGTTTAGGTCGATTAAAACTAATTTAGACATGTGAAGAATTAAGGCATGGGAGTTCCCTATTATAATTGAGGAGGACACATATAGAATTTTTAAAAAGAATAAATCATACCCATATTTTTCACATGAAAAAATGCTCCCAAATGTCTCAATAACGAACCTTAGATGTCATAAGGTCTAAAAATATTATAGGAATCAGAATTATATAGGTTATTATTTAATTTTAACACATATCATTATAGATTTACCCCCAATAAAACTATTTTTACCTTAACCATGGTAATTAATATTTACTGTTTTTAATAATCATTATCCCTAAAAACTAATTGGAAATTATTATATAAAATATATTATTTTTATTCCAAATATGGAATCCATTTTAAAAAAATTGATTCACCAAATTGGAAAATCTTATTTTATGATAAACCCACAAAATGTGTTGAGAAACTATTTTTTAGAAAATTGTGTATCTCAATTATAAGATGATCTTATATTAACTATATGACCAGTAATCATCATTATGTGGATATAGATTAAAATATTTATATATATAATCGGTTAATTTAATTTAAATTATTCATAATTAAATAAAATTTTAATTAATTAAAATGAATAGACATTATAACATTTTAAAACAAAAATAGTTTTCTGAAAAATTACCATATTTACCTCTAAAGGGACTTATATTTATTTATATAAAATTTATATTTAATATATTTTTAATTATAAAAATATTACACATCATTATTTAAATAATTACGAATTGTTAAATACTGTATTTTTAATTATTCATTGAAGCTTACTTCTAAGGGAAATTTTCAAAAATTCATTATTGGATTATTTTGACGAAGTAAACTAAGTATTGATATCTGTCCAATAAAATTATTATTTTTTGATATAAAATATTAAAATTTTCAATTTATCATGGGTTTAATAAATTATATTGTTCACATAATATATTTTAATCCCATGTGTTACAGAATCATCCATGTTTTTGATAAAACCAAACTATTTTATTGCACAATCAATTTGGTTATTCCACCTCTAAGAAGATTTCTTCAATCCATAAATTGATTTATAAGAATTTTAATCTTTTGGAGATTAATTATCTACTCAATAACTCTGTGATATATCATGTACACATCCTCAACTAAATTCCCATTAATTACCATGGTTTTGATATCCACTTGATATATCACATTTTTAAAATGAGATTATTTTGAAATAAATATATGAATGGAATTTCTCATTGAAAAATGTGAAAATATTTTTTTCTAGTTAATAAAATGATATTTCTTATGACCATTTTTCACCCATCATGATTTATTCGTAAAAAATGTTTCATTCATGTCAGATTTCATATAAAAAACAGTTTCCAACTAATGAGTCATAAATATTCTAGAGAATCCCCTAAGAACCAAAATTTATTTGTGTACATGATGACTATTTTAGAATCCATGGATTTTAACCATTTCTGGGAATCATAAATCTAGATGGCATTATATTAGGTAGTAAGATCACATCTAATGAACATTAATTCATTGTCATTTGATTTGATAAATTCATTTATCTATTTATTTTGATGAATCCAACCAATATATCAAGGTTTTTATGTAAATTGAGTTGGTTATTTTTACACAACTCTTTATGGACCAAATTCAACATCCATCTCAAGAAGAATACTTTTTTTCTGGTCATTAAATCCTCTATGGTCAACTTTCTTTCAACTAAAACATAAAATTCTCTATTTTTAGTAAATTAGTATTTTTGCATCAAAACTATGTGTTTAGTATTATTATAGAAATAATATCCAATTAATTTCATTCGAAAACCAATAAATTGGCTCTTGTCCAATTTAAGGTCATTTTTTAGAAGTTTGATAATCATAAGAGTGCTCCACAACCCAAGTATTAAAAATATAAAAAAAGTATTTTTCCCATACTATATCTCATATTGTGTATTTATGATTTCATCATTTGGAATGTTGTTATATATCAATGATATAGTATACAAATAAAAATCCCTAAATTGAATAGAACGATCACACTAATTTATCATTGGTTAAACCATGCACAAAAGGGTACGATTCTGGATCTCACAAACACCATTACAATATAGTGTTATATAATGAGTATGTTTTGTAACAAATCCATAATACCTTAGATAATTAGTGAATTACTTACTCAAGTATTCTCCACCCCAATCTGATAAATAATCATAATACATTTTCCATATTGATTATGTATTATGTTCTTAAACACTTTGAAATTTTCAAAAGATTAATACTTGTTCCTAATTATAAAACTATAACCATATTTAATAAAGACATCAATAATATTAATTTAGTACCTAAATCCACCACTTTCTTGATTAATCATTGGTCCACATACATAACTATTTATGTAATCCACTAATCCACTATCCTGTTCAACTTTCCACCAAAAGGTAATTTGAATATATTTCATAATAAAAAAGATTCACAGGTATCAAATGATTTTTAATTTAATGGTACTACATATATGTAGTATTTTGATGAAATTCTCATTTATATTCCCAAGGTAAAATTTCCAATGGTTTGTGGGATTCGATTCAAATATAGAATTCTTATTCTGAATTATTTAAACCTGATTTTCTATATTTAGAAAATATAAACCATTTTCCATATTCCCAATTCGATAATAAATTTTATTCTTATATATATATAAAATATTTCACTTAGTAATGAAAGAAAATACCTTTTTCAAAGAAATATAAAAAAATAAAAATTCTATTTATTTTGTGAACATGATAATGGTTTTCTAATTCGAAAACTAACTTGGTAACACCAGATCATATGTTCCAACATTAAATACTAAAACTATCACTCCGTTGATGATATGAATATCTATTTCACACATTTATTAATTCCATAATTTCACAAAGTTTATATTTATCAACACAAATGAATGATGCATAGTCAGTAATTAATACCCATGAGTCAGAATTTGTAAAATTCGCTTCTATAACACTCACATATAGATGCTTCTAATTACCCATATCAAGAAAACTTATCAACCTTAGATACAAAAATATAATTTTTTTACCTAACATCTCAATATTACTATCACTAAATAAGGATTAATCTTTAATAAACACATATCCATGGGTGAGTATCATGTTTAATATCTTTTCGTCAAGAACTTTTAAGGAAGTCCTCCAACTAAAAATGGGGACCCCATGTATCATATCCATTTACTGAGTGTATATAAATATTTCACTATATAATGATTCAAATAGGGAATCCATCTCACCCATTAGTTATTTTGGTAGGGAATAATCCCAATCAGAAGAGTTATGATTATTGGATAGTTGAGAAGATCAACCATTTATCCAGATAAAACATATAGATCTAATCAACTCTATTTATCTGATATCTTAATTGATAGTGTTTCCCACATATGTGTATCCTAAAATAAATTCCAATAATAGGGAACATAATTTTTAAGAAACATATCGCAGATAATCATAGGTCACCCAAAAATGGGATGAAATTACCCAATTGGATGATTGAGTTAATGATAAGTGTTGACTTGGAAGGAATCTCAAAATTAGTATTTTATGGGTTTTATTTAATGTGAAACTAGTTTAATATACATCCTTTTCATATTAAATTAATTTTTATTTAATCTCATACAAGCCGTATTATCTCATTTTTTATTCCTTTTTGTATGAATATTTCTAATTATTTAGTTTTGAAATATGAATTCCATCCACCAAATTAATATGTCAACACCATATTATTGTTTAACTATTTAATCAACCTAAATGTTTTTGCAATCTACCCAAAAATAAAATACAAAAATATTTATACATATTAAAATTTATCTAATGTATAAACTATATAAACTTTTCATGTCAACTTTTAGAAATGTAAAGACCCGAAAATTTGAAGGAAAATTTTTTCTTAATTTTATTTGGAATTTTAAAAGAATGCAGTTTCTGACGGCGCATGATTCCGAGGCCCGGTGTGCCCGAAATTAATTTTCGAAGTTTAGCTCGGGTACATTGAGTGAACGAAGGAGCGGGAATTTCTAACTTTTGAACCGCTGCTCGGAATCGAATTCCGAGGGCACCGATGAAATTGTAGCGCCAGTAATTGCTTAGAAACACCTGTTCCGGAGTTGTATTTTCACGAGAGTTGATGATAAAAATTGTGGAAGTTTATTTTATAATTATTCAACAATTTTTATTTTACTCTAAGTGTTTTATCCTTTGGATGGAAGTTGGGTAACTACCCAACCTCCCTTGGGAGGTTATGAGGGTGGTGGGGCCCACACGAACCCCACCCCTTCATATCCTCTAAACACCCTCAACTCCCTTTTAAATTTTGATAACATAAGTTTATCAAACTTATGGTTTTAATGTTGAGTGTTTAATGTATGTTTTTGAAATTCAAACCTTTGAATTTCAAAAGGCTTGTTGTGTTAATAAATTAAGAAAGGAGCTTATTTTATTTTGTTGTTAGAGTTTTGTTGTTGAGAGGTTTTGGGAAGAACATCTTCTCCTTCGACGAAGAACGTGAAGAACACCTCGGACTCCGACGAAGAACACCATTCTTCAACGAAGAACATCTCCGCCGAAGAACGCGGAGAACTTCTTCCACGACAAACTTCTTCCACGACGTTCTTCTTCCGCGACGTTTCCTCTTCGGACACACCTCGACGACAACGGAATCGACGTTCGTTTTCTGCGACACCCGACCTCCGCGACGCTTGTCTTCCGCGGCTCATTGAGGTGCACCGTTCTTGAAACTGAGGTAGGGAACTTATTTGTAAACACTCTTTTACTCCCTTCTAAATCTAAGAACGTGGATCAATAAAATATTAAGTTGATCCACGAAGATTATGTTATGGGTTGGGAAATCTTTTTTACGGGGAGAAATGCAGGGGTTTATTTTGTTTCGTTCGTGATTAGTACCGTCTCCGTTCTCTGTTTAAAAATTTAGATCGCTTGCTATCGATTAACGGGAGGGGGCCGGACCGCACAAACACGACCGACCCTCCTACCTTATCTTGTTGTTGTTCCTGTTTTTGTTTGGAACGGAGATGGCGCAGAACCATCACACCACGCAAGACCGTGTAGGAATTTAGAGAATCACGATGAAGGAGTGCGGCGCCGTTGCGCCGCACCTTTGGAGCCGAACGAATCCGCGGTCGGAGTCGGGCCGCGGCGAAGGGGCGCGGTGCCGACGCGCTGCGCCGGGAAAACCACGAAGACGACACGATTTGTTTTTGATGTGTGGATTGATGGGCGATGAAAAACGAGGCCGCAAGGAAATTTTGAGGCCACCGCAGTGAAGGTAGGGTCCTGGGAAGACCGTTGGTGAAGACAGAAGGAGAAACGGACCACCGGAGCATGTCCGGTGGTCCGCTGAAGGCGGTGGCGGCGCGCCGCCGGATGGTTGGCAGCGGCGGTAGCCACTGTCTTCAATTAGCGGCGAGGGGGGGGGGGGACCGCGCACCCCCACTCCGTGGCTTCCGCTCGGCCGCACGGGCCGAGCCATGGCGGGCCGGTCGAGCCGGACCGAGCCGGCCGGGTCGGGCCCAGCAGGGTCGACCCGGTTCGGGCCGACCCAGGGGGGGTCGGGTCGGGCCCAGACCCCCTGTTTTCGGACCCTCTTTGGTCAAATGACCATATCTTAGGCTGTGGACATCCAATCGACATACCGCCAGTTGAGTAGTGATCCTTGGAACGAGATGGTCGTTTCGGTATATTATACTCAAGGTTTCAGAATACTTTGTGTTTGGCCGGGTTGGTTCGGATACGAAACCAACCAGGCCCTCAGAGCGGAAACACTTATATCTTGAGCTCCAGATGTCCGATTGATGTGCCGTCAACTTTGTTGGATTCCTCTTGATGAGACGAAACATTTGGAATACTTCGCCCGAGTTTTGGATGTAGTTGGACAGTGGCCGGGTTGGATTGCACCCGAAATCCAACCGGGCCCCTAGAACGGAAAAGCTGATATCTTTCAGATTGGACGTCCGTTTGATGAACCGTCAGCGGCGTTGGTGATCACATTGAGAAACGGTATCTATGAGTATACCCTATGAGAGTTCGGGGTACAGTTGAGATACGGCTGGGTTGGTTCGTTCACGAAACCAACTGGGCCCCTGGGACGGAAAGACTAATAACTCACAGACCGGGCGTCCGATTGACGCGCCGTCTGTTGCGTTGAGACCCCTATGACGAGGAAGTACTTTGTGGTACTTCTTCGTGGGACTTTGAGGTACTTGGAGTATCAACCAGTAGCTTGTGAAGCGGACCCTCCCAGAGACGAGCGTGAGGAGTATCGACCAGTAGCTTGTGGAGAGGACCCTCCCAGAGACGAGCGTGCGGAGTACGGAGACCGTGTAGCCGACTGAGACCTGACGACTGCTTGACTGACTCAACTTGGAGTGAGTCTACTAGACCAGTGGAAGGAGCACTACTTTGTGAGGTGCAGACCCATGGCGGACAGAGCACTACCTGTGTGACAGTGCAGACCCGCGGTACTCGTCCGGAGAGTACCTCAGCAGGTTACTAGGGGGTGTGCACTACTATGTCTGGGTGGCGTACCCCGGCGGGAAGCACTACTGTGTTTGGGTGGCTGACCCGCGGTACTCGACCGGAGGAGTACCTTAGCAGTCTTAGGTTAGTGAGCAGTACCTCGAAGTCGTGACAGGACCACTGTACACTCCAGAGACGGGGCTCTTCAGTAGTTACAGTTTCGATAATGAAAATACTGGTTTGAGCTGAGACTTTTGAGGTGAGACTTTTGAGCTGAGACTTTTGAGCTGAGACTTTTGACCTTTGTGTTTACCTCATGATTGATATGGGTCACTTGATAACTTAGGTATATGTATGAGCATATACCTGGGTAGTGGTTATCCGTTGATTTCATGATCTTGGTGTTTTCCTCATGATTGAGATGGGTTACTTGATAACTTAGGTATATGCATGGGCATATACCTAAGTAGAGGTTATCTATTGAGATATTCTTTGTGGTTAACCATGTTGGTTTTAGTGAGACCTTAAGGGTCTCGGGGTCCCTACTGAGTATCGTTATACTCACCCCTGCACGGGCTTTGCCCGCACCTCGTTGTGTTAGTTGCAGACGACGGGCAGTGCTGACGGAGGCCGAGTGTTCGAGGAATGGACGGTACCCGGAGGTGGACTACACGACGAGTCAGTACCCGAAGGTGGAATACACGACGATTCATTACCTGGAGGTGGACTACACGATGAGAAGACACACAGAGGAGGTTGACGGGCGAGAGCGTTGAGGAGGCTATCTGTACCTACCCTTCAGGTAGGATCCGTGGTGGATGATCCAGGAGCTGCGCCATATGTACCTACCCTTCAGGTAGGATCCGAGGAGGACGACCCCAATTCCGCTTCCTTTCTTCCAGCTATTGTATTTTTCTATTGTACTTTGTTCAGTTGTAGTTTTTCTTCCTTTTGGGTTTGTATTCTGGCCCATTTACCTTTCAGCACTTCTCTTTGTACTTAGTGTTTTACTTCCGCTTGTACTCTGTGGTGTTTTCTTTACTTTTATAAAGGAAATTCCTTCCCAGTTATCGGGATTTACACCTTTTGTGCTAGTCTCCAGCCCCTGGCCTATGGAAGGCAGGCTTGGGGTAGTCACGGCACGGGCCCCGAGGACGGGTCGTGACAAATTGGTATCAAAGAAGTCGGTTCTACCACAGAACTTATAACTCTGATATTTTCTTTCTGTGAAGCAATAGTGTTAAGGGTACCGAGTGTGGTCTTCAGTTTAGGGAGTCCAATGTTGGTGCGGGCGGCCGACGTATCCATACACCAGGACCCTGACAACTGAATTCCGACTTTGTGCACGAAAACACTGATTGCATGTGTGTTTTCCAGAAGTTTTATTTAAATATCAGCTCAAACCAGGTCAGCTCACTAGGTATAATCATTTGACCATGTCACATTGTTTCTTTCAGTTTTCCTTTTCTCAGACGACCAGCTAGAGCCCAGAGGGATGTGCGTGATGACAGCCTGTCGAGCGACGAGGCATCGGTACAGGGCCCTCTTGTAGTTGATTCACCAGCGGAGGCACCAGCGGTACTACCATAAGTTGGGCCACCGATGCCACCATCCCCAACAGTAGGTGATGCACGCCCCTTGAGTGCACTACACGAGTTCCAGTGCCAGAGGCCACCCGGGTTCCAGGGAGAGATGGACCCGCAGGCGGCTGAGGTTCGGCTGGAGGCTGTGGTGAGAGTCTTCAGGCTAGTGGGGACGCTGGCAGACATCATGGTGATCTTTGCTCCCAGCCTTTTTCAGGAAGCAGGAGGAAGGTGGTGGAGCCACTTTTTTCAGTTTTTCGACGGGATGACCTTCGCATGGGAAGACTTCGAGACCTTCTTCAGGGTGGAGTTTGTGCCAGTAACTCTACACCCCAAGCGAGTACAGGAGCTTCTGCCTTTGCCGCATGTTTTTCGATAAGTAGCCAAGTCATCTGTGGGAAGTAGACAGATGATGCAGAAGTCTAGGAGGACCAGACCAGCAGTTGGATGATCTCGGGTTTTAGGACCGGTGGTGCGGGGCACCTGGGGTGGGGTCAGAGCCAGGCGTGCCAGAAACAGACAGTGTTACTCATGCGGCGGGAAGGGTCACCTGGCACGTGACTGTCTGACTCCTCGTACAGTTGATCCGCAGGCGTTGGAGGAGCCACCGAGGCAGAAGCAGCGACGAGTGATTGAGCAACAGCGGAGCAGTGGACAAGGCAGTAGAGCTCCAGGAGCAGGTGGATAGGAGTGGAACTAGTGGATACGTCCCTTGTACTTCTAGTTCCATGTTGCTGTTGTATTCGTGTCTTTGTACTATGAGTTGCAATAATAAAAAGACACTTATCTTTCTTTTCTTTCCTGTACTTTTGTTTGGTTGATACTGAGTGGTCCTGGTTAAACTATTGAGTTGACCCTCACTTTCGAGATTTCTACTGGAGGAGACCCAGTAACCTCACACTGATGCCGATTGTGTGACTCGACCCTTGGAGGCGAGAGTGACAGTTGGATCTCTTAGTAGTTATGTCGAGTCCTTACGACGTCATCCATGGCATGAATGTGTTATTCATGTTAGGATTGACTGTATTAGGCAATGGGCGTGGTTCATCCAGGCGATGAGACCGAGTTTCTCTTTTCTACAAAGGAGAAATTTTAGCAGCTCTTTCAGATCATAGGCGAAGCAGGTGTAGATCATCCAGGAGCGGATGAAGACTGCACAGTGATGTAAGAAATAGGAAACCGATGCTAGTATTAGAGACTCTGGCGTGTTAAATGTTTCAAGAAGAGGAAGCTTTAAGGAGAGCAGCGTAAGGTGGTGTACATCTTAACATGCTACAACCACCCACCTTAGTTATCCCTGCCAGGCTCAGGGAGCTGGAGGGCGGAGGAAGAGTGCGGCCGCATGTGGTCAAGAAGTGTGACCCAATGGCTCTAAAAATTATTCAAGGGATAGTCTGTGTCCACTACTAGATGCTGTAGTAACAGACGTCGATATGAATCATTCCTCGCTTTAACAAATCTTGTCCCAGACCTAGAGTTTCCGGTAAGCCGTGGACTTGACCCTCACGTCTGGAGATACCTTGGGAGGAGACTCGATAATCACACTTACGCCAACGATGTGGTCAGACCCTCGAGGAGAGAGTTTCGGTTGGAATCTCTTGGTGGAAGCGTCGAGGCCTTATGACGTTAGTTTGAGTATGGAATGGGCTATAATTGTTCATACTCAAATTGACAGTTTTAGGAAAACGTTGGGAAGGGTTTTCCTTGGTCAGAAAAAAGGAAACCCCAGGAAGCACAGGATAAACTCTTTCACAGGAGGGTGCGACCGATCACTCTTGAGTCGGTCAACTTTACCCTCGTGGCAGCAGTCATTTTGAGTTCCAGTTCTAACAATAATTGGAGTCTTCTAGAGTTCGATGATGATGATCACGTCCTTATATGGGTCTCACCTCGACGAGGTTTACGGAGATGTGGCCAAGGCGGCAAGTTAACTCTGAGGTTCAACGGACCTTTCTAGGTCCTCAGCTGGGTAGGCGAGGTGGTTTACCGCTTGACCCAGCCACCTCAGTTGCACCAGGTGCACGACGACTTCCACGTATCTCAACTGAAGAGATACGTGCTCGACCCTTCGCATATCATCGACCATGCGGAGCTAGACGATGGCGATGAGGTGTTTTTCACAGATGTTCCAGTGGGGATCGAGGATCGACAGGAGCAGATCCTACGAGGACGATCGATTCATCGGGTGCACTTTCTTTGGTAGTACGGAACCTCCTGGTAAGCACATGGGAGCGGAAGGCTCAGGTGCGTGTTCAATACCGCTTTTGTGACCCTAGTTTGTGTTGAAGCTTTACGGGGATGTAAAGCCCTAAGGTGGGAGTAATTTAAAGACCCGGAAATTTCAAGGAAATTTTTTTCTTAATTTTCTTTGGAATTTTACAAGAACGCAATTTCTGACGGCGCCTGATTCTGAGGCCCGGTGTGCCCGGAATTAAATTCCAAATTTTAGATCGGGTACGTTCAGTGAACGAACGAGCGAGAATTTCTAACTTTTGAACCGGTGATCGGAATCGAATTATGAGGGCACCGATGAAATCGTAGCGCCAGTAATTGCTTATAAACACCTGTTCAGGAGTTGCGTTTTCACGAGAGTTGATGATAAAAAATGTGGAAGTTTATTTTATAATTATTCTATAATTTTTATTTTACTCTAAGTGTTTTATCCTTTGGATGGAAGTTGGGTAACTACCCAACCTCCCTTTGGAGGTTATGAGGGTGGTGGGGCCCACACGAACCCCACCCCTTCATATCCTCTAAACCCCCTCAACTCCCTTTTAAATTTTGATAACTTATGTTTATCAAACTTATGGTTTTAATGTTGAGTGTTTAATGTAAGTTTTTGAAATTCAAACCTTTGAATTTCAAAAGGCTTGTTGTGTTAATAAATTAAGAAAGGATCTTATTTTATTTTTTTGTTACAGTTTTGTCGTTGAGAGGTTTTGGGAAGAACATCTTATCCTTCGACGAAGAACGTGAAGAACACCTCGGACTCCGACGAAGAACACCGTTCTTCAACGAAGAACATCTCCGCCGAAGAACGCGGAGAACTTCTTCCACGACGAACTTCTTCCACGACGTTCTTCTTCCGCGACGTTTCCTCTTCGGACGCACCTCGACGACAACGGAATCGACGTTCATTTTCCGCGACACCCGACCTCCACGATGCTTGTAACACCCGAGACTTTTATGTTATCAAAGGAATATTTTTCTACACAACACTTGCTTGGGTTGCTTTACACGCAATCACGACCTTCCTCGATAGCTTGCGTCGTACGCAATACCGAGTTTCACTAAACAACAATATGCTATTAAAACTAGCCGTTATGAATAGTAATAACCACTTTTTGAAATTTTATAAATTTTATTTTTCAAAATGGACTTCATTTTTGGACTCAGAATATCGAAATTAGCCTAGGGTGAAATTTTGGTATTTTTCTGAAAACTTTCAATTTTTGATGAATAGTGAAACCACTAAGTGGTAGGTTAAAAACTGAATTTTGCATAAAACTTAATTTTACCGCTTCTGTGAATGGAATTTCGAAAATCCGACAGACACGGTTGATATCAGTAAGTAAAATGTGGTTCAATGAGATAAAAATAATTTTTTGGTAAATAGTAACTTTTTACTTTTTTTACCGCGGTTAATAGTAAATAGGGTAACTAAGGGTAAATATGATATTATTATTACCCTAACACATGTCCTAATTCTATTGGATAAGTGTAATTCGACCAAAAACAACCTTATGAATAAAATATGACCATTTAGGCCCACTTGGATTAGATTAGGACATTTATTATTAATTTATTTAAAGAAGGGTTAAAATAGTTAAAATCAAAGTTTAATAAGTAAATAATTTTTAATATGGGGTTATACATAAGCTAAATTCGACTATAAATATTCATTAGAAAGCTAGAACGATTTACTACATAATGGTATTTTATTTGTAATTTTTAGACATTAAATAATTTAATTTATTTATGACACAATGATGATGCAGTAATTATATTATTTATGAAATATTGACATAATTGATGTTATAAACAACAAAATAAATGTAATTTGAGACTTTTTATGAATTACACAAATTTTATAGGTTACTATGATATATTATTGTTGATTTAATCAACTTGGTTCGAACATATAATTCTGTTATGACTTTCAGAAAAATCATATATCAAAAAGTGCCAAAATTGACACAAAATAGTTTTTAAATCAAATATTATATTATTAATTGTTATTTTATTCCTAAAAATATAAGGTTCGGCCAAATGACATAGATAAGGATATATATATTAATAATAAACAATTTGGGGTTCGTTTGGCATGTTATAGTAAGTGTATTAACCATATAGTGAAAGAAAACAAAAAGACACGGTAAAAGTTAAATTATTTAACTTAGAGTTAAATCTAATTGATAAGGTTAAAATAATATCCTAAACTTGTCTAAATCCTATTGGTTGATAGGATTTCTACCCTTACCCACTTTAGGTTCGAAATAAGACCCTTTGGAACCATTATAAACCGATTTTGACTTTAATATAAAATAATATTTTGAGATATTCCTAAGGTGCCCCTCTCCTCCCTTATAAAAGGGCACCTCCTCCCCCTCCTCCTCACACCAAATTGAGCACTCAAGCTCGGCCAAACCCTGCCATTTTCTCCTCTACACTTCACTAGAATAATCCTAGAAGTCCTGGTCTTCTTCAAAGACCAATCTTTGTTCCCTAAGTGGATGATTCAAAGAGGCGTTCCAAAGAAGAGGTAATATCCATTACCGATCTTTTCAATTTCTTTCGTCTTCAACTTCTTCTTCTTTAGTTGTTTCATGATAAAGTAATAACATCAGTATTACTTACATACTGATATGTTATTATAAATATGAAACAACCCTAATTCACCTTCTATCCATCCCACGGAAAAATGAAATCACCGCGCGTGCGTACGTACGGAATACCGTCTCCACGTCGTGGTGTAATCTATTTTCCACCATCACTTTACAAGGTTGGGTATAATGGTGTAATGAGTAAATATTTATGATTATTATAAATTAATATTGATACTTAAATAATATATATACACTCCAATACAATTCCACGATCATAGGAACGATGTCATCAATCGTGCGTACGTACGGAATACCGTCTCCACGATGTGATGTGACTCGTTCTACATGATCATCATTACATAGTAATTATATAAATGAATTGAATGAATAAATATGATATATGTTACACTAATACCATTCTGGATATAAGTTATATATAACCTTAAAATAAGAATAAGAATTTTTTCGGCAAAACACGCATAAGAACAAAAGGCAATAAAGACCCGAGTAACAAGTAACAATGAAATATTACTAACAAGAAGCTAAGAATATGACCATATATGATATCATATCAATATGTATGACTCTGGAATAAGTAAATAACATTATTTAAACCATTATACAGGAGCTTCGGACACATACAAAGCAAATCGGACCTAAGGTAAGGGAAAATACCACAATCTCATTTTTTATCCGAGATTGTTTATTCGTAAGTATTTACTGGGGTGTATTTTATCATCCACATCCACGTTCCCTCAATATGTAATATTGTTTCCATCCACTTACAATACTTTAAATCCAATTTTACCCTTCAGTGAGTTTTTAGTAAAGAATATGAAAGGAATCTTTTCTCGTTTTTCGTACGAGGTACTTTTTGACTTTTCCGACAAAAGTACGAAGAATGTTTTTTTTAAATTATACGGCATGAATGGATTCTTAAAAAATTATTTCCAAGAAGCTTCCTTTACAAGTATTCAAGTTTATTTTTAATCAACTTCTTTTAGTTTAAAATTGTATGACATGTTAATAAAGGAAGAGTGTTTTTGAAGTAGAAAGGATATTTTCCTCAAGAATGAAGTTCAAGTATTTTATCAAAATTATTTTCCATCTAAGATAATAAAAGGGTTCTGTTTTTATCCCTATTATTACATGGATTTGATTATGTTGTGATGGAAACATTTTTATGAATTCCTTTATCTTATATGAATTGTTTTATGATGTCATGTTGTTTAAGAATCCCATTTTTATTACATGGGTTATGCGATGATGTATGATTTATGATTATGTGGCACCCATAAGAAAGGATTCATTATAAGATGGGTGGGACCTATATCTCCCTCCAATGCATTGGGTAAAGATTTTATATCTCATGAGATAGACAGGGCTGGAACGGTAGGTTATACCGGTTCAGTGAAACAGGACTGAAACGAGGGTTACTCGATTCAGAAAGGGACTTTGTCCACTAAGATAGTCTTGGCAATGAGTCATGACTAACAAGAAATGATTTTCCATGATTATGTGTTCATGCCACAAAGTTTCAAGTTTCATGTTATGATTATGGTGATATCATTTTCACTTCTATGATTTATTCCATGTTAAGATATTATGATCTCTTTTGCAGGTTATGATTTTCAAAAAGATATGATATGATTTTTATTTCCTTTATTTGCCCTTGCTGAGCATTTGAGCTCACCCTTTTATGTTTTCTTTTCCCTAGGTCAGGAAGATGGATATTAAGTAGAATATTCTAAAAGGGACCCTAGATATGATGAAATAAATGGGAGATACTGTAGAAGATTTATGAACCAGTTGTTTATGTTTCCCAGTTTCTAAAGACACTATACCTATATGGTCCTTTGTGGTTTTGTCATATGTTGTAATAAGTGTGCTTCAATTTTGAAGTATTAACAATATATGTAAAGTATGGGTCGTTATAGTTGGTATCATAGGAAAGGTATAGTCAACCTTTGGAAACTAGGATGTGAAAGCCTTAGTAAGAACCCTAAGGATAAGTCTAAGCATAGAACACAATCTTAGTGTTTTAGAAATGGCCATGAATACCCTAGGATAAAACCTTAAGTGTGAAATTTTATCCTTGATTATGTGGTTTTCCTATTATAATTAGTGTTTCTCACACTATTCTTCTTGGTTTTAGTCAATGGCTGGAACCCGAAGGAACCGTGTTAATGCGGAATGCGATGGGAAATGCAATGATTGCCCCCCTGAGCAACCAAACGATATGGGAGCTGGAATGAAAAATCTTGTAGCCATGCTCACACAACTTTCTCAAGCTATGAATCATGCAGGACTTCCAAACGAGCAAAGGAAGGAGCAACATTCTGTTGAATCCTTCATGAGGCAGCGTCCACCTTCTTTCAGCGGGTCTACTGATCCATTAGTTGCTGAACAATGGATTAGTACTACTGAAAAGATATTTTCAGTTCTTCAATGTTCTGAACATGATAAAGTCATCCTAGCAGTGTATTGTTTGGAAGGAGATGCTGATCAATGGTGGAATCTTATTAAGAATATGAGGCAAAGGGATGAAATTGAGTCTATGGAATGGGACGAGTTCAAGAACTTATTTTTCAATAAGTACTTCCATCGTATTCTCCGAACAAAGATGGAGAAAGAGTTTCTTGAACTGAAGCAAAGGGATGATGAATCTGTTGGTACCTATGAAGAAAATTTAACAAGACTTTCAAGGTACGCTTCTGGTATTGTTATCCAACCTGAGAGTAAGATCGATCGATTCTTTAGTGGCTTAAAACCAAGTCTTCGAAGGGCGTTAGCCATAAGGGACTTCAATAGCTACGAGGAAATTGTTCGATGTGCTCTCAAAGTCGAGATGGAGATTGGAGTAACCCATCAGTCACATGGGTTTGATAAGAAGAGGAAGATGGAATTCAAAGGAAAATCTAAAGAGCACACTGAAAAGAAGATGAACTTTCCCTTATGATCAAAGTGTGGAAAGAAACATGGAGGGAGTTGTCTTAAAGGGACAAGTAAATGTTTTAAATGTGGAAAGGAAGGTCATCGGGCATTTGAATGCTGCGATAATGGGAAGAAGATGTCTAATGATGCAAACAAAGGAAGGGATACACAGAATGAACCTACTACACTTCAATGTTTCAAGTGCAAGGAGATGGGGCATTATGCCAATCAATGCCCAAATCCAAGGGTTGATGATGATGGTCGACGTCAACAAAATCTTAAGGCTAAAGACAAAGGAAAGTCACATGCAATTTCTATCAGCGATGTGGAGTACGATAACGAAGTGGTGAAAGGTACACTTACCATCCACTCTAAAATAGAAAATGTTTTATTTGATTCTGGATCCACCCACTCTTTTATTTCTAAAGAATTTTCTAAGGGTATCACCGTATTACCTCAACAATTAGATGTTGAGTTAGCTGTGACAACACCTAATGGCACAACAGTCGCATCAAAAGTTTATAATTCTTCTCCGATCGAAGTTTGTGGGAAAGTGCTTCCTGCAAATCTTGTGATCCTTCCTTTAGTGGAATTTGATGTGATTCTTGGCATGGATTGGCTTTCTCTACATGGAGCTCATATCAATTTCCAAAGAAGGGAAGTCACATTTCATATTCCAGATCAATCTATGATCGTCTATCAATGCAAGGATGAACATAACCTTCCAGTGGAAATTCCTTCCATCTTATGGGTCTTGATTCCACTAAATGAAGGTTATTTATCTCAAATGGTTGGTGAGAAACTCACGATTAAGAATATTCCCATTGTACGGGAGTTTGATGATGTCTTTCCAGAGGAATTACCGGGTCTTCCACCAAATCGTGAAGTTGAGTTTTCAATAGAACTCGTACCGGGTGCTTTGCCTATTTCAAAGACACCATATAGAATGGCCCCAATTGAGTTGCAGGAATTGAAGAAGCAACTCCAAGAGAATCTTGATAAGGGATTCATACGCCCTAGTGCGTCACCTTGGGGAGCACCTGTTCTATTTGTTAAGAAGAAAGATGGATCAATGAGACACTGCATTGATTATCGAGAACTTAACAAGATCACTATCAAGAACAAATATCCTCTCCCACGCATTGATGACTTATTTGACCAACTACGCGGAGCTCAATACTTTTCCAAGATTGATCTTCGTTCAGGGTATCATCAATTAAGGGTCAAAAGGGAGGATATACCAAAGACGGCTTTCCGTACAAGGTATGGACACTATGAATTTATAGTGATGCCATTTGGTCTTACTAATGCCCCTGCTATCTTCATGGATCTAATGAATAGAGTCTTTAGAGACTATCTTGATCAATTTGTGGTAGTTTTTATAGACGATATTCTTGTCTATTCAAAGAGCAAGGAAGAGCATGAAGATCACTTGAGAATTATATTGAAGACCCTGAGAAAGGAGAAGCTTTATGCCAAATTTACCAAGTGTGAATTTTGGCTTCAAAAAGTTGCATTTTTGGGTCACATAATCTCAAAAGAGGGGATATCTGTTGATCCAGCAAAAACAGAGGTTATCGAAAGATGGTCAAGACCAACAAAAGTAACTGAGATCCGATGTTTTCTTGGTTTGGCTGGATATTATCAACGTTTTGTAAAAGATTTTTCACGATTATCTAATCCACTCACCAAGTTGACTCGGAAAGGAGTTAAGTTTTTCTGGACAGAGGAATGTGAAGAGAATTTCAAGGAGTTGAAAAGAAGGTTATCCAGTGCACCTGTTCTCACACTGCCTTGTAGTGGAGAAAGGTTTGTGATCTACAGTGATGCATCCAAGAAGGGATTGGGGTGTGTTCTTATGCAAAATGATATGGTGATAGCTTATGCCTCACGACAGTTGAAAATCCATGAGCAAAATTACCCAACACATGATTTGGAGTTGGCTGCGGTAATCTTTGCATTAAAGATTTGGAGGCATTACCTTTATGGTGAAAGGTGTGATATTTATACTGATCATAAAAGTTTAAAGTATATTTTCACACAAAAGGAGCTGAATATGCGTCAAAGAAGATGGTTGGAGCTGATTAAGGATTATGACTGTTCAATCCATTACCACCTTGGGAAAGCAAACAAGGTGGCAGATGCATTAAGTCGACAAGACCATGCTAGTTTATCCATGATTAGGATCACAAAAGATCTAATATTTATGGATTTACAAAGGATGGATCTTGGAATTATAATGGAAGGGGAAAAATCTTATCTTCCTCAAATGAATGTTCAACCATCTATACATGCGAAGATTAAGGAGGCACAGAAAGAAGATGTCGAGTTACAAAAGAAGGTGAGAAATGTTCCTGAATTCAACCTTGATTGTGATGGGATAATAAAGTTCAGGAATCGGGTTTGTGTTCCTCCCATCCCCGAATTAAAGAAGGAGCTGCTGGATGAGGCTCATAGTTCTTCATTCTCTATTCATCCTGGAAGCACGAAGATGTATAGGGACCTGAAAGAGTACTTCTGGTGGGATGGCATGAAAAGAGATGTTGCTGAATATGTCTCTCGATGCTTGGTTTGTCAACAAGTTAAAGCTGAGAGACAGAAGTCTAAGGGGATGTTACAACCATTACCCATACCCGAATGGAAATGGGAAAACATCACTATGGACTTTGTCACAGGACTTCCTAAAACATCCAAAGGCAATAATGCTATTTGGGTCATAGTTGATCGTCTTACAAAGTCTGCACACTTCATTGCTATTAGAGAGGATTTCTCTCTAGATCAGCTTGCCAGGATATATGTAAAGGAAGTGGTAAGATTGCATGGAGTACCACTTTCTATTATATCTGATCGGGATCCGAGATTTACCTCGAAGTTCTGGCGAAGTCTTCAGCATACTCTGGATACAGAGTTGAGTTTCAGCACTGCTTATCATCCTCAGACAGACGGTCAGTCTGAGAGAACAATTCAAACCCTAGAAGATATGTTGAGAGCTTGCTCTATGGATTTCAAAGGAGGTTGGGATCAACACCTACCTTTGGTGGAATTTTCCTATAATAATAGCTTTCACTCCAGTATTCAGATGGCTCCTTATGAAGCTCTCTATGGAAAGAAATGCAGGACTCCAACTTGCTGGGATGAAGTTGGGGAAAGAAAGCTATTAGGACCTGATCTCGTTGATGAGATGGCAGAAAAGGTTAGATCTATTCAACAACACATAAGAGCAGCTCAGAGTCGACAGAAAAGTTATGCCGACAACCAAAGAAAAGACCTAGAGTTTGAAGTGGGTGATAAAGTGTTCTTACGAATATCTCCCTGGAAGAGGGTTATGAGATTTGGAAAGAAGGGGAAGTTGAGCCCTAGATATATCGGTCCTTTCGAAATAATGGATCGTGTTGGGAAGGTAGCTTACCGATTGGCGCTTCCACCGAATCTCTCTCAAGTTCACGATGTGTTCCATGTATCTCTCCTGAGAAAGTACATACCAGATCCTTCACATGTACTCAGCTCAGAAGTTGTACCGCTGGAGCAAGATCTTTCTTATGAAGAACAACCGATAGAGATTCTGGATCGTAGCGAAAAAGTCCTACGAAACAAGACCACTCGATTGGTGAAAGTTTTATGGAGGAACAACCAACTTGAAGAAGCTACATGGGAGCTTGAGGATATGATGAAGGAGAAGTATCCTCATCTGTTTGTTACAAAGTGACAAATTTCGAGGGCGAAATTCTTTTTAAGGGGGGTAGAATGTAACACCCGAGACTTTTATGTTATCAAAGGAATATTTTTCTACACAACACTTACTTGGCTTGCTTTACACGCAATCACGACCTTCCTCGATAGCTTGCGTCGTACGCAATACCGAGTTTCACTAAACAACAATATGCTATTAAAACTAGTCGTTATGAATAGTAATAACCACTTTTTGAAATTTTATAAATTTTATTTTTCAAAATGGACTTCATTTTTGGACTCAGAATATCGAAATTAGCCTAGGGTGAAATTTTGGAATTTTTCTGAAAACTTTCAATTTTTGATGAATAGTGAAACCACTAAGTGGTAGGTTAAAAACTGAATTTTGCATAAAACTTAATTTTACCGCTTCTGTGAATGGAAATTCGAAAATCCGACAGACACGGTTGATATCAGTAAGTAAAATGTGGTTCAATGAGATAAAAATAATTTTTTGGTGAATAGTAACTTTTTACTTTTTTTACCGTGGTTAATAGTAAATAGGGTAACTAAGGGTAAATATGATATTACTATTACCCTAACACATGTCATAATTCTATTGGATAAGTGTAATTCGACCAAAAACAACCTTATGAATAAAATATGACCATTTAGGCCCACTTGGATTAGATTAGGACATTTATTATTAATTTATTTAAAGAAGGGTTAAAATAGTTAAAATCAAAGTTTAATAAGTAAATCATTTTTAATATGGGGTTATACATAAGATAAATTAGACTATAAATATTCATTAGAAAGCTAGAAAGATTTCCTACATAATTATAGTTTATTTGTAATTTTTAGACATTAAATAATTTAATTTATTTATGACACAATGATGATGCAGTAATTATATTATTTATGAAATATTGACATAATTGATGTTATAAACACCAAAATAAATGTAATTTGAGACTTTTTATGAATTACACAAATTTTCATGGTTACTATGATATATTAGTGTTGATTTAATCAACTTGGTTCTAACATATAATTCTGTTATGACTTTCAGAAAAATCAGATATCAAACAGTGGAAAAATTGACACAAAATAGTTTTTAAATCAAATATTATATTATTAATTGTTATTTTATTCCTAAAAATCTAAGGTTCGGCCAAATGACATAGATAAGGATATATATATTAATAATAAACAATTTGGGGTTCGTTTGGCATGTTATAGTAAGTGTATTAACCATATAGTGAAAGAAAACAAAAAGACACGGTAAAAGTTAAATTATTTAACTTAGAGTTAAATCTAATTGATAAGGTTAAGATAATATCCTAAACTTGTCTAAATCCTATTGGTTGATAGGCTTTCTACCCTTCCCCACTTTAGCTTCGAAATAAGACCCTTTGGAACCATTATAAACCGATTTTGACTTTAATATAAAATAATATTTTGAGATATTCCTAAGGTGCCCCTCTCCTCCCTTATAAAAGGGCACCTCCTCCCCCTCCTCCTCACACCAAATTGAGCACTCATGCTCGGCCAACCCCTGACATTTTCTCCTCTACACTTCCCTAGAATAATCCTAGAAGTCCTGGTCTTCTTCAAAGACTAATCTTAGTTCCCTAAGTGGAGGATTCAAAGAGGCGTTCCAAAGAAGAGGTAATATCCATTACCGATCTTTTCAATTTCTTTCATCTTCAACTTTTTCTTCTTTAGTTGTTTCATGATAAAGTAATAACATAAGTATTAATTACATACTGATATGTTATTATAATTATGAAACAACCCTAATTCACCTTCTATCCATCCCACGGAAAAATGAAATCACCGCGCGTGAGTACGTACGGAATACCGTCTCCACGTCGTGGTGTAATCTATTTTCCACCATCACTTTACAAGGTTGGGTATAATGGTGTAATGAGTAACTATTTATGATTATTATAAAGTAATATTGATACTGAAATAATATATATACACTCCAATACAATTCCACGATCATAGGAACGATATCATCAATCGTGCGTACGTACGGAATACCGTCTCCACGATGTGATGTGACTCGTTCTACATGATCATCATTACATAGTAATTATATAAATGAATTGAATGAATAAATATGATATATGTTACACTAATACCATTCTGGATATAAGTTATATATAACCTTAAAATAAGAATAAGAATTTTTTCGGCAAAACACGCATAAGAACAAAAGGCAATAAAGACCCGAGTAACAAGTAACAATGAAATATTACTAACAAGAAGATAAGAATATGACCATATATGATATCATATAAATATGTATGACTCTGGAATAAGTAAATAACATTATTTAAACCATTATACAGGAGCTTCGGACACGTACAAAGCAAATCGGACCTAAGGTAAGGGAAAATACCACAATCTCATTTTTTATCCGAGATTGTTTATTCGTAAGTATTTACTGAGGTGTATTTTATCATCCACATCCACGTTCCCTAAATATGTAATATTGTTTCCATCCACTTACAATAGTTTAAATCCAATTTTACCCTTCGGTGAGTTTTTAGTAAAGAATATGAAAGGAATCTTTTCTCGTTTTTCGTACGAGGTACTTTTTGACTTTTCCGACAAAAGTACGAAGAATGTTTTTTTTAAATTATACGGCATGAATGGATTCTTAAAAAATTATTTCCAAGAAGCTTCCTTTACAAGTATTCAAGTTTATTTTTAATCAACTTCTTTTAGTTTAAAATTGTATGACATGTTAAGAAAGGAAAAGTGTTTTTGAAGTAGAAAGGATATTTTCCTCAAGAATGAAGTTCAAGTATTTTATCAAAATTATTTTCCATCTAAGATAATAAAAGGGTTCTGTTTTTATCCCTATTATTACATGGATTTGATTATGTTGTGATGGAAACATTTTTATGAATTCCTTTATCTTATATGAATTGTTTTATGATGTCATGTTGTTTAAGAATCCCATTTTTATTACATGGGTTATGAGATGATGTATGATTTATGATTATGTGGCACACATAAGAAAAGATTCATTATAAGATGGGTGGGACCTATATCTCCCTCCAATGCATTGGGTAAAGATTTTATATCTCATGAGATAGACAGGGCTGGAACGGTAGGTTATACCGGTTCAGTGAAACAGGACTGAAACGAGGGTTACTCGATTCAGAAAGGGACTTTGTCCACTAAGATAGTCTTGGCAATGAGTCATGACTAACAAGAAATGATTTTCCATGATTATGTGTGCATGCCACAAAGTTTCAAGTTTCATGTTATGATTATGGTGATATCATTTTCACTTCTATGATTTATTCCATGTTAATATATTATGATCTCTTTTGCAGGTTATGATTTTCAAAAAGATATGATATGATTTTTATTTCCTTTATTTGCCCTTGCTGAGCATTTGAGCTCACCCTTTTATGTTTTCTTTTCCCCAGGTCAGGAAGATGGATATTAAGTAGAATATTCTAAAAGGGACCCTAGATATGATGAAATAAATGGGAGATACTGTAGAAGATTTATGAACCAGTTGTTTATGTTTCCCAGTTTCTAAAGACACTATACCTATACGTTCCTTTGTGGTTTTGTCATATGTTGTAATAAGTGTGCTTCAATTTTGAAGTATTAACAATGTATGTAAAGTATGGGTCGTTATAATGCTCGTCTTCCACGGCTCGTTGATGTGCACCGTTCTTGAAACCGAGGTAGGGAACTTATTTGTAAACCCTCTTTTACTCCCTTCTAAATCTAAGAACGCGGATCAAAAAAATATTAAGTTGATCCGCGAAGATTATGTTACGGGTTGGGAAATATTGTTTACGGGGAGAACTGGAGGGGTTTATTTTGTTTCGTTCGTGATTAGTACCGTCTCTGTTCTCCGTTTAAAAATTTAGACCGCTTGTTATCGATTAACAGGAGGGGGCCAGACTGCACAAACATGACCGATCCTCCTCCCTTATCTTGTTGTTGTTCCTGTTGTTGTTTGGAACAGAGATGGCGCGGAACCATCGCACCGCGCAAGACCGTGAAGGAATTTAGAGAATCACGACGAAGGAGCGCGGTTCCGTTGGGCCACACCTTTGGGGCCGAACGAATCCGCAGTCGGAGTCGGGCCGCAGCGAAGGGGGGCGGTGCCGACGCGCCGCGCCGGGAAAACCACGAAGACGGCACAATTTGTTTTTGACGTGCGGATTGACAGGCGACGACAGACGAGGCCGCAAGGAAATTTTGAGGGCTCCGCAGTGAAGGTCGGGTCCCGGGAAGACCGTTGGCGAATACGGCAGGAGAAACTGACCACCGGAGCACGTCTGGTAGTCCGCGGAAGGCGGTGGCGGCGCGCCGCCGGATGGTTGGCGGTGGCGGTAGCCGCCGTCTTCAATTAGCAGTGAAGGGGGGGGGGGCACCCCCGCTCCGCGGCTTCCGCGCGGCCACGCTGGCCGAGCCGCGGCTGGCTGGTCGATCCGGACCGAGCCGGCCGGGCCGGGCCGGGCCCAGCGGGGTCGACCCGGTTCGGGCCGACCCAGGGGGGGGGGGGGGGTCGGGCCGGGTCGGTCTGGGCCCAGACCCCCCGTTTTCGGACCCTCATTGGTCAAATGCCCATATCTTGGGATACGGACCTCCAATCGACATACCGTCAGTTGCGTAGAGATCCTTGGAACGAGACAGTCGTTTTGTTATATTATACTCAAGGTTTCAGAATATTTTGGGTTCGGCCGGGTTGTTTCAGATACGAAACCAACCGGGCCCTTGGAGCGGAAACGCTTATATCTTGAGTTCCGGACATCCGATTGACATGCCGTCGACTTTGTTGGATTCCTCTTGATGAGACGGAACTTTTGGAATACTTCTCCCAAGTTTTGGATGCAGTTGGATAGTGGCCGGGTTTGATTGCACCCGAAATCCAACCGGGCCCCTGGAACGGAAAAGCTGATATCTTTCAGACTGGACGTCCGTTTGACGAACCGTCAGCGGCGTTCGTGATCACGTTGAGAAACGGTCCCTATGAGTATACCCTATGAGTGTTCAGGGTACAGTTGAGATACGACCGGGTTGGTTCGCTCACGAAACCAACCGGGCCCATGGGACGGAAAGACTAATAACTCACAGACCGGGCATCCGATTGACGCGTCGTCTATTGCGTTGAGACCCCTATGACGAGGCGGTCCTTTGTGGTACTTCTTTGTGGGACTTTGAGATATTTGGAGTATCGACCAGTAGCTCATGGAGTGGACCCTCCCTGAGACGAGCGTGAGGAGTATCGACCAGTAGCTCGTGGAGCGGACCCTCCCAGAGACAAGCGTGCGGAGTACGGAGACCGTGTAGCCGACTGAGATCTGACGACTACTTGACCGACTCGACTTGGAGTGAGTCTACTAGCCCAGTGGATGGAGAACTACTTTGTGAGGTTCATACCCATGGCGGACGGAGCACTACCTGTGTGATAGTGCAGACCCGCGGTACTCGTCCGGAGAGTACCTCAGCAGGCTACTAGGGGGTGTGCACTACTGTGTCATGGTGGCATACCCCGGCGAGAAGCACTACTGTGTTTGGGTGGATGACCCACGGTACTCGATAGGAGGAGTACCTCAGCAGTCTTAGGTTAGTGAGCAGTACCTCAGAGTCATGACAGGACCACTGTACACTCCAGAGACGGGGCTCTTCAGCAGTTACAGTTTCGATAATGAAAATCCTAGTTTGAGCTGAGACTTTTGAGCTGAGACTTTTGACCTTTGTGTTTACCCCATGATTGATATGGGTCACTTGATAACTTAGGTATATGTATGGGCATATACCTAGGTAGTGGTTATCCGTTGATTTCATGATCTTGGTGTTTTCCTCATGATTGAGATGGGTTACTTGATAACTTAGGTATATGCATGGGCATATACCTAAGTAGAGGTTATCTGTTGAGATCTTCTTTGTGGTTAACCATGTTGGTTTTAGTGAGACCTTGAGGGTCTCTGGGTCCCTACTGAGTATCATTATACTCACCCCTGCACGGGCTGTGCCCGCACCTCGTTGTGTTGGTTGCAGACAACGGGCAATGCTGACGGAGGCCGAGTGTCCGAGGACTGGACGGTACCCGAAGGTGGACTACACGACGAGTCAGTACCCGGAGGTGGACTACACGACGATTCAGTACTTGGAGGTGGACTACACGATGAGACGACACATAGAGGAGGTTGACAGGCGAGAGCGTTGAGGATGCTATCTGTACCTACCCTTGAGGTAGGATCCGTGGTGGATGATCCAGGAGCTGCGCCATTTGTACCTACCCTTTAGGTAGGATCCAAGGAGGACGACCCAGGAGCCGCTTCCTTTCTTCCAGCTGTTGTCTTTTTCTGTTTTACTTTGTTCAGTTGTAGTTGTTCTTCCTTTTGGGTTTGTATTCTGGCCCATTTACCTTTCAGAACTTCTCTTTGTACTTAGTGTTTTACTTCCGCTTGTACTCTGTGGTGTTTTCTTTACTTTTATAAAGGCAATTCCTTCCCAGTTATCGAGATTTACGCATTTGGTGCTAGTCGCCAGCCCCTGGCCTATGGAAGGCGGGCTTGGGGTTGTCACGACACGGGCCCCGAGGATGGGTCGTGACAAGAAATTTATGTGATTGAAAATTCATATATGAGTGAGCTCTATGCCCTAGATACCCAACCACTACCTTTCAAGAAGAAAACATAAGCCTCTAGATAGTGTGATGTATGTCCAAAAGTCCCCCTACTCTGGGATACTTTACTCATTGGAGAATTCAATTTATGATAACTCTAAAACCTAATATAAAAAATATATTTCTACCAACTATATTTAATCCCACAACTTTAATTACAAAATGAGGTCAAAGTACATGAAAATTTAATCTTACATTGTCTTACCTATCATGAAATACATGGAATTAAAAATATCCTAGTATTATTTTATCATATAAATTAATAATACACAATATTTATCATTCATAAATATTTTATAAATATGAATATTTAAATAGAATTATAAATAAATAAAATCAATTTTTATTCTATAAAACATGATAAAAAAATATATACTTCAATATTTAACATAGGAATGAAAAATATCCTTTTACATGAACTAAAACATATCATTAAAAACAAATTTATATACTATATTAAAATATATAAAATATATTTTATTTTTAATATTTCAACATATATCATATTTTATAAATGATAATAGGAATTATCACTCATAAATTACAATTGATATTATATAAAAACAATATGTATGAATCATATTTTGTGATATAAATCTAATCATACTATATGATTGATATAACTGATTGTGAATGATGATATCATAAAGAGCCTATTATATTATATGATAGAACTAATAAAGTAATTATATTATGATACTATATTTTTATGAAATTCATGTTAAAACATAATTTACAATGTCTCATATAGTGTCCTATGATGTAGTTTAAATCAATGAATTACATGCATATCTTAAATTATGAAATGGTTCAATCATAAAATTTGACTAATAATAAAAGAATTTATTTTTATTAAATTTCATGATATGAAATTAAACTCACTATGATAAACATTTTCTTAAAAAATACTAACACATTGATAAATTAGAGAACAAAAATTTAATACCATTGATGATTTGAATGTGAGTATATCATAATTAAAAATAGTAGAAACACCCCATGAAAACCCCTATCTATATTAAACCCATGAAATTTTCTCAAACTAAGAAACATAAAACTAAGAAAATACCTATAATGTAGTAGCCTCCATCTCAAACCCATGATGCTTGAATAAGATCACCATAGTAACAATTGAATTTATCCTACCTCAAAGTGGAAACATCAAAAAATTGATTCACAGTCATATAAAGAATATCTTGATCCCCCAAAGGGGTTCTTATGACTTATTTCAGTGAAAAATAGTCATTCATGTATGATGAGAGTATCATAAAGAAATTAATTCATATAGAGTAACATAAAAAATAAGATCAAATCCCTTTTATATATTTTAATTATTTAATAAATACAGTCATTGAACTAGATTCCATTTCATAGACATCACACATTGCTTCTCATTGGTGCTAATATTTACTGAACACTTCAATTAATGTATTTGGTGTGAAAATACAATAATGATTCAATATGATTAAATAATAATCAATGAAATTATACACAAAGAGGTATCCAAATGGATGAATGTGCTATTATATTTTTTATTCGAATCATACTATACGATTCTAATTATCATAGGCTATGATATATATATGGTCGTGATAATATTTCCACCTTAAAATTTAAGAATATCGTAAAATATTATATCATTGATTTAATTCACTTACATCAAATTATTACACACAAATTAACAAATTTTATTATTTTAAAGATAAATTTATATTTTACTGGGAACTAAGTATTGTCACACCCATAAAACAAAGCCAAAACCAATATAAAAAACAAAAAAATGATCAAAAAATTTCCTCCAGAATCCAAAAATAAGTAACATAACATTATTTTAATGATAAGTACCAAATTTCTAAATCCATGTTGGATTAGATATTTTATTATTTTGGTGGACAGAAATTCCCATATAGTGGGATAGTGTAGATAAATATAGTGTCTATATTCAATTTTTACATGTATATATTCTATTTTCAGGTTAAACCAATTTGATATAACATCACTGAGGCCCCAAGGAAACCTATCTCAAGCAATATCTCCAATGTAATTATGGATTTGTTATATTTATCATTATCCCCCTCATATTAATCATCTATGGACATACCAAAAGTGTCAGAAATATGTTTTTAAAGTTTTCATAGTTTTGAGTATATGAATCATGCTTTTAGCTAAAATATCCTTTTAAATTGAAAACATTCACTTTCCGCCACACCGACCACATCGTGTGTCAGTTTTATGTGAGGTTAGTTACTACATGTCAAAAATTAATTAAAAATAAGTTTTACAAAGTATCAGGACATTTTGAGATATTTTTCTCATTTTTGATTTTGTGATGTGTGTTTTGAACTAAAATGTTAATTTTAAATTAAAATAAGAATTTTCAGCCATATCATCAAAACCTTCTATAAGATTGATGTGAGGATAATTAAATCATGTTATAAATGAATTATTGATATATTTTATAAATTATCATGGAAATATAAGCATGTTTTATTTATTTTTTTCATACCAAACACAACATTTGTAACACCATTAGATTTTATGAAATATTTTTTTCAAATAAATTTAATTTTTTTGATAGCTTGTGAGTTTTAATAAACCACAAAATAAAAATGATATTATTATATAATTATAACCAATAAAATAATGGAATTTAATTTTGTGGTATGCATAATAATTTCAAAAATTTAAATTTAATTTATTTTTTTTGATAAAGAAAATATTTTTTCTAATAAATTCTTTATATGTTTCAAAAATACATTTTTTATGAAAAATGGATTTCCATATTTTTTTAGAAAATATTATTATTAATCTATACAACATTTATAAAATTTATTTTTAAAAAATAACTACTATTTTCAAATATTCATGTCATTATTATCATAGAGTTAATTTTTTAGAATTTTTTTATAAAATTAATAATTCGATGAATATTGAAAATATTATTCTTATTAAAATACTACCTTTTAGTTTAAGTAATTTACAAAGTTAATGATTTTTAAAAACAAATAAAATAGAATTATGTAAATTATATTATTATTAATCGAAATTAAGTCATTGAAATCAATTTCATATTGAACTATGATATAATGTTTTATTCTTTTGAAATCATTTTCTTTAGAAAACCATTCAATCATCCTATCTGTGGGATTTATTTAAAGATAAATTCTGCCACTTTTGGGATTTTAATATGGAATAATGTATCATATAAATTTTATCATAATAATTAAAATTATATATATGTTGAAATTAATATTTTTTCATAATAAATAGTAAAATTATCCAGAATCAATAATTGTGGTTAAGGTTAAATAGGTTTATCGTGGGTTAAACTAAAAAGGTATGGCCTAAATGACCTAAAAACATGTCTAATTGCAATTTTCTCCATATTTTGACCTCATATAATATAATTTTTTATAATTATACAATTTTTATCCTTTATGAAAGTGTAAAATGTGGGTATATATTTTTATTTTCAATAATTCTATGTGTGTCCTCTCAACCACTTATAAAAGGGAACCCATTCACGTCTCCTATTCAAAGTCCCAATGATTTTTTTTCATAAAATTCATGCATAAATTCATTACTTAAATATTTTACCCATATCATGTAATTATTATATTTATTATTAAGCCATACTATGAAGGTTATTAGTGCTTACCTGAAGAGTTTTTTCGAAGAAGTGGAGTAGTTCTTAACCAAACATATTTTTTTTTATTTTTTTACGACTCCTTAAAATATTTTTCAAAGATGATAATATAATAAAATAATAATATAATATATATTAATATTAATTTTATTAGTGGAACAACCTACATAAATCTCCACTAACATCAATTGGGAATTGAAACTATCGATCATGTGTATGAAAAACTACTACCCCATAAATTGATGTAATTTATTTTCCACCACCACCCCCATGGTTGGAATAATCATGGATGTAAAATTTTATATGATATTTATGATTTTTTTTCCAAAATTATAATATTACATCTACCTTCTTAGCTTCCAATCTATTGGAAAATAATAATGTCACATGCACATTTTTGTGGACTACCTTTTCAACGAAGAAATGTGATACATTTTTCATTTTATTTTGACATGGATGTTATAAAGGAGATATTTAGTCAGTATATAAGATATATATAATAGAAAATTTATTATTAAAAGGTTCTATATTATTTAACTTCCCTTTATAGAATTCATCGAGAAAATGAAAAAAATATTAATGCGTATGTGTGAACTAACATCTCCATGAAAAGTGAAATTCATTTTATATATAAAAAATTTATGGATTTATAAAGATAAATATATAATTAATATATATGATATTTATATCATTTTTAAAATTCTATAGATAATGGATCTATGATCAAGGAAAAATAGATGAAAATAAAAATCCAAAAAAGGAAAAACAAAGAAGTTATTTCACAAGACACGATTTCAACATGTAATAGTTGATAAAAGGGTAATAAAATATCATATGAAAATAACATATAGTATGATATCTAGAATTATAGTAATGAAAATGGTGTATAATAAACCTAAATTTATTATACTGGAGGTTATAACATGTACAATGAAAGTCAAGGCTAAAGGAACGACAATTCTAAACTCTATTTTATTTTTGGGAGGCATATTCCATATTAATGTATAGTTTATTTTATGTATCGTATATATTATCCCATTAAAATGTTATATTCAAACCTTAGTATTTTTAGATTTTTAAATTTATGCGGAAAATTGATTGTTTTCATTTAGTACTTTTTGAGTGGTAAAATTGTCTTTTTTCCCTATCAGATGATCTCGAATAATTTTTGTGACCACTCCATTTGTCATCAAATATTCCATTTACCCATGGATATGTGTTTGGAGAAATTCCAAACCGTTCAAATTTATGGAGAATATTAAATATTTTATTAATTGAAAAATAAATTATATGTTGAGGTTTGGGTGCCAATATCATTTTAATGGAGTATCCGATTGAGATTACCACTCCTTGGTTCAGTCCAAAATGGGTGGTTTTTATTAGGAGATGTATAAACCCACTTTAGGTTCTGGGACATGGAATGGGTGTTGAATTGGATCCCACTATGTTTGGGGGATTACTATACGCAGAAAAAGGGGGAGGGTTCTACCCTTTCAAGTGTGATGGCCGAAGTGAGAGGTTTGAGGAAAAGATGCCACCAGAATTCTTCCATACTAAATATCAGGAATGGATTTAGGTGCAACAGCTTCATAGAATTGATTTTTAAGTGGAGGCATTTATGCCATGAGCTATGTCACTTTTTGAGTTTTATGCACCAATCCCAATTTTTTAGATATTTTCTAGTCTTAGTGACCTATATAAACTAATAAATATGCATTATGTGTCAATATGTAAAAAATTAGGGGAAAAGGGGTTTCAATATTTCCATAATGGTTTTTAGTTCTGAAAACCAGACTACACAATGTTCATTTTTACAAAAAAATGTTGTGAGTTATTCTTATTTGGGGAAGAAAGTAAAAATATGACTAAACAACATGTGGTACAGAAGACATGAAATGTAGTTTCACTATTTCTATGGCTGAGTACATGGCCATATGACCCAAGTATTTTGTGACATGGCCATGTAGGGTACACTTCTCAAAACCAGGTTGGTTTTACGCTGTGTATGAGTATATGGTGAGATAGAGACACATTTCCAAGACATATGGCGTACACTAGTAGGTACTTGATTCTAGTTACCCACCTTATATAGGTTTTACAAGCCATGTACTTAAATTTTATAGGCCATGTGTGGCTGTAGTGCACTCCAATGTGGGGCTATAAGAGTACATTCCATGTACTCGGGCATACAAGTGGTGTAATTTTTCTTTTATTACACTTTTGATGGGTTTTGATGTTCTAGAACCCCAAAGACATAATTAGACATAAATGGAGTCCATTTTTAGCACTTTCCCACATAGAATGTGATGGTGAAGGCATTGGGTAATTTCCAGGACTTCTAAATGGTGATTTGTGGTGATTAAGTTATGGTAGAACATTTTAATCAAATAATGCGAGTTCAGTTGTCTCATGAGAGTGAGAAATGAATTTATTCCTTGGAAAGGGTTATGAAAAAGATTAGAGGATGTAGTATTTATTTATTGGAGAACTCATTTTATGCTGGGTATGATATTTTCCATGATTAGTGAGACTGAGATGTGATACAAGGAGATGTAGAGGTTGGGTGGTCGAACTAGCCCAAGGATTCTCATAAAAGGGATAGGCGTGAAACTATTTTCTCTATTTATAGTTTATTCCATTGAGTCCTATGAGGCTATTAGTTTCATGATAATAGGTTTCAGTATGTGTGTCCCCCATATGATGAGAGTTTACATGTGAGTTTGGTTGTGATTATAGATCATTAGAGGGATGTCTTTGAATATGTTCTTACCCCAATTATTCATAGAGTAAAGACACTACAATAGTTATAGTTCTGAGTATCCAAAGAGGAATGGCTCTGTTAATTTATTAATTTATAAATATACGTGTGTGATCAATCATTAGGGAGAACCTGATATGGTGTCATTGTTTGGATAGTGAAAATTATAGAGTTACCTTGGGACCCCAAGTGATGGTCTATCTAGGAGATTTCGATGTTGATGATGTGTGTTGGAATTCTAATAGTCCATAATATGTTTCTCTACTAGTTGAGTTTGAGGTTGGATTACACTAAAGGGCTACTATGATAAGGTTGAGTTCCCTTGGTTAGATATTGGGTTACTGAGATGGGTTGTTTGGCCTAAGAATGTGGGTATATGATCCCATATATACTGTACTATATGTTAGATGCTATTATCTAGATTTGAGGATGGGTAGTTTGCACATGATTCTGCACAACCTTATTATATGTGGTCAGAGAAGACATTCCATATTAGTGCTAATAGTTTGTTTATGGGTTGAGTGATGGATGGAGGTTAAAGTCATGTTTTTTGATATCTTTTTATTATAGTGGACTTGAAATTCAACATAAATACTTGAGATTAGGGATTGAGGCTTCAGTCATGGTTAATATACTATATTTATTATTTGTAAGACTAAGGAACTAGAAAAATATATTATAATTGGCTATTAGGGTACTGGATTGATTCTTTAGGAATTGATGTTTTTATGAATGGTTTTTTGGGATGTTTATTGATTCTTCTATCTCAATTTTAGGTGGGTCATACTGATTCTCCAAGAGCCCCTGTTCACCATATTTTTTGGAGGATAGAATAATTATACTAACTCCAAATGTGTGGACATGAAGTTTCATATCATGGTTGGGATGCTCTAACATGGTATTTCGAATACCAGTTATATACCTGGACTAATTCTCTATATATGCTGAAATATGACCTCTTTTATGTATGGTTGGGATGGTTGGTTATGTAATTCCAAATACCAATTCGATACCTGGACTAAAGATCCTTATATATTGACCAATCACCTCTATGAATTATGGTTGGGATGGTCATACATGGAATTCCAAATGCCGATTAGATATTTAGGATGAATATATTTTTATGCTGTCCCATAAAGTCTATAAATTATGGTTGGTATGGTCAGATATGGCATTACAAATCCCAATTGGATTCATGGACTATTTTTCCTTTTATTTCAACAGATGAACTTTGTGAATTCTTGTTATAATGTTTGAACATGGAGTTCTGAATCCTGATTAGAAATATAGACTGAGGCTCCATGTATGTCAACCTATGTCCACTATATTATATAGTTTAGATGACCAGTATAGTATTTATTAAGGTCACAAACCCAAGGATTGATGATGGTTTTATTAGTGTATTTATTTCAGTTATGTTTCTGCTAGGTTGAAAATTTTTCATGATAATGCATTATGGAAGAAAATAATTGGTTCATCATTAGGGTTTTTAAATTAAGATTTTTTTTTCACCCCCTTTAGGTGAACCTTAGTGTTCATAAAGACCTTATGACATATTTTATTTTGATCATGGATGCATAATTAATAGGTTTGAGGCCCATGATTACATTATTGATCAAGATGCTTGTGTGGAGTTTGATGATTCAGATGTATTAGTTTCATATGGTACTAGAGACATTGTATGTGACATGGATCAAAGTTAGAATTAGGACCTGATGTATTTTTTTTAGTTTTTAGTTTTGTATATATTATTGACCCAGTGGGTGATCAATGTTGTATAAATGGAATGGATTTTATGGAATTTACTGTATTTATTTTTATTATAGCATGTTTCAGTTTCTGTTTATTTTTTCTTCCTAATTATATAATTTGTTTAATGCTTGGTTATTTACTTCTAGTTGTTCAATATAACACGTGGGTATAGTCTACTCATTATTCCCCTATAGACCCCTGCTTCTAGTCGGTAGCCTTTGGTGTAAGAATAAGTGTTCTTGAGGTCTTATGGTGAACCACATCAGGGAATTGGTTTTAGTGGATCCTATTTCAGTACATTAAAAAATTATTTTTATTGGAGTTACATTCCTAATATTTCAATATTTTATGTGTTTTATAGACTTCAGATATAGGAACATGTTAGAGCCTATGATGGAAGTTGGATGGTGAATCGAGAACACATTTTCTAAAAGTAATTCCAAGATACTATAGCTAGGATTGATGTTATTTATATTCAATGATTTTTTGTATGTGATTTTACCCTTGGGATATGCACATGTTGTATCTATTTTATGATTTATGATGAATTTATGTCACTTGGCCCAATTAAAAGTGTCATGTTCTTTGGTTTGGACTCTTATCCTATAGATTCATGAGGCGTCTCATGTATCGTGCCAAGCATTTATGATACACATGATGTAGGACCACTAGTGAGTGATTTTATGGGTTTCATTTTGATGAAAGCTTCTGTTTATATATGGTGAGATTCTTGGAGATGAATATATTGGGGAAATCCTTATGAATTGTAGGTTCAGTGATCCAGGTGGGTCTGGATGTTACAGGTACTTCACTATTGGACCCCTTGGGGTGTTTTCTGTTCAAGTTTGGTAGTGTGACCTAATCATCTAGGGAGTATTCTGATGTGAAGATTATAAATGTTTATTGGTTCCCTACTTATTGGTGTTTGGTTTTATGTGTGATGTATTTCATATGTGATACCCTAGAGGTGGGTGTTTTGGAATGATTATGTTGTGAGAAATGGGATGGGATCCTGATTAATGTCTCGTGAGTTATTTATTTAAATGAGTTGGAATAGACCTAAATGGTTGGATCAAGTGACTTGATGTGTGACTTGATATGTAAGGCTAGTTATGAGATCCCAATGTCCTTTTTGATGTGACCCCAAATTAGGTATTTAGTCCCATTTTAAATTCATGGGTAGCCCATGATAGGGATCTACAGAGTTATGAGTGATTTAGGTTGTGTATGGAAATGATGAATTATTTGTACTCATGAAAATAGCGAATGAGGGGTGAATCATAGTTTGATCCATAGTAACATTGGTTTCCATTTTTATGAAGGATCACTTGTATGATTGTTCTCAAATATTTTGGTTGGTTTCAAGATGGTTAGATTTGTTTTGGGTCCTAGACTTGTTTTTAATGATGGTTTTGAGCTGGATAGAGAGAACATCAGGTTCTCAAGGTTATATTGATCTGACATGTGATTCAATCATTCGATAGATGTGAAAAAATGTATTTGGAAATAGGTTTTTTGTTTCGGTTACACAAGTTTGTGGAATTTTTAAGTGTTAATGTGATCTTGGAGACATAAGTTTAGGTGATACACTGTGCTATTAGGATTTTTGATCAGATGTTATAGAAGAGTACACCTGTGAGACTCTTGTGAGATAAGTAACTATGAGTGGGGTGGGACCCATTGTGGGTGTGATGAGAGGATTTTTTATAGGGTGACTCAAGGCCTTTGAGATAGAACAATGGTGTTTTAGGAGTGGATGAGTGGTTGTGGTATTCATTGATGATGTGATATCATACTACCAATATAGATACAATCATTCCAAATATCATGACAATGTATTTAGTACACTGAGAGAGTATCGATAACATTCCATGATATACAAATGTTTATTTGTTTTAACAAGGGGACCTTGGGAGGCTGTGTTCATTGGGAAGTGTAATTTAATCCATATGGTCGGGTGTGCATCATATGATGTCTACGAGTGAGGTCCCTTTGATGTATTAGACTTTAGCGAATACAATGGGTGTTGTTCTCAGATGTTGGTAATGTGTAATATTTAATGATTCATCTTGTCATGTTGGAAGGAGTATGATGGCTAGGACCAGTTATGAGGTTTGGCTATGATTGAGGCTTGTTCCAGGGAAATGGTGTTTAATTGTGTGGTGAAAATATATATTCTCCTATAGTGGGTACAATTAAATCAGTCATAGTGATATAACCCCTATGACAACAGGTTTGACGAGGAATTTATAACCACATTTAGTTGTTCAATGGACTACTATGAATGTGTTTTGATAGGAGACTATGATGGTGGGAAGTGACGTTAATCCAAATCAGTCATTGTGGGTTAGGTTCTATGGTAGGGAGCACCATGGGCATGATCTTGTTTTTTAAATTACGTTATGATATATCATGATGGATAGGAGTGGTTAGGAACTTTCTTTTTGGTTTTTTTGATGGTGACAAGTTGGGGTTTGACCATTGATCGCATATATTCCCTATCATAGGAGTTATGTAGAGATACTCACTGGATGACACTAAGTAGAATACAACAATTTGAACTTGAGTAGATGACCATGGTGGGTTGGGATGTGTGGTTAGAAGACCCCTATGGAATCTCAAGTATAAAATGTTTTATGATCAGGAGGTTTTAGAGACCATTATTTAAAGATTTTAAATTTTTTGGAGAAATTTGAATTTTTTATTTTGGGTTCTCATGGGTGGTAAAATTGTCATTTTCCATTAGTAGATGATGATGGATAATTTTTATGACCAATTTTTTGGTCTCAAAATTGAACGTTTACCCTAGGATTAGATTATGGGTAAAATATGAAACATTTGAGTTTTGGAAGAATATTTAATATTTAATTTGTTAAATATTAAACTAATAATGTGGGATTAAGTATTGATATATTTTGAATGGAGAATTGAATTGAGAATTTGAATCAATTAATGTGTCTAGAATAGGGTGTTCCTAGGATAGGTATAAATCATCCCCATGTATTAGGACTCAAGATGGGTGTTAAATAGGAATTTAATTAATTAATTAGAATAATTAAAACAAATCCCATTTGGGGGTTTTCTACATAATTACGAAGAGGGGTATTTCCTCCCTTTTTTGTGTGATGGTTTGACTAAGAGGGTATGCAAAGGATATGTTTTCTAACTTCATCCATGGTGCAGATCGGTACTGGATCAATGCGAAACAGGTACTGGGAGTAGATTTAGACCCGAAGCTTCACTGTTTAAACTGTGAGGTTGGTTTATTTTTTATCCTTATTCTCAAATCCTTGTATTTTTTATAAATTTTTAGATCCATATAATGTATTATAAGGACCCCATGGAGGCTGATCTATACCTAATTCTGGATAAATGGGGGTTTATGTATGTTTATAGGGGTTTTTTGTTCGTAAAATCCAACTACAAAATGTGTGGTTTTAAAAAAACTTGTCATGTATTCTTCTTGCTTGGGGAAAAAAAAGAAAAAAACTAAACGATGTGTAGTCCAGAGGACACACTGTGTAGTTTCTCTAGATGTGTGGTTGAGTACATGGCCAGATGACATGTGTAGGGGGTGTATGGTAGTGTTTGGTACACACACAAACCCCATGTATTTTTTATGTTGTGTATGAGTACATGTTAATAAATATACACATAGTAAGGCTATGTAAGGTATATGGGAAGGTATCCTTCTTAGGATACACCTTATGTATTGGTTTGACACCCCGTGTACATGGATTTTGCACTCAATGTTCAGTTGTAGTACACACCCATGAGAGGAAATTGGATTACACATTGTGTACTTAGGCATACACCCCATGTATTAAAACTTTTGTTACCATTTTGATGTTTTATAAACCCTAATTCAAAATTGGACACAATAGGATTCCATTTTGAAAGTTTTTCCATGTATAATGCGATGGTAAAAAACTTATTTCATTTTGAGGACTTATATGAGGTGGTTTATGGTGAGTAAGTTGTGGAAACTTTTTTCCCTCAAATAAAGTGAGTTATATTGCCTCATTAGAGTAAGATATGTTTTAATACTTGGTTTGGGGTCAATTGAATTATTGGACTATGTATTATATGTTTTTTTGGAGGCCTTGTTTTGTGTGGGATATGAGATATCCCTTGGTTAGAAAGACTGATTTGTGAGACAAAGTGATGGACATGTTGGGAGTTCAGACCAACATATAATTGATAGGAAGGTGATTGGGATGGGGATTAATTCCATTGATACCAATGAGGATGTGATTGGATAGTGACTATGATTTGGGATGTGTGACCCCATGAGTGATGAGCATTGTCTTGAGAGTTTAGTTGTGACCATAAATCAGGAGGTGAATTCTCTTTTTATGTTTTTAGGTAAGGGATTCCAAGAGGAATTCCTCTACTTTAATACTAGTTGTGAGGATCTAGAGAGGGATGCCTCTATTTAATTATTCAATCATGGATCCAGGTGAGTTCCTAATCATTATGGAGACCCATAGTTGGTGTCGTTTTTGGATAATGATGGTTGTGTGAATTCCATTAGGAGCTAAAGTGATGTCTTAGATGATGTGGCTGAGATGTTGATGATGGGTATGGGAAATCAGCTGGACCTTATTATGTTTCTCTATGAGTTGATTTTGAGGCTTTATTTACATTTAAGGGATGCTATGATTTGGTTGAGTTTCTTTATATGGATACTTGGTTACTAAAATCGACTATTTAGGATGGTTGTTTGGATAAGAGGTCCTAAATAAATGGTTTTATATTTTTAATGTGATGATCCACATTTGAGGAGGTTCAGTTTTGACATGATGATCCACACCCTAATGATATTTTTATGGATGGGATGTTGGGTAATGGTATCAAGAATTCAATTATGGTTTGAGTTCTAGACTGAGGCTCTAGGAATGTTGTTCGATATTTTTGAGTATACTGTACTTCATGTTCCGCATACATTCTTCACATGCTAGATTAAGGCTCAAGGAATATGTAGTATATTATATGGATTAGGTGTTGACTAATGATCTAGAAATATATTTCATACTTGGTTATTTATGTCTTTGAATGAGGGTCTAGGAGACAATATTTTTATGTAGGGGTTTTTGGTATTTTGGACTAATTCTCCTCTCCCTAGTTTTAGGCAGGCTAGATTGATACTCTTGGCACCCTAGTGCACCATAGATTTCGAAGGATTAACTTATCCTTATGACTCCATGGGTATTGAAATGGAATTATATATCATGGTTGGGATATTAGGACATATAATTTTGAATCGTTGTTGGATACATGGATTGTTTCTCCCTTTATATTAGACTATGACCTCTGTGAGTTATAGTGGATGGACTCACATGGCATTCTGAATCCCAGTTGGATTCATGGACTGATACTCCATGAATTTATACCTTTGACATTAATATATTATGGTTGTGATTATCATACAGATTATTCTGAATCATCATTGTATACTTATCCTTGTATTTTGACCTACGACCTCTGTGAATTATTGTTGGGATGGTTAGAGAGGGAATTCTGAATCATTGTTTGATACATGGATTGAGGGTCCTTGTATTATGATCTGTGACCACTGTGGTACATTGTTCAAAAGATTGGATGGTCCAATGATAGTATGTTTGATCAAGGTCACCAACCCAATAATAGATGATGATTTTATTAGGGTAGTTATTTCAATTATGTTTTATCTAGGTTGAGCATATTTAATGAATGTGCACTTATGGTAGTAGGTTTTAGGATCACCATTTGGGTGGCCTATAAATTTTTTTCTCACCCCCTATACATGAACCTTTATATTTTTAAAAATTTTATGTTTTCTTTTAGGTTTATCACACAATAATGTTGTATAGGGAAAAGAACTGAGATTTCATGGTTGAGCGGGATGCTCAAGTGGAGTTCGATGATCAAGCTAGAGTATCTTGACAGGGTACTGGAGACTAGGTATGTGACATGGCTCGAAGTCAGATGAAGGGACTGAGGTATTAATTTTTCATTTGTATATTTTTTATATGTGATTGGCCTAGTGGGTTATCAATGTTTTACTTATGGCATGACTATTTGGTCTATTTCTATATGTCATTTTATTACAGCAGGTTTTAGATTCTATTCATTTATTCTTATATATTCTCTCATGTGTTTTGTGTTTGTTTATTTACTTCTAGTTTTAACTCTTATATAGGGGCATAGTCTCCTCACATTTTCACCTTAGACCCCCACTGCTATTCGACAACCACTTACAAATGAGGAGGCGCACTTGAGCTCATATGGAAAATTGGATTGAGGCACTAGATTTAGTGGTACCCAAACTTGGACGTTAAAATGTTTTATGAGAGGAGTTACATTGCTATTATTTCACTATTTAGGGTTTTTTATGCTAATGATATAAGAATGTATCATATCATATGATGGATATCGGTTGGTGCATCAAAAATACATGTTCATGTAGGAATTTTGGGTTACCAGGGCATAGGATTAAAGTTCCTGGAATTTGATGCTATAGTTGTATGTGTTTTCTACCTTGCGTAATGAAAATGTGGTTTTTATTTGATGATATATGATGAATTATTGGTTCTTTTCATAATTTAAAGTGTCCTTTTGATTTGGTTTTGACTCATGGACTATATAGGCATGAGGCGTCTCAGGCATCATTTTAGGAATGTAGGATCAATATGGTATTGGCCTGTGAGTGTGTGATTTTATGGGTTACTTGAATACGGTAGGTTATGGTGATCTGTTGTGAGATGATCAGTGATAAATGCAATGGTTTGATCTTCATTATCAGTAGGTGAAGTTACCGAGGTGGGTTAGCATGTTTGGTGTGCTTGACTGTTGGACCCCTGGGGGTTGTTTTTATTTTGAGTTTGGTTTTGTGGATCATACCACCTAAGAATGGTCCTATGTTTTGATGATTAGAGAGGATATGTTCCCTAGTTGTGGGTAGTAGGTTTAAAATGTGACCTCTTTCGAATATGATACCTTCGATATGGGTGTTTTGTTCTGATGATTTTGTGTGGCATGGAATAAGATCATCTATGATGTCCATCGTGTTATGACCTTCTTGGTGCAAATTGACATTTTTAAGGTGACACATGGGTGGATTTGACCAAGTTAGGAGTGAATTTGTGTGCATGAGGAAAAAATGGAATCTTTGGGATCTTAAAAATGGTACATGAGTAGTGATTAATATTATGAGGATGAGTCATGTTTAATTCCTTCTAGTTTTTTAGAATAAGAACTTCTATTCTTCTTCTGCAGGCCTGTGGTTGTTTTCAAGAGGGGAACGATCATTCAAGTTCCAATATTGGGTAATGGTTTCATATAAGGTTGTTCCTATTGTTTTTTTTCAAGATCGAGATAACATGAGGTTATAAACGTTATGTGAATGGAAATTTTGATATCAACCATCATACAATGTGAATCGTTGGAGTTAAAATCATGTTTTTTGGTTGGGTAACAAAATTGCATCCTATGGATAAGAGTTAATGAGATCTTAGAGAAAAATGTGATGGTGTTTAACTATGAAATTTGGATTTTGGATTTGATGTTACAGGAGTGTATGAACCTTAATATGTTTCTCTATTTGTTGTGGATAAAGCTTGGTCTATGACATATAGCTACTATGATATAGCTGGGTTTCATTGGATGGAGCATGGGATACTGATATAGGTTGTTTGGGATGATATTTTGGACATAATTTCCCATAGATGTGGTTCCAGATGTTTGATGTGATGATCCAAAACTGGGCAGGGTAGGTTGGACATAACACACCATTCCCTAATGTTATATGATTCGAAGAGATGTTCCATATCTATACAAATAGTTTGATTGTGGTTTGAGTGCTAAATTTATCATCTGGGATCATTGTTTGTTTTTTTGAGTATGGTGGACTTGACATTCCATATACATGATAGATTTACTGAACACAGGATCCAAGAATTTATTATATTCCATATATAATAGGTTACATATTGAGGCTCTAGACACAAGTAATATACATAGTAATTTAGGTGTGGAACCAATTCTCTAGGAACAACTATTTTAATGTATGGTTGGATATGATGTTGGATTGATAATCATATACTTGGTTTTGGGTGGGCCATACTGATGCTCTAGGAACCATAGTGACTTGTAGGTTTAAATTAATGGGATGATTCTCTTGACTCCAAGGGTTCAAACAAGGAATTACATATCATGTTCGGGATGGTCAAAAATACCATTCTGAATCCCATTTGGTTACTCAAACTTATGTTCCTTATATATCAACCAAGGACCTCTATGAATTTTGGTTGGGATGGTCAGACATGGAAATCCAAATCTGGTTGGATACATGGACTGATGCTCCTTCTATTTCAACCTATGTCTCTATGAATTGTGGTTGGGATTTTCAGGCACGGTATTCTAAATCCTAGTTGGATAAATGGACTGATTATCCATGTATATAGACATGTGACCTCTGTGAATTAAAGTTGGGATGGTCGGACATGGCATTCCAAATCTTGGTTGGATACATAGACTAAGGATCCTTATATTTAAAACTATGACCCCTATGGTATGTTGTTCTAATGAATAGAATGGGCCAAATAAGGTATGGTTTGTCAAGGTCATGGACACAAGGATAGATAATGGTATTTTTAGTGTATTTATTTCTATTATGATTTTCCTAGGATTAGCATATTTCATGAGCATGCACTTATGTAATAAGGATATAAGTTCATCATTGGGGGTAGCCTACAGATATTTATTTCTCACCCAATGTATGTGATCATATGTGTGCATTTTTATAATATTTATTCTTTTAGGTTAAACATGGATGCATGATGGATAGGTTTAAGGGCCTTGATTTCATGGTTGAGAAGGATTCCCATGTGGAATTTGATGATCGGGTTGGACTAGCTTGACAGGGTAATGGAGATAGGGTATGTGACATGGATTAGATTATAGAGTAGGGACTGAGGTACTTATTTTTCAAGTTTCTTGTATTGGTGATCATTCCAGTGGGTGATCGATGTTTTATTTATGGAATGTTTTTTTGGCCTTTACTATATTTATTTTCATTACAACATGTTTCAGTTTTAGTTTATATGTTCTTCTAAATTCTCTGATATGTATGATTTTTGGTTATTTAGTTCTATTTGTGTACTCTCATATGGGGGTATAGTCTCCCCATAGATACACCTCAATCCCTCGCTACTAATCAACTGCCTCTGGTGTATGATAAGTCATGCTTGATTTCTTGTGGTGAACTAGAATGAGGTATTATTTTTAGTGGTATGTGGGCTTGAATTTTATATGTTATATCATGAATATCTTTATTTTCATGATATTTAATGTTTCATTTGATTTTATTATATAATGGGTCTTATAATTTAATTGTTTCCAAAGTGGTAAATGATTTTTCTATCACATTTATTCCCATGGGACACATGAAATATTCACCACTTGTTTCTTTTGTGTGGTATATATATAACCCAGGAATGTGTTTTATTATTTTTCACATGAATATTTTTGTATATACATGCCCATTTAAGATATTTTCTTTCTTGTGGATTACAATTCAATAGTTAAAAGGTGGTAATTGTTTTATGTTACACTCTATTTGTTTATTTTGGTTATTTATGATTATGTTTTTGATTATGAAACTTTATCATCACTTACTGAAGAAACTCACAAATTTTATTCTCCATTGGTTATTTCTAAAGAATAAAATTTTTTCTTTCATTTAAATATCTTTTGGTAAACATGATATCAAAATGATATTTTTATGATAAATAAAATTTATTTATTTCTTCGGTTAGAAATCCTTTTGTGGAATATACATAATCTTATAACATTCTGATAGCTTGTTCTAGAAGGAAATTGAAGGTTCATGAGAAAATTTAATAGAAAAATAATTTGGAGTTAACTATTTGAATTTTTCATTAATGATATGGATTCATTTTCTTTATAAAGAAATGTGTGACATATATATATATAATAATCATTTAATTTTAAAGTATATATTCACATATAAGGAGTTGAACATCCTCCAAAGAAGATGGTTGGTGCTAATTAAAATTCTTTATTGTGGATTACATTTCCACCCTAAGAATGTGAATAAGGTGGAAAATTCTATGAGTCCTCAGAATCATTCTATATTATATATTATGAGGATCACAAAACATCCAATATTTATGGATTCACAAAGGATGAATCAAATAATCTTGATGGAAGGTGATAAATATTATATTTATCAAATGAGTTCTTAACCATCTATACAAATAAAGATTAAATACGTACATAAGGATAATTTAGTAAGGTATGAAATATGAATTGATCCATTTATCTCAATCTCCTTCGGGCGGCGATTTGGAACTCTAGATGCGGCGCTCGGCCTTAGGGCGGTGGCGATGGCCGCCCCGGCCTTCTCCCCCTTCACCTCCCCGGATTCCCTTCTCGATTTCCCCCATATCCACCTCTCCCCTAAAGTTCCTGGTCTCTTCCAAGACGCTCCTTAGCTCCTGGTTTCTTTCCATGAATTCTTAGAGGCTTCTTCTCTCCTCGATTTGTCCCTCGTTGCCCGCTTTGGACATCAAAGGCCGTCACTCGATAGCTTTGATAGGTTTGTCAACAACGCTTGGCCCCTGAAGTCTCGCATCGTGGTTGGGCTATTGGACCCACGTCATTTTCTTCTCCGCTTCGATAGTGCTGATTATCTGGCCTCTGCTTGGTCCAAAGGGATGCGTGCTTGTGACGGTTCCCGCTGCTTCCTCTTCAGATGGGGTTATGAGTTCCACTGGAATCGCAACCCACCCTCTACGGCGATCTGGGTTAGTTTTCCGAATCTCCCCCTCCCTTTCCAGAATCCTTCTATTTTGAAGATGTTGGGTAATCTCGTTGGGAGGTTTCTAGCCTTTGATGAGCGTTCACGGTCCTTTGGCCACCCGATTTCTCCTCAGATCTGCGTAGAAGTTGATGTCTCAAAGGCTCCTGTGGACTTTTTCTGGATTGAGGTTGGAGTTGATTTCAGATACAAACAATCAGTGATTTTTGAAAGCTGGATAGACTTTTGTAGTTCTTGCTCTCGTCTAGGTCACCTTCAGAATGCCTATCATTCGTCCTGTTTGGCTCATGTGGTGGGACGTTCTACGGGTTTTGACCCCTCCAGCAGTGGTAATCTACTTCATTTGGATGCACAACCGTATATCCCTTCCTCAAAGGCGAATGGTCCAGAGGCGAGTGAGGGGGAAGTCCATACTTCCTCTGTTGTTGCAGCTACATTTTCAGAGAATGCTGGGGTGCCTCCAGTGAATGGCCACATCTTGGAACCCCCCACTTCCAAGACAAAGTCCGTGCACTCTGATCCAAGGGTTGATGACATATTTTTTAGGTTAAAATGTGGTTTGGATCCTCCCAAACCCGTTCAGCTACAGGGTGAATGCAGTCCTTCGGTGGCTCCCTCCTTTGCTGAAATAGTTAAGGAGGGTGGCTTGTAGAAAGGGCAGGTGCCAGTGAGTAGTGATCATGGTCCCGGTGGCCCGCAAGGTCATGGACAAGAGGGAAATATCAAGCGGTTACAGTTTATGGGCCATGGATATGACCAGCTTGATGGTGTTGACATGGTTCAGGGGAAGTCCTCCAAGGAGGTTTCTCTTCACTACGGCTTGGAGAACAAGGATGGTATGAGGATGTCCTCTAGTGCCCACAACTCCCTCAATGAAGGCTCGGAGTTAATTTTGGGGAACCGTTTTGAGGGTTTGGAGGTTGATGAATCACCATTGTCTCATGAGGAGTTTTCTTCAAGTGACGACCGACTTTTCCACTCTTCAATGGACAGCTTGGATCATTTTCAAGGGAATGGACCTCATAACGTTAGGAGGAAGAACGGGAAACAAGGAACTCGGGTCCTAGGGGATTGTATTGTGGTGCGGGGGAAACAATCTAAGGCTCGCAAAGACTAATCCCATCTGCCAAAACCAATGGAGACCATGTCAGCCAAGAAGGGTAGGGAAAAGGAAAGTACAATCCCTCAAAAGGGGGGAGTAAAGTAGTGGTAAGGAATTCGGGAGATAGGGATGGAGAAGATGGGGGGAGCTTGAGGCTCATCCTGCACAGTAAGGAAGAAATGCTTGAACAAGAGGTATTACCAAAAGTCTCAGAAGAGGATCTCAGAAAAATGGATGAACGGAAGATACAAGTGGAGATCAATGAGGAGAAAATAGCGTGGATTGATAAACAAGACCGCATTGTGACCCGAGGCTTCAATCAGAATAAAGTCAACTTAGAGGAATTTATTCATACAATGGAACGATTGATCTCTAAATTTGAAGAGCTCATTAGCAAGGATCCGGACACCCAGGTTAGTGCACTTCACTGGGAACTATATAGAATTGCAGAGTCATGTAATCTTAGTTTGGTGTTCAATGATTTTGTGAGCTCTTTTAGAACGTAGTGGCTTTTGGCTGTGAACCTTGGTTTCCATTTTCCCTTAAAATGGATTTATTTTATAAAAATTTAAATTTGGATGGATGGATGGATAATTTATTAGAATAAGTTAATGATATTTTGATAGAAATAAATGTTGATCCCAAGTTATATTTTTTCCTTCGATATTCTTGATTGAGTAGAGACAATAGTTTATCACTTCATGCTTCCATCGAACCTCTTTCAAGTCCACGATGTGTTCTATATATCACTCTTGAAGAAGTACATATATGATCCTTCACATGTAATAACTCATATTTCATGCCAGTTGAAAAATATATCTCTCAATGGAATTAACTTTTGGATATTTTTGATCATCTAAAGAATGTGCTGTGAAACAACACCACACATATAGTAAATGTTTTATGGTGAAACCACTTACTTGAGGAAGCTATAACAGAACATGAGGATATGATGAGGTATAAGTAACCTCTATTGTTTGTATAATTCCGGCATAATTTCTTGGGAAAATTCATTTTAATAGGGTTATAATATAACACCCTCGGATTTTATGAAATATTTTTTTCAAATAAATTTAATTTACATGATAGATTTTGAGTTTTAACAAACCAAAGAATTATAATAATTATTGTTTAAAAATTATCAATATAAACTAGTTATTATAATTTTTTGTATGAATATGAATAATTTTTTTTTAAAAATATGCATTTTTGTTTTATACAATGAAAATGTATTTTCTAGTAAAGTCTTTAAATATTTCAAAAATATATTTTTTCAAAAAAAATGGTTTTATTGTTTTTTGTGTGAAAATAATTAAATTTATTTTGTCAAACTTGTATATAATTTTTATTAAAGTATAAAATTTATTTCTTCAATGATATTTTAAAAATTATTTTAGTGTGAAGTTTTGCTAATTTTCAGAATAGATTATTTTGTCGACGGATAGTGAAAATACTAATTTTTATTAAAAAACTAATTTTTAAAGAATTTATAATATTGAATATTATTTTAATATGCTTTAAATGTAAAATAAATTAATTTATATTATTATTATCCCAACCTATGTCATTGGAATCACTTTAAAATTTTTTTTTGATATAAAAACATTTTATACTTTTGAATGATTTCTCATTGGAGAACCGTTTTTCTATCAAATATATGGATTTAATTTCAAATTAAATTATTTCACTTCGGTGAATTGAATTTGAAAAAATGTATTAAATATCTAAAATTATAATAATTTAATTATTTAATAATTTGGACTTAATTTTTTGTCATAACAAATTTGAAAAATACAAAAAATTAATTACCGTAGTTAAGTTCAAAATGGGATTACATGGGAGTTAAACTAAAAACATAACTATTAAAATGACCTAAAAATTTTTGAAATTCTCATTGGATGGACATTTTTTGACCTTATATCATTTATGGTTTTATAATTATCTCTTATTTTATCCTTTTTAGTTGTATAAAACGTGGGTATATCTTATTCTTTTCAAAAATTCAAAGTTTGTCCTCTCCCCCACTTATAAAAGAACACCCCCTCACTTCTCCTCTTCACACTCCCAAAAACATTTTTTTCTGAAAATAAATACATAAATCCATTCCTTAATTACATTATCAAGTACTAGTGGAAATATTGTTATTATAAATCCCCTTTATGATCCTTTTGGTGTTAACCAAATGTGGTTGTCCGGATATGAGGTATCATTATTAATTGAGTGTTTTTGCATTATTTCTTATTCCACCAACTTAAAATATTCTTCAAATATGATTAAATAATAACATATGTTTATACCATATAAAATATTTTATTATTTTAGATTAATATCCTAAACCCATCTCTTCTTATATCAAATGGGAAATGAATCCATCAATCATGTTGATGGAGGATTACTATGTCACAAACCAATGTAATTCGTTTTCCATCACCGCCTTTCATGGATGGTTATTATAATCAATTTAGAATATGTATATTATATTTTTTAAATAATTATATTTATATAATTGTTATATCACATCTAACATATTAACTTCTACTGTGTTGGAAAATAATAATGTCACTCATGCGTACATGTGGACTACCACCTCAACAAAATGATGTGATACGTTTTCCATTTTATATTGAATTTGATGGTAAGAATAATTTATTTAGTATATATATATATGATATATATAGATTAAAAATTATTATAAAATTTTGATTTATTATTTATTTTCCTTTCGTTCTATCCATTGAGGAAATGGAATCAACATTGAGGTGTATTCATGGCCTTCCGTCTCCCTGAATAATGTAATTAATCTCCTATATCTAAATTTTATGGATAAAATAAATAAATATATAATAAATATATAATATATTTATATCATGGTAAAAATTATGGATTTTATTGAATCATTTTCTTTGTAAAATGATAGAAAATACAAAAACAAAACATATAAGAAAAACGAAGAGGTTATTACCCAAAAGATGATTTTAATAATGAATTCTAAATAAAGAAGTAATAAAAGGTAATAAAGGAATAAAATATTGAATGATATATAAATTTATGGATATTTAATAGATTTATAATAAACCTATATTTATTATACAAGAGGTTTAAATGAGTACAAATTATTTTTAAACTTAAGTTATGTGATTTCTAGTCTCTCTTAAAATTTTGGGAGACGTATAACATATTAACCACTCTTTTCATTTGTGTAGTGTATATAATAACCGTTTAACATGTTATGTCATGAATATAATTATTTTTAATATATTTAATGTTCAATATTATGTTTTTATTTAATGAATATTATGATTTAAAATTTTCCAATGATTTAAGGGATTTTTATTTCACTTTTTTTTCTGTGGGACACATGCCATATTCACCAATTTATTTTTTTATAGTGTATATTATACCAATTAATTTATTTTATGATTATTTTCAGGAAAATTATTGTTTATACAAATCCATATATGTTTATATGTTTCATGGGGATTTTTATTCCAAAGATACCAAAGTGGTAAGGGTTTTGTGTTACAATCTCATTATTTATGAGGGTTATTTATGATTATGTTTTTGATGATGAAACCTTATGATATTTCTCTAAAGAAAATAATTAATTTTATTTTACTCTATTTATTAATGTAAAATAATTATTTTTCCTTCAATTACTTTTATTTAAATACTCAAAATATCAAAACTATATTTTTATGGAAAATTAACTTTATTTATCTCTTCAATCAAAAATAATTTTCCCTCCATATCCATGTTTTCTAAAAATGATGTAAAAATATTTTTATTATTTTATATGAAGTATTAAAGTATAATTTACTATTTTTTGATTTTTATACAAAATTAATTAAAATAAATATTAATATCACATTCAGAATGTGGTACTTAAGATTCTATACCAAAAATGTGAAAGGAATCATTGTTTTAACGTGTGTGACATAGAAAATATTTTGAGATGTAATGGTCAATAAATAATTTAGTACATCATTTAAATATTTCCAGGACTATTTTAAAATATTTTTTTAATATTTGAGAACATTTTAAATTGTAAATAAGCAAATTCAAAACCTAAATGTTATTTTTATCAAGAAATGATCCATGTGATATTTCAGCAACATTTTACGTATAAGATAACTTTCTTTGATGTTACTTAGAACTAATAGGGATATGATCCAATGATTCCATCCATATTATTTATATGAGTGATTTATGATTATCCTGAGAAGATTTTCTTGAAGCTCGTTCCTTTTACAACGGTAATTCTATGATTAAATCATGAATTTTTTCTTAAACCCATTTGTTTTTTTGATTTATGCTACAATGAAATGTTTATGATAGAAATTTATTGTCTTGGGTTTTGATGTGATGAATATTTTATGATATTATGGAACAAATATATATGATTTTCATTATTTAAGGGGTTGAAACATTATTTATCTTAAATTAATTTGTTAAATATTAAAAAATAATGAGTAAATATGTTATTTGTGAACTTAATTTCATGTTCACAAGTTCATGTGTGGACTTGGGTTTCTTCTCTATAAGATTTACTATGGTCCACATTTTCATGTTCAAAAAGTTATGAATGGACTTTATTTCATGTCTATAAGGTTATGTGTGGATCTACTTTCATTTCCATAAGGTTATTCAAGGAACTTATTTCTTGTCCATAATGTTATGTTTAGAACGTCTTTTATAACCCTAATGTTATGGGAGGATATGGTTTCGAGTCCATAATTTTATGTAAGGTCCAGATTTTATGTACTTAACATAATGAGAGAGCATGTTTCTATTCAGTCATCTTAACAATATTAAAATATTATATTTTTTATAGAAATCTATGTCTCATTGCAATTTTTTGTACTCATGGATCATGTTCTTTAATTCCATTTTGATTCGTGTCATATGAACTGCCAAAATTTATTCCATGACTCAATTTTATGATCAATGATATCTAGGGAATAGTTTTCAAATAATATTATCATATGATCCTATCATTATTCTCATGTTTTATTGATATATCCCATGTTTTCCCTTATTGATCATATGATCACCCCTTTATTATGTTTCGTTTCCATAGGTTATGAAGAAATGTTTTAAGTAGGGTATGTATATGAAGTGTATTGTGTGGGAATATATTTATGGGATAATTTGAATAATTTTTATGAAATAAAAATATTATTTAACTAGTCTCCAAATACACTTAATCTACACTGTACACAGGAATGTATTTTTGAAATTTATTGAATATTCATATTAAAAGATGTAATATTTATTTATGAAAATATTGGATGGATATAAATCATATTAGATTTATGTGATGTTAAATCCTTGAAGTCACAAATGAAATATCAAATTTTTTAATAATGTATAAAGACACTTTGAGCATGTTTTTTTAGTATATGACTTCTATTGTGAACTAAAATGTCACTTTTAAACTCCAAACTTGAACTTTTAATCATATCAACCACCTTATATGTGTTGTTTGTGTAATATTAATTCAACATTGTCATAAAATAATTATCAATATTTGTGATATAGAATGAAGATAATATGAGAACATTCTCTTTCTTTTGAGTATGTGACCATGTTTTCTGAACTAAAACGGCTCATTTAAATGAAAACATGTACTTTCAGTCATATGACACATACCACATTTCATATTTAGATTAGGATAATATCTACAAATTATAAATGAATTATCAATGTTTTTACAAATATATCATTCCAATTTGATAATTTTTTCTTATTTTTGAGTAAATGAAATTTGTTTTTTAAGTAAAATGTATCTTTTAAATAAAAACAAAAACATTTAGTCATAATGGACACATTGTGTCTCATATTTATGTGTCATTAATTCCTACATGTCAAAAATGAAAAATTGATCATTTTATCTACGTTTCCTAACAATTTGATCATGTTTTCATAGTTTTGAGTATTTTACACGTGGTTTGATCTAAAATCTCACATTTAAACCAAAAACATAAAATTTTAGTCATACCAAAAACATCAATCTCTTTATTGAGAAATTTATAACTTTTATATGTCATAAATGAATTATCAATTGTTTTTAAATGAATCAAGAAAATATGAGCACAGTTTCTTGGTTTTCAGTATGTGATATGTGCTCTGAACTAAAATTTCTCTTTTAAATTGAAATAATCCAATTATAGTCATACAAGAAACACCATGTTTCATATTTTTTCGATGTTAATTCACACACATCATAAATTAATTATCAATTATTTTTAAATTATCATGACAATATAAGAACATTTGTTCAATTTTTTTTATGTGATGCACGTTTTGAACTAAAATGTCCCTTTTAAATGGAAATACACATTTTCTCAGCTAATATGGAATCCTTTAGATTATAGATTCTCCCTACATAAATCACACAAAATATTATAATTAATTTAAGTGAATAAGATGTAGATAAATAATATTTTCCCAATCTCAATGAAATAAAAATAATTATAAATGTGATAATAAATATTCTCTTTATGATATCTATATACATTTTGACACCATATATGTTTCCCGAAAAAATATTTCCTCATTTAAATATATGTATTTTCAGAAACCCTAGTATTAATGAAAGAATACAGAAAACGATAGTTAATAAATATTTTAAATGGATTTATAATCATATTTGAAAATACCACTTAAAGGATATTAGTTTATGGATTTAATATTATATTTTTCGTTAATTTAAAAATTTAATAACCGTAATATGTGTCATTACTTTGTTTTAACCACTATAGATATATTAAGAAAAGTACATAATTTTGTTGATATATGTTTAAATAGTGAAACCATATAATATATACCATATTATTTATCAATTTATAGAAATCCATAGGTTTATTGTGTGTATTGATTGTACTCATACCATTACATGGATAATAAATTAAAACAATACTGTCACAAAAAATTATTATCAAAACCTAATATAAAACAAATAACTTTAAATTTATTTGTAAAATATTAAATATATTGTATGAAATTTTTTTATGGGATATCATATGTGGTTTAATGTTTTTAATACACATGAATTATATTTAGAATATAAATCATTATAGTATAGAAATTAATTGTAATGATAATACAATGATTCCATAAGAATGGAATATATAATGAAAAAGTTTGAAAATATTTTTTTATATAAGAAGATAGATTATTTTTTCCTGTATATTATAGGTATTAAGAATTTCCCATCATTGATTATTTCTTTTTCAAAATTTCTCACTACTTGGTGTGCTCTTACTTAAATTTTATCCCTATACATTTATTTTTTATGTGTATAAGTGACATGAGGAGTAACAAGTTGAAAGTATTATTTTCCAGTACTTCCCTTTATATTTTTGTAATAAAAATGCCAAACATATTAATAGTAATAAGATAAAAATAACATTGAGGATTAATGAAGAAATATTTTCTTTAAATTTTATTTTAGAATTGTAAATAATTCTAAGATTTATTTAGAATTAATTCATCATAAATGTTTATAATTTTTGATCTTAGTGGATTTTGGAAATTATTGAAAACATGCTTGATATTTTTAATTTTATAATTATTTAATCATTTTTGAATTGATTTGTTCGAGACTACAGTAATTATTATTTTACCACCGTTCTTTATGAGAAGTTCATGGGAAAAACATTAGAGATAATATTTATAAAATCTCTTGTAAAAGAAAATCCCTTAAGTTGAATAATCCTAAAATTTAGAAAAAGACAGATATACCCCATGTGTGTAAAAGCCACTACAAGGAAGATTGTGAAAAATGGTTTTTTGTTAAAACCCCAATTCATTCTTATGGGTAACTAGTTAAGACTAGGTGAGAAATTCTATAATTATTCAAAACCTAGTAGTAGAACATAAGATTCATTTTGGAGTTACAAAATGGAAATTTCCACAATTTAGAGTATCACTAGTGTGTAAAAGGAAACTCAATAGAATTTGAGTGACATCATCCACAATTTATAAAGTTTATTTACATTTTCATGGAATTATTCTTCTCATGAACAAGATTCCTTTAGTCTCCAATTATTTTTTTTATGTAATTAAAAAATTAAAAAATACATTAAGTGTATAAAATTAAAAAATACATCTATATAAATTTTTTTCTCGAAACACCATTGGAAAAATTTGGGTCATTATTTTCATATGTCATGGTGATATTACCAATTTTATGGTCCCTACCTTTGTGAAATTTTGTTGTGCCCAAGTAATAATGAAACATAAATGTTTGATACTTAGAAACATTCTACCATGTTACACCTATAAAGAGTTTAGATAACCCGAACAATGGATATAATCCCTAGTATGTATATATATTAAGGATCATGTAAATAAAGATAATATTTAATTTTCACCACTTTTCCAAATAAAAAAAAGGAGAAACAAAATCACATGTGGTTCAAGATAAGAAAAAATTATTGGAAATTTATTAGCTCCAACTGAGCTACACATTAGATATTGTATAAAGAAAAAGTCCATGCCTTAAAAATGGTTAAAATTAAGCTTTATATAATCATAAAAGGGTCACCTAAACTATTTATATTTACATTCATCCTCCCTTATAATTGTAAGTGAGACTCAATATTGAGGGAGCCTAATATTTTTTTTATTTTCTTATTTTGTTTACTAACTTTAGTTATCCATAAGTTGAAATAGTATAACCCTTATAAAAAACCAAGGAGATTCACCATACCCCCTATTGATGAATTTTATGATTTATGGTTTATTTTATCCATGATTTATATTATAGGAAATGATTGTCTTATATATATAGAAGTAAATTCCAACTACTTATTTTATTTAAAATTTTCCATCTCTTGTTTATTAGATTGTACACAAAGGATGACAATATTTTATTAATTTTTAACATAATTTTGAGAAATGGTGTAGAATATGGGGTCAATCAGATATTTTCTATTACTAGGTTGGGAAAGAGAATAGTGAAGTGATAATTTCACATCTAACAAATATGAATGCATTTATTGAGGAAATATTTTTGATGTTTTAGCTTGTTAATGAGTGTGAAAGATATTTTAATTGAATTGTCAATTATTTAATGGTTATGGTGAGGGAATATCTAAGTTAGAATAAATATTTAAAAAAATTACAAATAATATTTTACCTTCACTCAAATACACTCACCATTTTCACTACTTTCTTATACCCACCAAGCCCATAATTGATATAACACATAGAAAATTCTGTATTTATGTGATTTTTCTTATAGGTATTTATAAAAAATATTAAAATATATTTTGATTAAATAGAACTGTTGGAGAACTATGTGCACCTCATTTTAAATATCCTTATAATCACCTTTTTGAACTAAATAATCATTTAGATTTTAAACATAAATTTGATTTGATATAAATATCACCTATATTACATGGATTGGATGAAGAATACCATAAAAACATAATGGGGTTTGGATTTATATATACCATACCTTTTAAAAATATTATTAAATGATTTTTAACATAAATATTACTTTATATACAACCAAATGGTAAAAAATACTCATGTATTTGGAAGAATTGCGTCAATAAAAATAAAATAAAACTAGAAGAAAATAGATTTATTTTAATATCCATTATGAGATCCTAAATCCATTTGACCTCATAAAATAATATAGAATGACTTGGGTAATGTAAAAAAATAGAGGTGACCTATAAAGCCGAGTGAGGGAATAAACATGGTAATGAAGCATAACATGTGATTCATATGACATAACATGATATAAAATATGATAACGCTTTTTAATAATCGCATGGAATAATAGAATGATTAACATTTTATCATAATATCACATCAATATAAGAATGTGACAGCAACATATTATATGACATAAGCATAATCCAAGGCAAACCGCTAAGGCAACATCAAAGGGTGAACAAATTCCCCTAATGGATTAGGTTTACTCAATAATCCCATACAAGAAATATCATTAGACTAAAAAAGTACCCAATGAATTGGATCACTTTCTGGGTTCACCCACAATAACATGTACATTCTTATGTGTGTCCCAAAATGAAATCAATCTTAATTCATAAACATAAATATTACCTATGGAAAGAAATGGGTGGAATTCAAGAAATTATGGCACGTAATACCCTATCAAAGGAAGGGGGGGGGGTAAACATTTTATATATGTTTGAGATATATATATATATATAATATTAAATAATTTTTTAATGTAATTAGATATATAAAATGAGTAAGATATATATTGTTCAAAATCGAAATGAAAAAGGGTCATTCGAAGTGATCTCGTACCTTATGTTTGATTCCGTTAAAAACTATGATTTAACATTCCTGATAATCAAATTAAGGTATTTAATTAATAATTAAAATCCTTTTTTGTCAATATTTCATTTATTATAATTTCATTATTTTCATATCTAATCATTTGAATGGGATATAATGATTAATATTGTTGTTTTGGGAGCATTCCTTTCGTGGTTCCAATGCCAGATTAGTTGTGGATAAATAATGATTTTATTTTAAAATATGACTAAACCTAATTTTTTGAATTGAAATGGTACTATTTTACTAGAGAAATTGAAATGGTCCCAAATACCTATATGTGTTCAGAAACAGGGACTAGTAAATTTGTCAATGATAAATATTTAGTTCATTTAGGTCGTTTTACAGACTTTCACAAAATATATTCATTTTATTGAAATAAATAATTATTTAAATATTATATAACATGTAATAAGTTAAAAAATATTTTTAAAATTATATTTAACAATAAATATATTTTTTTAACCATCCATGAAGGTAGTGGATAAAAATAATGTGTGTTGTACATTGAGGTAGTGAACAAACCATTTTGTAAACCATGATATCATTTAAAAGAAATCCATTGTAGAAGATGGATATTAAATTAACTAAATGAAATTAAAATATATTTATAATAATGGAGTAATTATATCAAGTGGTATTTGGAAGAAAATTAGAAGAGATAAGAAGGGAATCTCAAAAGAATTAAATTGTTTAATTTTAACTCTTGAATGTCATGTACTTGAGAAACACATTAGGGAACATTGGGATTGTATTTTTTTAGAAGAAAAAGTCTTATAATTATGTGGCAGGTGAAGGGTGGAGATATTTTTGTATATATATGGAATTATTCATTTCATATATGTTGTGAGGAGAATGCTTGGTGATCGGTAATATTTATAAATGGAGGATAGGGGTGTTTTTGAATATTATAATAATTTGATTCTTATTTGTGCTCAAGACTATAAATAATAATGATATGTATGACTATATAAAGTAAACAGTCCATGTGAGTTTAGAAAAATTATTTTAAAACCCATTTTTAAAAAATTCATGTATTTATCTTATAAACTTAGATATCATATTTTATCATATTTCACAATTCACTAAAAAAATCAACTATTTTAGAAAAATACATAAAATTCTCCCTAACTATTATTTTTTGTTTACTATATATAAATAAAATCAACTTTTTGAAAACAATTTTCTAAACCTTATAGATTTAATTTTTAAATAAAATCCTTATTCAATTCAAAATAAAAATTTTAACATTATAAGAAATTTTCTACCCCTTTGAGAAATTACTTATGGTATCATAAAACTATATAATCATTATAATAAAACATTTTATAAATTAATAAAAAACTACTAAAATAATTATTCTTTAAAATCATTATTTTTTTATAAAATTGTATTTAAAATATTTATTTTTTATAAAAATGAAAACACTTGATTTATCTTTTCTAAAACATTTAGTTACATCTACCATGTTATAAAAATATCATATTTTCATTATATAAGATTGATGAATATTATATTACACTTATATAGGTGATCATACCATTCTAAAATTCTAGATACTATTCCCAACAGCTAGATTACTATTCCAACGACTAGGTTACTATTTTAATGGTCAGATTACCATTCCAATGATTAGATTTTTAACAGTTATATTAGTTCCCTACTTCCCATAAATTCTTTATATTAATTCATTATTGATTTTATTATATTTTTATCATGCTTATATATTTTCCTTTTCAAAATTCATATTGGAATGCTAACATTATTCTCCATTTCTACAGCATTGTTCACGAGTTCAATTTTTCAGGTGGATTGAGCATATCCAAATATTAATCTTATAGACATACTCTATTATATTTTTTTTTATTTTTAATAATTTTAATTTTTATCAACATTATTATTCTATATAGTTGAAACTAAAATAAAATATTGTTGGTTTTATCATATATTGTATGTATATAATTTAATTTTACTAAATATGAAAAAAATATAAGAAGTAAAAATCCCTTGATTAATTTATGGGTTGTTAAATTGTTCGTCCCTCATGATTCTCCCTCAAAATTTCATTTTACATACTATGGTGTAAATTGGTAAAGGTATTTATTATTCATGTATTCATATGGTTCAAATGTATCCTCGACATACATATTATTTCTCCATATAACTTTGACTAGGTGATTTGTCTTGTTGTATAGAAATTTATCTCTATGGTCCAATATCATTAGACGATTTTCCTAAAGAGATAGATTATTTTATAGATATACCACATATTAATTAAATAAATATGAGGGATCTTATGTTTAATTATTTTATATGGATATATGTAATACATCATGTACTTGAGAAAGGGTAAATTGAAGTGAATATTGATAATACATAAATCTGATGCGATTGGGAATCTCAAAAGGCATGATATACCAAGGGATTACCATTCCCTTATTTTCAAATATCATAAATCTTTTCTGTTAATATATTTGGAAGAATATCTTAACAGTAACTTCAAACTCTAGGTTTCATAATAAATTACCAGTTTATCCATTCTGTTGAATTTTATCTCCCATGATTTTCTACAGAATGGTCCTGAACTTTTCTACCATTTTCTAGACAATTTGAGGTTTTGGAATGTTGTGTTCAATAAATTCATCCCAGTATAGAAGTGATCTATATTTCATTCCATAAAGTAATTCATATTGATCCATTTTTATTCTTTAGTGGAAAATATTTTTTTATGATAACTCAACCAGAGAAATATGTTGATACAATCCTCCATTAAAGTCTATCGAGCATGATCTCAACAAGTATTGAAGTCTCAAGATAGTCCGATCATATCATACATTATTTTGGTTGTGAGAAGACATAATGAATATCAACTCAGTGTGTAGAACATGTTTTTTATTTTTCCAGAACATGGTGGGAAATCTCATATCTCAGTTTGATACAATTGATCGTGGTGTTATATACAACATCCCCACTACTATGTTACATATAATATCAAGATGTTTGAGTGATAAGTCCTATAAAATTACAATGAAGTGAGTAGTCAATTTAAGATGATCCAATAGAATCCATATAATTTTATTCCCTCTTGATGTCATGACAAGGAAATTTTCAATTTTAAGGGTGATATTTTTCCATACCTTATAGGTTTGCGTAATGGTTGCACTATTTCTTTGTATTTTTTTCTTTAATCAAACAACTACTAACATACCATGATTTTTTATGTTTATAATACAATATCCTACATTATATTTTCCTAGAATTAGTTCCATCAGATATCTTGATAAATCATTTTTCTCCTTAGGTGGATAGAAACAGTTGAGCTATGTAAATCATTAAGTAAATACAATATCATAGGATTTGATGGTTCAAAAAGTCATGACCCAAATATCACAGTTAATTTTCCATTTGTTTAGAACTCTAAGGATATTAATTTTCTTATATCATCTACTTTATTGTCTATTTCCACATTGTATCTTTGATAATACGTTATCATCTCTAAAAGGGTTCTGTGATCAATCATTTTGTAATGAATAATGGTGTTCCTTCCATTATGATTCCCATTTACATCCTCTACAAGTACATGCGGATAGAAATATTCAAAATTCTCATCATTCATAAGTTCATATGATCCTCTACACATTGAGAATCTGTAACATTTTTTACATTCCCATGATTTTAGTTTTTTGAGAAATCATATTCCTTGATCAACTATAAACATCTACACTAGTGCATATTAAGATCCTTTGAAAATATATTTCAGGTACTTGTGATCTATATACATTTAATACTTTTCCACGTAGAATTAATTCCAAAAGATTTTATATGTGATGATAAGTGTAGGATAGTCTAGATCATGTATTGGATATCTATTCTCACGAAATTTCAACTAATATAAGATATAGGAAATAACATTATCATTCTACATTAGCACACAATCCAATCCCTTTATTACTGCATTACTGTATACCATGAAAAGTTCCCACTTGAGGGAAGAACTAGGATTATTGTAGCGATAACACTCTTTCCCAACTCTTTGGAGATCTCTTTTAACTAATTGTACATAATAAAACTTTACCCAAATCCATGTTATATATTTTATTGAGTTAGATAATCATGATTAGTTTTACAAAAATCATTGTTTATACCTTGATAGACCAAGGAAACTATAGTTATCCATTATAGATGTTGTTCTGAGAATTTCCTCAATATATTTTTTCTTATAAGGGATCAAATATTTCCCTTTACCAGTGATAACATGCCCCAACAAGGATAATTACTCCATTTAAGACTCACATTTAATATACTTTTCATAAATATTCTCCTTGTTCATCGTTTTTTGTATTTTTTTTCAAATTATCCTAACACTCCTTGTTCTTGGAGTGTATCAAAATATCATCTATAAGTACTACCAAAATTTATTCAAGGTAATATCGGAATACTCTATTCTTTATGTCTATTAATATTGATAGAACATTAGAGATTATAAAGGGAATAACTATAAACTCATAGTTTTCATAACTCATTTGTAAGGGAGTCTTTGGGATATTTTCCTTCTTCACCTTTAATTGGTGATATCTTGACCGAAGGTCTACCTTATTGAAATATTAGTCTCCATTTACTTGATTGAAAAATCATCTTTATTTGTCAGTGGATACTTCTTCTCTATATTTATTTTTTTAAATCATTATAACCAATGTTGAGGTTCATTGACCCATCCTTATTCTTGAATATGAGGACCGACATACCACACAATGAAGCACTTTTCCATATAAAACCCTTTCCCCAATTCTCTTGTAACTACTTCTTCAGTTCTTCTAAATCAACAATTCCTATACTATTGGGATTCTATGATATAAAAAGTGATCTAAATATATGATTAATTGAGAACTAAACCTCTCAGATAGTAGATATTCCAGTAAACTCTTCCTAGAATAAATTATTATAATCTCTCACAATGGGAATACTGTAATGAAAGAATATACCCTTTTATTCAATCATTTTTGGTATATATGATTGGTTATTATGAAATAATATCAAAACATGAGATGATTATTCCAATTTTTCATCATCATCCTATTTTAACTAGTATATAATCAGACGATGAATTAAGATGTAAAGATTGATTGACCTATCATGACAGTTGATGTTTTCTTTATATAATGAATGCCAATCCATTCCCAATATAGCATCAAGCTTCCCCAAATTTTATATGATTTAAATTTTTGTAATTTAATTCTCATAAATATTAACTTATGATACAATATTCATAGAATTTTTCCCTAGTGAATACAAATAAATTGGTTTAGTGAATCGATTCTCTTATAATGCATCCAATATATACAAGATGTCATGGAATTGATGAAAAAAATAAATACACATCTCTGAAGTGGGGGATAAGTATTCATTTATTATCACAATCCATATCAATAATCATTATAGTGTAAGACTTCTTAGTTCCCTTTTCATAGAGATAATGAGAGTTTATCATACTTATTATCCCTTGGATTATATAATTTTTTGGATAAAGGTTCCCCACATCTAAAACATTGAAATATTAGTGACACCTTTGTTTAAACATTATTTTCATGTATCTTGTTATCTGGAGTATTCATTTTTATTCGGAAATTATCTTCTTTGTACCATCATTTTACACTCATAAATCATGTTCCAATTCCATTAATAAATTTCCCTTGGAGCATCTTCTTACATTTTTTATACATTGGGAGTTTAATATTTTTTTTCTTTAACATATTTATCACCTTAACTTATATGAGAGGTCATCCTTCCATTCAATTATGGGTCTAGAAACTAAAATATATTCTAGTTATTAATCATAATTTTTGAAAAATAGACTTATATAATTCCAATATTCACTACTCCACCTCCCATCAGGTTATACATATTAGTAATGAAATCATCACATTTTCTATTACATTGTCTGTTGGAATGTTTTCTCCTATTTCCCTCCATTGACTAAAAAAATAAATGATGAGAATACATAAAGTAAAAATCATCTAAAAGGGCCATTATGAATATATAAGTAATAACTTATCTATGATAAGTATATTATTTCATATGAGTCTCTAATTTAAAATTAGGTTATCCCTGACAATATCCATATTAGGATTTTTATCATATAAATTTGATGATATCCTTCATATGGGTTCATAAAGAGTTTTTTAATTTTCCAAAGCGTATCCCCCTTGTGTTTCAATCCTGGAGTGTAGTAAGGCCTATTTTTTCACCAGGTGTTTCTTTATTCAAATACCAACATAACCATTTCTAGGGAATTAATGATATGTACATTGTCTCTATATCCAGATTCACTTGTAGTATCTTGATAGGGATATAATTAACTATAAACCACTCAGTCTATACTTTAACAGAATTTATGGACACTCTTCAATACATAGATGTATCCATATGATTATAACTAATGTATTATACTCATAATCACTAAAAATAGTGACTCCATTATCTAATACCAACTATAGAAACCCATACCTTTTAGACATATTACTACATGATTTTAGATATAAATAACCCATTAAATACAACCAAGGAGTTGAATAACCTAGTGTATTTGGAATACTAGGATCATTATAAATTAAAATGAAAATAGACTAAACCTAATTTATTTTAATATAAAGTAGTATCTTCTATATACCTTTGATATCATAAAAGTTCATAGGATAACCTACATAATACCTAATCAATATGGGTGAGCTATAAAGCCTAGTAAGGGAATAAACATGGTAATATAGCATAACATGCAAGCCATATGGAATAACAAAATATAATAAAATAGAAATATCATGAATAATTAAATATTTGAATAACATAAATAAAATGGTAGCGCAATATCATGGAAACATGGGAAATTTATAGAAACTTATAACATGAAATAAGAATAATTAGAGGCTAACTACCAAGAAAACATCACATGGTGGAGGGAATCCCATAATGGACTTGGTTTTCTCCATAATCCCATAAATGATGTCTCATGAGACTAAATCATTACCCAATAAATTGGAGAATTATTTGGGTGCACCCATCATGTCATGTACATGATTATTTGTACCATAAATAGAAATAAACCAAAAGGCACAAATAAAAATATTACACATGAAATGAAATGTGTTGAATTTTAGAAAATATTATACGATCTGTATTAACCTATCAATGAAAGGGGGAACCAAATTTTTATATATGTTAGATAAAATATAAAAAAATTAAAATTATTAATTAACATCAATATATAGATAATGTGAGTTTGAGAGAGAAATTTTATAACCCAAATAAAAAAGGGTTGTTTAGAGATATCCCTTACCTTTTTTTGAATATATTCTGCACATTCCCTTAAATTCCTGGATAACCCAGTTAGATTCATCAATTTCTTAACTCATAACTTTATCCTTATATATTTTATTTATTATAATTTTATTTTGTTCATTTATAATTCTTTCATATAGATATAATGCATAATTTTATTGTTCTGGGAGAGTTTCTTTCAGTGTTCAAAGGTCAGATCCATTGTGGATATCTAATGAATTCATTTTCAAATGGGAATATATCTATAGTAGTGGAATAAAATGGTATTATTGTACTCCAATAAATTAAAAAGGTATCATTTATCAATATATATTCTAACACAGGGACGATTGATTTAGTAAAATTGTTAATGTTAAATGTTCATGTCATTTATATTGTATTACCAACCATCATGAAATAATTTCATATTTTTTAGTTAAATATTTAATAAAATATTATATAACATGAAATAATTTATAACATAACAATTTTAATCATATTTAATTATAATAATAATATTTATAAAACCATCCTTGAAGGTAGTGGAGGAAAACATTGTGTAGTGTTCATGGAGGCATTGAACCAACTTTTTTCTAAAAAACACATTAGTCTTAGAAATGAATAAATTGTTGGTATAAGATGGATATTCCATTGAAATAATAATATTATAGTACATTTATAATACTGGATTCATTATATCTTGTTGGATTACGGAGAAAAGGAGAAGATATAAGAAGATGATAATTTTAAAAGATATAGTTTTGGAATTTTACCTCTCGAATGTTGCCTCCTTTAGAAACTCCTTTGGGAACATTGGGATTACAGTTTATAGAAGAAAAATTATTACAAATATTTTGAAAGAGTGGTTGAGAGATATTTTGGTAGAGATTTGGCATGAATCTAGGCATATATGGTGTGAGGAGAAGGGGTGGTGATTGGTAGAATTTATAAGGGGAGGAGAGGGGTGTTTTGGATATTATATTCATTAGTTTAATATTTGGTCTCAAGAATATATATAGTATTGATTTTTTATTACTATATATAGTATCTAATTAAAGTGAGTTTTATCTAATGGTTTCTTACAACAATCAAAATTTAAAAATTCTTGTATTTAGCTTATAATGTTAAATATATGATTTTAAAAACATCCCCATTAAATAATTATAATAGAAATTTTTTGAAAAATAAATATTTCCATTTTTTATGTTTTTATTATAAAAATTGAATCCATTTTATTAATATAATTTCATAAATATAAAAAATTTAATTTTTAAATAATATCCTAATTCAATTCAAAAATACCAATTTTCAAATTATGAGAAATTTTATACCCTTTTAAAAATCACTTATAGTCTCATAAAATCATATTATCCTTATAACAAAACATATTATAAATTTAGAAACCCATTTTTTGAAAATAAATATTCTTTTAAAAAATTATATTTATTATAAAATTATAAAAAAATATTAAATTTTTACAAAAAATGAAAACACATAATTTATATTTTTATAAAATATATTTACCTATACCATGATATACATAAAAAATATTTTAATTTTACGAGATAAAAAATAGTATATTACACTTCCATAGGTGAGGATACTATTCTAATAATGAGGTCATGATTCTAAATGGTTAGATTACTATTTCAATGGTCATGTTACTTTTCTAATGGTTAGAGTACCATTCCAATGGTTAGATATGTAATGGTCAAATGGGTTCCCTAATTCCCATAGATACATCACATTTAATTAATTATTTATTCACAAAAATTTATGTCAATTTAAATTTTTCTCATATTTTAAATGATTATTGTATTACTAGAATATTTCTTCATTTCTACTTTAATTTTCATGTGTTCATTTTTTCTAGTGGATTGAGCATGTCCGCATTTTAATATTTTTTATCATGTCTATAATTTTTTTATTATTGTGATACATTAAATTCACATGAACATTGTAATGACCCAATGTTTTAGCAATGAAATTTCCTTCTTATTATTATGTATTATAGTATAATCATATAATATTACATATAGAACACAAATAAAAACCTTATAAATGGAGAATGAGTGAAACAAAAGTTATCTCTAGAAGTTATGGAATGTATAACGATGAAATAACAACTCAATCTTTGAATAGTAATGTGTTCCATATTAATAGTAAACTAATCAATTGAATAGTAACATCACTAATTAAAGAATAAATAAAGTTTATTTATCTTATAAGGGACAATATTATATAATTATTTCATAGTATAAGTAAGTAATTATTTTTAAAATTATTAATTATGTATTTTTATATTTCTAAGTCTTGCATATTTAATTAAAATTTTATGATTAATTTAATAAATTAAAAGAAAATTTATTTTCATAAAATTTATTCAAAAATAAGTTTTTTATGACATATTATTATAAGATAATTTTAGGAGACCTTAATTATTTTTTCAAAGTGTTAGAAAAGAAGCATTATTTTTAAAATGTGTTTTTTTCATTTAAATTATGATTTTAATTAAAAATAAAATTTATCATCTATAGAAATATAAATTCATAAAATGGAGTTTATTTTATAATTCTACATGTCAAATAAATTTTGGAGTGAATTTTTTGTATTTTTCAGAAATACTAGAATTTTTTATGAATAGTGAAATACGGTAATGTACCATATATATACATTATGAGTTAAATACACTTTTCTCAAAATAATGGATGATGTAATCACCGTTTAATAAAACTAACAAGATCTTTTTATGAATTTTGGTCTCATGAATCAATAATATTCACAGTCATGAGAAAAAATATTAAACTAATGATTAAAACAACAGGAAACTCCTACTCTCCTCCACTATAAATACCACACCTCTTTACCTCTTCTCCTCACACCTTTCAAGCCTTTTGTCTAGTCCAAATTCTTCTAAAATGTATATATAATCCCATATCCCATGTATAAAATCCCATTGTGCCTTCAAAAAAACAAATCCATTCCCCTAAATAGGTTCACAAGGAAGATATATTCAAGAGGTAGATTCCTATTTTCATTTCTTTAATTTTCTTTCAAGTGCCTTTATTCCTTTTTCATTCCTCAACTCCATTCTTCCTAATGTTATTATAACTCAAATACCATACATGTACTGAATGTTTTTATTATAATTTAATAAATACTCATAATATATCTTATCCCCTCCCTTTATAATAAAATGTAAACACCATTCATGATGTGTTAATTTATCACATTAAAGGATTACTGGTTTTCAATATCTATTATCATCTTCAATTCTACTCATGAATCCATTTTCATGGTTGAATATAAAATTAAATATTCATTATAACTTATTTGAGGTTCTGAAATATATTTTTACTCATGATATTAGGAAATAAAGAAAAATGAGTTAGTTGTGATAAAAAACCATAAATTAACAAAAATTGTTATCATTAATGTTTTATATAATGATTCATATTCACAAAAAATATACAAAGGAAATTTAAAGAAATTTAATCATTTTTATGTTCATTAATAGAAGACAGTTTCAGTTCTAGAAAACCATACTCATCTTAAATATTTATCCTTACATGTATATATGTAAACCAATCATGAAAACCACAAAAACCAACCCTCCTGAACAATGAAATTGAACCTCTTAACCCGTAAAAAAGGTCATGAATGAATATAATAAGGTTATAATTAATATATTAAATGAATATGATGGTTATTAAATATAAATTAATGACTGTAATTTTTTTATCCATGACATTAAGATCAAGTGAACGACACCACGAGGCTTAATGTAAGGGATTCTACCTGAACGTCCATTATTCCTTCAGGTTTCCCTATCTTTATTTTTATCCAAATGAATTTATCTATTATTGTTTATGTACATATTCTAAATACTGTTTACATGCTCCAAAACTACTGACCGTGGTCCATTCATCATTATATTTGGGGATATATATGTTTTTAAGTGGGTCGCTCCTCAATTATTCTCGATAAGTGATCTCATTTTAAAAGAACTTCCCAAATCACTAACCAATTTCAAGTGCACTCTGTAATCTATTTTAAGACACCATTATTTTTATAAAATTACAATGTTTATTATCAAAACCATCTTGGTTCACTTCTAGTTTTATTTAAAATAATATCCCCTTTTCATTTTTAGGTGATCTTTGATATTTTCCTGATACCCCACTATAATGTTTTAATTATAAAGTTTCATAAATTCTATTTTTGCATGTTATCACATAAAATTGACTTCACTTATCAATATATATTCAAATTCTACATTTTTAATTTCCATGAATAGTATAATTACTTTCCTTTATGGGAATTTTTATTAAATTCCCATCAATTTTAATTTATGACATGATAAGGATACCCAATTCTTACCATGGGTATCGCTTATGTTTATGTATGAGTAATTATTTATGATTCTATATTTGGAAACAAATTTCATAAACATGTTATTATGGGTGTTCCCATATAGTTATCCAGTTTATTGGGTAAATTTTATTCTAATGAGACTTTAGGTGTAATAGTCTTGGCAGTTAGCCATGAATCTTGCTACCATGTGCAACGGTCTTGGTGGTAATCCTTGAATTGTGCTCCTATATGTGAAAATAGTCATGACTCATGCTGAAGTAATGTTTTATTTTTCTTCCACAATAATATAACTCCCTGTTTATATGATACCATGTTTATATTTTATGATTCCATATGTTCCATTCCATTTAATATCATTATATAATGCCTTCTAAACAATGTGCTAAATCATTATTAATTTATTTATTCCCATACTCAGTTTTTAGGTAATCTCATTGTTCATGGTTTACCTAGGTTATATGATGAAAATTAATGAGCACAATTGATGTTAAGAGATATTTATGAAGATTAGATAATTTAATGTATTATTTAGTTCTATGTTTTCTCAGTTTTAAGTACCTCATCTTCTAAGAAAGTAAGCCTTATGATCCATGAATTTTAATATGATGATTTATTTTGATTATAATCGTGTAATGATATGTTAAAAAGGATGTGGTATCTATATTTGGTATTAGATGATGGTCTAGTTATTTTTTGAGATTAGGAATAGATCACTATAGCATGAAATATAGGGACATGACTAAGTATAAGAAAACATCATAAAATATAGGTATATATAGAGTAAGTGGTCTAATAGGAAAATACCTCCCTGTCTGAATATGAACAAGTTGGTGTAGCTATAGAAAATTTTTATATAGGGGTAAAACCCAAAAATACCATTTTTGGATAGACTCAAACCGAAACTGGTGCACAAAAACGGTCCATGATGCGCTCTTGGTTTTTCACTCGTGGGGGATATTCTTTTGTTAATTCATAATCTTAGTACAAAGAATTATTAAGGGAATAAATAAAAAAGAAACCCATAATAATATATGATCGGAAACAGATCATGGAAAACCTTTATTAAAACCTTGGGAATCACAAGTTATGATATACTTTTCCTTTAAGAGTTTATCCTTTTATTTTTATAGTTTCCTTTTTATACATAATATCAATTTATTAAACCCCATAATTGAATGTTATTTTATATAGTTTGTGGCAGGAAATATAAGAACATGTTCCAACTGTCAATGTGATATGGAATGTGAATATTTCCATAACAATATGAAAAATGTAATGGGAAGGGGTACTCAAAACATCATGATTGTATATGCTTACCCGACTCATATTTTGAATAACAACTTGAATCATGTGGAAATATCTCCTACTCTAAGGAAGGAGAATTTTTCCATGGAGTCATTCACTTTGAAAAGGCTTCCCTTGTTTAGATAATCTTATGATCCCCTCCTCAATGAATAGTGGATTAACTCCATTGAATGTTATTCTCTATCATCCCGTGCTGAGAAGAAGAGATGGTTTCACTGGAAGACTATACTTTTTATGGGGAAGATGATCATTGGTGGAATCTGATCAAGAATATGAAGCACGAGGTGGATATTGATTCCATATATTTGGTAGAATTCATGTAAATGCTTTTGAATTAATATTTTCCCCTAACCCTCCATCCCAAGATAGAAAGAGAGTTCCACAGACGTAAGAAGAATGAAGATGAGTCTAGAAGGGCATACGAACAAAGACATAAAACGACATGCAAGATACGGATCAGGAATTGTCATAAACATCGAAAGAATGGTTGATCACTTCTTTAGCTGGCTAAAACCGTGTCTAAGAAAAGTCTTGGCAATTAGAGACATCGATTTTTATAAAGATATTGTCTGTTGTGCCCTCAAATATGAAATAGAGATCAGATAAACTCAATGTCCTCATGGTCCCAGTAAAAAAAGAGAGGAAAATGGAGTCTAATATGGGTGGTTCAGGAAATAAATCCCATTATGGAAAGATGATCAAACATCCCACATGTAAAAAATGATGGAAGAAGAATCCTTATAACTATATAAAGGGAACTAAAAATTACTTCAAATGTGGATGAATGGGAAATCTGGATATGAAAGTCCATAGGGATATGAAGAATCCCACTAGTAAGGAAGAAAAAAGGATGTTTTAGATCAACACTCAGACTCTAGTGTAGTGTTATAATTTCAAGGAAAATGGCTATCATATGAACAATTTTTCTAAGCCAAGGGTTTTTATAGGAAATTAACAACCTCCAAGGAAATAAGTAAGTGATTATTATATCACTACAAATAATTTGGAGGTGGAAAATAATGTGGTGATACGTATTCTAGTCATTTATTAAAGAATAGCTAATGCACTATTTGATTCTAGTTCAACACATTCTTTCATATATTGTAAGTTTAGTATAACTATTCTAACAACACATAAATATTTGGAGGTTGAGTTATCTGTGAGTGTAAAGAATCTATAAATTATTGAAATGAAGGATTATAAATCCTCCCCATTACATTTTTTTGAACTAAACCACCCATAAAATCTGGTCATTATAGTTTTGGTGGAGTTCGATGCTATTTTGGGCTTAGATTGGCTATCTTTATACAAAGCCAACATTAACTATCATGAGAGTGAGATCACTCTTCAATAACCAAAGTATTATCCAATTCTATACAAGAGTAATTAGGAAGATGAAACTTCATCAGAATAGTCATCTCAAGTGTGGATATTATTGCCTTTTGTGAAACAATATAATGCAAAAATGATTGAGTCAAAGGAGATGGTACTTCTTGAAGATATTCCTATTGTGAGATATTACACAGATTTATTCCCTAAATAATTTCATGTCCTTAACCCTGATCAAGAGGTTTAGTTATCAATTGATCCTTTTCCTTGATCCCAACCTATATCAAAGACACCTGATAGAATGAACACTGTTGAGCTTAAAGAGCTGAAGAAGCAGTTATAGGAGAATCCGGGCATGAGTTTTATATGCTCAAGTGCTTTACTATGGGGTGAACTAGTCCTATATGTTAACAAGAAGGATTGATCAATGCACTTATACATTGATTATCACAAGATCTATAAAATCATGATAATGAACATGAATCCCCTGCCTTAGATAGATAAATTGTTTAATCAACTACGGGGGTCTAATTCTTTCTCTAAGGGGGACATTCAGTTGGGATATCACCAATTAAATGTAAAGAAGGAAGATATTCCCAAAAAATCCTATTTAATGAGGTATGGAAACTATGAGTTCATATTGATGCTCTTTAGACTCACTAATTCCCTATAAATATTCATGGATTTAATGAATAGATTCACTAAATATTACATTGAAAAATTTGTGTTAGTCTTTATCTATGATATTATGATATACTCCAAGAGCAAGGAGGAACCTGATGATTATTTGAATACTATGTTGATGACCTTATGAAGGGACAAACAATATGCAATGTATAGTAAATTTCAGTTATAGATGGAGGATATATCATTATTGGGGCATGTTAGAACCAGTAAAGGGATATCAGTAGGCACTTCCAAGATAAAAATAATTTAAGAGTGGCCCAACATAAATTTTTTAATAGAGATCCATATCTTTCTAGGTCTATCATTGTATTATTGATGATTAGTGAATAAATTATCACAATTTTCAAACCTAATGACCATGATGAAATGGAAGGGGTTGAAGTTTCTATGGACTCAAGAATGCAAGTAAAGCGTTAAGGATCTTAAAAAGTGTCTTATCACTGCACCAGTACTCACACTCCCGATAATTGGAGAACTCATTGTTCTAAAAAGTGATTCATTAATGCAGGTATTTGTATTTTTGATGATTCACAATGATAAAGTGATAGCCTATGCATCAAGGTAGTTGAAAATATAGTGGAAAAACTATCCCACATATGATCTGGAGTAGGAGGCTGAGATCTTTCAATTTAAAATATAGCGGCATTATCTCTATGGGGAGAATTGTGAGATATATAATAATTAAAAAGTCTCAAATGTATATTCACATAGAAAGAGCATAATATTCCCCATTGAATATGGTCATATCTCATCAAATATTATGACTAGTCAATCCACTCCCATCTCAGTAAGGAAAATATGGTGGTTAATGCACTATGTATAAATGATCATATATCTTTATCAATGATGATAATCGAAAAGGATACAATCTTATTAGATTTACAGTGGATGGACCTAGGAATCATTAAGGTATGAACATCATCAATATTTTATAAAATTATTTCTCAATAATACCTATTGGATAAAAAATGGATGCTCAAACAAATGATGTGAGAATTTAGAAAAGGGTGGAAGCTATCAGAAATGGGAGTCCTATTAGATCAATATTGACAAGAATTGAGTCGTAAGATTCATGAAACGATTATGGGTACCATCCAATCTAGAGATAAGAAAGGAGCTTCTGAATGACACACATAGCTTAACCTTCTCTATTCACATTGGGATTACAAAGATGTGTCACGATCTCAGGGGGAATTATTGGTGGGGCAACATGAAAAAGGATATTTCTCTGTATTCATTAAAGTGCTTAGTATGTTAGTAAATGATTTCTGAAAGTAAAAATCCTAAATGGATGATGAAACCTCTACCCATACCAAAATGAAGGTGCGAGAACATCACCATGGATATTTGTCACTAGAATTCCAATGATATCAAGAGGAAATAGTGCTATATGGGTTATTATGGTTCTTCTTACAAAGAAATATCACATTATCACAATACAAGAGTACTTCTATTTATATCAACATTAATGGATATATATCGAATAGGTAGAAAGGGTGTATAGAGTGCCACAATCTATTGTATCTCATAAAGATCATACATTCACCTTGATGTTCTAGAAAAGACTCAAACATGCTGTAAGAATTGAATCGATCTTCAGTACAGACTATCATCCTCAAAATGATATCCAATATGAGTGAACTATTTAGACACTAGAAGATATGTTTATAGCATATTCAATGGACTTCAAAAGAGGATGAGAGTAATATCTTCCTCTATTCAAAATCTCCAAAAACAACAGTTTCCACTCCAATATCTGAATAGAACCATATGATGCCAATTATTAGAAAATGTGTAGAACACTAGTGTGCTGGGATGATGTCTGTGAGCATAAGCTTGTAGGACCTAAAATGGCTGATGAAATGGTGGAGAAGGTGAAAACCATTCAGAAGAAGATCATGTTAGACCATTATTGAAAAATGATCTAGGTAGGTAATTATTGATGAGACCTTGAGTTTAATGATGGAGACATGGTGTTCCTCTGCATATCTCTATGGAAGCAGGTCATGATATTTGGAAAAAATGGAAAGCTAAGTCACATGTACATCTGCCCCTTCAAGATTTTTGATCATGTTGGAGATGTGGAATATCGACTAGTACTTCCACCTAACATGTCTATTGTACATGATGTGTTCCATGTATCCCTAATAAGGATGTACACACCAAACCATTCACATGTACTCTCTTCAATGGTGGGATAGTTGGAGAATGATCTGTCATAAGAGGAGTAGCTAGTGAAGATCTTGGATCTTAGAGATAATGTTCTACACAACAATATTTCTCACATGGTAAATGTACTATGTCAAAACCATAAGTATGAATAGGGAACATGGGAACTGGAGGAGGAAATTATGGAAAAGTACCCACGCCTATTTATGACTTAGATTGTAAAATGAAATTTTGAGGGTGAAATTTCATAAGGGAGAAAGAATGTAACGACCCAATGATATATCAATGAAATTCAATTCTTATTATTATTTCTTATAGTATAATCACAAAAGAATACATATATAACACAATTAACACCTTATAAATGTATAATGAGTGAAAAAAATGTCATCTCTAGAAGTTAAAGAGCATATACCGATGGAATAGTAACTTTTCCTTTGGAATAGAAATGTGACCCCTATGAATGGTAAACTGGCCAATTGAATAGTATACTCACTAATTAATGTGTAAATAAAATTTATCCATATTATAAGTGGAAATATGATATAATTATATCATTTTATATATAAGTAACTATTTCAAAAATTATTAATTAAGTGTTGATATTTTTGTATGAAATGTATATTTAATTGAAATTTTATGATTTATTTAAAAATTTAAAAGAAAATTTATTTTCATAAAATGTATTCAGAAATAACTATTTTGATGTCTTATTATTATTCGATATTTTTAACACACCTTAATTTATTTTTCAATGTGTTAGAAAGTCAGTTTTAATTTTAAAATTTGTATTTTTAAAGTAAATTATGATTTTAATTAAAAATAAAATTTCAAATATTCAGAAAATTATTCTCATAAAATAAAGTTCATTTTTTGAATCAACACATCAAAAAATGGTTGGGGGCGAATTTTTGATATTTTCTGAAATACTAGAATTTTTATGAATAGTGAAATACAGTAATTTACCATATATATACGTTATGAGTTAAATATACTATTACTAAAATCATGGATGATGTAAGAACCCATGGTTTGAACTCACATGATATAGTTACTATTCTTGGTCACTATAATCACAAACTATTAATAGTCCTAAGATAAAATATAAAACTAATGATTAAAATAATGGGAAACCCCTCCCACCTCCATAATAAATACCACCCCTCTTTACCTCCTCCACTAACACCTCTCAATCCTTTTTTCATGACCCAATTATTTTGAAATATTTCCCTAAGACCCTATACCAAGACAAACAACCCTTGGTATCTTCAAAATAGAAAATGTTGTTCTCTAAAGAGGTTCTCAAGGAAGATATATTCAAGAGTTATATTCCCCTTTTCATTTCATTTATTTTATTTCATGTTCCTTTCTTTATTTGTCTTTACTCACCTCCATTAATCCAAATGTTATGATATATCCAATACCTTAACTGTACTATAATTTTGTTATGAAAATGGAATAATTAATCATCATATCTCATTTCCCCTCCTTTTATACTCAAACTGTAAACTCCATCTAAGATGTGTTAATTTAGCACATTCAAGGATGATGGGTTTTCAATTTCTATTACCATCATAATTTCTAGTAATGAAACCATTTTTGTTGTTGAACCAAGAAATAATATTTTTATAATAACATATTGAAGTTTATGAATTTTTTTAACACATGATATTAATTTATAATTAAAAATGTGTTCATTGTGATAAAAACCCACCAAGTAAACAAAACTATTAATATTAAAGTTTTATATAATAATTCATCTTCACTCCATCTAACCAAATTAATTTTAGAACCATGTAATATTATATATGGTCACTAATTTCATAAAAATTCAATTTTGTATGACCATTTTCATCATACATGTTTATCCTTACATGTATATAACTAATGAAATCATGAAAATCAAGGAAACAAATGCTCCAAAACAATGAAATAGAACCTCTTAACCCATCAAAAAGGTCACGAATGAACATAATAAGGATATAATAAATTGATTAAATGAATAATTGTTTCTATAAATACTAATTAATGAATTTAATTTGGTTATATCGGATATTAAGATGAAGTAAAGGACACCATCAGACTTAAGGTATGGGATTCTACACAAAAATCAAATATTCCTTCGAGTTGCACTATATTTCTTGTTACCCAAATGAATTTATCTGTTCTTTTGATTTAAATCTTATAGATGTTGTTTACATTCTCCAAATTCATTTTCAAGTTCAATTCATCATTCTCTTTTTGGGATATACATGTTTTCAAGCACTTCCCTCCTCAATTATTCCTCATAAGCAAGCCTATTTTAAGGGAATATTGAGAATTATTAACCAATTTCACGAGAAATCTATAATATGTATTAAGAAACAATTATTTTCACAAAACCACTATATTTATTGTGAAATATTTCTTGGTTCACTTCTAGTTTTATATAAAATATTAATCCCCTTTCGGTTTTAGGTGATCTTTGATATATTTTTTTGGGTGGTGTTCTGGTCAAAGACCAAAACACAAACTTTATTAAAATAAAGGAACAAGAAAGGATTACATGAGTCTGAAGTAAGGAATTTTTGAACATCCCTGACAGAAAGAGGGAGTAACTCAGGAGGAAGGTCATCCCTCTAGGACACCTCGGGATTAACTACCATGTTTTCAAGTCCATTGGCGAGCTTGTTAGCTTCCTGGTAGGTATGGGTGATAATGAAGTTGACTTCCGATAATGAGTGAAAATAGTTCTTCCAGCGAGGAGTAAGTGTCCAAGATAGGTGAATGGGGCCATTCCAAATGGCCTGGACAATTTTAGTTGAGTCTCTCTAGATCCAAATGTTGTTCTAAATGCGCAGCTTGGCAAAAGAAGTAGCATGAATCACACTCATCATCTCATCTTCCAGGGAGGAGGCGAAGCCGTAGGATCCATAGAAGCATCCAATAACTTAGTCCAGGTGGTTTCTAAAGATGGCACCACAGCCTGCAGGGCCTCGGTTGCCTTTAGAAGAACCGTCAACATTTATTTTAATCCAACCTGTAGGTGGAACTTTCCAAAAGTCTTCCATGGTGTATTTAGTTTGAGGGTACCTCCCATCAACACCGATGCACCTAAGAATCCCCAGATATCTAACCAAGTTACTACAATGACCATTTTGAAGCATATCAACATACCTTATAGAAATGATAAATCACATTAAACCTTCATCAAGCTTTAATGAGTTTTTTTTATTAATATAATCATTTTTACCAAACCAGATCATATCTAGATTCTCTGCTGTAGTTGAATGAAAATGATTCCTAATTTGCTGGCAGTCAGATAAATCCACACATCGCTGCAACTGAGAGGTTATAGAGCTACAAGGAAACCATCTTCACTCAAAAATATCAATAATATAATGCCAAAGGTAAGTTTCCATATCCTTAGAAATGAAGTGGTGTTTAATGTCCTTTTGTTGCTGATTACACATACGACATTTGGATCAATGATTAATCCTGAAAGATTGTAAACAGATATCAGTGGGAAGCCTACCATGAGAAATACACCAAATGACAATGAGTCTTAAGGGATTTAACCAAGATTTATTAATGGTTTTTAACCAGATTAAATTACTATCAGAATTGTTGAATAAATAGTTATAGTGGATTTTTGAATCAATCATAACATTATGAGCTAGTTCCCAAATTAGAAGATCATTTGTAATAGTGAAAAGATAACTGTCCACAACATGATTTATATTATCAGGTAAGAAAGGGTTTTTCATTTTTAAGATTCCCTTGATGGTATCATCAGTATGATCAGGAAGTTGAGTGTTATACACCAATGAGATAAGGGGTGTACCAATCTAGTTATTAAGCCAAAATTTTAAATTAGAGTCTTTTCTATCCATCCATCTAAAGTTATCCCTAATAGATATTAAATTATTCTTAATGGAATGAAATATTGAGGAGGTTAAATAATTAAAATTTCTATTCCTTAACTTATAGAGGAAGTGAGTCCTAAGATAGTCCATGGAAGAAGAATTATTGTCAACGAGGTTCTATGTGATCTTTTTTTGAAGGGATTCATTAAAAATATTAAGGATTTTTATGCCAATACCTCATTTTTCAATAGGTTTGAAACAAGTAGACCAAGGAACAGTAACAAGTTTTTTCTCAAGTGTGATCCCAGTCCAGAAAAATTTTTATTGGCAACATTAATGTTTTCCAGGAGACCAGCCGATCATTTATAAATCATCATGGAATATACATGTTTGAAGACAATAGTGGATTTGACAAGGCAAATTCTTCCTGTCGTGGAGAGATTTTTACCTTTCCAAGAGGAGAGTTTTGGAAGGGTTTATTCAATGATGGGTGATAAATAGGTAGCTTTAGGTCTGCCCCAAAAGATAGGGACACCCATATAAGTGAAGGGTAGAGAACCCCCCTTGATCCCCAAAGAACTAAAAATATTGATTTTCCTACTAGGGGGATATCCTATTCCTACGTAAATAAAACATTTATGCCAACTGACATGCTGGATAGACACCTCTTTATAGCGAGTGAGAATGAATTTAATATTATTTATATTTCTTTTGTCCCCTATAGAAAAAAAAATCTCAACAGAATAAAGAAGATGTGAGAGGGCATTCTAGTTCCTGGAGGAAGGGATCAGTTTGATCTTACCCTTTTCCATAGACTGAGTGAGTAGTCTACTTAAATAGTCATCATCAATAGAGAAGAGAATAGTAGAGAGAGGGTCTCCTTGCCTAACCCCCTTTGAACATTTCAAATAACTTCTAAGAGAAACATTTATAAGAATGGAAATATGAGTTGAGTTAAAAAGATTTTTAATTTTGTTGATAAAGGGGTCATTAAAACTGAAGTTTATAAGGAACTTAAAAATAATGTTCCAATCTATGGTATCAAAGGCCTTTGTAATGTAATGTTTAATGGAAACATTCCCACCTTGATATTTCTTATTTAAAATATTGCTGGATTCAGAGGCAAGGCAAATGCAGTCTTGAATAGATCTTCTTTTTATAAAATTAAATTGATTCCAAGAGAAACTTTTATTACTGATGGAAGAGATTCTATTAGCAAGTAACATAGTGATAATTTTGAAATGATAATTTTTGAGAGAAATGGGTCTCAAGATATGTATTTCAACCGCAATCTCCATTTTAGGAATAACAGTAAGAAATTGGGAGTTTAATCAATAAGGAATAATGACTTTAGAAAAGAAATTTTTAACTACATGATAGAAATTGTCATGAATGATATCCCAATGATTTTGGTAAAACCAGTTATTAAAACCATCAGGTCTAGGAGCACTATCTGGATTAAGTCTAATTATAGTGTCTTTAATTTACTAATCTAAAGTAATGCTATTAAGATAAGAATTGTTGTCTTCAGACACCATAGCTGGAATGGCATCCAGGAGAAGATCTTAATCAATGCCAGGACCATTGATGATATCACAGAAATTAGAGACCACAAAATTTTCAATACCTTCATTAGTGTCGATAAGATGACTCTCATCTCTAAGATAGGCAAGAGGCCTATAATCTTTTCTAACTCTATGAAGTGAGTTGTAGAACATAGTGATCCTATCCCTAAAATTGAGCCATTTGGTTTGAAAATTTTGTTTTTTGAGGTTATCCTTAATGTTAAGTAACGTGACCAGCTTAGAAGAAATTTTGATTTCATGCTGGGAGTTGTTAGTGAAGTTAGAGGAGGTATTATAATTTTTAATTTTCATGATCTTAGTCTCCAAAAGGGTAATATCATTGTCTATTTCTTTTGATTTAGTTTTACAACAATTCTTGAGAACTTCCTTGAGATTTTTCAAATTCAAATGATAGGTAAATGTTTCCATATGTTCATACATATTAGTCTAGATATTTTTGATAATATTCACACAGTCAGGATCCGAGGACCAAGAAGTGTTAAATATAAATGAAAGCCTAGTTTTGATGGGATTATTTGAAAAATTAACCAATATAGGGTGGTGATCAGAAGCAACTTTCATAAGGGTGATGCTAGAAATGTTATCTCATTTATCTAGGGATTGATCATTAGTGAAATCCCTATCAAGATTTCTAGACACTACTGTATTATAATGATGTCTAAAAAAGGTAAATTTGGCTCCAGTTAAAATTACCTTAATAATAATATTAGTTTCAATTAATATTTTAAATTCCCTAGAGTAAATATTGGAGTGATAAGGGCCCATTTTTACACTTTGGGATAAAATGGAATCGAAGTCCCCAACTATAAACTAAGGATTTTGAATAGTTCTACTATGTTTAGTGAGCTCATTCCAAAGGGGCCTCCTATCTTGATATCTATTATTCACATAAACAAAAGAAGTAAAAATATGAGTATGCTCAAATGTGAAATCAAAAGTAAAGCGTTGATCATAATATTATTAATGTTCACATTTTTCATGGAATAATGAGAAAAAATACAGAGAGTTCCAACGGTCATACCGTTATTACAAGATCCTAGAAAGGAAAAACCAAAAGAACATAGATGCAAGAATCTAAAAGCATAATTATTTTTTGGTTCAGCAATCGAAAAAAAATTATGACGATGAGTGCTAATAAATCTCTTTAAGACATTAAAGGTGTCAGGGTTTGCAATTCCCTGACAATTCCAGAAAATCAAATTCATTTAGACCTGTTTTTGGGGGGCTATCCCATTTCTTTTTTCTTCCAAAAGTCTTTGATGCAGTTATTATTCGAGAGGAAGTGGCTTGATTAGTGGTACATTGCATCACCTATGTAGGCAAATGGGAAACCAAAGTGGCGTTAGAAGCACCTGCACGAGAAATAATATGAGAGTCAACATCACCATGAGGGCTTGAAGCCAAGACAAAATACTTACTTGGGGTAGTCAAAGGTAGGTCTTTAATATCTCCCAAATTTGAATTAGAATTAGTATGGTCAGGTGTTTTAGATACATTCTTAAGAGAATATTTTTTGTCCAAAATAGGAGGATATTTGGAAGAATGAAGGGGGAAAATAGTATTATACATCATCCAAGGTTGAAAAGAACCTTCTGGGAGGACAACAATGCTTTCTTGTTGATTACCCATGCTGACTAGGAGGGCAGGGTATCCATGTTCAACATGGGTAGTGTTAACCCTCTGCTCAGATGGGGTGGGAATTTTAGATTCAGTGCTTTTAATCTGATCATTAAGGGTAATGTTTTCCAAGGCAGTAGGGGTGAGTTGGGAAATATTTTCAATGCAATATTTTTCGTCTTTCTTTGAAAGGGGTGAATGATCATTCATCCCTTAAAAATGCATAAAAGGGTAAGTGATCAGATCATTAGAATGGTTTATAGTAGGACTAGGGTCCTTTGAAGTGTTATAGGAAGAAGCAAAATAAAAATGGGAGTTCTTAAGGATTCCAAAGATTTCAGTTTCAATGTCCTTCCTAATAACCTGTTCAATAGATTCATTGTCCTATTCCTCAGCTAGGTCTGCCCATGATTTCACATTTCCAACTTCCAAATGGCTATGGTATTGGTTTTGACAACCCATTTCTCCTCTTTCTTCTTTTATGTTTTAGGGTTTTCATGTACAAGTACTTTATCTTTCTAATGATTTTTGATTTCTATCCACTCTGAGTGACTAGGATGAGAGGATTGTTTGTGCACAATATGATAATTTAGGACTAAGTTTCTAACAATTTTTCAGTATTCACAGTATGGGAGAAGCCATTGATATTCAATTTTTACCACAGTACTATACTTATTATCATTAAAAACAATGGACAATGGTAATTTACTTTCAAGATTTACTTCAATCATAACCCGAGCCAAAAGCCCTTGGTCCCCATTTAATGTTCTTTGATCAATTTTCTGTGTAGTACCAATGTAGGAAGATAGGTCATTAAGAATTTGAGGGTTCTAGAAAAACCAATTAAGGTTGTGTAGTCTAACTCATGCCAGAGCCATAGTGATCCTATGATTTTTATGATTAAAAGAAAAATCCCATTTCGAGATATGAAGGAATCTAGGCTTCAATTGAATATTTCCTAATTTCCAAGATCTATCAAGATGATTTTGTGACGAAAAGATAATATGGAAGTACCCCTAACCGAGCATGACCAATTTCTAGTTTTTAAAACCCCCATATAGTGCAATTTGAGGCTTCAATTCAGAATAAGACCAGGGTTGGTCACCTTTGAGATAAGAAACTCAACCCATAATTGAAAACTTATAGAGTTGTGTATGCTGTTGTAGAGAATCTAGGTCAAACTCAACAGAAAACTCCCATATTCCATTTTCTTAATATTTGATGGCTTCATCAATGAAGGTTTGGAGTGATCTATACCTGTCAAATATTTGAGGAAGGAAATCCCTTTGAACCTCATATTTGTTTCTTGTAATGGATCAATTTTCTCCATATCCATCTCCTCCTGCGCATGCTTGCTCGTGAGATCGAAGGGAAGCTCCCATATTGGATCAAACAAGGACATGGAACAAAGATTTCGGAGAAAAGAAGCTAATCCTGATCGATTTTCAGAAATCTAGGGTTTCAAGAGAGGGGTTACACGTCAAGAGCCATCTCTCCATGAGAATGTTTCATTTCTATTTGATATATTCCATAAACTTCACTAAAATATTTTAATTCTAATGTTTTATAAATGCTATAATTTCATGTTATCACATAAAATTATCATCAATTATCATGATATATACCTATTTTACATTATTAATTTCAATGCGTGATCTAATTCCCATCCAACATGGACATTTTTATGATACACCCATATGTTATGATTTATGACATGATTATGATACCCAATTAATACAATGGGTAACCCTTATGTCCATGTATAAATAATTACGGATGATTATATATGGGGAAATAATATTCATGATCATTTTATGATGGTTTCACCAAGATATTGGTCCAATTCATTGGGTAAAGTTGAGTCTCATGATTTGTTATGTGCAATGGTCTTAGCGGTTAGTCTTGAATCGTGATACCATGTGAAATAGTCTAGGTGGTTAACCTTGAATTGTGCAAATCTTTGTGAAACAATCCTTGACTCATGCTAAAGTCACGTTTTATGTTTCTTCCACATTACTATTACTCAATTTTTATGTGATTCCATGTTAATATTTTATTATTCCATATGTTCCATTCCTTTTTATATCATTATGTCATGCCTTATAACCCACGTTCTAAATACTTATTCTTAAGTTTATTAATTTACAAGGCTTTTATCTCATCCGAATGTTCATGTTATCCCCAGGTTATCCTATGAAGATGTATGTGGAAAATTGAAGTTAGGAGCTCTTTGTGAAGATTAAATAAAGAAATGCCTTATTTAGTCCCATGTTTCCTTTAAGTTTTTTGTACCTAGTCTTTCAAGACATGAGACCTTACAATCCTTGTCTTGTAATATGATACATTATTTTGATTAAAATAATTTAATGATATGTGTAAAAGTCTAGGGTCAATATATCCATTTTAATTATTTAATGATTAAATTATAATAATATTTAGTTGGTTTTATCATGTGGTGTGTGTGAATTATGATACATTAATAAATATAGCCCCAATATATGAATGAAATGTCCATTGATTAATTTATGGGACAATATAAGAGTCCTATGAAAGAACTTCAAACCAAAGGGCATTTGAGAATAAAAAATATGATAGAATGAATCACATTTTCCCTTAAAGGGACATGTAAGGAATGTATGTAGTTATTTTACCAAGAGTTTCCATCAACTGAGAGGATATCTAAATGTTATTTCTATAAAATTGTTCTAATACTTAAAGAAGCATCTTTCAAAGAAAGGGGACATATGGGATAATATAATCTAGTGGTGAGACCCTATATGATCTTTGGGGAATGTTTAAGAATATGACTTCTAGTTTTAAATATCATTCATTTAAGATCCCCACTTCTTGGTATTATTTTACAATGACTTTCTAGATAGTTTATAAAACATGTTACATTCTTCACTAGGAGAATCCCTAGTAGAAAAATTTCTATCTAAATAAATATAGTTTATAGGGAATAAATCCTTAAAATCTAAAAAAATTGGTTCTACAACAACGACTAGAGATGTGTATGAGTGAAATAGTTCTAAATCTCTTTTGATTGAAGGTATAATTGAATATCTAACCTCTCTCAAGTAATATTTATCCATAAAGAATGTTAATCAATCACCATAAACACCCCCTTGAATCAATCAACTATGAAATTCAGTAGATAATTTTATAGAAAAAATCACTCAAGTAGAAGTTAATTAGTGTTGTGAAGCCATGTATTATAGGTAGTTCCAAAAAACCTATAATAAAGGAAAATGTTTTCAATATTATAGTATAGTGATGGAATCCATTCACCTCAGAGGACACTATTCTAGTAGAATTTTCAATAAAAATAGTAGACAAAACCTATCTAGAGGAACAAATATTAGATTTATACATGTTACTGACCACTATGGAAAATTAAAGAGAATTCAATAAATTACATATTGAGAATGTCAGTGGAGTACCAAGAGAACGAGTAATATTCTATAATAACATATGGATTTGATCTTAAGGAGTTAAAAATATAGTACATTTAGATCCTTGTAACTTTAAATATGTTGGGAAATCATGTTTTAGATAAAAATATTAATAATTAGTTCCAAAAAAATAGTAATTTATGTTATATTTCTTTGAGAAGTGACAATGTGGTAGTGAGGAGGAATCCCAAGGAGGTAAACCTAAAACTGAACAAACCAAGAAAGATGAACTATAAGCTATGAATAAATAAGTTATGAAACCCTATCAGATAACCATAGTGATATAGGAAATGTTTAATTATTTAATAGTGAATCTATCTCAACACCTTCCACCATTTAACTTAATGATGATTCGTCTAAGGAAGACTAATAAATAGGCCCTAGAATATTAAGTAGATAAACCTAGTCAAGAAGGTGGTAATCATCATCACTCTAATACATAAAATCAACATTTTTTATAAATATTTGAAATTTCTATAGGAAATTATAAAAATAATAATTCTTCATGGATATGAATGGGAATGTATGCATTGTAATGTTTCTTCCTTAATAACAAAAAGATTTCCTAGGAAATGTATGAATTTAGATACTTTTACATTCATAGAAACATGATGAATTATTATATTTAATCATTCCATATTTCAGTTTGTGACATCAATGATTTTCATGATTCATTTGATTTATTTTTCATTATATATGTGAGTTATCAAAGCAATCATATATGTGCTTCTATTAGAAAATCAAGCCACAGATTACCCCATGTGAGTTTTGGAGGATGTATTCGTAAGGGTAAATTAATTATTATTCTCTATCAAATTTTAGATCCTAAATAATGAATAAGATAGAGGTATAACTCACTCCCCCATAGTATTAGGAATCCCATTTTTGAAAACTATAAAAACTAAAATAAATGTCCATTATTGAACCCTCTCTATGAATTTTAGTGAAGAAACATTAAATTTTAGTATTTTAGAATTTATGAAGTTCCCTCAGGAGGGGTATTCTATTTTTATTCATGATTTTTTATAGATTCAATTTCTTCTAAGATGAATAAATATGAATTTTAGATGAAAAAAATTTATAAGTATCTCAAGATTCACTAATTATTTTTAGAAAACATGGTACTTGATAAATAATTAAATATGGAAGAAAGATTTTGTAATAATCAGTTTGAAATGTAATTAAATATATAAATATTGGATGATCCACTAAAATTTTTCATTTGAATCCCTCATATTCACAACCATCTTTCAAGTATGGTTGTGATGAAATTGAAACGAACACTATAATAACAATTTGGTATGGAATTAAACAGGTGGAAAGAAACTTAAATATTCCCACATTTTAGGTGATGAAATATTTTTTATGAAAATATTAAATAGTCTGGATCTTAATTTGGATTAAAAATTCCCAAGTATTCTGATATAAAATGTTAAGGATATCGGATATTCACTAGGATATATATGTAGTATGAGTCCCACTATTTGTATACACAGTATCCTACTTGAAAATGATTTGAAACATGGGATTTATCCTCAGTGGAGGATAAACACAAAATTAAGTGAAGTATCTAAAAAGAAAGTGGAGATAGTTTTAGGAGATAACATTATATATCATATTTCAGGCTCCCAGTGGGTGATTACCTCAATTTAGTTCCAAAAGAGTCTTGAATAAATATTGTGTAGAATGAAAAAGATGAAAATGTTCCAACAAGGATTCAAAATAAGTGGTTGTTGTAACACCCTAGATCATAACCCATATATGATGTAAAGATATATCACTTAAGGCTCACCACACTATATTCCAAAGGCCTCCAACTAACATTGAGGGCCTAATCCATACAATGGGGAGACTATTCCCTCAAATCAGAGTGCATAAAATAGAGGAAAATAACCAAGAATCGTACTTAACTAAAAAATCAGACTATGAAAATCATAAACTTAGAAAATAAAATTTATGAGGTCATTATAAAAAACATAAAAACATCTATTGAGCACAAGGAAGATTCCAAATACAAAAGATACTGAAAAAAAACATAACTGTAGCCCTACTTCCATACATAGGCCTCAAAGAACCTCTCTCATCATTATAATCGAGTTTCCACATCCATATCTACTACACATCTCGTGCATAACTTAAAAAATAAAAATAAGTTCTATATATTCACTAAGATGCTCAAGAAATGTGTGATCATAAAACCTAATGGGGTCCCACAAATAACCCCTAACATATACACTCAAATGTGTGTGTATGAAAAATAAAATAATGTAAGAAAAATAAAAAGTGTCATCAATTTATCATTTAGTAACCAGTACTCCATTTTACACAATGACATACACATGCTTTTCATGTCATCAACTTCTAAACTGAACAACCCAAACCTATCCATACCAGCTTCAATTCTTTTCTAAAATCCACTTGTGGCCTTATGTCACCAATAATTTTTCCTAACCCATACTCGAAGACATAGGGTAGGTTGACTTCCAAAACCTCGACTCGATACTGGAAGCCAGTGGGAATGATCCTACATCCATATGATTCAATCAATCCCTAATCACTCTTGGTTTTTAAATTAATCAACTATCATATTGTACAAAAACCTAGAACCATGGATGTTCCTGGACATAAGAATTTTTAAGGAAACGTCCAATTCCTGCACATCGACCAAAGACAGGCATGGTACGGTCCTTAACCTGACACCCAAAGGAATAGAGCACAACCATCCCAATGAATGATCCAAGTAGACTTGTGGATGCTGAAAAGAACACCAAACAAAGGCCTATATTTCATGGTCCTAGAACCAATATACTCTTTAGGTCTTGGTAATACACCTGCCTTATCTCTGTAGAGACTAGGGAGGCCCGATGTAACATCTTGCACCCTGATTCCATTGAATGGTTCTGCAAGACCTGTTGGAAACATGGCCTCTAGATCATCTTTTTGAATCCTAGAGGCTGCCGACTAGTAGCAAGGCCTAGATTGTGTCCATTGGGAGACTATACCCTCATTATCAGATTTTAACATAATATAATAATAATAATACTCAATAGGTGAGGAAATAATTCAATCATACAATATATAAACATCCAGATGATGGATATAAACATAAAATTCCAAAATTTATCTCATATACCATGATGATCATTTCCTGTTTATTCAAATCATCCAAACTAGGTATACATGGTATCAGAATTATACCATTATAAAAATATTAAAAATACCAAAAAGCATTATATACTTATAGCACCACTAGCCTTAGCACTATCTCTTTCTCCCCTATAAATAATAAAGGAAGAAATCCAAACATCAAAATGTGGTTTCTTTCCCTAGTCCACACCATAATACAAAAAGTCTATCTGTGTACCCAAAAGCTGTCCGAATAGGGTGTGAGATACAATATCAGTCAGTCACCACCCATAGTGTCTATAAAAAGTCTTAGCTATGAAATATAAGCTATAGTAGATTGAAATCTGTATCACAATTAATTAGTATATAATTGTAATTTTCCATGGAATATATACTACAAAACAATTACTACTATATAGATCAAAAAATCCCTACCAAACAAGGGTTAGAATCTTTTAATAAGGTAGTAGTAAGAATAAATAAATGAACACTGTGGCCTCTTCGTATACACAATATCTCATGTCATCCATGGCCACACCGTATAGCCTGTATATCAAAACAACCCTGGCCACATCATATACACAATATCCTATGTCATTCGAGACCATGCCTTATAAGTTGTATCTCATAACAACCATGGTAGATCCATATAATCAAATATTTTAGAAACCTTCGGGAAATATCCAATGTATAGTGAACCAAGATCTCCACATCAGGAACAATACGTATCTCGATGGAAACTCAGTTAGGATTAAATTGTGGTTCATAGATCTTGTCAAAATACTTTATCCTCTATATTCCCCAACATACTAGATCCAAGGAGTAGTAAGGCCCAAGGCATCCCATGGAATCAAAATCCAAGTGTCATACATGTCTGGGGAATTATCTACCACTATAATGACCCCTAGTGTAGCACACCCATGGTGTACTTTTTGAAATAATTCATCATTCACATGGAACACCCCATGGGTGTAATTGGTTGTATAATAAACCTCCAAAACATCTCAAAGGAACTAAATTGAATCCCTAACTTGTTCCATTTAATATAATATAACTATTCAATCAATTTCTTTGGCAACAACAGAATGTCTAGTGGGCGTTACAATAGAAACAAGCACTATAAAGCACCAAACCTCAAGGAAAATGTATAGAACACATATCATAGGTAGTTTTTAGAGTGTTGTTCCATTATATGCTTTTGAGTTCACTTAGATAAGGAACAAATAATATATGAAAAACTCTAAAAATATAGCATCTTAGCTTTCACCTAAATAACACAGCTAAATAACATAGCTACTGCCAAGAAAAACAACGAATTATTCCAAATTAATTGAGTAGTAAATGATGAATATCCAACAAGATTAACATATCTCAATTATGATCTCAGATAAATAATGAGGGATAAAAAAATTCCCATTGAGCTTAAATGGATCTCTCCTATGGTGATACATTCAATGAAGGAGGAGAGTGAAATATGAAATTAATTTATAACCTTCCTTAATGGAAAATGGTCAAATTTCCTCAAAACCATAGGTCTCAGGGTTGGCCAAACTGTGCACCATCATTTGTGTTAAGGGGGAAACCATATGGTTACATTGAATGGTTTACATAAGAATGAAAAAACCATCTAAATCGCCTCTTTAAAAATTTTCATCACTCCTGCATGGGTGTGCACCTCCATCTGTATGGTTTCCTCAAACAGTGATTTTTTCAGCTTGCTTATTTCCAGCCTTGCATGATTAGCATTAAACATGTTTCATGATGCACATTATTTCTATTAACTATTTTCCATACCTTTATTTTCCAAAAAAGGTGGGATCTGGGTTTCGAACAAGCCTCTAACACCCCTGATACCTTAATGAACTCAAAGGGAATTAACATTAGGACATAAATAATCATTTAAGATCAAAATAAATTGTTCCATAACTTATAAAAAACACAATATCTTATAATATTCCCCTCATTAATGAAATTGATCTCAAATTTCCTTCTCAAGGGTGTTCAAGATTCATATTAGAATAAATCAAGCCACTGAGCATGCACATCGAACTCCCACTCCCATGTCTCATCATGTAAACCTACGTACTACCGTAGCACCCATACTAGAGGAATATAGCAACCTTATAGAAGCATTGTTCCCATATTAGAAAATTGAATAGGATTCTCCTTAGGGATAGAATGTACAAATAACTCAACCTCCTTAATCTGAAAAGAAAGGGAAAAGTATGAATGATAATGTCTTAGATGAGAAAGATGGAAAATTTCATAAATGGATCGGCACCTCCGAGGTAATTTAAATAAATAGGCTACCAGACCAACTCTCTCTAGAATCTATAATGTTCCGACATATCATGTTGAAATATTACACTATCTCTTAATCAATCTCTATCCTAGACTTAGTGAAACATTTAGAAAGACCTAATCCCCAACCATGAACAATAGAGTTCATCTACGACATCGATTATAAGAATTATTTCAATACTGTGCTATATGTATCTACGTCCTAATCAACTGGACCTTATCGGAAGTCTCCTACATGATACATGGTCCAAGTAAAGCCATCTATACTATCTATAACCATCACATGGTTGATCGTCATGGAACACCGTACAAAGTTTAAAAAGGATCCATCTGTATCATTGATAAATATATATTTATGTAGGTGAAATCAGAAAGGTTTATATGCCTCTCCTAAGATCCCATAATTTCCGAGACTAATGCTTATTGAATTTCCCCAAGAACCTATATCAAACATTCTGACTGTCCATTAGTCTTTGGGTGGTATGTCATGGTCATAAGAACCTATCTCCCTTTGAAAAATCTACCAGAAAGGATTTTTAAACTGGGAATATCTATCTGAAATGAATGTGAGTGGGAACCTTTGAATTCATACTATCTCATGGATTCAAAACATCCTAAACTTAAAAACATTGAAGGAATCCTTGATCGATAGTAAATGATAAAATTTTGTGATCTAGTCAACAAACATACAAACACCATCACTACCTTGAGGTGACCTCGATAATCCTATCACAAAATTCATCGCGACGTCATCACATTTCCACTCAGGAATAGGTAACTTCTATAAAATTCTAGCTGGTCACTAAGGTAATGAATTCACTAACTGATAGGTGGAACACCATGTAACAAAACTAGCTACCTCATGTTTCATACCCAGTCTCTAGTACCAATGGGGTAAGTCATGTTACCTATTGGGGACACTGAGATGCAACACCCAAAATGAGGCATGAAAACCCACATAATATCCTTTTATACATCCACTACAACCCTTACGTATACAAGGATATGTAGGATCTCTTCCCCACATATAGTCTAACTAGGAGGTGGGTTCTCACCCTCCACACTCTCTCATAGGACCAGGCCTTCTGAATCTGATAGTTTCCTCATCCTTACTCTATCCAATATAGTAGAGTTAAAAACTAAAGATGAAATATAAGTCTTCCCCTAACTATCTGGAACATCCAAGTGTGTCTTAGAGAACAAATCCATAATATTCCACTGACTACAAGTCTACTGAACTATCTGTATTTGAGTCCCCTTGCTTAGTTCATCACCCATTGTATTTCTTTTTCTAGGAGTATTTTCACGCTCAAATACAAAATACTATATGTATTCAACCCACATTCTTTCACTCATATTCATAAAAAACTATGTAAATATGTACTTATGAATTTTTTGTTCTATGTAAAACACAAAAATCTCTCCCAGTAAGTAATGTCTCTAATAGTGCAAAGCCTGAACAATTGCAACTAACTCAAGATCATGTGTTGGGTAGTTCCTCTCATGTGGCCTAAAATGTTGTCACTCATACACCATGAATCTAACCCCTATACAGAAATTCTCCTATCTCAAAAAATAATTCATCAGAATACACTATGTATCTTCTACTCTAATCTCTATGAATTAGAATCACTATAAAAGTTAATCTCCCTTTCAGCTCATGAAAGGTTGTCTCGCAGGTATCTATCCATACAAACATCATACTTTTTACATCCCAAAATTTTATAAATATAATTTATACCTTATTATAAATATTTTATATAGTATAAAACACATACATATCATATAGGTCTCAATAGAGAATTTATTCCCATAAATGAAAGATGAAATAAGTGATACTTATAGAAATTAAAGAACCTATACTGATGGAATACAAACTTCATCCTTGGAATAGTACATAACTATTAGGAATAGTAATAGTTAAAATTGATTAGTAACCTCACCTAATAAATAATAAATAAAATTTATCCAATCAACAAATGAAAATATGATATATTTCTATCAAAGTATATGCTAATAAATGTTCTAAAAATGATAGATTAATCATTGGTATTTTTGTAAAACATAATGGTCTACTTATGATTTTATAATTATTATAATGATTTAAAATAAATTTTATTTTCCAAAAATATATTCTTAAATTATTATTTTATTTTATTATGATTATAATATAATTTTATGAAACCTTAATTAATTTTTCAAAGTGTCATAAAATCGGTTATCATTTTAGAATTGGTATTTTTTTAATAATTGATGTTTTTAATTAAAAATTAAATTAATAATATTTATAAAATTATTTCCATAAAATGGATTCCATTTTTGAAATAATCCCATTGAAATTATAAAAGTATTATATTTTGGTAATTTTTTGATATACTTCGATTTTCATGTGAATAGTAAAAATTTTGTTTTGCACAAAATCGATATAAATTAAATTTCATAATTCATGATGTATTGGTGACATAATGATTTTAAGAAAAATAATTTAGTCCATTATATTTTTATTTTCATCTATGATTCCTTAAAAAATCAATAAAGAAATTTCAAAACTAAATAGAACATTCCATAACCTAAATTCAGAAGTGAGTCATTAAAATAACAATTTTTTTCTCTCAAAATTCATTTTTAATAAATTAATGAATTAAAATTATAAATGTGTTTTAATTTCTTAAACTCATTATATTATATAAATATATTATTTATATTATCAAAAAATATATATTACAAGTCTAACCATTATCATAATATTTTATTTAAAATTTTATTCAAAAAATACCCCCTCCTCATGTGTAAATAAACCCTCTCCCTTCACTTGGGAAACCACTCCTGACACCCATTAAGAAGTCAAATATTTCCCAAAAATCCATCTCATACCCCTTATAATACTTATGGATGTTATAGTGAAATATAATCCAATCACCAAGGTATTAAACTATCCTGAAATATAAGTTATACCAAGGAAATAGTAAGTCTCTATTAACTCCCCCTTTTACTTCATCTCATTATTCTTTTACAAATTCCAATAAAACCCATGAACAATAAAAATTAATTATTCAGTATGTTAATATTGAATTAATTATTTTAACATACTTCAATTATTATTTATGTTATATATATAAATTTCTTACTCTCTTTTCCCGCACAATGGACAACATTCCGTTAGTGGTCGATTAACCTCCTACAGAAAATTTTCCAAAAGATTTATTATAACCTAATTCATGGATGTATAGAATGGATTATATATAAAAAATTAATATTTTATTTAATTTATTATACGATTACGAAATTAAATATATTAATTTATAATTTTACTTTTAACAAAATAAAAAAATTGTGGAAAACAAATTTTTTTAAGTAAAACATGATATCAAAATGATTTAATTTCAAAAAAAAATAATATAAAATACAATCAAATTATTATAAATGATATATATTTTCCAAAATGACAAGAATTCACTTATGGGCCATTTTTTTAATAAATGAAATTCTATTATTCAGGAGGAGAAAAAACAACATCATTAAGTGGGAATTATGTTAAGGGGATCTCAAATAAAACTATATTTCTTGCGGTCTTCCCTATTTCAAGACATTTTCAGTATATATGTCCCTTTAATGTTCCTAAAATATCATTTATTTACCCTTACATTATATTTTTTGTGATATGTATGTTACCAATTTTGTTTTATGAAAAATTAAATAATTTTTCCAAAAGAACTCTTCTTTATAAAAACACATATTTTTCTTCATGTGATATTGTTTCTTCTTTACTAAATATTGATGATTATTATACCAAGTATGTTGTTAAATAATTATATTGGTAACCCCAAAGTTCTTTAATTAATGGATTCTTTAGTAAATGAAATTCATTCCTTTCCATATGTTATTTTATTTCCAATATTGATATATTTTTTATTTCCCAATAATGATAATGTAAATTTTATGATGTGATGGGTGTACATAGAATTATATTGCACATTTAAATTTTATGATGTGATGGGTGAACCAGAATTTATATAACAATTAAATTCATTGGTTAATGTGATTTAACTCATGAAATAATATGAATTATGCATGAACATGATACTATCTGTCTTCAAAACTATGCGTGATTGTGACCAAAGAGACAAGTTATTTCATTTTTATACATTACCACATTACATTCCATTTTTTAATGATTCCTATCAAGATTATGATGATAATGATTTTATGATTATTTTGATAACCCCATGTCATATTGATCCATTATCTTATCTATCCTTTTATTGGTTATTTATCTCACCCCTTTCGTTGATGTATATCCTCTGTTGATTTATTTTACTAAACTGAACACGAGGGACACTATTAATAAAGAGAAGAAGGAATTAAATAAATTATTGTGTTTTATTATGTAATTTTTATGTATGGTCCTAATTTTTTTCAATATTATAATCGTTTAGTTCTTGGTTTTGTAATATATTTTTTCATTTATCTTTAAAATGAAGTAATAATCATGTAAGAAAAGTAGGGTCCCTATAGATGGTATCAAAGCCTGGATTAGGTAATTTGGAAAATAATATTAGAGAACCATAGTGTAAACACTTACCATGAGTATAATTATATAGGTACCCCATAAGATATTCCTTTAGAGTTAGGGGAAAATGTAATCAATTATTTATTCATGAATTATTGAATAATGTTTCATTCAGTCCTTTTCTATTTTAGGAAATGGTGGGAACCGAGAGAATCCTATAAAATAACCAATGTGAAGAACAATGTTGCGACTACTAGAATGACATCCCAAATTCCATGGGAGTTGGAGTTAAAAATTTCATGGATATTCTTAACCAGCTATCTCAGCATATGAATAATAACTGAAATCATGTGGAATGTACGACTTCACATAAGTGGGAGAAAATGGTTATCAGGTCTTTTATACATTAATGACCACTAAAGAATAGTGGATCCTAAAATACACATGTCATATAATAGTTGATTATCTCAATGGATAATATATTTTTTGTACATAAATATTATAATATGGAGAAGGTGACTCTGGAAATTTATCATTTTGATTGGGAGGCCGATCAGCGGTGGAAGTTGATTAAAAACACATAGTCAAAGTAAAAAAATATACAAGTTGGAGTTGGAAGAATATAATATAATGCCTATTAAAAAGTATTTAACTTTAAATATTCATAAATATTTAGATATAGAATTCAAAGAGATGAAGAAAAAAATAAGGTGAATTTGTCACGGCCTCTGAAGAAAATTTCCCAAGGCATGCATGGAACACATTGGGTTTTATTACCAACAATGATTGAAAAAATAGATAGATTGTTTATTGGTTTAAGACCACACCATAAATATTATCTAGAAATTAGAGACTCTATGAGTTATAAATAATTTTTTTGATGTTCTCTCAAAGTGGAGATTGAGTCTGTAGAATTTACCTATGGATATACTGATATGAAACAAAAGGTACAATCCCAAAATGGAAGATATAATGTAAAAGGTGGAATGAAATATCAACCACTCACATGTCAAAAATATGGGAAGAAGAATCATCATAACTATCTAAATGGTATGGGGAAATTATATAAGTGTGGTAGATAAGGCCTCCAAGATCATGAGTGTTTAAGAGACATAAAAAACTTGTCTGATGTGATGGAGGAAAAAAAGAGAACCACCTATGATTCAATGCTTAAATTATAGGGAGATGTGGAACTATGCAAGTCAGTGCCCTAAACCTCAAGTCCTAGAGGGAAATAAGTTTCATCAGGCACAAATACCAAAGTATCAAGGGAATTATTATGTTATCACTACTGCCAAAGTGGAGCAAGAAAATTAAATCGTACAAGGTACACTTCTTATACACTAAATAATCAAAAAATTATTATATGATTATAGTTCTAAACATTCTATTATATGTTGAATGTTTTCTCAAACTATTGAATAGTATCATTGAAACCCAAAAGTAGGGATATCCACAAAAATACTAAGTAGTGAGATAATTATAACCCAAGTGTTGGAATATTTTCCAATTGGAATATGTGGGAATATTCTTCCACTGAACCTCATGATTATTCCCTTGGTGTAAAATGATAATATAACAGGAATGGATAGGCTCCCATTATATAGAGAACACATCAACTACCTGGAAAAAGAAATATCTTTTCATATACCAAACCATCTAATTCTCCTCTACAAATTCAAGTAAGACAATTATTTTTCTTTGGACGATCTCTTAATGGTGTAGGTTTTTATTCCCCATAAATAAGAATACCATGATCATATGGTTGAGTTAACATAAGGTATCAACCTAGGGGAAATTCTCATTGGGTTTTAATAAATTTGTGTATTACCCAAAGAGTTACCCAAAATTTACCTAGATCATGTGGTAGAGTTCTCAATAGAACACATCCCCAGAGCTACTCCAATATCAAAATGTACCTATAGGATTGTGTCGATAAAACTAGAGGCGTTAAAGAAGCAACCTCAAGAGAATTTTGACCAAGGGTTTATACACCCTAGTGTATCTCCTTGGGTGTGTGTCTATACTCTTTTCAAATAAAATCTATTGATCATTAAAACTGTGTATCGACTACCGAGAGCTCCACGAGATCACGATAAAGAAAATGTATCCTTTTCCATGGATTTTTGAATTGTTAAGTCAACTATGAGGAGCTCAATACATCATAATGATGGATCTTCATTTTGGATATTATCTGATAAAGATTATGAAGAAAAATATTCATAATACTACCTTCCAAACATGGTATGGGTGCTATGAGTTTCTATTGATTCCCTTCAGACTTACTAAATCCCTAAAAATCTCTATGGATTTGATGAATAAAGTCTTTATAAATTACCTTGAAAAATATGTAGTAGTGTTTCTTGAGGATATTATCATCTACTCTAAGAGAAATTAGGAACCTAAAGAACATCTAAGTATTGTGATAACAACATTAAAGTGGGATTAATTGTACACCTAGTTCAGAAAGTTTCATTTATAGATGTATAATGTCACATTCTTAGGAAACATGATCACAAGTGAGGGAATTTATATGGACCCTTCAATTACAAAGTCAGTTGAGGAATGGGTCAGAGCCTCTAGTGTCATAGAATTAAATATTTTTCTTTTATTATAAGGGAATTAATTCTAATTTAAGGTAAATTTATCATGTTTTTCTACACCACTGACTAGGTTGAAAAGGAAAGGCATAAAGTATGACTGGGTGGAAGAATGTGAGGAAATATAAAAGGAGCTAAAGAAGAGGATGATCACTTCACCTATACTCGCATTAAAAAAAGTGGATAATGGTTTGTGATATACTATGATGCATAAAATAAAGGAATAGATTGTGTACTCATGTAGAATGATAAATTGATAGCTCATGGCTCATTATAATTGAAAATACATGAGTTGAACTACCTGATGCATGATCTAGAGTAAGCTGCTATGACTTTTTGCTTGCAAATCTGGAGGAACAAACTTGATAGTGAGAAGTGTGACATACATATTGATTCCAAGAGGCTATAGTATATATTCACACAAATGGAGCTCAAAATTAATCAAAGAAGATGGTTAGAACTAATCAAGGACTATGTTCTCTATTCAATACCGTGCAATAATGGTGAATAAGGTTTCTAATACTCTTAGCAGAAAATAACCTTCTAACCTATCCTTGATGTGGATAAATAAAGACCTAATGTTCACATATATGCAAAGTATGGATTTGGAAATCCTAGTAATAGGGAATACTTTCTAACTTTCCAAAATTATTTCCGAACTATACATCCAAGAGAAGATCTAATAGGCACAAAGTGATGATCTGGAGATTCAAAACAAGGTGAATGTGGTGAATAAAGGGAAGATAAAAGAGTTCCATATTGATGATGGTGGTGTGATTTCAGTTTTGATCAAGGATTTATGTGCCTTAACCATCCAAGACAAAGAAGGATCTATTGGTTAAGGAACATGGATCCTATTTCATTATACATCATTGTTGTACCAATATGTATTGTGATTTCTGAAACATTTTCTGGTGGGAATAAAAGAAGTAGGAGATTTCTGATTATATCCCAAGGTTCTTGATATGTCAACAAACTAAATTAGAGAGAAATAAGTACAAATAGAATGTGAAACCATTTCCTATAACCATGAAGAAATGGGAAAATGTCAACATTGGATTTATCACTAGTGTCCTAAGGACATCCAAAGGAAACAAGGAAACATACATTGTGGTGGACCAAATCACCAAGACCACACACTTTATTACAATCTGGGAAAATATCTCACTCGAAAAACATTCCAAGATAAATGTGAAGGAAGTAGTGAGGGTGCATGGGATACAACTTTTTATTATCTCTTATTTTTATCCAAGGATTACTTCTAAGTTATGGAGAAGTCTACAACATGAATTTTGTACAATATTAAATTTGAGCATGATCTATCACCCCCAAACTAATGTCCAGTCTGAAAGAATAATTTAGATTCTTGAATACATGATACATTCCTCCTCAATGGAACTCAAAGGTGGAAGAGATCAGTATATTTCATTCGCTGAGTTCTCAAACAACAACAACTTCTACTAAATTACTTATAAGGATCTATATGAAAATTTGTATTGAATAATATGTAGAACTCCAACCTATTGGGAAGAAGTTGAAAAATAACAGTTAATTGGACATTATTTCATTCAAGAGACAATAGAGAAGGTTCAAGCTATCCAAAAACATTTCAAACCTTCTCAGAGTCAGAAAAATATCTATACTTATAATCATTGAAGTTACATGGAGTTCAATATAAATGATAAATTCTTCCTTCCAATATCCCATGGGAAGAGAGTCAAACAGATTGGAATGAAAGGGAAGCTAAGCCCAAGGTAAATTTTCCCATTTGAGATCCCGACTTCATAAGAGAAGTGGCCTATTAGATTTCACTTCCATGAAATATGGCCCAAGATTATGATTTCTTCCATGTATCTCTCATGAGGAGGTACATATCTGACCCCCATATGCACTGAACTTAGAGGTGGTATACCTATAAGATGATTTCTTTTATAAAAATCAGTCGATAAAATGTTGTACATGAGATATATGGTTCTATGCAATATGACAAACCACCTTCTCAATTAATTTTTAAGGAACAATAAGTACTATGAAGAAACTTGGGAACCAAAGGAATCAATGGAATAGATATACCCACACCAGTTTTTGTAAAACGAAATCTCGAGGGTAAAATTTCAAAATGGGGGAAAATGTAAAGACCCACACATTTATCAATAGAATTTCCCCCTTCGTATATTTATTTTACATAGTATAAAACATTTAATTTGAAAAGATATCCTAATAAAAAGATTTTTCTCATAAATAAATGATGAAATAAGTGATATTTATAGAAATTAAGGAACATATACTGATGTAATAGTAACTTGACCCTTGGAATATTAACATGACCGTTTAGAATAGTAATATAGCCAATTAAATAGTAAACTAATCTAAGATTCTATAAATTTTATTATCCATATTATAAATGAAAATATGATATAATTATATCAAAGTATATGTAAATAAATGTTTTAAAAATGATAAATTATCCTTTGGTATGTTTGCAAAACAGAAATGATTAATTATAATTTTATAATTAATTAAATGATTAAAAATAAATTATTTATCATAAAATAAATTCATAAATTTATATTTTATTGTCTTTTTATAATAATATAATTTTATGATACCATAATTAGTTTTTTAACGTTCCATAAAATCAGTTCTAATTTAAAAACCATAATTTTTCTAATAAATGACTATATTAATTAAAAATTAGATTTATCATATTTATAAAATTATTTTCATAAAATGGATCCCATTTTGGAAATCATAATAACCAAATAAACAAAGGGTGATTTTTTGGTAATTTTCTAAAATATGTTGACTTTCAGTTGAATAGTAAAAAATACAGTTTTGCCCATAACTAGTGTAACATAAATTTAACCATTCATGATGTAGTAGTGAAATAATGATTTATAGAACATTAATGATTTCCATTATATATTTAATGACATTAATTATTCACTAAAAATAATTAATCTCAATTTCCAAAACTAAAATGAACTTTCCAAAACCTAAAGTCAAAAGTTATTATTTAAAATAACAATTTTTATTTCGTTAACCATTCCTTTTTACAAAATTAAGTAATTATAATTATAAATATATTTTAAATTATTACAGTAATTATATTTTATTAATATATTGTTTATATTTTAAAAAATACACTATTAAAAGTCTAAAAACTGCTATAATATTTTATTGAATATTTTATTCAAAAAATACCCCCTCCTCAACTATAAATAAACCCTCTCTCTTCCCTTGGAAAACCACTCCCCTTCTATTTAGAAGCTTAAGATATAACAAAATCCTCCAAATAAATACCCTTACAATACTTAGGTACGTTTTGGATGAATCCACTCCAATCACCGAGGGATTTATAGTGGCATTTAGTAGAATCTACACCGAGGAAAGATTATATATCTATTATCTCTTCCCTTAGTTATTATTATCCTTATCATTTTACTAATTCCTATCAAAAACATTTACTCTAGAAATTAGTTATGTAGGAATTTAAAATTACATTAAATATTTTAACCTATTTTATGTTATATATATATATAATATATAAATTTCATACTCCCTTTTCCAGCTCTTTCGACAGCATCCCTTTAAAGGCCAGTTAACAACCTATGGAGACTTTTCCAAAAAAAAATCATATAACCTAAATCCTAGATATACATCCTAGAGTATATATAACATATAAATATTTAATTAAATTTATGATATTGTTCTATAATTAATTATACAAATATATAATTTTAGATTTAACAAAATAGAAAAATCAAGGCAAAAGTGGAAAATATTAAGTAATATATGATATCAAAATGTTTCAATTTCATGAAAATAAATTAAGAAATAGAATATTATGACTATAATTTATAAATAGATTTATAAATTACTATAATTATGTTCTAAATCATTTTTTAATAAATAATATGTTCTTATTCAGGAGGTGAAAAAGTGACGTAATTAAGAGGGAATTAAGGTAAGTGGATTCTTGAACCCAACTCCTTTTCTTTGGGTTTTCCCTCTTTCACCCCATTTTCAGTGTTTATGTTCATTTAATATTCCTCAAATATAATTTATTTATCCTTCCCTTATATTTTATATGATATTAATGCGACTAATCTGGTTTTAAGAAAAAAGTTAATGATTTCTCCAAAATAGCTCTTCTTTTTAAATACACATATTCAACTTCTTGTGGGTTTGTTTCTTCTTCAGTCATGATTGAATATTCTTATAACATGTATGTAATTACCTATTTATTTTTTAAACCCCATATATCATTCATTAATTTATTCTTTATGATATGAAACCCCTTCCTTCCCATGGGATATTTTATATCCAAGATTGTTATATGTTCTTTGTGGTATACATGATTATGTAAATGTTATGATGTGACACGTGCGTCCAGAATTATATAAACCATGTAAATTTTATAATGAGATTGGGGAACCTAGAATTATATAGCACTACAATGCATTGGGTAATATGATTTATCTCATAAGATAAGGTAAAATGTGTGTGAACATGATGCTAGATTTGTTCAAAAATGTCTATGGTACTTGAACACAGAGACATGATGTTTCACTTTAATGCATTTCCACATTCCATGGAATTATCTAATGTGTCATCTCATTATGATAATGCTGATTTTATGATGATTATGGTCACCCCATATTATATTGACCCATGTTATTTTCAATAATTTTATAGGGTTTTTAGCTCACCCATTTCTATGATATATTTCATTAGGTGATTAATTATTCAATAGAGAACACAAGGTCCACTATAAAGCTTGAGAAGAAGGAATTAAATAAATTATTATGTTTTATTATGGAAAATTTATGTATGGTCCTTATTTTACCATGATACTAAATGATTGGGTCCTAGTTTTGTAACACTTTTATGTCATTTACCTTTAAAATAAAATAATAATCATGTAAGAAAATCAGGGTCTCTATTACAGCCTTCTTAGTTATGCTCATGAGTGGTGATGCTATGAATGAGATGTACTATATGAAATGATTTTAGTATCTAGATAGTCCCCAGAAAATACATAGGTCAATGTAATTCTTTGGATACTCATAGGAAACTACAACCATCACCTTATTAGGGTAAACTGACACTATTGTCTCCAAGATTATACGACCCAAAAAGTGATGTTTTCCTTCTATATATGGCACTTTGTGAGATTACCATATAACTGATGCTCTCTTAGTGCATCCAAAATGATCCGATGTTGTTTATAATGGTAATTTCAATTATAGGAATAGAAGAAGATATCTTCCCTGAAAACTACCACTAATGATTCTAGATAAGGATGGAAAAATTGGTTAATGAGCTCCATGAAAACTATTGGCATGTTTGTGAGACCGAATGGAATTACCAGATACTCATATAGACCAGAACTATGATGCAAATGTATACGAGTTATGTCTGTAGGTCAAACAAACACCTAATTGTATTTGGATCTAAAATTTATTTTTAAGAACACCCTACCTCCTCATTGTTGATTAAATAGTTCATCTGTTCATGTCAATGGATACCAGTTTTTAACTATAAGCTTGTTTAATTTATGATAATCTAAACAAAGAATAATGGTACTACCTGCTATTTTCACAAAAAAGGACTGTTGAAACCCATAGATATGTACTGGTTTTAATGAACCATTTTCCTCTAAATCCTATAGCCGCCTATTGAGCTCCTTGACCTCCATCATAGCCATTCTGTAGAGAGGAATGGAAACCAATGTAGCTCCAAGAACTAGATCTATATAGAACTCCCCCTCTCTCTCATAAGGTAAAAAAGAAATGTTGACTGGGAAAACATCCATGAAACCATCAAACACTATAGTAAAATCTTTCTGATATGCTCCCTAGACATCCAAATATAACATTTCAATCTGGGCTACCATCCCACCAATCCCAGGAGGCTATGGTCCATCACAACTCTCCTAGACATCCCATTCACCCATATGAGTACAATATTTTCCCCGTAGTGATGTGAATGTCACCATATTATGATAGAAACCAAATAAGTCATGATACAAAAGTATCTAGTCCAGAAATATTATGAAATAATACTATATATTCTCAAGAGAAAAGAGATTCCATACCAAGTGACACCCACCAACCTAAAGGGAGAATTCACTGGTCTAATTTACATCCTCCTTTTTGACCAAAAAAACATTTTAGCATCATATCCCCCTCAGAAAAATGAAACATGAGCTTATGTCTCTGCACAATAAGTTCAAATACAAAACTATGGGATGAACCTATGTCAAAAAGAACATAAACAAGAGTTGAGGCTACTATGATCGTACCTATCACCATAAATTGTTCGGCACATTGCCCCTTATGTATTGGCTATACAAAAATGATCTAGCCTAAACCACATAGCTGTGACACAACCTCTCTACCCAAAGAAGGTTTTCTATATTGTCTCAGGGAAACTAGTGCTTGGCTGACTCCACGATGACCACCACAACCACAACCACAATGATGAAATGATTGACCAGTACTGCTCTAGATCCCTATATTATGTAAAGCTTTGAAACCTACTCTTGAACCTAGGGTTAGAGATGACCCCTACCACTCACTGCTAAAGGGAGGTCACATAAAAACATTTCATGTGTCCCATCCTGCCACAATATTGGCACTCTACTAGGTTGTGATCATACTTATTCATTATGTATCCCCATCTACCACACTAATGATAGAAGATCAATCTACCAATACTCACAACATGACGAGTACTATTCTCATGAGAGGCCTTAAAATTCCACTTCTAACCGCTAGATGTCAAACAACTAGGTCGATATACTATACCGCCCTTCTCTACACATCCAACTTCACACATTTTCCACTTTATACTTATCACATGATTCACTATTATATAATTATTGGTCAATCTGAGCATGTTAATCTAATATAGAGTAGCATTTCAAATACCTTCCTTGAAGCATCTCTGCATCAAAAACTCATCACCATGGTTTCTCGGTGCAAAATGAAGAAGCTCTATAATGTGTGATCAATGGTGGAATTTGGGTCTATACCAACTCTTATTTCCCTACGATTTTTAAAAACTTTTGGGATAAAGAACCGATAACAACGATTCTAGTAAACCATTGGTATAGGGTATTATATGTTGGGTTTTCAAAACGGTTTAACAAAACCATTGGGAAAAAAATTACTAACAGTTTTTATTAACCGTATGGAAAAAATACTCCCAATTTAGGGCTCCCTCCCAAATTTTCATCCCATGTGAACCATCATCGACCTCTTCCACCCCCCTCCCCCTCCCCAATCTCGATCTCCTCCTGGCCTCCGCCTCCACCTCTCATCCCCTCCCTCTCCTCCGGCAACATTCCCCTTACCATCTTGGCTCCCTCTCTGATGACGACATCCCCTCCCCTCTCATCTCCTGACAATGTTCCCCCCTCCCATCTCGTTTCCCTCTCCTTCCGACATCCCCCTCACCTCTTAGCCCAATCTCCTCCTCTAACATCCCCTAACCCCCTCTCTAGTCGGCGTGAGACCCCCCATGGCCGAACAACCCATGGGACATCCCCCTCTCTTGGCTCCCTCTACTCCCGCCAGGGTTCTTGATCGGTACTTCCAAGTAGGAATTAGTCATATTTTTTAAAAAATGAGGCAACAAGGAATGCATTTTTAGGTTCATAGTTAGGATAACCACTAACATTAATCGTGCATTTTCTTGAGTTTCGGGTAGTAACCAACTCATGGTGTGGTGAATTTTTTGGTAAATTGTGATTTTTTTTGGAAATAGAGTCTTCCAGAAATGTACGGTAATATTCAAAGGTTTTATTCGATTCATTCAAACAGTGAATTCAATAAAAAGTTCTAGATTTTTTAAAAACCTCATATTTTCCTCTATGGACTCTTATTAGACCTTATACTGGGTTGGATTTTTTTTGTTTATCATGATATATATGTGATGAGGTTGTATCGTCATTAAGATGTGAAATGATGTGGGTTAATTGGAGGTGAGTGATGTTATATGAGATTTTATGGGTTAGAGTGAGGATTTTCTTTACCTTTAATTGATTGGTTCATAAAACATAAGTTGGTGCTGCATATATTATGTAATTGGAATTGGTTAAGTAAAAAGTTGGTCTCGGATTTCCGAGTTGGTTATTTGGACGGTATTCTCTATGAAAATTGGGTATATATCTATTCAATATGGGTGTATTTCAAAATTGACCAATTTATTTATTAAACTAACCATGAAATACACATTTCCCACTATATGAAAGAACCATAGAAATAATAGATAGACACTACACACCACAAGTCACCCATGGGAGACACCCCTTGACATCAACAAATAGTTAAGGGGCCATTGACTTAGGAACTAAAGTAGATTGGCACTAAAGCATTGATAAATTCACATTTATGGTAGAAAATATACCAACACCATTATTCTTAGTATAATATAATGAAATGGTTTAAACCCTCATGACCAAGTAGACCGCCTGGTTCAAGGACTAGTGCCCAACTAGGTTCAAGAGTAGGATCAAATACTAAACATTGATTCTGGTCCCTTTGAGGTTCTTTCCATAGTGAAGAGGGTTATGTGCACAAAATTCAACTCAAATAATGTAGCATAGGTGCATATTCAATGGATAAGTGTACTATTATGGTGTTTCCAACAACATTCTACATAAATAACATAATGAAAAATAAAGATATTATTAAATGGAACTGGTTCCCCCTTGTTTTCAGGAACATGATTTGACCCATGGGGCATTGTGGTTCTTCTATATTGGGTGGTGACATGTATAGTCATAGGAAACATGTATGTTTTTGTTTAGTTTTTATTTTTTCTCTTTATCACATTAGCTACTATGGTATTTTACTTCTTTCTATAGATGGAGGGTAGTGATGTTATCCTGACTACTTGACGCATATAACTTGTATACTGTAATACCATGAGGTGTGAGTGTGAGGAAACATTGGAAGCTAGAGGAGCCTTGGGGTATTCCATGAGATGGAATTCCTTTTCTAAAACATTGTGTGAGAACATTTCTGAAGTATGTTGGAGTCATAAAATAACCCCAACTGTCTCCATGAGATTGCATAAATAACCCCAAGTGTATCCAAGTGTCTCTAAGTGTCTGCATAAATCATATCATCCTCGCATGGGTTGACCACTCACCCAATCCTATCAAACCTATCCTAGTCTATCCTCTCAATAAAATAGTCCAGACTTATCTCTCGAGGATTATCCCATGCCTCAATGCACATCTCATCATCCATCTAGAAAAAGAGGATTATTCCCCTTATGATTTTCTTAGTCACAAAATCACACCATGTCGAACCCATATACATTATATTCTCAATAATCCGGTCAAGAACCCCATCAAAATCTTGTATTATAACTGAAACCCACTGACCAGGTTCCATCCAAATCTAAATCACACTAAACCTCTTGGAATTATAATTCCAATCAGTCCAACAATACCCAATACCCATACTAGCATATCATCCTTCATCTCTTTAGTTGTAATCTTGAAAAATTAAATGGAGTAAAAACTTTAATAATAAATTTTATATACTCATAGGGTCCATCCCACTATAAGAACCTACCAAGATTCTAATCCATCCTCATAAGTATTTCCTCATCAAACACTTGATGTACAATCGCCACACCTATCACTACAAGGCCCAATCCTCTTAGGAATATTTTACTTGATCTAAATCCTCATCTAGTACATACATATATCATCCCAATTTTAATAAATATGTTATAACCCTCATATCCCAGTCGATATCTTATCCACATGGATACCTAGTGACAAGGTTATTTACATTTCAGTAAAATCACTAAAGAACCTTCTCTAAACCTAGGTGGCTTGTGAACACCATATCTTTAGGTCTACTATGTTTATCTATTTCCTTTCATTTACCATCCTTTTATTCCATGACTCCCACATAACATAGTTATAATCAATTTCTTGGTAATCAATTTTTGAATTATCAAGTTAGTGTTTTAGGGTCTCTAGAGGCTCTTAATACATTCTTTATACAAAAAGAAATACTTATGAAATTTGAGGATTAAAGTCAGAAAACACACTACTTACTTGATGAATTTGGGCGAGGTTTCATAGCTGACTACCTTACACATTTACTTTTTTATGTATTCTTTGAGGTAATTCCTTCGGAAGGGGATGGAATTTGATGAGTTGGAGGTGGCACCAACGGTGGTATACATCCCTTTCATGGTGAGACCACATATCAGATTCATATGAACAGCATGCATAAAACATAGAGAGATATTAAAGGGTTTCCTATATTATATATTGATAATATAGCCATCATTCGTAACCTACATAGATCATTAATTTATAGATAACTCATTGAATATTATCTAGTAATATCGAATTATTTTTGGCTCTGTAACTACAAACACCAATGCCCCGTATTCTCTAAGGGTCAATATACATACCTTGCATAGAGAGACTATGTAGTCATCATCAAGGAAAATCTCACCATATGATCCATAATACCATTAATTAGAAGTAATATTTTGGTTCAACTATGTAGATTACTTTCAATAAGTTATATAAGAAAACACTATATAGGATTTTTTAATTTAAAAAGTTGATTCCTCATCATTAGTGACATAAATCACATTAAAGAACATAAATGTCAACTGAACCCTAAATTACAAGAATTATTCATGTGGACAGGCCCCATGCTAACAGGTTAAGAACTAAATCCATAAATAATAATTCCAAATACAGGCATCATTTTTAAATAAATATCTCAAGTGTAAACATAAAAACCAAGAATAATAAGACCACATCGCTTATATCGAACATGAACAAACTAAGTTGAAACTAGGAAAAAATTTATTATATACCATTAATAGGAAGTGTAATTGTTAATTAATAGGAATGTACTATTTGATAGAATCATTTTGAAACATAGATCTGTTTCCCCTTTGCTTGCAGGAACATGGCTTGACCCATGGGGTTCTATGGTTCTTATATGTTGGGTCGTGACATGTATAGTCACAGGAGACATGTATGTTTTAGTTTTGTTTTTATTTTATATTCTTTATCACATTCTCCACTAAGATCTTTGACTGATTTCTATGGATAGGGGGTATTTATATTCTGGGAAGGGGGCCAGAAGGAGTTTATATTGATTCAGTCCACCATTTTTGATCCAAGGTATGATTCTATGGTTACTACTTGTCTCATACCTCATATATTTGGGGCTTTAGTGATTTTGACTCCATATTATGTTTTCGGTAGGGCTTTGGATCATTTCATGTTGGTTCGGGTGGATTTGGTTCTCCATTTCCAATCTAGGTAAGAATTTAATGCCATTGGTTGGTTTCTCACTTATTATGTCACGTCCTTCATGTGTTTTAAGGTTCTTAATATCCTTTGTGTAGTGCGTTGATCACTACTCATTGGTTTCGAGTCGCCAAGTCAAGGGCGACTCACCTGCTTGTGCATAGGTAAGTAAGTATATGTATGTGGGTTCCCCCATTACGTGTATAGTCACCTATGGTAGTGATTATGCACCTATGGGTCTAGGTGTTCCCATGTATATATATATATATAAATATATAAATGCATACGTAGGTGAGTGGGGACTGGTATATGCATATAAGAATATGTTCAAGGATCCCCTTTCACATGCTCATGGCCTTGTAGGTGTGTGAATAGGGGCTAGGTGTCCTTGCATGTGTGTGAAGGTTTGTATACTTAGTGGAGGAGCAATAACTTTTAGTTAGAAAGCTCAAAGAGCTGAAGTCGACGGCTTGGTTCCACCTTAAGGTAGAGTCCCTCTCATAACCTCATTAATTTAAGAATGCTTGAAATTGAATTTAGATTATTTTTAAATTATTCTTAATTATATTGAATTTCATGTCTTGAATAAGTGTTATTTAATATAATTGTTTCATTTGATAAATAATGTCAGGTTTTTATAATAAAACCCCTCCAACAGTGGTGTTCTATCTACGAAAACTCACCATGATAGTTTAGGGTGTATGATTCTTTTCCGTCGTTTCGTTTCTCTTTAGACATTGCGTCATTGTGCCTCTCACTACAACCTTCCAACGATCCCTTGTTTTTATATATTGAATAGTTGATTTGTTCTATCATGTCTATTGTGACCTTATCTTATGGAACAACCTATTTTGGGTGTTTTCATGGCCTCTTGGCCACCCCTTTGGGTGTTTACCCAAGCCAATATATCTAAAAACACTGATGGTGTCATTGTTTAATACCTATTAGGCTTATTATTCTCCCCACCAAAAGCATCATCCTAACACTATTTGGGGTGTTTGTATGGCCTCGATACACATATAATTTTTTACATTTATGAATTCTCCAATAAAATTTGTGTTGTATCTTGAGATGTTAATACATACTCAAATTCTATTATTCTCAAGGTGACTAAAATTTTATTATTAGAGGTCCAAGAAATGCATATACAATTGATAAGTAATATACCTGCATAATTTTACTACCAATCAATAATTTCAACTACCTAGTACCAATTTTAAAAACAACAAATATAAAATATATATCTTTATCATACCACAATCCCAAATCAAGAGTCTGTTTTTTATAACATAAGATTAGTTTCTATAATGAGAAGGACAACTACATAAGATTTATTTGGAATCTTCTATAAAGAGTAATAAAAAATTTTATATCTAGTATAGACATTGGAAAGTAGAAAAAAATTTCAATAATAATTAAAAACTATATATGATCCTTAGTCCCCCCCACTTCATTCCATGACTACTTGGTTCCATGTTCTATAATAGTGGTGTCCAATCTTGATTTTTCCATTCTAGGGATTCATTATTTTCATATGAAATTTCATAACTTGATTGATAAAAATAAGAATAAAATCTTTTATACTAAAATATGATTAATTAACTTTCTCAACAGAGTGGATGAAACCATTTATGTATGGTTTTCTTTTTTGTACTTGTCTTTTTCCTTTAATGTTTTATATTTATATGATTCCGATGATCTGATGAGTGTTTGGACCCTTTTAGAGAAAATTCTTCTACATTAACTTTTTTTTTTCTATGTGAGAACAGTAAGAAACACACACCTCATATAGTCTAGTTGGATCTTTCTACAAAAATGGGGAATCTGATGGATGATCATCTCTGTGATAGTATTCCATGAGTCTTGCGATCAATGTTGAGACTGACTAATCAAAATTTCTGCTGGCGGGGCGATGACCGGAATGTTGCCCTGCCTCCTCCCGCTCCCTTCACTCCTGGCCAGAAGATTCTACCCTGCAGATGTCGTTGGACTGGGCCAACACGCCGCGGTCATGCCATGGTCACACCGCAGTCGCGCAGTGCTCTCGTTGTGGTCACGCTGCGGTCACGTCGCAGTAATGTTATTATTTGGCCCTGCTCTAGGGCGACACCCCGAGGTGGTTCGTAGTCCTATCAAAATTCGTTATATGATACATAGATAGAGTTTTAGATACATTACCCACCCATAGTTAGTGGGTATGGAGGCCCTTATGTAGAAAATCATTGGATTGAGTCTCTTATGAAAATATTTAGTCACTTGTAGACAACACTGGAGATGAGGGTGAAGCTTGCTTCTTGTATTCTACAAGGACCATATAAGTTCCCAAGGGACATCATAGTAAATCATGGACTATAAGAAGACTTTATAATACTTTTATAATGATATTTTTAATTTTAAATGCGTCATTCAGAGTTTTATATTTTTATGATCCCAATGATCTGATGTGTGTTTTGACGCTTGTAGAGAAAATTATTCAACATTATCTTTTTTTTCTATGTGAGAATAGTAAACAACACACACCTCATATAGTGTAGTTGGATATTTCTCCAACATTGGGGAATCTGATGGATGACCAGCTCTGTGATAGTATTCCTTTAGCCTTGTGTTGAATGTTGAGACTGACTAATCACAATTTTGGACGGCAGGGTGACATTTGTAGAGACCCAAAGCTTGACGTACATAGACATTACATTAATTTTGTGGAAAACATAATACATAAAAAATAAAAACACACAAGGACCGTAATATTTTAGTGTCTTTGGAAACTCGGAACATAATCTTCTAATCATGGTGAAAGATCTTCAACATCTCCCATAAAGATCTTCCCCATTTGTTTTCTTACCAAAATCCTTTCTTTATATCCTGGGGAAAAGAAAACATATAAAGGGTGAGCTCAAAAGCTCAGTAAGGGTAAGCATGGAGAAAATAAAACAAACCATATAAATTTGAACATAAAAACATGAACATAATGTTTAAACATCAAAATATTGAGCAATGACAAAAAAAATTGCAGTACGTAAGGCATAGATCAGAATGGATCATCAATCATGATAAAATAGCATGGTAAGAAATAATGTAATTGTGGAAACCATTAAGGACATGTTATGATTTCCAGAGTAGCCAATGCATTGCTGCCAAGACCATCTTAGTGGACAAAGTCCCTTTCTGAATTGAGTTCACTCTTCCTTCCAGTCCTGTATCACTAAACCAGATTAACTTACCATTACAACCATGTATATCTCATGAGATATAAATCTTCACCCAATTCATTGGAGGGAGATATAGGTCCCACCCATCTCATAATGAAATCATTCTTAATTGTGCCACAAAATAAACTTAAACCATTCATCATAACCCAAAGAATAAAATGGGTTTCATAAACATCATCCCATCATCACATAATCCATATAAAACAAATGGATATTTCATCATAAGAAAATTTAAAACATGTAAATCATAGATTAATTATACTTGAAACATATACATATGAAATAATGTCATCTTATATGGAAAATGGTATTGATAAAACACTTGAAATTAATTCTTGAGGAAAATATCCTTTCTTCTTCAAAATAATTTTCATTTCACAAAATTCCATAAAATTTTAAAAGAAAAGTATTTTGTTTAAAATAGTCACAAAATATTATAGAGTAAGCTTCATGTAAATGAGGCGTTATGAAACCGTAAAAATCTGTTCATGCCGTATATGTTAAAAATAACATTCTTCTCGTAATTTTGTCGGAAAAGTCAAAAAGTTCCCCATGCGGTAAAAAAAAGTAAGATTACTTTTATAACATGTGGTAAATCTCAAAAATGGGTAAAAAGGACTTTAAACATACATGAAAACATTTTTAGAAAACATGGGCATGGATGATAACAATAACCCTAGTAAATAGTTACGAATAAACAATCTCGGATAAGAACAAGATTTGAATAGTTATCCCTTACCTTAGGTCCGATATGCTTCATACGTATCCGAACCTCCTTTATAATGATTTAAATAATGTCATTTACTTAATACAGAATCATATTCATTGTTATGATATCATATATGGTTCACTTATGACTTTATATTACCCGTTCTTTTGTAAATTCCATGTTTAAAGAAGCGTTTTGGGTAAAATCGTTTCATTTATCGTACGGGTTTCAACATGTTGTTCTTGATATTATTACTTATATCCTGATTTAATTAATTCCAGAATGTAAAAAATTATTTATATATAATATATATTCCGTATATAAATATATATGATAGATCGATAAATGGAATGAAATACACCGTTCGTGGAGACGGTAGGCCGTGCGTACGCATGAATGCTATTTTCGTTTCCTTATTGAATTAAATGGAATTAAGTAAATGAAACATACATGTACATAAATACCATATCATTATTATTTAATATCATTTAATATTATTTATTATATATAATTTATAATCATACTTGAATGGTTAATCATGGAAAATGAATCTCATCACGTTCGTAGAGACGGTAGTCCGTACGTACGCACAAGTGATGATATCATTCCCATGATCGTAGAATTGTATTGAAGTGTATGTATAATATTTCAGAATCAATATCACTTTACCATAATCATATATAGTTATTTATTTACACCATTATACCCATCCAAGTAAGGTGGTGGTGGAAAATAGATTACACCACGGTGTGGAGACGATATTCCGTACGTACGCACGCACGGTGATTTCGTTTTCCGTAGGATGGATAGAAGATGAAATTGGGTTGTTTCATATTTATAATAACATTTAAGTATATTAGGGATACTTATGTTATTAATTTATGATGAAAAAAATAAATAATAATAAGTAGAAGAAGAAATAAGTTGGAAAGAATCGGTAAAGGATATTACCTCTTCTTGGACACGCCTCTTCTTAACCCCCTTTTAATGCACTAGGGTTGGTCTTTTGAGGATACCAGAACCTCTATAATGTTTTTAGGAAATATTATAAGGGAAATGTTCAGGGGTTGGTCGAGATTCAATGCTCATAAGGGTATTAAGAGAAGAGGGAAGGGGTTCTTTTTTTAAGGGAGGAGAGGGGAACCTTTGGAAAACTTAAAATATTATTTTATAATAAAGTCACATTCGATTTATAATAGCTCAAAATTGTTTTATTTCGAAGCTAAAGTGGGGATGGGTCTAAATCCTCTCAACCAATAGGTTTTAGACAATTTTAGGTTACTATTTTAACCTTATCTTGTAGAATTAACTCCAAGTTAAATAATTTAACTTTTAGCGTGCCTTCTTGTTTTCTTACACTATATGGTTAATAAACTTACTATAACCAGCCAAACGAACCCCAAGTGGTTCATTATTAATATATATAACCTTATATAAGTCATTTGGACAAACCTTAGATTTATAGGAATATAATAACAATTAATAATATAATATGTTTTTAAAAAACTATTTTATGTCAATTTCGACACTATTTGGTAATTGATTTTTGTGAAAATCCTGACAACATGATTAGTTAGAAAACAGTTAATTGAATCAATAATAACATGTTATATTAACCTAGAAAATTATTGGAATTCATAAAAAGTCCCAAATTTCATTTATTTCGATATTTATAACATCAATCATGTTAATATTTCATTAATAAGGTAATTACTGCATCATCATTATGTTATAAATAACATAAATTATTTAATGTCTAAAAATTATAAATAAAATACCATTAGGTATGAAATATTTTTATATTTCTAATGAATATTTATAGTCGAATTTCTCTTATGTATAACCCTATATTAAAAATGTTTTACTTATTAAACTTTGATTTTAACTATTTTAACTCTTCTTTAAATAAAATAATAATAAATTTCCAAATCTAATCCAAGTGGACCTAAATGATAATATTATATTCCTAAGGTTATTTATGGTCGAATTATACTTATCCAATAGAATTAGGACTTGTGTTAGGGTAATAATAATATCATTTTTACCCTTAATTACCCTATTTACTTTTAACCGTGGTAAATAAATGTAAAGAGTTACTATTCACCAAAAATTATTTTTATCTTATTGAACCACATTTTACTACTTGATATTAACCGCGTCTCTCGGATTTTCTAAATTCCACTCACAGAAGTGGTAAAATTATGTTTTATGTAAATTTGCAAATTCTCCTAAGAGGTGGGTAAAAGGCGGTGAAAAGTTCAATAAACTTTTTATATAACTAAAATTATTATAAAATGGCTCCAATGAATTACATTGAACATATATATGTATTATGTATCAATTTTGACCTAAAATAAATTTAAATAAAATAATTAATTATTTAAATAAAAAGTCGGTTTTTAAATAGTAATATAGTGTTTTCACTATTCATCAAAAATTGAATCTTTTCAGAAAAATACCAAAAATTCACCCTAGGATAATTTCGATATTCTGAATCTAAAAATGAAGTCAATTTTGAAATCTAAAATTTATAAAATTTCAAAAAGTGGGTATTACTATTCATAACGGCTAGTTCATAATAATATTATAATAATATCTCATTTAGTGAAACTTGGTATTGCGTACTACACACGCTATTGAAGAAGGTCCTGATTGCATGTAATGCAAGCCAAGTCAAGGCTGCATGTAGTGAAATCTCCATTTGGTGTTTCTTATAACATAATCAAAACATATTTCATTTAAACATTAAACAGAATCTATACATAATGTTATATAGAATAACTTCCACAAAACGAACTTGAAATTGTGTGTAACACGAGCCAAAAATAGTGTTGCGTATACTGCAAGATAATACGGTGTTATGTATAGTACAAGATAATCTTGGTGTAGTGTATAATAGAAGACATCAAAATAATATATCTCATAAAATCTTGGGGTGTTACATTCTACCCCCCTTAAAATTAATTTCGCCCTTGAAATTCGTGAGGGTTATAAATGGTTTTCTACTTGAACGCTTCTTTCATAGAAACCCACATCGTAAAAAGTAATAATAATACTTACTTAAAAAAATGAAGGTTAGAAACAAAATGGATACCCAAAGTAACTCATCACTTGGGTTCCCACATAAGAGATCATAGGTGAAAATATGGATATGGAAGAGAAATCTAACTGTCAAATTCTGATAGAGAGTGGTAGAGAATAGGGCTATTAAAAATCCAACAATCACAAAGCCATAAAATTGTGATGATCTAATGTACCATCTGATTTATTAGATATAAGAGCACTAGGAAAACATTTTTGGTTTTCAATATCATTTCTCTAATGTTGAAGAATTGTTGAATTAAAATAAATACTTACTTGATTTTTGTACAATCTCATCGTTGTTCGTGCCTTAAACAATTTACACTTCATATCTTAAAGAAATAAAGTTGAATTTGTCATTCATGAAGTGTTAGTAGATCATGTGATAGAATGATAGGTCATTCTATCTATTTCTATCACAAAAAGTTTAGTACAATTTATTAAATATACATAAGTCCTTTCTATGATGAGATTAATCGTATATGGTTGCTAAAATAGAATTATACTTCATCTATAAAAGCACTTAATATAACTAGTTTCTACTAACAAGGGACTTCCTATAGGCCAATGATAGGCGATAAAGGCATGTCGCACTTCGGTTGTGGGTTCGATTCCCGCATCCTTGTCCGACGCGACGGGTTGTCGCCCGTCCTTCGGGTTTTCCTTTTTCTAAAACTATACTATTATAACATTCCAAAAATAATATCGAAAAAAATTTCTATCCTTAAATAATACTATCTGATGTTCAACATAATCCATTCCAATCTTTAGGCTTATTCAAAATACATCTGTCTAATCTTCTAGTATAAAGAAAACGATTACTTGAAAGGTCAGATAACAAGAACGAGAATACCATCCTTTATACCCCATATATCATTTGATATATCTTGTTGGTCACATTCCAAACATGTGAATACCTTAATCATGTATTCTTTTGAGACATCAATTCCCATAGAACCTTAGTGAAAACATGAGTGCTCTCAAAAGTTAACTCTTTCCACTTACCAAAATCCAAAAATTTCTATATACTCAAACCATGATATCGCTTAGTCCATATATCAACCATGAGCTCATGAATACTATCAAAAATATTATTTTCTCCTTATCCATTCATTATGCGCATATCATATTCTTTCCAAAAATATTTGATTAACCTTTCTTGGTTACCAGTACCATTCAACATATACTTTCAAATACTTTAGGAAAAACAATAGTGTAACAATCCTTAGATGTGTATTTATTCCAAAGTACCATTAACTATAAAACATAACTCTTGATAAAAAAAAATCATTCCACTACCTTCTTAAACCACTAACTGAGCTTCATCATTTCTTTCATCTCATATATCATTTGTAGTCTCTTTATCATCATCAACATAAATACTACCCATACGACCATGCTTATTTTCTTCATGAGATTTTCCCTTAGGGAATTGGTTTTCATAATGCCCATACATTCCACATTTAAAAAAATTAACCATTTTTGATGTCTTAGCAATACCATTATCCTTATCCATGGTGTTAACTGAACCTTTTCCTTTATAATTACTGGCTTTGTGTCCTTCTTTTCCACACCCAAAGCATCTTCCAGTTCCATTGAAAAATTCTCCTTGATGCCTCTTCCCACATGATTTACATGAGGGGAATTGAACTTTCTTTCCTCTATGATCATCATGGAACTCCATATTTGTCTTATTAGCTGATTCAGGATACTTACCAATGTTGAGATTATTGATCATATTATAAGATTTCTGATTAGGCATAATAATGATTTTTTGACTTCCAGATCCAATTTCATTTGGTTCCTCATGAAGAATATCATTCCATTGTCCATCATATCCTCCCTTGTTGTGAATCTTCCTGTTTCTAGCCTTTTTCAAACACCCAAATAGAATAGTGTGAGTGGCAAAAATCATGCTAGGAAAACAGCATGATAAAGGGGGATTACCTTCAATATATAACACCTTAGGTTTAATTCTAATATCATTACTGTAATTCTAGGACTATAACCTATACGTATACTTAACCTTAGAGACATCCCTAGACATACCTAAGAAATATCTCTAGGGATCTCACTAAAGTTCTCACATCCTAGTTTCCAAAGGTTAACGAAACCTTCACCTATGATACCAACTATAGAGACCCAAATCTTGACGTACATAGACATTTTACATTAATTTTTTGGAATACTTAATACCTAACAAAAACAAACAAACAAGGACCATAATAGTTCAGTGTCTTTGGAAACTCGGAACATAATTTTCTAATCGTGGTGAAAGATCTTCAACATCTCTCATAAAGATCTTATCCTTTTGTTTTTTTTTACCTAAAACCATTATTTATATCCTGGGGAAAAGAAAACATATAAAGGGTGAGCTCAAATGCTCAGTAAGGGTAAGCATCGAGAAAATAAAACAAACCATTTTCATTTGAACATAAAAACATGAACATAATGTTTAAACATCAAAATCCTGAGCAATGACATAAAACATTATAGTACGTAAGGCATAGATCATAATGGATCATCAATCAAGATAAAATAGCATGGGAAGAAAGCATGTAATTTTGGAAACCATTAAGCACATGTTATGATTTCCATAGTAGCTAAAGCATTGCTGCCAAGACCATCTTAGTGGACAAAGTCCCTTTTTGAATCGAGTTCACTCCTCGTTCTAGTCCTGTATCACTGAACCAGATTAACTTACCATTCCAGCCATGTCTATCTCATGAGATATAAATCTTTGCCCAATTAATTATATAGATATATAGGTCCCACCCATCTCATAATGAAATCATTCTTACTTGTTCCATAAAATAAACATAAAACATTCATTAAAACCCAAAGAATAAAATGGGTTTCATAAACATCATCCCATCATCACATAATCCATATAAAACAAATGGATATTTCATCATAAGAAAAGTGAAACCATTTTAATCATAGAGACATTATACTTGAAACATATACGTACAAAATAATGTCTTCTTAGATGGAAAATGGTTTTGATAAAACACTTGAAATGAATTATTCAGGAAAATATCCTTTCTTATTCAAAATAATTTTCTTTTCACAAAATTCCATGAAACTTTAAATGAAAAGTATTTTATTGAAAATATTAATAAAATATTGTAGATTAAGCTTCACGAAAATGAGGCGTTATGAAACTGTAAAAATCTTTTCATGCCGTATAAGTTAAAAATAACATTCTTCTCGTAATTTTGTCTGAAAATTCAAAAAGTTCCCCATGTGGTAAAAAAAGTAAGATTCCTTTTATAACATGTGGTAAATTTCAAAAATGGGTAAGGACTTTAAACATTCATGAAAAGTTTTTAGAAAACATGGGAATGGATGATAACAATAACCCCGGTAAATACTTACGAATAAACAATCTCGTATAAGAATGAGATTTGAATAGTTATCCCTTACCTTAGGTCCGATATGCTTCGTACGTATCTGAAACCTCCTATATAATGATTTGAATAATTTCATTGACTTATTATATAATCATATTCATTGTTATGATATCATATATGGTTCACTTATGAATTTATATTACCCGTTCTTCTGTAAATTCCATGTTAAAGCAGCATTTTGGGTAAAATCTTTTCATTTATCGTACGTGTTTCGACATGTTGTTCTTGATATTATTACATATATCCAGATTTAACAAATTCCAGAATGTAAAACATGATTTTTATATAATATATATTCAGTATATAAATATATAAGAAAGATCGATAAATGGAATGAAATACACCGTTCATGGAGACGGTAGGCCGTGCGTACGCATGAACGCTGTTTTAGTTTCCTTATTGAGTTAAATGGAATTAAGTAAATGAAACATATCTGTACATAAATCAAGTATAATTATTATGTAATATATTTCATCATTATTTATTATATATACTTTATAATCATACTTGAATGGTTAATCATGGAAAATGAATCTCATCGCGTTCATGGAGACGGTAGTCCGTACGTACACACGAGCGATGATATCATTCCCATGATCAAAGAATTTTATTGAAGTGTATGTATAATATTTCAGAATCAATATCACATTACAATAATCATATATAGTTATTTATTTACACCATTATACCCATCCAATAAAGGTGTTTGTGGAAAACAGTTTACACCACGGCGTAGAGACGGTATTCCGTACGTACGCATGCGCGGTGATTTCATTTTCTGTAGGACGGATAGAAGATGAAATTGGGTTGTTTAATATTAATAATAACATATCAGTATATTAGTGATACTTATTTTATTAATTTTTTATGAAACAAATAAATAATAATAAGTAGAAGAAGAAATAAATTGGAAAGAATCGTTAAAGGATATTACCTCTTCTTTGACGCGCCTCTTCTTATCCACATCTTAATGCACTAGGGTTGGTCTTTTGAAGATACCAGAACCTCTACAATGTTTCTAGGAAATATGGTAAGGTAAATGGGCAAGGTTTTTCTGAGCTTCAATGCTCAAAATGGTGTTAAGAGAAGAGGGAATGGGTTCCATTTTTATAAGGGAGGAGAGGGGCACCTTTGGAAAACTTAAAATATTATTTTATAATAAAGTCATATTCGGTTTATAATAGATCCAAATTGATTTATTTAAAAGGTAAAGTGGGTATGGATCGAACTTCTCTCAACAAATAGGTTTTAGACAAGTTTAGGTTACTATTTTAACCTTATCTTTTAGATTTAACTACAAGTTAAATAATTTAACTTTTACCATGTCTTCTTGTTTTCTTACACTATATGGTTAATAAACTTACAATAAACAGTCAAAAGAACCCAAATTGGTTCATTATTAATATATATAACCTTATATAAGTCATTTGGCAGAACCTTATATTTTTAAGAATATAATAACAATTAATAATATAGTATTTGTTTTGAAAACAATTTTATGTCAATTTTGACACTATTTGGTAATTGATTTTTAGAAATTTATAACAACATGATTAGTTCGAAAAAAGTAAATTGAATCAATAATAACATGTCATATTAACCTATTAAATTAGTGGAATTCATAAAAAGTCTCAAATTTAATTTATTTGGATATTTATAACATCAATTTTGTTAATATTTCATTAATAAGGTAATTACTACATCATCATTGTGTCATAAATAACTTGAATTATTTAATATCTAAAAATTATAAATAAAATACCATTAGGTAGGAAATAGTTTTATCTTTCTAATTAATATTTATAGTCGAATTTATCTTATGTATAACCCTATATTAAAAATGTTTTACTTATTAAACATTGATTTTAACAATTTTAACTCTTTTTTAAATAAAATAATAATAAATGTCCTAATCTAATCCAAGTGGACCTAAATGATAATATTATATTACTAAGGTTGTGTTTGGTCTAATTATACTTATCCAATAGAATTAGTACATGTGTTAGGGTAATAATAATATCATTTTTACCCTTAATTACCCTATTTAATTTTAACCGTGCTAAATAAAAGTAAAAAGTTACTATTCAAAAAAATTATTAGTATCTTATTAAAGCACATTTTACTCCTTGATATTAACCGTGTCTATCGGATTTTCGATATTCTACTCACATAAGCAGTTAAATTATGTTTTATGTAAATTTTCAAATTCTTCTACGAGGTGGGTAAAAGACAGCGAAATGTTCAATAAACTTTTTATATATCTAAAATTATTATAAAATGACTGAAATGAATTACATTGAACTTATATAGGTATTCTATATCAATTTTGACCTAAAATAAATTTTAATAAAATAATTAATTTTTTAAATAAAAAGTCAGTTTTTAAATAGTAACCCAGTGTTTCCACTATTCATTAAAAATTGAAAGTTTTCAGAAAAATACCAAAAATTCACCCTAGGATATTTTCGATATTCCGAATCTAAAAATGAAGTCCATTTTGAAAGATAAAATTTATAAAATTTCAAAAAGTGGGTATTTCTATTCATAACGGCTAGTTCATAATAATATTTTAATAATATATCATTTAGTGAAACTTAGTATTGCCTACTACACACGCTATTGAAGAAGGTCTTGATTGCATGTAATGCAAGCCAAGTCAAGGCTGCGTGTAGTGAAATCTCCGTTTGGTGTTGTGTATAACATAATCAAAACTTATCTCATTTAATCATTAAACAGAATCTATACATAACGTTGTGTAGAATAATTTCCACAAAACGAACTTGAAATTGTGTGTAACACGAGCCAAGAATAGTCTTGCGTATACTAAAAGCTAATACGGTGTTGCGTACAGTACAAGATAATCTTGGTGTAGTGTATAATATATGACATCAAAATAATATATCTCATAAAATCTCAGGGTGTTAAAACGTCTGGAATGTTTCCCCCCTCCTCCCACTCCCTTTGCTCCTAGCCAGAAGATGTTGCCCCACGGATGTCATTAGACCAGGCCAACATGCCACGATCACGACGTGGTCACACCATGGTAATGCCATGATTTGGCCCTACTTCAGGATGACACCCCCGATGGTTTGCAGTCCTATCGGAATATGATGTATGATACCAAGATAGAGTTTTAGATACATTACCCACACATGGTTAATGGGGAGGGATGACCTTAGGTAGAAAATTTCTGGATTGAGTCTCTCATGAAAATATTTAGTCACCTGTAGAAAACATTGGAGATGAGGGTGAAGCTTTCTACTTGTATTTTTTAAGGACCATCTAATTTCTCGAGGGACATCATAGTAAATGTTGGACAACAAGAAGACTTGATAATACTTTTATAATGATATTTGTATTTGGAAAAGTGTCCTTCAGATTTTAATATTTTTATGATCTTGATGATCTGATAGTTGTTTTGATCCTTGTAGAGAAAATGCTTCTACATTATATTTTTTTTTCAATTTGAGAACAGTAAACAACACACACCTCATATAGTGTAGTTGGATCTTTCTACAACAATGGAGAATTTGATGGATGATCCGCTCTGTGATAGTATTCCATGAGTGTTGTTATCAATGTTGAGAATGACTAAATACAATTTCTACTGGCGGGGTGATGGAAGGAATGTTGACCCACCTCCTCTGACTCCCTTCTCTCCTGGTTGGAAGATGTTTCCCCACAGATGTCATTGGACTGGGCCAACATGCCGTGGTCATGCCACAGTCACACCGCCGTCATGCTGCGGTCACACCGCCGTCACGCCGCGGTCACGCCCTAGCCACCTGCAATCCAACCCACACCAGCCCCCACCCCCCAATCACCAGAAAAACACTCATCGCAGCCCTCTGCCACCTACAAAATATCCCCAACCACCAGTTCCAACCCTCACCAGCCCCCGACCTACTACATCTCGGCCTGCAACAGCCCCTGCAACATGGCCAACAGCCCCCAGCCACCTGGAATATCACCCACACTAGCCCTCTGCCACCTATTCCAACCCGCACCAGCCCCCTGCCATCCCCCTGCCGCCAGCCTTCCTGCCCGCACCAACCACTCCAGCCTGCACCAACCACCACACCAGCCCCCAACCTCCTGCATTCCAGCCCGCACCAAACCCCTTCCACCTATAAAATAACCCCATACCACCTATTCCAACCCACACCAGCCCCCTGCCAGCCCCCTTCCACCTGCATTCCAACCTGCACCAGCCACTCCAGCCCAAACCATCCACATACACCAACCACAACAGCCAAAAACCCCAGCCCATGCACACCACCAGCCCGCACCCAGATCCACAACAAACCAGAACCCCATCCACCAGAAAACCACTACCACTACATAAAACCAAAATAACCAGCCTGAAAAACTGGTACCCCAGCCCCCATCCAAGCCACACCTCGAGCACAAGAAAAAATAGCAGGCCACCCCCAGAGGAAGCCAGTGAAGGTCCTTTCCAAAGAAAATTGATAAGGGGGGATTCAATGTATTTGACCAATCTCTTGGGTAAAATGAAGTGATAACACCAATAATATTGCATACTAAAAATAACCAATTGAATAAGCTGTAACCACCCTGCATAAGAGAGAGAGTTGTTATTCTAAAATTTAACTCTTCAAACAATTTTCTCTTCCAAGACCACACAATCAAAATCTCAAAGCTTGGAAGTGATGAGGGGAATTACCAGATATCAAAGAGTTAGAGACCCATTCCTAACCCCCATAATAGCCTCAATTGAATCACAAACATCAGGAGAGATACCAGCCGTAAACTTTAGGGACTTCGAAAGATTAACATTCAATCTAGATAGGGAAATACATGGTTTTATATCAGTGCCAAAAAGTGGGACATAAGAAACTTTGTTTTTTGGATCATCAGAGGTATTTTTTGTTAGACTACCAGATGGAGTCTAAACAATGTGAATATATTGGGTTACATGAATCAATTTAGACTACCATATGGAGTCTTTGGGATACTGAATCCATTGAGTTGATTCATATTTATTTTATTATATTGGTTAATATCTTAACTATCCAAAATGAAATTTTGGCTTTACTGGGAAAACAGGAAGGCTGATGTGTAGTGGTTGGAAGCCTGGGGGTGTAGGGGGTCTGCAGGGAATGGGGGAGGGTGCAGATGGGGTTTATAGGAGGGGCTGTCCTGGGGGCTATCCAAGGGATGTCTGGGGGGGGTCTACAGGGTAGTGGAAGGGGCAGGTGGGGTATCTAAGAGCGGATGTCTAGGGGGTGTCCAAGGGCTATTTGGAGGGGGGTGCTGGTGGGGGTCTGTAGGATAGGGGGAGGGTGAAGGTGGGGTGTCTAGGAGGGGTTGTCGTGGTTGGGTGTCCAAGGGCTGTCCGGGGGGGGGGGGGTGTCGGGGGGTCTGTAGGGTAGGGGGAGGGTGGAGGTGGGGCTGTCTAGGGGGGGGGGGGGGTGTCCTAGGGTTGTCCCAGGGGTGGGTCTGCAGGGTAGGGGGAGGGTGCTGGTGGGGTGTCTAGGAGGGGCTATCTAGGGGGTGTCCAAGGGCTGTCCGGGGGGGAGGGGGTCTATAGGGTAGGGGGAGGGTGCAGGTTGGGTGTCTAGGAGGGGGTGTCCAGGGTCTCTCAAGGCGGGGGGGGGGGGGGGGGTGTCCATGGGGGCTATCTAGGAGGGGTGTCTATGGGGGTGTCCAGGGGGTGTCTAGGGGGGAGGGGGTGTCCAGTGGGGCTGCAAGGGGGCTATCCAGGGGGGGTGTTAGGGGGTTTTCCCAGGGGGCATGGGGGTGTTCAAGGGAGGTGCGAGGGGATGTCCTGGGGGACATGGGGGACCAGGGGGTGTCCATACCTTCTGATCATTTCAAAAATAAAAATATACTTTATTTTATCAAATTACTTAAAGATATCATGATTTAAAGCAATGTTTCCATGTTAAAACATTTGTTTCATGATTTTAACACATTCAGAGGCAGTTATATAGATTCCTACCTGGGATAAAGCTAAACTGATTTGAAGAGATAAACCCACGAGAAATAGGACCTTACCTCATAGTAATAATTTTTCTAATGATTTTTTGAAAGGTATTACCAATAGAAATAGGTCTGAAATACTTTACATCCACTGCCTTTTCCATCTTTGGTATCAGCGCAATAAAATTGGAGTTGATTCCATAGGGCATTGAGGCATAGTTAAAGAACCCCCTCATAGAGTTAAGGATCTCATCATGAACTATATCCCAATAGAACATAAAGAATTTATTTTTGAACCCATCAGGACCAGCCACACTCTCAAGATTTAGAGAAAAAGGGAACTCTTAAACTTATTCTCATCGAGGGATGAAACAAGGGATATTGTTGAACTAATGTAGCCCTATCCGGTTGATCTCATCACGAACTATGTCCCAATAGTAGTGTCGAATTTGGAGTCCACTTTACTGCTGCACTTTTGACTTCTGTCCGACAGCCACTAGAGTATTGGATACATATAGGAAATTATTCATAAAGTTGAAAAAGTCTATAATAATATTTCCTCATCTCTCCATACTACTAAAGAAATAATTCTTCTCCTCCATGAATAGCTTGAGTAGAGTTGTCATCACTTTCAACTGGTCAACCTATTCCATGAAAACCCTTTCTACAGAATCTACCTCAATTAGTCCTGTTGAGATGAATGGACATCACCTATAACAACATGGAGATACTATTTGACCATAGAATAGATCGAATCAGCATCAACTAAAGTCGAGGGAGGTGGATCATTAGATGTAGATTCAACAATAAGAGTTTCCTGATTACTCAAAATTCCATTAAAATATAAAAAAAGTCTTCCTATAAAATATTATAAATATACTATGGATACAAAATTTGAAGGTACTGAGGAAACAACTCTCTCAACACTAGGTAAATCAGCCTCTACAGGTTATGATTTGGTAGGTACATATAAGGTAACAACCTAAAGCGCACCTGCATGGTTTATCTGCTTAACTATGGATCCGTTAGGATATGTACTAACTCCAAATGAGACAACAGGTCCACCATGCTCTGGTGGAATACTATGTTCATCACCATCACTATCTCCATATGATTCTGGATATGATAGTGCATGCAATTTGGAAGCAGAGGGGGGATCCCCCTAACATAACACCTTATCCTCTACCAAGATAAAACCACCCTGAGCATCTCTATAATCTCCAGAATCTTCTTCAACATTTTTAGACTCTTAATAGACTAAAACAATATGAAAAAACCTAGTGACTTTTCCTACTCATCATGTGAAGCTACTTCCATATGAGGTGCATGATGGTGCAGGTTTACAGGTGCTTTGGAAGACTGTTAGAGGTGTAGGTTTACAATTACAGGTGAATGTTTAATGGTGTAAAGTGTGACTTGGAAAAATTTTAGAGGTGCAAGTTTAGAGGTACCAGTTTTATAGTTTTAGAGGTGCATGATTTAATGGTTTAGAGGTGTAGGTTTACTACTCGAAGTGGGTTTACAAGTTTGGTTTTTTTCCCTCTTCCTAGATTTGATGTTAGCTGGGGATTAGAAGATATACCAGTGGTTCATAGAACCATTTGTATTAAATATCCTGGAAAAAATATTCCAACAGTTCACAAAACTGTTGGTATTCAGTTTGGACAACATATATTCCAACAGTTTCAATGAAACACTTGGGATAGAATCTATACCAATGGTTCAAAAGTCGTTGGTATGTATGCTGGATGGTATGTATACCAACAGATCTTGAACCGTTGGTACACATATATACCGACATTTTTATATAAACCATTGGGAAAAATTAATTTCAGACAAACTATACCAACGGTTCACCAGAATCTGTTGGTATAATGCTACTGCAACAGCCAGCATACCAACAGTTCCTAAAAATATTGGGATAGGCTATCCCAATGGTTCCAGGGGTTATTCCAATGGTTTTAAACCGTTGGAATAGTTGAAATTTACAGTAGTGGATGAATAATCCATAACTATCATATTTACCTACTCCAAATGAATGAAATCACTAGCCTACACTACCATTAGAGACTATGTGTAAAAGTAGTCATATAACATAGTATTTAAATCAACCCAAACCATATCTCAATGCCAATTAGCCTGGTCCATAACATCCCACCAGTGCTTTGGTGCTCCTCAAAACATATAATTTGTGATATTTACTCTCCTCTCAAGAGGTTTCTACAAATGCTCGATGATTTATAGTGTAGTCTCAAGCCATAACTCATCATCTATTGGACACCATCACTTAAGAACGTAAGAGTATATTACTGTATGAAAACACATGATAGCACATCCATAGATAATGTAGGCTGAAGTGCTCCATGAAAAGTCTTCATGAACTGAAAAACCCTCTTATAACTATGCCTAAACACCCGTGTCTGGATGAAATACTAGTTCCACATATTTAAATATATGAGGATCCACTAGTAGCCCCTGGTCCACCACCTCTGGGGAAAGGTCTTCACCACCCTCCTGGAGTAATACTAGAGGTATTCATGGTGGAATGACTCCAAAATTCCAAACAAATTCCTCAAAAAAACAGTAATAAAGTTTTCATCTCAATGAATATGAGAGGTCAAAACCATCCTATAACTAGTTTTTACCACACACCATGCTCCTAAATACCAGAAAATATAAAAAAAATGGTCCCAAACATCCTCAGATACATTACCTAAGGCCCACTCAAAAGTTGGGTCAAGGTCAAGTCTTTGTTTACCAAATTCAATTTCCATTTCATTTCAATATTCATTTCCAATTTAATTTTAAATCATTGAACCAAATGGTCCAACAAATTACAATCCATAAGGGACCATACTCTTCACGAACTAAAATATTCCATCCACCTAATCAGCACCATAACACATTCCATCCCATGAGACTCACAATCCTTGAATCAATGAGCCACACATAAATTCTTAGTGAGTATTCTCTAGCCAAATCAGAGAAACATAGCTTAGGTCATGACATACATTTTATGTACCAACCATGTTTCCCAAATTCCCAGTAAAAAAATGTCTATCACAACAATAGGTATATCCATCAAGATACCTATCTCAACATCATGAAAAACAAGAAATGTCTCCTATAGGGAACTGTATAATATCTGCAATGTGATTCCTATAATGATCATGAAATGATTCATGATATTGAATACCTCATCTCATTGGGTTGAAATAAAATTGAACCCACAATCATTCCAATGATAACATCATGATTCATGTTCTTCACCCAATAATGAAATCAAATCACCTATAATAGTAAAAATCAAGAAAACACAAATTTTTATTTGAGATAATTTGGTTTATTTCTAAATGTGGGTTGGCTACACCCATGCATAGCTCATTAACAAATTATTATTCCTTTCTATACCATTATATTTTCCCAAATTTGTAAATAAAACTAGAAAATAATTCCATGATACCACTTTTCTAATATCTCAGGCCCAGATTCCACTGAACGGTGCCCCGAGCCTAGTTAGACACATGGACTCAATAAAATCTCCCCGAATGCTTGAGCTTGATGACTAGAACTGAGGGTATTGGGTGTGTTCAGGGGGATAAAATTCCCACATTACTAGAGTGTATCCTATATGAATAACAATAACAGTTAATAGAAGAATAATTAAATCAATATAACAATAGTTAAATATCTAGATGATGGATATAAAAAAATTCCAAATTTAATCTCATATAAAATGATGATCATGTAATGTGTCTCCAAAGAAGAAAAAAATAGGTATAAATTGCCTCAGTAGGACCCATATATAATAATACATAAATTGAAAAAATTGGGGTATCACCCGATAACATCTCGAGCCTCATCTTGGCCCCATGCTCGCCTCCTCTTAAGCAGGGAAGAATGTCAAGAATCAAACTCTAGGTTATATCCTTAGCCGCTACCTATATAAAAATAGTCAACCTAAATAACCAACAATTGCATGAATAAGGTGTGAGATACAATCCCAGTAGTTCACCACCCAATGTGTCTATAAAAATTCCCAACTGTGAAAAATAAGTTAATGCATATTACAATGCCTATCAATGTAAATAAATAAATAAATGTGTAAAGTGACCATGTAATATATACTAAAAAAGTGATACTTTATGCCCAAGAGGGCTCTAGGTAAACTAGATTTAAACTCCATTAATAAGGAAGAAATAAGTGTACAAAAATAGAAACCATAACCAGCAAGGATACACAACTTTTTATTTCATGCATGACCACACTGTATAACCTATATGTTAAAAAAACCAAGCCCATCCCATATACCTAATATATCATGTCCTCCACAGTCACACCGTATGACCAATATCTCTTAAGATCCACAACCGAGCCATATATTCAAAACTATCAGACTCCTCAGTGCCGGATCCAAGATATAATGAACCAAGATATCCCCATCATGTCACAATATAATCTTGATGGAAACTCATTTAGGCTTGAATTAGGACCCAAGGATCTTATCCGTAGACCATTTAAAATGTGATCCCAAAAAAACAAAATATATGGGGTAGCAAGGCCCAAATCATCCCAAATAATTAAAATATAATGATCGTATAGTTCCAAATAATTCACTACCACTATCATGATCTATATTGTAGGACACTCATGGAGTCCTTTGGAAATGATTCATCATTCAATTCAATTACCATTTTGTGCGATGAGTTTAATCACTCATATAAAAATTCACAATCATTAACATTTCATGAGTTTTCCCACTAATTTCCACATTTTCTAAATAATAAATTCAAGAAATTCAAGTTCAATATAAACCATTCAGTCAAATGTATAAAACTGTAAAGAGGAAAACCATATCCAATTCATCCAATTTAGTTAAATTCATTTATTATCAGGCTTCCTCTAACTAGGAAAGATCTAACTCACACCATGGTTGGTATATAAATTTCATAGACAATAGAAATTCACATGGAACACCCAATGGTTAGACTTGGTTAGGAAAAAAATTCCATCACAACTAAAAGGAACTAGAGGGAATCCATAAAATGTTCTATTTAATTTAATTCAATTATTCAATTAATTTTTGGTCCACCTATAGAATTTTTAGGAAGTGTAACAAAAAAAAGCTCTATATAAAACCAAAACTCAAGGAAAAACAATATATCACCTATCATAGGTCTAAATTAGAGTTCATGTCTAGTTTCATAATATGATTCTACTAGAATTCGTTGAAAAATGAGGAATGGATGAAACCCTAAAAATAGGGCATCTAAGGTTTAAACTAAATAATTTAAGTGGTACTAATAAAATAAAGAACTTCTAAAAATGAATTGAGTACTCACCAACATAGATCCAATGAGATGAGAAAATCTCGATTTCAATATTGGATGAAGAAGAGGGTTCAAAAAAAAAACATTGACCTTCAAACGATCTCTCATATAATTCTATTTTTCAATAAAGGAGGAGAGAGAAATTGAAAATTATATTATAGCCTTCCTTAAGGTAAAAATGTTTAATTTTCCTCAGAAAATTGGGTTTCATGCCTTGGACACAAGGTTTCTGAAAATGTATGCCAAATGTGTTCCCTCTATAATGTTATAGGGGATATTGTATGGTTACTACACATGTTTTGAATAACCATGCAAAAACCATGAAATACACCTATATTAAAATGTAAAGGTTCTCCCAAAAAGGTGTTCACCTCCATCTACACGATTTACTTAGACCATATGGCTTGTAGTTCCCCAGTATCTTGATGAACATGGTTAGTTGTAACTGTAGGGCATGACCTGCATGGTTTCTACAAACTGTGTGACCTTCCCGAATTTTCCATAAAGATAGGATATGAGTTCCAAAAAATCCATGGAAACATCTAATACCTCTATTAAATCTAAGGGTATTCACATTAGTTTGAAATAAAAACAATAAACTGAAAAAAAATATTTGTACCTCTTATGAAAATCATGGATCTTATATCCATCACACCTACCCATCCCTAAATACAATGAGGTGTTCTATCAAGAACATGAAATACAACGAGTGTCACATCCCATCAAAAATTAAATGGATGGCCTCAGTATTCTAATCCCACAATAATTATCCCCCATCATAACATGTCTCAACTTGACTAACAAAAAATCAAGTTTGTTCTAGAGACCCATCACTATGTCAAATCTTCATCACCATCTCATGCTCATCACCAGCTAGCGACATCGTTACCCAAAGGCTCACCACAACCCAAAATCCGCATCAGGTCAAACATATTCAAATCCACTCATAACCTATGTTCCCACTCCATAGGTACCATCCAATTCATCAAATTTTATGAGAACCTATCCTCATAGGTATAGTCTAACTACCACAAAAAAACTCATTGGAATCCCATTTCCAAATGTAGAGTGAAACCACCCGAACTGCATTTGGTATCCTATTTCATATCCCAAGGGACATACATTATCTTATTACCATGAGGAAACCCATACACATTGTATTAATCTGTTTAAATAAGGATTCACATCTCTCTATATACATTCCAAGACCCGCATCCATCATCTGATGGTATCCCCTTATATCTTTCAAGATGTATAGCCATCTAGCTCATCATTATCAGGCCATATAACAACCATGCCAACCCACTTATCCTATGATTTGGACCTAGTATATTAAAATATCATCTCAAAGCCCATAATATCGTAGAAACCACTAATAAAATCAATAAAATCCTCTATACTGTATTGAAATCACTATATAGTTATCCAAAATTACTCCAAGATATAGGTGATCTTGGAATCATCCTGAGAGGTTCATAGCCACCCATTTTTCTTGTATACGAACTCAAATGGTCCTCATTACCCTTTCTGGGACCCATTAAGTTATAAAATCATTTAATTTCATGAATTCAAATACTTTTTCAATTGTATTATAGGGCCCACCTACATGAACCATTGCGTTAACCATTCACCGAGCTCCATTGAGAATCATCTAAGCCAACTTAGAAGAACCCATCCTCCTTGGAACATATCTCACAATATAAAACATAAGTAATCAATTATATAAGCATATAATTAAATGTTTAATTATTTTAAAAATTAGAATATTTCCTAAAAACATACCATGTTTCAACTAAACAATGAATTTAAGGGATAATAGGTGAAGTCCACTACTGATGAATCACCATATATAGGCTATACAAAATCCTCAAAAGTTGTGACCTATTTAACAGTTGATTAATTAAAATTTCACTAGACCCATGGACAATTAATTAGTATACATACATTTAAAAAAACTACATCTAAAATTATGGAGAAGTAATTTTGCTATATCCTGTCAATAATTCGGGAAAAGCCCCTTAAATATTAGTCAATTCCACCAGGATCCATTAGAATTGACACCCAAAAACCATCCCAAACCCATCCAAAATTATAGAGAGTGAGATTATTGAATAGTAGAGTATAAAATGATTTTTCTTATAAAAAACATAAAAACCATCCAACTTGAAGGGAATCAAATGGTGACCGATGGGATATGGATGATATTGGCATCTCGCAAGCCCATTTCTCTCCTAAGACTTGAAAACCCTAAACCCAAAAAAATATGAATGTTCATCCATTAAAAATACTAAAACAGCCCAAGTGGACAGTTGGTCCAAGATATGGCTAGCTAGTGGCTCACTAGTTGAGATTCTTCTCAACCCATTAACCAGATGATGGGGTTCCATCAGCTAGTCAGTTGCTTCTATAACAACTTTTCCACCATAATTCTACCTTTTATTCTCTCTAAAAACCTTGGATCCCCACCCAAGCCTTCAATCCCATCACAAAACACATGTTTAGAATATTTAGGAGTTTATAAGTCCATTAAAATCATTATTTCTCAAAATAAACCATTCCCCAACATGAAATTAAAATTATTCTTCAATACATAATGAATTGAAATCCAATGGGTATTAAAAAATCCCCAATCAAACAATTATCATCCTTGTGAAAACATGGTATTCACCAAGCCATGTCTCTTGACCCATTCTATCCATCAATTAACTGAGAACACTCCAGGTATTATCTATGAAATCCAAACACGATGTTCAACGAAATCTAATCTAACCACTAAATTCCAATGCCAACACCAAGATAACCCTCACCCACACACATCTTTCTCATGATTCCAATTTTTATTCAACCAGTTCATACCAAGTCTTATAGTTCTCCCCAACACAATACTTTTCTAATGAAGTATAATTCCACAATGCGATTCTCCCTAGCATAGGAATTATCTACTAAACTCTATTTTTTTATCCACTGACTTGCTATCCAAATTCCAAACATCCCTACCAACTCAGTTCCAACTTAACAATGTCCAAATCTTGGAAAAATCATCTTTTGGACCTATCATGGTTTAAATTACTCAAAAATGTTTTTTACATACTGAAAAGCCACTACAACACCCAATAATATTTCTTTATCAATTAAAGGCATCATAAAATCACATAATCCCCTTAACTGATGTTCAAAATTATCTAATGGTGTTATTACATAGTTAGAACACCAACTGTTTTCTCTAGCTTCTATCCTCTGACACTGATCACTAGTGCACCACCATTCCAAATCTCTCTTGTTTCATATGAAACCACTAGAGTTTGGTTCCCATGAGAAACCTCTATCAACCACCTCATCCAAAATTCTAAATATAGTATTCATTAAGGAACATGATCCCATCAGATCTTACCTTACACCAATACCATGGTTTAACCCATCAAGTAAACTAATTAGTATTACCTCATAGATGATCCATCTGAAATGTGGGTAATTAACTCATGATTGAAATGATTCTCCCCACCATATGATCACTGTAAATATTTCTCTAATAAACTCAAAAAATCATTCTATGTGGCCCATTCTTCATGAATTACTATAAAAATGAGTCGACAGAGACATTCCACTCATACCCGGGTTCCAACAACAATCTCCAATACTTCAATCCACTCCCGACTCATCGAAGCATCATTCACATTAACCACTAATAGAAAATGGTTCACTCCACCCCAATGAAATCCATCACACCATGCATCAAGAACTAAACCTAGTGGGCACTAACACCATAAATATGTCCCTACTTATGAGCCAAGATTATTCCACTTTAACAATACCCTTTTATTTTCCTACCTGGGGTTAATGTGTCATAGTACACCAATCCAATTATGATGTCACATCCAACCACTGAGGGACATCTCCAATTTCATTGGACCCTGATCATCAATTCCCATGAGTGTTTCAACACAACAATATCACTATATTTTTTTGGGTTCATCCCCATTGTGAATTGTTATTGATGGACATGTATTAATATCAATCGAATGATTCATATCACAACTGAGAACCATATACATATAGAAAGAACCTTCCCTCAGTCTCCAAGTCTTTTCACAAAACTGTTTCTCCAACACTCACTCTTATCCTCTATAGTTAGAGTGTTTCACTAAGAATATCCTCCATGGATCTTGTCTATGATCCCACTTAGTCTCAACCAATCCCAATAGCTAGACACTTCTACACAACATGATGACATTACCCAACTCACTCTCTTATTATTAGCATACCGTACATTCTTTTCTTGCACACAAAACCCACTAAAATACCATAATACAAGTAATTACCACTCTACATCCACAGCTTTCTCACTCATGAAAAGGTTAACCACATGGGAACCCACCACACAATTGTTATTCCAAAGACAAGTGAATCCATTAATGATCCCACTATGCTACACAATGTAACATCCTGAGAACTATAGGGATAGGAATCTAATTAATATTCCCCTCAAACCTCAAACATGAAATAATAAATTATCTAAGTGATTCACATCCAAAAATCCCAATGAATTTCCACATGCCCATCCAAAAACCCTCAGGGTTTCTATAGAATCACCTTGTTAGATTAGGTATAATTCCACCAAGTAGCTATATGGGAAAAAATATACTTTATTATTGACACTATTACGAATTGACCACCTAACAATAAACCATGAGGGTCCATCATTCATGGTTCAAATTTTGTGTATCCTCAGATCACCTCTCAGTCATACCATACTTTCAGATATTAATTACCAATACATCAAATTCCTATACCAATATTTGATGAGTCCCTATACATGCCTTCATAAAGGAAATATATTACCATCACCGAAGGACCTCCCATCATAAAATCCACATGACATACTACCAGAAGGAAATATAATTTAATCCATTTGAGTAGAATTCAATCAACAATTTTTGTGGGAAAATGGTGTATATTTTTTTTATGTCCACCAAATAAGTATTGAATAATTCACAATGGAAAAAATAGATGAATATGGGAATTATTTTATCCATAAGGAAATAGAAGAGGAATCTGTCCATGATCATGAAAATCATGCAAACCACCAAGAGGAACACGTTCACAAGACATGTGCAATGTAATGCAGATTGAAATGTGTAGTACATAGCCTACAAAAGGTCTGGTGAAGTCCTTTAGATAATTACATCTGCTCTTATGAAAGTGGACATGATAGTTAGTGACCATGTGGGGGATCCCATTGAAGTACCCTAGGTGATGATAATTGTTAGGTGGTGGGAACCTGACAAAAAATCTAAATATCCTTGGAAAATAAGAGGAAATATCCAAATGGCGAGAGGGGACTCTTGCAGTCATAAATGTTTGGTGATACATCCCTGATAGGTAGAGCGATTGTCTTTGACCAAACTCTTAAAACCTTCTGAGATGAAAGAACATTGTAAAATAAACAAAGAAGCCAAATGGGGGAAATGAGGGAGTCCCTTATGGTCATAAAACTCATGTGATGCGCCCATGAAACCCATGAGACATCACAGAATCCCCAATGAAATGTTTTTATAGACATTAAAGAGCCCACTAGAATGTCACCCCAGTCACATCAAAGGTTTTGACATGTCCATAAAGTCTCATTATCCCCCTTTTCCCCCATAAATAATAGAATAGTTTATCCATCAAGTGCACATGAATCAATAAAAGTCCTTTTGTTTGTCACATGGTTCATCTCTAATGGGGAAAGTTATTGTCTTTGATAACACCTGTGAAATATCATATGATTCCTAAGACTTTGAAAAATAAAAGGAGGAAATAAAAGAGGAATGGTGAGAGCTTCTTGCTTTCATAAAACACAGGTGTCTCACTGAAATAGTCTCACAAGGTCCCTTGACAATATTGGTGATCTTGCAAGGCCCCATGGAAATCCATCATTGTATCACATAATATCTCATATAGGAATAAAAAGATCACACAAATTCCTTTTAGTAGGCATCCTAATCTTGTGAAAGTACATATACATGTTGTCCTGACAATACAAAAGACCCTCCGAATGTCATCATGATTTGGAAGGACCCCTTTAATTGGATATAAACCAATAAATGAGTCATTCATGGGATAGTATCATAGTCACTGAAAATCATGTGATGACCACCAAATGACCTATGACGAGATCTCACAAAATGTATGACATCAAACCCCTCCACCAACTCTGGCCTATATTATCATGATATGCAGCAAGAAAAGAGACACAAAAACATTCCATAGAGGCCAATAAATCCCCAACCCTACATGAAAAATGGATAGAAATTCATTGGAAACTCACACCGATGAACCGAAATGTCATAGAAAATTAATTGGACTGGTTGATCTCATGACCAAAATGGTTCTCCATCAGGTAAAATCTAAGGAACAACCATAGCTATCATGAATCTTGCATATGAACTTCACCTGGTCAATCATATATGACACAAAGGACTATTTGTGTGTTACATGAAAGGCGTCCCACACATTTTCATAAACATGTGAAAATTAAAACAATATAACCCTAAAAAAATATAAGGAATATGGAACTAAATGGTGGAATACTGACTAAAATACTAGATAATTATACAAGAAACATATTCACTAATCCTCATGCACTTTGCATGAACCACATAGGTATTTTGAAAAAATAAATTCATGTTTCCCAGGTTATGATATACTCCTTTGATATAATATTTGGACCATTTGAAGTCTCCTGGTAATGTCATAGAAATTCAATTTTCCTCTCATGCATGCCACTCTAGTCTTGTTAATCCCTCTAGACATGCCATCCAGGCCTCACAGTGTCCTCTAGACATGTCTTCCAAATCATATAGAGACATCAGTACATTTCAGATAAGTCTCACAATAGCAGAATGGAATATCAACTAGCTCTCATGACATCGTCGAGACAAGCCATCCAGACCATGTGATGCTCTATGAGCATGTTTTTTAGCTCTTTTGATGTCCCCTTGACATGGTATACACCTTTTGTGATGACACCCGGACATGTTATCTAGGACATATGGCCCCCTCTATGTCATGTCACACTAACTCTCATGACGCTCTAAATTAATGTCAACTAGATTTTATGATGACACTAGGGAAATTCAGAAGTTTCATACGAATACCACTAAGTATGTCCTCTGGGATCATGTGAGTGATTCTAAGATAAACATGCCAGGCCATTCAATGTCCTCCCTTCATGTCATCCTTGATCATGTGAAAACCGTTAGAAAATTCATCCATGTTATGTGACATCCCTCAGATAATCCAACTAAATCATACGAGTGTTTTTGGACATATGAGAGAGACATCCTATAACATACCAAGAAGAAAATCAAGGAATGTATAGAAGATAATAAATGCATGTTAGGTAGAAAAGAAGGCCGGTTTAATTGGGTATCCAAAGAATTGATAACCTTGTCTATCCTACACAAAGGGAAACCTTAGTGTGTAATACCAAATCAACGGCATAATATGATTTTCCACACATATAAAGGAAACATCAGTGTGAAATATATGACCAATTCAACTTGGAGAAATTTGATTCTAAATATATCTAGTATATATATGATTCCTTCCTATGTTCTGATCCATAACTCAAATGAGATTCCATTTTGGGGTGTATACTGCTATATCTCTAACATTTCATCCCTTGGGACACAACAAAACCCTGAGATGATCATTCCAACTCATCCAACAATGGACTGTGAATCCAATTGAACTACGATTACTTTGATTCCTTCCATAACCAAGATATATAGGATGCATCCCTAATATTAGAGCTCAATATTAAAACTTCCCAAGGGAATTTCGAGAACATAATCCTTGCATCCACATACAGTGAGGCTAAATAATTACTATCCCTGGTTTCTCACATAGATCATAGATCACATGGGAATAGGGAGGTTCATAGTAATATCATTGGTATTGTAAATCTCCATCATCCATGATAATGCTATCTTGTAATCCCTAATGAGTGGAAAGATATGATTACCTCCATATAAGAGAACCTACCAAGGGTAAAACCCTAAGGGTGTGAATGAACTATGATAACTCTAATTCCAACCATGATCAGGATATATAGGAATTTTCATTATGTAGCATCTCGACCTAAATTGACTCTTGAAGAGTGGTTCTAGGTCAATGGGGCACTGGACTTAGGAAAACATCCATGAAATCCAAAGGATTCGGTCTAGGGTCGAGGGTGTAAAAATTTATGGTGTGAACACTATACCCAGTGGGGATAGATAATAATACTTGTTTGAGTATATAATATAACATGAAGTGGAAAGATAAGACTCAATAGACATGAACTGGACCCTCTAAAGGCATAAGGAGAATCAAAATCATATAAAAAGATGAAGTATAATTAAGTCAATACTAGCAGTTGAAATATGAATATTTTGAAACATTCCCAAATGCTAACCACACCAGCTGTAGTACTAAATAAAAAACAAGTCTTTCATCCATAAAATGTCATACATGTCAATATAAAGAAGGGAACCAATGGATATCCAACAGTAGGTACATATATAATAAGGAAATTGAGAAAAAAATAAAAGTTAAAAAAAATAAGAACACTATCTATGAATAAACACATGGTTCATGCCAACATCCTTTCCAAATGACTGCAATGAAAGTGCTCTTGAAGCTTATCCCTTAACCAAACATAAAGTCATAATGTCTACATGCAGCCCAAATGACTTGTGTAGCGTGTGAGAAAGAGTTTTAGTAGGATACCATGCAATGGTTCATACCTAAAAGATGTGTTCAAGATGTCATGAATAAAAATAAAATAAAGGAAACAACTTTATGAAATTAATAAACAATAAAACTTCTCTGGTGCTCAAAAGCCACTTAGAATTTTCCACCTACATTAGCCAATGCCAGAATCTTAAAAGTGAATAGGGTCCTTGGCCCATGGACCAAGGTACGCCAGATATCAAGAGCCCATATGAACCCTTAGGATCCACCTCAGTCATGTAACTTGGCACCAAATGCCATCTAACACCTCATGTCTCAATATTATACCGACGTCCCAAAGGAACACCCAAACAATAGTAACTGGGTCCCATGGAACCCAACCCAAAACTCATCATCAGCCAAATGCTTGAATTCCAGAGGTAAAACAATATCTTCAATAAAAATAAGTATCTAGGTCCACAACCTCAGTCATGGTGAGCCTCATCTTTTAACCAATATCCTCTTCACTATCAACTGATGAATCCTCACCCTCTATGTGTCTTTCTATCGAAATAACCCCCAATCACAATTCCCAATCTATACTACTGGGGTCCTCTACACACATGAGTGGTCAATAACACCTCATCAACAGAGTAAACCGGTATGTACATGACTCAATCGATGCATTCACCATCATGGGTGAGTGTAAATAAAAAATATAAATTCTTAAGACACATATACATGGAACCTCATGCCCCTGTGACCATGTCACTAAAAATCGATGGCACTTCCATCCCGGAAACATGGTTCATGTCCAACCTGATGGCTTCACCACTTCAACATGATTTCCATGATGCCCAATCCTGTAGTCAACACCACTCTAGAAAATCCAAGCGACGCCCTACTAGGGATCAATGTCACTCAATCACGACGACCATCCCATCCTGACCTCAAGACAAGACCATCATGACACAATGGGCCTCATAATTATATCATAATAAATTATATATAAATAATTCACTTTCAATAAACAAAGAATCTATTGAATTTGAATTTCTCATCTCAATTTCAAAACAAATATACAATAAAATTTAAAAATTCTAAATTGTATTATCAAATTAAACACCACAATTCAGGATATAGGGATTGACTACCTCACATTTGAATGACTAAACCAATTCATTATAATCTAAAAAATTAAAATAAAATTGATATACTTGGACAATTTTTCCAAAGGATCGACAACCTCTATACCAAAATCACTCAGGAGGAGAAGAGTTTGTCATGCCCCTAGTAATCTCATAGGGTAACATAGTCATTTTGATATTAAGTAATAGGTATAAATGAATCCCTCTCAAAATAACCAAATATACACTAAAATATATTCCCCTAAATCAACTATGAAGATACACTGTATGATATGCACCACCAACCATAGAATCATAGACATAGCCACATATGATAATAAGATCTATCTTGAACCAATTAGCATTGATATGAGTTTCTGTCATATGCCTGGAAAATGGAAAAAAATTACTCAAACATATTTAACTCAATGTGATGAAAAATATAAATGAGGAAGGGGCTACTGTGAGGTTATCCTTACTGCTATGGTTTCATTTCACCCAATGATGATGAAAATGGATCACCAATGATGTTATGGGAGAAAAATAAAGAAGACAAGAAGGAGGGTGATTCCTCATACTGTGAACAACCAAGAAGGTAAGAAAGAGGGGAAGAGAAAGAGAAATATCGAAAAAAAGAATGAAAAATAAACGATTAAATAAAACACCATGTACATGACACATAGTCTACCTAGAGGGTTTTCCAAACCGTGTGGTAATAGTGAGAGCTATAGTTTAAAGAAACCTTCCAAAGGGATCCCTCACATGGTTGTCACATGATTTGACCTAATCAATCTCAATACTTGTGGATGACCTCTACAACAACTACAGATAACCTCACATGTCTCTGTGACTCCCATTCAGGGTTTATAAAAACCATTCTCTAGTAAAAAATAGTGCCACATGATTAATTGGAAGGGCCTGCACAATTTCCTCTAATCTAAGCACCTTTTTCCTACAATCCAAAACATTTTATTTAGACTCCAATACTCTGAAAACCAAACCAAAAAACTCGATGAACTATCCAATAATGTATACGAACCCAAAACCATCATATAAAGCTAATCTAACTTTTATAATTGAGTTATGATCATCATATTAGAAAATGGAATAACCACTATTTAAAATTTTTAAAAAGGGAGTGATTCTAAACACGATTCAGAAACCCATGACATTACAATCCCCCCACCTTAACATAGAACATCCCTAAGTTATCAAAAAAAACCTAGAGAAGTTACTAAACATACCAATATTAATGAAACCTAACATGGACAAACCTGATCTCAAGGGTTTTGATCAATTACCTCAATGGGGGGTTCTCCCCACCCCGTGAATTGTATATCATGGTATCATTTTCACCAAAACTCAATGAAATAAAAGGTACAATGACCCTTTTTGGGAACCAATGTCCTCCCATGGTGCATATTCACTTTTGAACATCATGAGGTTCTCTGGTTCTATTCTTGGTACTCAAACACATCCCACACCGTAATGATGCTTACATCGATACCATGTCCCATATTGAACTATGAGGTCCCACATCACCTAAAATGCTCCAAAAATCATGGTTCTTCACACATCAATCAGGTACTACACTTTCATGGTGAAAATATGTCTTTCATCATACATTACCTGCGTCGTTGATGCCCCAATTCCAACACACCTTAAGTAACTGCATCCAACGATGCTCAAAAAACATAACCAGGTGCCTCACTCCTCACATATATATAATCATGCATCATATATGATGTAAAACTACTAAAAAACATCTAGTTTTTTTAACATATATAGCTCATGAAAAAAGTGAATGAAAATAGACTTTCCACAAAATGCCATACGAATGTAAATGAAAAAAAAATCCGGACTATGTTGGCGGCATACCACTAATTATCATCAACTCACCAGTCTGATCATAACCAGGAAGCTCCATGGTGTAGACCTGGCCTGAATCAATATTTCCATAGGCGTCACCTCCCATTAATGATACTCCATCCATTGGATACTAACCCCAATGATAAGTCTCACTGTCTTTACAACACCCTCTGTGTGCAGTTGATCCTCAGATACTCTCACCTGGTACAAAACAGGATTTGATCCCAGATCCATGAATATGCTCCAAAACCTAAATTCTAGACAAATGAGAAGGGTTATTGCAGTAACTCTTGAGATTAATGACCTACCCACAATCCTGGAACTCATTTGGAGGATTCTCACAGTGATTTAAGACTTTTATTTTCTTCCCACACTGGTAGAAAACCATTAACGATCCACTACAAAGTGGTCTAGCTAAGTCCATGGCCTGACCTCCATGATGGAACTCATCACAACATCACTTTTTACTATCTGAATCATCTACACTAAATTCACCTACTACAATTGACCGTATCGAGGAAGGACATTTTGTTATGTTTCCCTCAGCTATGACCACCTAGTTCACTGCCTCAGAGAATTAGGTAAACCTAAAGATGTTTACATTCACGCTACTGGCTTGTTGTTAACCATCCGTGAATGCCTTTCCATGGAGGTGTCATCATTCACCATGTCATGTGTAAAGAGAAAAAAATAAGAGTATGTATTTCCATAGTCCATGATGTACATGTTACCCTGTAGAAGGCTTAAGAACTATTGATCCCTTTCGTCCCTCAGAAATTATGGGAATAATTTATCAATGAACCTAACCTCAATGTCCTAGGCCATCCTAAATCTACATGTACCACCCGTACAATGCTGATATTCTGAGCATGTATGTCACCGGTTTGACCCACCAACTGGAAGAGTCTCCAATTTCTCAATGGTCATATCAATTATATCTATCTAATTCTCATTAGATACTGGATCACCCTCACCCTAAGAAATGAGTGGGTGATGTGATCGGAACTCCCATGTCAGATATTCCATCGATGGATCCTCTCCTTGAGATACCCTATCAATACCCTAGAAAAATTATACAAGGCTTGGCCAAATATGTTCATCAATTCCCATCCCAAACACATTGAAATATGGTGGCTACCCCTCCTTTAATGGAAACTGTGCATATCCCTTCACCTAATCCTATACCCTCTCTTATACCTACTCTGCCTGAGCCTCATAGGTGTCACCTACTCATTTTGTAGTGGAACCCTGAACTTGTATCTCTTATGCTCTATGTGAGCCATCTAGGTATAAACTCGATGAATTCCATCAATTGGTTAAACAACCTAGATATAAAATATAAACACAGATATGTAAAGTAGTAAAATGGAAGTGTCAAATCACTACCCTTACTCGTCCCCACCATAACCATGCCACATGGCATCCCATCAACATGGACTCCTTAACCACCCTCAATATAGCCATGTATCAATAGTACCTCAGGCCTCGCCTGTCCTAATGAGAAATATCATCTCATTCTAACAACTATGTTTCCCAACCTGGAGATCACATTCACCCCATGCCATGGCACCAACCTACTCCTATAAGATACATGCCCGTATCACATAGCATAACCAATTCATATATATATATATACCATTTCACATTTAAATATAATTAATATCATTAGAATTTCCTATGTATCACATGGTATAAACACATTACAAAGCATACAAACACTTATAAAATTGAACTACCCTGAAATGTGCATATCAAAAGTCAAAAAATAAAGAAATTGTACCTTGCCTCACCAGGCCAAGGTGTAACATGTATGTTTCAATATGATGCCAATGGTTGATATTTCATATCCTAACAATTATACATTCACATTCCAAAAGATCCACCAAGTGGAAATCATATAAACTGTAATCTAAGAAAAAAATGCATATCCCATCCATGGTAACTTGATTTGTCCCTCATGCATGGGGCCGAACGAAACCATGAAAGAGTTATAATCCCAACTCCGACATCACCAAATTTCCAATATACCATAACCCAAATAATATGACTTTTAGAAAAGAAAATTTAGTCTCAATATCATTAATATCCATCCTAACACTACTATTAAATACCATTCAAGAACTACTATGATAACCCATGTAGAATCCCGACCAGAACTCCCACCCGAATAGAGCTTTTGAGATGGTGGGCCACTGGACTTAGGCAGAACTATCTTAATTCCAAAGGCTTCCAACTAGCTGTGAGGGTGTTAAAGAATATAGTGGGAAGGATATACCCTCTAGGGATTGATAATAGTACTAGTCCAAGTATATAATATAACATGAAATGGAAAGATAAGACTAAAAAAACATGAACCATACCCACCAATGGTGGAGGCACAATGAATACTAGATAAATAGAAGAAGCATAATTAAATAAAAAGTAGCAGAGAAAATAAGGAAATAGACAAACACACTTTCATGCAGACCACAAAAAATGTAGCACTAAATATAAAACAAAGAATGAATCTATAGAAGGTTATATATGTCAATATAAAGAAGGATCCAATCACTAACCAAAAATAGAAACATACATAATAATCATGATGATATAGAAATAAAAGATAACAAAATCAGAACTCCACCTAGGAATGACCTCAAGGTTCATGAAAATGTATTGGTGAAATGGAAACTATAACCATCCCTTAAAGATGATCCATTACATGAACATAAATGAATAAATTCTATATGTGTCCCCAAGGACCCGTGTTGGATTTGAGAACAAGTCTCAGTAGAATACCACAGAATGTTGAGAATATAACATATGGGTTTAATAAGGCATGAATAATAAGTAAATAAATTTCACATATCAATGTAAAAAATAATCAATCAAACATCCCTGGTTCTCAATATCCACCAAGATGTTGTCACCTATATAGGCAAACACTAGATTCTTAGAAGTGAAGAGGGTCCTTCGTCTATGGCCCAAGGCATCCCTGATGTTAAGATCCCAGGTGATCCCTCATGTTCCACCTCAATTAAGTAATCTGAAACTACATACCTCATGGAACCTCATGTCTTAATATAATAATAATGTCCAGAAGGCGTGCCCAAAAAATAGTAACTCAGCCCCACAAATCCTAGCTCGAAATCCCTCATCTTCCTAAGGCATGAAATCTGGAGGCACAATGATATCTACCCCCAAAATAAGTATCCAGTTCGATGACCTCAATCATGGAAAGACTCAGCTCCCAACTGATATCCTCATAGATATCAAATTAAGGATCCTAACCATCTTTGTATCTTTATATAGAAATCCCCCCAATCATGATTCCTAAGTTTCACTACTAGAGGCCTCTACCCACATGAGTTTTCAATACCACGTCATCAATGTTGTCATTCTATGTTCACACGACTCAATAGGTACATTGGCCATCCTGAGTGAGCAGAAATCACCAGTATAAATTCCTAATCCACATCCACATGAAAACTCATTCCCCTACGACCATATTTCTCAAAACTGATGGCCTTGATGTCCCAGAAACATGGGCCATGCCCAACCTGATAGCCTCACTACCTTAATCCGATATCCATGAAACCCAATCCTATGGTCAATACAACTAAATAAAATGTGTGACAAGCACAAAAAGTTATGAAAATCACTCAATTCTGATGAACATTCCATCCCAAAATTAGGTCATGCCAGTCAGGATCCCATGGGCCTCAACTGTATATCACAAGCAATTATATTTAAATATTTCACTTTCAATTAGAAATAAATTCAATGAAATTGAATTTCACATCATAATTTCAATACTAACAGACAATTCAATTTAATATAAATTAATTTAATTTTCAAAATAAACATAAAAATTTACGATATTGGTCTTGAATGCCTCATATTTTAATAACTAATCGAATTCAATTTAAACAAATAATTTAAAATGAAATTGACACCCCCATCAAATTTTCCCCAAGGAGAGATGACCTCTATCTCGGCCTCTCTCAATAGGAAAAGGGTTGGTTATGTATATAGGGATCCCATAGGGTCACACAATCATTTTGATATGATGAAATAAGAATAAATGGGTCCTGCTCAAAATACCCAAATGCCTGCTAAAATCCGCACCCACAAAATGACCACAAAAACACAAATTATGATATGCACAACCTTCCATAGACCTATAAATGCATGAAAATAAGATACTAAACTCTAAATAAAAGTTTATTGGAATAGATCTAAGATTCCATCATATGCTATGAAAATGGGGGAAAAGAACTAAAATAGATTTAGCACTCTATGAGGTAAAAATGAAATAAAGAAGAGATTAATGTGATGTTAGCATTACTGTTATAGTTAAATTTCACTATACGATGATGAAAACATATCACTGATGGAGGGATGGGTGTAAAATAAAGAAGAGAGGAAGGAGGGAGCTTCCCCATACAATGCACGAACCAGAAGGGATGAAAGAGGGGAAGAGAAATAGAAATAAGGAAAAAATATAGAAAAATAAAAACATAAAAAAACATTATACAGGATACACGGTTTACCCACATAGATTTCCAAATCATGTGGTAACCATGCAATCTATAATGCAACGATACTACCCAAAAGGCCACCCTAGCATGATTTTCACACATTTTGACCTAACCATTCTCAAATAATGTTGAATCCCTATGAAAAAACTCCAGATAACCTTGAGAAGTCATGAACCTACCATGGATAGTTTAGAAAAACCATGCTCTAGTACAAAACTAGTCTACACTTTTTACTAAAAGGGGATTCAAAGTTTTCCCCTAAACTGTGTGCCTTTTTCCTATTACCCAAAACCGGCCACCTGGCCTCTAATGCACCCAAAACCAAACCAAAACACTAGAGTTACTCTCCATGCCTCTAGAATAACACAAAAAATTCATATAAAGATGATGGAACTCTCGAAATTGAGTTCCAATCATTCGATTAGGAAATTGCATAGCCACTATTTAAAAATTAAAAAATGGTGTTATTTTCAACATGATTAAAAAACCCAGGATGTTACAACTTGAGAATAGATCTTGAATATTAGGTTCCAAGTTCCCATATATGTTCTTTATTTACAATGTTTAATAACTTAGGTTTATGTAACTACATGTTTTTTTATTATTACAATAAACATGATACATAAGACACCTCATAATGGCCCAAGACCCTCCTCAGAATATTAATATTCACCTTGAATTATAACAAATTCTAAAGTTCATGGTTATACAATATGAATATATAAGTAGATATTCAATATTATGTAATTGATAAAGAACCATAGATATATATAGATGAATTCAATAATGATATCCCCTTCTTCTACACATAAATGTGTTTATCCTTTGATCATTTTGTTAGGGTAACTGGTCTCCTATCAGGGTTAGGAAGAGATTATTGAAAACATCTTAAATCTATAATAGGGTCACAAAGTAGGAAATAGTTCCCCGCCTAAAAGGTTATGATGATATCAACATCCCATATTACCAAACAATGAAAGTCCCTATGTTATATTGGTTCTAAATCCCCAATTATCCACCATCCTTCCAAAAGATGATATATACCTCTTTATGGATTGGGAACCATTTGGAGGTTTCATTAAGAGTGATAATGGTGACCCGATGTTATTGATTGTGAATGAAATTGAACCACTCACAATTAATCATCGGGCCAATCCGAATTCACCTCAGTCATCCTCTTTTCCATCGAGACAAACACGATGAACCAACACGACACTCAATAATACAATAATGATTATTAAATCATGCGTTGGACCATTTTTCATTGTATATTGCATGAAAATAAAAATCATTTGCCTGAAATAAAACCATCAAATAGAAAGATGGTCATTTTTCTATATTTCTGGCCATTTTTCACATATCCTACACAAAAAAATGTTGATACAACTTTCATAAATCTTACATATGATCATATGTAATTAGTATTTTCATAAAAAAGTCCATCATTGAATTAGAAGGACCATGTGATTCGGAGGTTTGGATCTATAACAAAAGGAAAAATCTCTTTACCATGCATATTTAATTAAGCTTGCATCATGCCTATGATATAACACTAATCAATGAACTTGTTCATTGTTGTCTGCATGATTGCAGATACTGCTCTCATTAACCGCACCCTGATCCGGGATAATGTCATCATCAAGTGATCCTTTCGGCAAGTTATCTATGGATGCTACCCCCACAGGTCGCAAAATTACCTCACCCACCTGACATGTTCAATGTCAGGCAATGAAAACAATTGTTCTAGATTAGCATTGATGTGGCACAAGACCTACCCTCAATGATACCATTTAGGGCCTCCATGTACTGAAGATAAAGGGTCTAAATCATCCATCGAATGATGTATGTAAGTTAGTTCCATTATTTTCACATCCAACCTCTTCTAGAGCTTATCCCTAGAGTGTGAAAATCACCACCTTAAATATATTTTAATGTTGGACCAATGATTCAACTAGGATCCCTTATAGTTAAAGGCCCACCAAGGAGGGTTCCTTTCAATTGATGTTTCCTACACCATATCACTAGTACCCATTAGTCATCTGCTAAGGGAACCATCTGACACAGTGCCACCTCTTACACCAATGCATGAGAAACATGACACACAAGAAGTGGAAGATGCTGGATATGTTGGAGTCGGATCACATCCCTACTCATTTTGATGATTTCATCAATCATATTATTATAGTAATGAGTGAGTATTCTCATATCCATGATGACTTGGAATAAGTCTGGGGGTATATTCCTACAATAGGCATGGGGGTGCATATCCCTACCCCCATTCATAAAGTATATCAACTTGATTAGGTGGTGGAAGGAGGATAAAAGTGGTATCATATCCCCACTTCAGTTAATGATATCTACTAGTATATAGTGAAGATAGAAAATGTGTAGGATTATATCCATACACACACTTTGCAAAATTCACATCACATCTTAGAAAGAGATGAATAATTCCACCAACATATTCTGATACTGTACAAAAATAGAGACATGCACATATTCTCATCCATATAACCAATGAAAGTAAGCACTATGATCATTATGAAAAAATAGTTTCTCCAAATTAAGTACACATTCTTCCACCCAACTAGGAGTATTTTCATCATATTTTGTTAATGGATGAGACACTGATCCTAGAAAATATTCATTTTCCAACTGGGGTTCAATCGGTGAGAGAATAACATGCCTCAGGACATGAAAACATTCATGACAAAAAAGAATTATGGAATCCTCCACAGGCCAAGGATTGGGATCATATCCCCTTTATGGGATTGGATCACTGATTGAGAGAGACACATACCTCAGGATATGACCATATTCCTGATGCAGAAGAAAACAACATACTCTAAATCCCTAGGTCCAATCTCAAATACCCATTCTAGTCGTGGATCAACATGTGAGAGGGGATCATTCCTCAAGAAAGGCTCATATTTCTATCGAAGAATACCAGACAGATACATCAAAGGCTCGATATAAGGCTCATATCTTCATTCTAGGTAAGTCTTAATAAGTATGAATGGAACATGCCTTAGGACATACTCATATTACTATTTGTGACTCTTCCTGAAATATTCCACTAGATCATGGAATCCAAGTGAGTATTCCTAATTGTGTCAATGAACAAATACACTAATATCTATCTGAGGGAATATAGGAGGAGGGTCATATCTCTTCTCCAATTCTGAAGTTCAATCGACATATTCTACTAGGGAATACATATTTTGGACTGAGCTTATATTCCTGCTCCAATTGTGGATGACCGTGAGAGGGGTGGAACATGCCTCAGGGAAGGCATATATTCCTCCCAAGAAAGACCAGATGCGTATTCTATAGGCTTGGTATTAGGCTCATATCTATATCCTAACCAAGAGTCACCATGTGAGAAGGGAATATGTCTTAAGACATTATTAAATTCCTATTAATAATGAGGAACATAATTTTCACATTCTAGGAGGTTCTCATTAGTAGGCTTATACTCTGACATCACATGATAGTTATCAAAATGTTTTGACAATATTCATACAGTAGGCTTATATCCCTTAAAAATTCCAAAATGCATGTTGGAATATCCCATACATGATAAAGAACAAGGCCTATATCCCTAATATTCTATATGTTATTGTCCTTGAGGTAGTTCAAGACATAATATCAACACTTGAAGGCTCCATCGACTCGTTAAATAATGTAGAAGATGATCATGTCTGCTATTGTCTGCCTCATGGTAGTGTGGAGATAGATCACATGGACTCTGATCGTAACATCCTTCATGGTCAACCACCCCATGGTGATATCTCCCACCAACAAGAAATTACCATCTTCCCTATAAACCTCAATATAGATAGGTTTTCAAAATAAATATGTCTTCATATATATATTGGTGTTCAAAACATTGGGGTCAACTATATATAGTTCTTAATCAACTTCTAGCACCACCCCACTCTAGTCAGTAAGTGTCCCCAAGAAGCATCTTATATGGTTTTACTATATTGAGGTATGTGATTCTAATTATGAGGAGGTATACAATGATATATTTTGAGAGAGAGAAAAAAAAATCTAGCCACCATGTTCAACCCCCTCTCCACTTCTAAATATGAGTTCCCAGATGATCTAGAAAATAGGTGAATGGAATATCTATACCAAAATATGTGGTCTAATTATTAGAAATTGATGGCTAGATATACCATATATCCATGATATTAATATCACCTTAAACACATTTTTATATTCTATTGACAACGAGATATGATATCCATTTCCATGGCCCAAAACTGGGGAGTGGAAGAGCATGTAAAGCGCCTGTGCAATGTTTGTATACATGTTCCAAAAACCATCCAATGACAGATTTACATAGCATCTCTAGATGTGAGTATCCATGTATGGGTGAAATATGGATAATTTCACATCACTATATCCCCAAAATAATAGATTCCTTAGATACTACATCATATAATTTCATAGACTCAAGTGAAATCAGAGGACCAAGTAACACATGATCTTGTTGGTCACTATAATAGAATTCCCCTACTTAAATGATGTGCCAACATCATGAAAGGAGGGAGAGGATTGCTGGATGATCTTTGAATTGGCCCCCTCATTGAAATTAGAATATATTTCAGATGTGAAAGAAAAAGTTGGGATCAACCAAACAACATCCCATAAATAATGATTTCCATCATTGGATGCCTTTACACCCAGATCCCACAGAAGCACAATGATTCCACATCGATCAAGTCATAGAAGTAGCTACTATAGTATCCCTCTAGGAGTGTACTCATAAAACTAGGTTTGGCAAATATCTACCACCACCTCCAACCCTAGGATTTTAAATTCCCAATAGGATTCAGAACATATTGGTAGTAGCTACACACAAACCACATCCCACTGAGTTGGGGAAATTTATATCTCAATCACCATCACCAAGTTATTTATCTCCTATGAGGATCCTAGGGAAATCAACAGGGATTATATATTAATTCCATCCCACTATAATGGAGGAATTTATATTTCAATGTCTTTATTAAGAGTAACGAAATTCCTAACAATAATAATTGGATCCTCGAGCACAGGATCATTCAATCCCAACTATGGCCCCCAAAACTCCCATCCTACAGGGAAAGGGGGATTTCCATTATCAATATTACTAAAGAGAGAATCAATATTCTTTTAGTTGGTATGTAGATATAGATGGTATACATCCCTTTAATTCCTCCCACCATAAGACAAGCCTCAATTGTTCAAGGCCCATTCATAAATTAGAATAAAAAATCCCTCAAGGAAACTTTCATAAACCATGATAGGAGGATAATATAGTGAAGTACATCAGAACCTACAAGAGCCACAATCCAAAATGGCCTAACATGGCTGAGGTTTCAAAGAACGACCCTAATGGAAGTTGTGCAAAATCATTATTTTGTGCTGAATGTAATGGTAATGCCACTATTTATCGATACACCTATGTAAATGTCATCGTTGTCAACATGAAATAAATTGTGGGTCAAGAAAAAAATGGAGAGGGTGACAACATAGAAAATAAACCTTGAGATGAGGGTGATCTAGATTCACCAAACGAGGCTGCATGCACCCAGAACTAGAGAAGCATCCAAAACTAGGAACTCCGGAATACCGAGTTTTGTCCTCTATGAAGGAACACTACCAAAGAAAAAGGTAGAGTTGTGGCCACATACCAATCACCACACAGAAGAGTCATAGAGGAATAGTTTTCCCAATATGATAGTGAGATACAAACTCTATGAAAACTCAAATATGAGATAATCAGGGGAAGTATTCCAGCTAGGTATCCTCTTTAGGATATGGATAATATTAATTTTCTTAAAATAGTGGATCTTCCATCAATAGAGGAATATTAGTGTCAGATAGGCTTTAGATATAGGAATCCATTCTAGATAAATGAATAAGTTTAAAATTATATTTAATTACCTTTATTGTGGATACATCCTCTCCCTCTATAGGGAAATCATTCAGTCTTAGGAAATGTTGAGAATCTCGGGGATACAAAGGTGAGGCTGCCTCATCAATCCCCAACATCTCCCTATAGATGGATGGAATCTCATACATTATTTCCTCTAGAACTTCATAACATCATTGATTCTCTAGATACTTGAATGTAATCCATGTAAGGGTGATTTTCACTTATGCAACCTGAGAGGATGTCATACCATGAGTTAGTTGATGATACTTTTCCCCCACCCAATATTGAAAATCTCAACTTCTCCACCATTTACTATGTAAGAGACCCCAAAAAATATCACAGACACACAGTATCCAAATTTTGGTCAATGATGGGCCCTCATGTTCAACAGGAGCTAATGAAGACGAGGATTTTTGTATAGACTCTGATATGGACAAACATTGTTCGGTACAACAGTCTTCTAAAAGGATCCATTGCACAATGGGAAGACATATATAGTCAATTACATTAATAGTTTAGTTCCACACTGAGAAAAATGATAACCTTCAACCTGTAAAATGAAAAATAACATAAAAACTACATGGTTTTCTGAATTCCTATCTTGATGGAATGATCAAACCTATTCACTCAACATACCTCTCTCACATAAGAAATTGATGGATCTCTAGGTTGAAAATATCAAGGATGAGTAGAAAAGTATTCTTATCCCAATGATGTATCCATGTGGTTTTGGTGAGTATGTAGAAATGGAACACTTATTAGAAGAAGCAATCCACTGAAATCAATAAAAATCATGAATCATTCCCTCAGAATAGGGAAAATTCTAGGAAATTAAGAAGTTACAACTATCACTCTCAATCTAGATGGAGTTCCCATCCAACCACATTGAATGGTCCCAAACATCCCATAACCTCCTTCTGAGTATAAAAAATGACAAAATCACCCTCACCCTGATGCATAGAAATATTAGGGTCACTTAGAACATGGGGAATGGATGAATAAATCGTAATCATTCAGAAATAAAAAAGTCCTTGGTTATTTCTTGTAATCCATGGACAATAACCTACTGAAGATTCCAAATGTTATGAATCCCAATGAGATCATCCTCACCGACCATCCCAACTACATCCCTTTTCAAGGAAGGATGGGTTATAATATCTAGGACTACATCATCATCAAAAAATTCTTTTATGTCATTCTCAATACTAGATATGTTTTATTAAACAACTCCTTAGAGTTGATGGCCTACATAATCATTGACTAGTTATATTTAAATGGTTATTGGGGGAATGTTTCAACCAGGAAAGGATAGAAGTTCAACAATTGTACGACTCCAAAAATAGTTTATTGAGATCATGTCACCCTGATATCACAGAATTGAAGACCCAAAATAGAACCACCACCAAAGATGGTTACATTGGATATGTATAGAAAAATTGGGTGAAGTGATTGGATGTATGAATAAATAGAATAGGAGCAATTGTATTATACTCAATCAAAAGATCTAGATATTTCAGATTTCTTCCTTGAAACATGTGAAGCATGTGCACCACACAACCAAACAAAACCCTCATGGGATGAAGAGCACATCATTAGTTTTTTTAATGAGATACACTTGCAACACTCCTTATTTTATGATTAATATGCTTATTAGTATGAGTTATCTACAAATAACTAGGGAACGAGAGGCTTCATGTGTAGGAAGCAAGGATACATTGTAAAACACAAGAATGGTCAAACCTAATACTGTGTTCATGTCCCCAAACAGTATGTAAATGTATCTGAGACCCATGGTAAAGCACCCCAGTAGGTCAAAAAGGGGCATGGAGGTGTCATAGAACCCTCATGTATTTTCTCATTCATAATCTTCTTACATGACCACCTAGATGGTGTGTGATTGTGTGATCATCCTAGAAATTGTGGAAGTTTAGCGTTACCCACGCCACTGGTAGTAACTCCTCCCATGAACTCCATACAGGAACCATGCTCGTCCAACTCAAAATCCTCAATTTATGATCCCCTCATCTAGGTGAAACACCCCCTTAGGGAACACCAAACTCTAGCACAAAAGATGGAATTTCAAAACCAACAGGTGGTTCTCCCAACCATGACCTCAATCCTTATTTCAAATTACCATTTAAAATATCTCAGATAGGCAGTCATTAAATCCCTCCAAATCCCACAAGAATTAAAAATCAATGTCAATATAGATATGGTCTATTGAAAGGATACCATTTCAGAATAATTCTAGGTCACCATCTCATTCGCTGACCATGATCAAAAATAGGTTTTCCAAGGGCATATCAGGCCCCTATATGTTTTGTGCAGCCTCAATAATATCAACATTCAAAGGAATCAGATTGATAATGGGTTTAAGATCAATCTGAAATAGATTTAAATCCTAAAATTAATGGGATATAGAAAAGGGTATTTTTCTCTATTAAATGTGACAATTAAATGGTATTATATGAATAAAAATGACCTTAAGAAGATCAAACTCAAATTCTTTTTTGGGATCTCACATATAACATTGTTTTTATGCTAATCTAGTGAGACTTTGCATAAAATTTCTTTCTCAGAAGTCCTTTTATCTACATATTCAAGGTAATACCTTCAAAATTCCATCAATATCTAAAATACCCCATTTATGTAATTTTTGGAATACTACATGGTGGAAACACCCCCTTAGATTCTTGTGATGCCACATATTCTAAAGCTGGTTTCTACAAAAGGGGTGGAAAACAAACAATGGTGGATGATGAAATATAGGTTTTGGACTCCAATGTCTTGGATACCACCCCTTCCAATTCTTATAGTATGTCCAGAAATTAATATGTGATACCCATTAATCTAGTTCAGGTGATCGACCTGACCATTGATGTCCAAGATCCTTATATAACCAACGATAGTGTAAAAGATAATCATATCTGACATCTCTCTACAACGATTCAGGTAGTAGGGGATGAAAATGTCTTCTTTTATAGACTCTCTCATCCAGATAGTGAGAGAGGTTCCTTCATAATTCCATATATCTCAAAAAATGAGACCACATAATCATAGGTGGAAGAATATGAGGATGACCATAGGAACACCCCTGCCACATACGAGGATGGAGTCTCCACCAACATTAATGAGCTTAGACAGGTGAATCTGCGTACAATAAAAGACATGAAAACTACAATGATTAGTTCTTCTATTCCCCTCAAAGGGAAAAAATGTATATTTAATTTTTAAAGCATCATCGATATGTGTTTGATTGGAACTATTCATAAATTCTAAGACCGAATCCAAATGTGGATGCTCACATTTTTTCCTTACCTGATGAGCATCGAGGCTTGAAGAAGGAAACTTGAAGGAAGTGACCCTCTCTTACCACCAATGTTGAGGTGGAAGTTTATAGATTAATCATATCAAAGTTTTTCTGAGAAGAAAAATACCAAATATAGTTCACCAAAATCAGCCCTATCATGAAAATGAATTAGAATATTAGGGTATTCATTGATTTCATAGAACATAATTGGAACGTCCCAAAGGATAATTCACAATTTCTGATCAGAAAGCTCTTGACCAATGAAATTGGTAGCTTCAATTGACTTTCCATCATGAAATTTCATTCAAGGAACTGTCAAATAAAAATGGATCTTAAAGATGAGGAAGCCACTGACTTCAGTGCACCTCTGGGGATATTTTTCTCTCAGGTGATTCCCTTCAGATTAATGAACGTGAGTGCCACATATCATCGTGACATGCATCAAATATTTATGTAATTGATATGAAGAATAGCTGAATGTAATTTCAATGGCCTTGTGGTCAAATCCTGATAGTCACGTGATCCCTTGAAGGAATATAAAAAATGATTTAACAAGAAACAACAACATAGTGTGATGATGAATCCACTGAAATGAACCTTCAAGGTAACATCAGCTACGTTCCATGGAATTTTGGTACACAACCATTTCATCGAGGTTGACCCATAATAGTCTAGTTATATTTTAGCAATTCCACCCCTAGAAATTTGTAATAACTGAGGGGCCGTAAAGGGAAACTTTTCGTCATTAATAGTTTCATTTCTAACCTAGACAGAAAAGATCTCCCTTCAGTAGTATAATAAATAAGTGAATCTTCTATCCATGGGATGATGACTTCCAAGAATACATATAAATTCTCAAGTATTATTTACTGAACCCATTGGTTATAATTCCTCAATTGGATAGGGGACACTCATGTTACATGTGACTACCATGGAACATTCACTAGGAAGTGTCCTCATATAGAAAAATATTGTGGGGATCGAGTAATATCTATATTACCTCAACTGAACAATGCTAGGTACTGTGACATGATACTCTTTTGTTGAGAATAACTACCTTGGACTCCACTTCCAAGTGAAAAGTATGAGGAATTACATGCATCGCCATAGAGTCCCTCTAGTCTCTCTTATAGATCCTCTAAAGTATATCATTGACCGTCCTATCTTGACTATCCATGTTTCTTGATGGGAAGAAATTTTGTAGCAGTATGAAATTCAGTTGGTATTATTGAAATCGGTGAAAGGGAATGCCTTGGATGATTTACTTAGAGTACCTCATGCCCCAAATAATGCACTAGTGGACATCGAGCTCCATAATGGGGGGGGGGGGTTTCTATTCCCCTGACACTCTCTGACCATAGGATATATATTTCTATGGTTCCCCTTGATGTATTATCAAAAAAAGTATGGAAACCCCAATGATAAATCAGATTGGATAAGGGATTGTATGTTTCTCTCCAGAACATGTGGTTTTCCCTAATCAATCTCATTATCCATTGGCTACACAAATAAAGAGTCCAAATACCAATCCTTATTCACTAGATTGGAAATGGACCAACAAAAACATATGGAATACTTGAATATCAAAGGGGATTCAAAACTAGCGACAAACTAGATTAATGGACAATAAACCATCAAAAATGAAGAACTAGAACCAACAAATAGCTCTATTAGGGGACTAATGGAAGAATTATTTTTTGATCCCAAATTGCGTTATGTTCCCCAATCTTAGTATTCTTACATAGATTCATTGGATAATACATCCATAGTATTGGACAACATAGATGAGGAGAATAGAATATTCCATATCACACATCGAAGATTGGTCTCATCAGTCATCATCTGTGATATGGAAAAAATATATCAGGTCAACACTATGCCAGAGTATGATGAACTGACATCCACCCCATGATGGATATATCCCATAGTAGGTTATCTCCAAAATGGAGCTCTCCTAATAGACCACACTATATAGGAACATATTTATCACCATGAAAAGAAAATATAACATACAGGGTGGTAGAAATGAGTAGAAGGCTTCTGCAAGAATGGATTCAATAAAATCCTCCTCACATTCATAAAAGAAGGATATATTATCACTATCATGGAAGAATTGTATGTGGGATACTGTGGTGCTTGTCAGTCTAGGATCAGGCTCTTCCAGAAAATCAAGAGGTTGGGTTATTAATGGAAAACCATTATACACAACTATGTGGAATTCACTATGAAATTTAATGAAGGTTAGATCCATTAAAATTCAATCCATAAAACCAAACAAAATTCAACATATAACTAAATATTCCTGGTCATTTTTTGTTTGGGTATGGATGTTGTGGGGCCATATTCCCCAACCATAGAAATGCAGTTTAAGTACATCCTTAATACTAATGACTTCCTGTTCAAATGGAATAAGGAATTACTAATTAAGGAACTCCAGATGATAGCCATCATCAAATTAATAATGTCCCATAATATCACAAGGTTCAAAATCCCTCACACAATATTGGTGTACAATGACACTAACGTCTATTCTACAAAGTTGAATTAATTGTATTAGGAGTATAATATCGAGTCAAATCACTCATCTACCTATCACTTAGTGGAAAATTGTTATATAGAGGCATTAAATAAGACATCATCAAATATACTCCAGAATATGATGAACAATGATAAGAAGTCTTGGATAGAAAATCTCCTCCATGATTTATGGACCTACTATACCACCAAACGCACTATAACAAAATAAACTACCACTCATTAGTGTAAATTATCAAGGAATTTTTTCCCATAAAATTCCAACTACCTTCACTCCTATTATCCATTTCTGTAAAACAATTGGATGAAAAGAAATAGTAAAAGAGATAGGATGAATTGGAGTGGATCGATGAGAATAGGTTTCGTATATTCTACAACATTGAAATCCACTGAAATCAAATTAGATTATCCTTTAATAAAAAGGATTTCCTCCATTCATTACTCTGAGTATAACTGGTGTTAGATCTCAAGAACCTATTTATAACTGGAAATAATCCTTTGAAACTAGAACTTAATGGGAAGGGCCTTATATCATAGATAAGGAATATAATAGCAGGGATTACTCACTAGACACGATGGATGGGGAACATGTCACACTCCCAAAAATGCAAGGATTATCATGAAATAGTTTGAATAACTGTCAATAAGAATAATTATTCCTAACATTAAGATGTTAAAATGAAAAACATCTCCTGTCTTAGAAATAATACTTTAAACTACACAGTGACCAACAACCTTACTTCCTGATGCTAAACTGTGTGGATGGTGTCCTTATTTCGTGACATTAAACTGCATGGGTTTCTATAAAAAAGTGACTTGATTCCTAACATCATAGGATGTGTAGTGACGCTCGAGCCTCTAGAATTTGGACCAACTGTAATATTCCTTTTCTTCTAACGTATGGAGATCCTATTCCTTACCACGTGACATTAAAATGGATGACATGAATACTTACAAAATGACATAAAACTACAAGGATCCACAAAATTCTTCCACTTTCACATAAGGTAAAACACATCCTAACTACATGACATTAAATTACACTACTGAAAATATGGCCTTTATGAGTGCTTGAAAAAGGAATTAAAAGCATTGTTAATCGAGGTCAAGATAACGGGGGGGGGGGGGGGTCCCTTTTATCAGTACTCAGAAATGTGTTGATAAAAGGATTCTTTTATCAGTGCTAAAAAAATAGCTGATAAAAGTAAAAAAAAATTAAAAAAAAAGTTAAAATGAATAAATAATGTAGGGTATATTTTAAGAGCACTTTCCACCCCCCTTTTATCAGCACTAGGCAGAGGCTGCTCCCTCTCGTCGCACACTTCCCTTGCCCCCACAACCCCCTCCCACTTGCCTGCACACCCTTTCATTGACCAGAACTTGAACCAGTGACTTCCCCACCTTGCACGCCTGCACGTTGACCACTAAGCCAATTAGTATTTTCTCCATTTAATGATATATCTATATATATATAGTTATATTTATTCATATATTAATATAGATAAATATTAATATAAATATATTTAGTTATATAAATACATATTTATTTATTCATGTATTAATATATATATATATATTTATTCATATATAATATATATTTATATCAATTTATATATATATATTTAGTCATAAGTTTTAATCTGTATATTTATTTGTATATTAATATATATTTATAAGAATAGTTTTGAAAAAATTATAAAATATGTTTTTTATGTGTGATTCTAAGAAAATAAATACATACATACATAAAAATATACCACACCCACTCACACACACACACACACGTATTTATGAATAAATTAACATATATGTGTCTCTGAAAAGCCATATAATGTTAAAATGACCATAAATTCTTATCTAGAAATCCATTTCAACTCCACAACCAGTTAAATCAAAGAAAATGAAACAATATTTGATATGATATGTGGTATAGTCCCAGAGGTCATCAGGATCATAATTTATAGATGTTTTAATGTTAAAAAATCGGGGTATGAGGACCAAGAACTCAGTTTTGGAGGACGTTTTGGTATTTTTTAGCCTAAAAAATTGTGTTAGAAGGTTCCCTTGGGACACAAGGACATTGATATTGTCAAAGGATTCAATTTGATATGCTGTAGAGCTCATACAGACACCTGGATCAAAAGTTATGGTCATTTGATGTTTGAGTTACATTTTCAACTTATTTTAGATCATTTATTTTTTATTTTTTATTTTTTGTGTCTTTAAATTGTTATTAAATTATTATTAGTCGATAATAATTAAAAAATTATTAATTAATAATATTTTCTAAAATATTTTAAAGCCATTTTCACTAAATTTTTTATATGTTAAATGTAATAGTCTACTTATACATATCAAAAACATGTTCAAAAAATATATATTATATTTATATCAATATAAATATACTTATATATAAATATAATATTAATCATGATTTTTTTAAATATACACTTTATCAGTGCTAGGAAAAAATGATGACAAATTCCCCCCTCCCCTTATCAATTATTTTTAGCGCTGATAAAGGGTGGCACTGCAGAAACCCAATTTTGTGGTAGTGTTACATGATTTATGTCCTTACTGCATGACATTAAACTACACAAGTTTCTATAAGTACATGTATATTTATTCTTATTATGATTAGATATATTGGGACCCTTGATCCTATATCTTCATACAACCACAAGAAGAATAAAATATCCCATTTCCGATATTTAATAGACACGATATTGTCAGGTAAACCCTTTCCATTACTTTTTTCTCATATTAATAATATCTCACATGAAACTATGAATTTTTGAAATTGATATCCTACACTAAAAAGGTATAAAAACTCATTAAAGGATCACTATGGTATATAATGAAAGATTATAAATGGAATACCATGAGTCTTCATTGCATGACATTAAAATTTCTGGTTGATGTACCTTGCATGAAATAAAACTACACATTCATGAGGTTGTCACTTGAGGGGACCATTATTGTTCATGTTGGTCTCCTACAACATATCCATTCATGAAATACGTGTGACTTGATTCCTGACATCACAAGATTCATAGTGACACTTGAACCTCTAGATCGGGGTCTAGTCACAAAAAATAAATATAAAAATTCCCCCTCTATGTGTATAGTTTAGAATTGTATGAGAAGATTCTGTTTTAAAAATTACATGTGGGTTTATTCGTATTACTATTGGATACATATTGACTCTTATATTTCCAAATGTGGGCCAAGATGCAATACCTCTTTTCATTTTGGGAAGCCTAAATCATTTCTAAATGATGAGAAACTAAATAGTCCATTTATAACTATAAGTTTCTTGATTATTGACATCACGGGATATGTAGTAACACCCAAATATACAACCATGGGTCCATTAAAAAAATAAACCTAAAAATTCCCCCTCCATGTGTATAGATTATACTTACAGAAGAAGATCTAATTTCATGTCCAATAGGTCGATTTATTATAATCATTACATGATATGTAGTGATTCCTAGATCTCCAATCCTAGGCCCAACTACAAAAATCAATGGAAACAATTACCCCCTTCGCATATGATTCAGACTTGCATAGAGAGTTTCCCATGAAATAATTAGGTGTGTCCTGAATCCGATAATCATATGATATGTAGTGGCTCAAAGATCTCTATTGTTGTGCCTTGATACAATAAACAATAAAAAAATGTATCCCAACTACATAGGTGATGATCCATACAAGCCCATTTTCCAATGTATAAGTCAGATCTACCTATATCCATCTTGTACATGTAACATATCTAGCACAATTTTTCAAATAAGTCCCCACATCCTTACCATATGATTATTACAATGAAATGAAAATTTCCATACCACATGATTTTAAACTAAATGGATGAAAGTACAACCTTACTACATGATATTATGTTGTGCATACCATTATCCATTTCCATCTTTTATTAAAGGACCACAAGAGACTCACCCAAGTCATCCGTAGTACGGGGTGCTTATTCCATATTTTAGGAACCTCAATCCATAAATTACACTTAATTTATTGAGAACCTCATATTTTATATAATATTTCATGGACCATGGAAAAAGATACCTAACTGCAAGAGATCCTTTGTTTGACTATGCATGGATGCCTATGGATCCTACATATGTTCCTATGATTGTTAACCAAATGCATCACTCTACAAAAGGGATTTTTGATTTATGTGATTTGTGACATCATCTTGGAAGAACTCAACAACAAAGTGTGTTCTGGGCCATTCCTGATATGATTCTCCCATATCATTACTTAGGACCTAGGAAAATCAATCTATGATATAAAAAGTTTTCAACTCCTATTCGAAAGGATGTTGGAGTGCCCTTGATCCTATGTATCCTATTTGGGATCTTTTGTATCATCCTCCATATTATATTCATGTGCATCAAAACATTTAACTACCAACATCTTGGTCAAATATTCACGTCCGTAAAATCCATCCCATAATTTTCTAAATCTCAAGACATTAAACTTCTAGAAAAATAGACACAAAACTTGTCAGGTTGAAAACCCACAAAGGGCAGCCTATGGAAATTTCTAGACATTGCTCGCTAAAATATTCATCATAAGAGTTTAGGAAAAAATTATGGTGTGAATAAACAAGGTATAAAGTTCATTGTTACTACAATATATCCATATTAAATTCCAATCTATGATCACTGGACCCCCTGGTCTAGGAAAATTTTAGAGTAATGATTTTTCACAACTGATAACCATGAGAATATATTCTCTAAGTAGTGATATTAATTTTTAGTTTCTCAAACTCATCTTGTACATTATCATTTCTGAAACTCAAACCTCATGATTTCAGAACCACTGATCACTATAAGCCTTCCATCTACCTTGGAAAAGGATACCCAACTTCATGGAACCCTTTTTTGGACTATGAATGAATTCTTATGGATCCTGCATACGTGCATATGGTCATCAACCAAATAGGTCACTCTGTAAAAATGGATTTCAGATCCATGTGAGACCTGATGTCACCACCGAAGAACTAAACACCTTATTGTGTTCCAAGACATTCCTGGTATGATTCTCCAATTTCATCCCCCTAACATAATCAATTTAGACTAAGATTTACTATCCTCATACCCAAATATCCATGCATATTAGATATCCTAGACGTTAGTTCACATTTTTTGTACCCATTATCAAAGTAGGAATGCGACACTCCATTCCCAAAAATTTTATGGACCACACCTCATGATTAAAAACCACAGGGAATAGGTACCATGCTTCAAAATTAATAGATAAACATCCCAAGGGTTACATAATGATTTCTAGATAGCTTTCCTCCATACCCAACTTCATTATCTGGATAGTTGAGTCTTCAAAAAATCGCTCATTGGCCTCAGAAGGGAGTCTAGGTCATCTTTTATTGATCATTCCATCAATTCATAATGGAACTAAACTAAAAACTAAAGGAATATCCTCCTTGTAATATAAGAGATTTAATCCTTCTTAGAATTGGAAACACCATGTCAAAACCTAGAGCCTTATGGTGTTATGGTCCATCCCCAGCAAGTCATCCCCATCCCATATTTACAAACTCAAAAATTTAGGTTATGACTTATATAACACATACTATAACTATATAGTTTCACCTAGAATCCCTAGTATTTATCCTTCAACCAATATTCCCCCCATAAATCATCCAGTACACTAGGAAAAGAGTGGATAAATCATTTTTTGAAAATGCAACTGAACAATAAGGACATTGACTTACCAACTAGAGGCACCTATCCCTTGTTATAATGGAGCTATAATCCTCCAGATCTCTAAAAAAACAATGATAAAAATTAACACCCTAGGGTGTTTGGGGCCATTCCACGAATTTCAACATCATATTCATTGATCAAGTCCTAGTAGTATGACTTTAAAATTCAATGAATTATAAGTTCTAAGATAAAAGTCCCAAAACTATAAAGATACAACTTCCGATCTAAAAGGACCTAAAAACAATATAGGGTCCAAGATAAAAAGACCATAAACTACAATGATATATTTTATTAGCTAAAAGAAAAAAATATACAGTGATAGAATGTACATGCTAAAATAATATAAACTACAACAATATAAGGTATATTCTAAAAGACCCTAAAATATGGTGATAGATTTTTTTTACCTAAATGACCTTACACTAAAGTGATAAGATGTCCAAGAAAAAATACCCTAATCTATATCAAAATAGTTATTTAGTCAACAAGAAGATAAATTCTTGTCAGTCCCACCATATGGACTTTGAAAATGTCAATCCACGCTCACCAAGCCTGTCTACTTCATCAAAATAATGTGAAATATCCCTTCTGGACATGTATTCTACCCAATTATCCTTTTGTGAATCAGGTAAACTCAAGATAGATAGAGAAGGTATATCAGTAATGAATCTTATTTTGGTTGCCATTCATGATCATTTCTTTAAAAGATCATGTTATGATTTTAATATTTAGATCTAGACATTCAGGTTTACTTAATATTATGAAAATTATGTGTATCAAGGGGTACATATGAACATCCAAATCCAGTTCGAGGCTATTCCCATTAATTTCTATGGGCATGAATGTCCATATATGACAGTATTCGTGGACTCCCATGGTAAAAAAATAGACCACTGAGGAGATGTTCTCTTAGTAGGTGTTATGGGTATTCTAAACCAAATAGAAGGGAATGAATGATTAATACAATAGAGTAATGGGAGTACCATTGGTAATAAAAACACATAAAGGGGTAAATTTTGGAAGGGGATATCCCCCATGTTTCTTTTCTATCAGTTCTATCAGATTCAGTTGAAATGACCCAACATAACAATGAAAATAACATCCACACTTGCTACAATAACATCTTGATGGTTTATCGCTGCATTTGACTCCTCCCTCGAAATATTGTGAGATGTATAATGAGATTCTGAATCTACTTGAATAAAATTATATAGAGTGATTCAAGAGAATGAAATAACATAATTTTAATGGAAAGGCATAAAATTTCAATATCTTCATGTGCATTGTATGAACCAGCTGTGCATTCATGATTTCATACAGGATTTTTGACTTTCCTAAATCTTAAAGATCTTGCGGATCATATAAATCTACAAGTCATCATGAAACTGTGTGAGAACTCATAAAACTTCTGATCACATGACCTTCACATCACTTGAGACAAAAAATAGCCAATGGAACATGTGATCAAGCCAGCCGATCCTATATAAACCTTAAAATGATCATGTTTCTCCCATATCTAATGTTTAAAAAATTACTGAAGAAATGATCATGGATGATTTTAGCCAGTGTCTAGGATAATAAATTATTACAAATCGTCTCTCAGAAAAGTTGTCTCATGATGGAGTCATGCAATGTGTTCTTATAGTAAGGTCTCACGATGAGGTTACCTGATAAAATTAGGGCACATGATCTCTAGAGAGTTGAGTAATCGGTTATTGAATATCTCTCCACCTCCCAAATTATAGGTCATTCCTAAAAATACCAAACATCAACTCAGAGACCAAAAATTTCCTTGGGAACTGATTATATATAGTACAAATGCCTCAACTAGGAATTTATTATTCATTATAACCAAGCCCTAGTCCCCACAGATGTCTCTACTGGGGGGGGATTTGTTTATTCCTATTAAATATGAATAAATAACATTTAAAAAGAATAAATAACTGAAATTGGGTACTAATTTCCCTACAAAAGAAAGGAAGACGAATATTTCCATGATCATAAGGATCATGTGAATCACTAATAAACAAGCAATCGCTTGACCTATGGTTGTTCATGAAAATGGACACGCGTAGTGAATATCCTGCAAAAGGTGATGTGAATCCCCTTCCACAAGTCCTTCTACTCTAGTTAAGTTTCCCAAAGTAGTCAATGATCATGAAACGGTTTCCAGATGATCACCCCCCAATTATGAGAATTTCGAGGAGGTAAGAACTTTACAAACAATATAGAAATCCATGGACAATTTGAATAAAATTTTCAAAATATATGAGCCTCTTTAGATCATAAATTTCACATGACACAACATAGAAAGGTAGAGTGACTATCTTGGACAACACTCATTCAACCTTGTGAGATCCCCAACTGTTATAAAATAAACAATGGTAATGAAAAGGGGTAAGATGAGATCCTCTTTTGGAATTAATACTCAAATAATGTACCCATTCAGCCCTTGAGACACTATGGAAGCCCCATTGGAATGTTTTCTTGGACACAAAAGATCCTTCTAACATATCACCTCCATCACATGAAAGGAATCAGACATGCCCAGGAAATCTTGGTCATCCCCTTTGGATGCAAAAATAACTAGAATATTTTTTCCATGAAGTGAACATAGTTTACCACAATACATTTTGTTGGTAATGCGATGCATCACCAATGGGAAAAGTGACTGTATTTAACAACACTCATGTAAGCTCTCAAGATCCCCAAACCATTGAAAAAATAAAAGAAGGAAATAAAAGAGGCAATGCATGATACTCTTGAGGTTTTAAAACTAATGTGATTCACTAGAATAGTCTCCCACGACCCCCTGATAAGATGGTTTGATCTCAAAATGGCCCCTTAGAATGACATCGTTTCCTCTGGAAATATCCAGGATAAGGCATCAAAGATCACACAAAATTCTTTTAGCAGGAATCTGGAACTTGAGAAAGTAATTATATATGTCAACTGGACAATATGGGTGTCGCTCAGTATGTATATATGATTAAAAAATACCCACATAATTTTCTATAAACCAATAAATGAGGCATTTATGAGATCGTCTCATGATCGCTGAAAATCCTAAGACACCCTGGGAATGAGCTATAGAGGGTTCTCACAAAACACATGACATCAAATCCACGCATTGACTCTAGCATGTATTTGTGTAATATGAGCTACACTAAAAAGAACATAACTAGGGTGTAGAGGCCTATAAATCCCCCACCACATCATGAAAAGTGCATGGAATTTCCTTGGAACCTTACACCAACACACCCAGGCATTGGAGAAGATTTATTGAAGTGGCTGATCTCCTAACCAGGATGGTTCTACATTAGGAAAAATATATGGAACAACCAAAATGATCATGCAACATGCATTATCACTTGGCATGATTACTCGTAGATCATGTAAATAAATCCAGGAGGGTTATGTGAAAGAAATCCGACACATTCTCTAGAATATTTGATACTTAGAAAATGATAACATTGAAAAAATATAATGCATATACAATAAAAGGATGTAACAAAGACTAAATGATGGGATAACTACATGACGTTCATATACTCTAATCCTAATATGCTATACTTGAACCACCTAGGTTATGCAATAACACTAGGACATGTTTCCCAGGTCATTTGATGCTTCTTTGGTATACTATTTGGATCATGAGAACTCCACTAGACTTATCATATAATGTCAATGGATCAGCTTTGTCATGCCTACAAAGTCTCATGAATCTCTCTAATCATACCATTCATTCCTTACAATGACCTCTAGACATGTCACCAAGATCATATTGTGACATCAGTACATGCTATCTAAGTCTCCGGATATCACCAGGGAATGTGAACTAGCTCTTGCAATATCCTTGATAAAAGATAGACTTACCATGAAAAATCCCTCTAGACATTTCATCTTGGTCTTAATATGTTCCCCATACATGTCATTACTCTATAGAAATGACACCCAAACAAGTCACCCATGACATATGGTAGTCTCCAAGACATTTCCCAGAAAATATCATAATGATATACAAGAATTTCATTTATATTTCATGATGCCTCTAGGTAAAGTCAACAAAATCATAAACCTCCCTCTAACCATGTTAGATAAGATCATAAAATAGATTCCAATATAATTTGTTCAGGTCTTGCGATTCCCTCCAGACAAGTTATCCTTGATCATATGACAACCCTTAGACATGCCATGTAAGTTACAAAACATCCCTCAGACAAGACAACTAGATCCTGTAGATTTATTTGGAAATTTTAGGAAGATATACTTTGATATTTTAATAATTCAATCAAGGCATGTGAAGAAAAAAAACAATGCTTGTTAGGAAGACAAGTAGGCCTGGTTAATCGAGCATCCAAGGACCTTTTCCAGCTTCCACAAAAGGAAATATCATTGTTTCAACCTTGATCAATGACATAATATGACATTTACCTCATATAAGGGAAACAATATTGTGTATGCCCCGACTAATAGAACTAAAAGAAATATTATTTCTACCATAACTTAGATACATAGGATTCCTTCTTAAGGTCAGATTCTGAATTCAAATGGGTATCCAGTTTGGTGTAATTCCTTCCATGTCTCTAACACATCAACCATTTGGATCCATCAATTACCCTTGGATGATCATTCCACCTCATCCATAAGTTGACCAAGAATCCAACTAAACCATGATGACTCTGATTCTTTCCATAACCAAGATATATAAGACGCCTCCTCGAGTCCCGATCTCAAAACTAAAACATCTAATGGTATGTCGCAACATATTATTATTTCATCCACATGTAGTGGGGCTGATTAAATGATATCATTTATTTCCCACAACAAGAATAGATCATGTGGGATTAGGGTGGTGGAATAGTTATATTATTCACATCATAAATTTCCACCATCCAGGAAAACCACAGTGTGTAGCACCAATGAGTGGCATGATATGATTACCTTTATATATGATCATTAACCTTTGGGATAGTCCTAAGGGAATTAAGGAACAATGATACCTCCAGTTATTACCATGATAGGGATAAGTTGGGAATCTCCCCAAGACTATATCTTGAAAATTTGGTTCCATGTTCCCAAATATTTCATTTTTGTATGATGTTAAACTACATGGGTTTAATGAACTACGTGGGTTTTTATTATTTCAATAAATTTGATATGTACGATTCCTGATAATCTGTTAATCTCCTCCCCAGAATATTATCCACTCCCTACATAGCTTAAAATTTTAAAGTGTCTGGTTATATAACTTCATCATATAAGTAGTTATTTATTGATACTAAATTCATTGAGAACCCTAGATACAGATAGATGGATTCAATAATGAGATCTCACTTTTCTTCACATAAAAGGGGTCAACCAATATTCATTTTTTTGTATAATTATTCATGTATTAGGATTAAGAAGAAAATATCAAACATATAATAAATCTATAAGAAAGTTACATAGATGGAAACATTTCCCCTCCCCCAAAAGCTGTGATGAGACATACCTCCCATCCTCTCAACCAATGCATGTCCGTATTTGACATTGGGTTTGAATCCCCAATTGACCACCTATCTCTTGAAAACAGGATTGTTCCCAGTTATGGATGGTGGATCCATTATGAGTGAAGGTACCAAGCATGTAGAAAAATCCCCAAAAATGTGGTATTTTAAATATTTTACACCAACAATCGACATAAGCTCATTATCTTTTGGTGAAATGTTTACCGATAACAACATGAGGATATCATGTGAGGAATTTTAATCACAAAAACAATAAACCAAAATACTTGGTTAGATATGAGGTCAAACTAAATGTATACTCATCGTCATTTATCTCTACTTAAAAAATCTAAATTTGAATTCCTTGATATCGTAAACACGTGCTTCATGATTCTACAAGAGAGTCGATCATCGAAATCCTGGTGTAATCATAAAGATTTGATGATGCCTTCAATGATCAAATGATCACCACATTCCCTGCTTGTGATGTGCAAGAGGGAAATCGGTATGAACTCCTTAATATAGAGCCTCTCTATCTATAATTAAGGAGTGAGGATAATAGAGGGAGAGTTAATGAATAGTGATTAGTGTAAGCCTCTCTTCTTTTATTCATTGGGTGTTAGAGAATTATCCGATATTGACTCCAGGAACCACAAATAATTAAAACTCTATAAACAATATATTATGACTACAATAATAATTCATAAATATTATTATCACTTCATTTTAATATGATAAATATATTACATGATAATAATTTATCCATTAACTCAATTCATTGTTTCTAAAAATAAATAATTAACCATGAATATTTTAAAATAATATTATTTTAAATAATATTTTTTCTTGTATTTTCTTCAAAACTTGTAAACAAACACTAAATAATTTCAATTACAATTATTCTTAACAAGAATAAAATGAATTTATTTATTCATTTGGGGATTGTGTCGCCTTAGAAAAAATCTAGAACCCAATGGGGGGCCAACTATGTCCAATATACCTATTCAACTAAATAGGGAATATTTTTGAGTATGCTATTTTTTGTGACCCACTAGGACCTTATCTCGATAGTTGTTAATACTTTTCACAAAATGAGAGTGGGATCGAGCATCCCATCATGACCCCTAAAGAGATAAGTATAGTAACAGTAATGACAACCAACCAATAAACACACACCTAGTACTATAATCTCTTTGTCATTAATATATCATAAATAAGGATGCACACCCATTCATTTCCCTTTCATTCATGATTTTTTGATGATCTAAATGGATGTATTGACCCTTAACAACCATGAACATGGTATTATAAAGGTAATACCATTTTAATTAACGAGGACTGAGATATACTACTCCCTTAACCTGGAAGGGGCAAATCCTTTCTTGACCATTATTCCAATTCCATACAACTATGTTGTACCCAAGACAAGAAACCTCACTATGATTTCACTATGATGGTTTTTTCCTTTCATCAATGTATGTGATCAAATGGCACAGATTGACAATGATATCAAGTTAGTATATCATTATGAATGTTCATAGAAAGGAACATCCAATAACACCCCAAACATGTGGTGTTCTTATTGGTTAGTTTTTCCTCATGATCTCGGTACTAGAGATCACCAAGTGTGAACTTCATGAAAAGAAGTCTCAATTCTTATGATCCGGCAACACTTAATAGTCATACATCTACTATGTACTATAAGTAAGACATATCTAGAATGTAGAACATATGTTTAATATTAATTTCACAGTATCTAAAGGTTATAATTATAGCATAATAGATCCTATAACCTTTTAATACGACAATTAATCTATGGACATTACCATAGAATAGTGGATGTTGAAATATTTACACTATAATGGTAAGAATTAATCATGTATATCTTACTGTATACACAATATGGTAATAAATATTACTATATACTTTGGTCTAGGGCACCAACTATTACAACACTCCCATTCCACTTGATCCAACTTGCTAATAAAACATGTTAGATATCACTTGATTAAAGCCTTGTTTCTTATATGTCTTGACATTAGTTTTTGGGTCTACCACCATTCCACCAGGTGTCTATTCTACTATCTGTGACCTCATATCCTTGTGTAAAAATTATCAAGACATGGTATCCCTGAGTATATATTTTTTTACACTTTCATAACTCGACATCTTATCTAGTAACAATATCATAATTTAAATTATTATAATTTATTACTTTCCATGTGTGATTCTAAGAATAGGAACAAAGTTTTACATATTATAACTACTTATTAGAAGCCATAGAAGTTACAATGTACTTGGTATTTGTAGGTATGGAAACCAATGGAATGTATGATATTTTATCTCTCAACTCATTATTCTAACTACGATATTAGACCACATGCATCTGTGGAGGCATAGTTTTTCCCCAAAAATATATTATCTTTTCTTCTCCACATCCCAGGTACATATCTTTTGAGATTTTTGACGTAGAATCACTTTGATTCCTCCTAGATAAAACTAATATTTTCCTAATATAAATTATGTCCTAGAAATATCAGTTCTTATACATATCATGTCTTACGTGATTGATAATCAATTAAGAATATGGATTTCAACCCACCACTTCAATCTCCTTCTATGTCCTTGACATGTCAATTGGGAGAATTATTCCATGTGACATTGGTAACAATTCTACCTCAAATTTTTCCAATTCTATTTTTCAATACCATGTCACAATATTTAAGATTGAATAGTTCTAATAAATTTTTAGATTTACATCAGTATATCTTATTCCCAATAACATAAATTTCTACTTTAAGTGATTCACTAAATAATTTATTTAATCCTCTTACTAATAAATTATAATACCAATATCTATTTTCTATATGTTTCAAAAAATATTTTACTTTGAAAAAAATGGCTTCCCAACTAACTTCTGGTAGACAGAAGGAGAACATTCATTCCAAATGAATATTCTATGATCAAGTTTCATACACCAATCATAAACTAGATTTCAAAAACATGTAACCATAATTAGAATTATGTGATGTGAATGTCCTTTTTTTATTTTTCTATATAGATACATTCCACAATTATTGTTAATGACATCAAATGATTAATAAAATTATCCAAGAAATTGGATATGAAAAGTAAAAATCTAATGGATTTAGGAATAAAAAATTTAAATCACCAATCGATCCGTATTGTCACTGCTCTTGTACCATCCATGTGTAATCTCATTTTAATAACCACCAAATTATTCAATATAACAAGCCCCTTTTCACTTTGATACATTGAATCCATTATTTAATTTTAATGAGTCCTTCCAATCATAGCCACTTTACATATACTACATACCTGTAGGAATAATTATTCTCAATGATTAACGTACCACCGACCATGGTGAATTTGAAACCATCACCAATGTTTTATCCTTCTTATGTATTATGTGCCTGTAGAATATATATATTTCACATACACTGGTAGAACATGTTCCTATTACAACTACATGTGCATCTATAGCATTGACTAATCCCAAGTCAATATGGATCCCACTATCTCTAATAGATATGTGAAAGCTTAAATAAATTTAGTCTATCACATTGGATACAACTTTTAATATGGATTTATGTAACATCCTTAGAAATCACTAGGGTAATTACTTTAGATGTACATTTTGTTTTTTCTTGATTCAAGTTTGATTATATCCTAACAAACTATATGCATCTAACCACGTGTCTTATGACATAATTGATTTACATAATAATTATACACTTATGTAATATATTAGTCCTTATAGATGTAATATGGTTATGAGATATTTTTGTTATTTGTAATTCAAGTGATGAAATATAATGGATGTTTCTGAAAGTCACAAAATTGATACTTCTTACATCATAACTATAATGTATACATTTTTTGTTTATGAATTGCTCCATAATACATTTTCTGGATCAATGTTAACTTGTAAGACATCATCATATATTCTCCTCATTAAAATAAGTGTCATGGTGTAGATAAGGTAATTTTCATTTAGGAATTACTCCATACTACATTATATTGATCGAAGATTTCTTGGCCAAGATATGATTCAGCTTGTAATCCTAAAGAAACTCATATCTTCTGTCCATGCATATATTGTAATTCACTTTACTATTCCCTAATGTCTTAAAAGAATAAATTTATATATTTACCACTATATTTACCTTGGAAAAGTTTATTCTCACTTGTTGTGATAATTCCACAAGCCTTGTGACTTACCTTTATTTCTAAAGGATCCTTCATACAAGACTAGGTATATACACCGATAATATGTTGGTTTTTATATTGGGTGAGTCCAAAAACAATCCTGGGTATATCCTTGGCGTACACATTAGTTTTTCTTCAAAAATATTTATCTTTCCACAACTCGGTAAATGATTCTAACATTATATATTCATCATGTATTTCCTATGATTCATGTAGCTCTAAACTATTGGTTGAAAATTATACACCACAAACAACATTCATTCTCAAACATGGAATAATGTGTACTTATTTCCAAAAAAATATGATATAAATGTTTATGGTTTTACTCAATAATAGTTTTAAAAAAATAATTCACTCGCAAATATAAAATTCATGTACTTTTCACCGCTGACTTAGGAATCACACTTTCATAGCCGCTTCGAGAATACACCAAACATCTTGTAACATTTATATACTTACATGGATATTATATATAAATACAAATATGTGAAAGGAATGATATTTTTAATACCAATGAAGTAATATTGAAACATTTCTTTTGTATTGATGAATATACTTGAAGAAGAAGAGGGTTCTTTCTTCGCTGATTCAGTTTGTTATGTTTAAATTTCCATTGATATATTTCATGATTTGTGAAGTTTATAACCTCCTATTAAATATCTATCATCTATACATTAAAGGATGTTTTGAATGTGCCTTTGGCTTTCCACTTTCTATTTCCCTTTTCTCCTTTTCATTCAATTTGATCACCATTTTAGTTGAAAATGAATATTTCATTTATATTATCATTAACTTGGTGAACCATACCTTAAAGGTAACAAAGAGTTTTCTATAAATTTATCATTTTTTAATCTAAAACAAGATCATAGTAATTGGGTGTAGTAATTGGATGACATTAATGATCATGATCTTCTTTACAATTTACACATATCCAATGTAATCATCATATTCAAATCTTGTTTATCTTTCTCGTTGAAAATTTCTTGGAGATGAGACCTCATATTTTATCACTTATGTCCAAATTTAGATGCCACAACTAGCATCAGAAATTGATGATAACGTTATGACATAACCATCATTATCCTTATACAAGAGTCTCCTCTAATCATTTTTACTCCATCACTTCTTCAGGTAGCTTAATGTGTATTGGGGACACTTGCTCCTTGAATTTCATGTATCGTACTATTGTGCACAAGGGCCTGCACTACACGGGAAAATTCATGCTAGTGATGAAATTTACTTTTTTCATTATTAATAATAGTTTCTCTTGTGTAATTACATTCCATTTTTTACAAATATAAAAACTTGAAGATTTGAACTTTTATATTAACTTCCATTTTTTGATATTATTGGTTATTTTAATCATTTGAATGTATCCCATTATTTTATTGACTTCTAGGAACTTTTAGAGTTAGAATAATAATACTCTATCACATGAGTATTATTTTGGTAAGGATCCCTGAACCTCCCATAATTGTTTATAAGATTAGGCTACACCACTGCATAGAGGGTTCAAGGTAGGTGTTTTGCTGGAAAACCACATTATCTCACGATTCCTTAATCTGTTGACTTATGTCCCTACTTCGAAAATCATAACTAGATTTACTCAATGCCTTCTTCTATATTGATAGAAATTCAGCTTGGTCTAATAATTAATACCAATTTAGTTAAATCAACCCACCACACTCATATATACTCTTTAGTAGTAAGAGGCACCCTCAACTTTCGATAATGAGTACCCTGACACCCGGTTTCTTTGAAATTTGAATGATGGAAGGTAGATATGAGTTAATATTTCGGTAAGGGTTTTAATGTTTATAACTGAATAATAAACTCATTTTCAATTTCATAAGAATATAATATGTGATATCACTCACAACTGACCATGCAATAGTAAAATCCATCACGTTACATGTTTATTTTATCTATTCATTCTTGTTTATTATTTTATGTGATCACGTGTAAATTATTCATAAAAATAATAATAAATCATGAAAAATTAAATAAAATTATGACATGATAATGAGATTATACTTTGGGATGATTCATTGAGTGAAAAATGGATCAACCTAGACCCTAGGGCTAATAACTTGAGTCAAGTCACTTGTGACTCAAGTTTTAGTGTTTTCCCATCCAATGCATGTTGCTTCTATCTAGTGTTTCACCATAACTTGGTGCGAATTTTGTCTCTTCTCATCTCATCATTATAGAAAAATACATTCACATAGAAAAGGTGATATCAGAAGTCTAAAATAAAACTCTTATAATTGGACATGTAGACCCTTATACAGATGATTATGAAAACGATTTGTAGATCTCTATAAAATAAAATAATTATTAGAAACCACCATTGAAAGAATTAAATAAACAAATTAAACATTCACCAGACATGTATTGGCCATTTTTAGGCTTGTGATCATTTTTATACACCTTATACTCTCATTTATAAAATAAATAAATAATAAAAAATTAAACATGCAACAAATTTATGCTCGAGGTCACATTATTGAATTGAAATTCACTCTTATTTTAAGTCATAAAAATTTCATCCTCTGGTATCATTAATTAATTTAATTTAAAAAAAATTGATTAATTGATTAATTTGATTTACAACAAAAATTAAATTAATTTATCCTATGAAATATAAATCAAAAATTTAAATTTAATATAGAACCAAAATTACATTAAATAATTTATTTAATTTTTTATTATTTAAAAAATAAATCTGAACACGGAAACTCTGACCAGAGCATATGCAGTTTGGGAGGAACCCATGTAGTCACATTCTGGAACATTAAGAGATTTTTTAGGGGTATTTTGGGCTAGGCAGGTCCCCCATGCCTATTCCTACATGAGCAGATTCGCATGAACCCATTTAATGTAAAATCATGTCCAAACAGATAAGCAATAAGTGGTGTATCATGTTGGATACCACGTTTGAGACCTGATATAGTCAAATGAGGAGACATTTAGAGGATATTTGTTTTGATGAGATAGTAACATGGGACACTGATGGCTTAAAGTGAAGGTTAGCTGATGCAGGTGACTCGGATTCCGGGAAAGGGTGGGTTCACAATTGGACTCATAGTGGGGTTAGAAAATCAGTGCTTGTGGCAGCTACCAGATCTGAGGAGGGAGATGATCCAACTCAAATGGGGAAGCACTTTAGCATGGAGGATTATAATGGGGGAGGTGGAAAGTGGAATGGGTGGATGGAGGTTCCATGAGTGGTGGTCAGGAACTCGATCCAATGAGGGTTGTCTGATGGGGACTGGTCGCAATGAGGGAGGATCCACTAGCGAAGGTGAGTCCGCCGTGGTTGGCTTGGAATGATGGAGTTTCTAGGGACAATCCATCATTGAGGGGAGGAGTTTCCAATACTGGTGTGTTCCTTGAGGATGTGGTTTGGCTCACAGGATCATACGGGATGGCATGAGATTAGGGCAGATGTGGTCGTTGTGGGTTCCAGTGAGGTAGGAGGCTGACTATAGGTCTGCTAGAGGTGGCCCTGATGGTGCAGCAGGGTGGATGTCTAGTTTGTGGGGTTTTTTCAGTGATAGGGGGACTATTGGGTCCCCATGTTTTTAATTTTATTCTTTTCTTCCATATGACAAAACACAGTATCCCCCTTTCTGTTTGGTAGATTTCTGACTTGGGATGGAAACATCCAGTACCCATTTTTTGCTGGTTTATATTAATTTTCCAATATAGTTTTTTGTTTCTCAACATTTGGATTTTGGTACTAAAAATCCAAAAGTCTAATAATTTTAGATTATAAAAAATATTATTATTATAAAATAATAATAATAATAATAATAATAATTAATTTGACCTCACTAGAAAACACTATTCCAGTGTTAGAAAACACTATTATGATGATATAAAATATGTGTAGTGTTCTACTATACTAGTAAGGCATTTGGGTAATAATAAAATATATATGAAAATTATACAGTCCTTGAAATTAACCTGAAGACTAGTGATTTCAATCCATATTTAAAACATCATATGACCATAACATGACTATCTGATGTGAGATTTAACCATAGTGAGCAGTGTTGGGAATAGAAGGAAACCCTCTATTAAACATAATGGAAATTTAAATTTTCATGGATTAAAATCATTACATGCTGCTCTAATACCAATTGAAGGTAATAGGTATGAAACATAAGTCCCAAAAAGGATGTATTTAAAAAAAATTCCCTAAATGGTTGACTTGAGCTCATTTTCATTGGTGAAACATCACCCAATTACCATCTGAGGATCTCATGTGAGGTATTTTACGAACAAAAACAATAATCTAAATTACCTGGTAAGATTAAAATACATGGCTGATGTATTATCATTTCTGGTGATCACATCATAATAAATCGAGAGATGAATTCCTCACTATTTTACACTCAGGATTCCCGAATCTACAGGAGCGACGATCGTCAAAATCTGGGTGATAGTGCAGAGATCCGACAACACCTTGGATGCTCCAATAGTCACTAAATCACCTTTCTTGAGAAATGAAAGAGGGATATCGATCCATACTATGGAATCTAGGGCCTTTCACTCTATATTTTTGGAGGGAGAAGATGGGAGAAAGAGGTATGGAATAGTTATTGGTGTGATCCTCTCTTCGTCTATTTATAGGTTGGTAGGAAATAATTCGGTACTTCCTTCGTGACTCATGAATAATTAACACTCTAAAAACAACACATTATGACTAATATCGTGAGTCATAAATATTATTATCCCAATCTTATAATATAAAAAATACATTACATGATAATAAATGATCCATTAACTCGACTCATCATTCCAAAAAATATTAAATGAATATTGAATATTTTAAACTAACAATCATTCAAATAATATTTTTTCATGTATTTACATTAAAAATTGTAAATATTTTTAATAAATAAATTCAATGTAAATTATTCATTACATGAATAATATGAATTTTTTATTCCGTTAGTGATCGTATTGGCTTGGAAAAACCCAAACCCGAGTGGTGTCACCAACATTTCCCAAAATACCTATTCAACTAAATAGGGAAGATTTTTGAATATTCTATTTTGTGTGAAACTCTAGTCCCTTTTCTCAATAGCAGTGAATAATATTCATGTATCCAGAGTTAGATAAAGTAACATATCATACCCCATAAATTGATAAGGGTTTTCATAGAAATTACAACCAACCTATGAACACACTCTATAAAATATAATCTCTTTTTCACTAATATTTCACAATTAAGTACATATGTCTGTGTCCTAAACCTTTATTGATTTATTCATTGTTGATCTAATTGGATGAATTTACCATCGAAAACCAGGGTTGTGGTCTTATGAAGGTACTACAGTCCTAATCAATGAATCCTGAGATATATTAATTCATTAATCTTTAAGTGAAAATTCCTTTCCTGACCATTAATACAATGCCACACCACTAATCACGTACCCAAAAAAAGCTACATCACCAATATCATTATCATGGTTTTTTCCATGCATCAAAGTACGAGATAAAATTTCACACATTGGAAGTGATCTCATGTCCGGATATCATTACACATGTATGTAGATAGGAACATCCAATGACACCCAAAAAATGTGGTGTTCGTATTGGAAGGTCTATCCTTATGATCTCACTAGTAGAGATCACTACGTGAGAACTTCATTAGAATAAGTCTCAATGATTATGAGGCCCAAACAACATATAGTTAGACATATACTATTTCTAGTTATTATGATGTATCTAGACCATAAGAGATATATTTAAGATTAATTCCATTGTATCTTGAGGTTCACATTATATCCTAGGATCCTCAATAACCATTTGATACGATCGTAAATATAAGAACATTACCATTAATTTAAGGATGTAGGAATATCTACAATATAATGGTATGAATTCATCAGTTATATCTAACTATATACAAATTACTGTAATCAAAAGTACCACATTGTTAGGTTATGGGAACCCACAATTACAACAGGGATTTTTTGTTATGAGTGAAAATAGTGACTCAATGTTAGTGATTGTGAAATAAATTTAACCCCTCACAATTAATCACTAGTACAAACCGAATTCACCTTATTCTTTCTCTTTTATGTCTAAACAATGTTATTGTCGAAACATAAAACATTGGACCATTAATTATAAAAATTTCAGGCAAGGAAATGTATGTCATCTGAATACTGTATTCTTGATCAGGAGGCATGAACGTGACCTCTTTGTAATGTGATAAAATCATAAAACATTCCTCTTACTAATGGACCTTGAGCCAAAACCATTGTAACTCATAATCCATGAAAACTCAAGTGCATCACTGAAGGTGAATATATATAATCATAATATTGAAAATGATGAGAATCAATCCCATTCTTTTAACAACCCTAAATTAATATAAAAATCATTTTTATATGAACTTGTTCAATATCCATCTTAGGGTCAAAAATATTCCTAAACCAGCTTTTTACTATATCCCTATTATGTACGACAAAACAAATATCTGATAATATTTTTTTAATGTCCCATCCGAGAACCCAACCATGATAGAGATCCACATATAAGAAATCATACCTTCTAACAATCTAGAGGGTTCCAATGTCCAAATATGGCCACATCAATATAATTATGATATTATGTCCCTGAATTAGAGTGTAAGAAAAAAAGGAAAATATCCATGAATCATAAAAAAACAATAAAATCAGGGTACAAAAATAATTATAAAATGAAATAAAATACATCATAATATTGTAAAAACATCTATACACCAATATCCCAATGGTATGAAGCTAAATAAAACATAAATTAAAAAAAAGCACACAAACCCTATCCCTAATTACATCTGTGATCCTCACACACCATGTCTCCACATACTGATTATGTTTCCCTAGCTCGATCCTCATAACGTCCTATTCTAGAAATGATATGAAGTCATAAGATATGCGTGGGAACCATGATACACATTCATGGGTTTATCATATAACTCAAGGAGGTATCACCATGAACCCATTATATTCATCTTCATATGTGTGTGTACGCATGATAAAGAGAAATACAGAATAAAAATCCATTCTATGTTCTCATGTTCTAACTAGGATGCCTTGACACCCATTGACATACGCATGCCCGTTAGGTCCCTGGGTTGTAACTAGACCACCCCGACCATGGCTCTAACAACATCGATGTCATGACAAAATCTACTAATGGCCTCATACCTCTATATATTATTTCCATCCAATTCCAAAATGATCTGAGTAGGAAGACATTACAAAAATCAACCCAATACCATATGAAAATGGACATGGTTATATAACCATAATACTTGACCAATATCAATGAATTTTATTGAGGCACATCACTCATACATCAAATCATACCTCAACCCAACACCTGGGATAAACCCAATCCGTACAATAATTATTTCTTGACATAACAGCTAAAGGAACATGACATGGTTATCCCAAATTCATTCACATAATCTCGGGTGATTTCATATTCACACTGACCTAAGAAACATTGGTCTATGTATTAAATCCAATACCCTTTTTAGGGAACAATCACACAACCATCCCATCCCCACTGATATTGGGGAGGTTGATCGCCCCAATCAATCCTACACTCGTAAGAGGGGCATCAAGAAAATGAAAATAAATCTGGGTCACAACACATCATGAAACTCACAGGATAGTCATAGGGCTGTTAGTCACATGAGACCTTAACCCTCAGTATAAAACCACATAAATCACCCAACATGTCATTTAATGGGCCCTATAGACGCTTCATGATATCTTTTCATCAATACCACCAGATGCCTATCACCCACCAATGACATCATTTCCTGAAAGCACACCTCCACACTGACTCCATGTATGGTCCAACCTCACCAAATCCCCACATCATCCCTAGTCCAACTCACAAGGGATAATCACAAATTATCAAATTTTAGATTTCTCTAACCACATATTTGGGGTCCAAATCTATTTTAAAACATTTTTGGTATCTCTTTTACATGTCTTAAAAAAACCCAACCAGAAGTAGGTCTTATCTCTTGTCTCATAAGGGAGATCCTGTTGGACTCACCTATTTTTATAATCGAAAATCATGTTTAAATGTTGATAATAATATATTAAGTTAGTCTTTATTCCTTTTAATATACATATACAATTATCTTATTCTCGACAATGTATATTCTTAAGACTCATGACTTTGATGCATCAACATACAGTCCATGTTTATCTAAATATAAGCTCACTGTTAAAGGCTACTAGTAAGAGCCTTATGATCAAAGTCACCGTTATAGATTACTATCACCTTAAGTCACTGTTGCTAGAAGATCACTGTTGAAGATTTACAGTCAATGTTGGAAGCTACCGGTACACGGTTACTGTCACAAATCTACTGATGATCTACTTATTAAAGCTCACAGACAAAGAGTTACTGTCATAAGTTTACTTCTCTAACAAGTATTTTGCTAGAAGTCCACTGTCAGACTCTTTCTCAAGTCTTCTGTTGAGAACTTCTCTGTTCAAGTCTGCAGTTGGAAAGGTTACTGTTGAAGTAGTCAGATGTTATAGAACTACCGATTAGAAGCTTATTGTTAAAGGTCTACTGTTGATCTTACCGATGGAGTTCACTGATGAGGATCCACTGTTACAAAGAATAAAAAGCTACCATTAAAAGACTAAAGTTCACAGTTGGAAAGACCATAGTTGAAGCCCGGAGTTGAACAATCTACCGATGAAGTCCACAATTGTAGAGATTGAAGTCTACCCTGTGACATGCATCTGCTTCCAGTATAATAATATTCCATTCTTTTCTTTACCTATTTTATTAATACTATTATAATGGTCATCTCTGGACAAATTAATGCACCTGACATTATTTAATGTCATTTGCATGGATATCAGGAGACAGTACGATGTACGAGGAAGACCACACGTGGTTGAAAGATGTCTCTTGTCGGCCCCTAATAGACAAAAAAACACAAAAACAAGAGACTATATAAAGGACACAGGAGAGAGATACAAATGAGTGGTAGAACACGAACATACTGGAAAGAAGAAGGGAACTCTAAAGCACTCATTCAGAAGAATGAGAGCTTCATGAAGATCTATTGAAACGAACCTTCTACAATCTGTATTAGTGTTCTGTAAAGAGTTTTTGAATCCTACAAGCTAGTCATCTCTACATCTAGAAGCCACAACCTAGAAGTTGTGACACTTTATTTTGGAGGAAACTTGCAGAGAAGGACCAAAGCTTCATTTTATTTATTCCAACGAGTCCAGAGCTGATCTTCCAACAAAATAGAGCATTCCAAACTTATCCCTACTATCTTTAGCTCTATTGTGTTTAAATACTTTACATTTGTGAGAAGTGTGTATGTGTTACACACACTGAATCTTGTGCTTGAACTGAGGGATACTGAAAATCCCCATACCGAACTATCTTTACATTTTTTCCCATGTATAACTATGGAAGAAGCCTGGTGTGGCTTGGTAGTTTATTTGTTTACCCACGTAGAACAGTGGTAGAGGTTGAAAAACCTAGACAGTCTATGAAAGCTGTTGTAAAGCACGATACAGGCTGTGTATCACTTTTAATATAATTTCTTGCTGGCAGGTGATCCCCAAGTGGAGAGGATTAGGTATTGACTTAAGAATGAACCTCTTGTTTAAATTTGTTGTGTTCATATTTGATTTACTCTATTTAACATCTATCCACTGTGCTTATATTTTCAAAGACAGAAATCTGTTTTTATATTCACTCTGATAGTTAGTTCTGGTTAGTGTGTATATCTGAGTTTTTTAGTAAACCTGTTTCAAAAGTCGAATTAGTTATCATACTTATTCAACTTGGGAGTAATCAACCTTTGGGAAACCTGTTAAAGAATAACTCACTTATATCTCTACTGCCTTAATTGACTGGCCTGTTCTAATTTAGAGGACTTTATTCCTAAAAGTTTTTAACAGAAATTTTAATTGGAACTCAATTCACCCCCCTCTTAAGTATCCACTCCAAACAACATTTGGTATCAAAGGTTTCATTCTTATTTATAAATAAAAGGTTTTCAAGCCCTCTGTTTTCAAACTGTGATTTTAGTTTTACATAAAGATCTTAAATTTCTGTTAGTTCTAAATTTTTTCTCTTTAAAATATTTTCTAAAATCTAGTTGTGGAAAATAGACTAGAATGTGCTGCTACTAATAGAAGACCTTTATTTAATGGTGTGAATTATTGTCAATGGAAAATTAAAATGAAAATTCACTTGGAAAGTATTGGTTTTGATATTTGGTCTGCTGTAGAATCAGAATATGAAATTCCCAAAACTACTAGAGCTACCTAGGATAATGCTACAAAGTATGACTATAATAATAACTCTAAATCTATGAATTACCTTTACTTCTCTTTAAGAGATGAGGAATTTTACCGAATTTCTGCATGTAAAACAACTCATGAAATCTGGGACACCTTGGCTGTTTCTCATGAAGGAACAACCAATGTGAAGGAAATGAGATTAAATAATTATATTATTAAATATGATAATTTTAAAATGAGACCTGATGAACCCATTTCTGATATGTATCATAGGTTCAATGAGATTTTCAACACCATGAGTTCACTGGGAAAATCTGTTCCAGAAAAGGAGCAGATCATGAGAATATTGAGATGTTTGCCTGACAGATGGAGAGGCACTTCTGTGTCTATCCGAGAGTCATGTGACATCAGCAAGATACCTGTTAAGGAATTTATTGGTAAACTAATGATGTATGAAGAAGAATTGAAGGTGAACAAAGAAGAAGATGATGAACCCAAAAGAAAATCTGTAGCATTTAAGTCTACTGTCTCTAAGAGTAAAGACAAGGAGAAAATACATCTACCTACTGTAAGTTCAACTAGTGAAGATTCAGATTTAGATAGTGATGAAGAAATGACTCAAATAGCCAGGAGATTTAAGAATTTCTATAGGAATAAAAAGTTTTTCAGAAAGCCAAACTACAGGGGTAAATATGATCAATAAGGTAAGTGGAAGAAGGATTGGAAGAAATCTGATAAAGAAGATGATATAGTCTTCTATGAATGCAAGAGGAAAGGACACATCAAGGCTGACTGTCCGAAGTTAAAATTCAAAAAGAAATATGACTATAAGGACAAGAAATACATGAAAGCCATGAAAGAAACCTGGAGTGCTTCATAGGATAGCACAAGTGAATCAGAAGCTACTGACTCTGAAAAGAATCATGCCAACATGTGCTTCATGACTAACATATCTGAGGTACCTGTTTCCCATATTCTAAATGATTATTATTCTAGAAATAACAGCGAATCAGATAATGATGCAAATATGTCTAAGGATGAACTATTTGAATATTGCAATGTACTGGAAGATACCTGCAATGAACTAAAAGATAAATACAAATCTTTTAAGAAACAACATGCCTTGACTAGTTATATTAAAACAGATCTAAGTATAGAAAAAGAAAAGAATTCTCAATTGTTGAAAGAGAATACTCAACTCAAATTATCTAATGAACAATTAAGAAAGGATATTTAGAAGTTCACTGCTGGTCGGGATACCTTGACACAGTTTCTGGGAAGACGTATTTCTCCAAAATATACAACTGGTCTAGGATATCATCCTGGACAGAGACACATTAGTAAAACCAAATTTGATCCAAAATCTAGATAGTTCACTGCTAATTATGGACAATCTTTTGAGAAAAAATTTTCTAAAGGACCAAACAAAGTATTTATGTCTCAAAATATGTTTGTTGATTTCAGAAATTCTATAAAGAAAATATGGGTTCCCAAAGTTTTATTGGATTATCTTTCTAGACCCAAGAGGATTTGGGTACCAAAATTATCCCATGTTTAATCTATTTTGCAGGGAAGTTGTTTAAAGAGTTCCTATAACACTCTATGGTATTTGGACAGTGTATGTTCAAGACATATGGTAGGAGACTATTCGTGCTTTAAGAGTGTAATTAATGTTTATGGTGGGCATGTCACCTTTGGTGACAATGCAAGTGGAAAAATCATCGGCTTAGGCCAGATTGGTAACCCTGATACAATATTAATTTCTAAACTACTTTTTGTTGATGGATTAAAATATAATTTACTTATCATATATCAGTTATGTGATGATGGGCTTAATGTCAAATTTGAAAATGATTCATGTAATGTTTTTAATTCAAATAATGACTTAGTCTTCTCTGCATGTAGAAATGAGAATGTATATGCTATTGATTTAAAATCCTTATCGAAACAAAATGTTTCTTGTTTAAATGCTTTTCATAAATAATCTTGGTTCTGGCATAGACAATTAGGACACTGTACTGTGCACTCACTTAGGAAGCTATCTAAGAAATGTTTAGTTAGAGACCTTCCTAAATTGGAATTCCCAAATGATAAAGTGTGTAATCCCTTTCAAAAGGGAAAACAACACAATGTTTCTTTCAAACCAAAGAAATAAGTCTCAACTTCTCAACCACTTGAGTTGGTTCACATGGATTTGTTTGGACCATCAAGAGTTTCATGTTTAAATGGGAAGCACTTTGTTTATGTTCTTGTAGATGACTTTTCAAGGTATACTTGGGTATACATTCTAGCTCGCAAAAGTGAAGCTTGTTCCTACCTTGTCAAATATTCTAAGTCTGTAGAAAACCTTCGTGTACTTAAGATTAAAACCCTAAGAAGTGATCATGGCTGTGAGTGTGAGAATCATGAGTTTGAATCCTACTGCTCACATAATGGTTACAGTCACATCTTTTCTTCCCCTAGGACACCCCAACAAAATGGAGTTTTAGAAATAAGAAATAGGACCCTTCAGGAAATTGCAAGGACTATGCTTAATGAGTATGAATTACATACTTATTTTAGTGCTAAATCTATAAATATAACTTGTTACATTATTAATAGAGTCTTAATTAGACCTATTCTAAAAAGGACCCCTTATGAACTTTGGAATAATAGGAAGCCTAAGATTAATTACATTAGAGTTTTTGGTTTCAAAGTATTTATTCTTAATACTAAAGACAATCTTGAAAATTTTCTCCCAAAAGTGATGAAGGAATTTTCCTGGGTTATTCTATTTCAAGTAAATCCTTTAGAGTTTTCAATAAGAAAACAAAATGTGTGGAAGAATCAGTTCATATCAAATTCGATGAGACTGATCCACATGAGCCTAAAGCTTCTCTTGAAAATCTTGAGGAGGATTTATCAAATTTGAACCTTAATGATAAAAATAGTGAATCCCCTGTAAAAATATCCAGTTCTGGAAATTTCCCAGAATCTGCACCTGTTTATTTTGAACCAACAGAAAACTATAAAGAATCTAGTTCAATCCTTCGTAGAGGTATTAGGACTCTCAAGAATCATCCTCTAGATGTTGTTGTAGGCGATTTAAATAGAGGAACACAAACTAGAGATTCTCTAAGAAACCAGGTTGAACATCAAGATTTTCTTTCACAGCTTGAACCCAAAAATATTGATGATGCAATCAATGATGAATTTTGGGTAATTTATATACAAGAAGAACTAAATCAGTTTGAAAGATACAAAGTTTTGGAATCAGTGGAAAGACCCAAGGACACCTTAACCATAGGCACTAAATGGGTGTTTATAAACAAAGTAGATGAGTCTGGGAATATAGTCAGAAATAAAGCTAGGCTAGTTGCATAGGGATATAGCAAAGAATAAGGAATAGAATATGAGGAGACCTTTTCACCTGTAGCTATACTAGAAGCCATTAAGATACTACTTTCATATGAAGCTCATCTGAATTTCAAACATTATCAAATGGATGTTAAAAGTGATTTTCTAAATGGATACATAGTTGATGATGTGTTTGTATAACAACCCCCTGGCTTTAAAAATCCCCATTTTTTCAATCATGTTTTCAAACTGTCTAAAGCTTTGTATGGCTTAAAACAAGCTCTAAGAGCATGGTATGATAGGATCAACTCTTTTCTTATTTCAAACGGTTTTACCAAAGGGATATATGATCCTACTCTTTTCATTAAATGGATTTCTAAAGATTTTTTGATAGTATAGATTTATGTGGATGATATTATTTTTGGATCATCTAAAAATTCATTATGTACTAATTTTTCAAAAATGATGCAAAATGAGTTTGAAATGAGTTTAATGGGAGAACTCAAATTTTTCCTTGGATTTCAGATCATTCAAAATAAAAATGGAATTGTTTTGAATTAAAGAAAATATATTAAGGATCTTTTAAAATGTTTTTCTTTGGATGTTAGTAAAGTTAGTGACACACCTATGAGTACCGCCTGTAAGTTGGATACAGATGAAGCTAGAGAACCAGTGGATCAAACCAACTACAAAGGTATGATAGGGAGTCTACTCTATCTTACATCTAGTAAAACTGACATCCTGTTTAGTGTATGCATGTGTGCTTGCTTTCAAGCCAATCCAAAAGAGTCTCATTTAACTACTGTGAAAATAATTTTTAAATATCTCAAACATACTCCCAACTTAGGATCATTCTATCCAAAAGGAAAATCATTTGATTTGTTTAGTTATTATGATGCTGATTTTTCCGGTTGCAAGTTAGATAGAAAAATCACCTATGGGACATGTCACATTTTAGGAAAGTCACTCGTATCATGGTGTAGTAAGAAGCAGAATTCTGTTGCATTATCTACTACCGAAGTTGAGTACATAGCTGCTGGTAGTTGTTGTGCTCAAATTCTGTGGATGAAACATACTTTACTGGACTATGGATTTCAATTCAAACATGTCTCTATAATGTTTGAGAATACAAGTGCTATTAACATTTCCAAAAATCCAGTATCTCATGCTAGGACAAAGCATATTGAGGTGAGACATCACTTTTTGAAGGATCATTATCAAAAGGGTGATATTACTCTTGAATTCATTGGCACAGAACAACAATTGGATGATATATTCACAAATCCTTTGAATTATGAGAGGTTAAATTACATCAAACATGAATTAGGTATGATTAATTTCAGCATAGGGCACCTCACTATTAGACCTCACAGTCGAACATCACTGTTAGACCTCACAGTCGAACCTCACTGTTAGACCTCAAAGTCAAACCTCACTGTTAGACCTCACAGTCGAACCTCACTGTTAGACCTCATAGTCGAACCTCACTGTTAGACCTCATAGTTGGACCTCACAGTTGGACCTTACTGTTATACCTCACTGTTGCACCTCACCGGTGTACCTCACTGATACATCTCACTATTGGATACCTCGCTGTTTGTCTTTATTTTTGCGGGAATTCGAACCATTTTAATTAATTTTATTATTTCTATTTTATTTTGTTTTAATCCCTAAATGATAAAATCAAAGGAAAAGAACACATTTCAATCCACCTTCCTCTCCCAATATTGAACCTTCCTCTCGAAATTCCTAAACCCTAACCCTTCACCTGGGCCCTCGAACCTCTCTCAATCTCTATGGCCAGAACCAAGTGACCCTCGACTGTCAATGAGGATGCACCAAAACCTAAGAGAACTCGAGCCGAATCCAGTGGCACTAGTAACACCCCGTCGGGACCTGTAAACCCGCATCTGACCAAGAGAAAAATCTTTTCTTAGAAGGAGTTAAGTAAAGAATGGATGCTATCGAGCAAGTCATTAGTACTAAAAGTACTAGATTCCCAAGGATGGACCAAATTCTTTTCCAAAAAGAATGGACCTTACTACCCAAAGATTGTGAAATAATTCTATGAATATCTGACATTCTAATAGGAAGAGGATGTGCATAAGCTAATGTCCAAAGTCAATGGAAATGAAGTTAGTTTTTTATCTTCTGAGTGGGGTTCCTGTTTGAGAGTTCGTCATGAAGGAATTTTTGATTACTACTCTGGAGTGGCTCTTCCAGACAGTGCTGTTTTTTAGTATGAAAAAGCTCTGGAAGAACTGATAGGAGATGGAAAATCAAGAAGGATCATTGCAATTGAGATGAATGGAGAAGATAAGATCTTATTCAAATTCATTCATCATGTACTTAGTCCGAGGAGAGGGGACTTTGTTGTACCGAAGTACCAGGACATATTCCTGATTTACTTACTAAAGCATGGAAAGAAGAATAACCTATGTAGGTTACTGATGGTACAATTGGAAGATATAACCACGGTAATCTCAAAGTACAATTACTTATTCCATTCCAATATTATTTCAATTATGCTAAAGGTAAAGGGTGTGGCTGGAAATAAATAAGAAATGATAGTATCCAAGAACAGTGTCTGTATCTCCAAGGTAACTTTCAAGTTCATGAAAATTAGCTGGAATCCCTGGAAGAGGACATGGGTGAATGATGAAGGAAAGGTGTATGAAAAGTTTGACCCTAGTACTCATCCAACTAGGCCAAAAGACAAAAGAGATCCAGGCCTGAAGCCTGATGAGCCAGAACCAGTTTATTCTGATGATTAGGAGGCTGAAGGAGCTGTGGAACCACATAGAGAGAACTCCCCCATTGATGATGGGAGTGATCCTGATTTACCTCATAGTCCTATAAGGACTGTAACTTTTGGAGCAGCTAGCCCTCCAAAAGAACTACCAAGGAGAGAGACTGTTATGAAGGACAGTGATACTGAGACCACTGAAGAAGAAGAAGAAGCATATCAGAATGTTTTCAAGGACACCTTTGAAGAGGATGTGGCAACCGAGTCAGATAATTTTACTCATGAAGAAAAGGAGGCTGCTGCTGAAGAAGATGATGAGGAAAATGAAGAAGAAGAGCTCCGTTTGAGCCCTCTGATTGATAATACAGACAAGATACGGCCTGATCAGGAAGCAGGAGTGGCATCTACTACCATTGATGAGAGAGTCATTGATGACTCAGAAGAGGATATGACTAAACCTACTATTGAACTATCAGTGAAAATGGTTATTGCATCTGCTGAATTTGTAGAGGAGGTTGTGTAGTTAACTCGAGTAGAACAGTTATAGGAGATTCCTTAGGAGAATTCTCTATGTGAGGGGTAGCATCTTGGTTTAGTTTCTGTTTTGTATGACATCGAAGGTTGGTCATCATATCTAGGATATATGGTACATGGACTCAATTATGGATATTATTATGAGGAAGACCAGCCCCAAAGGGATTCAATTGTCCTACCTGTTGTGGCTGAAAATTTGGCAACCAAGGTGGACCTTGAGTCCATAAAGGCTGAAATGAAAGAAGCACTAAGAGATTTAGTGGAATATTTGAAGAAAAGCCTGGTTGAAGAGATGAGGAGTGTGGAGCAATCCCTCTAGCTATATATTGGATGTGTTGTTTATATTCCAATGAAGGAAATGATGGATGATGTTAAAGTATGCCATACTCAAATTGAGAGTTGGACAAGAGCTGTGGTTGCACTAAGACATCTGATTTCTTCATTGACTGCCATGAACAGTTCTCAAACCCAAGTGAATGCTGATATTTGATATATCAAAGAAGTATTCATGAAGTTTGTGGAAGTATTTGAGGCTTTTAAGAATTAGTCAATGAACATTTGAACAGTCAAGATGCACTTGTTCAAAAGGTGGTTAGTAATTTGACACAGTTTTTCAAAGAGATAGTAGTTTTTCGGTAAAACCCCTTCCCTCATCCAGCTCCACTGTGAACATTGACTAGGTCAGAACTGTGATCCAGGAAGAGTTGGCTAAGGCCAGTACCAGTGGCAGCTCTGATACTTAGATTCTTGCTACCACTAGGGAAGTCAGCAGTTTTGTTCGTGATCACCTATAGGCAGCTACTGCTTCTCAAGAGGCCATTAAGAATAAGGTGGATGCCTACTTTGAGAAGGTCTATACCAAGCATCAAATGACCAACCACTTCAAGATCTTGATAGAGAATATGAAGTTGCCTCCAGTGACATAGGAATTCAGGGAGCATGTTAGCAAGATGAGAGAATTGTCCCCTGCTTTAGATAAGTTTTTGGAGAATAAAGATGATTTCGTATCTTCCATGGAAAGAGGAGAAAGCATTATTATGGATTTCAGAAACCTTCTTCTCCCCATTCTCCATGTGGACTGCACCCCTGTCATTATCCCTTCTGCCTTACCTAAATCTCAACCCAGTTGTTCTTCTTCAACCATGTCTCCTACTAAAGCTATCAGAAGCCTTACTCCACTGATCCCTCATAAATCTACCCACTATAGACCCACATGAGCTTCTGTTGCTGCCCCTCTAGTCATTCCTACAACCATTCTTAAACCTGCTGATCCACAAGAAACTTCTCCATCCTCGTCTTCCGAAGGGAAATAACCCTTACCTACGGATGTTGTGGATTGAGTTTGTTTATGTCTTTTGATAGGGACTCTGTATTCTCTTTGGTCATGAAATGTATTGTGTTATTAATATAATCCTTCTCGGTTTTTCTCTCATTTGTATTTCTTTTTGCTAATCACAAAGGGGGATAAATACTGTACCTACTACGCTTACTGTGCTAATTGATAAACTAATATGGAAATATTGTGCTAACTCTCGAAATACTGTTCTTATTAATATCTGATAATTGAAAAAATTTAATACATACTGACATAATTTTTGATTATCAAAAAGGGGGATATTGTTGGACTCACCTATTTTAATAATCACAAATCATGTTTAAATATTGATCATAATATATTAATTATGTCTTTAATCCTTTTAATATACATATACAATTATCTTATTCTCGATAATGTAAATTATTAAGACTCATGACTTTGCTACATCAACTTACAATCCATATTTATCTAAATATAAGCTCACTGTTATGGGCTACTAGTAAGAGCCTTCTGTTCAAAGTCACCATTATAGCTTACTATCACCTTAAGTCACTATTGCTAGAAGATCACTATTGAAGATTTATAGTCACTATTGGAAGCTACCGGTACACGGTTACTATCAAAAATCTACTGATGATATACTTATTAAAGCTCACAAACAAAGAGTTACTGTCATAAGGTCATTGCTCTAACAAGGCTTCTGCTAGAAGTCCACTGCCAAACTCGTTCTCAAGTATTCTGTTGATAACTTCTCAGTTCAAGTCTGCAGTTGGAAAGGTTACTATTGAAGTAGTCTGATATTACAGAACTACCGATTAGAAGCTTACTGTTAAAGGTCTACTGTTGAGCCTACCGATAGAGTTCACTGATGAGGATCCACTGTTACAAAGAATAAACAGCTACCATTAAAAGACTACAGTTCACAGTTTGAAAGACCACAGTTGAAGCCGTCAGCTGAATAGTATACCGATGAAGTCCATAGTTGTAGAGATTGAAGTCTACCGTGTGACATGCATCTGCTACCAGTCTAATGATATTCCATTATTTTCATTACCTATTTTATTAATACTATTATAATGGTCATGTCTAGACAAATTAATGCACCTGACATTATTTAATGTTATTTATAGGGATATCTGGAGACAATACGATGTATGAGGAAGACCACACGTGGTTGAAACATGTATCTTGTCGTCCCCTACTGGACAACAAAACACAAAAACAAGAGACTATATAGAAGACACAGGAGAGAGACACAAAGGAGTGGTAGAACCCGAAAATACTGGAATGAAGAAGGGAACTCTAAAGCACTCATTCAGAAGAACAAGAGCTTCACTAAGATCTATTGAAAAGAACCTTCTAAAATCTGTAGTAGTGCGCTGTAAAGAGTTTTTGAATCCTAGAAGTTGGTCATCTCTACATCTGGAAGTCACAACTGGGAAGTTGCGTCACTTTGTTTTGGAAGAAACTTGCAGAGAAGGACCAAATCTTCATTTCATTCATTCCAACGAGTCCAGAGCTGATCTGCCAACACAATAGAGCATTCCAAACTTATCTATACTATCTTTAGATCTACTGTGTTTAAATACTTTACATTTGTGAGCAGTGTGTATGTGTTACACACACTGACTCTTATTCTTGAACTAAGGGATACTGAAAATCCCCATACCAAACTATCTTTATATTTATTTCCCACATATAACTGTGGAAGAACCCTGGTGTTGCATGGTAGTTTATTTATTTACCCATGTATAACTGGGGTAGAGGTTGAAAAACCTGGACAGTTTGTGAAAGCTATTGTATAGCCCGATACAGGCTGTGTATCACTTTTAATATAATTTCTTGGTGGGAGGTGATCACCAAGTGGAGAGGATTAGGTCTTGACTTAAGACTGAACCTCTTGTTTAAATTTGTTGTGTTCATCTTTGATTTACTCTGTTTAACATCTATCTGTTGTGGTTATATTTTTAAAGACCGAAATCTGTTTTTACATTCACTCTGATAGTTAGTTCTAGTTAGTGTGTATATCTGAGTTGTTTAGTAAACCTGTTTCAAAAGACGAATTAGTTATCATACTGATTCAACTGAGGAGTAATCAACCTTTGAGAAACCTGTTAAACAATAACTCACTTATATCTCTACTGCCTTAATTTATTGGGCTGTTCTAATTTGGGGGACTTTAATCCTAAAATTTTTTAATAGAAATTTTAATTGGAACTCCATTCACCCCCCTCTTGAGTATCCACTCCGACCAACAGATCCCTCAAATCATCACCTTGAGAGAACCTATCCACACAGTCCTAAAACAAGTTCCAAATGACTAAAATCTCTATAAGTTCACTCCAAGACCCACCTCCATTTTCAAGGGAGATCTCATCATCTTTTAGGAGACTTATATCCTTCTCTCATGTCATTATCTAACACTAGGACAAGCATACCTTCTCCCTATACCTAGTAAGATGACCTAGGAAATTCACAACTCATCGCACAACCCATGACCTCCAAGATTCCACTCTTCAACTCAATAAATTCCCTTACACCATGGTGATATAGTAATCCAGTGATCGTAAATTACTTCAACATATTAGAGCACCTTGCCTTATCATAGAAGGCTCAAATCCACCCCTTAATCTCATATAAATCATTAACAGTCTTTATATATCATTCATGGACCCATTCAAGCATGAATATATTCACTATAATGTCTAAAAATACATATGAAATTGAATTATACGTACCTATTACATAGAACATGTAGTTGAACCAACAACGAGATCCACCGAGTGTCATTTAAGAAAACCAAGATCATCTAATGATCTTATCGATCAATCTCACACCATAAAACATAAATAATTAGTTATAAAAATTTATAATTGAATTTTTAATTAGATTAAAAATATGAATAATTCCTAAAAACCCATTGTGAATCAACTGCTTACTAGAATCATGAGAAACCTGGTGCATTCCACTCTCAACACACCCCTAGATTTAGGCTGCAAAAAAGCACCAAAAGTTATTATTGATTGAATGGTTCATAAATTATGATATAACCAAAACACTTGAAAATTAATTGGGAGATGTATCTTCACATTACTGGCATCCAAAATTGTATAGACTATATCCCAGGATTTCCCATCTAAAATATGTGAAAAATACCCTTCAATATAAGTGAATTACACTATGATTTTATTGAAAGGACTATCAAAAACAAACCTAGAACTCACCAAAATTAGAGAGGAGTGATTGTAATGAATGATGTATGAATAGACATATTATATTAACTTTAATATCTTATAAAATTAATACAAAAAATCCCTATTGAAGGGGGCCAAAGGAGATCCATGGAAAGATGGTGAAAAATGGCCTCTTATAATCCCCATCCCACCTAAAAACCAAAACTCTTGAACTGAAAAAACAAACATTTTACCACATAAAAAATGATAAAAGAACCTCATAATTAGGTCAGTTTTTTCTCATTGGCGTACTAGTATGGGCTCACCAATTTTATAGTGATACCATTCAATTTTCATGATGTTTTATTTAGTTAAATCCTAGTTCCCATAACAATAGAGTATTTGAAAAACCTTATTCACTCATCCCTATGGTATATTTTTAATCTTAAGGATACCTTTTATTCATTTGTATTTATGTATGTACATTCCATCTATACAGTGTAAGAATATATTTAGATATTATTGAATACTACATGGTGGATTTTCATTATGTATTTATAGTTTATGTAACTCATTTTGAAAATTTTCAGGAGAATTGGGAGAATTTTTTGAAAAAGTTCATTGATTAGAACTTGGTTCTAAATTTTTAAAAAAGGAACTTTCTTTGGAGTTGGTGCTCTAGAACCAAATTCTATGTACATTATGATTAAATTTTTTTCGTTATTTTTTATTATTTATAAAGTAATTATCATAATATGATCATTATTATACATTACACAACATGTGATAATTTCCTAAGGGTAATTAATATATTGAAATGTCATAAGAGCACCCCTCTATCATGAGAACCATGATGTTCCATGATATTATTAATAAATACAAATTTTATATCTAAATGACATCAATTGATACAATGAAAATGATATAATGTATCAGGGGTGGATACCCAAAGGATCTTGAGACACATTCTAATTATTTAAACCCTTGGTAATTTTCAAAGAATATGATTACCAGAACATGACCCACCAGAAAGAAATCCACATTTATTTGTTTCTTTGGATGTTCCTAACCATGGATGTGTGTATTGTTCCTTAGATTTTAGTATTATTATTAATGAATATCATGAGTCATGTACATTTTTGTGTTGATTAAAACCATGATTGTATGTGCTAATGGAAAGGAATGGTATGTTGGGTTTATTATGAGTGATATTGCATTAATGAATAGTGTGAGAAAGGATACCTCCCTGAAAAATTTGTGAATATTGATATCTCATGACCTTTTATTGAATTATAACTTCCATATTAAGTATATTTCCATGAAGGTCGATAATAAAGTTAATTTATGTAAAGTCAATGAATGAGAAATTAAACACCAAAAGTGATGAAAACAACATTCAACCTACTAGATTAGAGATATATTGATTAAGATATTATATTACATATTCTGAATTTGTTTGTGGTTATTTTCAAAGAGGTATTTAAATTATTTCTCTATGGGTTCTTTGGCATGTTTTTAAATGATTACCTTGTATATTAGGTGTAACAACCTTATAACAATGGGAACATGGCCTAGAGGGTCACACACTAATCATATTTGAAACACCTATAGATATTTAAATAAATATAACATGTTGAATAAATATTAATCATGTACAAGGTTTTATAATTATTCATGTATGATTTTCCACAAATCAGGAGTAACTAATTATTCAAGATAACATATATTTTTGTAAAATATTTAATAAATATGTGTTTTATATTTTATTGAATGTAATATTAATTTACATATCAATGAATAATAGAGTGATATTTATTTTTTCAAATAAATAGTTATTAGTTAAATTATAATAAATATTGACATGGATGTTGAGAAAGTAGTGGCATGATGATGAAAATATATATTAAATATTATTTGAATAAATATTGGTTTATTTATTCTGAGAAAATAATATTTATTTTATCCATGAGTTTGGAACATGTTTAGTAAATAATAATAATGTTATTATTTAAGACATGGGGTTTTCCATATATTTATAAAAGTCAAAAGGGACTCAGTGTAATTAATATTTGTCTAACCCTAGCTCTATATAATCCCATTTATGTCATTTATAAACCAAATATTTTTTGGGCATAATGAAAGTGTGTAGAGAATTATCTAAATGCTAAGAGGTAGTTTCTCTAAGAGCACTCTCAACAACGATGAGAAATCCTCCTCCACTAACCTCTCAGGACTATAGGTATGAAGATGATTCCATGAACATGAAGTGATTCTTGTGCAGATCATCAACGAATTAAAAAGTTTCCGAATATTTTGTGGTAGTACCTATAAATTTATGTGGTGATGCTAAAATCTTTGCAATGCATGTATGGATCACTGCTAGAGGGATTATATAAATAAATGATCTCACTATAATGATCGAATGATAATAAGTGTTGTACCGATTATTTAGTGAAGAATGAAATTAAATAGAAGGAATTTATTTATCCATTTAAATTTATTATGAAATATTTGTGATGATCTTTTCTTCTTGGATCTAGTGTAATAGTCAATTAATCTCTGAATTAATTATATTGTTCTTGAAATTCTTCATCATGTATATCTTGGATTATATTATAATTATAAAAAAAATATGAGTAAGATACTACCTAATAGGTTATTAGCCTATTCCAAAAACCATTAACATTATAGTGGAAAAATGAAATATGTAGTGATGCATTATTTCTAAAAACATTCTAGACATAGATAAAGGAAATATTAACATCATATATATAATATAATACCCCACTATTGTAAACCATGTTAGGTAATTTCTAGTATATGAAATATTTTATTTACGGTACATTGGAGACTTTATTAGTACCTTATTAACTCTCATAAAAGAATTTAAAATGATACCAATTATATATTCAATGAATCATACATGAAATAATTTAACAAACTAAAATTGATATTGACCACAAACCCTATAGTCAAACCACTAAACTATAATTTACCTTGTAATGTGTTGTGTTTTGCATCCAGAAATCTATTAGGAAATGTTATAACCCAAAAGATCAATTGAAACCGCTAGGAGAGATCTTATAAATCATAAAAATTTCATTCAACTCAGATTAATTAAAAAGTAAAAAATAAAAAATATTTTCTTTAGATATTGAATTTGAAAATTTTCATTCATTTATTTTTTGGATGAAAAGTAATTTTTTTCCTAGACCATGTAATAACTCTTAGATACATAGTGAATAAATATATCTCAAAACCAAGTCTCTTAAGGTATATGTGTCTTATAAAAGAATTAAACATAGATATTAATTCCAAGAATGCTTGTGAGGACCTAGTTTCAGAACACAAGAAAAAAAATTGTAAACACATTACTGAAGTTGAAATTATAATAGATTAACCATAGAATAATGAACTCCTTGTTGAGAAAATATATGAAATAAGTGGTAAGGTTTCAAGGTACACAAACATAGTAAACTAATTGTTGACATCAAAGGATCATTTTTTATTTTATAACGATAATATCTATTATCTATAATATGAGATAAAAAATTATATTTGGGAGGATCCATAATTGTTGAAAATATATAGTGATCAGGTGATTAAGTGGTTTATACTAGATTAGTAGTCCATTCTATTTGAAAATTTAAACACACAATTATATGTGGATTAAACTATTGGCCTCATTTCATAGCTATGAATTTTTTGATAAAAGTATTATCCTCTCCAATAGTTTTTTTAAGATTCCCAAATTTTTTTCAAATCATGTAGAAACTAATAATTCAATGGATAGATCTCGAAAATATAATAAATTCCCCAAAAAACTTATATATTTTTATGAAATATGTTATGTTTGGATAATAAATATAATGGTCCCATTTCCTATGCATTTTGGATTTACATATATTTTATTGGTAGTCAAATATGTCTCAAAGTTAATCAAAGTACAATGTAACATACCATTACAAAATTTCAGGTATTAATCTTATTTTTTCCTTATTATCTATGTTTTCATATTAATAACTATTGTTTTATATTATTTCATATTTATATATGTTTTCCTCATTGTTTTCCACTAGTATAATTTTTTAAGGGGGTGTAGTAGAGTATTTGATCTTGGTTTATGAGACCAAGAGATGGTCATGACTTTTATTTTGAGATTGGTGATGCTCATGTTGTTGGAAATGATATAGGAGTCCCATTCACTAGCTGGTGAGGGCCACTGGCTTGCAAGTGGGGCGTCAACAGTGGGGTCTTCATAGAGAATGCCCACCAGCTAGAGGGTATATTGTTTGAATGGGGGGATATCCTATAGAGACTCCACAATCTAGGTTTTTGTATCCAATGAGTTGTCTTACAGGGTTCTTAGGGTTACTATAATTCATTCATGTGCCACTAGGTAGCTCTTGAAGGCTATCGACTAGCTGCTGGGGCTGAGAAAGGTAATTTACAGAAGGGTAGTATCATAATTAAAACTCTTTTAATATATTATTTAATATTATAACACCTACCTTTAATTTCATTAGATAACAAACATGTTTTATGCTCTTTAAAAGAAATTATCTCCCAACCATGATTCTTCAAGGATTGATGTGCTGATTGGTGTATTGGATCTCATCGAGTAATTATATTCTCAATTTGATCATAGAATATCCATTCTCCTTCTCTCTCCCTATTTTTGATTGGTGATTCCAATTTTTTATGTACCATGATATTTAATTGGTGAATTTTAATTTTTGGATTCTTCTTTGATCGTTATGTCCCTTTACTCTCTATTGGTGGATCTCATATGGGTATTGGCTGATCTTGATTATGGTAGGTGGTTTTTTGAGTCAATATATATCAATTGAAATATTTTATGGTTTTTTAAATTAAATTTCTTATCTAATTAATCAATAAATAATGAATTTATTACCTTTATAAATGATTTGATATGGCATGGTGAGTGTGATGAAATCTGCTAAAATTGGATTTTGAATATTAAGCATAGATTTTTCAATAATGATATTGATTTGAAGTGAATGATTTGATGAATTATTTTATCATATTAAAAGGCATGAAATGTTTTATGAATTGAGAAAAATGATTAATTTTTTATGAAAAACATTTTTTTGGTTTTTGAAATGAAATAGAATGATTTAGAACTAGATCTTGGGGATGATTTGAACTAATTGATTTCGTGGCCTGATATTGGATGAAATTTTTTATAGCCACATTTATAATTTATTAAATCCTATAAGCTCATGGGAACCAATGTATTTTGGTTAAAATAACACATACTAGGAATGTATGGGTTCTTTATGGAAATCACATAATGATGAAAACAACACTTAAATTACTTGAGGGAAGGGAATCAATTATTTTTTTAATTTCTTCATTTCCCTCTAGGCTCAGGGCCTTGGAATATATACACACTGATTGTTATAACTCACTGTGATGTTTGAGAATCCTTACACAATCAAATCCTATAGTCTCTTAACCGTGGTTCTATGATTGTTTTTGGGTAATTTAAATAATTTAAACATACGATTTCTATGTACTGTTTTACTCATTTCTATTTTGTGGAAAATTATTATTCATTCTTGTTTTAATGAAAATGTACCTTTATACTAATTTTTATCCATCCATTAGATATGAAATCCATATCATGATATGATCTATAAATATATTTTCATTCCCTCTATTAATGTAAATAAAGATTTTTTGTTTATTTGATATCGATGGGTTATGAACTAATTTGGTGGAATCATACTGGTCATGGTTTCACATTCCTGACATTTTCCTTTATGATTTTTTCAATTTTCCAATTTCAGATCCATAAAAATGGAATGAACAACATGGTGATGTTGGATTTTATTGATTATAAGGAATTAAGTGTTGGTTGTGACTATGGGAGTGTGTGGTCCAATTATTTTATGATGTTTCTTGTATTATTTCTCGATTCACTTATCTTACAACTTTTGTTGATGTACTATTTTCATACATGTATCTATCTACTTGTGGTATTTTCTCTACAGATATGTGGTTGGAATACTAATTATTTATTTTGTAACTAATATTTTATCTTAACGAGTTGTTCTTATTATGAAATAATTTTCTATTGTTTGTTTTTATTTCTAGGTTCTAGTCACCAAACCATGGATCCATGAATTCCCTTTGATCTATTACAACCCAAGACTGTCACCATAATTTTTACAAGTTTTTTAAAATAAATATTTAATTAAATATAACCAAAGGATAAAAAATCCTAGTGTCTTTGGAATACTAGGTTTATTATACATCAATGTGAAACTAATATAAAAACCCCTCTTTTATTCACCATTATGATCTTTTAAATTCCATTTTTCTCCTAAAAATTCATAGGATAACATAGGTAATATAAAAATAAAAGGGGTGTTCTATAAAGACAAGTAATTGAATAAAAATGGTAATGAAGCATATAATGTGAGTCATATGGCATAAAATTATATCATAAAATATAAATATAATGAATAATCACATGGATTCATAACACAAATAACAAAACATTATAATATCATTTCATCATGGGGATGCAGAAGCAACATATACCATGACATAAGAATAAGTAAAGCCTAACCATGAAGACAACATCACATAGTGGATAATCTCCCAAGATAGATTAGGTTTGATCACTAATCCCATACATGATATCTCATGAGACTAAAAAAAATTGAAATTAATTGGAGTTATATCTTTTAACACCTATCATAACATGTACATTCTTATGTGTGCCACAAAATTGAATAAATTATAAGGTAGAAATATAAATATTACCCATGGAAATAATTTGGTTTTATTTGAGAAAAGAACTTATAGAATATAATAAACAATAAAAAAATGTATAATTAGATTTTTATATATTTAAGAGACAAATAACATTAATTTAAAATCATTTTCAACATCAATAGATAGAGAGAATGTGAGTTAGATGGAGAATGTTCATAACTCAATAAAAAAGGGTGGTTTAGGGAGACCCCTTAAATTATTTTTGATTCCATTCGTCGCATGCACTTAACATTATGTATAATAAAATTAGATCCATTAATTACATAATTAATAATAGTTCCCATGTATATTTGATTTATTATAATTTTTATATGTTCACATAGAGTCATTTCAATGAGTTATTATATTCTATTTTCTTATTCTTAGAGATTTCAGTTTATGGTTCCAACACAGGATCACTCATATATTATTATTGAGGTTCTTTTAAAATAATACTAAAAATAAAAACATGATATGAAATGGTATTCATGAACATAATAAAATTTAAAGGGTCTTGAGTATCCCTATTTGTTCTATCATAAGGATAAATCATTGAGTAAAAATGTTAACATTACATTATGCGTTCATTTAGGTTGTTTTATTTTTCTTTGTGAAATAGATTATTTTTATTTAATATTATATACATATATTAATTCTATAACATGATGAAATATATAATATACATAATTAATTAATTTTAAAGATTTATAATTGAATTTTATTCATCTGTGAATGTAGTTTGGGAAAAAATGTGTCCACAAAAATGGTGAATTCACATAATATGTAAAATGGTTTTCTTTTTAAGAATAAGAAGAAAAAATAAGGGGGTGGATTTTAGATATTCCATTACAACTATAAAATTCTTGTATATGTATGATAATAGAGTTAATATAACATTTATTTATGAGGAATGTGAGTATATGGTATGAGAAGAAACTAATTTAAAATAAACAGTTTGAGAATGTCACCTCTTGAATGTCTCCGCCTTGAAGAAATTATTAAAGAACCTGGAATTAGTATTTTAGTGAGACTAGAATCACTACGAAATAATAGACAGTGGTCGTAAGAGAGTTTGGAAGATTTTTTTTAATTCTTTAAGTCTTATAATGTGTGAGTAGAATGGGTGGAGAGGGGTGATACTTATAAAGGTATGAGAGGGGAGTCTTTGACTAATATGTACATGAGAATATTATATTGGGTCAAGATTATAAATAGTATAGATTCATGTGAGTAAATATAGTAACTATTTAATTTTTTATAAACTAAATGGGTTCTTACATCACCCATGACTCAAAAAGTCATTTATTTTGGTTATAATGTTAGGTAACACATTTTTCCATAATATGATAAATTAATTCCATTTTATGAAAATAGTTTTCATAATAAGATAAATTTGATTTCTAAAGAAACAATTAATTAATTTAAAACTAACAAATTTAACACCACGAGTAATTTTATACCCCATTAAAAAATTAATTTTGGTCTCCTAAAATTATATTATCATTATAATAAAAAATAATAATGATTTACAAACCCATTTTATGAAAATAAACATTATTTTTAATGATTGTAATTATTATAAAATTAAAATTTGATCAATTATTTTATAAATATTGTAAAAACTTTATTTATCTTTATTAAAACATTTATTTACTTGTTCAATTATATTAATCAAGAATATTTTCATTTTATAAGTTACCAAAAGATTATATTAAACATCCACTGGTAAGGATAAATTTTTAATTATGAGGTTACTGTTACCAATGATTAGATTACTATTACAATGGTTAGGTTAGTATTCCTAGGGTCAGATAACTATTCCAACAATCAGATTTGAAATGATCATATGTGTTCCCTACATCTTAGAAATACCTTATATTTCATTTATTATTCACTCACATATTTTAATATGAAGATTATATATTTACATTATCAAAAATAATATTGGATTACTGACATTCCACTTCATTTCTATTTTTGAGTGCTTCTTTTCGGGTGGATTGAGCATATCAAAATATTCATATTTTAGTTTTATTTTTTCCATTTTTTTCACATTGTAATAATTTAAATTATTATGAACTTGTTTCTAAATTCAAAGTTATGATTATTATAATAATATTTTTTTGGTTTTATTATTTTTTGAATTTAAATTATATAATATTTTATTACTTAATATGATACAAATATTTAATCAGAAAATAAATGCTACTTTAAAAAATTGGGCTGTTGCATTCTCCCCCCTTAAGAAATTTTTACCTCAAAATTTCATTTTACATAATAAGTTGTAAACAAGTGAAGGTACTTGTTCTTCATGCATTCCTCCAGTTTCCACACTGCCACCTTACACTTACGGTTTCAATATGGTATATTATCTATGTGATTTATCATGTTGTGTATAAATTTTTCACTATAGAAAATGATATTTAATGGACACTCCTCTAAATATAGATCATTTTAAAAATATACCACCATTGAATTCAGTATATGTGACTGATCTGGTTTGTACATCATTAATAGGAATTCATGGAATATATAATGTACTTGAGAGAGGGTTAGTGTGATTTCTAGTCAATTGGCCAGAACTCGGACGTGATCAATAATCTCAAAGGGGATGATGTACCTAGGATATATCATTAACTTTTTACCAAATTACATGAATCTATTCCATGGATATACTTGGATAAAATAATTATCCAAAAACTCAAACTCCATACATTGTCGATGACTTTCAACATAATTACTATATCAGCTTTGAGCATCTTGAAGTGATGCTAAATGGTATTGACCTTTTTCACCATTTCATCAAGAATTATAGGTCATGAGAGCTTGAATTCACCAATTTCATCCCAATTCATATTTTTCAACATTTATTTCCATACTAGAATTTATATAGAGTCATTTGGATGCTTGATTGGAAACTATTTTTTATGAGAACTCATCTAGAGGAAGATGTTGATCACATCCTCCTTTGATGTCCATCGAGTGTTCTCTAATTAGTGTTCTGAGAATCATGGAGACTCTTCGAGAACATGGAACTAAATCTCTGATATCAATTAAAAAATCAATATTGGTGTTCAAAGTAGCCTCACCATATCATTGATGTATATTATTTTAAGTTGATTGACTGAGAGGTCCTCATGAATTTTAGTAAAGTAAGAAATCGTAGTCAGATGATCCACCATTAACCATTATACATTATTTCATCATGATCTTTTCGAAATACTAGTGAAAAGGTACCTGGTGATATTTTCCCATTTCTATATAGCTATGGGTAATTATTTCATCATCCCCCAAGAATTTTCCCTGTTAGCTTTCACCTATTACCATAATAAGAATTTTGATGTGTATTATGTGTTCACATTATTTATATTTTCACACCAATATTATTCTCAATCATCATAGTGAATAATCAATCACCTTTGGTTGATAGAGAAGGTTGAACTACATGTGTCATCCAATAACTCCTTTAACATATGATTTGATATCACACATATTCATGGTAAAAATTTCACAGCTATGACCTCATTAATTTTTAACTCTAAGGATTTTTATTTTCTTATAGTTTCCACCATCTTCTATATATCCACCTCATCTCGTCTAGCATCCTTTATATTACATTGATGGTAGGGTTGAGAAATACCTTTACTAAAGAATGATGTTTTTCTTTTCTTTTTGATTACCGTGTCCACCACTGCAATTATAATAATTTTGGATCCTTCTACCTTCTTATCATTGATAAGTTCAAAAGTCTCTTTATTCGTATAGAATCTTCCGCTTCATTTTCTATCACAATATGGTATTTGATTGAGTAGTTATAATCTTGGATCATCCCTAACTATCTTCACTGGCTCATTTTAATCTCATCATCTTTGAATAAATATATTATGATATTATGTTATATATATATTTCACACCACTCAACATAGAGATAATTCCATCGTACTTTCGATGTGTATATCAATGCATCCAACTCTGGATCATCTATTGCATAGTTCTACTAATAAAATTTCAACAGCCTTTAGGATTATGCTATCACATTATCATTCTATATTGTTAAACTACCCAAGCACTATTGTGACGTGTATCTTTATACAATGAAAAGTTCCCCACTCAAGGGAAGTGTGATGACTGGGGTAGTGATAAGACTCTTTTTCAATTCATTGATGCTCTCTTCACATTCATTAGTCAACTTATACATTACTACCTTCCAATTAATCTTGGATAAAAGGTTTCAAAATCAACATAGTTTCCTCAAAAATCATTAGCAAAACCCAACAATACCAAGGAAACAATATGTCCTCATTTCAGATGTTGGTATTGGCCAATACTTAATTCTCTTTATCATTGAAGTTACCAAAAATAATTATTTATTCATGATAACATGACCCATGAATGATACTTCTTCCATCCATGACTCTCATTTACTATGAATTGAATACGACTTCACCTTTAGAAAAATCATTAATATAGTATTAAAATAAACCTCAATCTCCTCCTTATTTTTGGAGTATATCATAATATAACCTAAAACATGTATTATATATTTTTGATGTAATTTCAAGACACTCTATTCATAATGTCCATAAATATTACTGATGAATTAGTGACTCTCAAGGGAATCACTTTGAACTCATAGTGTCTATAACTCATTCATAAGGTAGTCTTGGAGATATCTTACTTCTTCATATTTAATTAGTGACATCCTGAAAGAAGTTCTACATTAGAAAAATATTGGGCTCTATGTAGTTAATTGAATAAGTCTTCTGTCATTAGTATGGGATACCTATTGTTTTCAGCATTTTTTGAGCTCACAATAATCAATGGAGAGGCACATTATATAATGTCCCGAAATTTTCATTTAATTTTTTAAAACAATTAATGGGATTATTTCTAGACAGAGTCATTATATGACTAATGACTCTGAGGCCCAGTGACACCAGAATAAATTTTCGAACATCTTTTTTGTTTTTTTAAAATAGTGTGGGTGCATAATTTTTGGAAATTCTAAATAGTTCATGGATTAAAAATATGGGGGAACTATTGATTCGCAAAATAATACTTTACCCATGGATGGAACTAAACTCGACCAGTGAAGATCGAGAGAAAAAGATAATTTTTTACATTTATGGAAAAATAAAATAAACATAAGACAGTTTATTTTGTTGACAAAGGCTTCGTAGCGATGCATTGATGAAGAAGATGTTTCATTTCAAAAAAATAAAACACCACAACGATGCTGCAACGTAGAGTAACTGAAATAAAAAAAAGCGATATCTTCTTTTAATGGATTAATGTGGATGTAGGAATTAGAGGATGGGTTTGGACGCTAGGGGAAGATAGAATTGGCAAACAATGATGACAAAGATGAATGAACTTATTTCCCCCTTAAACATCAAAGGATCAACATCAATAATAAAATATCGAAGGATCTCCAACGTTAGTGGCAGACTTTGGATCATGGATCAAAGAACAAAGGTGTGTGACTCCCTTATTCATCAATAAATGATCCAATTCCAAGTAAGGGTATTTTCTTTTTGTGTGGTTACCCCTCCCACATTATTCATTTCTAAATGTCAAACATGGGACAATTCACTAAAGATTTGTCCTATGGATCGATCGTACTTCCTGGAATGTGATTTTTCATGCAGGGAATTAAGAGGAGATTATATCATGAAAATTATTTGAATGTATCTCCTTTATTTTCTAACACAAAGAAAGAAGTTCAAACAAAAAGGCTGAAGTCTGTTTCCTTTGGTGTTCAGGGTGATCTCTCTCCCACCTCATGTTCTTCGCCAATAGACCTCTATGGTCGCATTAGATTATTACTGGGAGGTTCCGAATGTGGTCAGACCCCTGGATCGATGGCAAGAGGGATTGGAGAACATAGTAGTGGAGGCCGCTACCTGAGGATCAAAACAGGACACGAGGATCAAAAAATGGACCACTGGAGTGAGTCCGGTGGCCCGCGGAAGCACCCTTTGGTGCACTGGTGGCCACATGTGAGAGGTGGTGTGCGCCAGTGTCACCCTCCTGTGGTGAAGGAGGCCTATAGCATGCTCAGTGGGTTGTGATCATCAGCCACCGACAGTTTGACAGATGTGGCTGGTGACCCGCGTCACGTGGCTGGAGGCCGCTATCCAGTCGGACCATGATGGCGACCCACAATGCCTACCATATCTCGGGTAGAGAATATCATCCTGCTCTAGTGTGCCAGGTTGGTGTGGTGGGCCCAGTTCCTCAGGTCAGGCCGACACAAAAGGGTTAGGTTGAAATCAGCCGATCCGTGTCCTGCCTAACAGTCTGGTTCGACCCATCGATTCAAGTCAGAGAACCCAGGACAGGTTTGGTCAGGTAGGTCTGAAAGTGTCGGACGAAACCCGAACCCAACTGGCCCCTTTTTACAAAATAATCATAACATTCAAACGACACATCTAATTGATGAGTTTTTTTTGCTGCATTGGGACCCTTGCGACAAGGCGGTCTTTTTGATATACTCTAAGTGGGTTTTTGGGGATGTTGACATACGATTCGTGTCTTGAGGAGTATATTCTCCTAGAATTTAGTACACTATGAGCTAGAATCATACCACTGGCTGTGATGAGAAGACTATGATGGGTGGTTATAAATTCCACATCAGGCCTATGTGACGAGTGGGTCTAGGGTCCTGAGAAGTCCAAAGAGAAGAGTGTGTCTAGGTTCCCCAGTAGGCCTATCTGACAAGTGGGTCTAGGTTCCCCAGCAAGCCTAAGTGACAAGCAAGTCTACGTTCCCCAGTAACCCTAAGTGATGAGCAGGTATAGGTTCTCCAGTATGCAAAAGTGACAGAGTAGTATCAGAGCAGGTCAGTTCAACCTTAAGAACACATATTCTATGAGTTTGGTTTCAGGAAATAGTGTTATTTGTTTCGAGTTCGGCTTTCCGACCAGGGAATACAGTGTTGGTGCGGATTCTGACATATCCATAAAACCAGAACATAAATTTTTCATTTAAACATGGTATTTGGAAACACTTTTTGTAGGGTAAAATGATGGTACATGGATCATATAGGAATAGGTTGATTTTTCCATGTCTTTCTTGAGTCAGCTCACCAGATATACCTTATTGATCATGGTACATCATGGTATGTTTCAAGAGGCTTCCATTAAGGTAGCCAATTAAGATTCCACCATGTGATCATGAGGATGATCTATGGGGTGATGAGAAGGGTATAGGGGTTTATATTAGAGACATGACCATCAGGAGGTGTACCAGCTATACCACTAACTGTGGAGTATCACAAGGTACTCGTAGTACCTGTGGATGAGATGTGAGGTCTGAGAACACTTTAAAAGTTTTAGTGAAAAAGAACCCTATGTTTCCGAGGTGAGCCTGAATCACAGGCAGTTAAGGACTAGTTCGAGGTGGTGATTGATTTTTATCATTTAGTTTGGACACAATTAAATAAAATGGAAGGCCTGTCATTGAGACTTCTATGTGGCTTAGTAGGGTGATGAAGGGGTTTAGATTACCTTATCTAATGATGAGGTGACTCTTCTGTGGATAGATCATGATAAAAATTCTTAGAGAAGGGGCTCTCTCCATAAAATAAAAGGGCTATAAAAGTCCAGGAGCTTCTATACCTTTGGTAGGATGACAGTTTTGTTGTTTAGTATTCATCAAGGCGTAACGACCTTTACAGATTCTTGATAAATACGATTCGACCAGTGCATAAAGGCATGGGTCTTCGAGAGAGGTGTATTTAGGTACATCCGATTCATTACATTTACTTTTTTAACTCCTACTTATGAAAGTGTTCTGGAGTGATCCTTTGTGATTGAGAGTCCATTGGCTGAGCAGATACAACTAGTGGATGTCATCTGAGTAAAAACCTGAGTAGAGACTTCAGAAGCATGAAGCTGGTGTCAATCTCAGACAATTGGAAATGTGAGACATTCTGACTGGAAGTCCAATGATATAAGATCAATAGATAAGGGATCATAGGGTGAGTCTAGTCAACCATGAGAGTGGGATTATTTTCATAATATTATAGTAGACATCTCTCTAGAGATTGTCCCGCCCTTCGTGCTGACAGTGAAATGGGGGACGGACCACCGAAGCAGAGACAATTATAGGAAGAGATTAATCTATGGGGAGAAATATGTGGTAGTGGATCCATGAGAGAAGAATGCGGTGGTATAAATTTCGAAATTTTACCCACACCTCCCGCACATTGTCCACACCAGGCTCAGGGAGATAGTGGACATGTGAAGGGGTTGCTTGATGCGGTAAAGGAATTTGACCCAAGGGATCTTGGAATGATTCGAGTTATGAAATGTGCTATTATTAGCTATCGTATTAATAGACACAAGTGATAACCATTATTCTATGTCACGAATATTGTTCGAGACCTAAGTTGTCTTGTTAAACCATTGACTTGACCCTTATATCTAGAGATATCTATGGGAGGAGAATTGATAATCACATTATGCTGACCGTTTGATTTGACCCTTGAGACAAGAGATTTGGTTGTAACCTCTTGGTGGAAGCGTCAAGGCCTTACGACATCATTCATGTTATGGATTGGTTATCAATAGTCCTTTCCGAGATTTATTTTTTCAAAAAATAGGATGTCGTAAGTCAATAGTGATGGAATTTGGTTTTCTGTTGTCAGAGAAAAAGGAAACCTTGTAAGCATGAGATAGACTCATTTATCGGATGGTAAAACCAATCAATCATCTGTTGCCTAGAATGTCCCTCAATGTATTGGATGTGATGAGTCACCATTTTCTTACAGTGGTGGACAAGAACGAGGAAATATTCTTAGAAGAGGTTCCAGGACAACCTCTTCACAGGGAGGTAGACTTATGCATTGACTTGTTCCCTGATATGACATCGATATCTACACCAACATATTGGATGTCTCCTATAGATCTTTGTTAATTGTGGGTATAGTTAGAGGACTTTCAAATGACGAGCTTTTTGAAACATAATGTTTGACCATGGGAAGCCCTTGAATTTTTTACTATGAAAGAAGACATGAGCCTGAGGTTATGTTTGGACTTACGATTCTTGAATCAGGTGAGCGTGAAGAATATGTATTCACTACCTAGGATCGATGATCTCTTCAACCAGCTTTAGGGAGTGAGATGGTTCTCAATAGTTGAGACCACCTGGGATGAACTATGAAACCCATGACCTTGGCGATGGTAGTCTTCGCATTGAAGATGTGGAGACACAACCTTATGGGAGAAAAGTTTATCATTTACTCTAACTCAATGAGTCTCATGTATATCATCTCTCTAAAGGATTTGAACTTGAGATTGGAAGATGAATGGTGTTCCTCTAAGATATGACATTGAAATAGTCTATGCTCTTGGTAAGTGAAATGTGGTAGAGATGATCTATGCAGGAGGTCCATTTTCAAGTTGTTGAACGATGAAATAGAGAAATTAGTTTCATTATAGTTATCCTTAATGGATAGAAATGATGTAGCTTACCTCTAATTAGTGGTCGTTAACCCTCAACTCACAATGTGTGTTAGGTAGGCACAAATCGATGATATTTATTGTGAGTCTTTGAATTCCTAGTTGTCCACAGGGAATACCCCAACTGGATATTTGAAAGGGGGAGAGCATTTAATTCCTTTAAGGGGAAGCACAATGGTAGTAGTGGATTCCTCGAGTGACGAGATGCATTAGTATATGCATGTGGATGTCAAGGTAGATCCCAGGGATGATGGAATAGGTTGATTCTGGGATCAAACGTTGATATAAAATATGAGCATATATTTAATTAGTTTTGTTCTTCCTCAACACATCATGTTAAGCTTCTATGATTGGAAGGGGTTTCTATTTTCATCCTTGGGGAGCCCATAAGGGAGTGAGAGAGGATATTGATGGGATTTTATGTTGTTTTATCAAATACATCGAGGGGACACGGTTCCATCTGGGTGATTTTTTACCAACTCACCAAGTTGATCACTTCATAGATTTTCTGAAATAGAGTCCCGTAGAGAGCATGGGAAAACACTACATATAAGATATTGTTCAACTCAACAGAGTCCCATTGACGATAGTCTCGGATTTTGATGCATGCTTGACGTTATGATTGTGGAATGGATTGTATATGGAATTTGGGACTTAGATGTGCTTGATCACAACATTCAATCGGGATCCAGAAGGCCCGATAAAGCTTACCATCATGGTCTTAGAGAACATTCTATGGGCTTCCATCCTTGATTTTGGCCATAGTTGGCAGGAACACAAACCTCTACTACAGTATGCATAAAAAACATCTTCCACTCCACCATCTGTATGGAACCATTCGAGGCTTGGTACATAAAACCTTGTAGGTTGCCACTTTGTGGGACTTACCCCAGAGAGTCAATTCTCATGGGCTTGGAGTAGGTGCATGCTACTACAGAGAATATACAGGTCATAAAAGATTGGATGAAAACTACACCAACCTATCATAACTCTTATGTTTCTAGTTTATGGAGACCCATAGAGTTAGATGCGGGAGACCATGTGTTCCTTCGGGTCTCCCCTCAATGTGGGATATGAAGATTTGGCTGGGTTGAAAAGTTATCTTTGAGGTTCATCAGACCGTTTCTGATACTACATAGAGTGGGCAAGGTATCATACCCCTTGGATTTGCCTTTGTAGTTAGAGTGGGTTAATGATTGCTTCCACATATCCCATATAATAGCATACATACATTACCCATCACACATCATTGATTGGGGAGAGCTGGACATTGATGATGGGTGACTTTTGCAGAGTTTTTGGTGGAGATCAAGGATCGACATGAGGGGATCTTCGATGGGATATTGATTCCTCCAGTACGCAATTTGTGGAAGCATAGGAATCTCCATGGGAGCATTTGGGAGTGGGAAGATTAGGTTTTTTCTAATACCCTTATCTATTTGGGAATAACATTATTTGGTTTTCAGTGACGCAAGGCCTTAAGGTGGGGAGAATGTAACAACTCCGATTTACCAGGTTTTAATTTTTGAAAATTACTAGTAATTTTTTTTGAACAGGCGCGGAGATGGAATGCAATAACAATTCCTGGTGAACCTAGAATGTTCTACCGAAAAATAATTTGTTTTTAAATAGAATGCTTGAGCATTTTTCCTAAATAAATGGAATAAATTTTAAACTAGTTTTTGAATCTGAAATCTAAGGGAATTGTTCCATTCATGATGAAAGGATTACCTTAGGTGTGACTTCTGTTTGTCGGTGGGGGCCTCCAGTGAGAAAAAACCAAAATGGAATAATAGTAGATAAATAGTTGAATAAAATTATTGTGTTTTTAAAATAAATATATCTCATGAACGATGACTCAGATTGAAAATCAGAGACCACTGTTGTGCTCGTGAGGGAATGCTTCCTTAGGTGGAGCCTAACATTGGTCGACGTGGGACAACTATAGGATGTAGTTTTTGGGATTTGACTATAAATAATATATTTAAATAATAATAATTTTTTATATTAAAATCCAATAACTCATAAATAGTTACTTGGATTTGAATTCTGAGGGTATTGCTAACCATGTGAGGGTGTTATTTACTTAGGTAGGGCCTAGCCTCAACCAGTGCGGGTCGACGGTAACATCAAATTTTAGGCAATTTAAAAAAAATAAGAATGTTTATTTTAGTAATAAATTATCAATTCAATGAAACATTGAGGAAACTGTTTCATTTCATAAACAAAATAGTGTAACGATATTGCAACTCAAGAAAAACAGAAACACGACTTCATTTCAAAAATGAAACAGCTTAATGATGCGATGACTCAACGTAATAGAAACACTGAAACATTTTTTTCTCCATTAAGTTGATTAATAGAGATATGTGATTAGGGGAGGATCCTCCAGATTTATCTAAAGCCTTGGAGGAAATCCATTGGCCAATGACGAGTAGTGATGAACAACGAATGATGAAGGACCAACGAACAGATTCAGATCAGACGTCAAAGGATTGATGAAATACGAACACCTAATTCAACCATCATCATCGATCGACCCAATGGAAATTAGGGTTTTATTTCAATGTGTTTACCATCCCCCATTCTACCTTTCTAAATTATGAACATGAGTCAATTCACAATAATAATGACCTGAGGATTGATTGTCCTTGTGGGAATGAGATTTCGACATGTGGGGATTTAGGAAGAGATTATATCATGGAAATTATATGAATCTCTCCCCTTTCATCTATAACACAATGAGAAAAGTACCAAAAAAAAGTCTAATTATTGTTGCCTTATGAGATCATTGTGATCTCTCTTCCTCCCTATGTTCTTCGCTAATGGACACCCGTGGTCAATTCAGATTCATACTGGGAGGTTCTGATCATGATCTGAATCACAGATCAATGATGAAATGGATTGGAGAACACGAAAGTGAAGGTTGAAACCCAAGGATCATAGAGAAACTTCTGTATTGGAATACAAACCAAAGGAGCGAGTCTAGTGTCTCATGAAAGAACCCACTGACGCACCGACACTGACTACGACCGTGTGTGGGAGGTAGTGTCCATAGGTGGTGCACCTCAGCGGTAGAGGATGCCCTCAACAGATCCAACAGTGGCGACAGGGGGACATATCCTAGGTGATCCACAAAAGAGTTATAGAACACTGTCAATAGACCATGTTCTGTGAGGTATCCAGTCGAGATAACCTCATGACAGGGAGCACACATAGCACATGCTGCAACCCGGGTGGGCGTACCAGCCCGCATCCAAGTAGGCTGAGCAGGAATAGGAGAGTGGCCTTGGGTCGGGCCCAACACATTAGGTCGGGCCCAATCGGTTTGAGATAGGCCCAGACAGTCTGGGTTAGGCCCAACAGTTCGGGTGAGTGAACCCTGGGTCGGGCCATGTTAGGTTAGCCGACTAGTTCAAACCAGACCCGAACCCAACCGACCCCTTTTTACTAAAATGATCATAACTTCCGAACCGCACGTCTAATTGATGGGTCATTTGTGGCATTAGGACCCCTACCAAGAGACTGTCCTTTTGATGTAATCTAAGTTGGGTTTTGTGTATGTTTTGATATGACTGATGGATTTTGGAGTAGATTCTCCCAGAATCATGCGTGATATGAGCGAGAATCCTGTGGATGGATGTTATGTGAAGACTGTGACACGTGGGTCTTGGATCCCCATAAAGACTAAGTGAATAGTGTGTTTAGGATCCCTAGTAGGCCTATCTAAAATGTGGGTCTAGGTTCCCTAGCAGGCCTTTGCGATGAGTAGGATTTTGTACCCAGTAGGCCTAAGTGACTCTTCAAGGATGAGTGTCTCCATAGTCCAAGGTGTTCAACATTTACAATTGATAGTCTTTCCTTTCATAAATAAGATTTATAACTATTTCACATGACTCTAGTGAGTCCATTAACTTTACTTCTTAGAGGATACACTTCATGTACCACTTTAGATGTATGATTTATGTACTTATTTGTGGTATACCATTGTGGTTTGGTGTCCCTAATGAGTATTTTTTTACTTACCCCTACGTGGGCTTCACCAACACATGTTGTGTGTTTTGAAGATGATTGATGCTTTGATGAAGTCCTTAGTGGACTAGGGCCTAGTGGTTCTTAGAGTGACCTGATAGATGAGATGTGCATCAGTAGCATCTGATAATTGTTTCTATACCAACCCTTCAGGTATAGTTTACTGCGGAGGATTTCCAAAGGATTGTATGTTTACTTTTATGTTTTAGTTGGGATTTTATTCTAGCTCAATTTACATTCCGTTTTATGTTATCATAACTTGTGTCTTTTTACATAGTGTATCCAAATTCCATCATCAGTTTCATGGATTTTTGTGCGTGTGTACACGTACTTATTAAAATTCCTCCCATTTTGTTGGGATTTAACTACTCAGAGCTTGTCACCAGCCCATGGCCTATGGTAGGTAGGCTTGGGGTAGTCACAACATGGTCCCTGAGGGAAGGGTTGTGATAGAGTGGTATCAAAGGCCTCAAAAGGTTCCATACTGATGGTGGAGTGGTAGATGTTGTTTTATGCAAACTCCACCGGAGGTAATTGATACTCCCAACTACAGCCAAAATCGAAGATTCAAGAATGTAGCATGACTTCTAGGACTGGAATGATCCTCTCCATCTGGTCGTCTTCCTGTGGTTAGAAAGTTGTTCTCAACAACAACTGAGTCCCAAACCCCTCCCCTAATCTCTTCTACAATAGCGATTTAAATCATGCATCTCTACATGAGATTATCCTAGATGGGACTCAGTAGATTCAAACTATTTCTTATACGTAGTGGTGTCCAATGATATATAAGATACTCTCTTTCTGAAAATCTAGGAAGTGATCAACAGGAGAGGACCTTCCATGGCTGATCGATTCCTCTAGTGTGCGTTTGGTGGCATCACATGAATCTCCAGGGGAGCACGTAGGAGAGAGAGGCTCATGTTCATGCTCGTACCCTTATCAGTTTGGGAATCCCTTGGTTTATCTTTTGGCAACGTACAACCTTAATGTGGGGAGAATGTAATGACTCAAATTTTCCTAGTTTTATTCATAGAATATAATTGGGAAAATTCCTAGACCAGGCAGTGAGATGGCATGTGATTTTGAGGCCCTTAGTTCCTAGAATTTTCCATCCAAAAATGTTCTATTTTTAAATAGAGGACATGAATGGTTTCCATAAGAAGTTTATTAACTCTTAAATTGGTTCCCAAATCAGAAATATTATGGCACCATTGTAATCAAAATGGCAGGTTTACCCTAGGAACGACTTAACATTCATCGGTGCAGGCCTCCAATGTGAAAATTCCAAAATTTCATAGCCGTAAATAAAAAATTAAAAAAAAATATTTTATTTTTCAAATCCTTATAACTCATGAATGGTGGAACTGATGGAAAATATAATACCACCATTTAGCTCATGATGGTGTTCTTTGGTTAGGAGGATCCTAAAATTGGCTGGCGCATGCCAACTATGGGAAGTAGTTTTTTGGGACGTGACCATAAGTAAAATAATTAAATAATGAATAGTTTATTTTAAATTCCTATAACTCATAAATGGTATCTTGGATTAGAAATCAGGGAGTACAATTGAACTCATGGGGGTGTGGTTTCCTTAGGAGGAGCCTAACCTTGACCATCGCGAGTCAAGGGTAAAAGTAAATTTTTGGGCATATTAATGAAAAATAAAATAAACCAAAAAAATTTATTTTTTTCACAAATGTTTCTATGAAACCCAACATTGGGCCCACTATTTTATTTCATAAATTAAGAATCGTAATAATGATGCAACTCAAACGTAAAAGAAATTTTGTTTCACTTCATAAATGTGACAGTATAATGGCGCAGTAACTTAGCATAACAGAAATGTGGAAACATGTTTCCTCCATTATGTTGATTAACAATGATATGGGATATGGGGAGGATCTTGGAGTTTTATCTAAATATTTGGAGAAAATTCCTTATTGAACAGTGAGAAGAGTCAAACAATGAATGACGATGGATAAAAAAGAAGATTCAGATCATACATGGCTCGATGTATGAATGAGAAACATAGGATTCACCCATCCTATGAGTCCCATGTCATGAATACCCCTAGCTAGCCACCCATAGGTCAGGGGATGGAGATTATCACTGAGTAGGCATATCCCAAACAAATGCGAGGCATTTTCCTAAGTACCTATACACATACAGACACAACTCCAAGCCATAGATGTTGGAAGGTGAATACATTATGTAAACAAACACAAGGTACAATAGAAGAAAACTGAAGGTAAACGAGGCCAAAATACAAGACCAACTAAAATAGAAAAGTAAAAGTACATTTCTTTAGAACTCATTTGCAGAAAACCCTACCTGATATGTAGGTAAAAAACAGTTGTCTGAAATTGAAGAAACACATCTCATCTGTCGGGTCACTATAATAACCACCTACACCTGGTCCACCATGGGATTCTTCAATGTTTCGATCATCTTCACAAGACACGACACCTTCTGGTGAAGCCTATGCAGGGGTGAGTAAAACAATACTCAGTAGGGACCCCGAACCATAAAGGTATACCACAATGAAATACAGAAAGTAAACTACCCAATAGGTAGACATTGTATAGCCTCTAAGAAATACAGTTAGGAGGGTCACTAGAGTTATCTCATAAAGGTATACCTCTAAGGCTTGAAAAGAGAGACTATCAATTATAAATGATGAACACCATATTTTATTGAGACACACATACTCAATGAGTAACATAGGCCTATCGGGGCCCTAGACCCTCTTGTCACATATGCATGTTGGGGATCCTAGACCTGCTTGTCACTTACGCATGCTGGGTAACCTTGATCTGCTCATTATTTAGTTCTACTAGGGCACCTAGACAGGCTCATCACTTAGGCATTATAGGGTACCTAGACACACTCGTCACATATGCCAACTAGGGCACCTAGATCCCTTCGTCACTAAGTCCTACTAAGGAACCGAGAACCTCTCCTCACTTAGCCCTGTCAGGGCACCTATACCTTCTTTTCACAATCTTCTTATCATATATAGCCATTGGATTCCTGATCATAGTGTGCTTGATTCCAATAGAATCTAATCCTTATGGCATAAGTCATATCTCAACATCCCTGAAAAACAACTTTTACTATACCCAAAGGGCGACCTCGTCACAAGGGTCCCAATGCCGCAAAAGGCTCATCATTTTTACATGTAGTATGGATGTTATGATCCTTTTAGTAAAAAGGGGATAGTGGGGACCAGGTCCTATTAGACCTAGTCGAATCGACCAGACCCGAGTCAACTAATCCGAACAACATCCGACCCAGCCCGCAACAGCGGCCCAGCCCGCTGATCCGTGTTGGCCCAAGGTGTTGTGCCCGGCCAGATACCGACATGCTTGACCATCTCGGTCCACTGTGGCCTACCATTATTCTCCACCAGATACACTATATGCATCGTGTCCCACCTACGTCCGTTGTCGCGGGTCGCCACCACGGTCTCACTGAACTGTGGCCTCCAGATGTGTCCAGTGAACTTCCACTGACCACCATTGATCACCATCCGCCATAGATGTTGCGGTGCTCTACTTACATGTGTGGCCTCCCACATGCAGCCACCGCCGGCACACCAACAGATGCTTCTTTGGGGCACCAGACTCATTCCAGTGGTCTATATTCTGATCCATAAGTCCCTATGTGATACTCCATTTTCCGCCTCAACTTTCATGTGTTCCAAGCCATATCACTATTGATTGGGTGGTTTGACCATATTTAGAACCACCTTGCACGAATCTATTGTGACCACGATGGTCTATCGGTGAAGAACGCTAGGAGGAGGGAGGTCACCAAGAACACCCAAGGAAACAACCACCGACCTTTATCTTTTGGCCTTCGTTCATTGTGTTAGAAAATAAAGGAGTGATATTCAAATAATTAACATGATATAATCTCCTCTAAAATCCCAACATGTCTAAAAAATCCCATTCCCACAAGGAAGATTAACCCGCATATCAAATTGTGAGTTAGTTGATCCACATTTTTCGTTTGTATGGGTATAACGGGGAAATTTAATCACATAATGAAAAATCTACCAAGGATTGGATCCATTTCTAATGAAGGGTGAATGTTGTGTTCATTGTTCGTCAATCCACCAATGCCTGATCTGAATTCGTTCATTGATCTTCCATCGATCGTCGTTCACCATATCATTTCCTCTATGGCTTCATAGAAAACTCCACAATCCTCCCCAAACCCATATCACTGTTAATGAACATAATGGAGGAAATGTTTTTTAGCATTTCTTTTATACGAAGTCACTGCATCTATATTCTATTTAATTTATGAAATGAAATAGTTGGATAGACATTTTATTGCAGTGAAACATTTTCAAATAAAATAAGCAATCTTAAGTTTAATTTATTTTTCATTAAAATTCCCAAAAATTTTCTTTTTTCCTTCAACCCATGTTGATTGAGGTTAGGCCCCACCAAGGGAAAGTAAAATCTCCCAAGATCAAGGGTACTACCAGATTACTAATCTGGGTTATCGTTGATGAGTTATAGGGTTTGAAAATAAAATAATCTTTATTTAATTATTTTATATCCAGTTACGCCATTTTTTGGTTTACTTACTAAAGGGTCGTTCCAACTAATCTAAAGTCTCACCTAGGATAAACTCACCATCCTGAATGAATTTGTTCCCTCACTTTTCTTATTTGGGAAACTATTTATGATTTATTCATCTTTTTTTATTAAAACTTCTTATACGCACTATTTAAAACTTTACATATTTCAAAAAACCGTTCCCAGAACACCGGACCTTAGAATCACACTCCGTATCTGTGCCTCATCTAGGATGTTTCCCAGAATTATTTTAAAAATAAAACTAGGATAATTCAGGTCATTAAATTCTCCCCACCGTAAGGATTTATGTCCTAAAAATCCAAACCTATGGATTCCCAAATGCATTATAGTAAAAGAATGAACTTAATCCTCCCACTCCCACATGCTCTCCTGGATTTTCCTATACTTCCACAGAATGTAAAATAAAGGAATCTATCAGCCACAAAGGTTCCTCTTCTATTGATCCTAGATCTCTGCTACAAACATTGTAATAGTCTCTCAATCATCAACGTCTATCTCACCCTACTCAATGACGTGAGATGGTTCATGTGCGTATCTCCTCAGTTATTATGTATGGAAGGAATCGTGAACCCCCTATAACTGCGGAGGTAGAGCCAAAAGATATTCCACCTCTCCCACTCTAAGAAGTATTTGAAAAGGTATGATGAACCTCATAGATAACATGCCACCCCAACCAAATATCTCTATCCCATGTCGAGGAGAGACCCAAATAAACACATATTCTCCCTCCAAAATCTTCAAGGGTCTACATCACCTATCATCGTAGGAATTATGAAAACTCTGTATTGTCTTTACCTTCTCCTGGATGACCTACACCTTGCCTATAACAGTCTGCACCCACTATGGGCCCATGAGAGTTGACTCTCTGGGGCCAGTCAAGCAATGTGGTTATCTACAGGGTTTCCTTTATAAGGCCTCAAATGGTGCCATACTGATGGTGGTGTTGTGTCAATTTTTGTAAGAAAACTCCACTAGATGTTGGTGATCCTCCCAACTGTGGCAAAAATAGAGGACATAAGCACGTAACATGTCCTCTAGGATCTGAATGTTTTGCTCTGTATGGCCTTCTATCTTTTGGTGGAAAGTAATGCTCCATAGAAGCTATGTCCCAAATTTCCCAACAATCCCTTCCAAAACTAGGATACAAATCATTCTCCTCGATTAGAGACTATCATTGTTTGGATTCCATGGAGTCAAACTAACTCCTGCACATAGAGGCATCCCATGGTATCTAGGAGACTTTATTTATGAACAACTAAGAAGTGACTGACATGGTTAGTTGGTCAATGATCACCGAGATGGTACCGTGTCCCCAATATGTACGTGATAAAACTATCACGAAGCCCATAAATATCCTTTCTCACTCCCTACTAGGAACCCCATGGAAGAAAATCGCTATCCCTTCTAAACATAAGAGCTTGACACTGTGGGTTGACAATCGATGAAAGTGATTAAACAAGAGCTTGAATTTTATATCAATATGTAAGACCAAATTCATATTGTTTCGTCATCCCTAGTGTCTTCCATGACACCAACATGTGTATCTCAATGCATCTCATCACTCTAGGTGTCCACTTCTAAAACTATTTGTCATATAAGTGGAACGACCTGCTCCCCACCTTTGAAATATTCATCAACGGTATTACCTGTGGACAACTGAGCACTCAAAGACTCATAGTTATTATAATCATGTTGTTCCTCCTGGACTCACTTTAAGTGTAGAGGGGTAATAACCATAAATTGGAGGTCAGCTGCATCATCTCAATCCATGAAGGATAAATGTAACGTGGCCAACATATTATTTTCCACATTCAACAACTATGAACTGGATCTTTCGCAAAGAGATAATGTTGCCACATTTCCCTTACCAAGATTATAGACTATTTTGAATCCATAGCTATGGAGTAACTCTATAAATCATCTATATCTCAAGTTCAAGTACTTCTGATAGAATATATAATTAAGACTCTTGTGGTTAGAAGAGATGATAAACCGTTATCCCATAGTGTAGTGTCGCCACATATTCAATGAAAATACCACCACTGTCAACTCAAGGTCATGGGTTTCAGAGTTCTACTCATGTGGTCTCAAATGATAAGAACCATCTCACTACCACTAGTAGATTGAATAGATCATCAATCCTTGGTAGTGTATTCTTATTCTTGGTGGTCACCTGATTCAAGCAGTGAAAGTCCCCACAGAAACTGAAGCTCCCATATACCTTCTTGGAAAAAATTATTGGGTATACTATTAGCGAAACACTGGGTGTCATGAAGCCCTTCCCTTTCATTTATTCCTATTGTACCATTAATTCCCAAATAATTGTGGGAGCCATCCGATGTTCCGATGAAAATATAAGTGTTGTCTGGGTGTACCAATCAATGCAGATTTATACCTCCATGCGTGGAGGTAGTCCATGATCATTTTCAAGAAATATTTCCTCATACTCATCCACCACTGCAATAAACTAAGGACTTGACTCAGCCACAACACTAAGGATCATGAAACCAACTTAAAAGTGATTTATTGCACCCTCAAATGCATGAGTCTATCTTGTGCTTCATGGGTTTCCTTTTTCTACAATAATGGAAAACACAATTCCATCACGATAGACATACTTAACCAATTTTTCTAAAATAGTAAATTAGAGCATGAATTGTGGATGGTCAGTCCGTACCCAAAATAATATTGTATGGCCTTGGAACTAAAACCATGTGGTTACAACTAAAAATATTGCCTCAAGGGTCATATCGCACTATCTATATAGATTTGATTATCGAGTCTCCTCCCATAGTTATCTTGAGATTTAAGGGTAAAGTCAACATTTTAACAGGAAACTATATGTATTGAACAAGATTAATGATAAAAATAAATTAGTACCACTTGTTTATATTAATATGGTATCTAAGAGTAGACACGGAATAGACCTCGAATCATTCCTATAGCCCATGGGTCATATTCCTTAACTAGATGCAACTGCCCCTTCCCTTTCTATCTTTCTCCTTATGTCTGGTTTGGATTACATGGGGAAGGTGGTGGTAACATTTCAAAGTGTATACCACATCCTGCTACTATCCCATATTCTTTTCCACATCCACCACCATGCAGATTCATTTGTTCCTATCATTGTCTCTACCCGGTGGCCCATCCATTGTTTTACTATTAGAATGATTGTACGAAAAAACTCCTGGGAGATTTACCCTTGCATATTTTTAAATGAATTACATCTTTCCTTGTCATCTAGAATCACCCTATGAGACCTGAGTTATAGATAACCTATATTGGGTCCTCCTCTCTGAAAGTCTCACACATCCAAGTCCTTGTGACTAACATCAGCTTCCTATTCCGGAGGTCAATACTCCTAATTTCCCACTGCTGACATCCACTGGCTATATCTATTCAGCCACGAGACTATAAAAAAAATATTCTCTCTAGGACCCTGGAATATGTAAGAATTCATAGAGGAATAGAAATGACTTAGATGTCCCTAAACACACCTTTCTCAAAGGTCCGATCCATGAAGAACTGATGGTATCATATTCATCGAATACATGGAAAGGTCAATAAGACTCGATGAATACCCAGCTACCGACATGTCATCCAGCCAAAGCTATAGAAGCACTTAGGCATGCATAGACCTTATATTTTACCAAGAGAGCCCCTTCTCTGAGAATGTTTCTCAATATTTATCCACATAAGAGTCACCTCATCGTATGATCAGGTAATCTAAACCCCACCATCTCCCAACTAATCCACATAGAGTATTCACTTCCAAGACTTCCATTGGATCTAATGGTTTCTTAACTAGATGGAATACTTAGTCACCAACTAAACCAGTCCTTAGCCACCTGTGATTCTGGTTCACCTCAGAACCTGAGGGGTCTATGTTGCTGATACTCGTGAAGTGAGATTAGCCTACACATCTCATTCACTAGAACTACGATTACCATGTGGTACTCTATAGGTGGTGGTATAGCTGGTACACCACCCAGAGGTTCTGTCTCTGGTATGAACCCCTATACCCATATCATCACCCCATGGATCATCCTCATGATCACACATTGGAATCATGGAAAGCTATCTTCATGGAACCATCTTGAAACAAAACAAGATGTACCATGATCAATAGAGTATACCTTGTGATATTACTCAAGAAGGAAATGAAAAATCCAACACATTCCAATATGATTCATATACCATCATTTTAACCTACAACTATTTTTTCCATGTACCAAATTGAAAACTAGAAATTAGGGTCCTAGTGTATGGATACATTTGTCGCCGCACCCACACTAGATTTTCTGACCTGAAAGATGATCTCAAAACACTTAACATTGTTTCCCCAAACATAAATCATATAATCTAGGTTCTTAAGTAAGTACCGACCTCTTTTTGATACCACTCTTTCATGACCTATCCCCCAGGGCTCATGTTGTGACTACCCCATGCCTACCTCCTATAGGCGAGGCGCTGGGGACTAGAGCAGAGTAGGCATATACCAAAAAAATTAGAGGCATTTTCGTAAGTACCTATACACATGCACACAACTACTAGACATAGATTTTGGAAGGTGAATACACTAATAAAAAAACACCAGGTAAGATAGTGTATAAATGAATTTAAACAAGGCCATAATAAGAGCCCCAATGACATAGAAAAGTAGAAGTTCAAATCTTAGGAAATCCCCCATAGAAAACCCTACCTGATGGGTAGGTATAGAAATAGTTTGCTGAATCCACATAATCACATCTCATCTGTCAGGCCACTATAATCACCACTTGGCCCTAATCCACAAAGGACATCATCAAAGTGTCGATCATATGCACAATACATGGCATGTGTGGGAAAAGACCGTGTCAGGGTGAGTAAAAAAATTCTCAGTAAGGACCCAGAACCACAAAAGTATATCACAAATAAATACATGAAGTAGACTACCTAAGTGGTACATGATGTGTAGCCTCTAAAAATTATAGTCAAGAGTGTCACTAGAGTTAGCTCACATAAGTATAAATCTAAAGTATAAAAAGAAATAATATCAGTCATAAATGACGAACACCTTGTACATTTTAGACATTCATCCCTGATTCATCACTTAGGCCTCCTGGGGCTCCTAGACCAACTCATCACATAGTCGAACAGGGGAACCTAGACAAAATCATCAAATAGGCCTACTGGGGAACATAGACCCTCTATTCATCTAGGCTAGATATGACACCTAGACTCGCTCATCACTTAGGCCTATTGGGTAACCTAGACCTACTCTTCATAGTCTTCTTGTCAAAGCTAGTCATAGGATTCAAGCTCATAGCATGCATGATTCTGGGATAATCTATTCCCAAAGATATTGGTTATATATAAACTTCCACCAACCCCACTTAGATTATATCAAAATTACCTCCTCATCGTGAGGGTCCCAACGCCAAAAACGACTCATCAAATGGATTAGTGGTGTGGATGTTATGATCTTTTTAGTAAAAAGGGGCTGGTTGGGTCTCGGTCCAGGCTGACCTAGTCGGACCAACCCGACTTGGGGTCCGTTGACCTAACTTGGGTCCCCTAACCTAACCAGGGCCCGACCCTACCAACTGGGTCCATCCAGGGTACGACCCCACCCATTGGGTCTAATTCGGCCCACAGCGCCCGCCCGGCCCGCTGCACCGGCCCACATGACCATCCTAGCCCGCTAAAGAGGGCCATTCCTCTCTGCCTGGAATGTGGAGGGCACCACTGGTCACCACCGTGGTCTGTCTAGATAGAGGCCTCCAATAGTGTCCATCAAACCACCATCGTCTGCCTTTCGGGTGCCTCTAATCACTACCCATAGGTGATTTTGTGGCCGCCTTCTCCACCAGGTCGCACCACCTCCTACATGTGGGCACCACTGCATTCTGCCACCAGCTGGTGCTTTCGTGGGCTAAAAGACTTGATCTTTTGGTTATTTTTCTGATCCTCAAGTTCCGCAACAATCCTCGAGTTTCTATCTCCACTTCCTTGTTTCTATAAGAAATCCTTCCATCGATCTGGGGGTTCGACCACCTTCAAAACCTCTTGGAATGATTTTGACACGACCACAGGGGGTCCTTCGGTGAAGAATGTGAGGGGGGAGAAAGATCACTATGATCAACCAAGGTAATGAATATGGTAAATGTTCATTTGGACTTTGTTCATTGCATTAGAAAATAAATGAAAGATGTTCAAACAATTTCCATGATATAATCCCTTCTAAAATACCCATATATAAAAAAAATTCCATTCCTGCAAGGACAATCGACCCACGGATCAACTTGTTAGTGACATACTCCACATTCTTCATTTATAAATGATGAATGGGTTAATGTAATCACATAGAATATAAACACCTACCTAGGCTTATATCAATCAATAATGAAGGGGGAATCATGTTTTCTTCATTTGCCAATCCACCAACATCTGATCCAAATATGATTTTTGATACATCGTCATTCGTCATTCCTCATATCTCATCATCCGAGAATGAATTTCCTCCAAGGCCTCAGAGAAAACTCTAGGATCCTACTCTAATCATGTTTCTATGTTAATAAACTTAATTGAGGAAATTTGTTTTAGTATTTCTATTATGTTGAGTCACACATCATTACACTATTTCATTTATGGAATAAAATAGCTTTCTTGATGTTTCTTTGCAGCAAAACATTTTTGAATAAAATAAACTTTCTTAATTTGATTTTATTTTATTTTAACATTCCCAAAAATTAACATTTACCCTCACCATGCACCAATCGAGGTTTGGCCCCACCTAAGGAAAGAACATCATCCCGAACTCAAAGATACTCTCATATTTCCAATTTGAGGTACCATTTATGAGTTATAGGATTTGGAAATAAAAAAATATTCATCTAATGATTTTATTTATGATTATACCATTTTTGGGGTTTCTCACAGAATGCCCACACCAACTAATGTTAAGCCGCTCATAAGGTAATACCGCCATCCTAAATTCAACTGTGCCCTATGATTCTTGATTCAGAAAATATTTTAAGAGTTTTTACACTTTTATTCATGAAAACTGAACACACATGCTATTTAAAAACATAACCTTTTTCAGAAGACCATTCCGGACACACCGGGCCTCAGAATAGCATTCCATCTCAATGACAGGTCTTGGAATTTTCCCAAAGATTTTCTAAAAATAATATTGGTAAAACATGAGTCATTAAAACCTGGTGAACATGACTCCAAGGCTGAGTGAGCCTAGAATAAATGTTCGATCATTTTTTAGTTTCTTTAAGATAGCGCACATGTGTTGTTTTGGAAACTTCTGAACAGGTTCCTAATTAAAAATCTGGGGGTACCGTTGTGTAAGGAATGGCATCTTTAACCAACGATGTATTTAACCTCGACTATCACATATTGAGGTAAAACGTTAATTTTTGGGAGATATTAGGAAGAATAAAATAAACATAAAAGAGTTTATTTTATTCAAAAATGTTTCTCTATGACATAGGGACGAGAAAATATTTTATTTCATAAATAAAACAATGTAACAATGTGGCAGCACAACCTAACTAAAATTCTAAAACATGTTATTTCTATTTAATGGATTAACCGGGATGCGATAATAATAGGATGATCATGGATACTCTGGGAAGTTATCATTGGCTAATGATAATGACAGCGATAAACAAAATTATTTCATGCCTTCCACTTTAAAGGATCACTACCGATAAAGATGGATCAAAGGATCACCAAAGATAACAGAAAAATATGGATCAAAGATTGATGAACAATGGCATGAGGCTCCATTCTTCATCGATGAATTATTATATTTCATGTAAGGGGGTTTTCTTTCTATTTGGGTTCCCTTCCCCTATTCTTCCATTCTAAATGACAAACGTCAGTCAATTCAGTAACAATTTGACCCATGGATTGATTCTCCTTACAATAATGTGATTTCTACATGCATGGATTTAAGAGGGGACTATACCATTGAAATTATTTGAAAATATCACATTTATTTTCTAATGAAACATAAAAATGCCAAACAAACAAGGCTGACGTTCATTGCATTGGTTGTTCATGGTGATCTCTCTACATCCTCAAGTCCTTCGCAGACGGACCCCCGTGGTCACGTCAGATTATTTTTAGGAGGTTCTATATGTGGTTGGACCCCAGATCAATGTAAAGATAGTTTTGAGCATATAGAAGTGGAGGCGGTGACCCAAGGATCGAAGCAGGACTTATGGAACAGAAAATGGACCAACTGAGTGAGTTTTGTGGCTAGTGAAAGCACCTGCTGGCGTCTCTTATCACATCCATCCATATGATTCCCACTCATAGATCTCTTGATTTTGGGAGAATCTACTCCTTATTCCATCATTTATATCTAAACATCCATGAATACCTACATAGAATATATCCAGAGGATAGCCTCGTTGTGGGCAGGAAGCATACTAATGGCTGTGATGAGAATAATGTGACAAGTAGGTCTAGGATCCCCATCAAGCCTAAGTAACGAGTGGGTTAGGGTTCCCATGTTGTCCTATGTGACGAGCGGGTATAGTTTCTCCGACAGGCCTAAGTGATGAGAAGGTCAAGGTTCCCCAGCATGCCTAAGTGACGAGCAGGTCTAGGTTCCCATGTAGGACTTTGTCATGAGTAGGTCTCAGTGCCCCAGTAGGCCTATGTGATGAGTGGGTGTAGGTTCCCCAACATGCTTAATTGACTCATTGGGGATGATTGTCTTGACAGTACGAGGTTTTCAACATTTATGATAGATATTCTTGTTGTTCGTAATTTAGATTTGTACCTATAGGTGTAGACTCTAGTGACTCATTCTCGACTATAATTATTAGAGGCTACATTTAGTTTACATCTTTGGTGGTATAATTTGTGCATACTTTATTTTATGGTGTTAACTTTTGTGATTTGGGGTCCATACTGAGTATTATGTTACTCGCCCCTACACGGGTTGCGCCCACACATATCATGTCTTCTGCAGATAACATATTCTTTGATAGAGTCCTTGGTGTTCTGGGGCCAAGTGGTGACCTGTGAGATCTGATAGATGAGGTATAATTATATGGCTTCAGGAAGCACCCCATTCACATACACATTATACAGGTTTAAATGTAGATGGAATTAAAAAGCTTGTACATCCCTTATGTTGGGTTTGTATTCTAGCCCACTAAAATTCATTTTTGTACTATTACTCTCAATGGTTGTCTGAATCGCTTGAATGTTTACTTTTCAGCATTGTGGGATGGGGATGTGTGTTTGCATGCATATTGTTACATGGGAAAAGGATTCCCACATGTAGGATAATGCATTTGGTGCTAGTTTCCAGCCCCAGTCCTTTGGGAGGTGGGATTGGGGTAGTCACGACACGGGCCCCAGGGGACGGGTTATGACAGAGTGGTATCAGAGGTGGTTGGTTCTACCTTAGGGAAGGAGGGTTAGTGGATTTATTTTGTGGAAATAGTGTTTAATGTTCTGAGTTCAACTTTCAGTCTTAGGGAGTCCAGTGTAGGTGTGGTGATCAACGTATCCATACACCAGGACCCTAAATTATACTTTTCAACTTGATACATGAAAACATTGGTTGCATGCACCATATAGGAGTTGAGAGTATTATCGGGTACTTACTGAGTTAGAGTCATCTCACTGGGTATAATGTATTGAATGTGGTTCATATCGATCTGTTTCAGGATGCCTCCATGCATACATCCATCTTGGATTCCGACGATTGACATTGAGGATGGCATTCCTAGTGATGAGGCATCAATATAAGGACAGGTATTGGAGATGGCCCCGCTAGGTGGTGCATTAGTTCTACTAGTACACATCGATCAGAAGTTCCTACCAATGATACCTATAGAGGAAGCATGCAGGCTCAGTGCCTTACATGAGTTCCAGAAGCAGATAACTCTTTGGTTCAGGGGTGATACTAACCCCCAAATAGCCAAGGATTGGTTGGAGGTAGTCACATGCATCTTTTATATTGTGAGGAAACTACCCAAATAGATGGAGATCTTAACCAAAATCCTTCTTTAGGGTTCTATGGGGAGATGGTGGAGCCTGATGATCTAGAGGCATGATAAGGAGACCCTCACATGTAATGATTTTGAGCTCCTATTCAGAGAGGAAATATTTCTGGTGACACTATGCTCAACATGAATCTAGGAGCTACTGCACCTATAACATGGTATCATGATAGTATCAGAGTACTCTGAAAGATTCACCGATATTTCTCACTACTCTACAGACATGGTGCGATACCTATTTTTCTGAGCATAAGTTTTGAGTAGGGACTACATTTGGAGATCATGGACTCCAGGATATATCTTAGCATCCTTAACCAGGCTGGGGTACTAGAGAGAGATGTTATCATGGAGAGCTTCCTGGGGGAGCAGGCTCAAGCAACAAGAGATACCAGTAGACATCAGGTGGTGGAGTCTACCATGGTGGGTAGCAGGCAGTAGAAGCAGGGACTAGAGAAGTTCAATCCATTCAAGGGATGACCCAAACACATAAGGTCATTAGTACTAGGGTACCATGATAGTGGGATAAAAAACAGGAGTATGGAGTGCTACACATGTTGTCGGTAGGGACACATAGCTTGTGACTACCCGAATCACCATGAAGATGATCAATAGATGGTTGAGGGACTGCTGAGGTAGAGGGACGAGCAGAGTGGTCTATAGGAAAGAGGATGTGGTAGGTGGGTATGCAGAATGGAAGGCAGTGGGAGGTGCTTCGAGGTACTACGTCCACCACCCAGAGGTGGTCAACCACATGCTCTCGGAGTAGGTGGATAGAGGCGGACACATCCTTAGGAAATATAGGAATATGATCCCGATGATCCATAGATAATGAGCGGTATGATCTATGTCTTATTTAACTTGGTTTTAGTTCACATAGACAGTAATTGCAATCAATATTTCCAAACCATGGACCTTGTTCAGATCTTAGAGATTCCAGTAGAGCCATTGGCACAATCCTTACTATTAGAGACTCCTACAATATGGGATTTGACAATAATGAACTGGTGCCAACAATGTGTGATTACTATTGGAGGAAAGAAATTTGGTTGGGATCTCCTAGTATAGATGTCAAGGCCTTACTAAGTCATTTTTGGTATGGATAGGTTATCCACAATCTATGCTCAAATTGATTGTCTTAGCTATAAATTTCTGCGTCTACATAGAGATAGAACCATGTATACCTTTACCAGCAAAAAGGGAACACTTTTAGAGCAAGATATACTTTCTCAGAGGAGGGTGAAACCAATCCCACATCATTTGGCTAGCCTTACCCTCTATGTGGTTGATGTGAGGAGTCCTCAATTTTATGAAGTGGTTGACAAGTACCAGAACAACTTTCATGGGGATGTTTTGTGATTACCTCTACACATGAAGGTTGACTTCTAAATTGAAATTTACCCCAGGAAGACATAGATATAAACACCATCATATTAGCTGGCTCCCACAGATATTTGTGAGTTGAGGGTATGGATTGAGGACATATAGAGAAAGGGATTCATAATGAAAATTGTTTCACCTTGAGCAGCCCCAGTTTTGTTTTCCTAGAAGGAAGAATGGAGCTTGGGACTATGTGTGGAATATCAATGCCTGAATTAGGTGATCATGAAGAATAAATACCCCTTTCCAAGAATCTATGACCTCTTTTACCAACTGATGATTTCATGGTGGTTCTCAAAGATAGACCTCGGGTCTTGATATCATCAACTTCCTGTACGAGATGATGATGTACCAAAGACAACCATTCGATGTCGGTATGGACACTATGAGTTCTTGGTAATTCCATTTAAAAAGACCATTGACCCAATAGTGTTCATGGGACTCATTAATTGGATCTTTTAGCCTTACCTTAACTGGTTCAGCATGGCCTTCATTGATGACTTCCTATTGTACTTGGCTTCTGAGTAGGAGCACATAAAACACCTGAGGATGTTCCACGATATGATTTGAGGGAAATAGATTTATGGGAAGCTCACAAAGATTCAATTATTTATTTTGGATTTCACTTTGTATGACATTTAATTTCCAAGGTTCGAGTTGTAGTGGACTCATAAAAGATAGAGGTGGGTCTTTCTTGGGAGCCACCCAAATGTGTGACTAAGGTTTGGAGATTCTTCGGTTTGAATTGATAATACATGCGGTCCATTCCAAAATTTTCTAGGGATTTAAAACCCTTATCATCTTTTAAATGGATGGAAAAACCCTTCACATGTCTGAATAAGTGCCAACAGATTTTCCAGGAGTTAAGGCGAAGACAGACTAGAGCCCCTATATTGAGATTGTTTGATGAGGGGGTTGGGTATGTAGTGTTCTGCGATACATCTGGGACCAGACTAGGATGTTTCCTAATATAGCAGAAGGTGGTGATTTTCTATGGTTTGTGATAGTTTAGGCATCATGATCATAACTACACAACCCTTGATCTTGAGCTACCATTAGTGGTCTTTTCTTTGAAGATGTGGCATCACTACTTGATGGGTGAGTGGTCTACCGTCTACTACGACAACAAATTTGTAGTTATATCTTCTCCTAGAAGGACCTGAACCTGAGATAGTGATAATATCTACATTCCTCTAGGCCTATGACTTTGAGATAGTCTATACTCCTGGGAAAGGGAACATGGTGGGAGACAGACTCACTGGGAGAACCTTGTTGTAGTTGCTGAGGGAGGTGTTAGAGAAGTTAGCCATAGTGAATATATCCTTTATAGATGGTGATGGAGTAGCTTACGTGGAGTCGATGGTTGTCACTCCCACAATATTGTAGTGATTTATGGAGGCACAACATGGGAATGTCAACTACGAGGCCCGATGTTCTTAGTTATACCTAGGGAAATCCCCTAATGGATATTCGATAGGTGGGGACTAGGTCGTCCTTTTTAGATGGTGAACTATTATACCAGTGACATTTCGAGAGGAGGTTCTAAGGGATTTACAAACCTCCCCATTAGTGGTACATCCAGGAGTGGAAAATATGTACCAGGATATCAAATATAAGTACAAGTATCCAGGGATGAAGAAGGAAGTGGTTGATTTTGTTTCTCAATGCCTCACTTGTCAACAAGTGATGGTAGAGTATCATGTTCCGAAAGGCTTGTCTTAGACACTCGAGGTACCAGAGTGGAAATTGGATTGTATATCAATGGACATCATGAATTTTTTACCACACACATTCATGTGAAACGATTCAATTTGGAGGATTTTTTTTTCGACTCACCAAGTCGGCCTACCTCATACCCATCTGGGATTAGGGTTCTGTAGAGGGCTTGGGATGCCTCAACGTTCATGAGATAGTTCAACTTCATAAGGTGCCTTTAATGATCATTTCATACCGCGATGCTCACTTCATATCTTGACTGTTTAAGGGAGTGTATGATGCATTTGGGCCTGATCTACATTTGAGAATTCCATTTCAACCTCATATGGATGTCTAGATAGAGTGGACCACCCATGTTTTTGAGGACATGCTTCGTGCTGGAATCCCAAACATTGGTTGTAGTTGGTAGGACCATTTACCATTGGTGGAGTTTGCATATAGAAACAACTATGACTTCACCATTGGCATGGAACCATTTGAGTCACTGTATGTTTGACCATGAAGACCACCGTTGTGCTGGATAGAACTAGGGGAGTCATCACTCATGGGACCAAAGATGGTACGAGCCACCATCGAGAAGGTGGAGATCATCATGGAGTAGATGAGGACTACATAGAGTTGGGAGAAATCTTATGCTGAAAGGATAAAGAGTCCCTTGGAGTTCGAGGAGGAGACCATGTGTTTCTTTGGGACTCACCTCAATAGGAATTGTGGAGATTTGGCCATGGTGGTAATTTTTCTCCAAGACGCAACATCCCTTTCTAGTTTTTGAGTAGAGTTTGAGATGTGGCATATTTCCTAGATCATCCCCCACAAGAGCATCAGCTGCATAATTTATTTCATTTGTCACAGTTGAGAATGTACATGCATGACCCATTACATATCATCAACTAGGTATAGATGGAAATTAATGATGGGCGATGTTTGAAGAGTTCTCAGTGGTGATATAGGATCAACAAGAGTGGTTCCTTCATGGTCATTTGATTCCACTAGTGTATGTTCAGTGGTAGCACATGAATCACCAAGAGAGAACATAGGAGTGGGAGGCTATGATTTGTGCTCAGTATCCCTAGTGGTTACTTTAGCCCTTTTTTGGGATTTTGAGGATGAAAATCCCTTAGGTGTGGAAAATGTAATGTCCCAGAATTTCCATGTAATTTTTTAAAAAAAAATATCAGATTATTTCAAGACTAGGTGGTTAGAGGGAACATGATTTTGAGTCCTTGTGATCTTGGGATAAATGACTGAATTTTTTTAGTTTGTTTAAAATATTGGTTGTGCGCGGTGTTGGAAGCCTTTGAACGAGTGTCTAGAATAAAAATCTATGGGCACCTTTGCATCCGAAATGATGAATTTACCCAAGGATGGACATAACCCCGACTGGTATGGGTCAAGGGAAAAAGTTAAATTTCTGGATTTTTAAGGAAAAATAAAATAAACTTAATAGAATTTATTTTATTCAAAAATGATTCACTATGATGTAGCGATGAAGAAAATATTTAATTTTATAAATGAAATAGTGTAATGATGCTACAATGTTGCATAACTGAATCCCTGAAATACATTATCTATATTTAATGGATTAATGTGGATGTGAGAATCATAGGAGAATCTTGGAGGCTGTGGAAAGTTACATCGAAGAACAACGATGACAATGAATAATGGACTTTTTTCCTCCCTTCCTCTTTAATGGATAATCATCAATAATGAAAGATCATAAGATCAAAAAGGATAGTAGTGGACAATAGATCATAGATCAAGGAATGACATCATGTAGCACTGTTCTTCGTTGACTAATGATCTGATTCCATGTAAGGGGATTTTATTTCTGAGTGGTTAACCTTCCCCCATTCTTCCTTTATAAATGAAGAATGTGGTTCAATTCACTAAAAAATTTACCCGCAGATCAATCATCCTTACAGGAATGGAATTTTGACATGCATGTATTTAAGTGGGTATTATATCGTGGAAATTATATGAATGTATATTCTTTATATTCTAATTCAATTAGGGAAGGAAAAAAGAACATGAAATATGTTTGTTGCATTGTGTGTTCATAGTGATCTCTCTCCCTCCTTGAGTTTTATACCGATGGACCCTCGTGGTCAGGTCCGATTCCTACAGGGAGGTTCTAAACATGGTTGGACCCCCTGAATCAATGAAATCATGTCTTAGAGCACAAAAAAGTGGAAGTGGTGAACTGAGGATCACAATGAGCCTTGTGGATCATACAATAGACCGTCAGATAAAGTCTGGTGGCCCATAGAAGTGACCATCAATGTGCCAACACCGACTGTGTGCCATGGTGGCGAAGGCAACACGTGACATTCACAACAGATGGTGATTGGAGCCCACTGATAGGAATTAGATGGCGATTCGGTGGATGCTGGTATCAAGATGAATTACACGACTAGATTTCATGGTCCGGTAGGGTGGAGAACCGTGGGAACAGCTGCGGGTGGGACACGGTGCCCACCGTGTCCCAGGTAGAGAAGATCGGTGCTCACTAGCAGACTATGTGGGTCGGCCATGGGCTTATCCACCATAGTGGGCCAGGATAGAATAGATTCAAGTCACTGGAAGTAGTCTGGGTTGGGTTAGACCCAAGTTGGGTCAGTTGACCCAGGTCAGGTTGGGTCAGTTCGACAGTGTTTGATGGGACCCGAACCCAACAAACCCCTTTTTACTAAAAGTTTCATAACATCCAATCCACATGTATGATTAATGAGATGTTTGAGGCATTGGGAAACTCATGATGAGGTAGTATATTTGATATAATCTAATTTGGTTTTCATTGAATTTGAGATATGCATGATCACATGAGGAGTAGATTCTACAAAAAATCAAGCACACTACGAGCGGGAATCATACGACGTGCTATTACGAGAGGAATGTGATGAGTGGGTCTTGGTTCCCCAATAGGCCTATGTGATGATTGGTTCGAGGTTCCTCAATAGTCCTAAGATACTAGTGGTTCTAGATATTCTAGTAAACCTAATTGATGACCGAGTCTAGTTTCCCTAGCAGTCTTAAGTGGGGAGTAGGTCTTGGTGCCCTATCATGCCTTTGTGACAAGCGGTATTAGGTGCCCCATTATGCCTAAGTGACTCATCAGGGATGAGTGTCTCGATAGTAAAAGTTTTTAATAATATAAGACTAATAGAATGTATTTTCATACCATAGATTTATACTAGTGTGAGTTGACTCTATTGACTCTCTCTCTCTTGATTTTACTTCTTTGAGGCGACACTTCATTTACCTATTCGGTAGTATACTTTGTGAAGAAATCCCTTTGTGATATTATCTTTGTGTTTTTGTGTATTTAATGAGTATTTTTCAACTCACTACACCTGTATTATGCAGAAGACAAATGCTTCGACAGAGGCATCGGTGGTCCATGTCCTCGAAGTGCACTATGAGATCCGGCCGATGAGGTGTACTTCTATGGCTTCCAGCGGCAACACTTCACCTAACCTCCATGTAGGGTTTACCACTGATGGAATTCACGATATTTCAATTTTATTTTATAGGGATTTTATTCTGGTCTCTTTGTTTCTGCATCTGTACTATTACTCTCAGTAGTGTTCTTAGTGGCATGCATGTTTACTTTTCAGCATAGTGGGCTAGGGATGTGAGTGTTTGTGCGTACCGGTACACGAAAAAATGCCTCTCATTTACAGAATAATGAATTTGGTGCTAGTTTCCTGCCAATTTCATTTGGGAGGTGGGGTTGGTTTTGTCATTACATGGACACCAGGGGACGGGTTGTGACACATTGACCCATCCTCCATTTTGAAAAAGAGGACTCATGAACCTACCTATAGAGAACTTGGGCATAGGAAACCCTATTCATGATTGTATTATAGCTTCTTCATCAATTTTTAATACTCAAAGTTTCAATTCAATAGTGGATATGGGATATAGGAAGAGATCAAGGTATAAGTTTAATTGTGAACATAACCTCTTGATTAAGAGGAATACTAGGGAACTCTCATAGAATACATTCGTATAATCCATCACAATGGGAATTTCATTAATGATGATTTTCTCCTTTGTTTCAATAATTTGATCTAGATATGATTTATTATAAGGGAATGAAATCCACACTTCAGATGATGATTCCAATGAAGATTAATCCTCCTTATTACACTTGTACATAATCCGAGGATGAATTGTGATGTGATGAATGATTTCCCTCTCCCGATAGTTAATGCTGTCTTTATATAAGGGAATCTGATCCACACCCAATTTATCCTAAAATTTACTTATAGAATGTATGATAATATATTTTTGAATTAGATTATAATAATTATCAAACTTGTGATATAATAGTTATAGAATTATTTCCTTGATGAAGTCATATAATTTTGGTTGGTGGCTTTATGATCTTATAATGCATCGTAGATATACAAGACTGGAAATAATTGAAATAAGATAAGAAAAACACAATTCCAAAGTTTTTTATATGTCTATCATTGTTATCATGATCCATATCAATGATAATTAGAGTGTATGACCTTACTAGTTCCCTTAGCTGGGAGGTTTCTCATGTTTATCATCCTTATTATCCCTTGGATTAGGGAATTGATTTGGGTAGTGACCATGATCCCCACATCTATGAAATTGAACTATTAGTGGTTCCCTAGGTTTACCTATATTTACATACATCTTATTATCAATGTAATTAATTATTACTTGTGAATTAGAAGCTCTATACATTTCTTTTAAACACGTAAATAATCTTCCACTTCCCTTATTAAATTCACCTAAATGCTTCTTTAAACATTTTTTGATATTTTTGGAATCAAATCCTCTTTTCTATACCATATTTATCAACAAAACATCTATGATACACCATCCTTTTCTTCTTTATTGTGTTTGGAATCATAACTATGTACCAGTTATTAATTCAAATTCATGAAAACTAGTTTTCCAAAATTATGTGATGCCATAATTTATCTCACACCAAGTTATCCATTTCATTAGGGAAATCATTTCCTACCCATTTCGTTTTTTGGCAAGATTTATCCTATTTAATTTCATTAACTAAAAAATTGGGGATGATAATACTGAAATTAAAAAATCATATAAAAGGCCCACTGTGAACTTATAAGGAATAAATTATAAAGGAAAATATATCCTAATATACGAGTCTCTAAGATTTAATCTTGGATTTCCCAAATAATTTCCCTATTAAATTATATATCCTATCAATTTTTTCAATTCCTTAATAATTGTTCATAAAGAGTTCTTGAATTTTCCCAATAATATCCCCCTAAATTGTTAAACCTAGTATACAACGAGACCTCTGTATCATGCACCATATGATGATTGGTTAAATGAATAATACACCATTTTAGTTTTATTACCCTTTGGTACAACTATTAATGATCAATATCCAATTCTATTATCTTGAAAACGATGTAATGAATAGAAAAAACTTGTTCTATACTTTATTAAATTTCCCCTACATTCTCAAATAATTAAACATATCATTAGGTTTCTCAATAAATTATTCTTTTCATAATAAAAAAAATAATATGGTCATCCTAGGACATAAAATTAAACAACCTTATCCTTTTACACAAGTTATTACATTATTTTTAACATTAATATCCCATTAAATACATCCAATGGATAAATAACCATAGTGTATTTATAAAATGATTTCAATTATACCTTTATATGAAAATGAAATAAAATAAAATTATTTTAATCTCCATTATGTGATTATAAGTCCATTTTAGCTCCTAAAATAACATGAGATTACCTGGAGAATACATAAACAAATTTGGTGAATTATAAATCCTAGTAAGTGAATAATCATTATAATTAAGCATAAAATTAAAGAAAATAGAATAACATGATATCTTAAAAGAGAAATCTCAAATAATCACATATAAGAATATCATATATAACCTCGTATCATAGGATCATTGAAACATGGTAAAATGGATGAAAAATAAAACATTATATAAGTATAAGTGATGGCTAACATCTAAGACAACGACACATTGTGGGATGAGTAACATAATGAATTAGGTTTACTCCATAATCCCATAAATTAAATTCCATGAGAATATAACTTTTGTTATTTAATTATAGCTCTATTTGGGTATAGAAATCATAGTTGTACAAGATTATGTGTTCTAAAAAGGGAATCAATCTTAAGGTATACAAAAATATTTCCCATGGAAAAAAATGTGTTGAATTTGAGAAAAGAACTCATGGGATGTGATACACATTAAAAATAAGGTATAATAAGATTTTATTATCTGTAAAAGAAATATATAAATAATTTTAATGAATTATTAACATAATGAGAATTATAAAGTGAGATAGAGAGAGAATTTTCATTACCAAAAGAATGAGGGTGGTTCAGGGAGAACCCTTTATTTATGAATGAATACATTCATCAAATGTAATTAAAATCATATATTATCAAATTAAATACTTTAATTTCTTAAATAATAACACTTTATATCCATATATTATTCATTATAAATTTATTATATTCATTTCAATGTGATAGAATGTTTAATTTTGTTGTTCTGAGAGCATTTGTTTCATGTTCGAAGGTTGGATCACTCATGGATAATTACAAAGGTTATATTAAAATTGGAAGACAACTATATAATTGAGATTAAATTGTATTTATGACCTTTAATAAATTGAAATTGTATTATATATCCATATGTATTCCGATATTGGGACCAATCATTGATTAAAAACATCAATGTTACATGGTTAGTTCATTTAGATTATTATACTAACTTTCATGAACATGATTCATATTAATTAATGTTATAGATATTATTAATTAAGAAACATGAATAAATATATAATATACATAATTTTTTTATTTTAAACCATTATAAGTGACTTTAAACCATCCATGATGGTGGTGGTGGAAAACAAAAACTCATCATCCTTGAAGGGAATGAACCGATATAATATGGACAATGGCATCGTTAATTAGAATAAGAGGATATGAGAAAGGGTGGTTGTTATATATTTCATTATAAATATATTATTAAATTATTTATACGATATTGGAGTTTATCTAAAATTATTTATTATGGTGGTGTGGAGAAGTTAGTGGAATAAAAGAACTTAACAGATGTAGTTTGAGAATGTGACCTCTCGAATGTTCCCTCCTTAAAGAATCCATTATGTAATATGGAATTGGTATTTTATGTGACCAAAAGTACTAGGAAATTTTTATGAGGGGGTAGGAGATATTTTTTCAGAGATTTGGTAAGCTTCAAGGATTTTATGGTTTGGGGAAAAGTGATGGTGAGGGTTGGTATTTATAAATGGGGAGAGGGGAGTTTCTAAATATTATATTAATTAGTTAACTACTTAAGATCTAGAGTATTAATATTATTGATTCATGTAACTATATATCAAAACTAGTTCAAATGAGTTCGATATAATGGGAGCTTACATCATCTATGACACAAAAGTAATTTATTTACCTTATAAAGTTAAATACAATATTTTGCTATATTTCAATATTCACTAGAAATTAAACTATAATAAAAAATACCAAAAATTTATCATAAGTATTTTGATAAATAATAATTCAAAAAACAAAATCCATTTTATTAAAATATATTTTCTTTAAATATGGGACATTTAATTTTTCAATAAATTCCTTATTTAATTAAGAAATTTCAATTTTAACATTACAAGCGATTTTCTACCCCTTTGAAAAATTACATATGGTTTCATAAAATTATATAGTCACTATAATAAATAAATGTTATTTTATAAACCCATTTTATGAAAATAAAATTACTTTTCAGTCATTATATTATTTATAAAATAACAATTAAAACATTTATGGTTTACAAAAATTAATACACTTAATTTATCATTTTCAAAATATTTATTTACCTGTAACGTGATATAAATATATCATATTTTCATTTTATAATAATAATAATAATTTCATAACACCTCCATATGTGATGATAATATTTCCATGTCCTGGTTACTATTCATAATGGTCAGATACCTATTCCAATAGTCATGTTACTACTCCAATAGTCTAATTACTATTCCAATGGTCATATTATTAATAGCCCTATAGGTTTCCTACTTCCTATAAATACATCAAACTTTTTCATTATTCAATAATTTCTATTTCACTCATGTTTATAAATTTTCCTTTTCAAAATGAATACTTTATTACTAACATTATAATTCATTTCTACAGTGGTATTCATGATTGTAGTTGTTTTGGAGGATCGAGTAGATCAAAATTTTATAATTTTATTTGTATGGCATATTTTTTCACAATTTAAAACACTCATCAAATATGGAAATTTTAGTTTTCAATATTTATGGATCAAATAATTATAATAAAGCATTTTTTCTTATATCGTGTGGTGTATGTGAATTATAATATATTACATTACATAATTTGATACAACTATATAATCATAGGGAAAATTATATTAAAAAATTAAGGGACATTACATGGGTCATGTGATAACATATTCAAGTATAATTTTGGAAGGTTATCCATTATCGTTCATGAAAAATTGGTTTGAAAGGGTTCCCAGGTTCTATCTTGATTTCATTATGCACTTTGATATGTATTAGTTAATAGGAGACATGATTTTAGGATCTTAAGGTGTATGCTATGATAGATTTCATTATGAAATCTCATCACAATGAGCCATATGTTATAATGGTATATTGTAAAAATTGTATCTAATGAGTTTCATGATATAAATCTATACGTTTTCCAAATATTTTATATGATTTTTGTGTTTACATGCTAAATTGTCAATTGTAGAGTTCGGAATCTTAAATTTCATTAATAATGTTCTCTTACTGTCTATTGATATTGTATATTACCATGCGACCAATAATATGTTTCAATAGAACTAATGATATAGATTCTAATGAATACAAAAAATGAACCCCCAAATAGACCAAACTATTATTATGGTTATTGTGAATGTTTTCTAACCTCTAGTCTATGTAGCTGCACCTATCATTTTTAGTCTGTAGAGGTTCTACATCAGAGGGAAAATAACATTGATTGTTCCCTGATTTTTATTCATCTTAAGAAACCATAATTTTAGGGTACCAATGATCCTTGGGAGGTAGAGTATTGGTTGAAAAGTATGATAATCTCATTTAGTTATTGAAGAATCCATACTCTATTTAGGTGAAATGTTCCATCTTTTAACACGATTGGCCTAACAAAAGGTGGTACGATTCTATAGTCTATGAAGGGAAGAATGTGATCATGGGGTCTAATGATAACAAGGATCATTTAAATAAGTAGTTATATCCAGAATAAATAGTGTTTCTATGCCAATATATTTCTTTTAACTTCAGTAAAATGATCTAACAGTGACACATTATGCTGACTTTTTTAACAACCATATTCATTTCTCACCATGGTGTATTGAAAGAGAATCTGAATGCTCCAATGTTCTAGATGGGTCTTTAAGAATATATATGATCTAAAATGTTTATAGTAAATCTCACCATGTTTTTTGATGTTATGGATATATCATTTTTTCTATAACTTAACTTGGAATGTATGTTATGTTTTATAAGAGTCCCTCATGCTCCCAATAGTTGCTCGAGTGGTCCCCCTGAATGGAAGAGGAAGTGGAATGAGTCTCATAATGGATGCTATGCGGGTGGATCTTTATATAATACATATATTAAATCTTATTTATTTTTCATATATGGCCTATTTACATTCTTTCTATGATTTATATATGGGAAAAATCACATATTCATGGAAGCACCAAATATTTTTTAGCTTGTTTGAACATTCAAGAGTATTTTAGTGGTTGTATCATGTTTTTACTGCTCCTCATAGTGAAACATGATTTTACATACCAAGAGACTCAAGGGAGAAATTAAATTCTTCAAGGAAAAATGAGTTCTAGGCTGAGAAATTAGTAATGCAACTTCTTTATACTATGAATGTGTATCCCGTATAAGTTAATCTGGGTCTTATAATAGTGAGAGGAACCATTATCATTGCTTCAAATTTAGTGATAGCTTTATTTTGATATTGTTTACACTCATTCCATCATATATACTTGTATTGTGGGACATTTGAATATTCCTATGGAGTTAATTCATTATGTAATGGATATTTATACACCTCTAAAGATATAGAAAATTTGGGGTCTCTAATGGCCCTCTTGTTTTTTATTTTTGGTATTCCAAACATGTTTTAGAGTTATTTATTATTATTATGAAATGTCCTATAATGTCCCAAAATCCATTAATTATAATCCAATGGTAACTTTAGTAATTTGCAATAAGCTATAAGTTATTGCATCCTGAATGAATGAATAGATTATTAGTCTTAGTAAAATAATTGAGTATCACATTAAATTCAAAAAAATAAATTATATCATAGTGAAATTAAATATTCCACATCATTGAACAAATTTAAAATTTTTTTCTTCATATCATTGGGAAAGGATAAATATTAAAGGGTGGGATCAGATACTCATTAAGAGATATATAAAAGGGAATCTATCAGTAAAAAGTAAATCCTAATCACTGAAGTATAATAAATATGGCTTGGTAAATAACTGAAATCACATTCCATTTAATTAATAAATTGATCAAATGAATGCATCCATATATAATACCAATAAAAAAATCTAATTGATAATAAATAAAAAAATTAAATGATGGAATTTAATAAAATTGGTTGTCATTATCTCAAGCATCATGATATATATATTGTTAAATCCATGATCCAAAAAAATTTGAAACTATGGGTAACATCCCATTTAATTTAAACTTACTACTTTTTCTCATGAGACACGTTGAAACATTGAGGGAATATATAATTCCAGGCCCCACCTATCACTACATGTCTAATGAAACATGGATATATTGAATGATTAATTTAATTCATGAACTATATTCCTTATTAATAAATCTTTATATTGAATAAAGAATATGAAATATCAATATTCCCACATTCAATAAAATAACATTAATTATAAAGCACAACATGTAGAAATGATGAATCATATAAGAAATATGAATATACACGATAAATAAATATAGATATTAAAGGGAAAATTAATTTCCAATGATCATAAGAAATATAATATTTAAAGAGAATATAGTGACCAAAAAATTAATAGGAGATGTGAGATGACGATCAGTTAACTAGGAATATAGGGTTTGTTATAAAGTCATGTCCATTATAACTATAGAGTAAGTTGAATTCAATTATTCAAATAATGTTCCGCAAAATAGTTTTCTTTATAAAATCAATGAAATCATAGAGTAGATGTTATTTTTTATTAAATGGTAATGAAGGTGGGGATGTCAGTTATCATCTATAATGGAAAAATCATTCCTTTTTACCTTTTGTGAAGATAGTTAAAAACATTCATTTCAGAAAATAGTGTAAATATTCTTCTAATACCCATTTAAAAAGACAAGTATAACATAAAATGTTCTTAATAAATAATCTGAGTGGAAAAATTACTTTTCTAAAGAAATTTTGAAAAACATGGAAATGGTAGAAAAATATATCCGATTAAAAGAAAAATAAAATATTTTTTTAATTTACACATTTATTTTATTGTTTAAAGTACCAAATAGTAGAAAAATTTGAAGAAATATATTGATACTACTTAAATATATAGTGTATAAGAAAACAATTAGATCTTATGAGGGGTAAATGATAATATTCCCTCATCAAAAATATAAACAACTGTAGAAAGTGTGAATTTAAAATAGATTCTTGTCTACTTGAAAACATTTAAATTGTAACCCATTGGATGAATATAATTGAATTGAAAAAATAATAATTATGAATAAATATTTATTCCAGTTAAATACATCAAATGCGAAGTATATACCCCCACACAAAAGTGAATTGGTGAATAATTACAAATATGTATCAATGGAGTGTAAATTGAGATGAAATCTCTTACAAATATTGTATCAATATAATGAAAATATATAATTAAGTTATTATGTGCAATGAATTTAAATCCACAAAAAACAAATTTAAATTCAATATAAAAAAATCATATAAAAATTCACACATATTCATACATAACATACTCAATAAAGTAGATTTATATCCAAAAGAATGGAAATATAGTAAAGAAACCCCTTACAACATAGAAATTTTCATGTCAAATATCCTTAGATGAAATAATATGAATTAAAACATAAAATACCATGATGTATAATCCATTAATGATATAAAATAAAAATGGGGTATTTTATACAATATATAAGAGAAATTGATGCATAACCTTAATATATGGCTTAATGAAAGGAAATTGAGATAAAATCCATTACGTCATGTTTCCCATTAGATAAATATCATTTAACCTTATGTATAATGGTTTTATAATTTTATTAATTTATCAAAAAATCATATTAATATTTAGAAAATCATATATTTTATTTTTATAACATATTATCACTTATTTTTTAGTAATATCTCGTTGTTATCATAGTTCCAGGTGTCAACTATTGTGTATTCTCATTTGTGTTTTGTCACCAATGTTTCGATTATATTGAAAATCATAGAGTTCCATAATATTCATAATTGTATTAAGGTTATAAATATCCTATTTTTTAACTAGTTACATATTTTAAATCATTATATAAATTTGAAAAATGATAATTAATCTGATTGCTCTGTGGAGATGATATATCATTTTTAGGCACAAGCTACACTATAATTTTCTTTATTAGTGAAAGGGTAAGGAATTTAATGATATATTAATTTTATAGAATCAATATAATGTCATAAGTATCAAATATTTTAATTATTCCCATCTTTATTACTATAAATGTTATTCATTGATGGAAACAAATTACATTGGTTTATGAGTAGGTAGTTTTATGTAGACTTAGGCGATGGATTTATATTCCAATTAATGAAGCAGGATGTCTAGAAATATTTTTATATAAAAATATTAATATGTCAGAATATGGGATATAATTATTTAATTATATTTTAATTTTAATTACATAATTTAAAGTGGAAAAAGAAGAAGAAAAAATAAGGAGCTTAGTGAGGATGATTACCTTCGCTTAGAAAAACCTCATTTGGATCTCTTATTAAGGACCCTTGGGTTTTTATTTTGGGAATATAAGAACATAATAAAGGGACTAAAATGATTTTAAGAAGATATTTTTATATTTTTTGGTATAGATAAATGGATTTATAGTTGTGAATAAGTGAGGGGATGGGGTTCCCTTTTATAATTGATGAGTGGATTTGTTCTAAATACCAAACACTATTCAATAATGGGAATTCTACCTAATCCCAAGTACCTTCAATACTGATAAATAATTGATTTTAGTTAAGATAATGTAAATATATACTTCAAAAAATAAAATAAAATATTTTTTACACATTTATTCCTGTTTCCTCTAATGTTTCTCATTTTTACCATTTTAGTTTTCATAATGGAAACAAGTTATATATATATATATATATATATATATTTTCCTTTATGAAAAAAATAAAATTAGGATTATTAAATAACATAGACTCTCTAATTTTAAATATGAAATATAATTTACTAAATAAATATTCTCTGTGAATTGATAATTAATTTTAAAATAAGCACATGTAACACTCGAAACACTTTTTGTACCATAATGGTAGTAATTAATTTTTTCTATTTTTACTATTCATTATAAATAAAGATTAAGTTGACCTTATTAAATAATAATAATTATTATTATTGAAAATATAAAATCCATTTTATAAAATTCAATCCCTATAAAGGGAATTAATTCATTTTAAAATAATCTTACAAAGCTAGAGAGAAATTGGTTTTTTTAGGAGAATACATTTTTCAAGAAAAAATAATCATATACAAACTATACGACTATAAATCAACATTATGTGAATTTAAATTCACACACACACATAGATATATATATATATATATATATTACATTCAATTATAATATTCCTTCATTAGTGTTTATTTTAATTAATTAAAATGGAGAAACATTATTTATATTAAGACTATTTTCTCCAAAAATGATTTTTTGGCCTAAAATTAATCTTATACAAAAATATGGTATAAAATGATTAAAATGATATCAATTATAAAAAATAAAATAATACTTATGTTACTTTTAAATAAATATTCAATCATAATGGAACTTTTAAATTACTTAATTTATTGAAATGTAATGACCGTTTTACAAAAAAATGATATTTGTCAATACACTGAAGAATCACGCTTTTCAGAAAAATTGTAAAATTTAAACCTAAGTTAATTTCAACATTATGATTTAAATGATTTAGTTAATTTATCACAACACAATAAATAAAATTTGATGAAATTAATAATTTTATTTTCTCAATAAATAAATAAAAACATTTTTGATGAGAAATATTTTTTTGAATCATATGAAAACATGATTAATAATTAAGACCTTATTTACCAATATATTTGATTGATATAAAATATTTATTCAAAATTTTGAAAAAAGTATTCAATATTTTTCATGATGCAAATTTTAATGACTATGTTATATCTATTAAGTTTAAATAGTATTTCACAGTTAATTTAGGCTCGGTGTTTCATATCGTATTTCCCATAAAACATTATTTTATTTTTTTAGAATATCTTAGGGGATTTCATTATCCCCACCTCCAACAAATTTCATCATTATAATTTGATATATTTCTTGAAAGTCGTTTTTTTTAATTTGGAAATTATCTTTTCAATAGGAAATATCGTAAAAGGGTTAATTAAAAATCCTCCTAAAATGATGGATAGGGAAGTATAAATGTCATCTATAATAACAAAAAAACTATGTTTGAAAATAGGATAAAATTAGTAAAAATGGAAAAAAATGGTTTTGTATTATAAAAATAACACATATATAATAATTGTTTGTGATAGATAAAAATATTAAGAAAAACATAACAACCACCATACCATAAATCCATAATGGGTGAAAAGACTGTCAATTCATTAGAATGGATTTCAACTGGATAACATATTTATTTCGATATTCCTTTTCAATTATTAAGTAATTATTTTACCATATAACTTATATAATAAGGAAATATTCTTACTAGATATAATTCTATTTTATATTCCCAATTTCATCCTTCTATTGTGCCTCAATCAATTTCAACTTCATCCCTTCAGAAAACGAATTTCCAAAATGAATTTGGTTATTCCTAGAGAACTAAAATAACTTATAACATGTAATAAAATCCAAAAATAGATAAAAATATATTCCTTATAACATAACACATTAACCAAAACTGAAATGGTTACCACAAGTTAAGACAATTAAATATTTATAAAATTTTATATCAAGAATGAATACATTTTACTTAAAAATATCAACCAAAGATACGGTATAAATTATTCCACAAATAAATAACATGAAATTCCTACTATACTCAATATTCTCAACATTATGGAATGTTTTCATTAATAATTTTATTTTATTCCTCTTAACATACAATACAAACAAATTAATTTCATTCTTCCCAAATAATTTTTATGATAAGCCTAAGAGTTTTATATACATCAACCAAATAAAATGTATCATAATATACCATTAATCATATAAAAATAAAAAAATATTTTATCCCATAATATCTTTCTCAAATTAAACATAATATTTATTCTTCAAACCATTCATGTAAAAATAATTTCATACTAAACAAGAAATCATATAGGAAAGTTGTATGAATGACACCCTTATTACCATTTAGTTGCAAGTTCAAGCCCTAAGGCTTTCCAGGATGCAATGGGGTTTCACCCATCATGTAGGTTGTTTTTTTTAAAAAAAAAATTTATATAATTCCTATAATATTCCAAAAAATATTAGGAATATACTTGGAATAAAATTAATCATTAAATAACTTTTTAACCACCAAGGTTCTATTTAGAGATTATTTTTTCTCAAAATCAAATAATCATATTCAACTATTATTACATAACCATTAATGATCATATTAAAACTAATGATTATCAATACCATAAAATTATTTACAGAAAATATTAAATCATCATTCCTCAAATAAAATTTTCACTAAAACTCTTACTAAAATCAATGGATATTTTACCATAAATATATCCCTAAATATCCATAATCATGAAAGAAACCCATCACATAATTCCTAAAAATGTGTTTTTATTATTTTAAACATATTATTATCCTTATAAATTCCATTCCAAGAAACATTATATTTATCCCATATCACTATAGAATATCATTGTATTCCATAAGTTCTATTCTTTAATTCGTCATGATTATTCATTTATAAAATGTGAATTAAACAAATAATACACCCCATAGTGTGTTAAAACATATGTATATAAAGGCCCATTATCATGCACCATGTGAAAATAAACATAAAGACCAATTCATCCTTTTAGGGGTTATTTCTCTGGGGTACAATTGTTCCATAGACACATCCACCTGTAGTGTTTATACGTGGATGTAATTGATTGGAAAACCAGAATATCTATTCCATAACAAAACATTAAGATATTTTCATATACATGGAATTGTACTAAAAATATTCATACGACTATATTAACTAATATATATTTTCCTAAATCTATTTTTGATGTTTTCTACTAAACATCCTCTTATATCTCCAATAATGACCCCTTGACCAGTGGCCCAGAGTAGATGGATACTTTTATAGTTTAGTATAAAATAATAGAGATAACATCTCCAAGGACCAAATATTTTAGTAGTCTAGGTAAACTAGTTACATAATTGAGTCATTATTAACATTTATGCACATAAATTACAAAATATTGAAAGTAAATATTATATATACTTGAACTCATTTAAAGAATACTGATATATATCATTCGGAAAGGATAATAAATAAAATGTGGGATCATATGATCAATAATATTTTTCAAAATTTAAAGTTATCAATACATAATAAATCATAATCAATAAGGCATAATCAATTAGGTTAAGTAAATAACTGAAACCAAATTCTATTTAATCTCTAAATTTATCTTGAGAATGCATCTATTTATAATACCTATAAAAAATATCTCATTGATAATTAATACTATGTTATCAATGAATTAAATACTTAATATTGTATTTCATGATATCATACATGATGATATCTATATTGTAATATCGTTGAGCGAATACAGTTAAAACTATGGGTATAGATGCAATAAATGATAACTTGATATTTTATCTCTTGATATATATTAATGCTTCGAGGGGATATTAAATTTTGGAGACCACCAATCACTAGGATTCCAATGAATTCCACATACATCAAATGATCAATTTATTTAATGAATAACATGGCTTATCAATAAATATACATATTGAATAACAAATAGAGAGTATCTATATTTTCATAGTCAGTCAAATAACGTTCAAAGTAAAACATAGTATGTATAAATTATATACCATTTAACCAATAAGAAATCCATGGAAAATAAAAATATATATTTAAGGGAAATTTAATTTCCAATGATCATAATAAATTGAATGTTTCAATATAAGATTATAACCACAAAATCAACAAGAGAAAAATGATGAAAATTAGTTAAAAAATATATGTGGTTGGTAATAAAATAATTTAACATAGAAGAATAAATATAATTAAAGTGAAATATTAAAATATGATTTCATAAAAAATTATTAATTTTAAAAAGAAATAAAATTTATATAAGAAGATAATTTTTGTAAAACAATTATGATTAAGGGGATGTTTGTTATCATTACATTTATTAAAACACATTCCTTTTAACTTTTGTAAAAAATATTGAAAAATTAACTTTTAGAAAAAACTAGAAATAATCCTTCCAAGAACATATAAAAATATATTGAAGACATAAATTTATATAATATATCATTTTAATGAATATAAATAAATCATTAAAACAATTTTCAAAAAATCGGCATTAAAGAAAAAGATTTTTTATTTTAAGAAAATTTAAATTTATTTTTCATTTAAATATTTATTTTCATAATTAAATTACTAAAGCAAGAATAATTTGGATCCAAATATTTGATCTCATTAAATATCTAAGTGCTAAGAAATTATTTGGATTTTATGAAGTATAAGTGATAAGATTCCTTCAATGAAAATAAAAGAAATCTAAAAAGGAAATGAGATTGTAAAATAAAATCGCTCCTATTTGTTATATTTTAAATTGTAACCCCTTGAATTAAAATACCTGAATTGAAAAATTAATTATTATGAATAAATACGTATTCATTTTAATTAAATAAAATTTTTAGTATGTAAACCACATAAATGTATATAGGTTCATAATAATGCTTATTTATCAATGGAGTGTAAATTGAGAAGAAACCCCTAAAAAATATCATATAATTGGAGTGAGAATTAAACAATGAAGTGGCTATATATAGAAAATTAAAATACAATAAAATGAAATCCAATATAATACCAAAATATTTCATTTCATAAATAATCATATCTTAACATATTCAATGAAGTAGAAGTATAACCAAATGAATGTGAATTAAGTAAAGAAACCCCTTACCACTAGTTAACATTAATGTAAAATCCCTTCGAATGAAATAATATGAATTGAATCATAAAATAATATAAATTATTAATTATTCATAATAGACTATGAAAAATATTAAGTGTATACACCACATAAAAAATTGTTGTAAATAATTAAAATATGCCTTAATAGAAGGAAGATGAGGGAGAATCCCTTACCTCACATTTCCATTTTGTTAACCATGGTGTAATATTTTATATAGTGTTTTTGACACTATTATTGACATATAAAATACAAAATTCATATTTATAATATAATATATGATATTTTTATAACATCTTATCACTCATTTTTTAATAATATTTCTTTATTACCATTGTTTTGTGTATTATCTACTTTGTTTTCTCATTCATTCTTTATCACGAGTGTTTTTGTTCTTGCGCATATGATATAGTTACATCGACTAAATTAGTATATTAAAATTTCAAATATAATATTTATTCCATAGATAAATTTTTATAATCATTATTGAAATTTCAACATTGAAATTGAGTAAAATCACTCCGTAGCGATGTTAGGTCATTCATGTGCACGAGCGAAGATGTCATTTCCTTAACGTGTGAAACGATAAAGTGGATGAAAAAATTAATTTTCCAAAATCTATAACATGTCATAATTATCGAATATATTCATTATTTCAATCATTATAACTGTTCATGTGAATCAACGATGGAAGACAATTTACGTCATTTTGCTGGGTGGTCGTCTTACATACACAAAAGCGATGACTTTATTTCCCATTTGATAGAGAAAGTGATGGATAAATATTATGATATAAAAATAATATCTTATAAATATATTATAATTATTTTTTTATTATATTGTATTTTTTAATACATAATTGAATTTTTAAAATGGAGAAGTAAAAAAAGGAAGTTTAGGGAGGAATGTTACATTCACAAAGAAATACCTCATTTGGATCTTTTATTATGAACCTAATGTTTGGTCTTTTAGGAAGAACATAACATATAGAAAGTGAAAAAAAATTGGTGAGAAATTTTTTATGGTTTAGTAGAGATAAATGGATTTATATGTGTGATGAGGAGACTGTTGGGGGTTCCATTTTTATAATTGAGGAGGAGTGGCATTTCTGTAAATAACAAAACTACTTAATAATGAAAAGTCACTCTCAACCCGAGTACCTAAAATATTTATAAATTATGTTTTGGAGGTAATATAAGGTTTCTCCACACCTATAGAACTAAAAATACATATTTTCTAATCGTTTTATTCCATTTACCTCCAGGGTTACCCATTTTTTCCAATTTTAGTTGTCATTACAGTAATTAGTTTTATAACGTAGGTAATTTATCTTGTAAGAATAAAATAAACTTATAAATATTAGATAATTATCACCCACATATTATAAATATTATATAAAATTTATAAAATAAATATTCTATTTTTTGGAATATTAATTTTAACATAGGCACATGTAACACACAAATCTCAGTTTTAACATTAACATAGTAATTAATTTTTAATGTTTTACAATTCATTATGAAAAATATTACTTTTAAATTATTACATAATGTTAATCATTTATATTCTAAATATGGAATACATTTTATGAAATTTAATCCCTATAAGTGAAATAAATTTTTTTATACTAATCACGCAAAACATGAGGAAAAGTAGTTTTCAATAAAATCCATTTTTCAAGGTATGGAAGATATTATATTAATTATATGACAAGATTTAACCACTATAAGAATTTAAATTTATATATATATCACACACATATATATATAATTTAAATAATTATTCATTAGGGTTTATTTTATATAACTAACATCAAGAAAAATAATTCAAGTAAAAAAAGTTTTCAAAAAATTTGTTTTTAGTCCTAAAAATAAACTTATTCCAGAATAAATTATAAATATGACTTCAATTTATTTAATTTCATTAAACCAAAATAAATAATACATATTTTAATTTAAAATCAAAATCAAATCATAACTATTCTTTTAATTTACTCATTTATTGAAAATAATCAAATGCTTTATAAATGGCGGTAATTTATACTGTTCATGGGAAAATATCTCCTTTCAGAAAAAATATCAAAACATTACCCCAATTTAATTTTCACATATCATTTCAATAATTTGTTTCCTTTTTTATAATATATTTTTTAATACTTTCTATAATTTTTTATATTATTTTCTAACAAAAATAAATTAAATCATTTTAATGAAGAATATATTTGCAATGCTTGTAGAGACTTTAATGATAATTGAGTCCTTATTTTACATTATAATTTAATCATCCAAAATATTTATAAATATTTTTTAAATATAGTTTATTCCAATTAATACCTCTAATTTTAACATCTAGGTTATAATGATCCAATTTTAATATTATGTCATGGTTCATTTAGGATTGGGGTTGCCTATCATATACTCAATTGATGAAAATGTACTTATTTTAAAATCTTGGGTGTTACATATTTGGATGTCATTATTGGTATGGGTTGGATGATTTCTCTTAAATCTAATAATTACTATTATATTAAGTGGGCCCCCTTTACTTCCCCCCATGGGGAGTGTCATGTCTTGTAAGGAGATTGGGGCTCGAGTTCAACTTCAGATGGACCACCTATTCTAAAGTTGGGTGGGATGATATCCATTATTTTTGAATTGGAGTAGTAATATTAAGGTGGTGATCTACCTATAATGTTGGATGGTTTTCATTATAGTATTTTTGGATTTTCCCCTGGTGATGGATGTATATTTTTCTATTAACTTGGTACCATGTACCTAGACTATTTTTATTCTCTTTTATAGGATTTCACTAGATAAATAGATGGTGTCTATGGATTAGTTGGATGAGTTGGTGTTTGAGGGATTCATTTGACCATGTGTATTTCAATGGGTACTAAAAGTGTTTTTGTTATGAAGTCTGATGAAACCCTTCACCTTTTTGTTGATTACCAAAGATCAACCAGGTCACTGTATGGAACAAGTATCTATCACACAATATTGATGATTTATTGGATGAGTTGAAAGGGGTGTGGTGGTTATCAAAAATTAGACTTTTCGTTGGTTATCAAAAACTTAGGATCGAGGAGTATAATATCCCAATAACCTCCATTAAGAGTGGGCATAGACACAATGATAACCTTGTCGTTACATTTGGGATAACCAATCAAACCACTAGAAAAGTGAGGCTTGAAAGAATAAATGTTACTACCCATGACAACAAGGTGCACTTTTCTTTTCAGGAGCCTTCCAGACTAGAACTACATAGTTAATAATTCATTTCCTGGTGTAGTGATCAAGACGGGTGACCTCATGGGAAGTTTCTCAATGTGTCTTTGAGTGAGGGAGAAAACACCCAGAAAGAACATGTGTTGGGATGTGATGATAGTAATTAGTTTAATAATTGACCCCTGTGGGTAATACATTGTGGAATTCTAGGATGAAAACCAAGGTATTAGAGGATACTATGGGATCAGTTGAGTAGGTTCATGGATTATGGTAGGTCAAGTTGTAACAAATGGAATCAGTGCCAATACCGATCTAGAAGTGTAATGGTTCTTCCTGTTTCTAAGGTGTGGGGTCATAAACAAGGGTGTTTTGATTTAAAGGGGGGAGTAAACACCCCAATAAAATTGTGGCGTTAAAGGATAAATGTTACTACCCATTTCAACATAGTGAAACATTATTTTCAGGATGCTTTCTGACTAAAACTCTACAATTAAGCATGCTTTTCCTGAAGTAGTGATCATCATGGGTGACCTTCTAGGAAGTTTCTATAGGTGTTTTTGATTATGGAAACATACAATGAAATAACATTTATTGTCTTCTGGTGACAATCATTATTCTGAAAAGTTACCCAAGTGGGTAATAGAATGTGGTGTTCTGGGAAGGCTACCATTGTATTATATGAAACTGATGGGGTCATTTGACTAGGTTTGTGGCCCGAGTTAGGTCATGTTGTGACAAAACCAATGCTCCTGCTATATTTATATTGTTGATGAACATGATGTTCTTCCAGTGCCTCAATTATTTTGTGGTGGTATTTGAGGATGACTTGTTACATTACCCTTAAATAGTGGATGACCATCTGCATAACCTAGGTGTAGCTTTATATATATTTGTTAAGAAATGTATTTGTTCCACTAATTCTAAATGAAATTTATGGACTCAATAGGTAATGTTCTTGGGAATTTTTTTTAAAATGGTATTTCAGTTTTTCCTGAGAAGTTAAGAAATGTTATAAGCTAGGAGGATCCAAGGAATGTTACTGATATTTTGAGAGTCTTGGGGTTAGTAGGGTATCATAACAATTTTGTGAAGGATTTTTGAAATATGGATTCTTTATTTACTTCTCTAAATCAAAATGATTAAATTTCATATGGGAATCAAATTTGAAGGATTCCATGGATGTGTTTATACATTGATTGAATTTTAATTTTTTTGTTGACCCCTCTAGAATCTTGGTATGTCTATAGTGACTTCTATGATTGTTTAGGTTTGGGTTAAGGTGATTTTATTATGCCGGGGGATCACCTGGTTCTATATAGTTTAAGTCAACATCAGCCTCATGAAATAAAATATCTGATATATTATGTTGAAGTTATACGAGTAATACATGCACTGGAGAATTAGTTGAATTACATTTATAAAGAGTGGTTTGATATCTAATCTAATAATATAATATTGATATATATATATATTCTCACAAAAAAATATAAATCTTCAATTGAGGCAACGGGTAGAGTACCCATAGTATTTTGAAATTGAAATTTCCTACACCCTTGGTAACAAAAATATCATTACCGATGCTCTGATAAACAAACATCTAACCTAGTTTATGAAAGAATATTCTAAGATGTGGAATCTGATGGTTCATTTTTCTCATAAGAATTTGGGTGTTTTGGGGGATAGTTCTGAGGTTTTCTTGATTATTTATTAGTTCTTATCCTTACTCTCAAGATAATTCTCTAGGAATAATAACTTGATCATAATTTTTAAGGAATTATGTATTTTTATATGGTGGGAGACCATTAGTGAATGGTTTGTATCTTATGATGGTATCCTTTACATCAGTAACTAGTATATTTTTCTATTACCTACAAGGATGTCTATGATTGGGGATTCTTAGAATTCCATTTTGGTGGGGAACCTAGGAATAATATGAATGTTTTACAACAATGATGGTGAATCAAGTGGTAAAGTCTATAATAAGAAATTCCTTATTTTAATACTCATTTTAATATTTCTAAATAGATCATTTCCAAGCATTAGAAGTGTTCATGTATAGTTTAACAACATTCTGTTCTGACTTGGATTTCGGATGAGGTATTAATAGACTTTGTGGTTGGGTTTACATCCACACCTTGAGAATAGAATGTGATTTGTGGGGAGATTGACTAATTGACCAAATTGGATAAATTTTTTCCCATTTGTTATATAAAAAAGGATAGTGACTTAGGAAATTTATATGTGTAGGAGTTCCTATTATTTAATGATGTTTCATCTACTATTGTTTTTTATATATATAATTGGTTCAATTCTATTTTATAGAGAGGCCTTTTTTGGTGATGGGATCCTAGGAAACATTGATCATGTTGTGCCATCTTTGGATAGATGTTCATATGGAGTAGTCTATTCAGATTTTAAAATTCATTCTTCAATATTGTGTCCCTGACTTTGGAGGAGCATATAATATCCAGTTGGGAAGATTGAGTTTTACAATAAAGTTTTTATAATTTTTCTATCAAGATGGAAATATTTGAGGCCTTTTATAGCCGACCATCTAAATTTAGACTCTATTGGTCAATGATTGGTTAATATTCCATGATTAGACCTAGATTTTTCGATGATAATATGAAAAAAATTGATTCATCATAGAATGTTAACGAAGCATTCCCAGTATAAGTCTTATTTTGATCATTGTCAACACCCTTTGGAGTTCTTGGTAATTTAACTAGTGTTTTTGAGAGTCTGACCCAATTTTGGTTATTAAGAACATGTAAAACATGGGGTGTTTTCATGAAGATATGTGGGATTTTTTGTGATTTTTGATTATGTTGTAAAGGTGGATTACCTTTTGAATTTTCCACCCTAAATGAAAACAATCCATAATGTTTTCTATGTGTCATAGCTCAAAATATATTTATTTATCATATATCATATATTTATGAAGGAGGAACTTGTCATGGAACCTCATTTATCTATGACCAAGAAATTTTTTTGGATTGTTTATTCATAGATAAAGTTCCATCATGAAAAATATGTCCCATTTAATATGTATTTTTTGAAATGTGATTATAATTCACTTAAGACATGGAAACAGAGGGCATTGATGAGAGAGTAGTGACCACACATCTTCTTAATCTAGTCTTATTGATAGGATTTCTGGGGTTAGAAATCAATTATGGTGCATATTATAACAACTTATTACATGTTTTCAAGTACAAATCTAATTTTTTTCTTTGTTCTATTTTTTCATTTCGGTCTCCAATTGTTTTTTCATTTCATGGTTATAACTTTTTTCATGGTTTTTAACACTTGATTGAGTTTTTATATGGTGATTGGAGAGTTTTTTATCCATGTTTTAGATTCTAGGAGGTTTCTAAGGAATTTACCATAAGATCATGAATCCTCCTATAGTTGGAAAAGCTGTGGGAGGACCACCAGTTAGCTGGTGCGGTCCATAAACCAGTTGGTTGAGGGTTTTATTGGGTATTCTTGTATGAATTTCATCAACTCATTGGTGAGGACCACCAACTAGCTAGTGGGATGCTCATGGATGGGGATATTCAATTGGAACTGTACTGACCAGCTAGTGGAAGCCCACCAGTCAGCTGGTGGGGTTCCCAGAAAATTGAAATTCTACCAGGATTCACTAGGTAGTCTTTGTAGGCCATCGGCTAATAGAAGATTACAATGAGGATATGTTTTTCATGGGAAGTGTTAAAAATCAACATTATTTAGTCTCTAGTTCTTAAGGAAAACACCTCCATTGAATTTCATTTAACCCTAAAAACATTAGAGGATCTATATGGATGAATTTTTCTCTCCTAACCTTGATTATTCTCTGATATATAGGTCTATGTTTAACTTGGTTCTCTTCCACCATGTTTAATCACTAATTTGATAATGGAATCTCTATTATTTTCCTATCCCCTTCTATTGTAGAGGAGATTGTTCATGTTTTTGGTGGATATAGATCTTGAATTGATGAAGAGTTATTCTAGGATTCTACTATGTTCATTATTTCGCTCGACTCTCTATTGGAGGAACCCAATTTTTTGTCTTCGGATCTTAATTAAGGTAGGTGGTTTCATAATTCAATATATTTTGATTAAAACCACTTTCTTTAAATTTTAATTGGTTTTCAAATTGCATCTAAATATTGAATTGAGTCTCCTGATAAATGGTTTTAAATGGCATGGTGTGCATGATTAAATCCCATGATAATGGACATTGAAGATTATGTTTTTATTTATAGGAAAATATCTCGATTTTAAATGAATTATTTGTAGCATAATTTTTATGATATGAAAATTCATAAAGTGTGGTGTGATTTAAAATTTGATGATTTGAAACATATGGAATTATTTTTGATAAAAAACATTGATGTTGTTTGGTGAAATGAAATTAAATGTTTGGAACATAAACTTGGGGATAATTTGAAATGATTTATTTCATGATTTAGTTTTTAATGAAATTATTGATATCCCCTTCTATGAGTGATTTATTTAGTGAAGTACATGAGAGGTTGTGAAGTTATGTGGGAATAGCACACACTGGGAATGTATTATCTATACTTTCTAACAGATTTATGATGAAAATGAGACTAAAAATACTTGAGGGTGAACAGTCTATTCTGTGGTATTTTTCTCACATCCCCTATTGGATTTATACCTAGGAGTACATGTACAATGGGAGGCATATATCCTTAAGATGTGTGATAATCATACTACAAACCCTTCCAAGGGTATTTTAACCATAGTTCTATGATTGATTTATTGATAATTGAAATGATTTAAACATTCCATTGTTATGAGATGTTTTACATAGGTATATTTTGGTAGAAAGGATCATTCATTCATATTTTGATGAAAATTTACATTTAGAAATTATTTATTCTTTCCATTAAATTTTTTTTAATGACTGTTTTGATATGATCTTTGAAAATATTTCCATTCCTTGTTTTAATTTTAATTGATAATGTTTTGTTTATTTAATATGGATTTCTTATGAATTGATTTGGTGGAATACTACTGGGACTTATTTCTCACACCTAACATTTTCCTTAAGGAATTTATATATTTTTTAATTATTGGTACAAGGAATGGAAAGACACCTCTTTTAAGGATTGGATATTTTTGATTAGTAGGGGTTGGTGAAGACTGGTGGATCATGTGATCCACTTATTTTAAAGATTTTATATACTAATTTATTGATTATCTTATTTGATGATTTTGGAAGATGTATCATTTTGATAGGGGAATATATCTATATGTGTTACTTTATATCTCTAGGAGTGTAATTAATACTAACTTTTTAGTCTATCACATCCATTCATATGTATTGATATGTTATGCTTATGGTGAAATAATTCAATATCGATTGTTTTGATTTGTATGAGGTATTTGTTGGATCATGGAGAATAATGATTCCCTTTAGGACATTTGATGACTAATCCAACTACTGTTTTGGTAGGTTATTTATGTTGGTTCATGATATCCCTGAAACTAGAGCTAATGAATCTTTAGAGGTTATAGATTTTATTAGAAGCCACATTTTTATAGGTTTGAAATACCACTAAAATTTATCTATGATAAGGGAACTGATTATTTCCACTACTTTATAAAAAATATGATTAGTAATTATAGAGTGTAGTAAAAAAATATTCTATCTATCATCCATATAAATATAGCTAGGCTAATGAATCAAATAGAGTAGTAAATATAATCATGGATAAGACAATAATACCCAATTGGAAAGACTAGAAGAGAAATCTAGATGATGCACTATGGTACTATTGAGCTACATTCAAAACCCCCTTTCATTGTATAATTATAGAATAATATCTCGTAAGTTATTATAAATTCCTACTAAGTTACAATGAAAGGTCTACTAGAATTTTAAGTGATTGATCCAATAATTGAACAAATACAGAGATTATAGGATGTTCCAAATTATATAACTAATTATTTTTTGAATAATTAATGAAATAAATCACTGATATATAAATAATTCGCAAGATATATACGTGAAGTAATTATTCACGGAAAATACATCTTTGTTGGTGAAAAATTTGGGTTTTTCTCCTCATAGAAAAAGTCCTCATAGTTAGACTTTGTTATAATATGATCATCCATTTCACAATGACTAATAAATTCCACATCAGTTGAATTTATATCATATGAGCTTAATCGTAGGATCCCATAAAGTAATATTGATATAAACTAATGTTGTTTCATGATTTTTTTTAAATAACCCTATAGGATTATATAGTCCTCCTTTATGAATATGAATGAGTATCACATGTGTGTATCATTCCTTAATATCTTTTTTGATACTAAAATTTATATCTACATCACAATGATAATTTAATGGTGTAACTTATTAAGAATAGTATCATGGAGAAGTGTGGGGTTGGGGATAAAATATCATTTGCTATAAATATTTTCACTTATTTATTTGGTTTTAATGTGTTTGGAGCCTTTAGAATATATTTTTTGATTAACACCTATGGGAGGCTCTCTAATTTGTATCTCAATATCTCATATAAACATGATTCAATCAAGAATATGAGAGAAAATATCTAAGTCTTTATAAGATAGTAAAGCAAAAGTTTTTTTGACTGTTCTATTAAAATTGAGTTCGAGCGAGTTGAGAGCCGACTACCCAAGAATTTCATTGACAGCCTAACTATTAAATTGAGTTTTACTCAATTCCTACTATTTTGGTATATTTTAGTTTCATGGTTATATACACTCCAAAAATAAATTATTTTCTCAAATTATGTATGGGTAAAACATAATAAGTGTTAATTGAATAATATGGATGTATAGGTTTATGGAATTCTGGACATGGATGAAGAATATGTTGGTACTAGGTGCACATAGAAGCATGCATTTTGGTAAAATTATATTTTTTTAAAGAAAATTGATATCATAACATGATATCTTGTGTGATAGAACATGATTATATACTTGAGGATATTATGTAAAATAAATATGCATGAAAAATTGAAATGAAACCCTATTCGATTTTTAATCAATAGTGTGTTCCTATCATCATCGATGCTCATTTCTTAAGGAAAAAAAGAATAAACCCTATATATCATCCAAAAATGATTTATAATTCTTATTGAATGTCTATATTCATCACCTATGTTCTACTACAATGATTAAAATTCATTTATGATGTTTTCAAGGTCATTAAAGAAACGTTTCTTCTATCCCTGAAAGAGTTCTTCGATTATGGTTCTTAGATATCTTCTTTATCACTCTAGGATTTTAGTGTGAAGAAGGATATATAGTCTCTCAAATTCAATGGTGGAATAGTATTCTTGAAGTTTGACTTCATTTGGATTAAATACCTAGGTCAAAACATATGAAAATATAACATTTTATTTTTAATATGTTTAACATTATAAATAATCACTAAATGACAATTAAGACCTAGTAAATGTGTAACAATGATTTAAAAAATCAAAATTAGCTTATTGTATAAAATACTATTCATCAACACGACTAGTTTCACTCTAATTAAAATATTTTATGAAACCTAAAAAATTAATATTTATTAATTAAATATTTTCTTATATTCACTTAATTACATATATATACCCAGATCCAATAAATTCATCATTTATTATTCTAAACAAAATAATAATAATTTATTTATTTCCTTGAAATTAACTGAATTCAAACATGTCCTTCCCCCATCATAGGCCCCACCAATTCATAAACATACATACATTAGAATTTTTGAAATTTTTTAATGTGTTTTATGTGTGAAGCACTATGAACCAATCTCTTTAGAAGTACGGGTTAATCATAGATTGGGTGAATTGTCTTGAAATACATCATAGACCCTAAAGAGTTAAGGTTATGTCATAGAAAAAAAACATTTTCTATGAAGACACACTTTGTAATATAGTCTCATTATCTTATGATATCTCATAATGAAATATAAATTAATTGTTTCACTATCCTTACATGGTTTATTTATTCTTTCTATAATTATTTTGGATAGACTTACCTCATTCTACTATGGATGTGACCTTAATGGATATACTACTACCACCATAAATTGTTCCTGAAATATATCTTCCTCTACACTGAAGGGGAAAATCCTTTCTACATGAGCCAATCAATTCCATATGACTAACTATGTAACCAATATAGCCAACCTCACCAAAAAAAAACAAATTTAATTGTTTCCATCTTCAATTAAATTACATGATCAAAAGATACACATTTTCAATTATCTCAGGTCTAGAGAACAAAAAAAATATTAACTGATAGGAAAAAGTAATGACACATGATAAATTTCATATTTGTATTAGAGAGCCAATCCTCATTATCAAATGTGGTCTATTTTAACATGTGCTAAATTCCTGAGAAGAAGTGTTAATTCTTCTCATCCACTGACACCCAACAGCTATAAATCATCTTTTTTCATTTCATTAAGATGTATCTACACCATAATAAATATTTTTGATATTACTATCACAATATCTATAGGTTCGCATTATATTAAGTAACTACTGAAACCTTTTGATATGACATGTAATCTAGTGTAGTTACCTTATATGTAGTACATGTAGAAGAAATGTTATCACCGTAGTTAGAAAAAAAGTGTATATATCAAACTATATATATGAAATGGTAATAAAAATACATATAATATTATGATATAAAGAACATAATCTCACAACACTACCTCTTTAACTAGGGAAAACTACAAATAAATCTCCACCCACTATCAGTCATAGAGTAATCATGATTCTATTGAGATATGGAATTTTTAGTGGGTATGACACTTTATCCTTCATATCATCACTACTAAATATGAATTCACAAATTTGAGTAAAATCCCTCAAGCAATGAATTGTAATGACCCAAAATTTCATTAATGTAAATTCCTCAATATCCAATTAAATGTATTATTATGGATATATAAAATTGTAACTTAATTGGTTTTATGTTTTTGGATTTTAAAATACTGTTAATAATTGTGATCGTTCCTAATATAGTCATCGAACATTGATCACCTGATTAGTATAAATATAGGTCTTTAACAAATCCAATTTACTCAGAAAAAGGAAGTGATTGCCTCATCTAGTAGACTTTACCTGTATGAAGCCCATTTGTTAGATCTTGGAAAAGAGTTGGTGTCATTGGGCTTTTCTCTTGACCAAGATGAAGACAATCTTGAACACGTTAATATTGAGCAGAACTGACTACAGGAGAAGTAGAAGTTAATAGGGATTACCACCCAAGTGATGTTAACCAAGCCACCCCAAGGGTCTGTCACCATCACACACATTACCCTTCGGTCTTATACAGGTGTTATAAGGGGTCATGTAACAATACCCTATCACTACGACTATATACATTATTTTTTTATAAAGAATGTCCATTCATTTTATTATTGTTACTTTGTAAATAGTTTTAAAGCACATAAAGTATTTTGGTTAATATTCAAATAAGAAATATATTTTGATAAATTAAGGGATTTTTGAATTAAATTATGTATTAATAAAATACTAATTAATTACTTTTTTTAAAAAAATAAATTATTTTTCAATTTTTATGAATGCCATTGCAATTTTTATTACGGTTTGAAAGCTGTTTTTGTCAAAACCCATGAATTTTCGATAAATGGTGGTATTTATTTTAAAAGTAAAAATTCACATATTTAGAAAATTATTTAGATAAAATGAATAATTTTTTTGGAATCAGGATGTCAAAATTATCCAACGGTGAATTATTCATAATTTTCTGAGACAGTCTAATTTTTGGGTAAAAATTAAATACCGTTTAAATATATATTGTGTTTTATGACGTCATAATGACCCAATAGTGATGTAATAATATTATATAAACATTATGTCCAGCCAATGTAAGAACCCGGTTCTTATTTTAGAGGTACGAGCTTCTTCTTTCCTTTTCCTTAAGTGTTTTTGAGAAAAGATGGAAAATGGGGAAAAATCCTAAATTTCGAAACTACATGCCGTGTACTTTATCCACACACCGTGTAATTTTGGCCGTGTTGGGATGAGTACACGGGGCGTGTAGCCATGCCGACGAAGAAGGGTGTAGGAACCACTACACGCCATGCAGTGGTTCCTTACACGTCGTGTAGTCAGTCGGCAGGCTTAAATAGTAAGGTGGTGGCGTCGCCGCCAGCGGGGTGACAGTACACGCCGTGTACTCGAGAGTACATGTCGTGTACTCATGTTGACGGATGAACAGTGTGGCGGTGCCACCAAATGAATAGTTAAATTAAATAAGTACATGCTGTGTACTCAGAAGTACATGTCGTGTACTTTGTTTTTTCGGCTTAAAACAGGCAGTAGCCTCATCATTTTGCAGAGGAGGCACTTGAGCCATTTTGGAGCCAAAGGAGGAGGCCAGATCTTTGAAGATCTACTGGGCGTTCGTCTGGAATTCGATTCGGCTTCAGACGATTTCGTTGGAACCGCACGAGTAAGCCCACTCCTCTCCTGGTACCGTTCTTTCCAATTCATCTCCTAAAGTACGTTATTTATGTTTGAATGAGTTTTGTTCTTAATCAGATTTATGTCCTTCTTGGGCGTTTCTAGAGACAGTGTTCGGGTATAACTCTCATTGAAATTTTTGGTAGGTGGCTTTGTGTTTGGTTTTCCAACTGCTGTGTGTTTTGTGCATTTTTGTGCCATGAACCCATGTTGGGGTGTCGTGTGGCTGAGGTCGTTGATATATTTAATACCTAGATTTTATTAGGTATTTAATTGTGATAATAAAATGCTGGTTGGGATCGTTTCTTGGATCCGGAACCACCACCGGGGTGTGTTTCTCTGTTGAGCCGTTTGGCCAGGATACCTGAGGGTATGCCTTCAAAGTAGTAATTATATAATTTCCTTGAGAGGAATTGCTTGTTACTACTTGTTTACCTATTGGGCATGGCCCGATTACCTATTTAGCATGAGGGAATTTTTGTATTTAGCCTGAGGACGTTGTTGTCATTAGCCTGAGGGCACTGCACTATTTATCCCGAGGGCTGTAGTTAATTTCTCATGAGGTCAACCTTTCGTGCCTCAGGGCTTGACTTCTGTGCCTGAGGGCGACACTTCCTACACCTGAGGGAAATTTCTATTACGCCTAAGGGCTATACCTGTGGGTTGGATTCTGCTTACCTGAGGGTAAGGTTTTGTTTGTCTGAGGACGTGGACTATTTACTAGAAATGCACTGTAGTGGTTTCTAATATTTAAATGGATTAAATGGATAATGAAATGGAAATATAACTGGTAATTAGTTACTTTTGAGTAATGCTTACTTTATTGCATTTTACTACTGCACACTTTTGTTGCATGCTTACACGCAGTTGGGCATGAGCCTTTGGTGGGTGCCTACTGAGATATATTTCTCACACCCTGTTTGGGTCACACTTTTCGGCACAAACAGATTATGTTGCTGCAGGTGTAGATATGGGCAAGAGTCCCTATACAGGTACTTGACTATTGCTGAGGAGTGGGAGGGCATGGGACCGAGCCTAGGCTCGGGATGCCGCTGCCAGCTGTTTTGCTTGTTTTGTTGTACTCTATTTTCTGATGTACTGTAATGATGTATAACATGTTCTGGCTATTTTCTTAGGACTTGAAACATGTAGCATCATCACTTATATAATGTTGGTTATATCCACTACTGTAGTTATTTCAGTTTTGTATGTTTACTGCTTCCGCTGTTTTTTGTATTTTTATTTTGGTATTCCGATGCGCTACACTTTGACAAATGAGGGCATAGTTTCCCCACTATCAGACCCGGGCCCTCGCTGCTAGTCGGCAGCCTCTGGCGTTTGGGGAAATGCACTTGAGGTCACGTGGTGAACCGGGCTCGGGGCACCCGTTGCGTGGCACCCGGGTCCGGGAAGTTAAAAGTGGTATCAGAGGCAGGTTTCTTTTCTTGACTTACTATTTGGAGTCGTAGTTAGGGATAGGACAGAATGGTAGTTGGTAATAAGTTGTGCCCGGGCGTAGCATACCCGTGTACAGGGAAAAGCCAGTCTACCTTGTATTTTGTATTATTTTGATTTTGCAATTTTACGGTAGATATGTTTTCACCATTGGGTGACGCACTTGGATTGTGCTGTTTATATTTTATCTGTGGGTTCTATTTAGTTGCAACCTGAAGCGATGAGGGTATGTCGTCTCATGCATCATAGAGGCAGATGCTAGAAATCACATGCCATGCATAGTTTCCATGCCATGTAGGTGCATTATAATTTACATGTTGTTGTGATAGTTGATGTGCTAAGAAAACATGCTGTTGTGATAGCTGGTTGATAAATACCTGCTTGTTTGGATGAGATTTTTTATAGGATGGATGCCAAAATTTGGTTTTTGGGGAGTATGGGCCCCCATTGACCGGAATTTGGTGGATCATTGACTGTTACTGGTTATAACACAAATAAGATGTCAAACTTTGATTCATGGTGTATATGGCCCCCCGTGGGCCGGAATTTGATACTTAGGTGTTGTTTTTCAATATTTTCTGGGTTCCGGGGAAGTTTCTGAGGCATACTGTCCGGAAAACCCAGAATACACACCGTGTAGGACCTCACACAAGCTGTGTGTGTTCTTCTATTCGGGAAGAAAAATGAACTTTTTGAGTACACGCCGTGTACCCTGAGTACACGCCGTGTAGTCTCTTCCCGTGTCACAAATCGTGTGGGCAGTGACACGAGGTAGGGAAGTGCTAGGGTAAAACACGCCGTGTAGTTTTTGTGAATGTCATGTAGTGTGACCCGGAGTCCGTCCGTGTAATTAACAACACAGGGTGGTGAACTCCTTGACAGAACACGCCGTGTCAGTTATAGACACACCGTGTAGTGTGACCTGGGGACTCGGCCATGTAACTAACAACACGGGCCGGTGTCACCTTTCCCAGAACATGTCGTGTACCTTTGGGACACGCCGTGTAGTCTTGTCCGAGGACAGACCGTGTGGAGTTCGCCGTGTGGTTGGGAAACGGGGTGCTTTAAACGCCGTGTATGGGTGTAACACACAGTGTGAGGTAAATTCGAGTAGTCGTCCATGTCACAGACGACACATGCAGTTGTAAAATAACACAGTACACGCCGTGTAGATATTATACTTGTCGTGTAGTGTTTTTGAACGGAAGTCGTGTGGCTTAGCCGTGTAGAAGGACTCGGGCAGGGGAAGGGAAGTCAAGCACATGCCGTGTAGTCAGTGTACAAACCGTGTAGTCTTGTTTTTCCAATTATGAATACCTTCTTCCTCTTATTCCCTTTGTGGTTCCTTCGCTTTCAGTCTTAATAATCATGAATCTGAGGCATGCTTTTGACCTTGTAGAGTCATGCCGCCTAGACGACCGCGAGTTGTTCGCTAGGAGAGAGGCGACGATTATACTCCGAAGATGGTGGTCCATGGGCTACAAGTTGATCCACCAGTAGAGCCAGATGCAGCACCAGCTATTATACCGGACATAGGTGCGGAGGCGCAGTTCCGTGAAGGCTTATTGCGGTTCATGCAGACCTTTCAGGGAGCACCGTATGCTGCCACATCTTTGCCCGAGCTGACACGTATCTTTCAGCAGCAACATCCGCCTACGTTTTCTGGAGATGGTAGACCGCAGGCTGCAGAGTCTTGGCTAGGATCGATGCAAACTATTTTCGAGCATCTGGAGACGCCTCTAGGGCGGAGGGTCAAGCTCGCGACTTACATGATGCGTGATTCCGCCAAGTGGTTGTGGGATGTTACCACCCAGTTAGAGTATCACAGGGACATGGCGTGGGAAGATTTTCAGGCAGTCTTCTATGACTTCTTCGTTCCCGAGACGCTGAGGCCAGATAGATCTTGAGAGTTCATGAATCTGCAGTAGGGCGCTATGTCAGTGATGGACTACTCATCTCGTTTTATAGAGCTTCAGCATTTTGCAACCGTGCTGGTGGGTGATGAGACGTTGAGAGCCAGACGTTTTGAGGATGGTCTTCAGTATGACATCCAAGCGCTGGTGAATGTTTTCAGGTTTCCTATTGTACACGTGATTCTGAACCAGGTGTTAATTACAGAGAGGAACCTACGGGAATCAAGTGGTGTGGGCCAGGGCGGTTCAGAACCAGTTACAGGTACTATTTATACCAGCAAGAGGAAGAGACAGATGGACTTCTCCCTAGGTGGCAGTTCCAGCCAGGCAGCTTCTTCAGGTGGCCCGACCAGGTGCTACCAGTGTGGCAGAGAGTGGCACAAGAGACCATAGTGTCCACAAGACCCAATGGAGTGCCGATCTTGTGGAAAGAAGGGTCATATACAGCACTTTTTCTGGGCGTTTCTACCAGTGGGTAGTGAGAGTGGTTCAGTGCAGACTCCTCATGTGGGAGCAGGACCAGTGGCTTCTTACCATTAAGGGAACTGGAATACGTCAGGGCATGAAGGCAGAGACGGTGGTCGTGGCCGTGGTAGTCAGACAACAGGATCGCATAGGCAGCAGGGTGGGACAGCTCGGGGTAGCCAGGCTGTGTCGCAGGGCCACGACGCTGGGCAGGAATATGCGGTGCAACAGACCCAGTAGGAGCAGGATCCTGGACCTTCTTCATTCAGAGATACTATTCTAGTAGCTTCTATCTTGTCTTCAGTACTTTTTGATATGGGTGCTACACATAGTTTTATATCTTTACCCGTTGTGGAGAGCCATGAGCTCGGTGTTTCTACTTCTTCTGATATCTTGACGCTAGAAACTCCGTTGGGGACAAGGAAGGTTGGTGTGTGTCAGTGCAAGGAGTTCCCCCTTGAGGTTGGTGGGTGTCACTTCCTTTGGGAACTCTATGTCCTGGAGATGACGAGCTATGACGCCATTCTCGGTATGGACTGGTTGGTTCCCTTTCGAGCCTTCGTAGACTGCTACTGTCATAGGGTGTGTTTCACGTCACCTGAGGGCGGGGAGTTTCTATACAAGGGCGAGTGGGATGTTCAGGCGAGTCGAGCTGGACCAGAGCATCATGGGCGAGGAGGAGTCATAGCCCAGATTACGAGCTTACATCTGGATGACCAGGGGACTTGTCAGACAAATTTCCCACCAGTTGTTGATCGTTTCAGGGATGTCTTTCCAGATGACTTTTCAGGTCTACCTCCAGTTCGTGAGGTGGATTTCTCTATCGAACTAGTTCCAAGAGCAGCACCGGTGTCCATTCCTCCTTATAGTATGGCCACGCCTGAGTTACCGGAGCTCAAGAGGCAGTTATAGGAGTTATAGGCAAAGGTTTTTATCCGAACCAGTACATCTCCTTGGGGTTCTCTGGTCCTTTTTGCGAAGAAGGCGGATGGTACCCTCAGTCTTTGTGTTGATTATCGGAAGCTGAACCAGTTGACGATTAAGAACTGATATCCCTTGCCGAGGATAGATGATCTGTTTGATCATCTTCGTGGAGCACGAGTGTTCTCGAAGATTGACTTGAGATCCAGATATCATCAATTGTGCGTTACACCATCAGATATACCGCTTACAGCTTTTCGGAGTAGGTATGGTCTATATGAGTATACGGTTATGCCGTTCGGACTCACGAATGCGCCAAAAGTTTTTATGGCTATGATGAATCATGTGTTCCATCCGTATCTTGATTCATTTGTGGTAGTATTCATGGATGACATCTTGGTGTACTCTCACACTCGACACAACCATGCCACCCATCTTGAAATCATATTAAATACAATGAGTGAGCATCGCCTATATGCTATGCTCTCGAAGTTCCACTTTTGGATTTACCAGATTCACTTCCTGGGTCATATCATCTCAGAGGCAGGAGTTGCAGTAGACCCAGAGAAGGTGAGAGCAGTAGTTTCATGGGAGCATCCCTAGAACATGTTTGAGATACAAAGTTTCTTAGGGTTGGCTGGTTACTATAGGTGCCTCATACAGGACTTCTCCCGCTTAGCATCACCATTGACAGGTCTGACTAAGAAGGGTGTGATGTTCGTTTGGTCGGAAGCTTGGGAGACAGCTTTTCAAGACCTGAAGGGAAGGCTGACATCAGCACCGATCCTAATACTCCTAGAGTAGGGGAAGAGCTATACAATTTACTGTGATGCATCATGGATTGGGCTTGGAGCCGTTTTGATGCAGGGCAACCAAGTTGTGGCGTACGGTTCTCGGTAGTTGAGGCCACATGAGAGGAATTACCCGACGCATGATCTCAAGTTGGCTGCAGTTGTGCATGCATTGTGCTGTTGGAGACATTATCTGTTGGGAGAGAATTTTGTGGTTTTCACCGACTACAAAAGCCTCAAGTATATCTTTACTCATCGTGAACTTAATCTAAAGTAGAGAAGGTGGGTCGAGTACCTACAATCCTTCGATTTTGAGCTTTCCTATACACCTGGTAAAGGTAATGCAGTAGCTGATGCACCGAGCAGGAAGACTCAGATACAAGCAATGCATGAGGCCAGTGGTGAGTGGGAGCTTATGGATTTGTTCTCTGAGATGCATCTGGAGGTGCATGACAGTCAGGGGAAGACTTATCTTTCCTCGTTTTCTGTGACTTCTACCCTCCTGGACAGAGTGAGGATGAGGAAGCTATTGGATTCAGAAGGTCTAGTTCTATGGGAGTCGGTGGAAAGTTAGGACCCTCCTCCCGGTTGGATGATAGGCGATGATGAGGTTTTGCGTTTCCATGGACGTGTATGGGTTCGAGGGGATATACGCGAGGAGCTGATGCGGGAGTTTCATTCTTCAGTTTGGGCAGTTCATCCCGGGGTTACCAAGATGTACCGTGACTTGAGGTGTTTGTACTGGTGGCCAGTTATAAAGAGAGTGATTGCTGGTTTTGTTACGAGGTGTTCCACCTGTCAGCCGGTGAAGGCAGTGAATCAGAGACCAGCTGGGCTGTTGTAGCAGTTTCCCATTCCAGAGTAGAAATGGGATGATGTCGCGATGGATTTCGTGATGGGATTTCTAAGGTCACCTCGAGGCAATGACGACGTGTGGGTTATTGTGGAAAGATTCATGAAGGTAGCTCACTTCTTGCCGATCAAGGAGGCCTTCAGTGTGGACGAGCTCGGAAGGCTGTATATCCGAGAGATCGTACGTCTTCATGGGGTACCTCACTCTATCATTTTAGAAAGGGACGCCCGCTTTATGTCTTGTTTCTAGCATAGTTTTCAGAGGGCGCTGGGTACACAAGTGATTCTGAGCACAACATACCACTCTCAGACAGATGGCCAGTCAGAGCGGACGATACAGATCCTAGAGGAGATGCTGCGTGCATGCGTCTTACACTTTGGGGGCTCTTGGGAGAAGCATATACCCTCAGTCGAGTTTGCCTATAACAATTGTTTTCAGGCGACTATTGAGATGTCACCATACGAGGAATTATATGGTAGGCCATGCCGGTCACCTTTGTGCTGTTTAGAGGGAGGTGAGGCAGCTTTACTGGGGCCACAGCTTGTGTAGGAGACACCTGAGCCGGTCCAGTTGATTCGAAGGCGGATGGCTACCACGCAGTCTCGTCAGAAGTTTTATGTTGATCGCCGCAGACGACCTTTGGAGTTCGTGGTCGGGGATTAGGTTTTCTTGCGTGTTTCGCTGAGGCTGGGACACAAACGGATCAGGAGACAGGGTAAGCTTTAACCGAGTTATGTGGGACCATTTGAGATTCTAGAGAGAGTCGGGCTGGTTGCCTATCGGTTGGAGTAACCACAGTGGTACCGAGCCATGCACGATGTCTTCCAGGTGTCTCAGTTGCATCGCTACCATTCAGACCCCTCTCACACCTTTCAGCCAGAGGAGGTTGAGCTTTAGCATGATGCGTCCTTTGAGGAGAATCCGATCCGTATCGTTGAAAGGAGCATGAAGGTTCTCTGAGTCCTGTCAGTTCCTCTCGTACGGGTGCTATGGAAGCATGGCCGAGTACAGGACGAGACCTAGGAGTGGGATGCCGACGTACGTGCTCAGTGGCCAGAGCTGTTCTGAGCTTATTCTTCGCCACCCTTGGAAGGGCAATTTGGGGACGAATTGCTATAGGGGGGGGGGAGTTTTTAAGAACCCGGTTCTTATTTTAGAGGTACGAGCTTCTTCTTTCCTTTTCCTTAAGTGTTTTTGATAAAATATAGAAAATGGGTAAAAATCCTAAATTTCGAAACTACATGCCATGTACTTTATCCACACGCCGTGTACTTTTGGTCGTGTTGGGATGAGTACACGGGGCGTGTAGCCATGCCGGCGATGAAGGGTGTAGGAACCACTACATGCCGTGTAGTGGTGCCTTACATGCCGTGTAGTCAGTCAGCATGCTTAAACAGTAAGGCGGTGGCGTCGCCTCCAGCTGGGAGATAGTACACGCCGTGTACTCGAGAGTACATGCCGTGTACTCATGTCGACGGATGAACAGTGTGGCGGTGACACCAAATGAACAGTTAAATGAAAGAAGTACATGTCGTGTACTCATAAGTACACGCCGTGTACTTTGTTTTTTTGGCTTAAAACAGGCAGTAGCCTCTTCATTTGGCAGAGGAGGCACTTGAGCCATTCTGGAGCCAAAGGAGGAGGCCAGATCTTTGAAGATCCACCAGGCGTTCGTCTGGAATCCGATTCGGCTTTGGACAATTTCGTTGGAACCGTACGGGTTTTCCATCTCCTCTCCTGGTACTGTTATTTCCAATTCTACTCCTAACGTATGTTATTTATATTTGAATGAGTTTTTTTCTTCATCATATTTACGTCGTTCTTGGGCGTTTCTGGAGACGGCATTCAGGTATAACGCTCGTTGACCTTTTTGGTAGGTGGCGTTGAGTTTAGTTTTCCAACTGCTGTGTGTTTTGTGCGTTTTTGTGCCACAGACCCATGTTGGGGTGTCGTGTGGCTGAGGAACTTTCTATATTTAATACCTAGATTTGATTAGGTATTTAATTGTGATAATACAATGCTGGTTGGGATCGTTTCTTGGATCCGGAACCACCCCCGGGGTGTGTTTCTCTATTTAGGCGTTTGGCCAGGATACCCAAGGGCATGCCTTCAAAGTAGTAATTGTAGAATTTCCTTGAGGAATTGATTGTTACTGCTTGTTTACCTGTTGGGAATGTCCCAGTTACCTGTTTAGCATGAGGGCATTTTTGTATTTAGCCTTTGGGCGTTTTTGTGATTAGCCAGAGGGCACTGCACTATTTAACCTGAGGGCTGTAGTTATTTTCACCTGAGGGAAACCTTTCGTGCCTGAGGGCTTGACTTATGTGCCTGAGGGAGACACTTCCTATGCCTCAGGGAAATTTCTGTTACGCCTGAGGGCTATACCTAGGGGTTGGATTCTACTTACCTGAGGGTAAGGTTTTGTTTGTCTGAGGACGTGGATTGTTTACTAGAAATGCACTGTGGTGGTTTATATTATTTAAATGGATTAAATGGATAATGAAATGGAAATATAACTGGTAATTAGTTACTTTTGAGTACTTCTTACTTTATTGCATTTTACTACTGCACCCTATTGTTGCATGCTTACACGCAGTTGGGCACGAGCCTTTGGTGGGTGCCTACTGAGATATATTTCTCACAGCATTTTTGGGTCATGCTTTTCGACCTAAACAGATTACGTTGCTGCAGGTGTAGATATGGGAAAGAGTCCCTATAAAGGTACTTGACTGTTGCTGAGGAGTAGGAGGGCATGGGACCGAGCCTAGGCTTGGGATGCCGCTGCCAGCTGTTTTGCTTGTTTTGTTGTACTCTGTTTTCTTCTGTACTGTATTGATGTACAACATGTTCTGGCTGTTTTCTTAGGACTTGAAACATGTAGCATCATCACTTATATACTGTTGGTTATATCCAATGCTGTAGTTATTTCAGTTGTGTATGTTTACTGCTTCCGCTGTTTGTTGAATGTTTATTTTCGTATTCTGCTGCGCTACCCTTTGACAAATGAGGGCATAGTTTCCCCACTATCAGACCTGGGCCCTCACTGCTAGTCGGTAGCCTCTGGCGTTTGGGGAAATGCGCTTGAGTTCACGTGGCGAACCGGGCTCGGGGCATCCGCTGTGTGGCACCCGGGTATGGGACGTTATATCCAATATATGTTTTACCATTAAAATAATGATATTTTTTGTTTGTTTGATTTATTTTAGAAAGACTTAGTGGACCCTTTAAGTCTTATAAAACAATTTGTCTTTTTAAATTGTTTTCCTTGAGCGTGTGACTCACCTCCACATAAAAAACCATATTATTTTATGATTTTCGGGCATTGGACTCAGAAACCCTTTGGGAAATACCACGGGAAAAAACAATGGGCTGGTTTGTGGTTTTGATTAATTTAATGTGAGGTGTCCCAATCCTAAAAAATAAAGAATCCCCCTCCTTTCCTATATAAACCCACCCAATCTCCAACTTACTCTACACTAAAGGCCTCTATAGTTCTATCAACCCCTGAACTCATCTCTCAAGAATCCTCCCAAGGTTCCCCAAGAAGCCTCTCTCAAGCCTCTCCCAAGCCTTTGGGATCACACTTCCAAGTAAGGGATTTATTCCTCTCTCTTTTTTACAATTTTATTTAAGTTTTTATTCCCTTTTGTTTTCAATTAAAATTGTTGGGGTATGATTTTGAACCCCCCCATAGTGCCCTTTTTATGTTTCGATGATGGGAGACCCATTTCTCTCTCATTAATTCCTCCCATGTACACCCGTTACCATGCCAAAATTCAGTGAGGGATTTCACTCTCCTATTTTTCATCCAAGTAATTCTTTTGTATGATGCATCTAAATTACATTTTTTTATTGGGACATGTATCTATATGAACCCCTTATTTTCCATTTCATGTAAATATGACGAGACACCACTTTCTCTCTCATCAACCATTTTTTCAGTGTTCTTATTTCACATCGTTACACTGCCGAAATTGCACTATGATTTTTCAATACAATGTCATTGTGTAGTGAATACCATGCCCATTTATCTATAAAGGGTATTCACTTTTATGAACATTTAATTATTTATTATAAATCTTTAGGAATTTATTTCACATCCCTTTATCATGGAATAAATCATAATGATTGATTTCATGTTGTATGATGTTTTTGGAACACTTATGCATTAAATGAAATGTTTAAGAAAGGGTGCACCCTAATAGTGCTCCAATACATTGGGAAAAGTATGGTATCATGATACCTCATGTGCAATGAGTATTGAATCATTATAATTCAAGTACAATTAGGGTTTAGTCGTGCTTCATGTGGAATAGGGGTTTACTCATTCTCTATGTGAAATGAGCCCTTGATCATGCTAATTCCATGTAAAGTGTGGTTTCCACATTTCCATGTTATGTTTATCATGCTTTATGATTCCTTTATGTCCATGTTTCTCTTGTGCTCCATTGATATGCCTATTGTCTAACATGTATTTTATCCCTCATGTTATTCCATGATTATTCCCTTATGGGGATTTATAGCTCACCCTTTTCTTATCCATGTCCTCAGGTTATCCCATGCAATGCTATGTACGAGGGAATGTAGTGGTCATGTAAAGTATGTTTTCCATAAAAATGTTTTATTTCATGTTTTAAGTTGTTATGTAATGACCCTAAGCCCCAAAGACACTAGACATCTCTATATTCTATGTTGTATCAAGTGAATCTTATGTAATAACTCATGTTTAAGTATGAAATAAAGAGAAGGGTTGTCATAGTTAGTATCAGAGGATAGGTTTAGTTATTTATGGGATTAGGATTAGAAAACCCTAGTGAAGCCCTAGAGACATGACTAAGTATAATAAAATCATCCCTATTTTTTGGTGGGTATTGAGTAAGTTGTTTATCAAAAAAATACATCCCTGTCTGGATACGAGGAGGTAGAGGTGGCTCTGGCATAGATGTACCTAGGGGTGAAAACCCCAACAAGGAGTTTTGGGTTTGACCCAGGGTATCCTGGTACATGACAACTGGCCTTGCTGCACTCTTGGTTACAACACTCCCAAGGGATATGCCTTGGTAAATTCACAAGCTTACTATGAAGCATTATTAAAATAATTAAAAAAATTCCCTTAAGCATATATATTAGAAAGTAGATAATGAATAGAATAGATTGTAGCCTATGGATTCATAAGTTAATGAAATAAAAGTAATTTATAAGTCATTAGTTTTGTCATTGGATTACCCTTTAGGTGTTACCCCTAACATTCCTTTTATTCCAGCCCATGTCCGGTAATAGGAGGACTCGGGCTAACAACTGATGTGATGATCAATGTGATGACTGTGCTAATGAGATGCCCAATCCGATGGGAGTGGGAGTTGTTAAATTTTTCATGCTTCTCTGTCAGTTAACTCAAGATTTGAATAGAAACAGGGGTCAAGAGGAACGTTCAACCCCCTCTAAGAAATAATAAGTAGCTATCGAGAGTGTCATGAGACAAAGGCCTCTGACTTTTAATGGATCATCTAATCCCTCAATCACTGAAAAATTGATCAACTCCATTGAAAAGATATTCTCCATCATTAAATGTTATGAATAAGAGAAGGTTATCCTGATTGCTTATCGTATGGAGGGTGAAACTAATCAATGGTGGAAGTTGATAAAAAATATGAAGCCTGAGGAGGAGATCAAGGCATTGGAATGAAAGGATTTCTAGAAGATGTGTTTCAATAAATATTTTTTGTGCACCCTCAGACTTAAGATGGAAAGGGACATACTTTCCCTTATGAAAAAAGATGATGAATATGTCGAAGAATATGAGGCAAACATCGCAAGGCTTGCACGATATGCCTTCGGATGTTTCATTACCGCGAGTGCAGGGTAGACTGCTTCATTAGTGGGATAAAACCTATCCTATGAAAAGCACTGGAGATCCATGACTTTGGCAGCTATGAAGAAATTGTCTAATGTGCCCACAAGGTCGAAATGGAGATCATATAATCTCAAGGGTATCATGGTGATAAGATGCATAAGGTGGACATCATTCATACCAGTCCAATGGATAAATTAAATAGTGATAAGAAGATCCATCATCGCACTTTCCAAAGGTGCAGAAAGTATCACCCTAGAAATTTTCTGAATGGAACGATGAAATGCTTTAGGTGTGGAAGAGAAGGGCACCTAGCAGTTAACTGCCGATAAGAAAATCCCGTGGCGACAACAGAGGAGAGGAAAACACTTTTTGAACCTCAATGTATTGTTCATTGCTACAAATGCAAAGAACCAGTGTATCATGAGAATAAGTGTCCTAAGCCAATGGTTTTTGGAGGCAACCTACAACCACCAAGGGAGAAAAGGTGAGATTTTTCCATCACTACTGCCGAAGTGAACCCCGACAACAATGTGATGATAGGTACAGTAGATATTCATTCAAGAATAGAAAATTTAATTCTTGTTTCATATTCTACACTTTATTTTATATACCAAAATTTTAGTAGAACAATCCCATCACCATCGCAAATCATGGATGTGAAGATGTAGGTGAGTACGAAAAATGGGGAAATTAGTGCATCCGATGAATATAACTCCTCCCCTGTCATAATCTGTGGATCGAACTTACCTACGATCCTCATCATACTCCCTCCAGTGGAATTTTATGCAATTCTTGGCATGGATTGGCTTTCCTTATATAGAGCCAACGTAAATTTCCGTGAGAGGAAAATCACTCTCCATATAGAGAATCGACCGATTATTCTGTAAAAGTGCAAGGAGAAAGATGAATGTTCTTTTGCTCCATCATCTCCAGCTTGGATATTACTACCCTATAAGTATACATATCTGGCTTAGATGATTGAGTCTGTGGAGGAAACCATCCTTGAAGACATTCCTCTTGTGAGTGAATTCATTGAAGTGTTTCCAGATGAATTTCCTGGTCTTTCTTCTATAGGAGATGTTGAATTCTCGATTGATCTTATACCTGGGGAATTTCCAATATCCAAGACTCCATATAGAATGGCTGTTATGGAGCTTAAGGAGCTAAAGAAAAAACTAAAAGATAATCTAGATAAAGGGTTTATATGCTGAAGTGCTTCACCATGGGGTGCAATAGTCTTCTTCGTTAAGAATAAATATGGGTTAATGTGCATTTGGATCGATTTACATGAGCTTAACAAAATCACGATAAAGAACATGTATCCTCTCCCAATAATCGATGAATTTTTTGATCAGCTGTGTGGAGCACAATACTTCTCCAAGGTAGATTTGTGGTCCAGATATTATCATGTAAGGGTGAATAAGGAAGATATCTCCAGGACTACTTTTTGTCCAAGATACAGGCACTATGGATTCATAGTAATGCCTTTCAGACTCACTAATGCACCATTAATCTTCATGAACATGATGAATAGAGTCATAAGGGATTACCTTGAAAAATTTGTGGTATTCTTTATATATGATATTTTTATATACTCCAAAACCAAGGAGGATCATGAGAAGCATCTAAGAACTGTACTAGAGATCTTACAAAAGGAGAATATCTATTAAAAGTACGACAAGAGTGAGTTCTGGTTGAAGGAGGTCTCACTCTTCAGGCCATATCATCAAATGCAATGGGATATATGTGGATCCCTCCAAACTAGATGCAATAGAGGTATGGATGAGGCCAATATAATTAATGGATATTCGTAGCTTCTTGGGGTTAACTGGATATTATCGACGATTTGTGAGAAATTTTTCATGATTGTCCCACCCTCTTATTAAGATAACTCAGAATGGAATAAAGTTTTATTGGAGTGATGAATGTGATGAATACTTCAAGGAGTTAAAAAGGAGTATTATCACTACTCTCGTACTCACTTTACCCACAAGTGGAGTTATTTTTTGGTATTTAGTGATGCATCGATGAAGGGAATGGGCTATTTTTGCTGCAAAATGACAATGTAATTGTGTATGATTCAAGGAAATTGAAATTTCATCAGTAGAATTATACAACACATGATTTGGAGTTGGCTGTGGTGATCTTCACTTTAAAAATTTGGTGGAATTATCACTTTGGGGAGAAGTGTGAAATATATAAGGACCACAAAAGCCTCATGTATATATTCAAACAAAAATATTTGAGAATGATCCATCAAAGATGGTTAGAGAAGATGAAAGAATATGACTACTCAATCCATTACGACGCTAGGAAAGCGAACAAGGTGGAAGATCATGTTCTATGGTCATCAAAGGAGGGTGGGACCAACATCTTCCACTGGTTGAATTCTAATACAATAACAGTTTCCACTTGAGCATCTGAATGTCACCTTATGAAGCGCATATGGTAAGAGGTGAAAAACACCAACATGTTGGGATGAAGTCAGTTATCATAATCTTCTAGGACCAGAAATGGTGGAGAAAGTGAAAACGATTTAGTTTCATATCATGGTATCCCAGAATCGATAGAAGTGTTATGAAGATAACCATTGAAGAGACCTTAAGTTTAAATTTGGGGATATGGTTTTTCTATTCATATCTCTATTAAAGAAGGTTATGAGGTTTGGAAGGAAAGGGAGGTTATTTCCTAGGTGCATCGGCCCCTTCGGGATTCTTGATCATGTCAGGGTTGTGGCTTGTTAACTATCACTTCCACCTACCATGGAAAATATACATGATGTATTTCCTGTATCCCTCATAAGGATGTACATACCAGAACCTTCACACGTACTCTCTTAGGAGGTAGTATAGTTTGAGTATGATCTTTCTTATGAGTAGAAACCATTGAAGATATTAGATCATAGGGAAAACATTCTATGAAATTAGATAATGCCCCTAATCAAGGTGTTGTGGAGAAATAAATGTTTGAAGAATCTATGTGGGAATTGGAGGAAGTGATAAAGTAGAGTTACCCACATCCGTTTTAGCGTGGGAAAAGGAAATTTCGAGGGTGAAATTTCTTAATGGGGGAGATTGTAATGACCCAAACATTCATTAATGGAAATTTATATTTATCCCATTAAATGTATTATTATAGTTATATAAAATGTGAACTTCATTGGTTTTATGTTTTGGGATTTTGAAATACTGTTAAGAATTCCGAGCATTGCTAATATAGTCGTTGAATAGTGATCACATGATTTGTAAAAATATTGGGCTTTAACAAATCCAATTTAGTCAGACAAAGGAAGCGATGGCCTCATCCAGTATACTTTCCCCTTATGAATCCCATTTGTGGGAGCTCAGAAAGGAGGTGGCATCATTGGGCTTCGCTCTTGACCAATCCCAAGCCAAGCATGAACATGTTAAGATTGAGCGGAATAGACTATGGGAGAAGTGGAAGTTAATAGTGATTATCACCCCTGCGATGTTATCCAAGCCACCCCATTAGTCTGTCACCATCGCACACCTTACCCTTCAGTATCATGTATGTGTTATAAGGGGTTATGTAACAATATCCTAGCACTATGACTATGTAAATTATTTTTGTATAAATAATTTGCATTCATTTTATTATTGTTACCTTGTAAATAGTTTTAAAGCAGAAATAATATTTTTAGTTAATATTCAAATAAGAAATCCATTTTTACGAATTAATGGATTTTTTAATTAAAGAACATTTTAGTAAAATATTAATAAATTAATTTTTATTAAATATAAATGATTTTTCAATATTTATGAATGCAATTGCGATTTTTATTAGGGTTTGAAAGTTTTTTTTGTCAAAACCCATGAATTTTTGATAAATAACAGTATTTATTTTAAAAGTTAGAATTCACAAATTTTGAAAATTATTTAGATAAAATTAATTTCATTTTTGTAATTAGTATGTTGAAATTATCCAATGGTGAATTTTTCATAATTTTTAGAGGCAGTTGAATTTTTGGGTAAAAATTAAATACCGTTTAAATATATAATGTGTTTTTTGACATCATAATGATAAAATAGTGATGTAATAAAATAATATAAACATTATTTTGGGCAGAAATATGTTTTAACATTAAAATAATGAGATTTTGGTTTATTTATTTATTTTATAAAGCCTAAGTGGACCCTTCAAGGCTTATAAAACATTTTGTCTTTTTAAATTGTATTCCTTGAGAGTGTGACTCACCTCCACATAAGAAACAATATTATTTTATGACGTTAGGCCTTTGGAAAAAAAATATTGTTTTACACTCCCATTTTGAAAAAAACATGGGAAATACCATGGTCTGGTTTGTGGTTCTGATTAGTTTAATGTGAGGTTCCCAAACTTAAATAATAACAAATTCCCCCACCTTTCCAATATAAACCCACCCAAGTTCCCACTTCATCTTCACTCAAATCCTTTAGAGTTAGACCAAACACTACCTTCATCTCTCTAGAATCCTCCCAAGGTCACCCAGGCTCCCAAGAATCCTCTCTGAAGCCTCTCCCAAGCCTTTGGGATAAAACTACCAAGTAAGGGATTTATTCCTTTCTCTTTTTTGTCCAATTTTCATTATTTTTTTATTCCCTTTTTTCAATTAAAAATTTTGGAGGATGATTTTTATTCTCCCCCATAGTGAACTCTTTATGGTTTGATGATGGGAGACCCCTTTTTCTCTCACTAATGCCTCCCATGTACAACCGTTACCTTTCCAAAAATTTGTGAGGTATTTCTCTCTCATCTTTTTCATCCATGTAATTATTTTGTATTATGTATCTAAATTTCATTATTTTTGTTGGTACATATATATATATATATGACTCCCTTAATATCAATTTCATGTAAATATGTTGATACACCCCTTTATCTCTCAGCAAACATTTTTTTGGATTTCTTATTTCACGTTGTTACGCTGCCAAAATTACTCTACGATTTTCCAAGCCAATTTCATTCTATTGGGAATACCATTCCCACTGATTTATCAAGGGTATTCACTTTTATGAAAATTTACTTATTGATTATAAAGATTTATGTATTTATTCCACATCCCTTTGTCATGGAATAAATAATGATGTTTTATTTCATGTTGTATGATCCATGTGGCACACTTATGCATGAAATGAAAGGTTTAAGAAAGGGTGCGCCCTGATAGCACTCCAATGCATTGGGAAAAGTATAGTATCATGATACATCTTGTGAAATGAGTGTTGAATCATTATAATTCACTTGAAATGGAGGTTTAATCTTAATTCATATGCAATGAGGATTTACTCATGATCCATGTGTAATGAGCCTTAGATCATGCCGATTCCCTTTTAAGTGTTGTTGTCACATTTCCATGTTATTATTATCATGATTTATCAAGCCTTTATGTTCATGTTTCTCTTATGCTCCATTGATATGATTATTATCTAACATGTATTTTATCCTGAATTTTATTCCATGTTTATTCCCTTAATAGTCTTTATAGCTCACCCTTTTCTTATTCATGTCCTCAAGTTATCCCATACAATGCTAAGTATGAGGGATTGTAGTGGTCATGCAAAGGATGTTTTCAATAAAGATTTTGTATTTCATGTTTTATGTTGTTATTTAATGATCCTATGCCCCAAATACATTAGACCTCTTGATCTTCTATGTTGTGTCAAGTGATTTTTATGTAATAAATCATGTTTAAGTATGAAATAAAGAGTAGGGATGTCATATGAAACTTATTATGTATATGATATTTTTTATTGTTGTGAACTTGGCTCCTTGGAAACTAAATCCACGTTTGTATTATCATATTGTACTATAAAAGAGTATGAAAAAATAGGTGGAATTTTCTGATTTGATGAAAATCTATATATCTAAGACACATACATAGTTGCATGAGAAACCCCAATATACTCTGATTCTACTATAAAATCTGCATGCACAACATTCTTTGAGGTCCAAAAACTCATTGCACCACCATTCAGGAATAATACATACCCTGAATATGATTTGAGATCATTATGATCTCTCTCGAAGCTATAATCAATGTATCTCTTAATATTAGATTCTCATCAACTATTTACATCAGTAATATATCCATTATACATCTCAAGTGATTTATGATAATTTTAACTTCTTCTCTATATACCACTCCTAGTTTATCTTATTACATTATCACAATTTTTGAAGAATATGAAACATATAACCTAGTAAATAGAAAGACATGTGTGATAAATCACACTACTTATGCATAAGATACTCTACTCATTCATTTTGTCTCCTACTATGATTGTTGACAGCTTATATTGGAAATATTAATTCAATTTATTGCTGGTAAAAATCCCTTATTTAATTGTTCTATATTATAAATTTTGTGTACCTTTTAATTTATTATACTTTGATATAGAAACAGAATCCTTATATTTATATATATATCTTAATCAATATAATATATGATTCTTCACCTTTTTCTTGTATGGAGAAGTATTAATTTAACCATTTCTTCACTTACTATAAAGCATTTACTTTATTTACCATTAATAATCATTAATCGATGTATAATACTATGAAATGATGGAACTCCCACTAAAATTCAAATATATACATGGTAATATTTAATTCCCAATGAAACTAAATTTTCCTATAGCATCAACAATATAAACATTCAATTACCATGAGGTTTTATTTAATCAAAATATTGATCTATATATATTTCATACTTTATTGACACTCAAAGACCTTAAAACCATTTAGGTTGTGTAATGATGATTTCTTTAACCAACTAAAAATTGATAAAATAATTTTTGATACCCAATTGAGAAATGTCATAAAAATGGAAGGATTCCATAACATGTAATATTCCAATGCATTTTTTCATTATGAATAGTGATAAGGTTTAATCATAGTCAATTCATTGATATTTTAAAATACCTATAGTAAATGTTTGTACATTATAAGGACTTAAATTTCTATATATGTCCATATTTTTCATGAATAAACATTTACATCAATTAGGTTTTACTTCAACTAGAGGGTCTACTGAAAAATAAACTTGATATTTGTATAATGACTCCTGTTTAGAAATCTTATATTTTTACCTTTCAACAACATCCTTGAAATATATTTATTTGTTATAGGTTATAGGTTCATTATACTCAATGAATAATGTATCACCAAATATAGTGATAAGAATGAAATATCACTCTAGTTCTATAACCTCCCTAATAGTACTACATAATACATATCTCTCAGGAACATCTTATTAAACCACTATCTCTTATGGATATTTTTCACATACCATATCTTGTTCATATGAAGCATTAAAAACATTTTTTTAAATATTTCTCCCATAATTTCTAATGTAAATGTATTCCCTTTCATAAGTAAGGAATATATTTCAAAAATAAACATTCTATCTATTGGGATATATAGGTAATATCCTTCAGTGTAATACTTGAGACACTAATGTAGTAGGTAACCACTATATCCTAAATTATCACATAATGAACACTAGAAAGAGACATTATTTAAGAATTTGTTTAAAATTTTAATTTTATAATTTTAAATTTTCAAAAAAAATAAACTTTAAAATCAACATAAAAAAGAAACATACTATTAATTTGTACCCTTTTCTTAAAAGGATGGTTTATTGTTGAAAAATAGGGTTTTCACAAAAAATGTAATTTGAATGAATTTATTATTATATATTAATAAAATATCAAAAAAAAATTTATGTAATAAAATATTAATTATAGGAATACAAATATTCATTTTAAAATATTCTTTTAAGTTATAAATATTATGTCAAATATTTTTAGAAATATTTTGAGTGATACATTTGTAATTTTCATTAGTATTTTCTATTAATGAAGTATTAGTTTAAGGATATTCTATTTCAGATTCCCTTGGAATACTTATACATTTTATTTTTCTTATAATAAAAAAATTTATTTCATTAAAATCAGTATCCAAGATAATGTTATATTATAAAATAATTAATTAAAAAAATTATTTTTCTATTTTTTTTCCAATGATTAAATGTAATTATTTGAAAATTAACAAATCACACATTTAAAATATTTTATTTGATAAAATAATCTTAAAATTTTCAATAACTAGTATTCAATATGTTAAATGGTTAAATTTTAATTTTTTCATTAAAATTGAGAACAATTTTTACAAATTAATTAACAAAATAAAAGTACATTACAAAAAATGATATAAGGTTAAACAAAAACGCACTAAAATAATCAATGTTGTCTCAAAATTGAGTGATTAAGGTTATTTTTGACCCCTGATCACTATCCCCTATTATTTTATCTATTTTATATCCATTGACACTTGAATAAAAAAAATTATATTTTTAAAAACCTAATGGTTTCTCCAAAAACTACCTGTCAATTCACTTATAAAAAGGTTACAATCCAACAACATCAAGACTCACTTATTATACAAATTTATCCTGGAAACTCTTCCATTTTTCACCTCCTAGAGCACTATACCACATTAAAAATTCCATTTTCATCACTACCAATCATTGAATAATTATAGAATGGATTCAATGATGGAATATTATTTTTATAATATCATTAATCTTATGGTATGAAAATTTTGATAATCATTTAATGACATGATCATTAAACAGTCATCATTAATTCCAAAAAACTATACTAATAAATAATAATAATACCATTAAACTTATATTATAAGAATATTACCACAAAATCACCTCATAATCATTCATTAAATATATGTATGTTAATGTTTGGTTTGGTTTAACCACCCACTTGGACAATACTATGAGTTTATATCATAAATGAATTTTGGATCATAATATCTAGTATGATATTTTATAAATGTGATAATAATGATTTATTTATTTTAGGAGATGTTATATCAATATTAATTTAACAAAATAATAAAAATCCCTCCCATCAACAAGAATAACTGAAACATGATTTTTATCAATTATAACATTAAGGATAAAAACTAAAACACTCATGGAAGGAATTTTAAATATCATAAATAATTATAAATTTCCATCATCATTTCCAAAATGTCCTTGTAATTATGAATGCTAGAATAATAATGAATATAGAAACTGTTATTATAAAACTTGAAAAAACGATCAAAACTATTAACACATGATGTGGAAAATTAATAGAATATGGATTGGGAACAACTGTTTATAAATATTAGAAATTAAATTAGATATGATAATTACTATCAATTAATTGATTAATATAGTTATTATTTTGATAAAAGAGTTTAAATTACATTCATGGAAGTCATGATATGTGGTATGGGTTTCCCTTCTCTAATTCCTCTCTTCGGGACATGTTTGGTATTACACAAACAATTTAATTTATGTGGTGTATATAATTCCTATTAGAGATGATATATCATGAAATTAACTAATTTATTATATTTTAATATCAATTTTAATCCCTATATTTATATAGTTTTTCATATAATTACTACCCAATCCAGAAGTGGGGTTTTTCCATCTCAATTCTGATTCTTTTCTACTGATGCTATATTCACCACCCATTTCCTTTGTGCGGAGAAAAAATTTCCAGGGAGATTTTTTTACCATATTAATCATGAAATTTTTGAAATTTAAAAAATTTATATTTTTATCCCTCCCTTATATTATTTTGATCCATCTATTAAAACAACCATTGTATAACGCAATTTTTCCACCATAGAAAAACAATCCCATGTTTTTTTAAAGTAATGGTGTGGGTAGATTCTTATAAAATTCATACCAATATGGATATGGAAAGTGGATATTCTTATGTCATAGATTTAACTAGGGGTAATAATCACATAAGGGTTGGTCGGACATTTAATCAATCATTACCCAGATGCACAATGGGTGGGCCTCAGATTTCACACCTAGTCAAACATTCTTGAGGGATATTCTTTGGAATATTTGTGTTCTCTATATGAACTAGGATTATTGTTTTTTCCTAGAATTCCCTTGGTCTCAAACCAATTCATACAATTTAAAAGAACTACTATCCTCCATTTATAATCCAACACAATAAAAGTACTTGCACCACTATATTTCTCTTATATGAATACTTCAAGTTACTTTGATTATAACCCATCACTTATAATTTGATTGGGGGATGTTATAATATAAATAAATATCTTTAATTTTAATAGTGATGTATTTTATTTTCATATTTCTGATTATATAAATAATAAGTTTTTAATTCATCAAGATATTCCTTACGGAATGTTATGAAAAGACATGTCGACTCTTATGGAGAATCCATTAGAAATAATCATGTGATAGGTGGGGCATAGAAATTTATATCCCCTTGATGCATCGAAAGTTCACATGACATAAACAAGTATTGGATTTTTCTATATACTTCTTCCTATATCAGAATAAATTATTGGGAATAGGCATTGATAACATGTTTTCATGACTATAATTATTCATTCCTTCAGTATGAGATTATTTTTTAATGTTATACATCTTTCAATTTGTTATCATGATATATAATTCCATTAGTTTTAGTTGATTGTGTATTGATGTTCTAATTTCTTCTTTCTATTTCACTTATTAAACATTAATTTTATGATAGATTTTATATTTTCCTCTTTATTGAGAATATGAAATCATCAATACTGGTTTTCCTTTCATCTAGAATAATAGAGGAGAACTATGAGTAATTTTCAAGGATGTTTTTAAAGGGTTAATTATATTACCTAAATGTATTCATGTAGTACAATATGTTTTCAAATATAATGTATGTATATTTCAGCTTGTTTAATATTACTAATTTTTTGAATACTTATGAACTTTTTTATTCTATAATAATAATGTAATATAACTGCTGACTTGGGGATTTAAGTGACCATGATGTTATAATTATTATAAGAAAAATTATAGTAGGATCCTTGGAAACTATATTTATAAGAAACTAGTTATATAGAAAAACTACAATGAAACCCCCTCATGATTTATTGGGAACACTCTCAAAACATAATTGGTTTTTTATATTACAATTTCATATCATAATGTAATTATTTGAATGACTTTATAAAAATATGGTGAATAATGAGAGGAATGAGAATAATATAAACAATCAGAGTCAGTGTTGGTATATTCCCCTTAAATAAGTTAATAAATCTTGATTTGAAGATTTTCAGTTCATAACCATATTTGGGTATTTGAAGAAGTTTATGAAAAATAAACCTACCTTCATTAAGGGACCTAATGATCCAAAATATGGTGTAACTATGTTTTATACCTTCATGAAATAATTAACTATAATATTCAGTGGAATAAAAAATCATTAGGTTGCCGAAAAATGGATCAAGTACCTAGAGAAGGTCTTTTGGTCTTTTGAAAGTAGTGTAATGTAAAAATTTCATCAAGGTGTTCTATCATATAAATGAAGATGTGGACTAATGGAGGTTTGTGATTTAAATAATTAGAGTAATATGAGATAATGTTCATGGAATGTAAAAATTTTAAAAATTTATTCAAAGAAAAATAATTTCCCCATCAGAAAGGAAAGGAAATATAATTGAGCTTTCTCTATATTATAATAAATGCCATAGAAAATGTTTTTTAGTATGAGGATAACTTTAAAAAGATAGATAAACATTATACGTACTATGTACATAGACCAAAAAACAAATTATTTCATTTATATGATGAGTTAAATACAAATCATATAAGGACATTGGACTCTTATACCTTTTCAGTATATGACGACATAGTCTTATGTTACATTAATATATAAAATTATTTTTTAAGGATGTATGTATTCAGGTAAAATTAGAAGAATAAGTGGCCAGAAGGAAATAATTGGAAGAATAATGTGTTATAGGGGAAAAATTAAAGATGTGGCTTCCCATATGAAACAATTGTAGGAAAAATAACTCAATGATTGAAAAAAGGGAACCAAAGTTTATTACAATTGTAGAGAGAAATACGATCATTGTGATGAATTGAACCCACATACCATCTCGAATTGGTACCTGACCTAAGCCTCCACAAATATTGAGGTTGTTCACAAGCTCGCATCTGGAAGCCAAGTATCAAAAACAAATAGAGGGACAGATTCTTCCCAAAATTAATCTAAAAACATGAAATATATTCATACACATAATGAAATAAGAAAATAAAATGTTAATATATATTTTATAAAGATATAAAATAATAAAAGTGAGTCAACAAGAATATTATAAAAAAATATATGCATGATAAAAGTATTATTACAATGGATTTCAAAACTAAAATAGATACTAATATAGTCTCCATGTGATTGTGTGGGAAAATCATACAATCTCACCACTATCTTCCTAGACATAGCTGACAAATAATTCACCACCTCACTATGGTGCCTTGTATTTTCATTCAACAGAAGGAATGACAAGGCCTTTGAACCGCTGAAGGGTTGTACATGGTTTGAGCTTACATACTCAGTAGGATCCCACCTAGGCGTTAAGTATCAAGTATCTATAAAAATAATCAATGAATTCCCAAATTTAATGAAAATGAGGTGTGATAATAGTTTAATAGTTTTATATCAAATGTACGGAAAAACTATTTAATTACCACTTTTCCCACATTTTCAAATAAAGATGCTTCATCAGTTCAGATAATTTCATACACAAAAAATAAGTGATATCAAAATAATGATGGTTCAAATTTCTTCTCAATTCCATGGTAGTATATCCAAAATAGTATATTCCAAAGCATAGGTAACATCATGTCAAATATCACACTATGTGAGGATATCTATGAAACTTATACCTATATAGAAAATTTCATACATCATGTCTCTACATATATGATTCAAATCAAGAGAGAAAATGAACAACCAAGAATGTGATTCCCCAATAGGTATAACATAACCTAAAAAAACAGGCCTTTGGAGAAGAGGAGAATCCCATGAATTAACCCCCTTAACATTAGACAAGGCATATTTCTACACCATCCACCTAAGTACCCAAGGCATCTTATATGCTATATCTTCAAAATAGAAACATCAAAATAATTATTTTAAAACAATTACAAAAATTTGTTTCACAATTTGTTAAATAAATTATTCATTTACCTAGATAAGGGTAATGAAGTATTTGATCAAAAACCCATTTACACATATTGAAATCAAATCATTCCATAATTACATTTCATTTAGAAAACAATTTATAAAACTGAAAAAAATTTAGTTCATCCAACATTGGCTATAGATGGAACCACCTACCTCAAACTTGTGTTCACACATGCCTGCAATGTGATCCACCAATAAAAATAAAATGACAACAAAAATAGAGGCCCAAAAACCAATCTATACATATCATAATCAATTTGATTTAAAATAATGGTCAATAAATAAGAATGATCAAAATGTACCTCAAGAACACACACCCACCGCACTACAACCAACAAAGGAAAAAACCCCAAAACATGATCACATAATGCATCTAGAAAGTAATATGAATAATTATCACTACAAATCAATAAATTTGACAATGAAATGAAAAAGAGAAACTGTGATAAATGGTAATAAAGAAATAGTTGGGTTACTAACATGTAGAGATGAAAATCAATCAAAATGGATATCAATCACTATAAAATGTAATTTACATGGATTATAGGCTCCAAAAATCACTGGAGAAGAGCTCAGGGTAGAGAGAAAATAGGCTACAATGAATGATTTAAATAATTATCTAATACAAATCCCTAAAAATCCACCTTCATGAGAATTAAAGTGTGTGTGATCCCTTTAAATTTAATTTAATCCACAATGTCCATATAATCCATAAAACATAGAATTTATTTTTTGAAAATTGATCATTAAACATTACACATCATGAAAAAACTTTTCATATCATGTAACCATTCACTATGTATACTCAGCTTACTACATGAGCTGAAAAAAATACACTCCATGTACTCCAATTACATATACTGTTAATTCCCAACATACAGTGAAAACAATACCTTTCAATATAAATATCCCAACTACCACAAGCATTCTATGAACTTGGGGAAAATCTAGTTAACCCAATTCAAATTTATACACAAAATCAAATAATTCAAAAAACTATACATCCCCCAAAATTATGAAATTTTTACATATAATATGATCTATATCATCCAGATTCCCAAGACACACCCAAATAAAGAGTACAACCAATAAAGATATGGGAGATACATTAAATATGTTAATTGGATGTTACAAACTCACCACTATAAGCCTTTCCATCCCTAAAAATCCATGTCGATGAATGAAGTCAGCTAATGTGGTGACACCATTTCTCCCTCATCAATTAATCATGCTCCCAAGTATCATGATAATATAATATATTGTTTTATAACACTTTGAAAAATAGAATTAAATACCCCAATAAAACATCCACTTGAGATTGGACGATTCCCTACTAGTTGATCGACAACAGATACTTAAAATCTTACAAGATATATTCCAAACTCAAAATGTGAGAGGGGATAGGATGGTATTTCTTGAGTTTTAATATGTGAAAAACATCATTAATGACTATAAGGTAACTCAAAATTCCAATCAATAAGAAACCTGTCAAATCATCTCAGTGACCTCAAATAGTCTAATATATCTCGAAGCCAACTTTCCCTTTTTCTCAAGATGATGGTGACCCAAATGAGGTGAAAATTTCAATAAAACCCCCTCTCCAATAGAAAAGCACAAATTATGACATGATTGATCAACATAATTTTATTTTCAACTCTGAGCTATAAACATATATTATTGTATATCTGGAATCCTCATAGATTTCTCCTAAACCAAACTCAATCCCACTAAATTGGATTCACCCACATCTACCCAAAAGAGGATATCTACATAGGAAGACATACAATGCATTAAAGTGATCCATTATAATTGAAAAAATATAATCTATGTCATAATAAACCTCATCCTGTTCGAAATGGACATCCCATTTTCCACCGAAATCATAGATACATCTATCAAACATATCCTCTAGGATCTGAATAGCATGTTCCAACTGACTATATTTCTCTGAATGATATGTTTTACTCATCTTGACATGAGTCTCCATCAATTATTGGAATCTTATATATATCCTCAAAGTAATACAATTATCCCTGTATAAAATAATAATATATGGAAGCCCAAGTATTCTCATAATCTCTTGCATATACAACTTACCCCAATCATCAAAATGTTTAGTGTCCTTGACTGGAATGAAATGAGATGAATTTTGTAACCAATAAATAACCACCCAAATATAATTTCTCCCTTATGGATTACATGTTAATCTAAAAAAATCCATGTAAACCTTGTTCTATTTCCAAAACAACACTATAAGGGGGCATAGAAAACCATAATGTTCCAGATGCAGTTCCATTATTTTTTGGAAAGTGGAATGGTGATACACATAATATGCAATGTATTATTTCATACCCCACCACTAGAATCAACATCTAATTTCATAATACATCTTTATAGTTTCCATATGAATGAACCATGAATAATCATGATAGTCTAACAAAAATGATTTCTTCGCATAGGTTTGGATGAATAATCAACCTGCCAAACTGAGAATACCATCTGAAGAGAGAGACTGAACAGAAATTTTCTCTCCATAATATAGGGTCTCTTTAATTCCTTTATACTCCTCATTTTTCTACTAACCCTTTATAATATACTCTATTAGATATTTACAAAACTAAACATTGGTAAGAACCATACCTAAAACATCCTCTTGAGCATCTAGATGCAAATGAGAAAATATCCTCATAAGGTTCCATTATTCCTTTAATTCCAAAAAAGACTATGATGGTACTTTCTTTATAATAGAATCCATAATGAAATCCCCCCTACTTAGGGTGTAGGTGATATTGAAGTCAATCATTTTTTTGTATTCCACACACAAATTCCTTCTAATATTGATGCATTTATGAGAGAAAATATAGCTCTTATGGTAAGTGTAGACTCTGAACCACTCCCAAAAAAGATAGTACTAAAAAAATACGAACACATGTATAACTATATAAATATATAAATCATGAGTGGGGTAATTATTATCATGAGGTTTAAGATAAAGATAGTCATAATCTACCACATGATCATTCTGTATAAGTACACAACCAAAACCATCACTATAAGAATCACAAAAAACTACATACACCTTACTGGGATTAAGAAATATCACAATAGGAGCTGATGTTAGAATTAAATTTTTCTCAGAAAAAGAAGGATGCCAATTTTCATCCCATATAAATTTCACCACTTTCATAGAAATAGTTGTAAAAGGTGATGCCACCTTTGTGAAATACTTAATAAACCATCTGTAATATCCAATATGACCACAGAATCTCTGAATCTTAATAACATTTCATGGTTCTTCCCTGAAAAAACCTTCAAATTCTTAAGATAAATTAATAATCCATGCTCATAAATAAAATTCACTAAGAACATCACTTCTCGAATCAAAAAATTTATTTTTGAAAACATTATATTCAATTAGTTACTCCATAGGATTTCAAGAACCAATCCTTAATGGTGCTGGTTCTCATATTCTAATTTCATGTAAACCAATATATTATCCATGAACTACACAAAACATATTTCAGGATGTTGAATGAATATCTGATTCATCGGAATAATAAAAACTACATAAGTGTTAGTCAGACCAAACTACATCACAAGATATTTGAAAGGTCCATACATGTTTCTAGATGACTTCTTCAGTATATCAGACTCCCTAAATCTGGAATGATGATAATATGATGAAAGATAAATCTTCAAAAACATTATTTCCCCCATTAACTGATAAATGTAATCATCCACAAAGGAAAATGATACTTGTTCTTAACCACTACCCAGTTCACATTCTGATAGTCCAAAAACAATCAAAGTGATTCAAATCCCTTCTTGGAAAATTGAATTAGGGATTCCCAAGTAAAAATACTAATGGTAAAACCCTTCACCTTCATATCATCCAATTAAATCTTATTATCATTCATCTCCATTGGTAACATAAGAGTAAAAGGTATCAAAAAAATTTTGTTCCTAGAACCAGGTCTATTATTAACTCTACCTCCCTCTCTTGAGAAAGACTGATGAAATTTTCAAAGAAAAAATATGTAAAATCACAAACAAAACTGGGAAGATAAACAATAGTATAAATGTCATCATGCTTGGCTATAACAATTGAAAAAATCTCCTGATATCTAGTCAGGATGGTTATAAACCACTAACCCTCATATTCTACACTCCCGGAATCACCTGTGAGATCACATCAGTCACATTAAACGAGACACACTGATGATACAAGTCAACATAATCATGATCATAAATAATCCAATCCATCCCAATTATCACACTGAATAACAAACAATTGAACATGAAAAAATCTTATACGAAGTCTCTGTAATGTATTGATAGCACATAAGGACACCGAAACCCGGCTCTTTTCTCTTCCCAAGAGGTCTCACGTACTCCATATCAATGGAAATTATCGATGTTCTAAGTCTAATTATATAAAATATGGATAGATATAAATGAGTGGGAAGCCCCAATGTTAAATAAATAAAATTCTACTAATGATGAAAGAATGATAGTACCACTCACTATTATTAGACCCACATCTAACTCTATTGGAAAATCATATATTATGTGAAGGTTATTTAATTATAAGGCTTGTGGATGTAGCCTTGTTGTTTCTAAATCATAAGATAACAACACATTATCCATTTAGATCCAATGATCCTTGAATGTATAAATACGTAGACATATATTGAATGAAATTCTCCAAATGACCATAACACCCACATCTATTACACGTATTTGTTGTTGATGGAAAATAATATCAGGTGATTCCATCCACAAGACACTGATAATAAGTCATATGTAGATTTATATCTACAACTGATGGTTCAAAAGAGGATTATATCCAAGGACCACCTCCACCACTCCAGTGATGATCTTTTCACTTCCTCTTCTTTCCTTGTGTTTCAATGAAGCCGTCACTAGGGGGAATAAAAGAGGTAAAAAATCCAACTTTACCTTCCATACTCAATTTTTCCAGCATATCTATGTCCACTATCATAGCATTGGTTGGAATATTGAACATCAATACCTTTAATCTGATATTTAGTCCGAAATTATATAGGTAATTCTGAGCTTTCAGTTAGACATTCTTTACAACCTCAAGTGAAAACACCACATCTCATCAAATCGATTAGTTCATGTAGAACCCAAACACTCTCCCTACTAAAAATATAGGAACTACTGACACATATCCATCATCTGTGACATTGGATGAAACTACTGAAAAAGTGAGTATTGAAACTCATCCAATCCAAGACCACATGCCTTTTCTCTTATACCATGCAAACCCACCAATGCTTTCTCAGATCCAAAATTTTAAATGTCGTCCACCTCACATCAATACTATCAAGTATATACAAGATTTTGAATATCTTATCATTATTTTCAATCAAATAATCCACCTATTAAGGTTCATTCCGACACTTAATGGATGATGGCTTCTTGATCAAGAACTCATATTATCAATCCCTTTTCCCTATATCTCCCAGATATACCTGAAAAATTGCATTATGAGCTTATAGAATATTATGGTTGATTAAAAAAACAATCAACATGATAGGCATTATAAAATTATAATTGAGTAGAGGAATCCATTGAGGATCATTATCTTTAAGATCCCATGTAACCCACGGATGATACAACAAAAGAATACCACTACAAACTAAAATAGAAGAAATGATAAGACAATCAAAAAACCCCAAAACAAAATAAAAAACCCATAATAAGTAAATAATACAATGGAAAATATGCAATATATGATATACACATCCCTACATCCCAACGTAACATGATTCTCATCATTTAAAGAGTGGGCCAGGACCTCACTATAACTTACCTCTCATGGGTTGACAATCCAACCTCCAGACTAAAAAACATCCCAATATATGGACTATTGAGGACAGAAATACATTGATACCAAAAAATGATAAACCCAACCCAGATACCCTATCAAATTTGTACCCAACCAAAGCTGTCACATACTCGAAGGGAGTACTCGATCGCCATGGGCTGGTGGTATCTATCACTCATGTATAACAACCAATAGAGTGAATGATTGTTCCCAACATGAAGAAAACAATGACACACACACACAGATATATATATATATATATATATATAAGTAAATAGTGGAAGGGAAAAAATATATGTCATAAATTATAGAGAGAAAAATAAGTGACATAACTAAAATGGTAGCAAAATCATCTCCAAGAGACAAGTCAAATTGAAAATGATGATAAAACTGAAAATGATTTTCTAACGGTATATATTTATATATGATCACACGTGAAACATCCACTATCTCACCACCTCCTACCTAGAAAAAACATACAGATAACTCATAACCTCGTTGTGGTTCCTTTCTATTACCTTTATCAAAATACATAAAACAATCTATTTACCACTGAAGGGGTTCACAGGGTGTGTTATAATAGTCTTTGTATGACCCCACCCAAGTGTTCCATAACAAATCTCTCTAAAAATAATCAAATATCACTCATCTTTAAAGAGAAGAAGGCATGATAAAAATTTTAATAGTTTTATATCGAAATCATTTAGAAAATAATAATTTTCCTTTTCCCAAACTTCCAAATAAATCTAGTAAATCGGTTCAGAGCAATTCATACACAGCAAATAAGTCATATAAAAAGAAATATAGTAACACAGATCATGTGAAATCCATCTAAGTATTTCCAAAATAATACAAGACAAAGAAATAGTATCATCACACCAAGGATCACAATAGGTTCGGATTTCTAGCATAATCATTCCTAACATATATAATCACATACATCAAGTCTCCAGATATATGCATCGACTCTATAGAGAAAAAGAACACCCCAAAAATTGAATGCCCAAAAATTCTTACAAGTCCCTAGAATAAAAATTCCTATGGAGCATATGAAAATCCCATGAATGAACTCATCGAAAGTGGGTGAGGCCAATTACTACACATTCCAACAATATACCTCAGTCTCTCTATATGTTCTACTTTCTAAAAAAATTAATCAAAACCATTCTTTGAAAACCATTACAAAAATCAATTTCACACATATTTGAAAAAAATTATAATTTAGAAAATCTAGGGGAAAATCATATTTTATCAAAAATTCATTTCAACACACACAAATCAAATCATTCAATCATACATTTTCATTTATAAAAAAATATATAAAATCCAAACTGATGTTGTTCATCCAACAAAAGATAGAGATGAAAGTACCTTTTTCAAACTGAGGTTCACACACACCCATAGTGGGACCATGGGAGTTAGTGATGCTAAAGAAAGAAATGAAGGAGATGTTTGATAATGTATGTATATTCCACTAGTGTTTCACTATGGGGAGATTCTATTTTTTGTAAAAAATTGGATAGGTCCATGACATTGTCAATTTATCATAGAGAGGTTAATTTCATTACTATAAAAAATAAATATCATTTACTATGAATTGATGACTTATTTGATAAACATCAAGGAGACTGATACATTTCAAATTTCAGTATATTCTCTCGTTATCGTTTTCTAAGGGTGATTAAGTCTAGTATATCGATGTTGATAATTCAAACAAGGTATGAAAATTATTAGTTTATAGCAATTCCTTTTGGATTTTCTAATCCACAAACTATACTTTTTAATTTGATGAATAGAGTGTTAATGGAATATTACGATAAATTTTTGGTGATATTCATTGATGATATTTGGGTATACTCTATGATTAATGAAAATAGTTAGAGTCGTCTAGAAAAAATTCTCAATATCCGTAGAAAAACGGAATTATATGGTAAATATAGTATGTGAAAATGTTGGATAAATGAAGTTTATTTTCTTGTCCATATTATCACCAAGTAAATAATATTTTTTTTGACTCATCAAATAAAAAGGTATTAAATTCAATTCTTGTAATGAATAACATAAGTGGGAACTATAGATTCATGGGTTTAACATGTTACTATCACATGTTTGTTCAAGATTTTTCCGAAATGGTCGACTATTAACAAAACTAACAGGTTAAGGGGTTAAATTCTCATGGACAAGGGAATGTGAGGTAGGTATTGAAGAGATTAATATGAGGCTTATTAATTAAATTTTCTTAAAATTACCATCAGGTATGGAAGTAATTGAAATATATAATGATTCATTGAAGAAAGGAATTGGTTTCCTCCTTACAAAGAATGAAATGGTAATTAACTATGAATCATTGGAATTTAAAATCAATGAATATAACTATCCAAACTATTAACATGTTTTGGAATATGTAATATTTTATTTGAAAATATTGATACCCAACCCCTATAGTGAAATATATGATATAAATATTGACTACAATAGTCTGATGTATATATTCTCTCATAATGAGCTTAACTTAAGGAAAATAAATGGTTAAAACTAGACAAGGACTATGATTTCATAATGCAACACCAGCCTATAAAGGAAAACCATTTGGATTATGAATTTTTTAGGAGTGACCATGGAGTTTTTACTATGACAAGGGTCAACAAGGATCATATATACAAAACACTATTAAATATGTATATGTTGATTTTTAGGTAAGGGGGCCATATTTACTTTATCATTAAATTTATAAACCATCCTTACTATAAAAGACAGCGAAGTCTTAGTAGGATGATAATTAATGGAATATTAATGTAATAAATAATGGGAAATTTGGTAGATTTCATTTATAGATTTGGTGTGTTGAAGTATGTGTTTATGCTATGTGTTTTATATGAACCCTAGTTTAAAATGGAACTATAATATGAATAACATGGAATAAATTTCTCTATACAGCCTAATACCACAAATACATATATCAATATAAGAGAAAATTTATGTTGGGATGGTATGAAGAATGAAATTACAGAATTTGTGTCTATAAGATTTGTATTTGAACACTTTAAATTAGAAAGACAATATCATAAGGTAGTCATGAAACCTTTAAAAATTCCTATATGGATGTGGGATACCATTATAATGGAAACTGTCTCTAGACTCCCAAAGATTCTATGGAAGAATGATTTCACATGGGACATTATTGATCATCTTACCTAGAATACTTATTTCATAGTGATAAGAGATGATATACCCCTTGACCACCTTTCCTGGGACTATAATAATGTAATGAAATGGGTTAATGAGGAACCACAATCATTTTTATCTAACCACAACCCTTAGTTCACAATGAAATTCTAAATGATCCAACAAAGGTCTCTTGACATTGAGATATATTTATGAACTGCATATAGTCGCCAGATTAATGGAAAGTATGAAAGGAAAATCTAGAATTTGGAATACATATGGAGATCATATTCTCTTTGCTTCTAAGGTTTGTGGGATCAATATCTAGATTTATTGGAATTTTAATAAAATAATGAAATTTCCTCAGGAATCAAAATGAAACCATTTGAAGAATTGTATGGGAATTGGTGTCACAATCCAATCTATTGGGGATATATTGGAGAAATAATGTTAGTTTTCCCATTCCTTATAGAGGATTTAAAAGTTAAATTTCAAACTATTCGTGATTATATAAAAATATCCCATAAAATAAAAAAGAGATATGCTAATATTCTAACGAATGATTGAGAATTAAAAGTTGGGGATCATATATTCATTAAGGTTTCACCATGTAAGGGATTTGTTATATCTGGTAAAATGGGATGATAATTCCATGTTTTATTATACCATTTGAAATACTAGAAATTATTCGATTTGTACCTTACTGATAAGATATACTTACAATCCTTTCTAAAGAACAAAATTTCTTCCATGTCTCATTTCTGATGAAATACATGAAAGATCCAACACATGGGATCACATATGAGGTCATAGAGTTAGATCCTAACTTGTCTTTTAATGAGGATCCTATCAAGATTCATAACACTAGATAGAATTTATTATAGAATTAAACAACCTGATTAGTGAAATCCCATTGAGAAATCACCATGTAAAAGTGGCAACCTAGGATCCTGAAGAATCTATAAGGAATAATTAAATACATTTCTTATAAAGTTGAAATCTACCCCAATTTCTAGAACAAAATAATTTAAGTGGGTTAGATTGTAATACCCAAGACTCTACTGTAGTAGGTAAACAATATATCCAGAACCACCACATAATGAACAATTCAGTGAGTCACCATTCATGAATTTAATTAAAGTTAAATTTTAGCGTTTTTTACTTACAAAATTTATATAATTTTTCAATTTTTATATGAAAATTTACATGGTATGAATTTTTACAATTTTCCAAAAAGGAAAACATTTAGTAAAAAAATATATTTTTCACCAAACCTGTAATTTGTCTGACTATATCATTATATACGAATAAAGAAGAATTTTACAAAACCTTTTATGTAATCATATAGGATGTTATGGAATAATAATATGAATTTTAAAAAATAATCCTATAAATCTTATAAACAAATTTTTTAGAAATAATAACAATGTTACATTAATAATAAAACCATTGCTAATCTTTTTATTGAATCAAGTATTTTCATGGGAGATTCAGCTTTGGATTTCATTTAAGGAAATTTTCATTCTAATTTTTTTTTAAAAAATCAATTTATTTCCTTAAAATTAGAACCCATGATAGTTTTATCATATATATATATTAAATAATAGAATGATATTTTTCTAAAAACTGTTTTTTTTTCGATTAAGTGTGTTTAATTTAAAACTAACCTTTCACACTGTTAGGAATTTTATGTGAGGAAATGTTAAAATTTTAATTAATAAGGATAAAAATATTTATTAGTTTTAATCTTAATTTTATAATTAAAATTGGTTACTATTATTAAAAAATTATTATTATTAAGAAATTATATAATGGATCAATTTTAAAATAAAAAAAAACCATAAAATATTCTATGTTTTCTAAAAAATGTGTTTTTAAGGTTATTTTCATTAAAAGAAATCATTGTCTGCACCAATTTCATTAATTTTATGTCCATTTACCCATGAATAGTAGCTTTATATTAATGAAAATTTAAGCATAATTCCCCAAACTAACCTTCTCTTCACTAATATCAGTGTAAAACTCCCACGACTAAATGACTCACTTATACATAAAATTTCTCCCTGAAAATATTCATTTTTTAACTCCAATAAATCAATCCCATTTTCAAAAAATTATGGTTAGAATAGTTTGAATAATAAAATCACTTGTAAGGATACTTCAATGGAAAATTCCAATCCCCAATGTGAGTATTTCCAACTAAATATATTTTATTCTTAAATATTTTCAGTAAAATTTTCACTATATAGACTAAAAATGATATTAGTATCACTTATATACTATAATATTACAAAATAATGTTTATCATAATTCATTATTCATATATCCCATCAATTTAAAAAAAAATCATTCATGAGTACATGCATACTACCACAACCATGAGTAACAAAATTAAATTTTCATCACTGACCATAATTGAAGGTTCCAAAAATGGATTTAATAAATAAATAATATTTTTTTGATGTCATTATAGTAATGGTATAATTTGTTTTTGAATTTATTATTGATATGATCAATAAATGGTCATCATTAATCTGAACCTTTAAAATAACCATTCTATGTAGAAAATATTTTATTCAAGATATGTAGTATTTTAGTATCCATTTATTTTTATTCTAAGTCACTTTATAATTATGATATATCAATATTAATATTTTTAATTTTTATAATTATAATACAACAAAACCACATCATAATCATTCATTAAATCATGGTATTTTATTTTTTTCCTATTTAACTACCTACTTGAAATGTACTCTGAATTTTTGTAACGTTCCATACTAGGTGAACTAAAATAGTCACCCAAAGTGGTCCACCACATCCTAAAGTATAAAATATTGAAACAAAATATCTCATGTAAAAACTGAATAAGGAAACCCAACATGGTAAATATTGATATTAACCAAACATATAAATGAGATATTCAAAAACAAGACAAACTGGATAAACCTTAAAGAATAAAACATGAAATGTATAAATAATTTTGCACGTCACCATCCATCACCACCCAAACATCCTACTAAGAATAAAGTGACCCAAAAGTTAAAGTAGCATACTGTACAATTCATTTCCTATTGCCAATGTCCTACAAAACAACATTGACAACCACCGAAAGGACAAATTAGGGTGTTATCACATATACCGGTAGAATACCACTAAATAATCTACACAAGTTATAATATCATGAATGGAGTTATAATTGATTTCAAAAAAATCAAGTTTAAAAATAATTTTTCATCAACTAAATTTTTATTAAAACATTCCTTTGGTTTTCATAAATTAATACCATATGCACAAAATCTTGGAATATGTCATGTATGAATGAATCCAAGTAATCATCTGTAAAAACCAACCATGGGTACATCATATGATAAAATTGGGAGAAAATAGAGTGTCTTGATTGAAACTATATATTTCCCAAAATACTATTTTTGTTTCGTGAGTTCAAAAGTTAATTTTTATTAAACTTATTAACAAATCACTAAAAAACTAATTATACCAAAAAATGATAAATATAATAATTATTTTATAACAATATAAAAATCAAAGAGTTAGGGTCTTGATATATAACATTTTATTACACCAGAAAATTCCTTAAGGGTAAGGTGTAATATCATGAAATTTTCATAGGGTGGTTCAATGAACATGGTTTGGGTCATTATCTCTATAAGATTGACCATATCCTGTAAATGGTTTCTCTAATGCTTCAGTTATTGAATCTTGAAATGTTATTTGTCAATGGAAATTATGACTTTTGTTATCCCCCTCAAAATCTTTGATAAATTTTCTACACATGGTATAATCCTACTAGTCAAGGCCCTCACATATTATGTCTATGAATATTAGACTTTATCATAACCATACATATATACTATCCCTAAGATGAAATTAGAATGTCTATATTATCAATGATTATGATGCATAATGGACTTTTAAATCCAATATGATATCATATTTAATAATAATAAATGTAGTACATGTGTTTTCTATAACAACATTATGTAATAAGTCATTTACTCATTAAAATAGTGGAATTTAATTTCTCAATGTTTAGGTCATTAAATTCTCCCACCATTAGAAATTTCACACAATAAATTTTTATTTCATACACTAAAATATATGAGGTTACTTTTATTGCATCTCCTCTTCTAGTACCAAAGTTTCCTCCTTAAACATTAAGTTTATCCATAACAGTCTTACATTGTGTGTTTTCCTGTTTTATATAACAGTATATTTATGATCTAAGATCTTCAATGGTTTCTATGAATATGAAATATTATTATCTAAGGGTTCCACCTATAGAGTCGATACATGTGATGGGTCCCATATGAACACCCTCAATAGGAATACAAGAAACATATCATGTACTTGAGATAGGTTAGGTGGGAGTGTTATTCGATAGGCTACCTCTATGATGCAATCATGGATCAAAAAGGGTGGATGTATCTTGGGCTAAGATTTCCATTATTATCAAACTAGAAATATGAAGGAACACTTTATCACCAACCACAAACTCAAGGCCTCATTAATGATTATATTCATTGATTTCTATCAAAATTGTGAGGATTTCATATGTTGTTGAATTTTTTAAACCTTTTATATCATATCTTGGATAAGATAAAGTCCCATAAACATAATTTCTCCAAATTTATCCCTACATTTGAAAGTATAACACATCTTATCATATAGAACATCATAAGGAGCCAATGCAATTCTAGAATAAAAACTATTTTTATATTGGAACACCACTAGGGGAAGGTGATGGTTCCAACATCTTTGGAAATATGTTAAACATCATCTCAACAAAATATATTGAGATTAAATGGTAATTTATGACTGAAAATTCTTCTGAGGGTGATAAATAGTGTTAAAAATTAATTCTATAACCAACGATTGCTGATGGGTCCTCTAGAACCTTGAGGTAAACCTAAAATCATGATTAGATACATTGGTGATTAGAAACCCATGAAATATTAACATCTCTCTTATGTATATCTTAAATATTTGGTCAAATGATAAATATTCCTTGATAGAAAATAAAATCATTTACTTTTAAGGCTATTAACTACCACCTATATAGAATTATTTCCATCAGGTGTCATAGGGAGTCATATAGAAAAATCCATGTTTTTGTTTTACAATTTTCTTAATTGTATGGGATATTATTGCATCTTACCATTAGAAAAATTTCATTCAACCTTGATTTGTTTTCATACCAATCATCAAGATACAAACTACACAATCTCTCTCCTTGTGTTATCCTACATGAAATTTTGCTGCAAATATCTATCCATCTTGGTCATTCCTAGATGAATAGTGAAGGATGAGACAAGTGCATCATCCCAAACCTCCCTATTCAATTTTTGGTTTTATTGGACCCATATCTGGGCTGAAAACCCAATAACACCATATTTAGAACATTTTTACTCAAGATTATTTTCAACCTTCTTCTATGTCAACTAAACAACTTTATAATCCTCCATGATTTTATCAGGAATGTACTATTGAGAAGTTATTCATGAAATGGTGGATATATATACTTTTATTATTTGAATGTATATCCTTTTCATGTCCATTAATATTGGATACCTTTCAATCCTTATTAGGGATGGATTTACAAAGTCTTTTGAACTCAAAGAAACTACTAAATTGTTATCCTTCTCATGATGGTAATGGGTTGAACCATCAGAATCCTTTATCATCTCTGAACACCTCTACTGTCACATATTAAGCTAGTTTGTTGTGAATATATTTTTGAGCCTCTCATGATCTGTATATATTTTACAATTCTTCCCATATATATAATGCCACCAAATCCTTAATGAAAAGATCACCACATCAAGTTATAAATCATTATTTGGGTGTTTATATTCATTAATATTTAGTTTTTGAGAAATATAGGCTATCAAGTTATCATCTCGCATGAGTAAATAACCAAAGATATTTTTGAATTCATCATTGTTGGCCAGAAATCCTTCCACACTAGGGGCTAATGTGAGTATAGGTTTAGTGATTACCCTCTTCTTAAACCCTTTAAAACATTTCTCACATTCAATACTCTAGAAAAACATGACTCTTTTTTGGGATATCATGGTTATGGGGATGATAAATCTTGTAAAGTTTCACAAAAATTGTCAATAGTACCCAAAATATCCAAGGATACTATATATATATAAAATAGATGTTGGTATGATTCATCCATAAATTGCCTTTATTATAGAAGTTCTTATATATATCCCTTTTTTGTGATAACAAGGCATATGAATGTTACTTCCTACAACCAAAATTCTCATGTACAATAATTAACATAAGAATTTTCTTTTTTTATGGTATTCAAAAAAATATTCAAATGATACTTATGTTTCTCCTTAATTTTAGAGTAAATGATAATATAATCTATAAATACAAGAAAATAATTTCATGGTAATCCTTATAGAATCTATCCATCCTATCCATGAAGACTACTAGATAATTAGTGACTAAAAATGAAATCACAGGGAAATCATAGTTCTTGTACCTTGTATGAAAAGTATTCATAGTTATATCCCCCCTTTTCACCTTTATATGATAGTATCCCAACTAAAGATCCACATTATTGAAATAATGGGATTCACATGGAAAATCAAATATGTTATAAATCCATATAAGAGGATACATCCCTATTCTAAAAGTAAGATATACCCATGCTTCACTAAAAAACCATGGGTATTGGTACCACAATACAAACGTTTTTTAAACCATGGGGATATCTTTCAAGGGAATTGAAATTTTCTTGGGAAGGACCAATACCCACAATTCTCCAAAAACTGTTGGTATATCATGCATGAGGAAAAAAATTTAACAGAAATGACATATACCCATGGTTCCAAAAAAACATAGGTATAGGTCACCACTATAGAGTCAATTTTTCTAATATAACAAAATAGTGTTTTGGCAATTTATTTACCTAGAATCACTTATACCGACGATATTCAAAAAATGTGTGTATAGATATTTTTTTGGTCACCTATACCCACGGTTTGGCCAAAATGTGGGTATAGGTCAGTATTTTTTTAAAATGATAAAAAATAATAATAAAAAATAATTTATATAAATAATTTTTTATATGTACAAATATATATATTGGAATATAAGATCATAAAACTGGTGTCAGGATAGTGGTATGGTTTCTAGTCTATAGGATGAAGGTTTTGGTATCAAATCCTAGCAGATGATTTTTTTAAGAAATGACCTATACACATGGTTCAGTAAACCATCGGTATAGGTATGAAAATAATAAATCCCTATACCAAAGGTTTAAACCCCATGGGTATAGGCCACTTATACCAATGGATTGACCAAACTGTGGGTATATGTCTCTATGAATGGCTAAACTCCACACGGTTCATAGAACCATGGTTATAGCCTATACCAAAAAAATTTTGGGCTATACCCTCAGTTTGGAATTGTCGGTATTGGTGAAAAAATCTAGTAGTGGTTTTTCTTTTTCATGATCTTTTTATGATCTTGATAATAACTGAAGAGTGGAATTGTCCAATCCTTCTTCTTCAAAAAGAAGACCAATGGATCCCAAAATGAAGCACATGGGTATATAAAACCATTATCAATAATCACCTATTGTTTGTTCTTAATCTCCTCATGTTCAAGAATAAAAATTCTATTAAGTGTCATTAATATCGGAAAATATCAATGTATAAGCTGATTAATAATTCAACCTCCTCTTTAGGAGAAAGTCTAGATAATTCTTCAGGAAACATATTGACATATTCCTTTACATTGGGCATCTCTTCAAGGATGAAATTTTCCTAAGTACCAATTATTTGAGATAGATATGCTTTCCAATAGGGAAATAATATCCATTCTTGAGATGATGGTACCAAAGAAAATTTTACCTCCGCCATGCACTTTTATAGAATTAGATGGAAATTTTTGATATAGTGGATAATTTTATTCTCTCCACAATTTATATTGGATAAATATAAGGAATTCCAATACAATCCCTAAATATAATCAAATTATACTATGAAAAGCATTAGAATGTCTGATGGGAAGTTCATCCCACAAATATAGATAGGATTGGAGTCATATAAATAGAATACAATAATTTCTCAATTTCTATTTTCTCTAATAGATATACTTGCATGTATTATGGTAGTGTTTTAATAGTTGAACTAATATTTTGAGATATAAAATAATGTCTAGAATGATAATCAATGATTATAGTTATTATTAATTAATTAATAACTAGCATACCTGTAACACCCCAAGATTTCATAGTACGTTATTTCTTCAAAGTAATCTAATAACTTGCACTACACGCAACACCGAGTTCTAGCGCGCCACGACATTCCAAAATAGCCGTTCAAAAGCGGTTATATATGAATAGTATTAAATGAATTTTTAACAATATATAATACATATAATTTTAGAATCCAAATTATGAGTTTCTTAGACATAATTTAAGAACAAATTCATTTGTTTCAGATAAAAGAATTATTTTTCAAAAAATGAAATTTTACCGCCTTTTAATGTTGAACCCTTCTTAAATCCAATATTTTAAACTTTTATATATTCAATTTGACAAAATAAAATTCTTCTTTATAATTTATACCTAATATTTTAGTTTCAATAAATTTTTTCTTTTATTCTGATAACTTTAATATTTGGTTGAATAGTGGAAAATACTATATATTAACTGAAAACAACTTTTTTAATCAAAATAATTTATAGTGATAAATTATAAATTTTATTGGTTTGGAAGTATAAATAGATAATATTTTTACCATTTAATCCAATGCCGTTAATTGTAAGTAATTTCACTCTAAAATTGGACAAAAACAAGTGTCAATCTTTTGATAGTTATTATTTCATAAAAATATGCATTTTGGTTTTGACAATGGGATTTAATTTTAAATTAATAAATGAAATCTATATGTTTTGAATTTGTTAAATTAGACTTCATTTTGGAATTCGGAATATCAAAAATAACATAGGGGGAATTTTTGGTATGTTTTTGAAAACATTAAATTTTTGATGAATAGTGAAAAACACTACGTTATTGGTTAAAACATACTTTTCATTTAAATAATTATTTATTTCATTTAAATTTATTTTAGTTCAAAATAGATACATAATACCTATATATGTTCAATTTAATTAATTGGAGTCATTTTATAATAAGTTTAGATATATATAAATTATATTGAAATTTTACCGTCTTTTACCCACCTCCTAGGAGAATTTGCAAATTTGCATAAAACATAATTTTACGGCTTCTGTGAATTGAATTTCAAAAATCCAAGAGACATGATTGATATCAGTAAGTAAAATGTGGTTCTATAAGATAAAAATAATTTTTTGGTGAATAGTAGCTTTTGACTTTTATTTACCATGGTTAAAAGTAAATAGGGTAATTAAAGATAAAATTATATTATTATTACTCTAACACATGTCCTAATTCTATTGGATACATGTAATTAGACCAGAAACAACCTTATGAATAAAATATGATCCTTTAGGTCCACATGGATTAGATTAGGACATTTATTATTATAGAATTCAAAGAAGAGTTAAAAGTGCTAAATTCAAAGTTTAATAACTAAACCATTTTTAATATAGGGTTACACATAAGATAAATTTGAAAATAAAAATTATTTATAAAGGTGAAAATATTTCCTACATAATGGTATTTTATTTATAATTTGTAGACACTAAATAATTTAATTTATTTATGACACAATGATGATGCAACAATTACCTTATAATGAAATATTAAATTATCTAATATTATAAATACCCAAATAAATGTAATTTGTGACTTTTTATGAATTCCACTAATTTCCAAGGTGAATATAACATATCAGGGTTGATTAAATGAATTTTTATTGAAATAATAATTCTATTATAAATTTAGTAAAAACAAAATACCAAATAGTGTCAAAATTGATATAAAAGTGTTTTTAAAACAAATATTATATTATTAATTGGTATTATATTCCTAAAAATATAAGGTTTGGCCAAAGGGCTTATATACTATTATATATGTCATTAATGAACCACATGGGGTTCTCTTGGAAGTTTATAGTATGTTTATTAACCGTATAATATAAAAATACAAAGAGATGTTGTAAAGGTCAAACTATTTAACTAAGAGTTAAATCTAAATTATAAGGTTAATATAGTGACCCAAACCTATATAAAACCTATTGGTTGTGTGATTTTCGACCCATCCCCACCTTAGCCATTAAATAATTCATTTTGGAACCATTATAAACCGAAAATAAATTTGTTATAAAATAATTTTTTAAGTTTTTTCTAAGGTGCCCCTCACCCCTCTTATAAAAGGGCACTTCCCCTTCTCTCAAATACATAGACCCAAAGCCATTTGACTCAGCTAACCCCAGCCCAAAATGTCACAACACGTGCGTACGTACTGCATACCGTCTCCACACCGTGGTTTAGTTTGTTATTAAACACTATGTTATTGGGATCAATATAATGATGAGTAATATATATATAAATAATGAAAAAACATGCTAATGTCTCCGTAACATTAATAAACCATCCAATTCCACACCTTTAAGGAAATGATATTGTCGCTCCTGCGTACATACGGATTATCATCTCCACGACACAATGAGATTCATTTCCACTCTCACCATTTATAGATGATTATAAAAAAAATATTACTAATAAGTATGTAATATATGACATAATAATTCTACTAGATATATATAAATATATACGTTTTTATGTTCTTACATATGTCTTGTTCACTCACTTCTATTCAATATGATATGAAAAAATAAACACCGTTTATGCGTATGTACGACCTACCCTCTCTATAAACAATGTATTCCATTTAATATATGTATCTATTATAAAACTTTATATTCTAAATATATATGATATATGAATCAAGGTTTGTATTTTGGAAGTATTTAAATCATGATCTAAATGATACGGTCACGAATAAAAAGTTAAAATATGTACGATAAAGAAAGCGATTATTAACCGAAATGTTAATTTAACATGAAAATAATTATTAAATGGGTAGTGTAATGTCATAAATAAATCATGTATGACATGATAAATATGAATATGGTTCTAGTTCTGGTATAATCTAATAACATACAATGGACATTGTACAGGAGGTTAAACATACCTCCGACCAAAGAATAGTGTGAGGTAATGGGTTTTCATCTCACTCCTTATTCCTATGAGATTCATGAAATATTGCCTCTATTTCCTTTTGTGTGGTGTATGTAAAGCCCATAATTGTATTCTTTGTGTAATACACTTCAATTTATTTGTATTTAGATCTTCATTGTATGATACTTCTTTCATGGGGTGTATGTTTCATAAGTTACCAAATTGGTAGGGGTTAATTCCTCAATCTCATTATTATTAGAGACTATTTATGTGTATGTTTTTACTGGGAAATATTTATTATAAATGTCCTTGTTTCATAAATAAATTTTCTAAGGGATTATTTATAAGGGACTCATTAACTAAAACATCATTTTAAATGTTTTAAAAAATATATTATTCTATAACTTTTTCATTAATGTCCATGTTTTTAAAATGATTTTAAGGATTTATTTATATGGACATAAATGTTTTAAAATGATAATTCTTTTAAAGAGTTTCAAAGTGGTATGGGACACTTTGATTCAAAAATCCCTTTTAAATTACGACCTTTATAAATTGTGAGAAGTTTAAATGATTTCATGAAAAAGGTGTATTTATCTCAATGCATTTTACTGATCATTTTCATCTATGTCAATATCCTTTAATGTATTCTAAACTTGTTTGAAGTTGATTTATTATGATACAAATCATCCATATTGTATTGAATGTTTTGTGATATGTTTGACTATGTATGTGTTATTTTTATACCATTCATGTTTTATGGATAAAGTATTGACATTTCATATGCTAGTTTTAATACGAATGTTTATGTTATATTTCAACCTTTTTTTACGGTGAATGTATTGGACTAGTATGTTCCGAGTTGGGTACCGGTAAAAGTAAGCCCTCTGGGTTAGGGTCTGGTTACAACAGACCCTATGGGTTGGATTCTGGTTACAAAGGAACTCTGGGATGGAGTCCGGTTATAGAGGCTCTCCCAGTTTGGGTCTGGTTACAGTTAGCCCATAGGTCCTAGCACAAGGCCTTGACATAGAAATTAAAGTCTAGTACTATACATTCCCTCATTATGAAATTAGTTATTACATGTGATTATTCGACTAGTAGAATATCCATGTGAATATTTATATTGTAATGTTTGATTTATTTTTTCCATATTATGTTCACGTTTATGTTTAAAAGGCTATTGTTTTTTTATTACACATCTTTCCTTAAAGGTTTATAAATTCTGCTAAATTATTTACCCTTACTGAGCATCTGAGCTCACCCCATTCTTATGTTTTATTTTTCCAGGTTCCTAAGAAGTTTTTAATGTTTGATATGCAGGGTTCATCTAAGATAACAATGGAATTCTCAATGGAATTTTTTTGTGTTGTATATTAGAATGTGTAATCTAATGATCATGTATGTAATCTATTTTCCAAGACTACTAAACTGATCGGTCATTTAGGACTTGATTCCTTGAAATCATGCCAATGTATTAAAATAATGCACCGAATTTAGGAATCTAGGGTCGGGGCATTATAGTTGGTATCAGAGGAAGTTTAGTACAAACCTTGGAATCTATATTTAGATAAACACTGATTAAAACACATTACCCTAAGATAGACTTTGAGAATTAGTATAGAATAACTTCCTAGAATTTAGGTGATGTAGATATTTTGTATATTTTCCAACGAATACATCCCTGTCTGGATACGAGCTAGTAGAGCGGAATAGGGGACAGATGTACCTAGGGTTAAAACTCGAAAACACTACTCTGAGCTAGACTCGAACGGGAACCAGTGCATGAAAACGGGGCTTGCTTCACTCCTGGTTACGACACTCCCGGGGGATATTCTTAGGAAAATTCTCATTTTATTTACAAACCATTTGGAAGGGTTTATGAGTATATTCTTCCTCAAAGAAAACATTTTTATGATAAAGGATTATATACATAAACTACTCAATTTATGTTAACTATTTTCCATGTTTGGAATTATGAATTGTGATTCATAAACCGACCTAGTGTATGCCATTGTTTAGAAATGGAACCCGGTAGAAGTAACGAGAACTCCAACAATACGTATGATCCAATGAGTAAGAAGGATCATATCTTTCATAGTATTAAGCCAACATTTAGAAGGTAAATAGTATCCCACGTATTCTCAACATATGAAGAAATATTATCATGTGTTAATAATATAAGTAAAGAATTATCTATGTCCAATGTCTTTATAGGGAATCCAGAGAAGAAAAGGATGGTATAAAGAAATATGGATGAGGGGAAGAAGGGAAAGAAGGATTTTTCCCATATGTGATAAGTGTGGAAAGAATCACCTCGGTAAATTCTTGAAGGGAATGACAGTTTTTTATGAGTGTGAAGAAAAAGGACACCAAGTACATGATTGAAAGGATAAAAAAAGGTTTCATGTGTACAATGCTTCATCTGCAAGGAATTTGGTCACTAGGCAAGTCAATGTCTAAATAATCCGTGTATACCTCAAATGATGTTATTGGATAATAATCAAGATATGATACTACCACAGATGAAGAGGAATGACTAGTGTTCTTATTTTTTTGCTAAAATATTATGTCATTTCATGGTTGTATCGATGATATACCAGTTATATGAATTATGGAAATAAATAAGTATTGTACTACAATACTATTTCATTGAGGATTTGAGATTATAAGGTTTTATGAATAGTAAATCAAATAAAAGTTATTTTTTTTGGAAAATACAAGGTTGGAGGAAAGATAAGCCTTAATATGGTCCTAATACTAAGGTATTAATTTTGGAATAAGAGATGGTTGATTTGGATAAATTATATTTGATATTCTTGACTATCTTGGAACTGATTAATGGTTTTTTTATTTCATCTTTCTTGGAATGTTATAAATTTTTGGATATAAGGAATATATAAAATATTATATAATGGATAAGGGAGCATGAATGTAATAAATATGGTTTTATGGTAATTCTGGATGTTACCATGTTTTAAAATAATACATGATGAAGGTGTTCACATGTTATTACATGGAAAAAAGGATCTTCATTGTGTTTAACTTCATTATAAATTTTGGTCTGTGAGTTTAGATAGAAGTATTTTGGATAAGTCTATAGTTTGGAATGGATTATGTTTGAAAGTGGATATTATTATTAAGGTTGCTTTTGGATTATTATAAAAAGGACAACACACAGACCGTGTGACAATCTGTCGCGTCAGACAAAGCTGCGGGAATCGAACCCACAACCATAGTGCGATTGGGATTTCTCACCTACAACGGGACTACATGATGTCCCTAGATTATATAATGTAGTTATTTTTAAATGGTCTAATCAGTGAATTATAAATTCATTATTTTTGGAACCCTATACGATTAAGATAAATAGAATATTTCTTTGAAATCTTTTGGAGTGAATGATGAGTTTGTGGTAAGAATTAGTTAAAGGATTAAACTCTACTTTTCAAATATATATATATATATATACGTTTTTCCCCTCTTATTATATGGGTAAATTAATTATTAAAATTTAGGGAAGGTATCTTAAAACCAAAAATGTGTTATCCTAATACCTTATGTTTTGTTGAACTGATGGTATTTCAAATCATCATTGATTTATGGATTTGAGGCCCTCAATTTTACACATGTTTTTTATTGATGACCTCAATAACTCCCTATAAATATTTATGTTTTTACTCAAATTATGTGTCTCTAATTGGCACCAATGTTCTCCTAATAGAGATCATAATTTGGTAGTTTCCCTTTCATTTCCCTTTTCCTCTTATTAATATTAAATTTTATTAACCCAATTTCCGATGTGGATTTTCCCACAAAGGTATTTTCTATTTTCAACCGTTTATTTTTGAAAAAAATTTCAATTTTAGAGGACACAATTTATTGATGGAGGGAATAATGTAACACCCCAAAATCTCATAGTACCTTATTTTTTCAAAGTAATCCAATAACTTGCACTACACGCAACACCGAGTTCTAGCGCACCACGATTTACCAAAATAGCCGTTCAAAAGCAGTTATGAATAGTATTAAATGAATTTTGGACTTTATATAGTCCTTAAAATTTTAGAATCCATATTATTAGTTTCTTAGACATAATGTAAGAACAAATTCATTTTTTTCAAATAAAAGAAGTATTTTTCAAAAAATGCAATTTTACCACCTTTTAATTGTGAACCCTTTTTAAATATAATATTTGAAACTTTTATATATAAAATTTGAAAAAAATAAACTTCTTCTCTAGAATCAGAAAATAAGAGTTTAGTTTCAAAATTGTTTTGGAGTATTTTTGATAACATTCATATTTGGATGAATAGTGAAAAATACTATATTTTTAACTAAAAATAAAATTTTAAATAAAAATAATTTATATTGTTAAATTATAAATTTTAATGGTTTGGAAGTATAAATAGATTATATTTTAACCATTTAATCCAATTCTGGTAATTTTAAGTAATTTCACTCTGAAATTGGACATAAACAAGTGTCAATCTTTTGATAGTTATTATTTCTTAAAAATACGCTTTTTTTTCTTTGACAATGGGATTCAATTTTAAATTAATAACAAAAATTTATAAGTTTTGAATTTGGTAAAATATACCTCATTTTTTAATTTTTAAAATCAAAATTAACTTAGGTTGGATTTTTGGTATGTTTCTGAAAACTTTCAATTTTTGAGGAATAGTGAAAAACACTGTGTTATTGGTTAAAACCAACTTTTCATTTAAGTAATTATTTACTTTATTTAAATTTATTTTAGGTCAAAATAGATACATAATACCTATATCATTTCAATGTAATTAATTGGAGTCAATTTTTAATAAGTTTATATATATAAAAAGTTTATGGAAATTTTACCGTCTTTTACCCACCTCATAGGAGCATTTGCAAATTTGCATAAAACATAATTTTACTGCTTATGTGGATTGAATTTAAAAAATCTGAGAGAAAAGGTTGATATCAGTAAGTAAAATGTTTTTCAATAAGATAAAAATAATTTTTGGTGAATAGTATCTTTTGACTTTTATTTACCATGTTTAAAAGTAAATAAGAAAATTAAAGGTAAAAATGATATTATTATTACCCTAACACATGTCCTAATTATATTGGACAAGTGAAATTATACCAAAAAAACCTTAGAAATAAAATATGATCCTTTAGGTCCACTTGGATTAGTTTGGGACATTTATTATTATTTATTTCAAAGAAGAGTTAAAAGTGTTAAATTCATAGTTTAATAACTAAACTATTTTTAATATAGGGATACACATAAGATAAATTCAACTATAAAAATTCATTAGAAAGATAAAAATATTTCCCACATAACGGTATTTCGTTTATAATATTTAGACATTAAATAATTTAATTTATTTATGACACAATGATGATGCAGTAATTACCTTATTAATAAAATAGTAAAATAATTGATATTATAAATACCCAAATAAAGGTAATTTGAGACTTTTTTGAATTAAACTAATTTTATACATTAATATGACATATTAGGTTTGATGAAATGAGTTTTTTTTGAAGTGATAATACTATTATGAATTTATCAAAAACAAAATACCAAATAGTTTCAAAATTCACATAAAAGAGTTTTTAAAACAAATATTATATTATTAATTGGTATACTATTCTTAAAAATATGAGGCTCAACCAGAAGACATAATTACTATTATATATGTCATTAATGAACCACTTGGGGTTCTATTGGAAGTTTATAGTAAGTTTATTAAACATATAATATAAAAATACAAAGAGACATAGTAAATGTCAAACTATTAAACTAAGAGTTGAATCTAAAAGTTAAGGTTAATATAATAACCCAAACCTATCTAAAACATATTATATTAGTTTATTTTGACCCATACCCACCTTAGACTTTAAATAATCCTTTTTAGTTATTTTATACAGAAAATGAATTTATTATAAAATAATATTTTATGTTTTTCCTAAGGTTCCCCTCACCCCTCTTATAAAATGGCCCCTCCCCATCGCTCAAAAAAAACACCTGCAATGTCGTTCATCTCGGCCAAACCATGAAACAATATCCTCCCAACTATCCTACCTTAATCCTAGAGACCTTCATTTGGTCATAAATGCATCCTATGGATCCCTTTTGATCAAATCAAAAGGAAGAACCCGAAGAAGAGGTATTGATTTCACCTACCTCTTTCAAGTTCTTTTATTCTTACACTTACTCTTTATTTGTTATTACCATACCAAAATAATAACTTCAGAAAATTATATATAATGCGTTGTTATTTTAAATATGGCACAACCATATTCATTATTATATCCATCCTATGAATGATAATTTCACCATGCGTGTGTACGTACTGCTTATCGTCTCTACTCCGGGGTGTAATTTGTAATTCAACACTATGTTATTTGGATGGATATAATGATGAGTAATATGTATATAAAAAATGAAAATAACATGATAATGTATCTGTAAAATTAATATACCATACAATTACACACCTTTATGGAAATGATATTGCCGCTCGTGCGTACGTACAGATTACCGTCTCCACGATGCGATGAGATTCATTTCCACATTCACCATTCATCGACAATTATAAAAATATATATTACTAATAAGTATTTAATATATGACATAATAATTCTACTAGATAAATATATATATTTATGTATGTATGTATTTATGTACATACATATATCTTATTCACATACTTCTGTTCAATACAATATGAAAACTGATACAGCGTTTATGCGTACGTACGACCTACCATCTCCATAAATGATGTTTTCCATTTCATATATCTATCTATTATAAAAATTTATATTCTAAATATATATGATATATGAATAAAGGTTTGTATTCTTTAAGTATTTAAATCATGATCTAAATGATACGGTCAAGAATAACAAGTTAAAATATGTACGATAAAGAAAGTGATTATTACCCGAAATGTTAATTTAATAAGAAAATAATTATTAAATGGGTAGTATAAAGTCATAAATGAATCATGTATGATATAATTGTTGGAACCACTTTGTGTATAAGGTTGTATTTGTTGTCAATAGTTGTCAATGCAGATCAAAATGAAGGTGATCATGAAGTACTCCGATGAAGTAGAGGAGTGGTGATTCAGATGATTGTTGTTCTGATCTTATGTTCAAAGAACATGTGTCAAAGGTGGTACATTGTTTACAACAATGAAGAATGTGAGGAGTAATCCATTCGAGGATGATTAAAGAAGAATGAGGTTTTTGGATGAAGACCATGAAATTACTCATGATTGCATGAGAACCATGCTAGAGACTTCTTGACGGATTGAATCACATGTTTTGCATGAAGTTGATCATGACAGCCATGCTAGAGACTTCTTGACGGATTGAATCACATTATTTGAATGAAGTTTATCATGACAGTTGATGAAGAAGACAATGTGCCAATGAGTTGACTTCTGAGATGGCCATGCAGAGATTGCAATTATGAGATGGCCATGCACATCACATTGTATCAGAAGATAATGGTACTAAAGTTGTTCCTTCAAAGAATACATATCACAATAGTGGAGTTTGTGATAAAAGCCAAAGAGTTGCTGAAGGATACAGATCACCAAGAAGAAGTGTTGTTGAGGTGATCGTGCTTGTTGACAAAGCAAACAAACGACATACAAATTTGTTGACAAAGGAGATTCCATGGTGACATGTCGAGTTCAAGAGTTGTGGTCAACGATCTATGTTTGATTCATGAACTTCGACAGAGGAATGGATGATCTGGAGGTGGTACAAAAAGAGCAGATACAAGGTGGCGCTGTTTCCCAGTGTTTGCCAAATTTTTGGGCCTCAAAATCGGAAAATGAAGACATGGATTGTCTGCAAAAGGAGGTTCACACAAAAAGGAAGTGGTGCGCGAAATATAAGAGGCTTGCACGAAATACTTGAGCTGGGCGCGCAAAATTAGCGGGTTGCGCGAAAAATTGAAGTGGCGCGCGAAATAGCGGTGGCGCGCAAAACAGCGGGTTGCGCGAAATTTTATTTCGCGCAAAAGATGTTTCAAGGCCGAAAGCTTGAAAATCGGTAAAGGCATGAGGCGCGCGAAATTTTGGAGGCGTGCACAAAAAATTGAAGTGGCACGCGAAATAGCGGATGAAGTATTTCGCGCAAAATATGTTTCGAGGTCCGAAGCTCGGAAAATGGCAAAGGCATGAGGTGCGCGAAATTATGGAGCAGTGCGCGGAAAATGGTTGTGCGCGGAAGATTTGTATTTCGCGATCAAAGAGGATTACGCGCTCAAGGAGGGTTTTTTGCGCGGGGTCGATTTTGCCTATAAATATGAAGTGACCCTCCTCCATTCAACAGAGATCAAGACATAGAAAATACCCGAGCTCTGGTGCGCAAAATTGAAGTTAGAAAGGGTGTTGCGCGTAAACTAAAAATTTGCGTGTAAAGTCAGATTGCGCGAAAAGCAAAGGCTGTGCAGAAAGTTGGTGATTGGCGCGTAAAAAGAAGATTGCGCGAAAAGTGGATTTCACGCAAGAGTAGTGAATTGCGCGCAAGGCAGTTTCCAGGCTGCGCGTAATATTTGGAAGTTGCGCGAAAAAGGAATTTCGCGCAAACCATAGAAATTGCGCGCAAGACACCGTAAGGGTTGCGCGTAAAAATTGAGGTTGCCCGGTACATCCGGTGCAAAGTGAGATTCATCTGCGGGTGAAAGTTGGACTTCAACAGAGCATCTACATACAGAGGAAGATGCATTCCTTCATGAAAATGAAGAGACCTACAGGTCTATAAACTGTGACTGAATCCCTTCCAAGAGCAGTGAGCTTAGGAAGAGGAATAAGGTGATCCTCTCCACCGGCAGTGATCCAGGGGGAGTCAACGGGAGTGACCCGAGGGACGCAGTGAGCTATCCCTAAACAATTGTAAAGGCAGTGAGCCTGGGACAGAGTGTATGTACCCAAACATTTGTATCCGCAGCTAGTGAAGCATAGTGGATTTAGGTACGACCGACAATCTGTCGGCGTATACTCCTTGGACGTAGCCCTTAGTGGTGAACCAAGTAAAAATAGCTGTGTCATCTGTCTCTGCATGTGAATGTTTAATTGCTGATCATATCCATCATACAGGTTTAAGTAGTTCCTACCAACGTGGGAACAAGATCCACAACTAAAAGAAGAAAAAGTTGCCACCCTGATTCACCCCTCCCCTCTCAGGGTGTCCCGGGGTCCTACAATAATAAATATGACTGTGGTTATATTATAATATAATAAAATACAACAATCCTTATACAAGAGGTTAAACGTACCCTCGACCAAAGGAAAGCGCCAGGTAAGGGGTTTCCATCTCACTCATTATTCTCGTGAGACTCATGCAATATTTCCACTATTTCCTTTTGTTTGGTGTATGTACTGCCAATAATTTTATTATATGTGTAATAAAATTTAATTTATGTGTATTTAAATATTCATTGTATGATACTTCTTTCATGGGGTGTACGTTTTATAAGTTACCAAATTTGTAAGGGTTAATTCCTCAAACTCATTATTATTCGAGATTGTTTTTGTGTAAGTTTTTACTCAGACATATTTGTTGTACATGTCCATGATTCTTAAAAAAATTCAAAGGGATTATTTTTTAGGGACTCTATTACTAAAACATCATTTTAAATTTTTTAAAAGATTTGTTCCTCTAAACCGTTCTCATTAATGTTCATGTTTTAAAAATGGTTTTAAGGATTTATTTATATGGACATGAATGTTTTGAAATGATAATTATTTTAATGTGATTCAAAGTGGTATGGGACACCTTGATTCAAAAATAAATTTTAAATGACTAACATTATAAATTGTGATAATTTTAAACGATTTCATGAAAAGGGGTATTTCTCTCAAAGCATTTTACTAATCATTTTAATATATGCCAACATCCTTCAATCGATTTTAAACTTGTTTGATGTTTATTTATTATGATAAAAATCTTCCATATTGTATTGAATGTTTTTTGATATGTTTGACTATGTATGTGTTATTTTTATACCACTCATGGTTTATGGAGAAAGTATTGACATTTCATATGCTTGTTTTAATATGAATGTTAAAGTTATATTTCAACCTTTTTCTTATGATGAATGTTTTGGGCTTGTATGTTCTGAGTTGGGGACTGGTAAAAGTAAGCACTCTGGGTTGGGGTCCAGTTACAGAAAACCCTCTAGGCTGGAGTCCGGTTATATAGGCTCTCTAGGATGGAGTCCGATTATAGAGGATCTCCGGGTTTGGTTCCTATTACTGTTAGCCCATAGGTCTTGGAACAAGGCCTTGACACTGAAATTAAATTCGGGTACTATACATTCCCTCATTATGAAATTAGTTATTACATGGGATTATTCTACTAGTAGAATATCTATGTTTATGTTTATATGGTAATGTTTGATTTATTTTTTTCCATATTATGTTCATGTTTAGGTTTTAAAGGCTATTGTTTTTTATTACACATCTTGCCTTAAAAGTTTATAGTTTCTAATAAATTATTTACCCTTATTCAACATTTGAGGTCACCCCTTTCTTATGTTTTATTTTTCCAGGATCCCAAGAAGTGTTTTATTTTTGATATGCAGGGTTAAGCTAAGGGAACAATGGCATTCTCAAAGGATTATTTTTTTGTGTTGTATGTTAAAAATTGTAATGTAATGTTCATGTTTGTAAAATATTTTCCAAGACTTCTAAACTGATCGGTCTTTCAGGACTCGATTCATTGTAATCATTCCAATGTATTAAAATAATGCACTGAATCTAAGAATCTATGGTCGGGGCATTACAATACATATTACCAATTCATTATATCGATCCACCTCTTCAATTTTGAGGGAATATTATCTCCCTTTCGCTGTAGGCCTTAATAGTTTATGTCATTAGTTTTCATTCAAAAACCATATCATATTACATTTACTCACATAATATCCTTATTTTTTTATTTTAAATAGTGTAAAATGGTTTTTCGGTACACTGTAGAACTCCTCCCTTACATCACATTGGTTTCTTTCTCGCACCGACAATTTCAATCTTGGTTCCATTCATTTCTATAGATAGGTATTCATCCCATCAATGAAGAGGTCAACTTTACAATCAGGGTATATGATAAATTAAAGTATATTTAGTACAAGACCTGTAATGTTTTCCTTAAACACCATGATTGATTCATCATCATTTTTCTTGACGCTACGAATGAATCCACCAATTTTCAGTCAAATATTGTGAGGAAACATATATCAAAAAAAATTATAGAATTCCATCCACACTATAGCTCCAATCATTTCCTCAAGATTATTATTTTCCACTAATGACACCATTGATAATATTATAAATCAATAAAATAAATGGAAAAAAATATGTTATATTTTTAAAGGATTGAGGGAAGAAAAATATGTTCTCATAGGAGCCAATCAATGGATCTGTAATTAAAAGATTGAATTATAAACATAAATTTGGAGGCCTTTCTTCCATAAATGTATCTATTGAAATTTTTTCATATTAGGGGGATTTTGGTGTTCCTTGTAATTTATTTTTCATTTCAAAATAGGATTCAACTGATAAATTATAGTCAATTTTTTTTTATTTATTGGTCTCATCGTGTTAGGCATCTCTTTTGGCCATTCATCACATTTCGCCTTACATTGTTTGTGGACTCGATTCCTCCTACTCACATCCATTTAATAGAATAAATGGAATATTTGAGTTGATTCTTTTTTAAATTATTAAATACATGATACATAAACTGTGATCATTATTTGGATAAAATGACATATATTTCTTAAAAATTGAATATCTAGGCAAAATCTATGTTATCCATTATCTATTTCCTAAAATATAGTATTTTTTGCATTTATATTCCCTTAAAAAAATTTGTATGCTATTGTGAATTAAAAAAAGCATATCCTTTGGGAGTTTCAAACTAGGTGTGTAGAAAATCCATCTTTCCTGCACCTGATGGTAATAATGTCCAGCTCGATGCACAATTTTTGGGGTAGTTACCTCTATATATCTATGTTCCAGAGATAGAGCCACTATTATTATTAAAAAAGAGCTATATTTTCATATAAACCAGTTAATCTACTCTTTACATAACTTTAGAAATGTTTTATATATTTAGTATTATCCCTAAGTCTTTCAAAAGAGTTTTCAAATCCTAATCCCAAGAATACATTGACTTTTCTCTTATACAACTATGAAAATCCATGTCTTTAATACACATTTATTATTGATTTATTATATATGGGTAAAAATTATACAATACCATAATATCACAAAGTAGTGCGTATTTGGGAAATTATCTATATAACACATCATGTTGATATAAGGCTACAACAACGTTATTGAAAAGTTTAGTAACATGCTCAAAATTTCCAGTACTCTTTTAAAACTGCATATGGTAACTATGGGATATATATAAGAATGGGGTGGGTTATAAATACCATTAATGGAATAAGAAAAAAAAATGTGATGAAATTTTTTAATTTTATTAAATGAGAATTTATATGGTAAATAAAAGTTTGATAACAATAAACATGAATATCGAAGAATGGCGTACGATGATAATATAAAGGAAACATGGGAATGTGGAAACAAATTAAAACATGGAATTATAAAAAAAAATTCATGGATAACTTCTAGGAAAACATAATGTAATTTTCCTAGGATAATCTCCTATAAAATATAAATGGAAACTCATGATATTAAAACATTACCCAATTTGTTAAAGGACTATATAATTCTTATACCACACATCAATTTCATATCATGTACATACATAAGTGTTCCACATTTATCATACAACAGAGGTATTTACTTTTCAAATTTTTAATCCTTGTTTAACTAGTGTGTGTTACATACATGTAATTACCTATTCAAATAAGGATAGGTATATCTAGGTGAACCCCCTAGATTGGAATTGGTGATGGTATTCCAATTAAAAAGCTTTAGCATGAAAAAAAGTATCACAATTTTTAAAGAATTACATGGGTACATAATGAATAATGGGAGAGATAAATTAGTGTGAAACAGAACTATAATCATTGTAAAATCATTATTAAAGTAATAGGGATATGTAAGAACATTCCCAACTTGAAAAATTGGAATATAAATGAAACAATACTATGGTGGTTCATGAATAATGAGGATATTGATTGGATCTCATAATTGAGAGGATGCTTCTAAGAGCATGGTATGAGTTTGTTGTCTACTTTAGGGAACTTTGGGAGGTCTCTATAAAGGAAATGGAAGTTTAATTTCATGCTATAAGGTTTTTAAGTAAATTGAAATGGGATATTGGGTGGGTTTATATATAAAAGGTGTTGTTATTTCTATATATATTTGAAAATATAGATTTTCAACTCTATATTACAATGTATTCAAAAAAAAAATATATTACCATGGTTTTTACCATTGGTTTCTACCAAGGTCAACTGGGTTTCATTATTTTTCATATTTAGGAATGGGTAGCGTTAAAATAATACCCTTGGGGATGCATAAGTGATACATTTTTACAAATAATTGATTTAAAAAACTTCAAATATAATATAGGTTTTGGATGATTATTTAAGGGATTACTAAATTAATTTAATAAATTAAAAACGCATTATTTTAAAGGGTTAGAGTATATTTTTTCATGGATACCTTTTATGGAATATAATACAACACTTTTGGGTCATTATGATGTCATAATACACACTGTATATTTATTCAATATTTAATTTTGACACAAAGATATGAATGTCTACAAAAATAACTAAAAAAACTGTTGGGAAATTTTAACATGATAATTTTATAAAATATATTAAATTTATCCAAAAAATATCTATTTATGAGAATTTATGCTTTAAAATCAAAATACCCTTTTACTAAAAAATACTTTTTTTACAAAATCATTTTCCCAACAGTGTAATAATATATTTTGACTACTTAAAATTATATTATCAGTTACATTTTATAAATAGTATTTAATAACACTATTTTATTAAAATTTCATATATTTAAAAAAATATTAAACTAGTTAAAATAGTTTGTATTGATTGAAACTATATATTTCCTCAAAATATAGTTTATGTTTCATCGTATAAAATAATATTTTTTATCAAACTCATTAGCTAATAATTAAAAAACTAAGAATTCTCATAAAATATAAATATATTAATTACATTATAAAAAATATAAAAATTTATACTATTAAGGTCTTGAAAAATATCCCTTTGTTACAAAAAAAATTTCTATAAGGGTAATGTGTCCAACTGGGATATTTTAACGGGGTGGTTTAGTGAACAAGGTTTGTGTCATGATTTCGATGAGCTTAAACTTATATCATAAATGTTTTCACTTAGGCCTTAGTTTTTCAATATTTGGTTTATCTCGGTAAAGAAAAAATATATGTGATACTAACTCTAGTAGAATATCAAATCAATAGTCTTCTTAGGTTACGGTCCTACTGGTCAAGGGCGTCTCTTCTTCTGTCTTTTTTCAGCAAGACATTATCATAACCCTTTATTTATAATAGTCATATGATCACTATTAAATTGATATATTTTTAATGGTTTTCTAGATTAATAGTATTTTAAATCAAATAAGATATAATTTTTATAAATAACCAAATTAGTGAATCTTTCCAATAAAATCCTTACATAATAAGGCATTGTAACATTCTAAAATAGAAATTTCATTTATTAAATTTCATGTTGTTACAAAAATTACCTTCTTTCTCACCAGATCAAGTCATAAGTGAGGTGAAACACTCTGATAATGTAGACATTGAACCTCAAACTATTACAGCCTATGAAAACAATCATCATAGTGTTTTTGATGACTCTAGTCTTAGATCAATATATTTTTGATCAATTACTACTTATCTATCATCTTTTAAAAAATAAGTGACCCAACTAAGGATCGCCATCCAAACTCTACCCAACATAAGGGAGATCAATATTTCCACCCATACAATGCTTCAATGGTTTCCATCACAATTAATTATTAATAACTATTTTTAGTAGAAAACTTAACCATAAGAAAAGGATTTTCCAAAGAAAACCCAAATTGAAGCACATAGGCCCAGAGTATATCCTCATGAACCTGGATAGGTCTCTCTATCTATCCATGAATGTGTGGATTATATACCATTCTCAATTTAGGGGAATGAATATACTCTAGGAAACCATTCCAAAAACTAGACATGAACCATGAGTCACTATCAGAAACAATTGTAGAGGTAGCCCCATAAAATCGCACAACCTCTTAGAAAAACAATTGTCTGGGAGGCTCTAATTATATCAAATTCTTAATAGAGATGAGACTAACTAATTTCTTTGGTCGATCAATTAAAAAAGATCAAATAATTCCCACTAACATTTCATGGTTTGTCAATAATTAATCCCATTGAAATCTCATCCCACTTCCACACCATAAGAGTAAATGGTTTTGACAAACTAGATGGTCTTTGGTAATCTACCTTAATTCTCTGAAAAGTGATACTATGACACGATGTTCATAATTGACTTTCATATCCCAAAACACTGATAAAAACATCTCAATTCATAATACATATTTGTAGTACAAGTAAGTATGGACCGACAAGAAATGTGTCCAATTTTTATCAATTCCTCCTTCATAAAAATAAGAACATCCAACCTTCTTCAGAAACCCAAATATCCCATGAAAGACTGGGACTAGTCACCGATGGTCTCCCCAACATTTTGTATTTCACTAAAACACTAGAACTCTCTATTAGGTACATTTTTTAGGAAAATACACTCATAAAATGATGGGTAAACCTTCCTTGATTCTAGTAACACTCGTCGATCATATTCCTCTACCGCCAAGTTCATCTTAGAAAACAAACCCATTAGATACCACCCTTCAACTAATTCATCCAATGCTTGTGATAGTAATTTTCTACTCAACACATCTGCAACCACAATACCTTTCTTAGGATAGTAAGAAATATAAAAATAAAAAATCTATAAATACTCAAACCAAAACATCTATTGTATTTTTCACATTCCTCTTGGTGAAAATATACTTTAGGATTTTATGATTAGAATATACCATAATCCACTCCTAATAAGGTTGTGATGCCACATTTTGAGTGCATGAATAACCACTACCAACTCAAGATCAGAGATATGGTATTTCTTCTCATGAGGATTGAATTAGATAGAGACTTATGCCAGAACATGTATTCCCAACACCAAGACCCACAAAAAACCAATACAATAAGAATTACATAAAACAATCATTTCCCAAACCATGTACAAATAGAATAAAAACCATATCTTGAGTCAGCTTATTATTTAGTTCCTCAAAAGTTCTCTAAAAATTTTCATTACACTCAACCTTTACACCCTTATATGTTAAAATTTTCAACACAGATGAAAGCTTGAAGAAATGTTGAGTGATATTCCTATAATAACCATCCAACCCAAGAAACATTGAATTTAAAAAAAATTGGGTTGCATTTATGAAATCAACATTTAGAATTTTTCAGGATCCATTGGGATGCCCCTCAGATATTACATTCCTAAGAAAATATTACACTATTAATTTTAAATTTACACTAGGAAATATTACCATACAAATTTTGTTCCATCAATGTTCTAATAATGATATTCAAGTGGTCCATTTTTCTCTACTCTGATTTAGATTACACAAAAATATCATCCAAGAAAAAAAAGGATCAATAACCAATGAATGTTCTAGTTCATCCAAACCATAAATAAAATTGTAATGTTAGTGAGACCATATGACATAAATAAAAACTCAATATTCTTATACCAGATCCAAAATTTTATCTTGGGTATATCCTCTTCTCGAAATCTGAACTTGTGGGACCCTAACCAAAGGTCAATTTTAGAAAACCAATGATCCCCTCAAAGCTGATTAAAGAGATCATCAGTATTTGGAAAGGGTTATTTTTTTCTAACAATCACATGATTTAACATTCACTAATCTATAAAAATTTTGAGTCTCATATCTACCATCTTAATATAGAGGATCAAAAAATTCCATGGTGACATTATAGGATAGATATATCCCTTATCCTTGTGTTATAAAAACTAAACCTTAAGTTATTGTAACTCATCAAGTTCAATATGATAAGATTGAATATAAATTAGAATTGTACCAAATACTTGTTAAATTGAAAAAATGACCTCTTTGTATGATAGTAACTATGAAAAATAATCTGGAAAAACATTAGGGTTTGCACATAAAACCAAAGGAAGTGGACTGTTTATCCAAGGAAAAACTTCATCAAGTATAATATCTGATAACTGACATAATATCACCCTAGCATACGGAACAGCATGCCCTGGTTTCCTAGACCCATAATCCCACTAACATGTAAAGGTATTGGTGAATACATTAGGGTTAAAAAATAAATACAATGATGATAAAAGTAAATATGGGCATTAAAACTGATTGTACAATTCATGCCAATAATCAAGTCAAAGATATAAAGATCAATAAAAAACCTCACTTCACCCCATGGTCGATTATTTTCACTCAAAATGTGTCACACTTGAAACCTTGTTCATATCTCATTCCAAAAGGAATCTAAATATCCCAAAAAAATTGGCATAGGCTCTAAATTCATTCCCTACATGATAAAGAACAATTAAGACATAAAATAATTAGTATCAACTATATAGTACAATTATATAACTATAGAATATTAAATAAACACCATATATATAACAATAGTCATCCCAACTTCAGATTCCATGACTACATTCCCCCATACATAAATATGTCTTCTCTCAACTCCTCCATGATCTTGGTAATATAGATAAACCCCCCGTGAATTTTGGATAATACCCACCAATATTTGAATCATCAGAACAAACCTATGAACCCTTTATGAATGTGGATCCATCCTTAATATCTTTAGAAAATTTCCCAGAAAACTGCATGAGATGACCAGATTGTCTAAAACGATGAGAAGTCATGGGAGTGCCTATGTAATTAGTCATTTTTTGACCATTACATCCAAACAGTTAGGAAAAAACTAGCTGTTATACTAAAGATGCTGGAAACAAACTAGAGAGCTTTGTGCAATCTTTTGTGTCTAGAAGACACACCTTGACCAACAACCTCATCAACTAAAGCTCCATGCAAACCTATTCTCTTGGCCATGTCTACATATTTCATTGATGCTTCCTCAACCACCACCACAAAATTAAAATGGAACAAGGGAACCATCATCGATGGAATTTAAACCTTCTGACCCATCTCAAACATCCATTCTTTCATGTAATTATTGGTAATAAGCATCAGTTCCTAGTTCTCCAATATAGAAATGTGAGAGGAACACTCCAGAATATTATTTTCCCATGACTCTATGGTTTTAAAATCATAGTTCTTTTCCATATGCAACATCTTAGGATAAATCTGATGGTTGAGGATTTTCTTGAAGAAATCTTAGTTATGATCCTTATAAAAAATACAATACACAATAGATTCCCACCATCTCCTTCCATGTCCCTCAACTATATACATTGAAAAACCCTACTTTGATTATATCGGAGTCATTTGAAAATTGAAGATCCCCTCAATCCTCCCAATCCTCTCATTAGATTTCAAGGTCCCATTTTCACTGATGATGATGGGTGGATTACTCATAGTAAATTTTGGGACATGATACACCACTGATCCTATGTTTTTTGACACATTATTTTATTAGATATTGAATAGTTAAAATTGTAGCTTATAAAAATGATGGGCCCACTGGGGGATTCACCTGTATAACATTTCTTACAGCTTTCTCACCTATATTCAAATGGCTCTTATAGAAGGTGTTGTATAATAATAATTGTAACATCCAAGAAAAATCAGAAATAAGACACTTTTCATATTTATTAATATTTGTGAATTAAATATTAATTTTACATTAAAGGGGATGCTATGTTCAATTGCGTACCTGATATGCAACAACGGGTTTCATTGAAATCTTACGCTGCACACTAATAATATAATATTATTATTTTAAAATGTAGTTATAGCCAAGTATTTATATTGGCAGGAATGAATAAAACTAACTAAAATATGATGATATATTTTTGTTAAATGTTTTTACAATTATCCAATAAATGTTAGAGGCTTAAAATGTGAATGAATCTAATTTTTGACATAATTTCTGTTAAATGGTAAATTTAACATCTTTCAATGGATAAACCTAATTAAATATAGTTTTTTCACTTATATATGTTCTATTTGAATAAATAAAATTCTTCTTTAGAATCAGGATATTAAAATTTACTCTGGATAACATTTTGGTATTTTTCTGATAAAATTCCTTTTTTAATGAATTGTGAAAAATATTGTATTTTAATTCAAATATTCCTTTTAATCTACTTTATTTATATGGTTAGATAATATTTTTAATTGGTTTTAAAGTTTAATTAGAATTTATTTTTACCATTTAATCAAATTTTGGTCATTTGAAGTAATTTAATTTTGAAATTGGACATAAAAAAGTGCCATTCTTTTGGTAGTTATTATTTCTTAAAAAAAGTTATTTGTTTTGACAATGAGAATTAATTTTAAATTAATTTCTTCCACTTCTATGTTTTGAATTTATAAAAATGGATTCCATATTTGGATTCATTAGGTCCAAATTGTGTAAATAGATAACTTTTTTTTAGACATTTTAAATATTTACTTCAGTAAATATTTTATTTACCATGATTAAAAGGTAAATATAGTAAATAATGGAAACATATAATATTATAATAATATTAAATTACCCTAACATGTGTCATAATCAAATTTTCTGATACATATCCGATGGTGGGAATCCTTATGTCGAATTTGAGACCCCATGGAGTCACATGGGAGTAATAATGACACTTTATATTAATTAATTTAATGTAAAGACAAAACTGACATAAACAAATATATTTTAGTAAATCAATTTTTACATGGGGTCATATGAGTTATCATTTTGACTATTAATATTCATTTAAAAGCTAAAAATATTTCCTACATCATGGTATTTTTTTTAATTTTTGGACATGAAATAAATTTAATTATTTATGACACAATATTGATGCAATATTTACCTTATTAATAAATGATTTAAATAAATAAGATTATAAATATTAAAAAAATATCCAATCCTTTACAATTATTATTGGATGATTTTATTTCGACCATGATTCATCTTAACTTCGACTTTAACAATTATTTTAACTTTTGAAATCGAAGATGAGTTTATAATAAAATAATTGTTTCAAACTTTCCTAAAGAGATCCTCCCCTCCCTTATAAAAATCCTTCACTTATAATTCTTTTCTCACACTTCTCAATCCTTTGGATCATAAAAAATCTACACCAATAATCTCCAAATATCCCTTTATTCATCCTATAAGCCTTACCTTTGGTATAAATCACTTCAGGAAGCCCTTTTGGTTCAATCTAAAGAGAGTTACCCAATTTAAAGGTAACGTCTTCCCTTAAGTTCTTTTGTTTTATTTTACTTCTCCAACCCCTAAAATATTTTTATTCCTTTCATTTATAAAAAAACAGTATCCTCAATATACTAGTATGTTTGTTTGAGAAGTATTTGAACTATACATAGACACACCTCTATCTAATGGGTGAAAACCATACTGTTTCTGTGAATGGTAAACTAACGTCTCACGAAGCGATGATTGTATAATTATCTCATACTGCCTCTTATGGTGGCCATAAATATGGAACTGTATTTATATATAATATATAATTTCTTTTTTTATTCTTTATTCATCGGTAATTTTTATTTAAAAACATACCTTTATGCCTTCCAAAATGTGTAAACACGATAATTTCCTTTGAGGAAGTGCGGAGTACCGCCCCCTCAAGGTGATATGATTCGTTCATGACATACATAGAATGTATAAATATGGATTTAATGAAATTATGTAACATATATATCATATGATATTATACTGTAATTATAATATACCTATGTATCATTAAGATTTAATTCCATTAAATATTAAATAGAAATGAAATTAGCGTTCATATGTACGTACGACTTACCCTCTCCATGAACGATGAATGTCATTTATTATCTCCAAAATGTTATGTATTAATATATATATATATATATATATTGGATATATATGATATATATGATATCTAAATCATTAATATAATTCTGTAGATAATGTAGTTTTGACCACATGGAGAAATTGTAATTATAACAAGGTCATTTCTAACTCAAATTACGAACATTGAATAAATGTCTCATATGAACTAAAATAATTAACTAACTATTATTGAAAGGTAATAAGTGATATGAAAGTAATAATAAAAATTAGAAATGTTATTAATCAAGTAGAAATTAACTTATGTTTATTATTCTAGAGTAACAGGAACATATGATTCAAATTGGACACCAGGTAAGGGATTTCTTATCTCACTTTTAATTCCATGAGATTTCCATTGTTCACAACTTATTTATTGCATGTGGTGTATTGTGTACTTACATTTGATATATAATATCATTATTACATTTATATTCTTGTTATTATGTGATTCATTGGGTGGTTATTAACTTTTTCTCATACGACTCGATTGATTACATCATGATAAGGATTTTTCATCTCACTTTTTATTCCCATGAGATTCATGCTATATTTTCCACTATTTCGTTTAGTGTGGTGGATGTACTATCCATGATTGTATACTTTGGGTAATATACTTTAATTTAGAGGGTATTTACATATTAATTGTGTGATATTTCTTTCATGGGGTGTATGTTTTGTAAGTTACCAAATCGGTAAGGGAACCTTTCACCCTCCTCTTTTAAAAAGACTTCTTTTTGTTATGTCTTTCAATTTACATCTTATTATGTTGGGATATGTTCTTCTATATCCTTATTGATGTAAATTTTATGTCCATGTGATGATATATACTTTTCTCTCTAATCGAATTATTTTTTGAATTTTAAATTGACATTGTTAGCCTGTAGGATTTTTGTAAGAAAACATCTTAACCCAATTTCATTTTTGGGATAAACATCTACTTCTTGATTATTCTATGCTATGAATATGTGTGAAGAACATATGATTGTTTTACACTTAATATCCACTTATATTGGGTGTATTTATATTTTTCATACATAATTATGTAATTTATTTATCCGTAATCTAAGGATACCATCTTTATAAGGGATTTCATCTCAATTTACCTTTCCATTGAGACTTAATTGTTGTCTTATATGGTGTATATAATGTCCTTTTCCATATTATATCATGAATACCTTTATTATAATGATATTATTAAGTTATTATTAAATTTTATTCTTCATTTATTTGTATTCTAGGGTCTCTCATTTTGTTAAAAACTCATTAAATAAAATATCATTTTAAATGATTTAAAGGTTTTTTCTTCTAAATATTTCACATTAATGTGAATGTTTTAAAAATGGTTTTAAGGATTTATTCATATCCACATGAATGTTTTGAAATATAAATTTCTTTCAAAAGCTTCAATGTGGTATGGGACACATTGATTCAAAAATCTCATTATTTAATATTTTAAATGGTTTTGAAAATGATTTGTTAAAATATTTGATTTTGTCAATATTTTGAAATTATATATTGTGATTGAAATTGGAAATTTTATCTTTCTATTATTTTTGTTTTATATATTATGAATATTTTATGGCTATTGGGAATTGTTTATTATATGGGTGGTTCCGTGATAAACGTAGGGCGGGTGAGCCCGAGATAGCTCTCAAATGATTTAGGTAACGTTACGAAGGTGAACGTGAATGTTTCTCCTAAGAGAATTAGGTAATATAATGTGATGGGTATTGCAATTGTGACCCCCTATGTAGCGGTGATAGATATAATGTATGTTTTATATGGGTTCCAAATGTTACCTTTATGATTTATTATTTTTGTGTGTCATTCATAATTCTTTTTTTTCATGAGGTATGTTATGATTGAAAAGTATGGTTTCATTGTTTTGTATAGGTTGATGGGATAATGTTTTAATTCCTTATTTTATATCCCTTATTATGATTTTTATGCTCGTCCCATGTTTTTGAAATGTCTTTCACTAGACTTAATGATGAATATGCATTAGTGACGGGATCAAGAAAAAGTTATACTATCTAAAACATGGAACTAGACATGTCTCTTTTTTTTCAAGAGTTTTTATTTTATGAAAAAAATGGATACTAAGTAGAATTTTCTGCATGTAATATTCATGTTGTTATGTAAATGTTATCACCTAATTATCTAAAACTCTAAACCTGAAAATATCCTCAATGTGGATCCTTCATTTAATTCTAGATTATGTAATGTTTAAGTCCAGGACCTTACAGTTGGTATCCGAGGTTGGTTTAGAAAACATTAGGGATTAAGAGTTTTCGTTAAACACATGGTTAGTCTCTTGGTCTATTATTTCAGTTAAATCATTATTTTATAACTTCTTACAGATCAAGGAAAGTTAGTTATAGATGTAAAGAGGAGGATATCAAACTACATTCTTATCACTTCCTGATGACTTTCTTGGGATAATTATTGCAAAGTCATGTTAGGATGATTGTGAAACTTTTTCTAGAATACAACTCACATGCAATCAGTTTTTTGATTTATCAAACACCTCCACTATACCTCATTATCATTATGGATCATGGGTTATATTAAAAAAAATCATATTTTTACAATATTCTTATATTTTAAAGAAAGGTAAATATTATCAAGTCATTTAAAAATATTTTACCTAATCATAAGATTTTGAAGAATATTATGATTTTGAAAAAGGTGCTGAAGAAAGAGACTCTTAGACAACCTATTTATATTTCCTTTTACAATATAGTCTCTCAGCACATACTTATGGTATTTTAAAAGTACTATTAATTGAGAGTTTTCACTCAAATCTAATCCGACTATTTTATAGAAATAATGTTTTATCAAATGTTTTGAAATTATATATCGAGCATGATTATTTTCCAAAACAATTTTTTTGTGAAAACCCATATGACCCATGTTGTGGAAGGTGTATTTGGATGAAGGAAGAAAATGATTTTGAGGGATATCTAAATCATTGTTGTAATGCATATACCTTCTACCTATTTGAGCAAGATGACGATGAATCCAAATGGACACCATGATCAAGGTATGATGTTCTTCATTTTGGGGATCATTTTATTTTATCACGTGGTGGTGAAATAAGACTTCAATAATTAAGATGCTGAGATCATAATGAATTGGGATGAAAATGAGAGGTATAAGGAAACCATTGAGGTTAAAAAATGTTAGGGTTATTTTTGTGTTTTATAAAAAGGACAACCTGTAGGATGGGTGAAAACCTGTCGCATCTGGAAAGGCTTCCGGAGTCGAACCCACAACCGATGTGCGATGAGGGAACATCGCATACCACTAGACTATGTGAAATCCATGGTTAGTATGATTTATTATTTTAGTAAAATGATTTTATGGAAAAAGAATAAGTTGATTTTGGAAACATATTTTTTATCATATGGATATACTTAGTATATAAAAATTATTTAGTTATTAAGTGATAAAGGTTGTTGTGGAAGACATTCTCTCTTTTGTAGAACCGCTATATGCCTAAGGAAGATAGAATACAATGGGATTTCAATTGTGGAATAATGGTTAGGATTTCAGTTTGAAATAATATATGTTTTTTTTGTGGACATATAATGATTTGGTTTATTTATGAAAATGATTAACCTATCATCGAGAATATGTGATTATGTTAATTACTTTTCAGTATGAGACTTTATGAGTAACTGGTGTTATTTGGATATAAATGTAAATATTTATCTTTGAAGACTATGTAATTAAATCCTTAGGATATTTGGGTTACAATCTTAGATTGGATTACTTTTGAAGAATTTTATGGACAGTTGTTTATTTAATGGTCTTTATTGAATTTTTTGATTTTTTGAAACCTTTTGGAGAATAAGAGTAGTTTTTTTTCTTGTAAAAAGATTTTCCTTTTTGGGTATTATCTGATCACTCACTAACCATTTTATTTTTAGTTGATGTCTAAAGTCATGGGAAATTCATAGTTCTTCTTTTGTGGATTATGTGATTCTCTAGACGATGATTCTTGTGCTTTTGATGTGACTAAGTATTTTTGAATGCTCATTTCTTGAAGAAATTATTAGTTTTTGGTAAAAACTTATTGAAGGATGATACTCTAGATGAAGGTAAGTATATTTCCTTATGTTCTTATTCTATTTAGTAAATTAATTCCAAAAAATTATTAAAAGGAACATAAAACAATTTTTTTTCAATTTACGTTTCCTAATAATTAATCAATGACTATTTAACACATCATATGTTTTTTGATTTTCAGGTGGTTAACTTTCTCCTAATCATGCTTTCTATCACTCTCCATCAGAACTTGACCATTTCTTCTCTCTTCCATATCTGTGTTTTTCTATATGGAATCCTAGTAGGAGTTATTTTGGGTGACCTTTTTACTTCTCTTTCTTTCTTTTAAAGTGATACTTTTACTAACTCTTTTCTGATGTGGGACTTTTAATGAAGTTTCCAAGATGGGTTTTAAAATTGCAAGGACGCAATTCCCAAAAGGGGGAAGGATGTAACATCCCAGATAAATAAGAAATAAGACACTGTTAATATTTATTATTATCTGTGAATTAAATTTTAAATTTAATTTAAAGGATATGCTATGTTCGATGGCATACCCGATACACAAGAATGGATTTCTTTGAAATCTTACATTGCACACTAATAATATAATATTATTATTTTAAATGGTAGTTAATGCCTAGACATCGTATTTTTGGGAATGAATAGAACTAAATAAAATATGATTATATATGTATTTTAAATGTTTTTACAATTATCCAATAAATGTTAGAGGCTTAAAATGTGAATGAATCTAATTTTAGGAAAAATTTTCATTAAAATGTTGATTTACCCCCTTTTAGTGGAGAACCATCTTTAAATCTAGTGTTTATCACTCTTATATGTTCTATTTGAAAAAAATAAAATTCTTCTTTATAATTAGGATATAGAAATTTACTTTGGATAAAATTTTTGGTATTTTTCTGATAAAATTTATTTTTTACTGAATAGTGAAAAATACTGTATTTTAATTAAATATTCCTTTTTATCTAATTTATTTTTATGGTTATATTATATTTTTAATTGGTTTTAATGTGTAATTAGAATATATTTTTACCATTTAAACTAATTTTGGTCATTGGAAATAATTTCATTTTGAAATTGGATATAAACAAGTGTCAATATTTTTATAGTTATTATTTCTTAAAAACACGCTATTTTTTTGACAGTGAGAATTAAATTTAAATTAATTTCTACCACATCTGTGTTTTGAATTTAGAAAAATGGATTCCATATTTGGAATCATTAGATCCAAATTGTGTAAATATGTAACTATTTTTTTTAGAAATTTTAATTATTTACTTTAGTAAATATTTTATTTTCCATGATTAAAAGGTAAATATAGTAAATAAGGGTAAAATATAATATTATAATAATATTAAACAACCCTAACATGAATCCTAATCATATTTTTTGATACATATCCGACCATGGTCATCCTTGGGTCGAATTTTGGACCCCATGGATCCACATGCGAGTAATAATGACACTTTATTTTAATTAATTTAATGTAAAGACAAAAATGACATAAAAAATATATTTTAGTCAATCAATTTTTACATGGGGTTATATAAGTTATATATTACACTATAAATATTCATTGAAAAGATAAAATATTTCCTATATCATGGTATTTTTTTTATAATTTTTAGACATCAAATAAATTAAATTATTTATCACACAATAATGATGCAATATTTACCTCATTAATAAATGATTTAAATAAATAAGATTATACATATTAAAACAATATCCAAAACCTGTCCAATTATTATTGGATGATTTTATTTCGACCATGAGTCATATTAAATTTTACTTTAATGATTAGTCGACCTTTTGAAACTGAATATGAGTTTATAATAAAATAATTGTTTCAAACTTTTCTAAAGATCCCCTACCCTCATAAAAATCCCCCACTTATAATTATTTTCTCACACTTATAAATCCTTTTTATCATACAAACTCTTCTCCAATAATCTCCCAAGATCACTCTCTTCATCCTAGATGAATAACCTTAGGACGAAATCACTTCAAGAAAACCTTTTGGTTCAAACCAAAGGGAGTTACCTGATTTAAAGGTAACATCTTCTCTTAAGTTCTTTTGTTTTATTTTATTTCTCCAACCCCTAAACTCATTTTATTACTTTATTTTATGATGAAACCTCTATCCTAAATATAATAGGATGTTGTTTTGAGAAGGATACAAACTACACTTACACACACCTCCATCTAATGGGTGAATAACATACTCTTTCTGTGAATGGTAAACAAACACTTCACGAAGCGATGATTGTTAAATTATCTCCAACCACCTATTATGGTGGTCATTAGGATGGAACTGTATTTATATATGATATATATTTTGTTTTTTTCTATATTCTTTACTAATTTTTATGTAAAAACATACATTTATTCCTTCCAATATGTGTAAACAGGATAATTTCATTTGAGGAAGTGAGGACTACCTCCCCCTCAAGGTGATATGATTTGTTCATGACATACATAGAACATATAAAGATGGAGTTAATGAAATTATGTAACATATATATCATATGATATATTACTGGAATTATAATATACCTATTTATCTATATGTTTTTATTCCATTAAATATTAAATAGAAATGAAAGTAGCATTCATGTGTACGTACAACTTACCATCTCCATGAACGGTGAATTTCATTTCTTAGATCAAAAATGTTACGTACTATTATATATATATATATAAAATGGATATATATGATATATAATATATATATGATATCTAAATCATTAATATCATTCTGTAGATAATGGAGTTTTGGCCACATGGAAAAATTGTAATTATAACAAGTTCCTTTTTAACTCAAATTCCGAACATTGAAAAAATGTACGATATGAACTCAAATAATTAAATAATTGTTGTTTCAAGGTAATACATGATATAAAATTAATACTAAAAATTAAAATTGTTTTTACGTAAGTAGAAATTAACTTAAGTTTATTATTCAAGAAGAACAAGTAACATACGAGTCAAGTTGGACATGAGGTAAGGGATTTCTTATCTCACTTTTAATTCTGTGAGATTTCCATTATTCACCACAAATTTATTGCATGTCATGTATTTTGTACTGAAATTTGATATATATTTTCATTATTATATTTATATTCAATGTATTTGGTGATTTATTTGGTGGTTATTAACTTTTTCTCACATGACTCGATTGATTACAACTTGGTAAGGATTTTTCATCTAACTTTTTATTCCCTTGAGATTCATGCTATATTAGCTACTATTTACTTTTGTGTAGTGGATGTACTGCCCATTATTGTATTATTTGTGTAATATAATTTAATTTATGGGTATTTCCATATTCATTGTGTGATCTTTCTTTCATGTGGTGTTTGTTTCGTAAGTTACCAAATCTGTAAGGGAACCTTTCACCATCGTCTTTTTAAAAGACTTCTTTTTGTTATGTCTTTTAATTTACACATTATTATGTTGGGATATGTTATTCTATATCCTTATTTAAGTAAATTTTATGTCTAGGTTATGAGATATCCTTTTCTCTCTCATCACCTTATTTTCTAAATTTTTAATTGACGTTGTTAGGCTGTTGAATTTATATAAGAAAACTTCTTAACCTAATTTCAATTTTTGGGTTAAACATCCACTTCCTGATTATGTCGTGCTATGAATATGTGTGAATAACCTCTGATTTTTTACCCTTAAAATCCATTTATATTGGGTGTATTTATTTTTTTCAAACATAATTACATAATTGATTTATCCTAAATCTAAGGATACCATCTTTATAAGGGATTTTTTTCTCAATTTTCATTTCCATTGAGACTTAATTGTTGATCTACACCAATTAAATTTTATATTGTTTATATATTGTCCTTTGGAATATTATATCAGTAATAACTTTATTCTCATTACATTATTAATTTCTGATTAAATTTTATTTCTCAATTATTTGTATTCTAGGGTCTCTCATTTTGTTAAAAACTGTTTAACTAAAATATCGTTTTAAATGTTTTAAAGGTTTATTCTTCTTAATATTTCACATTAGTGTACATGTTTTAAAAATGGTTTTAAGGATTTATTAATATGGACATGAATGTTTTTAAATTGAATTTTCTTTCAAAATATTCAAAGTGGTATGGGAAACTTTGATTCAGAAATCTCTTTATTTAATATATTAAATGGTTTGATAAAAGCTTTGATTTTGATAATATTTTTAAATGATATAGTGTGATTGAAATGTGGAAATGTTATCTTTCCATTATTTTTGTTTTATGGGTTATTAATATGTTATGTCTATTGGGTATTGTTTACTTATATGGGCGGTTCCATGATAAACCTTGGGCAGGTGATCCCGAGATAGCTCTCCAATGCATTGTGTAACATTACGGAGGTAAACGTAAATGTCTATCCTAAGAGATTTAGGGAGTATACTCTGATAGGTATTACAAGTTTTAATCCCTATGTAGTGGTGATAGATACAATGTATGTTTTATATGGATTTCACAAGTTTCCTTTATGATTTATGATTTCTGTGTGTTATTCATAAATCATATGATTTCATGAGGTATGTTATGATTGAAAAGTATGGATTCATTGTTTTTTATTTATTTATGGGCTAATGTTTTTATTCCTCATTTTATATCCCTTATTGAGCTTTTTATGCTCATCCCACGTTTTTGAAATGTTTTCTATAGGACTTAAAGATGAATAAGGGTCAAGGAAGGGATCAAGGAAATGTCATGCTGTCTAAAACATGGAACTTGAAATGGCTCTTTTTTTAAGAGTTTTTATTTTATGAAAAAATGGATACTGAGTAGAATTGACTACATGTAATATTCATGTTGTTATGAAAATGTGATGACTTAATTCTGTAGAATTCTAAACCTGAAAATATCCTCAATGTGAATTATTCATTTAATTCAAGATTATGTAATGTTTAAGGTCGGGTCCTTACAATATTAGTGTAATGAACCATATTTTCCTAAAGTTACGAATCATATGTTTTTATATTTAATTCCTTAGGTTAGAAATGGTGAATGTTTACTATGGCCAAAGGAATGTACCACGATAATTAGGGGCTTGTTCGGATCCCAATTTTTTAGAATGTTTCAAAAATAACATAGCCGCACAATTTGGGTAAATAATTCTTCCTTGACAGGGTTATTACATTATGGAATTTTAAGGGGAATAATTATATTTTTTGAGCCATTTATTTTGTAGGTAATTATGGGTTATTACATTATAAGATGAAAATTGAATGACATGAGAAATCCTAAATGTTAAAAAAATTATTCAATGATAAATATATTAATGTTAATTTTTAATATGTTTTTAATTATTTTAGAATTTTATATGGAATATATTAATATAGTTTTTGAAAAATTAACAACCCATAGTCTGGATGAAAACACATATCATCAGGAATGGTCCTAAGGATTGAACTTACAATAAATGGATGATAATGGTGCATCAACTGCCACTTGAAAATATATATTCATGGTTAGTATGAATTTTATTTTTTGGTAAAATTGTTTTATGGATAACGAATAAGTTGATTTTGGGAACATTTTCTTTATGAAATAGTTAACCATGGGGTTAGAAATGGATTTGGTGATTACATGATTAATGTTATTTTAGAATACATTCACTATTTTGGGAACCCTATATGATCAAGACAGACAGAATACTATGAGATTTTAAATGAAGAACTAAATATTGAATTATATTTTGGAGTAATATATGACGTTATTCTAGATTTTTGGTGCTTCATGGAAGTCTCGAGTATATCTTGAAAACTATGTTATTTTGGAAAATATATTATTAATATTAATAATTAAGAGTAGTTGATGTTTATTGGGGATAAATATTAAAATTACATTTGAAAACTATGTGATAAAATCATTATGATTTTTGGGATTCAATGTTATTCTAGAATATTTTTGATGAAGTTTCTGTATTTTTAGATGTTCAATGATATTTTTGAACATTGGTCATTACTATTTAATTTTTGAGATTGAAGAAGTTTTTCATCAAATAAAGGATTATTATTTTTGAAGATATATGTTCTTTAGTATATACCAATATGGTTTTTGTTAATTTATATTGATAAGAGTAATATATAGTTATTCTTGTATATATTTTTAAATATGTAGATAGTGATTATAGTTCATCAGGCATGAAACTTTTATAATCATTAATTTGGTAAAAAATATGAGTATGTGGTGTAAATTGATTAATGGTAAAAATTATTGTTGTAATGTAAGAATATTCCAACATATTATTAAATAATTTATTAAAAGAATTCCATGACACTGGGTAAATTATTTTGTAATGAGAATTTTGTCTATTTATTTTCTTGCTGAGAAATCAGTGTCCTTTTAACCCATCACATATTTACAAATTTGTGGTGGTTAACTTTCTAATGATAATGTCCTCTATAACCTTTTATCCATACTTGGATGTTATTTTATTCTTTCCTGTTCAAATTTTCCTATCCCACTTATGTTATCCTATATGGAAACCCAGTATGTGTTACTCTAGATGAACGTCACATATCCATGTTATCCCTTATCAAGTGGAAGTCTTATTAATACATTTTATGATGTGGGATTTCATAAAGGATATTTTGGTAATCCAAACCCCTATTTTTTGATTTCGGTATTATGAATTTGGCAAAAAAAATCCAAATTTTGAGAGATTTTAACATCCAACGATTTTAAAATGAAACACTGTGTTCCATAACATACAAGATAAGCTACATAAATCTTAAATGAACAACTAAAAATTATTATTTAAATGTGACCAATATTACCAAACCATTAAATTGGAAGGTCTGGATAAGAATAACTAATTTATTAAATAAATATAAATTTCCAATTAAATTTTAATGTATTGGTATGTTCTTAGAAAATAATCACCCAATTTTATATAATGTAATTTTATTCTTTTTTTTTTCTTCAAAGTTGTTTTTTCTTATACTTTATGAGTGAATATTTTAATTCATTTCGGGATGTTTTAGAAATTTTATTTGAAAAAAATGAATTTAATTTATTAATTAATCATGTCAATATTATCTTAATTTTTTTTTGGACAATTTGATGAAAATAATGAATTGTATAGTAATTGTAATTTTTTTTGATTTTTTATTTAAAACTATATATATTTTCAAAGTATTTACAAAAAATAAATATTTTTTGGATTAGTTTTAAATTTTCATTTGATAAATTTTATTTTAAATAATACAATTAGAGTTCTTTAAATATATTTTATACAATAATTTATTATGAAAATGTCTAATCTTTATAAAGTTAATTATTCGAGAAAAGAATTATTTCGTTGTGTTTTTTCTGGTTCAATTTTAAATTGTAATTTGAAACTTATTTGTTTTGAATTTTTAAATATTGATTTAATATTTCGAATTATTATTATCAAATTTAGTACTTTTTACCCATTTAATTAGATACAATATGAATACTAAAATTTGTAATTTTTATTACTTTGGTAATGGGTAAATCTGTAAATTTAGGTTAAAAATAAAACGATAAGAACTAATAAATCTCCCAAAAAATTATCTATATATTATTTTATTATTAAATTTTGATCAAAACCATCCAAGTACTTAATTTATGACCTTTCTGGGCCATCGGGATAAGATTATGACCTTTATAGTATTTTATTTAATAAAATGTCAAACATTTCAAAAACTTGTTTTTAATAAGTTCAATATTTTTAATAAGTGTTTATGTAATGGTTATGATTGATTATAAATGTTTTTTTTAATATAAAATATTTATATCTATCATGGAAATTAATTTTTTTGAATAAATAATTACCTTAAATGATTCAACAATGCTGAGGTAGTAATTATTTAATTAATGAAAAAAATAAAAAATGATATCTGAAATCATGTAATAAAATATAATTTTATATAATTAAAGTGATAAAATATTTTATTAGAATATATTTACATGTTTAGGATATAATAAGAGAGTTTTTACTTATAAGTATTATTATTAAATTATAAATGTCAATTTAATGTATTGTTTAAAAAATTGACATTATTGATATATTATAAATAATATTGTTTTGTTTAATGATATAAACATCCTCAAAATATAAAATTTTAAAAATTGGTTAGTAAGATGATTAAAATATCAATATTTTCCCATTTAATGGTATTTTATCGTTTTAATGTATTTATATTAACCCTCAAAGTGTTAAAGTCCATGTTGTCTTTGTAGGAGTTTAAGGGGTTAAATAAGGGTAAAACCAAAAAATAATCGTATAAATATATTTGAAGCTTATTTTTTAGATGAGGGGATTTTGACAAATCATTATATTATATTATAAATGACTAAATTTCAATATATATTTACTTGAAAATAAATTTATATTAATTTAATAATCTTTGAAACCCAAGAGTACCCCTCCACTCTCTTATAAAAGAGAACATCTTCTTCTCATTTCAACAAACATAAAAATCATTTTTTGGAAGATGCCTGAGAAAATAACTTCTTATAATACCTCCCCATATTATATATGTCTTTTTTAGGAAGAATAGCAAAATTATAGGGAATAATGTCTTGTGAAAATGAGGTTTTCAAAATAAGAGTTGTGGTGTTCAAATGCATGTTGTAGTTTTGTTTCTTCTTCCACTTTCATAAAATATTCTTAAACCACATTAAAATAAAAACTCTATTATAATTTATATAATGAGATTTTATTTTTTTTAATTCGTGAACCATATCCATATCATATCCCATTAAAAGTGATATAAAATCATCATTCATGTGTATGGTAGACTACCGCCTTGTGAACCAATGTCATTCATTTTCCATTATCACAACACATGGCATGATATAATGAAGGATTACATGTAAATATAAGATATTTGTAACTTATTTATACACTTGGATTTATGATATATTATATTATTTCTTAATTTTAATTCCATCTGGGATACGACTTTATCGCTCTTGTGTACCGCATACTACCTCCTCATGAAGCGATGTGATTCGTTTTTCACTAATGCTTTACATAGAATGTAATAAGGATAATTTTTATGAATATGTTTGATATAATTTTTTTTGTGATATTATTAAATTATTTATCATCAAAAAATATAATATATGATTTTATTTCTTACCTTTCCATCCACTTAAAAATTATAGCGTTATTCGTGCATACGGGTAGACAACCACCTCCACAAAGCGATGTAATTATTTTTACATCACCAAATCACATGGATGATATAAATAAGTATACTTAATGAATTAATATGATATATATGATATTTTGATAATTATTTAATGATAAAATAATACTTACCTTCTTTTTTTTAATAATCATTTAAAAATGGAAATGTAACTCATGTGTATGCACGAAGTACCATCTCCATGACTATAACCAAGTTCATTTTTCATAACCAAATTTAATGGATGCAATTCAATGAATAATTGATATATAAAAATTATTATTATTTCCTGAATATTATTCTAGAGATGATGTAATAATGAACTTTTTGACCAAGTAAACATACTAAATTCATTTTTGACTTTACTACCGAATATCATCAAAATATCTAATGTGAACATAAATATTTAAGTAATTGTACATAACATTTTAATGAGTTAAAAAATGATATAAAAAGGTAAATAATGTTATTTAGAATGTAATAGATTATCATATGTATACTACTTAAGAATAAAATGGACATACATGATGAATAAATCTTGAGGTAAGGTATTTTATTTTAAAAAAATCTATTTAAATTTCCACTTTTCAAAAGTCAAAATGGAATGTTTTTTAACATACACTACAAGAGTTTTTTTTCCTAACATAAGTATGTTTCAATGTTTTTATGATTAATTTACATGTTTTAAATTTTAAATTCAAATTAAATGTTTTCATTTATAAGTTCATATCTTTTTTTAAAAAAAGAATCTCAAAATAGAAATTTATTTTTTCTCAAGAATGTTTTTAATGATATTTTATTGAAGAAAACCCCAATTTTAACATGTTATTTTTATTTTGGTATTGAAAATTGGTTTTAACAGAAAATGATACTTTTATATCTTAAAATAACTTTCAAATGTGTTTTAAAGTGTTTTTTATATGTTTCATACAGAAAATTGTATGAATAAAATGTAATATTAAGGATATTATACTTGATAATTATATTTTAAATGAGTGAGTATAGCAGAACATATATTATGGGTTGATCCCAATTATGTCTCACAAGTGGTCATGTTACATGTTATATTCTTGGTGTGCTAAGATAACATCTTATGAGTCCGTAATAGCATTGGGTGTGGCCAAATAGTTCTCCAATCCATTGGGTAATGTAACTTGTAATTTGAGGTACTAAAAATAATGTTACGAATGGTTTCTACTATGCATATAAATGGGATCCATTTATTCATGACATGGGATTAAAATGGGATGTGAATGTGATGCTCTATGTTTAAAAAAAATGGTTTTTATTTTCTTATTATGAGTTTTAATTTTTTTTGACGAAACTATGTTTGATTTTGAGAAGGAAAAATTTATTAAATAATCTAAAAGACCATATTTATAATGGTAAAATTTTCATGGGTTTTCATTAATTTAAATGGAATATATTATTTCTTCTTTTTAAGTACCTTACTATGATTTTTTGTTGGAATCCCAGATTTTTATAATGTTCTTTTCATAGAGTGTATGGATATATATGAATAAAAATGATGTCATGACGAAACTTGTGATTATTTAACTTTGAAAGAAATAATGTTTTATTTTAAATTGTTTTGTTTTATGTTAGAATTGACAATGTGTATCATTTTCCACTTGTAATGTATGTGTTTAATTTATATGATTTCTTTTAATTCTGTAAAACTCAAAACTAAAATGATCCTTTGAATTTTAAAAAACTTAATTCTCATTAAAAAAATAGAATACGTAATGCATAATGTTTTATCCTTATATTGTTCTTTTTCCACACAAAAATCTCTTAATACCACCATTTCCAAGGAGTCTTCCAAGGTAAACCCAAAGTTCTCAATGTGAGAACTTTTTTTTCATGTATTATTTTCCATTTTTTCTTATATTCCAAAGTATAATTTTCAAATTTCTATATAATTAAGTAAGTATTTAATTTATTATGAATTTTATTATACTATGTTAAAAACTACTAACCTTGTTTCCCATTTTCTATTATGAAAAATGAAACTATCGTACATGTGTTTTCCGTACTACCACCTCTATGTAGTGAAAAATTTCATTTTATCAAATCCTCCTCTCTTAACTTATTATAAAAGTGTAATTATGTAATAAATCTGATATATATATAAAAATTATTAATATTAATATAATAATTATTATCCAACTTATTTAACTATCATTCATCGAGAAATAAAAATGTTAAATGTGTATTTTTTGGAAAACCGCCTCTACATGTAATGTTACTCATTTTTCATATAGTTTTATTATTATTTTATAAAATCTAATATATTAATTTTTCTAAAAAAATAAAATTTTATAAATAATATCATTATACTTAATTTATAATTATATTTTTTCGAAATAAACCACTTCAATAATCATAATAATCAATTAATTATGGTCTGTTTATGTTTAGGTCCCTTCAACCACCTACTTGAGTAATGATGTAAAAAAATATTGGGAATGAAAATTAGGACTAAATTATTTATAATATAATATATAAATAGTAAATTTAACTTTTTTATTTTTTTATCGTGCTATATATAATTATAAAATCATTAATTAAAATACCAACATTTTTTTGACAAAAATCATTCAAACATGTTTGTTTCTAATTGTATTTATCTAACTGTAACTTAAAATATCCGAGAATGAAATTATAAAATTTTAAAAAATAATTTCTAATATATATTAAAGTACCATATATTATCTTGGAATGATAAAATTCAGGTTAATATTGACGAAAAAAACCCGCTATTATGAAACTAGCATAAACCAATCAAGATTACTTTCACCCAAAATTGAAAATAGATATTAACCAACTTATATACAGGTATAATATAATTAATAATTATTTTAATAAAAGGATAATATTCTAAAAAATTTTATGAAATATTTTATTACGATATTCATGTTTTTATACCTGAAGTTGGAGAATATTTCAACTAAGAAGGAAATAAGGTAATGGTTTGTAAAAAATAAATTTCCATCCATTTGGTTAAAAACATATTAAAACCATATTATTACAAGGTTTATTTATTATAAAAAATAGATACTCAGCATTTTATTTCATCCTTTTTTATAAGGATCTAAATTTATTCCTTATAATCTCATTATCAAAATTCTCTTACCTCAATGATTTTATTTCAAATAAGGGTTTTCTTTGTCTCAATTTCTATTTCATTCGACATGTTCCTTATTATTCACCAGTTTACTTTTATATGAAGTATATATTTCCTATTCATTATATTATAAAAAAATTATCTTTCATGGTATTTTATGTTTTCTATCAATTCTTTTTTCCTTTAAGGGTTTTTATTTAGATGATAATCAAGCCATAAGTGTTTGTGCTAACTCAATTTTCATCTAATATGTTATAAAATTATTATTGAAACTCTAATATTGCAATATTGATTTATTCTACATAATTTATGGTTGGTATTTTATTTCCAAAGTTTCTAGAATTATAGAATTCTTAATTATTACCTTATTATCCAATGATCCTTACCTAAATAATTATTTTTCTTGTAAGTATTATTTTTCTCAAACTTCAATTCCTTTTGACATGTTCATGTTATACACCATAATTTATTATATCTAGTGTACTTACTAAAACTTGGTATTTTATATTATTATTCTCTCATTAATTATTTTATTTAATGTTCATTTTTGAAATTATATTCTTTAAGAGGTTTTGATTTGATGGTTTTTAAATTTATAAGTGGTATTTGACACTATTTTCAATTTTGTGAGACGTGTTTGATATAACAAAAAATATTTTATTTCATACAGTGTATTAAATTCTCTGTTGCTGACAAGTAAAATTAATATATTACATTTGTATATATTTAAATTCCATTTTATTCCTCTCATATTATTTTGATTATTTTGTTACCTTAATCCAAAGGGTTCTTTCATATCAATTTTTATTCACATAGATATGATTAATATTTCATCAATTTTCTTATTTTAGTACTATACCTATATGTCATATATTAAATTATAAATCATATTATGAAATTATTCCCTTGGGGAAAAACTTTCATAAATCGATCACTACCTTTTCTTTCATAAATTGAACACTATTATCAGCATCATTTTTCATTCTAATTCCTTTCTTATGTGAATACCGTATTCTTTATTGCAGTATTTAATAAGAATTCTTCATGTTCCCAAACATCGATTGGTCAGGGAAATTGATGACATATCCATAATCCCCTTTCTATACATAGTGTTAGTTTGAGTGATTATTTCATAGAAATCTATTCTATTAATCAATTCAAAAAATATTAAAAATATATAATGTTTTTATTCCAATACAAATATTTATTGATTAATAATGAATAATGATTATATATTTTATAGATTATTTATTTCTATCATAGGATTTATTCATTTGATATAATTAATGATGGGTGGGTCTTGTAATTACTGCTCAATACATTGATAGGTCTCATGATGGAAAATAGCTAAAGTATTTTCCTGTATTCTATCCTAGAAAATATTTTCCTTGATATAGGGGGTGATATGATCATGATGTGTTATCAAATGGAATGTAATTATTTATCCATCACTATTCATTTTATCTATAGGGAACCAGTTATTGTTATCCATGTTTTAATTTATTAATATTACATGGATATGTTATTCTCCTAGTTTATTTGGATTATTTTATTATGTTTATAATATATTATTTCTCTATTATATATGCTCATCTAATTCTCACTTATGATATTTGATTGTAATCCCCTAATTTTAAACTTATAGGGTGTTTTAGCTCACCCATTCCTATGTTTCTAGTTCCCTAGGTTATTAAGAAACTTACTACCCATGATATTTCTAAAATAATAGCTTTTTTTGTAATATCTCTATATTTTAAAATTAAAGTCTATATAATTAAAGTTACCCAACACTCAGACTAAATGAACAACTAAATATTAGGATTTAAATGTGACCATTACATCCTAAAAATTAAATATATGGGTGTGAATTAAAATAAATAATTTATGAAATTTGTAATGCTTCTACTAATTGAAAATGTGTTAATTTACACTTTAAAAATATGAACTCAGTTTTTAGTGAAGTAATTTTATTCTTTAAAAATATATTTTAGTTAAAAATTATTACTTGAGATAAAATAACATAATTACATTATGAATCATTGATAATATTTATTTTAAAACATAAAATTCAATTTTTTATATCAAAATCTCAAAATTATCTTACAATTAATTTTTGATACTTTTAGGAAAATGTTGATATTTCAATTAATAGTAAAATTTTCATATTTTTATTTAAATATGTATTTTATTTAAAATTATTAACAATATAAATTAGGTTATGTTTTAGTTTTAAATATTAATTAATTCCTTTTTATTTCAATTATGGATTTTGAAATGGATTTTCTACATGAATTTAACATAGATACATTTTAAATCCAAAATGTGTATTTTTAGGAAAAACTATTTTTTGTTGGTGTTTTTTAGTTTAATTCAAAAAAAATTTCATCAACTTATACGTTTACATTTTTATTTTTTATATATTTCTAATTATGATGTAAAATTTTTAGTAAATAGTTCCTTTTTTATTTTTCTGAATATGAAGAATTCCCTTAGTAATTTTCATTATGAGGGTAATGGGTAAATAAGGTAATTAACGGTAAAAATAAAATGATAAGAAATAAAAAATGAGAAAAAAATTATTTAAATTTATTTTATGAGTTAGTTTCATCCATAAAAATCTATTAGTTTGTTATATGGAATTTTATATCCATTTGGATGATATTATGACATTTATAGTATTTTAGTTCAAGAAAATCCAAAAATGTCACACTCTTGTTTCTAATAACTATAATATTTTTAATATGAAGTCTTCCAAATGATATCACTGACTATAAATATTAATTTACAATATAAAATATTTAAAATATATATCATAAATATCATTATTTATTTTTAATTATTAGTAAAGAAATAATTACCTTAAATTATTATAGAATGCTGATGAATTAATTATTTAATTAATTGAAAATTGAATAAATGATATTAAAATATTGAAAACTTAATAATTAAAGATAAAAAATTTTATCAACTAATTCTTTATTTTAACATTAAATTTTATGGATATAATAAAATATTTGGTTTGATATTTAAAAGATATATAAGATAAGATGGAGAGTTTATCTCTTATAATGGGAGAGGTTCTCTCTCTAATGGATTTCTCCAGGAATCTATTTCCAAGGGCAATAGTTGAAGATGTAATTTTGGGTCATTTTGATATGTTTTCCACATGCGGTGGTGGGTGTAGCCAGTCTCGCCCTGTCGATAGATCAGTTTTTAAATATATTGGTTCAATCGAACATTCTGGGACGAGTCTCCCCATCGAAGGAGACCTTGTTGGTGACGCGTAGAGGAGTGCTGATGTCCTACCTCGTTTTCCAGAAATGGTTTTTTCCAGGAGAAGTTGGATTCAGCCTCAGATCAGTCGACGACAGACGGGTGGTGTGGGTCGATCTTCTGAGATTGTATGATAAGGTACTATTCAGGCGGAGAATGTTTCTTTGCAGAGTTTAGAGTCGACAACTAGTTTACCGGTGGCGGCTGGTAACGATGACGTTAGGCAGAGGCGGGTACCAATGGTGCGGCGTCTGGTGAACACCTCTCGGTGGGATGGTCGGGCGACTATTCAAACGGGGCGGCGTCGATGGCCCACCTCTCGGTGGGGATTACGAGCGATGGAGGTTAGTGCGCAAGATGAGGATGGGGACCTTGGTTGCACCAATCTGGCGACAAGGGACTATGAGGTGGTGGTGTGGGATCTAGGTGGAGCGGGATACTGGATTTGGTGAGGATGGTGGCGCATGGCTACATGAAGGTGAGTAGATGATTGTCCATCGATGGCGTCGATTTAGGTATGTGTAGTGTGGATTTGGATCTGCAACTGGAGTCCAGCAAAGGCTGCGACAGTTACTTGGATACAAAGCTCAAGTGAGCGCGTGACCGAGTGAAGGCTGGCGACGGAGAATGACAATGTGAGTTGACCAGCTGGCTGGCTGGGTCGTGTATGAGGCGTGATTATTGGTGATTGTTGGGGTGACCTCTGGAGTAGGTGTGGATGTGATGATGAAGGGATGCAGGCCTCGAGATATGAGGCGTGATTGGTAGAGACTTCGGTACGCGGTGATGATGCTGACTTAGGGGTTCCACTCTGGATTCGTGGTGGGATTGACGTCTCGGGTTTCAGCTGGCTGATGGAGTGGGAACAGGGTGTGTTGTTGGTGGGATTTGGGTGTGTGGGTGTTTAGACTATTAGATATTATTGGGGTTTCCCACTGCTCTGGTTTAGCGGTTGGGCCGTATTTATATTATGTTTCGGTTTACTTTTATTTTCTTAAATAAATTTTTAGAACCGAGGTTGCTCGAGTCCTAAACTTTCCTAGTAAAATATTTGGTATTAATTCTAAATTTTATCTTCGTATCATTCGTGTCAAATTAATGAATGTTTCTTCAAATTGAAATTATTGATATTTTAAAATAAATAAAATTTTATTAAATGATATAAAATTCATAAGAATATTTTATTTGGCCAAGATATTAAGATATTGTTTATAATTTCAAAAATATTCCTATTATATTCTTTTATTCTCCTTATAGTAATTATTTTTACTCACAAATAATAAAAATCCTTGTATTCATGGTAAGTCTAAAAATTGATAATAATGGGTTTAAACCCTGTGATAAGGGTAAAAATGGGAACTAAATGTGTCCAAAAATTATTTTATGAGTATATATAGACCCATAACCATCAAAATTTTAAAATAAATTTGATAAAATCCATTTTGAATTTAATATTAATTTATGATTATTTAATTTTTTGAAAAAATATTCATAGAGTAACCCTCCCCTCTCTAATAAAGGGGAGCATATTCTTCTAATTAATTCGCAGGTAATACCACATTTTATTCGTCCAATACCCACGCAAACCCCTTCTTATAATTTATCCATCATTATATAGTTATTTTTTAGGCATGAAAACAACCTTATTGGTCTTAAGTAATTATGAAAAGGAAGGTTGTCAAAAGAAGAGGAATTGTTTTTAATCGAGTGTTTCAATTTCATTTATCCTTACACCTATTTAAAATATTATTCAACAATGATAAAATAATAAAAAAGTATCATATCTATATTGACATGTTATAATGTTAATGTAATAACCTATATCCATCTCCAAAATCCATCACATTAGAAAGTAAATCCTCATTTGTCTGTACAACAGACTTATACCTCGTAGATAGATATAATTTGTTTTCAATCACCATCTCTTATGATGGTTATAATTTTGGAATTAATGTTTATATATTATATTAATGACATATTTATCATTCTAAATTGAAACTTTATTATTTACCTTCTTATCATTCCATGCATTGAAAAGTGACAACACCTCTCATGTGTATGTGTGGACCACCACCTCCACTAAGCGATGTGACTCATATCTGTTCCCCACATTACATGGATTTCATATATTTTAGTATATTTATAGAATTAAAATTATATATATGACATCATGTAATATTTTATTAGATAAAATTATACTTACTTCCTTTTCTAATCATTATTGAAAAATGGAATAGTTACTAATGCGTACATACGGCTAACTGTCTCCATTATTGTAATGTAGTTAATTTTTCATAAAAATAATTAATTATTGTATTCAAAATATTAATCTATATTTAAAAATTATGATTAATTCATGATTATTATTCTTGATATTATGGAATTAGGGAAAAAAAATTTATAGTCATCCTACTATTGTCATTTTGGGTTTATGTACGAGATATCTCTAAAACATTAGATGTGAACATAAATTAGTATATAATTGTTATAAAATGGTAATAAGTGATATAAAAGGAATAATAATGTTTAAGAGGTTTCTTATGAATGTAAATAATTAACCTAATTTTATTAATCTGGATGATAAAGAATTTATGTGACGAGTTAAACTTAAGGTATAGTGTTCTCGTCTCAATGATTCTTTTATGAGACATATGCCTTATTCAACAATTATTAATTTTTTATTATCTATATACATCCCCATTGATATGTTATATCATAAATATATATATTTTTTATTAAGTGTTTAATTGGAAATTATTTCTTTCACGAGGATTACGATTGAAAATAATCCCAACTGTTTAGGGATTATTTCAGAATCTCAACATTATTTGAGATTGTTATTTTTTAATTACCAGCTGAAGAATATTGATATTAAATATCCATGGTTTCTAATATATCTTTTATTTTTACTATTATCCAATAATTGTTTAAATTCGTTTTTACCCTTTTATGACATTCTACAAATTTTTTTAAAATTAATCTTCTTATATTTTTCTTAACAAAATGTTTTTTTTATTTTTCCTAAAAAAGTGAAAATAAATTTTTTAAACTTTTATGGATTGAATATAATTTTCTGAATCCATTATATCTTAATTATTTTATGGTTCCTTTAAAAATGTACAACTTTTTTTGGACAAAATATTTTCTTTAATATGTTATCGAATTTTTAAAATGAGAATTAATTTTAAAATGGAAGAGTTATTTTCATCAATATTTATTCCAAGTGATCATTACAAATAAATTTCCATATAATAAGTCATCCATAGATGTTAATTAAGTTTTATTTTCCATTTATCCAAGGAAAACCTTATAATTATTTCTCTAAATAGTTTATTTTTATGATCTAATGATTATATTTTTATAAAAAAAAATTCTTTTCAATGGGCTATGATGAAATGTTTATGAAACCCAAATATTTTCCATGGGTTAGACAATGATGAAATGTTTATGAAACCCATTTCTTTTTGTGAGACCTAATATAATGAATTTTTTAAGACCTTATTTCGCACATATGTATCATTTTAATTATGTGATATGTGGGAACAATATCTCCCTATAATACGTTAGGTAAATTATTATATCAAATGAGATAATAATGAGACACATGTAGATGTTCTTAATCCATTATGGGAAACATGTTGATGTGTTTGATATGTTTTTGGAAACAAGTAGAAGTGATAAATTTGTTTTGGTAAACAAGTCTATGTTATATCTCTATTATGGGAAACAAGACAATTTTATTAATCCAGTCGGGGAAATAATTTGTAATTGATGATCTAATGGTATTTATAGTTAACCTTTTTATATGAAATGGTTTCTATACTTATAATGATGGAACACATATTAATGACACTAAATAATGGTTCATCATTGAGTCATTGTGATTTTTCATTCTTATGATTCATGTATTCTAAAATGATAATGTTTTATTCCATAACTCATGTTTATGTTCTTTGTCTTATTGGTCATGAAATTTTAAATTGATTGTCATGATCTTATTCCCTTGTGATAATATTGTGATTTCATATGATCATCGATTGATATATCCCATGATTACCCTTATCATGCATTTTATATCATATTTTCTTATGTTCTATTTTTATAGCTTGTGAAGAATGATTATAACATATTTTTTAAGAAATGTTTTATATGCATGAAATGTTTTGGGAGATATTGTAGACATAACATGTAATATAAAAATATAGGTATAGTGGGAGATGATGTTGATATTTATGAACAATTTGTTTATGAACCAATGTTTTTAAGATTTGATTCTAATTCCCTAAAAATATAAACTAAAAATTTCATTGGGTATGTAAGTGAGCCAATATTTCATTGTGAGGTAGTTTGTTTGGGATGTGACTAATTTGTTACATTTATCGGTTTCAAATCCAAAAAATGAATTTTTATGTTTTTAGGACCAACTCTAGTTGTGCAGGTTACGGGTTGTTACATTTTGTATGAGCTAGGGGTTTAGATAATTTTGGATATTGTTATGTTTTAAGGATAATTTATTATAATAGTGATAGATTCCATCATTGGTAAATAAGTTTGAGGTTGACTAAAAATTCAGAGTATTATTCACCTTTTTGAGGATTTATGTGATAGATATTGAAGGATAATGATATTATAGGATAGGTATATATTACCATTATGCTTAACATTAAGTATTATTTGAGTAATAACCAATTTAAATTTTGGTTACTTATGATTTAGTGTTATTTATAATCTTTTAGGGTTATAAAATATTTATTTTGATGTAAGTATGGCTTATTACGTTTGGGGAAGCAAAATTAATGGTATCAAATATCCTTGGATGTTAAAAATTTTCATTACTGTTAAATATAAAAAGGATATTTTTTGGGATTTTTATCACACTTATAATAATATTATAAATATTATATTAATATTTTTTTTATAAAATAGACAAATAGTGATCCTTGTGACAACTCATTGCATCTAGCATGATTGTGAGGATTGAACCCACAACTGAAAAGTGAAAAGGGTGCATCACCTACCACTATCTTATGTGATCTCGTAGTTTGCATGCTAGTATTTTCCATTAGTTTAATTATTTTGTATGAAATGGTTATTTTCATTTTGGAACATAGTTTTTATCATATATATGAGATTGGAAATTTATTTTTGGGGTAAATAAGTAATGTTATTTCAGAAGATGCTCACTATTTTGGTAAAATTATATTATATTTTGCGGTATTACCGAAAGAATAAATGTGGAATTATCATTTTTAATCACATATGATTTTATGATGAATTTTGGGTGATTCATGATATTAATAGAAGTTCTTAACATATCTCGGTGATTAAAGGTTTAGGTTTTCACATTTTTGTATGGGACTTCAAGATTATTTTATTTTATTTAGAGAAAAATATTAAACATGACCTTGGATGACTATGCGATCAAATTAATATAATTTTTTGGTTTTAATCTTATTTTGGAATAATAATGAGTTATTTTAACAACAGTTGTTTATTGAATTATCTAGGTTGAACATTGGTTAATACTGTTGAATTTTATAGATTAAGGTAGTCCATATTTGTTTAATGGTTTATTCATTTTGGGAATCATTGTAGAAAAGGATAACCATTTTTTTGTTATTATTATATAATGATATGATAAATAGATTACAATCATTTTGTGTACTTATGTGATTTATTAGAATATGATTATATTACATTCGGCATGAAAAATTACCATTGAATACTCATCAACAGGTGAAAAAGATTAGCTTGTGGTGGCAATTTTTTAATAAATTGATTTATAATTTTCATATAATTATATTTTATTATTTTCCTATTCAAAAAGGAAATGTAATGCCTCAATTCCAAGAAAAATATCTTGAGAAAAAAAACTGTTATAACCTTAAATTTTGGTGAATTGATGGGATTTACCACATCTGTGGTTTAATGTTTTGTGACTGTTATCTTCATATTGATAATTCAAATTCTTGTGATTAATGATCTATTGAAATTACTTTGTTTCCATGTCCATATCTTCATATCCTACTAATTTTCTCCCATTCGTGAAATCGAGTATGTGTTACCCCAAAATATCATTGTATTTTTGATTCTCTCTTTTCAAGATGAATGATTTATTAACAACTTTTAGTATTTGGGTTTCCAAAAATGAATTTTGAATTCTGAAACCTTTTATTTTTGGAAAAATTATAAAATTCAAAGGAACCATTTTATTAATGGGATAGAATGTAATATCCTAATATTTGAAAAATAACATTTAGCGTACAAGATATGAAACGATAATCTTAATTGAATAATGAAATAATATTATTTAAATATGACCAATATATCATAGTCATTAAATTATATGGAATGAATAGGAATAATAGATTTATGAAATATAAATTTGTTTGAGTAATTTCTAATGTATTAATTATTTTTTTTATAAATAAGAAATCTATTTTTAGTAGTCCTTATATTCTTCAAAAATACATTTTTTAAAATGATTTTTCTGTGAGAAAATAATATAATGAATTTATGTACATATTGGGAAATGTATTTGATAAAATGACCTTATTTTTTGATATAATCATTTCAAAATAATATTTGGATTAATATTTTATAATTTTTTTACATGAAAAAATTTTTCAATGAAAATTAAAAAATTCTGATTTTAATTGAAAATTTTATTTTATTTTATGTCCAGTAATGTTTTTAGTAGTTTTAAAATTTAATTAGTTCCATTTTATTAAAAAAAATTATGTTTGAAATGTATTTTATAGTTTAATTTAGAATAAAAACATTTTATATTTAAAAATGGAATTTTTCAATAAAAATGTTTTTCATTACATTTTCCAGTTTAAATTTAATTTAATTTTTTAAAATTATGTATTTTTAATTTTTTCAAATGGGTTTGATATTTTATCTTGATGGTAAAAATTTATCAAATAAGTACCTCTTATTTTTTATCAATATAAATGATATCCATTGTACATTTTGTTTCTATGGTAATGGGTAAATTATGTGATTAGTAGTTCAAAATAAAATCATAAGCACTATAAAATAACCCCGAAAATTATTTAAATTTTATTTTATGATTTAATTTCATCCATACTGATCAATTATTTAGTTATTTTGGATTCTATGTCTATTTAGATGAGAATATGAAATTTATATTATTTTATTTCTAGAAAAGTCAAACAAATAACACTCTTCTTTTTAATAAGTATAATTTTTTAAAAATGGGAATATTTAGAGGATATTGTAAAATTAAATTTTTTATTTTAAATATAAACTATTTATCTTCATCATGATAATTTAATTTGATTTTTTAGTTAAAAAATATTTACCTTAAAATTCTTACACAATGTTGATTCAATAATTATTTAAATAATATAAAATGTAATTAAATGATTTTGAAAATATTGCATGTAATATAATATGTGATAAATAGGTTAATACTATATTTTTTATAAGGAAATAAAATATTTGAGATATTATAAAATATTTTTTTCTACTATAAGTGTTACATGATATTATTAAAGTGAAAGTAATGAATGACTTTAAAAATTGAATTTGTTAATATTTTAAAATAAATTATATTTTATAAAAAGGTATAAAATTCCAAAAAATTATATAGATGGAGGTTGGATCTTATATGATTGAAAATATTATCCATGTTATATTAATGGGGACTTTTTCCGCTTATAGTAACATTATTGATCCTTAAGGAGTATAAATTCTTATTGGATGATATTATCAATATTAATACTCATACAGTAATATAAATAAATATGTTTTAATCCATTTTTAATTGAATAAAAATTTATATTAATTTCATACTTTGATATATTTCAATAGTGCCCATCCCCTCTCTTATAAAAGGGAATCAATTATTCTCATTACTTCACACATAAAAAATATTTCATCTAATACCTATCCATATCTAATACTATAATCCATACCCAAATTATAGGGGTCTTTTTAGGAATAAAACCAATCTTAGTGTTCTTGAGGTTATAAGAAATGTGTGTTGTCCAATTTAGAGGAGTCATTTTTAACCGAGCATTTCTATTTTATTTATTCTTCCATAATGTGAAAATATTTTTCAACCCTTATTAAATAATAATACTAGAATGATAAATAAACCAAGATGTTATTTTCTGAATGGAATAACCTATATACATCAACAACATAAATCAAATAGCAAAGGAGTTCATCATTCATGTGTACATTGGACTACCACATCAAGAGATGATGTTTTTTGTTTTCCTTAATAGTATCTTATTACATGATATAATGATATAATTAATGTATTAGTATGGTATTAATGAAATATTTTTCATTCTGAAAATATAATATTTCATTTATCTTATTACAATTTCATACACATAAAAATGATTATGTTCTTCTTGCGCACATGTGGATTACCACCTCCAAAAAGCGATGTCATTCATTTTTCGTCACTAAATCACATGAATGATATATATATATATATAATATTTAAATAATTAATATGATATATATGACTTCTTTATCATTTTTAAGGAAAAAACAATACTTTTCTTCTTGACATAATGACCATTGAAAAATAGAAATATTACTCACGTGCTCATACGACCTACCATCTCCATGATTGTAAAATAGTTCATTTTTTATAACCATATTTAATGGATGGATTTAGAAGTATAATTTGTATATATAAATTATTATTATTTCATGATTATTATTCTGTATATGATGTAATAATTAACTATTTGAAAATATTCAACCTACCGAATTCATTTTGGACTTATGTACCAAATATCAATAAAACATCCAATGGGAGAAAATGATTATTTAATTATTTTAACATGGTAATAACTGGAATAAAAGGAATAATAAATAGGAAAAATGTTCTTAATAATTTAAATAATAAAACTATTTTTAATTTTTATGATGATAAGGAATATATGTGATGAGTTAGACTTAAGGTAATGTTTTCTCGTCGCACTTTAACTTATGTGAAACATATATAATATTTACTACTTATTTATTTTGTGTCTTGTATATACTAACCAATAAATTTATTATATCATGAATAACTTTTTATTAATGGAATTTAATTTTCAACATGTATTTATTTCATTCTTGAGGATTACATATCAAAAGAAACCTTAGTGGTAAGGGTTTAATTCATAGTCTTATCGTATTCGAGATTGTTTATTATTAAGTCTAAGCTAGGGAATATTTACCTTCCATTTCCATGATTTATAAAAAATAATTCAAAAATATATTTAATAATATTAAATAATATTTTAAATTCATTTTTACCCTTTTTTGAAAATTGATTTTTTTTAAAATGAATCATATTGTGTTTTTCTTGTAAAGTTAATATTTATTTTACATACAGAAGAGTTAAAGGAATGTTTTTAACATATACATCTGAAAAATAATATTCCACCCTCATGATGAATCAATTATTTTAATCTTCCTTTGCATATTTGTAGTTTTATTTTTAATTAATTTTTTTTCATTTATAAGTGTGCAATTTTTCAAAAAGATAAGTGATTTTAAAATGGAAAAGTAATTTTTATTGAGAAATATTCTAAGTGATATTTCAAAATAATTTTCCATAGATGTGGTGACCCAAACCCAGATATCCCAAAGATAGTGTCTGTTATCAATTAAATTGGCATGATTATAAGGAATCAAATCCTAATGGATCGGGAGTTTAGTATTCTTGGTAAATGAGATAAATAAATGATTCTCGTATTATGATCATAATTTTTTTTCATTCTAAATAAATAACATCAATGATGACTCTAACACATACAGTTTTTCTATACATATACGTTATAGTACACTTCTTTGATTCCTAGGGAAATTAATATAATAATAGAGACCTCAAATTCTCACTAAGGAAAAAATATAGTAGAAGAAACTGTGAATCAATGAGAGTAATAATTATTGAATTTTAAATAACTGAACACACAAACCATGTATTCTACAAACTGTAAGGCACATGATTAAATAATATGGCATGGTAATAACTAGAAATCCATTCCATTAAAATAACAAGATGTGGTAAAATCAATATGGAAATGTAAGAAACTAAAACACCTCGCATTTAACCAATGAATGAAAATGAAATGTATCAATAGATATGTTGACACCAAATCTCATTGATGAATAATAATAGAAACTAAATGAGGGAAATTATTTCTTAACGTACTTCATGTATAATTTTAATGAAATATTATACCTTCACAAAAGTTCACAATATGGTTTAAAAAAACAGAAATAAACTTGGTTAATTTGCACAAATTATTTGTTTCAAGAGAACCTCCCAATGCATCTAAGATCTATATAAACTATAGGTTCCTCCATTCATTGGATTTCCAAATCATTCCTTATATAGAATAATCAATATAAATAATACTCCTTTTCAAATAACGGTTTTGAATGAGAAATATGGATTTATCACTAATTCCAAACTATATCCAATAACTATCAAAGTAATCACTGTCTGAAAATGGTATATAGTTTGGGAAATATTAATATACATGATAAATGAAAGGGGTAATTAAGTTAAATTCAATGTTCAATTATAAATGGAGATTTAATATATCAAGGGGAATAACAAGGAGTTCCAAAAAGTGAAAATATTTACATTAATAGGAAAAATAAATTGAAAGCCATCCTGAGAAAGGATATGGATGGTGTAAATACAAAATATATCATGTGGAGTAAAAATATTGAATTTTTGTTGTCGAAAAAATAAAATAAAAACATAAAAAATATTCATGGGGAACATATCATTTTCTTTGAAAACCCTTTTTAAAATATTTTATTTGAAAATCACTTTCAAAACATTTTTATAAAAATAAATCTTTTAAACATGAAATGGAAGCTTCAAGGAATTGATGGTGGATAAATCATTACATGTCATATGAGGTAGAAAGAATATTCATTTTTAATGGTAAAAAGGTATGAGAAATGCCTTTTCAGGAAAGAGATAAGATGATTCCTTTGAAAACAAGGGGAAAAAATTTAGAATTTTCTTTAGTAAATCATTTTGTAAACATTTAAATAAAACATGATTTTTAGAGGAAAAAAGGTTATCCGATTAAAGAGAAAAATGAGGCCGAGTTTTCATAATATCATTTTATAAAACATTTGAGTAAAAATGTGTTGGAAATTGTACTATAATTTATAATGGTCGTTATTAAACTAAGGATATTAAAATTAAAGGGTTTATTGAAATACTCAACAGTAATTTCCTCAAATGGAAATTCATGTACAATCAATCGTGAATAGAATTGTGATTGTGAAATAAACCCTTGAAAATGATATAACATCGAAGTTCAAAATAATAAATGAGTATATTATTCTTATCAACCAGAAATCCACATATTGAATGTGTAAATAAAAAAATATATAGTAAAAATTTATTACACATAAAATATTATAATATTAACAACAACAAGTTAGTAATAGTACTCAATGAGAAGAAATTAAGTTATGAAGTTTTATTCCACCTGCTATGTTTTAACTCAAATAACATTAAAATAAACACTTAAAATAAAAACTCAATATACCATGTATTAATATGTATTCATGATATAACATTTTATTTAGGAATAATGTATACCCTATATAATAAATTATGTGCACAACAATTATATATGATTTATGGAATGAAAATGAGGCAAGAATCCCATAAAACATGAGTAACTTTTGAATTGAATGATCCATGAGAGAATAAAATCAATTAAAACATTAAATAAGATGAAATAAATTAAATTCATTATATAAATGTCATATTACTATTATATACACCATATAAAAGAAACTACATTCATAAAAACAAAATATTCCTCCATTAAATGAATTTGGGACTTAATACTATACCATGCGTCTGACATGTATCGTGTGTCTCTATATTCATAAATAACAAAATTATTTTAATTAATTTAATTATTTATAACATTTTTAATATTTAATTAGATTTATCTAACTAATTATTTTGTTTTATTCAACTACTAAATCAATTATGTTTACATCGTGTGATTTGACCAATTTTGTTTTAGGTGTCGAAAATAACTTCTACTGGTCAAATATGGTCAAATGGACCATTATCATACATATTAGGAATAATATCCATTTAATAATAATCATATTTAGACATTAATTATAATTTTAAAATCATTCATTGAATATGGTTATGAAAAATGAACCAATGTTACAATCATGGTGACGGTATACCGTACGTGGGCATGAGTAACGTTCTCATTCATCGATGATCATTTTGAAAATGGGGTAAGTTACATTATATATATCCAGATTGATAATTATGTAATAAATAACATATTATTTAATCATATATACTTATATATATAATTATTTTCATGTAAAAGGAATCACATCTTGCTGAGAGGGCGGTAGTCCACACATCCACAAACGACGTTATCACCTTTTCATTATGTGAAAGGGTAATAAAGAAAATGATATATATTATATTTCGAGAAATATAATTATTCCTTGAATATAATATATTTTCTTTTCAGGTCACATATTTTTTAAGTAAAACCATTCTTTATTCTTTCCATGTATTCCATAAAAGAATCACATCGCTCTGAGGGGTGATAATTCGTACTTCCACAAATGATGTCTTCATTTTTACAGAAAAGGAAAAGTGTAAATATATATGTTATAAATCAAATATAGAATAATAATGACATAATTTATATGATATATAAAATATAGAAACATATTTTCCATCATAATGGACTCTATGATATGTGGTAAAGGAAAATTGAACAATCATCTTTTAGTGGGGCGGCAGTCCGCCTTTCAGGTAACCAGTATGTCTGTTAACCATTAAATGGATGTGTGTGTATGTGTAGGTAAAACACATAGAATAAAAATATCCTATTATATTTTTGACATATTTTTTGTTAAAAAATATTTTAATAAGAAAATTTTAGGGAGTTGATAATGGAAAAAAATTAAATAGCTTTAGGAAAGACGTTACCTCATAATCAGATAACTTCATTTGGTTTGCACAAATAGTCTTCCATGGATTTAATTATTCACAAATAGAGAATTAAAAGAAAAAATAAGGTATATTGGGGAGTGAATATGGTAGATTTTGTTTGGGACTATGTTTTTTGATATGTGTGAAGAAGTGGGAGGAAAGGAGGCCATTTATAATGGAGGAGGGGCGGCAATATTTTGATATTTTAAAACAGAGGAACACCACCTACATTTTTATTATTGATAGTGGATCCATAAGGGTAAAATTTCTATTAAATGGAGTATAGGGTCTAAATATAGACATTAAATTTCATTTGGAAAATTGTGTAGGTCTTTTTGGGCCTTAAGGTTATGGTTTAGTCCCTTATTAAGCTTAATTGGACATTAATCATTGTAATTAACATTAATGAAATTGACCAATATTTTTGGTTGTAAACTAATTTGAACGTATTATATTTTATAAGTTATTATTATTCCAAATATTTCATCTTTTTTATAAATTCCAGTCACTGAAGTGGATGAAATTGTATTAAAATTAATCCCATAGACACGAATACAATGCTGGTTTTTAATGTAAAACATCCTAATGTTTGCAATGTTTTTATAGTAAATTTCATATTCAAATGGATTAAAATGACATAAATTGGATTAATTGATAAAATTTATCTAATTAAAAATTAAATATAATTAAATTCATTGTTTAACATTACTAATAAATTATATGAAAAAGATTCTTTGAATTAAATTTGAATATGTTTCACAATTCATTAAAAATGTAACATTACAGAAAAATATCAAAAAATCCCCCTAACAAAATTTTTAGGTTCCTATTTCATATTTTATGTTTATTTTGAAATATAATATTTATAAATTTGTCAAAAATTGGATTTAATATTTTTTTCCCTAATAAGTATATAAAAGTGCCTTAATAAAATTATTGGTTTTTTAGGTGTAATATTGAGTTTATTTTTATCTTATGTGTATTAACTCTAGTGTATGATTATAAAAATTATTTTATTCAATATATAAATTATCTATTTAAATAATATCATTCACTATTTGTAATTATTTTAATTTATTAACACAAGATGCCTTTGTGAGCATTAATAAAATAATATTTCAACTATATTCAATTGGATTATATTTTCATTTCTAATTAATTGGTAATGTACTAATTCATTTTATATTTTAAAAAAAATATTTTCAAAAGTTTTTGAACATAATTAATAACTTCCAATTTAATAACTATGTTTTTTATTATTATATTAAGGAATAATTTTTCAGTAATATATTATTTTTTTGAAAAACATGGTTGTTCATTCCATGCAATCCATTTAAGAAACTCTTTGGTGTGTATGCCAGACTCTAACTCAGTATCATGTGAATTGAATGATATAGAATATGTTGGATTTATTTTAAATAATCAAAAAATTATTAATTATCAGTATATTATGTTCCTGGGAAGTTGGTGTTTTTTGTCACACACACTATCGAATAAAAATTACGCTTTTCTATTTTTCAAGGTGTTACATTATCCCCACCTTTATTAAATTTCATCCTTGAAATTTAAACTCAATATTAGTAACATATTTTGGGATATTTCCTACTTTTAAATCCTATATCACGAGAAGGATTTGTAAAACATCCTTTTAGAAAAGAGATAATGGGAATTGGAAAGTTCACATAGACTAACATATATCTTGGTATCATAGTAAGGGAACATTATTGAAAAGTAAAGATACATACATAGTGGAAAAAAGTAAATACTTATAGGGGAAATTGAGGTCATCAATCACAAACAATTGAATGATCAATGAAATGTTGAGGGCCTCAAAGACATTAATTTTGGAATATTTATTGGACAATTGGTTAAAAAATTTAAGGTATTAGGGAAACAATTTCTATTATCATTTTCCTAATGTTGAGTAATTATATTACTGCCTATGAATACAAGGAATTATAATTTCTCGATAAATTTAAATTTCCTGAGAACAATTTCATATTTTTTGGGCTTTGAAAAAACTCTAATTCATCCCTTACCTCAAGAAATGGGTATCCAAAAAATTAACTTTTTTTCCTAAATAACTAAAACATTTAACATATCATAAGGCCCATAAAAGAGTGACATGTCTAAAAAAATTCCTTACAATTCTCTAAACTCATCATGGTTAATATATTATTATCTTAACCTAAAAGGAAACATTATTGGTTCATTGTTAATTTTTCCACAAATTGTTTAAATAATTACACATTAACAGGACATCGTATAAGATAGTTGTAGGCACAAAACCCTTGTCATCCTTCGATCATGGGTTCAAGCCCCGTGTTATAAGAATTGATTGGTTGTCACCCAACATTCTTTTTTCTTTTTCTAACACCAAATTAATATAAATTTCGAAATAAATCTAATTTACATCCATGAAAATTAATTATTAAATCGACACTTAACTACGGTTATCAATGAAAAAAAAAGTATCATAATATTGTTTAACTATTAATATGATGTTAGTACTAATTATATGAAACCTAAATGATATCAATACCCATAAACTAATGTATATAAAATGAAAATTCACTATTTATAAAATAACATTTTCCACTAAAACATATGCGTCCAAAATTGTGCATGATCCATAAACATTTCAATATTTTTATAAAAAAATTACCACTAGTAAAATACTTTTACAATTTAATTATTTAATTCAAAAGTAATCCATTAAAATATGTCATTCCTAATTCTGAATATTCACCATAATATCATTTGTTTGATTTCAAAATCATGACACATTATCTTCAATAAAAAACAGATTAGGTTCATCCTAGCTACATTATTAAGATTACTTAATCAGATCCTTTTTTATGGTTTGTAAATAAAACGTGAATTATCCTAAGAATATCCCCTAGGAGTGTAAAATTATGTGTGTAGAAAGACCCGTTGTTATGTACCATGTTACCACATGAAAGGTCTGGAATAGGTTATTGGAGTTGTTAATACTAGGTAGATCTGTGCCAGACCCACATCCACTTGAAGTTCCCAAATAGGCCCGTATTTCTAGGAATACACATATAATTTATACCAAACAAAAATTCTTGGGTTTTAATCTATAATTATCCTCTAATTATACCTTTGATTTATTTTATATATTCTATGTTTTTTTAAATCTAGTTTCCATGATTTCAACTAAATTATTTTTGATACCAACTATAGAGACCTGAGCCCAAATAGCCCAGAGATGGCATCTACTATCAATTACATTGGCATGATTATGTGGAAATAAATCATGATGGACTCAGAGTCTAGTAGTCTTGGAAAACTAGTTGCATAAATAACTATTATATTATAAATGAATACACTAATTACAAAGTATATATTTTTTCTTTCTAAGTAACTAACTTCGACGATAAATTTATTCCAAATAGTATGTCTCATGATATCTTTCAGAGTATGATACTTTGATTCTTAGGTAATGAAATATAATAAGGGAGATATATAATTATTTTTAAGGGAAAAATATAGTGGAATCAATAATGAATTATTTAGAGTAGTAATTATGGCATGGTAAATAACTAAACACACATACCATGTAATCAAGAAACTGAGAAGGAAGTGTGTAAATAATTTGCCATGTTAATAATAGGAAACACATTCCATTAAAATTACTAGATAAGGTAAAATCAATATGGAAAGGTAATAAACTAAAACAGATTCCATCTAATCAGTGAACCTAAGTAAAATGTTTCCATATATATGTCAACACAAAATCTCATGGAGGAATAATAAGAGATACTAAATGAGGGGAATAATTTCTTAATGGATTTCATGTATATGGAACATGAAAACCTATACTATCAAGACTATTCACGTGATTTTTTAAATCCACGGATAGGAACGATTTTAATTTGTGCAACTTATTTGTCTCATGAAATACTATTGATGCATCTAGGAGCTCTATAACTTCCAGGATCCTCCCATAATTTATTATCATAATCATTACTCATATTGATTAATCAAAATAAATAATTTTCCTTTTCAAATATCCATATTTAATAAGAAACACTGATATATCAATAATTCCCCAATTAATCAAATAACTATCAAAGTAAAAAATGTTTGAAAATAGTTATATGGTTAATAAAATATTTATATCCCTAATAAATGAAGTGGACAATTATGGGAAATTAAATTTTCAATGATCATAAGAGATTGGATATTTCAAGGGTAATAAAACAAAGTTCATGTAATTTAATATAATTACATTACTTGGAAAAATATTTTGAAAATCATCCAAATAGAGGATATGGATGGTGTAAATAAGAAACAACCAAAGTGGAGTAAAAATAGACGGTTGTTGTCATTGATGAAATAAAAGAATAAGTAAAAATATATATTATTGAGAAACACATCCTTTTCATTGAAAACCCAATTAAAAAAATTTTTCATTCAAAATATCTTTTAATTTTTTTTAAAAAAATAATCATTTTGTACAGAAAATAAATATTCAATGAAATGACAGGGAATAAATATGTACATGTCATATGAGGTAAAAAGAAGATTACTTTTAAATAGTACAGTGGTTTGAAAAATGACTTGTCGGGAAAGATATAATAAGAATCATTTGAAAACATGGGTAAAATATAAAATGAGTAAAAATTTATTTACCAAATAATTTTGAAAACATTTTAATAAAACCTATATTTTAGAATAAAATATGTTCCCCCAATAAAAATAGAAATGAATTTATGTTTTCATAAAATAATTTAATAAAATTTTTTATTACCAAAGATTTGATAATTGTTACTATAATTGATAATGTAAATTAAGAACTAGAGGACTCTAAATTTGAAGGTTTTATTGAACCATTCTCTAATAATTACCTTGAATGGAAATTCAAGTAGAATTAATCTTTAATAAAATTGAGATTTTGAAATCAACCATTGAAAAGGATATACCGTTGAAATGAAAATAAATAAATGAGTACATTATTTTTATCAAATATAAATTTACATAATGGAAGTGTAAATAAAATGATAGATAGTAAAAACTTATTACACACAAAATCTTAGATTATTACCAACAATGAGTACATGAAATAACTTCAGGAAAAGTAATTGAGTTATGATGTTCTATTCCACATGGTAACATTTAACTCAAATCCACTTAATATATATAATTCAAATTGGAAATCAAAATTCCCTCTTGAAATATTTATTTAAGATATTACATATCAATGTGGTAGTATGTACACCATATATAATAAATTAGGAGCACATCAATTATGTATGCCTCATGGAATGAAAATGAAACAAGAATCCATTACCACTAGAGTAATGTTTATATCATGAGATACACGAATGATAAAAATCCATTAAAAAATTTAATTCAATTAAAAAAATTAAATAAATGATATAACATTTAAAAGAGTATTATATACATATATGAAATAAACTAGGTGCACAATAATAAAATATGCCTCAATGAAATGAAATTGAGATGAAATCCCTTACATTGCGTCAGACATGTCTCATGTGTCTTTATATTCTGGAATAAAAAAATTATGTTAATTACTTACTTTATTGATAACCTTTTTCAATTATATCTTTAATTTTATTTCACTTATTATCATGTTTTATTCATTTAATAAATCTATTAAGATTACATCAGGTGTTTTGACCACTTACATTTTATGTATCAAAACCAGATTTCATGGGTCATCTATGGTGTAAGTGTTCATTATATCACATATATAGAATAATAATAACTACATAATTTTCATATTTATAGGTAAATATTAATTTTGAAATAAATCATTGAATATGGTAATGGAATATGAACAAACATTAAAATCAGGGAAATGATAGACTATGCATACGCAGGAGTAACGATCCCATATTTCAATTATCGTTATGGAAAGAAAGTAAGTAACATTATAAAATTCTACAATTATCATTATTTCAGAAATACAATAAAATTTATTCATATATACTTATATATATAATTTTTTGTGGTAAAGGGAATCACATCATGTTGGGGAGGTGGTGGTATATTTGTCTCCAAATGATGTTATCACTTTTTAAGTGTGTGAAAGGGTAATAAATAAAATGGTTTATATTATATTTTCTAAAATATAATTATGTCATGAATATAATATTTTTTTTATTTCACATATTATTAATTAATTTTTTTTATATTTTACATGTATAGTGTGAACAAATCACATCTCTTTGAGTGGAAGGTGGTCCCCACTTCCACAAATGAATTTATTATATTTAAACAAAATTAAAATTATAATGATATGTGTTATAAAATAATTAAAACAAATTAACAATATAATAAATTAGATATATAAAATATCTAAACAATGTTCCAATTACAATTTCCATTAAGAGTGGAGGCAATGGAAAATTAAATAATCATCATTTAATGAGGTCGTAGTTGACTATACATGTAAACAGTATGTTCATTGCCCATTATATCAAAGTGTGAGTACGTATAGGTCAAATAATCAGCGTAAACTAGCATTTTATGTCAATGGTACTATTGTTTTTATACAATAAAGTAATAATAATATTTTAGGGAGTAGAGAAGGAAAATAAAATTAAATATCTTTACGAAGGACATTTCAACTTAATCAGGTAACTCCATTTGGTTTTCACCAGAAGAGTTCCTTGGATTTCATTATTCCAAAATAGATTCTTCATGGAGGTAGGTAGAGATGTTAGAGGGTGAGTTGGGAAGAGTTTTTCTAATCCAATATGGCTTGAGTGGTGTAAGTATGTGGGAGGAAATTATGCCTTTTATAATGGAGGAGGGGTGGTAGTTTTGTAATATTTTAAAATATTAGAACCCAACCAACATTATCGTTTATTGAAAGATTATCGATATAGGTAAAATATAGATAAAATGAATCATATGGTTTTAATATGTTTATAAAATGGGTTTTTGAAATGTTTATAGGTTATTTTTGTCATTAAGTTTATGGTTTGGTCCCCTATTAACCATAATTTGAACTTAATCGTTGTAAATAACTTTAATTAATTTCACTAATAATTATGGTAAAATTCATAGTTGAACTTATTGGACATTATAAATTATGGTCATTAAAAATATGGAATCAATTTTTCCAAATTTTAATCACATAAGTGGCAGAAAATAAATTAAAATTAATTATGTAGGTGAGATGACAATGCATGTTTTTAAGGTAAAAACATCTTAAAGTTTTTGCGTTTTTATAGTCAATTTCAAAGTGAAATTGATTCCAAAAAAAAGTGGATTAATTTATAAAATTATTATCTAATTAGACTTTAAATTAAATAAATAGCATAACATATCCTTATAAATAAATTAGATGAAAAAGTATTTTTTAATTATATCTCAATATTTTTCACTATTCATTAGAAAATGAAACTCCACAAAAAATACCGAAAATTCACCTGAAAATAATATCGATGTTCCTATTTCAATGAATATGTTTTTTTCCTATATGACTTATAAAGGGGTCAAAAATTGTATTTAAAATGAGTTCTCCTTTAAAAGGGGGTAAAAGTTTCTTAATAAAAATATAGGTTTTTATGTGTAATATAAATGTATTTTTATCTTATGTCTATCAAATATATTGGATAATTATTAGAAATATTTGATTTAACTTATATAATATATATTTTATAAATATTACTCACTAATTTTAAATAATTTATGTTATTAAGAAAAAATTCTTTTGTGAGTATAAAAATAATAATATTTCATTATATTCAATAGGTTTATATTTTCATTTCTTATTAATTGGTATGTTATTAATTAATTTTATATTTTGTTAAAACATATATTTTCATAAGTTAGTTAATTCAATTAATAAGAACTAATTTATCTTCCATGTTAAGTGTCATTAAATTAAATAATAATATTTTAATAATTTATTATTTTTCGGTAAAACTTATTCTTGTGTGTCACGTAAGATATTGAAGTAGCTTGTCATTGCATATGTCCCACACTAACTAAGTATCATTTGTATTGACATCTATATAATATATTTAATTTTTTTAAAATAGTAAATATATTATAATTTTTTTAACATATTATATTCTCCCACACGCTAGATGTTGTGTGTCATAAACACTATCAAATACAAGTTACTCATTTATAATTTTCATGGTGTTACAATCTTAGATCAAATCCTTTGATGTTACTTAATATTTAATAGGGATATGATCCAATGATACCATTCTCATAATTTCTACGTATTGTTTATTTTTATAATGAAAATATTAAATTTTTATGAAACACATTTCTTTTCAATGGGTTATGTTATGGTGAAATGTTTATGAAAAATATTTATTTTTTTGTTATTATATGATGATTTGATTATGATCTTGTGTCACACATATATATTATTTTAATTTTTTAGGTGGGTCCCATATATCCTTCCAATTCATTGGGTAAAATATTATTTCTCCTGAGATAATAACGGGAAATATGTCAATGTGCCTGATATATTATGGGAAACTAGTCGATGTGCTTGATCTGTTATGGGAACGAAGTCAAAGTGCTTGATTAGTTAAGGGAATAATATCAATGTGCTTGATTTGTTATGGGAAATAATTTAATGTTCATGATCCAGTACAAGAAAAAAATTCCCTTGCCTCATCTGAAATTATTTTTAGTTATCCTTGATATATGACATGGTTTATATACTTATGATTATGTCACACACATTTATGACATATATGTAAGGTTAATGATTGATTCTGGATCATTTATAAATTGTATGATTCATTTCCTTTGAATTTTTAATGTTTTATTCCATAACACATTTTTATGATCTTTTTTAGATTGGGTGTGAACTTTTTATGTTATGATCACGATCTTATACCCTTGTGATTATATTACGATTTCATGTGTTCATCAACTAATATCTCCCATGCTTAACCTTACGTATCATCTGAAATCACACATTAATAGGTTTAATTTTCCAAGGTTATAAAATATTATGATAAAGGATTTTTTTGAGTAATATTTTATTTTTGAGGAATTGTATGTGAGATCTTGAAAACATATCATAGAAGTTAAAAACCTTGTTATAGTGGGAGATAATGTAGATCTATTTGAACCAGTTTTTTATGATTCCATTTTTTTAAGAGTTTTTCTTAATTATCTGAAACTATAATCCTAAAAGGTCCTTGGGTATGTAAGTTATCTAATATTCCATTTTATGTTGTATGTTTTGAATTGGATAAATTGGGTTACATTTATAGATATGATATCTATAAATTTAAGGTTTTGGTTTTTTGAACTGGATCTAGAAGGGAGGGTAATGGTTTGTTACATTATGTGTATAATGTTGTAGGATATGTTAATTACTTATTGAAGATTATGTCGTTTCATATATATTAGAAAATATATCCATTTCATGACATTTACATTGATTTTTTGTTAATTTTTTTTCTAAAAATTTAAAACTACAATCCTAAAAGGTATTTTGAATGTAAGTAACTCAATATATTTTCAGTAATATTGTAATTATTTATGGTCAAATTTAGGCCATACTTGTTCAATTCTGAATTGGAATGTAAATTATATTTTTATTCACCCTAGATCCGAGATTGTGGGTTTGTGGTTCTACACACATACATTACCAAAAATAAAATGATTTTTAAAAAAATAAAATAATCTCCAAATTATTGTGAAAATTTCAACCATCTCCCCCAATCAATTGGGATTGAATCATGGAAACATTCCCCACCATATAGTTTTTTATTACTTTATTTATTTGGTTTTTCATTTCCTAATTAACTCATAGGTTGCCTCTCCCCACATGGTATTTTATCACATCCCCCTAACAACCATCCACTAATGAAGTGTTTGAATCTATTACAAATATATATATATATATATATATATATATAGTTTTAGGCCAAAAATATATTTTCAATTATCATATGACCATATATCGAGCATTAAACCTTGGATAAATTCATTGTTATTGGCACTGGAATCGTATCAAGGCCCTATAATTGAATACATTAAAAATTAATTTTAATTTTTGACTTAATAAATCACATGATTGCTCGATTGAAACTTATTAGTACCATGTTTTCAATGTATAAATAAAAGTTGGTAAAAATAATTTTTTTATACTGGATTCATGTCATAAATTGATATCTAACCTAAAAGAACCTAGTTAACTATATAAGATCTTATGTGAAATAAATAATCATGAAATAAATAATTTTAAACCACGTTTTATTTTTAATAAAAAGTGAATTCCACTTATTTTCAATTAATTTTAATTAATGGAATCAAATCCAAAACCCTTTAGATCACCTATACTTAATAAAAAATATTATCGGTATATTGATCTTCAATATCTGGTTCCTAGCATAGAGATGAGCAGTACTTACAACATAATCATGACTGTTAGAGAATTGTTTCTTTGATTTTAAAAATAATTTCTGGATTTAGGTACTCAAATATCCTCTTTCATACACTATGAATTTATAGGGAAGAATGATAAGCTCTAAAATTCAAGGGAGGAATAATCATCTCGAATTTGGGACGTTGTTTTCTTAAATAGTTTGGTTAAAACTTATAAAAATTTCACTTTAAACCTTTTATGAGTTTATCCTCTTAAAATACTCCTAAATGAAAATTATGATATGATGGATAATAATTATTCTATCACATACTTGTAACATCAAAAAAATGATATGTTGTAAAATATCATTCATTAACTCCACTCATTTTTATCATATTAAAATATCAAATTCACCCTAAATAATGAATATATTTTCATAATTGTTTTTCTTATATTCCCTTATAAACTTGTCAACAATGAGAGTTAATAAATTAAACACTTATTATTTAAAAATGAGAAATATTTAATTTATTTATATCCTTATATTACTTTAAATTCCGACATTACCAAACCCTTATCATTTTTCCAACTATGTCCTACAATCCAATTCATTATAATTGGTCAAAATTTTGAATTCTCTTTTTGTATGAATCTCTAGGATATTATTTCAATATCAGTTATTGTTACTCACAGAATAGGAGAGGCATCTACCAAAACATCAAGGTCAAAAAAGATATAAGTTTAAGTCATAATAATGACAACCTCTCCTATGAACCTAAATTGTATAATATAATTTTTTTCTCAGGGAATTTCTAAATTAGGATGCATTACTTGTATTATTATTTACATGCTATATTTATTCTTAATATGACCATGTTGGACTGATTTACCTATTTCTACCATGGACATGAATTTATTGGATGTACTACCACCCTTATCAATTTGTATAAAAACATATCTTCCTTTACTTGGAAGTGAAAAATCATATCTTAAGTATTTAATCAATTTCATCCCAATAATTATGTACCTAACACATGATACCTATCGAAAAATATAAATTTCATGGTTGTAATCTTACAAAAACATCAAATTTTAAATAATAAATTCTAGATATGATCTCAAGTTGAGAGACCAATACACATGTTTTCTAATAGTAAAAATGAATAACTTATAAAACATGTGGTGTCACTACTGGATAGTTTTTCCTAATTATCTCAAATAATCAAGAACACCAAGTGATAATTATATGTAAAGAAGTGTATAATTATAATCCCCGAACACTTAATAGTGACACATCATCTATGTTGTGTTACTATGATGTATGTAGACCATAGGGGATATTTCTAAGATTACAGTCAAAGTATCTTGAGGTTATCATTATAACATAGAACTAATATAACCTTTATATATGAAATATAATCTAACCTAATTAATATATATAGACTACAAGAATAATAATTTTTCCTATCTTGTTAAAAGAATGTATAAAAAATATATGAAATGGTAATCAATTTAAACATATGAGTTGGGACATGGGAACCCAATATCATAATAGAAGGGGAATATGATATATCATAATATCACATAGGGAGTTTCGAGGAAGTTGTAAAATGGTTTTATAAAATATGGAGTTTAGGAGAGAGGGATTAATGAATGTTCCACATTCTAAAATATTAGTTTGACTAAATTATACAATTTTAACAATCATGGATCCAATAATTTAACTTGATAAGAAATGGGATCTCAATGAAATTGAGGAAAAGTTTTAAATTAAGCATTGGGTAATGAATAAACCATAATTTTTTAAAAAAATTAGGATTTTGTTTATAATTTCATCATTTTTTTCATCCAACTCATAATAAATGTTACTATTTTTGAATCTCTATTGATTTTATAATTTATTACAAAAAGGATTGATATTTGTGATTTTTTATTAATTTATCCATTTTGATAATTTTTTTAACAATACTACATTAATTATAGTCCTCCCATCATATTTTAGGCTAAGTACTTATGAAAAAAATGGAATCTAAGAGTCATATACAAATTTGGAAACCATAAAAGTCCTACTACCTAGATGTTACCCACCAGAAAAAAACATTCATAAATATATATTTTGAAAATTCCTTCATCAAAATGATTGAACTTGATGCGATTTAGTTGAAGATATGATGATTTTACCCCCCTTATAACCATATCAGGTCATCCTCCTCATACACACCAACAAAATAAATCACACAAGAATTCTAAAAATTTGAAATCAAACAATGTAGGAAGGAAAATTTTGATTTTTGTGGTTCATTCATGGACCAAAAAACCATGGGATAACACTACATCCATTTTCATTTATCCTAAGATTCAATCATTTAAAATATAAATGGGTGATTATCACCAATATGAGTCCACCTTTTTAGTTTGATTCACAATACTTGTGTACAAGTCGACCCACCTAATTATTTTGGGTCCTACCACATCATTAGGTAATATAGACTTCTGATAAATGTAAATTTCTTACCAATGAAAATGAAAAATGTTGATCACCATTAGAAATTAGTACAATATTGATGTCATATACTGAAATTTATATATTTCCTAAAACATAATACCATATAACATTTTTATTCCCCTTTGTATCTAGCCTACGAGAGAAAAATAATTACATGACAACATTATGAAAATCATATATAATAAGTCAACTCACATTACTTTGAGACCATTGACTGAACATGAAAATTCCATCATTTGTATCTTAGAAGATAATCTATAGAACATATCTTCTAGACCCCCACATCCATTTGAGATTTGGTATTATCACTACCTTCATCAAACAAATATTTTTCTTCCATATTTTCTCCTTCCAGTCAATTGGAAGGGAAATTTAATCAAGATTCACTATTCCTAGAAATCTCCCAAATGGAAATGAATTTATGGAATCTATGAAAACTCCCAAAAAATTATGAGAAAACCTTATACAATGATAGAATGAAATGTCTCTATCTCCTTACATCCATCCATTTCCTACTAAGGCACATTGTTTCCTCAATGTTTTCTAGACTAACACCCTGGGGAACAAGTTTTCTAAATTCAATTTTCAAACTATCACCTATAAATCTTGCACTCTATCCTCTAGTGACCTCCAATTGATGTGAAATTTCGTGATTATATGATTGTTCTAAGAATATAAAGATCTATTCTTCAACATGTATATTGCCCAATGAATGTCATAGTAAATCAATCAACATTCTGGGATAATTTTGATATCCACTAAATGATTCATCAACTATATTAGTTCTTTACCCACTTTAATTGGGACTACATATTTTACATTTTTAATGGATAGATCTAACATGAATTTAACCCTTAAAATTAAGTTAAAAACCATTCGATTGATTGATAACACAAAACAGGTTATAATCTTCCAAATATATATTTTTTTAAAAGGTAATTTCTTGGTCAAAGACCAATACAAAATTTATTAATAATCAAAGAAAGGGACTACAAAAGTCTAAAGGAAGGGATTTTATTACAATCTCTTTCATAAAGAGGAAAGAAGGTCAACCGGAATATTATCAGTCCACATATTGCTCTGGTTGATACCTTTATTAGAAAAACCATCAACCACTAATTTCACTTCCCAGTAGGCATGTGTGGCAATATATCTAATCTCACAAAGAGAGTCCAGGCAGTTCATCCAGTGAGTTGTAAGCGGCCAGGAAAGGTGGACCACGCCGTTCCAATTCACTTGGATGATGGAGGTGGAGTCTCTTTCAATCCAGATGTCATTCCAACCCTTTATTTTCACAAAGTCGACATCCTGGATCACTTCCATGATTTCAGATTCTAAAGAAGTGGTGCTGGAACAACCTCCAAAGAAACACCCATTATAGTGGCCCAGATAATCTCTGCAGACATCTCAAAACCCTGCTAGACCTGGATTCCCTTTTGAGGCTCCGTCTACATTAATTTTTATCCATCCAAGAATAGGTTCCTACCAGAACACCTCAATTGAATGACGTGGTTTTTCGTAGAGGCCGACAACCCGAAGATGTCTGAGGACCATAAAGTCCTCAATGAAATTGTCACAATTATCTCTCTGAAGCGAAGCGGCATCCCTGATTTCAATGAGAATTAAAGAATAACCTGCATTAAGGTTGAGTGAGTGCTTGTTATGTAAAAAATCATTACTATCATACCAGATAACATGGAGGATCTCGGAAATAGCTGAAAGGAAAATGATCTTGATTTGCTTTGAGACATTGAGCTCCACAAAACATTTAATATGAATAATAATTGAGTCAGAACAAAGCCAGCTGCAATCAAATAGTTCATTAATAAAATTCCAAAGAGCAGAAGCTATAGAATAGGATAATAAAAGATGGTTAGCATCCTATCTATGTTGATGACACAAATGACACTTCGAGTAGAGTTGTATGCCAAAGGGTTGAAGGCAGACTACAGTAGGAACAAGATTATGCGCTATCCTCCAAATAATATTTACTCTATAGGGCTTGATCCAGGAATTATCAAAATGTTTGATCCACCCAAAAAAATTATCGGATTGAAAAAATATTTGATTGAAGAATTATTTTGAATCCAAGATACCATTATTGGCAGGTTCCAAAATGAGGAAATATTACGTATTAGAGAAAGGATGAGTATCAACCACATATATAATGGAATCCAGGAGACTGGGGCAGGGGGCATTCAAAACCTCTTGAATAGAGTAATTTATGTTGTCGGGAGGCGAGTAAGGAGATAACATGGAATCCAGGGGGAGCTAGACCAATTATCGAGCCAAAAATTTGAGGAGGAATTTTTACTGACCATACATCTAGAGTTGTTCATATTGCTGTGAAAAGAGACTCTCGTGGAGGGCCAGACTGAGGAGCTAACATAACTCAAGTTAACTTTTTGTTGGTTTTCCAAAAATCATTTCTGAAGAAACTCAATCGAGTCAGTATTTTGATTGATCAAATTCCAAGATATTTTTTCTTGAAGAGCCTCATTGAAATGATTGATATTCTTGATGTCGAGACCCCCATTTTCCAATGGTTTTCAACACGTGGACCAAGGAATGGTTACAAGCTTTTGATCAATAGTGATGTCAGACCAAACAAAATTTTTAATTTAACCATTAATTATTTTAATCAAGGAGTTCGACCATTTATAAATCATTATAGATTAAACCATTTTGGCAATAATGGTAGATTTGATAAGGAAAATCATTCCAGCCATGGATAGGGATTTCCCTTTCCAGGAAGAAAGCTGGTGAAGAAAATAATCAACCAAAAAAGAGAAATACATAGCTTTAGGTCTTCCCTAGAATACGGGAACACCTAAATAAGTAATGGGAAGGATACCCTCCTTGATTCCAAGGTTTTCAATGTTGTTGGTTTTTTGGTTGACATGGAATCCTTTTCCAAAAAAATAACTACTTATTCCAACTAATGGATTGACCTAACACATCCTCATACATTATAAAAAAATAATTATATATCTTATAATACTTTGATATATTAGGTTATCCATTTCATAGATTTCCAGTGCTCTTTCATTGAATTTGGCATGGAGTGACTCAAAAATCCCACTAAAATAGTAATGTTTGGATAATTTCATTATAAATCCCTGACCCCAGTTTCCTAGAGTTGGTGTATTATTTTAAATCATTGGCATGATTACAAAAAAAATGTCCCTGAAGACCGGTCTGTTTAGTAGTCTTGGAAAATAGATTACATACATTAACATTACATTACAATTTCAAATATAAAATACAGTGTGGATAGTTCTTTGAAACTCCATTATTACTTTTTAACATAACCCTACATATCAATGATAATACACTTCTTGGAATCCTAGGAAAATAAAACACAGAAAAGGGTGAGCTCAGATGCTCAATAAGGGTAAATAATTTAGCAGAATCAATAAAATTTTAAGGAAAGATGTTTAATAAAAACAATAACCATTTTAAACATATTCTAGAACATAATTTGGTAAAAATAAACCAAAAATCACTATATATATGTGCACATGTATATTATACTAGTCTAATAATCAAATTTAATAATTAATTTCATAATGGGGGAATGTATAATGGGGGACATTCTGAAACATTTTCTCAAGGCCTCAGGCGAGAGGTCTATAAATGATTATGTCCTTGGCCTAAACCATATATCAAATTGGGAAAGTCCTCAGACAAATCCACATTTAATTGTCTCATTATATCTACCAATGAACCAAGGAGCTATAGCGGGCTCCAACCATCACTTACTAAGTCCAATACATTTCTCATATGAAAAGGATAAAACATAACATAAACATTTGTATTAAAACTAGCATATGAAATGTCAATACTTTAACTCTAAACAATGAATGGTACAAAAATAACACATCCATAGTCAAATATATCAAGAAACCTTCAATACAATATGGAAGATTTTTATTATAATAAATCAACCTCGATCAAGAATAATATCCCTTAAAGGATGTTGACATAGTTGAAAACGATCAGTAAAAATCTTTGAGAGAAATATCCCTTTTCCATTAAATCATTTAGAAGTCACATAATTTATAAATGAATTAATTTAAAATAGAGTTTTGAATCATAGTTTCCCATACCACATTATAACTTTTTAATGTAATTAACATTTTAAAAAAATCATTTTCATATAAATAAATCGTTAAAACCTTTTTGAAGACATGGACATTAATGAGAAAGGGTTAGAAGAAAAAATATTTAAAACATTTAAAATGATGTTTTAGTAAAAAGGTACCTTAAAAATAATTCCCTTTAAAACTCTTTTATGAAACATGGATATGGATAATAAATATTTCACAGAAGATACTTAAGTAAAAACAAACTCGGATAATAAAGAGATTTTGAAATTAACCCTTTCCTTGTACATTTCCTTAGTCGATGGTATGTTAAACTCCTATATAATAGTGAAATAATTGTTATTAAATTATAAATGAAACATATACATTAATATGATATCATATATGATCTTCTAATATTTCATTGTTAATGATATTTTAGTAGTATCATTCGTTTGGGTGTTAACTGGTCAGTTTTCCTTTATATGTTTTGTTACGCAAATCTTGTTGGTTATGGATAGGATTTATCTTATTCATATACATAATGATATAAAATATTTAAAAATTATTTGTAATCATAAAATTAAAATTATTCTTGAATGGTTATGATGGTGAATGACATCTCATCGCATTGTGGGGATGGTAAGTCACACGTATGCACGAGCGACAATATCATTATTTTGATGGTGAAATTGTATATAATTGGATGTTATATCATATATAAAGAATAATTAAAATGTTATATTTTTTATTTACATTAGTTATACTCATTATTATACCCATCCAAATAATTAATTTTTTGAATAACAAACTACACCACGACGTGGAGACGGTAAGCCGCACGTACGCACGTATGGTAACTTTATCATTAATAGGATGGATAGAATAACTATATGGCTGTAAAATATTTATAATAACATCCCAATATGTATGAGGTAATGGAGTAATTATTTTTTTATGGAAACAACAAATAAAGAGGAAGTGTAAGAAGAAATTTACTTGAAAGAGGGTGGTGAAATCGTTACCTCTTCTTCGGGTGTTTCCTTCTGATTTGAACAAAAGAGATCCTATGGATGGCTTTATGCTCAAGGTAAGGCCTCTAGGATTAATTGAGGGAAGTTTGAAGGAGATTTTGTCAGGTCTTGGCTGATCCAAATGGCTTTGGTGGTGTGATTTTGAGAGAAGGGGATGTACCCTTTTATAAGAGGGGTGAGGGTCACTTTAGGAAAATCTTGAAATATTATTTTATAATAAAATAATTTTCTATTTCTAATGGATAAAAAATGATTTATTTCTAGGAAAAGGTGAGGATGTGTCCAAAACCACTCAACCAATAGGTTTTAGATAGGTTTAGGTCACCATATTAACATTATCTTTTAGATTTAACTCTTAGTTAAATAGTTTAACTTTTACCGTGTCTTCTTGTATTCTTACACTATATGGTTAATAAACTTACTCTAAACATCCAAGAGAACTTCATGTGGTTCATTAATGACATATATAATATTATTTAATACCTTTTTATGAACAATATATTTTTATGAAAATTATATAATTTAATAATATAATATTTGTTTTAAAAACTCATTTATGTCAATTTTGACACTATTTAGTATTTCTTTTTTATTAAATTGATCAGAACTTTATTACTTCGATCAAGATGATTTTAATCAACCCTAAAACTTCATATTCACCTAAAATATTCGTGGATTTCATAAAAAAATTTAAAATATATTTATTTATATATTTATAAAACCATTTATTTGATTCTTTCATTAATAAGGTATTTACTGCTTCGTCATTGTGTCATACATAAATTTAATTATTTAATGTCTAAAAATTATAAATAAAATACTGTGATATATGAAATCATTTTATATTTCTAATTAATATTTATAGTCAAATTTATCTTATGTATAACCCTATATTATAAATGGTTTAGTTATTAAACTTTGAATTTAATACCTTTAAATCTTCATTAAATAAAATAATAATAAATGACCAAATCTAATCCAAGTTGACCAAATAGGATCATATTTTGTTTCAAAGGTTTTTTTGGCCGAATTACACTTATCCAATAGAATTAGGACATGTTTTAGGGCAATTATTAAAATTTTTTTAAATTTAATTGCAATATTTACTTTTAATCGTGGTAAATAAAAGTCAAAAGTTACTATTCAACAAAAAATTATCTTATTGAACCAAATTTTACTTACTTATGTCAACCGTGTCTCTCGGATTTTTGGAATTCAACTCAAAGAAGTGGTAAAATTATGTTTTATGCAAATTTGAAAATACTCCTAGAAGGTGGATAAAAGACGGTAAAAAGTCCAATAAAATTTTATACATATAATTTTATTATAAAATGACTCCAATTAATTAAATTGAATGTATAAATTCAATGTATATCTATTTTTAAATAAAATAAATTTAAATAAAATAAAACATTATTTAAATAAAAAGTCAGTTTCCAACAATAACACAATGTTTTTCACTATTCATCAAAAAATGAATGTCTTCAAAAAAATAAAAAAAAATCCCCCTATGATAATTTCGATATTCCAAATTCAAAAATGAATTCTATTTCACCAAATTCAAAACATAGAAGTTTTATTAATTAATTTAAAATTAATTCCTGTTGTCAAAACCAAAAAGCAGTTTCTAAAAGAAGTAAAAACTATCAAAAGATTGACATGTGTTTCTGTAAAATTTAAATGCGAAAATACTTATAATGACCTAAATTTTATTAAATTATAAAAACATAATATAATTATACATCCAAACCATTCGAATTCATAATTTAACACTATAAATTATTTCAATTATAAAAAGTTGTTTTCATTTAAAATTTAGTATTTTTTACTCTTCATCATAATATGAAAGATAATAGATAGTACAAAAAATTTATCCAAACTAAATTTTTATGTCCTGCTTCAAAATAATGATTTAATTTCATTAAACTAAATATATAAAATATTCAAATGTTGTTTTTAAAAAGGGTCAATCATTAAACGGCTGTAAAATTTTATTTCTTGAAAAATACTTTTTTTATTTGAAAAATTGAATTTGTCTTTATATTATTCCTAAGAAACCAAAAAATGTTAATTTTAGAATTATATAGGATATATATAAAATCCAAAATGCAGTTAATACTATTCATAACCGCTTTTTGAACGGCACGTTTGGTAAATTATGGTGAACTTGAACTCGTTGTTGCATGCAGCGCAAGTTCTTGAATTACTTTGAAGAGATAACATACTATGAAATCATGGGTTATTACATTAACACCATGGAATAAATTATGATACCATCTTCAAATGAAAATTGAACTCAAACCACACACTTCACAACATTCAAAAATGATAAGTTTCCACATCATAACCCATATGTAAAAATTTGTGAGACATACATATCTTTACAAGACTGTAAATGATCTTGAATTTTTTTCTAATTGAGCAGAGAGACATATGTTAACCAAGTACAAATTCATGTTCACCACGTCAACACAAAATGCTTTGGGAATTCTTGAGTGTAACCTAATTCTATATTCCTTCTCTATTAATATATGATTTATTCACTCTACCATATCATTTTGATGAGGTATGTTGGGAACAATATTCTCTAACCCAAGCCCCATCATTGAATAGAATTTTCAAAAGGCATATACCTTATACTCGCTATTGTTTTTCAATCATAGGAATTTTAATTTCCTAAAAGATTACATTTCCAACATAGAGTTCCATTGAATAAAAACATCGAATACCTTAAAAAATCAGAATGTATACTCATGTTTTCCATATTAATCCATTAATGATATTTATGATGTAAAAAGTCCATCTATGAGATAATTTGGGATTATCCCCAAATCATCTTTATGAATGAACTCTTACATTGGAGTAATTACCCCGAATTCAATGTATTTATTTAATTATATGGGGTTATTTTGAGACTTGGCACTTGATTATGAGGTTTGGTTATCCAGGAAGTGTTGTTTGAGCTTTTTTATGTTTATTTAAAAAAGAACAGATGAGTTGTTTTGGTAACATCTGAACAGGTGCTCAGATTACAAATATGAGGGCATCATTGAATTCGAAATGACTACATTACTTAGGAATGGACTTAACCTCGACCATCTCAGGTCAAGGGAAAAAGTATGTTTTCAGACATTTTATGAAATTTTCTTAAATTAATTTCGTAAGGGAAAATAAATAACATCATGTTTATTTAATTTTGAATTTTTAATTCATTGTAGCGTAACAGCGTTGCAACGCAACATAACTAAAATTTTGTTTCATAAATGAAATAGTTTAATAACGATACCATGAAATGAAACAGAACGTGTTTTCATAATTAATGGACTGACTGAGAACAATTGTTAGCACATTGGAGAAATGATCTGAACCATCAGAGATTGGTTTTGGTGAACGACTATCAATGAAGGAACTCCAATGATGAATTGAGGAGTGATGAATGCAGGGATGCAAATCATCACCAACGAACAATCCACCAATTAGTTGGGGGTTTGTTCTTGTTGAATTTTCCCCGTTTTTTCTCTCTAAAAAAACGCTAACCATCCCACGAACAAGTTAATTCACAGGTTATATGTTCTTGTGGGAGGGTTACATGATCATGGAGTTTAGATTTGGGGTTAGTCATGAGAGAATCTCAGTCAACCCCAATTTTTTTAAAACTCTAATATGGAGCAATCAGGACGACACAAGAAAGGCCTCGATTTCCCTATTATGGGTGTTCGTGTGTTCTTTGTGACTAATCCACTAGATCGACGACAAGACATCCTTGTTTCCAAATCAGGGGAAGCGATGACCTAATAATTATAGAGGACCTTGTGGCTCATTGAATTGACCACTAGAGAAATCTGGTGGCATGCGGAAGGACCCACCGATGGCGCGTCGTTGTGGTGGAGGTCCCTAAGCCATTGGTCGTGGGGCGGCGGACGAGGGCGGCCAACAAGGGCCTATGGTGGGATCTCCAGTGGATACGACATCTAGCTATGTCATCTAGCTGAAGGACCATGGTCCAATGAGACCGTGGCTGGAGGGCCCCACGATGACCTTCAGGGGTGGTTACATGGTGAGCTCGCCGCGTTGACTGGGAGCGAATGTGGTGACTACCACCGCATCTGAGAAAGAAAAGTCACCCCACTCCTAGTGTGCCATGTAGGTGAAGGTGTCCCAGGATTCCCCATAGGGCTGGGCCCATTGGGCCGGGTCAGACCTTGGTCTAGTCAGTGGACCCTGGGCCAGGTTAGTCCGACTGGGTTAGCCCAGACCCAGACCCCACCAACCTCATTTTCAGTAAAACAGTCCTAACATGAAAATCGTACATCTGATTGGCGTGTTGTTTGTGGGGTTGTGACACATGAAATGAGAAAATAATTTTGAAATAATCCATGTGATTTTACATGGTGGTTGAGATATTACTGATGGCTTGAGGATTAGATTCTCTTGAATGTAGGCACACTACGAGCGATAATCCTGTGGTTGGATGATATGAAAAGGAAGTGTCACGTGGACCTTAGTGGCCTAACAGATGAGTATTCATGAAGTCCTATGTGGACTATCAGGTGAGTAGATGATTGGAAATTGTGGCCTGATAGGCAAATAGCCAGGAAGTACTGTGTGACCCAGATGAGGATTAGCAGAGCATACCTCAATGGCCCGATAAACGAGTGGACCTCAGTGGTCTGAAAAACATTAAAAACACATCAGGGTTGAGTCTTTTAGTAGTAAAATTTTTTCATCTTTACAACTGATAATACTACTTTCTATATTTTAATCTATACCAGTGTGAGTTTTCCATTTCTTCAGGTTTACTTCTCCTTTGGGGACCTTATTTTTGTTTCGGGGACCCAACTGAGTATTGTGTTACTCAACCTAGAATGGGCTTCACCTGTACATGATGTGTCTTTTCTAGATTATTGATTCTTTGACGGAGAAAATGGGGGTCAAGGACCAGGTGGTTCCTTATGAGATCAGACAGGTGAGGCATACTCCGATGGCTTTAAAAAACTATACTCTACCGACCATTCAGGTAGGGTTTTCTACAGATGGATTTACAGAGACCTTTGTTCTCTCTAGTTTTCATATTTTCTTGGGTGGTCTTGTATTCTAGCCCCCTTTAATTCCATCTTGTATTGTTTTACACTCAGTTCTTGTCTTGGTGGCATGAATATTTTCCTTTTCATCATTGTGGGTTGGGGTTGTGAGTGTGCCTATGTGCAGGTGCTCAGATAATGCCTCCAACATGCAGGATAATTCCTTCAATGCTAATCACTTTCCCCTGGACTTTAGGAGGTGGGCTTGGGGTAGTCCTGGAATAGGCCCTAGGGGATGGGTCATGAAAAATTGGTATCAAAAGTTTTAGGTCCTACTATAAGGACTAAGATTCTGTGGTTTTGATTTTAGAAAATAATTTTAAATGTTTCAAGTTTTTCATTCAGGATCGGGGAGTCCAATGATGATGTGGTGTCTGATGTGTCCATACCCCAAGACCAAGAATTCTACTTTTCATCTTGATACATGAAAACTTTGGTTCCATGAATCACATCAGAATTAAGGGTGTTCTCATTTCCTTCACGAGTCAGAGTCATCTTGTAATGACCCAAAAATTCATTAATGGAAATTCCTCTTGATCCAATTAAATGTATTATTATGGTTATATAAAATTTGAACATCATTGGTTTTATGTTTTGGTATTTTAAAATAATGTTAAGAATTGTGACCATTTTTAATATAGACATTGAATAGTGATCACCTGATTACAAGAAATATAGTGCTTTAACAAATCCAATTTACTCAGACAAAGGATGTGATGGCCTCATCAACTAGACTTTACCCATACAAAGCCCATTTTTTGGTGCTCGTAAAGGAGGTGGCGTCATTGGGCTTCACTCTTGACCAAACCCAAGCCGAGCTTGAACATGTTAAGCTTGAGTGGAACCGACTACAGGAGAAGAAAAGGTTAATACAGATTTCCACCCGAGTGTTGTCACCATCACACACCTTACCCTTTGGTCTTATGTAGGGGTTATAAGAGGTTATTTAACAAGACCCTAGCACTATGAATGTAAGTTATTTTTGTATAAATAATGTGCATTCATTTTATTATTGTTACTTTGTAAATAGTTTTTAAAGAATAAATAGTATTTTTAGTTAATATTCAACTAATAAATCTATTTTGATGAAATAATGGATTTTTGAATTAAAATATTATTATTATTTTTAATTTAATTTTTTTTAAATATAAATTATCATATAATTTTAATAATGAAATTGTAATTCTTATTATGGTTTGTAACTAATTTTTTTCAAAAACGCATAAATTTTTTTATAAATGTCAGTTTTTATTTTAAAAGTAAAAATTCCCATATTTATAAAATTATTTAGATAAAATGAATATTATTTTTGGAATTATAATGTTGAAATTATCCAGCGGTTAATTTTTAATAATTTTATTAGACAGTCAAATTATTCGGTAAAAAATAAATACCTTTTAAATATATATTGTGCTTTATGAAATCATAATGACCAATCGTGATGTAATAAAATAATATAAACATTATGTTCTTCCAATATATGTTTTACCATTAAAAGAATGTTATTTTTGGTTTGTTTGACATATTTTACAAAGCTTTAGTGGACCCTTCAAGGCTTATAAAACATATTGTCTTTTTAAATAGTTTTCCTTGAGAGTGTGACTCACCTCCACATAAGCAACCCTATTATTTTAAAATGTTAGGCCATTGGCATCATAATATATTTTTTTCCACTCCCATTTGTAAAAAAAATGGTCAAAAATCATGGTCTGGTTTTTGGTTTTGATTAGTTTAATGTGAGGTGTCCCAAACCTAAATAATAGAGAATTCCCTCTCCTTTTCTATATAAAACCACCGAAGATCCAACTTCCTCTTCACTCAATGCCTATGGAGTACTACTAACCCCTACCATCCTCTCTCTATAATCCTCCCAAGGTTCCCTACGATCCCAAGAATCCTCTCTCATGCCTCTCCCAAGCCTTTGGGATCACTATTCCAAGTAAGGTATTTCTTCCTTTCTAATTTTTGTCCAATTTTCTTTAAGTTGTTATTCCATTTTGTTTCCAATTAAAAAAGTTGGGGTATGGTTTCGCACCTCCCTCATACTTCCCTATTTATGTTTTGATTATGGGAGACCCCTTTATCTCTCATTAATTCCTCCCATGTACACCTGTTACCATGCCAAAATTCGGTGAGGAATTTCTCTCTCATCTTTTACATCCAAGTAATTCTTTTGTGTTATGCATCTAAATTACATTATGTTTGATGAGACATGTATATATATGATCCCCTTACTGTCCATTTCTTGTAAATATGATGATACGTCCCTTTTTTTTGGATAGATATATAGATGTATATGAATATTAGATGGAACAATACTAGAGGGGGGGTTAATTGTAGGTTTAAAAACATTGTGCTTGATCACATAAGAAATTATTTTAAATGATCTTAAACTAATACAATTCACAACAAATACAATTAACCAAAATTTTCTTGGATATAAGAGGTATGATATGATTTAATACTTTAATTAATGTAAATAAATTGTATTCAAAATGAATACAATAATCAGAGTAATACAAATGCAATAGATTCTACCATAAAGTGTATAGAATCTATTAATACAATATGTAATAGAATAATTGTAATTGAATCAATTACAAATGAATATGAAATGAAGAAAGGAAACAATATAATTTCCATTCTAATGCAAACAGCAGAGGAAATGTAAATGTATTACAATTCTTTTATTTCAAAGAGAAGGGTATCCTTTCACCGAGGATAAGAGGTCTGTGTTACCAGCACCTTGGTAAGCCCTCTATACGATGATTGGTAGATCTGTCTTGATATCCCCACAATCCCTAGATACTACGATTGGTAAGTTTGTCTTACTATCATTTAAAGACCATGATTTTTTAGGTAATCAGAACCTCTCTCTTAGAAACACTTGAAATCCCTCAATACGAGGATCGGTAGCACCGTCTGCCTATCCTCAGCAGTCCTCAATTGTTATCACCGGATCTGTCACACAAATCAAAACAAATCACTTATGTAAATACCAAAACTAAGAATGAGCTTTTTTCATTTTGTAATTTCAAGGAATTCACAAAAATCAAGAGAGAAGTCACAACATATCCCTCTATAACTAGATAGAAGAAAAGAATGATCATAGTCTCTCAGTTGTTTTTTTTTCTCAGCTTCAAATGACCTCATATTTATAGGTCTCAGGTTCCAACAGTCACATTTCTTCCAATGGTCATATTTCTCCAGAAAACTCGGAGGGGCTTGGACACCTGGAATTATAACGGTCATATTGAAATAGGAAACATGAAATCTTTATGATTAGTATATAACTAACTCCATGAAATCATTTGGGTTAAAACAAAAGATATATGAAAATGATAATTATGAGTACGATTGATATAAACATGTGTTTTGATAAAGGATGAAAACATTCATGTGATAGAATTAAAAAAATACTATTAGTATTACTTAGTGAAATGTGTTGATTTGTTGTAAAGTGAGTACGATGCACAAAATTCAGTACGATTAACAGAGTCAGTATGATTGACTGAGTCAGTATGATTGACAGATTCAATACGAGTGACAGAGTCAGTATGATTGATTGAGTCAGTACGATTGACATAGTCAGAATAGATTTTTGATTTCCAAAATAAGACATAAAATTCAAAAGAGGAATTTTGACTTAACACCTTTCTCTCTCATCAACCATTTTTATGAGTTCTTATTCCACACCGATATGCTGCCGAAATTGCACTACGATTTCCAAGCCAATGTCATTATGTAGTGAATACCATGCCCATTTATCTATCAAGGGTATTTACCTTTATGCACAATTATTTATTGATTATAAATATTCTTGTATGTATTCAAAATCCATTTATAATGGAATAAATTATTATGATTGATTCCATGTAGTATGATCTATGTGTCACACTTATGCATGAAATGAAATGTTTAAGAAAGGGTGCACCCAAATAGCACTCCAATGCATTGGGTAAATTATAGTATCCTTATACATCATGTGTAATGAGTATTTACTCATGCTAATTAAAGTACAGCTAGGGTTTACTCGTGCTTCATGTGAAATGAGGGTTTATTCATGCTCTATGTTGAATGAGCCTTGGCTCATGCTAATACCATGTTAAGTGTTGTTGCCACATTTCCATGTTTTGATTATCATGCTTTATCATTCCTTTATGTTCATGTTTCTCTTGTTCTCCATTGATATACCAATTGTCTAACATGTATTTTATCCCTCACATTATTCCATGTTTATTCCCTTACTGGGCTTTATAGCCCACCCATTTCTTAGGCATGTCCTTAGGTTATCCCATGCAATGCTATGTAATAGGGAATGTAGACGTCATGTAAATGATGCTTCCAATAAAGATGTTTTATTTCATGTTTTAAGTTGTTATGTAATGATCCTAATCCAAAAAGACACTAGACCACTCGATCTTCTATGATGTATGAAGTGAATTTTATGTAATTAATCATGTTAATGATTGAAATAAAGAGTAGGGTTGTCATAGTTTGTATCAGAGGGAGGTTTAGTTATTTTTGGGAATAGGATTAGAAAAACCTTAGTTAAGCCTTATAGATGAGACTAAGTATAATAAAAACATCCCTATGTTTTGTTGGGTATTGAGTAAGTGGTTTATCAAAAAAATACATCCTTGTCTCGATATGAGCAGGTAGAGACAGCTCGGGCACATATGTACCTAGGGGTGAAAACTCCGACAAGGAGTTTCAGGATTGACTAGGGGTATCATGGTACACGAAAGCGGGCCTTGCTTCACTCTTGGTTACGACACTCCCAGGGGATATGCATTGGTAAATTCCCAATATTAATATGAACCATTATTGAGGGAATTAAAAAAATACCCCTAAGAGTATATATTAGAATATAGATCATGAATAGTATAGATTGAAGCCTATGGATTCCTAAGATAAGAAAATAAATGTTATTTATAAGTCATCAGGTTTTTCATTGAATTACCCTTTACTTTTAACCCCCAACTTTCATTTTGTTCTAGCCAGTGGCTGGTAATAGGAGGACTCGGTCTAACAACTGATGTGATGATCACTGTGAGGACTATGCTAATGAGATTCCCAATATGATGGAAGTGGGAATCACAAACTTTTTCATGCTTCTCTCTTAGTTAAATCATGCTTTGAAAATAAACATGGTTCAATAGTAACGTTAAACCCCCCCCCCCCAATAAAGAACAGGTCGCTATTGAGAGCTTCATGAGACAAAGACCTACTTTTAATAGATCATCTGATCCCTCAATCTCCGAACAATGGATCAACTCAATTGAAAAGGTCTTCTCCATCCATCAATTTTCTGAACAATAGAAGGTACTCCTAAATTCTTATCATATGGAGGGTGAACTTGATCCATAGTGGATGTTGATCAAAAATACAAAGCCTGAGGAAGAGATTGAGGTGTTGGAATGGAAGGATTTCTGGATTTTTTTTGGAAATATTTTCTTCTCACCCTCTGACTTAAGATGGAAAGGGACTTCCTTTCCCTCAATAAAAAAACAACGAATTTGTCAAAGTTTATGAGGAAAAAATTGCAAGGCTTTCACGATACGCCTCCAGATTTGTCGTTACCCCTCAATGAAAGGTTTACCACTTCTTTGTTGGGCTGAAACCTATCCTACAAAAAGCACTGGTGATCCGTGACTTCGACAGCTATGAGGAAATTGCACGATGTTCCCTCATGGTCAAAATGAAGATCGAAGAATCTTAGGGGTATTGTGGAGATAAGAAGCGTATGGTGGACTATAATTCTTGTGGTTCAATGGATAAATCCAATGGTGCTAAGAAGATCCAGCACTCCACTTGCCATAGGGGTGGAAAGAAGCACCCTAGAAATTGCCGTAAGGTGACAAGGAAATGATTTAGGTGTGGAAGAGAAGGGAACCTAACTATTAATTGCCTACAAGGAAAACCCACGGATGAAACAGAGGAGAGGAAACTCCATTTGAACCTCAACATGTTGTTCATTTCTACAACTACAAAAAACCAGGGCATCATGAAAATCAGTGCCCTATGACTAGGGTTTTTGGGGGAAACCCACAACCTCCAATGCAGCAAGAGGGAGAATGTTCCATCACTACTATTGAAGTGAACCCCGACAATGAAGTGGTGATAGGTACACTAGTTATTCATTAATGAATTGCGAACATACTTTTTGATTCAAGTTCTATGAATTCTTTTATATCCCAAAGGTTTATTTGAAAAATACTAGCACCACCAAAAATCATGGAAGTAAAGATGTTTGTGAGTATGACCAATGGGGAAATCACTACATCCCGTGAATATAAATCCTCCCCTGTCATAATCTGTATATTTAATCTCCTTTAGAACCTTTTCATACTCCCTTTGGTGGAATTAGATGCATTTCTTGGCATGGATTGGCTTTCCTTATATAGAGCCAACATAAATAGCCATGAGAGGGAAATCACTCTCCATGTAGAGAATCGACCCCCATTTCTATAGAAGTGCAAGGAGGAAGACGAATATTATTTAGATCCATCATCTCAAGCACTGATATTACATCCCTATGAGCATGTGTATCTGGCTCAGATGATTGATTATAAGGAGGAAACCATCCTTGAAGACTTGCCTATTGTGAGGGAATTTTCTAATGTGTTTCCCAAGGAATTTTCTGTTTTTCCTCCTAGAAGAGATGTTCAATTATCAATTGATCATATACCCGGGGCATTTCCAATATCCAATACTCTATATATAATGGCTTTTGTGGAGCTTGAGGAGCTGAAGAAACAACTACAAGACAATCTGGATAAAGGGTTTATATGCCAAAGTGCTTCACCCGGGGGTGCACCAGTCCTCTTCGTCAAGAATAAAGATGGGTCTATGCACCTTTTCATAGATTATAGTGAGCTTAAAAAAATCATGATAAAGAAAAAGTATCCTCTCCCATGAATTGATGACTTGTTTGATCTGATGAGTAGAGCACAATAATTATCTAAGGAGGATTTGCAGTCAGGATATTATCAAACAAAGGTAAAGAGGGAAGATATCCCCAAGAATTCTTTTTGTACAAGATACGGCCACTATGAATTAATAGTAATGACTTTCGGACTCACTAATTCACTAGAAATATTCATGGATTTGATGAATAGTGTCTTTAGGGATTGCCTCAGCAGGTTTTTGGTTGTCTTTATAGATGATGTTCTGATATAATCCAAAAAAAGGAGGATCATGAGGAGTATCTAAGAAATGTACTAGAGACCTTATGGAAGGAGAGGCTCTATATAAAGTACAACAACTGTCAGTTATTTTTGAAGGAGGTTTCATTCTTGGGCCAAATCATCACAAGAAATGTTTTATATATGGATACCTCAAAAACAGATGAAATTGAGGGATGAATGAGGCCAACATCAGAAACTGATATCCATAGCTTCTTGGGGTTAACTGGATATTATCGATGATCTGTGAGAAATTTCTCATGATTGTCCAACCCTCTTACCAAGATAACTCTGAAGGGAGTAATGTTTTCATGGAGTGATAAATGTGAAGAAAGCTTCATGTATTTTAAAATGAGGCTTATCACTGCGCCCGTGCTAACTTTACCCACAAGTGGAGAAATTTTTGTAGTATTCAGTGATGCTTCGATGAAGGGATTGGGCTGTGTGTTGACGCAAAATGATAAATTAATTTCTTGTGATTCAAGGAAATTGAATGTTCATGAGTAGAATTATCCAACAGATGAGCTGGTGTTGGCTGCGGTGATCTTCGCTTTAAAAATTTGGTGGCATTATCTCTTTGGGGAGAAGTGTGAAATATATATGGACCACAAAGCCTCAAGTATACATTCACAATGAAAGAGTTGAACATGCACCAACAAATATGGTTAGAGCGGATCAAAGTCTATGAAAACTCAATCCATTACCCCCCTGGGAAAGCGAACTAGGTGGCAGATGCTCTAATTATAAAGGACCCAGCGATTCTTTCACTGATAAGAATTGAGAAGGATCCAATCTTCTTAGTTTTGATGAAGATGTACATGGGAATCATAAAGAAGGGAACATCATCAATACTTTCACAAATGATTTCTCAACCATATCTTTTGGAAAGGTTAAAGGATTCTCAAATGGATGACGTGGGAATTTAGAAGAAATTGGACGCCATCAGAAGATGATAATACTTGGAGATCAATGTTAATGAAGAAGGAATTGTGAGGTTTGGGAAAAGACTATGTGTTCCATCAAGTTCAGAGCTGAAGAAGGCACTTTTGGATGATGCATGTAGTTCAAATTTATCTATTCACCCAGGAAACACAAAGATGTATCAAAATCTCTGAGAGCATTATTGGAGGGATAATATGAATAAGTATATTGCTGAGTATACATCAATGTGCCTGGTGTGTCAGTAAGTGAAGGAAAAGAGGAAAAAGTCTAAGGGGATGATGCAACCATTGCCCATACCAGCATGGAAATGGGAGAACATCACCATGGACTTTGTCACCAGACTTTTGAAGACATACAAAGGAAACAATGAAATATGGGTTTTTTTGGAATTTCTTACAAAGTCTTCACACTTTTTTTAAATTCAGGAGGATATCTCATTGGATCAACTGGCAAGGATATATATCAGGGAAGTGGTAAGGATGCATGGATTACCACTATCTATTTTATCCGATCGAGATCCATGATTCACTTCTACGTTTTGGAAGATTCTTGAACATGATCTTTATACTGAACTAAACATTAGTACGACCTATCATCCTCAAACTGATTGCTAGTTTTAGAAGAATATTCAAACACTGAAGGATATGTTATGATCATGTTCTATGGTCTTCAAAGGAGGGTGGGACCAACATCTTCCACTGGTTGAACTCTCCTACAATAACAGTTTCCACTCAAGCATCTGAATGGCACATTATGAAGCCCTATATGGGATGAGGTGCATAACACCAGCATGTAGAGATGAATTTGGTGAGGGTAAGATTCTAGGACCAAAAATGGTCGAAGAAATGGTGGAGAAGGTGAAAACCATTCAGAAGTATATCAAGGCATCCCAGAGTTGACAGAAACGTTATGCAGATAACAGTTGACGAGACCTTGAGTTTATTGTTGGAGACCTGGTACTTTTGTGCATATCTCTATGGATGAAGTTCAGGAGGTTTGGAAATAAAGGGAAGTTAAGTCCTAGGTACATCATCCCCTTCGAGATTCATGATTGTGTCGGGACTGTGGCCTATCGACTAGCACTTCCACCTACCATGGCCAATGTACATGATATATTTCATGTAACCCTCTTAAGGATGTACATTCTAGACCCATCACATATACTCTCTTCAAGGGTAGTACAACTGGAGGATGATCTTTCTTATGAGGGGAATCCAGTGAAGATCATAGATCATAGAGAAAAATTTCAACGAAATAAGACAATTCCCCACATCAAGGTGTTATGGAAAAACCACATGTTCTAAGAGGTAACATGGGAATCTGAGGAAGTAATGAAGCAAGGTTACCCACATCTATTTTAGTGTGGGAAGAAGAAATTTCAAGGGAGAAATTTATTAGGTTGGGTATATTGTAATGACCTAAACATTCATGAATGAAAATTCCTCTTGATCTAATTAAATGTATTATAATGGATATATAAAATATGAAATTCATTGATTTTATTTTTTTGGATTTTAAAGTACTGTTACGAATTGTGACTGTTGCTAATATAGTCATTGAATAGTGATCAACTAATTAATATAAATATATGTCTTTAAAAATCTAATTTACTCAGAAAAAGGAAGTGATGGCATCATCCAGCAGACTTGACCCATATAAATCCCATTTGTCAAAGCTCAGAAAGGAGGTGGTGCCACTGAGCTTCACTCTTGAACTAGCCCAAGCCGAGCATGAACACATTATGCTTGCGGGAGAAGTGGAAGTTTATAGAGGTTACCACCCGAGCGATGTCACCATCGAACACCTTACCCTTTGGTCTTATGCGGGTGTTATAATAGGTTATATAACAATACCCTAGAACTATGACTATGTACATTATTTTTGTATAAAGAATTTTCATTCATTTTATTGTTGTTACTTTGTAAATAGATTTTTAAGAACAAATAGTATTTTAGTTAATATTCAACTAAGAAATATATTTTTGATGAATTAATTTATTTTTGAATTAAAATATTATTATTATTATTAAATTATATTTTATTAAATATAAATTATCATATAATTTTATGAATGCAATTGATATTTTTATTAAGGATTGAAAGCTGTTTTTATCAAAACACATGAATTTTAGATAAATGTCAGTTTTTATATTAAAAGTAAAAATTCACATATTTAGAATATTATTTAGAAAAAATGAATATTATTTTTGGAATCTGGACGTTTAAATTATCCAATAGTGGATATTTAATAATTTTCAGAGACAACCGAATTTTTGGGTAAAAATTAAATACCGTTTAAATATATAATGAATTTTATGACATAATAATGCCACAATAGTGATGTAATAAAATAATATTAACAATATTTTCTTCCAATATATGTTTTACCATTAAATTAGTGTGATTTTTGGTTTGTTTGATTTGTTTTACAATGCCTTAGAGGACCCTTCAAGGCTTATAAAACATTTTGTCTTTTTTAAATTGTTTTCCTTGACAGTGTGGCTCACCTCCACATAAACAAGCCTATTATTTTAATAAGTTAGGACATTATCCTCATAAAATACTATTTTCAACTCCCCTTTGGAAAAAAACATGGGCAGAATCCATGGGTTGGTTTGTGGTTTTGATTAGTTTAATGTGAGGTGTCCCAAACCTAAATAATAAACAATTCCCTATCTTTTCCAATATAAACCCACCGAATCTCCCACTTCCTCTTCAATCAATGCCTTTGGAGTTTGATCAACCCCTGAACTCTACTCTCTATAATCCTCCCACGGTGCCCCAATCTCCCATGAATCCTCTCTCAAGCCACTCACAATCCTTTGGGATCACACTTCCTTTTAAGGGATTTCTTCTTGTCCCATTTTTTTCTAATTTTCTTTATGTTTTTATTCCTTTTTTTCAATTAAAAATTTTTGTGTATGATTTCATACCCCCATACTTCCATATTTATGTTTTTATGATGGGATACCCCTTTCTCTCTCATTAATGCCTCCCATGTACTCATGTTAACATGCCGAAATTCTGTGAGGGATTATTCTCTCCTCTTTTACATCTAAGTAATTATTTTTTGTTATGTATCTGAATTCCATTAAATTTGTTGAGAAATGTATCTATATGACCCCCTTAATATCCATTTCATGAAAATATGATGATACATACCTTTATCTCTCATAAAACATTTTTATGAGTTCTTATTCCATGTCATTTTGCTACTGAAATTACATTACAATTTTCCAAGTCAATGTCATTATGTGGTGAATACCATGCCCATTTATCTATCAAAGGTATTAAACATTATTCACATTTAATTACTGATTATAAATCTTCATATATGTATATCACATTGCTTTATCATGGAATAAATGATGATGATTGATTCCATTTTGTATGATCTATGTTGCACACTTATGCATGAAATGAAATGAAATGTTTGAGAAAGGTTGTGCCCTGATAGCACTCCAATGCATTGGGAACATTATAGTATCATGATACGTCATGTCCAATGAGTGTTTACACATGCTAATTCAAGTGAAATTAGGGTTCACTCATGCTTCATGTGCAATGAGGTTTTACTCATGCTCCATGTGCAATGAGCCTTAGATCATGCTAATTACATGTTAAGTGTTGTTCTGATATTTCCATGTTATAATTATCATGCTTTTTCATGCCTTCATGTTCATGTTTCTATTGTGCTCCATTTATATTCCTATTGTCTAAAAATTATTTTATCCCTCATGTTATTCCATGTTTATTCCCTTACTGGGCTTTATAGCTCACCCTTTTCTAATACATGTCCTCCGGTTATCCCATGCAATGTTAAGTACGAGGGAATGTAGTGGTCATGTAAAGGAATTTTTCAATAAAGATGTTGTATTTCATGTTTTAAGTTATTATGTATTGATCCTAAGCCCCAAAGACAATATAACTCTCGATCTTCAATGTTTTATCAAGTGAAGTTTATGTAATGAATCATGTTTATGTTTGAAATAAAGAGCAGGGTTGTCATACATCTCACCAGGGATAACATTCTTACCATGGTTAATCAGGACCTATTTTAGGATTCCACCACATAGATAGCCGGTGATGATTCTACTGTGTGACCACAAGGGTGGTACTCCTAGAAATGAGGGATCATTACAAGGAACTTTTCTGAAGATGGCCCCAAAGGGAGGTGAACTAGTGCTTCTACCACCTGTTGGTCAGTAGTAACTACCAGTGCTACATGTAGAGGATGCACATAAGCTCAGTGAATTACACAAGTTCCATGGGAAGAGTCCTCCCAAGTTCCGTGGTGAGTTTGACCGCCCTAGTGGACAAGGATTGGGTTGAGGCAGTTATACTAGTCTTCTGACTAGTGAGGATGCCTCTCAACCAAATAGAGATCATAGCCGCGAGCCTTCATAAGTGAACAGTGGGGGGATGATGGAGCTTGGAATTCTATATGGCTTATGAGGAAACCATAACCTAGATAGACATTGTGCACCACTTCATAAAGGAGTTCTTTCTAGTGATTGTGCACATTGTAAGCATATTAGAGCTACTTCACCTACAACATGGTGGCATTACAGTAGTGGAGTACTCAACGAGATTCCATTTGCTATCAAACTACTCTAAGGACATGGTGTGTGACCCATTCTTCAGTTCTTGAGCTCTATAGTAGGTACTGTGAAAAGAGATTAGGGACTCCACTGTACTTCTTAGAATCCTAACTCAGGTCAGGGTGATGGAGCAGGACCTACTCGTTGAGGTCATCCTAGAAAAGCATGAGTCTGTAGAAGGATCCACCAGTAGACCCTAGGTGGTGTGTTATTCAGCTGTGGGTAACAGGATGAAAACACAGGGGGGAAGCTAGCCAAGCACTTCGTGGGGAAATCCCAGGATGTTAGAACAGCGGTACAAGACCTCGAGGGAGGATGAATTCATTAGAGGGGCAGGATGTGCTAATCATTCAGTGGTCAATGGAACATGGAATGTGGATGCTTGAATCACCACACAGAAGTCCTAGAGATGGTTTAGTGACCACCTTTGTAGATGCAGAGGTTTGAGCGAGGTGTTTTGTAGGGAGGAAGATGTGTCAGAGGAGCCGTCAGAGCAGCAGACAGTGGCATGAGGTTCGAGGTGCTACAAGCACCACCCACCGGTTTTCCACCAAGGGTTCTAAGAGTCAGTGGATAGGGGAGAGGCCAGCTTCATATGATGGAGGATTACACCCATAGTTTTCAAAATATTATTAGAGGTACAATAAATTTATTCTCCGCCTTAGCTGTAGTTCTTATAGATACAGGTTCTAGTCACTCATTCCTTAACACAGACCTTGTTTAGAGACTAGAAATTTCGGTGGAACCACTGGCTCAATCCTTATGGATATTTACTAATAGAGGATATGATTCTATGATTACATACATTTTTCGACAGTGTCAGCTTACTCTTGGAGGTGAGAGCTTCTACTGGGATCTTCTATTAGCGGTTTTTTGGCCTTATAACATCATCATGGGTATGGACTGGTTATCCATCATTCATGCACATATCTACTGCTTTAGATATAGTGTTTTTTGTGTCTATGAGGATAGGAACATATTTTACATCACCAATGAAAATGGATATCTCAGATCACATAGAAAACTTTCTTAGAGTAGGGTGGATTCAATCACTCTAATATTGGCTAGCCTTGCCCTTAGTGTGGTGGGCGAGAAGATTCATCGCTTTCTGGCAGTGGTGGATGAGTACCAAGACATCTTCCATGAGGATGTTTTGGGATTACCTCCTCATAGAGAGGTAGACTTCTATATTGCTCTATACCTTTGGACGACACCAATATCCATACTAGAATATCAGATGGCTACTCTGGAGCTTTGTGAGTTGAGGGAATAGTTGGAGGATTTGTATGACATGGTCTTCGTGAGACCCAAAATTTCATCGTGGGAAGCCCTAGCTTTGTTTCGCAAAAATTAATATGGGAGTTTGAGGCTTTTCATGGAAATTTAGTGCCTAAAACAATTGATCATGAAGAACAAGTATCAACATTCAAGGATTAATGACATCTTTGATCAGCAAATGGGAGTGAGGTGGTTATCGATGATATATATCTGATTAGGCTATCATCAGCTCTGTGTACGGGATGAGGATGTATCGAAGACATAATTTAGATGTCGATATGGCCACTATGAGTTATTAATGATTCCTTTTATTGTGACCAATACCCCATTAGTGTTCATGAGACTCATGAACAGGATTATACAGCCTTATCTTGACTGTTTCATCATGGTCTTCAATGATGAGATCCTGGTGTACTCAGCATATGAGGAGGAGCACATGACACACCTATATATATTCTGGGATACACTTTGAGAGAACCATCATTATGGTAATCTCTCAAAGTTTCAGTTTTGGATATAGTAATTCTACATTCAAGGACATGTTATATCAGAGGTTGGAGTTGTAGTGGATCCATCAAAGATAGAAGCGGTTCATGCTTGGGATCCACCTAGGAGTGAGACTAAGGTGCATAGCCTCATGGATTTGGTTAGATACACAAGTGGTTTGTGCTATAATTTTCTAGAATAACAACACCCTTATTAGGTTTTACAAGGAAGGGACCACCCTTCATGTGGTCAGAGAGATGCCAGAAGAGTTTTCAAGAGCTAAGGAAGAGGCTGATGAGTGACCCCATCTTGAGACTACCAGAGGAGGGAATTAGGTATGTATTTTTCTATGATGATTCAGGGAATAGAATGGTTTATGTACTAATGTAGGGGGAATAAGTGATCGCATACAATTCCTGGTAGTTGAGGCTGTTGGATTTGTTGGCCTAGAACCAACTACTTTGTACTTTATTCAATAATAAATGCCTTATCACATCTTGATTGTTCTTCTGCATGACAATGCATGTGATAATGTCCTAAGGAAAGTTGTTGCATTAAAGGGTCATAGAGGATCCCTGCTATGATGAGAACCTGGAAGTTCCATAACACTGTTCTTGAATATATGTTATATGGTTGAATGATGTTATTTGAGGGACACAAATAATACAGGTCATTAGGGGTGAAGACTCATAAAACTTTGATGAAACTTATCATGGTCTACGCCCTTGGTAATATCCAGGAGGATATTACGAGAACGAGACCCGCCAGTAGGAAATCCACATTTCATAGTGTCATTGGATGTTCCTATCTGTGGACGTGTGTTTTGGTCCTTAGACTTTAAGATTATTATTAATGGGTATTACAACTCGCGCACTTAGATGTATTGACGAAAACTGTGATGACACACTATTAGTAGTGAGGTAGGATACGTTGGGTGTGTCACGAGTAATACCGAATTAATAGATAATGCGAGAAAGGATTTGTCCCTTCTGTTCCATAACATAATTAGATATCTCAGGCCCTTTGATAGAATTGATATAGCCTAAATAAATCCATGGCCATGGAAAGGTATGGGCGAGTTCTGGAAAGTCAATGAAAGAATAATCGAGCATGTGGGTTAATGACACTAGAATGCAACCTTCTTGATTCGAGATATCATGACAAAGGGACTATATTACATGGTAAATGTTTGTATGAGGTGACACATCATTGCGGCATTAACTTCTTTCTCTATGGGTGCCTTGGCGTGTTGCTAGATGCTAACCTTGGAATTTAGGCAGGCTCCGCCTAATGCCACTGAGAAATAGGCCTAGAGGGTCACACACTAAGTGTGTCCATGTATCTCAGTTAAATAGTATTTTAACAAGTTAAATAAAGATTTTTCCCGACTGTGGTTTAATAATTATTTAAGGATTCCTGATTGAATTTATTTCAACACTAGTTATTCGAGAGAATATATTGTGGGTGAAATAACATATTTATTAGCGACTAATGCAGTTACATTTATTTAAGAAATAAATATCCACTACTCAAGGTCTAATAACTATGTAAGAAGAGATAAAGAAAAGTAGAAAATAAAATTACACACCATGTATATTTAATATACACGCCGGGTAGTTTTTTTGAAAACAAGTACACGCCGTGTATTAATGATTACACGTCGTGTAGTTATTTCAAGCGGGATTTTGAGGATATAATATTGTTTTATTAAATGATATTAATTATAATCAGCGTGGGCACATGTCAAGGAATTAATAATTCGACATGGGGGTTTCAATAAGATTTAATGAAATAAATAAAACATGTAATGCGTTTATTTATTGTCATAACTATATAACCTCAAACCTGATTATAAATATCCTCACAACCCCAACACTTTTCCAACCAATCGTTGTGCACAAAAATTTTGAAGAATTCTTTCAAGACCGAAAGAACTCCTTCCTCCAAGAACGCTCTCAAGACCGAGAGACGAAGGCGATAAATGGTGGAAATCGCAGGCAAATGTTCTTCCGCACTAGCACCCGGAGATCCTTTCGGCGACGTCCGGAGATACGTGGCACACATGTGGATTATAAGGCCCCAACCTTAAAAATTAATTAATCTTGAGTTATTTCAAGAATACACGTTGAGGATCTTTTCAGGAGTAGAGTTTTAGAGAATTAGATCATAAATCATGTATTACATTCCACATTTAAACAAAGTGGTTACATAAAAGATAGTATTCATTTTTTCCCATCAACGGAAACATATTTAAAACAAAACATGGATTATTCCATGACACTTCCTTGACACTATCATCACATCATGTACCTTTCCCTTGACCTATGAAAAACATTTCAAAAACTTGGGATGAGCATAAAAAGCGCAGTAAGGGATATAAAAATATGGAAAGGAAACATTATTTACATGTATACGTAAGAATCAATGAAATCATACATTACTAATAAAACATAAGCACGTTAACATACCTCATGAAATAATAATTATTATGAATAACTCATAGAAATCATAACACATAAAGGTAACTTGAGGCATTCATAACATTCTTACGTAGGGAGTAACCCTCATGGTTATGTTTGGACTACCCATCACAGTATATTCCCTAAATATCTTCGGAGAAACCTTAATGTTTAACCCCTTCGCGTTACCCAATGCATTTGAGAGCTATATCGGGCTCACCCGCCATTAGTTTATCATGGAACCACCCGTCTTCATAACAATTCCCAAGAACCATAACATAATCGTATCACATAAAACATGCATAAAGGAAACATAAAATTTACACATTTCAATCACAATATATCAATACAACACATTAATATCATAGAAAAATTATGAAAACCATTTTCAAAACCAAAATAAACGAACAGTAAAACATGGTATTTATTTTTCATTTTTTTTAAAAAGTTATGGCTTGTAGAGGAAGCCAAAACTCAAATAATGGTCACGGCGGCGGAGAAGTCGTTGTCGCCGCATACGTACGACAAAAACATTACCCTTTTCATTTAGTAAAACGCTTCATATAAAAAATATTCCTTTTGAATAAATGTAAATGTAAATGGGTTTTATACACCATATAATGGAAAGTTGTGTATATAACAAAATATGCCTCAATGAAAGGAGATTGAGACGAAGTCCCTTACATCGTGTCCGACTTGACTCGATAGTTCTTTAATCTCCTGAATAATAAGCTTGAGTTAATTTATACTTGTTAAGAACCTTTTTCAAGTTCATTATTCCATTTTATATCACTTATTACCATGTTTTGAACACTATGTAATTATTTAAGTTAATAACGGTTGTTTGTCGATCATTGGTACTTGAGTCAAAAATAAACTCTTTATAATTACAAGTTGTTCATGTGGTAAAATATCCATTATATACAGAATTATATTCATGATGTAGATATCATATATATCATATATATCCAGTATATACATGAATTTATTATATTACATAACATTTAGAGGTAAGAAATGAAATGCACCATTCATGGAGACGGTAAGCCGTACGTACGCATGAACGCTACTTTCATTTCTATTTCGTATTTTATGGAATGGAATCGTAATGATATAAAGGTACATTATAATTCCAGTATAATATCATATATAATATAATTAAATCCATAATTTATACATTGCACATATTTCATTAAAGAATCAAATCACTTTGAGGGGGCGGTAGTCCGCACTTCCTAAAATGAAGATATCGCGTTTACCCATAATGGAAACCATAAAGGTATGCCATAAATGAAAAATACAGAAGCTTAAGGAAATAATAAACATATTATATATCATATATAAATATATTTACATCTTAAGGGCCACCTTTGAAGGTGTTAGAAAATATTGAACAGTCATCATTTCGTGAGGCAGAAATTCGCCAACCACGGAAACAATATGCTCTTTAACCATTAGATGTTGGTGTGTGTAATTGTAGCTCGAAAAAATCTTATAACAACATCCTAGTATATTGAAGATACTGTTTTTGTTAAAAAATAAATGGATAAAAAGAGTTTAGGGGGTTGGAGAAGCAAAATAAAATAAAAGAACATTAGAGAAGTCTTTACCTTTAAACCGGGTAACTCCTCTTTGTTTGTACCAAAAGGGTTTCTTGAAGAGCTTTCTGCCTAAGGTAAGGCTTCTATGATGAAGAGAGGGATGTGGAGAGATAAAATGATCAGATATTGGCCGGGCCAGTTTCTTGAGAAGTGTGGGTAAGGAGGTAGAGGTGGGGGCCTTTTATAAGAGGAGGGGGGGGGGCACTCATGGAAAGTCAAGAAATGTTACTTTATATTAAAATGAGTTTCAGATTTAAAGGTCCCAAATTGATATATTTCGAGGATAAGGTGATAAGGGTACAAAATATACTCATAAAATAGGTCTTTGACAAGTTTAAGTCTTATATTTTTACATTATCATTTCATTTTATTTAAATCGTTCATTAATGAGGTAATCGCTGCATCATCATGATGTCATAAATAATTTAATTTATTTAATGTCTAAAAATTATAAAAAAATACTATGATTTAGGAAATATTTTTAGATTTCTAATGAAAATTTATAGTCTAAGAGATAGTTTATGTAGAAAAAATTAAAAATGGTTTACACGGGTGATACATTCTTTAGTGATATTCTTCTTTCTTTAGAAATAAAATGATAAAGTGTCACTTTCACTCAAAAGTGATTCCATGGGGTCCCTAAGTTTGAAACAAGGAATCCCATGGTCGGCCATGACACAACCAGTAGCATTAGGAAACATTTTGGGGTCATTTTTTATTATTATGATATTAATTTATTATACTTAACTACCCGATTACTAATTAAACAATATAATTAATGATAATTATCGTCGTTAATATTCATATTGTCAAAAAACAAAAGAGTCTTAATTACATAATTTGTAACTTATGATTACAAATATGGAATCCATTTTACCAAATTCTAAACATAGAAATTTCAATAATTAATTTAAAAAAATAATTCCCGTTGTCAAAACAAGAAGCAGGTTTTTTTGAAACAATATCTATGAAAGGTTTGGCACTTGTTTATGCCCAATTACAAAGTGAAATTAATCCCAATGAACACCATTGGATTAAATGGTAAGAATATATTATAATTAAACATTAAAACCAATTAAAAAGATGATCTAACCATATAATTAAATTAGATGAAAAACAGCTTTGATGTAAAATGCAGTATTTTTCACTTTTCATTAAAAAATGAACATTGTCAGAAAAATACCAAAAATTTATCCAAAGTAAATTTCAATGTCCCAATCATAAATAATAATTTTATTTTGACAAATAGAGCTTATAAATTTTTCAAATGATTGATTTAAAAATGATTTTCCATTAAAAGGTAGTAAAACAATCTTTTAAAATTATTAGTGTATTACATGCTTAAGATTGGATTTATTCTCATTTTAAGTCATTAAAACACAATCTAATTCATAAATATACATAGACAAGAATATATATTATTCATTACATACTTGGGATGTTACATCCTTCCCCCCTTTAGAAAATTATGTCCCCTCAATTTATTTACTTATCAAATAAGTGGGGGTATTTATCCCTCATTGCATTTTCAGATTCCCATGTTGCCTCTTCACTCATGTGTTTTTCCAAAAAAACATTTACTTGATGAATCAACTTATTCCGAAACACATGCTCCCTAAGGTCAAGAATCTGGATAGGTTGTTCCTCATAAGATAGATTCTTTTCTAGCTGAACTACCTCTGGACTCAAAACATGAGATGGATCTGGCATGTACTTCCTTAACATTGAAACATGAAAAACATTATGTACCTAAGATAAACTCGGAGGTAAAGCCACTTGGTATGCAACTGATCCAACTCTCTCCGGAATTTCATATGGTTCAATGAACCTTGGACTCAGCTTTCCTTTCTTACCAAATCACATCAAACTTTTCCATGGTGATACTTTGAAAAAAGCATGATCATCTACCTCAAAAGAGAGATCCTTCCTCTTGTTGTCTGCATAACTCTTCCGCCTTCTTTGAGTTGTTCTCATGTGTCTCTGTATCAGATGAACTTTTTCTGCCAACTCTTCTACCAATTTCGGTCTCATCAACTTCATTTCACCCACTTCATCCTAGAAAGCTGGAGTTCGACACCGCTTCCCATATAAGGCCTCAAATGGTGCCATATGTATACTGGAATGAAACCTATAATTATAAGAAAACTCAAAAAAAGAAAGATGTTGGTCCCAACTTCCCTGATAATCCATCAAACAAGCACGTATCATATCCTCCAAAGTCTGAATCGTTCATTCTGACTTCCCATCTGATTGAGGATGAAAAGCTGTACTAAAATTTAATTCAGTACCCAATGAGTTTTGAAGGCCTTTCTAAAAGTTAGAAGTAAACCTAGGATCATGATCAGATACAATGGAGAGGGGAACTCCATGTAACCTAAATTTCTCTTTAATATACAAATGAGAATGTTGATCTAGGGAAAAAGTATCTTGTATGGCAAGGAAATGAGCAGATTTAGTCAAACGATCAACAATAACCCAGATTGCATTTTTACCTCGAGGTGTCTTCGGCAATCCCACAACTAAGTCCATGGATATATTCTCCCATTTACACTCTGGCACTGATAAAGGATGAAGAATCCTTTTCGGTAAATGTCACTCTGCTTTAACCTGTTGACAAGTCAAACACATTGCAGTAAAATCAGCAGTATCTCTTTTCATTCCATCCCACCAGTAATACTCCCGAATATATCTATACATCTTAGTACTTCCTGGATGAACTGAAAACGGAGAACTATGAGCTTCACATAACAACTCTCTCTTCAACTGTGAATCACAAGGCACAAAAAATCTCTTCCCAAATCTCTAAAAAAAATCATTATCAATGTTTAATTCATGAAACTTACCCTTATGAACCAGCTCTACCTTTTTCAGCAACTCACTATCTTGCTTCTGCGCTTGCTTAATTCTATCTGATAGAGAAGATTTCACTGATACCTGAAACAAAAAAGAAGGAAATAATGTACAAACAACTTCTATTCCAAATTTCATCAAATCCTTAACCAAAGGATCACGTTCTAAATGCAACATTGTTAATGAAGCATTAATTTTTCGACACAAAGCATCAACCACTTTATTTGATTTTTCCGGATGGTAATGAATTGTACAATCATAATCATTGATTAATTCTATCCATCTCCTCTGTCTCATGTTCAATTATTTCTGAGTGAATATATATTTTAAACTTTTGTGATCAATATATATTTCACACTTTACTCCATACAAATTATGCCTCCAAATTTTTAAAGTGAAAACAACAGAAGATAATTCCAAATCATGTGTAGGGTAATTTACCTCATGAGTTTTCAACTGACGTGATACATAAGAAATTACCTGATCATTCTGCATTAGGACGCAACCATGTCCTTTCAATGAAGCATCATTGTAGATAACAAACTCCCCATTCCTGGAAGGTAGTGCTAAAACTGGAGCATTCACCAATCCTCTTTTTAGTTCCTGAAAACAATCATCACATTCTTTTGTCCAGATAAAATTAACACCCTTCCGAGTTAGCTTAGTCATTAGACAGGATAAATGGGAAAAATTTCAAAAAAACCTTCGGTAATATCCTTCCAAACCAAGAAAGCTACGAATCTCAGTTACATTTTCGGGTCTTGGTCATTCTTCCACAACATTGTTTTTTGTAGGATCAACAGTTATCCCATCTTTAGAAACAATGTGACCAAGGAAAGAAATTTGTTGCAACCAAAACTCACACTTTCTGAATTTCCGATACAATTTCTTTTCTTTTATGGTTTTCAAAATAACCCTTAAATGTCTTTCATTCTCCTATTTAATTTTAGAAAACACCGAAATATCATCAATGAAAACAACCAAATAATTATCCAAGAACTCATGGAAAGTTATATTCATAAGGTCCATGAATACAGAAGGTGCATTGGTTAGACCAAAAGGCATAACTACAAATTCACAATGGCCATATCTTGTACGAAACACGGTCTTCGGAATATCTTCTTCTTTTACCTTCAACTGATGGTACCCCGACCTCAAGTCATTCTTTGAAAAATACTGAGCTCCCTGGAGCTGATCAAACAAATCATAGATATGAGGAAAAGGATATTTGTTCTTAACAGTGATTTTATTCAAAGCTCTATAATCAATGAAAAGTCTCATTGAACCATCTTTCTTTTTAACAAATAAAACAGGACCACCCCATGGTGATGTGCTAGGTCGAATGAAACCATTATCTAATAAATCGTGCAATCTCTCCTTCAAATCAAAAAGTTCAATTTGAGCCATTAAATAAGGGGTTTTTGAAATTGTCTTAGCATTGGGAACTTAGTCAACAGTAAATTCAACTTCCTGATCTGGTATTATTCCAGGCAACTCATTAGGAAAAACATCAGGATACTCATTTACCACTGGAACATCATTAATCTGAACAGTTCCTTTGTTTTCAACAATATGTGCAAGATAACATTCATTTCCATCTTTTACAAGTTTATCATCCTCTTAACATGTTATCAACAATAAGGGTTCATTCTTGTACACGAACAAAAAGTATTTCTGAAAAGAAACTTCTTTAGCTCTACAATAAATCATAGAAAGGTAAACAGAGAGCCAATCCATACCTAGGATAACATAAAACTCTACTAGAGGTAAAACCATAAGGTTTTCAAATAGGTTCTTTCCATAGATAAGGATAGGAAGATTCTTATAAATTCTTTTTTACTCAACATTTCCCCCAGGTGTTTTTACCACAAGTTCAGGAGTCATTTCTTGAGATGGTATTCCCATTTTACTCGAAACGTTTTTAGAGATGAAGGAATGTGTAGACCCCGAATCAAACAACACAATGGAATAATCTGAAAAAACAAACAAAGTACCTGATAACACTTAATTTGATGGCCTAACATCTGTTGAAGTAGTTTCAAAGGATTTCACCACCCCTTTCTACTGGTAGTCTAACTGCTTCCCATCACTCGAGCTCTTTGTCGGACACTCGTTTGCATAGTGACCCATCTCATTGCACTTAAAACATTTCACTAACTGTAAATCAAGTTTGTTCTTACCATCACCTTGATCTTTTTCAGTGAAATCACGAGCCTTATGTCTCATCTTACCACATCAGTAGCACTTTCCGTAATTCAGAAGACATTCCCCAGCATGCCTTTTACCAAATTTATCAAAAACTGGAAACTTAGTTTTCTTACCATCAGACCTTTTTGAAGAAGTCTTCCCTTTCTCCGGCCACCTCTATCTCTTCTTATGTTAGTTGTTATAGGACACTTGATCATCGGAAAACCCCATTTATAACTTCTCAGCACATTGATCAAGCTTTTCATAACTCTTGAACTCATGAGAAGCTAAATCCCTTCGATATTTTGTCTTTAATCCTTAGTAAAAACGATTGATTTTACTATCAAGGTATCTGATAAAATTTGGAGCATACCTTGCCAATCGAGTGAACCTCTTTTCATAAGCATCCACTGAGTCATCCTCTTTCCTCAATTCCAATAATTGTGTTTCCATCCTAAGTCTAATAGCCTTAGGAAAATACTTCTCAAGAAACATACCTTTGAATTCATCCCAGTCGAGAGCATCAATCTCATCAGCATCACTGATATTTTTAACCATCGACAACCATTGATCTGCTTCACCCTCCAAACGGTAAATTGCAAGACTATCCTTTTGATTTTCTGAACACCCCATGACATCGAAAATATTCTCCAGTGCTTTAATCCACCCTTCAGCTAGCACAGGGGTAGATGATCCTCTGAATGATGGGGGATGTTGCCTCATGAAATGTTCCACAACGAACATGTTATGCTATGGTTGATCTGGCCGATCTCGTGCATGGATACCACCACCATTTATCGCTTGAGTCAACTGCGTCATTACTACAACAAACTGTTCAGTTCTAATTTCGACCATCACAGGATGCTGATTCGGAAGGTCATTTCCTTCTATATGCCTTACCAGCACTACTTCCTTGTTTCCTCTGCGGAAAACCATTCTGAACAAACATGTCCTAGATGAAGCAACATGGTAATCCTCAAATGCTATATCATTTCAATTTGACCATAAAAAAATATTTTTGTATAATAATTTAATATAAGTCTAACTCGTAAAGTTATCTAAACCGACCTTTGATACCAACTATAAGGCCCCAACCTTAAACATTACTTAATCTTGAGTTATTTCAAGAATACACATTGAGGATCTTTTAAGGTTTAGAGTTTTAGAGAATTAGATCATAAATCATGCATTACATTCCACATTTAAACAAAGTGGTTACATAAAAGATAGTATTCATTTTTTCCCATCAACGTAAACATATTTAAAACAAAACATGGATTCTTTCATGACACTTTCTTGACACTATCATCACATCATGTACCTTTCCCTTGACCTGTGAAAAACATTTCAAAAACATGGGATTAGCATAAAAAGCTCAGTAAGGGATATAAAAACACGGAAAGGACACATTACTACATGCATACGTAAGAATGAATGAAATCATACTTTACTCATAAAACATAAGCATGTTAACATACCTCATGAAATCATAATATTTATGAATAACTCATAGAAATCATAAGACATAAAGGTAACTTTAGGCATTCATAACATTTTTACGTACGGAGTAACCCTCATGGTTACGTTTGGAATACCCATCATAGTATATTCCCTAAATATCTTCATAGAAACCTTAACGTTTAACCCCTTCACGTTACCTAATGAATTAGAGAGCTATATAAGGCTCACTTTCCATTAGATTATCACAGAACCACCCATCTTCATACCAATTCCCAAGAACCATAATATAATCGTATCATATAAAACATGCATAAAGGAAACATAACATTTCCACATTTCAATCACAAGATATCAATACAACACATTGATATAATAAAACAATTATGAAAACAATTTTCAATACCAAAATATAATAAAAGTAAAACATGGAATTTATTTTTAATTTTTTTTAAAAAGTTATGGCTTATAGAGGAAGCCGATACTCAAATAATGGTCACGGCAGCAGAGAATTCATTGTCACCGCATATATACAACAAAAACATTCCCTTTTGTCGTTTAGAAAAATTCTTCATATTTAAAAGATTCCTTTTGAATAAAAGTAAAATAAAATGGGGTTTATACATCATATAAAGGAAAGTTGTGTATAAAAGAAAATATGCCTCAATGAAAGGAGATTGAGACGAAGTCCCTTACCTCGTGTCCGACTTGACTCGATTGTTCTTTAATCTCATGATTAATAAACTTGAGTTGATTTATAATTTATTAAGAACCTTTTTCAAGTTCATTATTCCTTTTTATATCACTTATTACCATGTTATGAGCACTATGTAATTATTTAAGTTAATAACGGTCATTTGTTGATCATTGGTACTTGAGTCAAAAGTAAACTCTTTGTAATTACATGTTGTACAATGTGGTAAAATATCAATTATATCCAGAATTATATTAATTATGTAGATGTCATATATATCATATATATCCAGTATATACATGCATTTATAATATTACATAACATTTAGAGGTAAGAAATGAAATGCACCGTTCATGGAGACGGTAAGTCGTACGTACGCATGAACTCTACTTTCATTTATATTTTCTATTTTATGGAATGGAATCATAATTATATAAAGGTAAATTATAATTCCAGTATAATATCATATATAATATCATTAACTCCACCCTTTATACATCCCACATGTGGCATTAACGAATCCAATCACTTTGAGGGGGCGGTAGTCCGCACTTCCTAAAATGAAGATATCACATTTACCCATAATGGAAACCATAATGGTATGCCATAAATGAAAAATACAGAAGATTAAGGAAAACATAAACATATTATATATCATATATAAGTATATTGACATCTTAATGGACACCTATGAAGGTGTTAGAAGAATATTGAACAATCATCATTTCGTGAGGCACAAATTCGCCATCCACAGAAACCGTATGCTCTTTAACCATTAGATGTAGGTGTGTGTAAGTGTAGCTCGAATACATCTTATAAAAAAATCCTATTATATTTAAGATTCTGGTTTTTTTACAAAATAAATGAATAAAAAGAGTTTAGGGGGTTGGAGAAGCAAAATAAAACAAAAGAACACTAGAGAAGTCTTTACCTTTAAATCGGGTAACTCCTCTTGTTTTGTACCAAAAGGGTTTCTTGAAGAGCTTTCTGCCTAAAGTAAGGCTTCTAGGATGAATATAGGGATGTGGAGAGATAAAAATTTCCGAGATTGGCCGATCCAATGGCTTGAGAAGTGTGGGTAAGGAGGTGGAGGTGGGGGACTTTTATAAATGGAGGGGAGGGCACTCTTGGATAGTCAAGAAATGTTACTTTATATTAAAATTATTTTCGGATTTAAAAGGTCCCACATTGAAATATTTCGAGTCTAAGGTGATAAGGGTTCAAAATATACTCATCCAATAGGACTTTGACATGTGTAAGTCTTATATTTTACATTATCTTTTCATTTTATTTAAATCGTTCATTAATGAGGTAATCGCTGCATCATCATGATGTCATAAATAATTTAATTTATTTAATATCTAAAAATTATAAATAAAATAATATGATGTAAGAAATCATTATAGATTTCCAATTAATATTAATAGTCTAAGAGATAATTTATGTAGACAATATTAAAAATATTTTACTCGGGTGATATATTCTTTAGTGATATTCTCCTTTCTTTAAATATAAAATAATAAAGTGTCACTTTCACTCAAAAGTGATTCCATTGGGTCCCTATGTTTGGAAAAAGTCATCCCATTGTCGTCCATGACACAACCAGTAGCATTATAACACATTTTGGGGTCATTTTTTATTATTATGATATTATTTTATTATCCTTAACTACCTGATTACTAATTAACCAAGATAATTAATGATAATTACCATTGTTTCTATTCATAATGTCCAAAAAAAAGAGTCTTAATTACATAATTTGGACCTTATGATTCCAAATATGGAATCCATTTTATGAAATTCCAATCATAGAAATTTAAATAATTAATTTAAAAAAATAATTCTCGTTGTCAAAACAAAAAGCGGGTTTTTTTTAAACAATATGTATGAAATATTTGGCACTTGTTTATGCCCAATTACAAAGTGAAATTAATCCATATGACCACCATTAGATTAAATGGTAAAAATATATTATAATTAAACTTTAAAACCAATTAAAAAGATGATATAACCCTATAATTAAATTATATGAAAAAGCAGTTTTGATGTACAATACAGTATTTTTTTACTATTCATTTTAAAAATGAACATTGTTAGAAAAATACCACAAATTTATTCAAAGTAAATTTCAATGTCTCAATAATAAAGAATAATTTTATTTTTACAAATAATGCTTATAAAATTTCCAAAAGTTTGATTTAAAAATGATTTTCCATCAAAAGACAGTAAAACAATCTTTTAAAAATATTAGAGTATTCCATGCTTAAGATTGGATTTATTTTCATTTTAAGTCTTTAAAACACTATATAATTCATAAATAGACATATATAAGAATATATATTATTCATTACTTAATTGGGATGTTACAAGGATCACCGCTAGAGGAATCCTACACTTGATTTCTACGACGTAATGACGGATCACAGGATCGTGACGGGAGACATCAACGAAGAAAGAATTCCACCAAGGTAATTCTTGTGAATTAATTAAATTAATTATAAACAACATATGATGATCATATCTCTATGGTTCCGGGATTCCCTCTTAAGTTTTTCATTCTTCGTTCTATTCTGATGATTTGGCATTTTAAATCGTGACAGATCTCAGATTGAACGTTGCTTAACGTTAAAATCAAAGTTGGGAAAACCCACCAACGTGCTTCCAATATGCCTGGAACTTATAGAGGAATCATGAGAAAAACTATGTGACCCATGACCTGGAGCTAGTATGAGTGTTATTTTCTTAGAACATGTGTTGTAACTACTTGATGGGTGGGAGGTCTACCGTATAATCCAACCACAAAAGTCTCAGGCATATATTCTCTGAAAAAGACATGATCTTGAGACAATGGCGATGGCTAGAGTTCCTCCAGGATTAGGACTTCAAGAATTTCCATACTCTTGGGATGAGGAATGTGGTGTATATGTGCTCAACTAGAGACCTGTTTTTTAGTTACTAAGTAAGGCATTGAAGTAGTTAGCCACGATGCAGATAGCCTTCATGGATGATGATGTATAATCTTATATTTAATCGATTATTGTAGCTCCCACACTATTACAGTGAGTAAAGGAGGCACATATAGTGTATGTTTACTGTGAGGCCCAATGGGCTAAGTTATCCCCCAGATAAACTCCTGATGGATATTCAATAGGGAGGGAGCATATCATCATTTTTAGAAGATGCACTATTTTTATAGTGGTATCACATTAGGAGGTTCTGATGGAATTCCAAACCTCACATTTGGTTGAATATCCATGAGTGGTGAAGATGTACCAGGACCTCCAAAATAAATACTGGTGGTAGGGGATGAAGAAGGAAGTTGAATAGATCATTTTATAGTTCCTCAGTTGTCAGTAAGTGAATGCGGGACATTTGGTTCCTTCAAGATTAACTCAGCCACTTGAGGTACAGGAGTGGAAGTGGCATGGAATCTTGATGGAATTCATGATGGGTTTTCCCCATACAACCAAGGGTCACGATACCTTCTCGGTGGTTACTGACCATCTCACCAATTAATCCCAATTCCAACCCATCTGGGAGTAGGGTTCAATAGAGGGTATCAGACGACTCTTCATGGAGGAGATATTATGACTCCATGGAGTCCCACTGATAATATTATCGGACTGAGACACAATCTTTAAATCCCGATAATGGAAGGGATTATAGGAGACATTCAGGACTCAACATCGTTTGAGCATGGATTTTAACCCATAAATGGATGGTTATATAGAGATGAATATCTTCATTTAAGAGGAAATGCATCATGCTTCTATCTTGGACTTCGGGAATCATTGGCAGGATCACCTACCACATGTGAAGTTCTTGTACAAAAACAGCTACCACTCTACAATTTGTATGGTACTGTTAGTGGTACGTTACAAGATACCATAAAGACCACAATTATGCTGGACAAACCTAGGGGATTTAGACCTCATGGCTCTAGAGATGGTACGGTCTACCACCGATAAGGCTCAGGTCATCCATGATCGGATGAGGACTACACAGAGCTAGAAGATATCTTACACTTACAGGATTTGGAGGCACTTGGGGTTCGAGGAGGGAGGAGATGTGTTCCTATGGGTATCACCTAAATGGGGATTTCTGAGATTTGGTAGAGGCAGCAAGTTGTCTCCAAGATTCATCGGCGCTTTTCAAATTCTGATTAGACTTGGAAAGGTGGAGTACCGCCTAGCCCTCCCGCCACAAATGCACTGTGTGCATATTATCTTTTGCATATCACAGGTGAGGATGTATGTGAATGATCAATCGCACGTCATCAACTGGGGAAAGTTGGATATTGATGATGGGGAGACGTTTTCTGAGTTCTTGGTAGAGATTAATCGTCAATAGGATAAAATACTTTTTGGATAGTTGATTAATATGGTGTACATTCGATGGAAGAACAAGAATCTCCCAAAGATCACTTGGGATCGGGTGGCTCATATCTATGCTCAGAACCCCCATTTGTTTATTTAGCCATTGTTTTGGCTTATGAGGACATAAATACCTAAAGTAGTAGGTAATGTAATGTACCATAATTTAATTTATTTATTTTTTAAATAATATGGTATTATTTTGTGATTAGTTTCTCTAATAGAACCGGATTCAGAGGCTCAGTGAGCCAGGAATAGTTGTTTGTACATTTTTTTTATTTAAAATTGAACATGTTAGAAATTTTAAAATATCTAAATGGGTTCCCGGATTAAAAATTTATGGTCACCGTTGCATGTCAAATAATGACTTTACTTATGAATGGGAATATCCTCAAACATCGTGGGTTGAGATAAAAAGTATGATTTCACACTTTTTACGTAATTTTATTAAAGTATTTTCTTAAGGGAAAATAAAATAAACATCGTGTGTATTTTATTTAGAATTTTAAATTCATAGCAACATAATGATGTTGAGACACAACGTAGCTGAAAAGTTGTTTCATAAACGAAACAGTGAAATGATGCTGAAATGTAATGAAACAGAATGTGTTTTCTATCTTTAATGGATTCAAAGAGATCAATCATTGGGATGTTGAAGAAACACTCTAAACCCTTGGATATTTGGCATTGGGGAATGACGACCGATGAACAACCTCCAAAGATGGATTGAGGAATGATGAAGGTGGATATGATGATCATTTCCAATGAATGATCCACTAATCAGGTAGGGGTGTTTTCTCCATGAATTTGTTTCCCTATATGTTATTTCTAAACAACGAATGCAGATCAACCCAAGAATTGGTTGATCCACAGGTCATCTTTTATTATAGGATGGTTTCATGATCTTGGGGTTTAGATTCTGGGTTAGTCTTGATATAATCTTAGTCTTCCAGAATTTTGTTTAAAACTATATCATAGTGAAATTGGTCCTACATGAACAAGGCCTAGATTCAACTATTTTTGGCATTTGTGAGTTCTTCGAGACCGAACCACTGGATAAATTTCAAGACAAACATTAGGTCGTAGTAGGGATAGATAGTACATGATAATTCATAAGGTGCTTGTGGATCAAAGAATGGACAACTAGAGCCTGTTTGATGGCCTTTTAAATGACCTGTCGGTGGTGGAACGCGGTGTTGGCTGCGTGCAGGAGGAGATGCACACCGATAGTGATATGGGGCATTAAAGGTCCATTTTGACTCGGTCGTGGGGTAGAGGACTACTAGAAATGAACAGCGTGGGCGTATTCAATGGACGCAGCATCGAGCCACATCATACGGTCGGAGGACAATGGTCCAACAGGACTACGGATGGAGGGCCCCACGGTGAGCTCGACGTGTTGACCAAGAGCAGACCTGATGACTACCACCGCATCTGGGAGAGGAAAGACATCCCACTCACAGTGGGCTGGACTACCCCCACGGGCGAGACCCATGGCCGAGCTGGCCAGACAGACGGCCCACCTATTCCGGGCCAGGCCCAGTAGACTGGGTCAGACATAGGTTGAGTCAGACCTGGGTCGGATCGGTGGACCCCGAGTAGGGTCAGGTCTGGTTGGTCCAACCGAGTCGGACGGGACATAGACCAAACATGAAAGTTTTTTGTAAAATGGTAATAATTTACAAACCATACGTCTGATTGAAAAGTCGTTTATAGCATTGGACCCCAGTGACGAGTTGGTCCTTTTGACATACTCAAAGTGATTTTCTGTGGAGGTTGAGATATGACTGGTGGCCTGATATGTAGATTCACCTAAAATAAAGCGCTCTATGAGCAAGAATTTAGTGACTAGTTGTGATGAGAAGGAAGTGTCGAGAAGACCTCAATGACCTGGTAGATGCGTAGTTGGGTAGACCTTTATGGCCCGGTAGATGAGTTGTCGAGTAGACCTCAGTGGCTAGGTAGATGAATAACCGTATGAACTTTTGTGTCCCGGCTGATGAGTAGCCATGCGGACCTCAGTGTCTTTTCATACAAGTGGACCTCAGTGTCCATATATACTTAACGACTCATCAGGGATGAGTCCCTTAGTAGTGAAAATTGTTCTCCTTTATGACTAAAATGCATGATTTCAATATTTTATGTTATACCTATGCGATTTATCTATTTCTTCATGTTCAATTATCCTTTATGGTATTTTATTGTGTTTTAGGTTCCCAACAACGTATTGTGTTACCCACCCCTACATGGGCTTCACCTACATGTGTCATCTCTTATGAGGACGATCGACTATTTGATGGAGACCTTGGTGGTCCCGGACCAGGCAGTGCCTTATGAGATCAGACAGGCGAGGCGTACTCCTACAAAATCCATCAACTACTCTCCACCTACCCTTCAGGTAGGGTTTTCTATGGATGGATTTATAGATACCATTGTTTTTCTTATTCTCGGATTATCCTTGTTGGGTACGTATTCTGTCCCCCTTTACATTTATCTTGCACTGTTTAACACTTAGTGGTTTTCATAGGGGAATGTGTATTTTTTCAACATTGTGGGCTAGGTTTGTGAGTGTGAATTTGTATAGGTACTTTTCTAATGCCTCCCACTTGTAGGATAATACCTTTAGCACTAGTCTCCGTCCCCTGGCCTTCAGGAGGCATGCTTAAGGTAGTCACAACATGGGCCCAGGGGGAGGATCGTGACATTAGGGATCTGGGATTTATAATATTTAAGTCGAACATTACTCAAATTATATTCCAAAGAACACAACATTCATAACATATGAACTTTATGTGATCAAGATTAAATATTAAATTTATTTTTAGAATATTAATGTTCTTTCTCACTATAATGTAAGAGTTTATAATGTAAAAGATCATGAATTTTTGATGTTAATACACCAAAAATTACCACTATAGATAATCTTCCAGTCATATATAGGGTCCCATCCTTTAATCATCTTTCCACTACCAAGGATCCGTGAGAGATATTTAAAACTCTATTAGTAATGCTTGTACTAGACCTCTCCTCATCAATTTATTTGATGAAAATTAAATTCTTGTATAGCCCCAAGATTTAACTCACTTATTTTAATATTAAAAAAACCATTATATATAAAAACTTGACAATTTCATTATCCATGAATTCATGAGTATTTCCATTAACTAAATTTATACTTTCATATCATTCATTTAAATAATTCTCTAGGCATCCTTACTTTGTTATTGAGTGCAATAATGAACCAGAATCAATCACCCATGATTCTACCAAACTATTAACACTTAGTAATAGGTTGTTACTCCCCTCAACTGAATTCATATAAATTTAAATCATATAATAATACCTTATAAAATTTCCCATTGAATCTTATGGTCCTTGAAATATCCATCTTTCTCAAACTAAAAAATTTTAGGGCTGGGACTAATTGATTTTCCAAAACTCTTTTCTCGATAATATTCTTCTAATTTTCTATCACCACTCTATTGAGGGTATCATCCTCTTAATTTATCAATTGGTGAATATAAATAAGGTTCTTGTAATTACATGTATTTCAGTTCCTTATTAAATATTATATTCTTAATGTCTTAAATCATCGGGTTAGTATTCTTGTAAGTGATATGGCAGTTAACATCAAGTTCAAACATTTTGGTATTGAGATTGATAAAAAACACTCCCACACATCAACCTAAAATATCAACATAAATTATTAAATCTACCATAAAATCTTTATAAATTAATTCTACTGATTATCTATCTTTATTACTTCTAATAATTTCATACCAAATATGATCTATAGAATGAACACTTTGTTCAATGATATTGTTTTCTCATAACAGTCATGTAGAGAATATATTATCACTTTTGTGGTATTATTATCCCAAAAGTTAAAAATTATATTCTGATCCAATGATTTCCAGAACAACCCAAGTTATTTCCTACCCAACCATTTCTATTTCATTTTTTTCTCTTTTTAATAGTTTGACTCTAGAAAGTGGAACTTCCAAATCCTTCTGAATAATATATTACTCCATCTGTATTCTTCAAAATCCAAAATATGTTAAATTTAAAATTTCTATATAGACCATATGATATTTATACATCATAACATTTTATTACATTAAACTACCACTAAAAGTGAAATAACATTAAGTAAACAGAGTAGTGCCTATGTTTATAGAGTTTACGTTGTTGATTCCTGAACTACAAGGTTTAATACAACATCTTGGGAATTCCTCAAAGACTGTATCTTAACAATTTATCCACTACAATCTTTATATAGTATAAATAGAACATTTAGAACCTAATTTATTAAAATTAAGACTCCAAAAATTATGTATAGGATGATAAGAAGTTCATCAAACCCTACTCACCAAACCAATTCCCCCACCACATAGGGACCCATGACAATAAATCTTGAAACACATCTGATTAGTGGAAATAAACCAAAAGTAGAAAAAAAATTGATTTATGTGGTTTTGATGTAATCCCTACATCTCTAGGAGAACAAAACTACCATTTTAGTTTATTGTAGTATATAATGGTTTTAAATTGAATTCAATAATTAAAAAATATATCAGACTATATAAACAATATAATTTATAATACAAGTGTAAATGTGGGTCCACTTACTTATTGAGGGTCTTATATAGTCATTTTCTAGCACTAACTTCTAATCTTTATGAATGTCCCAACAATGAGAATGATGAAAATTAATTTCTTATAGTAATTGATACTTGGATACTAATATAGGCTGAATAATTTAAATTTCCCAATACATAATATCATATAAACTTATGCATTCTCCTTTACAATACCCCATGATAGAAAAACATACACAACACTTTTCAGAAAAAAACATATTAAATATTGTTCACAACTCGTATAGAATATGTACCACAAAACCCAATTTTGAAGAATTTCTTCTAGAAGACTGATTCATGAGAACGTCATATAGATTGTCACTTATAGTAGTGGTTTTCCTCTACCAGTAATTTAATTACCAAAATTTTTATCTTCTATATTTTCTCCTTCTGATCAACTAAAATATAACATGAACCAGGAATCACCATTCAAATCAATACTCTTACAAATAAATTATTTTTTATAGTTATTATATGTCCCCAAAATTAAACATTACATAATCATTAATTATTTTAATAATTCACATTGAGGATCATTTTAGGTATATAGATTTAGATAATTAGGTCACAACATATACCTAACAGCTTGAATATTAAAAGTATACAGTTCTACTCACTATCCATTTTTTTCATAAAACAAAAAGTCTACAAAACGAAACATGTTTAGTTCCATGTTTTAGACATCATGACTTTTCTATGATCCCATCCTTGACCCTATTCATCTTTATATCCTATGAAAACATTTTAAAAACATGGGATGAGAATAAAAAGCTCAGTAAGGGATACACAAAGTAGGAAAACTATTAGTTTTTTGAAACATAATGTAAACCATGAATACTTCATCATAAAGTAATAATTTTCACATTAAATAAGTAGAAAAAAAACTTCACTGAATATAAGCTCATTTCTTACCCTTTTTGTAACCAAAATATTACCATGTAGCCCATATAAAGCAACATATAGAATAAAAGGTAACTTTGGACATAAACATTCTTAAATGGAATGACTATATGGTCGACTACAACACATATCACTAAATAGAATAGCCATACGGCTGAATTCCATACCCAACACATTGGATGTTATGACATAACCACCCGTCCGTGGTTTTTCATAGAACCACCTATAATTTGGTTTAACACAAAACCACAGTTCACTGGTTTATCACATAACCACCCATCAAATGTCCATGGACCGTTATATAATCATAATATATAAAATATTGAAAATATAAAAATTTTAGTAATAACAATTCATTTTCAACCACAACAAATAATTTCAAGATAATTAAATACTTTATCCATTTCCAAAACCATTTTGAATACCAAAAAAACCAAAAAGGGAATATGGTATTTCTTTTTCTTTTAATAATAATAAGGATTATAGAGGAAGCGAAATAACGATTACGGAGACGGAGAGGTCATTGTCACCACATATGTTAAAGTCATTCCTTTTTTCATTTAGTAAAATTCTTTATAGAAAAATATTCTCTTATAATGAAAGTAAAAGTCAAATTGGTTTAATATACACTGTGTATAATAAAGAGGTGTATTTTATTGAAAAATGCCTTAATGAAGGGAGATTAAGACGAAGTCCTTTACCAGTTGAAAAAACTGGAATAAAAATCATTATGGAATAAAATTAAACTCAAAATTATATATAATGAGAATACACTACATCATGATATAAATAGTCAAAAGGTTTTTATATACACATTATCAGATAATAAATGTGCATCACAACATAATATGCCTCATTGAAAAGAGATTGAGATGAAATCTATTAAAAAATCATATCAATGACATTAGAATTTATTAATATGGTGATTATGTGTAGCAATAGTATATCCACACAAATGGAAGTTTAAATTAAAATATACATAAATATACATTCATTCCACACATAATCAAGGCATGAAATAATCAACGAAATATGTGTAAAACCCAATGTGTGGAAATTGAGTTTAAGAATTCCCTTAGAAAGGCCCTTTTGTTAATCAAATTGATTTATTATGTGTATTCACTATAAATATACATAGGAAAATTATACATAAAAGAAAATATATTAAAATCCATTGCTTATATAATCATATAATGACATAGACAAAAAGTAGATGATCAACCCAATGAATGGAAATTTGGTTAAGAAGTTCCCTTACCTTGAGTTTGATTCGTCACATATGTTCCTTGTTCTTCGTAAATAATAAACAAAAGTTAATTTACACATGATTTAGAAAATTTTTAATATTTATTATTCCTTTTATATCAATTATTACCATGTTATAAAAATTAAATAATTATTTAAGTTAATATTCGACATTTTGTCGATATTGGGTACTTGAGTGGAAAATGATCTTATTATAATTACAAATTGTCCATGTGGTAAAAATTAAATTATCAAAAAAATATCAAAAATGAGTTAAATATAAAATATATCTAGTATATATTTATTTATTATCTTCCATAACATTTTGGGATAATAAATGAAATTCACCATTCATGGAGACGGTAAGTTGTACATAAGCATGAATGCAACTTTTATTTATATGTCATTTTAATGAAATGAAAACTTAATGATACATAGGTATATTATAATTCCATTATAATATCATATGATATATGTGTTACATATTATCATTAATTCGATCCTTTATATATTATATATATGACATGAATGAGTCATATCACATTGAGGGGGAGGCAGTCCGCACTTCCTCAAATGAAATTATCGTATTGACACATCCGGAAAAGAATAAATGTATATCCTTAAATAAAAATTAAAGTATCATAGGGTTTAATTAAGAACATATATATATAATATATAAATACAGTTCCATCATAATGACCACAATTGGAGGTGGTAGGAGAAAATTGAACAATCAACATTTCGTGAGACAGTAGTTCGACGTCCACATAAATAGTATGTTCGTATCCATTAGATGGAGGTGTGTTTATTTGTAGTGATAATCACTCTAAAAAAACAAACTAGTATATTTATGATATTTTTTATTTTATTTAATCAATTAATAATAAAATAATTGTGGGGGGGGGGTAAGAAGTAAAATAATGGAAAGGAAGTTTAGAAAATATGCTACCTCTTAAAATGCGTGACTCCCATTGATTTGTGCCAAAAGGATTTATTTAATTTCCTTCTTCCCAAGGTTAGGATTCTAGAAGGAATAGAGGGATGATGGGACATTATTTATGTATAGTTTGGACGAAGTAAGTGGCTTGAGTGAGGTGATTAAGGTGTTATAGGTGATTCACTTTAATAATATGGAGAAGGTGCACATTATGGAGGTGTTGAAATATTATTTTATTATAGAATTATTTTCAAAATCAAATGAAACCAAAGTCATTTATTTAAAAGATAAGATGAATTTGGGTCAAAAAACACTCTTCCAATATGTTTTAAGAAAGTATAGGTCACAAATGTAACCATATCTTTTTTGCTTTAACCCTTAGCTAAAAACATCATCTCTTACCATGTCTTCTTGCATTTTCTTAATTTATGGTTACTATAGTTAATATAAAATGCCAAGAGAACCACAAGTGGTTCGTTAATGACATTTTAAACATTATATAACTAATTTTTCAGAATCTTATATTTCTAGGACAATTATATCATTTAATAAAATTGTATTTTTTTGAAAAGTCAATTATGTAAATTTTTATACTATTCATATAATTACTTTTTAAAAATCTATAACAACTTGATTCTTTCGAAACAAATCTCTCATTAGAATATAACGAGTCATAAGCATCACTAAAAATTCGTGTATGGAATAAAATGTTTCAAAATAAATTTATTTCAATATTTATAATCTCTTTTATTTAAATCATCCATTAATAAGATGATCAATACATCATCTTTATGTCATAAATAAATTTACTTATATGATTTATAAAAATTCTAAATAAAATACCTTGATGTTGGAAATATTTTTAGATTTATAGTTACTATTTATAGTCTAATATATAACTTATATAACCCCATATAAAAAATGTTTTACGAAAAGATACTTGTTTATGTTATATTTTTCTTTACTTTAAATTAATTATTATAAAATGTCATTTTCATATCCAAGGGGATCCATGGCGTCCCAAAATGGACCCAAAGGTTCCCATGGTCGGACACATATCATCCAATAAAATTAGAACATGAGATATGATATTTTTATATTATTATAATACTTTTTTTCTTTTATTTACCAGATTTACCCTTTAACCATGTTAAAGAAAATAATTACTAATGTTACTATTCCCAATGTCCAAAAATAAAAGGTACTTATTTACAAAATTTGGTCCTCATGATTCAAAATATAGAATACACTTTAAAAATTCAAAACATTGAAGGTTTAGTAATTAATTTAATATTAATTACCATTGTCAAACCCAAAAACATGTTTTTAAAAAGTAAAAACTACCAAAAGATTGACATGTGTTTATGTCAAATTTCAATGTGAAATTACATAAAATGACCAAAAGTGGATTAAATGATAAAAAATAATCCAATTATACTTCAAACCCAATTATAATGGTAGTCCAATTATATAAATAAATTATATGAAAAGGCCTCTTTGAATTAAAATGTAGTATTTTTCACTATTCATTAAAAAAATGCAGTTTATCTGAAAAATACCAAAATTTCATCCAAAGTATGTTTTGATGCCCCAAATATAAATAAGAATTTATTTTTTCAAATATAACATATAAAAGTAAATGATACTAGATTTAAAAATGGTTCTCCTTCAAAAGGTGGTAAAATGACCTTTTAAAAATATTAGAGTATTTCATGCTTAAAATCAGATTCATTCTTATTTTAAGCTTCTAAAATTTATTGGATAAATATAAAAATATTTAAAAAGCATGTGTAATAATAATTTAATTAGTTTTGTTAATATACTACCAATATAATGACAACACGTTAACTACCATTTAAAATAATAATAATATTACTGTATTATTTTTAGTATAACTCAATGTTGTGTGAAACGTATGATTTAAAAAAAACCCATTGTTGAGTGTTGACTTCATTATCATAAAAAGTGTTATTTATAACATAAAATTAATATATTATTCATAAATATTAATAGATATGAAAATATATAATTCCATAAATACCTGGGTCGTTACATCCATCCCCCTTTTGGAAATTGCGTCCTCATAATTTTAAAATATGGCTCGGAAACTTCATTGAAATTACCAAATCAGAAAAAGAGTCGATAAAACAATAAATTTTAAATAATGACGGATAAGTACAAAGGTCACCCAAGATAACACATACTAGGGTTCCATGTATGAAAACATGGATATGGAAGTGAAACTAATTATCATGTTCTGATGGAGAGTGATAGAAAACATGATCATAAAATGTTAACCACCAGAAAAAAACAAACATGTAATGGGTAAAACGATCTTTGATTTTGAAGAAGGAAAAATATAGGAATAATATTTTTTGTTTTAATATCTATTTCATAATGTTGAGGAATTTATTTATGATATTGGATAAAAACATAATGAAATATAATTAATTTTAAAGTAGAGTTTCATACTTTAATAAACTTCTACCACAAACTCATCTTTTCACCAAACGACGAGTACTCAAGATGATTTGGTCACACCTAATGTTCTAGAATCATCTTCTAGAGAATCACATATTCCACTAATGATGAACTATATATTTCCCATGTATTTATACAATAGAAAAAACCAAAATGGTTAGTGAAATATCAAATAATCCCCTAAAAGGATAATCTTTTTTAAAAATAATTACTACTCTTAATCGGGAAAAATCAATAAACAATACCCAAACGATCAAAAAAGTCTAACCAAAAAACAATGGTCCTTAACAATTTTAAAATTAATCCAAAAAATTAATGAAAACCAAAAATCAAAAGGATTTGATCACATAGTCTTCCATGATAAATATTAACATTTATCTCCAAATATCATCGACTACTTCTAAAGTATCATACTTAAAAGTAATTAACATAATCACATGTTTTCCATGATAGGTTAATCATTTCCATAAATAACCCAAATCGACATATGTCCGCAATAAATAACATATATTCTTACAAAAGAAAAATTCAACCTTTAATCCTCAAATAATATCCCATTGAACTCTATTTTCCTTAGGCATATATTGTTCTCAATAGAGCAAATGCCTTCCAAAGTAAAATTTATCAATTAATAAAAAAATAATTTTATTATACTAAGGATATCCATTTTATAAAACATAATTTCCAAAAATCAACTTATTCTTTATCCATAAAATAATTCAACAAGAAATATTATGTCATACTAACCTGGGACTTCATGTTGTCTAGTGGTATAAGATAAATCCCAGTCGCACATTGTTTGTTGGTTTGATTCCCGCAGCTTTGTCCGCCAGGATGGGTTGTCACGTGGTCAACATGTTTTCCTTAATCAAAAATTGTATAATTTTAATAACATTAAAATAATGAGATAAAATCCTCAACAATAACCATAAAATGTTTTATAATAAAAGGTAATTTCATACCTCACAATTTTCATCCCAAAAACTTATAACCCATAATTTCCTCAAAGGAGAATGTCCCCAAAAATACTGTTAATCACCTTTAAATTACATAATCCTAAAACAGGTTTTCTAAGTCATTGGATTTATAATATACAATAAAATTATAAACCCATGATCATATCCCTGACCCTTAAGAAAACATCCAAATCTCCAATGTTGTTTAAAGCTTCCCTCTAATACCAACTGTAAGGCCCCAGCCATAAACATTACCTAATCTAGAATTAAGCTAATAACTCACATTAATGATATATTTATGTTATATTAGTATAGAACTAGGTCATAACTTATACATAACATATTGAATATTACAAATATATACTTATACTCACTATCCATTTTTTTACTAAAATAGAAACTCTAGAAAAAGAAACATGTTTAGTTCCATGTTATAGACTACATGACTTTTCCATGATCTCATAATTGACCCTCTTCATCTCTATGTCCTGTGAAAAACATTTCAATAACATGGGATGAGAATAAAAATATTAGTAAGGGATACATAAAGAAGGAAAATTGTTATATTATTGAAAGAAAATGCAATCCATGAATACTTCATCATAATGTAATACTTTTCACCTTAATGAGGTAGCTAAAACACTTCACTAAATATAAGTTCATTTCGTACACTATTTGGGAAAAAAAACATTACCATATAGCACATAGAATCCAATATATACAATATAAGGTAAAATAGGACATAAACATACTTAAATGGAATAACCAAATAGTTGACTTCCACACATATCAATAAATGAAATAGTCATTTGAATGACATCCATAACCAATACATTGGAGGTTATAACATAACCACCCTTCCATGGTTTATCATGGAACCACCCATCATTTGGTTTATCATGAAACCACCTGTCATTAGTTTATAATGTAACCACCCATCAAATATCCAAGTACCATTATATAATTATAACACATAAAATATTACAAATATCAACAATTCACTAATAACAATTCATTCGAAATCACAAGAAATCATTTCAAGATACTGAACTACTCAATCAATTTCAAAAACAATTTTCAATACCAAAACACGCAAAAAAGGAATAAGGGATTTCTTTTCCTTCTAAAAACATTAAGCCTTATAGATTAAGCAAAATAATTATTATCGAGGAAGAGACGTCATTATCACCTCGTACATTAAAAACATTCATATTTTCATTTAGTAAAATGATTCAGATAAAAATATTCCCTTTGAATGAATGTAAAAGTAAAAGGGGTATAATATACACTATGTAAAAGAAGAAGGTGTATATTATCAAAAAAATTCCTGAATAAAAGGACATTGAGACAAATTCCCTTTCCATTTAAAATAACATGAATAAAAAAATTATAAAATAAAATTAAATAGAACATTAAATATATTTATAATATAATAATTCATGATATAAATAGTGAAAGGGTTTTATATACACTTTATTTTAGAATAAATGTCCATGACAACACGATATGCCTCAATGAGAGGAGTTTAAGACAAAATCCTATACAAAGATAGTATCAATGATGTAGAATTTATAAATAGGGTGATTATTTTATAAATAGTATATCCACACAAAGGGAAGTGTAAATTACAACATAAATAAATAAATAGTGATTCCACATATAATATTGGCATGATATAATCAACAAAGTATGCGTAAAACCCAATGGGTGGAAATTGAGTTTTAAAATTTTCTTACAAAGGTCATTTTGTTAATAAAATAGATTCATTATTTGTATTCAGTATAAATCCACATAATTCAATTATACATACAAAATAATATATCAAAATTCCCTTACCGTGTGTCTGATTCTTCACGTATATTACTTGTTCATCCTAAATAATAAACTTAAGATAATTTCTAATGGCATAAGAACCAAATTCTAGATTATTATTCCTTTTATATCACTTACTTCCACATTATATAAATTACATAATTATTTAAGTTAATATCGGTTGTTTTACCAATATTGGGTACATGAGTCGAAAATGATCTTGTTATAATTACAAAGTGTCTAGGAGGTAAAATGTATATTTTCTCTAGAATATTACTAATTATCTAAATATCATATATAAACAGTATATATTTATTCATAATAGTCCATAACATTTAGATATAGGAAATGAAATACACCATTCATGAATACCGTAACCCATACGTATGCATGAATGCTTCTTTCATTTAATTGTCATATTAATGAAATGAAAACTAAATGATATATAGGTATATTATAATTATAGTTTAATATCACATGATATATAAGATACATATTTTAATTAATTCAATCCTTTATACGTTTCATGTATGGCATGAATGAGTCATATCACTTTGAGGGGGTGGTAGTCCTCACTTCCTCAACTGAAATTATCATATTTACAAATCATGAAAATCATAAAGGTATGTTTGTAAATAAAAATTATAGTATCATAAAGAAAATATAAAAATAATATATATCATATATAAATACAATAACATCATAATTCCTATAATGAGAGGTGGTATGGAAAATTTAACAATCATCGTTTTGTTAGTTAGTAGTTCGCTATCCAAAGAAACAATATGTTCGTATTCATTAGATGGAGGTGTTTGTAAGTGTAGTTAAAACCCTTATCATAACAACGTTCTAGAATATTTAGTATACTAGTGTTGTTATTTAATCAACTAATACTAATATAATAGGGGTGAATAAGTACAATAATGTAAAGGAACTTTGGAGAAGACGCTGCCTCTTAAAACATGTAACTCCTGTTGATTTGAGCCAAAAGGATTTCTTGAATATCTTTATGCCTATAGTGAGGAATCTTGGAGGAATAGAAGGATTTTGGGAGATTAATTGGGAAGAGTTTGGATGGGCCATGGGGTTTGAGAGGTGTGAGTAAGGGGTCTGTGGTGATTCTCCTTTATAAGTGAGGGGAGGGGCAATTTAGAAAGGCATTGAAATATTATTATATTATAAAATTATTTTTGGTTTCAAATGGTCCTGAAGTCATTTATTTAAAATTTAAGATGAATTTAGTTCACTTACCACTTAACCAATATGTTTAAGACAGGTCTAGGTCACAAATTTAAACATAAATTTTTTTCTTTAACCCTTAGTTAAAAACAATAACTCTTACCATGTCTTAATGAATTTTCAAAATTTATGGTTTCAATAGTTACTATAAAATGACAAGAGAACAACAGGTTGTTCATTAATGAAATTTTCGACAGTATCTATGTCATTTGGAATAATCATATATTTTTAGGACTATTATATCATTTAATAAAAGAGTATTTGTTTTAAAAACTCATTTATGTCAATTTATATACAATTCACATCGTTACTTTTTAAAAATCTATAACAACTTTATTATTTCAATAAAACATTATTAATTAAAATAAAACAAGTCACAATCATCCCTAAAATTCGTTTATGAAATAAAAAGTTTCAAAATAAATTTATTTTAATATTTATAATCTCATTTATTTTAATCATTCATTAATATGGTAATCACTACATCATCATTGTGTCATAAATAAATTTATGTTTTCGATGTCTAAAAATTATAAATAAAATACCATGATGTAATAAATTTTTATATATTCCTAATTAAAATTTGTAGTCGAAAATATCACTTATATAACCCGATATAAAAATTGTTTTACAAAAAGATACATGATTGTGTTAAATTTTTCTTTACTTTAAATTAATTTTTGTAAAATTTCACTTTCATATCCAAGTGGCTCCATGGGGTCCCAAAATTGACCCAAAGATGCCCAAGATCATAAAAATCTCATACAATAGGATTAAGACAAGTGTTAGGATAGTTTAATATTATTATAATCTTATTTGTTTACACTTACTTACCAGGTTTATCCTTAAACGATGCTAAATAAAATAATTATTGAAGTTACTATTCACAATATGCAAAATTAAAAGGTACCTATTTACAAAATTTGGTCCTCCTGATTTTTAATATGGAATCCATTTTACAAAATTCAAAAAACATAAGTTTAATTAATTAATTTGAAATTAATTCACATTGTAAAAAACCGAAGCCATGTTTTTAAATAGTTAAAACTACCAAAATATTTACATATGTTTATGTCCAATTTCAATGTGAAATTAAATAAAATGAAAAAAATTGGATTAAATGATAAAAAAATAAAATTATACTTTAAAACCATTTAAAAGTATAGTCTGACTATATAAATAAGTAAAATGAAAAGGTATTTTTGAATTCAAATGTAGTATTTTTCATTATTCATTAAAAATGAACTTTATCAGAAAAATACACAGATTCCATTCAAAGTAAATTTTTAGGTCCCACTTTTAATGAAAATTTTTATTTGGTCATATAGAACATAAAAAAGTGACAAAATGTAGATTAAGAAAGGGTTCTCCTTCATAAGGCGGTAAAACGACCTTCTAAAATTATTAGAGTATTTAATGCTTAAAATCGAATTTATTCTTATTTTCAGCCTCTAAAATTTATTGGATAAATATAAAAATATTTTACAAACATGTGTAATCATAATATAGATAGTTCTGTTCATTATATAGAATATATCAACTAGGCGTTAACTATCATTTAAAATAATAATAATATTATAGTATTATTTTTTAGTATAACTCAAAGTTCTGTGCAACGTTATATTTCAAATAACACATTGTTGTTTGTTGAGTATATTATTAGAAAAATAGTTCTATTTAACATAAAATTAATAATTTATTCATAAATATTAGTAGATATGAAATTTTTTTATTCTATAAATACATCGATCCTTACAGTTATAGAATACTAAAAATTGAAAAAATGTAAAATATACACTCTTATGTGTAAGTTTCACTACTAAGAAGACTATAATAATGGATCAATGTTTAAATATCATTGTAGTAATATGTGTATTCAAATAATATTTTGGGTAAAAAGAAAAAAGGTGTTGAATAATAGTTGTAGAACATAAGATTTATTTGTTAGTTTTAAAAGAGAAATTAACAAAATCTCAATAAGCACTGAGGTGTATAAAATTCAACTAAATAAAATTTATGGGTCAGTAACGACAGTCTATAAAATTGTTTTACCTTTCCATCGGATTAAGCTACTCATGCATAATGCTCTTTTACTCTCCTCTAGGGTTTTTTTTTTTGTAATTTGTATATTTTATAATTCCTAATGTGCATAAAAGTAAAAATTATTGGTTCATAGGAGTTATCCACATAGCACCCTAATTATTCCAAAAAATAAAGGCGATCATTAAAATCATAAGGGTAATCCCTTTATGAAATTTGGCTATGCTAAAGTCGCGGTGAGACATAAATGTCAATTACATGAACAATATCTTTCCATCTACTCATAGATAAAAATTAGTGAACCCTAACCATGGTAGTCATATCTAGTACACATGGATTTATCTTGAGGAATAATGAAATTAATGTAATAATTTATTTTTGATGTATGAAAAAATTAGGATAAAAGTAGATACAAACTCATAGGTGGACAATGATCTTTGGGGAAAAGAGGAAATATTATAGCACTAAGGGAACAAGACATCCTATCAAGCATGAAGTGGAATTCTTTTTCATCCACAAAGGGGGGATAGATATTCACATACTTCAATAAGAATGAAATGATCTTTTAGTATTTCCACTTATCCTCCTATATAAAATAGAGTGTGTCTCACTATAAAGTGGTTTAGTTTTTTATGTACATTATTATATCTTATATCTATTATAATTACTGTAGTGATGGAATACTAGTCCCATTATGATAAAGAAAAATTGATTTTTCCCACCCCTATAAATGAATTCCAAGAATAATTGTATGTTTTCACCCTGACCAATCTAATAAAAAGTGATGGTTTACTATAGATAGTAGATTATTTCCACTAGATATTGAATTTTAATTATCCCTTATCTCATTTAATGGTTTTGATACATAATACACTTAGATTATCATAAATTCCCATATGATGGCTGGAATTAGGTTTGGATCAAGGAGTTATACGAGATTTCTAATTACTAGTATAGGTATTCTTAGAGTGTGTTGATAATTTATTTTTTTTAATCCTAATGGATTTAGTGAGGTAAATCATTTTAGGTTATAACCGGTTAGTGAGAGACCCTGAGAGATAAATTGAACAGAAAATGATTTAATAGGTACGATGCAGGGAGATCCAAGGAAACACTAAAGTTTAAAAATTTATTTCAAATATTCTTTTACATTATTTTAAATACACTCACCATTATTCACTATTCACCCTTACAAACTGATCCTACAAAAAAATCCTCACTAGGAATTCTATCAATCTAGAGACATTTTGAGTCACATTATATTGTATCTCACTTAGGATCATTTTCATCACTTTTTGTGAGTCCACGATAGCCAATATATTATAAAACATTTATTGTATAGATTAATAGAAACTTTTTTTTAAATTTCATGAAGGAAAATTTATGGTTTAGAAGTAACCAAAAAAATACATGGGATACAAAATCAAATAATTACAAATTAAAAATTAAAAATTAAAAAAATAAATCATGAATATAAAACCCAATGAGGTATTGATCCACGAGTAACCTATGTTAGCCGATGAATAGATATCTACCATCATCATGAGTTTCCACAATCATTGTCTCTATCCAATCACCAATATCTTCATCATTGTACATCACCACACGAGAAGTCCTAAGATTACCATCCACCCAAGTCCATCGACACCATCGTAAAATCCGCATAATTAACCATTACAACCCTGAAGAATAAGTTTCTCAATATCCACCATAAAGAAACGATCCGAGTGAATACATAAACATATAAGAGAATCCACCACGAGATAAGCATCAAATAATTTCATCGACTCCTTGAACATCACATCAAAAAACACCATGAAAACCCACTGCACCAGCCTGACTTAGAGATTAGTGGTGGAATATATGATAAAGAGTGGATTTTAGAGTTTAATCAGGCCTCGATTGTGAGCATGACCATTTCCATGACCACGAAATGCTGTCTATGGATCCAACTCCAAGCGAATTATTCTGAGAATCCATCATAAAATATATTTTTGTTCTTAAAGATGAAAACCAAATATCTCCAAACCAAATCATCATCAAAAACTGGGAAGAGGAACATGCTCTCATAAGCTACACCAAGAGAAAAATCAAAACATAACAAGGAAAAAAAATCATATGAAGCCACACCACACCACTATGATAAAAAATCACTATTAAATAGAAAATACCCAAATCAAAACCATTAATGAAAAATGAAACCCTAAGGAAAAAAGTGAATTGACATGAATCACAACTCTTAGAAGACCGAAGATATCTTAACCGAAATATCCTAGAACCCCCCCCCCCCATGAGTGCCACTACATTAGACGAAAATGGATTCTAGTGAAGTATATCTTGTATAAAGGGCAGTGGATAAGATGAACATGGACCTCTTATATAAGCCTCAATCATGGATAGAAAAAAATCATCCAACCATACACCACCACTAAAACCAATAAGAAATATGCCAACCCTGATCCTCAACACATCCTAAACTACTATAGAGAATGCTGAACAAGTCCCTAAAAGGGGTCCAACAAGGTGGATCTAATAGGTAAGATGATTTCCAATGTTGAGATAGAAGAAGATACAGACCAAAGGATGAAAGTTAATTGAATGAAGAAAACCTATAGAAGAGGTGAAGATGAAATAAACCCAATGAGTGAGATAGAGAGAGAGAGATTCCTGGAGAAGGAATGCCTCACCATCAAAATAAATCACCAAGAACCCTAGGTGAAGGTGATTTCGAGAACAAAAGACAATACATGAGAGTAGGAATCCATTTTCTATTGGAAAGAAAATTTTTGAAAATATAAAACATATATACATTCAAAATCAGAGCTCCATTCCACTCATTCTTAATAATATCATTTACATTTTAAGACCAATAATTTTAGTAATTTCTATTCAATTCATTTTGTCTTCAAATTCAATGTAAGCTATATTTTAATCTTGGAACATTTTGTCCATTTGAAATTGTATTATTAATAAACATGGTCGTTGTATTGGTGGGGTAATGGTACTATTGAATGATCCATTCAATATAATATTTGATCATTTAAAATTTATTGACATGATTCTATATTTCTACTTTAATTCCTCCCTTTGTAATGACATACATTAGTTACTACCGTTTTCACTAATTAATTAAATTTTTTCATTTAAAAGAAATTATAAAAGACATACCACATTATCATTATATATATTTAAAAGATTAAACATCTATAACATGAAAGTATTAATCGAAAGCTCTAATATGCAAACATTATGATCATAAGAGGAATATGTAGCTAAACACTCATCTAGCGTGCTATCTAAGTCCCTACCCCCATTTTATATTTTTTATATTTTATATTATATAGAATGTCACATTGAAAATTTTATACTATTACTCTTGAAACAAGGTAATGAGTGAGTGATGATACATATAAATCATAATCAAGTTCATATAGTGTAATTTTAGTACAAGAATATTATTAGTAGTTGTTTGATTTGAATTTTTATGAAACTATTATAAAAATATCATTTAACAAGTTTACACATTCCTTTAAGGGGAATTCATAGACTCGACATTAGGGGGTCTTTGTGTTGTGGAAATTGATGTGTTGATTCTTATCATTGATATTTTTAAAGTCATTAGTTTATGATATCATCCTACCTAGAGAATCTATCCATTAAAATATGTTTCTAATTTTTTTTTATATTTTCCATTATGTCATTCCTTTCTCAATGAATTCTTGAAGATAAAATCCAAAACATGCTCCTTTAATGTTCCCATATTATTCAACATAGTTAAAATCCATGGAAATTAGTTATTCTTTATATAAAGTAGATTTTGATTATTATTTCCAAATTGGATAAAAATATATGAAAATAAGTACTCATTATTATGTAAAACTATTTTAATGAAAAAAAAATTTCTGTTATTTCATACTTATATAGGATTCAAATATTTTTTATTTTTCTCATCTACTCATATTTTGTTTTTATTTACATGAGGATCCTTCTATAACATTTGAAATTTGATGGAAGTTTCTTCATATTCCGCTTTGAAAATAAATAAATAGAAATCGACAAAATTATGTTTTTGTTTCATATCTCATAAAATATTAACGTAGATTTAAAATAAAAAAAAAAATTTCAAATTAAGTTTAACCCATCTTATTTTTAAGGAATGGGTTTTGATTTTTTATGTATGATTTATATTGTCTACAATTAATTATTGTTTTATAGATTAACAATTTTAAATCCAGGTTATTAATATATAAACCTTCCAATAAAATATTAAAAATTCTAATTAACCTTAAAAGATTTTTCATCCAAATGACCAATGAAATCTTCCTATATTTCATTTTTTATGATATGGTCATGTATATCTATCGGTGGGGTGTTACTTTCCCCTTGTAGTCTATATGTTTCTATCTTGTACGATGTTTATGAAATACTCTATGAGCCTTTATAATGAATGTTAAAATGAAATTAATACGATAATAGTCTAATATAAGTGTAATCTATATGGGATAATGATGGTTGAGCTAGGATAAGTGTGAGATCATAGAGAGTGGGAGAGGGTAAATAATGGAACCCTTCTATTTTTACGAATTTTTTATTTTCAATTCAATATCTTTTGTTGGTTGAAGCCTTGATCCACTCTTCTTGTGTCTATCACCTTGAATATTAATAATGTGGTAAATCAAAGGATTGTAACACAAGGATTTAGAAGGTCTGATAAAAAGACCTACTTTTTTCCAGGTTGGTTCCCCCACCCCAACAGTGATTCTCAACTATATCAAAAGGTAATTATAAACAATAATTCATTATACACCCAATTAAAAACCAGTTATTCCCCTAGCTTAGAACTACAATTATTAGTTTGTTATATCCCCATAAATACTTATTTTTAGTGATTGGTTAAATAAACAATCATAAACCTCCATCAGTAGGTTATACTTCCCACCATTAAAATAGTTATTTAATATTGTTTTAAATATAGAATGGTCATATTCAACATATAGTCTTCATGTACTAGAATGATCGATCTCCTTACCTTATGTACAAATTCTCATGGTCATAAAAATTACTTAAGAATAATTTTTTTCCTCAATACAACTTTTAGATCGTGAATAATAATCTTCATTAAATTTACAAGAACATGTAATGACTTTCATGAAAAATATTCTAAATATGGCTTGTTTTTTATTCGATACAAAGATGTATAGAGTGCATCGATCTCATACAAATTCTCATACATAAGGGATCCAAGATCTCTCAAAAAAAATTCAACAAATTCTCTTCGATACCTGAACCACAAATTTATTTTAAAAAAATAATCATAAATATTATTCTCTAAAAATCACTGTCAGTATTTACATATTTTAATTATGGAAGCCCCATGATATTCTGAATCAAAATATTCTTATTCAAATCGATCAACTGATTCATCAATTTTATATCAAAAAAACTTATTTAAGTTCCCATTAAAATATTTATATCAGTCTTTTAACGGCTCATTATTCATTCCATCTATGACATGATATTTATATATCCATTATATATTCAATAATCAGGATCATGTATCATAATATTCTTCAATAAAACATTTAATTATTGTATTGTCACAAAAATTCATTAACTCATTATTATGGGTATTATTTAATGACTAATAACCCATTGTAATTCCTCATTTAATTTCCTGTGAACTATTCTCCAAAAACATTATTAAATCATCAATTTAAAGAACCTTGAAATTTAGGTATACTCTTTTCTTCTTCATGTGGTTAATTATGTACCTTATACTCATTGTCTTTGGAGCACTCAATCACGCATCACATCCATGCATTGAACTCCCATTTATCCATAAGAATACAACTAATATAGTAATAATTATCAAATAAAATCCACATATTCTCATCTTTAATAGATTCAAATTTATACAAGAACATTTACAAGAATTCCTGAATAATTTATACTCACTTATCCCTTATCTCATGCACAAACATATACTCTATTTTTCATTAAGGGATTACATCACATGGTAGTATAGAAATGGTAGAATACCCAATAATAGCTTCTCATGGTAGCACCCCAAAAGTAGAGGGAGCATGCCTGGTGGTAGCCTGACTTGGGGTAACACCTAGTGGTAGCATGCCTAGAAGTAGTACTTAGTGATATCATACCTTGTAGTACCTTTCAGTATCTCATCACTCTTATGAATCAAATATTTTGTCTTACCCATATGTGATCTTCTTATACAGTTATGTTGGAAGGGTAAATTACTCATTACCATTATGTAATAGCTGAATCACCATTACATATGAGTGGAATAACCACTATGTGGGTAGTCTACATTTACGTGAGCTGGGATAAACCCTTAAATATGTTGGGATTAACATTTCTGCAAGAATTCTACCCTTAAGTGAGCTAGGATCAACCTTTACATGTTACACTGCACACACCATTTTTCAATCTCCATTATGTCATACTTACCCTTATGGTTGTTTGTAAATAACTTAAAACAACCCCGAATCATGATATGAGTACCTATAAACATTGACCTAGGTACCATTACACATCAATCTGAGTAACATAATGTAGAAACATACCTTTACATGGTGACATAAGTACCTTTACACAGTGAAATAATTACCATTATATAGTGCCCAAAGTACCCTTATGTAGGGAGTGTATATCTCAATGTACCCATACAAATACTAGGTTATCCTTGTATAGGTAATTTCTTACCTTTAAGTAGTCTGGGTATTGATAATGTAGTTATCGTCTTACCATTATGAAACCTATTTCAAAGTCCCTGTACCATTACAATACTATAGAAGTTAACTCACAATCCTTTAGGGTATTCTTAAACACCTTAGGCTCAATCCCAAGGCCATCCGTATTCCATAAAATTTTGTAGACAGTCTCTACATCCACCAACTATAACACCCCGGGATTTTATAGTATGTTATATCATTAAAGTAATTCAATAACTTTCTTCACACGCAACAATGAGTTCAAACGCACCACGACTTACCAAACTAGCAGTTCAAAATGCGGTTTTGAATAGTATTAATTGAATTTTGAATTATATATATATATCCTATATAATTTTAACATTCATATTTTGTGTTTCTAAGACAGAATATAAGGACAAATTAAATTTTGTAGATAAAAGAAGTATTTTTCAAAAAATGCAATTTTACCTCCAATTTAATGGAGAATCCTTTTTAAAACCAATATTTGACACTTTTATATATTCAATATAATTAAATTAAATTCTAATTTATAATTATTACATATAAATTTATTTTGGATAAATTTTTGGTACTTTTTTGATAACTTTCATATTTTGATGAATAGTGGAAGAAATACTAAATTTTAATTGAAAAAATAATTTTTAATCGAAATAAATTATAGTTTTAAATTATGAATTTGATTATATTGGAAGAATAATTATATTATAACATTATCATTTAATAAAAATAAGGTCATTATAAGTAATATCACATTTACATTTGACATAAACACATGTCAATCTTTTGATAGTTTTTACTTTTTTTAAAAACCCGCCTTTGGTTTTGACAATGGAAATTAATTTTCAATTGATAAAATCAACTTATATATTTTTAATTTGGTAAAATAGAATTAATTTTTTAATTTGTAATATCAAAATCGTAATAGGGTGAATTTTTTCTATTTTTCTGAAAATATTCAATTTTTGATGAATAGTGAAAAACACTACGTTATTGTTTAAAACCTAATTTTTATTTAAATAATTATTTATTTTATTTAAATTTATTTTTAGTAAAAAATAGATATTTAATACCTATTTAAGTTCAATTTAATTCATTGGAGTCCTTTTATAATGAAATTAGTTGTATAAATTTTTATTGAATATTTAACATTCTTTTACCAACATTCTAGGCGCATTTCCAAATATGCATAAAACATAATTTTACTACTTATGTGAGTTGAATTTAAAAATCTGAGAGACATGGTTGAAATTAGTAAGTAAAATGTGGTTCAATAAGATGAATTTTTTTTTGGTGAATAGTAACTTTAGACTTTCATTTACCACGGTTAAAAGAAAATAGAATAATAAATGGTAAAATGATATTATAATTACCCTGACACATGTCCTAATTCTATTCGATAAGTGTAATTTGACAAAAAACAACCTTATAATAAAATATATTCCTTTTGGGACACTTGGATTATTTTAGGACATTTATTAATATTTTATTTAAAGAAGAGTTAAAACTGTTAAATTCAATGTTTAATTACAAAACTATTTTTAATTTTGGGTAATACATAAGATAAATTCGACTATAACAAATCATTAGAAATCTAAAACAATTTCATACATCATGATATTTTATTTATAATTTTTAGATATGAAATAATTAAATTTATTTGTGACACAATAATGATGCAATAATTACATTATTAATGAAAGAATCAAATAAATGGTTTTATTAATATTAAAATAAATATAATTTAAAAGTTTTTATAATATCCAAGAATTTTCTATGAGGATATGACATGTTAGTATTGATTCAATGTATCTTTTTTGAAGTAATCAATTGTGATGACTTTTAAAAAACCAAATAATAAATAGTATTAAAATTGATATAAATGAGTTTTTAAAACAAATATTATATTATTAAATTGTATAATATTCATAAAAATCTAAGGTTCAGCCAAAGGGATTAAATAATATTATATATATCATTAATGAACCAATTTAGGTTCTCTTGGAAGTTTGAGTAAGTTTATTAACCATATAGTGTAATAGTACAAGAACACACGGTAAATGTCAAACTATTTAACTATGAGTTAAATCTAAAAGATAAGGTTAATATGGTGACCTAAACCTGTCTAAAACCTATTGGTTGAGTGTTTTTGGACCCATCACCACCTTAGACTCGAAATAAATCATTTTAGAGACATTATAAACTAGAAATTATTTTATTATAAAATAATATTTCAAGCATTTCCTAAAGTGACCCTCACCCCTCTTATAAAGGGGAATTTCCCCTTCTCTCAAAATAACAACACAAAATTCATTTTCCTAGGCCCAAACCTGCCTAAATATCCTCCCAACTTCCCTAAAATCATCATAGAGTCCTTACATTGACTGGAAAGCCAACCTATAGAGCCTTTTTGATCAATCCAAGAGGAAACACTCAAAGAAGAGGTAATAATTTCACAACCCTCTTTCATCTTGTTTTCTTCTTCAACATCCTCTTTATTTGTTGTTTCCATAAAAAAATAATAAATCCAGTAACTCTTACATACTGTGATGTTATAATAAATATGGTACAACAATATTAGTTATTCTATCTATCCTGTAAATGACAAAGTCACCTAACATGTGTGCGTACGACTTACCGTCTCCAGGTCGTTGCGTAGTTTGTTATTCAAACACATCAAAATTTGGATGGGTACAATATTGAGTTTAACTGATATAAATACTAAACATAACATGTTAATTATTATATATATATGGTATACCATCCAATTATATACTATTTCACCCCCAAAATAATGATATTGTCGCTCATGCATACGAACATCTTACCGTCTTCGGAAGGCGTTGAGATGTCATTCCCCATCATAACAATTCAAGAATAATTTTCATTTGAAGATTAAAAATAATTTTTAATAACTGGATGTCATTATAGATGTGAATAATATATATCGTATCCCAAACAAACACAACTTGTGTAAAAAATCATATAAAGGAAAACAAATCAGTTAACACACGAAACAACGATACTACTGAAATATCTTTAACAATGAAATATTATAAGATCATATAGGATATCATATTAATTTATATGGTTATTTTATAATTTAATAAAAATGATTTAACCATTATATAGGAGTTTTACCTACCCTCAACCAAGGAAAATTACAATGTAAGGGTTAATTCCTCAATCTCAATATTATCATAGATTGTTTATGTGTATGTCTTTTTTGGGAAATATTTATTATCCATGTACATGTTTCATAAAAGACATTTCAAAATGATTATTTTAGGTAAATATTTAACCAAAACATCATTTTAAATGTTTCAAATCTTTATTATTCCAAATCATTCTCATTAATGTCCATTTTTTCAAAAAAAATTAAGGATTTATTTATATGGACATAAATTTTTTTAAATTTTAAAAACAGTAAAAAGCTTCAAAGAGGTATAAGAAACTTTATTCAAAAAATATATTTTAAATGTCATCCTTTATAAATTGTGTGACTTTTAAATGATTTCATGAAAAAGGGTTATATCACTAAAAGAGTTTTACTGATCATTTTCATCTATATCATTATCCTTTACTAGATATTATTCTTGATTGAGGTTGATTTATTATAATAAAATATTACATATTATATTGAATGATTTATGATATGTTTTACTGTGGATGTGTTATTTTTATACCATTCATGTTTTATGGATACATTATTGACCTTTATTATGCTAGTTTTAATATGAATTTTTATGTTTTGTTTCAACAATTTAATATGAGGAATGTAGTGGACTTAATAAGTGCTAGGTGGAGCCCCCTATAGCTCCTCGATGCATCGGTAGGTCTCATGAGACAAACTAGTGTCATGGAACAAGGCATTGAAAAATTCTTATGTTTAGTCTTGGAATAAGGCCTTGATTATGTGGTTATGAAGTCTGGAATTATGCAATCCATCATTATGAAATTGGATATTTATATTTCATGTGATTATTCGACTAGTACAATATCCATGTGAATAAGTATATGGCATTATTTGATTTAATCTTTCCCATATTATGATGAAGTTTATGTTTAAAAGGATTTTGATTTAATCTTATACATTGACTTAATTTTTTATACTTATTTATGAAAGTTTCCAATATATTGTTATCCTTATCGAGCATCTGATCTCAGCCATTTCTATGATTTCTTTTTCTCCGGATTTGAAGAAGTATTTTATGGTTGACATGCATGTATAGGCTAAGGGATATGAATGTGTTCAATGGAGACAATGTTGTTTTTGTTTTTCATTTTATCATGTAATGTAACATTCTTGTATGTAATCTATTTTCCAAGACTACAAAACAAATTGGTCCTTTGGTACTTGATTCCTTGTGATCATTCCAATGTATTAAAATAATGCACCGACTTCGAGAATCTGTGGTCATGGCATTACAGTTGTAATTAGAGGAAGTTTAGCAATAACCATGGAATATAGATTTAGAAAACCTTTGATTAGATAACATTACCCAAAGAAAGATGTTGAGGATTAGTATCGAAGAACTTCCTAGAATTTTGGTAGTGTAGAGATTTTTTTTATTTTCCAAGAAATACAAACCTATCTGGATATGAGTAGGTAGAGTCAGCTCTGGCACAGATGTACCTAGGAGTGAAAACTCTAACAAGGAGTTTCAGGCTTGACCTAGGGTATCCTGGTACATGAAAATGAGCTTCACTGTGCTCTTCATTATGACACTCCCAAGGGATATTCTTCAGATAATTCACATTTTCATTACAAATACATTATGAAGGATTTAAGAGTAAATACTTTCTCAAAGAAAAAATTTCATGATTATAGATTATATGAGTAATCATTTTAACTTATGTATGGTATTTTAAAAGTTTTGAATTATTTATTATGATTGATAAACTGACCAAGTGCATGCCATTTTTTAGAAATGATGCCTGGTAGAAGGAATGAGAACTCCAGCAAAACGCATATTCCAAAGGTTAAGAAGGATCATATCATTCATGGTATTAAGACAACATTTATAATGGAAATAGTCTCCCCCATATTCTCATTATATGAATAAATAGTCTCATGTGTTAATAAGATAAGTAAATTATTTTTTGAATCCTATGGCTTTGAAGGGAAGAAAGAGAAGAAAAGGATGGAAGAGAGAAAGATGGATAAAGGGAAGAGGGGAAAGAAGGAATTTTCCCATATGTGATAATTGTGCAAAAAATCACCCTCATAAATGTTTGAAGGGAATGGGAGTTTGTTATAAGTTTGGAGAAAAAGACACCAATTACGTGATAGCAAGGGTAAGAAAAATGTTTCAAATGTACAATGCTTCATCTGGAAGGAGTTGGGACACTACACGAATCAATGTCCAAATCATCAGAGTTTACCCCAAATGCTGCTATTGGATAATAATCAAGTTATGATACGTATGAATATAAATAGGAATGATTAGAGTTCTTTTGTAGTTATTAATTTTTTGTGTAATTTGAGGACTGTATTAATGGTGTACATGTTATAATAATTATATAGTATATAAGGATTGTACAGCAGTACTATTTCATTAAGGACGTGAGATTGTGAGGAACCAAGAAAAGTGACTTACTAGGAGGTTAATTGTTTTTTAAAAATATATGGTTGAGAGAGAGATAAACAATTATATGGTTCTAATACTGAGGTAGTGATTTTGGTATAAGATATTATTGATTTAGATAAATTATAATTGATATTCTTGACTACCTTGAAACTGATAAATGGTTTGTTTATTCCATCATTGTTAGAGTATTCAAAATTTTTGGATATAAAGAATATATATCTAGTATTATACAAGGAATATGTGAGAATGAATGTAATCAATAAGTATTGATTGTGATTTTCGGTGTTACCATGTTTTAAAAGAATACATGATGAATGTATTCACATGTTATTATGTGGAAAAAAGGATCTTCATTGTATTTACCTTCCTTATAAATTTTTTAATGTGAGTTTGGACAAAAGTATTTTGGATAATTATAAAGGTTAGAATATATTAAATTTGACATTAGATACTATTGTTAAGGTTAATGAATTTATTATGATTATTTTTGGATTGTTATGAATAGGACAACCCAGAGGTGAGGTGACAACTCGTCACATCTGGAAAGGCCATGAGACTTGAACCAGCAAACGAAGGGCGACAAGGGTGCATCATCTACTACTGGCCTACATGATGTCTTGGTTTTTATAATGTATTTTTTTAAAGGTCTGATAGATTAATTATAAATTCTTTTTTTGGAACCCTATACTATTAAGATAAATAGAATATTCTTATGTCATATTATCTTTTAGCGTGATAGATGAGTTTGTGGAAGAAATTAGTTCATGGATGAAAATCTACTTTTCAAGTATATATTTTTTCCTCTTATTCGATTAATAAATTAATTATTAAACTTTTTGGAAGGGATATTAAAACCAAAAATGTGTAATCCTAATACCTTATGTTTTTTTGAAACGATGATATTTTAAATCATCATAAATTGATGGCTTTGAGGCCCCCAATTTTACAATTGTTTGAGTGGGATGGACTCAATGTATCCCTATAAAAATATATGTTTTCCCTCTATTTAGGTGTCTCTAATTTCAACAAGTGTTCTTCTAATCGAGATCATATTTTGGTGGTGACTTTTTTATTTCCTTTTCCCTCTTATTAAGACTAAATTTTATTAATCCAATTTTAAATGTGGGTTTTCCACAAAGGTATTTTTCTATTTTTAAACATTTTTTTCAAAGAATAATTTAAAATTGTGAGGAAGAGATTTATTTAAGGAGGGGAGAATATAACACACCAATATTTTATATTACGTTATCTAATTAAAGTAATTCAATTACATTCTCTACACGCAACAACGAGTTCAAGCACACCACGACTTAAAAAACTAGCCATTTAAAAAGTAGTTATAAATAGTATTAAAAGAATTTTGAATTATATATATATCCTATATAATTTTTACATTCATATTTTTTGTTTATTGGCCATAATATAAGGACAAATTCAGTTTTCCAGATAAAAGAAGTATTTTTTTAAAAATGAAATTTTACCGCCAATTTAATGATGAATCGTTTTTAAAAACAAATATTTGACAATTTAATATATTAAATATAATGAAAATAAATTATTATTTAGAATTGGGACATATAAATTTAGTTTGGATAAATTTTTGGTACTTTTCTGATAAATTTCATAATTTGATGAATAGTGGAAAATATTATATTTTAATTGAAAACAACTTTTTTAATTGAAATAATTTATAGTGTTAAATTATGAATTTTAATGGGTTGGAATAATAATTATATTATATTTTTATCATTTAATACCATGTTGGTCATTATAAGTAATTTCACATTTAAATTTGACATAAACGAATGTCAATCTTTTGATAGTTTCTTCTTTTTTAAAAAACCCGCTTTTTGGTTTTGACAATAGGAATTAATTATAAACTAATTAATGAAACTTCTATGTTTTGGATTCGGTAAAATAGAATTCAATTTTAAATTCGAAATATAAAAATTATCTAAGTGTCAATTTTTGGTATTTTTCTGAAAACATTTAATTTTTGATGAATAGTGAAAAACACAGCGTTATTGTTTAAAACCGAGTTTTTATTTAAATAATTATTTATTTCATTTAAATTTATTTTAATTAAAAATAAATATATAATAAAAATATAATTTCAATCTAATTCACTGGAGTCATTTTATAATAAAGTTAGATGTATAATTTTTTATTGAACTTTTTACCATCTTTTACACACCTTCTAGGAGAATTTGAAAATTTGCATAAATCATAATTTCACTGATTCTATGACTTGAATTTCAGAAATATTAGAGACACGGTTAACATTATTTAGTAAAATTTTGTTCAATAAGACGAAAATATTTTTTTTGGATAGTAACATTTGACTTTTATTTACCTCGGTTAAAAGTAAATAGGGTAATTAAAGGTAAAAATGATATTATAATTACCCCAACACATGTGATAAATCTCTTGGATAAGTGTAATTATACTAAGAAAACCTTAGGAATAAAATATAAATTCTTTTGGACCACATGAATTATATTAGGATATTTATTATTATTTTATTTAAAGACGAGTTAAAAGTGTAAAATTCAAAGTTTAATAATAAAACTATTTTTAACATAGGTTTATACATAAGATAAATTCGACTATAAATATTTATTAGAAATATAAAAATATTTCATACATCATGTTATTTTACTTATAATTTTTAGACATTAAATTATTATATTTATTTATGACACCATGACGATGAAGTAATTACCTTATTAATGAATGAATCGAATAAATGGTATTATAAAAATTAAAATAAATATAATTTCAATTTTTTATGATATCCAAGAATTTTATATTTTAATATGACATTCTAGGGTTGATTAAATTTATCTTTCTCGACGTAATAAAGTTTTCATGACTTTCAAAAAAACAAAATACTAAATTATGTCAAAATTGACATAAATAAGTTTTTAAAACAAATAGTATATTATTAAATTATATAATATTCCTAAAATTCTTAGGATACACCAAAGGTGTTAAATAATATTATATATGTCATTAATGAACAACATTATATTCTCTTTGAAGTATAGAGTATGTTTATTAACCATATAGTATAAGAATACAAGAGGACACGATAAATGTCAAACTATTTAACTAAGAGTTAAATCTAAATGATAAGGTTAATATGGTGACCTAAACCTTTCTAAAACCTATTTTTTGAGAGTTTTTTGATCCATTACCACCTTATCTTCTAAATATATCATTGTGGATCCATTAGAAACTGAAAATTATTTTATTATAAAATAATATTTTGAGCTTTTCCAAAAGTTACCATCACCCCTCTTATAAAAGGGCAGTTACCCTTCTCTAAAAATAATACATCCAAAGCCTTTTAGATTTTCCAAAACCTTCCCAAATATCCTAAAAACATCCCTCTCATAAACCCGGAGTCCATACTTTCATAAAAAATCCAACCTAAGGAGCCCTTTTGATCAACTCTAAAGGAAACACCCGAAGAAGAGGTAATAATTTCACCACCCTCTTTCAAGTTCTTTTCTTCTTCCACTTCCTCTTTCATTGTTGTTTACATAACAAAATAATAACTCCAGTACCTCATACAGACGTTTATGATATTATAAATAGGTTACAACCATATTCGTTATTCTATCCATCCTATAAATGACGAAGTCACCATACATGCATAAGTACGATTTACCGTCTCCACGTCGTGGTGTAATTTGTTATTCAAACACATCATTTTTTGGATGGGTATAATAATGAGTATAAATGATTTAAATAATAAATATAACTGGTTAATTATTCTGTATATATTATATACCATCCAATTATATAGGATTTTACCATCAAAATAATGATATTTTCACTCGTACGTACGAATGGCTTACCGTCTCCACGACGCGATGAGATGTCATTCCCCATCGTAACCATTCAAGAATAATTTTAATTTTATGATTAAAAATAATGTTTAAAGACTTTATATCATTATTTATATGAATAAGATACATCATATCCATAACAAACATGACTTGTGTAACAAAACATATAAATATAAACGAATCAGTTAATATCGGAAACAATGATATTACTGAAATATCATTAACAAAGCAATATTATAAGATCATATATGTTATAATATTAATGGATATGGTTCTGGTATAATTTAATAACAATTATTTCACCATTATATAGTATGTTAACCTACCCCCGACGAAGGAAAAGTACAAGGAAATGGTTAATTCACCAATCTCATTATTATCCGAGATTGTTTATGTGTATGTATTTTCCGGGACATATTTTTTATCAAAGTCCATATTTCATAAAGGACATTTAAAAATGATTCTTTCAAGGAAATAATTAACTAAAACATAATTTTAAATTTTTTATATATTTGTTCTTCTAAATCTTTCTCATTAATGTCCATGTTTTCAAAATGGTTTTAAGGATTTATTTATATGGACATGGTTTTTTTGAAATGTTAATTACTTTTAAAAGTTTCAAAGTGGTATGGGACACATTGATTCAAAAATATCTTTTAAATTTCATCCTTTCTAAATTTTGCGACTTTTAAATGATATCATGAAAATGGTGAATTTCACTCAAATAGTTTTAATGATCATTTTCAACTATATCATCATCCTTTTCTAGATATTATTCTTGGTTGAGGTTGATTTATTATAATACAATCTTCCATATTTTATTGAATGAGTTATGATATGTTTTATTGTGGATGTGCTATTTTTATACTATTCATGGTTTATGGCTAAATTATTGACATTTCATATGATAGTTTTATTACAAATATTTATGTTATGTTTCAACAATTTCATATAAGGAATCTAGTGGACTTAGTGAGTGACGGGTGAAGCCTTCTATAGCTCCTCGATGCATCGGTAGGTCTCATGAGACAAAATAGTGTCTAGAAACAAGGACTTGATAAGATCTTATTTGTAGTCTTGGCACAAGTCCTTGACTATGTGGTTATGAAGTCAGGCATTATGCATTACGTCATTATGAAATTGGCTATTGATATTGAATTTGATTATTCAACTAGTAGAATGTCCATGTGAATAAGTAAATGGAATTCTTTGATTTTATCTTTGCTATATTACGATGAAGTTTAAGTTTAAAAGGCTTTTTTAGTCTTATACACTTCCTTAAATGTTTATTCGTATTTAGGAAAGTTTCTGCTATATTGTTATCCTTACTGAACATCTGAGCTCACCCCTTTCTATGTTTTATTTTTCCTAGGATGTAAAGAAGTATTTTATTGTTGACATGTAGGGATTAGCTATGGGATATGAATGTGGTCAATGTGGTCAATGGAGACAATGATGTTGTTGTTTTTTATTTTATCATGTAATTTTCTGTTCATGTATGTAATCTATTTTCCGAGACTGCTAAACTGATCAGTCCTTCGGGACGAGATCCATTGTGATCATGAAAATGTATTAAAATAATGCACTGACTCTGCGATTCTGGGGTCGGGGCATTACACCAACACTTTATTTAATTTCCTTGGAGATCAACATATCAATAATTAGATATAAAATAATAATTTATTAAGCCTGAAATCAAATTCCATTAAATTAATCCATAACAATTCTAAAATAATCAACACCTTTAATCACCGTCACATATATTCTCATTGAAAAAAATACATCACGTGTGCTAAAAAAATCTCCCAATTTTATTTTTATTGTTAATATATATTCACATTTATAAAGTCAATTGGTGGGTGTTAACTTTATCGCCTATATTTATAGTAAAATGAAAAGGATATGTGGTAGACATCAAATATAATCTATTAATCAAAAAACATTCTTCATCCTTATACGATTATTTCATGAACTCTCCTTAGAGAGGGATTATATCACATATGTCTTTAAGAAAAGTGATTTTAGCTAATCAACTCTAAGTATAGAGGGGATCACATGGGGATGAAAATAAGATATATGTGACCAAATTTAACTATGTTTTACTAAAACATCTATATAGATGAAATCATGCTCATAATATCTTATCTCTCAAAATAAAGGCCTTTATAACAAGAAATTCATTATCTTTAGAAAAATATTAAAAAATATCAGAAAGTATAGGCTCACAAGAATTACTCCCACTTTGTCTAATAATTTAATAGAACATGAAATACCACTTACAAATATGATTAATATAATTTAGAATGATGTAAGAGAGATTTTTTGGAATAACTCAAATTCCCTTATTAACATCATGTCTTCAAAATTCCAGATTCATATAAAATTATTTGTAAGCCCCCTTTTTCAATTCCACCCCCTCAATAAATAAAATCTTCTTTTTTATATTTCATGGTAGACAAAAGTATTAATTAATAATTAATATCTTTAATTTTTCCAAAAGTGACAGCCTCAAACTTTTCCTTTAATTATTTACAAGTTATCTATGGTCATATACAATCTTTGGGAACAAAGAGTTACCTCTAGGATTCCTATAAATAACATTTAGACTAATATATTCCTATCAATTTTTACGTTTTTTTATATTTCACATGAGACCTTCCCAATTTTCTTAAGAATGCAAGATTTATTTCTACTCATCAATTGATACATATGATGTGGATATATTTTTCTCCTCTATACCATAAGAATTGAATGATGGTTGACACATTTTCACCATGATTTATTCTTTGTATTGTATAATTTTCATTCATTGTTTTATGCCATGTCAATTTTCTTAAACCATTCTCGTTTCAAAATTTTAAATCCATAATTTTTATGTCGATTCTCATTAGAATTAACTTCTCCAATATACAACACTTGTATTCCATTTTCCTCTGAAATATATTAGTCTTTCCCTTTTTTTATCCTTAGAGAGTTGGTTAAGATGAATGAATAGACATTATTTCTTAATGTTCTTAGATTTTAGGAGTGTCATATATAATTTACTATTAACTAAATCAATATTCACTTTTATACTTATATTGTAATAGAAATTGATAGAAATAAAACTTTGTACGCTAACTCTTCCTTTCATAGAATTTTGACCTTCTTCGAAACATATACTAGAAACTTCAATCAAGCACTCATATCTATTCTCTCTTTAAAGTTTAGATGATATCTTGGTCACGTGAATCAGTTTTTTATAATTTTATCTCACATAATCGGCACAACAACCCATTTATTCCTAAAACCTTCCTTATAGTGAATCTTTATTTTAGAATGAATAAGAATTATGAAAAAACACTCCAAAAAATGAGTATTATCCTTTAAAATAGGATCTTTTGGATGGATGGTAGTTTTTCTCCAATGATTTTTGTTGTTGTCTTTTTACAAACTGTGGGTGTTTGTTCTTTTTAGGAAACCTTCTCACTAAATTATTCCACATCTCCTTTTTGGAAGATTATTTCTCATTAATTTTATTGTTCTTGAATTTTTTGATATTAAATTTTTGAACCTATACTACTAGAGATAAATATCAATCATTAATATTTATTAGGGGTAAAAACCACCTATTTTAGTAAACACTTCCTCTCAAAAGATCAAGATGAATCACCTTTATGTTCATTGTCCTTGTAATTTATTTATTATATTTTATTTCATTCAATTTGAGCTATAAGTTTCACTGATTGTGTCTTAAATAATTATTCCACTTTATCAGCAATATTTTATACCTAGAGCGTTCTCTATCATATCAAATTAATCTATCTTTTACATTTTTTATTCTCTTAAATAAAAATTTATTATTTTTTGATAAGATCATCTATTGAACATAGTTTTTTCTTCTACATTTTTTATCTTTTCATCTAAAATTAGAATATTGTTAAAATATGGCATTATTTTATTAAGATGTGTCTCCTCTTTCTTATAATTTTATTTATTCACAAAGTTATTATTATTAATTTATTTCTTTATCCTTTTTTCCTTCTTGAGTAGTATATTTTCCATAAGATCATATTTCATAATTTCTTTTTAATATCTATTCTACTTTATTTATCTCATCATCTTCATCAACAACAGATGAGTCTTTATATTTATTTACATTTCCCATGAAACAAATATGATTCTTAGAATATAGTAAATCTTCTGACTCACAAATTTTCGGTGAAAATTCATATATTTCCCTATTCAATATATTTATATTTATGAATGTAAACCTATTCATTGGATTCTTCCACTTCCTTTTCTGAGAATTCTTATGTTAAAAATCTGGTTTTGGGTATACAAATTTCATTATTTGAATGTTACCAGTAAAATGACCACTACTTATTAAATTTTATAAGTTGAGTGACTATTTTGTTTTTCCATTACAATTTCTAATTATGGAATTTTTTGTGAATAAATCCATCATTTTATTGATGTTTCCTTTATCTTAATCATCCTAACCGTCAGTTTATTATAGTTACTCGTCATTTTTATCATTACCTTTTATCATTTCCTACAAGGCCATCTCATATTATTCATTTCTCTTGAATTTTGGTACATTTATCATTTCACATTTTTTGATTGATATAAATTTCATCCAGTGATATGTATTCCTTATTTTCAAGTTTTGAATCTGTTCAATCAAATCCATCTGGAAACATTTTCATCAGCTTCTTCAAAATGGGGGAGTAATCCATCATTTTTGAAAAACCTATAATGCCACTAAAAATATCATTTAATCTTGTAAATTAGTCCTCAATAATATAATCATCATCTATTTTTATATATTTAAATATTTTTATCAATATTTATTGCATGAATTTCATAACATTTAATTATACCACATAATCCCTCTTCAGTATTTCCCAAATATCATTAGTAGTTTGGAGTCTAATGAATTAATTATATAAATTAACAGAAAGTAACATAAGAAGAGAATTATATGATTTTAAATCTTTTTATAGATTCCAATTATCTATAAAATTCATTAAATAACTACTACCATATTGTGGAAATACCGTAATTACTACATCTCTCATTTCTACCCCATGTTATAGAAGATATGGTATCAAATTATTTCACCAACCACGATAGTTGTCTCCATTTATTGTGGGAAAACCTGTATTATTTACTGAATTCATATTCCTTATCCTAAGTAGTTGGATAGATCTCTCAAAAGAGACATTGGATATGAAACCACAGGTACTGCTCAAATCAGCATGGTATCACAGAGAGGGGGAGATGGTTAATCGTTGATCACATTTCTTTTTATTGTTTTTTCTTTTCAATTAAACCTCTATATCTAATTAAATCCTCAATCAACTCTTTTTAGGCATCTCAGCCTCACCTTGAGTAATTATATAAATTAAAGGCATCAAACATGAGGATTTACAAGGTTTGGTATAAAGACCAACACCTTACCATTATGGTTAGATGCCCACCAAAGATTCTATAATATATCATATGATGATTACACATAGTATTTGGTTATTTCCCCAAAATAATGTCTTTTTATACCCCTAACACTAATCTACCTTCAACATATTTTTATACCCAAATCTGTAATTTATTCTATAGTGATTTGGTTAAACCCTCAATCAAAATATTATTGATGATAGTAAGACACCACTACTCCAAGACCCTTCATCAATGATTCTCTTAATATAGAGAGATCATCTTTTTAAAAATAGTTTTCCAGCTCAATAATATTTGATCTCATTTACTTGTTAATAATTCTTCATTTTCTTCAAAAAAATTGAATAATCTTGTTGTCCTCGAAATGACTTTCATATCTGTAATATACCGAATTATATTTATCAAATAATCTGGCATATATGGTTAAATTATTAAAGTATTTCATCTATTTTATTCCATATTTATTCGAAACAAATTTTTATCAATGTTCTCAAAATTTTCTTTCCTAGTAGACTCATGATGTCTCATAAATTTTTTCAACACATTCACTTTCATACATACAACACATATTTATATTCAAAAGATCATTGTAAAAATTATTCTCAAAATATCATAGTCAATATATCAATATCTTAATTATAGAAACCATTTTATCTTTGCAAGAAGGATATTCTTATTCAAATTGATCATTTGATTCATAATTTTTTGATGGTAAGAACTGATTTGACATCACACTCAAATATTCCCTTCAAAATTATAAAGACTCTAGATTAAATCCAAATTTCATGTGATATTTTAATATCAATGATCTTTATAAAAAACCTGATATTCAATTGAAATATTCTACCTTGTAATCATGAAATAATTGCATCATCACAAAAAAAAATATTTAACTAGTTATTATGATTATTATTTCATGAATAATAAACCATAATAATACCTCATTTGATTTCATATATTTTATTCTAAACATACTTCCATAATAATTGAAACTAAATATCCCTGGAATTTGGGAGTCCTCATTTCTTCTTCACATGGTTAATGAATAACAATATTCTCATTATTTTTTATGTACATAATCTTCCATCAAAATCATGGATTGAGCTCCTCCATATCAATAGGAATTATTATTTTTGTATAATTATCTACTGAAACTCATTTATTCTAATATTCACTCAATTAACATCTATGAAGGAGATTATGTATGCATACTTAGATAATCCAAACTTGTTCATACCGACTCTCATATAAAAATGGACACACTATTTTTCACTGTGTGATCACATCTCATGGAGAATACTAATGGTATCCTACCCAATGTTATCATCTCATTTTGGCACTAAAATAGTTGTAATTTCATGATAAGATATAGAACTCATAGTGGTATCACATAGAGGTAGATTTCCCAGAGGTAGCACTCATGGTGGTAGCAAATAGAGGTAGAATTCTTGGAGGTAGCACATAGTGTTAGTATTCCAAATGATAGTTACTATCCATAAAATTGATGGAGGTCTCACCAAGTGGTAGCTAATCACTCCTACTTAAATAATATTCATCCCAACCATTATATAATCTTCAAATACCCATACAAATGTAGTGTATGTTATATATTACACCTTCATAATTCCTAGTTCACAATTACATTGGAGTGGAAGAAAATTTACACAATATGTCAACCATTAAACAACCTAGGATCTACCGTTATTCATGTTAGGATAAACCTTTACATGATAATTCTTCCCTACACGAGTCAGGATTAACCCTTACATGTTTTCCTTTACATCAACATAAACTTTGTTAAGTTGTAGGATAGAATATAAAAGATACTTTTTGTTGTTCTTTACCTTATTAAATTTTTAAATACCCTTACAAAGCCTCACAACCTTATTTGAGTACCATTACCCAATGACCTAAGTACATTTACATAGTGATTAAAGTGCCTTTACATAGTGACATACCATTACATAGTGACCAGATGAAAATTACATAGCACTCATTATATCATTATAGAGGTACTTTAAACCTCAATTTACTCTTACTCATGCTAGGTTACCCTTCCATAGATAATGTATTAACATTATTCATCATGTGTTACACTTTTTTTGTAATTTCCTTCCTTTAAGAAGCCTATATAAATATTCTTGTACCCTTACAGAGCTATACAACATAACTCCAAATAATTTAGGGAAATTTAAAACACCTTAATCTAAATACCAAGGTCTCCCATCTTCAATAAAATGTTATAGACTATGTATATATTTCTATTGAATATTCAGTTTTTTTCTTTTATGATTATCTAATCAATAATAATATATACAATGAGAATTTTTCACGAGTGAAGTATAATGAAATTAAATTAATTTATAAAAATTATACAATCATAACATCCTTTACTCAACAACACATATTTACTCATTGAAAATAAATTAAACACTTTAGATCACTAATGAAGAGTAGATCAATTTTTGATTAGTTTATTTATCAATAATATTGGGAATGTATATCATAATGTTACCCTAATGTCATCCCAAATTATTTCTTTAAATTTATACACAATATTATGTCATGTATCAACATTAATAGACACATACATTAAAGTGCATAAGTTACTATAACTATTGGAAATATAATTATTGGGGTCAATATATTGACCACATACATTCTATCCAACCTTAAGTTTCATATCATTACTAGTATTCTTGATACATTTTACTAGAGCTATTATAGTATGCCACTTTTTTATTTCACCCATATACTGTTAACCTTCTAGAATTTTATCTATTTGAATATCATTAATATGTTGTTCCTCAAAATTAAAAACATAAATAGTTAAAGAACAAATTATCTACACAGGTTTTTAATCATTTGAATAAATAATATATATATATATAATAGTGAACATGTACCATTATGAGGAAACACATTTTATAAAAAAACTAATCATGGACCATTGAGTTATTCATTAAACTGTTATTCATATAAATGTTTAATGGAATTGACCCATCTATTGAGCTTCCTAATCCACTAATTATAGTCCCTTATTTATTTCAAGACATTATATACATTTAGAAATCCATGACATAATTTCTGTGTCCCAAAGAAAGGTTTATCCATAAGGGACTTTTCATTTTACCCTACACTATTTTAGTTAATAACAAAAAAATATATCCAATTTGTGTTTATAGTATATGAGGAATAAAATAATTATACTTTCATTGATTCCATTATTAATGGTTTGTCCTTTTACCCTTACTAAAACTTACTTTCATGAATCCCAATTAATCAATTTTAATAGCACCACTATTATCAACCTATTAGCATAGAAAAATGAGTGATTGGAATGTTGAATAATCTATATTCCAATATTTTTTATGTTATTCCAAAGGATAGAATATTCATGTAAATTGTATTTTTCCTTGGTACTAGATAAATTCATGTCATCCTCCATAACAGTAACTCCACTATTTTTCATCAATCTACATTCAGTATTTACACATAGTCCTCTATCTACCCATCATATTCCTTCTAAAATTGAATTATGATATGAAAATAAATCCTCTAAATTTTTTTCTTGAAATAATCCTATAAACTATTAATTATGTGTATTTGATATCTATATTTTATCCTTTTATGGATTAAAATACTTAAACATTACATTCTGAACATCAAAATATGGCATGACCTCTATACTTACAACTCTATAATGGCAATTGTGGGAATATCTCTTCAATAAAAAAAATTACCCAAAAAGCCCCTAATTTGAAGAGATATTGAGAATCTAATGATATCAAAATAAGATAGGTATTTGTTATATAATTCAATTAATTCCTCAACAATATATCAATCTTCAATACAACCTTCTAGATAACATTTACATTTGATGTACCCTTTCAAAATATTTTCATATAGTTCAATCATGTATTCTCATTTAAAATATATAAAACCAGAAAATAATATCTCTCAAACTAAGTGAAACAATATATCATGGCATAATGGTGGGAATAAACTCTTTAATTCACATAATACGATAGAAATTTCGATTTCCATATTTTCTAATTTTCCCATGTTTATATTATTACAGAATATAACTTTAAAAAAGTAAGAAACAAACGTTAATTTTTGAAAAAAATATATATATAATGTTGTGTAAATCCAAATTCATTAAGAATTACATCATGAAATGATCTTAATGTGATTTTAATACCATTAAATTCAAATATTTCATCACTGTAATATCCATTATAGTTGATGATTACCCATTTTGAACCTTTAAATCATTACAGAAGTTGTAAAACTAAAATATCACATTCATATAATGTTTAATGCATTTTATGTAGATAAACTTGTGTTTCAAAATTCATTGAAACAAAATATTCTCTTATCCCCATACCAATTATTTCAAATTTATCCTTAATGTCATCTTTTGTTTTATTGGGTGCATTTTATAACATGAGACGGATACTATAAAATAATTTTTTTTCTATGTGAATGGAAAAAATAAAATGTATAATGTACAAAAAATTACAATATATAAATTCAAAAAAAACATTTAAATTTTTCCATCCCATTTTAATAATTATTTTTCAAAGTGTTTTTAAAAAATGGTTATAAAATCATTTACTTTCTCAAACTGTTCATCACTAGTTAATAAAGAAGGTGTTGAACTTTCTTCTAAATCCTCATAAAATGATTTTCTCCAAGATCGGTATTTATTTTATCAGGGTAAGAAATTTAAGACAACCTAGAAACTCATTATTTAAAAAAAGTTTCAACCAAACTATGTGGGTACCTTCTTCACAAATGGGGCACCTTAATTTTCCTTGAATGTTATATTCAGCTGAATTTTCATAAAAAGGAAAGTCATTTATAAACCCAACCAAAAATTATATCAAAGTAAACACCTCATTTATATGAGAATCATATATCATAACATATAATTATCACATATATTTTAGTTCATTGATTATTAGATCTAAATAAACATCAATATCATTACCATGTTTTATTGATCCTCATATAAGTAGAAACAATATAATTAACATGTGCTTCAGGAATAACTATGGTGGTAATTTATAATAATCCAACATAAATAACCATGTATTATTAGTTATTCTTTATATATAAAAGGGTTCATTCCATCTATAGGTTGTTCAAGACAAATGTTTCTCATCTCATTTCAAAATTTAGATTAAAGATGCTAAATTTTCTTCTATTAAGGAGTGTCTGTTGGGTGAAAAAAATTCCATATTGAATTATAGCATCTAGAAGACATGTTAACTACCATATAATACTATTATATCAATATAGCTATCTAAACCTACTATTGATTGTAAATTACTATACAAATTTCAAGCAACCAGATTCATATTTATTATATTGAGTCAGACTATACTTAGGGATTTTCTTAAGTGATTCACAGCCAAGGAAAAATAATTTATAGTCATTTTTATGGGAATATAATATTTAAGTGGTCATAATAATTGAGAACAACATTTGTTTAGAATCATACATTCAACATAGAAGATCGTTATCTTCTAGTAACATATCAATCAAGAGATCAAGTAGTTTCCTAAAGCTGATGTCCCTCTATCTATTTCCAAATATCCAATAATATTGTATCAATATGGAAGAAAATGTTGTATATTTTGTACAACCATAGTACAATGACATCATTATTTAGATCTTTAACTTCTAAAATGTATTTGGGCTATCACAAAGGCTATATTTAACTTTTTTTTCATTTATTTAATGAGATCATCCTTATTGTTTATAATTGTATTCATATCATATGATCAATAAACAATTGTGATATCCTAGTATCTAGTTAATCTATATTATTCCATATGACTACTACAACATTTATAACATCAATATATTCTAGGAAAATTCATTTATTTTCTCAAATTTGATATACAGGTTCATCTTTAATAAAAAAAAACAAACACAGACAATTGAGTTGAGAATGTCCATTTCCACACTCTGTGGAAAACATGATGAACTCTTCAACACAATCCTGATACACTTTTTTATGGGATTGATATTCGTCCATTTTTTAATTATATTTATCCTATTTTATTCAACAATATTAATATTTAATAATTAACAAATAAAATCACTAAAGGTATTCATATAGTGTTTCAATTTTTATATTGGTAAAATATATAAAGTATAGATTTAATAATTATAATTATATATTATAATACCTATATACATAAAGTACAAAAACGAATAGATATAAAGCCTTTGATTTATAATACATTGTGAAATATATACAAATACAAAAAAAATTGTATATAAATATAAATTTATAGAATACACACACACACTCATAGATTTGTAAACAAATTAAATATTTATGTATAAATATATAATTATTTATGTGTGTCTCTACATTTAAACATATAGATATAATCGTATAAATATATAAATAAATATATTAATATATATTAATATATATATATATATTTTTCAAATTAAAATCTATACATTTAAGGAATATGCTTGAAAATTAATAAACATTCCAAAATAATGTGTAAAAAATGAATATAAATTTAATAAAATTACAAAAAATTATTTATAAATGTGTTTACTTATATATAAATATATAATTTTCTATATACACCCCCACAGGTTTATTGATATGTAAATTTTGAACTCATAATTTAATGTGTTTCTACAGTGATCTCCCATAGAATTTACACTATAATGAACCATTGAGTACATATTTTTTAAGTGATTTATTATAAAAACTGAAAATTACAACCTAATACTATAAAGTCCTTAGTTGTGAAAAAATTGAAATATGGTTTTCTAACCTCACAAATTAAATAATATGGAAAAAAACACATCATGTGACTTCATAAAATTAAATAATATGTTAAAATATTTTCTATTATATCAAATAATTCAAAATTAAATAAAATATTAATTTGTAACAAATGAATTGGTGGAGGTGTGATTCCTTAAAAAAATTTAGATAATTTGTTTTAAATGAATATAGATATATTTTCATGTATTTTCAAAATAGGTATATTTTTTGGATATGAATTTAAAAATGTATCCTATAATTAAAAAGTGAAATTGGATAAATAAATTTAACTAACACACCCAACTTTTTCAATTGTAACCAATGTATAAACACCATCACTCAGGTATGGATCATGTTCATATAACCTTAAATTCAAATCAACAACCCCTTTAAATAAACTATTCCAAAAAAATCAAATTTAAGTAATAAGAAAGATCCCCCTAATTCTACCTTCTTACTGAATAATATTCAAAATTAAAAGAATAAATTATAATATTAAGATTAATTTGAATTGAGAAACAAATAAAATAAAAATTTATAAAAATAATCGAAAACATAAATTATATTTTTTTCATTAATTGATCAACAAATAGATCATATCATGAAAAATAATTATATATAACCATTAAAAATATACACACACACAAAAAATATATATATATATATATGTATAAAAATTTAAGATATTATTAAAGTATGCATTTATATATATGTATATATATGTTTCTATATATATAAATATGTACATATAAATGATTATGTGATGAAAAATCCAAATAATATGGATCAAATTAATCATGTAGTCAATATTTATGTTGGCACACACGTACATAGATATTTATATATATAATGAATTATGAATACTATTTATATCTTATTATGAAAAGATGACCCAAAAAATCATGCATGGTCAGTTGAGAAAAACATAAGACAATTTATGAATACCATAAATTTGGTTTTTAGGGTTGATTTTACTAAAATATTCTATAGATATGATAACAATGTTAAAGTTATGTGAAAGCTTGAACGGAATGGGGAAACACATACATTATGGTTATTTTAAAAATAGGGAAAGGGATTTATCAGTCCTAATAAAAATTCAATTATAAAATTTCCCTTTATAAGAACTAAAATTGATAAGGGCTAATAAAAACTATATTATCTTCACTAAATTCAGCCCTAATAAAGTTACCACTTTATCAACACAAAAAAACATTGATAAAGGTAGCATTATCGATTATAATATTTGTGTTGATAAACGATCTAATATGTAAAGCTCTCCCCAAACCTATTCGGCATATATCAGAACTAAACTTTTGCACTGATATATGTGAATTTATTAAGGCTAATGTTATTTCTAATAGACATCTAATATGAAATAATTTTTATGAATATGTATGATAATTTTGAAACATAATTTTTTTACCTTTAACAAAAATAATACAGAAGAAATGAATTTTAAATATTTAAAATATAAAAAATTATTTAAAATTTATAATTATTTACTAATTATATAAATATAAATAATAAAATTTTAATAATTAATTTTAAATAAAAATAAAAAAATTAAAACGAAATTTAAATATAACCGATTTATATCAAATTACTTATTAAAAATTAATAAATAATAATAATAGTAAAATTAAAAATATTATAACAATAAAAATTTATAAATATAAAAAGTGAATAAATATAAACTATATAAATTCTAAAAAACAAAAATAATATTAAAATTTAATATAAAAAATATGTATAAAAAATATATATATATTTAATAATATTAAATAAATAACTGACCAGAATATATATAACAAATATGTATTGAAATAAAAAATTAATGAAAATTAAAAATTACATTTAAATAAAAAATATTTATAATACATTTCTATTTATACAAATGTATAAATTTTTGTCTCCAATTTTTATTAATTATTAAACTATAAAATTAAAAGTAATAATTTTGATAATTATATTTAAATAAATTGTCAATTTTAAATTTATAAATATATTATTATTAATAATTAAATATTTATATATTATCTTGATTTTATAAAAATTATAATTTTTTTATATTTAAAAATATTATTATATATATATATGATTAATATTTTTTGAAAATATATCAGTAATTATAAAAGTGTATAATTATATTCCCAAGTAATTATATTTATATATATAAACACATTTAAAAAATGATTTACATAAAAATAAATATTAATTAATAATTTTAGTAATATAAATATAATTCATTTTAATTACAATATTTTAAATCCACTAAATATAAGTTTAATTTATAACTTTTTTAATGATTTGATGTTTACTTTTTTCAATTCATATATATATATATATTTTTCTTTATTCACATATAAATTTGTGTGTGTGTGTGAGCATGTCTAAAGAACCAAAGGCATGTGTGTTTGTTTGTGAACTCAATAGATACATGGGTATATCCAACTATATACAATGCATGTTATATTTATTTTATTTTAATTTTTTTAAAAATAATCTACAATCAATTACTATTATAAAAAAATTATTATATTGATTAATATTTTTATACAAATATAAATATTTACTAATTATAAAAATATAAATATATATTATTAGCATTACCTAAAAAATTGTAATGACCTAGACTCCAATTCCATTAATAGTTTTAGATGATGGAGGTGTTCTTGTGGTGGGAGTTGAGTTTCTTAGACATCTATATGTCCACCACAACATGGTTCTATATGTGATAGTAGCCTTGGTGATATTTTTTTATCTCTCAGTGTGGTGTGATTCCGTTTTAATATTTGTCAATGAAGGATAGTTTTTTTTGGGTGCTTGGTGCTCCGTGACGTCTAAAACACATACAGTGAAGGACATTTTTCTAGAGTGTTTCCCTATCACATGATTATATATCTCTACTATCAAAGAAATGGGTTCATTGAAACTAGATTACCAGGGGGTTCCCCTATATAAAATGGTCACCCGTGAAAGTCCAAGGGTGATGGGTTGGTGGTGTGAAGTAAAGGGTAGTTAAAGGTTAATGTGGGAGGAAGTAAAGGGTGAGCTGGATCCTACAAAACATAGTTCATTGCGCGATGAGGGGAAAGTGTGACGTATTTTTTCCTATACTTTGGCGTCCTTCAGTAAAGTTGAAATGATGTTATCAACACCAATGATCCCAGCATGGTGCTAGTCTAATCGTAAAATCCATTTTTTAAAATGCACTCAATATTCATAAGGTTGGGCATTTCGAATACAATGATGTTTTGGTGGACACCAGTCCATGGTGAAGGTATGTTCGAATGTCATTATAAATAGGGGGTTATGATCTCCTTGATTTAACATTTCTCTCTCAACTGTTAACAGAAGCCTAACCATCGTAGTTCTTCTTTATATGTCTATCTTTGTGATTCAAACCTCTTATACCATTGGTATCATGATGTTCTGATACAAGGTATTTTTCTTAACATTTCATATATTCCCCCTTGTTCCTTTTATATCTATTGGTTTTTGGGGGGAGTTAGAATGTTTTTTGGTCATGTTTTGGGCATGTCCCGATGGATTTTTGTTGTGGTTATGTTCCAGGGTGGTTCCCATCGAGTTCTATGGTGGATGATCATTGATTCCTCTATTCTTACATGTAATTTCCTTAAAATCATCCTATTGAGGTAAGGTATTGAATAACTCTAATTTTTTTATGAAAATTATTGTATTTTCATGATTTTTTCATCTTTGTCCAAGTAGTATAGATTGTCTTAACACAACTAGAAATGGGGCCTATCCCAATGGATCTATACCCATAATTTAATAGAACCACGGGTATAGAGGTCCCTAACATAGCCTATACCAATGGTTTTTAATAATCCATTGGTATATATTGGTCTATACCAATATGTTTTTGATACTTTTATTATAGGCTTTGAATTATTTCATGTCTTCTTGGGCTTCTCCCCTCCTCCTCCTCAGTTGATTCCTATTTCTCTCAGGCATCTATGCATCACCCCTCACCTTAGGTGAACTCACCCAGCCTCCCCCCTCCCTATGGTGATTTTGGCCACCTTCATTCCTATATGGACTTTAGACCCCTGCCCTCCTCCCGCAACTTTAGTTCCCCCCTAGTGTCCTGTGATTTCAGCCATCCCACGTCCCTATACATGCGATTCAATCAGCCCAAGTATTTTGTTAGTGACTTTTTGTTTTTATTTTTGAGAGGTAACATATTGTTCTCCCATATTATTTCTTCTCTATAGTTTTCTAATATTTTTTAATTGTTTTATTGAAGTCTACAAGGTTTGGATATTTTTTGTCAATATTCTATTGCATTCATTTATATTTCTTTTTTTAAGTCGAAAATGTGTGGTGTTTCCTGAATGAAATGGTATTTTGATGAGAAATGGATTTTTATATACTCAATATCTCTAATAAAATTATATGATTTGTTATCATAATGAAATACACCAAATTTTGGTGTTATAAGTAAAATGAAGCTTCCAATGTTGGATAATTTATTTTGTTAAAAGAGTTATTTTATGTTTTGATTGTTTTTTTATTCAAAATACGATAGAGGTATCCAATGAATTGGGTGGTTATAATTTTTTGTGAATATATTTTCTTTTTTAATTATGGTGGTGTGTAAATTTGTTTTTTTAATGAATGTTTCCCATTAATTGTGTTTCCATTTTGACATATATACTAATTAGCCATTGAGCATACCAGATAATTGGATATTAAGCATAACCGACGAGTTGGACATTAGCCCTATAGGTCAATTGGCCATTAGGGCTATAAGCCAATTGGATATTATTTTATTTATCCAAAATGATGAATTTTTATAATTACCTGTTAGTATTATTAGACAGTTATCCATTAGGACTATAGACCAATTGGCACATTAGGCATATAGGCCAATTGTCTATTAGGCCTGTTATAGCACCCCCAAGATTTCTATGAGAAAGAGTTTTTTTAATTTCATTGATATATTTTGTTCTATGGTACACCAAGATAAATTTAGGAAATATTCAACATAATCTTATCATGTGGTAAATGTAACAATATGATTGGCTTCTAATACACAAAAATTCAAATTCTTTAGATATAATTCATTTCATGTAAGACTAAGTATAAGTGGACAACTAAATATTATTATGTTACCTTATAACCAAGCTCTTAAAATGATGGGAATGAATATGATTAATTTATTTATGAAAATAATATTTAAATATGTATTTATTTAATTATTCTGTGAACAATTACTTTTAAATGAAAATAAATCTGTGTTTAATTAAAAGGAAACATTTTTCTGAAAAACTCTTTAACTGAAGGTACTTGAGTTTATAAAATAATAAAATCACTCTATAAGGATTTAATTAAGGAAATGGACATTTAATATTTTAAAGGTAATATTTAAAATTAATCTTATATGTTTTCTATTCATTATATAAGAGCATATTCAATTTTTAGAATAAAATAATTTTTTAAATAAATAAATAAATATAGTTTATCACATTTTATTCTAAAACCTATTTTAAATTAATTTTTTAATAATGTTATAGGTTCTTTTTGTTGAAATAAAATTATTCATTCAAATTTGGTCATCAAAATTTATTTTGGTTGAAATTTTGGTATTTTTCTGATAAAATACATAATTTAATGACTAGTAAAAAATACTGCATTTTAATTCAAAGATACCTTTTTGTTTAATTTATTTATATAGATAGATTATTTTTTAATTATTTTTAATTATTTTTATATTATTTTTCATCTCATTTAATCCAATTTTTGGTCATTGAATGTAATTTCACATTGAAATTAGATATTAATTCATGTCAATCTATCAATGGTTTTTTCTTTTAAAAAACATTTTTTATCATTTTGACAGTGAGGATTAATTCTCAAATAATTTATTCCAATTATGTTTTTTGAATTAGGAAAAATATATTCCAATTTTTGAATCAGTAGTTTAAAATTATTTAAATAGGTTCATTTTATTTATGTACAAGATAAATAGTAACTACTATAATTTTTATTTACCACAGTTAATGGTAACTCGGGTAAATTAAGGCAATAAACAATATAATAAGAATAATAAGATTACCCAAACAACTAACATATTATTATTGGATGATTAATAGTTGAACCTTAACTCCTAAGGATCTAAAATGATTCATTTTATGGACTTCTATCCATGAAAGTGGTATATTTATTTTTAAAACAAAATAATGTGACTATATATCACCCTCTTATATCTTATAAGTATAATAATATTAATGTAGTAGGAAACTTGATGAAATTACAAACATAAATAGTCTCTATAAATCTAATGAAGTTATTTACAACATTATAATTTATTTTGGGTTTTGAGATATTAAATATTTTTTATTAATATTGACACAATAGTGATACAATAATTATTTTATATAGAGAAATATTAAAAATTGATATTATAAATATTAAATTAAATATTAAATTAAATAATTTATGACATCCACAATTTTTAAAGGTGAATATGAAATGTTATAAGACTATTAAATGCTTTTTTTATGATTTATATCTTTTTTTGTATTATATTTAAAGTCAATAACAAGAATTGTGTAAAATTGACATAATTGATGTTTTATAAAAATATTAAATTTTAAATTATTTTTTAATACCAATAATTGTTTAAAATCACAAAGTAAATATTATATGTTCTAAAAGTTAATTAAGTGTCTAATTATGGAAATTTACCCCAGATATGTAAAATTAATAGCCTCTAAATAATTAAAATGATGTTTCCAAAATTTAAAATTAAAATAGAATAATGAAGGGTAAACTGTAAAGATAAGTTTTAAAATAATATCAGTACATGTATAAAAATTTTTGTATGAGAGGATTTTGTACTATCCTCATATTATATTCAACATATTTTAGTTTATAGTTATTGGATTAAGAAATTAATTTCTATTAATTTAATATTTTAAGAATTTCTATGGGTGCCCCTTACCTCAATTTTAAAAGGGAAACGCCTCCATCTCCTCTCCACTTAAATTTGAGCCTTCAAGCTCATCCATCCCCTTCCCTTTTACCTTCTCAACTTACTTAGTCATAAAATAGAGGTTCTGGTCATCTCAAAAGACCAAATCTAATAACATTAAGTGTATATTTAGAGGAAACATGTCAATGAAGATGAGGTTCATATACACACAAAGGATATCATACTGAAGTTAAGGGGTTATTTTGCATCAATTTTATTTCTATGGGACATATGCCTTATACACCACATATTACATTTTGTGTGGTTTTTATGCTTCCAAATAATGTTTTGTGATTCTTATTTTTAAGGTTATGATATTTACAAATGCATATAATTTTCATTATTTTATGAGGCATATGATTCGACTGATTATAACTGGTAAGGGATAATTTTTCAATCTTATTATTATTTGAGATTGTTTATATGTAATTCTTTACTGTAGTATATTAAGAATACATGCCCATGTTTTCTAAAAAAATTATAAAATGTTTACTATTCACCGATGGATGTTTAAAGATCATTTTTACCCATTTTGACTTTTACTACATGATTTTGATGATTTCTTTCTTTCTTTTTCCATTATAATCACATTTTGACTTTTCCTGCAAAAAAAGGAGCAAGATTTTTTGACATATATGGAATAAATGGAATTTTACACTTTCATAACAAATTATTTCCATGAATCTTTCCTTACATGTTTTTGAGTTTATTTTCAATGAAATTATTTTCTTTTAATAATTCACATTTTTTAAGAAATGATAAAATTTTTGAAGAAGAAAATATATTTTCCTCAAAAATTAATTTCAATTATTTTATAAAAAAAATTAGCAAACATTAAGTGAAATTTTTTAGGTATACTATCCATATTATTATTATGTTTGATTATGTTTATGATGGAATTATATTTAAGAAACCCATTTGTTTTACATAGATTATGTTATAAAGGAATGATTTTTAAGAAACTTATTTTATTCCATAGGTTATGTTATGATGAATGATTTATGTATTTGTGGTACACATATGTATTGTTTTCCTTATGTGATTGGTTGGACCTATATCTCCCTCCAATTCATTGGGTAACAATTAATATCTCAAGATATACAAATGACTGCAAAGGAAAATAAATCTAGTTTAGTAATACAGGGAAAAAATGGAAAGTAAATATAGTTCAGTAATACAGTGCTGAAATAGCATGTAAGCCTGGTTCAGTAGTGGACATTGTCCACAATGATGGTCTGGGAAATTATCCGTGGATAATATTGAAATTACATTCTATGATTATGTGTTTTCCACAAGTTCATGTTGTATCCCAATGATATGTTATCATGGTGAATTTTTATTTATGATTTATGCCTTGTGTACTCCTAATATTTATTTTATGTCTCAAGATTTTGATATTCAAAAGATATGTTCTTGTTTTAAAATTATTATGTTCATGTCTTCCATGTATATTTATAGGAGATGTTGAAGATATTTCACCAAGATTAATGAATTTATTATGAGTTTCCAAATACACTATACTAAAACAGTCTTTGGGAATATATTTTGGTCATATATTATGTATTATGCAAAAGAAATGAAATGTCTACGTACATCTAGAATGGGTTGTTAGAGTTGGTATTATAACAAATGTTTAGTCAACCTTTGGAAACTAGGATGTGAAAACATTACAGATATACCTAGAGTTATTTATAAATATATTTCTAGGGAGGTCCTAAGGATAATTCTAAATATATTTTACAGTCATAGGGTTTTTTTCATAATCATGAATAACCTATGGTTAAACCTAACATATCATATTTTGAAATATTATAACTAATCTAGATTATGTGTTTATAATGTCTGATATGTATATCTCACACAATGTTTTCTGGTCTTAGTCTATTGAAAGAACTAAATAACACATAGTTAAGCATTGATTTTTTATAATGTGGAAATTAAGGGAATTTTGAAGATCTATTTCTTTAGTGGAAACATCCTGAAGGGAATTGTGATGATGGTATGAGTATTGGTCATTCTAGTGAGGATAAAGATATGGTAAACGATGCGTGAAAGGTATGAGATGTTTTTACAGAATATTAATCCTAAGAAGTTTGTGGTTGAGAATCATTAACACAAGATTTTTATTTTATGAATGAAGAATATGATGGATCCTATGTAATTTTTTAAAAGTAATGTTGGATGATTTAGGTGTATATGTTTCAGTATTAAAATATTATTTTATATGATTCATGAAATATATAACTATTTTTAGTATATGTTTTTCAATAATGATTAGAAAGGGTCTGTTGAATAGTTCTAAGGATCCAAAAAGTTATTTAAGGGTAAGGTAAAATACTTTGAGAACACAAAATTATAGGAATGATAACCCTTAATATGTCGCTTATGCTATGATAATTATGTTAGGATAAATATATGTTGGATTTCTGTAAGTAAATTGGATTATACTAGTTTCTTGGGAACTAATAATAGAGTTATTGACTAGAGGGTTAGGATATTAGGGATGATGTATACAACTATTTGGGACTTATATAATATATCCATTATGTTTTGGAATAAGGAATAATTAATGTTTTTCAATAAAGATATCTTATATTTTAGGATGTTACTGCGACTCAAGAGAATACATGATGAATGTTTCAACATTTTTGGAATATTACGGACAAGAGACATCTTATGATATATGGAGGATAATTTTAAGGCAGATCTTGTGAACCATTTTCTATTGTTTTGGATTTTAATCTTTCTTTAGATTTTATGGTTATCAAATTTATGGAAAGTTATGTTAAACATCGGATGAAGTTTGTGAGAATAATGTATTATCTCACTATATATGGACTTATGAATGCTTGATAACTTGTGCTAGCCTTTTTGAGATAAAGGAAGATGGAATGACATATCATTTAATTTATAGATCACACGATCTTCTAACACATCAAGAATGAAAAAAATCATCTTCATTTATCTTAATAAAAGATGAAGTACAAATTATTCATTACACAATCAATGATGATATTGTATGGAAATCAAGTAAGTATTTCAACATATATTATTCATATTTAGGAAAATGATATTGAAAACCAATTTTTTTTCCTATTTCCTTCTTATCTTATTAATATAATGGTCCCTTAAATCATTGTAAATTTATGACCTAATTGTTGTTAACTTTATCCAAACATTTTTCTCTATAAATCTCCAATAGAACGTGCTAGTTATATTTTTTCTTCCATATCCATGTTTTTCTCACTTATGTTCTCTTATAGGGAAACCCAGGGGTGAGTTACTCTAGGTAACCATTATGTTTCCAAATTTACTTTTTAAAATGAATTTTTATTATTCGTTTTTATGATTTAGGTTTCGTTGAAAGAAAAAATCAAGTAGTAAACCATTTAAAACTCTAAAAAATTTAGAGGGAGAAATCATTTTAAGGGGTAGAATGTAACACCCCAAGATATTTATGAGATATAGTTTCTCTAGTTTCTTTGATGTCTTGTGTCATAGACTACAACAAGATAAGTTTTTATAATACACAAAATCCTCTTATCATGCGGTACATTCAATACTATGCTTTTCCGGTGTCAAACACATGTTCATGTTTTTTGATATAATTCATTTCATGCAAGAATAAGTATAAGTGAAAAAATAAATATTATTATGTTACCATATAACCTAGCAATTAAAATGGTGGGATTGAAAAATATTAATTGATTTATTAAAATATTTTTTACACATGTATTTAATTAATTCTTTTGTGAACAATTAGTTATAAATGAAAATAAAGTCATTTTTAATTAAAATGAAACAGTTTTCTAAAAACTATTTAAATGAATATAAGTGAGTTTAAAAAATAATAAAATCACTATTTATTTGTTTTATTAATTAAATAAATATTTAATATATTCAATATAATTTTTTAAATTAATAATATATTTTTTCTACACATGATATAGTAAAAAATTTATTTTTTAGATAAAAGAAGAATTTTTGAAATAAAATACACTTTTATAGTCTTTCGATGGAGAACCTATTTTAAATCTTGTTTTTTAAAATTTTATAAGTTATTTTTGATGAAATAAACTTATTATTAGGAATATGTTCATCAAAATTTACTTTGGTTAAATTTGTTTTCTTTTTCTGATAAAATTCATTTTTCAATGAATAGTGAAAAAACTGCATTTTAATTGAAAACTAACTTTTTGTATAATTTATTTATATAGATAGAGTATATATTAAATTGTATTTAAATTATATTTAAATTATTTATTTTTTACTTTCTCCCAATTTTGTTCATTGGATGTAATTTCACATTAAAATTATATATAAATGCATGTCGATCTTTTGATGGGCTTTTACTTTTAAAAAACATGTTTTCTCATTTTGGAAATGGGGATTAATTTTTAATGTATTTCTACAAATTATATGTTTTAAATTTGAATAAAGGGTTTCCATATTTGGAGTCCACAGGTTCAAATTATTTAAAATATATCCCTTTTATTTTTGGACTTGATGAATAGTAACGATATTAATTTTTATTTACCACAATTAATGTTAAATCGGGTAAATTAATTTAACAAACAATATTATAATGAAACAAATTACCCAAACAACTCTAAAAATTCTATTGGATGAATAAAATTATACAATTTACACCAAAGGATCCAAGTTGATTCATTTAATGGACTTTTTCCAATGAAAGTGATATAATTATTTTTAAAACAAAAGAATGCGGAAACATGTCACCCTCTTATATCTTATAAGTATAATAATTTTAATGTAGTGATATACATGGTGAAACTATGAACATAAATAGCCACCATAAATATAATGAAATTATATACATCATGTAAATTTATTTATTATTTTAGAGATTAAATAATTACACTAAATTTTTACACAACAATGATACAATAATTATTTTTTATTAGAAATATCAAATAAATGATATTATAAGTATATGATAAATATTATATGATATAATTTATGTCAAGAATTATTTTTCAATGTGAATATGTCTTTTTATAAGACTATTAAATGTTTTATATTGATGTTATCTATTTTTTGCATTTTATTTAAATTCAATGAAATGAATACTGTATAATATAAATAATTGATATTTTATAAAATTATTAATTTATTAAATTATTTTAAAATCCTAAAAATAATTTAAAATCACAAATTGACTATGATAAGTTCAATAAGTTCATTAAGTGTCTAATTATTGAATTTATCCCAATATATGTAAAATTAATATCCTCGTAATAATTAAAATGGTGTTACCACAATTTAAAATTGAGAGAGAATAATTAAGGGTAAACCAAAAAGATATGGTTTAAAATTAAATAAATACATGTCTAAAAATAATTATATGAGAATATTTTTAACTATCCTCATATTTCATTGACATATTTCAATTTGGAAGCTTTTTTATTAAAAAATTCATTTATATTAATTTAATATTATAACAATTTCCAAGGGTTCCACTCACCTTAGATATAAAAGGGAACTTCCCCCCTCACCTCTTCACTCCAATTTAGTTCTTCAGGCATAGGCATCTCATGCCCTTTTCCATTATCAACTTCATTAGTCACATTATAAATGTTCTAGTATTCATAAAAGACCTACCCTAGTAGCATTAAGAGGATATTTAAAGGAATAACATCGAGGAAGGGGAGGTTCAGATACACCCAAAGGATAGTAGGCCTAAGGTAAGGGATTCTTTTGTCTCACTTTTATTTCTATTAGATATATGAATTATACACCACCTATTTCTCTTGTGTAGTTTTTAATATTACCATTAATGTTTTAATATTATTATTATTATGTTTATGAGATTTACATATTCATATAAGTTTCTTTTATTTATTGAGTCATACAATTCAACTTATTATAATTGGTAATGGATAAATTTGCAGTCTCATTATTATCCATGATTTTTAATTTGTAATTATTTATTAGGGTATATTTATAATCTTTGTCCATGTTTAAAAAAAATGTTTTCACAAAATTTTTACTACACTCCTATGGATTTTTAATGCCATTTTACCCATCTTTTTACCATTACTACATGGTTTGGATGGAATTGTTCTTTTATTTTCCATAAAGGGTAGTTTTTGAATTATCTGAAAAAATAGGAGGAGAATATTTTTTAACTTATATTATAAGAATGGAATTTTATGCTTTCATAAATCCTTATTTCCATGAATCTTCCCTTTCATGTATTCATGGTTTTTTCTAAAGTAATTATTATTTTAAAATTTATTAGTGTTTTAAGAAAAAAAAATGATTGTGAAGAACAATGGATATTTTCCTCAAAAATTAATTTCAAGTGATTTATCAAAATTATTTTACATTTAAAATTATGGATAATATTTCATGTATAATATCCATATTATTCTTATGGTTTACTATGTTTACGGTGGAACACTATTTATGAAATCCATTTTTCTTAGATGGATTATGTTATGACAGAATGATAATTAATAAACCCATTTTATTCCTTGGATTTTGTTATAATGAATGATTTATGTTTTTCTGGAACACATATGTTTGGTTATAATTATGTGTCATGTGGGACCTACATCTCCCTCCAATGAATTGGGTTAATATTTATATCCAATGAGATATAAATGAATAGAATGACAAGTAATTAGTTCAGTAATATATGGATGTAACATAACGTAAATCATGTTCAGTAATACTGGGCTAAAATAGTAGGTAAACCGGGTATAGTAATGGAAATTCTCCACTATGAACATCTCAGCAATGAGCCATGTCTAATATAGAAATGATTTCCTATACAGATGTGTTTTCCACAAGTTTATGTTTTATACCAATTCTATTTTAGCACAATTATTGTTTCTTGAAGATTTATGTCTTATGTACTGCCATGATTTATTTTATGAATCAATATTTTTATATCCAAAATATATTTTCATGTTTAAAAATTCCTATGTTTTTGTTTTCCATGTTTTCTATAACTAACAATATGAGATCACCCTATTTATGTTTTTCTTTATGCTATGATATAATATAATTATTTTAGGTAAGAAAAAAAATGGTAGGGATACTTATGGGAGATGTTGAAGATCATTCACCAAGATAGAAGAATGTGTTCTATATTTCCAAATACACTAAACTAATGATGTTTATGGGAGTCTATTTGTGTAACTTATTAAGTATACTGAAAAGGAAATTTAATTTTCATGTACGTCAAGATTGTGTTGTTCGACTTACATGCCATTAGTCCTAAAATCAAATTGGATTATAGGCCAATTGGCCATTATGCTCAATGGTATATGTCTAATTGGCCTATATCCCAAATTTCCAACTATCCATTAGGATCATTGTCCAATTGGACATTAAGAAAATTATGATTATATGCCAATTGGAAATTATTCCATTATTCCTAATGGCCAATTTTCCTATATGCCTAATATTCCTAATGTCTAATTATCCTATATCCCTAATGGAAAATTAGCCTATATTCCTTGAGGCCAACTGGTCATTATACAAATTTTACATTAAGCCTGTTAGTACTATAGTCTAATTGGACATTAGGCCTATATGTAAATTTACCATTAGGCATAATAATCCAATTGACCATTCTACCTGATAGGTCAATTGGCCATTAATCCTATTAAGCCAATTGTCCATTGGGCATATAGGAAAATTTCCCATTATAACTATATGCCAATTGGCCATTAAAACTATAGGACAATTATAAATTAGTTCTAATAGGAAAATTGTCCCTTAAACCTATAGGTAAATTGGCCATTAGGGATAATATTCCATGTGGCAAATAGGCCTAATAGGAAAACCATCCATTATTCTTATAGGCCATGTTTTTATTTGGCCTATAGGATAATTCGAAATATGGCCAAATTTAATAATTTTGTATTGTCATATAACCCAAATGACCTATTGGATTATAGGGATAATGGAAAATTGGACATTAGAAACATATGCCAATTGTAATTTTATATTATAGAACATGTGTTTATAAAATTTTTTAATAGGCCTAATCGGTAATTGTGCCAATATTTAACAAATTTTTAATGTGTTGTAATTTCCTTTCATAAAACATTTTCAAAAAATATTATTTTTAAATTTAATTCTAGTTTGTTGAACCCATTGATCTTCTTGGGGATATGTTTATATAGTGACCATGATTGTAAATTCTTGAATTTTTGGGATACCCACTTTGGTTTTCTATTTGTAGTCATCACTTATAACAAATGATATTTCACTTCTTAATTATTTTTGAAAATACTCTTATGTTTTGAAGAATTTAATATTATAATCGGGTGTGATGATTTTTTTAATTATGATTGGTAGATTAACCTTTTCCCTTATGATAGAATGGATAGAATATGGGTGTATCATTGTGATCATTTTTCAACTCAGATTCAAAAAAATTGGGAATTTTTTAATATATTTCATTCCACAATGCTTCATATGGAATTTTTATACAATGGGAATGCTATAATTTTGTTGGAATACCATGTTCAAGCTGTGATGAGGTTAACTACCCTTTAGTGAATTATGGATTTCCAAAAAAATTATTCTGTTTGGTATCACTATGGATAGATTAGACAATCTTCTAGTGTTCATGAACAAAAACAATGAATTGGTATGGAGAATTTTATAATGGATTGGATTCCCTTTTTTCATCATCATGAGAGACATTGTATGCCAGTGCAAGAAGACAATGATTTAAATACATATAAGGAAAATAATGAATATTATGATGTTGAGAGAGGGAAATTTTTAATGGATAATTTTAGTACTATAGTATATCATGAATGTACTAAAATTACCAAGTTAGAATATATAATGTGGTTATACCATGGGAAAATAATGTATGAAATTTTTTAATACATCCATTGATTATATTCCTACCCTTTTTAAGTACTTTCTTCCTGATGGGGATGATATTCCCTTAAATAATTATAAGGCATAGTAGTTAATTAAGTATCTTGTATTATCTAATAATAAATTTTATGATTGTCCGAAAGACTGTACTTTATTATGGGATTAAAAAATGACTGTAATGACTGTGAAAAAATTGGTACATCTAAATGGATGGAAAATGAGGATGGAAAACCATTTCATGTTCCATAGAAAGTCATGTGGAACTTTCTTGTGATTCACATGCTTCAAAATTGTTTCATGTTTGTATAAATCTCATCCAATATGCGATGACAAGATACTGATAGAATTAAAGATAATGATGAGTTGGTTCATACTGTAGATGGATTGTCATGGAATTCATTTGATTCACAACATCAGGATTTTTTATTTGAGGTTTGTAATTATATATTAGGTCTATCTTGTGAGGTTTTTAATTGGTTTGGTCATATGCTTACTGATCACAGCACATGACCAATTTTTTTTCAAGTTTATAGTCATACACTTTCAATGTGAATGAAAAACCCATTCACATTATTAAGTATACTATTATATGTACCTTTGGATCCTAGTAATGATATATATGTCCACTTGTATCATTTAATAAGAGATTTAAATCATCTTTGGGATTTTGGGGTACATACATTCGATGCTTCTTAAAAAAATATTTTAGATGTGTGATTCCCTTCTATGGATTATAAATGATTATCCTTGTTATGCAATGTTGTCCTGTTAGATAAAGAAGGTAAAACTATCATGACCTATATTTATAAAGAATATCAGTTCGAGAGGGCTTAAATATCTTCATAGTTTTATTTTCATGGTTTAATGATAATTATTTCAAATGGATCATCAATATAGGAAAATTCAATGGAGGTTTGATAATTATATTGAAGTTAAACAAACACCACAAAGTTTTTCAGGTAGTGATGTTCTTAATTAATTGATAGATTTAAATTTTTCATTAGGTAGTGGTCTATAGAAATCTACGAATATGAATAATGTTAAAACTGAAGACACATACAATTGGAAAATAGAAGTATATTTGTTTTAGTTTCCATATTGGTCTACAAATATTTTATGTCATTGTATATATATAACACACATTGGGACAAAATATGTGAAATTTTTCTTCAAAATCATTGAAATATCATTGGGAATACCAAAGATGACTTCTGATCAAGTCATAACTTTTTGGATTGGGGTATTCGACCAGAATTGCATCCTATTTGTATCTGTGAAAACAATTAAAAATTTACTTGTGCATCTTATGTGATGAAAACATGAGAGAAAGATCAATTTCTATCATTATTGGAGAATATCAAGGATCTTTATGGACATTATAGAAACATATCTAAATTATTCAAAAAAAAGGGATTTGAAACAAAAATCTCTAAAAACCCATGATTATCGCATCATTATTCATGAATTGGTTCAAATTAGAAATCAGAACATTCTATCAAATAATGTAAGGGAGGAAGTGATTTTGATGTTCCATTTTGTAAAGACATTTGTGATAAATGGTTATCTAAGAATTTTTTGTTAGAAATGCAGCAGGAGGTGCCCTTAATTTCTTAGGAGAAGGGGAAAATAATTCATCCTTCCTTTTTCACCTACATAATGCATTTAACTATGAATATTCAATTTAGAACAATTCTTGGCGGACAAATAAATTTTTTGTGTATGTATCTGACTGAATAAAATATTTTTAAAATGAAATCATATGTCTAAGACAATAATTATCCTGAAGGTTCAATTATGAGAGGTTTTTTGGCTCAAGAATTAATGGATTTTTGTTTGATTTATTTGTCTAAAGTGAGAACCAGACATAACTGGCTACTGATAAAATAAGAAGACCAGTATGGGGAAATTAATCCTTCATTTATATGTCTTCCCCAATTAGGGGTAAGTGTTGGGTCTTATACATTGGCTACATTGATCCTTGAAGAATTAGATATGGAACATCAAACAGTCTAGTTTAACTGCGGGTTGTTTGATGACTATAACACGTATGTAATTCGGATATTTACGTGTTATCTCATATTATGACATTTCACATATACCTAAGACTTTTATTATGATTTTATGTATGGAACAAAATCCAATAAAAAGTATATTTCATCAATCTTTCCCTTTAGGAAGGAGATAGTCTTCTTATTGTTTAGAGATTCATGATTCGTTGAAATCAATGGTATGACCATTACATTAATTCACATAAAATATAGATATCCACTGAATTGTATTATTCATAAATATTTTAGGTCTTGCGTGTAATGTTGACTCTATTTCTTAATAATTATGATCTTTGGAATTTGGTCCTAATTCATTGATTTGAGAATGAAAATATTTTATAATCAATGATTATAAATATGTTACAACTGATTGAGTGATGAAAATTAGAAAATATAATGATGTCATTATGTTAACTTCTACAACAGATTCTTTGTCTAGTTCTTCTTATAGTTGGACTCAATATGATGATGTGTATTATTATGTAATTGTTGCCAAAATAATGTTATTGGATAACTACTCTCAAATTCGAGTCACTATGTTGAAGTGTAAATGGATTGATTCGATGATGACACATGGTACATCTATTGATTACTATAGATTCAGAGTTATTGACATGAGTTGACTCTTGTATACCGAGAAACCATACATTTTGGAATCATTGAAAAAGAAGTGTTTTATGTAAAAGATCCTATGAGACCTGATTAGATTTCATTGATTATGTAATTTCAATATATATATATTTCATGATGCTGATGATGAAGTATCCACCACTGACTCCCCCATTAGTGTTTTCCAAAATATTGCATTTTTTTATTCAAATTTTCCAATTGTGAGAGTTGATGTGGAAGAATAAGTAGTTGTTTGTAATATATAAAAGCAACCATATCTGTTAATTGTACATTAACTTTATGTTGACATGAGTATTTCAGGTTATTATTAACATAATTACCTTAATTTAGTTTCAATTTGAAACGATACATTTATTTTTGTATTGTCTAGTGTCGTTTCATTTAATTATATTTATTTTAATTTAGAAAACTATGTTTAAAATGTGTTCTTAAAGAATGTATAAATTGGTTTTAAATTATTACTAAACGATTTTACGAAATTTAATATTACTTCTTTGACATCGAAGTTGTATGATTTAAATATAAAACCAATTAATAAGAAATGTACCCATCATTTTTATGAATATTATACCAAATACTTTAGAACATCGAGAGAAGATAATATTTTATCCTAACCTAATGGTGTGTGATCGTATATTGCCTCATTCACTTCCCTTAGTCGATAATAATAATTAAAATGTTTTTCTTTTACATTACACACAATTTATTGTTAATAATAATTGTGAAATATTCTAGGGAAATTCAGTTCCACTAGAGTTGAATCCTCATCTAGCTGGCATGGGTCTGAGTGGGGATGTTCCTAGACGTAGACAGAGCACACATTAAACCTATTCCTAAACTGAACTGCATATAGACACCCCATCTAGCACCCATTTCCATCATCCATTTTATTCTCCGTGGATGTTATTATAAATTCATTCATCATCATCTCACCTACCCTCTTAGTCACATACCTTGTCTATGCCATATCTAGGAATGATCCCACTGAGGCCTCCATTTTCCCATATAGGTTCTTCTGTCCATACCATGTCTACATCGCCTCTATAAATGTTTCCACCCTCACCATACCCATATTTGATGATGTATCCCACATCCTATTACCAATTTTCTACCACATATACACAACCTCTGATTCCAACCATCCATCCAACATCTAATGATCATATTCCTTTAGCATCCACTCTATTGAATGAAGACCAACTGGAGTATTAATTGGACCAGACAATTCATTCAGAGGATGATGATCTAGGAAATCCCACAGATCAATCATTGTCTATTTTGTAAAATGAAGGAGGTTCTTTTTTATTATAACTTCCCAAATTATATCACTTTTTTATCATGTTATACAATGAATTAATTCTTCTTCTTTTTCACCCATTTTCTTATTCAGTGGGATCCTCTGCTAGGTGACGAGGGCACACTCATACGAAGAAATATTGGAAACACTAAACACATATAAAGGTTAACTATAATGATGAAAAAAATGGTAGGTGAGAATTCAATGTTGTGTATATGTTTTATATCCACGTTATCCAAATACCATGATATCATTCTGGTGGAATTGGTCTCATGAAGATAACTCATTAAAGAAATCACAGAAAAAATGGGAGTAGATATGTAAAGTAAATTTTATAAAAATATTTATATATTATTTTGGTGTTTATATGAAATAACATGTTCATTGTATAGCTAGTTTAGCTTTCCCAATGAAGACGCTTCTGAGACTTCAAGGATGATAGATATTAGTGAGTTATGGAGATCATACAATCATGACTTGTATGCTGGTTATAAGAGCTGATTAGGTTCATATTTAGAGGTTGTAACCACATTACCTAACTATACAAAAACTCAATATCCAAAAATGATTTATCATTGGAAAAATAATGAGTTTAATGTTTTCCCAATATTTAGCGGTTTTCATATAATATTTAATTCTTATTTCATGAATTGGAATGTTTTTAGGAAGTTTTAGTGAAAAACAAAATGAATAATTATTCAATGACATATGCGCACATATTGGGGTGCACTAAAATGCCCGAGAATGAGAAGAACCATGAAATTTAATTTAAATTAAAATAATTTCCCTATTTATATTGTTAATTAGTTAGCTCTTCTTGTTGAATTTTTTCTTTTATTGTCATTAATCCCATTAATAAAAGGCTAAAAATACCCCATTTCAAATTCCTATAGGCATAATGGACAATTTTCCTATATGAATAATCTCTAATTAGCATATAGGCCAAATGGACAATTGGAATATTAGGCCTAATTGAAATTTGTCTTATTAGTACTAAGGTCCAATTGGCCTATATGCCCAATGGCCAATTTTTCTATTAGGCCTAAAGGCCAATTGTTCGTTAGGCCTGTTGGAAAATTGGTCGTTAGGCCTATTATCCAATTGGGTGTTAGTCCTAGAGGACAATTGGATGTTAGGCTTAATAAGACAATTGGTAGTTAGGCCTATATACCAATTGTACTTTTAATCCTAACAGCATAATCACAAATTTTCCAATTGGCCTAAGGGCCAATTGTCGTATAGTACTAATAGGTCAACTTGCATATAAACCTAATGGATAATTGTCCAATTGGACTATTTGCCTAATGGACAATTTTCCTTTAGGCCTAATAGAAAAATTACACTTTATGAATATTGGCCAATTGGTCATTAGGCCGATAGGCCAATTGGACATTATTCCATTTGTCCAATTAGGCCTAATGTCCAGTTGGACTATAATCCTAATAGGATAATAGGACTATAGGCCTAAAGACATAATTTTTTATTAGCATATAGGCATAAAAAAATTATATAGGACTAAGGGAAAATTGTCCTAAAGGCCAATTAGCCATTATTCCTATAGGGAAATTGGCCCTAAGGCCTAATGGGCCAATTGGAAATTAGGCCTATATGCCAATGCTAATTGGACCTTGGGCCTATAGGCCAATTTTCCATTAGGCATGTAGGACAATTGGACATTATTCGATTAGGCCTAGCCAGTTGGCCTATTAAGCCTAATATCATGTTGGACTATAGGCCTAATATGCCTAATGTATAATTAGCCTATTATCCCGAATGGAATAAAAACCCATTGTCCTATATATATAATGATTAATTAGAATATAGGCCAAATCGGACAATTGGTCATCATGCCTAATGGAATAGTTTCCAACTATCTTATAATCCTAAGGGAAAATTTCCTTATAGGTCTAAGTACCAATTAGTGTATTAGGCCTCAAATACAATTAACTTATACGCCTAATAGGAAAATGGTACAATATTCCATTCAGCCTATTGGCCAAATTCCCCTTTTTTCTTTTGCCTAATAGGCGAATTGAACATTATGTCATTACCCCTATTGTCCAATTCACCTATATGCCTAATTTCCAATGAGCCGATAGTCATAATGGATAATTGGACAAAATTCCTAATGTCCAGTAGGCCTATTAGGACTAATTTTATAATGGAAAATTGGCCTATTAGGCCAAACTACATAATTTCAAATTGGTCCTTAGGCCTATACGCAAATTAGAATTTAGGGATAATGGCATAATTTCCAATTGGATTATTGGTCGAATGGAAAATTGGTCAATAGGCCTAATCTCCAATCGGCCTATAGGCCTAATATGCATAGGGGACAATTGGATTAAAGGAGTATTGGAAAAAATTCCAATTTTACTTCTAGGCTTAATGAACAATTGGCCTATAGGCCTAATAGGTCAATTGCCCCATAGGCCTAATGGCCAATTGTCCTATTAGGCATAATGACATAATTTTCAATTGGACTATAGGACTACTGTATAGTTTTCGAATAGGTATAATGGAAATGTTTCCTATATTTCTAATGGAAAATTTAGCATAAGGCTAATTGGCCTAATGGCCAATTGGCCTATTGGACAAATTTTCAATTTTTCAGGAAAGTTTATCGCATTAATTATGAATTTTTCAATTATTTAAATATTATTCCATTTTATTATAATTCAATATTATAAAATTTTTACATTTTCAATATTTCTATACTAATAATTTTCATTTTCAGAAAGCAATATTGGTCCCCAATGATCCTCTACCTTGAGCTAAATTATTTTGCTCGAGAAGGTAGAAAAAAATGGAACTATAGTGAATACATTAATAAAAAAATATTGAATTTTTTTTATTAATATTTAAAATAATTATATGAAATCCATCATTAAATATGTTTTTTATATGTTCAATATACTTCCCAGGAGGCCTTTGATGATAAATAAGTTCAAAACTTTGGGCCAAATGATCATTTGAGTCGGGTTTTAGGTGACGAGCACCAGGGATAAGTCTGATGTTAACCCAAGAAAAACATCATCTCTTATAGGGATTAGTCCTCATCTGGATCCTCTTGAAGCTCTTAGGCCATCGAGTTTCAAATCACCCTCTCAGAAGAATTTAATTCAAAAATTAGCTTTAAAGTAACCAGAAAAAAGTAAATAAGAGCATGGAATAAGTATACTGATAATTGAGAAATTCCTAAAATATATCTCGGTTTTCAATCAATCACTTATATTAGAGCCTACTACTACTATTGATTCCTATATAAAATCTATGTGTTCTTTATATAATTCCTTGAGTGTTTTTAATGATGGACCTCGTGGAGATCGAGTTGAAGGTGGTGGAGATGTTGTTGTTGATGATGTTGTTACTCTAGATGATGTTGTAGGTGATGATTTTTCTGCTCATGATGATGTGTTAATGATGGTGAGGATAAGGATGTTGTTGATGGGGAAGATACTAATCCCTTTTATTTTTGGCATAACAGGAACGATCCTTATCTAGTTTTTCAATAACATAAATTAATTTTTTTATGGATTCATATGTATATATCAGTATTTTATATGCTTTTAAAATTATTACAACTTGTTGGTTAGATGATAAATGTAAAAAATATGTACTGCATTTAATTTATATTGTTTGGTTTATTTTATTTCCAGTTTTATGAATTTGGGGAAGAATGATGTGGGGTAGCTGCCAAATGCAGGTAGCGACCTGTACTCATGGTTTTCATCACGTGGGTATTGGTTCATTGATGGATTATATATGCCCAAAATTTTCAATGCATGCATATAGAATTATACCAATAGTACATTGAAACCATGGGTATAAGAAAATTCATGTCACCTATACTGACGCCTTAACTAGGCACAGTTCTCAAAATCATCAGTATAACCTATACCATGTTTTTTGGGGCTATTATCACCATTTAAAACAATGGGTAAAGGTAAAATTTCCATTTGTTTAATAAAAAAATTTAACTAAACCTAATGATTGTGATGTGAAAAAGTTTATATTCAAAATGTGTTAACTTTCATTCATGATATTAGTTTTACACTTGGTCCTTGTTCACTGTTGTTTTTGAAAATCATTCTTATTATTGAATATTGTGTGGAACATCAATGATTGTGTTGTGAATCAGCTTTAATAAAAGGGTAATAATAGTAATATTCAAAAGAATTGGTTTCTTGGATGAAATAAATTTCTATAATTTCACTTATGAGTATAAAAGGAGACACTTACTGAATGATGAAATTATTGGTATGAAATGTGGTAATGACATATTTGTAGTTATGTTTAAATAATTATTACGGGGGTTTTCATGAGTTTTGTGCAATTGATACTATATCAGACTCTATGGGTGGAATATAGGTATACATTTAGGATTTGGTTTCTATAGTGGGTCTAAAACATCCAAAGTATGGTTGGAAAGTGGGAATGAGTGGGATGTTGATGTTAGTGGATTAGTTTTTTATATGATAATGCTTGGTAGATTCTAGGTGGTATAGAATATTATTGGTAAAGATAAACAAGACATGAGGTTGGTTGTAATTAAATAGCCTGATGGATTAATAAGAATTATTGATTCTTGAAATGAAATATTAATGGCTGGGGTTAATATCAGTGATTTATTTTGTGATTTATAATTAAATATTCTACTGTATAGTTAAATGAATATAAAGGGGGTGTGAGTTTCTAAATATTTACTTCGAATGGTTGTGTTATTAAATAGAATTAAAAAAATTATTAGTGTGGTTTTTATGGGTTGTCAGGCTGATAGTGGTGTTATCATTGGAAGTGATGGTATTGTTGTGTAGTGTTAGTGTGACAATTTTTGTGGGTGGAGGTAATGTTGTTTGTTGTGAACTCATTTTTGTTAGGATCGAGTGTGATATATATACTTATATTATATTTATGTTTTCTATACACACCCTACCTAAGAAATATACCCTTAATAATAGATAGCATACTTTGGGTACATGGTATTTTTTTCACTAAAATGTTGGTAGGTGAGAGAATCAATAACTAACCCCTCCCTCGTCCAAGATATCCCTTTTATGTGTTGTATGAAATGATGGATTGATGTAGGTAAAATCATTAAATGTATTATTTGGTGTACTGGTGAAACCTATGGGGTGTTTTTGGGATGATGGGTATGTGATATACTAGCAGAAACTATATAGTATGGATAAGTACGTACTAGTGAACTAAGAGACCATGAGGGGTATTAAATGAGGTTTTGGTATATGTGAATTTATAGTACCTATAGGGAATTATATAGGTGATATCATATAGAATGGGTCATTAATTGTAAGTGGAGGGAACAAGGTTGATTTACTTCATGCTTCTGATAATTTATTATACTAGATAAATGATGTATCAATGAGACATGGTGTGGTGTGGGGTGACTACGAAAGGAATTGGGAGTATAAAATGGCCGAATCTAGGGAATTAGAGTGAAAAACTAGTGTAAATTGGAAATGTGATACCATATTATTATATATTTTGACTCAACTTTAGTATGGTTTTATGTGATTTGTTATGAGTGGTCCTTTGTGAATTGGGTGGTATTAGAACTGATAGGGGCTTGTTGGTTCCACTGTTCATTACCTAATGCAATAGTTTGCTCTCTCCACTTGTGAATCAGAGGACTTGAGTATTATTCTCCTGATTATACATGTTATTCTCATCCCAAAATATATATATCAACTTTTTTAAGGTCTCTAGTGTGAATTTTATGTCTAAGTATGATAGTACATTCTTTATGATTTTTTCTATAGAGTCACCACTGATGATTTTTTTGGTATTTTTGATGGAATATTAAATTATACAACATTATTCATGTATTGTGTGATTATTAATAGTTTTTTTTAATTTTTGTGTCTATTAGTGGGGTTTTTTGAGTTCCTAGGTTATATAGGGGTAATTATTCTATTTTTATGTTTTATACCCTCAATTATAGTTTACAACTAGAGTCCTATTGAAGGCAAGCCTCAGAGTCAATATTTTAATTACAATTGATCTATAAGGGGTTCCAAATGGGGGTGGTTCATAACAGTGTCGTATGAGTGCTTTTATTGAGTGATAATTTAGAGATTGGAGTTAGGAACTACTGATAATGGGATTGGGTGATATGTAAATGACACTATTTAATCTTTTTCCACGTCATAAGCTATGGTGGATGGCTAGGACACAAGATGTTAAGCCCCCTCATGACTCGAAGAAAGGAACATCAGTCTTTTGAAAGTCCGTGTGGAATTATTCATATTACATGGTATAGAACTATGAGAGATAAAATTATGTTTTCTTCTTTTCTCTTAAGTTTGAATGAGTTATCTTTGTGAAAAATTAAATCAATCTAATTAATTGACAATGAGTATATAATTTTAGTTCTATCGAAATTAGGATATTGGTTCGTTGATTATATAAATTTAGAATAGTCATCACCAATGTGTGGTTCTAGTAGGTTATGTTCAATAGTCTAACTGAGTTTATCATATGAGAGGTGAATTATCCAAGGATGATAAGTTCTATCAGAATACATTGAATGCATTTTATTGTTAGGGGATGAACAAGTATAATGGGATTGTCTATGATCTTGAGACATACCATTGTTAGGAGGAGTTTTAGATCTTTTTTAGCCTAATTTAATCAAGGGATATGTTTTTGGTTCTATTAGGAATCAGTCAGATATGGTGATTAGCATGACACTACTCGATCCTATATCTCATATATTGGAAGGAGGTGAATGTTTAAGGGGATTATTTTTATTCTATGTTTTAACTGATATTCTCTCATAACAAATTAGAGTGATAAAGATTGAGGATCTTCTTTACATTTAGTAGTGGTGCTTAAGTGTGGGAGATCATGTGATTTGGTTGCAATGCATTCTTCACATCACCCTTGATCTGTATCCATGTGAGGAATATAGAGATTTATTCTTGGATTAGTTGCTTCACATGGTGACTTGAAATATAGTAATTTCATTTAAACAACCTTCAAAATTGGATGTGAAGAGTATGGATTGTAAGAACCCGTGTTTTTCTAGACTGTCGTTTTGAGCAGAAATTTGAATTTTTGCTGTTGGATGCTCGTGAGGGGTAAAATGGTCATTTTCCCCTACCATATGATCTCGGACAATTTTTTTGACCACTCGATTGATCCTAGAAAACGGTGTTTACCCTAGGACATGAGTTTGTTGGAAATCTGAGCTCTTCGAATTTTAGCAGAATATTTAATATTTAATATTATTAAATTAAATATCAAATTATTCATGTAGGTTCATTTGGAAATAAAATTTAAAAGGAGATTCAAATTTATATTCCCTTTGTGCCTTTGAGTCCGAAATTGGGTGTTTAGCCTTGGGAAGACATAAACTCATGTTGGGCGTCATGGCCGGCCCGATCCCCTTTTTCTTCCTTTTCTTTTCTTCTATCCTTTTTTTTCATCTCTCTTCCTTCCTCCTCCTTCTTGATAATTCTCCTTATTCACTCCTCCATGGTCATATATTTTGGTTGTATTTGGATATTGAGAAAAATAGAGAGATTTTGGAGGCAAGAGGTGTACCGATTCGAAGCTCTCGACGCGCAGAATCGGCGCGCGACAATAGGGAGCCGTGAAATCAATCGAAGCTTCGACGGTTTCTGCCCGAAGGTAGGGATGTTTATGTTTTCACCATTTATCCCCTTTAAAAATCTTGTTTTATGTATTTAAAGCCTTGTATTTCTATCTTGTATGACCATCAGGCTCGATCTGTTGTTTTGGGGGTGAAAACGGGTGTTTCCGGTGTTTTTAGGGATTTCCTATCGGAAAACCCAGAATACACAATGTGTATTACAGGGGTACACACCATGTTTTCTTCCCTTTTGGGGAAGACAAAAAATTATTACGTAAATTCCGTGTACTTTGAGTACACATAATGTAGTTGGTGGTCGTGTGACTGGTCGTGTGAAATAGAACACGGAATAGTGGTTTTAAAGGAGTACACGCCATGTACTATAAGTACACGCAATGTAGTGGTACTTGGGCATGTGTTTTAGTGAAAAAACATGGGGTGAATATTTTTGAATAGTACATTCCGTGTACAGTAATGTACATGCCATGTACTATTACATAGGCTGGCGCAATGTGTTATGTCCATGTGCTTTGGCCATGTTCTACTTCAGTTTAGTAGTTTTGGGGATATCTTGGGATCTAGAAGTGAGAATTGGGCGTGTGAGTAGTCGATTCTGAGAGTTTTTCAGCATAGATTGAAATGGGGGAATCCGTTTGACATTTATAGGTCATATAGAGGTGGTTTTGTGGGATTATTTCTAAATAGATGGGTTCTTCCTCCAGTTATCGTGTTCAGTTGTCACCTAAGAGTGAGACTTGGTGTGGATGATAGGTTGGGTGTTCAAACCGACTTAATTGAGGCCTTTAATTGTAGATTTCATATAATATGTCTCCCAAAACCTATGATTTATAGGATTTTTTCCTTGTGAGATGTTCCCTTCTAGCCTACGAGGCTTTGAGACTGGGTACTTCTAAGGATCCCCTGAGGGATGCCTTTGCTTGTGTGTTGACCTAGGGAGTCCATTGTAGGATCTCTCTCTTGTTCTTCCTTTGACGGGAACCATGTTCTGGAATTACTATATTGTACTTCATTTGAGGATCCTATTTAGGATTCCTCCATTACTCTTCATTAAGGATCCCATGTAGGATTCCTTCACTCGTGTTTACCTAGAGGATCCTGAGTATGATGCCTCTTCTATGTTTGACTTGAGGGACCCAATGGGTGCACATTCTTTGACTGACCTGAGTTGATATGTCGGGTTTGGGTAGATATGGTGATTGGGTATCACCTAGAACCCTTTCCAAACTGGTGATCCCTTTGTTCTTTGGATATATTATTGGGTTGGGCGTTCGGGCCACCCTTACTGTTTGTTTATATTTGACTTGGTTTGCATATGCTGTAGTGTTTACTAGAGGTTCTTCATGGTTGGTGGCTAATGAGCCTAAAACGATGTGTATTTCTTGTTTGTTTGGATTCCAACTATTCCTTGTGCGCCTGAGTAGATGTGTTTTGATTGTAAATAGTTTATTTTACCTTGTTGTGGATGAGTTTTCCCATGTTGCTTGATTTTTGACTAGTTGGCCTAGCTTTGCATGTTAGGCTGCCTTGTTTCCATTCCTAGTATTGTTAGGATGGAGTGGTTGTATTTATGACATGCTATTATTTTGTAAGCTATTAACAAAGTAGTTCTTGAGGTTTACTTGGGCTGATACGCGATGCTACACTTGTTTGACTTACACGGGGCCGTGAGAACCTGGTGTATAGACCATTGGGAGAATTGTCATTGAGGGTTCTCCAGAGTGTCCTTATTATTATATGATGTGATTCCACTGGGGGAATTGACGTTGAGTACTTCCCCAGAGAACCTTTAGTATGATTCGAGACTATAGGGGGAATTGATGGTGAGTGCTTCCCCAGAGATTCTATGATCTAGTTAAACCAGAGGGGTGATACTGTGTGTGCTGCCTAGAGGGTTGCTTGTGTTTCTAGGTAGGACCAGAGGGGATAGGTTGTGAGTACTTCCTGGTGGGTTACTTGTTGTGTTATCTGCTTGCTTTTGGTTGATTGGTTGAACCAGAGGGGACAGGCTATGAGAACTTCCTAGAGGGTTACTTGTTTTTTAATCTTTTCTCAAATACCTAATTCTAGTTTTGGCCAAAGCAGGTATATATCGATGGGATTATGAACCTAGATATCAGCTTAATGATACACGACTTGAGTGGCACGATGTCCAGCTCAATTCATTTTCACAGGATGTCTAGAGATCGGGCTTATGGTTTCAAGTATCGACTACTAATATTTTTCTTGTTATTTGAATAACTTAATCATGAATATTCATATTTATGTCTACGTGTATAGGTTTGGGACTATACATGTGTACGTATATAGATATAGACATCCATGGTAGCACTTTCCCTGTTGACGGGGTTTACCTACCCTAGATTCGACTGTGGTTGGACATTTGGTTTACTTTCTTTGTTGTGTTCCAGCTAGGCCGAGAACGTTGCTGTTGAATACACATAGCATCACAGTTATAGGTTGCTTTTCTGGATTACCTACTGAGATTATTCCTCACCCATGCACGTGCACCTCGGTGTACGTGTAGACCTTATTTCTACTTTTTTAGGTTGAGCATGAGTTTCATGGTGGATAGCGCTGAGGCCCACTATTCCATGATCGAACAGAGCTACTCGAGTGGTTCTACTGATCAGGCTACTGCAGTTCGACAGTGTCTGGAGATCGGGTGTGTGGATTGGCTTAGAGTTAGTAGCAGAGCCCTGTACTTTTACTTTTTATTTCTTATTTACTTGAATCTGAATGGTTGGCCCGGTGGGTGACTAGTGTTGTATTGTATTTCATACATGTTCGGGCTCTTAAAACATTTTACTATTATGGATTTCTCTATTTTAGTGGTTTATTGATTCCGTAATCTATTTACTTTCTGTTGTGTATGGTACTAGTTATTTCCGCTGTTTGATTACCTTGGTATGAGGGCATAGTCTCCCCACTATCACACCCTTGGCCCTCACTACTAGCTGGCAGCCTCTGGATTATGGGATGGCATGCTTGAGGCCTTGTGGTGAACCAGCTCGGAGCACCAGTTTAGTGACTTCTTGGTCGGGACGTTACATAGTGGTATCATATGAGTTTTATTTCCTGGTATTTACTATTTGTTATATGTATACAAGAGTATTAGGAATGTGTCGGAACCTATGATGGATATTGGGCTAGTTCGTCGAGAACACTTATTCCGGTAAGAAGTCCTGTTTACCATGGTTTGGGATTGCAATTCTGATTTTGTGGTATTACAGCTGTATATGATTTTCTCCTTGAGCGATGCACATGTTGTGTGGTGTTTTATTTAATATAGATCTCTGGATCTTTGCCACTGGTAAGATACTAGGGATAGATTTTTACTCTAGGCCGACAAAGGCAAGAGGCGTATCATGCATCATACTAGGAGCGTAGGATTCACATCATATAGGCCTACTAGTGTGTGTTTTTTCTAACGACTGAGACCTTTGGGACTGCTTACACATACTTTTTACTCTAATGGGAGGTTATGTGGATCTATGTTGAGGCGTTGGTGTGAGGATGATGACTCGGTCCTATTGCACAGGTGGTGCAGTGAGCCTGGTTGGCCGATATGGCAAATGATGTCTTTCTATTTAACCCTTATTGGGTGTTGTTTCTCGGGTTTCTGGTTATCTAGTCGGATCATTAATAATTATTTCGAAAGATACCAAGGCTTCTCTTGTGAACTGGACCTCCTTGTGGTATCTCCATATATGGATACCCAATGATTGTAAGTTTAGTGTCTCTTCATCTTGGGTTGTGGACTCCAAGGAGTCATTACTTCTTTGGATACTCAGAGAGGATCAGTTCCCTTGTTGGTTGTGTTTGGGTTTACACTTTCTTTGGTCATTGTGAATTTTACCATCTTCTGAGAGCTTTTGGATCTATTGGGATAGGAGGTTAGACCATCTGACCCAGTTGTAAGGCTTTTTCTGTATGGCTAGGTGGAAGACCTAGATATGCTTGGTTTTGACTCGAACGCGTGTATGTCTATGTATTTTATGTTCTTTGGAAACCTATGTGTGAAAGGTTGGCTAGAGTTTTCCAATGCCTTTTGGCGGTGTTTTTTTTTCGCGACTGGTTTCGATGAGCAGGCCTATTCGGGTGCTCATCCTGGTCGGCCAGTCTTTCTGATGTTTCTATTGTGGGTGGCATCATTTGAATATAAATTTGTGAGTGGATGGGTGCAATCCAAGGACTGATGTTTCAAGACTTTCTATGGACTCGGATCTCGGAATTTGTTTTGGAATGTCCTTATGTTGCAGAGGTGACTTTGTGAAATTGTGGGTTACCGTGAAATGGTTGACCCGTGCTCAAATCCTGGTATGGGTTTTGGTAGGATGTTAGTGTGACTCGGAGGGATCTAGACACACCTTCAGTGAAATCTTATTGGACTCCTATAAGATATGATCATTCGTTATCTTGATTCACCTTGAGTATACTGAGAGAGCTTTGACCCTACATTGAGCTCCTTTCTCATTCTTAATGTTCATCCTTATTGAGGATGGAACCTGTTTTGGTTTTTCTCTCGAAGTGATGTAAGGAAAGTCGTATGGTCTGGAGTGAACCATTGGCCTTTTAAGGGTGGTTTTCCTTGTTTAGTTTAAACTACGTTGTTCTCTAGTGGGATTTTGGACTCAAAGTTTCTTTTAAGACGATGACTTGGGTATTCCAATGGTGGGGAGTTCCATGTTTGTCGTAGTTGAATATCTTCTATGTTCAAGGTGGTGGTTAACTCTATAAGGATATTCGTTGGATGGCCCAGAGTGCTTGGTTGTGCACATGCTCGAGTTGGGAGCATGGCTTCTGTTCCTTTCACTAGGCTTCTCGAGGATGAGAAGTTTTATGGTGGGGAGTTTGTAAGAACCCGTGTTTTTTCAGACTGTCGTTTTGACCAAAAATTGAATTTTTTCTATTGGATGCTCATGAGGGTTAAAATGGTCATCTTCCCCTACCATCTGATCTTAGATAATTTTTCTGACCACTCGATTGGTCTCGAAATAAGGTATTTACCCTATGACAGGAGTTTGTTGGAAATCTGAGATGTTCGAATTTTAGCGGAATATTTAAAATTTAATGTTATTAAATTAAATATTCAATTATTAAGGCAGGTTCGTTTGGCAATAAATTTTAAACGGAGTGTCATATTGGGATTTCTTCTTCCTCGTTGAGTCGGGAATGAGGAGTTGATCCTAGGGAATTCATAAACTCATGTCGGGGGTCGGGGCCGGCCAGGGCCCCTTTTTCTTCCTTTTCTTTTCTTCTTTCCTTTTTTATTCTTCTCTCTTCCTTCCTCCTCCTTCTTGCACACACTCCACATGCACTCCTACTTGGCCATGTCTTTTTGTGGGATTTGGATATTGATAAAGATAGTGATTTGGAGGTAATAGGGGTACCGATTCGAAGTTCTCGATGCGCAGAGTCGGCGTGTGGCAACTGGGAGCCGTGAAATCAACTGAAGCTTCAGTGGTTTTTGCCCGAAGGAAGGGATGTTTATGTTTTCACCATATATACCCTTTAAAAAAATTAGGTCTTCAAATACTTTTATTTATTTATTTTAAACCCATGGGGCTCGATCTATTGTTTTGGGGGTGAAAACTGGCGTTTCTGGCATTTTCAGGGATTTCCCGTCAGAAAACCAAGAATACACAGTGTGTATTCTAGTGGGTACACGATGTGTGTTCTTTATGTTTGGGGAAGGAGAATTTTTCTTAAGTACATGTCGTTTACTTTGATTACACACCGTGTAGTTGGTGGCGGTGTGACTGGCCATGTGAAATAGAACACATAATAGTGCTTTTTAAGGAGTACATGTCGTGTACTATAAGTACAGACAGTGTAGTGGTACTTGGGCATGTGTTTTAGAGAAAACAAAAACAGGGTGCCTTTTTGTGAATATTACACACCATGTACAGTAATGTACATACTGTGTACTATTACACAGGTTGTCCCAATGTGTTCTAGCCATGTGCTCTGGCCATGTTCTACTTCAGTTTAGTAGTTTTAGGGATATCTTGGGCTCTGGAAGTCAGAATTGGGCATGTTAGTAGTCGATTCTAAGCATTGTTATCCGTATATTGAAATGGTGGAATCCTTTTGACATTTAGAGATCATTTAAATGGGTTTGTGGGGATTTCTATCTTAATGGAGGGGTTCTTCTTCAAGTTATCAAGTTCAGTTGTCACCTGAGATTGAGACTTGGCATGGATGATAGGTTCGGTGTTCAGACCAACTTAGTTGAGACCTTTAACAGGAGATGAGCTATAATCTATCACCCATAACCTATTCTTTATAGGACATTTCTCTCGTGAGACGTTCCCTTCTGGCCTATGAGGCATTGTGACAGGGTACTTCTAAGGATCCCCTGAGGGATTCCTTTTATTGTGTGTTGACCTAGGGAGTCCCTTCTAAGATCTCTATCTTGTTCTTCATTTGACAATAACCATGTTATGAAATCACTATATTGTACTTCATTTTAGGATCTCGTGTAGGAATCCTGCCTTACTCTTCGCTAAGGATCCCGTGTAGGATGCCTTCGCTCGTGTTTACCTGGAGGATCCAAAGTATGATGCCTCCTCTGTGTTTGACTTAAGGGACCCAACGGGTGCCCATTGTTTGACCAAACCTGAGTTGCTATGTCGGGTTTGGGTAGAGATGGTGATCGGTTGTCACCTAGAACCCTCCCCAAACTATTAATCCCTTTGGGCTTAGGATGTATTGTTTGTTTGGGCGTTCAGCTCACCCTCACTGTTTGTTTATATCTGACTTGGTTTGCTGATGCTGTAGTGTTTACTTGAGTTTCTTCCTAGTTGGTGGCTGTTTAGCCTGATATAAGGCGTCTTTCTTGTTTTTTTGGATTCCTACTAATCCTTTTGTGCCTGAGCAGAGGTGGTTTGATTGTAAATAGTGTATTTTACCTTGTTGTGGATGTGTTTTCCCATGAGGCTTGATTTTTGACAGTTTGGTCTAGCTTTTCCTGTTAGGATTCCTTGTTTCCATGCCCTGTATTATTAGGATAGAGTGGTTGTATTTATGAAATGATGTTATGTTGTATACTATTATCCAAGTAGTTCATGTGGTTTACTTGGGCTGATACGTGATGCTATACTTGCTTGACTTACACAGGTCCATGAGAACCTGGTGTATAGACCATAAGGAGAATTGATGTTAAGGGCTTCTCCATAGTGTCTTTATAATTATACGATGAAAGACCATATGGGGAATTGACGTTGAGTGCTTCCCCATAGTGTCTGTATTTCCTCGATACGGTCCACAGGAGGAATTGATGTTGAGTGCTTCCAAATAGCGCCTTTAGTACGATACGAGACTATGGGGGGAATTGACGGTGAGTGCTTCCCCATAGAGTCTATGCTTTAGCTAAACTTGAGGGGTGAGACTCTGTGTGCTAAAAAGAGGGTATCTTGTGTTACTAGGTAGGACCAGAGGAGATAGGCTATGAGTAATTCCCATAGGGTTACCTGTTGTGTTATCTTCTTTCTTTTGGTTGATTGGTTGAACCAGAGGGGACATGCATTGAGTACTTCCCAGAGGACTACTTGTTTTTTCTTAGCGTGTTTGGAGACATAATTCTGGCATGAGATGAAGAAGGTATATGTTAATTGTATTACAGACCCAGAGATCGACTTAATGATACACGTCTTGAGTGGCATGACATCTAGCTCAATTCCCTTGCACAGGATGTCCAAGAGATCGGGCTTATGGTCCCAAGGATCGACTACTAATGTTGTTCTTGTTATTTGAATCACTTAATCATGAATATTCATAGTTATGTATATTTGTATAAGTATAGGACTATACATGTGTACTTATATAAATATGGTCATCCATGGTGGAACTCTCCCAGTTGACAGGTTTTACATACCCTAGGTTCGACTGTGGTTGCACATTGGGTTTACTTCCTTTGTTGTGTTCCAGAAAGGCTGAGCACGTTGTTGTTTCATACACATAGCAGCACAACTATAGATTTCTTGTCGGGGTACCCTACTGAGATTTTTTCTCACCCCTCCACGTGAACCTCGGTGTACATGTAGACCTTATGTCTACTTTTCAGGATGAGCACGAGTTTCATGGTGGATAGGGTTGAGGCCTAGTGTGGCATGATCGAGCGGAGCTGCTCGAGCAGTTCTACTGATCAGGCTGTTGTAGTTTGACAGTGTTGGAAGATCAGGTATGTGGATTGGCTCAGAGTTTGTAGTAGAGCCCTGTACTTTTACATTCAGTTTCTTCTGTACTAGTATCTGTATGGCCAGCCCGGTGGGTGACTAGTGTTGTATTTTATTGCATAGTTGTTCGGGCTCTTACATTATTTTTCTATTACAGCTTGTTCTAATTCAATGGTTTATTTCCTACACACTTTGTTTACTTTCCGTTGTGTGTGATACTTAGTTATTTATGCTATTTTATTAATATATTATGGGGGCATAGTCTCCCCACTATCACTCCCTTGGCCCTCCCTGCTAGTCGGAAGCCTCTAGAATATGGGAAGGAGCGCTTGAGGCCTTGTGGAAAACCAGCTCGGAGCACCGGTTTAGTGGCTTCTGGGTCGGGATGTTACATAGATGATGTGATTGACGGGATATAGGTTTATTTTTAATTATCATGATATGGGATCCATCAGGGATCTAGTAGGAGTACATCCATTTGTGGGGGATCTTTGGCATCCATACAGAAAAGGCTTCTGGTGGTAGGGTCTCATCCTAAGCAGTTCAATTCATCTTGTTTATCTACGGATAATAGTTCCCATGTTTCTACTAGAGTCTCTATACCATTGTACTTTTCTTGTGGGAGTTATGGTCATTATCTAATTCAGTGACCCTGTAACACCCCAAGCTTCTACGGTACGCTTCTCTTGAAATAATGTGATAGCATGTGTTGTACGCAACATCGAGTTCTAACACACCACAACCAATCAAACTAGCCGTTATGAATAGTAATACCTACTTTTTGAAATTATATATATTTTATATTTCAAAATGGACTTCACTTTTGGATTATGAATATCGAAATTTTCCTAAGTTGAATTTTTGGTATTTTTCTGAGAACTTCCAATTTTTATGAATAGTGAAAAATACTTAAAAACAACTTTTTTAATCAAAATAATTTATAGGGATAAATTATATTATTTAGTGGTTTTAAAGTATAATTAGAATATATTTTTACCATTTTATCCAATGGTGTTCATTAGAATTAATTTCACTTTGAAATTGGACATAAACAATTGTCAATCTTTTGATATATATTGTTTCTTAAAACATGCTATTTGTTGTAACAGCGGGAATTAATTATAAAATTAATTAATGCAACTTATATGTTTGGGATTTTTTAAAATAGACATCATTTTTTAATTCGGAATGTCAATTATAGCTTAGGGTGAAATTTTGGTATTGTTCTGAAAAACTTCAATTTTTGATGAATAGTGAAACCACTAAGTGGTAGTTAAAAAACTGAATTTTTCATAAAACTTAATTTTACCACTTCTGTGATTAGAATTTCAAAAATCCAAGAGACACGGTTAATATCATGGAGTAAAATGTGCTTCAATGAGATGAAAATAATTTTGGTGAATAGTAACTTTTTACTTTTATTTACCGTGGTTAAAAGTAAATAGGGTAATTAAGGGTAAAAATGATATTAATATTACTCTAACACATGTCCTAATTCTATTGGACAAGTTTATCTCGACAAAAAACAACCTTAGGAATAAAATATTATCATTTAGGACCACTTGGATTAGATTAGGACATTTATTATGATTTAATTCAAAGAAGAGTTAAAAGAGTTAAAATCAAATTTTATTTGCTAAATTATTTTTAATATAGGGTTATACATACGATAAATTCGATTGTAAATATTCCTTATAAAGATAAAAATATTTCATACATAATTATATTTTATTTATAATTTTTAGACATTAAATAATGTAATTTATTTATGACACAATGATGATAAAGTAATTACCATAATAGTGAAAAATTAAAATAAGTGATATTATAAATACTCAAATAAATATAATTTGAGACTTTTAATGAATTACAATAATTTTATAGGATAATATGACATATTAGTATTGATTTAATTGACTTTATTTGAACTAATAATTCTGTTATGATTTTCACAAAAATCAATTTTCCAAATAGTGTCAAAGTTGACATAAAAGAGTTTTTAAAACAAATATTATATTATTAATTGATATTAAATTCCTAAAAATCTAAGGTTCGGCCAAGAGACTTATATAATGATATTTGTATCATTTATGGACCACTTTGGGGGTCTCTTGGAGGTATATAGTATGTTTATTAACTATATAATATAAAAATACAAAGTGACATGGTAAGTGTCAAACTAATTAACTAAGAGTTAAAACTAAAAAATAAGGATAATATAATGACCCAAACCTATCTAAATACTATTGGTTGAGTGGTTTTAGACCAATACCCACCCTAAAATTTAAATAATCCACTTTTTAGCCATTAGAAACCGAATATGAATTTATTATAAAATAATATTTCTAGCTTTTCCAAAGGTGCCCCTCACCCCTCTTATAAAAGGGCACTCTCCCTTCTCATTAACTCACCCCTTAAAAGCATTTTGGCTCAGCCAACATCTACCCAAATACTCTCTCAACTTCCCTCACTTCATCCTAGAGGCCTTCCTTTAGTCAGAAAGCCATTTTAAGGAGCCCTTTTGATCAAATCAAATGGAAGAACACGAAGAAGAGGAAATGATTTCACCACCCCTTTTCAAGTTCCTTTCTTCTTCCACTTCTTCTTTCTTTGTTATTACCATTCTAAAATAATGAATCCAGTATATCCTATATACATTAATATTATTATAAATATGGCACAACCATATTTAGTATTATATCCATCCATTGAATGACATGTCACCATACGTGTGTACGTACGGCTTACTGTCTCCACGTCGTGGTGTAATTGTTATTCAATATATTAGTATTTGGATGGGTATAATAATGATGTGTAATTCATGTAAATAATAAATATAATATGATAATTATTCTTTATATATGATATACCATCAAATTATATATTATTTTAATATCAAAATAATGATATTGTCTCTCGTGCGTACGTACGGACTACTGTCTCCACGAACACGATGAGATTCATTCTCCATCGTATCCATTCAAGTATAACTATCATTTGAAGATTAATAATAGTATTTATGGACTTGATATCATTATGTATATGAATAAGATACAACCTATCCATAACAGACACGACTTACGTAACAAAACATATAAAAGAAAACGAGTAAGTTAACACCCAAAACGACGATAATTCTAAGATATTATTAACAAAGAAATGTTAAAAGATCATATATGATATCATATTAATGTATATGATTCTTGAATAATTTAATAACAATTATTTCACCATTATATAGTAGGTTAACCTACCCCCAACCAAGTAAATGTACAAGGTAAGGGTTTATTTCGCAATCTCTTTATTATCCGAGGTTGTTTATACGTAATAATCTACTGGGATCTCTTTATCATCCACATCCATATTTCTTAAAAATTTATTTCAAAACATTTTTACTATTTACAAGAATATGGGTTAAATTCATTTATTCCCTTGTTTGACTTTTTATAAGAGGTTTATAAAGGAATCTTTCTGTCGTTTTCCAAACAAGGTGCTTTTAACCTTTTCGGCGGAATTAAGGTAAGAATGTTTTTTTAACTTATACGGTGGGTGCAGCTATTTTCCGCCATTATAAAATCTTAGAAGCTTCCTTTACAAGCTTATAAGAATATTTTCAAAGAAAATTTTTTATTTTATAAATATATTACTCTTAAATTATTTCAAAATAGAAAGATATATTTCTCTAAAAAGAGTTTTGATTTCATCTATGTCAACATCCTTTGATGGATTTTACGCTTATTTGAAGTTGATTTATTATGATACAAAACTTCTATATTGTATTGAAGGTTTTGTGATATGTTTGACTATGGATGTGTTATTTTTATACCATTCATGGTTTATGGATGAAGTATTTACATTTCGTATGCTAGTTTTAATACGAATGTTTTTGTTATGTTTAAACATTTTCATATGGGAATGCATTGGACTTAATATGTGACGGGTGGAGCCCGCTATAGCTCCTCAATGCATCGGTAGGTCTCATGAGACAAACTAGTGTATTGGCATAAGGCCTTAACAAAATCATATTTGTAGTCTTGGCACGAGGCCTTGGCTATGTGGTCATGATAGTATGACATTATGCATTCCATATTCATGAAAGTGGTTATTGATATTGCATGTGATTATTCGATTAGCAGAATATCCATGTGAATAATTAAATGGAATTATTTCATTTTATTTTTGCAATACTACGTTGAAGTTAAAGTTTAAAAGTCTTTTGTGTTAGTTATACATTGCCTTAAATGTTTATTCTTATTTATGAAAGTTTCCGCTATATTGTTATCCTTACTGGGCATTTGAGCTCACCCCTTTTCTATGTTTTATTTTTCCCAGGATGTGAAGAAGTAAATTATGAATGACATGCAGGGATATTATGAGGGGATAATAGTGTGGTCTATGGAGACAATATGTTGTTATAGTAGTTTTTCACTCTATGATGTAATGTAAAACTTGATGAATATATCTAGTGTTTCCAAGGCTACTAAACCAATCGGTCTTTCGAGATTTTGTCTTTTTTATGATCAGGCCAATGTTATGTAATAATGCACCGACTCTGGGTAACTGGGGTCGGGGCGTTATAGTTGGTATTAGAGGAAGTTTAGTACAAACCTTGGACGCTATATTTAGATAAACTCTGATTAGAGCACGTAGACCTAATATGAACTTTGAGGATTAGTATAGAAGAACTTCCTAGAATTTTGGTATTGTAGAGATTTTGTGAGTTTTTCAAGAAATAAATCCATGTCTGGATAAGATCATGTAGAGGCGGCTCTGGTAGAGATGTACCTAAGGGTAAAACCCGAAAACACCGCTTTGAGCTAGACTCGAACGGGAACTGGTGCACGACAACAGGCCTTGCTACACTCTTGGTTACGACACTCCCGGGGGATATGCTTAGGATAACTCTCATTTTCTTTAGAAATAATTATGAAGGGTTTATGAGTGTATACTTCCTCAAAGAAAACATTTTTATGATTATGGATTATATCCATAAATAGTTCAATTTATGTTAAGTGTTTTATAAGTATAGAATTATGTATTTTGATTCATAAACTGATCTAGTTTATACCATTGTTTAGAAATGGCACCTAGTGGAAGAAACGGAAACCGTATCAATGCAACCACTCCATGTAGGGATTTCCACCCTACTCAAGATAATTATAGTGGATCTGGTGATGCAACTGGTGCCAATCAGCTAATCACCATACTGGGACAACTCACTCAGGTTATGAATAATAACCTTACCCGTATAGAACACCCCGATCCACAGCGTGGAGGATCAATGTTATATCACTTCATGAGGTAGAAACCACTAATAGTCAATGGGAGTACAAATCCATTAGTATCTTAACAATGGATAAGTTACCTAGAGAAAATATTTCCGGCTTTGGGGAGTAGTGAAAGGGAAAATTTTATCATGGCAATTTACGACATCATTGGAGATGCTGATCAATGGTGGTCATTGATTCAAAACATGAAGGAAGATGATTAAGTATCAAATATATAATGGAGGGAGTTCAAAGATCTATTTTTAGAAAAATACTTTCCTCGGGACAATCGAGCAGATATGGAAAGGAAATTTCTGAGTCTGAGACAAAAGGAGGATGAGAATGTCGCAAAGTATGAGGCTAACTTTATAGGGTTAGTAACTTATGCTGGAGATTATATACGTAACCCAAGAAGTAAGATTGGTATTTTCTTTGATGGGTTAAAACCATTTCTCTATCGAGCATTAGTCTCACAATCCTTCTCGTCGTATGAAGACATTGTCTCATGTGCTATCAAGACAGAAAATGAATTCTCTAAGTCTTATGACTTTAAAGCAAATCAAGAGAAGAAGAGATCTGCTAATCAATCTGGGAAAGGAAATAAGGGTAAGAAGGGAAAGGTTGAATATCCATCATGTGGTAAATGTGGGAAGAAACAACCCGGTACTTTATTAAAGGGAATGGGTGTCTGTTACAAGTGTGTTGAAAAAGGACACCAAGCTCGTGAATGCAAAGGGAAGAAGGAAGCTACCAATGGTCAATGCTACAATTGCAGGGAGATGGGACATTATGCAAATAAATGTCCTAAGCGTCAGAGGAACTTACCTCAGAAAAGGCCAATTGATCAAGGCAAGGCTTATGCTACCACTACTGCTGAGGTAGAAGCTCTGAAAGATGTGGTGGCAGGTAATTTAACGGTTTCCTCAAGTTTAGCAAATGAATTATTTGATTTTGGATCATCACATTATTTCATATCTTCCCAGTTTGCTAATAAAATTAGATATTTCCAATTTAATTTAACAAGGGAGTTTTCAGTTAAAACTCCTAAGGGAAGTATCATTGCAACAATGTTTTGTGAATCAGTCCCCATTAGAGCATATAAATATTCTTTATCTTCTGATCTCATCGCCATACCTATGATTGAATTTGATATAATCCTCGGTATGGATTGGCTTTCGGAATATGATGCGAAGAATTATTGTAAGAAGAAGGAGGTTACGATTTTTGATGATGATGATAAGGAACACCTTATCTTTAGAGCCGAATCGTCACCACCAAATTCTTATCTAGATCCACCCCCAGTAGCTCAACTAAATTCAATTATTGGGGAGGAAGAGATTGAAATGTCTATGGGTGAGGAAAGGAATGTTCAAGTATAGGATGTACCTATTGTGAAAGAATATGTAGATGTATTTCCAGAAGATTTACCTGGACATCCTCCAGAACGATAAGTTGAGTTTTCCATTGATTTAATTCCTGGATCAAGGCCTATATCGAAGACGCCTTATAGAATGACCACTATAGAATTAGTTGAACTAAAGAAACAACTTGAGGAATTGAGTAATAATGGATTTATTCTCCCTAGTGTTTCTCCATGGGGAGCCCCTGCTCTTTTTGTTAAAAAGAAAGATGGATCTATGAGGTTATGTATCGACTATAGAGAGATCAATTCTATAACAATAAAGAACAAGTATCCCCTACCTCGCATTGATGATTTATTTGAGCAAAAACATGGAGCTCAATACTTTTCAAAGATTGACCTTTGATCTGGATACCATCAGTTGTGTGTAAAGAAGGAAGACATTCCGAAGACAACATTTCGAACCAGGTATGGGCATTACGAGTTTACTGTAATGCCTTTTGGATTGACTAATGCACCCTTTGTATTCATGGATCTGATGAATATAGTTTTCAAGGAATATCTCAGTGAATTTGTGGTAGTATTTATTGATGATATCTTGGTATACTCCAAAAACTACGAAGATCATGAAAATCACTTGGGCATTATCCTGAATACTCTGAGAAGACATGAATTATATGGGAAGTTTAGAAAGTGTGAATTCTGGAATCAGGAGATTTCTTTTCTTGGACATATTGTCTCTAAATATGGAATCTATGTTGATACTTCTAAGACCAAGGCAATCCAAGAATGGCCAGCACCTATGAGTATAACTGAGGTATGCAATTTTATTTGTTTGGAAGGTTATTATCGACGTTTCGTCCAGAATTTTTCCTGATTGGCACACCCATTAACGAAGATCACACGTAAAGGGGTTAAATTTGTTTGGACAAAAGAGTGTGAATAATATTTCGAAGAACTGAAGAGAATATTAGTCAATTCTCCTATATTGACTCTACCACCGGGGAATGATGGGTTCGTTATTTATAGTGATGCATCGAAGAAAGGACTTGGTTGTGTCCTTATGAAGAATGATAGGGTTATTGCCTATGCATCACGAAAGTTGAGAATTCCTGAGCAAAACTATCATACTCATGATCTTGAATTAGCAGCTATGATCTTTACATTGAAGATATGGAGGCACTACCTCTATGGTGAAAAATGTGAGATTTATACTGATCACAAAAGTTTGAAGTATATTTTCTCACAAAAAGAACTCAACATGAGGCAAAGCAGATGGATTGAATTACTATAGGATTATGATTGCATGATACACTACCACCCGGGGAAGGAAAACAAGGTGGAAGATGCTTTGACCAGAAAAGATCATGGAATTTTGAACAATATGAGAATTGAAAGGGATCCAATTTACATGGATCTAGTGATGACAGACATGTGAATAACCAGGGAAGGTGAAACATCAATTATTTTTCAAATGGTTTCTAAACCATCTTTACTAGAAAGGATTAAGAGTTCTCAGACTGATGATGAAGAATTTCAAAAGAAGATTAAAGATGTGAATGATGGGAGATTGAGAGACTTCTTGTATGAAGATGACATTTTGAAATTTGGGAAGAGACTTTTTGTTCCCGATATACCTGATCTAAAAACGGAATTGCTGGATGATGCTCGTAGTTCCAATTTCTCTATACATCCTGGGAGCACAAAAATGTACAGAGATTTGAAGGAACATTTTTGGTGGGACAACATAAAGAGGGAGATTGATGATTTTGTGTAAATATGTATGGTTTGTCAACAAGTGAAAGCTGGAAGGCAACAACCTGGAGGATTCATGCAACCTCTTCCCATACCGGAGTGGAAATGGGACAATATTACGATGGAATTTGTCATGGGACTACCAAAGACTCCTAGAAGAAACAATGTAATATGGGTTATTGTTGATCGTCTTACCAAGTCAGCACATTTTCTTTCTATAAGGGAAGATTTACCACTTGAACGACTAGCAAGACTATATATTAATGAAGTTGTGAGACTTCAAGGAGTACCCCTATATATTGTTTATGATCATGATCCCCATTTTACTTTAAGATTCTGGAAAAGTATTCAGAAATCCTTGGATACTGAACTTCATTTGAGCACTGCCTACCACCCTCAAACAGATGGAAAATCAGAACGAACTATTCAAACCGCAGAAGACATGTTGAGATCCTGCTCACTTGACTTTTAGGGTATGTGAGATCAATATTTACCTCTGGTAGAATTTTCCTATAACAATAGCTTCCATTCGAGTATTCATATGGCACCATATGAAGCGTTATATGGAAAGAGATGTCGCACACCATCCTGTTGGGATGACGTTGGTGAAAGAAAACTTGTAGGTCCAGAACTGGTATAGAAAACAATGGAAAAGGTGAAGGTAATCCAAAATCACATCAAAGCATCTCAAAGTAGGCAGAAGAGATATGCCGATAATCGAAGGAGGGATTTGGAATTTCAAGTCAGTGATCATGTTTTCCTGAAGGTATCTCCATGAAAGGGAGTCATACGTTTTGGTAAGAATGGTAAACTGAGTCCCAGGTACATCGGACCTTTCGAAATTCTAGAATGAATTGGGGTTGTAGCTTACCGATTGGCAATGCCGCCAAGTCTCTCCAATGTTCATGATGTGTTCCACGTATCTCTATTGAGGAAATACATTCCTGACCCAACGCATGTACTCACCTAAGAGGAATTAGAACTGGCACCTGATCTGTCTTATTGCGAAGAGCCCGTTAAGATTCATGATACGAGAGAACAAGTACTGAGAAACCGGACGACGCGTCTGGTAAAAGTCTTGTGGAGAAACCATAAGATGGAATAGGCAATATGGGAGCCTAAGGAACATATGATGAAGAACCACCTGAGTCTTTTCATGTGGTAGTATTCTAGAAATTTCGAAGACGAAATTATTTGAAGGAGGGGAGAATGTAACACCCCTAGCTTCTACGGTATGCTTCTCTTGGAATAATACGATAGCGTGTGTTGTACACAACATCGAGTTCTAACACACCACAACCAATCAAACAAGTCGTTATGAATAGTAATACCTAAATTTTGAAATTATATATATTTAATATTTCAAAACGGACTTCATTTTTGGATTCAGAATATTGAAATTATCCTAAGTTGAATTTTTGGTATTTTTCTGAGAACTTCAAATTTTTATGAATAGTGAAAAATACTTAAAAACAACTTTTTTAATAAAAATAATTTATAGTGATAAATTATATTATTTAGTGGTTTTAAAGTATAATTAGAATATATATTTTTACCATTTTATCCAATGGTGTTCATTATAATTAATTTCACTTTGAAATTTGACATAAACAATTGTCAATCTTTTGATATATATTGTTTTCTTAAAAACACAATATTTGTTGTAACAGCGGGAATTAATTATAAAATTAATTAATTCAACTTATATGTTTGGAATTTTTTAAAATAGACATCATTTTTGAATTCGGAATATCAATTATATCTTAGGGTGAAATTTTGACATTGTTCTGAAAAACTTCAATTTTTGATTAATAGTGAAACCACTAAGTGGTAGTTAAAAAACTGAATTTTTCATAAAACTTAATTTTAGCGCTTCTGTGATTGAAATTTAAAAAATCCGAGAGACACGGTTAATATCAAGGAGTAAAATGTGGTTCAATGAGATGAAAATAATTTTTGAGAATAGTAACTTTTTACTTTTATTTACCACGGTTAAAAGTAAATATGGTAATTAAGGGTAAAAATGATATTAATATTACCCTAACACATGTCCTAATTCTATTGGAAAAGTTTATCTCGACCAAAAACAACCTTAGGAATAAAATATTATCATTTAGGTCCAATTGGATTAGATTATAACATTTATTATTATTTAATTCAAAGAAGAGTTAAAAGAGTTAAAATCAATGTTTATTTACTAAAACATTTTTAATATAGGTTTATAAATAAGATAAATTCGATTGTAAATATTCATTAGAAATATAAAAATATTTACTACATAATTATATTTTATTTATAATTTTTAGACATTAAATAATTTAATTTATTTATGACACAATGATGATGCAGTAATTACCATAATAGTGAAAAATTAAAATAATTGATATTATAAATACCAAAATAAATAAAATTTTAGACTTTTAATTAATTAAACTAATTTTATAAGATAATATGACATATTAGGATTTATTTAATTGACTTTTTCGTACTAATCATTCTGTTATGATTTTCATAAAAATCCATTTTCCAAATAGTGTCAAAATTGACATAAAAGAGTTTTTAAAACAAATATTATATTATTAATTGATATTAAATTCCTAAAAATCTAAGTTTCGGCCAAGAGACTTATATAATGATAGGTGTATCATTAATGGACCACTTGGGGGTCTCGTGAAGTTTTATAGTATGTTTATTAACTATATAATATAAAAATACAAAGTGACATGGTTAGTGTCAAACTAATTAACTAAGAGTTAAAACTAAAGGATAAGGTTAATATAATGACCCAAACCTTTCTAAATACTATTGGTTGAGTGGTTTTAGACCCATCCCCACCTTAAACTTTAAATAATCCACTTTTGAGCCATTAGATACCTAATATGAATTTATTATAAAATAATATTTCTAGCTTTTCCAAAGGTGCCCCTCACCCCTCTTATAAAAGGACACTCTCCCTTCTCATTAACTCACACCTTCAAAGCCTTTTGGCTCGTCCAACCTCTCCCCAAATACTCTCTCAACGTCCCTCACTTCAACCTAGAGGCCATAATTTAGTCATAAATCCAACTTAAGGAGCCCTTTTGATCAAATCAAAAGGAAGAACCCGAAGAAGAGGTAACGATTTCACCACCCTTTTTAAAGTTCCTTTCTTCTTCCACTTCTTCTTTATTTTTTTATTCCCATTCTAAAATAATGAATACAGTATCTCCTATATACGTTAATATTATTATAAATATGGCACAACCATATTCAGTATTATATCCATCCTTTGAATGACATCTCACCATACGTGCATACGTACGGCTTACCGTCTCCACGTCGTGGTGTAATTGTTATTAAATATATTATTATTTGGATGGGTATAATAATGATAGGAAATTCATGTAAATAATAAATATAACATGATAATGATTCTGTATATATGATATACCATCCAATTATATATTATTTTAATATCAAAATAATGATATTGTCGCTCATGCGTACGTACCGACTACCGTCTCCACGAACGCGATGAGATTCATTCTCCATCGTATCCATTCAAGTATAATTATCATTTGATGATTAATAATAGTATTTAAGAACTTGATATCATTATGTATATTAATAAGATACAACCTATCTATAACAAACATGACTTACGTAACAAAACATATAAAATAAAACGAGTAAGTTAACACCCGAAACGACGATAATTCTAAGATATTATTAACAAATCAATGATAAAAGATCATATATGATATCATATTAATGTATATGATTATTGAATAATTTAATAACAATTATTTTACCATTATACAAGAGTTTAACCTACCCCCAACCAAGGAGAATTACAAGGTAAGGGTTTATTTCGCAATCTCATCATTATCTGAGGTTGTTTATACATAATAATCTACAGGGATCTCTTTATCATCCACATCCATGTTTCTTAAAAATGTTTTTCAAAACATTTTTACTATTTACAATAATATGGGTTAAAGTCATTTATAACCTTGTTTGACTTTTTATAAGAGGTTTATAAAGGAATCTTTCTGTCATTTTCCAAACAAGGTGCTTTTAACCTTTTCGGCAGAATTAAGGTAAGAATGTTTTTTTAACTTATACGACGGGTGTGGCTATTTTCCGCCATTATAAAATCATCAAAGCTTCCATTACAATATTATAAGAATATTTTAAAAGAATATGTTTTATTTTATAAATATATGACTCTTAAATGATTTCAAAATAGAAAGAGATATTTCTCTAAGAAGAGTTTTGATTTCATCTATGTCAACATCCTTTGATGGATTTTACGCTTATATGAAGTTGATTTATTATGATACAAAACTTCTATATTGTATTGAAGGTCTTGTGATATGTTTGACTGTGGATGTGTTATTTTTATACCATTCATGGTTTATAAGTGAATTATTTTCATTCCGTATGCTAGTTTTAATAGGAATGTTTATGTTATGTTTAATGCTTTTCATATGGGAATGAATTGGACTTAATATGTGACGGGTGGAGCCCACTGTAGCTCCACGATGCATCGGTAGGTCTCCTGAGACAAACTAGTGTCTTGGAACAAGGCCTTGACAAAATATTATTTGTAGTATTGGCACGAGGCCTTGGCTATGTGGTTATGATAATCTGTCATTATGCATTCCATCATTATGAAAGTGGTTATTGATATTGCATTTGATTTTTCGAGTAGTAGAATATCCATGTGAATATGTAAATGGAATTATTTCATTTTATTTTTTCCATACTATGTTGAAGTTCAAGTTTAAAAGGATTTTGTTTTAGTTATACATTTCCATATGTTTATTCTTATTTATTAAATTTTCCGCTATATTGTTATCTTTACTGGGCATTTGATCTCACCCCTTTTCTATGTTTTATTTTTCCCAGGATGTGAAGAAGTAAATTATGAATGACCTGCAGGGATATTATGAGGGGATAATAGTGTGGTCTATGGAGACTATATGTTGTTGTAGTAGTTTTTCACTTTATGATGTAATGTAAAAATTTATGAATATATCTAGTGTTTCCAAGGATACTAATCCAATAGATCTTTCGAGATTTGATCTATCTTATGATCATGCCAATGTTATGTAATAATGCACCGACTCTAGGTAACTGGGGTCAGTGCGTTATATACCCACCATCCTGGATGGTTATAATTCATCTTGCGGTTAGTATCACTTTTATCCCTAATAATAGAATTTCCCTCAATTTTCATATAAATAATAAAGATAGCTTGATTTTGTTTCTCCATGAGGATATATATATTATAGCCGAAAAAACACTATATTCCCTTTGGATTGGGATATATAGCTATGTATTTTCATTGAGGTGGACAACAGCATTGAGATAGAATACTAAAACATGGAAAACATCATGTTATATATGTTCTATCATTATAGGTATTGAAAATCATATAAGGTAACAATTTATTTTCTTTTCAAATGGTTCATTTAGTGTTTGATTTTTGATTGTCAAACTCCTTTTTGATACTTCCAGTGTTTGTTCATTTGGACACAAGGTGGATAGAGGTCGAATATCCATGCTGTTGAAAACAAAATTGGAGGCCAGATATGTTTTTTTTATGTGTGTAGGGATTGTTAGATGATTATGGGGTAACATCCACCATCTTTGGATTTATTTCTTCTTAAGATATAACCATACGAGGTCATTATTGAAATAAATTGGTTATAATTTGTGAATGTGATTATTTTTTTATTATATATGAGAGTTGTGTAATGAAACTAGGAGGGAATGAAAGAAGTATTCATTAGCCTAAAATATATTCAAATGGGACTTAGATGTTTGTATATATTCCAATATTAGATAATAAGGTCGTCATTAGGTTATGTAAATGAGAAGGTGGTGGAGTTACCTTGAGTCGTATAGTATATACCTAAATTTTTTTCCAAGGAGGCTATGTATTTACCCCTTGACATAATATCTTGTATGGGATCTAGTTACAACCCTAGACCTCTCAAATAATGATGCCTTTTTATTAGATTAAACCATTAAGGTTGTGGGGATTAAGGATTTGGGTTGATGATCTAATGTGGAAGGGATTTATCTGACCTAGTGTGTCACTGTGGGTTGCTCTTGTGTTGTTCACCATGATGGTGTATGGTTGTATATAGTATTTACACATAAATGATGGTTGAATTAGGTGATGTTCAAAAACCATTACCCCCCTTTGTGGTTTAACAATCTAATAAATAATTTTAAGGGTGACAGTTAGTTTTTGATGATTAATCTATTGTTCAAATATCACATTATATGGGTTTTGGAGGTTGAATACCAAAGTCCAGTTTTTTGTGTTTGTATGTAAAAATTGAGTTAATGTTCATACCATTCTGAGACACTAATTATTATACTATATTCATGAGATTCATTAAACCTATTTTTTATGAGTTCTTGTATTGGATTGAGGTCATATTTATCGATGATATCCTTGAATACACAAGGTCATAAGAGGAGCATGTTGGAATCCTTATGGCCATTATATTTTTTATTAGACCCAAACATATTTAGGGGAATATTCCCAAGTGTATATTTTTTATTTAGCATGATCACTTCCTAAGACATGTGGTTTCTTAGTATGAAGTTTCCCTGGATTTTTAAAAGATTGAGATAGTTGTTTTTTGGGAAGGACCCTAGAATATTTCTAGTGTTTTAAATTTCCTCAATCCTATGGTATATTATCAGTGGATCTTTTCCTAATTATATCTCTTTAAATATTTATTTAATGCATGTAAAATGAAGGAATATGAATTTTTAAACATTGATAAGTGTTAGAAATCTTTCAATGACTAGAAGGTGAGGTTGATTTGTTCTCCCATTCTTCTGCAACCCAAGGTGTGGGAAATGTGTTAGGTGTTTATTATACTTCCCGAATCATTTTAAATTTTTTCTTGATGAAATAAATAATAGTGATATCCTATGGGTCATGGATTTTATTCCCCGATCAAAATACTTATTTCACAATTGATCCTAAGTTGGATGAGGTGATTATTACACTAATGTTGTGGTGACCTTACCCAATTAATAAATTCAATGTGGTCTTTACAGATCATAAGATACTGGGGTATTATTTCTCTCTAGAGGGATCTGAATCTATGTTAGTGGAGGTGGGTGTAGTTTCTATAGAAATATGAATTTGATATATATTACACCATGGGGATGGAGAATTTAGTTGCAGATGGGAGAAGAAGAAATACATGGGGAGGTGTTCATTGAGATTTGGGAAATTCTTGGAGGGTTATATAGGAGGAAATGTGATTCCACGTGATGTAGAGGAGGTAAATGAAAGATTAACTTATTTAATAATATAGTGTACTAATACATGATAATATAGGTAGAGGAGTCCTAGTGGGTAGATTCTGAGGTTGAGGTTATTCAAGATTGGGTCTTCCATGATGGTTTTATAGGGGTATGGCAAGGATGACATAAAACAGATGATGTTTTAGTGCTGGATTCTCATTCCATTGGAAATTAAATAGGGGTTTCTTGATATACTACATTGATGAGTAGGGGTAATCATTCTAGTTGACTCTAAGAGCTATAATTATTTTAGGGGCCAACTATGGTGGCCCATGATGTAGTTATCAGTGGAAGATATTGTATTGTTGTTCATGGTTTGCCTATTAGTAAATTTGGAGATTCAAATTATATGTTGTTTTTTTTTGTATCCTTTGGACACCTCAAAGTGTAAATGAGAGTAAATATAAATGGATTTTATCATTAGATTACATAGTACCATGGAGGATACGATGTCATATGGGTGATCATGGGTCAACTAATAAAGTCTACCCACTTTCTAGAAGCCTGGGAGTCAAGTGATGTGACACCCCGATATAAATTATTTTATGTCATTTTTTTAGGGTTCATTAAAATTTATAATTTTTTTAAAATTGGTAGATATTGAATTTTTCTAATTGTTTTTCGGTTAGTCCACGCTATTAGAAGTAACTATGAAACAACCATGTGAAAGGTGTTATATAGTGATAGTGGATGTATTCATATTTAGGAGAACAAATTCCAACGACATTGAGATTATCCAAGAGATAGGGTGTGTATATTTATTTTTCTAGGTTAGCTAACAAGGTTGGTGAATGATTACTCACAAATGTTCAACCAAACACATTATTGTGCCTATTTTTAAACTTTTAGGTGAATTATAAAATAAACTCTATATAAATAAATGGTCGTATGACCCCACCCCCATCTTGGCCTCTCTAACCCTATCCATGCATTCTTTTCATTTTTCATCCCCTTTAGGGAAATTTTCATAGAATTCTTACATGTTTGATCTTGATTATCTATGTAAATCCCTTCTAATCACTTATCATTCCTTTTTTCTATCTTTCTTCACGGAATAAGTTTTTACAAATAAACCTAACGGTATTATTAGATTATTTAGGGTTTAGGATAGGCCCAATGAGTGGGATTTGATGTGTATTAATTATATAAATCATCACCATCCACATTTAGGTGTTTTATGTTGTACATGGCATGTTTCAACTTGATTTTATCTTTTTTAAGGTTGGTGTTTCTTTGATGTTATTTTATATTTCAATTAAATGTGTGATTCATCTATATAAATTCATTTTTAATTAAATAATATCATTATGTGATATGTATATAGTATTTATAAATCTCTTTTTTGAATTTTTAACTTTTACAAAAAAAATCATCAATTAATTATAAATGTCACATTGAAATGGATGTTTAGACATTCCAATCCACTTATTAAAATTAATAAATTTATCTCAAAATTATGTCTGATGAGAAAAAAAGTAATTTTCTCCTTGGATTGGTTTTAAAATGGAAAATACAAGTTTAGTAAATTTTTCTTTGAAATGTAAGTCGTGTGTGACTACAAAGGCTTGTTTAGAACTTTTTATAATGAATTTTTTATTTAATGATATATTATCAATGATTTCCCCTTATTGATCGCCATAGTTATGGGTTGTGTATCTTTATATTTTTGGATGTTTGACTCTAAATGGAGTTATTCTAAAAAAGGGAATTGGAGGTGAGTGGGTGTTATTATTTCTACAATATTTTTTATCTTCTTTTTTATTTTACACTCTCTCTACATTTTTTTATTCATGATAACTCTAGTAAATAAGTCGAACATTTATATTTATGTTACACTAGTTGGTATGCTTGCCACCAATTTATCCTCTAGCCGAATATATGGGTAGGTGGGAGTGTATTTTTGATGAAACTAGTGTGGGATATTGATATGGAGAATATTCCTTTTCATACATAGACATTACATCCGTTTTGAAAAATAATTAAAAACCTAAACTAATAAAAACCCAAAGATCGTATTAGTTTAGTTCCTTTGGAAACAAAAAAAACATAAAAACTAGTACATATGTGAACTAAATTATCTACCACTATATTTTTCATGAATGGAAACCTTCTTAGACACATCATACATAACATATATCTTCACAACCTTGGAAAGGAAACATGGAGATGAGTGAGTTTAGATTCTTTGTAACTATAAAAAAGGGAGACATGTAAGTAAAAAAATCTCATAAGTGTATGATAAGGTGATAATAACATTATAATATCATACCCTACATATCATAATATCCTAAAAATAAATCCTAGAATAAATCATGGCAGTTCATAAGACTTGAATCATACCGAAATAAATAACCCTACCCAGTAAATCATATTATTTGAATAATATATATAATTTTAATGGAAACATAAACATATAAAACCTCTGTGTCAAGTCTTCCTACCAAGACATTTGTAACATGTTAGGATTGGTATAATCACCCATGTACCTAATTCTATATTTGGATTCCCTTCCATGTACCCTTTTATTTTAGGATTGGGATTCCCTCTCAAGTACACTCTTGTTTCTTGTATGGTATTCCCTCCCATGTACACTCGTGTTTCAGGTTGGGATGCCCTCTGGCATAACCATTGACATCATAAAATATTTATCATTACCAAAGTCATTGGAGGGAGATATTGTTCCCACCAATATCATAATAAAATCATTTATAAATGTTCTATAAGATAATTAATATTTCATTATATCATGACCCATATAAAGATATGGATTTTATAAACAATGAATCATAACCATTGAAATGACATGGGTATCATTAACATTTCATCAAATCAGAGCCTATCAAAAATATATTGTCTTCCTAATCATTTCATTAAATAAAAAATCATATAAAGAAGCAGGTTTCAAAAACTTATAACCCATGGAGGATAAGTGGGTGTCATATGTATCATTATATAAAAACATAAAAGATTAAAGAAATAATATGAATAGACCCTTTGAATCATTTCCCCATAAAGTTATGAGAAACACCAACTCAATTAATTTTAGATTGGAAATAATTTGGAAATAACTTCTAAAAACATATCTTGATGAAAATATCCTTCATTATTGAATAATTATCTTTAAAACATAAAACCATTTAAAAACTATTTTTTTTGAAAATAATATTAAAATTTAGAATGATTGATTAAAAAATATTAAAACCTTTTTAAATGGAAAATTATAAAAGAACCATTATAATGTTTTGAATGCCATTTCATATAAAATAATTTAAAAAATTATAAATAATTCATGAAAACATTTTGAAAACAAATTTCCTATCAATATTATAAAATAATAATGATTTTTTTAAAATAATTTCTTCAAAAATACATTGAAACATTTAAATAAATCTTAAAATAGTTTTGAAAATCATTTTAATACACTTTTTAAACATTAAACATTTTGAAAAAAAAATCATTGAAAAACACATCCAAACAATGAGTATATAGAATATTTGGAAAAAAATTTCTTAAAAAATAATTATTTTATCACGTTGGGTAATCATCAAGAGAAATGATGGTGGGTAACACCGTATATTTCAAACATTCCTTTTTCACTAAAAAATGTTTATAAAAGTTCATTGACTTGAAAATGAAAATAATATGCTTTATTTAAAAACACATTTGATTAAAAAGGTAAAACAAGGGTGGAAATGTCTATTAAAGATCATGGGATAATAGATGAATATTTTTTGGAAACATTTGTAGAAAACATTGTTTTTAAGGAATATACATGTCAAACTAAATATAGAGGTAATGTCAGACTTTCCTTAAAACACATTATTGATGATCTTATGTAACAAAGGGGAGAAATATTATACCATTACATGGATATAACATTAATAAAAAAGGGAAATGAATCTAATGAGCTTTATCTCGAGATGGATCATAAAATTTCATCAGTCAGAGCATAATCATAAATAATCTTGATAAATGGGGAGATTGTAGCTATAAATCGATACCAATTTGATAACCTTGAATCATAATTAAATAGAAATAATGACATTAAATAAATATTAAAATATAATTAAAATAATAATATTCTTGATATAACATGTCAAATTTAGTATAAACACCTCAGGGAAAAATATAGGTCCATAACAAAGCATGTGTCTCAATGAAAGAAAATTGAGACAAAATTACTTTAAATATTTAGTAAATTTTAAAACATAAACCACATAAAAGGAAACTCATCAAATGGATATGTACATTCACATAAATTTAATTATAATATTCATTGAATATATACATGGGTGGTTTACACCCCACACAAATTAAATGAGTTGTGAATAAGGCATAAATATCATGAATATAAAAAGTGAGATGAAATTCCCTTACCTTATGTCTTGAAAATATTAATAATCATAAAAACCACCTTTATAATAAATATAATTGTATTATACATATTTGAAAGAGCCATATTATTATATATAATACCATATATGGTTTTATTATTACATTATTGTAGGATAAAAATCAATATGTAGATTGCTCAATTACAAGAGGGGGTGAATTGTAGGTTTAAATTTTTTTATTTTTATCATTAAAATTATATGATTAATAACTTCAAACAAGATGGATTAAAAAACTCTCTTTATTTCTTGAAAAATAAACTAAGTTCTATAGTATATGGTAATATGGATTCAATAACAAATCTTAAGACAATTTTACTTATTGAATGATTCTTCCTTAAAGCGTATATAATCTTATTTATATCAATGTATATAGGAATAAAAATGTGTAAGAAAGATAATCATTTTAACATTAAAAAAAATTAGTAGAATTAAAACTTGTATCAAAATAGGACATGTATAATAAATCATTTAACCCAAATAGAAGGGTATCCAACAACATTGGATAAAGTTCCCTTGATTTATACTCTCAAGAAAGTCGGTCTTACCCACATGTGGGTATGAACATGATATGAGGATTGGTATATATCTTGTTATCCCCTCAAGCCCTTGATCTCTAAGGTGATCAACACTTCTGTCTTCCTATCCCTAGAATCCCTCTATTTATTTGTAAAAATAGGAATCACACTAGTCAGGTTGAACAAGATGTTCTCAGCTTGACCAAGTTGTTCACAACGTTCGCACAAGGCAGATTAGAGAAGATATCTCATAGAGTATAACTTCAATCCAGATATCAATAGATCTTAATGAAAAAACTAGTACTATGATCATTCAAACTGATGGATATTTATAGGAATGGATTCCAACGGTGAACTTATTCCTCCAATAGTGATATTTTTCCTTAAATTTTCGAGAGACCTGTACACGTGTCACTCAGGAAATGATTATGTTAAAACCGATTGTACATCATCATCTTATATAATAAACATTGAGAAATATTACCATTCTTAAGAAACATTATTACATTTTAGGAGGCAATAAAATGATATTTTACATTATGTAGATTTTGTAACTGTAAAAAAAAAATTAATTGGATTCTTAATGTAATGAAAAAATAGATTCTATGAAATATTTTCAATCAGATTATGAAATAATATAGACTTGGGTTCTGATTTTGGATGAAATCGGAGTCTAATTTCAAGAGAAATTGGAGTCATATTTCATGGGAAATCAGAGTCTAATTATAGATTAAATCCAAGTCTGATTTCAAGAGAAATCAGGGACTTATTTCAAAAGAAATCGGAGTACGATTTTCGAAGAAATTAGAGTCTGATTTTAGAGGAAATCAGTGTTTGGTTTCAGATGAAATAAGAGTCTAAATTCAAGAGAAATCAGAGTCTAAATTCAAGAGAAATCAGATTCTAATTTCTGAAAAATTATAGTCTTCTTTCTATAGAAATAAAAGTCTTTTTCTAGATAAATCAGAGTCATATTTATGGAGAAATTGGAGTCTAATTTGAGAAAAAACCAGAGTCACAATTCTAGTAAATTAGATTTTGTGTAAATATAATGATCTAAGTTTGATAAGGATATAATTTTTTTCTAATGAAAAATATTTTTAGACTTAGTTTGAGAAAATATCGGATAATTTATTAAATATCATAAGTACATTCAAAAACACTTCTTTGATAAATAAAATTTTACTTAATGTGATATTTCTAACAAAAAATATAACTTTCTATAAGAAAATATGTTTGTCATTTTTAAATCATAAAGGAATGAAAATTACATAAGGAAACACATTGAATCAACAATATATCCCTTTGTGGAAGGAGAAAAATATTTCATAAATGAATATAAAGACAATGGTTTTCATTTTTTGAACATTAAAATAAATACTTATTTTCCATTGTCTATGACCCAAGATGAATATGACTAACACCCCCTTATGTTTTGGTATCCCCAAGAATCGCATTCTTGAAATTCTTAGATAAATAACTCCCCCATACATAAGAATTTTTCTCTTTAAGTAATCTCCCTATACTTAGAGAATTATTTAATTTTAACTTGATATTAATTTTTATCATAATTTTCTCCCCCTTTGAGATTTTAAAAAAGTAATGGAGGGAAGGAAAAAATATTGTACCTGAAAGGTTATGAATATACAAAGAAATAATAGAAAACTAAAAAATTTCATTTATATGAAAAATTTTGTTACAACGAAAAATTCAAAAAAACCAGTTTTGAAAAATCATTTATCCTACATTTTCTCCTTTGGAATTATCTTGTTCCAGGTATATATTATCTTCTTTAATTCCTTATGATCATCTTCAAAATTCATGATCAACTATTTCTAATACCAAATTTTCCTTTCGAGATCAATGATTATATCTTCATATAATTTAAAATTTTCTCATCGAGACTTTTTCACTTCTTCCTGATCATTATTTTTTCATCCATTTCTTCTTTGAGTTACCTTTCCCTTTTCAGATTAAGAGAAACCGAATTTATTTTCCCATTAATATCTTTATCTTTATATTGATGGCTATCTTTCACTTCCTTTCTCTTTTCTGAAATACTAGTAGAAAGTTTCTGTATCCTGTCATTGGAATTATCTAATGCATATTTAACTAAATTAGTTAAGTCATAAAAAATTCTAAGATCATCTATCACTCACCTAGACCACTTATTTATTTCTATGAAACATCTTCTATGATCATAAAAATCGATTTGAAAATTCTTTAACCTAGATTCCAGTTTTTTAAACATTTCCATAAGAAGATTTGTTGAATATTTCTTCTGATTGATTATTTCATGATGCAACCATCATCTTGAATCAATGCATTGATAGAAAGGAGTAGAATTCACAATCCTCTTCAAGCATTGAAACACTAAATCCTGTTGAAGGAATATAAATAATATATAAAAAATTCTTTTATTGGTGAGGGAACTTTATATTTCTCATCTTCTTTCTTGTTTTATGTTCTAGAAACATCCTTTTTTTCTCTTATAATAAAAAAATTCTTTGGTGAATCAAGAACAACATGATTACATTTCTGAGTTATATAGATTATCTTCTCATCATTCATAGTTTCATTCTCATTGATAGAATCTTGAACTACCCTTTCATCATCAACACCTAATTCTTTACTAGCACCTTAATGATCAAAAACTTATTGAAAAATATCATCATTTCTTCTTTATTCTCATGAATGAACTTTATTAACTTCATCAAGAGCAACATAATTATTTTGAATATATTTTTCATTTGAAATAAACTTGGTGGATTTAGCATTGGAAGTTTTAATAGGCGACAATTCATAATGTTTATCCTTCTCCTGATATTCTTCAACCATTCTTATCACATCATCCCTTTCTTCCTCTACTTCTTCTTACAGAACTTCTTCTTCTTCAACTATGGGTTTCTAGGATTGCAATATCACCCATTCTATTATCTGAAACTAGTTTTTTGCTTGGAACTAGTTCATGTATTAAATAAACTGGTACCTGAACATGTTTAGATGCCTTCTCAGTATCTCTCATCAATTCTTAGACAATTACATATTATGATTTTTTTCTTCTTTAATTTCATCTCTTTGGATTGACTCTTAATATCATCAGATATTTGAATCTTTAAGGCCTTAGCCTCAATATGGTATAACACAAAAACTACCACTCCATCGTTCTTCTTATTTTTATTATCTCTCTCCATTTAGAAACAATTTCACCAGAAAAAGTCTTTTGGATCTTCGGCATTAGTGTAGTAGATATTGTTTTAGCAGCTAGTACTTTATATTGTGGTTCCTATTCATTACCTTTTCTTTTCATTGGGGTTGGTTTGGAGTATTCTATAACTTCTCAATTCTATGTAGCAGTTTGGTCATCCTTATACAAAAGATCAATGAAATATCTTTTTGTGTTACTAAAACCAATCTTCATCCTTCTCAGGGTATCATCACTTAACAATATGATCATGAAAACATTTTCCATTAAGTTGGATGATATTTTGAAAGAGTATAAGAAAATAATATTTGACAAGATCGAAGGACACATTAAAATTTGGGATTTAATGGCTCCAATCGTATTTTTTCTTATCATCAATTGAATGTACTTGATAAGTGTTATCTTTCTTACATTCACCAGGAAATCCATTATAAAGATATCTTAAAACTTCAAGGAATACATATCACTCATCATCAGAATCAAAAAACCATGCATACAAAGACCTATAAATCTGTGGCTTGATGAAAGATGATAGATCATTGGTGTTATAAATCCCTTAAACTTAAGGCACTCAATATCATTAACATTCTTCAAAGATCCTTCCTCATCATGACACTTGTTAGAGAAATAGATTTATTCTCCATCATAAAGAATATCCAAGATAAATGTAGCCTTGTTGAGAGACAAGGAATAAGTATTTCCATAACTCCTGATCAAAAACATTTTTGTTCCTCCTTGTTCATAAAAAGGAATTTTATCATAGAATTCTATAACAAGATCAGCATATACCTATTCTTAATTATTCTCTTTGGCTATGCAAATACATTTCCATTCATTCTTATTAATGACTTTTAAAATCAAAGAATCATACATGAAAATGAAATTTGGGTCCCCCAACCTCTCGATAGAGATTAGACAATCCTAGAGTTACTTGTTGGAGGTCATCACAGTATATGAGAAAACCTAAAGAGACATTAAGAGTTGAATATAAGGGAAAACTGCATGGAAAACATGAGGAGAGGTAGATCTTTAGTACAAAAAAATGATAAAATTGTTGTGGGGCATGAAAATGGGGGTGCTTTATATAAGCTTCATGATGACTTTTAATATTATAGAATCAATCCAACAAGTGATATTTTCTTGATCTTATCTGAAGGTTGTTATGAATGCTGAATAATTATTTATAGGTTCTGTTTTTTTGAGGTTTTAAGTAAAAAATCAGATTTAAGGAAAGATAATCATATAAGGTTTTCATAAAAAATATTGAAAATACCATAAAACATAAAATTGTAATCAATTTGATATAGGTATGAAAAAATACATTGAGGATTTATCCAAATGATCTGTCAGTGTTGATATGGTACTTCTTATAAAAGTTATTTTCCAAAATATTTTATTATGTGAAGAAAACATTTTAGGTTTCGAAAATATTTGATTCTAAAAAACTAATTTTGAAAAGGAAATATAAATGAGAAAACATATGACTCCCCCAATGAAAATGAGTTAAGAGATAAGTTTCAATAGATAGTTAATATGGATGATTACCTTATATTAATCATTCTTAATTTTTTTTAATGTATTAGAATCTATCATAGGGTAATGATTTTGTAAAAAATTTAGCAATTTTATCTTGTGTTACAATAAATTGAAGAATGATATATCCTTTCAGTGTGTGATTCATAAGAAAGGGATTCCTTATGCCTATTTTATTTTATCCAATGTGATGTGCAAGGTTTTTTCTAAGGTTAATGGAAATAGTCATATAACACGATATCTGTGTTTCGGTAAACCTCATTCCATAGTCTGTGAGCATGTGTTTCATCCACAAAACTTGAGCACAACAACTTCCAGTGGATACATATTCATCTTCCATAGTTAAAAGTTCTATAGAGCGTTATTTCATGCATAAACAAGAATCAAATGAATCTAATAATAAAATAAATATTCCATATGAACATTTTTTATCCATTCCACAACTACCCATGTCAGTATCTGAAACCCATTTTAAAACAAAAACATTTCCATAATAATATAATAGTATTAAATCCATGGATCGCTTTAAATATAAAAAAACTATTTTCACTCTTTTTTTAATGGGATTATTTTGGATTAGATTGATATCTTCCACATAAGAATACTAAAAACATTATGTCTTGTTGACTAGCTGTTATGTATAATATACATCCTTTCATACATCTAAAAGATGTTTAATATACTGGTTTCCCTGCTTCATCAAGATCGAGAGTGTTTGAGGTACCGATTGGAGTACTTATACTTTTAGTGTTTTCAAATCCATACATATTAAGAAGATATTTAACATACTTATATTGGGATATATAATTTCATTTTAATTTTTTAGAAATTTGAAATCGAATAAAAAATTATAACTCACACATCATACTCATTTCAAACTCATATTTTTTTAATATTAGAAAATGAATCAGTTGAGCATTAGTGGGTTGATCTGAATATAATGTCATCAACCTAAATTTGAACAATCATAGCATTTTTTTATAGTATTTATAAAAATGGTTGGATCAACAGTTCCCTTAGCATAATTGTTTTGTAATAAAAATTCTATAACTCTGTCATACCAGGCTCTAGGGGCTTGTTTAATTCCATATAAAGTTTTGGAATGTTTTTAAACATGTTCATGATTATTTTTTTCTACTGAACCAGGAGGCCATTCAATATAAAATTCCTCTTGAACATATCTATTATGGAAATTAAACTTCATGTCTATTTGAGAAATTATGAAATTGAAAAATTTTACAAAGTCTAATAGAATATGGATAGATTCTTGTCTAGCTAATGGAGTATAGGTTTCATCATAGTCTATTCCTTCTTATTGATTAAAGAATCTAGAAACTAATCATTTTTTATTTTGTAAAATTATTCCATTTTCATCATATTTATTTCTGAAGACCCATTTTACCCCAATTACAATAGTTTCTTTAGTTCTTTCAACCAAGTTCAGGACTATGTTCTATTAAAATTTATTTAGTTTCTATTTCATTGATTTAATCCAATCATCATCCCCTAAAGCTTTATCAATGATTTTAAGTTATAATTAAGAATGAAACTCTAGATGATATCCATAATTTCATAAAGAACTTATAATCCTTACAATTTTATTTACATCACCAATGATACTATCACTAGTATGATTCTAAAGAAACAACTGATTTGGTTTTTGTAAAACCTGTTCATCAACATAAGGAAAAAAATATTCTGGGGTAAATACTTCAAAAAAAATTTCTTAGGTATTTAGTTTTTTAGAAGAATCTTCCATCAAAGTTTGATAATCAGTTTTTCAAAACACATCCATAGATGTCAGTTGGGGTTGTTAATAAAAGAATAGTTTCATCAAATTTAACAAGCATTGTTTATTCAACAATATAAGAATTTTGGTTAAAGACTCTATAAAACATAGAAGAAGTGGAATATCGTAAGAAAATATATTCATCGGATTTGGGTGTGAATTTATTCAAATTATCATTAGTATTAAATATAAATACTTTTCATCTAAATAATTTTATGTAAGAATCATTAGATTTTCAACCAATCTATAACTCATAAAGGGTTTTATTAAGAAAAAGTCTAATTAAAACTTGATATATATTTTGGAAAGAAGTACTAACATCTTCAGCCCAAAAGTGTTTATGAATATATCATTCACTCAACATGGTTCTAGTTATCTCCTGAATAATATGGATTTTTCATTAAAAAACACAATTTTGTTGAGGAGTTCTTTTAGGTGAGAAATTATGAGTAACGCCTTTCTTACTACAAAAAGATTCTAAATCTGAATTTTCAAATTCTCCCCCATGATCACTACGAATAGTTATCAATGGATGTTTTTTCTAATTTTAACTTTGGATGAATATGATTTTAAATAAGAAATGGATTCATATTTTTTTGCTAGAAAATAGACCATTGTAAATCTAGTGTATTCATCAACTAAAAAAATACAAATATTTTCCACAAATACTTCCAATTTGTGTTGGATCAAAAATATCAATATGAAGTAGCTGTAATGAATCAAAATTTGAGAGTTAGCTTATTGATTTAAAAATTTACTTATGTTTCTTTCCAGATTAACACATACTTTTGAAGATTACAATCTATGCTCTGGTAGATCCTTAACTAGTCATTTGTTTGAGAGTTTTCATTGGTTTCTAAGGTTACAGTGTCATATTCTTCTATGACATAACCATGATTCTTCTTCCATTACACTAAGGGAAGGTTGATATTGGCACCCCCTGACTTATATGTAATGTGTGTAAACATTCTCATACCTATGGGAAGAGAGAATATACTCTTCCTTGGAATTGTGTAATAGGTATTTGTCATTTCTAAAATTTGCAGGGTATCCATCATCACATAATTAACTTATTATTTTAAGGGTGTGATTAAGACCTTTGAAAAATAAAAAATTTAAATTAATGCCTTTCCATGAAGAATAATATCGCCCACACCAACGATTTCTCCTTGAGAATTTTCTCCAAAAGTTACTTTTCCACCATTCATTTTAATAGACTTTTTAAAGAAGTTTTTTCTACAAGTAATATTCCGGGAACATCTATTATCCATGTACCATGTTTTTTTGTTGGCACTCCTATTTTATTACTTTTGAGCGTAGGATAGTCTGGTCTGATATTACCTTCCCTCTTGAATTTATAAAAAGGCACATGTGCAACATTTATATCCTTCCTATCTTTATTCTTGTATAAGTATTTTAAATATTTCTTTCCCACAATATTTTTAATTAACTGAGAAACATTGGAATTTTCATTCTCAGAATGATCACTATCACTTCATTCAGATCCAACAGTAGCTTTCATAGCTTATGATCTTGCAACTATTTTAGGAGTCTTGGATTTCACATGATATTATGTAGTAGTGAAAGAAACACTTACATTACCATTATTTTTTCTTATTTATCACTAAATATCTCTTCATTTTAGTTTTATGATATTTTAAAGACCCAAATAACTCATCTAGAGTGTTATTTAAAACATTACTATTCTCATCGATCACAGTTATTTTGGATTCCCACTCATTGGGCATAATATATATTATTTTATCCACAAGAATCTCATCATCTTTCTCTTTCTCAATGATAGATTGGTTTATATTCACAATAAACATAATCCTTCGTCTAGCATTGCATATAGGTTCCCTATATGGAAACATAAAACCATTGTATTCAACTCTATGCATAGCTCTTCTGATTTCAATGAACTTGGATGTGCCAAAATGTGTAAATTATAATTTCTTCCAGATTCTCTTAGTAGCTTCACATGATGAAAGATGACTATATATTTTCCTGGTCATAGAAAATAATAATTTAATGTGTACCTTAATGTTAAGATGATACTATTTCCTATATTGATTGGTGAATTGTTTAATTTTATTGTCTGTAATCTAGTAGTCTCCAGTAAACACAACAAAGTTATCCAAATTATTATTTATAATAAAAGTATTCATCCTATATATCCCATATTTATAGTCATTTCCATAAAAAATTGGTGGTCTGGAAGGATTTAAGTTTTCAATTGAACCAATTCTCATTCTTACCATTTTATACAAAAGATGATTTCCACCAAAAAGGGTAGTAGCAATAGATTATAAATAAATTTTTTTAAATAAATACATTAAGAAAAAACCAGAAAAAAATAATGTTAATCAAGAAAAGATGAGAAATAAGACTTATATGTAAGTATAAGTATTTTAGAGACCTCCCCTGATAACAATTTTAGGATAAAAATGTATACATAGATTTCTCAATTACAAGAGGGGGGATTTATTATAGGTTTAAAAACATTCATTTTTATACTTCAGAAAACCTATGTTTATCAAATTTAACCAAGATGGATTCACAAACACTCTATATTTTTTAACAAATAAACTAAATTTCATAGGATCTGATAATATGGATATGATAAAAAAACATAATACAAGTTTATGTGGGTAAATATACTACCTTAAATATTATATAATATTATTTATATCAGAGTCTACAAGAATAAAAAATTCTATGAAAGCAACAGTTTATAAGTATAACAAAATTCAGTGGAACAAAATCTTTTAATAATCTAGGAAAATTATACGAAATATTTTAACCCAAAGAGAAATTTATCTAACAGCCTTGGATATATATATATTGATTTATACTTTCAATAATGGTTTTCCTACCCGCACCATGTTAATCCCTCGATATGAAGATCGATATATGTCTTGTTATCCCTAGAAGCCCTCAATCTCTATGGTGATTAACACCTCTACTTTCCAATCCCCATAAGGCCCCAATTGAACTGAAACTATCTGAATCACAATAGGTAGGTTGAATAAGCTATTATTAACTTGAACAAGTTGTTCACAGTGTTCACATAAAGTATATTTGAGCAGATCTTGCATAGAGTATCATTTCATTCTAGATATCAATAGCGCTCATTAAAAACTCTAGCACTAAGCTCATTCAGATGGATGTGTATTTATAGGCATAGATTCTAATGGTCAAATTCCTCCACCAAAAGTCATATTTTCCCATAAATATTTCAGGGACCTATAACTGTGGAACTAAGGAAATAGTTAAGTTTAAATAAATTGTATTACCTCATTTTATGTAACAAAATATGAGAAACATTACCATGCTTAATGAAAATTATCACATTTTAGGAACCAATAAAATAAAACTTTACATTAATGAAATTTGGTAACTATAAGAAAATAATTTAATTGGATTTTTAAGGTAAGGAAAAAATGGAGTCTATGAAATATTTTTAATCCGATTAGGAAATAATAAAGAATTGGAGTCTGATTTTAGATGAAATTAGAGCCTAATTTCAAGAGAAATCAGAGTCTGATTTTAGTAGAAATAAGAGACTGATTTCTAAATAAATAGGAGTTTGATTTTTTAATAAATACGAGTCCTATTTTACATGAAATATGATTTTGATTTTAGGAGAAATTATAATTATATTTCAAAAAAAATATGTGACTGACTTAAGTAGAAATTGGATTTTGATTTTAGATGATGTTGAATTTTGATTTCTAGAGAAATTGGAGTTTCTTTTTCATAGAAATCGGAGTCTAATTTCAAAAGAAATCGGATTCAAATTTTAGAAGAAATTGTAGTATGATTACAAAAGAAAATGGAGTCACAATTCTAGGGATATCAAATTCTAAGGAACTATATGGTTATATGTTAGACACATATCTTTCTTTTGTCTTAACAAAAATATGGTTAGACTTGGTTTGAGAAAATATTTGATAATGTATTTTTATATCATTGGTAAAGTCAAAAACTATACTTTGAGAAAGAATATTTTCCTTCAGAGAATGTTTATTAGAGAATGGAAATTTTCCTAATGAAATGTGTTTGTGATTTTAAAAACATAATGGAATTAAGAAATCATTTGCAATCTTACTGACTAAACATTTATATTACCCACTTATTTATAATTCAATTTTAAGGTATTTATTTCGATAATATCCTCTTTTTTCACATGTGTCTAAATTTGTTATATTATAGGTCCTCATAATTATTTCATGATTTTTATAATTTAAACCATGAAATAAATATCAGGTATATTCAGTATATATGTATTTATAGTAATCTATATAAAATAGAAATATAAAATGGTGCACATTATTCATGTATACAATAGGTTTTACGTATGCATGATTATTGTCTTGGTTTATCTTTATAATATTGAAAGAAAGTAATAAAATGAAATATAAATATATAGATATCATTTTAGTAGCATTATTATTCCATATTTATCATATATGTTCATTAAATCCATCCTTAATACATTCCATGTAGTGTGTGAATAAATCACATCTCTTTGAGGGGGTGGTAGTCCCCACATCCCCAAATGAATTTATCATATTTAAAAAAATAGAAGGCATGAAGGTATGCATTTTATAATAATTAAAGTAGCATAATTACATCATAAATATCATACATATCATTGAGAAAATATTTTTCATTGTAATTCCCAACCATCGGATGTGTTAATGGTAAAACTAATAACATCGTTTTGTGTGGTGATAGTTCATCAAACACAAGAACGGTAAGTTCATTACCCATCAGATTAATTTTAATGTATATGATTTTCAAACCCTTATTATAAAAAAATATCATTATATTGAGGTTAGAGTGGATATTTTTTCATGAAATAAGAATAATAGTGGTCATGCAGAAAAGAAATAAAACAATAGAGCTTGAGGAAGGATATTACCTATTCTTTGGGTAAATCATTTTGGTTGGCATCAAAGGGCATCCTTGGTGGGATTTCCTCCCAAAGGGATGTTTCAAGAAGTAATTGGGTATTATGGGAGGTGAATTTGATATATGTTTTACCAAATAATGTTTTTTGAGAGGCTTGAAGAAGGGGGAGAGGTGGTGGCGTTTTATAATGGATGTTGTGGGAACACATGGAATATTTAAATATAATTTAGGTGTACCCACGTTATTAGAGAAATAAATTTATAAAAAAATTACTCAATAATTAAAGGTTTATGGATGAAATATGGCTATAAAATGGTTTTTGGACAAATTTTATTGTCATTTGGGGCCTTAAATATAAGCATTAGTCCTTTGTTAAGCCTAATTTGACCTTAATCGTTGTAATCAATTTTGATTTCATTCACTAATATTTCTAGAAAAAAACTAAATTTTTCCATTTTAGACATTATAAATTATGGTTCTTCCAAATATGGAATCCATTTTTCCAAATTCCAATCCCATATTTGGAATAAATTAGTTTAAATTTAATCACGTAGAATGGATGACAATGTGGGGTTTTTTTAATGAAAAAATGTCCAACAGATTGTTATATTTTTATATTAAATTTGAAAGTAAAATTTATTAAAATTACCAAAACTGGACTAATTGATTGAAATTTAACTTAATTAAATATTTAATCCATTTAAAAATATAATTAACTTTATAAATAAATTAGTTGAAAGAGCAGTTTGGGATTAAAATTCATTATTTTTCACTATTCATTATTAAAATGAAACTTCGTAGAAAAATACTAACAATTCTCTATAACATAACATTTACCTTTCTATATCCAAAATGAATTTTATTTATACATATAAAATTTATCAAATTTCCAAAAGATATATTTAATATAGGTTCACCATTAAAAGGCCATAAAACTGATTTTATTGAAATATAGGTTTTATGTGTAATATTGTGTCACTTATCATCTTATGCATTTAAAATCAATTAGAATAATATAAAAAATATTTTATTGAGTATCTAAAATATATATTTAAATCATATCATTCACCAATAGTAATTAATTTAACATATTAATATAAATAACTTTTTTCACATAAAAATAGACTTTTATAAATTGTTTCCCTTTATAATAAATTAGAATCTATATAAATTTCTAATTATTACGTAATCATTGAATTCAACTATATATTTTAATAGTTTATTTAGTACTATGAATTATTATATTATAAAAAAAATTATATATTATTATATTAAATAATAATATTTTTAAAAATATATTATTTTTGGTAAAACTTGGTCTTGGGTGTTATGCAATCCATTGAGAAATGTCAACCTTGCACCTAATATAAGATAACCATGAAGTTAACCATAGATAAATATAAACCTAGTTCATTAATATCCAAACTATTTTGAGTGTTAAGTGACAAGAAAAATATCTAATCAATATTAAACTAATTTGAAAAAAATCACAAAATCTTCAGGTGTTTCATTATACCTTCCTTAAAATGAATTTTTGCAAGAAATTCATCGAAGTTATTAAAGGTTTAATAATTTAAAGTTCCATTATTAGAGAATCACATCATAAAAATTAATACGAAACCATCATTTAAAATAATTCTGAAAACATAAATGTTACCCAAAGTTTGAAAAATCTAGGTTTTCACATTAGAGAAAAAATTTATGAAGGGAATATTGGACATGAAAGAAATGAGTAAATAATCCTAGATAATGATAAATATCACTAATCACAAGAAAGTTGGTTATCCGGATAAAGTTAAGAGTCAAAAAATCATAAAGAGAACAATCATGAAATAGGTTATTGATATAATAAAAAATGATGATAATAGGACAATATTTTATTTTAGGGACCTTTTCCCAAATATGAATAACATTTTTTACAAGAAGATATACTTACCTAATTTCATTCCCTTTCATAATTAAAACCTCACCCTTTGGTAATTTCATGATCAGTTTCAACTTTATCTCTTTCTCTAAAAAGGAAAGTGAATTTCTGATTCCTGAATCACTAATAGATCATGAGATCCACGATAATCCATTCATTATGTCTCTAGTTACCATCAAAAAAATGTTGTTAGAGTAGGTTAACCAAGATCCATAATTTCTCATGTGGGGAGATAATACATTAATCTCACAATCTTCTCCTAAATATTAAATTATGCCCCTCCATAAATGGTTTACATTGTTACACCTACATATGATGAAAATCCCAAACTATAGAAATAATATTAGGAAATCCTCTTAACAATGATCCCCATATATCAAAAAGTAACTCTTGGTTGTCACATTCAAAACATGTGAATAACATCACCCTATATTTTTATGAAACATGGTAAAAACATTAATTACAGTAAATACTTTTGGAAAACTTTCATGTTTCCCTATTCCAATGACTATTAGATATATTCGTTAAATCCAAGAAGTTGTAAAAATAATCCATGTTAACATTGAATACATTGTAAACATGTCCTTTATTAGTCTTGGGGACTTAATTATTTTCCAATTTACTTTATCCAAATCAATAATATCTTAATCTAAGCTAAACAAAGTTTTCTAAATATCTTGAACACATTTAGGGTTACCTATCCTTATTTTGGGAAAAAATCCCTCAAGGTAACATTGAATCATTTTTTGGGATGATTGTGTTTGTTGACAAAGCAGGTTTCCATAGTGAATTGTCGAGTTCTAGAGAAGTTTTTGACAATCCATGTTGAAAAAGAACAATGAAAAAGGAATGAATGATATGGAGGTGGTACAAAAAGAGCAGTACATGGTGGCATCAAAAAAATAGGGTTTTCATGAAGATCATCATTAAATATGGGAAATGCATGACTTTCATGAAGAGAGGATTCATGGATTGGATTTCGCGAAGACCAGTAGAATGATGGTGGTGATTCCTCACGATTATGACAAGCTTCACGAACGGTAGAGGTTGAAGTGCATCATGATGGTGATGGGATTTGCGAGGGAGATTCGAGGTGGCGGGTGAGGTAATTGACTGAATGCTCTGTGATTACGATGAGATCCGTGATCCGAAAATTGCTGAGGTGCTTCGCGATTTTGATAGAATTCCGGTGGAAATTTCTGATCTTCGCGATTGGTGATGATGTGGCACTGACTTCACGTGGAAGGGTCAAGGGTGGGTGGAATTGCCTATAAATAGAGGTCGACCCCCTTGAGGGAAGCAGATAATTTTTGAAGAAGATATTTCTCTCTCATTTCATGAAGGTAGTTCGTGTAGCCCGTGTGCTTCGCGAAAGAAGAGCTTCGCAGCGGCTATTGTAGCTATGAGAGTGTTGCGAGCTCCGCATTGGCTCAGTGAGCTTCGCGAGGAAAGTTTCTCTACAACGACTTCAGCTTCGCAATATTTCTTCGCGATCGTGCTTTGCGAGAGTGCTTCGCAAAAAGGTAGGAGCTTCACGAAGGCTTGTTTGAGCTTCACGAAATTGGGATCCTAGAAAAGTAGGGTGCTTTGCAAAGGTATTTCCAACCGAATTGCCTAGTGTTCAGGGGAAAAGGGTTATTCATCAGTAGATGAAATTTTTAATGCAACAGAGCATCTATCAACAGTTGAGGATGCATGATTTCATGCAAATGAAGAGACCTATAGGTCTATAAACTGTGAGTGGATCTTCTGAAGAAGCAGTGAGCTCACTTCAGTTGAGAGAGCAGTGAGTTCTCAAATTGTGAGTGGTTGTAAACTAGGAGGGACAATGATTCCACTTCGAACTTGTAAACAACAGTGCGCTTATAGTGTAATTGGTACATCGGAACACTGCTAGTGTATGCTCCTTGGACGTAGCCCAGTGAGGGTGAACCAAGTAAAAATCATTGTGTCATGTGCATGCTTTAAAGTTTTATCATACTCTACATCAGGAAGGATAGAGAAGATGGTTTTTCTAACATCAAATCAAGATCAAAAGGGGCAGTTGCTTTAATCTGTCATACCCTAATTCACCCCCCCCCTCTCAGGGTATCTTTCCTAGTGGACCTAACACCTTATTTCAAAATATCACATTTCCATTAAATCAATTTTGTAGGTCATTAGTGTCATTTGAAACATTCTTGGAAATACACGAAGAATAACATCTAAAAAATAACCTTATATAATTCATGATTAATATAACATTATCAATGAATTATAAAATAATTACACTTCTGTCATCTAACTTTATTATCAAACCTTTACATAGACTTCATTAACTTATTCCTTAATACCACTTTACTAGAATAAGAAATATGAATCTTCTTATGGTTCTAGGACCTTTTTCTAATCACGATTCATGAATTTAATAAAAACCATACACAAAAACATTACACGCTGTTTACATGTCATTTCAGGTCTCCTTATCTTCAAAATAATATCCAATACTCATGAAGAATCCAGATTCCCATCATGAAATTTCTATATAGTAAATCAATTTTAATCATGGATATACTTTCCACATATAAAAAATTCAATGTTAACCTCATTCCTTCTAGTTCCCTCTATTGATTAAAACTAGAAATCCTATGGTGAGAAACACATATCGTAGTATAAAATCACATAATCATGAAATGTCGCTTATAGAATGTATAAATAATGATAGCTACTTATTTAATATATGAAACCATAGGTTTTAACCTTATAAATTATTATTTATATTTTTTTTAAATCATTCATAATGGTTGATAAAGAGTATGGTAATTATTTAGGCATTTCCCCTAGGAGTGTCAGACCAAGTGCATAGTAAGGCCTTTTATTGGGTATCAAGTTATGCTGAGTCAGGTCCAACACACCATGTCAGAGTTATTACTCCTAGGTACATCTATGCTAAAACCATATCCACTTTTAACATCCAAACAATGATGTATTACTAGGAAACCAATCAAACTATCCTTTACCAATATTCAGGATATTTTCCTAAATACTAACTCTTCCTTATAGTTATCCTTAGAGACATCTGTAGATATATCCTTATAAATATATATGGCAATCACACTAAAGATCTCTCATCATAGTTTCCAAAGATTTACTAACCCTTTTCTTGAATAAAAATAATAGAAACCTGCACATTTCATACATAGTAATTACATCAGTTTTTTGGAATATTTAAGAACATACACAAAAAGACACCCAAAGACTGTATTAGTATTGTGCCTTTAGAACATTCATCTTAAGGACTAGTACATGGGTGAACTACATTATCTCCCACTAGGTTATTCAAGACTAGAAACCTTCTTAAAAACATCATGTATAATATATATCTTTATAACCTTGGAATGTAAATATGAAATTTGGTGAGCTCATATGCTCAAAAAATGTAAATAAGGAAGACATGTAGGCCTAAATATCAGAATAGGGGTATGAGAATGTGATTATATTATTATAATATCATACATTTCAGATCATATGTTCATAAACATGAATCATGTTATAAATCATGGAAGTTCATAAGACATGAATCATAAGGAAATATAGAACATAATCCACAAAAACATAACATACGAATAATATAAGAAATTCTGGATAAAATATAAGTATATAAAAACCCTATGTTAAGGATGTCGACCAAGACCTTCATAAAATGTTAGGATTGGGATAATCACTGGTATAACTACTTCAATATTTGGATTACCTTCAATACAACCTCTCTTTTTTGATTGGTATGCCTCTCATGTATCATCTTATTTCAAGAATGGGATTCCCTCCTATGTACCCTATTTTTTGTATTCCCTATTATATACCTTATTGTTTTAGGCTTGTGATTTCCTTCTCCTATTCCCTTTTAGATCATAAAATATTTTTTAGTACCCATTGCATTGTAAGGCGATATAGGTCTCACCCATCTAAAAATAAAATAATTCATTCACATTCCACATGATAATAACACTTTCATCATACCATGATCCATAAAAAGTGATGTATTTCATAAAAATGAAATAATTACCTATTAAATTAAATACATATCACTAACATGTCTCACATCATAACCTATAGAAAATTTATATTCCTCCTAATAATTTCACTAATGCATAACCCGTGAAGGGAAGTATGTTTCAAATGCTTATAACCCATGAAAGAGAAATGGGTGTCATAAGCATCATTAAATCAAAAGAAAAACCATTAAAGAAGGATTTTGAATGTAACATGTATATCATTTTCCTAAAAAGGCATGAGTAACACCAACACATGTCCTCATAGATTGTAAATAAATTGAAAAGGTCTTTTAAAAACATTTAATGTGGAAAATATCCTTTATTATTAAAAACTAGTTTTTAAAACATAAAACCATTTGAAAACCATTTTCATTGAAAATAATTTGAAAACCTATAAATAAGTCATGGATTCTTATTGAAAACCATTTTTCATGAAAACTTATAAAATAATATTAAAAACATTTTTAAAACCATTTATTTTGAAATAATTTTAAAACTTATATATAATGCTCGAAAACATTTTGAAACCCATTTTCCATGAAAATATATTAAAGAATATTGAAAATAATTTTAGAATTGTATATTTTAAAATACATTGAATAATTATTAATAAATAATCATAACATCTTTAAAACCTTTTTAAAAATAATTTTTAATCATAAAACATTTTTGAAAACATTTTTCTATAAAACCCGCTTTTAAATAATTAACTTCCATAATATTAGAATAACATTTTCTTTAAAAAATAACTGTTTAATATTTTAGAGGATGCATCATGTTAATGATGGAAGCTAATTCCAAATATGAAAAAAAAAATTAATTTTTACCAAAAAAAAAGACTTATGAGAAGTGGCTCGAACATAAAATGGAAAAACGATTATGGTATTATAAAAAAATTATAAAGGTACAAATAAGGTAAAAATGTATTTAAAGTATCATAGGTGAATAATATAATATTTTTTAATCATTTTTAGAAAACATGGTTTTTATTGAAAATATATTTTTGACTAAATATAGAGGTATAGTAAGACTTTCTTAAAAACACATTCTTGATCCTCTTATATAACAAATAGTAGTAAAATGGAACCATTAATTGGATATAACATTAAAAACAGTAGGGTAATAACAATAATTATGGTTCTAGAGATACCGATAATAATATTTCCTTAATCAAAGAATAGTCATAATCAATCTCAATAAATAGGGAGATTGTAGCTGTAAAACGTTACCAATTTTTCAACCCTTACTCATTATAAAATGGAAAGAAAAAAATTAAATGAGTATTAAAATATCATTATATGAATTAGATTCATGATATAACCTTTCAAATGTAGTATAAACTCCTCATGAGAAAATAATGTTGCATAACATGGCATGTGTCTCAACAAAGATAAATTGAGAGAAAATTACTTTTCTGATTTGGTAACATTTAAAACACAAACCCAATGAAAGTAAGTTCATAAAATGGATTTTTAAATAACATTAAATTTAATTATAAAAATCATATAATACATACATGGTTGGAATAAATACCACACAAAAGAAACGAGTGGTGAATAAGGCATGAATCTCATGAAGATAAAAATTGAAATGAATTTCCCTTACCTTATGTCTTGACTCACTTCGTACTCATAAAATCCTCTTGTATAATTAATATAAGTTTATAATAAATATTTTATAAATCCATATTCTTATATATAATACCATGTATTTTTTTATTGTGACTTTATATTACCCTCATATTAACAATTCCTTGTTAAGTTTTCACTTCAAGAAATATCCTCTTTGTTTTTCGTATGTGTCTTAATTTGTTATATTTTTTGTCATCATACTTATATCAAAATTTCCATAATTTAAAACATGATATAAATATCATTTATATTAAGTATATATTATTTTATAGTAATCTATTTAAAATAAAAATATAAAATGAAATACACCGTTCATGTTGATGGTGGTTTGTACGTATAAATGAACATTGTTTTTGTTTTTCTATGTAATATTGAATGAAAGAAAGTAAAGGATATATATGTGTATATATATTATAATTAATTTAGAATATTTTATCATATATATCATATATTTTCACTAAACCCATACTTAATACATTTAATGTACTGTGTGAATGAATCACATCTCTTTGAGGGGGTTGTAGTCCACACTTCCTCAAATGAAATTATCATATTTACCCAAAATGGAAGGCATAAAGGTATGTGTTTTATAATAATTATTCAATAATAATGACATAATATAAATAATATATATCATATTCAAATATTTTGTCCCTCATAATTCCCAACCATGAGAGGTGGTAAAGGTAAAACAAAAAACATCTGTTCGTGAGGCGGTAGTTCTCTACACATAAGAACGGTATACTCGTTACCCATTAGATGGAAGTGTGTGTAATTTACAGTAAAACCGTCAACATAAAAAAATATAATTATATTTAGGATACTTATTATATTTTTTTTATGTAAGAATAATAATTTAGGTAGTGTAGAAATAAAATAAAACAAAGGACATTGAGGAAATATGTTACCTCCTCTTTTAAAAACTCAATTAGGTTTTCACCAAATAGATTCCTTGGTTTAATTTAATCTAAAATGTGAGGCTTCATGTTTTTTGGTAAGGATGTTGGTATCTGAACTCTGAAGATATTTTCCTAACCTATGTTATTTAAGATGTGTGAAGAGGGGGGATTGGTGGTGGCCTTTTAAAAGGGAGGTAGGGGGACAAACATGGCATTTTTTTAAAAAAAGATAGGTGTACCCATTTTTTTAGAAAAAAAAAGTAATCCAAAACAAACAAAACTCAATAATTGAAGTTTTATTTCATAAATATGGCTATAAATAAGGTTTTTGTGCAATTTTTAATATTATTTGGGTCCTTATGTTTAATGTTTATTCCTTTGCTAACCATAATTCCATCTTAAATGATGTAATAAATTTTAATTGCATTAACTAATAATTGTTGTAAAAAACTTATGTTACCATATAATATATTAAAAATTATGATTATTTAAAATATTTAATCCATTTTGGAAAATTTAAATAAAATATGAGAGAAAAATTAATATAAATTTAATCCCACCAATGGGATGACACTGTGGGGTTTTTTATAGAAGAATATTCAAAAGTGTGTTATGTTTTTATATTCAATTTAAAATTGAAATTAATAACAATGACCAAAATTGTATTAATATATAAAACTTTATCCTAATAAAACATTAAAAACTTCCAAAAATATATTTTATCATTATAAATAAATTATATGAAGAAATAGTTTTGAATAAAAATTCATTATTTTTCCTTATTCATTAAAAATTGAAACATCACAAAAAAATTCCAAAGATTCACCCCTAACATAATTTTTATGTTTATATGACAAAAATTATATTTATTTTGTTATATAAAATTTATCAATTTTCCAAATTGATATTTAAAATAGGTTATCTATTAAAAATATGTAAAACTGCTTTTATAAAAAAAATTAGTTTTTATGTGTAATTTAGTGTCCATTCTCATCTTATGCCTATAAAATCAATTTTATAAAGGTAAAAATATTTAATTTAATATATAACATATAAATTTAATTAATATCATTCAAAAATATTAATTAATTTAACTTATTATGATAAATACTTCTATATAAAAATATATTTTTACAAAATCATTCCCTTTATATTAAATTTGTTTCTATATTAATTTGTAATAAATAGGTAACCAATGTATTATACATTAAATTTTAATAAGTTTTTTATTCATATAATAAACTATTTAAATATAGTTTATATCTTATTATATTAAAAAAATTAATAATATATTATTGTTTGGTAAAACATAGTCTTGCATGTTATGGAAGACATCAATGAAATTTAGTCTTGTGTGTAACCTAAGATAACCCAGGTGTCCCATGTAGAGAAGGTAAACATAGTTATTTAATATAAAAATTATTTCATGTTTTTCTTGAAATGAAAAATATCCTGAAATTTTAAATTAATTTGGGAAATAATTATTCGAAAAATCATGGGGTGTTATGATTTAGGTGGATAGTGTTCGGTGGACGTAAAAAAATCCTAAAAGATAATCCTAATTTTTTAATACTTTCTTGATCATATCATGTTATGACCTAGGGAAGAGCCTATGACACTCAATAATTAATATGTTTTTTTATTTTCAATACTCTTCCCATATGAATGGTTTTATTTTCCACATTTCATATATTATTATTTCACCCTTATCTCATTTAACTTCATTACTTCTCACACGAATCACGGTTCCTACTTTTTTGGAATGATTTAACCTTTTTGTGTGTTTCTAATTTTCTATAAAATGGTTTTCAATTATTTATATATGATCATTATGAATTAAATATTACCATTTTATTGTTTTATAGTGGTTTTGAAAATTGTTGTTTTGGATAAAAATTGATTAGGAAAATGGTAAAAAATTCAATGTCCTTGATTTCCTCTATGAAAATAAAGAAGGATTGTTAATAAAATGTTTATAGACTTTATTTTTTTATTCTAATTTTATTTCAAACTATTTTTTATGATTTTAATAATAAAATAAATTTAATAGATTCCTCCGTGAGATCATATCGGGCCTGTTTCTCACAACATACATTTAGATTTGTAAATGTGTTTACAACTCTTACCCTTATATAGGTTCTAGTATTATGATTTATTCTTGGATAACATTTTAATAAATTTCAATTTCTGAGTAGGAATGTGTTGAAAACCATTTGGATACATATATGAGACCAAGTTATTTTAGTTCATTATTTTTTTGTCGTTTAAGAAATGTTATGAGTCAACTCAGCGTTGTAAATATTTTATTTTTCTTTCGTTGTTTTTAATTTTTGTTTCTTCTTTCTAAAATTCACTTTAGATAAAGTTTCATGATTATACAAATGTTTTGAATCATCATACATTGTTATGAGTTTTTTAGGTTGGTTATTTATTTTATCTTTACTAATGTTTCTTGGAAATGAAACATATGTATAATATATACTATAATTTAGTAAAAATATCTAAAATATGTTTTAACATTCATTTTATTGTACAATCCTTCCAAAGGGAGTGTAGTGTGAGTCTCATGCACTAGTTGTCCGCATGTGCGGATCACGATTTCCATTTTGGACAAGTGGAAAGCTAAGTTGGGTGACGTGTCATGTAAGATAAATTCAATTCATCAAAAATGATATCAGAGCCATAATTATTGAATAATAGGGAATAGGTTCTTGAGTAAATATCATTCTACATGGGGTATGTCATGGTAAAAATAGGATTAGGTATATAGATAGATGATTATTATGGGTGAATAGATTCTAACAATATATTTCACATATCTATCACCATGTTTCCAAGGGTAGTAAGGTTTTAAATTGAGACTTTGTGTTTTTTGTTATTTCTAATGGATTATTATGTGAAATAATGATATTCTGATCTCGTATGAGTTTTAATGTTATTTTGTTGGTCTTTTGTAAGAATAAAGGTAAAATAAAGGGGAAATTAGTTCTACAATTATATCATATGGTCTGGAGAACCATGTAGAGACCATGCTATTAGGAATTTCACCTTCATAATTATTTTCTCATGGTATGAATTAGGTTTTTCTAAATCATATGATAACACCATTCAAATCCCAATTTTTCTGTGGTTGAGTTTTTTTACTCCTCTTCATTTCATGTTCATATTAAAGTGGTTTTTACTTGTTAGAGATGAAACAAAAAAAAATTTGTGGTTTTAATGGATTTATTTAATGGATTGTGCTGTTTTTGTGATTTTTGAGGTTTTAGGGTTGTTTTGGGGGAAAGGATGTGTTTTTTAAAATGATTGATTTTAATTTATTTTATTTAAATGGGTTACATGAAAAGGAAATCTTGTTTTTTAATTATATTATTATGATTTTTATTTTGTAGTGGTATTCAGAAAACAAATTGAATAGGAATATGTGGATTTATGGAATCACCTATAAAATGAATATAATTATTTATTAAATAATATTAAATAAAGGATAAATTTCAAAAAAAATCATAGAGCTATCAAATTAAGTGATCATTGTTTCACCATGGATAGTTTTATTTTAATAGGCATTTGAATTGTTTATCATGATCATGCCTTATGAGATCGTGTTTTCAGAATCCCTTGGTGTGAACATTTGGTTTTAAAAAAATTATTTTTTGTTATGGGAATGATGTGTTTTGTTTTGGTGATTTATGTTTTTGTATTTCCTTCCTATTTTTCATGGGGTCATTCGATTTATGTTTTGATGAATAAGTTTTGGTTGTTACCATATTATATCATTTAATGGATGCCACCTAAAGTAGTTGAGATAAATATTGGAATACCTATTTTCAATGATTATTATCATGTTGTATCATTTCATAGATTGTATATATTTCCTTTAGTTCCAGAATCAATGTAGACTTTAAATAGTATGGTGGAATGAGAACATTTTCTTCTCTTGGAACCTATTGAAGACTTCTTAGATAGATATTACTCATTATTTTTTAGTTACCAAGGCGAAACCTATGTGGTGGGATGGTTGTAAATAATTGATGTAATCCTTAATTCTCTTGAAACATAAGAATCCTCATGGGTGATATATGTAGTGAGATTTCTAGACAGACCAAGACAAGTGTTGTGGGTGTACTTGGAACCTTCTCCACTACATGAAGGTATATCTTTAGAATTTATCAAGATGATGTTTATATATTGTTTTTTTACTTATAAAGATAAATGTAGATAAAAATATTTAGTACATGATCCTTTATTAAGGTGAGCGGTGAGTGATATAGTGTCTTGAGAACAACTTATAGTTTGTTATCTTCTATGTGGAGTTAGTTTCATATGATTATCACAATTATCATTTCATCAAAGGTGGTCTTTAATAATTCATTATTTTATTGTGTATAGACTAACATGGATTCATAAGGTTCTTTGGGTGTAAATTTGGGTTTCAGTTGATCAGTCTAGGAACCTGGTACTAGGTGATTCCTTAATTCTATTAAATGGGAATAAAGATATACCTGAAGGTATAGAGAAAAATAATGTTTAACAGAAATTAGAAATGTAGTTATCTCCTCATTGGATTAATAAAAATATTAGGTACTTCCACTGTGGGGATTTATGGCACCTAAATCCTTCCAATCGTAATGTTGAAATTAAATTCCTCTTTTTATTCCATTTAGATCGTTTTATATGTTCTATAAGATATTTTATTGGTATAATTCTCATTTTGACCTATTTTTTGATGGTTTTATTTTTTTTTGTATTTTTATTAATATTTTTGGAATGGGTTATTATTTTTGGAGTTTAGTGGAATATTTTTTTATGAATATTTATTTTTTTTCTCCTCATTGTTTTCGGGGTATCTCCTTTGAGATTTGGTGGGTTGTGATGGAGGGACATGTATACCATTTGGGGTTCCATCTGGTTTGTCATGATGATATTAGTTGGGTACCAATATGGATGAATAGGGAGAGAGACTCACCAGTTGAGATTATGCAGTGGTTGGGGATCCAATTTCTAACCATAGGTTATCCATGTGTTTGATGGATAAAGGATGGAAATCATATCATTATATGAGGTTGCTTGGGGGTCATATTTTTCTTCTTTTAGGTTGTTTGTATTTATATTTTGAGGATTCATTCATTTCATGGTTATATGGTGTTTTGGGGATTCTTCAATATTTGGATTCCTTTGGTTACATCATCTTATAGGAATTATAAATGGGAAGGAAACTATGATAGGTCTACTTAATTATTAGGATTTCTAAATCAACTATGTGTTCTAATTGTTCTCGGTGACTCAAGAAAATTTTGAATAAACTTTTCTATCATTTTGAGGAGGTTAGATGGATGGATTTTGGGTCTGATCATGTTGAGTGGTTCTCCTTAACATGATCTTTTCATAATCTCCAGTTTTCCTATTTCTCTCAAATTTTGACCAATGAATTTATGGGGGTAGAAAGTGGGATGGTGGGGAGAACTATAACACCCTAATGCCACTGTAGTGTGTTATTTTATATTATTTGATATTTAGTGGGTATTAATATGTTTTGTCAATTTTTGAGGGTTTTAATATGTTTTGACAATTTTGATGTGTTAAGGTTGTACACACTACTGGTTCATAGTCATCTATAACAATTTTTTCAAACCATTTATCATGCCTAATTTTTAAAATTTTAGGAAATTCTAAAATTACCCCTTCAAGATTAGAATTTGATTTCACTCTTTCCCCTCCCATGAGACCAATCATTCCCTTAGTGAAACTCCATCAATTTTTATTACCCTCCATGACATTTTTCAAATATCCTTTCAATGTTTAATAATGATTTTCCACGGTAATCCACACTACTATATTCTCAATCCCTTTTTCATCTCTATTATCTAGGTTATGATATCTCTTCCCAAACCTAGGTGACTTTTCAAACAATTTAGGGTTTCAGGTGGATATATAGAGAAGGATTTTAAGGACATGGATTGTAGATATAGTCTTCAGCATTTTTGGTTTTTCACCATTGGAGGAAACCTGTTTTGTCTTTTTGTAGCTTGATATCCACATCATTCAGGTAATTTTTCCTATTAAACAGGTTTGTTTTGGAATTCAAAGGGATATGGATCTTTATAAATTCCTTTTTATGTAAATTAGGGATATATGAGATTTTTATGGTGTGTTTCTAAATTGATTCACAAATTTTAATCTTAGAATAGATGCGTTTATTTATGAATTTCAAATGTATCATTGAGATGGATGTTTAAAAAATCCAATACCCATAAAAATGACTAAATATATGTTTAAATTATTTTTATTGGGAATGAAATAATATGTATCATTTTTTATTTTTAATGAGTAAATCCATGTTTTAGAAATGTTAGTTTGAATTTTTGGTGGTTTGTGTGACATTAAATTCACATTTAGCACTTTATAATATGAATTGTTTATTTCATCAGAAATCCTCATTGAATTAACCTTGTTTTTTCACCAATTTATTTGGTTTTTATCAATATATTATGGATGCATGTTCATAAAACGGGTTATTCTATACTTGGGAATTAGATGTGATTGAGATTTATTATTTGTGCCATGTTGTTCATCATGGAATCATTGTACACTCCCCTCCACTTTATTTTTTGGAAATGGAAACTCGTATAACAAAGTTAGATATCAATATTTATGTTACACTAGTTGGTATACACACCATGTTTTCCCCTATAGCTTGAGAGAGGTAAAAGTGTAGATTTTTATCTCATTGAGGTTGGTGTAGGATATTGGGGTGGTCTTTGTGGGTTATACATAACATGTGATGGATTTTGGTCCTACATTTTTCTATTAATTTTCATATCATATCACATTAATAAATAGTTTGGATCCCATAAAACATACTCCTTGATTGGTTGTTTATATATGAGATTATTCTCTTTTAGATGTTTTATATTTATCCTTTTCATATATTGTTTTTGAACAATTATCTTGTCCACTTTCATTATTTATCCTTTGAATCATGGTGTCTATTTTGGGTAATGATTTAATCTTTATGTGTGTGTATTATTTTCTGTAAAATGGTTTTCAAATATTTTTAGCCGATCATTTTAAATTAAAAGCTCTTTTTTGTATTTATAGTGGTTTTTAAAAAGGGTGTTTTGGAAAAACATGGATTATGTCAATGGAAAATTCTGTCAAATTTTATGTCTTCATTTAAATACAAACAAAATTAATGTTCATAATATTGATATGGATTTGATATTGGTCTTTAGTTATTGTGTTTTAAAAATTATTTTCTAATTTTACATCAGACTACAATTTATGAATTTATTTATAAAATAAATTACATATATACCTTGGTGATGTCTTACAAGGAATGTTTTATTATACCCTTCCTATAAATTTATGTGTGTATATGAAACAAATAATTTTATATTATTTCCAATTTCATTAATTTAGAATAGATATATTTTTCTTCGTCATCGTTGGGTGAGTAGGGATGTGGACTGAAATATAGTGTTTCATGAAGGAGACCCAATGATGCTGATTTTTTATTTTATTTTTATAAAATATATGTTACTGGTTTACTAAATGTATTATATATTCGATTCCATATCTGTTATATATTTTATACAATTCACTTGAACTCAATTTGTATATTTTATCATGTTTATATAAATGGGATGAATAATTATAGTCGGTTATGAATAATTTTGTATTGTCCTGAATCCGGGTGACACACAACGGGTGCCCTGAACCCGGTTGGTCACATGACATCAAGCGCATTTCCCCAAATTCTAGAGGTTGGCGACTAGCAGCGAGGGCCTATGACTAATAGTGGGGAAACTATGCCCTCATTTTTCAATGTGTAGTGCAGCGGAAAAAAATATAAACATACAAAATCGAAAACAGTAAACAATATAGGCCTGAAATAGAAAATAGAACTGAAGTAAATGTTAACCAACTATCATATATATGAAGATGCAACATGTCTCTAATTCTAAGAAAGCATCCAAATTAGGAAACACTACAATCTGATACAATACAGAACATGGTAAAAAGTACGGAAAAAAAACCAAAGCATTGTAAGAGGAACATAGAAACATCGCAAGCCTAAGATTGGTCTCATGTTCTCTTACTCCTCTACAACAATCATGTACCTGTGTAGGGACACTTGACCTTATCAACACCTGCAGAAATATAATCTATTTGGGCCCAAGAAATGACCCAAATAGGGTGTGAGAAAAAAATCCCAGTTAGAAAACACCCAATGGAATGTTCCCAACTATCAGTGAAAATGTGAAACAATAGTGTGCAATAATGAAATGCAGTAAACTAGGAAGTACTCATAAGTAATAATTCCTACCAGTTACATTGCAATTCTAATAATTATTTAATAATTAAATATAATTAAATTTTTAGTTTTCTGAGACTCGACCTCAACTGACAGTCTCTTATAGTAGTGCCACAGAAGATACCACAATAGGCTATCTAACAAGAAAAAGATAATAATAATACCAAGCCTCTTCTTTAGCATGACAAGTACAACATAAGAAATCTCCATAGTGAATATTCAAAGTAATCATTGTCCTCAGACATGCAAGAACTTACCCTCAGGAAAGTAGAAACGAAACCATCAGGGGACTGCCCTTAGGCATAATGAATATTTCCCTTAGGAATATGATATATCGCCCTCAGGAATGGAATCTACTACCCATAGGCATAAGAAACATTTCCCTCAGGCTAAAAAAACATTTCCCTCATGCTAAAAAAACACTTCCCTCGGGCATTCCCTAAGAAAAGAAAGTAATGGGGCCGAGCCCAATGCATAATCAAGAAATTTATATATGTTTCCTCTCAATAAAATTCAAAATATGCTATAATCGTGGCTTACCCATGATTATCCTGGCCAAAAATCTAAACAAGGGAAACACACCCTTGGGGTGGCCCTAGATCAAGGCAATGATATCAAACATCAGTTTATACTTATTCATTAAATTACCTATGAAATTCTGGATATCTCAATAGTAAAAGTATCATCCATAGGACACCCCGAACATGGGCTCGTGGAACAACGGTACACAAAATCAACTCGATAGTTGGAATTAAACACAAGACCACCTACCTCGATCTCCTCTGATCGATATATGTGAATGGTGCCTCCTGGAACAACCAAGAACGATGTATATCTGAGATAAATGATTACCCATTTAAACATAAATTACTTCCCATAGGTAAATAATTTTATGTAAATATTCAAGAAGAGGGAAGACCTTACCCACACTATTCAAACAAGATCAACTATGGATGAATCAGAGTTCTGGTGAGTGATAGGGAGATCCTCCTAGTCTTGGCCTCCTCTCCCGCTTCTCATAGGGATCCCTCTACCTCCTCTGTCGAATGAGGAGGATACTTCCTATTTTTAACGAAAAAACATATATACACAGCATGTGCTCTCAATTACACAGCATGTACTATCCTTTTTAATTGTTCCTCTTGTGGCTACTTTCCACCGCCTCACTTTTCATCTACCGACTGATTACACGGCGTGTATTACTAAGTACATGGTGTGTAGTTAGTTTTTAAACACTTAATCACTGAAAAGCCTACATGCCCTATATTCTCATCCCACATAGCCAAAGTACATGGCATGTGTAAAAAAGTACATGGAGTGTACCCATAAATTTGGGATTTCCCCATATTTCCCTTGTTTCTCAAAAACACATAAGTAAAAGAAAAAGAATAAATTTGTACCTCAAGAATAAGGACCAAGTTCTTACAAATTTAGTTTGGTTATTTATTTTTCTTATGTTTATATATGTTGCATGGATTCCCATTATATTTACCAACATTATCATAATTTGGATAAAATTTTTCATTACGTATATAAACTCTGACATAATAGAGAAAACATTACGAAAGTAGATTTCTTTGATTATTATGCACTATTTTTTGTCCCTTTTTGTCAATGAACACCCTTCAAGACAAATGGTGATCTCAGTTATGGGACGTATAGGTTTATCCTAGGATATCTCATTATAGGAATTGTGGTATCATGGTGAGGTGACATGTGGATGAGGTGGTGTAGATTCATATGTTTTGAGGACCATAATATTTAATTTGTAGACTTGTTTCACCTCATGATTTTGTAGAATATTTTACAATTTTTGGGACCCTGGTAGCACTTTAGCATTGGTTTACATCCCCATATTGATGGGAAGATATAGAAAACATCCCTTATGTTTGAAAATATATTGCAGTTTTGTGTTTTCAGTTTTGGTGGATCCTGGGTTTTGAACTTTCTTTTTTTCAATTTTTCATATAATAATATCTCCCACTCTTCTATTATTAGGGCTCTATTGGAGGAATTGTTGGAGAAATATTTTCATTTTATGTTATTCTAGAATGAGGTTTGTGAGTTGATAGTCATAGGTCCAACTAGGGTGAAGACCTCAAAAAAGAATATTTTTTATGATCTTAGAGTGTATAAAGGTAGTGTCAAACTTTCAGAATTCATATATAGAAAAATATAGGAGGACTAAAAAGTTCAATATTTGGGATCATGTATTCTTTTGGGTTTCCCCTCTATACAGTAAATTTAGGTTTAGATGGTCCTGTTATCTCTATCCCAATTATTTTCTTTCATTAAAGGTGTTATAGTGGATTTAAATGATAGTGTGTCAGTTGTTTCTCTCTCTATACTGGGAAAGGATGCATGGAATCGTCCAAGTTTCAAAAATCCAGTAATATCTTTATGATGATATACACATAGTCTCTTGGGGAGTTTTGTATATTATTAATTACCTGATGTTTATAGTGAATCTAGTTTACATCCAGGGTCATCAAGAGACGATTCTATATGGGTGAGCCATTCCTTCGATTTGAGTTCAGTGGAGGCATGGCATTAAAGAAGAATGTATTTTTGAAAGTCTATCATGAATGAAGTATTAGTATCGTGTGTTTTTTTTGAAATTTATTTTTTTTATGATGTTTGAGATTATTATTGTGCCAATTTATAGATTTTTTAATACTTTGATAAAATATAGTCATTTTTCTTGTTTCTTTTATTATTTTGGTTGGTTTTTTGTGTCATCTCATTTTTGAGGTACCTCTCAGGGATAATTGGGTGGATGTTTTTTCCTTTTTTACATATGATGTTTTTTTATTTTCATGGGAAATTTTTTTTGTTAAGTATCAAATGTAATTAGAAATTCATTCTTTGTCTCTTCTTTTCTCAATTGCATATATTGGAGGTGTTCTTAAGCAGTTAGTTTAATCTTTTTGTCATTTAGAGGTCTACCATTCCATGTTTCTAGTCATTTATATTTCCATGGTGATAATAATTTTAGAGTTATGAGTGTGTTTTGATGTCTTTTTGAAGTTTTGGATTCGTAATATTGAAATTGTGGGTGATTGGTGAATGATGAGGAGAGAAACACCCATTGTGAAGAGTTTTTTTATTAAAAATTTAATTATTGGAAATAGAGATAGCTCCACACCCATATATGGGATAATAGTGTCATTGGATAACTTTGAGGGTATCCTGGTGTAAAATAGGCACACATAAAACACCTTGGGAAATGGTCATTAGGGAGTGGAAGCTAGGGGAGTTCAATCCACATCAGGGGGAAGGAAAAAACAACATTGAACCTTCTATGGAATAATTATTTTTATGGTGGGGTTGAAATGAGGATGGATATTTCCATACATCATGGTGAGGTATATAGATTCCTTTAGGGGAGTTGAAATGGTGTTTTATATGTTGTGTTGTGTGGTGTGATGTCATTAAAATTCTTAAATTTGGTTTTTCAAATCTACATTAGATTTAAAGTGTGACGAATTTTTATGACATGAAAAATTGGATCTCCATTAACTGAGGGCTATTGTAGTTTTTTTGATAAATAGCATTCCATAATGGAGGTAGGTTTATATTTCTATACAAATAGGGGTTAAGATATCTATTTTTCAACTTTTATTTCATCTCATAAATCGTAACCAACCCTCAACCCTATTAGTTCCCCATAAGTAATATTTCTTGAGGATTTAAGCCTCTTTGTTCATTATGATCAGGATCCTTAGATCTGAGGTATTCTTCTTTCTATTTATTCTCTTGATAATTATCCATTTTCTCTTTAGAGTATTCTATGGGGAGTTAATCCAGTTTTTTTTCATGGATTGATGTTGTTTTTTGTGGTTATATTATGACATGTTCCTCTTTATGTTCGGTGGTGGTTAATTAGTAATTCCTCTATTAATGTGTGTTTTTTCTTTGAAATGTTTACATTATGGTAGGGGATTCAAGAACTCTCCCTTTTCTATGTAAATTGTTGAATTAAAATATACTTTCCTTCATTGGGAGAGTAGTTTATATTGTCTTAATAAATATAATGATATTGACTTAATTAAATTAAAAGGAAAATGGGGTGATTCATATCCATTAACTTGATTCAATTATATTTCATCCACACTTAGTTATTTTTTGCTAATGTTACTAAAACTCAATAATGTTTTTGAAACTTGTGTTCCATTACAATGATTATCCTATGAATCAAATTTAATAAATTTTATATTACTTAAAGATAGAAATGATCAATTTTTTTGGAAGAAATAAATTTCTATGAAATCATGTTTGAATACGAAATTGTGTGATAGTTATATATAATAAAATTGACGTGAGATTTGATAAATCCAATTATTATTGATATATTTCAATTATAGTGTTTTTCATAATATTTGTGTTATGGGAGCTATAACAGATTCTATGGTTAGCATACTAGGATATGGTTAAGGATGTGGTTTGTGATGTAGGGATATTATTTCCATCTAATAGTTAGTAAGAGAGGATGAGTGGGTTTTGTGGAAAGTGGTTTGGATTTTTGGCATGGGAACCTTTGGATGTTTCTCCATGTTAGATAATATAGTTCGTAATAATTTGTTTTATAAGGGGTTTGGTGGAATTAATTACCTTTTTGTGTAATTATGAAACATTGATGCATGAAATGAATAATTAATAGTTGTCGATTATTGTAGTTGATGGATTTAGTGGTTGTTGGAATAAAAACTATTCCCCACAAACTTCATTGGTGAAAAACAATTCACCCCAAAAATTTTGGGTGGCACAATATTTAATATATAATTTCTAATAAAGATACTATTCACCATGCTCTTATAGGGAGAAAAATTGTTCTATGTGCATTTATTTGGTGGCACATTGTTTACCATCAACTTTATGAGAGAAAAATAGTTCATGCTACACTTTTATGAGAGACACTATTTACAACACACTTTCTTGGAGAACTCCCATTGGACTTAAACCAAATATCAGCAGTGATACTCATATATAATAATTTAGTATCTTAAATAATGTGATTATATGACCCTTATATAGGAAAAGAACTCTAAAAAAAATTTAAATATGAAATTACCATTAAAACCTTAGAAAACACTTCTTAATGCTCATCCTTCACAATACTACATTCCATGATATTTCGTCCCTATCATAATAGAAAAATTACCTCACCACTATTTACTTATTCAGAGTCCTATATTATTTCTATGAATTCCATATATTTACTAAGTGGTCATATGTACTTACTTAGCAGAAATTGTTTTCTTGTCCAATTTTTTATGAAATCTTGAGCCGAAGTGGTTTTTGTGGTTTCTAAGTAGTTATGTGTTCATATTCAGAAGTTTCTCAAGATTATTAACTATTTTAACATACAAACTAAGATTAAATACATCATTTTCAACAAAAATCACCATCTTTATGTCAAATTCTATTAGAGCCATAGTGAAAATATTATTGGTCCACAAACAAAATAGAACTTTTTAAATCATATTTTTTAGAAAACATGATGACATAAATCATATAAACAACACCATGATATATTTTCTCAGAAAAATGATCATTCTAGATTTAATGACTATATATCACATTGGGATTATCGAGTACTAAAGTCATGTGAAATAAAAACAAATTTGGAAAGTTTGAACTTACCCTTCTGAGAAATAGGCTATAAATGGGTCGGTCAAATAATAAAATTTGACCAAATTAAATCAAGAAAAAGAATAGAAAAATAAAAATTCCATTTTAGGGAATAATAAGCACCCATAGGTTACCGAGTGGACAACATCTAGCCACATGATGGTATCCCAGTTGGAGCTACCCCACTAATGTGGTCACTAAGTACCTGATAACATGAGTCTGGGAACTAGGTGACTACATACCTACCACCACCCATAATCTCCACCCCACTAAAATACATAGAGAACAATTACTCACAATTTTACCTATATAACCATCAATATATATTCACATTATACTTCAAAAAACTAAAATTCAATAAAAAAATTATTGTGTGAAAATATGGTAACTTTTTCATCTCTCCTTACATTATTTGTAAAATAATTTAAAATAAGTTTTATAATTCTATTATAGACACTAAATATAGATAATTAATCAAAAAATCATAATACCTTTAAAAAATATTTATTTTTTCAAAAAAAATCAATGACCCCAATTATAAAATAATAGAAATTAACACACTCAATTATGATGATGTTTGAAAACTATTATATTTTAAAAATAAATTAAACATTACTTCCTTGGTAATTAAAAAAAAATCATCCTTGGTTAAATAAATTTTATATTCCTTCGTTTAATTAAAAACAATAATTTCAATGTATCTATAATTTTTAAAAAATTTGAAAATAGATTAGTTAAAATATGAAACATAAATCCTTAGAATAATTTATTTTAATTAATCAAACCCTAGATGGAATAATGGATGGATATCCCTTCCATTCCCATAGACAATATGGGATATACGTAATTCTCCTACATACGAAATATGATTTACTAAATAAAATTACTCTCCATAATGGTACTGGAAGAAAACATTTAAATCATTTATTTTATAAACAACCTATAGTTTGAATGTAATAAGATCACTAACCACTTTATAGATTAAAATTATATATACCACCCTAAAAGATCTCTGATGATATGAATAAAATTATTCCCATGTATATATAGATTTATTAATCTTTACTAAAGAAAATTATTGTATTATTATATTCTAAAATCAATCCCCACCTCTAAAAATTCCTTTATAAGAAGACCTTTCACTACAAACCAAACTGTATGAGCCTTTAAAAAACATCTGTATTAGTTGATTTAGGTAACCAATTAGTCTTATAATAAAATTTGAAAACCATTATACATTCCGAATCACATGATTCTAAATATATTTTGACAACACATAAGGCATTCTTAAAATATTATATTGACGAACCTAGAACTCAACAGAAATAGATGAAATTCCTCATATAATTTTATTTAATAAAACACATTTCATTTAAAAACCCTTTTTTTAATATGATTGATATATAATTTCAAAATAATAAAAAAAAATTGGTAATAATAACACAAATAACACTAACATTAATATTTATAAAATAGTTCTATCAACCAAAGGAATTAGTTGTTAACCGATGTAAGCTATTATATAATAATAAATATTTTTGAAAAACTATACATTAATTATTAATAATTAGTTATTATGTATCGCCATCTGATTATAGTAATGAAAAAAGTGATCAGAGCCATGAAAACACATGGAAATCATGATACCCCACCTACATCAACTTATCAACACATAATATGATTAATAATACTTAGGTAACTAGGAATAAATTAAATAAATGGAAAAATGGAATTCAAAACTACTCCTAAAAATATAGTTTCCCACCATAATTATACTGGGTCGAAAAATTTAATGCTTAATTATCGAGTCTTGATTTTCATGGATCCTGCCTACTCTCATACCTCTTACCTAATATCCACTGGTGTTCAAGGACACAATTTTGTGATAACCATAATACATTACAAAAAATGACACTGGTCGAGGTTACTTCCACAACCCAAATTCCCCTCTTAATTATTATATGTTTGTGTATAGATTAAGTGTTTTCTAAAAGTCGTATGGGAGGCGGTTTTCTCCTTTGGTAAAAAAAATAAATGTTATATCATTTAAAATGTTTAGTATGCCACATTGGGTCTCTGGATATCCTTTCTTAAATCATAGGTATTCCCCAAGGATGTACATACTAAACATAAAATATATCAATAAGAAATACCATACATGGAAAATTTAGGAATATCGAACCAAGTCTTTAATTATAAAAATGATCCAAAAAATTTAAAGATTAATAAATAATGACATATACCAAAATTGTGTTTATAAAACAAATTCTAAAGGGTAGAAGATGGTATCTCCCATTGGGAAAGGCAATTTCAGAATCCTGGGGTATCCATGATGATACCTCATTATAATCCCTCTACATGGTTCAAAATGTTCATTTTCATTTATGGGAATACATAATGTTCCGTCCCCATACTCCAGTTCCATCCCCTTTACTAGATCATAGACAATAAGTTTTGCATGCATCCTATAAGGGTATGTGTAGGGTCTAAATATAGTAACTCAGTTTTAATTCACCACCCCACCCTTATATTCATATCATAAAATCAAGTACTTGTAGACAATAATATATTTCTATAATGTATAAAAAACAAGGAAGACAACATTCATAAATAATTAAGGAATAAAATATCTATTAGTAAAATAACACTTTATACCGAGAGTATCTCTACCGTAATTTACTTATTTTAGGAGAGCTAGGAATTATTATCAGGTTGGAGGTTAGGAAGTCATATAGACCATTCAATCTAGGTATATCATGATAATATTTAGGGAATAAAACAATCCCATGGAAAGGGAAAGGTGTGTTTGAAGTTGAAGCCCCATTATTTCACATGGAAGGGGGATTGAAGTACCAAATTTCAATGAGTTGTGAGACTATACCATCACTATTATTTATAAAAAAGTTTCCCACTTGAAAACGTTCAAAGAATAAAAAATCCCTTCTAATATAATTAAATGTCACCAAATATCATTTGGAAATAAAATATTTATTCAACAACCTATTTATATGGAAAATTATATAAAAAATATAAATAAATATATACATTTAATTTTTAAATCCCATTTCAATAAGTAAATATAGCAGAAAACATATTATATCAATATATATTCCATGTCTCAATTTAAGGGTGAGACTATAACATGCTTATAGAATGAAAATTATAAATAAAAATATAGCATTCATGAAAGTCATGAATGTAATCCAACTCAAATTAAATGAAAATGAATGAAAAAATAATAATCATGTTAAAAAATTAAGATATTAATTTAATTTGGAAATAATTTATATTGATTACATTCACCTATATATATTTCACTATTAGCCCAAACCCTAAATAATCTGAAGGGTAAGATGGGAATTTATTCCTATGCCAGCGTCAAATGACGCTTTTAGTACTATAATAACAGGTAATTCCACTAAAAGAAATAATATAAATAATTAATTAATAAAGGCATTATCATTTACACTAAAATAACTAATTAATTGTGAATCCATAAATCCAAACATAACGATTACCACTGATTCACTTGATTAAAACTCCCATAATATCATGGAGGTTGGAAAATTAAAAAAATTAAGAGGTTCTATATTGACCAATAATATGTGTTGAAAATTTTGAGACAGTTCCACCTAGAAACACTAGTGAGGAAGTGATTAGAGGAAATCCATAGAATGATCTTTTCAAAGATGATCCTCTGAGACCAATAGAAAGTGATCTAGAAGACGGATAAGGAAGGAATTTATTAAGGAGTAAGGATAATTGTGGGAGGTCTCATAAGTGAAGATTTATAGCCCAAATATAGTGAAATCATGAATCGTTTAGTTTAATATATTAAAATTATGGATTTAAAGTAACCAAAATTACAAATTTAAAAAGAACATTTCCTAGGTTCCCATTAAGTACATAGTTTATTTTTATTTGGTACCCAGTAGATCTTCAAAATAACAATCTATAGTGTTATTCTCCCATTGGGTTCCCACTTCACTACCACCAGTTACCCACTCCATAACTATGACTTTCCCTCTTTTCTTCCCTCATATTGTCCCCCATCAAGTCCTTCCAAACCCCCACAACATAAACCTACCAATAAAGAGATTATAGAACCAGATATTAGAGTAAATTATGTCAAGAAAAAGGGTTTCAAAACAACCCATGATGTTCTTTTGATCACAAACATAGAATTCCATCAATGAAAACTCAGTGAACCAAAAAAATAAAGGAATAAATGACCAATAGGTGAGGTCCATTTAATGTATAATATTTTTTATTTCTCATATGACCGGAAAATATACATGATTTTCCATCCATACTATACAATTCCAGAGTTCATTTTAATCTGATGGATAATGGATATAATATTGAACATAAATGAGATATAACTTGAAGAAGGGATAAAAATTCATTGTGTGTTATAAATACACTATAAGAAATTATATTATAATTAATGTTTTATTATATCAAAAATAAACACTAAATAAAAAACCCTAACATAGTTAATAGACACTATCTATCACGACCCGTCCCCCGGGGCCTGTGTCGTGACTACCCCAAGCCCGCCTTACATTGGACTGGGTCTAGCGACTAGCACGGAAAGGTATTTTCCCTACAATGAGAAGGCATTGACTTTATACTTATACAAACACACAGTCCGAGAACACAATAAGAAGCAACTGTGATGTAAACTGCTATAGTGAAAGAGTATTGAAAGTAAAAAGGGGTTGGAATACAAGACCAACTATAAAAGTACAAGTACAACTAAAAGTACAATATAACTGAAAGGAAAAGGGAATAATATACTAGGTCGTGCTCCAAGGTTCCTACCTAAAGGGTAGGTACAGATTGCCTCCTCATCACTCAATGGTCATTCGTCTCCTCCGCATTCCACCGGGTCCTAGCTCCCTCAAACCTCCACCCAGCAGCTCATCGTCTGCACAAGACACAACAATGTGCGGGCGATTCCCATGTAGGGGTGAGTATAAAGATACTCATTAGGGACCTCGAGACCCTGAAGGACTCTTATAATTCCACATATAAAAACCACATGGTAATACCACGAAGGTAAAGTTCCACATCAGTAAATTACCACATTGCAAAAACTCAATCACAAGAACAAAGTAAAGAAAAATCACTCCAGAATTTATTAAAGGGGTAGTAATAAGTAACATCCCCAGTCATGTTGTTGAACACCATGGCTGTTGGATAACTTCTTCTCTATTGAGTACAGTGGGCCTGCCAGATCACATAGACGCGCTTCCCACTGACCTTGAACTACTGAGGTACTCCTCCCCGTCATGTACTATGGGACTGTTGGGTCACATAGAGCCATCCCTCCCCACCAAAGACTGCTAAGGTATTCCTCCCCATAATTTACCATGGATGCTCCCCACTGTGGCCTAATGAGGTACTCCTCACCATCGCGTATTGTGGTCATCAAGTCCCTCCGAGTCAAAAAGTCAGCAGTCGTTATGTCTCAGCCGGTCACAGGGTTCTGTATATAGTGAGCTTGGGAGAACCACTCCTCAATCCATCAGTCATATCTCAACTAGCACTAAGTCTCATAATGAAGTATCCTAATGAGCTTCCATGTCATAAGGGTTCCAATGCAATAGATAGCACGTCAGTGGAATGTCCGGTATGTGCGTTATTGGCATTTCATTGTCGAGGGCCCAGTTAGATTTGGGGGTGATCCAACCCAACCATACTCCACATTTCTCCAAAACTCTAAAGGATTAAGTCAAAAGTACCATCTTCTTACAAGGGTCCCATCACCATAGACGGTTCTTCAAATGGGCGTCTGGTTCTCAAGATAAGGTCTTTTGTGTGTTCTTTGGCCCGGTAGGGCCCAGGTCCAGTCCGACCCGGTCAGACCGACCCTGCCCGACTCAGTCTGGGCTGGGCCATGGTTTCCACAGCCTTCTTAGTCGATGTTTAGTGAGGCCTACAAGAGTGGCAGCCCATAAGGATGGCCCGACTAGAATAGGGTGGCCCTTGTGGGGAGGCGGCCCACTATGAGGGCGGTGACCTTGTCTGAGGGAAGTATCCCGATGTGAGTGCGGAAGCCTGGTTTGAGGTCGGAATCCATTCTATAAGGTCGTTTCTAGGCTCTGGGGTGGTGGATTTCTCTAAGGGCAGCTGCCTGGTCTGAAGGTGGGGGCCTGGTGCGAGGGGGACGACCCGATTCAAGGGTGGCGACCCAATTCAGTCTGACTCGGGGGGTGTAACCCCCCAGTCTCATGGATTCCAAAACTTCTCAGAGGCCATTTATTTTTCAAGGCGGCGGTAACACGTGGGTGCCACTCGGTCACCACAGAAGCCTCCAGAGGCGGGTTCGGCCTCCTCCGCGGCTTCTGTTCGCAAGTGGTGTGGTGGTCACACCACCTCCCTTCCCACGGCTGGCCTTCATGCCAGGTGCCTCCTCCATTCACTATAGAGGACAATCTATGGCCCTCCTCTTGCGACATTAATTGGCAAACTCATGTTCTAGCATGGAGGCACAAGGATAGAAAGATAGGGGAGGGTTCGGGCTGGGTTCGTTAGGCACATTCCCTCCACGTTAGCTTGTATTATGGAAGATATTTAGTGAGTTCAATAAATTCACATGAATTTGAAACAAGAATCAAAACCCCTACCTCAAAACATTGGAGAAACGTCTATTCTTGAAGTTGTATCCTGTTCTTCGTTCCCGCGACTGGTTCCCAAATACACCACATGCATGTCACCCTTTGGTTCGGTGTCGTCTGTCACCTCCTGCTATTTCGGCTTCATCTTCTAAGGGTTTGGATTTGTGGTGTTCCTTTAGCACCTTTCTTCTTGGTGATTCTATCTTATACCCCTTCCCGAGCTCTATATATATAGTAGAGGGGGAGGGTATGTAATGGTATAGAGAAATAATGGGGATCATTAGTTAGGAAGCTTCCTAATTTTCCCCAACATCGTCGTTACCTATGGATGGTAAGTCAAGACATTTAATGGCTTGACACACTGTTGACCCCACCATTTAATTGGTCCATTGGAGGTTATGAAATAAAAAAAAATTATTTCATTTTTTTTAAAGTCGCAAAACATAACTTTTTCTCGGGACCTACTACGGTCAACGTAAAGCCTCCCATAAGAGAATCTCAGTGTTTTGTATTCAATGGTGACCTCATATTTTTAATCCAATCAAAAGTTCAAAAGTTATAAAACACCACTCACGCAATTATTGAATCTAACCAACAAAAAGTTCATAAATTCAATCCCAGCACATCGGGCCTCAGAATAAAGCACCGTTAATTTTTTTAGACTCCTAATAATTCCATATAATAAAAATAAATTACATTTCAATTTGGGTCTTTACATTCTCCCTACCTTTAGAGATTTTCATTCCTGAAATCCCCAACATAGACTAAGGAAAAAATAGAGGGACTGAGCACGAATCTAAGCCTCCCACACCCATGTGCTCTCCTAGTGGTTAATGTGCAACCAAAAAACGTGCATTAGAAGTATCAACCACCCATGAAGGACCCGCACTTGTCGATCCTAAATCTATACTTGAACCTCCGTAAACGTCACCTCATCATCTAAAGCCAGATCTCTGTGGTTGATGATGTGAGATGGGTCATGCACGTATCTTCTCAGATGGGATATGTGGAAGACGTCATGCAGCATCTCCATCTGTGGTGGATGTGGAAAGTGGTATGCCACCTTTCCTATCCTCAAAATTATCAGAAATGGACCGATAAACATTGGTGATAACATGCCTCCTAGGAGAAATCACCATAATCTCTATCGAGGAGAGAATCACAAGAAAATGTGGTCTCCATCCTGGAACTCCAAAGGAATTCATCTTCTATCAGTATATATCTTTTGTATTCTCTAGGAAGTATTAATTCACTTCTGGATGTTCTAAAACTTCTCAGTGGTAGCCCATACCAATTCTAAACCCATAAGCACTGACTCCCCTGGTTCTGTCCAATGGTGTGGTGATATGAAAGGTCGGACGTATCGGGCCTCGAATAGTGCCACACCGATGGTGGAGTGATAACTATTGTTGAAAGAAAACTCTGCAATGGGCATGTGATCCTCCGAACTATGGCCAAAATCTAGGATTCATGCACGAAGCATGTCCTATATCTTCTGAAGGTTCTACTCTATCTGACCATCCGTTTGGGGATGAAAGGCGGTGCTCAAATGCAGCTGAGTCCGGAACACCCCCTAGAGTCCCTTCCAAAACCAGGATGTAAAACGTGGGTCACGGTTAGAGACGATCGTCGATGGAACCCCATGAAGTCGCATAATCAAATGTACATATAGGCTTCTTAGTCCCTCTACTAATCCCTTTTCTATGATTGGTTGGAAGTGGGATAACTTGGTGAGTCGGTCAATGATCACCCATATAGAATCATGTCCCCTGGAAATATGTTAAAGACCCTTGCCAAGGTATAGGGAGATCACATCCCACTTCCACTATGACACCTCTAGTGGATGAGATAAGCCTACCGGAACCTGATTCTCTGCCTTCACTTACTGACAAGTTAGGCATTGTGAAACAAACTTTGCCACTGTATTCTTCATCCCTGGACACCAGTGCTGATATCGGAGGTCCTGGTATATCTTCTCCATAAAAGGATGTACCGCCAGAGGGGACGTATGGAACTCCCTCAACACCTCCTACTATAACACCACCAGTACCATGGTATGTCCTACGAAGAGGAAATGTGCTCCCCACCTACAGAAAATCCCTCAGGTTCCTACACTGAGGATATCTGAGCACATCGAGCCACGTAGTCAATTTACTTAGGCTACACCTCCTTGGATCGATGAAGGAGTGGGGGAGTGATAGTCATAGACTAGAGGTATGCTGATCCATCTCTATTGACAAAGGATAACTACAACATGGAAAGGAGCTCTATCACCTCACTCAGCAACTGCAGGCTAGACATCCTGGTAAGTGCATCTGCTACCACATTCCCCTTCCATTGAGTACAGACTATATCAAAGTAACTTTCATGGAGGAACTCTAGACACCATTCCTATCACAGGTCCAGGTCCTTATGAGAGAATAAATACCTGAGACTCTGGTGATCAGAGTAGACTATAAAATGTTTGCCCATTAAGTAATGTCCCCACATCTTCAAGGAAAAGGCCATTGCTTCTAACTCCATGTCATGGATCATGTAGTTATTCTCATTCTGTCTCAGCTGTCTAGAACAATAAGAGATCATTGCTTGCTCCTAATTTATGACACATCCATGCCTGGTCCCTGATTTGTCGCAGTAGACTACATACCCAACACCCTCCTCTGGAAGCCTCAATATGGGGAAAATCATCAGTCTCTACCTCAGATTCTAGAAACTTTGTTGGAATCTATCCATCCACAAGAAAGGTTTCCCCTTCATTGTCAAATCTAACAAGGGTGCTGCAACTCTGGAAAAGTCAGGCACAAATCTCCAGCAGTATCCAGTCAACCATATGAAACCTCGCACCTCTGTCACGCTCCTGGGTGGCTCCCAAGCTAGCACAACCTCTATTTTTTCTAGATCCACTACAACTCCAGCCTCTGAGATAATGTCTAATAGAAATTGTATATCTCGTATCCAGAACTGGCACATTGATAGTTTACCATAAAGCTGGTGCTCTAAGAGTGTATCCAGAAATCTCTGTCGGAGATAGTCATGCTCCTCCTCTATCACCAGGTACATCATGATATCATTGATTAACACCACCACGAAGTGATCGAGGTATGGTGGAATGATCCTATTCATAAGTCCCATGAACACTGTTGGGGTGTTCGTCACGCCGAAAGGCATAACCATGAACTCATTTTGGCCATACCAACATCTGAATGTCGTCTTTTTCACATCCTTATCTCGTATCCTGAGTTGATGATAGCTTAATTGGAGGACTATTTTCGAAAACCAATGATCTCCCTTCACCTGATAGAAATGATCATCAATCCTTGGGAGTGGATACTTGTTCTTAATAGTCACCTAGTTCAGGTGCCGATAGTCCACACAGATTCTAAAACTCTGATCTGCCTTCTTGGCGAACTAAATCATGGCTGCCAATGGAAAAACACTGGGTCTTATGAACCCCTTTCCCTACAAGTCCTCCAACTGTAAACATAACTCACGAAGCCCTGTGGGAGCCATCTGATATGCTGGTGTAGATATTGGTGCCATCCTGGGGTACAGGTTGACGTGAAATTCTACCTCCCTATGTGAAGGTAGTATTGGATCTTTATTAGGTAAGACATCAGCATACTAGTTCACCACTACAGGATAACTTTCTCTCTCAAAATCATCTGCTCTGAGGGTAATGCTAGCCAACTTATGAGTAATCGGATCCAACCTCCTCTAGGTGAGTCCATCATGTGTTGAAAAGGTACCCTTCTCGCAGGTGAAGGAAAACCTAGCCTCGTCTGTGCCGACACACCGCACTTAGCACCTAATACAATCAATCTGAGCATGGACTCTGGATAACCAGTCCATACCCAGATGATATTGTAAGGCCTCGATGCCACTACTAGGAGATCCCAGCCCAATCTCTCACCTCCTAGAGTAAGCTCACACTTCCTTAACTAGTGTGTAATCATCAAATCCGCTCCTATAGTAGTCTCTAGCTGGAAGGATCGATCCAATGTATCCACCAAAATCTCCAAGATCTGAACGAGGGCTATGGAAATAAAAGAGTGACTGGTACCGGTGTCTATAAGTACTATAGCTACGGTGAAGTAGACACAGATTGTACCTCTAACCATATTTGGAGTGTCGTGGTTGTAGGATTCAACTGACTGGAGTGGAGCTCGTCCCAATCCTCATACTCCCTAGGGTCGGTGTGGACCACCTTGAGGTGGTGGTGGTAGAATCATGAAACACCACCCACCACCTGCTGTACGGATAGCTTCTCTTCCACGTCCACCACCATGTGGACCTCCTCGCTTGAACCTATACCTTTGCCTCTATGGTCCCTTGACCGTCTGCTGGTCATCGGTATGACGGGTCGGGAATTCGTGAGCCATATGAACCTGCCCGACGCACATGTAACACTGTGTGTCCCTGGCCTATCTTCTTCTACCCTGTGATCCTCGCACCTCTGACCCTGTGTCTCGAGGTCATACACTAGAATGTATAGTCCACTTATACATCTGTGTCATCTGCCTACTGACTCATGTTGTTTACTAGGAAACCTATCATCTGGTTGTAGCTCACGTTGTCGGTGCCTTCTCAACAAGAAAGCTCTCCACCAAAAGCGCTCGCTCAAGCACTCCATCCTGCATCAGAATGCTGAGCAATACCATTGATGCTCTGATCTCCCTTCAGAGACCCTTCTCAAAGGTCTAGGCTATAAATAAAGGGTCCCATACCGTGTCGGTGGTGTAGTGGGAGAGATCAGTGATCCTCTCCAAGTACTGGGCCACTATCATGCTGCCCTACTGTAAGTGTAGCAGATCCTATATACGCATAGAGCATAAGGTCACTGGGATGAAATCTTCCCTGAAAAGACCCCCGAGTATGCCCAGATGAGGGTCGCCTCATCATGTATCTGGACCATCAGGCTCCACCACCCCTTACTACTTCATGAAAAAGGCAGGCCTCCGGGAGCACCATAAAATTAGCTGTTGTCCCAACTAAGCGAAAAACTCTGGCCACAGCCTCCAGCTAGTCCTTATCCACCTGTGAGTTTATCTCACCTCATAACCTTGGAGGCCTCTACTACTAGAACTCGTGAAACATGTTCAATCGGTGTGCGCCCTCTGCCGATGGTACTGGTGGCATCGGCTATCCAACGGGAAGTGCTACTGTTGGTACACCACCCGAAGGTGCCAATGCTGCAAGGGGGCCCTGCACTGAGACTGCATCTCTTGGTGGGTCGTTGTTTCATACACTCTCAGGAAACTTGGGTGGCTGTATTAATGGAGGAATCATGAAATTAAATAGTTGTGTCATAGTTAAAAGTTATACCTGGTGGAATAACACAAGAAAACACAAGAAATACCTTTTAAAACACACACAATCAGTGTTTTCGCGCGCTGAGTCGGAAATCAAAACTCAGGGTCTTGGTTCATGGATACTTTGGTCGCCGCACCAACACTGTACTCCCCCAAAAAAACCAAAATCATAAACCTAACACTATTTCCAAATAGAAAACATCATAGTCCTAGTTATTTGGTAGAACCAAACTCCTCTGATACCACTTTATCACGACCCGTCCCCCGGGGCCCGTGTCGTGACTACCCCAAGCTCACCTTCCATAGGCCAAGGGATGGCGACTAGCACCAAAAGGAATATTTCCTACAATTGAAAGGAATTTCTTTTAAAATTGTACAAACACACAGTACAAAAAATCAACAAGAAGAAATTGTGATGTAAACTTCATTAGTAATAGAGTGATGAAAGTAGAAAGTGGTCAGAATACAATCCCAAGTGTAAAATATCAAGTACAATTAAAATTACAATATAAATGAATGGAAAATGGAAATAGATAATGGGTATTCTTCTAAGGTTACAACCTAAAGGGTAGGTATAGATCACCTTCTTAGCACTCCACATCTTCCCATCTCCTCTACATACCATCAGTTCCTGGCTCTCTCAAACCTCAGCCCAGCTGCTTGTCGTCTGCATAAGACACAGCAAGGTGTGGGTGATTTCTGTGTAGGGGTGAGTATAACGACACTCAATAGGGACCCTAAGACCCCAAAGGTCTCCTATAATTCCACAAAAAAAACCACAAGGTAACACCACAAATGTAAATTACCACACAGGTAAAGTACCACAGAGCATAACCACAATCACATGCACAATGTAAAGACACCTCACACCATGATTTATTCAAGGGGTAGAAATAAGTAACATCCTTAGTTACATCATCAAACACCTCAAATGCTGTAGAAATCATCCTATATTGATTAAAGAGGGTATGTCGTGTCACAATGGGGCTCTTCCCACTAACCTTGAACTGCTGACGTACTCCTTCCCATCACGTACTGTGGGACTATCGGGTCACACAGAGCTGTCCCTCACCATCGTGGTCTGCTAAGATACTCCTCCCCATAATGTACCATGACTGTTCCCCACCATGGACTACTGAGGTACTCCTCCTCATTATGTACCATGGCCGTCGAGTGCCTCTGAGTTGAAATGTCAGCAGTCGTCAGGTCTCAGCCAGTCGTAGGGTTCCGTACGTAGTGAGTTTGGGAGAACCGCTCCCTAAGCCATCAGTCATATCTCAACCAGCATGAAGTCTAACAAATAAGTAACCCAATGATCCTCCATTTCATAAGGGTTTAAATGCAATATACGGTGCATCATTCAGACGGTCGGTCTGTGCATTATTGTTATTTGATGGTGGAGGGCCCAGTTGGATACGGGTGCGATCCAACCCAGCCTTACTCCAGGTTTCTCCAAAACTCTATTTGAGTAAGTCAAAAGGACTATATCACTCCAAGGGTCCCAAATTCATAGATTGTTCATCAAATGGGTGTCTGGTTCTCAATATAATGTCCTTTGAGTGTTTCTGTTCCCGGTGGGGCACAGGTCCGGTTCAACCTGGTCTGGGCTACACCGAGGTGGTCTCAGCCCGCAGGGCCAATGTTCGGTCGAGCCCGCAAGAGGGGTGGCCCGACCACAATAGGGAAGCCCACATGGGGAAGCCAGGCCCGCGAGGGGCGGCGGCCTGTAAGGGGCGGCTTGGCCCTTGGGGGCGACACACAGCTCTAAGGGCGGCGGCCCAGTGTGAGGGCGGCGGCCCTGTGCGAGGGCGGCGACCCAGTGCAAGGGTTGTGGCCCTGTTCGAGTGTGGAGGCCCTATTCAGTCGAACACAGGGGGGGTGTAACCACATAGTATCCTAGATCCCTGAACAGCCCGGAGGGAGTTCGATGTGTGGGGTGGTGATACCGTGTGGGCACTAATATGTCACCGCGGAACCTGTCGAAGGTGGGTTCGGCCTCCACCACAGCTTTGACCACAGCTTCCTTTTGTCGGTGATGCGGCAGTCGCACCGCCTCCCTTCTCGTTGCAGGCCGTCATGTCGGCCACCTCCTTCGTTCGTTGTAGCTGACGAACCGCATCCCTCTGCTTCTGGCAAGCATCGGCATGCTCGTGTTCTGCCATAAAGGCACATGGATAGCAAGATAGCGGAGGGTTTAGGCTGGGTTCGATAGGCCTGTGCCCTCGGCGTTAGGTCATATAATGTAGGGTATTAAGGTAGTTCAATAAATTCACATTTATTTGATACGAGAATCAAAACCCCAACCCCAAAACATCGGAGAAATGTCCTTTCATGAAGGTGGATTGTGTTCTTCCTTCCCACAACCGGTTCCCAAAGACGCCACATGTACATCGCCCTTTGGTTTAGTGTCTTCTGTCACCTCCCGTTGGGTTTGCATTGTCTTCTAAGGGTCTAGAATAGTGGTGTTCCTTCAACACTTCACTGCTTGGTGTATCTCTCTAATACCCCTTCCCCAGCTCCATATATATAGGATAGGGTGATGGTAAGTAATGACATGGTGAAATAATGAGGCTCATTAGTTAGGAAGCTTCCGAATTTTCTCCAATTTCATTGTTACCTATGGATGGAAGTTCGAGCCATTTAATGTCTTAACACACCACCGACCCCACCCTTTAATAGGTCTGTTGGAGGTTATGAAATTATATAACAAAATTATTTTATTTATGTTCCTTTAAAAAGTCACAAAACTCAAATTTTTCTCTGGACCTACTTTGGTCAAAGTAAAGCCTCCCTTAAGTGAATCCCGATGTTGCAGATTCAATAGAGCACTTGGATTTTTAATCATAGCAACTATTCAAAAGTTTGAAAATTCCGATCACGTGTTTACTGAACATACCTGAAAAAATGTTTAGAAATTCATTCCGGCCACACCGGGCCTCGGAATAACGCACCGTCAATTTTCACAGACCTGTAATAATTCCATATAATTAATAACATATTTACATGTAAATCTGGGTCTTTAAAATATCATGGTTTATTCTTCATCAGTCCAAATCATGGTGAATGTCTCCACATTATGGTGTAGTTCATGGATGTATACATACATTGTGATATGTTCAACCTTCTTCTCCCACATTAAGCTACCATGTTTTATTTGGGTCATTGTGTGATATTGATAATAAGAGTTTTGAACATACTAAAAAAAATTTTCATTAAATAGTTTAGATTTGATGGTTTGAATAATATTTAACCTATGAGATATTTTTAAACCACTTTTACTTAATACATAGTTTTCTTTTTATGATCATGATTGATAGGGAAAGGGTATATTGCGCTTCAACATTTTTTATTCATTCTAAATGAATATAGAGATATTATGGATTAATATTTTCTTGTCGTTTTATTCAACTGTTCAAAATAAATTTCCTTAGTTAGAACCCCGAGATTAGTTTCAAATCCACTTCCATCTCATTTATATTGAGTTTTGAAATGAATAAAAAAACTGTAAAATAGTAATTTCAAGAATCCGTGAATTTTTTTCATCAAAATAATCATGGTTATTAAGTATTATTCAAAACCCATATTGTATTTTTATAAAAATTACTATAATATAATTCTTATAAAAATACATTATTGTTTTTGGAGGAATGATATGATTTTTTTTTGAAAAACATACCATTATTTGTTTACATTACTATGTCTTGTTGCACTGATCAATACAACATGGTTTATGGGAATCAAATTTATACCAAAAGGGAAACCCATATAAAGCTATATGTGGGAAATCCATGGAAGAAAATGAATTGGATTTTATTAAATTGGTTTTGGTTTTATCCTATTAATAGGGATAAACCAAACTATAGTTTGTATGAAAAATTGTCTTGATATTTTTGATAGAATTATTTCTCACCTGAAAAGCCACCATTCCACTCTATATATCTAAAATAGTTGTAGTATAAGTAATTTTAATCAAAAAAAATTTATTGATATTTTCAATCACCTTCATTGGAATGATACAATGGATGTAAACGGTTATATAATTTAAAAGTGTTTGTAATTTTTAAAATAATGTTAAATATTAATTTTTTATATAGATTTATAATTTTTTCATAAATGATAGTATGAAATGTTTATTTTTATTGGATTTATTGGGTAATTATTTAAACAATGATATGGATCATTATTGTTTGATCCTTTATTCCCATGTTATTAAGGATAATGAAATTAATGATGTTGTCCCCTTAATTGGAATCACTGAAGTGGAAGAAGATAATAATTTATTTATTTCTAACCAAAACTGTGTGCAAGATCCCTTCAGGCAATACTACCTTTCCGAGGATGCCAATAAGGGGGAATCATCCATCTTTATACTAGATGTCGGTAAGGATCTATGTTGTTTTATGTATAAAAATGATGACTTATCTGAGGTGGATTGTTTTTATCCAATCTTAGATTCACTCTATGTTTGTTGTGAGGGTACCCTCCACCCCTTATCTAAGAAAGATGATATTATTCCTTGTGAACAAATTTTATTTGGAATGATTTATTCTAGATTTGAAAAGATGATGGTTTCCTTGAAAGGGAGATGAGGCATGAACCCTTAACATATGGATAGGGTATGGACTACCTACATGAAGCTTCTCATGCTACAGAAAGCACATTCTCATAAGGTTTGTCATCTAAAGTTGTGGGAAGAATGACCAATTTGTTGGTTATTTAGGATCTGGTTAAATCCATAAAAATACTCAACATTATGCTGTAATTGGGATGAAGACACTGATGAAATATACCATGATTATAAAACTAATCTTGTAAGTGATCCATCCACTGTACTTAGTATTTATGTTGAACCATCCTTTTATTTTTCTTTTGTACCAACTTCTTGTGGATTTGTGGTAGCTGTAGTGGTCAAGTGAAAGAAGAAAAAATGTAATAATAAAATTAAACAATTGAGGAAAAAACAAAAGTATGGGCCCTATACAAGTTTCGGGTCTCTCTATTAATGAAGCCCCTCTATTGAAGTTTCTAAGGGATTGGGAACTCTCCAATGTTCATAGCCCTTAGGCACATTTTTGTGACCAATAAGCCCATAATTATTGAACTTGTTGAACAAAAAATAGATTTTGATAGTTGGAAATACTTCAAATCGGATTTCCTTGGAGGAATTTTTGGAATTTATAACAAATTATATATGTTCATCTACGAAATTGTTCGCATTGATATCACTAATGTTGTGAAAGATTTTTTTAATCATGAATCTATCAAATTTGAAGTGAATGCCTACTTCATTTCACTAATTCTAAAGAAATATAATGCTCTATTTATTAGAGATTTTAGTCATGGGGCTATTTTGAATTCAATTCCAATGGTTATCTGCAAGATCATGGATATTAGATTAGGAGAGAGTACCATGGGTTTTGTTACTAATAATCCATTTGGGTTTGTACCTGGAAGGAACATTTAGAACTATATTTACACTGCATTAGAATGTGTTAAAATTTTGAAGAAGGTAAGGAAGAGAACATGTATCATAATATTTAAATATCAAAGGAATTTGATAAAATAAAATGGAATTTTACATTTTCCATTATTATAAATCATGGGTTTTATAAGAACTTTTTCATCTGGGTCAATTGAATCCTCAAGAGTGTCATGCACTCCATTATTATCACTGGGTGTCCTTGGGGATTCATTCAATTATCTATAGGGGTGGGAAAATGGGATTAAATATCTTGTATTCTTTTTAATATTTCTATGGATTATTTAAAAATATTTTATAATAACTTGAACATGGTGGGTTATACCAGCAAATGAATGTTAGAAGAGGAATTCTTGAACCCTCACTTATTTTTTTGTAGATGACATTATTCATTTTGGGAAATCTGAAAAAATCACCACCTCTTATATTAAATCTATTTTTAGGCACTATGAAGAATTTTATGGCCAGTTGATTAGCCAAAAAATCCTCTGTGGTATTTAAATAAGGGGTGTCCATGTCCAAAAAAATAGAGTGGCTAGGTATCTTGGTTCTAGGAGAGGATATGTTACCTTCATCTACCTTCAAGTGATCCTCTTCTACATTAATGATTTATGGTTTTATATGGAGAAAGTATGTTCCATAATTATCAACCAAATTAAAACATGGAAAGGGAAATCTTTATCATGAGCAGGGATGGTTTTTATGGTCAATTATGTTGTTACATCCATGTTTTTTATGCCATTTCATTATATAGATAGACTATAACTCTTATCAACAAGTTTGACATTTTAATTACCAATATTAAATGAACTAGATCTATTTATGAAAGGAAATGATGGCTTGTATAGAATGTGCCAAACCAGTCAAAATAGGAGGGGTGCGAATAAAGGACCTCAATCTCTTCAATGAGTCACTTCCCAAAATATTCCCATGGAACCTCCACACATATCAGGACTATTCATTGTAATTTCTCAAGAGAATATTTTTCAATAAATAGTGGAATGGTTATTCTATTAAAATTCATCCATCTATTTCCTACTATTAAGAATTCTTACAATGGAATTAAACAATGTTCAAAGTGGATGGCTTCCATTAATTGACCTCTAAATTGCTAGAGCACTACTTGGATTTCAAGGAAAATTAATTATGGTGTGGTGATACCTCAATCTATGAAATATATTTCAATTCTTGATATGAAGTGAAATTATAATTCACATGAGATATTTTCACCCTATTTAAGAATGGATATCCATATATATGAGTACAAATATATAGATATTCACATCTAGAAACCCAATCTAAATATTAATGTTAACACCAGGGATTGTTATGGATATAAATGTGATGGATCTTCCATAATTCATTAATGGATGACGGCTTAAAAACTCCATGTATATCTCTTGATAAATTATTTCTTCTTTATAAAAAATGTAGGCCTAAGATGCCCCTTTTTTGGATTTTTCAACTTCCTGGGATGAATCTTTCCTAATCCTACCACCTTTTCCTCAATGTAGATGAAACAATTGATCTTTTTTATTTCTTTTTCTATTTCACATGTATTATGTGGATGTATATTCAATATTTATTTGGATATATATTGTGTTATGATAGGATTGAAAAATGGTTGTTATCCATCATCAGAGCTGGTTTCAGAGAGAAGGTATAAGCCCTCCTTTTTTCTGTTGCAGTTGTATTAGTTTCCTTTATATGGAAGGAATGTAATGGTATAGACATTAAGAATCAGGATACCACTTTTCATGATATAAATAGTAAAATTCATAGGGTAGTTATAACCCCTCCAAGATTCAAACAGGATCCATGAAGAATGAATTTTTTGATCTTGTCATTTTAAAATCTTATAATGTTAATTGTAGGGTCGAAAATCCTTTGGTGACTAAGTATGTTAAATGGATACCTCCAATACATGAATGGAATATAGATATCATTTGTGGGAATATTTAGGTGAGCTAGGATCCTTAGTTTGTGGTTGAATCCCCCACACCTATCAGATATCCATTAAGGGTTGTTTCTATCATTTTATTAATAATGGGAATTTGATTGAAGCGGAACTGTGGGTTATTATCAAGGAAGTCATGTACACTTTTCACATTTGTTGGAGGGCCCTATGGATGGAATCTAATTCAATTGTACCAATTTAAATCCATATAATTCACTCCATAAACATCCCATGGAATATTTTTTCATCCTAGATTGGTTTTCTTCATCTTACAGATTATCTCTTCCTTAATATCAAAGATGTCTAGAGAGAAGAAAATTAGGTTTTTGTTTCTCTTTCCAAGTGACAAATCATAGAGGTCATCTCATGATAGTCCTTTGTGGAACCATGTTTTATTCTATTTTTATTGAGTTGAATTCATAAGGTGATGTGTATACCCATATTTGTAAACCCTATTATAATTCAATCCTTTCTACATTAAACTTTTAATAAAAAAATTTCAGATCATGCTTGCATTCCTCCTGACCCTTCTGATTGTGATAAATAATTTAATTTTTTTAAAACTGAATTTAAATTTTTCATGAATTATGTTCTTGAATTTAATGTTTAAATTTATATTATAAAAATTTTGTGTTTTAATTATAATATAACTAAACACCCTCTTTACTATTGAACCATGGGTAATGGGACTGTGGGTCATATTTTTCATATGCCTTGGGGATTATGATATATTTATTAAACAATGGTTGGACATGTATCTCAAAAGTATTATAATTACAGGTATGTTGATTTTAAATGATTATATTCCTTTACATGATTATTTTTTATATACATCATGCCTGTGATGAATTTTTATATTAGTAAATGACTTTCACATTTAATTTTGGTCAGTCAAATATTCTATAAGTTATGTAAGGAACTAAACATAAATATATCTTAAAAATATTAATTTTTTGGTTAATATAGGAATTATAGACTAAGTCATTATATTTATGAATACAAGAAAATGGAAAACATTAAATAAGATGGTGGGATATTAAAAAACCCTTAAAATTTCTATATGTTAATCTTCTTCCAAAGACAAAAATATGAAGGAATCAATCATTAAATAATGTAGGTTCTTCCAAATTATAGTTATCATGGACGGTCATTTATAGGACATGGAAAAATTGGATATCCCTAATAGTTAGTTAATCAAATTCCACTTCTCTATTTGGGTCATTATTTGTTGAGAAACACTAAAATTTATGATAAATGATAATTATAGATGGGATAATGCACATGATGGATTGGATAAGGAGTTATCCACTCTGAAATCCAAGACTTATATATGATATTATTAACATGGTGGTCATTTCAAATTTTTAAGAGCTGGGCGAAACACAAAATAAGGTAAATTATGTAGAAAAATTTGTATCCTATCCTATAAATTAATATAATATAATTTAAAATGTGTATTCATTTTAACAAGAACTAATTTTATAATGGTATTATAAAATTAATATAAAACATCATACTCGTCTAATAAAAACTTATTCTATAGATAAAATTTCATCATTATCATCATAATTGTCTTTGAGACCAATAGTAAAAAAGGAAAAACTCAATGGAGGTAATTTTCTAGACTAATATAGGGAAAATGTTTTTTTTAGAATGAAAAAAAATCTATGTGTTATAGGGGTAAATATCTATGAAATTTGTTACAATATAATATTTTCAATAAGTGAAATATTTTTAAGGGTATCATAATAAAGATCGTACTCTATAGTGATGCTTGGGTCAATAGATCTAAAGTTACAAAAGAAACATAATAATATGGATTCTTTTGTGATAATAGGTAACCTGAATGAATTTACTAATAACATGAGAATATGGATTATTTTTGTGTTAATAGGTATCCTGAAATGATCTATTAATAAAAATATATCCTTTAGAGATAATACACTTTTTAATAAGTCTTTCAATGAAATGTGGTTGGGGTTAATTCTATCTCAACTCATGTACTCGATATAATTTTGAATTTAAATGACTTGGAGAGACTGGGGGTACAACTCATGCTTGATTTGGACATGGAATTAATTCTTCAATAACATCCAAAAAATATATAATAGTTAATTTTGAATTAGAATATGAACTAAATAAATAAAATATTTCTATTCTGACTCAATATGTTGAGTATTAATGAGTAAGACATGAGAGGACCAATATCAAGTGCTAAGACTATAGTACAGGAATGAAAGGGTAAATGTTTTTTATAAAAATATAAGAAGAGTTTTCATAATGAGTCTACTCCTCCTTTTAAACAAATGGATGGAGTATAGAGGGAATGGAAATATTTGAATTCTGGATAGAATGAAACTCTACAGAGACTCAATTTTGCCTACAAATGTTGTAGAATTCAATTCAAAATTTTATAGTTATGTGATAAAACCTCTATATAAATCAATTATTTTGAATATGTATAGGTGTATAAAATTATGGAAGAGTTGATAGTTAGAGATTGAATCATTCATTCAATTGATGAAGAAAAGGGTCACTACATCAATAATTTATATTCGATGTAATTTTTCAAAGATTAGGTGAATCTAGAAGAATAAATGTATATTTTTATATCATTTTTCTTGTGTGATAAGATAATTTATTTATAAAAAAATATTTTCTTTGAATAAAATAATTTGATGGATTTCATACATGTGATTTATGATTCATCAGTTTCATTAACATATTTCAAAACGAGATATGAATAAAACAATTATTATCTTTGTAAAAATATTTTTATACATTTTTTTGATAAAATAAGATAAAAGGGTTTTCATTACCCTTTAGTGGCATATTTTAGAAAATAATGTCATTTTTAAGAAAAATTATCTAAAAATATAGAAAATATAAATAAAATATGCTTGTTAAATTTTCATTTTTAAATAATATTATATTTTAAAGAATATTTATTTGTCCTCAAAAAAAGTTTTTTTTTATTAGAAACGAGTTTTGTAGAAAACATTATCTCCAAAACACTAGTGTGATTATGTTTAGACATTGAGAAATAAAAAATATAAAAAATAAATGATTATATGAGATTGATAGAATATTAATGATACTTTTCATTCTAAAATGATTTAGGATTTGATGGTAAATATTGATATCAAATTTAAATAATTAAATTTTAGTTACATACAAAATGATCACAAATAATGGTTTGAATAGAAAAGTTACATGATAATAACGGTTATCATAAAAATTATTATAAGTAGAAAATCAATTTATTAATGACATAATATTTAATGTTTTAAAGTAAATTAATTTTAATAATATGTTTAATGAATTAATCATAAAGATTTTAAATCATGTCTCATCATTATTTATCAGATTGACCCATAGAAAAATGGTCAGAATTATATAAAGATGTGATAAGTTTAAGAAAATCCTAAAGGTCGTGCAATTATATAGACCCAATTGTGGTCAATATATGTAATATGAATATATTTGTGACTATATATGGTTTTGGAATTATTTATAAAATATTTTAATAATATTAATATATCATGTTATAAAAAAACTCAATCTCTAATTTATCATTATTTTTCATTAGCTACATATACTCATGAAGTGTAATGATAATTGAATTCCAAAATTTTGAATTTCAGTTATCCTTAACTAATTTATTTTATTTAGAATTATGTGATATAATTAAATTTTAATGTTAAAATAGGTATGGTTTCATATAGAGATACATGATTCACTCATGATGTATAAAACTAGTTTTCTGTGTGTGATGATCCACTTTGTATACCACATGCACTGCATACACTATGTCTCTGGTCATCTTGGGATTCATTATTTATATTGAATACTCATACCTAAGGTTGGAAAGATACTTATGATTAGGACCTTATTACTTTGATACAATCATTCATTATCCTTGAGGCTAATCTAATTAAGGGTTTATTGAGCATGTTTCTAATAATTTTATCATTTGAGGCAAAATGAAGATGGTATTTTTCCTCTAACATGATGTGTATGACATATTTTCCTTTTAATGAGAAAGAAATAAGAATTATTAGACTATATTAAAATAAATTTCATTTTATTTTCTTTTCTATTTGGAGGAGGGTGATGTGATGTACTCATTCACTTAAGTGAATGACATGTGATGTGATCATCCATTAGGTCAGTCAATACATGGAGAATTTAATAAGATTAAAATAACTATTAAATGTATATGAAGGACCTAAAAAATAAATATTTATTGGTAAATATTTAGGAAATAAAAAATATTTTTTTAACAATGACATTTTATTTTTTAAAATATGTATTCTTCAAAAATAGTTTGTATTAATTTTTATGAGATAATATTATAATTTATTTCCTCAAAATTTAGAAATTTTATTTGATAAAAATGATATAGATTTTTAAATAATCAATTAAATATTATCTTCCAGTTATTGTTTGTGATTTTTTAGAAAATATTATTTTTCCAGTCAATAGTGAAAAATAGTGACTTTTATAACGCCCCAACCCCAGTTACCCAGAGTCGGTGCATTATTACATAACATTGGCATGATCACAAGAAAGATCAAATGTTGAAAGACCAATTGGTTTAGTAGCCTTGGAAACACTAGATATATTCATAAGTTTTACATTACATCATAAAATGAAAAAACTACTACAACAACATAATGTTTCCACAATCCACACTATTAACCCCTCATAAAATTCCTGCAGGTCATTCATAACTTACTTCTTCACATCCTTGGAAAAATAAAACATAGAAAAGGGGTGAGCTCAAATGCCCAGTAAGGATAACAATATAGCGGAAACTTTCATAAATAAGAATAAACATTTAAGGCAATGTATAACTAAAACAAAAGCCTTTTAAATATGAACTTTCAACATGGTATGGCATAAATAAAATGAAATAATGCCATTTACTTATTCACATGGATATTCTACTAATCGAATAATCACATGCAAAAATCAATAACCACTTTCATAATGTTGGAATGCATAATGCCAGACTATCATAACCACATAGTCAAGGCCTCGTGCCAAGACTACAAATAAGATTTTGTCAAGGCCTTGTGCCAAGACACTAGTTTGTCTCATGAGACCTACCGATGCATCGAGGAGCTATAGCGGGCTCCACCCGTCACATATTAAGTCCAATGCATTCCCATATGAAAAGGTTTAAACATAACATAAACATTCGTATTAAAACTAGCATACGAAATGTCAATACTTTCACCATAAACTATGAATGGTATAAAAATATCACATCCATAATCAAACATATCACAAAACCTTCAATACAATATAGAAGTTTTGTATCATAATAAATCAACTTCAAATAATCTTAAAATCCATCAAAGGATGTTGACATAGATGAAATCAAAATTCTTTTTAAAGAAATATCTCCTTTTATTTTGAAATCATTTAAGATCCATATAAAATAAAACATTTTCTTTGAAAATATTCTTATAAGATTGTAAGGAAAACTTTGAAGATTTTATAATGGCAGAAAATAACCGAACTCGCCGTATAAGTTAAAAAAAACAATCTTACCTTAATTCTGTCGAAAAGGTTCAAAAGGACCTTGTTTTGAAAACGACCGAAATATTCCTTTATAAACCACTTATAAAAGTCAAAAAGGGTATAAATGACTTTAACTCATATTCTAGTAAATAGTAAAAATGTTTTGGAATGCATTTTTAAGAAACATGGATGTGGATGATAAAGAGATCCCAGTAGATTATTACGTTTAAACAACCTTGGATAATGAAGAGGTTGTAAAGTAAAACCTTACCTTGTACTTTTCCTTGGTTGGGGTAGGTTAACCCCATGTATAATGGTGAAATAGTTGTTATTAAATTATACAAGAATCATATATAATAATATGATATCATATATGATCTTTTAACATTGATTTGTTAATAATATCTTAGAATTATCGTCGTTTCGGGAGTTAACTTACTCATTTTCTTTTATATGTTTTGTTACATAAGCCATGGTTGTCGTATCTTATTCATATCCATAATGATATCTAGTCCTTAAACATCATTTTTAAATCATCAAATGATAATTATACTTGAATGGATACGATGGAGAATGAATCTCATCGCGTTCGTGGAGACGGTAGTCCGTACGTACGCACGAGCGACAATATCATTCTTTTGATATTAAAATAATATATAAATGGATGGTATATCATATATACAGAATCATTAACATGTTATATTTATTATTTACATGAGTTACACATCATTATTATACCCATCCAAATAATATTATATTGAATAACAATTACACCACGACGTGGAGACGGTAAGCCGTACGTACGCACGTATGGTGACATGTTATTCAAAGGGTGGATAGAATACTGAATATGATTGTACCATATTTATAATAACATCACAGTATATGTGAGATACTGGAGTTATTATTTTAGAATGGTAAGAACAAAGGAAGAAGAAGTGGAAGAAGAAATGAACTTGGAGAAGGGTGGTGAAATCATTACCTCTTCTTCGGGTTCTTCCTTTTGATTTGATCAAAAGGGCTCCTTAGGTTAGATTTCTGATCAAACTAAGGCCTCTAGGTTGTATTGAGGGATGTTGGGAGAGTATTTTGGCAGAGTTTTGCCGAACCAAAAGGCTTTTAAGGTGTGAATAAATGAGAAGGAGGAGTGCCCTTTTATAAGAGGGGTGAGGGGCACCTTTGGAAAAGCTATCAATATTAATTTATAATAAATTCATATTCGGTTTCTAATGGATCCAAAGCTTATTATTCAAAGTTAAAGGTGGGTATAGGTCGAAAACCACTCAACCAATAGAGTTTAGACTGGTTTGGGTACTTATATTAACCTTATCTTTAAGTATTAACTCTAAGTTAATTTGTTTCACTTTTACAATGTCTCTTTGTATTTTTATATAATATGGTTAATAAACTTACTATATACATCCAAGCGACCCCCAAGTGGTACATTAATGATGAAAATATCATGATATAAGTCTCTTGTCCGAACCTTATATTTTTAGGAATTTAATATCAATTAATAATATAATATTTGTTTTAAGAACTCTTTTATGTCAATTTTGACACTATTCAATAGTTGATTTTTGTGAAACTCATAACAGATTGATTACTTCGAAAAAAGTCAATTAAATAAATCCTAATATATCATATTATCCTAGAAAATTAGTTTAATTCATTAAAAGTTTCATATTATATTTATTTGGGTATTTATAATATCAACTATTTTAATTTTTCACTATTATAGTAATTACTACATCATCATTGTGTCATAAATAAAATAAATTATTTAATATCTAAAAATTATAAATAAAATATAATTATGTAGGAAATCTTTTTATCTTTCTAATTAATATTTATAATCTAAAATACAACATATATAACCCTATGTAACAATTGTTTTTCTAAAAGATATATGCTTGTGTCATTTTTGTATTCATTTTAACTTAATTAAAATAAAGTGTCATTATCACTTACAAGTGGATCCATGGGGTCCCAAAATAGACCCAAAGATTCCCATGGTCGACCATGTATCAACCAATAGGTTTAAGACACGTTTTAGGGTAATTTAGTATTATTATAATATTATTTTCTAACCCTTATTTACCGGATTTACCCTTAACCATGGTAAATAAAATATTTACCGCAGTAATTATTCAAAATGTCTAAAAATAAAAGTTACCTATTTACACAATTTGAACATCCTGATTCCAAATATGGAATCCATTTTCCTAAATTCAAAACACAGAAGTGGCAGAAATTAATTTAAAATTAATTCCCGCTGTCAAAACAAAAAGCGTGTTTTTAAGAGATAATAACTATCAAAAGATTGACACTCGTTTATGTTCGGTTTAATTGTAAAATTATGTCCAATGACCAACATTATATTAAATGGTAAAAATATATTCTAAATATACTTTAAAACCACTCAAATTCATAATTTATCACTATTAATTATTTTGATTAAAAAAGTTGTTTTTAATTAAAACTTAGTAATTTTCACTATTCATCAAAATATGAAAGTTATCCGAAATGTACCAAAATTTCACCTTAGGTTAAATTCGATATTCTGAATCCAAAAATGAAGTCCATTTTAAAATATAAAATATATATAATTTCAAAAAGTAGGTATTACTATTCATAACGGCTAGTTTGATTAGTTATGGTGTGTTAGAACTCGGTGTTGCGTACAACACACGCTATCACATTATTCAAAGAGAAGCGTACCGTAGAAGCTTGGGGTGTTACATTCTCCCCTCCTTCAAATAATTGCATCCTCGCAATTTCTAGGGTATTACTGCATAAAAAGACTCGGGTGGTTCTTCATCATAAGTTCCTTGGGTTCCCACGTTGCCTCTTCCATCTTATGGTTTCTCCACAAAACTTTTACCAGACGCGTCGTCCGGTTTCTCAGCACTTGTTCTCTCGTATCAAGAATCTGGACGGGCTCTTCGCAATAAGACAGATCGGGTTCCAGTTCTAATTCCTCATAGGTGAGTACATGCGTCGGATCAGGCATGTAGTTCCTCAATAGAGATACGTGGAACACATCGTGAACTTTGGAGAGACTTGGCGGCATTGCCAATCGGTAAGCTACATCCCCAATTCGTTCTAGAATTTTGAAAGGTCCGATGTACCTGGGACTCAATTTACCTTTCTTACCAAAACGTATGACTCCCTTCCACGGAGATACCTTCAGAAAAACATGATCACCGACTTGATATTCCAAATCCTTCCTTCGATTATCGGCATAGCTCTTCTGCCTACTTTGAGCTGCTTTGATGTGATTTTGGATTACTTTCACCTTTTCCACCGTTTCCTCCACCAGTTCTGGGCCTACAAGTTTTCTTTCACCAACGTCATCCCAACAGGTTGGTGTACGACATCTCTTTCCGTATAACGCTTCATATGGTCCCATCTGAATACTCGAATGGAAGCTATTGTTATAGGAAAATTCTACCAAAGGTAAATATTGATCCCACATACCCTAAAAGTCAAGTGAGCAAGATCTCAACATGTCTTCTAAGGTTTGAATAGTCCGTTCTGATTGTCCGTCTGTCTGAGGGTGGTAAGCAGTGCTCAAATGAAGTTTAGTATCCAGGGATTTCTGAAGACTTTTCCAGAATCTTGAAGTAAAACGGGGATCACGATCAGAAACAATCGATAGGGGTACTCCATGAAGTCTCACAACTTCATTAATATATAGTCTTGCTAGACGTTCCAGGGGTAGATCTTCTCTTATAGCAAGAAAATGTGTTGTCTTGGTAAGACGATCAATAATAACCCATATTGCATCGTTCCTTCTAGGAGTCTTTGGTAGCCCCATGACAAAGTCCATCGTAACATTGTCCCATTTCCACTCCGGTATGGGAAGAGGTTGCCTGACTCCTCCAGGCTGTTGCCTTCCAGATTTCACTTGTTGACAAACCATACATCTTGACACTAAATCAGCAATCTCCCTCTTCATGTTTTCCCACCAAAAATGTTCCTTCAAATCTCTATACATTTTGGTGCTCCCAGGGTGTATAGAGAAATTGGAACTATGAGCATCATCCAACAATTCCCTTTTTAGATCAGGTAAATCGGGAACACAAAGTCTCTTCCCGAATTTCAAAATTCCATCTTCATACACAAAGTCTCTCAATGTCCCATCATTCACAGCTTTAATCTTCTTTTGGAATTCTTCATCATCGGTCTGAGAACTCTTAATCCTTTCTATTAAAGATGGTTTGGCAACCATTTGAAAAAGCATTGATGTTTCACCGTCCCTGGTTATTCCCATGTCCATCTTCACTAGATCCATGAAAATTGGATCCCTTTCAATTCTCATATTGTTCAAAACTCCATGGTCTTTTCTACTCAAAGCATCTGCCACCTTGTTTGCCTTCCCTGGGTGGTAGTGTATCGTACAATCATAATCCTTGAGTAATTCAAGCCATCTCCTTTGCCTCATGTTGAGTTCTTTTTGTGAGAAAATATACTTCAAACACTTGTGATCAATATAAATCTCACATTTTTCACCATAGAGGTAGTGCCTCCATATCTTCAAAGCAAAGATCACTGCTGCTAACTCGAGATCATGAGTAGGATAGTTTTGTTCATGAATTTTCAACTGTCGTGATGCATAGGCAATAACTCTATCATTCTGCATATGGACACAGCCAAGTCCTTTCTTCGATGCATCACTATAAATAACGAACCCATCATTCCCCGATGGTAGAGTCAATATAGGAGCATTGACTAATCTTCTCTTCAGTTCTTCGAAACATTCTTCACACTCTTTTGTCCAAACAAATTTAACCCCTTTACGTGTGAGCTTCGTTAATGGGTTAGCCAATCGGGCAAAATTCTGGACGAAACGTCGATAATAACCTGCCAAACCAATAAAACTACGTACCTCAGTTGGCCATTCTTGGATTGCCTTGGTCTTAGAAGGATCAACAGAGATTCCATCTTTAGAGACAATATGGCCAAGAAAAGAAATCTCCTGAAGCCAGAATTCACACTTGCTAAACTTCCCATATAATTCATGCCTCCTCAGAGTCTTCAAGATAATGCGCAAGTGATTTTCATGATCTTCGTAGGTTTTGGAGTATACCAAGATATCATCAATAAATACCACCACAAATTCATCGAGATACTCCTTGAAAACTCTATTCATTAGATCCATGAATACAGATGGTGCATTAGTCAATCCAAACGGCATTACAGTAAACTCGTAATGCCCGTACCTGGTTCGAAATGCTGTTTTCGGAATGTCTTCCTTCTTCACACACAACTGATGGTATCCAGATCGAAGGTCAATCTTTGAAAAGTATTGAGCTCCATGCAGTTGGTCCAATAAATCATCAATACGATGTAGGGGATACTTGTTCTTTATCGTTATAGCATTGATCTCCCTGTAGTCGATACATAACCTCACAGATCCATCTTTCTTTTTAACAAAAAGAATAGGGGCTCCCCATGGAGAAACACTAGGGCGAATAAATCCTTTATTACTCAATTCCTCTAGTTGTTTCTTTAGTTCGACTAACTCTACAGTGGCCATTCTATAAGGGGTCTTCGATATAGGCCTTGATCCAGGAATCAAATCAATAGAAAACTCAACTTCTCGTTCTGGAGGATGTCCAGGTAAATCTTCCGGAAATACATCTACAAATTCTTTCACAACAGGTACATCCTCTATTTGAACATTCCTTTCCTCACCGACAGTTATTTCATTCTCTTCCTCCCCAATAATTGAATTAAGTTGAGCTACTGGGGGTGGATCTAAATAAGAATTAGGTGGTGACGATTCTGCTCTAAAAATAAGGTGCTCCTTATCATTATCATCAAGAATCATAACCTCTTTCTTCTTACAATAAATCTTCGCATCATAGTCCGAAAGCCAGTCCATACCGAGGATTATATCAAACTCAATCATAGGTATGACGATGAAATCAGCAGATAAAGAAAATTTATGTGCTCTAATGGGGACTGATTCACAAAACTTTGTTGCAACGATACTTCCCTTAGGAGTTTTAACTGACAACTCCCTTATTAAATCAAATTGGAAATATCTAATTTTCTTAGAAAACTGGGAAGATATGAAACAATGCGATGATCCAGAATCAAATAATGCATTTGCTAAACTTGAGGAAACCATTAAATTACCTGCCACCACGTCTTTCGGAGCTTCTACCTCAGCAGTAGTGATAGCATAAGCCTGGCCTTGATCCCTTGGCCTTCTCTGAGGTAAGTTCTCCTGACGCTTAGGACATGCATTTGCATAATGCCCCATCTCCCTGCAATTGTAGCACTGAACGTTGGTAGCTTCCTTCTTCCCCTTGCAATCATGAGCTTGGTGGCCTTTTTCACCACACTTGTAACAGACTCCCATTCCCTTCAAGCAAGTACCAGGATGTTTCTTCCCACATTTACCACAAGATGGATATTCAACATTTCCCTTCTTCCCCTTATTTCCATTCCCAGATTGATCAGCAGGTCTCTTGTTCTCTTGCTTTGCTTTAAAGTCATAAGACTTAGAGAATTCCTTTTCGGTCTTGATAGCACATGAGACAATGTCTTCGTACGATGAAAAGGATTGTGAGACTAACGCTCGACGGAGAAATGGTTTTAACCCATCAAAGAAACGATCAATCTTACTTCTTGGGTTACGAATATAATCACCAGCCTACCTCGCTAACCTTGTAAAGTTAGCCTCATACTTTGTGACATTCTCATCCTCCTTTTGTCTCAGACTCAGAAATTGCCTTTCCATATCAGATCGATGGTCGCGAGGGAAGTATTTTTCTAAAAACAGATCTTTGAACTCCCTCCATTACATATTTGATATTTCATCATCTTCCTTCGTATTTTGAATCAATGACCACCATTGATCAGCATCTCCAGTGAGGCGGTAAACTGTCATGATAACTTTTTCCCTTTCACTGCTCCCCAAAGCCTGAAATATTTCCTCTAGGGAAAATATCCATTGCTCGGCTACTAAGGGATTTGTATTCCCATTGAACGTTGGTGGTTGTTTCCTCATGAATCGATCTAACATTGATCCTCCACGCTGCGGATCAGGGTGCTCCATACGGGTAAGGTTATTATTCATAACCTGAGTAAGTTGTCCCAGTATGGTGATTAGCTGATCAGCACCAGTTGCATCACCAGCCCCACTATAATTATCTTGAGCAGGAGGGCAATCCCTACATGGAGTGCGTGCATTGATACGGTTTACATTTCTTCCACTAGGCGCCATTTCTAAACAATGGCATAAACTAGATCAGTTTATGAATCAAAATACATAATCCCATACTTATAAAACACTTAACATAAATTGAACTATTTATGGATATAATCCATAATCATAAGAATGTTTTCTTTGAGGAAGTATATACTCATAATCCCTTCAAAATGATTTGTAAAGAAAATGAGAGTTATCCTAAGAATATACCCCGGCAGTGTCGTAACCAAGAGTGCAGCAAGGCCCGTTGTCGTGCACCAGTTCCCGTTCGAGTCTAGCTCAAAGTGGTGTTTTCGGGTTTTACCCCTAGGTACATCTGTGCCAGAGCCGCCTCTACCTGCTCGTATCCAGACAGGGATGTATTTCTTGGAAAACTCACAAAATCTCTACAATACCAAAATTCTAGGAAGTTCTTCTATACTAATCATCAATGTCCATCTTAGGTCTACGTGCTCTAATCAGAGTTTATCTAAATCTAGCTTCCAAGGTTTGTACTAAACTTCCTCTGATACCAACTGTAACGCCCTGACCCCAGTTACCCAGAGTCGGTGCATTATTACATAACATTGGCATGATCACAAGAAAGATCAAATCTCGAAAGACCGATTGGTTTAGTAGCCTTGGAAACACTAGATATATTCATAAGTTTTACATTACATCATAAAATGAAAAAACTACTACAACAACATAATGTTTCCACAATCCACACTATTAACCCCTCATAAAATTCCTACAGGTCATTCATAACTTACTTCTTCACATCCTGGGAAAAATAAAACATAGAAAAGGGGTGAGCTCAAATGCCCAGTAAGGATAACAATATAGTGGAAACTTTCATAAATAAGAATAAACATTTAAGGCAATGTATAAATAAAACAAAAGCCTTTTAAATATGAACTTTCAACATGGTATGGCATAAATAAAATGAAATAATGCCATTTACTTATTCACATGGATATTCTACTAATCGAATAATCACATGGAAAAATCAATAATCACTTTCATAATGTTGGAATGCATAATGCCAGACTATCATAACCACATAGTCAAGGCCTCGTGCCAAGACTACAAATAAGATTTTGTCAAGGCCTTGTGCCAAGACACTAGTTTGTCTCATGAGACCTACAGATGCATCGAGGAGCTATAGCGGGCTTCACCCGTCACATATTAAGTCCAATGCATTCCCATATGAAAAGGTTTAAACATAACATAAACATTCGTATTAAAACTAGCATACGAAATGTCAATACTTTCACCATAAACTATGAATGGTATAAAAATAGCACATCCATAATCAAACATATCACAAAACCTTCAATACAATATAGAAGTTTTGTATCATAATAAATCAACTTCAAATAATCTTAAAATCCATCAAAGGATGTTGACATAGATGAAATCAAAATTCTTTTTAAAGAAATATCTCCTTTTATTTTGAAATCATTTAAGATCCATATAAAATAAAACATTTTCTTTGAAAATATTTTGTAAGGAAAACTTTGAAGATTTTATAATGGCAGAAAATAACTGCACTCGCCGTATAAGTTAAAAAAACATTCTTACCTTAATTCTGTCGAAAAGGTTAAAAAGGACCTTGTTTTGAAAACGACCGAAAGATTCCTTTATAAACCACTTATAAAAGTCAAAAAGGGTATAAATGACTTTAACTCATATTCTAGTAAATAGTAAAAATGTTTTGAAATGCATTTTTAAGAAACATGGATGTGGATGATAAAGAGATCCCAGTAGATTATTACGTATAAACAACCTTGGATAATGAAGAGGTTGTAAAGTAAACCCTTACCTTGTACTTTTCCTTGGTTGGGGTAGGTTAACCTCCTGTATAATGGTGAAATATTTGTTATTAAATTATACAAGAATCATATATAATAATATGATATCATATATGATCTTTTAACATTGATTTGTTAATAATATCTTAGAATTATCGTCGTTTCGGGAGTTAACTTACTCATTTTCTTTTATATGTTTTGTTAAATAAGCCATGGTTGTCGTATCTTATTCATATCCAGAATGATATCTAGTCCTTAAACATCATTTTTAAATCATCAAATGATAATTATACTTGAATGGATACGATGGAGAATGAATCTCATCGCGTTCGTGGAGACGGTAGTCTGTACGTACGCACGAGCGACAATATCATTCTTTTGATATTAAAATAATATATAAATGGATTGTATATCATATATACAGAATCATTAACATGTTATATTTATTATTTACATGAGTTACACATCATTATTATACCCATCCAAATAATATTATATTGAATAACAATTACACCACGACATGGAGACGGTAAGCCGTACGTACGCACGTATGGTGACATGTTATTCAAAGGGTGGATAGAATACTGAATATGATTGTACCATATTTATAATAACATCACAGTATATGTTAGATACTGGAGTTATTATTTTATAATGGTAAAACAAAGGAAGAAGAAGTGGAAGAAGAAATGAACTTGGAGAAGGGTGGTGAAATCATTACCTCTTCTTCGGGTTCTTCCTTTTGATTTGATCAAAAGGGCTCCTTAGGTTGGATTTCTGATCTAACTAAGGCCTCTAGGTTGTATTGAGGGATGTTGGGAGAGTATTTGGGCAGATTTTGGCCGAACCAAAAGGCTTTGAATGTGTGAATAAATGAGAAGGAGGAGTGCCCTTTTATAAGAGGGGTGAGGGGCACCTTTGGAAAAGCTAGAAATATTAATTTATAATAAATTTATATTCGGTTTATAATGTCTCCAAAGCTTATTATTCAAAGGTTAAGGTGGGTATAGGTCGAAAACCACTCAACCAATAGAATTTAGACAGGTTTGGGTACTTATATTAACCTTATCATTAAGTATTAACTCTAAGTTAATTAGTTTCACTTTTACAATGTCTCTTTGTATTTTTATATAATATGGTTAATAAACTTACTATATACATCCAAGAGACCCCCAAGTGGTACATTAATGATGAACCTATCATGATATAAGTCTCTTGGCCGAACCGTAGATTTTTAGGAATTTAATATCAATTAATAATATAATATTTGTTTTAAGAACTCTTTTATGTCAATTTTGACACTATTCAATAGTTGATTTTTGTGAAACTCATAACAGATTGATTACTTCGAACAAAGTCAATTAAATAAATCCTAATATATCATATTATCCTAGAAAATTAGTTTAATTCATTAAAAGTTTCATATTATATTTATTTGGGTATTTATAATATCAATTATTTTAATTTTTCACTATTATAGTAATTACTGCATCATCATTGTGTCATAAATAAAATAAATTATTTAATGTCTAAAAATTATAAATAAACTATCATTATGTAGGAAATATTTTTATCTTTCTAATTAATATTTATAATCTAAAATCCAACATATATAACCCTATGTAACAATTTTTTTTCTAAAAGATATATGCTTGTGTCATTTTTGTATTCATTTTAACTTAATTAAAATAAAGTGTCATTATCACTTACAAGTGGATCCATGGGGTCCCAAAATAGACCAAAAGATTCCCATGGTCGACCATGTATCAACCAATAGGGTTAAGACACGTTTTAGGGTAATTTAGTATTATTATAATATTATTTTTTAACCCTTATTTACCGGATTTACCCTTAACCATGGTAAATAAAATATTTACCGCAGTAATTATTCAAAATGTCTAAAAATAAAAGTTACCTATTTACACAATTTGAACATCCTGATTCCAAATATGGAATCCATTTTCCTAAATTCAAAACACAGAAGTGGCAGAAATTAATTTAAAATTAATTCCCGCTGTCAAAACAAAAAGCGTGTTTTTAAGAGATAATAACTATCAAAAGATTGACACTCGTTTATGTTCGGTTTAATTGTAAAATTATGTCCAATGACCAACATTATATTAAATGGTAAAAATATATTCTAAATATACTTTAAAACCACTCAAATTCATAATTTATCACTATTAATTATTTTGATTAAAAAAGTTGTTTTTAATTAAAACTTAGTAATTTTCACTATTCATCAAAATATGAAAGTTATCCGAAATGTACCAAAATTTCACCTTAGGCTAAATTCGATATTCCGAATCCAAAAATGAAGTCCATTTTCAAATATAAAATATATATAATTTCAAAAAGTAGGTATTACTATTCATAACGGCTAGTTTGATTAGTTATGGTGTGTTAGAACTCGGTGTTGCGTACAACACACGCTATCACATTATTCAAAGAGAAGCGTACCGTAGAAGCTTGGGGTGTTACAATTTTCATTCAAAACTATATTTTGTTCCAAAAATTTAAAAGTATATATTATTTTTTAAAATTTTATACAAGTAAAATTACATTCCTTAAATACTTAATAAACCAATTAAATTAATTTGAATCAATTTCAGCATTTAATTTAGTATAAATACATTTTTAAAATTAAAATACATTTTTTGGAAAACTATTTTTCCTTTTTTTAATGTTCAAATATCCAATTAATTTATAGAAATCATATAAATTGAGTTTTCAGAATTTGTTTATTTATTTTGAAATGGGATGTCCAAGATTGGTAAATATTTCCCTTTTATTTTTTTGTCATTATGAATAGTAACTGTGGTAAAATATATCATGTTGGTAAAGGGTAAATCAGCTAACTATGGTAAAAAAAAATAATGAGATATGTTCTCAAAAATCCACCAAAAACATTCCTTTGTCATTTTTTATTGGTTAATTTTTGAAATTTACAACCATGAATAATATATATGTTCTCTTTGTGATATATTCCTCGGATTAGTACATTTATATTAATTTAAGTAAATAATAAATATGAAGTTTCACTCTATTGACATTAATAACATTAATTTGTTATTAACAGAATAAAATTATGAAAATTTCAGTTATAGATGAATATTTAAAATACAAAAAACTTTTTTTATCAGGATAATTGATTTCTAATTTTTGGTGATTGAATAATCACCCTGAATAATTATGCAACGCAAACACAATATATATTCATTTCATAGAAAGATAAATAAATATATTTATTTAAAAAATAATTTATTATAATTTGAGTAATATAGTGTTATTAAAATTTTAAATATTAATATAAAATTTTAATGATTTTTTAATGTATTATATTCAAATTCTATTTGTGTATTGATTTCATTAATATCAAATTAATTTAACAGTGTGAAAAATGACATTAACGATATTTTCAGAAAATAATATTTTTTTCAAATTACATAAAAATTCAAAAAAATTATTTATATAGGAAAATTTAAATAAAATATAGTCTAGAGTTTCATCACCTTGTTTTTTATGATCCAATTTTCACCTTATGATTATAATTATAACCCTTTAAGTGTGAAAAATATGTTATCGCTGTTGAGGTTTAAATAGGTTAACTAAGGGGTTAAATAGAAAGATAATTTTAAAAACACAACTTGAACCTATAATAATTTTATTCATTGATGGTATTTTGACGAAATAATACCTTATATTTTAATCACTAAAATTTTGTGGGAATTTTGTTAGGGAAATAATTTATTATTATTTTAATCTTTTTTGAAATTCTAGTAGTCCCCCCCCCACTTATAAATGGGCACTCCTCCTTTCCCCTATTTACAAAACATTGAACCTTTTATATTTGAAAAAAAATATTCCCAAATATATTGTTAACATTTTTAGGCACATTCTAGAGGTTATAGTCTTCCAAAAAGATTAACCCTATGATCTATAAAAGGATATCTACTAGTGCTCTTTCATGTAAGAGGTAATAGCTTTAACAGATCACATTATTTTCACATCTTACTTTACTTCTTATAAATATATTGTATTTGTCATAAAATAATAACTTAATTATAATTAATATATTTAAATATAATTATTATTATAAAACTACCATTATCCATCCTATTTATTGTCAAATGGGAAGTGAATGTATCCCTAATGAGCACGTATGGATTGTCGCAACCACCTGGCGACATAATTAATTTTTCATCACCAAATTTTAAAGATGGGTATTATAATGGGTTTAAAATTTATATATTATATTTATGAAATAACTTTTTATCTGTAATGGTAAAATTATATATACATTTATATTATCCAATTTTTCATAACACTATAACATCGCTTGTGCGTACATGTGGACAACCACCTCCATGAAGGGAAGTGATTAGTTTTTCATTTTAGTTTTTCATGGATTATAACAGAGATATATTTTTAGAATATATATAATTTATATGATATATTAATTAATTTTTGATGTATAATTATTATTTAACATCCGTTCATTTCACCTGTTGAAAAGTGAAAATAATATTCACGAGTATGTGTGACATATTGCCTCCATGAATGGTGTAATTAATTTTTATATCACTCCCATTTATGGATGAATAAAAATATATATATATATATATATTATAAATATATAATATATTTACATCATTATTAACCTTATGGATTTGATGGAACTGTGATCAAAGTATATGTTTTGGGACTTCCGAAACCAAAATATGTTTAAAAAACAAAACAGTTTTCACCCTAAATAGCGATTTTAATAAAAATTGTTAATAAATAGGTTATAATATTTCATAACTAAATAATAAATGTTATGATAGATATGATGATATTTATGGAATAAATTTATAAAAAAATAAATATTTATTATACAGGAATTTTGAACGTGAATGAAAAAAAGATAAAACTTGAGGTAAGGGTTTTTCATCTCAAATTTTCCTCTTTGAGACATATGTTATATTATGTAAATATATTATTTTATCAGTAATTACTAATTAGGATAAATATTTATATAATTAATTCAATTATATTCTTAAAATTTAATGTTTTAGGTAATTTTATCCTTTCATGGATCTTATGTTTCAGAAGTTACCAAAGAAGTAAGGGATTTAATTTTCAATCATATTTTATTCGGTATTGTTTATTCTTGAATGTATATCATGGGATTTAAATGAAACATATTTGATAAATATATTTAATTTTAATCTACTATGGTTATTTCTATGAAATACATGTTTTCCTTGGTCTAAGTACCCCGGTGATCAGGAAACAAATTTATGGAAAACTGACTATGTCTTACTGTTTAATTGAAAATTCATTTCCTTTCATGTGCATGTTTTTCTTAAAATGTTTTTAAAAATTATTTAATATTATAAAAAAAAATTTAATGGAATATTCATGCCATTTTTAGAATGACCTACTTTTTGACTTGTTTACAAAAGTATGAAAGGAGTATCTTCTTTTAAATAATAAAACATGTACAAGATTTAAAATTTTCATGACCATGAAATTAATTAAATATTATTATAATAGTTTTCATTTTAATTTTCAAGAATAAATATTTTATTAATATTTGGGAAATTTTATATTTTAAATAATTGATTTCAAATTTAATGGTTATTTTCCAGAAAAATGTTCGAGGTGATATTTTAAGTCCATTTTAATCAATAGTGAAATCCATTGATATTAATTATATTTCAAAATAAACATTATTCAATGATACCATGCTTATTATTTCCTTATATTTTTTATAACTATTATGATATAATGTGTTTGAAACACATTTTTTTCCAGGGGTTAAGTTATAATGAAATGTTAAATTTTCTAATGGTATTTTTGATTTCATATGAATGGTTTTCATTATGTAAAGGGTGGGTCTATTATATCCATCCAATGTATTTGTTAAATATTGATTACTCTTGAGGTAAATATGTTATTAGGGAACCTGATTTCATTTTTATAATTTTATGTGTGGATCAATTTTCATATCCATAAGTTCATGGATGTACCTGAATTTCATGTCAATGTGTTTATGCGTGGACCTAACTTATATGTCCATAATATTATGCATTCACTTGATTTCATATCCATAAGTTTTCAATAGGCCCTAATTTCATGTCCTTAACTTAATTATTGGTTATATTTCTATTCATTATTGTTCATAATATTATAATCATGCGTTTTTCGCATTCCTATGTCTATATTCTTCTCTCATGGACAATGTGGATTGAATCCATTAATGTTAATGTCTTGTGAACAACCAGGATTTGTTCCATGACTCATTTTTATGATATATGATATGCATGTTGTAGTTTTCAACAATTACAATCACTTTCTCAAAACCTTATACACATATAATGCTTAATTGGTCGTTAATGCCTTCATTTTTTACCCTTACTGAACATTTGATCCCACCATTTCATATGTTTTGTTCCCCTAGGCTGTGATGAAATGTTTTAATTATATTATTTCTATGAATATTACTATGTGGGAATTTCTCTTTATGATATATTGAATATATTTCATAAAATAAAAAGATTGTGTATTTATTATCCAAACACACTAAAACTTTATGGTCGTCTGACATGTATTTGTAAAATATATTTGACATTCATAGATTAAAATGAAAAATGAATATATTAAGAGATTGGTTTATTGTAGGTCATATTATAAAAATTTTCTTATCAATATTTCAAGAATATGAGTAGGGAAATCTGTTGAAAACCATTGTTATCAGTCTAATAACATGATAATGACCGACAATTTTTATAAGAAAGATATTATATGGATTTCCTAGTAATAGATCCCTGTTAAGATTCTAAAAATGGAAAATGTTTTTTCACAGATGCATCTAGGGGTAATAACCCTGAAAAAAGTTTCCTGAGTATATCTTATCTATTTTTATGGTTCGCTGTGATTGTACCCTTTTGTCGTGCCTGGTTTGGAAGTCCTGGGGCATATGCATGGGTTAAATCACAATTTCATTATAGTATATAATTAAGGATTTTAATATATTATAAAAATGTATGTACTATGTTAAAATTAAGGTGTTATAGATTGAAAATAATTTTTCATAATTTAAAAATCTTATGAATGATTTCTCATTATTATTTTATTTCAATCTATGAATATTATTTCTCACAATATAGTTGTTAGTTGTTGATAATGGATATAACCTGAAGGAATCATTTGAAAAATGAATGTTATAGTAAATGCAATAACCATAATCATGAGAAACAAATTTTTTGGATTTGGGATGCAATATTTTGTGACTATGCTCAATCAAAAATATCAAGCCTGAGTTGTAACAATATTCATATCAAACATCCACAAGAACCATGAATGTAGAATCAAATAATTGGATATTATATATGAGAGCATCCACCATCCTTTTCTAGTTCACATGGTTGACTGGTTTCTTAGTAATAGATCAATGTGATAGAAAATATATTTTTTAATTCATCACTGCTTTGTCTGTGAAATGTTTTCCTAGTTCATTATAATTTGGAAAGAAAATCATATCAATGTTGGAATATTATAAATAATATTAGGCGGGAAGAGGAAATTGAATTTAATGGGATGTGTTTAAGATGATATTTTTCTATAATTATATCCCTCATATTCTATATTGAAAAATTTAGAAGTAATACCTTGAGCTTAAGGAGAATAATGATGAATCTATTGGTACCTATTTGGAAAATTATACAAGACTTTCATGGTATGATTATACTTTAATTGTATTCCTTGAATGAAAAAATATCGATTATTTATTTATTTGAAAACAAGTATTAAAAATTCACTAGCTGTAAGGGTATTTGGAATTTCTGATAAATAATTCTAATTTCACTCAAAGTGAAAATGGATGTTAAAAACTCTCATGGTTATAGTGATAAGAAAATGAATATGGTGTTTAATGGAAACTCTAATGGTGTATCATTTAATGGGAGAAATCATTTCAATGTCCTACTTTCCAAAAATATTGGAAGGAGAACTCAAGTGAATTATTGAAAGCAACAAGAACACATTTCAAATTTTCAATTTCAAGAAATCAAGAAAAATAATTTCGAAGTGAGGTGAAGAGGTCAGTTAATGAAATGAATGGGGATAGACATAAAAATAATACACTATTTACAATTAAGAGCAATAAATTAAAGGATATTGGGCGTTATATGAATCAATTATCTAATCCAATGGATAATGAGTATAATTATCCAAATAAGCCTATAAATTAAATGGAAACGGGAGAAATGTAATTATATATCAACATCAAAATTCAATCATGATAATTAAGGAATACTTATCCTTCAATCTAGATTTGGGAATTTTATAATGAAGTTTGTATTAATGTGCCCTATAAAAATATTATAATTCATAATTTTGTAAAATTTTATGTGATTATAAGAATTTAATATCTCATTATCTAAATATTCAATTCAAATCTATAGAATATTTAAATCATATTTTATATTCTCAATAAACCTATTGTATTTTATTAGTGAAAGGATAAACCTGACCATCCAATGGAAATAGTTTTAACTGAGATATAAAGTTATATAAGGTATAAATGGAGAATTATCTTTTACAATCATATATGATTTTATTTGGAAATTATTCTGGGATTTAATTAGTATCTTTTAGATATTATATAATCAAGGTATATACATTTTGGTATGAGACATTAAAAGTGATTAAAAGTTTTTCAATATAATTACTATGTAGATAATGGAAGGATATAAGATCAAATCATTAGTATTATTGGTTGTTAATATTTTTCAAACATATTTGTAAGGGGTTTTATGTTTAAACATTATTGGAAATGATTAATTTAAACTTTTGGTGTTATTGTTGAGTATTTATATATTAATGAAAGATTTATCCACATTAGATACCCATTTATAATCATTCTAGTTTTTCTAAATATATATAAATTGGATTAATTTCTTTTCATTCATTAATGGATCTTATGATCCATTAAAAGTTGATTTTAGGGCATAAGATTGGAAAAATTTCAACTTGGGTATTCATTTTATGGAGTAAGAGATTATGTGGAACATGATTCAATAACAACCAAAGGATAAAATTCTGTTTATGATATGGAAATAAATTATGTATATTTTTCCATATACTTTGTCTTTATAGTAAAAAAATTTCTCAATTCTTGGAAAATTTTCATGAAAAAAATCATATTTTGATCATTTTATATGATTTGATGGTATATTCACCCATCATGGATTTATGGTTTTTTAGTCATTAAATTTTTTTTGATTATGCTATCTATCACTCTATAATAGTACATGGAAGTTATGTTTTCCCTCTATGTTCACATTTTAAATTTCCACTATTGTTCACCTATTTTGTAACCTTGTTTTGTGTTATTCTATTATTCCTTCAAAATATCAATTCCCTATTTTTAAGTGGATGTTTTATAAAAAAAAATTACAATGTAGGTTTTCTAGGAAGTAATTTTCAAATGGTAAGCCCCTTATTATTGAGAACATTTTTAAATTATGAGGATGGAATTTGATAAATATGGGGTTAATGTAACACACCAATATATTAAAATAAAAAAATTCTTGGTTGTTTATACAAAATTCAACACTAAACATAAATGAATCATGAAATATTATCATTTAAGTATGACAGTTATAATCTAATCATTGAATTGGAGGGTATTAAATGATTAATCACATTCTGAAATTCATATAAAGGACCTACTAAATAAAATTTATTGATTATTGTTTAGGAATTAAGACCTAAATTCTTAATAGATGTTTTATTCTTCAAACAATGGTTTCATCATAAATGGGTTTAATTTCTTCTTATGAGTGAGAATTATAATTAATTTCCTGAATATTTAATAATTTTATTTGAAAAATATATAAATTTTTAATCAACATGAAAATTTAGAATATTTTGAAGTTGGGATTTTTCAAAAGAGATTGATTTTGCAATGAACTATTGAAACTACTTATTTTCATTAGATAGTAATGGGAGAGCTCTTCTTGGTCAACACCCTCATTCATCATTCCCTAGATGGTGATGTTCACAACACCCCCCCCCCTCAGTGGAGGAGGTTCTTCCACCATCACTTAAGGAATTAAAACACCTCCCTTGTCCCCCTTTGAAAACCTTAATTTCCTTCCATCCTTCCACCTAATCTCCTACTTCCTGAATCTTCTAGAATTATTTGAATTGTCCTTGAAACTATCAATTTTTACCTTGGAATTCACTAATTCCTCCTCTTTTTTGCATTAAATGATGATTGTGTTGTTCAAAAAATAGCGACCATCGGTAGACACTTTTGACCATCTAATATTAATATATTTGGGCTTATATTATTGATTGACTATAAAACACCTCGATTCCATGAATATGTTTATAAGGGTTTCCATGGAAGCTAATCTGGTCCTCTCTTGGTTGAGTATGCCTTATACCTACAACGAATATCAGTTTCATCTATTCAAGTAGGCGTATGACATTCCCATGAAGCACCACTCTCCAACCATGTTGGTATGGGTATGATTTCCAAAAATACACATTCCTTTCCAGAACCCTTCAATTATTTGTATATTAGAGAATCTATTTTTGAATTACCTTTGTTCAGATAGTACAATTAGTGTTGTGTGTCATCCGATTTCACTGAGAATATGCATTGAAGTGATTCTCCAAATCTTCTTGTTGGGTCTTTCTAGATTAATTTTTTTAAATAGTTACACTATAAAATAAATGGTTACCTTCTAATTTGGTGTGATTTATGAACTCTGTGTATGAAATTGGAGCATAATTTGGTGGTTTGCAGGTGTGGGATTTGGAAAAAGAAGGTGTCTGAATCTAGTGAGTCTTGGATGAATAAAGTTCCATGTGGGGTGTCAATTGATCAAGTATGTTTGGATGTGGATTACAATTCACAACATGTGGATGGTGGGTTGATATATCTTGATAAGCCAGTATGTTTGGATGATATTATAATGATATTTTGTGAGGTAGTTAAGGAGGATCAGAAACCAATAAAGGGTTTTCCTCTTGATCCATAAGTTAGTGATATCTTTGGTATGTTGATGATAGTACTGGGGGGTGTATAACCTCATGGGGTTGTGGTGAATCCAGGTCATGTTGTGGAAATGACAGATATCCTTGAACAGGTTTTTTATCCCCATTCCATTGCAACTCATTCAGCCTTTAATGAGGATGAAGGGGAGGCCTATGAAAGTGATAAATGCACGGGGGTATCTTATAAGGATTGTGTTATAACTTAAGAAAGAGATTCCTATTTAGATTTTTTTATGGACATATAGGGGGGATATTTTAATCTAGCTATGGATGATGAAGGGAATGAGGAAACCCATAATGATCCAAATCCTTGTCTGATTAACCAGTGTGTGGTTTTTGGCAGATACTAATAATCAGACTCAATTTGTATGGAAAGGATACATACAGCCGAAGGATTATGAGTCTGTTCAAGATCCACGTGATTATGATTTCAAAACTAGTGTAAAAATATTAATTTTTAGGAGGATATCTAGAAAATTTATAACTATTTGAGAATCTATAACAAATGGGATAATGTCTGTGAAGATGAAATGGAAACATAAGGAACCCACTTAATGCTTTGGATCATAGTAAATCCTCATTCAAAGATATTATCACACATGGTATGAAAAAAAATGGTTGCTAGTGGGGGATTCATCTTTGCCCCCCCCCCACCCAAGAGAAGGCCAATGAAAGACTACTCCACCATGCCAAAGACCATGTATACTAGATCCTCTAATGTATCAAGAAGGGACAATGCTGAGATTCTAAAGATCTTAAATCCATCTAATTATCAATCTGAATGGGAAATTATTGGTGAATATTTTTATGAGATTAACCACTATCACTATGATATTTATCTTTGTTTCAGCTGGATGAGGACAGTTGTTGTCTGTCCTATCTTCTTTCCTTTTTGACCTTTTACCTTTTTTAATAAATGGATAGAATATTTTTCTTCTGACTAGACATAATTATTTTCATTAAAGATTGAATTTTTATTTCAAACATTTAAAAAGTTCTATTCTATTTTAATTTAAAAGTAAATTTAGATTTTTGAATTATGAATAATATAATTAATTTTTCTAGAATTATTTTTATTATTTAATTTAGTATAAAAGCATTTCTATATCAAAAACAATTCATTGTGTTTTATGTTTTAATGTTAAATTAATATCAACCAATAATATAAATTAAATATTGAAAAATGGATTTTATATCTGGAACCGAAAATTCCAAATTTTTATGTAGGACCCTTTTCTTTTTGGTTATTATGAATAATAGTCAAGGTAAAATTTATCAAATTGGTAAAACGTAAATTGGCCAATTATGGTTAAAAATAATGAGGTAAGGTCATGAGATCAACCAAAAACATTCCTTTATCCTATTTTATGGGTGTAGATTGGATATTTTCACCCATGTATACAATATATGTCCACAATGTCATATTTTTATTTGATTATGACATTTATATTAGTTTATAAAATGAATAAATACAAAATTTCACTCTCTTCACTTTAATAACTTTAAATTTTTATTATATAGACAAAAAGAATAAACATTTTGTTATAGATGTATATTTTAAAGGTAAACATTGTTTTTATCATGGTATATTTTTTTTAATTTTTTTGATTGAATAATTACCCAAAATTCTTATGGAACACTGACACAATATTTATTCATTTAATAGAAATATAAAATAAATGATATTAAAAATTTCAAAAGTAATACAATTTGAGTGAATTATAGTGTTCCATGAATTTTATAAAATAAATATAACATATTAATGATGTTTTATTGTATTATATTTTAATTATATCTTTTTCCATGATGTCATTAATTTCAAACATAAAAAAGTTTCAAAAGTGACATTAATGATATTTTATTAAAATTACAATTTAATAAATTTCTTAAAAATAATAAAAAAATTCAAAGAGGAAAATTTATATAATATTTGGTTTATAATTTCAACCTATATCCATTTCTGTTATAATTTTCATCTTATATATAAAATTACAACCCTTCAAAAGTGAAAATGGTATTAACATGGATAACGTTAAAATAGGTTAACTAAGGGTATAAACCAAAAGATAATGTTTAAACCGACAAATTAACAGAAAAAAATATATTTATTGATGCTATTTCAACCAAATAGTAGCTTATGTTTTAATATCTCTTGATTTTCAATCAGTTGGTGTGAGAATTGCTTTTTTTATTTTAATATTTTAAGAAATCCCCAGAGTTCCCCTCCCCTTACTTATAAAATGGTTCCCATCCTTCTCTTCATTACCCCACATTCACTTTTATATATTGATAAACCACTATAAAAATATCTTATAATCATCCTTATAAACTTTATATAAGTTTCTCTATTCCCAATGGAACAACCCTTGGACCCTTATGTGGGGATATAAAGGACTTCATTAAAATAAGAGGAAATCACCTTGATCGATCACATTATTTTTATACATATTTTACATCTTATATATCTATGGAATTATCATAAAAAATGAAAATAAATATACAAAATATATTTAAATTTCAAAATTATTATGAAACCACCATTATTTAACCTCTTTCTAATTAATTGATAAGTGAAACTATCACTTGGGATACGTACTTCTTACCATATCCCCGAAGCAATACAATTCATTTTCCACCACCATATTTTATGGAAGGGTAATGTGATTGGTTTAATTTTTATATATTATGTTTAGAAAATAATTAATATTATGTGATTATAATATTATATCTACCTTATTACCTTCGAATTATTTAGAAAATGTTAACGTTTCTTATGCCTATGTGTGGACTATCTCCTCCACAAAGCGATGTGAATTATTTTTCACTTATGATTTACATGGATGGTAATATGGTTATGTTTTATTAATAAATATGATTTATACTATATATTAATAAATCTATAATTATTACTTATTAATTACATTTTTTTCTTTCATTCTTCTAAAATTGAAAATAAAATCATACATACTTACGACCTACCATCTCCATGGACAATGTAATTCGTTTTTTCTATATCTATTTTTTATGAATGAATCCAAATATATTTATATATATTGAATATATAACATATTTATATCATGATTAAAATCCTGTAAATTAAGGAACTATGATCAATGTACATGTACCATGACTACCAAACCCAAAACATGTCTGAAAAATGTAGTATTTATCATCCAGAATAGTGATTCTAATTAAATATGTTAAGAAACAGGTGATATGATGTCATTATAAAATCATACATGGTATTATATATGTGAATAGTGTTTTAGGAAAAAAAATTAAAAACAATATATATTATATATCTGTTTCAAATTCATATGATGAAATATGAGACTTGAGTTAATGGTTTATCATCTCAAATTGTCTTCTTTAAGACATATGTTATGTTATACAATTACCTTATTTTATATGGCTTAAGTACACCCCTTAAAATTTTATTTCATGAATTTATTTATTTTCATGATATTTAAAGTATCATTTAATTTTATTCTTTTATTGTTCTTATGATTCCAAAATTGAAAAAGTGGTAAGTGATTTAGGATTCTATCCTAATTAAATCAAGATTATTTATTCTTGAATTTCAATTGATGGAATTATATAATACTGAATTTATAAATATATTTCATTTTATTCTACATTATTTATTTTTTTATAATATATTTTTTCCACGATATATATTCTCAACTAATAAAAAAATATTTTCAGGTAAAACCAACTATGTTTTACTATTAGATTGAAAATAATTCTTCTTCCATGACCATGTTTTCTCTAAAATGTTTTCAGAAATTTTTTAGTATTATTCTATGAGTGTTTAAATTCATGATAAATTATATTTACCTTCTACAACAACATAAAATTATTATTCACACCTTTTTTCATGTGAGTAGCTATTTGAGTTTTTTACAAAAGTATGAAATGAATTTTTTATTTTAACTTATACTATATGAATGGAATTTCCTATTGTCCAGACCAGTCAATGATTTAAAGAACCATTAATATGATTCCAGGGTTATTTTAAAAAAAATCCTTAATATTTTTGGAAATTTTAGATTTTAAATAAGTGATTTCCATGTGAAAATGTTATTTTCTTCAAGAAAGGTTCCATATAATCTTTTAAAGGAATTTTAATCTATGAAAAAAATCCTTTGATGTCACTTATATTTCACATGGGATATGAATCTATGATATCATATTTATTTTTTATCTGGGTGGTTTATTTTTATGATTATATAATGTTTATAAAAACCATCTAATTTTTCATTGGTTAAGTCATGATATAATTTTCTGTGTTTTTATGACATTATGGCATAAATATGAATGGTTTTCATTATGAGAAAGGTGGGTATATTAATCCCTCATATGCATTGGGTAAATATGGATAAAACATGAGGTAAATAGGTTATTCATGAACCCTTTATCATGTTCAAAATTTTATGTGTAGACCTGGCTTTCAAATACATAAGTTTATGCATAGACATGATTTTTAGGTTCATATATTCATGAATAAACCAGGATTTCATGTCCATAACATTACTAATTGACCTGGTTTCATGTCAATAATATTTTGAGAGGGCCTGATTTCTAGTCCTTAAATTAATTAGTGAACATGTTTCTATTTATACATTTACACAATACTATAATATTATGTTTTTTCTATATATTATGTCTATATTATACACTCCAGTATCATGTTACATGATTCCATTATGATTGATGTCTTATGAACAACCAATATTTATTATACATCTGAATTTTATGATATATGATCTACTAGGTATGGTTTTTAAAATGTAAACCTCATGTTCTCATAAACTTATGATTATTTTATACATAATTTTTCAATGATATCTCCCTTTTTTACCCTTACTAGGAATCTAATCTTACCCTTTCTTATGTTTCCTTTCCCCAAGTTATGAAGAAAGGTTTTATGTATGGTATTTCAAAGAAAATCACTACATAGTAAAATCTTTATAGAAGATTTTGAAGATCGTTCTAGAAATAAGTATACTACATATCTATCATCCAATGATAAAAAACAGTTATGTTACTCAAGTTTATTTTTTTAAAATATGTGTATATTCATCATTTGATATTTAAAAACAATGTATGAAAATATTTGTTTCTTAGAGTCTCTACATCTTTGTATAGTGCATTACTGTATTTGTGTTATGAGATAACACAATGTTTATCCTACATCAATAACTCCAAGCTATCACAATTGGTATGAATCATAATGTGATGATCACTAAAGGAGGTTATAATATCCTAAAAAAAATTTTAAACATTATACATTTAAGATCAATGGATTTATAAAATTTTATCCTATAAAACATTTATAAAAGATTCTCTTTAATAGGATTGAGGTTTTCTTTCCAAGGACTATCCATTGATGGATTATATAAGAATTATTTTGGTTTACGAATGTGTATATTGTCCCTATTTTGGAATTCCAATTAAGGTGAATATCTATTTATCCCTCTCTAAAAAATGTTCTGGTTAATTGAAAAAAAGTGTGGAAAATTCACATGTCATGGGATAGTCATTTTTTATATCGATACACTTTGTGGAACGATCTTATTGGATTCTTAACAAGTATCACTATCACATTTTTGGGGAACATCGTAGATACATTAAAATTTATAAATAATAGGTACACCATTATTTATCTAATTTTTTATTTTAATTAACAGATATATCATATCGATCTGTAGGTTTTAGATGATATTTCTCAATATCACGGGATAAATGTTTCCCCCTCCAAAACCCAACATCATCATTATATTTAGTGGTGGTCTAAAAAACTATCAAATACACTCATTAATTTTTAATAATATATTGCATATACTATTGTTTACATTAAATTATTGATGATTGATTTCTAGTTTCATGGTTTGTCTAAAAAAGTAGTTATAAATTTATTATAATGAATCTATAATGATTTTTCTATAGTTATTACTATAGAGATAATTTAGGAACCACTATATAAAAAAATAATATAAATTAATTAATAAATAAATAATGATATTTAAAAATATATATATATTAACATTTATAGTATACATAATTATTGATATTTAAAACAATACCATGAATCTCAGGATAATATCAAGGTTTATTTCATAATATTGTTTCCAAATAATTATACATTATCATTACTAGCCTAGGAAGAGTGTGTTCCTCAAACCCTTTTAGCTTCCATCATCTGGTATCTTGAATAATTTTATAAAATCCTCATTTTAAAATCAAATAATCAAAAATGACTTCAATTTTAATAGTGAAAACTGATAATTAAAACTAGAAAATAAAAAATAAATACAGTTCACAATGCATTCATGTTTTATGTTTCTATATATACATATAATGTTATTCATGTGTTAATAAAACATTTATATATATGTTCAGGTCTGTGTTTTTAAAATATTTACATATATTCATATATATATATATGGCTGTTAATAAAATGTTTAAATGTATTCATATATTTTTTTACATGTAAATAAAAAAATTACTACATTTCTCAAAAAAAAATCATTAATAGTCAATATTTTATGAGTATTTTCATACATTATTTATAAAACAAGAAATATTAGAGACAAAATATAAAACAAAAACAATATTTCTAATCCACATGACACATATATAACCCAAAAAAATAAATATATTATACATATAATATAATATATAAAACCCATGAATATATATATCACAAAAAATATAATGAATGATCTTTGTAATGTGGAAAAGTGACTTGAGACTCCTATTTAATTTTTTTTCATTTAAATATTGAAAAATAAAAACCAAATCATTAAACAAAATTATCACAATCAATTTTATAATTATTTATCAATTTTTTTATCTCAATGAATTATTTTTCTATTCAGTCCCTTATCTACATTAATGTCACTGATTAAAGATCTGATCATCATTAACCTCGTTTTTATTTGAATAACTCAAACAAGATTTCCCCTAGTAATGTTAACATGAATTTCATAATGATATGGATTTAAATTTTGATATCTTTGAATCTATAATTAGGGAATCAATTGATTTATGTTGTTTTTTCTTGATCATTTATAAATATCCTTTGTTGATAATTTCTTTGTATTTTGAGTGAATATAAAGAAAAATGACTATAATTATCTCTTTAGGAATTAAGAGATGTATTATACAAATGATAATCCATATCAAAAAATTATATTAATTTTTCCCTTCTATTTTTTGGTTGAAATTAAAATAATTTCAAAAAAACCCTCTCAATTAATTGAAACTAAATATAAACCCCATCTTACATATTGGGTGATATTTGAATATATATCTTGCACCATTCACTCAAGATGAGTTCTCCCCAAAAATTTATTGAATGAAAAAAAAATTAGTTATTTATTTTGATTAAATATCTTGTATTTACTTATCCAACTTAGGATAAATTTTAAATACCACAAGATATAAAATTGAACCAACTTTTTCCAATCATTAATATCATGTGATTTGATCTTGATCAATATAACTCGAATATACATCGAACATAATACTATAATAGAACTTAAATTTAATTAAATATAATAAGATCTTAGATACACTCAGTATGCCACCCTCTGGGCCTATTTAGTAGGGGTAGTATATCAAAACCATAAAACCATGAGTAGTACTTATCATCATATTTTTACCCTAATAGATAAACTGATAATAAAAATAATCAACAATCATAACCTTCCTTTGAATAATATTTTGTAATATAATCTCTTTAATGAAAGATATCTTATCATGTAGGATTTATAAATATCTCATAACCCTTAATGACTGATATATATGAAATTGATTTGTCTAAATGAACTTTTTAATGATCATCGTGTCCCTAAAAATCATTCAAGAAATTCCTCCACTCTCAAAGAACAAAATATATCATCTTCCAAAAATTGATAGTGTTGGATTATAACATAATCATTCAATTAAATTCCCATAACTCAGGATTCATTTATGGAAATCTACATCTTGAAGTGAATATATATAAAGGTTTTCATGATGTATCTAGGTACATGATTTATGATATACATTAATAATGATCACAAGTAAAATGGACATTACACGTTCTCAAAGATAAGAATAAAGAAAATGAAAATAAAACATGTAAAGACCCATTTGGATGGGTGAATATTAGTTTTGGTCAAAACAAAAACAAATATTGGATAATCACAAGAATTTTTTATATCATTTTAATATCCAAATCCAATGACCATTTTTATTATTTTCTATTTCATTTGTCAATTTACACTAACCATTGTTTTTTTATTTTGATTTTTAGTTTACCATTTTATTTAACTTATCAAAAAATATTAATCGTAACATTATTGGTCAAAAACCTGAGTTTTCATATGAATCCTTAAGTTTTATAATAAAATTATATTTTCTGCAACAAAATATTTTTAAATAAACATGTTCTGTTCTTTGGATGATTATAATCAATATCAAATTTCATTTTAGATATTAAATTAATAAATACGAAAAAATTAAAAAATCTATTATTTTTTGGCTTTCAGTTATTTAAATTAATAAGAAAAATAAACAAAATTTTATTGATTACTAAAAAATAAAATTTTATTATCCATGACTAATTTTGTTATTGTTTTTTTATAAATTTTGTTCAGATTTTTATTTACTACTTAGTTAACCATCCATTTCTGCACCCCTATGACAATCTTTATGATCCTATGTCTTAGAGATCATAAAGTGAGAACATAATGTGTATAAATATCATTGTATTATGAGACCCCCTCACTAGATATTCATGAATCATTTATGTTTTTTCAAAATGATGTGTCTAGATTTTTGGTTGTTGTTTTAGAACATTATGATGATATCTCTAGGTTTTCATTATATCATAAAACTTATATGGACACCTTAAATAATAAATAATCTAAGCATATTATCATGTATATCATGAAGAAGAAAAAATCTATGTGATAAAGAATTAAAGAATTATATATCAAACTGTGATCTTGAAATGGAAATCTAATGTACATAATAATTTCAATTATATGGAACTAACTCTACCATATATATAACCCAAAAAATATATCACCAACATAACATTTATATAACCCATAAAACATATAAAAACGTAAAACAAAATATATATAACAAAAAAAAATAATTTCTAACTTATAGAACATATGATATATATATATACATATTTATCACCCATATAAGATAAATATTAAATTAATAATATGATTCATGAATTGATACAGAAGATAAATAATTAATCAATTAGATTGTGGTATGCCATATGTAATAAACCATGAATTTATTGACCATAATTCTAGATTAAATTTAAATTTTATGCATTATTGTAGGGGTGTTTTGAGATCATGGAGTCATAATGGAACTACAAGGGTTATGATGCCTCTAAGAGGAAATTTTACATGTGTCTATAAGGTTTTAGGTGTTGGAAATGGTTTAGATTATGGTTTTTATGTTGTCCCATGTTGAAAATCAAATAGACTGTTATTAGGTAATTAAAGTGCGGATATTAGGTATTTGGTTGCGTGGAAAGTGTCCTTATAGGCTTGGAGGCCCACCAGTTATGTGATGAGGGAGTATTGAGTTGTTGATGGAGCAACGGGTACATGATGTATGTTGATAGTCTACCCAGTAGTGCTAGGCTTTTTTTTGAGAGGGTATATCCTTCCCTCCCCTCATCAAAACCCCACTTAGGGTTCTCCTTAAATAGTCGACCAATCTAGATGGAGGTGAATTCCCTCCCTCCCTCATCTCCCTCTCTTTTCCTATATAGACCTGGGGTGGGTTGAGCTCGGTTGTTTATAATAAATAGAGTTAAGTCTTCCCCTAGTTCCTATATTAGATATTTACCTTGGAATCTTCAAATTTTTTGTCTCCCATGGAAGGTTTTTTATGATGATTCACCAATGAAAAATAGAATATTCCAGGTATGATTCTGATTCAGAGTGCAGTGGCTTATGGATGTTAAAAGAGGTTAAATGCCATTCGTTTCTCTATATTTCATTAAAGGTACATCACCCTATATATTTTTATAAGGATTTATCCATATTGTCATATAATTCAGTATTTATTGAGTATCATATATTGGGGATTTTGTTTATAGGTATGCAAGAGGTAAGCCATATTTCATTGATTTTTCATTGCATGAGGTTCAAACCATGGGAGGCTCCCCAATGATATTTCAATAATTATGTATTCATAGGTTTAATTGATTAATTAATTTTAAATTTTTATCATTAATTCGTACGGATTTATGGAATGATAAAGAGGGTCAAGAGCATTGAGACAGATAATATAGGCATAGTTCAAGGTTAGGTGATCATGACTTGGGATCGTAACTCCATTATGGAGGTAGGTAGTCCTTTTAATACCTTACGATATGTGTGTATATATATTCTTGCATGCTTGTTCCCTTTATTTTGGTTTGTGGTACTACCAATGGGACCAGATCCGTCTGTATTTGGGGGAAAGTCTTAGGATAAGCAATAAATAGTTGATTGTGTATACTAGACAAGATTTGGAGTATTGGTAAGTCCTCAATGGCTATGATTATTGGAGTAACTATATCTAGAATAGATTAAAGTATACTAAAGTGGTATTAAATCATAATATAGTTATATTTTGAAATAGGTGGGCCCTAGTGAGTTTTTTGAATGGCATCAAAGTGGTTATCCCTATAGGATTGGATTGACCAATGTCAAGACATAGGGATGGTATTGAAATGGATATATTAGTAGACATAAATAAATTATCCTATTTTAGTGGTAGGTTTTGGACATTTGAGTATGTTTAGAAACCAATGGATGGATTTTGGTATTGGTTATTTATTTTTTTGATTATGGGAGAGGGTAGTCACTTCCTTTTATGTGTGCCAAAATGCACTCATGGAATTTGAGAAGTGTAATATTTTCTCATTTGTGTAATGATCCCAAAATAGTAAGATGATAATAAGATATGAGAATTTATTTATTCTAAGTATATGTGTGAGGCACAACTAGTGTCAATTTTGGTATGCCAATTGACAGAACAATGGATTTTGGTCAGTATACATGAGGTATTAGATCCTGGGAAGTGCTATAAAAGGGACCGAGCATTATATGTGGAACCTCAGGGTGTGGTTTCATACTATAAATGTTATAGGGTTGTATTTTATGTGTGTGTGTGTGTATTTAGAGAGGTTATATGGGGTAGATTAGGTTCTAATTGAGTGTATTATAGTTTAGTGTGTCCAGGTATGACCTAGGGGCCAGTCCTATGAGTCAGGAATGACCTAAGGGGTTGAGATAATCATGAGTATTGTATATATATGGAATAAATTGATGAATGGGTTTGATATGTTTTTTTATGGTTGAATTTTTGTGTTGTATGTGTTACCCTTTACCATATATCTTGGTAGATATGTATTTGTGGATAGCTAAGGGATTTGTTATAGGCTTCATATTATATATATTTTCTTCTTATGATAATAAACTATTGTGTATTAGTGATGAAACCTCACCTAGAGTTAGAGGTGCTATGTGATATGAGGAAATTATGAGACTTATATGAGATCTCACCCAGATTGAAATGGTAGTGTAATAATATATATCATGATAGATTGTTTGTTATGTGGTACAAGACCATACCCAAAATGAAATAATGGTGGTATGAGATGGGATTTTTTATGTGTCATGAGACATTATCATGAGTAAGAATTTAATGGTATGATATATTATGATGGGGTATGATATCTCAACTTGAGTTATAGGGTGGAGGTATGAGATGTGATATGATATATGGTAGGATACCTCACACTGAGTGAGATTGTAGTGGTATGAGGTGTGGTATGAGACCCCACCCAGAGAGAGAGGGTGAAAAAAGGATATCAGACGTGATATTTTGACATAGTATAAGAACCTACATTGAGTGAGATTTTAATGGTTGAGGTTTAGTTTATGGTATCTACCTCAAGTGATGGGAATGAGTATTGGTTTCTTTTTTAGAGTAATTTTCCACATCCATTCTCTATAACAGATGGGGTTAGGGTTCATGGTGTCCTAGTGAGAAAATAATTAAATGAAATTTTTTCTTACTTGTTGTATATTACATCCTCATTTATTTTCCCTAAAGAATGCAATGGATCATAACAGAGAGTGTTAGTGTTGTATTTTTATCATAAGAGTAAAGATAATATAATTGAGTTCAATTGGTAGTCATGTACTAATGGAAAAAGAGATTTAAGAATCATATGAATAATAAATTTCATCATGGAAGGGTGAGGCTGAAAATGAATATTAATTTTAATTGGTATTTTTTAGAAGATAATAATCTATACACAATTATGGTATAGATATATATACTGAAGAAAAAGTAAAATATTGTAATTATAATTGAATTCATTGAGTTATTCTGATCTTGAACAATCATGTTATATCTTATGATTATTGAGTTGGACATAGTTTATTAAAGGACATGTTTTGGTGGTTTCTAAGAGAACTAGTCTAATACATGTTGTTGGTGAATATGGTGTGAATCCATCCTTATATATATTTGTAACTCTGAAAGATATATTTTTTTATAAATAAAAAATTTACTTTGAGTATGAATATGGTTAATGAGTTGAATTAAGAAGGGTGAAATATGTGTAAAGTCTATCCAGAAGCTGATATTTAGAAAAAAACATCAAAGACCACCCAATGGTAATTATGGATAGACAATTTCTAGAAAATAATGATACAATTATGGGATAAATTTATGTTGGTACACATACATAAAGTGAGTTATCGATGCTAAAAGATTTCAATGACGAAGAATATAGATTTAAATGACATGTTATGTTTGATATAATTTGTAAATAAATAATATTACATTCACAAAATAGTTATATAAATCCATTTTTTTGGAAGATAACATGTGGAACCAATTGATCAGAAGAGTAAGGATGAATTTAATGAAATAGATATTTTGAGAAGTTAAGTAGAGGACTAAATAATGATATAATTTTTTATGTAATTCTAAATAGGTTCTTCATCAAATGGAAGTTATGAAGCCCAAGGTTTAATGGACATTGAAAAAATCCTAATGTAAAATAAATAATGATAAAATTGTGGATCTGAAATAAAAAAGTCTATAAATACTCATGGAGCATCATTTACTAGGGGAATGTTAAAAAAATAAAAGTTTAAATTGGGATAGAGGATGTTAAGGAACTAAAATTGAATATGTTTTATGAATTCTGATACTAAATACTGAATGATGAAGTTGGAGTAACATGATACATATGATATATAAATCTAACAAAAAATTATGAATAATTAGAGAAACCAAGGAATAATAATTATTTATATATCCATAACATCCACTGATGCATAATACTAACTGTAGAAAATTTATATTTTTTGAGGAATGAATTTGAGTCAAGAATAAAATGTTTTTCAAGATGATAATTTTACAAATTCTTAATGATTATATATTGAGAAGTGTGGAGTCCAAGGATATTAGAATCTTTATAAGTATGTTTTGTGTAGAAGAAACTAGAGATATCATAATCAAGAGCTTAGTTGATGTGTTATATCTATGGAAGATTCATTTCTAATGTTTAGGATCTATGAAAAATTATGTTCAAAGATCCAAAGGCTATATAAAAGTGAAATAATATTTTTATAAGTTAAACCTAAAGACACATAAAAATTTTTATTCATTTTACATAATAAATGTGAAATTTTTTACCTATAATTAATTATATAAATTTTAAAATTAAAAGGATGTTATTTAAGAATATATTTAAGGAAGCATTGAATGTGTTATATGAAAGATTAAAAGAAATGAATTATTCGTCATATTGAGTTATCTAGATGATTTGAATAAGGAATAATAATGAATTAATAATTTTTTAAATTCAAGGTGAATATTTTCTAAAGCCTACACCTGCATTTCATGGATGTTTCATTATTTAATAATGGATATAAAAGTATGAGATTAAATTCTAAAAATATTTAATAATTATAATGAGATTATGAATATAAATACAATCTCACTAGAATTTTCTAAAATATTATTTGAAATAGAGGGATATGTTATTCAAACCATTATGTTGTAGAAGATCATTAGAGTGAAATAAAATGAAGAAAAAGATATAAAGTTAAAAAAATTGTCTATAATGTGTTATAATTTCTAGAAATTATTTGAGGAAGAACAACATCCTTTATGAAACTATCATCCACACATTGATGTGTTGAAAGATATTTATAAATACGTAGATCTATAAGAGATGATTCTGAAAACTAAATATGTTGAGGAAGAGGAAAATTTATTTTTACATGATATAATTCATAAATTGATACTTTAAAATTATTTATATAATAAGGAGTATATTTTTAACAATAATTAATTAATTTTAAAATAATACTATTCTTGATATCATTCTCAACAAACAACACCTATCTATAAATAAATTATGATATAATATAATAATATTAATATCTAAATGGGAATATTATAACATAGTCATTGAATTAATGGTTTTGAGTAGGTTTAATAATACAATGAAATAAATGTATAATGGTCCTAATCAATACAAATGTATGTATTGATTATTAATAAATAAGAACAAAATTCTTAGTAAAGTCATTTTATTCTTTAAAAAAACATTTTCTTCAAAAATATATTTATTTCATTTTTTTAGGGAAATTATAATTAATCTAAAAAATTAGAAATTTTATTTTAAGAGTGAATAAATTTTATAAAATCATCTTTTCAATATTATCTCATGTTTAAGATATTGGATTTTTCTAAAAAAATATTTTATAGTTAATAGTGAAAATAATGTTTTTTGTAAACCTGTCATTTAATTTCATCATATAATTAAATTGAAAATACCCATTATTTTTTAGTTTTATCTTAATATAAGATAATTATCCTTTAATTATGAATAATATAATTATTTACATAGTAATATTTTTTATAATTGATTTTGTTATAAGTTTATATTTGGGATTAAAACACATTTTTTCTAAAATCTATTTTTATGGGAGAAATGTTTTTTTATCTTAATAAATTATATTAATATATATATTAATTATTTAAATGAAATTTTTATATTTTTTTAAAAAAAAATATTTTGACATCTATTTGATGGTTTTTACTAATAAAGGAATGAAAGAAAAGTCAGATTTATGATTAAAATGTATTTTTAGAAAAGTGGGTATTTATTGTATTTTGGGCACTAATTTTAAATTAATTTCTTATAATTCTAAACATATAATTGGATAAAATGCATTAAATATTTTCAAAAATCATGTAAAACAATTAGGGATCGGAAAAATTTCATTTTTTTTAAAATATGAATAGTAACATCAATAAAAAATGTTTAACCACTTTAAATGGGTATATTAGGTTAACCGTAGTTAAAAATATGTTATAAGGACACCAAATATCATATTAATTATTATTGGATGTATTTATTTATAACCAATTCAATTAATTCACTAATTTTTCTTATTAATGGGACATTTTTCCATAAAAAGAATTAATTATATTTATATATTTTGAAGCATTCCATTTGTGTCTTATCCTTCACATATAAAAGGAAACTCTATATTATATTTTCTCAACACTTCAAGAAAATATTTTCTTATCCAAAACATTACCAAATTCCTTCCTAAAGTCCCTCTCCATTTTCTAATTGACCTATTTTGATCAGAATACCAGCCTTAGAATGACAAAGGATTAAACCTATATAGGCTGTCTGAAAAAGAGGTAAAACACTTTACAAAGTGTTTTAATTTTATTTCACATTTTATCTTTATAAAACCTATATTAACAATTACAATTTTATAACATAAGTACCTACTATACACATAGATATTTTTTATGTATTAACCATTATCTATTTCATCTTCCATTAAATTTGAAATGAAACAAGTGTTCAAGTGTACAATAGATTATCATCTCGCGAACCAATATAATTCATTTTCCATCAATGAATATAAAATATTGTTATAATTATGGATTTATTATATATATATATATTGTTCTTTAAATAATTATCCTTTTTAATGATAATTTATCCCTAATTTTCATAACATTAAATCCATTGTAAAACAATAACATCACTCATGAATACGTGTGGAATACCACCTCTATGAAGAAATGTGATTCATTTTTCATCACTGGATCGTATGGATAGTAATTTTATATGTTTATTTTGAGATATAATATAATATTTATTATATATTAATCATTTTATAAATATAAAATGATTCTTAACATCCTTCCATCATGTTTTCTAAAAAATCGGTATGTTACTCATGCGAACGTATGGAATAGTATCTCCATGTGGTAACATAATTCATTTATTATAACTAAAAAACATAGTTGGTTGTAAAAATATAATTAATTTATGAATATTGAAAATATTTTGTTATTATTATTATTAATATGATGTAATAATGACCTCTTTGATCATGTTCAATATACTGAAGTCGTTTTTCAATCATGAACTAAACATTCTCAAAACGCCCAATGTGGAACTAAGAAATTATGTAATTAAATATGTCATTGAAATAAATGAATTAAATGGTTTAATGATAAATTAATACTCATATAAAATATTATTTTACACTTAAATAATTAATATAGGTTTATTATGTATTAGTTAGAAGACATATATAGAATAATGGGACTCAAGGTATGTTTTTTTAACACAATTTCAATTCAGGGTCATATATCTACTTTATAGACTATGTTATTCCAATATCATTTATGAAATGACCTCTAATTTTATAATATTTAATTTTTAAAAAATTTCATTTTTAATTTTTAATCATAATAACTTTATTTATTAAATATAACTTCATTGAATGATGTTTATAAGTATTATTTTTCTCAATATTGTTTCTTTGATACCTGTGTGGTAATATGAACCACCATCATTTTGTGAGGTGTATATACATAATATTGAGATATTACATCATGAATGAATCTTTAATAATGAAAATTAATTTCCTTTTATGTTTTATGTTTTATGAATTATTTACTAAAATGTTATAAAAGTTGAATGAGTTTTCAGGGACTCAATTTGAATTCATTGAGATAAAATTCATGCTATGCACCATATTTTATTTTATATGATGTACACACTACCATATGAATATGTTATCACATATTATTTCATGGAAATTTTTGGATTTATTGAACCATTTTATGTTACTTCATTAAATGTCTTTTTGATTCATGTAGAGCCAAATTGGAACGGGTTTCTCATCATAAAAATCATTCTTTGAGATATTTGAGACATGTTTTGATTGATGGACATGTATTTATTTAAATGGTGTATAATCCTACTATAGAAATATAATATAATGAATATTTTTATAATAATTTTATTTTAAATTCCTTATTATGTTATTTCATTCAAATAGTTCTTTGTTTTAAAATACAAATTAAGTATTTTCCCCTAAACGCTATTATTTAAATATTTTAAGGACATTTAACCAAAAACATCCTCAAAATTATTAATATTATTTCAATAATGTTCATTTATAAACATAAATTATTACCTCAAGTTATTTTCTATGATCTTTGAACTTGATTAAGAAAACATTAATAGGAATTTACATATTATTTTCTATATGGGTCACTTTTGGCTCACTTTACAGAATTTTGAAAAAAAATGTTTTTTTAAAATTTATGAAATAAATAGATTTTACAAGCATCATAAATCACAATTTCATTCAATTATTCATAAAATGTTTTAATTTTTATTTTAAAATTAAATATTTCCCCCAATATTATTGGAATTTCCATATAATATCATCAAAAGAAAAGGTTATTTTCCTTTTTTTCAATGAAATGAATTAAATATTATCTAAAATTTATTTTTTATATGTGACAGTATCCTTTAATATTTACATATTCTAAAATGGGGATATTTTACAAGGATACCATCCTTTTTATTTCTCGTTATTGCTTATTATTTTTCAAAAGTGATTTTTGTGTAACCAATTTGTTTTCCATGGTTTAATCATGTTATGAAAAAGTACTAGTTATTTATATCATTTTAATTATTATCTTAAATGATAAATGTAATTTATTTATTTTATAATACTTGGAATGGGTTTATTATGGAAGTTGATCCTCATATATATATAAAATTCATTGAGTAATGATTATGTTATATATAGAATTATGTTGTAATTAACCAAGTAGGTTATTTAATTTGTAAGGATTCATATAAGGTTTTCATGAAGATAATGTTCCAAGATAACTACATAACTTTGGATTGATTTATATCATTTTTAATGTATCACTTTCTTTGGGATTTTTTGACATGGCCCCTAGTTTTTTAATTATATGACTCTAATTTAATGTTAAATATGTATTATTTGTCTCATGATTATTGATCCACATTCTGATGGTCCTTGGGTGTGTAAGTGGTCTTATTTTTCTATTTGATATTTTATGTTTTTAATAACTAATTTTTTTTATATTTATCAGTATAAAATAATAAAATGTGATGACATTGATTTTAGAATCAGACCCAGGTGTGTCAGTTTGGGGTTTCTATATTTGGTATTAGAGAAGAGTTTACATAAATTTGGAGATTATGATATTTTCATTATAGGTAAACTTAATATTTATAGATACCACCATGAGTTTATATGTTTGAGGGTGATCATAATTCAAATTCATAAACAACCCATTTTTTGGTTTTAAGTGATGAGATTTTAAGGTGATAATGATATTTTAGGATACTTTTATTAGATTGTGTAATATGTAACTAATTGGTTTAAAATATAGGATCATTTAAGAAAAGTTATTTTACATTTATATGGGAATTTAAGATGAAAGTTATTATATTACATTAAGGTTAAAACATTATTCAATGTTGAGGTTATTGATGTTATTTGGTGCGTGGGGTTTTTTATTTACTGAATGATCTAATTTGAACCTTTTTCAGTATTCTTAAAATTTTGGAGTTAAATTTTTTCTATCTTCATATAAATGTTTATAAATTTTGTATATTATCTTACCATGTGAAAAGAAATTAAGTTTTGGTTAATATCTAAAGACGGTAGGAATATCTTGTTATCCTTTTTTGGATAATCTGGTCCGTTTTAAGTTGTTTTTGGTGCTTTATGCATGAAACATTCATCTTGACTAAATATTTATCATAATAAGAGATGAAATAGAAGTGGAATTTGATTTAATCTTAAGAAAATGATGAAATTGTGCTTAATAAATTGAAAAAATAAAATAATTATATTTTTGTTTGTTCTCCATAATGATAGTAAAATAAAAACTCAAATTGAGGAAATGGATACTGAAGTAAAAAATGTTTTCCTATTACCATAATTTATGATTAATTGAATTTATTATTTATCCCCTACTAATTTACGGTTTTTTGGTCATCAATGTTCACATAAAAAAGTTCTCTATCTCTCTCTATTATTCCTTGGGTGTTATTTGTATCCTCCTCATAAAAATTTTCACTTCTTACTCAAATTATACTTATCTAGGAACTCGATTATGTGTTATTCTAGCTGAAATTCATGTTTCCCCAGCCCTATTTTAAACTGAATTCTTTATTACCACTTTTTAGGATTTGGGACTTAAGTAATAGTATTTTTAAATAATAAAAAGTGTTTTCCTTTCATGATTTTATTTTTTATATTACACTCTCTGGCCTAATTTAAAAAAATAATTTAAAAACATTTTATCAATATTTAGATACCAAAATAAGGATACAATTTAATTTAGGGGGTATAATTGAACACCCTGAGAATTTATTTAAAAATAATTCTATGCTCGATGGATTTCTCAACAAGGAACAACAAGCATTAAAGAAGATTTTTATATAATATTAAAATATTTTTATTTAAATTTCATTGTCATAACCACACCATTAAATTAGATGGTATGAAAAAAAAAGTAATGATATTATTGAATATATGTATAATATTCATAACTAAGACAATTTTATTAATTAATTCTTATGAAATAATCAATCATTTTTTTAGTGAAGTCAGTTTATGCATCAAAAATACATTTTTTTCAAAATGGTTTTTATTTAATTTTTTTGCACTGAAATTATAATTAATTTATAGATTTTATATAAAAAAATTAATTTAATGTATAATTTTTGAAATGATAAAATAAATATTATCATAGAGTATATTTTTTATTTTTATTAAAAATTGACTTTTAACTAAATAGTAGAAAAAATGATTTGCGAACAAATTTAATTTCATTTCAATAAATAATGTAATTGAAAAGTCCCATTATGTTTTGAATTTTATTTTAAAGTATCATAAGTATCCTTTAATTATAAATAATATGATTAGTTACATATTAATCCTCATTATACTTTTTTTTATTAATTCATTTTTAGGATTCAAAAAATACATTTTTCTAAAAAACCATTCTTATGTAAATAGTTGGTTTTTATCTCAGTAAACTTTATTTGATGTTGAAAAGCATTATATTGTTCCAATATATCTTAATTATTATATTTTTTAATGAATAATAAATCCATATGTTTATTTTTATGATTTTATCATAAGTGTTTAAGATTTCATTATTTTAAAAGATATAAGCTATTTGTTTCAAAGGAACTTTTTCTTTGGGTAAAATAAATTATTGTCTCATTATGAGTAAAATGGTTTAAGTCTATTGAAATAATTTTTAACCTATGGTAATATAGTTTTAAATATCTATCTTCTATTTTCTCAGAGTTAGTAAACTCATAACTGAAAATTTATCTTGCTACGGAAGATATTATCTTAGGAATAGAATAAATGAGCTACCACATGTTTGAGTTCGATATTTTAGTCAATATAGAGTTATAAAAAATCATTATATTATAAAAAGGATATTCAAAAAATAATATATTATGGTCATTGAAATAATTTTTGATTGTTAAGTATCACACTTCAATAACATTATTTGGTTATGGAGAAGACTTTTATATGGCACTTTGAATTCAGTTTAACTTATTCAAAATAGAATATAAATATCATTTTTATCTTTCAAAGACTCCCAAAAATATATTATAGGAATAAAGAGTAATAATTTAACAATATTATTAATAACAAGCACATTTTTAGATAATAATTGTCTCTTTTATAATTCTACCACAATTTCTCAACATGTCACTTCGTGCTTTTATGCATATCAAAAATTGATTTGTTTAATTAAGGAATGGTCAATTTTCATAATGATTCATTTCATCTAGACATTAGTATCAAATATCATAACTCTTAAATTTACTCATATCAAATGTTCATGTTTGAAGACCTTCTTTAAAATGGATTTTATGGATAATAATAGAGAAGGTATGTCATTGGTTAGAGATCCCTACTTTAATTGTGAAAATTATGGTTACTAGAAGGCACAAATGACCATATATTTGAAGAACCTTCTCATAAAGGTATATCTTAATGTAGTGAATAAATTTAAAATTCCGAATACATAGACAAAAACTTTTCAAGATGATACTAAATAATTTTATGATATGAATTCTAAAGCTTTGGAAGCTATAATATTTGGACTAGGTATAGATGAGTGTTATCCAGTTTCCCAATTTCAAAAATAACATTTAATGTTTATTACTATAGAGGTTTCTGTTGAAATAACTATAAAACTGAATTCCATTATATTTGATACTACGAAACATAAGTTTTGATTCTTCAAAATTAACTAATGGGGAAAGAATTACACAGCTGAATGGATGACTCATTGAGATTTTGAATAAAATTGCTTCTCTAGGAACGCTTATTATCGATTCAGAGCAATCATTGAATTTTCTTAGAGCATTACTACTTAAGTGGAAAGTAATCTTAGATTTCATAAGAAAATATAAATAGGTAAAGAATATAAAAATAAATGATCTCCTTGGAAATCTTATGATGTATGAAGAGGAAATTGAACCTGCAGATGGATAAAAAAAGTGGTTATGAAATAAAATGATTATTTAAAGGTTTCAACTCCTAAAGAAGACAAAAAAGGAAAATCGTATACTAATCTCTAAAAAAATATGAAGAGGGAGATTCCTCATGCTATTCTGGATCAATTTATTAACTTTCATTGTTATCACAGAACTTTAATAAATTATACATTAAGAGAATAGGATTTAGATGACCCTTCAATAGGTACATGAAGAAGGGTAACAACTCCAAAGATGTTAGATGCTATGAGTGCAATAATCTAGGACATATCAAGCCAGAATATCCAAAATTTCATGAAAATAAAAATGTCCGACAAAACATCTTCAAGATTAATAAAAATAAAACTAAATCCAATTAAGCTAATAAAATTCATGTGGTGTACTTTTTAAGACATTAACGAATGTAAAAATTGAAAATCATAAGACAAACTTCTTAATCAAAAGTACGATACATAATTTATTGAATATTTAGATGTGGTACATTATTATTATTTTTCAAGGAATGAGAATAAATCAAAAAATAATAAATAATCATATGATGAATTAAAAAATACTATAGAATGATAGAAACTTAATATGAAATATGAAAAACGAAAATAAAAATCTCATAAATTTCTCAAAAAATGTTAATAAAGAAGGGAACATAATCATATAACATTTATATTTGAAATAACAATTAAACATTATACTATATAATGTATTAAAAATGTTATCATGATTTAGAACCAACATAAAGAGGTTAAAAACATCAAATATGTCACGAGTGATTTCACTAAGGGTATAGATTACCTAAAAAATCATTGGTCAAAATCAACTCAAAAAATAGGAATTAGAATTCAGAGTGAAAGTCCTAAATTTTAAAAAACTCATTTTTTACTTGTTCTAAAAATAAAAACTTCTCAAAAATAACTTATTTTAATTGTGGAGAACTAGAACATTATGCCAATATCTATAATCTTAAAATTCATTAGTTTTGTGTAATTAAAAATTATTTTTGTATAAAAGGCCTCTCAAATTTTTTTTCTATTTTTTAGAAAATTAAAATGGATTTATATACCAAAGTATCTTATGTCTAACATTGATATACCCCAGAGTATTTGGGTACCACAAAATTTTTTTGATTGATTTTTCAATTTAGGAAACTGTCCATGTTAATAGAATTGAAAATTGTTTATGGATAGTGGATGTTTAAGACATATGAGTGGACATTTCTAAAACATTCATTCACTATCAAATATTTGTGGAGGCTATGTCTTATTTGGTGACAATGAAAAAGGAAAACGTATTGGCATTGGATCAATTGGAAATCCAAAATATATCTTTATTAACAAAGTAATTTATATTTAAGGATTAAAGAACAACCTTATATGTATTTCACAAAATTATGATGATGGTTAGTTAATTAATTTTTCTAAAAATACATGTTCATTTTTTCCATGAAAAATCCCCTAAGCTTGAAGCACTAAGAACCAATAACTTTTATACTTTAGATCATAATTCCTTGTGTAGAAAAATTTTAAATTTATTGAATTCTTAAATTATTGAATCATGGAATTGGCATAAAATACATGTACATTTTAATTTTCATTATTTGAAAATATTTTTTAATACATTTGGATCAGGATTTTTCCAATATTATATTGGATAAAATGAAATTACGTGAGGAATGTAAAATGGGAAAGCATCACACATCATATTTTAAACCAAATATAGAGGTTTCCACTTATACATATTCATATGATATCTATATGAATTTTTTCAAATCCACTAGAACCTCAACTCATTCTAGAAAATCATTTTTTATTTGTTGGTTAATGATTTTTCCTGATTTATATAGGTTTAAATTTTTGTGACATAAAAGTGAATATTATTCTATTTTTATTAATTTCTATAAAATTTTGTAAAATTAAAAAGGTACAAAAATCATTATTTTGATAATTGATCATGTAGGATAATTTTATAATCATTTATTTACTGTACATATCTCAAAAAAAGATATTAAAAATAATTTTTCCCACAGGATACCTCAAAAAATGGTGTTATTCAAAGGAGGAACATGACCTTGCAATAAATTTAGAGAAAAATATTATGTGAATATAACATTATCATTTTTTTTTGTTTTGAATCTATTAACATAGCATGTTATTTCTTTAACAGATTACTAGTATGGACTTTCTAAAATAAAACACTCTATGCTTTGTAGAATAATAGAAAACTAAAGTTAGGATACTTTAATGTAATTTGGATTCCATGTTTACATCTTGAACATGAAGGATAATATTGGTACGTTTGATCCAAAAGTGGATGAAGATATCATACTAGGTTATTATACTACAACAAAATCTTATATATTTTTCCTCAAAATATCAAGGACTACTAAAGAATCGACTTTTGTTATGTTTGTTGAAAGTGATCCTTTTGATCAAAAAATTACTCAAGATGATTATATATGGGATTCTATTAAGAACAAGATACCTAAACATATCATAAATAATAATATGGTTGATGATTTTCTACATGATTATTTGAAAAACATTTAAGGGTTCATAATAGTGAATTAGAAATCAATATTCCAAGAAAACTTGATATCTTAAAGGCCATCCTATAGAAAACGTTATATGATGTTTAGATGAATGAGTTATAATAATAATAAAATATTGGGAATCTAGAATAATTATCTTCCTATTTATATTACATAGTACTAGAAACTATAAAAGAAACTTTAGGTGATGAATTTTGGGTTTTAGTAATTCATGAATTGTTAAAATAATTCAAAAGGATCAAGGTATAGGAATTAGTTGAAAGGACCTATAACTATCAAGTCATTATAACTAATTGGGTATTCAGAAAAATATAGGATGATCCAAGTGTGATCAATAGAAATAATGATAAATTAGTTGAATAAGGATACAAATTGTATGAATAAGCAGTCTATGAAGATACCTTCCCTTGTATATCTAGTTTATATGAATTTGGAATCCTTTTAAAATTTTCATCTTATATAAAAATTAAATTATGTCATATGGATCATAAATATTAATTTCTAAATATATATTCAATGGTTAAATCTTAATTTGAACATCTTCCTTGTAATAATGACCATCACTCTCAAAATTTTGTTTTTAAAATTCTCAAATCTATATATAGTAATAAACTAGAACCTAAAGCTTGGTATGAGAGATTAATGTCCTTTATTTTAAAAATAATTTTTCAGTTAGATATAATGATCCTACATTATTCAATAAAAATCCATCCTTGGATTTTTTTTGTTACAAATATATGTGGATGATTTTTCTTTTTGGATCAACAAACCAAAATTTTTATAATGACTCTTCAAGACATATGAAAATGGAATTTGAAATGAATATAATGGATGAGTTAAACTAATTTCTAGGATTTTAAATTTAAAAAAAATATTTTGGAAATATCTTTAACCAAAGGAAATACATACATTATTTACATAAAAAAATTAAATTGAAAATAGTTTGACTTATTCAACTCCAATGAGATATAATATTAAACTTGATATAGATGGGGCCGGAAAATCAATTTACAACAAGTTTTATAGAGGAATCGTTAAACATTTTCCTTATCTTACTACAAATATACCATATATTATGTTTTCAATATAACATTACATAGGATTTCAATCAATTATTAAAGAATCTCATTTAAATGATTCCAAAGGGATTTTAATATATTCAAAAGAAATTATATCTCTTTATCTACTTATTCCAAAAATCAATGATTTTAGTTTAACATCATATGAAAGTAATGTTTCTTATAGATATAGAAAATATAGGATAAGTACCTTAGGAACATTCCATTTATAGGGTAAATCATTAGTTTCATGGCCAAGTAAGAAACAAAAGTCTGTATAATTATTAACTACTAAGGATGAATGCATTACAGTAGGAAGTTATTGTTTGCATGTTCTGTGGATGAAATAATGGCTAATGTATTTCAGATACAATTTTAATTATGTTCCAATAAAATGTGATAACACAATAGCTATAATCATTTAAAATAATCCAGAAAACCATTTTAAATAAAGAACATTGATTTAAAAAATCATTTCATAAGATATATTTCACCAAAGGGTGATATCTCTCTACAATTGTTTCCCACATAAAATAAATTAGTAGATATTATTACCAAACCACTAACTATTGAAATATTTGATTTTATCAAATCTGAATTAGGTTTATTTAATTTTCATTAATTTGGTTTCAATAACTCTTATATAGTAGAATGAGTTTATAATTATGTAAAAAAGAATTTCATGATATTTGGAGTCATGATAGTTTTTAAGTATTATTCCCATCAAAATAGTAAATGTCACCAATTTTTCTATGATGACTCCACACATCTTATTGTACGATACTTTGATTACCACAAAACAATATAAGTTAAGTGAGTTATATACATTAAATCACTACAAATATTTGAACTTTTGTCTATTTACTATATAAACCTTTCTACCCAAACCCTCCAATCTTCCAACCACCATTCAATAATAAAGAAATCTACAAGAACCAATAGCGCTACCTTCAATAGAATAAAACATCCATGGACTAACTGAAATTTTTTTACCATAATATCCATATATTTTAGTTGGTTGGAAATTATTGATATGTTACATAAAAATTTCATAAATCGTAATGTTTTGGAATTCAACTTTTATGAAAAAATGATCTGAATTGTTCTATGAAAAATAAGTTTGAGTGTTTTATAAGACAAATGTATTTTATTTCAGTGATATCGAATATCATATTACATTGACTATGAGTCAGAAATCATTTTCGATAACTTCATTGGAAATGTATGACGCATTTAAATATCCTCATAAAGGTTATACAAACTTCAATAATTACCCAGACATTATATGTGAGGTAATTTCCCCAAAAATAATGAATCCATTATTCAGAACAGCCGATTTTGAGGATTTGGTTAATGAGATAGAACCAACAAGGAAGGTTATTGTAATTTTCATTAAGTATTCAATTTCACAATGGAGGGGTGAGTATAAGAAAGTTAGTTTTCAATATATCATGTAATTGTACCTATTTATGATTAATAATCCTTTAAATTAGGCACACTATATTATGGGATATATGTCTTACATTCAAAATTAGTCAGTAAAAGTTTACCCTTTTGGAAAGATGTTGACATTAGATTTCAATAAATTTTGTGTTTATCTGGATGAAACTATTGCAACATGTTGTCCTGGTCTATCAATTTTTATTCTAGTTTATTATGATAAAGGTATTTTTATCATATTTCATCTTTAAACAAGTTCTTACCACTTATTTTTTGAAAACATGTGAGGAAAATAATTCTGTTAATCAGGGGGAGTCATCCAAAGATAAAGCTAGGGGTGAGAATGTGGCTCAAAATCATTTAAAAATTGTTTTTTCTGTGTCATAACTAGTCAAAAGTTGGGATGTTAGAGATTTAATAGATAATGAAACTCTCATTGAAAGGAGAATAAGAGTAATATTTTTTTCAATCTTGGGAAGGAACTACTCCTAATGTTTCTTCATCTCCACATCTCACAATAATTTAGCTTGATGTCATTCATATTTCTTTGGTTAGAGAAGAAAGCTCCTTAAACATTACCAAAATGGGTAATTTTTGAAAGGATAGAACCTTCACAATTGTTTCAGTTTCTATCACTATATTTGGAATATCTTCATCTGGAGAGAAAAATAATAAAAACATTAGAGAAGAATCTATTGGTTTTTTAAGTGAAAATGTTACTGGAAAAGAATAATAATAACCAATGGATAAAAATCAGTTTGTTGCTAAAAAGGAGGACCAGCACAGCATCAATAGAACAATCTCATGTAGAGGAAATACCTAACATTGGTGAAAACCAATAGTTTGATGAAAATCAAAGCATTGAAGAACAATAGGATAGGTTCTCTCCTATTCATACAGAGAAATTTAAAGACCCAGAAATTCAGTAATTTTTTTTAATTATATGGAATTATCACGAGACTTTGAAAACTGACGACACGTGATTCTGAGGCCTGAAGATCCTGGAATGGAATTTAGAACTTTTTTAAGATATGTTTAGAAAATGTGCGAGCAGTATTTTCAATCTTTTTAACTAGTGCTCGGATTGAAAATCTGAGGGAACTTTTGAATTCAAAGCACCGATATTTGCTAAGGAAAAACATATCTTCGGGCATCAAGGGTCAAATGAAAAATATAATTTTTAGACTTTACGAAAAAAATAATAAAATTACTCATTTTAAGTTATTTTAATTTTCTTCAACCATTGAACAATTGCTTGTGGGAACGCAGTGTAACGACGGTCATTAAATGAGAGTCATTTAATGACCAATCACTTTTCTGTGTAACAATAATGTATGTGTGAATAATTGGTTCGTTAATTAAGGATCATTAATGAACTACAATAACGGTCACAATGTGGAGCTTGTTTCTTTTTATTTAATCGACCCATTAGTGAACAGATTGGAAATCCTGGGGAATGCTCTAATGAAATGGTAGAAATGTCACCCTCTAGTGAATAATGGTGATTTATTGATGATAGTTGTAGGATTCAGACCGTACAATGATGAACTAAAATGAATGTCTTTGAATGAGGAATCATGTCTTCATCCACAACGGATTCCACCAAATCTTGGTAGGGGGATTAAATTTTTTTCTAAGAGTTTTATGATTCATCTCAACCCGTTCTTGGAAAATAAAATTAACACAGATCAACTGACTAATGGGTTGATCATTTTCTCATTTTTTCTTGTGGGTGGTTATTGTTGGGTATTAATTTGGGTATTGTTCTTTCTAAATGATGATTTTTATCACCCCATGGTAGAACAGTAACGCAGAGGGTGTGGGCCAATCCAAAAAATGAATGAACCCCTCTTCATTCATTATTTATGTATGTTCTTTGTTCACAACAAGGAAATGTGGCAGCTAGATCAATCCAAGGGTTTCGTATTGAAGGTGGAAACTTGGGAGGCCCAAAGACAGAGACGAGAAGGAAAATAGACCACCGGAGCACCTCTGGTGGCCCACAGAAGAAGCCATCAACATGGAACCACTAGAGAGGCGGTGGTGGTAGCCATACCATGATAACCACATGGAGATATCAGTGCCCACATGCACCACGGTGGGTGGTAGGAGCTGCGCTGATGCGCCACATGGGGGAAATGAATCAACTCGCTCGAGCTGCTTGGCGGAACACAACAGCCGGCTCTAGACGAATGTTTTGAAAGGAGGTTTGGTGCCCTGGTGGCGTCTCCAGCTAGGATAATTGGCCAGCATGTGGGCTGGGTTTCCCAGGTGGGTCGGACCCATCATCCAGGCCGGACCCTCAAACCATACTGGACTCTTATCGGACCTAGAACCGCCTATCCTCGTTAAACTAAAACTTGTGTAACTCGAAAACTGGGTGTCTGATTGATGTTTCTTCAACATCATGAGGACCCTTGCGATGAGTAGATCCATTTGAGTTACTCCACTTGAGTTTTTGAGGAAGATGGAGTATGAATGATTTGGATCGGACTCAAAACCTATCAGGCCCTATTTACCTTTTTTTCTTATAACTTACATACCAGGCATCTGATTGACACGTCGTCTATCATGTTGGAACACTTACGACAAGGCTTAAATTTGGGTTACTTATTCAAGGTAGTTTATTTTGGTTGAGGTATGACCGATATCTTGAAGAGAAGAACCTATGAAACACAAGCACACTAAGTGCGGGAATCTTGTGGCTAGCTAGAATGTGAAGAGAGACCCTTTGTGGATCGGCATGAGAGCGACCCTCTTTGTATTAGCAGTAGTGCGACCCTTTATGGATCATAAATAGAGCATAAATATATGGATTGGCATGAGAGAAACCCTTCATGGATCGACAGTAGTTTGACCCTCTATGGATCGGCAATAGAGCGACCCTTTGTGAATCAGCAGTATAACGATCCTTCAAGGATTCGCAGCAGAACCCCTCGATAGAATAAAATGATCTAGCTCAAGACTAATCATATTTATTCCAATTTAAAAGTTGTATACCTGGTGTGAGCTATCTTTTACCTTATGATTTTTGATCGAGATCATGCTTTATGGTTTTTCCTTGTGGAATACTGAGAGACGTTCAGGGATATTGGGGTCCCAACTCGGTATTGTTGTACTCAAACCTTCACAGGCTTCACCCACACCTTATCGTGACTTGTGTGGATGATAGAAAAAATGACAGAGGCATGGTAATCCAAGACTTGATGGTTCTCGGAGGTGATTTATAGATATGGTGAGTTTCAGCAACGATAAATGATGATTTGTACCAACCCTTTAATATGATTCTTGGCGGATGACATTCAGAGCACCTTTTTCCCTTTTTGTTGTAATTTATTTCAGTTGGGATTTTATATTGGCCCTATTTTTATTTTTGGTTCACACTTTTACTATCTACATTTCTACTTTTTGGTTTTATTTTGTTGTGTACATGGTCTATTTGTGTGGAGGTTTAAAGGAAATGTCTTCCCTTTCTGGGAGTTTCCTTTTTGGTGCTAGTCTCCAACCCCTGGCCTATGGATGGCGGGCATGGGGTAGACATGGCAAGGACCCTGTGGGATGGGTTAGGGAAAAGTAGAATCAAAGAAAATTCAGTTTTACCAGAAGAACTAAGAGTCCTTGTTTTTCAAGGGAGCAATAGTGTTAAGTGTCTTGAGTTTGGATTATAATTCGGAGAGTCCAGTATTGGTGCAGTAGCCCACATATCCATACACCGGGACCCTGAGTTCTTATTTATAACTTGACACATGAAAACACTATTTGTGTGTGTTTTGAAATTGTTTTTCTTTTGAAATCTTCTTAGTTATCTCACCTGGTTTAACATATTGACCATGGTGCATCTGTTTCTTTACAGGAATTAGATCGCATAGACAGCAAGCCAGGATTCCAGTGACAGATCACGATGACGGAGCACTGAGCGATGAGGCATCAGTGCAGGGCCCTTGTATAGTGATAGTACCTTCTGGTGGTGTACAAGTAGCCCACCACCCATGGGGAAGTAGTTTCCACCATCCCCACCAGCAGACTGTGCATGGGGATTGAGCGTATTGCACAAGTTCAAGAGATAGAGGACTCCGAGGATTTGAGGAAAGATAGACCCACAGTCAGCTTATGACTAGCTAGAGGATGTGGCATGAGTTTTCTAATTAGTTGTGACACCATTAGATCAGATGGTGATCCAAGATGCTAGTCTCTTTCAGGTCGTAGTAGGAAGATGGTGGATCTGAATGCTCCAAACACATGAGGAGACAACTCTTTTCCAGTTGGACATCGAGAGACTCTTTAGGTCATAGATTTTACCAGATACTCTTTGCTATCTGCGTATTTATGAGCTTTTTCACTTAAAGAAGGGCCACATGATGGTGGCCCAGTACTCATCGAGGTTCACTGACCTCTCTTGCTACTCCACTGACATGGTACGAGACCCTTTCCTTAGGTCTCGGACCTTTGATAAGGGACTAAAATGGGAGATCATAGTGTCGATGATATTTCTAAACATCCCAATGTAGGTTGGGGTTCTAGAGAGAATACTATTGGTGGAGAGATTCCTAGATGAGTACAAACCAACGGTTAGAGCCACCACCAGACGACATGCAATTGAGTCATCTGTAGTAGGTAGTAGGCAGATGATGAAAAGGACTAGTGGGACAAACCATCCAGAGGATGACCCCAGGATATTGGGTCAGAGGTGCGATGCTCACAAGGCAGAGGAGTTCAGCAGAGGAGCAGACATTGCTACTCTTGTAGTAGTTAGGGTCACATGGCTCATGATTTCCGGACCTGCCATACTGATGACCTATATATGGTCGAAGGACTGCCATGGAAGAGGATGAGGTTCAAGCGAGGAGGTCCACCTGGTGGTGGAAGTGGCAGAGGAGCAGGTCATGTAGTAGGAGGTGGGTGACGATTTGAGGTACTACCACCACCACTCCCAGGTGGTCCACCACGACCTCAGGGAGCAGGTGGATAGGGATGAGCTCAGCTTCAAGAAGTAGAGGCCTATGACAAAGATGCTCCAGAGATAATTCGGTGAACTATATGTGTCTACTCCACTATAGCTGCAGTTCTTATAGACATAGGTGTCAGTCACTCTTTTATTACCACGATTCTTGTTCAGAGCTCGGATATTCGGATGGAGTCATTGGCTTCATCCAAATGATTAAATACTATTATGGGATAGAATTAGATGATTACACGCTATTACTGGTGGTGTGAGATTACTTTAGGAGGCGAGAGCATCAGCTGGGATCTCATAGTATTAGTGTCTATGCCTTATGATGTCATCATGGGTATGGACTAGTTATCCACAGTCCATGATCAGATCAACTATTTTAGGCGCAAAGTGTGGTGTGTCCATGAGGATGGGACCAAGTTTTCCTTCACCAGTGGGCATGAAACCTTTGCAGCAAAGGGTGTACTTTCACTAAGAGGGTGTCCCCGATCACTCATCAGTTGGATAGCCTTACCCTAAGTGTCGTAGACAATAGGATTCCAATCTCTCCTTTTGTGGTGGACTATTATGAGGATTTAAGTCCTGAAAATGTTCCTGGACTACCTCCTTGCAAATAGGGAGACTTCTACATCGACCTGTACCATGGGAAGGCAATGATATATATGCCCACATATCAGATGGATCCAATGGAGCTTCATGAGGTGAGGGTACAGCTGGAGTACTTGCAGAGGAAGGGGTTCATAACGCCCAGTGTTTCTTCATGGTCAGCCCGGACTTTGATCACCAAGAAGGATGATGGGATCTTGAGGCTTTGTGTGGAATATCAGTTCCTGAAAAAGTTGACCGTGAAGAACTAGTATCCTCTACTGAGGATAGATGATCTCTTTGACTAAATGAAGGGATCTTGGTGGTTTTCGAAGATAGACCTCAGATCAGGCTATTATCAGCTTCGGGTGTGAGATGAGGATGTATCAAAGACATCCTTCAGATTCTGGTATGGCCACTATGAGTTCTTGTTGATGCCTTTCGACTAGAAAAATTCCCTAGAAGTGTTCATGGGACTCATGAACAGGATCTTCTAGTATTACCTCGATCGCTTCATGGTGGTCTTTATTGACGACAACATGGTCTACTCAGTGTAAGAGGAGGACCATGCCACATATATACAAATAGTATAGGATACGCTCTTACAGAACTAGCTTTATGGTAATCTCTCAAAGTTCCAGTTCTAGATATGATAGGCCCACATTCTAGGAAAGCTTATCTCAGAGGCTGGAGTTTCGGTGGTTCCAGCAAAGAAAGAGGTAGTTCTATCTTGGGAGCCACCGAGGAGTGTAACTGGGGTGCGGTGTTTTCTAGGGTTGGCTGCGTACTACCGAAGATTTTTTCCCGAATTTTCCAGGTTTTAGCACCCTTGTTAGCTTTGAAAAATAAAAGGAAACCCTTCACATGGACAGTGAGGTTCCAGTAGGGTTTCCAAGAGCTGAGGTAGAGACTGACGACTGCCCCATCTTGAGACTACCAAAAGTGGGCATTGGGTATGTAGTCTACTGTAATGCATCAGGGAATGGACTGGTATGTGTCTTGATGTAGGAGTAATTGGTGATCTCCTATAGCTCATGACAGGTGAGGCATCATGAGAAGAACTACGTGACACATGATATAGAGTTATCAGCAGTTTTATTTGCATTTAAGATGTGTCTACACTACTTGATGGGTGAACAGTGTTTTCTCTACTCTGATCACAACAGTATCAAGTATATTTTGTCATAGAAAGACCTGAACCTAAGACGGAGGTGATGGCTGGAGTTCATCTTGGACTATGAATTTGAGATATTCTACTCTCCTAATAAGGGAAACATAGAAGCAGACACACTCAGTAGGAGGTTGAGTTTATAAATGTTGAGCAAGGTGACAGAGCATCTAAACACATTAGGTATATCCTTCATGGGTAGGGATGGAGTATCTTACCTCCAGTCTATAACTGTTAATCCCCCACTCCTTTAGTGAGTATGGGAGGCACATCTTGTGTACATTGACTATGAGGCCCAATGTGCTCAGATATCCTCAGGATAGGCTCCTAATGGATTTTTGATAGGTGGGCCACATATTCCTTTTTAGAGGACATACCATGGTACTAATCAAGTTTCGGGAGGAGGTGTTGAGGGAGTCCCATACATCCCCTTTGTAGTAAATCCTAGAGTGTTGAATATGTACAAGGAGCTCTGATGTCACTATTGGTGGCCAGAGATGAAGAAAACAGTGGAATAGTTCGTTTCATGATGCCTCACTTTTCAGCAAGTGAAGGTTGAGCATCATGTTCTAGCAGGATTAGCATAACCACTAGAGTAACTCGAATGGAATTGGGATGGTATCTACATGGACTTCGTGACTGTGTTACCATACATGTCCAGGGGCCATAACTCTATCTAGGTGATCGTTGACTGACTCACTAATTCATCCCATTTTCTATCCATCTGAGAGTTGGGATCAGTAGAGGGCCTGGAACACCTCTACATCCAGAAGATAGTTCGGATTCACGGGGTACCATAGATGATCATTTCAGATCGTGACACTCATTTTACATCCCAGTTGTGGAATGGATTACAGGAGTCATTTGGGACCCAACTATGCTTGATCATTGCCTTTTATCTTTAGACAGATGGTAAGACAGAGCGGACCATGTAGACTCTTGAGGACATGCTTCACTCTTGAATCCTTTATTTTGACCGTAGTTGTGAGGACCACTTGTCATTTATGGATTTTTCATACAAAAACAATTATCACCCACCATCGGCATGGAACCATTTGAGTCCATGTATGGGTGACCATGTAAATAACCTCTATGCGGGAAAGACCCAGGGGATTCAGCACTTGTGGGTCTAGAGTTGGTACAAGCTACCATTGAGATGGTGAAGGTAATCCAGGTGTGGATGAAGAATATACAGTGCATGAAGAATTATTATGTAGATAGGAGACATAAACCCTTGTAGTTCATGGACGGAGACCATGTTTTTCTTCTGGTCTCTCCCTGATGAGGATTGCAGTGATTTGGTCGGGGGTAGCAAGCTATCTCTGAGGTTCATCATACCTTTTCAAATGATGAGAGGAGTTGGAAAGGTGGTGTATCTCCTAGATATTCCCCCACAATTTCATCTATTGGATAATTTTTTCCACGTGTCATAGCTTAGGAGATACGTGCATGCTCCATCGCACTTCATCGACTAGGGTGAGTTGGACATTGACGATGGGCTGATGCTTGTAGAGTTCTCGGTGGAGATAGAGGATCAACATGAGCGAGTCCTATAGGGATGATCGATTCCTCTTTAGCAAGTTTGGTGGTAGCCTAGGAACCTTGGGGAGAGAACATAGGAGCGGGTTGCTCAGATTCATGCTTGGTACCCCCCATTTGTTTTCTTATCATTGGTTGTGGCTTTTTGGGATGTAAATCTCTACAGTGGGAAAATTTAAAGACTCATAAATTCTATATAATTTTTTTAAAAAATTATATCGAATTATGAAGAGGCTGATAAAATTGACGGAACATGATTCTGAGGCCCAGAAAGCACAGAACAGAATTTTGATCTTTTTTTAAGGTACGTTCAATAAACGTGTGAGTGGGATTCTCTATCTTTTGAACTGGTGCTCAGATTGAAAATATGGGGGCACTATTGAATTTGTATCATAGATATTCACTTAAGCGAAGTTTAACTTTGACTAGTAAGGGTCGGATGAAAAAGTTCATTTTTGGACTTTTCGGAAAAATAATAAAATAACTCATTTTAAGTTATTTTATTTTTCTTCAACCATTGAGCGATGATTTGTGGGACTAGAGTGTAATTATGGTCATTAAATGATATTCATGTAATTACCAATTACTTTTCTATGTAACGAAAACTATCATGCGACTAATTGGTTCATTAATGAACCATAATAATGGTCACAACATGGAACTTGTTTCTTTTTTTTCATCAACCCATTTGTGAACAGATTGGAAATCATGGGGAAAGCTCTAAAGAAATGCTAATGATGTTACCCTCCAATTAATAATGGTGATTGATCAATGACCATTTGAGGATTTGGACCGGACATGAATGAACGATGATGAATGTATTAAATTGCAGAATATTTCCTTCATCTACAATGGATTCCACCAAATCCAGGTAGGGGAATTAATTTTTTTTCTAATTGTTTTATCATTACTCTCATCCCATTCATGGAAAATAAAACAAACACATATCAACCAACTAATGGGTTGATCCACATCTCATTTTTTGCATGTGGTTGTTGCAGGGTATTAATTTGGGGATTTTTCTTCCTATATGATTATTGTTATCACCCCATGTTAGAACACTAATGTGGAGGGAGAGGGCCAATCCGAACAAGGCTCGGACCCCCCCCCCCCACCATTCTTGGCTTATGTGAATTCTTTGTTCGTGATCGAGAAACATGGAGGAAAGATGAATCTAAGGTATTCGTAGTGAAGGAAGAAACCCGGGAGGCCCGTAGGCACAGAAGGGAAGAAAAATGGACCACAGGTTCACCTCCGGTGGCCTACAGAAAAATCTGCCAGTGCGGAACCACTGGGGCGATAGAGGCCACATGCATGGAAAAACTAGTGTGACGATAGCCTCTAGTGACATGGTGGCAAGATTAATGGCCATTCGGGCCATAGTGGGTGGAAGTCGCGGTGCCGATGTGTCGTGCGGGGGGAACAAAGCAGCCTGCTCGAGCCGCTTGGCTGGACACAACATTCGGCTCGAGTCGGCCGTTTTGGAAGGAGGTGTGGTTCCTCACTTGAGATACCAACTGGGATAATATTCCCACATGCATGAAGGGTTTTCCATGTAGGTTGGTCTGGGCGAGACCCGCCGTCCCAATAGGTAGGCCATGCCAGACCTCTACCAGACCTAGACCCGACAAGCCTCGTTTCACTAAAACTTGAGTAATTCATAAATCGGGCATCCGATTGGCGTGCCTTCTATGGCATGAGGAAACATGAGACTAGGCAGTCCTTTTTAAAAACTCCACTTAATTGTTGGTGGAATTTTGAATACATCTGGGTTGGATCAGACTTGAATCCAACAGGGCCCAATTTACCTTTTTTCTTATAACTTACAGACCATGTGTCCAATTGACATGTCGTCTATCACATTGAAACCCTTATGAAAAGGCATCCCTTTGGGTTACTTATTTTTGGGACTTAATGGAGGTTGAGGTATGACCAATATCTTGAGAAGAACAATATACAGAACACAATTGCAATATGTGTGGAAATCTTGTGGTTGGTTGTCAAGTAATGAGAGTCCCTCCATGGATCGTCTTGAGAGCAACCCTCTGTGGATCGGTAGTATTGTGACCCTTCGTGGATCAGAAATAGAGAGAACCTATATGGATCAGAATGATACTGACCCTCCGTGGATCGGTTTCAATGAGACCCTCTGTGGATTGGCAGTAGAGCGACCCTTTTTGGATCAGTAGTATAGATACCCTTCATAGATCAGAAGGAGAACCTCTCAATAGAATAAAATGATCTAGCTCAAGACTAATCATATTTTTGATTGTTTTCTAAGTTTTTAACTATTTGTGAAATGTCTTGTACCTTAGGATTTGTGATTGAGATTATTCTTTGTGGTTTTTCCTTGTGGAATAATGGGAGACCTTCAGCGGTCTCAGGGTCTCTACTTTGAATTGTTATACTCACTCATGCACGTGATTATCCCACACCTTGTTGGGACTTATACAGAAGATGAAATGAATGACTGAGACTTGGGGAGCTAGATCTAGACGGTGATTGGAGGTGATTGTTAGATTTGGTGAGTGGTAGTGATGTTAGATGATGTGTTGTAACTACCATTTAGGTAGGATTCTTGGTGGATGACCTTCAGTGCATGTTTTCCCATTTGTTGTACTTTCTTTTAGTTGGGTTTATATACAGGCCCTATTTTTACTTTCGGTTCACCCTTTTACTATCTACAGTTATACTTTGTGGTTTTCTTTTATTCTGTACATAGTCTATGTTTGTACAAGTTTAAAGTCAATGCCTTCCATTTTTGGGATATGCCTTTTCGGTGCTAGTCTCCAACCCCTAGCCTATGGAAGGCGGGTTGGGGGTAGCCATGACACGTGCCTTGGGGGACTGGTTATGACATGAATACATGTTCAAAAACTCCCATAATTTAATTGGATGATGTTGATTAATGAAACTAAGAACGATGAAGCATGTTAAGGTCTGCAGTATAATATTTCTTTGAAAAATTAGATAAGTAAAAAAGTGAAATAATCACTCTTCATGAGAAAATTTTCTTGAAATATGGTTCTTGTGAATTTAAGTAGTTAGTTTAATCACCCTTGGAGACCATTTTAATGGAATCTATAGGATTATATTTGAATCTACTATATATAAAGTCACCACTTGTAGTATTTTCACAATCTGTAGACATGATTACTTCCTATATTGATTCCATGAAATGAGATCTTATTTCCAGGGAGATATTATCAGATATTCAAATATACGTGACTACTAATTTTAGGAGAATTATTGAATTTCAACAAATCTCTATCATGTCAATTGATCATTATTAGAGGTAAATCAACTCCTTATTAAAGACAAATGTTTTGAAAATATAGAACCATTAAATTAATGTGAAAATGTATGTCGTCTTTGTTATTTAAAGATTGAAAAAAATTGTGGTATCACTGAAATATAATTTCAATATTCTATTGTATATATTTGGAAATATGTATTAGTTCATTATAGCCAATTTATAGCTATAATTATTAAGAGAACAAGAAGAAGGATAATGAGAATAAGAAGATGAGTCAATGGAGATTAATAAACCTCTTAAAAATCAAGTATCCTTTAAAGGGAAATAACTAGTCATTATTAATCATCCAGTTGGATTGTCATAAATATTGTTTGAATCAATGAAGAAATTAATTTTGAGTTATTCAAGGAAATGAGACTTATAAGATTTCTTTGGAAATTTCTCTCATAGTTTTTGGAACATTTTTACATCTCACCTATATTATTGAAAGAATTATATGGTGAATAGGATCAATACTTTCCTGTATGCTCTTTTTCAACTGTGAGGAAGATGTTTTCCTAGACCTACTATTGATGATTCTCATGCCTTATTATCTAAGAGACTCAATGATATTTTATACCCATCTGAAATTTATTTAAGGGAAAATATCATGTTTTCAAAAGAAGGTTAATTACATTTACTTGGACCCTCTTCTAATAATTTGTTTTCCCTTGGAGATAAATTTAACGTTGAAAGGGCACAAAAACTAATATTAAAATTCATTACACATTTTTAAGGATCAATTGATGTGATATAGAAATGCATAGAGAATCCTTGATCACATCATCTGATTTGTTACAAAAATTATTGATGTGATAATAACTATATCTTCTTTTACTCTTTCACTTCCACATTCATTTAAAATACCCCTTCCAAAAAATTATTTTTCACCTCAAAACTGATATATATACCCTATTATATTTTCTTGTTGAATTGAACCTCACAATCACCTAGACGATGTTTCAAGAAAAAAATGAGTTCTTGCATTCTTATATTGCATATTTTTAATTCATTTCTTTCTTTCATGAGTATTTTAGAGGATATTGAATGTGTTTATCAATGTTCTCTATGATTTTTTTTTTCTCTTTTAGGTTTCACTTGTTTTTATTTATTTTATTTAATCATTTAATGATTTATTCTACTCAAAACATTTGTTAATAAAATTTCATAGTGAACTTTGTTCACATTCAGTAGTATTAGTTATTTACACTTGTCCTTCTGCACTTTTTATTGTATTATTTTCCCTTATCCTACTTATTTTATATATCAAAAAAGGGTGGGAGAGTAAAAATGAGAATATAGAATTTAAAATATATTTTTAAACTTCTATTATTAAATTTTAATATTATTAAATGGGTTTTGTGATCATCGAGAAGGGGGTCATTGTTGGGTAGAATTATGTTATAGCAACATATCTCAATTCTTATTTATTTTTAATTATTAAATAAGATCCCCATTTGTTTATAATGAGTTTATCTTAACTTTTTTTGATTTTATTCATCGATAATATTTGATCCACTTGTTTCAAAGGAACTTATTCTCCACTGAATATAAATAATTATCTAACATTGAGTAAAATGGGTCAAATAAGTGACAACAAAATTTATCCTATAAGAATATTATTTTGAAATTTTATATTCTGCTTTCTCAGATTCATAAACCCAAACTATAAAAATTTATCTTAATATATATTTTCTTACATAGAGACAAAATGAGATACCACAATTTCAAGATAGGTATTTTATTCCAAATGGAGTTATGAAAATACATTATCACATGAAAATTATAATCACAAAATACTGTCTTGTGAGAACCTATCCATGTTGTGAAAGTTAAATATCACACTTCATTAACATGATTCACATACAGTGAAGGATTTTCTATGAAACAATGAATTTAGTTTATCTTATTCATAATAGTATACAAATTTCTATTTTATCTTATAAAGGCTCTAAAAAAGTAATCTAAAAAGATATTGATATTAATTTATTATCTTAAAAAGAACAAACTATTGTGCAGTTCATTTTAATTGATTTTAGAATACTATAATCGATTCATAAGTCATTTCATGCTTTTAAGAATATCAAAATGGGAATTTTCTAATTATGGAATGGTTGATTTGTATAATCTTTCTTTTTTTCAAGAATAGAAATATATAACGAACATGATTCATGATATTTTCATTATAGATTCATTATTTGGAAAGAGTAGACACATTCCATTAAGATCATATCTCATCAACATTTAATTGTATTATTCAGTTGATGGTTGTGATGATCAATAAAATTAAAATCAAAATCATTATGGAGATATAAATATAGAGAGTTATCCACAAGATGGAAATATATAGTGAAATGAAATATTTTTACAAGTATATACGATTACTCTAATAATGATAAAAAATCATGCTTGTACATTTAAGAATTCACATAAAATGATCATTTTTTATTCTTACAATTCCATCAGTTTCAATAAAATATTATCCATAGCTAATCTTCGAAGATCATCATCTACTAATTACTTAACTTCTTCTGATGTCAGACATTGCTGGCAACTATGTGTTGCAATAATTCTTTCTTGTTTATTTGTACCTATTCTTCATACAATCATTGTAATTGATTTTTCTAAGACCATGAATCATTCTTATAAATTAAGAGTCTAGATTAAATATATTTTACCATTGTAATAAGTAACAACTACTTATACTCAGCTCAGATGCCCAAGATAAAGGTTTATCATAGTGAAAATCACCAAACTCATGGAGTAAATGTTTGGTAGAGTCAATTAGGGGATCTATGTTCCCTGAACCACTATAAATACAATGTTTTATAACAATTTATACTAAGATTATATATTTATTCTATGTTTATTTATTAATGAAAGTATTATTACTCACATATCTTGATGTTTTTGTTTCTAACATAAAATTCTAGAAACTAAATTCAACCACCCTTATGTTTTTAGCTATACATTCTATGGGACAACAATAGTGTATTTTTATTAATTTAAAAAAATTAAATTTATAAATAATATATTAAAAAATTATTTTATCATTAATTTTATGGTTTTCACTATGAAATAAATTAAGGTAAATTCAATTTTATTATTAAAAATGTAATTTTCTTAAAAACATGTTTTCATAGCATTTTTCCAGCTCATGTAAAATTAGTTTCCACAAATTATTGAGATTTAATTTTATAAAATGCATTCAATAGTTTAAATAATCTAGAACAAATTTAATAATTATTTAAATATCATTTTTTGTCCTTATTAATAGTAACATAAGTAAAAAATATGCCACCATAATAAAAGGGTAAATCCAAATAGCCATGGTTAAAAAAGTGATAAGACCATAAATATCATATTAATTCTAATTAGAATAGTTTATTTACACCATAATCACTTTATGTTAAATTTTTTTAGGGTAAACTTTTCCATGAATATGATTTAGTACTATTTAATTATTTTGAAAAAGTCAAAGGGTGTCATTTCCATCACTTATAAAAGGAAACTACATATCCTCTAATCTACACTCATTAAAATCCACTAATCTCATAAAATACCATCCATGATCCATTATTAATATCACATTACATGTTTAAGAGTTCATGTTTTGATCATAATACCCAACATATAAGTCCAAAGGTGTAAAACTATGAATTTTTTCTAAAGAAGTGGTAAAAAAAAAAGAGAAAATTTCTTTATATTAATTATTCTTTTATTTCCTTCAATCCAATATTAATCTTTACAATTTAATATCATGAGTATCTACAATATAATGAGATTTCATTATATTGATGTCATTTCCTTTATCAAACTCCTATTCCATCAATTGGTAATTGAAACCGTCTTTTATGTGTGCGTGGAACTATTTTTTCATGTTCCAATGTAATTCGTTTTTGGTCACTACCTCTGACATATGGTTATAATTATATATTTAATATATAAATATATGATATTCATGACATAATTATCAAAATGTAAATATTATCTATAAGTGAATTTAAATATATAATATGATACTTATTATATAATAATCATTTTAGAAAGATAAAATGATATCGACTTTCTTTCCCTCATTTTAATTCAAAAATAGAAATGTTAATCATGTATACATACAGACCACCAACTCCATTTTGTATCATAATTAATTTTTCATTTCCATCTAATATATACAGTTCTAAAATTATAATTAATGTTTAAAAATGACAATTAATTCATGATTATTATTCTATAGATGATAGAATAATAAACTCTTTTACCTTGTTCCATATACCAAAGTAATTTTTCAATTATGAATTGAGCATCTCAAAAAACCCGATGTGTACATACCTTGTAACACCCTAAAATTATAAAGTAATGAATTTGTATTCAATAGTGTATATGACATGAAACACTAAGTTCATAATGGAATACAATATCCTAATACTTTATAATATATTTGCTATATTAAATAAATTCAATCTCTGATATAGATATTAATGCATGAATAATTGAGTTTTCTTGAGTTCAATTCAACTAATATATTCTTTGATAGGTTATATTACATGAAAGACTGAGTTTTACTAAACAAAAATATATTATTAAAATATTATTATATAATATAATAATACATAACCTAGATGTTAAATAGGAAGTTTTGAATTGGATTAACTAACATATGAAAATATATGTACTATAGAAATATAAGAATAATTCATTGATTACCAATTAATTATAAAGGAAAATATAAACAAATTCGCTATAAAGGAAATATTTTTAGTCTCACAATATTGTGTTATCCTCATAAATTAAATTATTTACTATTAGTTAATTATATTATTTAAATTTATATATAATATATTCAATCAAATATTTTTGAAATTCATCCAATAGATTTGATATGCATAGGATAAAAACAAACACAATATTACACATAAAAGGCAATCATTCAATAAAGTAAATTTTACCGCCTCTTAATGGAGCCCCAATTTTAAAAATAATTTTTGACAATTTTATTGATTTTATATTTCAAAATAAACTTAATTTTTGAAATTGTAATTTCAAAATTATCTTTGGGTTCATTTTTTAAATTTTTCTAAATTTTTTTATTTCTTTAATGAATAGTGAAAATGATGAATTTCAATTGAAAACTTTTTTTTCATATAGTTTATTTATATCATTAAACTATATTTATTAATGGTATTAATGTTTAATTAGAAAAATTTTACATATATTATTCCAATATTGGTCTTTGAAATCAATATCACATTTCTATTATTTGAATTAGGAAAAATTGATTCCATATTTTGAATCATATTAATGTATACTTTCTAATATGTTCGACATAGTTTTTTTAGAAAATATATTAATAAAATCAATTTAAAACAATTACAGTAATTAAGAGAAAAAATCGATTAACAAAGGACTCAACCTTATGCTTATGGACCAGAATAACCTAATGACATGTCCAAAAATCATTATCTAGACAGATTTTAACCATATACTCCATTTTATATAATTTGGTTCCCTATTGGAGACACATGATGTATGTTAGGCCCCTAAATAGTGTTTACCTTTTTATATTTATAAGAATGCCATTCCTCCTCCAATATAAAATAGCACTCCCCCCGCCCCATCAATTCATCACTCCTCTCAAGCCATTTGGATCATCATAAAACCATCACAAATAGTCTCCCAAAATATATATCCTTGTCCTTGAAGCCTCACTTTTGGAATAAATCCATCCAGGGATTCTTTTTGGTATAAACCAAATAGAGTTATATGAAAAGAAGAAACATTTTTCAACAAAAACTTTTGTTTTATTTCTTTATATAACTATTAAATTATTCTTATAACTTAATTATATAATTACATCATTATACTATATATAATTTAATTTTGGTATGTAAATTTTAGGACCAACACTCTCACATTCTGACATAAAATGGGATATACAGTCACCGTTTGTGTGTACAAAGTACTACCGCCTCACGAACTGATGTCATTCATTCTTCCATTAACACATTTTACGTTTGGGAATAATTATGGATTTATATATTTCATAAAAATTTTAAAATTTTTATAATTTCATTGTGATTATTTAATTTTTATATAACACATTCTTTGATGCATTCCATTTTTTTGATATATGATAACATAGTTTATGGATGTGTGGAGTACCGCCTCCTCAAAGTGATGTGATTCATTAACACATAACATTGAATTTACTAAGGATGGTTTAAAAAATTTTAAATAAATAACTTAAACATGATAATTTAATTATAATATAAATATATATCATTTACTTTTCTTTTTTATATGCAGAAATGAAAATTGAGGTAATGTTTATGCGTACCTGCATCCTACCATCTCTATGAATGGTGCATTTCATTTTCTATCGCCAAATTTTATGGATTATTATAAATACATATATATTGAGTATATATAATTTTTAAATCATGTTTAACTTCATGTATATGATTAAATCATGGTCTTCATATGAAGAACAAAAATATTGAGTGAAAACATACTCGAAAAACTAGGCATTTAACACCTGGTATACTAAAAATGATAGAATATTAAAAATTGGGTACTATTATCTTATAATTGTAACATCCCAAGTAAGTAATGAATAATAGATATTTTTATATATGTCTATTAATGATTAAGATATTGTTATAGAGGCTTAAAATGAAAATAAATACAATCTTATGCATGGAATACACTAGTATTCTTAAAAGATTGTTTTACGGCCTTTTGATAGCAAACCATTTTTGAATCTATATTTTGAAAATTTTATAAACTATGTTTGTCAAAATAAACTTATCCATTATGATTGGGACATCAAAATTTACCTTGTGTGAATTTTTGGTATTTTTCTGACACTGTTCATTTTTTAATGAATAGTGAAAAATACTGCATTTTACATCAAAACTGCTTTCTAATCTAATTTATTAATATAATTAGATTATGTTTTGAATTGGTTTTGAAGTGAAATTAGAATATATTTTTACCATTTTATCCAATGGTGGTCATTGGAATCAATTTCACTTTGAAATTAGACTTAAACTGGTGTCAATCTTTTGATACTTATTGTTTTGTAAAAACACGCTATTTGCTCTGGCAGCGGGAATTAATTATTAAATTAATTAATGTGACTTATATGATTTTAATTTTGTAAAATAGACTTCATTTTTGAATTCGGAATATCAAATATATCTTAGGGTGAATTTTTGGTAATTTTCTGAAAAACTTCAATTTTTGATGAATAGTGAAACCACTAAGTGGTAATCAAGCAAACTGATTTTTCAGTTAAATGAAAGTTTACCACTAATGTGTATTGAATTTTTAAAATCCGACATACATGGTTTTCATTAAGAAGTAAAATGTGGTTCAATGAGATTAAAATAATTTTTTTTGGTGAATAGTAACTTATTAAGTTTTTAATCACGATTAGTGGTAATTAGTGTAGTTTAAGGTATAAATAATGCTTTAATAATATTAAATGACCTAGACACATGTCCCAACCTTATTGTTTGTGTCATGGCCGACCAATACAAGCCATGGGTCAACTTGGGGACCCCATGGGGACATTTTTGTTGGGAAATGACATAAATAACTTTTTTATTTAATGTAAAGGTAAAAATGACACAAACATAATACGTTTCACGAAAACAATTTTTACATGGGGTTATAACGATCAGATTTTTGATTATAAATATTAATTGGAAATCTAAAAAGATTTTCTACATCATAGTATTTTTTTATGATTTTTAGACATTAAATAAATTAAATTATTTATGACATAATAATGATGGAGCGATGACATCATTATTTGACGATTTAAATAAAAGGGAAAGATAATGAAAAATCTAAAACCTACACATGGACAAAACCAATTGGATGAGTGTATTTCGAACCCTTATCACCTTATCCACGAATTTTATCAATGTGGGACCTTTTAAAACCGAAACACATTTTCAAATAAAGTAATATTTCTTTACTTTCCAAAAGTGCCCCTCCTCTCCTCTTATAAAAGGCCCCCACCTCTACCTCATTTCACACACTCCTCAAGCCTTTTTCTCGGCCAAACCGTTCCCATTTACTCTCTCCACATCCCTCTCCTCATCCTAGAGGATTCCCTTTGGGCATAATCCTTTCAAAGGAAGCCTTTAGGCTCAAATCAAAAGGAGTTACACTTTTAAAGGTAATTCATTCTCTCATGTTCATTTGTTTTATTTTGCTTCTCCAACCCCCTAAACTCTTTTTATTTACTTATTTTGTAACAACACCAGTATCTTCAATATACTAGGATGTTGTTATAATATTTATTTGAGCTACACTCTCACACAACTACATCAAACGGTTAAAGAACATACGGTTTCCGTGGATGGAGAAATTTTGCCTCGCGAAACGATGATTGTTCAATACTCATTTAACACCTTCAAAGGTGGTCATTATGATGTCACTATTTTTATATATGATATATAATATGTTTATGTTTTCCTTAAGCTTCTGTTTTTTTCATTTTGGGCATACCTTTATGGTTTCCATTATGGGTAAACACGATATCTTCATTTTAGGAAGTGCGGACTACCGCCCCCTGAAAGTGATTTGATTCGTTAATACAATATGTGGGATGTGTAAAGGATAAAGTTAATGATATTATACATTTTATTATACTGGAATTATAATATACCTTTATATCATTATGATTCCATTCTATAAAATACGAAATAGAAATGAAAGTAGCGTTCATGCGTACGTACGGCTTACCGTCTCCATGAACGGTGCATTTCATTTCTTACCTCTAAATGATTATGTAATATTATAAATGCATGTATGTACTGGATATATATGACATATATGATATCTAAATCATGAATACCATTCTTGATATAAAGAACCTTTGACCAAATTAACAACATGTAAGTGTAAGAAGTCTATTTTTGACTTAAGAACCAAATATCGACAAAATGAACATTATTAAATTAACTGATTACATGATGTTAATAACATGGTATAAAAGGAATAATGAACTTGAAAAATATTCATAAGCAAGTAGATATTAACTCAAGTTTATTATTCAGGAGATTAATGAACGGTCGGGTCAAGTCGGATACGAGGTATGGGACTTCGTCTCAATTTCCATTCATTGAGGCATATCTTATTTTATACACAACTTTCTTTTATACGGTGTATAAACCCCTTTGACTTTTATGTTTATTTAAAAGGAATCTTTTTATATGAAGCGTTTACTAAACAACAAAAGGGAATCTTTTTGTCGTACGTATGCGGCGATAATGACTTCTCCGCCATCGTGACCGTTATTTGAGTTTCGACTTCCTCTACAAGCCATACCTTCTTTTTAAAAGGAAAAATAAATACCGTGTTTTACTTTTCATTTATTTTGGTATTGAAAATGGTTTTAATAATATTTTTATATCAATGTGTTGTATTGATATCTTGTGATTGACTGGTGGAAATTTTATGTTTCCTTTATGCATGTTTTGTGTGATACGATTATGTTGAGGTTCTTGGGCATTATTATAAAGACGGGTGGTTCCGTGATAAACCAAGGGCAGGTGAGCCCGATATAGCTCTCCAATGAATTGGGTAACGCGAAGGAGTGAAACGTTATGGTTTCTCCGAAGAGATTTTAGGGAATATACTGTGATGGGTATTCTAAACGTAACCAAGAGGGTTACTCCCTACGTAAGAATGTTATGAATGCCTCAAGTTACCTTTATGTCTTATGATTTCTATGATTTATTGATGATTTTATGAGGTATGTTAAAGTTCCAATGTTTTATGGGTAAAGTATGATTTCATTCTTATGTATATATGAACTCATGTTTCCTTTCCATGTTTTTTTTATAACCCATACTGAGTTTTTATGCTCATCCCAAGTTTTTGAAATGTTTTTCACAGGTCAAGGGAAAGGTACATGATAAGATGATAGAGTCAAGGACGTGTCAAGAAATAATCCATGTTTTATTTTAAATGTGTTTCCATTGATGGGAATGAAAAATAATATCTTTATGTAACCACTTTGTTTATATGTGGAATGTAATGCAAGTTTTATGATCTAATTCTCTAAAACTCTAAACCCGAAAAGATCCTCAATGTGTAATCTTGTAATAACTCAAGATTAAGTAAGGTTTAAGGATGGGGCCTTATAATTGGTATCAGAGGTCGGTTTAGATAACTTTAGGAGTTAGAATTCTATTAAATGATTATCCAAAAAAAAATTTTTTTTAAATGATATAGCATTTAAAGATTACCATGTTGCTTCATCTAAGACATGTTTGTTCAGAATGGTTTTCCGCAGAGGAAACAGGGAAGCAGTGCTAGGAAGGCATACAGAAGGAAATAACCTTCCGAATCAGCATCCAGAAATGGTCGGAATTGGAACTGAACAATTTGTTGCAGTAATGGCGCAGTTGACTCAGGCGATAAATGGCGGTGGTATCCATACACGAGATCAGCCAGACCAACCGCAGAGGAACATGTCAGTGGTGGAACATTTCATGAGGCAACATCCACCATCATTCAGAGGATCATCTGACCCTATGCTAGTTGAAGGGTGGATTAAAGCACTGGATAAGATTTTTGATGTCATGGGGTGTTCAGACAATCAAAAGGTTAGTCTTGCTATTTACCGTTTGGAGGGTGAAGCAGATCAGTGGTGGTCTATGGTTAAAAATATCAGGGACGCCGATGAGATTGATGCTCTTGACTGGGATGAATTAAAAGGTATGCTTCTTGAGAAGTATTTTCCTAAGGCTGTTCGACTAAGGATGGAAAAGAAATTCTTGGAATTGAGGCAAGAGGAATACTCAGTGGCTGCCTATGAAGAAAGGTTCACTCGATTGGAAAGGTATGCTCCAAATTTTATCCGGGACCTTGATAGTAAAATAAATCGTTTTTACTCAGTATTAAAGCCAAAATATCGAAGGGAATTAGCTTCTCGTGAGTTTAAAAGTTATGAAAAGCTTGTTCGATGTGATGAGAAGGGGGAAATGGAGTTTTCCGATGACCAAGTTTTCTATAAAAACCAGCAGAAGAAGAGACCGAGGTGGCAGGAGAAAGGTAAGAATTCTTCAAAAAAGTCTGATGGTAAGAGAACTAAGTTTCTAGTTTGTGATAAATGTGGAAAAAGGCTTGCAGGGGAATGTCTTCTGAATTCTGGGAAGTGCTACCGATGTGGTAAGATGGGACATAAGGCTCGTGATATCACTGAAAAGTATCAAGGTGAAGGTAAGAACAAATTTGATTTACAGTTAGTGAAATGTTATAAGTGCAATGAGATGGGTCACTATGCAAACGAGTGCCCGACAAGGAGCTTGAGTGATGGGAAGCAGTTAGACTACAAGCAGAAAGGGGTGGTGAAATCCTTTGCAACTACTTCAGCAGATGTCGGGCCATCAAATGAAGTTGTATCAGGTACTTTGTTTGTTTTTTCAGATTATGCCAGTGTGTTGTTTGATTCGGGGTCGACACATTATTTCATCTCTGAAACCTTTTCTAGTAAAATGGGAATACCATCTCAAGAAATGACTCCTGAACTTTTGGTAAAAACACCTGGGGGGAATGTTGAGGCAAAAAGAATTTATAAGAATATTCCTATCCTTATCTGTGGAAAGAACCTACTTGCAAACCTTATTGTTCTACCTCTAGTAGAGTTTGATGTTATCCTGGGTATGGATTGGATCTCTATTTACCATGCTAAGATTGACTGTAGAGCTAAAGAAGTTTCTTTTCAGAAAGACTTTCAGTTTGTTTACAAGAATGAACCCTTAATTTTGATAACATATCAAGAGGACGAGAAACTTGTAAAAGATGGAAATGAATGTTACCTTGCACACGTCGTTGAAAATAAAGGAACTGTTCAGATTAATGATGTTCCAGTGGTAAATGAGTATCCTGATGTTTTTCCTGATGAGTTGCCTGGAATAATACCAGATCGGGAAGTTGAGTTTACTGTTGACTTAGTTCCTGATGCTAAGACAATTTCAAAACCCCCTTATCGAATGGCACAAATTGAACTTTTAGAGTTGAAGGAGGAATTGCAAGATTTATTAGAGAAAGGTTTCATTAGACCTAGCACATCACCATGGGGTGCTCCTGTTTTATTTGTTAAAAAGAAATATGGTTCTATGAGACTTTGCATTGATTATAGAGCCTTGAATAATATCACTGTTAAGAACAAATATCCTTTGCCTCATATCGATGATTTGTTTGATCAGCTCCAGGGAGCTCAGTTTTTTTCAAAGATTGACTTGAGATCAGGGTACCATCAGCTGAAGGTAAAGGAGGCAGATATTCCGAAGACCGCGTTCCGTATGAGATATGGCCATTATGAATTTGTAGTAATGCCTTTTGGGCTAACCAATGCACCTGCTGTATTCATGGACATAATGAATAGAATTTTCCATGAGTTATTGGATAATTTTGTGGTGGTTTTCATTGATGATATTTTGGTGTTTTCTAAAAGTAAAGAGGAGCATGAAAAACATTTAAGGGTTATCTTACAAACCTTAAAAGAAAAGAAACTATATGGGAAATTCAGAAAGTGTGAGTTTTGGTTGCAACAAATTTCTTTCCTTGGTCACATTGTTTCTAAAGATGGAATAACTGTTGATCCTGCAAAAACAAAAGTTGTGGAAGAATGGCCAAGACCCACAAATGTAACTGATATTCGTATCTTCCTTGGTTTGGTGGGCTATTACCGAAGGTTTGTTAGAAATTTCTCACGGTTATCTAGTCCAATGACTAAGCTAACTCGGAAGGGTGTTAAGTTTATCTGGACAAAAGAATGTGATGATTGTTTTTAGGAATTGAAAAGAAGATTGGTGAATGCTCCAGTTTTGGCACTACCTTCTAGGAATGGTGAGTTTGTTATATACAGTGATGCTTCATTGAAAGGACTTGGTTGCGTCCTAATGCAGAATGATCAGGTAATTGCTTATGCTTCACGACAGTTGAAAACTCATGAGGTAAATTACCCTACACATGATTTGGAATTAGCTGCTGTTGTTTTTGCTTTAAAAATTTGGAGGCATCATTTGTATGGAGTAAAGTGTGAAATATATACCGATCGCAAAAGTTTAAAGTATATATTCACTCAGAAAGAGTTAAACATGAGACAAAGGAGATGGCTGGAATTAATCAAGGATTATGATTGTACAATTCATTACCATTCGGGAAAAGCAAATAAAGTTGATGATGCTTTGAGTTGAAAAAGTAATGCTTCATTAACAATGTTGCGTTTGGAACATGATCCTTTGGTTAAGGATTTGATGAACTTTGGCATAGAAGTTGTTGGGGCAGGAAGTCCTTCTGTTTTGTTTCAGGTATCAGTGAGATCTTCTCTATCAGATAGAATCAAGCAAGCACGGAAGCAAGACAGTAAGTTGTAGGAAAAGGTAGAGCTGGTTCAGAAAGGTAAGTTTCCTGAATTCAACATTGATAATGATTGTGTTTTGAGATTTGGGAAGAGATTGTGTGTGCCTTGTGATTCACAGTTGAAGAGAGAGTTGTTATGTGAAGCTCATAGTTCTCCGTTTTCAGTTCATTCGGGCAGTACTAAGATGTATAGAGATCTGCGGGAGTATTACTGGTGGGATGGAATGAAAAGAGATATTGCTGATTTTACTGTGAAGTGTTTGACTTGTCAGCAGGTTAAAGCAGAGAGGCAGTTACCGAAAGGGATACTTCAGCCTTTACCAGTGCCAGAGTGGAAATGGGAGAATATATCCATGGACTTTGTTGTTGGATTACCGAAGACATCTCGAGGTAATAATGCAATCTGCGTTATTGTTGATCGCTTAACCAAATCTGCTCATTTCCTTGCTATACGAGATACTTTCTCTCTTGATCAACTTTCCCGTTTGTATCTTAAATAGATAGTCAGGTTACATGGAGTTCCTCTCTCCATTGTATCGGATCGTGATCCCAGGTTTACTTATAACTTTTGGAAAGGCCTTCAGAAGTCGTTGGGTACTGAATTAAATTTTAGTACATCTTTTCATCCTCAATCAGATGGGCAGTCAGAACGAACAATTCAGACATTGGAGGATATGCTACGAGCTTGTTCTATGGATTATCCGGGAAGTTGGGACCAACATCTTTCTTTGGTTGAGTTTTCATATAATAACAGTTTTCATTCCAGTATACAGATGGAACCATTTCAGGCATTATATGGGAAGCGGAGTCGAACTCCAGCTTTCTGGGATGAAGTGGGTGAAAGGAAGTTGATGGGACCAGAATTGGTAGAAGAGATGGCAGATAAAGTTCAGCTGATTCAGAAACACATGAGAACAGCTCAGAGCAGGCAGAAGAGTTATGCGGATAATCGGGGGAAGGATCTATCTTTCGAGGTAGGTGATCATGTTTTTCTCAAGGTTTCTCCTTGGAAAAGTGTCATGAGATTTGGTGAGAAAGGAAAGCTGAGTCCAAGGTTTATTGGACCATACGAAATTCTGGAGAGAGTTGGATCTGTTGCATACCGAGTGGCTTTACCTCCGAGTTTATCTCAGGTACACAATGTTTTTCACATTTCGATGTTGAGAAAGTATATGCCAGATCCATCTCATGTTTTGAGTCCAGAGGTAGTTCAGCTGGAAGAGAACCTATCTTATGAGGAACAACCGGTCCAGATTCTTGACCACAGGGAGCAAGTGCTACGGAATAAGGTGATTCACCAGGTAAAGGTTTTGTGGAAAAACCACATGATTGAAGAGGCAACATGGGAATCTGAAAATGCAATGAGGGATAAGTACCCCCATTTATTCGATAAGTAAATAAATTGCGGGGACGCAATTTTCTAAAGGGGGGAAGGATGTAACATCCCAAGTAAGTAATGAATAATATATATTTTTATCTATGTCTATTAATGATTAATATAGTGTTATAGCGGCTTAAAATGAAAATAAATACAATCTTATGCATGGAATACACTAATATTCTTAAAAGATTGTTTTACTGCCTTTTGATGGCAAACCATTTTTGAATCTATATTTTGACAATTTTATAAACTATGTTTGCCAAAATAAACTTATCCTTTATGATTGGGACATCAAAATTTACCTTGTGTGAATTTTTGGTATTTTTCTAACAATGTTCATTTTTTAATGAATAGTGAAAAATACTACATTTTACATCAAAACTGCTTTCTAATATAATTTATTTATATTATTAGATTATGTTTTGAATTGGTTTTGAAGTGAAATTAGAATATATTTTTACCATTTTATCCAATGGTGGTCATTGGAATCAATTTCACTTTGAAATTAGACTTAAATTGGTGTCAATCTTTTGATGCTTATTGTTTTGTAAAAACACGATATTTGCTCTGGCAGCGGGAATTAATTATTAAATTAATTAATGTGACTTATATTGTTTGAATTTTTTAAAATAGACTTCATTTTTGAATTCGGAATATCAAATATAGCTTAGGGTGAATTTTTGGTAATTTTCTGAAAAACTTCAATTTTTGATGAATAGTGAAACCACTAAGTGGTAATCAAGCAAACTGATTTTTCAGTTAAATGAAAGTTTACCACTAATGTGTATTTAATTTTTAAAATCCGACATACATGGTTGTCATTAATAAGTAAAATGTGGTTCAATGAGATTAAAATAATTTTTTTGGTGAATAGTAACTTATTAAGTTTTTAATCGCGATTAGTGGTAATTAGTGTAGTTTAAGGTATAAATAATGCTTTAATAATATGAAATGACCTAGACACATGTCCCAACCTTATTGGTTGTGTCATGGACGACCAAGCCAAGCCATGGGTCAACTTGGGGACCCCATGGGGACATTTTGGTTGGGAAATGACATAAATAACTTTTTTATTTAATGTAAAGGTAAAAATGACACAAACATAATACGTTTCACGAAAACAATTTTTACATGGGGTTATAACGATCAGATTTTTGATTATAAATAGTCATTGGAAATATAAAAAGATTTCCTACATCATAGTATTTTTTTTATGATTTTTAGACATTAAATAAATTAAATTATTTATGACATAATAATGATGCAGCGATGACATCATTATTTGACGATTTAAATAAAATGGAAAGATAATGAAAAATCTAAAACCTACACATGGCCAAAACCAATTGGATGAGTGGATTTCGAACCCTTATCACCTTATCCACGAATTATATCAATGTGGGACCTTTTAAAACCGAAACACATTTTCAAATAAAGTAATATATCTTTACTTTCCAAAAGTGCCCCTCCTCTCCTCTTATAAAAGGCCCCCACCTCTACCTCATTTCACACACTCCTCAAGCCTTTGGCTCGGCCAACCCCTGCCCATTTACTCTCTCCACATCCCTCTCCTCATCCTAGAGGATTCCCTTTGGGCATAATCCTTTCAAAGGAAGCCTTTAGGCTCAAATCAAAAGGAGTTACACTTTTAAAGGTAATTCATTCTCTCATGTTCATTTGTTTTATTTTGCTTCTCCAACCCCCTAAACTCTTTTTATTTACTTATTTTGTAACAACACCAGTATCTTAAATACACTAGGATGTTGTTATAATATTTATTTGAGCTACACTCTCACACAACTACATCAAATGGTTAAAGAACATACGGTTTCTGTGGATGGAGAAATTCTGCCTCCCGAAACGATGATTGTTCAATACTCATTTAACACCTTCAAAAGTGGCCATTATGATGTCACTATTTTTATATATGATATATAATATGTTTATGTTTTCCTTAAGCTTCTGTTTTTTTCATTTTGGGCATACCTTTATGGTTTCCATTATGGGTAAACACGATATCTTCATTTTAGGAAGTGCGGACTACCGCCCCCTAAAAGTGATTTGATTCGTTAATACCATATGTGGGATGTGTAAAGGATAAAGTTAATGATATTATACATGTTATTATACTGGAATTATAATATACCTTTATATAATTATGATTTGATTCTATAAAATACGAAATAGAAATGAAAGTAGTGTTCATGCGTACGTACGGCTTACCGTCTCCATGAACGGTGCATTTCATTTCTTACCTCTAAATGATTATGTAATATTATAAATGCATGTATGTACTGGATATATATGACATATATGATATCTAAATAATGAATACCATTCTGGATATAAAGAACCTTTGACCAAATTAACAGCATGTAAGTGTAAGAAGTCTATTTTTGACTTAAGAACCAAATACCGACAAAATGAACATTATTAACTTAACTGATTACATGATGTTCATAACATGGTATAAAAGGAATAATGAACTTGAAAAATATTCATAATAAAGTATAGATTAACTCAAGTTTATTCTTCAGGAGATTAAAGAACGGTCGGGTCAAGTTGGATACGAGGTATGGGACTTCGTCTCAATATCCTTTCATTGAGGCATATCTTATTTTATACACATATTTCTTTTATACGGTGTATAAACCCCTTTGACTTTTATGTTTATTTAAAAGGAATCTTTTTATACGAAGCGTTTACTAAACGACAAAAGGGAATCTTTTTGTCGTACGTATGCAGCGATAATGACTTCTCCGCCATCGTGACCGTTATTTGAGTTTCGACTTCCTCTACAAGCCATACCTTCTTTTTAAAAGGAAAAATAAATACCGTGTTTTACTTTTCATTTATTTTGGTGTTGAAAATGTTTTTCATAATATTTTTATATCAATGTGTTGTATTGATATCTTGTGATTGAAAGGTGGAAATTTTATGTTTCCTTTATGCATGTTTTATGTGATACGATTATGTTGAGGTTCTTGGGCATTATTATAAAGACGGGTGGTTCCGTGATAAACTAAGGGTGGGTGAGCCCGATATAGCTCTCCAATGCATTGGGTAACGCGAAGGAGTGAAACGTTATGGTTTCTCCGAAGATATTTTAGGGAATATACTGTGATGGGTATTCCAAACGTAACCAAGAGGGTTACTCCCTACGTAAGAATGTAATGAATGCCTCAAGTTACCTTTATGTCTTATGATTTCTATGATTTATTCATGATTTTATGAGGTATGTTAAAGTTCCAATGTTTTATGGGTGAAGTATGATTTCATTATTATGTATATATGAACTCATGTTTCCTTTCCATGTTTTTTTTAACCCATACTGAGTTTTTATGCTCATCCCAAGTTTTTGAAATATTTTTCACAGGTAAAGGGAAAGGTACATGATAAGATGATAGAGTCAAGGACGTGTCAAGAAATAATCCATGTTTTATTTTAAATGTGTTTCCATTGATGGGAATGAAGAATACCATCTTTATGTAACCACTTTGTTTATATGTGGAATGTAATGCAAGTTTTATGATCTAATTCTCTAAAACTCTAAACCCGAAAAGATCCTCAATGTGTAATCTTGTAATAACTCAAGATTAAGTAAGGTTTAAGGCTGGGGCCTTATAATAATAATATCACATATGATATTATAAACATTATTGTGGTTTCTTATATGTTATTTATATTTTCTAAACCATTATAAATGAGTTTATAGGATATTCACCTTGAAGAAAATGCAAGAAAATGTATTTTGATCTCACTTTTTACATCTGTGATATAAATGTCTTAGCCACCACTTACATATTTTTTTAGGGTATCTACTATACCTATTGATATATTATAACCTAGACTATTTTATATTCAAGGTATTTAAATTTTTTATTTAATTATTTTTACTTTTTGCGTTTCCAACTTAGATTTTTCCATAGTTGTATGAGGATCTCTAGTCTCACATTTATTTCTATGGGAATTATTCCATATTCAATACTTACTATTATTTTATGGTTTATATAATACCATTAATTTATTTTATAATTATTATACTTTAATTGATGGTAATTTAAAATTCCATTTGATGATAGCAATTTTATTGGGTTTACGGTTTCAAATTTACCAAATCAGTAAGGGATTTTGTTTCATAATTTGACTTCTTTAAGTCCATTATTATGCCATCCACCAATACTATTTTATGAAGTGTATATACTTCTACATTGACATGTTATATCATGAATATAATTATTCTCATTATATTATGAGTTCCAATTACTGTTGTTTATTCATGGGGCTTATGAATCAAAAAATTTAAAGTGGCATGGTAAACTTTGGATTGTTTATATATTATTTTCCTAAAGAATTTTATGAAAAGTTATTTTTGTTCGTTAATGGAAAAAACATTATTCTTACTCTGATGGTTATATGTCGTATTGATACCAACCTTATTATTTATCTTTATTTCTTATGATTATTTTTGATACGAATATTATTAACATTAAGGTCCTTGAATCATTTTTATCTTCCTTAACTTCCCCTTGAATTTTTCACCTTCTAATGATCATTGAACAATAAATTTTACCCAAATATATTTATCATTTATCATGGATATGATTATTTCCTAAATCATATACAATTATAACATAAAGTGTTTTCTTTGAAAATTATAGGAATATTTGGGGAAATATTGATAGATATATACCTCTTACTCAATACGACTATTTAGTAAGGAACATTTTTTTTGAATTAAATCGATCATTTGATATATGGGGAATTATTTGTACATAAAATACATGGTTTTGGGGCTAGTTAATGAAAGCACCATGATGCATCGGTATTCTCAGGAGAATAATTATTTGTATATCCTAATATAATGGGTTTTCAACCAATATATGTTAAACCATCTAGAGTATAAATCTTTATGTTAATGGTATCACATGCCTAGGAAACATGACGTCCAATAATTTATCATGTCCTTTATTGGGTATTGAGTTATTATTATTATAGAAAATATTTTTTTCATTGACGTTATATAGGGATACATTTTCATTATTTGTTTATTTATTTAATGGAATAAGTTTTTAGTTATTTACCTTTCCATATGAGTTTTCACTCCTTAAATTATTGATTTACAAGGAATGTGTTTTCATTTATTTACCTTTCCATAATGATAATTCTAATTGATTCATTATTATTTCAAATGTACCTAACCCTTATTTGGAATTTTATCTCAAACTTATTTTTTTTCTTTCTCTAGGAATCCAATTAGTGTACTAAGAAATATATAAAAGGATATTATAAGTGGGAATAAAGTATTCCTAAAAAAATATTTTCTATTTAGGGTGTTCATTTGTAATACAAGACTCGTGTATTTATCTATTTTATGAAGTTTTTTAAATTGATTGGCTCATTGAGATGCATTTACTTGTAATAATTCCATTATACTGGATATAGACAACTACATTGAGCGTACTGTGGTTGGGTCACTAGAGTTGGTATCAAAGGATTTTTTGTAGAAACCATGGTAACTAGATTTAGGAATCATAGATTTGAGAACAAAAACCTAAGGTGGAATTTGAGGATAATTATAGAAGAGAATCCCAAAATTTTAGGTAGATATATATTATGTGGTTTTCCTAGAAATACATCCATGTATGTATACTACAAGTATACATGGTTCTAGATAATATGTACCAAAGGGTAACAAATCTGAAATGGGGTTTTGGGCTTGACTCGAGCATAACCTCATACATGAAAATTGGCCTTACTACACATCTGGTTCGACACTGTCGGGTGATATTCTTATGATAATTCAAATTTTATGTAAAGGTCATTATAAATTATTTGAATAGATAATGATAATGAATGACCTAGTCTAAGCCTAAGGTTTCATAGATTAAAAATAATGTGTCAATATTTAGACAGTTGAAAATTATTATATAGTTTTTCCACTATGATAATTATTTCCCACACAATTATTTTTTGTTTTAGTCAATGGATGAAACATGAAGGATTCAAGTTAATAATGAACATGAAGGACAAGGTGGTTGAAATTAGAAACAAAATTTGACATTGGTAATAGTGAAAGATATCATTTTGATACCTAATTGTTTTCCTTGAAGTATGATTAACAATATATACCTTAACCAACTCCCGAAGTCACCATAAATGAGAAGGATAGAGTTTTATAAGATCTCAAATGGTGGAAACTAGGGAGGGAAAATGGATTGATTTCCATAATTTAATAAAATTGAATGGATACACCTATGAAATTATTTCAACAGAATGAGGAAATTTATTATGTGTGGTAGAGAAAAGGATAAATAAAATAATTACCAAGTAAAAAATGATGGGTATGATGGAATTAAATAAATCTCACTATAACGATCTATTTATAGTTCATTTACTTAAATTTGGGGAACCTTGAAATTACCCAATTCAATTCCCTCTTCTCTAGGATAAACTCTAGACCATGGAAGGACCTCTGTGGAAAAAATGGATGATGTATTTATGTATTGGGGTTATATTGAATACCTTAGTTAAAAGGATACATGATGATTAAATATTAACTATTTAAATCATATTTATTTTGGAAATTAAATTAATATGGTTTTAGAGAAATTAATATCCACATTATGGGTGACAACCCATAAAATCTTGAAATTTGGTGTGGTTTAAACCCATGAACAACAGATGATAAGGGTTTCACACCTACTATAGGCCTATGTGATGTCCTAGTTAATATGTAATTATTTTTATTTAAAATATTTGATAAATAAATTTCAATTATGAACCAATAGTATCAATTTTGAGGTTTGGAGATTAATGTATTAACTATAGTACTTTTGGAATGTAGTTAGTGATAGATTTAAATACTTTTTTTGGATCTTATGATCCGTAAAAATAAATTTTCATGCCTCAGGTATAAAGTGATTAATTTTGGATATTGACTTCTTGAAGTAATGTATGAATTTTAAACTGATCTGATCACAAATAAAGAGTGAAATTTTGTATATTTCATTATATTCTTGGTTAATAAAATAGTTCATCAACATTAAGAAAATAATCTTAAATAAAAAAATTTATCCTAATACCTTAATTTATTTAAACTAATGGTCTTTTAATACATTATATATTTATGCAATTAAGGCCCTCGACTATTCATGGATCATTCACTTTTTTGTAGGTTACCTCAATCACTCCCTAAAAATATTTATGCTTTTTATCCAAGTCCATATTTTCACTTGCCACTAATGATCTCCTACATAGAAACCTAGTTATATGTTATTCTATTGGACCATTATAATTTTCATTGTATCTTATTAAGAGGATAATTTAGAGACTCTGTTATGATATCTATTATTTTCAACAAGATAATTTTTAAATATCAAACCCTAGATTACTATTATCATGTTTAATTTGAGATGATCCAATTTTATTGAGGTGGGGAGAATGTAATGACCTGAAATTCTAATGTAAGAAACATTTATTCAATATCTTGAATGAAAATCAACACCAAGTGTTTAGGTAAATATAATATCCCATGAAATTACAATGTATTCACTATTTCTAATAAATTGAATATTTTATATAGATTTTAATGCACAAAACACTAAGTAAGCATGCATTATTTTCAAAAAATACATTCATTGGTAGCTTGTGTCACACTCAATAATGAGTATTACCGAACAATGATTTATTATTAAAATATTAGTATTTAATATAGTAAGATATGACCTATCCATTAAATTGGATATTATTTATAGGATATACTAAATTATGAAAATATATAGTTTAAAAAAATTAATAATATTTCGTTGGATAGCAATTAATTTGAAATGAAAATACAAACCAATTGAATATAAATGAAATATTTTGATGCATATAAAGGTGTTTTATCCTTATAAATTAAATTAATTAATATTAATTAGTGATATATATTAATTTTGTATAATATATTTTTAATAAAATACTTTTTATATTCATCGAATTTATTTTATAGCCATAATATAAGAGAACCCCCAATATTTTTCAAAAAGGATATTTTTATAGAAATAATCTTTTGCAGGATTTTAATGGAACATATATTTAAGAAATATCCATTTTATAAATTATATTTTTAAAAATAAGTTATTTTTTTAATACTTCACTTCAAAATAATCTTAGTAATTTTTTATATTTTTCTAGAATATTTTATTTTTTGATGAATAGTGAAAATTAATGAATTTTAATTTAAGACTAATTTTTTTTATAGTTTATTTATAAGTATAAACTATATTTTATATTGGATTTATTTTTTATTTAGATAAATTTTACATCTATTAATCTTATTCTGGTTGTTGAAATAAATTTCATATTGATATTGGATATAAAAATATTTCTAACTTTTGAACATTTTTACTTCAAAAACCTGCTTTCTCATCCCGTCTATGTGACTAATTTTAAATTAATTTCATACACATCAAACATTGGAATTTATAAATACAGATTCCATATTTTGAAACACCATAATTTATAGTTTCTTGTAAATTAAAATTAGTTTTTCACCAAAAATATTACTAAAAGTAGTTAAATTAATTATAGTGATTAAGAGAAAAGACTACCTTAACATAAGTCTGAACCTTCAACTTAATGGAACAAAAGACCAATAAATAAGTAAAAAATAATTTTATGGCCATATATGTACCATATACCCCCTTTAATAAAATAATTTTCAATATTTTAGGCAAATTAGGTCACAGAGACCTCACAATAGTGTTTACTTTTTTTATTTAAATGAATGTCACTCCTCCTGCACAATAAAAAAGAACTCTCCCTCCCCCCCCACTTCATTAGTCCTATAAAGAAAATTTTCTCTTCCCAAAAAATACCCAAATATGATCCCATAAAACATAACCTTATCCTATAATCCTATAATTAGTCATAAATCCAACCATGGTAGTCTTTTGTATAAACAAAAATGAGTTACCTGAAAAAGTGGTAATGTTCTTCAAAAATCACTTTTGTTATATTTATTTATCTACATCTTCAATTATAATTATATATTTTTAATATAAAAAAATAAGTATCATAAATAAATTTTATTGTTTTTATATCAATTTTATGACCTGCACTCACTGACACTTCCACCAAATGGGACACACAATCATCATTTGGGTGTACAACAGACTACCATCTCACAAATTGATGTCGTTCCTTATTCCATTACCACATTTCATAGATGGTAATGATGATGGATATATAGTTTTTGTATTATATATATTGTTTTTATAATGTATTTATTATTTTTTAATTATTATATAACACATACCTTCATGCTTTCTATTTTATGGGACTACGATAACAACGTTTTTGGACTTGTTGGGTACCACTTCCTCAAATCGATTTGATTCATTCATAATTTACATGGAATATATTACTGATTATTTTAATAAAAAATTTTGATTTATATAACATAAATATGATAAATTAATTATAATATAATTATATATAATTTACTTTTCTTTCTTTTAAATATGACAAGGAAATAGAAGTAGCGTTCATGAGTATGTATGGCATGTCATCTCCCTAAACGTTTCATTTCATTTCCTATCTAAAAAATTTATTGATTATTATAAATTCATACATAATGAATATATATGATATTTACATCATTTTTTACATCCTACATATGATTAAATCATGATCTATGTAAGAATAACATTAACAAAATGTCTAAACATACTTGAAAAACTGGGCAAGTAACACTCTAAATAGTTAAAATAATATAATATAATTAACAAACAGGAAACAATATATTACAAGAAGATAATATAAAATATTATTAATATTATTATGGTCATTTTATAATTTAGTGACACACTTTAAACCATTATTCAAGAGTTTAAAGGATGTTCAACTAAAAGGAAACACAAAGTAAGGGATTTTCATCTCATTTTTTTAGATCTGTGAGATAAATGTAATTTTCACTAATTACTTATTTCATGTTGTGTTCCTAATACTCCATTTGATATATTATATCATGAATTTTTTTATAATAATTCTATTTAAATGTTTCATTTTATGATTATTACTTTTGGTGTTTCCAATTCAGATTTTACCATAGCTATAAGGTGATTACTTGTATCACCTTTATTTATGTGAGAAAAATTCCATATTAAAAACATATTTTTGTTGTGGGGTGTTTATAATACCCATTAATGTATTTTATAATTATTATAATTTAATTTATGGGAATTTACATATCCATTTGATGTTATCTCATTCATGGGATTTAAGATTTCCATGTTACCAAAGGTGTAATGGATCTGGGTCACAATTTTTGTTCTTTAAGATGATTGTTATTTCACACACCTATCTTATTTTATTAGTTTTATATATGTCTCCATTTACATGAAATATCATAAAACTCCTTATTCTCATGATATTATTTGTTACAATTAATTTTAATTATTTATTTGGCTTATGATTTAAATTTTTCAAAGTGGTGTGGGACACTTTAGAATGTTAAAAGATTATTTTCCTCAAAAATGACGTCAAGAAAAATTGTATTCATCATTTACAAAAAATAATTATTCACACTCCAATGGATATATTTTATATTGATACGATCTTTATGAAGGTTCTGGGCACAACGGAAGCGTGTGGGTGGATGTGCCCACTTGGATTTTTGTCATTTGCAATGATCAATCTGGGATCAATACGACGATAAACGACAGTCTCTGCGGATCGAATCACAGAAAAAGACAAAGAAGATGGTTTTTCCTTGAACCACACACAAGTACCATTACAGGTTGATTATAATTAATTTAATGAATTATAAAGAAATACATTTTGGGTGTTCTTTCTTCGTTGATGTTCTTGATCACGTTGTCGATGTGATCTGTCGTTGAGTTGCAGAAGCCAAGTGTAGACTCCCTCTAGAGGTGATCCACATGTGTACCTCGTATCTATGGAGGTCGCCAAAGGATTATCTAGGTGCTAGCGTGGAGAATCCTTTTCTTGCGTTGTCCGCCTTAGATCATTTTGATCCGATGGAAGAGGATATCTCTCGGTCTTGAGAGCGTTCTAGGAGGAAGATGTTCTTTCGGCCTTGAAAGAATTCTCCAGAGATGTTGTGCACAATGATTCTCTTGTGTAGGAAAAGAGTTGGGGTTGTGAGGATATTTATAATCAATTTTGAGGTTTTATAGTTATGACAATAAATAAACGCGTTACACATTTCATTTATTTCATTAACTCTTATTGAAAACCCCCATGTCGAATAATTAATTCCTTGACATGCGCTCAGGCTGATTATAAAAAATATCATTTAATAAAATGATATTATATCCTCAAAATACCAACTGGAAAAACTACATGGTGTGTAATAATAAATACACGGCATGTACTTATTTTTCATTGAAAACTGCACGGTGTGTACATTAAATGTACACGGCATGTATATCTTGTTTTCATTTATTCATTTCCATTCCAAAATGAAAACTACACGGAGTGTACATTTAATAATACATGGCGTGTACTTGTTTTATTTTATTTTTCCTCAATCATTTAATACAAGTTAGGCTTCCTTGAATAACTATTAAACCACGTACGGGAATAATCTTTATTCAACTTGAGATACTTGGATACACTTAGTGTGTGACCCTCTGGGCCTCTTTCTCGTTAGCATTAGGCGGGCTTGCCTAAAGTCCAAGATTACTGTCTAGCAATGGGTCAAGACACCCAAGAGAAAGAAGTTTAAGCCTCATTAACGTATCACCTCATACGAACGCTTATTGTGTAATTTAATCCCTTTATCTCAATATCTCATCAAGAAGGTTTCATGGAAGTTTCATAAACCTATATGCTTGATCCGTCATTCTTTGACTACCTGAAATAAACTCGTCGTTTACACCATGGCCATAGAATTTAATGCGACAGTTCTATTTCAATCAAAGGGTCGAGATATCAACATCCATAAATGGAAGGTACAAATCCTTCATAGACTAATCCATTAACAACATGTCACTCATGACGCACCCAACGTACCCTACTTTCCGCCAATTATCTGCGTGACGGTTTTCGTTATTAAATCTAAGTGCACGAGTCATGACATGAGTTAATGATAATCTTCTAGTCTAAGGACCATTACACATGCTCGCAGATAGCAATATATGATGACACCAAGATATGCGGAATTACTCATGGCGGGTCTCTTCTCAAAATCTCCCATCTTGGAGATTACCAAGTGCGAAATCCATGAGAGAGATTCTCATCTTCTTATGAGTACTCGCACATGACGGTTTGTATACTATGTGTCCTATCATAGTATGTCATCCAACCGCAGAACTTTATTTAAGAATATTGTTATAGCATTTCAAGGTTCCCATCATAGCGGGGATCTTCTATGACCTTATTAATGCAACAAATATTCCAGGACATTATTATATTATAGTCATGCAGAACAATGAACAATATATAATAAGTGAACATTCATGTAATCAAAGTACAAAACAGTTGGTTCTGAGGACACCAACCCTTACAAACTCCCACTTGGTCTAGAGCCAACTACCTACGACTTTTAGTCTGCTATACCTCACATGATGATCATGTTTCTACTGAGTCAAGGCTTTAGTCAGTGGGTCCGCCATGTTGTCTTCCGTGGAAATACTGCTCACTGCAACTTCACTTCTCTGAGAAAAATCCATCAAGAGATGATACTTCCGAAGTATGTGCTTTGTCCGATGATGTGACCATGGATCTTTTGCAAGTTTCACCACTAAAGTATTATCACAATAGAGTGTGATATGATCTTTACTGATTGGTACAACATCCAACTCTTGGATCAAGCTTTGCATCCATACTGCTTCTTTAGCAGCCTCAGAAGCTGTGATATACTCGGACACCGCTGTAGAATCTACCACCACACTTTGTTTTGAGCTCTTCTAGCTCACTGCATGTCCATTCAAACTGAAGATGTATCCAGTCTACGATTTCATGTCATCTTGATCAATCCGGAAACTAGAATCTACATGTCCTCTGATGACTAGTTCCTCATCTCCTCCATAAACCAAGAACATATCCTTAGTACGCCTCAGATACTTAAGGATAGTTTTGACTGCCATCCAAAGGCAGTCTCCTGGATCATCTTGATATCTTCCTACCACACTTAATGAATAAGCAACATCTAGCCTCGTACATAGCATAGCATACATGACTGACCAAATCACGGATGCGTAAGGGATCCTTGACATCCTATTTCTTTCCACATGTGTCTGAGGACACATTTTCTTGGAAAGATGAATTCCATGTGACATTGGAAACAATCCCCTCTTGGACTATTCCATACTGAATCTATTCAGTATCTAGTCAATGTATGTACTTTGACTCAGGCCCAGCATTCTCTTGGATATATCACGATGGATCTTGATCCCAAAAATATATGCCACCTCGCCCAAGTCTTTCATGGAGAAGAATTTATGAAACCATGCCTTAACTAACTGTAAGATAGGTACTTCGTTTCCAATTAGAAATATGTCCTCAACATATACTATTAGGAAAATGACTGCACTTCCACTAAACCTTTTGGAGACACACGGCTCACATTCGTTCTTAACAAAGCCAAATTTCATAAAAGCTTCATCAAAATGAATGTTCCATGAACTTGATGCTTTCTTTAATCCATAAATGGATTTCTGCAACTTCCATACCTTTTTGGAATCCTTTGGAGTTACAAACCCTTCAGGTTGTGTCATGTAGACATCTTATTGGAGGTTCCCGTTAAGGAAAGCTGTTTTGACATCCATTTTCCAAATTTCATAGTCATGGTAAGCAGTAATGGCCAATAGGATTCTGATGGATTTTAGCATCACATCCAGTGAAAAGGTTTCATCGCAGCCAATTTCTTGACGTTGTATAAAACCTTTTACAACCAGTCGTGCCTTATAGGTGCAGACTTTCCCCTCCATGTCCAGTTTCTTCTTGAATACCCATTTATTAACAATAGGCTTTACATAAACTGGAGGATCAACAAAAATCCACACTTGGTTTTGGTACATGGAATCCATTTCAGAATTCATGGCTTCATTCCACTTGGCAACGTCTGTGCCTTCAACTTCCTCCTTGTAGGTAAGAGGATCATTATTGTCAACCAATAATGAGTTACCATCCTCGGTGACAAGAAAACCATATCATTCTGGTTCTCTCACCTCTCTCGTGCTCCTACACAGTTCTTGTGTCTCTGGAATAGATTGTTCTTCCACTGGGCTTTGTGGAATCTGTTCTTGTACCAACTCATGAGTATCTTGAGCCTCGACTTCATTGATGTCTATCTCTCTCCCACTATCTCTTTTAGAGATGTCCCCCCTCTCAAGGAATATGACGTGTCATTCCACTTTAACCTTTTTTCCTGAGGGGTTGTATAGGTAATATCCCCTTGTTTCCTTGGGATATCCTATAAAGATAAACTTTGTGCCTCGGGGCACGAGTTTGTTACCTGAAGAGGCCTTAATAAATGCATCGCCACCCCACACATGTAAATTTTATAACATGGCTTTCTGTCCACTCCATAACTCATATGGAATACCATTTATCGATTTAGTTGGTACTTGGTTTAGTATGTATGCAGCTGTTTGCAATGCATATCCCGAAAAGGATAATGAAAGACTCGCATGACTCATCATTGATCTCACCATGTCCAATAGGGCTCGGTTCCTCCTTTCACTTACACCATTCCACTGCGGTGTGTAAGGAGAAGTGAGTTGAGATAGAATCCCAAACTCTCGTAAGAAATCAATGAAGTCCTGATTAAGATATTCTCCTCCTCTGTCTGAGTGGAGTTTCTTAATCTTCTTACCAAGATATTTCTCAACTTCATTCTTGTATTCTTTGAACTGATCAAAATAATCTGAATTATACCTCATTAAGTAGATATATCCATATCTACTAAAATCATCAGTAAAAGTTATGAAGTATGAGAACCCAACCCTTGCTTCAACTGGAAATGGTCCACACACATCTGTGTGAACTAATTATTGAAGCTCTTTAGCTCTTTCACCTTTCCCACTAAATGGGGATTTGGTCATTTTTCCTTGTAGACACGCATGCCATTCACCAAGTGGTTTTAGTTAAAAATAATCTAAATAACCATCTTGATGTAATTTTTTCAAACGTTTCTCATTGACATGACCTAGCCGATGATGCCAAAGTTGGGTGTGGTATGAGTCGTGTGAATTAAATTTTTTATCGATTGACATTACTTGGTTTGTGTAGTCTAACACATAAAGGCCATTATATAAATGTGCCATACCAAAACAAATGTTATCTTTATAAAAATAGAAACATCCACTTCTAAACTTGAAGATGAATCCATCAGTATCTAATCTGGATACTGAAATAATGTTTTTGGTTACAGAGGGTACATAATAACATCCTTTCAAAACCAAGACCATCCTCGTAGGCAATGTGAGGTGGTATTCCCCGATAGCTACAGGAGCAAGTTTGGCTCTGTTGGCTGCTCGTAGATCTACCTCCCCTCGATCAATATTTTTGAATCTACTTGGTTCCTATATTTGGATACAGATGTGAGAACCACAAGTAGTATCTAATACCTAATTAGTAGAAACAGATAGATTGCATTCGATAACAAATGCACCTGAAGCTTCCCCTTACTTCCTTGGCTGGGTGCAGTTTTTCTTCCAGTGGCCCTTCTTGCCACATGCAAAACAAACAGCATCATGTTCCTTTGCCTCCCCTTTGATCTTCCTTTTCATGAAAGGCCTTGAAGAAGCTTTGGGCTTAAATCTCTTTTCCTTCCCTTTCCTTTTATTCACCATGAGGACAAAAGGATTTTCACGCTTCATGTCAGTGTCCACTTGGCGAATGAGGATAATAAGATCAGACAGAGACTTCTCAATGTTGTTCATATTGAAGTTTACAACAAAGTTTGAGAAGCTCTGGGGGAGTGATTCAAGAATGAGATCGATACCCAGTTCTTCATGTATTATATTCCCTAGAACCTCCAAGCGCTCAATGTATCCAATAATCTTGACTACATGAGGCCTGGCTGGGGCACCCTCTCCAAGCTTGCTCTGAAATAGAGCCTTGTAGATCTCAAACCATTCCTGTCTTGCTCTCTCCAAGTATTGACCACGGCGGTGCTCGAGTATGCTATAGGCATACATGTCTTCATGAGACTTCATGAGCTCACTAGACATCAATGATAACATCAAACATTTAACATCGAGAGCGTTGTTCAAATGTTGATCATAGACCAGGAAATATTCATCACTCGCCCCTGGGGTAGGAGAATCAGGAAGTGAGGACTCCAGCACGTAAAACTTTTGTTCATGGCGTAGGATAACCCGAAGGTGCCTAAACCATTCCTTAAAGTTACTGTCGGTGAGGATATTGTCTTTATCCAGTATTGATCATAGAGAAAATGTGGTTGATGAGTTTGTCATTTAGATTCTACAAATTAAAAGAGAAGATATATCAGTACTTTCTTGATTACATTTTTATGAGAAATAATAAATTAATTAGTTCTAACACTATTTTATCAAGTCCCAATGGCCCTCACCATTGAACTCGGAATGTCCAGTTGATTTGACATTCTAGTGGAAAGTATCCATATTTCCCTTCGCATAACCCCAACAAGGGTTGGTCAAGCTATTTGAAGGTATTTAGATAGGCAGGTCTTTGCCAACTATGAGATTACAGTTCCTTGATTTGTTGAGTGGACTCCCCAATCCTGAAATCCTGACTTGGATTTCCTCAACTCTTGCCTCCAATATTACACCAAGTCTAGCAAGGTCTACTTCTCTTGATGTAATATGGTTAAGTCAACCTGAAATCTTTCATAAGGGCTTCCTTTATAAAAGTAAGTGTCCCAACAAGGGTTGGTCAAACACATAGTTTTATTGAGTCTTTCCATTAATCAGGTAACTGAAGGATTGGTCTGACTTAATATGGTATTGAGGGATTTTTTTCCTTTATGCTTATTTTCTCAATATCACATGCTTGTAAATATTAAGTGATGCTTGCTTAAGTGATTAACCATGTTCTGATAATGTTTACACATAGTCCGGTTTTTATTTTATTCCATAATTGCATGCTAGTTCATTTTATTAATTATGTGATCGCGACAACACATACATAATAAATAAACCATGAAATCAGACAGAAATAAAATAACATGTCATGATCATGAGCTTCTATTGGTTAGCTTATCTAGCGGTTTTGATAAGCTAACCCTGACCTAGGGAAAACACCTTGAACATGTTGGTTCGTGTTTTGCAGCTCCCACCTGTCCACCTTTGTATCTTCTTGCATCTGTTTCGCCTTGGCTTCTGGATTTGAACCGTCTCCTCTTGCTTAGGAGATCCTCCATTACATGGGTTTAGATTAAAGAAACCATGGGCACGTAGGCCCTACATTTTATTGGAAGAAGGCTCGCAGGCCAACAAATTTACATTAAATAAATTTAAATGAAACCATAAACATACAAAGGGTATTTGGTCTAGCTCATGATCATACACAGCATGCAAAGACATTTATGCATATTTATAATTCAAATTCATTTAATCTCTCTTCCATTTAAGATAAGTTGCACTCGAATTCAATTAATTACGATCTTATAATTAATCAATTATTTATCTTAAATTCCTTTTTGAATTACCGTGAGATTATTCTCATCCATATTCCTTATACGATTCTTTGTACATTGGAGGAAACCTGGTGAAATTCCATTTTTGGAAAGTACACGGCGTGTAGTTTATATTTACACGATGTGTATTTCTTTTCACCTTGTTTCCAAAGTACACGTCAGGGCTTTGTCCTGTTTTCTCTACTTTCGAAATTTTGGAGTACATGGCGTGTAGATGAATCATACACGGCGTGTACTTCCTTGTTACAGGGTAACCGGCTTAGAAATCTGGTGTACGCGGAACACGGCTTCTCCTTGTACATGGTTTCACCTGGACCGGATCAGACTACACGGTGTGTTGTTCCAACATGCACGCCGTGTATTCCGGTTCCCACGCGTCGTTCAATTCTGGTCAACACGGCATGATTAATACTTAGGAATAATTAATTCACACGGCGTGGTTTGGAAGACCAGTTCTAGTTCATTGAACCTAGGTACACAGCGTGTAGTTTTAATTACACGTCGTGTAATTTCGTGTTTTACAGACAGAAAGAGCGACTCCTCCAAATGAATTCCTCATTTTCATTTTAATCAAAATTAAAATTAAAAAGTCATTTCTGTGATATGAATCAAGAAACGAAGGAGGAAGAATAGATCTCGTTTATTCAGATTAATAGAACGATATATTTCGAATTGAATCAAATATAAATGCGTAAATTATCAATGAAAATTAAATAACTACAATCAACGTTGTAACATCCCTCTGAAACCATTTGAAGGTTCCGGGCGCAGCGAAAGCATGTGGGTGGATTTTCCCACTTGGCTTTTTGTCATTAGCAATGATCAATCTGGGATCAATACTATGATAAACGCCATTCTCCACAGATCGAATCACAGAAAAAGACAAAGAAGATGGGCTGTCCTGGAACCACAAACAAGGATCGTTACAGGTTGATTATAATTAATTTAATTAATTATAAAGAAATACCTTGTGGGTGTTCATTATTCATTGATGTTATTGATCACGTTGTCGATGTGATCCGTCGTTGAGTCGCAGAAGCCAAGTGTAGACTCCCTCTAGCGGTGATCCACATGTGTACCTAGTATCTCTGGACATCGCCAAAGGATTCTCTTAGTGCTAGCGTGGAGAAGCACTTGCTTGCATTTTACGCCTTAGATCTTCTTGATCCGATGGAAGAGGATCTCTCTCATTCTTGAAATCATTCTTGTAGTAAGAGGTTCTTTCGGCCTTGAAATAATTCTCCAGAGATGTTGTGCACAACGATTCTCTTGTGTAGGAAAAGAGTTGGGGTTGTGAGGATATTTATAATCGAGTTTGAGGTTGTAGAGTTATGACAATAAATAAACGCTTTACACGTTTCATTTATTTCAATAACGCTTATTGAATACCACCATGTCGAATAATTAATTCCTTGACATGCGCTCATGCTAATTATAATAAATATCATTTAATAAAATGATATTATATCCTCAAAATCCCAAATGGAAAAACTACACGGCGTGTAATAATAAATACACGGTGTGTACTTGTTTTTCATTGAAAACTACAAGGCGTGTACATTAAATGTACATGACGTATATATCTTGTTTTCATTTATTCATTTCCTTTCCAAAATGAAAACTACACGGCGTGTACATTTAATAATACACGGTGTGTACTTGTTTTATTTTATTTTTCCTCCATCATTTAAAACAACTTAGGCTTCCTTGAATAATTATTAAACCACGTACGAGAATAATCTTTTTCAACTTGAGATACTTGGATACACTTAGTGTGTGACCCTCTAGGCCTCTTTCTCGTTGGCATTAGGCGGGCTTGCCTAAAGTCCAAAACTACTATCTAGCAATAGGTCAAGGCACCCAAGAGAAAGAAGTTGACGCTGCATTTACGTATCACCTCATACGAATGCTTACTGTGTAATTTAATCCCTTTGTCTCAATATCTCATCAAGCAGGTTTCATGGAAGTGTCATAAACCAATATGCTTGATCCGTTGTTCTTTGAATACCTCAAAATAAACTCGTCTTTACACCATGTCCATGGAATTTAATACGATAGTTCTATTTCAATCAAAGGGCCGAGATATCAACTTCCATAAATGGAGGGGAAAAATCCTTCATCGACTTATCCATTAACAACATGTCACTCGTGACACACCCAACGTACCATACTTTCAGCCAACTGTCTGCGTGACGGTTTTCGTCAGTAAATATAAGTGAGCGAGTCATGACATGAGTTAATGATAATCTTCCAGTATAAGGACCGTTACACATACTTGCAGATAGAAATATCTGATGACACCAAGACATACGGAATTACTACTGGCGGGTCTGTTCTCATAATCTCCCATCTTGGAGATTACCAAGTGTGAACTCCATGAGAGAGAGTCTCGTCATCTTATGAGTACCTGTACATGACGGTCTGTATACTATGTGTCCTTTCATATTATGTCATCCAACCGCAGAACTTTATTTAAGAATATTTTTATGTCATTTCAAGGTTCTCACCATAGCAGGGATCTTCTATGACCTTATTAATGCAAAAAATATTCCAGGACATTATTATATTATAGTCATCCAGAACAATAAAAAATATATAATAAGTGAACATTAATGTAATCAAAGTACAAAACAGTTGGTTCTGAGGACACCAACCCTTACACTTTATTCTTTCTATTGATGTCTTATGATTATTCGAACCATGTATAGCATTGACATTCACATCCTTGAATCATTTTTTTCATCCTTCACTTCTCTGGGAATTATTCACCTTCTTATGATCATTGTATCATAAATTTACCCAAAATATCCATATCATTTATCATGGAAGTGATTATTACTTAAACCATGTACCGTTTTTAAATACAATTCTTACTTTAACTATTATTCTATTATTTGGGGAATCATTGATAGATTTATACCTCTTACTCAATATAGATATTTGGTAAGGCATAATATTTTTGAATTAAATTGATTATTTGATATATGAGGAATTATTTTTACATTCAAGAAATAGGTTGGGGACCAGTTAATGAATTCCCCTTGGTGAATTGGTAGTCTCATGAGTCCAATCGATTGGATAGCCTAATCTAATGGGTTTTAACCCAATATATTTTAAACCATCTAGAGGATTGATCTTTATGGAAAAGGTATCATGTTCCTGGGAAACATGACATCCAGTAATAAAGCATTGACTTTATTGTGAATTTATTCATTATTATCATTCGTGAATATTTTTATCTGAAATTATCTATGGATGCATTTTCATTCACATATTATTGATTTAATTTCACGTGTGTTCATTTTTTTACCATTTCATGATTATTATTCCATATATAGTTATTTTAAATGGAATATGTGATCAGTTATTAACCTTACCATAATATTCACTCACTCCCTCTCCGTTTATTACTCACAAGGAATCTATGTTAAATTATTTACCATTCATTAATGATTACTCTCATTGATTAATTATATTTTATGTTGTACTTAACCCTTACTTAGAGATTTATCTCACAATTTTTTTCATTCCTTTCCCCAAGATTCTATGACATGTAATAAGAAATATGTGATTGAATAAGCTAAAGTTGAATAAATTATTCCTTGAGAAAAAATTAATTAGTGTAATCATTTTTAATACAATAATATTTTTTGTAAATGGTTTTCTAAGACTACTAAAATGATAGTCCCTTCAGGAAACATTTCCTTTTAAACATTCCATTATAATGGTAGTAGACAATAGTTTCGAGCTTACTAGGGTTGGGTAACTTCATTTGGTATCATATGAAGTTTGGTAGAAACCATGGGAACTATATTTATGAAAACATAGTTTATAGAACATAGATCTATGGTATAATTTGATGATAAGTATGTTATAAAAACCTATAGTTTAAGATATATATATACTATGTGTTATTCCTAGTAATACATTCTTGTTAGGATACTTAATTTGGATGTGGTTCTAGAATAGATGTACTTTGGGGTTACAACTCTGAAAAGGTTCATCATGCCTGAATTTAGCATAACCTTGTACATGATAATGGGCCTTACTACGCATATAGTTTGACACTTCAAGGCTATATGCTTCGGATAATTCAGATTTTCATTAATAATAATTATGAATTATTTTAATTGATAACGACAGTGAATTTCCTTAGTTAAACTTGAGGTGTCTTAGATTAAAAATAATGGGTAAATATTTATACACACTAAAAATGATTATATTTTTTTTACATTATGACTATTTTTATTGACACTATGATATTTGGTTTTATTCATTGGTTGAAACCCAAAGAAATCATGTAAACATCAACCTAAAGGTAAAGGTGGTGGAAATGAGAAACAAAATGGGATGTTGATAGGAGTGAATGATATTGTGTTCATGCCTAATCAATTTTCCGGAAATATGATTAACAACGTATACTTAAATAACTCATGAAATCACCAAATAATTGAATTTTGGAGTTTGTTAAGATCTTGAGTGGTGGACACAACTAAGGAAAAATGTATTTATTTCCATCATGTAAGAAATATCGAATGATGCACCCCAAGAATTATATTAATGGTAGAGGAAATTCTTTATGTTTGGGAAAAAAAGGACTAATGAAATAATTGTTGAGGAAAAATGAAAAGTATGATGGAAAGAAATAAATCTCATCCTAAGGATCCATTTATAGTTTTCTACCTTAGGTATGTGAAACCTTCACATTACCTGTAAAATTCACTCTTCTATAAGATAAAATCGTAACCATGGAAGGACCTATGTAGGCATAAATGGATGAAGTATTTATGTATTGGGGTTGTATTTGAAAATTAGTTAAAAGGCTATTTAAAGATAAAATTTTAAGGATTTACACTATATTTATTTTTTAAATTATGTTAATATGGTTTTAGAAAAACTAAAATCTATATTCCAAGTGAAAACCCATCAAATCCAACAAGGTGATGGGGCTTGAAACAATGACTAAAGGATGATAAGGTTTTTGTTCCAACCACTAGCCTTCACGATGTCCTGGTTAATATGTAATTATTTTTAGTTAAACAATTTTATTAATGAATGTTAATGATGAATCAATGGTATCGATTTTTAGGATCATTGATTAATTTATCAACCATATTAGTTTTGTAAAATAGATATATACTATTTATATTCTTGTTTTATGTATCTTACGATCCATAAAATGTAAATTTTAGGGATTCCAAAATAAAAAAAGTTCATTTTTTAATATTCATTTCATGAAGTAATGGATGTATTAGAAATTTATTGAATCACAACCCAGGGATTAAATTATTTATATTTTCTTATATTCACAGTCAATAAAATAATTACTCAACAATAAGAAAAGGATCTCATGAAAATGTTCTTTAATGTTACTTTTGTACTAACCATTATCTCTTATTAACAGGATATAATATAAACTCTTTTACAATGTGGGTTTTTTTTCAAAAAGTTAATTTTAAAATATAAAATCCTAGAGTATTGATATTGAGTTTAAATTGTTATAATGTAATTTAATATTGTTGGGGAGAATGTAATGCCCCAAAATTATAAATTAAGAACATTATATTCAACAGTGTGTATGACACACAACACCAAGTGCATAAGGAAATATATTATCTTGAGAATTTAATATATATTTACTATTTTAAATAAATTAAATATATTATATATATTTTAATTCACGTAACACTGATTTGTCTTTCATTATACTCAACAAATACTTTCCTTGATAGCTTAAGTTACGTTCAAGGCTGAGTCATACCGGAAAACAGTATATAATTAAAATATTATTGTTTATTATAATAAGATATTACATGTCCATTAAATTGGTGGTTATGAATTGGATTAACTAACTTGAGAAAATATATTTTTTAAAAAAATATGAGAAGAATTCAGTGGTTATGAATTAATTAGAAATTAATATATAAAACACTTGAATATAAAAGAAATATTTTTATACTCATAAAGGTGTTTTCTTAAAATAAATTAAACTAATTACTGTTAGTGAATGATATTAATAATAAATGGTATCTAAGGTAATCACCAATACATCCATGACCTCAGGGACCAAGCCAACTTAGAATTAACTTGTAGACTAACTATAAGGGTAAGAGTGTAATCTAAGGGGTATCGCCCAAGTAATTACAGAATAATAGTTCTATAATAGTCCAAGGAATACATCAAATGTAAAATTGGATAATCCATGACTAAGTGCAAGAGTGTATTCAAGGTGCCTCATGTCATAAGATGTATTTATGGCTCCAAGGAGTGTATACAGGAAATCCGATAATATTAATAGAGGAGGGATACTATGATCATCATGTCAGGCATCCACAAGTAGGAAAATATTAGGTTCCAAGGTGGGTCTCACCCTTTAAAACTATAATCCTTTAGTAGGAATGGCATCCATGAATGCTCAACGAATTCTCTACAGAATCCTAGTAGATCTCGATTCTAACCACTCCTATCATAATTTCAACGTCTGTATGAAAGGATCCTTAAGTTTTTCCAATTAATTAATTTAGGTCATGTAATAATCATGTTTTTTAGTATGTTCATTATGTTCAAGACATAAATTTCTTTAATGTGACATGGCTAACTAAGAAAGAAACCATTATTTTTACATTTAACTAAAACTCATTTAATGAGGTTCACTCCACTAACATCCCATTGACATGGAAATAGGTTCTAAAAATTTGAATCCAATAAATTCAATTACATTTAATTTGGTCAAGTCATATACGTAGTATACTTTCCAATTTAATCATCTAAACATTTATTTATTAAGTGGAATTCTTACCTTAGAAGGGTCAAGTGACACTGCAGTATTAAAGGGATAATAAAAATCGATTAAATATTAAACTAATTTTGGATGTTATTACCATTAGCAAGGTCAAGAAAATAACACCTGAATGATGGTGCAAATGCACATTGAAAACCTCAAAATGCATAATTTTGGGAAGCAACATACTTGGGGTGGTCAGCGTTGAGGTCATAACCTCCAAAAATAGATATCATATTTAATCAAAGTATTAGAATATATTTATAATTACTATAATAAAGATACATTAATTTATCTTGCAATGCCCAATGAAATCAACGGACACACCTGGAAAATTACAAAATTACAAAAAATGAGGGATTAGTTACACACCGACTAACTCAAAATTGTAGGACTCTCCTCATCTAGTAGGATCCTATAGTTTTTCTTATATTGGAATTGATCGAAATAATAGATCAATTCCCTAAAAAAGAGGCATATGTTCCTATATCTAAATAGAATTTTCTATAGAAATAAGAACGACAAGGGGATAAAATGGAATTGAGATCTTACCAACATGTATTCAATGAGAAAAACAACTCTTTAATCAAACCTTAGATGGAAGAACATGAAAAATACAACAATAGTGGGTTTTGGGATCTCAAAAGGGGGAAAGTGGGAGATTCATCCAATATAATGATTAAAGGGAGAGGAGAGAGAAAGATTAAACATTTTATTAACTTCATTTTCCTCATTTCACCCAAAAATAGTGGTCACACAGTATCTCCACATAGTTGGCCAAACCGTGTTTTTTTATTTATCCCTTCACTGCATCAATGGACACTTTTTATGCTTAGAATTCAAGGTTTGGGAAATTTTGGGATAACTATGAAAAACATCTTTGAAACATTGTCTATAGTTTTTCCACAAGCATGCGGCTGCTAGTGTATGGTTACGGAATACTATGTTCCCTGCTTCATCACACTATCTATCCATTAATGGTTAGTATTAACCATTATTTTACCCCCATGGTTTATACAAACCATTCAATTAGTCTATTTCTCTAAAAATGTTAGGTTTTGTGCTTCGATCAAGCATCAAACATCTCTGAGACACCCATACACTTATTACAATCTACATTATGTCCATAATAATGAATTAGAGTAAATTTAAAAGGATCCATACTTGAGATAAAAAAAATCAGTTCTTAGAGTCTTCCCCCCTTAAATGAATGTTTCCCCAAGTTCACCTTCCAAGTGTGGGGAAACATTATCTGAGAAAATTACTAGACTTTGCCCACATACATGAGCCTCCCACTCCAACGTCTCATCCTATACATGGATATGCTACCACAACACCCATGAAAGAGGGATAGACTAGAATCATAGTGTCTTTGTGATATAGTAAATGAATAATATAGGATACTCCTCAAATTATTTATTAGAATCTATCTCAACTTAATCCAGGTGAAACTTATGAGACAGGTCTTCATAATACTAGTGAAGCTATGAAACATGGAAGATGTTGTGTATGGTATGGTTCCTTTGAGGTAATAGAAACTGATAGGCTTCCACAAAAATTATCTCAATGATATAAAAATTCCCTACGTAATGTGGTGAAATCATCCCTTTCATTTGTGCACATCATTTCCCAAACCAGGGTGATACCCATAGGAAAACATGATCCCCAACCATAAACTCCAGAGGTCATTGACAGTAATCAGCATAGGATTTATATCTATATTGATTAGTACATATATGCTTCTTGAGCAGCTGTACATGCTCTAAAGTCTCCTAAATGATATGAGGACCTAGTAGCACTTCTTCTCCTGCCTTTAACCATCATAATGGTGAATAGAATATATTACCATACAATTCCTCAAAATGGTTCGTCTGAATTATCACATGAAAGCAATTACTATAGTAAAACATGATGAGAGGGACATGATTCTACTAATAACTATTGACATCATGTACACATATATGTAGAAATCCATCTACAACCTATAACATCTATTTTGACTATCAACTAGTTTGGGGGAAAAGGTTGTGCTCAGAAGCACCTATGTACTGATAGCTTTTGGTAAATTCTACCAGAACCCTAATGTGAAATGAGAATTCCTATCTAAAATAATAGTAAAAGGAACCTTATGTAGAAGTATGATCTCACGGACATACATTCTTAATATATTATCATATGATAATGTATCGTAGATAGAATGTAAATATTATATATTCATTACTTTATCAATGACAACCCATACAACATCACTACCTCTAGGAGACATTGGTAATCTAATGAAAATTTCTATTAAGAGATCAACCAATTTCCATCCTTAGAGTGGAAGAGGCTATAAAAAAATTGCAGTTTTCTGGTTCTCTAACTCCACCTATTGATAGGTGGAACACATAGTGATAAATCCTACCATCAGGCATTTCCTCCTAGGACACTAGTACCGACATTGCATGTATTGATACTTCATGGAGATTCCAGGATAATGTGAACACTAAGAATAATGGGACTCTCATATCAATTCCTCTCTCACATATTTATAATACATGGTATTTCCATGAATATGTATAATTTCATCTCTATCCACAGACCAATCTGGAGGTGGGCCATCTCCTAAAAAAATCTCACGGAGAACTAATCCCTCAGGATTTTGAAAATTGTTGGCACTTCAAATTTTGGAGGGGGGAAGAGGTATCTGTCAAGGGGGAGAGATAATAATTTTCATTAATATCATTAAAATCTAGATGAATCTCATAAAATAGGGTCATCAATTTCCATTCATCACTAGATTCTTATACAGTATGTTCCAGAGTGTTCTGACTCAATGTATCTGATGCCGCATTTTCTTTTCCAATGTATAGGCATGATCAAAATCAAATGATTGAAGATATTCAACAAATATATTATATTTGATATTCATGTAACTCTATGATAATATATATTTGAGGCTCTTTTGATCTGTATACACCGCATAGCACTCACCCAATAGATAGTGACTACCAAAACATAAGGCATGGAAAACTTTTACTAGCTCAAGGTTGTGTGTTGCGTAGTTTCTCCCATGGGGCCTCCACTATTGAGATTTTTATGAAATAAATATATCCTCCTATATCATCACTATTCCTAGGATAAATATGGATGCATCACATAACAATTTATAGCTTCTTCCAACCACTAGAAGAATCAAAATAGGTGCCAAGACAATCATTCCATTCAACTCCTGAAAGGATTTATCACACTATTCTAACCATAGAATCTTAACATTCATATTTCTAAGTCCATTAAGAGGATAATAAAGAAATTATAAGTTCTTTATGAAATTCCAATAACATATAGTGATCCCTATGAAACTCTTTATATCAAACCCATTCTTGAGATGCTCATAGGAATCCAAGATAATCACCTTAAATGGGTTAATAGTGACTTCTGATTTTGATAAAACGTGATATAATAAGTGAGATTTTTTATCCATAAGTAGAACTTAGAAAACCTAGTGTAAATATGATTCTCTCTTATTGTACTCAGAATGATCTCAATGTGCTTATAAGGGTCTCTACGAGTGTGAGAATACACCAAAATTTATTCCAAAAATACCATGACAAAAGAATATAGGTGGGGGTGGAAAACATATTCAATAATGAAATGAAAATGGAATGATGATTTTTATAACCAAACAGCATAACTAGGGACTTATATAAACCCTACCTTCTACAGAAATTTTCTGGATGTATGTCTGATGTCCTAAATCACACCTAATGATTTCCCAATATCTAGTAGATCTTAGAGAATACCATATCACCTCAGAGATGGTCAAATATATCATCTATAGGAGGTAGTGGATACTGGTTTTTGAATATAATCCAATTCAACCATCTATATTCTACACATAAAAAAAGGTTACCTTTTTTATTCTTTCCCAAAAACACGGGCGAACCCACAGAGGAATTACTGGGCCATATAAAACCTTTTCCTTCTAATCCCTCCAACAATCTCCAAAGCTCCTGGAGCTATATAGGTGTAACCATGTATGGAGGACTGGACACTGGATAAACTCTTAGAACAAGATTGATCGAAAACTCTACCTCTCTATGGAGGTAATCTAGAAAAATCTTGAGAAAAAAAAACATCCCTGAAACAATCTACTACCAGAGGGAATGAGTCTGATTTAAACCATGATACTCCATGAAGAGATTATAAATATTGGTGACCAATACACAAAGCCTATGATTCTTTGTTCTACCTCTACTATCCTGTATATCCCACTCAGTATTATTTAAATATCTACTTCCCTATATATATATAAATGATTCCATTCAGATATAGTGGTATACAATGGTGTGATATAGGAAAAACTAATCCATCTCCATAATGACATCGAATCCCTTCATCTCAAGAACAATGTGGTCCCATAAGAAAAGTTAACTACCTACCTGAAGGAGAAATCCCTTAATTAGAATATTTTATATGAATATATTAAAAATATTGTATCTAAGTTCATTACACCTTAGTAATTATATATTTCTAGCCAAAGACATTCCATGATAGATAAATAGTTGAAGGTAGGTGAATCGCCTATATAAAATGAAGAAGATATGATAGGGGAGTCTACTATAATAGTACCTTTTACTATAGATGTTCTCGCTACCTGATACTCAGGTATTGGTTTTAGAGCATGCATCTAACCAAATCCATAACCGTGTGCAATAGCTAGACTACCTGATCATGATTTCTCTTCTAGAATTGATGATAGTCAAAAGTCTGACTACTATGACCAAAACCTACTCCTCAGATAATTTAATCGATGGTACTCAAAATACATACCTAATGAAGTGTAAAACAATCATCCCCTGAAGGTGGATCTAGTATAGAACCACTTCCACTAGATTCTAATGTAATGTTCTGATGGAATCGTTGAAGATTCCCCATAAAACCGCAATATATTCACTTCAAAGGGTCTCTATGATACCGAGCATTCATGTTACCCTATATTACACACTAATGTCACACCAAAGAGAAACCATTATGGTTATTTTGGATACCACTAACCTAAATAGAATCCTCAAGAGAGTGTTTCCTACAATAGGATAAACTACTAGCCTACCTCAGCACAGATCCTCTATGGTTGGTACTATCTCATTCCCTTACATCTCACTCAGTCATAAGAGCGTGATTTACAATTTTCGGGAAGGTAGGTAGGTGGAATTCATTCACCAGAGTATGGAGGGAATACTAAAACCCATCCTCAATGCGTCTAGAACGTGGAATATCATCACCATATAGAAGGGGTTCAATACACAATAACATATTGAATCATGCTGAATACTCCATGACTGGTATAGAAATCATCTCTAGATGCATGTACTCTCTAGCTCAGTTATCCCTCAGGTTCTGTTGAAATAAGTGATCATAAAAAGATGTTTGGAAAAGATCCCATACCAAGCCCTAATGGTGACCATCCTTGTTAATCACATCCCACCAACACTAGGCTCAATCATACATCATGGAAGTAGAATTATTAACTAACTTCTCTAGTGGAGTATCTAATTTATCAAAGATGGATAGTATAGCCTCAAGAAAAGACTCATCGTCCTATGAACTTCCATACCCTAAAAAGGTTTGAGGATGTTGTTGTTTGGAATTTATGGTTAGATTATCCATAATAGGTGTAGGTCATGGAGAACCTTTCATAGACTACATCAGGAATGGGAAACTAACACGAAGATGAGGGGTAGTGCCTAGATTAGGTACAGTAGCTGGTGCCTCATGTGGAACTCTAGGAGATAATACTGGTGGATTAGGTCCCACCATGTCTAGATCATAGTCATTTCCACAAACATGGAACACAAAAAGAGGACATTGTTTAGAATTAGTATAAAAAATTCAAGCACACACCACATAACAAGCTTTAATCACAAAGATAACAACACTAGAAGAAGGTAAATCAAAGGAGAAAAGATCATGACCCATATCATACAACCCCAACTGCCTGCTTAGATGGAAATGTATAGGTAAGTGTTCAAGTATAAATTATAGAGGTTATAATATATAATGGATCAACTTTACATTTCATCGTCATTTAATAGAAACCATTTCCTTTTATAAGTCAATACTTATATCTTTTCTAGTGTAATTTTATTATAAACTTATATCAATGTCTGATTAAATTGGATTGTTATTCCCAATTATTTGGGGCACATACAACTTGTCACTGAAATAGACAACCATTAAATATCAATCATAACATGTCTACATATTTTCATAGAATGTAACATCTTACATACGATAGATTGACTAGATAAACTACTCATTCCTAACCATGAGGTCCCATACACCTCATGAATTGAAATTGGAAATCACTCAATCACTACTAAAGAGCATCACAGACATGTATATATATAACCAATTCTCACTCAAGAATTATAAGAAAAATAGTAAAATGAATGTAGTGAAATACACTTATATGGAATGGAAATATGCAGGAAATGTGAATTCTAGGTTTCTATTATTATTCATGTAACAATCCTCTATTCAGTAATACCATCAATCAAAGGACAAAATTAACTCCACAATTAGTATAATAAAAATAAACATCACATAGAATGTGAGTCACCCAATGGGAAAATGATAATAGATCTAATAAGAAAAATTATTGTAACAATTATATTTCATGAAACTCTACATTTACCCGAAACATGGATTAGATACGCCCAAGCATGGATTATGATCAAGTTCTAATCATTCCCAATATCAAGTTTATTATCTCTAAATAGTAATTAAAGAAAATAATCCCCTCTAATACCACCTTGTGATACCCTAGAACCAAGTTCCAGTCATAGGTTCCCTACTACCAGTGGGCCACATGGCCCCAAGTGCATCTCTCTGAATTCCAAATGATGCCGACAAATTGATGGGCCTAGGGTGTGTTAATGGGGAGACTACACCCTCATTACCAGAGTGTAAAACAATGGATAAATGGGATAAATGGTAAATATAGGAAGTAGTATAAATAGATTCCACATTATAATAAGATTGAATAACAAGCAACATGAACAAATGGTAATAATATACAAAAGTTGATGATATATGTAATGTATCAATAAAACATGAAAAAATAGATTCAAGGAAGTCGGAAATATAGGCTATAAAAAGTAGAAAAAAAGAAACCAGAAAAAATCAATGCATCCCAACATTCATATCGATGATCTGCTACCAACTCTATCCTTAGTAATAATGAAATCAAGTGTTCAAAATAGCATGCTTCCCTTTGAAAACTCCTTTGTACATGTAAACTGCCTGGGTGCCAATGGTGTCCCAAATAAAGTGTGAGATAAATCTTAGTATTCCACCACTAATGTAGTATATAAAATTAATTATAAGTAATATAAATTAAAATAGTGGGAAATTATGAATATATGGAAGTAATTCAATATATAAATGTAAATACCCAAGTACCTACTTCATCCTTAGATGTTTTTTGAACATGTAACCATTTCATTTGTTAATTATGTTCCCTTTTATATATATTTTGTGAGGTATACCCACCACTGACATCATCTTGGGATAATTATAATGAAAAATGATCTAATATATAACAAGGAATCCTTGATAAAGACAATAATAGTGAAAGGATCCAAGATATAACACAGAATCCAGGATAAAGATAATAATACAGAAAGGATCTAATATTTAAAAAAGAACCATGTAGTGTAATTAGTAATGAAAGGGATCCAAGGTAATCACTCATGCATACATTACCTTAGGGGTTGATCCAACTTAGAAGTAACCTGTATCCTAACTATAAGGGAAAGAGTTTAATTCAAGGGGCATCACCCAAGGAATTCCACAATAATAATTCTAACCAAGTCCAAGGAATACATCCAAGGTAAAATTGGATAATCAATGACTAGGCCCAAGAGTGTATACAAAGTGCCTAATTTAATTAGATGACATTCTGGATCCAAGGATTGTATCAATGGAATCCAATATTATTAATAAATGAGGGATCCTATGATCATCATGTTATTCATCCACAAGTTGGCAAAGATCGGGTACCAAGGTGGGTCTCACCCTTGGAATCTGGAATCCTTGAATTGGATTGGCTTCAACTCGTGTTAAATTCATTCCCTAGGGAATCCAAGTAGTGATCGAGTCTAAACACTCCTATAATAATATCAAGGTCTTTATGAATGTAACCTTATGTGTGATTCATTAATTAATTAAGTACATGTAATACTCGTGGTTCTTATTACATTTATTTTTTTCAATCCTTTCCTTTCATTAGTGTGATGATGATTACAAGTAATTAAATCATTATTAGTGCATATAAGTCATAATAATTTTATATGGATCACTCCAATACATTCCATTATACATGGATTCAAGTTCTATGAATGTGAAACCAAGAAATTCAATTACATTTAATTTGGACAATTCATATACATTGTATACTTTCAAATTTAATTATATAAACATTTATTTATATAGTGGAATACTAACATTATATAGGTCAATTGACACTAAAATATTAAATGTCCAATTAAAACCAATTTAGTAGTCAAATAATTTAGTGATGGATTTCCATGAGCAGGTTCAGGCTATGAAAATCTAAATGGTGGTGCAAATGCACATACAAAACCTCAAAAGGAACAATTTAGGGAAGAAACCTACTTTGGATGGTCAACAATGAGGTCATAACCTCAGAAAATGGATATAATATTTAATAAAATTATGAAAATATGGTTATAATGACAATAAGAAGGACACCTGGACTTAAAATCCAACACCCGATGAAATCAATAGACACACTTGGAGAATTACCAAATGAAAAAACATGAGGTATTAGTTACAAACCAACTACCTCATAATTATATGACTATCCTCATTTAGTATCAGCCTATATTTTATATTATATTGTAATTCCTCTAATGAATACAACAAGACCCTAAAAATGAGGCATATATGCCTATATCTAAACATCATCATCGATTGAATGAAGAACAATGAGTGGATACAAAGGAATATAGATTTTACCATCATGGATTAAAAGAGAAAAATGGATCTTCAATTAGACTCTAAATTTAAGAACATGATAAAATACTATAAAAGTTGTTTTGGGGATCTCAAAATGGTGGAAGAGGGAGCTCCATCCCCTAGAATTAGAATATGAGGGGAAGAAGGAAAGTTCAAAAAATTCATTAAGTTCATTTTCATCATTTCACCCAAAAATAGTGTCTGAATCATTTTTCCACACAATTATGAAAACTTTGTTCCATCATTTATCTCTTAACTGCTTTAAGGGGAAATTTTTATATTCATAGTGAACGGTTTGGGAAATGGTGTACCAACTATGCAAAACACCTCGAAAACAATGTCTACAGTTTTTCCAAAGACGTGCGGCCCTTAGTGAAGGGTTACAAAAAACTGTGTTCCCTAATTCACTCCATTTCCCATCCATGCATGGTTAGTATTAACCATCAAATTTTTCCCACATGGTTTCTAGTAACAGTTCAACAATCTATTTCTCTTAAAATCTATGTTCCAAGCTTCAAAAAACCATCCGAAATCTTTGAGACACCCATAAACTTATTAGGAATCTGCATTGGGTCCCAAATAAAGAATTAGACAAAATTTAAAATGATTAATACTTGTGATAAAAAATCAGTTCATACAGTCTTCCCCCCTTAAATGAACTTGTACCCATGTTCACCTTCCAAGGGTGGTGAAACATTTTCTAAGAAAAACTTTGGCCACTGGGAACGTACATCAGCCTCTTGCTCCAAAGTCTCATCATGTACATGGATATGATTCCATAGCACCCATACTAGAGGGACAGACTATCCTTGGAGAGTCTTTGTGCTCCGATAAATGATGCATATAGTATACTCATCTGATGATATATTGTAATATAACTCAACTTCTTCTAGAACAATCTTATGAGACGGGTTGGCATGATACTGGTGAAGCAATAAAACGTGGAAGACCTTGTGTATGGGGTGGTACCTTTGATGTAATAGAAACTGATAGGCTGCCAGACCAACCCTCTCAATGATCTCAAATGGCCCTACATAATGAGGCGATATCATTCCTTCCCTTTGTATTCATCTATTCCCAAACCTGGGTGACATTCGTAGGAAAACAAGATCCCCAAACATAAACTCTAGTGGTCATCGACAGTGATCAACATTTAATTTCTATCTATAATAATCAGTATATATATTCCTCATGATTAAATGAACATGCTCTGAAATCTCCTAAATGACATGAGGACCTAGTAGCACTGCCTCTCCATCTTTTAACCTATATAAGGGTCAATGGAATGGCCAACCACTCAAGGACACAAAAGGATCCATCTTAACTATCACTTGAAATACATTATTGTTGATGGAGTCAGTGATAAGGATAAAATTATCCAAATAAAAATCAAAAATAGGTACACATGTATTGAGAAATTCCTCTACAACATGTATCATTGAATCTGACTGTCCACTAGTCTGGGGTAAAAAGTTTGTGCTCAGAAGCACCTGTGTATCAATTGATTTTGGTAAACCATACCAAAACCCTAATGTGAATCTAGAATCACTGTCTAAAATGATAGTAATATTGAACCTATGTAGCAATATAATCTCATAGACAAAAATTCTTCCTATATTATCAAATGAGAATGTATCTCGAACAGTAAGGATGTGGGCTACTTCCATTAATCTATCAATTAAAACCCATATATCACTACCTTTAGGATAGATTAGTAAAGATGATGAAAAATTATATAGAAACATCAACTCATTTTCATTCCAAAACTGGAAGAGGATATACCAAGACTACATGATTTTGGTTCTCTACCATCACCTGCTGATTGGTGGAACATCTAGTTTTAAATCCTATCATCTAACATTTCCTCCTAGGAGACCAATACTGGAATAGAATGTCATAATAAATCATGGTGATTCCTGGATAAAGTGAACATTTTGAAGAGTGGGACTCTCATATCAATTCCTCTCTCAAATATTTAGGACCCCAAGTTATGTCCAAGAATATGTAAGATGTCATCTCTATACACAGACTAATCCGAAGTTGGGTCATCTCTTGAAAAATTCTAAAAGAAAACCAAGCCCTAAGGATCTGAAAATTTCTATATCATCACATTCTTGAGGAGGGAAGAGGTAACTATAATGGGTTAGAGATAATAATTCTTTTGAATATCATGAAAATATATATTCATCTCATAAAATAGGGTCATGGATTTCCATTCATCACTGGATTCCTATACGACATGTTCTTTATTTTTCTGACTCTATGCATCGGAATCTATATTTCCTTTTCCCAACATATAGGAAATATCAAAATAAAATTACTAAATATTTTAAACCCTTAAAAACAATCTAATATTCATATAATTCTGTGAAAAGATATATTTGAGGCTATTTTGGTATGTATAAACCACAAAGAGCTCACCTAATAGATAATTTCTCCAACAACTTAAGTCATGGAAAACTTTTTCATGCTCAAGGTCGTGTGTTGGGTTATTTCTCTCATGAGGCTTCAAATACTAGGATTTGTATGCAATCACTCTATCCTCCTATATCAGCATGTTTCCTAGAAAAATTCATGATGCATCCCATTACACTTTATATCTCCTTCCATGCTCTTTTATAATCAAAATATATGAAAAGACAGACATTCCTTTGATCTCTTGAAAGGATTTCCAGACCCTTCTGACCATAGAAACATAAAAACATTATTCTAAGACCATTAAGAGGTGGATCCAGGCATGAGAAGTTTTTTATGAAATGCATATACCATCCTGTTATCCCCGTTAAACTCTGTATATCAAACTCATTCTTGAGTTTCTCCTAGGAATCCACAATAATCACCTTCTATGGGTCAACAGAGACTCTGGATTCCGAGATAATATTATAAAATTAGAGATATTTTTAGATCCATAAGTGGCTCTTAGAAATATTAGAATAAATATGATTCCCTCTTAGTGTACTGAGAATGATCTCAATGTGATTATCAGGGTCTCTACGAATGTGAGAATACACCAATATGTCGTCCACAAATACCAAGACAAAAGATTCCTAGTAGGGGTGGAACAACCTATTCAACAAAGGCATGAAAATGGCATGTGAATTCGTATAACTGAATACCATAACGAGGTACTCATATAGACCATTCCATCTAAATAAATTTTTTTGATTTATGTCTGATGTCCTGACTCACACCTAATTATAGCACAATATCTTGTAAATCTTGGAGAATTCCCTATCTTATCATAGCTAGTCAAAGAGATCATCTATCTAAGGTAGTGGATACTAGTTTTTTAATATAATACAATTCAACCATCTATAATCTATGGATAGAAAAAGGGTCTCATTTTCCTTATTTCCCAAATATATAGGCGAACCCCTATAAAAAGTATTGGGGAATATAAAATATTTTCCTTCTAAGTAAACCCACTACCTCTTGAGATCATGGAGATCTATAGGTTTTATCATTTATAGTGCAATGGATGCTGGATCTACACCTAGAACAAGATCAATTGTATACTCAACCTATCCCTCTAGAGTTAAGAAAGAAACATCATTGGGAAATACATCTCTCAAAAAATCTACTACTAGAGGGAATCAGTCTGATATAAAACATGACCCTCCGTGATGATAATATAAATTTGGGTGATAAATCCACCAAGCTTATGATACTTTGCTCTAGAACTATTTTCCTCGATATCCCACTCACCCTTAGGTAAATAATTGATTCCCTATGGATATATAGATGATATAATGTAGAGATAGTAGTATAAAAATGTGTGATATGGGGCAAAACAATCTATCTCTAGAATGACATCGAAGCCCATAATCTATAGAACAATGTGGTCCCACAGGAGAAGTTAATTTCCTACCTCAATGGGTAGTCCCAACATTGGTAGAATCCCTATGACCATTCTAAACATGGTGTATCTAGGGTCATTATATGATAAGAATTCTATATTTCTAGCTTAGGAAATTCAATGATAGATAAATATTTGAATGAGGGTGAATCACATGTATCAAACAAAGAAGATGCTATTGTAGATGCTACTATAATAGTACCTCATACTGTAGATGTTCTCACAGAATGATCCTTGGGTATCGGTTGTAGAGAACGCCACTGACCTAATCCACAACCTTGTGCAAAAATTGGACTACCATGGTCATGATTTATCATTTACCGTTGCTGATAATCAAAAGTCTGACTACTATGACCACAACCTCCTCCTCATCCAATATAACCGGTGGTACTCCATGTCCCCACCTGATGTGGTGTAAAAGAACCCTCCCTAGATGGTGAAGCTAGTACGACACCACTTCTATTAGAATATGATGTATTGTTCTAATAAAATAATTGAAGATGCCCCATACAGCTGAAATCTCAGCACTCTAGAGGGTCTCTATCATACTAAGGCTTCAAGTTCTGCTATAATTCCCATTGATGTCAGACCAAATAGATACTATTATGGGTACTTTGTATTCCTTAACCCTAAAGAGAATCTTCAAGGGTGTGTTTCCTACAACCGGAGGAAGTACTATACTCCCTCATCAATGATCCTCTATACCCAGTACTATCACAGTCCCTTAGGTCGAACTCATTGATAAGAGCCTAATGGACTATTTTAGAGACATTAGGTAGGTGAAATACATTCACCTAAGTAGAGATAAAATACTGAGGCCCACACTTAAAGAGACTACCATTCAAAAGATCATCCCCATATAGAAGTGGTGAAAAGCATTGTAACTCAGTGAAATGCACTGAATACTATTTAACTGATATAGAACGTAGCTCTAGATACATGACCTCTCTATCATGATTATCCCTCAACATCTGTAGAAATAATTAATCATTGAATGTTGTTTGGAAGTGATACCATACCATGCACTGATGGTGACCATTATTGGTAATTGCATCCCACCAGCACTTGGCTTAATCACATAGCATGGAAGTAGAATGCTTGACACTCATCTCTAGAAGAGTCTCCAGATGCTAAAATATGGGTAGTGTAGACTCGAGAAAAGTCTCATATGCCTATGAATTACCATCCCCTAAGAAGGTAAGAGGATGATGCTGATGGATCTTTCTAGTTTGATCATCCATCAAAGGTTTAAGTCATGGATTACCATTCATTAACAACATCAGTAATAAGAAACTATCACAAAGATAAGGGTTTGTGCCTAGAAAAGGTACAGCAGGTGCCTCCTCATGAAGCACTCCTGGTGAAAAGACTAGTGGATCATGTCCCACCACATTGATATCATGGTCATATCCACCCACTTAGAACATGACATGAAGATGTTGTGCTGGAATTGGTCTAAAAATTCCAACCACAAACCTCATAGCAGGCTTTAATTTGAAATATGTCAACACTAGAAGAAGGTAAATGAAAAGAAAAATGCACACTACCCATAGCATACTACACCAAATTCCCTCTTATAATTCCACGTATAGATAAGCGTTCAATAATAAATTACTGAGGTTCCAATAGATATTGGATTAACTATAACTTTCCTCATCATTTACTAGTAACCATTTCATTTTTACGTCAACAGTTATATTTATCTTGTGGAGTTTTCTTATAAACATATATCAGATTCAGATTAAAATAGATTGACATTCCCAATGATTTTGGGCCCATACACCTTATCATGGAAACATACACCAATTAAATCTCAATATTAACCTATCTACATATGGTAATAGAGTGTAATGTGTTATATACGATTGATTGACTCGATAAACTATCCATTAAAACCCATAAGGTCCAATACAGCTCATGAATTGAATTTAGAAATCACTCAATCACTTACAAAAAGAATCCCAAAAATTTATATGTGTAATCAATTCTCACTCAACAATCACAAGAAACAGAGGCAAATGAAAGTAGTGAAATACACCTATATTGGATGGAAATATTCATGGAATGTCAATTCTAGGTTCTTATGATGATTCATGTAACAATCCTTCTTGGACTCATACCATTAGTCAAAGTATGAAATGAAACCCTCAATTAGTATAATAACAATAACCATAACATAGAATTTGTTTCATCCAATTGAAAAACATTAGCAACTCTAATAGGGTAAAGAAATGTAATAATTATATTTCATGCAACGTATCATTTACCCCAAACATGGGTCATCTACACCCAGGAATGGAATATGACCAAGTTACAAGCATTCCCAATCTTCAATATATTGTCTCCAAATAGTAAACCAAGAAAGTAATCCCCTTTGATACCACTTTGTGACATCCTAGACCCAAGTTCCAGTCATAGGTTCCCTAAGCCCTATGGACCACATTTCCCCAAGTGCATCTCTCTGAAGTCCAAATGATGCTGACTAGTTGTGAGGGACTTGGGTGCGCCAACGGGGAGACTATACCCTCATTACCAAATTGTAGCACAATGGATAAATGGGATAACAGGTAAATATAGTAAGTATTATAAATAGATTTCACATCAGAAGAATATAGAATAAATAGCAACAAGAACAAATGGTAATAACATACAAAACTGATGATATGTGTAATGTATCTATAAAACTAGAAATCATAGATATAGTGAAGTTGAAAATAGATTCTATAAAAATGTATAAAAAAGAAACTAGAAACTATCCAAGAATCCCAAGTTTCATATTTTTATTCTACTACCAAATCTATCATAATAAATCAATAAATCAAGTGTCCAAAACGAGATGCTTCCATTTGTCAACACCTCTATACATATAAACTGCCCAGGTGCCCATGATGTCTTGGATTAAGTGTGAGATAAATCTAAATTGGACACCACCAATGGAGTGTATAATATAACTTAATATTTATAAACTAAAATATTTCTAAATTATACCTATATTAAAGTAAATTAGTATAGTAATGTAAATTCCAAAGTACATGCTTCAGGCTCAGCTGGTGTCTAAATATGTAACCATTTAATTTATTAATTGTGTTCTAGTTTATATAATTCATGTCAGGTATAAATAGAACTGACATCACATTTTAATAATTATAATGATAAATGATGCAATATATAATAATTAATCCTTGGTAATGATAATAATAGTTGAAGGAACCAAGATATAACAAGGAATCCTTGATAAAGATAATAATACGAAAAGAATCCAAGATATAAAAAGAAATCATGTAATGTTGTCAGTAATGAAAGGGATCCAAGGTAACCACAAAGTCATCGATTACCATTGGGTTTGATCCAACTCAGATGTAACCTATATCCTGGATAAAATAATAAGAGTGTAATCCATGGGGCATCATCCAAAACATTGCAAAATAATAATTCTAACTGATTCCAAGGAATGCATCCCAGGTAAAACAAAATAAGAAGTTACTAGTCCCAAGAGGGTATCCAAGGTTACCCATATTGGTATACATCATGTTGGATCCATGTTTTGTATCCAAGGAATCCTATAATAATAATAATGGTGGTATCCTATGGTTTTCATGTCAGGCATCCACATGTATAAAAAGATCAAGTTCCAAGGTGGGCCCCACCCTGGGAAACATACATCCTTGAATTTGAATAGCTTTAATGAGTTCTCAAGGAATTACCTCAAGAATCCTTGTAGAGATTAATTATGAACACTACTATAATAATTTCAAGTTCCATATGCAAGGCACCTTAGTCTTGGTTCATTAATTAATTTACAACATGTAATACTACATCCGATTAATAATTTAATTGGATTCAATCCTTTCCTTTCATTATTGTGACAATGAAAACTAGGACTGAAACCATTTATTAGATCATTTAAGTCATAACCTTTTAATATGATTCAATATTATACCTTTCATTAGACATGGTAAGGGGTTCTATGAATGTGAAACCAACCCATTAAATTTCATTTAATTTGGAAAAGTCATATGCATTATATGATTTCCAATTAAATCATATTAAAATTTATTTATTAGGTGGAACAATTATATTATAGGGGTCAAGTTACACAAACATATTCATGGGATAAAAAAGAAAAATTCAATAGTCAAATAATTAAGGGAGGGATTACAATTATAGGGGTCATTCTAACTACACCCAAATAGTGGAAAAAATGCACATAATAACCCTCCAAAGGATCAATTAAGGGGATCACCCTACTTGGGGTGGGAAGTGTTGACGTTATAACCTCAAAAATGGATAACATATTATATAAGATTCTTATAATTATGTTTTAATGAATATTATAAAGACACACTAATATAATATGTAATGCCTGGTGAAATTATTTCACTCACATTGAAAATTAAAAAACAATGAGGGATGAGTTATATACCACCTACCTTATACATTTAAGATTCCCTCCATCTATTATCAGCCTTGAGTATAGCTTACATTAGAAGATATCTTAATAATATATCAATTCCTTGAAAATGGGGCTTATGATCCAACATCTAAATAGAATCGTTGATAAAACGAAAAATGATGAACATATAAAAAGAAATCAAGATATTATAGGTGTGGTTCCAATGACAAAAATAGTTTTTCGATCATATGATAGATGGAAAAATGGGAAAAATACCATAAAAGAGTCTTTTAGGATCAAAAAATGGGAGAAGAGTGATGTCCATCCACTTTAGTGGGATAAAAGGGGAGAACAAAGAAAGTGAAAACATTTATTTAAGATTGTTTTTGTTATTTAAATGAAAAATAGCAGTCACATGGTTTTTATACATGGTTGGCCAACCCATGTTACATCAATATACCCATTTCTACTCCTAGAGGAACTTTTCATTGTTAGGCCACATGATTAGGGAAACCATTTTTCAACCATATAAAATAGCTCTTCAATAATGTCTGTAATTTTTTGTATAGGCATGCTACCCCTGGCACAAATTTAGGGAAAATTGTGTGCCCTAATTCACCCCACTGTAAAGCCCCATGTGATTAGGATAAGTCATGTGTACTCTACCACATGGTTTCTACTAATGGTGCAGGCATCCTATTTCTCCCAAAAAGATGGGTTTTGGGCTTCAAATAAGCCAAAGATACCCCTATGACACTCGTGAACTCATTAGGCATCCACATTAGGTCAAAAATAAAGAATTAGAAAAAAATAAAATGGTTACATACCTAAGATAAAAAAAATATTCCATTAAACATAGTTTCTGACCAAAAATAATAGGAAAAGTTATTAAAATTAATTATAATGATTAAGATAATAATTAACTTAATAAGGGACTAAACCTTAAGCTTAAGCACCATAATGACCTATAAACATGTAAAAATATCATTGGATGGACATATTTTGACCATATACTCACGTGAATCTAATTTGTTTCATTATTGGAGGCCCATGATGTAAGGGAGACCTCTCAATATTTTTTACCTTTTTAATTTACAAGAATGTCACTTCTCATCCACTATAAAATTGTAATCACCCTCACACTAATTCACTCATATAAATCCATTTGGCTCAAAAAATCCCTATCAAAATAATCTCAAAAAATCTTTTCCCTCATCCAATAATCCCCACATTAGTTATAAATCCAACCCATGAACACTTTTTTTATGAACAAAAATGAGTTACCTGAAAAATATGTTGATTTTTTTCAACAAGAAATTTTGTTTTATGTATTTATCTACCAATTAAATGCTTCTTATATATTTTTTATATAATATAATTATTATCCCCAATATACTATATCATTTTTATATGAATTTTATGATCTAAACTTATACACACTTTCATCAAATGGGATACGGAATCATTTTTTGTGTTTATGGAAGACTACCTCCTTGCGAACTAATGTTTTTAATTCGTCCATTACCACATTTAATGGTTGGTAATGATGATGGATTTATAGTTTCTATGTGATTTATAATATTTTTTTAATTTTTTTATTCTTTTTTAGTTTTTATATCACAAAATCATTCCTGATTTCCATTTTTTTGGAATACAATAACATCGTTTGTGGATGTGTGGAATACATCCTCCTCAAAATGATGTGATTCTTTCACACATTACCTAGAATGTATTAAAGATGATTTTAATAAAAATATGTGAAATATATTAATAAATATTATACTCTAGTTATAATGAAAATATAAATATCATTTAATTTTATTTCTTTTAAATATATTAAGGAAGTGGATGTATTGTAGTGTACGTACGACCTACCATCTCCATGAATGGTGAATTCCATTTTTTAGCTCCAAGGTGTATGGATTGATATAAATAAATATATACTCAATATATAAATATATGATATTTACATAATTTTTTATAACCTTGATATTATTATGTTATGGTGGATTTAATACGAATAAAAATAACAAGTCAAAAAATAGTAAAAAACAATACAATTAATACACGAAATAGTAAAAATAATTAATGATTATTAACAAATGGGTTATAAGATATTATAATAAGACAATATATGATATTATAAATATTATTATATTTCCTGTATAATTTATTTACATTTTTAAATCCATTATTCATGAGTTTAACAGATGTTCACCCAAAAATAAATATCAGGTAATGGATTTTCATCTCACTTTTTATATTTGTGGGATAAATGTCACAATCACCACATAATTATTTCATGTGGTGTATCTACTTCCCCTTTTGATATATTAAATCATGAATTATTTTATCTACATGGTATTTAAATTCTTCATTTGATTATTATTACTTTTTGGTTTTCAATTCAGATTTTACCACAATTATAATGGGATTTATTGTCTCACTTTTATATCTACAAGACATATTCCTTATTCACCACATATATTTTTTGTGTGTTTTATATAACCACATGAATTTGTTTTATAATTATTATGATTTAATTTATAGTAATTTACAAAACCTTTTTATGATATCCCTTTCATAGGGTTTATGGTTTCAATGTTACCAAAGTGGTAATGGATTTTTGCAACAGTTTTACTTCTTTGAGATGTTTGTTATGTCATACACCTTACATATTTATAATGTTTATATACTTATCATTTTAAATGTTATATCATGATTCTCCTTATTCTCATAATATACTATGATTCAATTATTTTTATACATTCATTGGGATTGTAGTTCAAATGTTTCAAAGTTTTATGGGATACTTAATGTTTAAATATTATTTTCCTCAAGAATGATTTTAAAAGATATTGTATTCATAAATTTCACCAACCCTTATTATTACTCCAATGGGTATATTTCTTGTTGATATAATCATTATTCATTTTATTTATATCATATTATTATTTTTAAAAAGGATATTATTGAAATTCCATTTCTTGAATTATTCAACTTTCGATGATCATTGAACATTAAATTTCCCCTAAAAATAAATATCATTTATCATTGAACTAACATCCCAGTTCCAGGTCTCGCCCAAAGTTTCCCCGTACATAGTTGGCCACTTGGCCTCAAGCACATTTCCCTAAACCCCAAAGGATTTCAGCTAGTAGTGAGGGCCTTGGGTGTGATAGTGGGGAAACTATGCCCTCATTGGTAGAGTTTACACAGTGGGATAAAAAGTAGTAACAATAGTGGAAGTAGTAATACCAACAAAAGAAGTAAACAACAGAATATTTATAGTAATATAACAACTGGAGACTATATAAATGATGCATGTATCATGTGTCTGTGAAACTATAAAATAAGACACATTGCGGGAAAATAATACAAAAACAAATGTAAAATAGAGAATAAGTTAAATCTTACTGCATTGCAAGCCTAAACTTGGTCCCATTCTCTCTATGTCCAACTAAATTCAAGTACCGAATGAATAAGGGAGCTTTTCCTTATCTATACCTTCAACCATATAATCTATTTGGTTCTAAAATCAAGACCCAAATAGGGCGCAAGACGAATCCCAGTAGGAAACCACCAAAAGATTTATGCCTAATTGTAAATGAATAAATATATATATATATATATATATGGTAGTATCTATAAATGAAGAAATAAATGAGGAATTACTCAAAAGTAAATAATCCTACAGTTTTCAATTACATTCGTTTAATTTTCTTTATCATCCTATGAATCATGTAAACCTTGGGATCCAACCGATGCTCTATATCTTATGTATGCATAACAACAGACAACTTAGAATACCATATAAACAAATAAGTAAGACCGAGTCCAGGCTTGTGCTCTGGCTTAGAAGACTCATCACAATCATTCAATCATTCATAATCAACCCTCTAGGAAAGATTTCATGGTCTAAATTATTTGTTTTAACATTGCACTAATCATTTACAATGACCACTTGGGAAACTATAATGGTCAATACCCCAGGGTCAACATGGAATCAATAAATTATAAATGACCTCTAGGTAGCTCTCACGATCAATACTAACTAGGTCAAAATAGCATAAATAATCACAAATAGCCTCTTGTGTAGCTCACACTGTCAATACCCCTAGTTCAAAGTCTATACCAAGGCTCTCACATTCTTATATAATAAACATGGAAACCCCAATAGTTTTCCTAGTCCAAGGATCTCACGGTCTATTGGAAAAATAGTGTGCATATCATAACAAGGTTGAAAATTTAATCTATAACTACTCCATGCATAAAATTCACAAGAATAACACATTAAATTCATATAATCAAAAAAATCCATCCTAAAACACTCAAGGCATGGAAACATGGTACGCCTCATAGGAAACCTACGCCAAATGGCCCTAAATAGTCTTTCTAGGGAAACACACCCATGGGGTGTCCCGTAAACAAGGAATCTAACCTTATGAATATTCTATTTCCCCTTTTTAACCAATTAAACTATACCTAGAAAATAAATTGGGTTAATTTCAAAAACATGCAGTACCCAAAACGTTGGTATGCGACACTTTTATCATATATTATCCAAAGATGGATAATAAAGGCACAAACCACCTACCTTGATGTCATACAATCAACCCTCTCAAATGTTGGCCCTTTAATCGTCCTAGAATGACGTTGATCTAAAAAATGTTAAAAACACTCAACCTTGAAATACTCACAAGAGAAGCGGAATCAAGAAAAGATGATATAGGGGAAAAGAAAATTCAATGCTAGGAATCCAATGAAACCAACATCGTCTCAATTGGAGCTCATATAGAAAATTGGGAGGAGCTCGAAGTTCATGGTCATCCCATCTCTCTCTTGTACGATCTAAGGGGCGAAGAAAAAAATTTCAAGGAAGAGAAGTGACCCCACTCCAATTTATCAAAAAAAATTACACTACATGTTCATTAAATGTACATGTTTGGTATTATCCTAAGTCAGTCCCTGCTTTAGGTGGTCTTCCAAGTCATCACACAGCCATGTACTCAGCCATTACATGGATAGTATGTAGATGTACATGGTACGCAGTTACACGGCGTGTACCCCTAATTACATGGCATGTACTTAGAAAATTATTTTTTCTTATTTTCCCTCAAAAACAACCCAAATTAAAGATCCATACTTGAAATGAATTTCTGGATTTTAAAAACATCCCCCCTTAAAGAAATCCATACACAAATTTACCATCCAATGGTGGTGAAGAAGAAACATCAAACAACTCAGTCCACTATGATCATACATCAGCCTCCCTCTCCCAAGTCTTGTCTTGTACTTGCCTGTATTGGCATAGCACCCATACTAGAGGAACAGACCAGCCATAGAGAACCTTCATGCTATGATCCTCAATCTGAATAGGGTGCTCCTAAAAGGATGCATCCACCTCCAACTCAACCTCCTTGTGTTGGAAAATTTGAGATGGGTCTAAAAAGTAACTTTGTAGATGAGAAACATGATAGATGTTGTGTATAGCCTGATACCTTTGAGATAACTACAACTCATAGGCAACTGGACCAACTCTCTCCAAAACATTAAACAACCTGACATATCTTGTGAAATCTTCCCCTATCTCCTAATCCTTATGTTTCCAAACATCGTTGTGACGCATAAGAAAACCAAATCTCCAGCCTCAAACTCTAGAGGACATATTAGTCAATAATCATAATATTTCTCAAAAGATTGTGTAGTATCCACCCTCTTCCAAATCAAATCCATCTGTTCTATGGTCTTCTGGACAAGAAGATGTCCCAAAATAGCTATATATCCTACCTCCATCCAACATAGGGGTGATTGGCATGGCCAACCATACAAATCCGAATAAGGTTTCATCTGAATCATTTCCCAAAAACTATTATTGTAGGAAAACTCCACTAGGGCTTTGTATCTCTCCCAAGATCCCCCAAAATCTAGGTCACATTCTTGAAGAATGTCCTCTAAAACCTAAATAGTATGCTCAGATTATCCATCTGTCTACGGAAGGTAAGGTGCACTCAGGAATACATATATATCCATTTCCCTTGGTAATCCATGGTAGACACGAGAAGTAATCTAGGCATCCGTATCTGAAGTGATAGAATGTGGAACCTGATGAAAATGTAAAATCTCCCAGATGTACACCCTTTCAAGGTCATTAAAACCAGAGGTTTACTTAATCGTCAAGAAATATGAATCCTTCATGAATCTGTCAACAACAACCAAAACCATATCTTTCCATTAAGGAAACCTCGATAAAACTATCATAAAGTCCATCTCAACACCATTCCACTTCCACTTGGGAATGGGTAACTATTATAAAATCCCTTCCAGTTACTGATGCTCCACCTTCACCTACTGAACAGTGGAATATCCACAACTGGAAAAAAGACATATTTCCATGGTTCAAACTCGTGGAAATAGGCCCCAAAACCGTGGAAATAGGTTATGGCCACGGTTTTGGACAACTGTGGCCGCTATCATTGTGGAAGTAGGTCCCAACATATTTCCACATTTTTAACCGTGGAAATATATTCCTATGGCCACATTTTTGAAAACAATGTCAATAGGTCTTAAAAACTGCCAATATGGAAGTTGACCTATGGCCATGGTTTAAACTGTGGCTATAGGAAGCTATTTCTGTGGTTTTAACCGTGGCCATAGCCTTGGTAAACCATGGCTATAGCCAAAATACAAAATGTCACTAGTAGGTTTTGATCCATGCACCTTTACTCTACGAACCAGGGTACTAACAACTACACCGAGAGACATTATTGGTGTATATATATATATATATATTATGATATATGTATTAATATAAACCATGAGAATATCCTCAAACCAATGGTGGTAGGTCTTCCTGCGAATTTTTTGGTGGGAAATGTTTTTCCCACCAAATCATGGGAACCCTATTTCCATGGTTTTGAAAAACTGTGGCAATAGTCCATTGAAAACAGTGGCTTATATCCACAGTTCTAAAACTGTGGCTATAGCCATATCCTATTGACACGGTTCTGAAAATTGTGGCCATAGGCCACGATAACTGGCCTATTTCCACGATTTTCAAACTGTGGCAATATTACAAAAAAACTATGGCTATATCCACCTATATCCATGACATTAAAACCGTGGCTATAGGTCCGTGGTAGTAGCCTCATTTTCTAGTTGTGATCTCATAACAAAACCACTTACATACTCCTTTATACCAGGTAGAAAATACCGAAGGTTTAGATCGTAATACATCTTGGTGACATCAGGATGAAAGTCCCACACTAGTGAAATAAAATATCAAAGCCGATCCTCTTGTATGTATACTAACACCCATACGTGTCTATGAAAATTAAAAACCTCAACATCGTCTATGGTCCATCGAGGAGTAATGTCCTCGCCTGACACACTCTCGCGTTGAACTAAGACTTTAGAATCTGATATCTTCTTCATTATCACTTGCTCCAACAGATTATAGGTAACAACTATTTAAGAAATAAATGTTTTCCCATGTCATTCATGTACCTCAAAATTCACATCAGAGAACATAGCCATAAACTACCACTCACTACTGGCCTCCGGAACTACCTGTACTTGAGTCCTCCTGCTCAATGTATCTGCCACTGTGTTGCCTTTCCCAGTCATGATGGAAAGTTCAATTTCAAAATAGAGAAGGTACTCAAGCCACCTTCACTATCTCAAATTCAGATCACTGTGAGTAAAGATATACCTAAGACTTTTATGGTCAGTATATACAAAAAATTCTCTCCCAAATGATAACGTCTCCAACAACACAAAGCATGCACAACTACAGCCAACTCAAGATTGTGCATTGGGTAATTCCTCTCATGTGGCCTCAAATATCAAGACCCATATGTAATTACTCCTAACCCTTTCATAATAACAACTCCTAGACTAATACCTGATGCATCACAGTAAACGGTGTAACTCTTGCCCAGATCTGGAAAAAATAGTATCGGTGATGAAGTTAATCTTCCTTTCAGCTCCCGAAAGGATGAATCATAGAAATATGTCCACAAGTACTTCACATAATTCTTAGTTAGGCCCATCAGTGGCACTGATATTCATTATAAGTCCTAAATAAAGTGCATTTATTATCCAAACAGCTCTAAAAACATTTGTACCTCAAAGACATTCTTCGGTTTCTCCTAGGAAAGTACAGCTCTCTCTTTCTTTGGGTCTACTGATAATCCTGTCTCGGAGATAACATGACCTAAGAAGTGAATATTTTCCCTAAAAAATAGAATCTTGAGATCTTATCATATAACAAATTCTCTCTCAGTATACTCAATATGATCTCAAGATGTATGGAATGGTCGTGTCGAGTGTGAGAGTACACTAAGATATTTTCCACAAAGACAACCACAAAAAAATCCATGTAAGGATGAAAAACATGGTTCATCAGTACCATGAAATTTTTTGGTGAGTTTTTGAGAAAAAATGACAAAAACAATATTCTTATAGACCATACCTACATCAAAAGGCTATAAGAGGTATATCTAATTGTCTAACGCAAAACTGATGACAACCGAATCTCAATTCAATCTACAAGAACACTCCTGCTTCTTGAAGCTGATCAGAGAGATCATAAATCCTTGGAAAGGGATATCAGTTCTAAATTTACAATTTTTTCAGCTTCCGATAGTCCAAAAAAAATTTGAGGGTACCATCCACCTTCATCGCAAAATCGATAGACGAACCCCAAGGAGAAGTACTGGGTCAGATGAAAACCTTTTCCTGTAACTCCTCTAATAGCTTCTGGATCTCCTACTACTCTGGTGTAGCCATCCTATAAAGAGAAATTTACACCATTGCTACTCCTGGAATAAGCTCAATAGAGAAATATACGTCTCTCTCTAGAGGTAAACCAAAAATTTCCTCTGGAAAGACATCTCTGAAATGATCCATCACTGGAGAAAATTCTCTCTGTGAAGTCCCCTAACCATATAGATATAATATATCAATTTGGGATACAATTCCACCAAACCCACAATGCTCAGGTCCATCTCTTTAGGGCTGCACATCCCATTCACCCTTGCGTAGAAACTATTCTCCCTATGGTGACATGAAACTCACCCTATAACTATTTATGTAAACAAAATCCAGAAAGAAGACTAACATGTACATTCTGAGAATGACATCAAATCCTGTCATCTCTAAGACATATATGTCCCATAAGAAGTGGTACCCACCAACCTTAAGAGGGCACTCCATGAACTGACGTACACTAGCCTCCCTAATCCCCAATGGAGTGTATATCATCATAACATCATATGACATAAAGATAAAGATCCCAAGTCTCTCCATAGCAGAAAAAATATATAAAACTATGGGAATCACCTGTATCGAATAGAGAAGAAGCTAAAAATGAGGCAACTCGAATCCTACCTCAAACCATAGAGGGTCTGGGATCCTGCTCCTGTTGGGTCTACTCCATTGAAAAATTATGGAATCTATCGTAGCCTTGCAACCCTGTCTGACTACCCTGAGCTGATCCACCCTGTTGTTACTGAAAACCTATCATCTAGATACAACAGACAAGACCACCTCATCAACCTGAATAGAATAACAAACTCATGTTCCCTAAATAAGGAGAAACTATTGGTCCTAATTCTGAATGTGCAGTTATAAAAGATCCCCACTCAACAACTGCTAGTGAAAAGAAATCGGCAAAAATGCTGAAGATGACCCATCTTTCCACAATATTGGCACTTAACTGGGTCTCTCAGGCACTGAAGTCTCATGTTCCCACTCTTCCTGCACTGTTATCACCTATCCTGGATACCTGTAGATACATCTATTATACTAGAATCACCACTTTAAGGATCCTTGCATTGATTCCTTCTATCAAAAAAATGAGCACCTACCCTTGATGTCGAACCGCCCTAGATCGTAGCTCCCAACTCCCTCAGATTGAACTCAGTAATCAATGTCTGATTTACTATAGAAGTTAACTATGTCATCCTGAAAACATTCACCTACAATCAAATTTCATACCTGAGACCATCCTCAAAACACCTAGCTAGTGATAACTCATCACCTCCCAAAACAGGTGTGAAGCACCGAGGCTTTGTCAAACAAGATTACCAATCCATCACTGAAAGAACACCCTACTCCAAATTCAAGAACTCTCTAGCTCAGCCATCCCTCCATGTCTTGAGGTAGAATTAATCATAGAAGTTCCTCTGAATCACTTCCCAAGCCATATCCTATTGACGTCCCACCTGTGAGACCACATCCCACCATCTCTTAAAGGAATCACATAGCATGTATGTCGTAAGCCTCACCCTGCTCTCCATAGGAATCTCCAAATGCTTGAAGATGGAAAGCATTGCCTCCATCCATGACTCTGCAGCCTGTGGTCCTCATTCCCCTAAAAACATGGGAAGATGCTTCTATTGGAACACTCGCATCAACTCTACCATAGTCGGGGCAGGATGTGGTGCTCCTTAAAAACTCTGAATCATCCTCACAAAGCCTTCATGGAACTGTGCATCAGCATCTATGTATGATATAATAGTTGGTGCCAAGATAGGCATGATGGGAGTATCTACTTGTATTCCCTAATCTACCATTTATGATTTCTGGTGAACACCCTACACCTGGCGTACAACTAGAGGAAATCTTGGAGGCATGAATCTACAAGGTCAAGTGCACACCTTACTTTATAATTATCAATGAAAATGAGTTATAAGTGAAACAATAGAATAGGAGAAGGAAAATATTTAGGTTTTACAAAACAAAGTTACATGACATGTATAAATACCACACAATGTGTTCCCTTTAATCCATAACATGGGCATGTACCTCTTCCAATCATGGTCGTGTAACACCACTATACACAACATGTTCATCCCATGACATGATCTGTACTTTAATTTTCCCTCCAGCCAAGTACTTATACATGGATCGAAATACACGGTTATGTTTCTATAACAATACATGGTTTGTTAACCCTAGACACATTGTATACCAGTTATGTACCATTTACCTGTGTTGTTGGTCACACAGTCAGATACACAATTGATAACTAAAAGTCTTACATAAGTGATACCCGAGATGTACAACCAATGTTCCATCGAATGGTGTCATTGGTCATATGACCAGATAAATGGTTGATAACTACACAGTGTGCAGAAACGAGACACGGTGTTTATAATGTATGTTCCATCCACTCGTGTCATTGGTTACATGACTAGATACGAAATTCTTTTCAACATGACATGTACAATCTAGACATGGTGTGTTTAACCAAAAGATTCTCAACCCTGTTTCTCTGATCACATAGTCAGTCACACGGTCAAAAACTACATAGTGTGTACTCCGAGTACATGGCGTGTACTTAAGAAAAGCCATTCTTATCAAACAGAAGAACACATGGCATGTGTTCATAACCTCAAACACCATGTTGTCTGGGTTTCTGGATAGTAATCTTCTAAAACTTCTCCATAACTATTAAAAACATAAAATTTTGTCCAAGGCAGGACAAATTCCATCCTATGGGAGATCATACGTCCCATGAATCAATGTTTTGCATCCTTTTCCACATCATAACATGGAAATTTTTTATTAAAGTTCAATCATGATCCACCAAATTATGATCCAAGAGGGTCCATAACACCTTAGGGAACAAAGCCTGGGGTCCATACAAATATACCAATACACTATCAAAATAGCAGGTATTTCTATCATGGCATCTATCAAAACAACATGCATATCTAACACAACATCTATCACAACAACATAAAATCTGTAATGTATCCTAAATGGCATGATAAGAATGATTGACATGTGATCCCTACTAAGTGCCTATATGATGAATGAGATGGAATTCCCTCATCTCATCTGGTTACAACAAAAATAGAACCACAATGATATAAATCACTATAGTACAAGACTAGTGAATCACCCAGCGGTGAAATCAAATCAACTGTACCAATAAAAATAATAGAAAATTGAAATATTCAAGGTAAATTGGTGTGTCCCTATACATGGGTTAGTTACTCCTGGGCACAGCTTAGTACCAACTACCTGTTTCTTCCTATCCCAATCTATATGCTACAAATAGTAAGACAAAGCAGAAAAAACCACCTCTAATACCACTTTATAACATCCTGGTTCTGTATGCCTCCAAATGGTGCCTCATACCTAGTTTTCCACATTTCCTCAAACACATTTCCCCAAATGCTAGAGGCTTATGACTAGTAGAGAGGGCCTTGGGTGTGATATTGGGGAAACTGTAAACTCATTAGAAGAGTATAAACAATGGAATAACAAGTCGAAACAATAGCGGAAGCAGTAATACCAACAATATAAGTATACATCAGAAGAATAATAGGAATATAACAACTTGAGCATATATAAATGATGCATGTATCATGTGTCTAGGAAAGTAACCAAACAAGTCACAATGCTAGAAAACAATATAGAAACCTATGTACAATAAAAAATCAAGTAAACTCTAGCAGTATTGCAATTTTATGTTGGTTCTCATACTCTCCAGCTCCAATAGTAATCAAGTACCTAAGGTAAAATGGTTCTCTCCCTTATCTATACCTACAACTATATAATCTAATTCAGTCTAAAATCCTAACTCAAATAGGGAGTGAGAGAAATACTAGTAGGAAACCACTAAAATAATTGTTCCTAACTATTAGTGAGTATATATAGTATATAATATGCATAAATTAATCAATAAACAAATAAGTACTCAAAAGTAAACAATCCTTCAGTTTTCAATTACATTCATTTACTTTTATTGTTCATCCATTGAATCATGTAAACCTTGGGATCCAGCCTAAGATCTATATCCCTTGTTTAAGAGTAACAATAGAGGTCTCATAAGACCATCTAAACAAACAAGTAAGACCAATTACAAGCTTGTACTTTGGCTTGGAAAACTCATCACAATCATTCAATCATTCATAAACAACCATCTGGGAAAGCTCTCAATATCTAACCCCTTTATTTTAACATAGCACTTCATTTACAATGCGCACCTAGCCAACTCCCACGGTCAATACACCTGGGTCAGCATGGCATCAATAAATTATAAATGACCTTTAGGTAGCTCTCATGGTCAATACCCCCTGGGTCAATATGGAATAAATAATCATAAACGACCTATAGGGTAGATCTCATGGGTAATACCCTTGGGTAAAATTCTACACCAAGGCACTTATGATCTTGTGCAATAAAGATGGAAACCTCCATAGTTTTCCTGGTCTAAGGATCTCACTTTCCATTGTAAAAATAGCGTGTATATCATAACAAGGAAGAACATTATATCTATAACTACTACAGGTCTAACATTAACAAGCATAAAACATGAAATTAATATAATCAAAAAAACTCCATCCTAAACAACTCAAGGCATGGAAACAAGGTATGTATCATAGGAAACCTAGGACTAATGGCCATAAACAGACTAACTAGGGAAACACGCCCATGGGGTGTCTCATAAACACGGTATCTAACCTTATTCATATGCTAGAACCCCATTTTAATTAAATAAACCATAGTACATAAATAAATAGGGTTAATTTACCAATCAATAAATACCCACAAACATGTGTATGCAACACTTTTAGTATGTATAATCCAATGATAAACAAGAAAATCACTGACCACCTACCTTGATGTCGTACGATCGACACTCTTGAACATCGGCCCTTTAATTAGTCTAGAATGATGTAGATCTACAAAAGGGTAAAAACACAAACCTAGAAATATTCATGAGATAGGAAAAATCAGGAAGAGAGGCACTATGGGAAAGGATAACTCACCGGTGGGAATCCAACGCAACCTAAAACTTCTCAATCAGAGCATAGACATAGAAACAGGAGGGGCTCGAAGATCATAGTTGTTCTATTGATCTCTTGTACGAACCAAGGGGAGAAGATAAAATTTCCTAGGATGATACGTGACCATTATCCGATTTATCAAAAAGAAAAAAATAAAATGTACATGGTGTGTTCATTAAATGTACACGTTGTGTATTAGCCTCAGCCATCCCAAGCTTTAGAGAGTCTTCCAGGTAATCACACAGCCATGTACTCAGCTGTTACACAGCCCGTACGCAGCTGTACATGGTACCTGGGTACACGACATGTTCCCCAAAGTACATTAAGTGTACATAGAAAAGTCCAATTTTATTCTTTTCCCTAAAAAGCAACCTAAATTCAATATCAAAACCTGAAATGAAGATCTAGGTTCTTACATTTGATATGATTATTTACTAAACCATATTCCATTTTTACATGTGATGGTTTCTTATACAATTATTCGATTATTTAGGGAAATATTGATAGATCTGTGCCTCTTACTCAATAATGATGTTTGTTAAGGTGCATTTTTTGAATTAAATCGATTATTCTATATATGAGGAATTCCTTGTACATGCAAGAAGTGGGTTGGGGACTGGTTAATGCAAGTCCCATGATGCATCGGTAGTCTCATGAGATGAATGAGTTGGCTAGACTAATCTAATGGTTTTTCACCCAATATGTTTTAAACCAGCTATAGGATATTTATTTATGGTAATGGTATCATGTTCCTGGGAAACATGACATCCATTAATTAAGAATTACATTTATTGAGAATCTAGTTATTATTATTATCCATGATATTTTTTTAAGTTATTTATGGTTGCATTTTCATTATTAGTTTATTTATTTAATGGAATTTGTGTTAGGTTATTTACCATTCCATATTAATTATGTCTTATGTATTAATTTTGATTTTCATGTGTGTTTAGTTATTTACCTTGACATATTTTTTACTCAATCCCTCCTGGTTTATTGATTACATGAAAGGTTTATTCACTTATTTACATTTATATACTGATAATTATCATTGATTCATTATTTTAATATATATACATAACCCTTAATAATAATTTTATTCCACTGGTATTTTTTTACTTTCTCAAGGAATCTAAGAAGTGTATTAATAAATATATTCAAGTATATGATATGTGGGAATAAAGTTATGTTTGAAATAACTTATTTTTCAATTTTTGTATTAATTTGTAATAAAAGACTCATGTATGTATCTAATTTACCAAGACTACTAAAATTATTGGTCCTTTAGGAAATATTTTTTTGTAATCATGCTGTTTTAATTTTTGTAGACACTAGATCTGGGATTACTCAGGTTGAGTTGATACATATCCTATTATGTAATTAAATATCTCATTGAAATAAATAAAATACATTTCTCAATGATAAAGTAATAAAAAATTAAAAGGTTAATAAAAAAGAAAATAATTAATTTAAATTTATTAAATTGTAGTTAAATGATATACATAAAAAGTTGGGACTTGTGGTAAGGTGTTTAATAACTCAATTTTAATTCATTAGGTTATACTATTACTTCATTGACTATTTTATGGAAATATTTTGTGTGAAAATACTTCTGATTTTTTTATATTTTATTTCTAATGTTTTTTTATAATATTTTTACTCATAATAACTTCATTGAGTAATTATAGCTTCAGTGATATGATCTTTGTAAGGATTATTTGTCTCGATATTATTTCATTGAGTCATGTATTGAATTATTCACTTTCTTCCTTTAATAGGGTTTATATAAATCCTTCTAAGATATTATATCCTGAATTATTCTTTTATCAAGATATTTAATGTTCACTTGAAATTATATCTTGTTGGGTCCATTATTTCAATGGTTTTTTTGATTCAATCATTACCCAACCTACAATGGTTTCTCATCCCAAACACCCTTCTTTGAGACATATTTTGGTTAATATAAATATATATATTTATATGTTGTATACATAAAATATAATATCATATCTTGTTTTATACTCATTATATTTTATGTTCCTTCTTAGGTTATTTCATTCAAATGGTTTTCGGAATTAAATGGCTAAATAAGGGTTTTTAAAATGTTATTTTAATGTTTTTAAAAACATTTTACTAACAACATCTTCCAAATTCTTACTATTATTTAAATAATGTTATTTTATAATCCTAAATGATTTCTTAATTTTATTTTCACTATGTTTTTTCATTGTTATAAAAGGTTTTAAAATGAAATTTTTTGATTTTTTTATTTATGAGTCACTTTTAACTCTGCTTACAAATGTTTCAAAAGAATGTTTATTTTTAAGTTATAAAATATGAATGGATTTTCCCTCCAAAATGATCATTCGTTTCATTAAATATTCCTTCATATATTTCCAAGTTCATTTTAAAATGAAATCTTTCTCTAAATATTCTAGATATTTTGAAAAATAGAATCAAAAGAAGGGGTTATTTCCCAATTTATTAAAGAAATGTATTAATTTATATTTTAAATGTATTTTTTTCATATTTGGAAATATCCTCTATTATTTTATTATGCTCTGATTGGGATATTTTCCAATTATATAATCCTTATTCTTTCTCTAGATAGATTTTTATTTTTTTAAATATATTATCATGGAACTGATTTTATATCCATGGGTCAATAATGTTATGAAAGGAATAATTGTTATTTATATTAGTTTTATGATGAAATGAAATCTCAATATACTTTATTAATGTTATGGTTTTTGGAATTTTTTTATCATGGTGGGAAATCCGGATATGTATCTCCAATGCATTGGGTAATGTTTATTTTCTTTATACAATTATGTTGGAATTAAGCGAGTAGGTTATTCCACTTATATTGGTTCTTATAAGGGTTCTTTGAATTAAATATTCCAAGATACCTATGTAGTTTTTCAATGATTTTTCTTGATTTCTAATCGGTCCTTTTTTAATGGATTGTTTTCACATGGATCATGGTTGTTGAATTATATGACCATGGTCTTATGCTAAAGATTTCTTTCATGTATCCTGATTTTTTATCAACATTTTTATGTTTATGGAATATCTTATATTATGATCATGAACATTTATTATATAATATTTCCTTTAGGAACATCATATTATCATTGATGAAATTAAATTTTTAAAGCTTATGTTAATCCTTACTATACATTTTAGCTCACCTAACAAATATATTCCTTTTCACCAGGTTTTAAAAAATGATATTAAATTAATTATTCCAAAAAATGTTTCATGTGTGATTAATTTTATAGGAGATGTTTAGGTCGTAATTTGGAATAATAAAAGATTTTTATAGTGGTAAAAACACACATAAGTACATGAGTATTTTTATGTAATAGTTTTCCTAATGCTCTAAATATATAATCCTAAAAGGTCTATGGGTTGGTAGGTGATCAAATTAATTCATTTAAAGTTGTATGTTCTTATAGGTAAAATTGGGTAACATTTATCATTATAATTTCTAAAAATGAAAAGATGTTTTTTATCATCAGAACCATGTGTTCTAGTTTGGGTTTGTTATAATTAGTATACAGTTGAATTTTCTCATTCAATGGTAGTCATAGACCTACAGATAATGAAGAAGGTATTTTGTTATGATATAGAGACATCAGAAATATTACTGAATATATTGTTCAGAATATTTTAAGGAGGGGTATTGGAGACTAGAGGTATCCAACATAAATAACATGTTGGGAGATAGCTGTTTTTTAAAAATAGTGACTTTTGTATGGAATTAGATATCGATCATATATTATTTTATCCCCTTTATTGAAAATTATAGATTTTATGTGTTGAGTTAAGTATGATTACTTCCTAGTTATTGATATCACATTGTTGTGCTAGTGATAAATAGTGTTTCTCTTATTGGACCTGAACATACCAAGGATTATATACTCACACTGTGATCAAGACTTGTAAACATAAAAAAATTTGTGTTTTTTTTACTTTATATCTTTCAATTGTTTTAAATATATTATTGAATATATCATATCAATTTATTATAACTATTTTATAGGTTTGAAAAAAAAGAGGGTAAATTTTTAAGTGGAATGAATTTAGTAAAATTTAAATAAACTAATCGATCCCTCATTGCACTGTGACTACATGATCCACTATACACTTTAATTTGTATCAGATCACAATGATGAACCTATGATTGTGTATAAATGTTTTTTATCAAAAAATATAAATTATTTAATTGAATTCCATATTTTAGGAAATTATTGACCTGCCTTAGTTAAATAATAAGGAAGTTATCCTTGGAAACATGAAGGATTCTATCAGAACATTGAAAAACTGAAAAACTAATGAGGTTAAGAAATTAATGAAGTTAACTATTTTTTTAAATTAAATTTGATTTATCACTATCTTAACACCATTAAATTGGTTATGTTTTGATCATATATGTTGATAACTACCCTATTAAAGATTCTAGTAAAAGTTTTAAAGAGATTGTGTACATTGAATCACTTGGTGATATTTATTAAAATGTTATAGATGGTTTGAAAAAGTTTCAATTTTAGGTTTTCATATATATATATATATGAGTACATAAAGGAAATAAAAGATGAAAAATAACATATATAGTTGGATACAGAGGTTATGGGAAAGAAAACAATTGAAATGTTACAAAAGTGTATCACTCTCACTAAACTTGTTGAAGCCAAGGAATGATCCTTAATAATTTTTAAAGAGTAGTTTTATTTTTTTTAAACTAAAAAGTAGTGTCTATGAGTAATTTTTTATTTATAATATTTCTTATTAGAATATTTATACACTAGAGGAATCACATAAAGTTAAAATTGATTTCTACCATACTCCATTTGAGATCAAATAATAAATAATAAAATATAAACATCATTCCTAATAATAGAAGAGTAATATTAATGTAGAATATGTTGTGATGATGATAATGTAATTTGAATCTAGAATGAAATATGATGAAGATTATAAAGATACTCTAAATTTAGAGTGTCTTGGATTATAATTAAATTTTAGGATCATGGAATTTACTCAAGATGAATCATTACATAAAGAAACATACGAGCCAATTCCATAAACATTTATAAAATAAATTATTACTTCTAAAAGGAATAATTCGAGTGGAAATAATAGAAAGAATTTATATTAATATAAATCCACTACAAGATCATAGTAAAATGTAACCCATGATCAAATCAATTTTGGTCACACCAATAATTTTTCAATGACAATTGTAGTTTATAACATAAATTCTTGATAAAGCTGGGTTGATATACATTATGAGAATCCCAACACATTATGAAATGGGTATTTGATCTAAGGTAGGATATTTTTTACCCAATGAAGGAAAAAATAATATCAATTTAGTCGAAAAACCACTAAGATAAAAAGTTATAAAAATATTTCTTGAAGGAAATAAAAAATATTAATTAAATATTGTTGGTTCTTTTAAAATTTTGGACATAAGAAAATTGAATTATGATGTAGCATTTCAACTATTGAATGAAAAACAAGGCCAATATTAAGAGGGAGAAAAGATAAAGTAATGAAAAATCCTACAATAATGAGGTAAATTATACTCAAGATGGTAAATCAATTTACTAAATAAAGACTCTAATATCTTGAGAAATTTATTGGAAACTAAAATCAAATAGTTCATTGTTTTTATGAGTGATGGTTTACACATTAAATGAAAAACTCATCTACTATTAATTTAAGAAGGCATTAAAATATAAGGTAAAATCAAAAGAATAAGGATGGTGTGTTTAACTTGAAATGTAAGGAAATTGAAGATACAAAAAAATACTCCCAAGATGAATATAAATAATGAAATTTTACTGAAGTAGAGATGATTCAATCCTGAAAAAAAGTCCACATAATGGATAGGCAGAAGAAATCAAATGAGTATTATTGTTAATGGAATAAAATTAGAAAAATTAAACGAATAAAATCATGAAAGGAACCCAATGACGGGTATGATGTAATATTTTCAGGAAAAAAAATCAAACAAAATGATAAGTATTCAAAAGTAGGAAACACGAGTACTCATTGGAAACATTGTCATATATCGAAGAAATTTTGAAATATACCTAAGGAATCCATAAGTATATTTCAAAAATAGGTATACGATACACGTAAAATAAAGAAATCATAATAATGTGAATGTTTGGTGATTGATTAAATGAAAAGTAAAGTTACACATGTAAAGAATATTGAAAATAGGATGAAAACCATGCTTCCTTAGGATATTGTTTTTTGTAATATCAAGGGTGAAATTATTAAGAAAATTATATATCAAAAATATGGACATTTCTGGTCGAGAAATATCTCTCAATGTTTTTTACCCCACTAATAAGTAAAGGATAATCTACTATATTCCCGTATATGTTGAGATTATTTCTCTCGGCAGGGAATTGAAGGTGTTTTTTGTTTTCAGGTGGCCTTAATTTAATTAATTCAATGAAATTATTACAATAACCTGGATTATACACATCATGGACTACATTAATTTAATTATTATCTATCATGATGATGTAGATGGATGGTGTTTTTCAATTGATTGTGAGTTGGGAAAGACTGCTTCCAGATATAAACATCTCATGTATATCTGGAATTCTTTTTGGTGGAAGGATTTTAGATTGTGGAAAATTATTTAATTTTATTGTAAGAGTTTATATATAAAAAAATTATAGAGTTTAATTTCTAAATGGTTTAATTTCATATATTGATATTTAAGATAGTTAATGTTCCAAATGATTGATTCTATCATTAATGAAGTGTGTTGATCATATTTTCCCATCATTTTATAAAAATAATCATTTCTATTTTTTGAGGGATAAATTGATCTTTTATTGAAAATAGATAGCTAGCATTAAATTATAAAACAATATTTGGTTTGAATGATTTTAATTTATTTTATGAGTTCATTTTAGTATATTACTTAAAATTTATATTAATTAACACATGATAGAGGACATTGGAGTTGGTATCAAATGATTTGATTATTTATGGAAAAAATTATTTCCTAAATTATTCTCTTATTTTTTACACCATTAATTTCTCACATATATTGGAATTTGATTAATTTATGGCTCATCTTTTTAATTAAAATGATTCTATACTTTTCTTATGTAAATTTGGTTTTATATTCAACAAATGGGGGAAGATTAAATTTCAAGTCATGATTTGACAAAGAGATGAGTTTAAATTTTCCTTACCAAGGAATCTAAAAAATAAAGATATTAAGGAGCCTTTAATATTATAGTCAATAAGGGGAGAGAAACTCATAAAAAAATGGAGAGAAAAGTAAAATGATATTTAATTTTGGATAGAAAATCATATTGATAATAAATATAGGGGGAGATTGAAAATACCATTAGATTGTGATATATAGTGTTTGGGTTATATTTGTTAAAATTTAATGTTATTTTAATATTTATATGTTTAGTTAGAAGTGTTGGAAAAATGGATGAAGTGATTGAAAAATATTAGGAAAGATAAACCTCTCCATATACATAAATATACACCATCGTAAGTATGGTTCAAATGGAAAAATCAATATACACACATGTTCTAGATCTTTATAACAAAGTTGTAAGACAATATTATAATTCTATATAAATTCAAAGAGTCAAATTGATCTAAATATTGTGTATTTTATCAAATGATTTTTTAACTAAACACAGTTTAATCAAGGAAAAAGTGATGATGGTTTTTGAGATCATTGGTCTAATAAATTTTATTAGTGAAGAAGTACAAAATCCATCATTGTATATAAAGATAATTTTAGATGAATTTTTTCTAGAAATAAATAACATTATATTGAGTATGAATATGTCTAATGAGTTAGATGGTGAAGGGTGAAATATAAGGATTGTCTATTCAAAATACCATATCTAAAAATTAAATGTGGAAGATCACCCAAAGCTAATTATAAATGTACAATTTTTATGAGAAGAATATATATTGAAGTGGTGGAGGAATGATATGAAACTGAAGAAGATATAAATATAAAAAATAATATGCATATTAAATAAGAGTTATTTATAAGATATACTATGTTTGATAAAATAGGTAAATTCATATGATCAATTTAAAAAGTAATTTTCACAAAGAATTGTTTAGTATGTTGACATGTGGAATCGGCAGATAAGAAGACTGAAGCTGATTTTAAAGAATGATGATATTTGATGAATCCATAAAAAGGAATAACTTGTGATTTTATTTATTATGTAATATTAAATGGGTTCACCATTTTAAGTAAATTTTTATGTCATAAGTTTGAATAACATTGAAAAATTCCTAGAGAAGAAAATATAAATATAAACCTTACTCTACAAGGAAATAGCAAAAGAAATAGATATTGGATATTATCTTAGAGAATCATTTTCTAAAGTCATTTCTAGAAAAGGAACCAATAATTAAGAAGTATTATGTTTAATAACTAAAGTTTAATAAATATTTATTCGGCTAATACTTAAGACTAGAAGAGAAATTAAAAGTAGGGGATACAAATTCTAAATTATATAGAAAGTGGGAATCCAATTTAGAAAAACATTATAATTTATAAAAGAAGAAGAAGAAGTGAATTTTGGTAGAAAAAGTGTTGATATTTCTATAATATTCACTAATATAGCATACTAAATTTGAAAAATCCAATGTTATAGAAAAATAATTTTGAGTAATGTATGGAAGATGTTGTAAGTTTAAAATTTTACAAATTTTAGAGGATCATAAGATGATATGTGTACATGAAGGTACGTTAAAAATCATTACAAGTATTTTTTATATAGAATAAAGATGATATTCTATAATCCATTGATTGGATGATGTGTTGGAGGTATAGACAAAAAATGTTGGAATTTTAGGATAAGTATCAAGTTAAGTTAAAATATCAAATTCCTTTGTAAGAGTGATCCTGTGTTTTTGAAAGGTAAAACAAAAAACAAAAAACAATTATATATTTATTTGAAAACAATGGTGATAATTTTGATTTATACTTCATAACATTAATATCATGAGTCATTATATTTGATTCCAACTTATATTTGAGGATGTATTGAACTATTTTGGCCAAGTATTAAATGTTATGAAGACATGGCCAAGCCATATTTTTCAGAAGAATTTAAAAATAAAAATTGAATACTACAAAAAGTAAGAAATTCCTTGTTCGGAATTCCAAGATCCCTCAATACATCACTTCATAGATGTTTCAATATTCAAGTATGTCTCTAAAAGTAGTATAACTCTTTATAAGAAGATATGAAGATGAGATAGATATTGACAATTCTGGGAGAATGATACTCTAATGTTCGGAAATAATATTTGTAGTAAAAGAATATGTGAGTCTAACCAGTATATTCTAAATGATCATTTCAGTTGAAGAAGAAGATAAACCATAAGTTTTGGAAGATCACAGAGTCTAGTTTATAGTATTAGAAGTTCCAAAAGTTATAAAATTTCAGTGAGGAAGGACAATATCCCAAAAAAACCTAACTATCATAAGTCTTATATATTTTTATAAGTTTTACTAATGTTTATTAAGGTTAAATTTCTTGGGGAATGGTTATTTTTCACCATAATATATTATTCTTTTAAATATTGTGAGGTGAAAATATTCCTACCTAAATTTTATTATGTGAGGAATTTCAGATATGTGAATTTCCTTATGTGATGAATTATAGATAAATGATAAATTTGGATATGTGTATTTTCTTATGTATGGGAATTTGGTTATGTGAATTATTTTCTGATACATGAAATCAGTTACATTGAAAAATTTGGACACATCGATTCATTTTGCCGATGTGAAAATATTCTACATCATAATATTTTATTACTTTGAGTATAAATTTTTCAAATCTAGTTTTTTTATTTAAATAATTATTATTTCCAATGAATTAGAGTATTTTTCATTTATTATGAAATTATTTTAGAGAAAAATCCATTTCAATATGAATTAAATTATCATATGTGTTATTTTAAATGCATTATTATGTTAAACTAAAAAAATATACTATGTTTTACTCCTTCATTGATGTTCAAATTTATTGCATGTTTTTTCACTTATTTTCTCATGATTTATTTTTATGTAATTAAATATTAATTTTTTAATTATATTAACACTAATTTCATATTATTTTTAATATATGTACTTATTTATCGTATTTATTAGGTATTCATATTGTATCCTTGAAAAAATGTGAGTTTTAGAGTTGAATTTTTTTAATATGAAGAGATTCTATAACATGATTTGGGGTGTATTATAAGGTCTATTAACTTAATTTTCTTAGAATATTAACTATTTTTAAATTTTTTTACGGATATTTTTTAAGAAATATATATGAGTTATAAATATTGATATTTTTAGATAATGGTGTGTGGTTTATTCGGAATTGAAAAATTACAACAACTATGCATGAGACATCCACTTTATTTAAAAACTATTGTTCACAAAGAGAAACTCTATGAATTTATTTTGATATAATTATTGTGATATTCAAAGAAAATGAATATCAAGGATACAAAAACAATGATGTGATGCAGCATTGTTATGCACTATGAGATCATGGCTAGTGTGATCATTTTTTATGGATTTCATCTTGGATCATATATTCTATTGATGTGAAAATTTCTACCTTGACATTCATAGGTTCATTGTATATTCTAGTTTCTATAGTGTTACTTCTTTCTATCCAGATTAGTGTGATTTATTGTTTTGTTTTCTCTCCCATTAAAAGTAAGGTTTGAGTGGATTGTGACTTTACATTAAGAGTTAGTTGTAGATTATACCTCTTGTTTGAAATGAAAAGGATTGTCCAATTTTTTCCTCTTGGTAAAAAAAGTTAAGACTATTCAATTTGTGACTCTAGGTAGAAAAAGTTTGTAATAGTTTTACTATTTTCTCTTGGTATGAAAAATTTATAGTTATGTTTGTGATTTAATATCAATAGTAATAGATTATATAATTACGAGGTTTCATTTCTCTCTATATTAGAGTGAATGGAAGATTATGTTCAAGATATTTTTTATTACAACTACTATAAAACTACATTATGATTTTATTTATTTTTATATTCACTTAATTAATAATTAACTCTTATATAATCAATATAATTATAAAAATGTTAAAATCACCCACACGCCTCTTGACCACATTGATATCTCTCATCTAGGAATTAAAATTTTGTAAAAAATCTTAATTCATAGCAATTATATGTAAAATTTTGTTTTTACAAAAAAAATATGGCTTAACTACCAAAGTGGAAATGTTTTATTTCGGATGATGGTAACAAATTAAAATGATGGGTGGATTACTGAATGGCCACCCCATTTTTTTGGTACAAATTATAGTTTTCTACAATATTAGATGAAGAAATTTCTAAAATACCCTAGCATTGATGATTATAGTGTCATGGTAAAACCATACAGGATACCAAATGTTGATCATGACATTTTAGTTTCTAATGATGTGTCAAATTACAAGGTTATTGTTATCTCGTATTATTCTATAAATATAAATCATTATTTTTAAGGATCTAAATTTAAAACAACGTATGATATTTGGATAATTCTAGAAGTTACACATTTTTAATCAGATAATCTTATAAGAAATAATATCTAAATGTTCGAGGATGAGTTTCATGAATACAAAATGCGTGAAGATGAAACAATAAATCAAATGTTTCATTTATTTAAAAAATTTGTAAACGATATGAGTTCCTTTATGGGAAACATTGGAAAATCCAATTCTAGTTAAAAGAGTTCATAGATAAATACTTATGAAGTCTCATGCCAATAAGGTTTCTATTTATGAAAGTATGAATTTTTATGAATATATAGTTGATGAGAATACTGCTTCCTTTTTACAGTATAAAATAGATGTGGAAAATATTATTAGTGAAGAAAATAAACTAAGTAATGGTATTACTATTTAATGAAATGCTTCTACTTACTCTTTATATTATCAATCAAAAAGGATTGAAAATAAATATGATATTGTTAAAAAAGAGGTTATAAATATAATAAATGATATTTAATAAGATCTAAAAAGTATTTCCCAAGAGTTTTTTATATAGAATAGTAGAATTATAAGAGTTATGATAAAGAAATTATTTTATAAAGATTTTAGTAAAATGGGTATATAAACCCTAATTGACTGATATTGAATGAAGAAAAAAGAAAATATCTAAATAACAAGAAATAGAATAATTTTATTTCAAATAGCAAGAAAAATATGTCAGATTTTAATTCAGGAGTTAAATATAGTTCTAGAAAGTAATTAAAATTTTTTGTTCATCTATATTCTGATAAAGAGGAAAGAAAACCTAATTATTATTACTATTCTAAATTCAAATCTCTATATAATGCTGTGGAAATTCTTATGGAAAATGAAAAACTTTAGAGTAAATTAAAAATGTCATTTATTTATATAATGGTCTTAGCATATATTATAAAGAAGTTTATTTTTAAAATAATGTTCTTCAAAAAAACATTATACTGTAATAAGGTTGATGTTGTGGAAATTATGTTTTCTTTGGGAGATGATTGAGATTATTTAAAATCTTCTAACAATGAATTAAATTTTACACATGAAGAAATTAAAATACTGATGGGATAAATTGAAGGAAAAATTGATTTCTTGTCAAAGTGTAATGATTTTTAAGAGATAAATTTTAATATTTTTCTTAATGAGATTGAAATACATTGATTAGAAATTAAAAATAAGAAATAAAATATATCTAAATATTTTAAATTAAAATAAATCATTGATTAAATTATGAGTATAAAAACGAATAAAAATAGAAATGCTTTATGTAATAACAAATTTTTACCTAAAATGTAATACTTTATATATTAAGAGTTCAAATGGGAGTGCATCAATTATTACTTATTATAAATGTAAAATTAAACTTCATTATGAAAATAGTTTTTCCTTAATATTTCAATAATATTTTAGTCATAAAAATGTTTTAATTTAAAAATATTTTTCTTCTATAATATCTGTAAAAAGTGTTTGAATTTTTTTTTTGGTTCCAAAAAACTCAAACACTAATCACATAGGGACTAGTTTTCAAAGGGTACCAAAACATTGATAACTCTATTTTTCATAGGAATTATATCTTTAATGTGTTAAGAAAGACACTTTGTACATTGATATAGGATTTTTAAGAAACGTCACTAGTGATGTTTCAAAATTTATATCATTCAATAAATGTGATGAAGGTTATGTTACCATTATTGATAATTTTAAAGGGATTATAATAGTTTTTGGTGAGCTTAGATTTTCAAATTCTATTATTATTTATAAACTAAAATATATTTATGGTTTAAACATAACTTAATAAGTATTTCCTAATTACATGATTATGGAATTCATATTAAATTTAAAATTTATAATTCTATTTTTTAAGGAAAATCAATCTTGTTTTATGAAGAACATAAATACAATATTTATACCATTATTTTTCGTACTTAATTGATCATAATATTAGATATTTACATATTGTAAAATTTGAGAACATTTTATGGCATAGGATATTAATAAATGGCAATTTTAGGTTGTTAAAAAAGTTTCCCAAGAGTAAAAATGTACAAGGAATACCCATGTAAAATCTAGACAAGAAAGTTTTTGTGAAACTAAGTTAAAAAGTAAAAAAAAACAATTCCTTTAAAATTATTAAAGAGATAAAAACAATAAGGAATATTGATCACATTCACTTAGATCATTTTTATCTAATACAACATGCTATTTTTTGTGTAAAAAGATATCACTTTTCCATTATTAATGACTTTAACAGATATACATTTGTTTATTTTCTTACATTTAAATAATAATCAACATATATAATTTTTACTTATTATAAATTATTTAAAAAATAAAATCGGAACCTAATTAAATCAATTAGAATTTATCATTATGGTGAACTCTATAATCATTGAATTACATATTTTTTTAAATAATTTTTTTTTCATAATTTTTGGCACCCAAATATCTGCAAAAAAATGGTATTATTATTGGAAAAATAGAACACTTAATTAAATGAATAGAAAAAAGATAAATAAACTTAATATGTATAAATATTTATTGGAAAAACTAGGAATATATCTTATCATGTTTCCAATAGATTTCTTATTATATGATTATTAATGATAAATCCATATGATCTTTGGATGGAAATAAAACATGAAATTGGATATTTTATATTCTTTTGTTGTAAAGTATTTGTTTTAAATACCAAGGATGGTTTTTATAATTTTGATTAAAAAATTAATGGTGGTATTTACATAGGATATTAAAATAATAGTAAATCTTATAGAGTTTATTATAAAAGAACCATGTTTAATGAAGAATCATTTCATTTTTCATTTAATGAAAAAATATTTAGTAAAAAAGGAAGATGATTTAAATCACCTTGTGGGTGAATTTAGATAATTTAACTTTGATAAAAAAAATACCAAGATAAAAATTCACAAGTTTAGGGGGAGTAAATTACTTCTAAATATGAACCTATTCAATAACTAGCTTGGAAAAATCATAGAGATCATACTTTAGATAATTCATTTTTAAATGTGGAATCAAGTGTTTATGTAAGGTGAATTGTTATAGTATTTGTGATTAAAATTTTTTTATTTTAGATTTTATACCTATGAGTATTGAAGAATATTTAAAAGATTCCAATTAGATCATAATTTTAAAAAATATGATAAATTAGTTTATAAGAAATAATATTTAGACATTTGTAGTTGCACCTAATAATTCTCACATAATTGGAACCATATGGATATTTATAAACATGGTTGATGAATATGGAAACGTTGAAAAAAATAAATCAATATTTGTTACTTGAGGATATTCTTAATAATAATGCATTGATTTTAAAGAATATTTTCCATATATTTCTAGGTCTGAACTATTTGGATACTATTTGATTATGATGTATTACTTGGATTTAAATTGTATCAAATGGATGTCGAGAGTGATTTTATAATTAGTTATATTTCTGAATAAATATATGTTAAAATTCCCTAGGTTCTGAGAAGGAGAAGCATATGGGTCATGTATTAAAATTTTCTATAGTTTTATATGGTTCGAATCTTAGTATGAGAGGTTTTCATGTTTTTATTTTTTTAAACTAATTTGATATGGGAATGTTTGATCCGAAATTACTCATTAAGAATAATTATAATGATTTTCTTATTGTGAACATTTATATTTATTCCATTATATTTAGATCTTATTTTGAAAATATTATGATGAATATTCAAAATTTATAACTTTTGATGTTGATTTTAGTATGATGTGAGAACTAAAATTCTTTCATGGTATTCAAATTTTTCAATGAAATGATGGTATATTTCTTAGTAAAGATAGTATTTTAAATATTGGGCTAAATTTTTTGAATTGCATTCATTTAAAATTATGAATACCTCAATGAGTACTAAATGTAAATTAGATTTTAATATTTGAAAAATCTCTTAATATTAAATCAAATAGAGTAATGATTGGTAGTTTATTATATTTTTTTACTTAAATTCTCTAATAAATTATTTAAGTGGTCTAGTGTTATTAAATTTAGATTAGTAAAAATTAAATTCATTTAAGTTTTATTAAGATGAATATTAAATATTTTAGCGGGACATTAGATCTTTGATTGTTTTACCCTGAAAAAAATTATTTTGATTTTATTAGATATTCTGATTGTGATTTTTGTGGATGAAGAATAGATATAAAAAATAATTTAGGTTTGGTTCATTTCCTTGTAAAATGTTTTTTTATTATTGTTTAAATAATAAAAATTATGTTTCTCTATTTTAATACCGAAATTAAATATATAGCTACTACATCTTATTGCTCACAATCATTATGGATTAAACACTTTTTGATTCTAGTTTCAATTTCAAAAATGATACATATTTATTATGATAATAGATATTATATTTTTAATCTATAAAAACCCCTTTTCATAAATCTATAAAACATTATCTTTGTGACCATTTATTTATAGATCATGTTCAAAAAGGAAATATACATCTTGAATCTATTACTAATGAAAATATGATTTTTGGAATTTTTACTAAAGATTTGGAATTATCTAAGTTTGATAAAAAAATTGAACTTGGCATGATGAAACTCTAACTTCACAACATATGTTTCAAGATGTTTGGATATATTTTTTGGCTAAAAGTTTCAAATTTCATTAATTCTGGAATCTATTTTTCAGGTAATAAGTTAAAAATTTCCTTAAAAATTTGTTCATAGCTTTAATTTTTTAACTTTTTTAATGGCTCCACAATTATAATTAATTTTTTTTTATTTTTTTATTTATCTGTAAAAGTCATTTAGATAATGATTTTTCACTATTATCACAAAAATATTTTCAAAATCTTCACACAATAGTTTTAAAAAAATGCTTGTTTGATTTTCAAATTATTTTAAATAATTATTCACTAAAATAAATAAAAAACTATATGTGTTAATTATTTATTTTATGAGGATTTTAACACTACAATTCTCTTCAAAAAATGGATAATATATTTCTATTATAATTGTTGATAAATTTGAAAATGTGGATAATTTTTCATAAATTATATGCTTTTTAGTAATTATCAAAAAAGGATGATTATTGAGTGGCTCCTTCATCAGCATTTTGTTTTTTATAATTAAAAAACATTATCATTTATATTTTATTCCCTATAATTTTATTAATTTATATTAGTAATAATTTTTCAATTATTTCATCTAAAATTTGATAATTATAATTTCTAATGGATTTTAAAATCTAATCTATCTTGGTTAAATATCTGGTATATATTTCTATATGTTTTTTATATTCTTATTAAGTTTAAACTACATGAAGAACAATTTTTTTCACCAATATATATAATCTATTTAAATTCTAAAAATTGATATTTTTTTGTGTAAATTTACTTGAAAAGAATTTCAAATAATTGAAGTATTTTACATGAGAAGTTTAAGAAACAATAATTTACTTATGTGATAGATTGGTATATATGTATTTGATTATATAAGTTATTTTTGTTAAATAAATTTTTTATATATGTGTAATTGATTATGTTGAATTATTTGGTTATTTCGATTCATTTCAGCTATGTGAAAATCAGTTTCATGGTAAGATTTGTTTATGTGTTACATATACTATTCAAATCATATTTTTTGTTTACAGAAAATTTTTTTCACAACAATTATACTTTTCTTCATTTTTTATGAATATATTGTGGAGAAAAATTCATTTCGAATGACTTAAATTTTCATCCATGATAGTTTAAATACATTCTTATGTGAAAATAAAAAATATTCTTTATTTTACACATTCATTGATATTTCAATTCAATGCAAGTTTTTCTCATAATTTAATATTTCAATAATAATATTAATTATTTTGAGAATTTAAAAATTAATTTGGAATTTTTTTAATATATTTAGTAATTTATCACATGGTTTTAACATTCACAATATTGCCCTAGAAATATAAAGGTTTCAAATATTAAATATTTTTCAATATAAAAAATAGGTCTTGAATTCTATGTAGGAGTTTTCCAAGGAATATTAACATGTTTTGTATGAAATATTAACAACTTTAGTAATTATTTTGATTATATTAGTTATGAAACAATTATTTGATATCCAAATCATTATTTTCAACAGAAAATATTATGGATTCCTCGAAAATGAGATGTTATAATGAAAATTCATGTGACTTCAAATTTTTGGAATATATTGTTCAAGAAGATAAACACTATAAATAGAGTTTAACAATACTATTATATTATATAAATAAAATTATTATCGAGGATGAAAAAAATGTTATTCATTGTAACATTTTTAACATAGTGAGATCACTACTAGTGTGATCAATTATGATAGACTTATTTTTGGAATCTATTTTTTAATGTGATATTTTTGCAGTTGACATTCAAAACTTCACTATATATCCAGGTTTTTATAGTGTTACTTCATCATATCATTGTATGTGTAATTTAGTGTTGGGTTGTGACTCCCATTAAAGTAATTTTTTATTGGGTTGTGACAACCATTTACGAGTTAGTCTTAGGTAATGCCAATATATAGAAAAAGGTAGGAATGTTCAGGTTGTGCCTCAAGGTTGGAAAATAAAGGATTTTTTGATTTGTGCCTCTATATATAAAAGATAAGTATTATTTAGTATGTTACTATAGATTAAAAAAATTTGGACTATTTATACTTTTCCTCTAGGTATTAAAATGTATGAATATTTTGGGATGTGACTCCCCAACAAAAGTAACAGATCTCATAATTAGTGGGTTCCAATTCCATCATTGTTTGAGAGAATTGAAGATTAATCTTTGAATTTATTTTATCTATACTACTAATAAATCAATTTTCCCTTTATTTATGTTATATTCACTGTACTACTAATTAACAAAAATATAATAATTATAATTTTTAAAAAATTAAATTCACCCCTATATTGAACATTTTTCTATATTCATCTGGGACACAACAGATGATTCAAAATATGTAAAACTAATTCAAAAATCTAAAATACATAATTAATAAAGAATTTTTTTTAAGTACCCATGCGTAATGAAATTTCTCATATGGATCATGTAGTCACTCTGAGAGGGGAGTAGTGAATTAATGTAACCATTTTACTAAATCAATTTATCATTTTAACTATACTTATTAACATTCAAATATATTTATTGGTTAAGATATGTTTGTATGTTCTTAGGAGTTCAATAAATTAATTTTCAATGAATTAATGACAAAAAGTATGGAATTACATATAACACCCTGATATTTTTATGAAATATTTCTCTTTAAATAATTTAGTTTCTTCAATAGCTTGTGTTTTGAAGAGCACTAAGTCTAGATGATCTGTGAGCATTGTTATATCACTATGTGTGTTTTATCATCTAACAATTGGATTAGTGGGTATGAATAGTAATAATTATTTTCTAAAAAATATATGATCCGCACTTTTATAAAATTAATACATTAGTAATGAAATTATTAGAATTAAAAAAAATATTTGAAAAAACAAAGTGATGTTGTTTATGAAAAATTATTTTTATGTGCACAATTTATTTTTATTAATTAATATTGTTGAATTATTTTTAATAAATTTATATATTATTTAATTTTTAAAATTATTTAAACATTCAACAAATATTTTTCTATGAATAGGATAAGAATAAATCAAGTTTTACGCTAAAAATGTATCATTTCTAAAAAGTAATTTTTTATCGAATTTGTGAACATAAATTAAAATTAATTTCAACCATTAACAATATTAGAATTATAAATAATGAATTAAATATTCACATTCATGAGTTTCAAATTTGGAAATTACAACCCTTCTTTATTTTCTCAATATGAATAGTAATCCTTGTAAAATTTATCACATCGGAAAATGGTAAATCAGGTTAATATGGATTAAAAATATGTGATGAGGCTATAATTTTTATACCAATTCTCATTGGATTAATTTAATTCTACTCTAAAAAAATTAGGTTATAAATTTAGTGGTTTAATGGAAATTTTTCGATGAAAATGTCCAATATAGTATTTAAATCAACAAAAATTTAAAAAATGTCACTCTTTTTTTTGAATATCTCTTATGTGTCCATGTAGGGAAACATTTATATTTTGAATGAATAAAATTTTATATTTTGAGATTTATTAAATTATTTTTTTGATAAAATGTAATTTTTATTTTTATTCATTATATAGTGTTATAAATTTGTTACGCAACATTGATTCATTATTTCTCCGTTTAATAAAATTAATTTAATAGTTGACATTAAAAATGTTAAAAGTGATATAATTGGAATGATTCATTATTACCCAGGAATTTGATATACATATAAGACATATTAGAAAGTTTATAAAGAATTATATTCGAATTTCCCCTTTTTCATGATGTATTTAAAATTAAATTAATTTTATAGTTTCAAATTTAATAATAATGATATTTTATCCAAATATTAGTTTATTAAATTAATTAAAAATCATAACAATCATGAAATAAGTTAGTCTGGATATTATATGGAATTAAATGTCATAAAATTAGCATTTATTATACAATTTTTACCTCATAAGTAAAAAATTAAACCCTTTAATATTAAAATGATATTATTGTAGTTAAAATTAAAATGGGATAACTAAGGGTTAATCTAAAAGATAAGGATTAAAAGGAAACAAAAAATTTTAAAAATTATATTTTTAATTATAATAAAAACTCTATCCTACCATAAATTTGAAATCAATTCTATTTGGATACAAGTATATTGATATTTAATATTTTATAATATAATATTCTGAGTAATTTTTAAAATGCAAATCAGCTCAATCATAAAAGGGCACCTCTTCCATCACTTATTGACATAACATCAAGCCTTCTACATTAATAAAAATATACAATTTTCCCTTATCAGCTTACTCATATGCATCCTAGAGGATTTTACATCCCAAAAGACCAATCCTAGATCTCTTTAGAAGAGATATAATAGAGTCATTTTAGATATGAGGTGGTCTCTGTGACTGATCACTTAGATATATTAACTACTTTACCAGATATTAATCTATGATATTTATCATAACATAATAATTTATGTATTATAAATATTATTAAATGTTATTATGATTATTAAAAATCCATTTTACACTATCTTTCTCATCCCAAGTGAAGTGAAAGTATCGCTCGTGCATGGGTATTGCTTTCCGTCTCCACATAGTGATACAATTCATTTTCCATCACCATATTTTGTGGATATATATTAAGAAATTATTAATGTTTATATATGAAATTCATGACATAATTATACTTCTTTAATGATAAAATCACATATAACTACTTACAATCTGATCTTTTAGGAAAAGATAACATCATTTGTGCGTATGTTTGGACTACCACCTCCACAATATGATGTGATTTGTTTTTCATTTATATATTACTTGTATGGTAATGAGGAAGGATTTGTAAATTTATAAGATATATATGATATAATAATTATTTTATAAATATGAATTAATATTTACCATTCTTTCATTCCATCTGTGGGAAAATGAAAAACTATGTTCATGGGTATGTATAGTCAACCATCTTCATGAACAGTGTAACTCATTTTTCGGTCTCCAATTTTCTTATATGAATATAAATATGTATAAAATAAATATATATTATATTTTTATTATGATTAATATTTTTTAAATGATTAGACCAAGATAAATTTAAATAGACCTGAACTACTATTCGGAAATACTCATGATAAATGAAACAATTAACACCTAAAAATGTATTACAAAAAAGGGGGTGATGAAATGTTTTAAATGGATAATATATGATACTATAAGAATTAAAATTACATTGGAATATAATTATAGTACATTTAAATTCAATATAAGGAATTTTAGAGTTCTTTCAGAGAAAGGTGAACTTGATGTAAGGGTTTTATTTCACAACATTATCAATATTCAGTATTTCCATTGTTTAAGTCACCAATGTGAATTATTATTTTTCCATATCCATGTTTTCTAAAAATGTTTTAAATAAGTTTTTAAATATTCTCTTATAATTTTATAATTTCATTTCCACCCATGTTTGGATTTTTACAAAATGGTCTCAAATGAATCCTTTTTTATTTTTCCAAACGAGGTACATTGTGACTTTTCCAACAAAAGTATGGAAGGAATGTTTTTTATCTTATAAAGAATGAAATAATTTTTCCACCATCATTAATAATATTTTATTTTATTCTTACATTAATATTATATAAGGTTATTTTAAAATACAATTTTTTCCTTTATAATTGTGAAATTGCTTTTAAAGAAGTGATTTAAAAATGGAATGTTTATTTTCCCAAAGAATTATTCTATGTGATCATTAGAAAATATTTTTTCATATAAGATTACATTATTTGATGTTACTTTAACATTACTAGGAATATTATCCAAGGATACCATCATTATTGTAGAGACCCTGACCCTAATAGCTCAGACTATGTGCCTACTTTAATATATTGGCATAAGAAATATGGAATCACATACTGAAGAACCGAATCATTTAGTATTCTTGTGAACTAGATAAATACATTACTTCCATATTATAATTCAATACACAAATTACACAAATAATAATAATAATATATTTATTTATTCTATCATATTATTGAATATCTTTCATAGTATGCTTCAGGGATTCCTAGGAACGAAAATAAAAAAAGGATGAGCCCAAATTCTTAGTAAGGGTTAACTAAATTAGGACCTATCGTTATTCAATGAGATTAATCAACATGTAAAGGTAAATAATGGAAAACACATTCCATTTAAATAACTTTTCTATAAAAATCAACACATAGAAGTAAATAACTAAAAACACATGGCATTTAATCAATAACAAAGAATGAAATGAATCCAAAGATAATATAATTGTGAAAATATCATGGATAATAACAAATAAATTATTAATGAAGGAAGTTATTAATATTTTATGTTATGTTTCATAGACACAAGATACCTCTACCATTAAGATAAATCCTCAGGACAGTTTTAAACCAATGGGTAGAAACCCATTTTACTAAGGCAAGCTAACTGATTCCTCACTTAAAACTACTGATGAATAGAGAGGATATCTATAATTGGGTCCCACCCAGGTCTTTCTTTTTCCAAAGGATTACTCATAAATAAAATAATATTTTTTATTCTTAAATAATGTTCCATATCATGAAATATATGTATTGATTATATAATATGGATTTATCACAATTTATCTAGATAAACAAATAACTTTCAATATAAAACACCATATATAGAAATAAAATGCTACATAAACAAAAAACATACCCATGAAAAAAAAATTCATTGTTTAGGATAAATTTATTGTCCAAAGATCATAGAAAAGTGAAAATTTCAAGGGAATTTTATTGACTATAAAAAGAATCAAGGAAATGAATGTTAATAGTATCCTTGGTAAAAATAATCACAATTCATATAGAGGAATAATAAAGATTGAAAAAATAAAATATATCCCCAGTAAATTATATCTAAAATAATATTTTTTTTTTCTTTCTTTGATGAATATAAATACCATAAAAAGATCATTATTAGCATTTTTGAGGAAAATATCCTTTTCAACTATAAAATCAATTTTTGAAACTAAAATTTAACAAAACATTTTAAAATAATTTTCTTTTAGAAATATATCATTAAAACATGTAAATTAAGTTTTAAAATATTTTAGTGGTCATAACAGTAGGAAATTTTATACATGCTGTGTACATTAAAATAATGATTCTTTCTACATATTCGATAAAAGGAAAACATCCATTGTATTTAAAATGTCAAAAAATATTCATTTGAAGCATTTTTTAAAAATTTAATTTCTGTAAAAATTACACTTAAAATATTTTTGAAAATTTTAAACACATTTTATAAATCATATTTTTAAAACATGGTTTTGGAAGAAAATAGATTTCTAACTGAAGAGAAAAATGAAGTTATAATTTATTTAAAAAATACTCAACTATTTTAAGTACATAAGTGTGGAAAATGGTTATATAACTTTAAAATATCATTAATAACTCAAGGAGATTAAAATTAAATTGGTTTATTTAGAAAATGAAAAAATTATTTCCTTCAACTGAAATTCATGAATAAAAAATCTCAATTAGAATAATATTATTAAATAAACCCTTACAATGATCATAATGTTGAAGTTGTAATTATTCAATGAATTGATTATGTATATAAAATAAAAATCCACATAAAATAAGTCTAAATACAACATAGTATAATAAAATTCCATTATACATAAAATCCTATAATATCAATGATAATGAATAAGTAATATAACCTGATGAAAAGAAATTGAGTTATGAAATTTTTTACCACATGGTAATTTTCAAGACAAATCCCCTTGGATGAAATAATTGAAATTTAGACATAAAATAACATGAATTATTAATAAATAATGATATAACATGTTAGTGGAATCATATAAACCATATAAAATATTTTAGGTGCATAACATTACAAAATCTTGTAATGAAATGAAATTGAGATGAAATACATTACCACATGGTAATATTGAAGAAAAATACACTTGTATGAAATAATTAAAATTGAAACATATAGTACCTTCAATTTTTAATTATTTATTATATAAAATGTTAAAATTTTTGTTTATACACCACATAAAATTATTTATGGCATAACATACAAATGATGCTCAATGAAAGGAAATTGAGACAGAATCCCTTACCATGACTCTGACTCATCATGTTTATTGTTTATATTCTAGAATAATTAAACTATGTTACTTATTTAATGGGTTAAAAAATTCAATTTTATTATTCCTCTTATTTCACTTATTACTATGTTATATTAATCAATTAAGTAAATGTCGTTTATTCCGATGATATTTGACATATGTGTTAAAAATGACCATGGAAGGTGACTATTAGTGTAAGTGGTCATTATTTCAACATATAAAAAATAATTATAATGAAATAATTATAATATTTATTCATAAATTATAATTTCAATACTAATAATGATTTTTTTGGTATATGAAGTACATTACAATTAGAGAGACTGTTATTCATACATATGCATGTGTAACGTATCCATTTTCTAATGATAATTATGGAAAGAAGGTAATAAATATTTCATCTTTATAGAATGATCATAATAATATATATAAAATATAGTTTATTTAATTATACTTATACTTAAAATCCATGTGGTGTGGTGAGGAAAATAGATTCAAATTTCTTTGTGAAGGTAATAGTCGACATGTACACGAGTGGATTTATAATTTTTCATTGAGGGAAAAGGTGAAAAATGAATATAATCTATCATATTTACATAATGATAAATATTTCATGAATATCATATTCATTTCATTTAGTTCACATATAATTATAATATTTATCCTTATCATATTCCATGTTAATAGATAGTGAAAAAATAATTATATTGCTTTATAAAGCGGTAGTCCACATTCACATGAGTGACGTTATCTTATCCCCTATGGAATTGAAATTAAAAAAAAAATATCAGAAATAATGACTCAATAGGTATAATTATGTTATAAATATCATATATATAATTTATATCAATATTAATATCCAACATTGAGAGGTGTTAATGGATAAATGAATAACATCAGTTCGTGAGGTGATAGTACGTCGTACACACAAATGTTGATTTTGTAATACATTGTATAGAAGTGTAGATGGATGTTGGTAATTCCATAATTATAAAAACATACCATTATTTTTAATATACAGAGGTTATTATGTCATAATGTCTTAACAATAATTATGGTATGTGGTGTAATAAATAAAATAAAAACACTTATTAAAGAAGGTTACCTCTTCTTTAGGTAAACTCCTACGGTTTTCCCAAAAAACCATCATCTGTAAGATTTATTCCAAAAATAAGGATTATAGAATGATATTAAGGAATATTTGAAGTGATTGTTTTAGGTCTTCATAGAACAAAATAGGTTTTAATTTGGGTAGAAGAAAGGAGAGGTGGTTCCCTTTTATAAGTGAGGTGTGTGGCACACTTGTAATGTTTTGAAAATATTCATTCATACCCAAATTTTTATCATGATACAAGACAAAAAAAATAACCATTATTGAAAATATTGAAGATTAAATGTAAAAACATCAATACAATGAGTTTTTTGGAATGTGGGTCTTGTATAACCCTTATCATGTTAGTTTAACTCCCAAATAAATCAATTTTTACCTTAACAATGCTAAATAAATATTATTGTTTTCAAAATTCATTTTGGTAAAAAATTAAGTTGACTTTATTAGAATTAAAAAATTATATTGAGTTAAAATATGGAATCCATTTTTCCAAATTCAAATCAAATAAGTGAAAAAAATTAATTTAAAATAATCCTTAAGATAATATTTATTTTTTATTTTAAAAATGACATTTATTTTTTCAGATAAATTTTCTAAAAGTTCTTATAATTAAACATATATTATCTGTGAAAAGTGAAACTAATCCGTCTTTTAGAAAAATACAATTTTTTAGAAAACATTTTTCCTTTTAACTGATTCTTATTTTATTTCTAATTAATAGTTAACCATAATTTTAAATTTTTATTTAGTAATATTTATAACCTCTAATTTAATATCTATGTTATAATGGTATACTATATTATGGTTTATTTAGACTCAGGGTTGCATGTTCCATAAGCTATCTAAGATATTAAATTTAATGAAACATATTTGGTGGGTTATTTATTCTTGGTTTTTCATTTCACCTATGATATTGAATAAAATCTTCTTATTTTATAATTTATAGTTGTCACATTATCCTCGCCTTAAACAAATTTTATCTTCACAATTTAAAATTGATCTTGGTAATTAAGGGATTGATTGTTGAAAATTATTTAGTTGAAAACACACATCGTAATATTAATTGATATAATATCCTCCTAATAGGAGATAAAAATAATATTAAAGGTTATAGGTAATAAAACATAACTATGTTTCTATATATGGCATCCCTCATTTTTATTACATAACTTTTGATTACATTTTACATATAGAGGATCTTTAAAGTCCCGTTTCATGGAAATCACGAACATAATACATAAAAACAACATAAAAAATTATTCTAAACCACTCATAAAGATTCATCATAGGTTCATCCTTTTTACAATTACTTCATCTCATATCCTGGAGACGTACATCAAAGGAAAGGGTGAGCAGAAGGCTCGGTAAGGAAAACAAGTGAAACAGTTGACATGTGATCTTGAGAAATATTAATAAGAACATGATAAAATTCATAAAGGCATGAGCAAAGGAAGAATAGGAATATAATAAAAAAATGAATAATAAATTGAATATGTGGCTACAACATTTCATTTAGACATTCAGGAACATATCACCAAGTTTTATCCCCGAGTTGTCATAAAATTTACCAAGGTTATTCACAAAGGTATCGTGAAACTTGTCGAATCTAGAGATTATTTCATGACCCAATGAATTGGAGCACTATCAGGGCGCACCCTTAATATGAATTTACTTTCATGTGATCCACATAGATCATAATCCAAAATTTCATAAATTACCCAAACAGAATAAAAGATATGGGTTTCATGTCAAAATCGTGACGTTTAAAATGAGCTTAAAAAATAAGATCATTATGTAATTTATAACCCATGGAAAAGGAGTTAGGGTTATATGTATGTAAATTACAGAATAAAATATAGAATTTTTTTATTTATTAAGACCCATATAAATGAAATAGGACTGGGTATTTACAAGATAATTTCATGAGAGAAAGGGAGAAATTTTGAGGCGAAATTTGTGCAGCATAACAGCTATATATCATGGTTTTAGAAAATAATAAAAAAGAGTGGAGAAAAGGGTAACCCACTCATAAATAACTCATAATATATTATGGGTACATAATGAAAAGAAAAAATATCATGGTATGGAAAATTTAAGGAAATTCCATATGAAAATGAAACTCAAAGGAAAAGAACAGACGTGATTTCTTTTACTAAAATTCGGCAGCCTAACAGCATCACTTAAAGATTAAAAAAATCATTTGATGTGAGAAGAATGGATATCTCATCATTTGGACATGAAATTTACAGTATTAAAGATATATAATAACAATCCCCCACATAATAAAATGGAACTATAAGACATAACATAAAGGAAGTCATGACCTAAAAGTGGAGGGTGAAAGGATCCCTTACCTTGAAGAGTAACTTCGAAATATTGAAGTTCGGGACCTTGGGATGCTTGAGGGAACCTTGGGATGACTCCTTGAGAGGTATGGAGACCATAAATTCGTTGAGGAGGATTTTGTAATGAAATTAATTAGGGAAATGGCTTGGTATTTATAGGAATAGTGAGGGATTAAATTATTAATTTCCAAGGGACACCTCATCGGGGGTATTTGCAAAACCATGGGCTTGACCAGGGTATTTTCCCATGGTATTATCTACATGGGGAACCTCATATCATATCTCAATATTCGTAATATGGCCAGAAAAATTACATCATTAATGATGTCATTAAACATCCGAAACTCAAAACTGTATTTTTACTATTCACTGAATATTCAACTGTTTCAAAAAAATCACAAAAATTAAACCTAACCTAATATAAATCCTCTGAATTCAAAAATGAACTCCATTTTATGAAAATAATTTTATAAATATTTATAATTTAATTTTTAAAGAAAATCATCATTTATTCCAAAAATACAACTTTGAAACTATAACTCATTTTGTGACACCTTAAAAAGTAATCAAGGTCCTATAAAATTATCTTATAACCATAATACAATAATGTAAAAATTTATAATTAAATTTTATGAAAATATATTTCCATTTTAAATTATTAAATTAATTATAAAATTATAATTAAAATATTTATAACATACAAAAATACCAAAATTTATACTTTGATTGTTTTTCACTTTTAAGATGATTAAATTATATTTATACATTCATGGGTGAAGTTTTTATTTTTTTGGCCAATTTACTATTCATTGCTATTCATATTGGTATGTTACTATTCTTACTTGACTTTTCACTAAAAACTCAAGTTGATATTATTAGACTCTAAATTTCTCACTAATCACAATTGTAGAAGACCATTTTTTGAAAATCATTTCACATTATTAATTATTTAATGAATACAAAAATATTTTAAAATACCTCTTTTTTCCTAAATTATTCAATAATAAACATTCTATATGTATCCGGATATTTGAAATTCACAAACTTTTCCATAATAAGAAATACCAATATTATTTATATAGAATTATTACACAAATAAGCTAAGGTATCGTTACATTTCCCCTTATAACACCAGCATAGGACCTAAGTGTAAGGTGTGTTATTGTGATAGAATCTAGGGGTGGATCAGACAACATTGCCCGAGTGGTGATTTCTATCATATTGAACTTCTCCCTTAGGCGATTCCATTCAAGATTCATATGTTGAAGTTTGGCTTAGGCTTGGTCCAGAGAAAAGCCCAGTGATGCTACCTCCTTCCCAAGCTCCGACAGATGGGCTTCATATGGCCCGAGTCTACTAGATGAGTCCATTCAATATTCTTTCTATAGTAATTAACAAAGACAACTATATTTATAAAAATATCATGTTATGATTACAGTTTCCAATAGTCATATTGACCAACAGTCATATTGACCAACAGTCATATAATAGTCAAAACCCAACAATATCATTTTAATTATACCCACTTCATTAATTAAAGGATATAGTTTTGTTGAGTATAAAATAAAATTACACACAAATTTAAGAAACAAATATAATTAAAAAGTTTGGGTCATTACATTTATCCCCCCTTAAGAAATTTAATCCCCAAAATTTTATCTCGTACCCTATAATGGGAAAATGTGTGGGTACTTCTGTCGGATAGACTCCTCTGGTTCCCACGTGGCTTCTTCACAATTGTGCTTCCTCCGCAACACCTTAACAAGGTGGGTAGTCTTGTTGCGTAGAACCTTGTCTCTACGATCCAAGATCTCCACCAGCTGCTCCTCATAAGAGAGGTCATGTTCCAGGTGTACCACCCCTGGATTTAGTACATGTTAAGGGTCAGGTATTTACTTCCACAAGAGGGATGTATGTAGATATCATGAACTTGTGCAAGATTTAGAGGAAGTCCAAGTCGATATGCCACTAATCAAACACGATCAATGATTTCATAGGAACCACTGTACATATGGCTGAGCTTCCCTTTTTTTCCAAACCTCATGACTCTCTTCCAGGGTAAATCTAAAGAAAGTATTTTTCACCAACATCGAACTCTATTTTCATTCGATGGTAGTTGGCATAGCTCTTTTTCCATCTCTGAGTAGCCATAATGTGTTGCAGGATGGAATGAACCTTTTCTATCGTCTCTTACACAAGATCAGGCCCAAGAAGCTTTCTCTTACTAGCTTCATCCCAACAAGTAGGAGTTCTACATCGCTTCCCATATTGAGCTTCTTATGGTTCCATTTTAATTCTCAAGTGGAAGTTGTTATTGTAAGATAAATCAACTAAATAGTGATGTTGATCCCATCCACCTTTAAATTTCATTAAGCTTGTTCTCTGCATTTCCTCGTGTGTTTGAATAGCTCTTTCAGATTAGCTATCAGTTTGGGGGTGATATGTCGTACTGAAATTCAATTTAGTTATTAGAGCGTGTTGAATACTTCTCCAGAATTTTGATGTGATCCTCGGATCCCAATCAGATATGATAGAAAGTGGAACTCCAGGAAGCCTTACCACTTTACGTAAATCCTGGAAAGATGATCAAGAGAGAAATATTCCCAAATGGATATAAAATGGGTAGTCTTGGTGAGATGGTCCAAAATAACCCATATAGTATTATTTCCTCAAGAATTTCTCGGGAGACCAGTGACAATTTCCATAGTGATATTGTCCCACTTCCATACTGGTATGGGTAGTGGTTGTAATACCCCTTTAGGAAGTTGTTTCTCCACCTTTACTTGCTAACATACCAGGCACCTTGATGTATATTCTGCAATCTCCCTTTTCATATTATCCCACCAATAATGATCACAAAGGTCCCTATACATTTTTTTGTTACCATGATGTATATAGAAAGTAGAGCAATGAGTTTCATCTATCAGATCCTTCTTTATTTCTGAAATATATAGAACACATATTCTTGTACGAAATTTTAGTACACCTTCTTGATCAGTATTGAACTCAAGAAACTTCCCATCCTTAACAGCATCAAACTTCTTCTGTAACAAAGGATCTTCTTTGTAAAGACCCATAAAATTCAAGGGAAATTTTTTCTTAATTTTCTTTGGGATTTTAGAAGAACGCGGTTTCGGACGGCACTTGATTCCGAGGTCCGGGGTGCCTGGAATTTTTATCCGAAGTTTAGCTCGGGTATGTTACGTGAACGAATGAGCGGGATTTTCTAACTTTTGAACCGTTGCTCAGAATCGAATTCCAAGGGTACCGATGAATTCGCAGCGCCGGTAATTGCTTAGGAACAACTTTTCCGGAGTTGCGTTTACACGGGAGAATTTGTTAAAAAATTTGGAAGTTAAAAATAAAAATTGAGCTACAATTTTTATTTCATCTAAGTGGTTAACCTTTGGGTGGAAGTTGGGTAACCACCCAAGTGTGGTTATGAGGGCGGTGGGGCCCACCCGAACCCCAACCCTTTATTTTCCATAACCTTCCATAACCCACCATTTATTAAGACAACTTGATTTAATTAATCGAGTGGATTAATTAAATTTTTTATTGAATTTCAAACATAAGACATGATAATAAAATAAGTGAAGCACTTATTTTATTTTGGTTGGAAATTATTGAATAGGGAGGATTTGGAGAAAAGCTAAGGGGCTTGAAGATCTTCTTCTTCTTTGATGAAGAATGCGAAGAACGCCGACCTCCGACGAAGGTCGACAAGAACGCCAGATCCTCAGAGATCGACGAAGTGACGCCGAAGAATCTTTTCTCCTTCCACGATGCCTTCATCCGCGATGGTTATTTCCATGAAGAACCCTCGCTCAAAGAATTCGACGAGGTAGGGGTGTGTTTTTATTTGATAAATGCTGATTCTTCCTTCCTTTGTTTATCATGACCCGCTTTCTACCAAACTAATGTGGAAGGACTGGGCCAAACGAACACGGCCTGATCCCTCCTCCATTTTTGTGAATGATTGGTGGGATCTTCGTGTTCTTCATGGGTGAAGAACACCAGAACTTTGCGAGTTCATTGTGCGACGTAACGATCCCAATTTGAATACCCAATATCACGACGTCCTAGAGAAGGTGCGACGATGATAGCGGGGATGGATCAAATCGGAACGGGAGGGACCGTCCCTTGACCGTTCTTCGAGCGGGTGAATCAAATCGTGATTTCAGAGCCAATCGGAGGCCCGAGAACACCGAAGAAGATTACGGGACATCGGGGTGACTTATTGTATGAAGTTTCATGATGAACGGACCGTCAGAATGAAGAATGGACAACACGGGAGGCACGCTGGCCGGAGGTGTCGGTTCTGGAAAATTCCAGAATACATGGCGTGTACCTCTGACAAACACGCCGTGTAGTGTGGGTGTACTGCGGATTGAGTTTCGGGTTTAGACAAGTAACACACAGCGTGTGACCCCGACCACACGGCGTGTAATCTCTACGCAGAATAGCAGAAGAAGCTTCGTGATACATGGCGTGTATTCGGGAAAATACACGGGCACGGACAGCAATACACGACCAAGAGGCACGGCGTGTAATCTCTTCACAGAAGAGCAGAAGCGGCTTCGCGGGACTCAGCGTGTATTCCGGGGATACATAGACATAGAGTGGAGTACACGGGCATGTACTCCGCCACACGACCATGCATGGCCAGCATACATGGAGCTGACCCCAGATGTTTGGCCACGGCGTGTAACCATACCACACACCGTGTACATACTTTTTACACGAACATCCCATCGACAGGGGTTGTGGTACACGGACAGTACCCGTGGACAGAATACACGGTGTGTAAGCATACCACACGCCATGTACTTTCTTTTTTTACACGACCAGCCCTGCGACATAGGACGTAACACACGGGAAGTACCTGGTGTCTGATGACACGGCGTGTATCATATATCTACACGCCGTGTACTTTTGGAAAATGGTTTTGTCATCTTGTTCTTGTTGACTTGGGCACGTTTTTCTTGGTTTTCCCCTCAAACGTGGTATGGAACATAGGGTTACATCTTCCCTGGTATTCGTGACGGTTGATGTATTTATCCCTTTGACTCGAGGAGAGGATCCTCCCAAAACGAGCTTGCTGTGTGCGGGAACCCTAGAGCTCGCTGCGTCTGCGACGACGATGATGACTATACATAAATCCTCCATGGATTCGATGGTGACGACTATAGCACTCAGTGATCCTACATGGATCAGTGCTACCGATCCTATGTGGGTCAGATCCTGTGTGGGTCAGCGCTCAGTGGTCCTGTGTGGGCCAGTGCCTATAGATCCTGTGTGGGTCTGATCTTGTGTGGGTCATTAGAGGGGTTAGTTACCTATTGATCCTTTGTGGGTCATTGCGGGGGTTAGTACCTATCAATCCTGTGTGGGTTCGATGGCATAGATGAATCAGTGGCTATATCTGATCATCTCTATCATCTTACGAGGAAGTATACCTATGTGAGCTGAATCTTGTTTTGCTTTCCTATGTGGATTGTGTTGTGCTATCCTGTGTGTATGTTATTGAACTTGGGGTCGGATGTTGGAGTCGAATGAGAATTGATGACTTAGGTATATGTATGGGCATATACCTAAGTGGTGTCAGATGTTACTTCGTGATTGTATCTTTCCTTGTGGATTATCCTTTGTGGATTCTGGGAGACCTTCGGGGGTCTCGGGGTCCCTACTGAGTAGCTTATACTCACCCATGCACGGGCTATGCCCGCACTATGTTGTGTTGGTTGCAGATGACAGACAGCGCTGGACGTGGTTGAGGCACGAGGAACAGGTCGGTACCCGGAGGTGGACCACTGGGCGGGGCGTACTCGGAGAAGACGACTGGACCCGAGGAGCTGTGGAGACTATCTGTACCCACCCTTCAGGTGGGACTTCCAGTGGATGGTTTGATCCTGCGGCATTACTTTTAAGTTTTTGTACTTCCTTTTTCAGTTGTACTTTACTTCAATTTCGGTTTGTACTCTGGCCCACTTACTTTTCCTCACTTACTATTGTACCTAGTTTTTACTTAGTATTTATTTCTACTTTCTTTCTCTATGGTGTTTGTTTACTTTACAAAGGCAATGCCTTCCCTTTTTACTGGGAATTACGCCTTGGTGCTAGTCGTCAGCCCCTGGCCTATGGAAGGCAGGCTTCGGGTAGTCACGGCACGGGCCCTGAGGATGTGTCGTGACAAATTGGTATCAGAGGAGTTCGGTTCCACCGCAGAACATTGGACTCTGATCTTTTCTATGTGAAGCAATAGTGTTAAGGGTATTGAGTGTGGTTATCAGTCCAGGGAGTCCAATGTTGGTGCGGCGGCCGACGTATCCGTACACCAGGACCCTGACTTCTGATTTCCGACTTAATGCACGAAAACATTGATTGCATGTGTGTTTCAAGTTTTCTTTGTGATTACTTTGTGTCAGCTCACTGGGTATATCGTTCTAACCATGACACACTTATCTCTTTTCAGGATGGCCCCACGATGGTAGCCAGCTAGGGTTCTGAGCGTTGTACATGATGATAGCACACCGAGCAACGAGGCCTCGGTACAGGGCCCTTTGACAGCAGAGGCACCGGCGGTACCTCTACCCGCCGAGCCACCGATGCTACCAGCCCCATCCGCTGACGATGCACGTCGCCTTAGGGCACTGCACGAGTTTCAGCGTCAGTGACCGCCCAGGTTCCATGGGGAGACAGACCCTCAGGCAGCCGAGGATTGGCTGGAGGTAGTTGTGCGGGTTTTCTGGTTAGTGAGGACACCAGCAGACCTCATGGTGATCCTCGCAGCGAGCCTCCTGTACGCGGCAGTAGGCATATGGTGGAGCTTGATGCTCCAGGTGCACGACGAGGCATCTCTCCTATGTACGGACTTTGAGAGCCTCTTCCGCTCGGTGTTCGTCCCAGCCACCCTCCGTGTGGTGCTCATCCAGGAGCTTCTACAGCTATGGCAGGGCAGCTTGACGGTCGCGCAGTACTCGGTGAGATTTACCGATCTCTCGCGCTACTCGAAAGACATGGTACGGGACCCATTCTTCCAGGCTCGGACCTTTGAGCAGAGATTGAGGCATGAGATCAGGGCATCACTGATCTCCCTCAGCATTCCAACATAGGTAGAGGTACTGAAGAGAACCCTTCTGATCGAGAGCTTCCTTGCTTATCCTACATCAGCAGTGAGACCTACCGTAGGGTGGTACGTAGTAGAGTCTTCTACAGCAGGCATTCGACGGATGACTCATGGGTCCAGGCAGACTAGACCCTTAGGCGGACGACCACAGGATACTGGCTCGGAGGTGTGGGGCACACGCAGTAGAACCAATCTTATGAGTGGAATACATTGTTATGCATGTGGTGGTCAGGGCCACTTGGCTCGTGACTGCCCAACCCGCCATGCAGAAGGGAAGTAGATGGTTGAGGAACCACCCAGCCAGAGGCAGAGGTTCGACCGTGGCGGTCCGCAGGGAGCAGGCGGACGAGGTCGAGGAGCTGGTCAAGCGGCAGGTGGTGGATGACGTTTTGAGGCTCTACCACCACCACCACCACCAGGAGGTCCACCCCGACCACAGGGGAGAGCACAGCTTCAGGTAGCTGAAGCTTACGATCATGGAGCTTCGGAAGCAGGTGGACAAGTGCGGGACTAGCTCCAAGCGTAGAGGCCCTTGACCATAATGCCTCTATCTTTATTATTTGTGTTTCCATGTGTCCTTGTACTTTGAGTTTGAGTAATAAAAGACACTTTCAATGGTGACGTTTGCTTTCTTGTCTTTTGTATGTTAATACTAAGAGGTAGCGGTTAAAAAATATTGACTTGACCATCACTTACGAGATTCTTACTGGAAGAGACCCAGTGACCACACACTGATGCCGACAGTGTGACTCAACCCTTGGTGGCGAGAGTAATGGTTGGATCTCTTGTTAGTAGCGTCGAGGCCTTACGACGTCATCCATGGAATGAATTAACTAATCATGATGGTATTGATTATATTAGGCAAGGAACGTGGTTCATCCAGGGGATGAGACTGGATTTCCCTTTTCGGTAAAGGATAAATCTTTGCAGCTTTGCAGAACGTTAATGAGGAAGGGGCAACCCTTCATGTGGTCAGACAGATGTCAGTAGAGCTTCCAGGAGCTGAGACAGAGATTGACCAGCGCGCCTATCTTTAGGCTACCGGAAAAGGGAGTAGGGTACGTAGTTTACTGCGATGCATCAGAGACTGGCCTCGGATGTGTCCTGATGTAGGAGCGGGCAGTGATCGCCTATGGATCACGTCAGTTGAGGCAGCTTGAGCAGAACTACGCTACCCATGACCTGGAGTTAGCAGCAGTGGTCTTCGCTCTGAATATGTGGCGACACTATCTAATGGGTGAGCGCTTTACAGTCTATTCTGACCATCAGAGTCTTAGGTACATCTTCTCATAGAAGGGCCTAAACCTGAGACAGCAGTGATGGCTCGAGTTCCTCCAGGACTATGACTTTGAGATAGTCTATACTCCTAGAAAGGGAAACGTAGTAGCCGATGCTCTCAGCCGGAGGAAAGGAATTCAGCTACTTGGGGAGGTGACCGAGCAGTTAGCCGCTTTGCAGATATCCTTCGTGGATAGATATGGAGTATCCTTTCCTCAGTCTCTCGCACTCACTCCTCCACTAGTGCAGTGGGTCAGAGAGGCATAGCGTGGGGATGCCGACTGTGAGACGCGGCATGCGCAGATATCCTCAGGACAGGCACCTGATGGATTCTCCATGGGAGGAGAGCACGATGTCCTTTTTAGAGGACGTACCTTGGTACCAGTTTCTTTACGAGAGGAGGTTCTGAGAGAGTTTCACACTTCCCCTTTGATGGTACATCCTGGAGTGGAAAAGATATACCAGGAACTCAGACGATAGCACTGGTGGCCGGGCATAATGAAGGTTGTGGCAGAGTTCATTTCTCAATGCCTCACCTACCAGTAGGTGAAGGTAGAGAACCAGGTACCAGCAGGCTTGGTGCAGCCCTTGGAGGTCCGGAAGTGGAAGTGGGACGACATATCTATGGACTTCATGACTGGACTTCCACGCACTTCCAGAGGTCACGACTCCATTTGGGTGATTGTCGACCGACTCACCAAGTCGGCTCACTTCTTACCCATCAGAGAGCAAGGCTCAGTGGAGACCTTGGGATGTCTTTACATTCAGAAGATTGTACGGCTTCATGGTGTGCCATCATCTATCGTCTCCGATCGAGATGCTAGCTTTACTTCCTGTCTTTGGAAGGGGTTGCCGGAGGTGTTCGGGATGCAGCTATGTTTGAGCACCACCTTTCACCCTCATAAAGATGGTCGGATGGAGAGGACCATTCAGACTCTCAAGGACATGCTTCGCGCATGTTTCCTCGAGTTTGGTCGCATCTGGGAGGACCACCTACCCTTGGTGGAGTTCGCGTACAACAACAGCTACCACTCCACCATCGGGATGGCACCATACGAGGCGTTGTACGGGCGACCTTGCAGATCTCCTCTATGCTGGACATACCCTATGGAGTCAGCACTTGTGGAACTGGTGATGGTCCAGGGCATGACAGAGAAGGTCCAGGTCATCCAGGAGAGGATGAGGACAGCTCAAAGCCAGTAGAAGTCTTATGCTAACAGGAGGCGGAGGCCACTAGAGTTCGAGGATGGCGACCATGTCTTCTTGTGGGTCTCACCTCGATGTGGATTACGGAGATTTGGCTGAGGCACCAAGTTATCTCCGTGCTTCATCGGACCATTCTAGGTCCTCAGCAGGATTGGCGAGGTGGCTTATCTCTTGTCTCTACCACCTCAGTTGCACCGACTGCACGACGTTTTCCACGTATCCCAGCTGAGGAGATACGTGCACGACCCGACGCATATCATTGACCATGGGGAGCTGGACATTGATGATGGAACGAATTTTGCGGAGGTCCTAGTGGAGATCGAGGATCGACAGGAGCAGGTCCTACGTAGACGGTCGACTCCTCTAGTGCGCATCAGATGGTAGTAGGGGAACCTCCAGGAGAGCACTTGGGAGCGGGAGGCTCAGATGCTTGCACAGTACCCACATTTGTTCCCCTAGTTTTTTATGTATCTTTACGGGGACTTAAGGCCCTGAGGTGGGAGTAATGTAAAGACCTGTAAAATTAAAGGGAAATTTTTTCATAATTTTCTTTCGGATTTTACAAGAACGCGGTTTCTGATGGCACTTGATTCCGAGGCCCGGTGTGCCCAGAATTTTTATCTGAATCTTAGCTCGGGTACGTTCAGTGAACGAACGAGCGGGATTTTCTAACTTTTGAACCGGTGCTCGGAATCGAATTCTGAGGGCACCGATGAATTCGCAGCACTGGTAATTTATTAGGAACACCTTTTCCAGAGTTGCGTTTACACGAGAGGAGTTGTTAAAAATTGTGGAAGTTAAAAATAAAAATTGAGCTACAATTTTTATTTCTTCTAAGTGGTTAACCTTTGGGTTGAATTTGGGTAACCACCCAAGTGTGGTTATGAGGGCGGTGGGGCCCACACGAACCCCACCCCTTCATTTTACCTAACCTTCCATAACCCTCCATTTATTAAGAAAACTTGAGTTAATTAATTTAGTGGATTAATTCATTTTTTTTTGAATTTCAAACTTAAGTCATGATAATAATATAAGTGAAGCAATTATTTTATTTTGGTTGGAACTTGTTGCATTGGGAGGATTTGGAGAAAATCTAAGGGGCTTGAAGATCTTATTCTTCTTCAAAGAAGAATGTGAATAATGTGAAGAACGCGAAGAACACCGACCTCCGATGAAGGTCGACAAGAACATCGGATCCTTGGAGATCGACGACGCGACGCCGACGAATCATTTCTCCTTCCACGACGCCTTCTTCCACGACGGTTATTTCCGCGACGAACCCTCGCTCACTGAATTCGATGAGGTAGGGGTGTGTTTTTATTTGAGAAATGTTGATTTGTCCTTTTTTTTTATCTTGACCCTCTTTCTACCAAACTAATGTGGAAGGACCGGGCCAAACGAACACGACCCGATCCCTCCGCCATTTTTGTGAATGATTTGTGGGATCTTCGTGTTCTTCATGGGTGACGAACACCAGAACGTTGCGAGTTTGTTGTGCGACGCAACGATCCCAATTGAAGACCCAACATCATGATGTCCTAGCTAAGGTGCAACGATGATAGTGGGCGACGGATCAAACCGGAATGGGAGGGACCATCCCTTGACCGTTCTTCAAGCGGGTGAATCAAATCGTGATTTCGGAGCCGATCGGAGGCCTGAGAACACCGGAGACGATTACGGGACATCGGGGAGAATTAGTGTCCGTAGTTTCGTGATGAAAGGGCCATCAGAACGAAGAATTGACAACACGGGAGGCGCACTGGCCGGAGGTGTCGGTTCTGGAAAATTCTAGAATACATGGGGTGTACCTCTAACGAACACGCCATGTAGTGTGGGTGTAATGCGGCTTGAGTTTTGGGTTTAGACAAGTAACACACGGCATGTGACCCCGCCACACGGCATGTAATCTCTACGCAGAATAGCATAAGAAGCTTCGCGAGACATGTCGTGTATTCTTGAAAATACATGGACACAGGCAGTAATACATGGCCAAGAGGCACGACATGTATTCTCTTCACAGAAGGGCAGAAGCGGCTTCGCAGGACTCGGCGTGTATTCTGGGGATACGCGAACATAGAGTGGAGTACACGGTCATATACTCCACCACACGACCAGGCATGGCTAGCATACACGGAGCCGACCCAAATGTTTGGCCACGGCGTGTAACCATACCACATGTCGTATACATACGTTTTACATGAACAGCCCATCAACACGGGCTCTGGTACACGAAAATTACCCATGGATAGAAGACATCGCGTGTAACCATACCACATGCCGTGTACTTTCTTTTTTTACATGACCAGCCCTACGACACGGGCCGTAACACACGGGCAGTACCCGGTGTCTGATTACATGGCATGTATCGTATATCTACACGCTATGTACTTTTGGAAAATGGTTTGGTTGTCTTGTTCTCAGTGACTTGGGCACGTTTTTCTTGGTTTTCCCCTAAGACGTGGGATGAAACGTTGGGTTACATCATCCCTGGTCTTCGTGACGGTTGATGTATCCATCCCTTTGAATCGAGGAGAGGATCCTCCCGAAACGAGATTGTTGTGTGCGGGAACCCTAGAGTTGGATGCGTCTGTGATGACAGTGACGACTGTATATAAATCCTCCATGGATTCGATGGCGATGACTACAGCACTCAGCAATCCTACGTGGATCAGTGCTACCGATCCTGTGTGGGTCAGATCCTGTGTGGGTCAGCGCTCAGCGGTCCTGTGTGGGTCAGCGCCTACAGATCCTGTGTGGGTCCGATCCTATGTGGGTCATTACGGGGGTTAGTTACCTATCAATCCTTTGTGGGTCATTGCTGGGGTTAGTACTTATCGATCATGTGTGGTTCTGATGGCTTAGAAGAATCAGTGGCTACATCTGATCGTCTTTATCGTCTTACAAAGAAGTATACCTGTGTGAGATGAATCTTGTTTTGCTTTCTTATGTGGATTGTGTTGTGCTATCCTGTGTGGATGTGATCGAACTTGGGCTCATATGTTGGAATCAAATGAGAATTTATGACTTAGGTATATGTATGGGCATATACCTAAGTGGTGTCGGATGTTACTTCGTGATTGTATCTTTCCTTATGGATTATCCATTGTGGATTCTGGGAGACCATCAGGGGTCTTGGGGTCCCTACTGAGTAGCTTATACTCACCCCTGCATGGTCTATGCCCACACTACATTATGTTGGTTGCAGACGATGTACAACGCTGAACGTGGTTGAGGTACGAGGAGTAGGTCGGTACCCAGAGGTGGACCACTGGGCGAGGTGTACTCAGAGAGGACGGCTGGACCCGAGGAGCTGTGGAGAATATTTGTACCCACCCTTCAAGTGGGACTTCCAGTGGATGGCTCAAGGCTACAGCTTTACTTTTCGGTTGGTGTACTTCCTTTTTCAGTTTTACTTTACATCAGCTTGGGTTTGTATTCTGGCCCACTTACTTTTCCGAACTTAATATTGTACCCAGTTTTTACTTAGTATTTAATTCTGCTTGCTTGCTCTGTGGTGTTTGTTTACTTTACAAAGGAAATGTATTCCCTTTTTACCGGGAATTACACCTTGGTGCTAGTCACCAGCCCCTGGCCTATGGAAGGCGGGCTTGGGGTAGTCACGGCACGGGCCCCGAGGACGGGTCATGACACTCATTCTAAGATTTCATGATCTTCTCTAGTAATGACAATTGAGAAATCATTTGGGTTAGGGTTGATTATGTAACTTCATTTATAATTCCCATTTATAGGTTTACTAAGTCATTGATCAAAGGATCTCTTTGAATCATTATAATGGATAGAACAACTGGGTCTTTCCTGCTTAATGCATCAGTGACATTGTTTGCTCATCCTAGATGATAATGAATTTAACAATCATAGTATTTAAGAAGTTCAAACCATCTCATTTGTCTCATGTTCAGTTCCTTTTGTGTGAAAGATATACTTCAATCATTGGTGGTCTATGTATATATATAGCGACCCAGCCTTTTCTTACATTACTATTACATCATTTCAAAGATAAACAACATAATAGTATTACACATGGAGGATCCAGAGGTTTAGTGTCTTGGGCAAACTAGGACTACACATAACAAGTACAACATCAAGCATAAAAATTCATTTAATCTCTTCTTCTATAGCTTCTTATTGGCACTTGTCCTCTCCTTAGTGCATGTAGCCACCTGAGGATATACATCAAAAAGGGTGAGCTAAAAGCCCAGTAAGAGGATAGATAAGAACAATATATCATGTGGTGAGCATAATCATGACATAGGAAGAAGATCTTAATCATGAGAGGAGCATAAACAATAAACTTGAAATGTGGCAAAGCATAAAAATGAAACATCATGTCTTAGTGGTTAACTACCACACATAATTGTGAACAAAGCTATCATCATGTTCACGCATAATTTCACATTTACTCATGAGATTCATCACTTTACCCAATGCATTGGAGCACTATATAATTCCGGGCGCACCCGTCACATTTAAACATTCATATTGCGCTATATAATTCCGGGCGCACCCGTCACATCATAACATTATCATTATCATGCTTTCCACATAGAATACATATCAAACATGTACATAAATAACCCATGGAAAGGAATGGGTTTCATCTCATAATAACACATTCATAAGCTTTGGGTTCCCAAAAGAAAGAGGGAACAACATACTTGATATAAGAACCATCAACCTTGAATGAGAGGAAAAATGTGAGATCTTGAAAGAAGAGTTCTTTTGGAAAACATTTTGATGGACATAAAAATCAGTGACAAGCATTTATATCCCAGAAAAGTAAAGGAAATGATGAACAAAAGACCTTTGAGGAGTAACCATTTCAAAATGGAATGAAAGAGGGAGAACCCGAAGGAAGAAAATTGGGTTCGAGATTTCCCCTTACCTTGTACTCGAATGCCTCCTTCTCTTTAATGTCCTGTATAATGACATTATATTAATTAGAAATTCCAGAACCTTTTATACATTAATAGGGTTCATTCTTGTTTTATTATTTCATATTATGTTCCTTTGGATGACTTATAGAGTTTAAAAACATTGATCGGGGATGTTCTTTTTCATGGTTTTCTTGAGCGGTCCACTTGTATTCTTAATTTTATGTTTGGGTAGATTATGGTTAAACATCCAGAACTGATATTACATGTAATTAATGATATTAAAGAAGCTTGGATGATTTTAGAATGAGTTATATTAGATCCATGTGGCCGAATTATTAGATAAGAATTAAATGAAGATTATTTGGGCTAATTTGAGCGGTCTTTGGATCACAACCAACTCATTTTAACTTTTCACTTAGTAGTATGGCCATAGGTTATTTACAGAACTTAAAATAGAACATAATACATATAAAACATTCTGGTTCAACCATAAAAATGGTTTCATGACCAGATTGAAGGTATAAATGGAAGAAGAGAGCATGTTGTTTTTGAAGGTGATAAATTATCACCACATGAACAACGTTCTCTTTAATAAAATAAAAGGAAGGGGGAAAGGGTGAGGGGTGATATAATATAACATTAGAATCATTATATATATAATAATGGATTTACAGAACAATTTGGATGAAGATAGAGAGAGGGAGATCAAGAAAGGAACTTGAACTTGAAAGGAAATTAAAGGAGAAGAGGGATAGAAATTACCTTTAGAATCCTCCTCTTGAGTTCCTCTTTAAGGAAGCTAGGCTTGGTCTTTTGATGAGACCAGCAGATTTTGGACGTGGGGGATGAGCTAGGGAAGGTGTTTGGGCAGAATTCTAAGAAGGCTTGGAGCTTGAGAGGTGTGAGGAAAAGAGGGAGTGAAGGGTGGCTTTTATAGTGGAGGGGAGAGGGGTTTTCTTAATATTAAATTGATTAGTTTATTAATTCCACCAAGGACAAGGAATAGTGAGTATTGGATGACCAAGAATAGTAAATTTGACTTGTGAATTCGGGATTTGGGTTCTTACATCACTTGTGATGTCAGGAATAGTGGGTTTTAATTAAAATGCATTTATATGATAAATTAATGTATTATACTATTCATCAAAAATTCAAGTATCTCAGAAAAATCCCAAAATTTTACCCTAACCAGTTTTCGACGTGTAGAATCCAAAAATGAATTCCATTTTTCAAAAATAATTTTATAAATATTATTAATTTAATATTTAATTAAAATCACAATTTACTAAAAAAACAATTTTTTAAAATTAAAACTGATTTTGCAGTTCTTTCAAAAATTACTTAGGGTCTTATAAAATTATATGAAAACTATTAGAAATTGATTCAATAATTTATGAATATATTTCAGGAAAATAAATATTCTTTTAAATTAATTAATTAATTATAGTTAATTATTTATGACTTATAAAATACCAAAAACGTTTACTAAGGTCAAATTATCACTTTCTATGATGTCTAAATTTTATTTTATTATTCATAGGTAATTTTACTCTTATTTACTATTCATAAGGGTAGGTTAATATTCATAAGGGTATGTTACTATTCACCAAAAATTATTTTTGTTTCATTAGACTCCAAAAACTATCTTGAACACAACCGTGAATGTTGGATTAAAATTCCAAACATAGTGGTGACAAAATTATGTTTAAAGGTCACTTATCACTTAGTAGTTTATTATTTTGTGTTTTTATGACATAGATATAAGAAGGGAATTTTCCATTGAAAAACTTTGGGTCGTTACATTCTCCCCCCCTTAAGAAATTTCACCCCCGAAATTTCACTTTACACAAACAGGTGAGGGTACTTCTCCTTCATTGCCTCTTCCGGTTCCCAAGTTGCTTCCTCAAACTTTTGGTTCCTCCACAACACTTTGACAAGGCGGGTTGTCTTGTTGCGTAGAACCTTATCACTTCGGTCCAGAATTTTTACCGGCTGCTCCTCATATGAGAGATCATCTTCCAACTGTACCACCTCTGAGTTTAGTACATGTGAGGGGTCTGGAATGTACTTCCTCAGTAGTGATACGTGAAACACGTCATGAACTTGAGCCATATTCGGTGGAAGTGCCAGACGATAGGCCACGGCTCCTATACGATCAAGGATCTCAAAGGGGCCAATGTACCTTGGGCTTAGCTTCCCTTTCTTCCCGAATCGCATGACTCTCTTCCATGGAGATATTCGAAGGAAGACTTTATCTCCAACGTCGAACTCCAAGTCCCTTCGACGATTGTCAGCATAGCTCTTTTGCCGACTTTGAGCAGCTTTGATATGTTTCTGGATGTCTTGAACCTTCTCTGTCATCTCTTGAACAAGATCGGGACCAAGTATTTTTCGTTCTCCAACTTCATCCCAACAGGTTGGAGTTCTACATCGCTTCCCATAAAGAGCTTCATACGAAGCCATCTGAATACTCGAGTGGAAGCTATTGTTGTATGAGAACTAAACCAATGGAAGGTGCTGATCCCATCCACCTTTGAATTCAAGAGAGCATGATCTTAGCATATCTTCAAGTGTCTGAATAGTCCTTTCAGACTGGCCATCAGTTTGGGGGTGATAGGCCGTGATGAAGTTTAATTCAGTACTCAAAGCATGTTGAAGGCTCCTCCAGAATTTAGAAGTGATCCTTGGATCACGGTCAGAGACAATCGAGAGTGGAACACCGTGCAACCTCACTACTTCCTTCACATATATCCTTGCAAGTTGTTCAAGTGAGAGGTCTTCCCGAATAGCGATAAAATGGGAAGTCTTGGTGAGTCGGTCAACCACAACCCATATCGCATTATTTCCCCTTGACGTTTTCGGGAGGCCCATGACAAAGTCCATAGTGATATTTTCCCATTTCCACATGGGTATAGGCAATGGCTGCATCATACCTTTGGACTTTTTCCGCTCAGCTTTAACTTACTGACACACCAAGCACCTTGATATATATTCTGCAATCTCCTTCTTCATGTTATCCCACCAGATGTGTTCTCGGAGATCACGATACATCTTGGTACTTCCAGGATGAATAGAGAAAGTTGAGCTATGTGCATTATCCAATAGATCCTTCTTTATTTCGGGTGATGAAGGCACACAAAGCCACGTTCCAAACCGGATCACACCATCATCGTCGATATGGAACTCTTGCAGCTTCCCTTCCTTTACTGCATTCACCCTCTTTTGTATCTCCACATCATCCCTTTGTGCTTCCTTGATCTTCTGTTGGATGGATGGTTGCGCAATCATTTGGGCAAGGTAGGATGTATCCCCTGCCCTTACGATTCCCAAATCCATCCTTTGCATATCCAAGAAGATAGGGTCTTTCTCAATCCTCAACATGGATAGAGTAGCAGGTTCTTTCCTGCTTAGAGCATCAGATACCTTGTTCGCCTTTCCAGGATGATACTGAATAGAGCAATCGTAATCCTTGATTAGCTCTAACCATCTCCTTTGATGCATGTTGAGCTCCTTTTGTGTGAATATATACTTTAGGCTCTTGTGGTCGGTGTATATGTCACACTTCTCACCATAAAGGTAGTGCCGCTAGATTTTCATGGAAAAAATCACAGCTGTCAGCTCTAGATCATGCGTCGGGTAGTTCTGCTCATGGATCTTCAGCTGTTGTGAGGCGTAGGCTATCACATTATCATTTTGCATGAGTACACAACCCAAGACTTTCTTTGAAGCATCACTGTATATCACAAAACTTTCTCCACTTTTCGGTAGTGTGAGTACAGGTGCAGTGATCAGCATTCTCTTTAGCTCCTTAAAGCTTCCCTCACATTATTCCGTCCATTCATACTTTACCCCTTTCCTTGTTAACTTAGTTAGCGGGCTTGACAATCGTGAGAAGTTTCTCACAAAATGTCGGTAGTACCCAGCTAATCCAAGAAAACTACGGATTTCTGGGACACTAGAGGGCCTGGGCCATTCTTCAATCGCCTTTGTCTTTGAAGGGTCCACAGAAATTCCCTCGCTTGTGATCACATGTCCCAAGAACGTGACTTGATTCATCCAAAAGTCACACTTTCTGAACTTGGCGTACAACTTCTCCTTTCTCAATGTCGCCAACACAAGTCTTAGATGTTCTTCATGTTCCTGCTTACTCTTGGAGTAAATGAGAATATCATCAATAAAAACTACCACAAATTTGTCGAGGTAATGTCTAAAGACTCTATTCATCAAATCCATGAAGATTGCAGGGGCATTAGTAAGTCTGAAGGGCATCACCAAAAACTCATAGTGCCCATACCTTGTAGGGAAGGCAGTCCTCTGAATATCTTCCTTCTTCACCTTTACTTGATGATATCCAGAACGAAGATCCACCTTTGAGAAGTATTGAGCTCCTCTTAACTGATCGAACAAGTCATCAATCCTTGGGAGAGGATACTTGTTCTTTATGGTGATCTTGTTGAGTTCCCGATAATCGATACACAGCTGCATGGTTCCATCCTTCTTCTTCACAAAGGGCACTGGCGCACCCCAAGGTGATGCACTAGGGCGTATGAAACCTTTGTCCAGATGCTCTTGCAGCTGCTTCTTTAACTCCTCCAGTTCGATAGGAGCCATCCTATAGGGGCACTTCGAGATAGGAGTAACTCCGGGTATGAGTTCAATTGAGAACTCTACCTCACGATCCGGGGGAATTCCGGGTAACTCTTCAGGAAATACATCGCCGTATTCCCTTACGATGGGCATTTCCTCAAGGATGGAACTTTCCTTTGACTCAATCATTTGGGAGAGGTATGCTTCTTCATAAGGAATCATCACCCACACCATTGAAGGATTTCTCAAAGGAGATTAATGATCTTCCTTGCATTTGTAGAGGAGCATGGGATGGTTCGGAATACGAAAATATATTTCCTTTTCCCGACAGTTGATATGTGCTCTATATAACGAGAGCCAATCCATTCCCATTATAGCGTCGAATTCCACCAAGGGAAGTATTACGAGATTTGCCGGAAGAATCTTCCCACATACGTCAATAGGAGAAGAATCAAACACTTGGGTTGCAATGATTGCACCACTTGGTGTTTTTACAGATATCTCTACTTCAAGGTTTCGGGGCTTCGATTCTATAGTTCTAGCAAACTTGCAAGATATAAAGGAATGCGTAGAACCAGAATCAAATAAGACTTTTTCCATTCTTGAGTGAATAGGAAGTGTACCTTGTACGACTTCATTATCATGTTCCACCTCCGCAGTAGTGATGGAATAAGTCTTCCCTTGTTCCTTTGGCTTTGGTGGTTGTTGGCACAGATTACCCTCGAAAGCTTGAGGTTTAGTGCACTGGTTTGAATAGTGCCCTAGCTCCTTACAGTTGTAGCATTGAACCATGAGTGGTTCTCTCCTTTCATCGGCTACATTATCCTTCCTTTTCATGTCTCTTCGACACTCATGAGCTAGGTGTCCTTCTTTCCCACACTTGAAGCATTTCCCCGTCCCTTTGAGGCAGTTCCCACTGTGCAACTTCCCACATTTTTGGCAAGTGGGTCGTTGTGTTTTCTTCCCATCTTTATCACTAGATCCACCAGCTTGAAACACCATCTTTCTTTTCTTATCACCATAGCCATGGGAGCATTCTCCAAACTCCATCTCCACTTTGAGAGCACACCGAACAACTTCTTCATAACTCCCAAAGTCTCGAATTGCAAGAGCTTTTCGAAGATGTGGTTTTAATACACTAAAGAATCTATCAATTTTGCTATCATTGTTGATAACAAAACCCGAAGCATACCTTGCGAGCCTTGTGAAATTTGCTTCATAGGTTGTGACAGATTATCCTTCTTTTTGCTTGAGCTCTATGAATTCTCTCTCCATCTTCGTGCGAAGAGTTCGTGGGAAGTACTTATTAAGAAACATTATCTTAAAATCTTCCCATTCCATCTCTTCAATTTCATCCCTTGGCTTGGTGTTCTTAATCAAAGCCCACCATTGATCAGCTTCTCCATCAAGACGATAAACGGCTAGAGTCACCTTCTCTGTCTCGGAAGAGTGAAGAACAGAAAAGATCTTCTCCATGGAGTTGACTTATTGTTCCGCAACTAGTGGATCAGAAGATCCACAAAACGTCGGTGGTCGTTGCCGCATAAAACATTCGATAGCTAGTTGCTCCCTCCTTGGTGAAGGAGGACGTTCCCCATTATTATGGTTATTATTCATAACCCGGGATAATTGGGTAAGCATCACCATGAAGTTTTGAACTCCACCTCCAAAATCATTGGGGATGTCGTTCGGGCAATCGTTGCATTGGCCTTCGCAAGAGTTATTGGCCTGATTTCTCCTGGTTCCCACCATTTTCTAAAATAGAAAAGGTTAGAACAAAACATAAGCAAACAAGTCATGAATAACTTATCCTTTTAAACAATTATACCAAAAACATAACATATGGGATCCCAAGGTAAATATCCTTGTTTGCATATTTGTACTTAGTCTCATGCTAGAGGTTTTCTTTAGGGTTCACTAATCCTAATTCCCAAATTAACTAAACCTTTCCTTTGATACCAACTATAGCGACCCAGCCTTTTCATACATTACTATTACATCATTTCAAAGATAAACAACATAATAGTATTAAACATGGAGGATCCAGAGGTTTAGTGTCTTGGGAAAACTAGGACTACACATAACAAGTACAACATCAAGCATAAAAATTCATTTAATCTCTTCTTCTATAGCTTCTTATTGGCACTTGTCCTCTCCTTAGTGCATGTAGCCACCTGAGGATATACATCAAAAGGGGTGAGCTAAAAGCCTAGTAAGAGGATAGATAAGAACAATATATCATGCGGTGAGCATAATCATGACATAGGAAGAAGATCTTAATCATGAGAGGAGCATAAACAATAAACTTGAAATGTGGCAAAGCATAAAAATGAAACATCATGTCTTAGTGGTTAACTACCACACATAATTGTGAACAAAGATAGCATCATGTTCACGCATAATTTCACATTTACTCATGAGATTCATCACTTTACCCAATGCATTGGAGCGCTATATAATTCTGGGCGCACCCTTCACATTTAAACATTCATATTGCGCTATATAATTCCGGGCGCACCCGTCACATCATAACATTATCATTATCATGCTTTCCACATAGAACACATATCAAACATGTACATAAATAACCCATGGAAAGTAATGGGTTTCATCTCATAATAACACATTCATAAGCTTTGGGTTCCCAAAAGAAATAGGGAACAACATACTTGATATAAGAACCATCAACCTTGAATGAGAGGAAAAATGTGAGATCTTGAAAGAAGAGTTCTTTTGGAAAACATTTTGATGGACATAAAAATCAGTGAAAAACATGTATATCCCAGAAAAGTAAAGGAAATGATGAACAAAAGACCTTTGAGGAGTAACCATATCAAAATGGAATGAAAGAGGGAGAACCCGAAGGAAGAAAATTGGGTTCGAGATTTCCCCTTACCTTGTACTCGAATGCCTCCTTCTCTTTAATGTCCTGTATAATGACATTATATTAATTAGAAATTACAGAACCTTTTATACATTAATAGGGTTCATTCTTGTTTTATTATTTCATATTATGTTCCTTTGGATGACTTATAGAGTTTAAAAACATTGATCGGGGATGTTCTTTTTCATGGTTTTCTTGAGCGGTCCACTTGTATTCTTAATTTTATGTTTGGGTAGATTATGGTTAAACATCCAGAACTGATATTACATGTAATTAATGATATTACAGAATCTTGGATGATTTTAGAATGAGTTATATTAGATCCATGTGGCCGAATTATTAGATAAGAATTAAATGAAGATTATTTGGGCTAATTTGAGCGGTCTTTGGATCACAACCAACTCATTTTAACTTTTCACTTAGTAGTATGGCCATAGGTTATTTACAGAACTTAAAATAGAACATAATACATATAAAAAATTCTGGTTCAACCATAAAAATTGTTTCATGACCATATTGAAGGTATAAATGGAAGAAGAGAGCATGTTGTTTTTGAAGGTGATAAATTATCACCACATGAACAACGTTCTATTTAATAAAATAAAAGGAAGGGGGAAAGGGTGAGGGGTGATATAATATAACATTAGAATCATTATATATATAATAATGGATTTATAGAACAATTTGGATGAAGATAGATAGAGGGAGATCAAGAAAGGAACTTGAACTTGAAAGGAAATTAAAGGAGAAGAGGGAGAGAAATTACCTTTAGAATCCTCCTCTTGAGTTCCTCTTTAAGGAAGCTAGGCACGGTCTTTTGATGAGACCAGAAGATTTTGGACGTGGGGGATGAGCTAGGGAAGGTGTTTGGGCAGAATTATGAGAAGGCTTGGAGCTTGAGAGGTGTGAGGAAAAGAGGGAGTGAAGGGTGGCTTTTATAGTGGAGGGGAGAGGGGTTTTCTTAATATTAAATTGATTAGTTTATTAATTCCACCAAGGACAAGGAATAGTGAGTCTTGGATGACCAAGAATAGTAAATTTGACTTGTGAATTCGGGATTTGGGTGCTTACATCACTTGTGATGTCAGGAATAGTGGGTTTTAATTAAAATGCATTTATATGATAAATTAATGTATTATACTATTCATCAAAAATTCAAGTATCTCAGAAAAATCCCAAAATTTTACCCTAACCATTTTTCGACATGTAGAATCCAAAAATGAAGTCCATTTTTCAAAAATAATTTTATAAATATTATTAATTTAATATTTAATTAAAATCATAATTTACTAAAAAAACAGTTTTTTAAAATTAAAACTGATTTTGCAGTTCTTTCAAAAATTACTTAGGGTCTTATAAAATTATCTAAAAACTATTAGAAATTGATTCAATAATTTATGAATATATTTCAGGAAAATAAATATTCTTTTAAATTAATTAATTAATTATAGTTAATTATTTATGACTTATAAAATACCAAAAAAGTTTACTAAGGTCAAATTATCACGTTCTATGATTTCTAAATTTTATTTTATTATTCATAGGTAATGTTACTCTTATTTACTATTCATAAGGGTAGGTTACTATTCATAAGGGTATGTTACTATTCACAAAAAATTATTTTTGTTTCATTAGACTCCAAAAACTATCTTGAACACAACCGTGAATGTTGGATTAAAATTCCAAACATAGGGGTGACAAAATTATGTTTAAAGGTCACTTATCACTTAGTAGTTTATTATTTGGTGTTTTTATGACATAGATATAAGAAGGGAATTTTCCATTGAAAAACTTTGGGTCGTTACAATATATCCCATTTCACTCCATAAAGATAGTGTCTCTATATCTTCATAGAAAAAATAACCACAGCCAGCTCCATATCATGCGTAATATAGTTCTTCTCATGAGTCTTCAACTGTCTAGATGCATAAGAAATTTCCATGTCATTTTTCATGAGGATTCACCCAAGCCCATTCAGAGATGCATCACTAAAAATAATGAATCCTTATCCACTTGAGGGCAGAGTTAGCACGGGGGTAGTAACCAATCTCTTCTTCAACTCTTGGAAACTATCCCCACACTCCTTTTTCCAGATGAACATGACCCCTTTCCGAGTTAACTTGGGTAATGGATTAGAAAGTCGTGAAAATATTTTCACAAACATCCTATAATATCCCACTAATCCAAGGAAACTATGAATCTCAGTTATTGTTGTAGGCTGAGGCCACTCCTTTATAGCTTTTGTCTTTGCAGGGTCAAATGTGATTCCATCAATGGTAATAATGTGCCCCAAGAATGCAACTAGTAGTAACAAGAATTCACATTTACTGAACTTTCCAAAAAGCCTCTCCTTCCATAGAGTTTTCAAAATAACCCTTAGATGATCCTCATGCTCCTCACGAATTTTGGAATATATCTAAATATCATCAATAAAAACTACCAAAAAGTTATCAATCTTTTCCTTAAATACTCTATTCATAAAATACATAAAAATAGTAGGTGCATTAGTCAGTCCAAAAGGCATAACAGCAAACTCATAATGCCCATATCTTGATCGGAAGGCATTTTTTGGAATATCTTCTTTCTTTACCCACAATTGATGATAACCGGATCGAAGATCAATCTTAGAGAAGAATTGAGCCCCTCAAAGTTGGTCAAATAAGTCATCAATTCTTGGAAGAGTGTATTTTTTTCTTTACTGTGATCTCGTTCAATTCTCAATAATCAATGCATAGTTGCATTAATCTATCCTTCTTGTTCACAAAGAGAACATGTGCTCCCTAAGGAGACACACTCAGTCGGATAAACCCCTTCCCCAAAAGATATTGGAGTTTTTTCTTTAATTCCTCCAGCTCCAAAATTTCCATCCTATATGGGGTCTTTGTTATTGGATGAGATCCAGGTAGGAGTTTAATAGATAACTCTACCTCTATTTCTTGGCGAGGTCGAGGAAACTTCTTAGGAAATACATCAATGTATTCCTGGACAATGGGGACATTTTCTATCCTCAAACTCTCATTTCCTTCTTCTTATTCAACTATTAATTCTATAAAGAAAGATATAGGAGGTTATTCAAGACAAAGATCATGTTTATATATCTCTCCTTGGAAGATAAATATAGGTTTCCCCTTCAAGACTACTGATATTTCCTTACTTCTGCATTTGACCTTAGCATTATACATTGAGAACCAGTCCATCCTTAATATAATTTCGAATTCCAACATGGGAATGACTACTAGATTTTTTATAATATTATGCTCACAAAAGTAAATACTAGAGTTTCTAAACACTGAAGATTCTTGGATAATCCCACTAGGAGTCTTGACTGATAACTCTACTTTTAGAAATTTGGGGGGTTGATTCTAAATTCTTTGTAAGCTTGGAGGAAATAAAGGAATGCGTAGAACCAGAATCAAACAAAGTAATTTCTAGATTTGAGGGAACAAAAAGATTACTTACTACCATAACATTTTGAGCTTCAACTTCAACTTTCGTGATAACAAAATCATGACCTTGCTCTATTGGCCTTTACTGAGGTTGATGGAAGCTGCCCTCCACTGCCCTCGGATTTGGACAGTGATTGGAAAAGCTCCCAAGTTGTCCACACTTAAAGAACTAGACATTAGGTAAGGCTTGCACCATCTTTCCCTTGTCTTTATTGTTTGTAAGTTGAGGTTTCACCTCACTATGTCAATTCCTCACAATATGGCTATCTCTTCCACGCTTTTAGCATCTCCCACTCCCGAGAAGATAGTTCCTCGAATGCTTCTTCCCACATTTATTACACGTGGGATGTTGTACTTTCTTGCCTCCTCTTCCCTGATCAAAGGTCCTCCCTAAGTTGGGCTTCATTGATCTCTTTTTTTTCATTTGATTTATGATACCACTAAGTCTCACCGAACTCTATTTCGACATTCATTTCACTATGTACGATCTCTTCATAGCTGACATAGTCTCGATTGTCTAGATTATTCTGCAGATGAGGTCTTAGTCCACCAAAAAATTATCAACCTTACCATTAGGATCCATGAAAACACTTGAGGTATAACGGGAAAGTCTTGTAAAGTTCATCTCATTGCTTCCCATAGATTCATTCTCCTTCTACTTCATCTTAAGAAACTCCTTCTCTATTCTAATTCTCATGGAACGAGGGAAATACTTACTGAATAAAATCCCTTTGAACTCTTCCGATGCCATATCTCCATCCATCAATCTTTGACTCGTATATTTAATTAGTTCCCGCCACTGATTAGCTTCTCCCTCTAAGGGATAGACAGCCAGGGTGACCTTCTCATTCTCTGAACAGTGGACCACATAAAAGATCTTCTCTATAGAGATGATCCACTATTGAACAATCAATGGGTCGTTCGATCCACTGAAGGTTGATGGTCATTGATGCATAAATAACTCAACAGAATGTTGTTCCTTTGATGGTGAGATAGGTCTCTCATCTTGATTCAAGTTATGTCCCATAACATGAGTCAGTTGGTTCATCATTTGCATGAATGTTTCCATTCTGTATTCCATCGAAGGGTCGTCATCACATGGGCCATTGCGGTCACCATTTTCACGGTTCCTCCTATTTCCCACCATTTCTAAAAGAATAAAACCATAGTGAGAAGCATATTTCATTTTATGAATCTTTTAACAATAAAGGATTTTATGTCTTAAAACTTCTTTAAACAATTACATTTCTCTATAAATTCCTCATAATTATTTATAAAAAGCTTATGATTAACCAAATATATCCCCCAGGAGTGTCGTAACCAAGAGTGTAGCAAGGCTAATTTCCATGTACCCGGATACCCCGGGTTAAGCCCGAAACTCCTTTTTGGTGTTTTCACTCCTTGGTACCTCTGTGCTAGAGCCGCCTCTACCTGCTCGTATCCAAAAAGGGATGTATTTTCTTGATAAACCACTTACTCAATACTCACCAAAATACCCGGAAGTTTTCCTATATTTAAACATTTACATAGGATTCTTCCTAATGTTTTTATATCCTAATTTTCATAAATAACTAAACTATCCTTTGATACCAATTGTGGCATCCCACATCTTTGTTACATAACGTTTCATTACATTTTACATACAAAAGATCTTTAAAGTCTAGTGTCTTGGAAATATGGAACATAATACACGAAAACAATATAAAATATTCTTCTCAACCACTTATAAGGCTTCATCATAGGTTCATCCTATGTAAAATTACTTTATCTCATATTCTGGAGACGTACATCAAAGGAAAGGGTGAGCAGAAGGCTCGGTGAGGAAAACAAGTGAAATAGTTGACATGTGATCTTGAGCAATATTAATAAGAACATGATAATAGTCATAAAGGAATGAGAAATAGAATAATAGGAATATAATAATAAAAAATGTGAATAATAACTTGAATATGTGTCTAAAATATTTCGTTTAGACATTCATGAACATATCATCATGTTTTATCCCCGAGGTGTCATAAAAATTACCAAGGTTATTCACAAAGGTATCATGAACCTTATCATCTATAGAGATTAATTCATTACCCAATTAATTGGAGTGCTATCAGGGAGAACCCTTAATATGTCTTTACTTTCATGGGATCTAAATTTATCATAATCAAAAATTTCATAAATAACCCAAATAGAATCAAAGAAATGGGTTTAATGTCAAAATCATGACGTTTAAAAAGGGCTTAAAAAATAAGATCATTATGTCATTTATAACAAACAGAAAGGGAGTGAGGGTTATATGTATGTCAATTACATAAGAAAATATATCATTTTTTTGTATTTCTGAACACTCATATTAATTATATAGTTCTAGGTATTCACAAGATAATTTCATGAGATAAACAGGGAGAAATTTTGAGGTGAAATTTCTACAGCATAACGGCTGTATATCATGGTTTTAGAAAATAATAAAAAAGAGAGAGGAAAATGGTCACACACTAATAAATAACACATAATATATTATGGGTACAAAATAAAAATAAATAATATCATGGTGTGGATATTTTATGTAAATACCATATGAAAATGAAACTCGAAAGAAAATAACAGACGTGATTTCTTTTACGAAAATTAGGCAGCCTAATAGCGTCACTTAAAGATTCATAAAATCATTTGTTGAGAGTGGAAAGGGTCTCTTATAATTTGTACATGAAATGGACAGTAGGGAAGATATATAATAACAATCCCCCACATAATAAAATGGAACTATTAGAAATAACATAAAGAAAGTCCTGAATTAAAAGAGGAGGGTGAAAGGATCCCTTTCCTTGAAGAGTAACTTCGAAAGCTTGAAGGTTGGGAACTTGGGATGCTTCAGGGCACCTTGGGAGGACTCATTTGGAGGTAAGTAGACCAGAACTTCGTTGAAGATGATTTTGGAATGAAATTAATGAGGGTAATGTCATGGTATTTAAAGGAAAAGTGAGGGAATAAATTATTAATTTCCAAGGGACACCTCATCGGTGGTATTTGCAAAACCATGGGCTTGCCCATGGTATTTTCCTATGGCATTGGCCACTTGGGAAACCTAATAGAACATATCACTATTAATAAGTCGATCAGAAAGCCTAAATCATTAATACATCATTAATGATGTCATTAAACACTAGAAACTCAAAACTGTATTTTTACTATTCATCGAAAATTCAACTGTTTTGGAAAATTCCCAAAAATTCAACCGAACCTAATATCGATGATCTAAATTCAAAAATGTACACCATTTTATGAAAATAATTTTCTAAATATTTTCAATTTAATTCTTTAATAAAATCATTATTTATTCCAAAAAAACAACTTTAAAACTATAACTAATTTTGTAACACAAAAAAAGTAATAATGGTCCCATAAAATTATCGTATAACCATAATAAAATAATGTTAAAATTTATTATTACATTTTATGAAAATATATTTTTATTTTAAATTATTAAATTAGTTATAAAATTGTAATTAAAATGTTTATGACCTACAAAAATATGAAAACATATACTATGATTGTTTTTTCACTTTTAAGATATTTAAATTATATTTATACAGTCATGGGAGAAGTTTCTATTTTTTTGGAAATTTTACAATTCATTACTATTCATTACTATTCATACGGGTATGTTACTATTCATACTTTACTATTCACTAAAAACTCAATTTGATCTTTTTAGACTCCAAATTGCTCACTGATCACAACTATAGAAGACCATTTTTTGAAAATCATTTCACATTTTTTATTATTTAAAGAATACAAAAATATTTTAAAATACCCCTTTTTTCCTAAATTCATCAATAATACACATCCTATATTTATCCAGATATTTTAAATTCACAAACTTTTCCATAATAATATATAACAATTTTATTTATATAAAAGGATTACACAAAGCAGCTAAGGTCTCGTTACATAGCCCTTTATAACACCCGCATATGACCTATGTGTAAGGTGTGCTATGGCGATATAATCTTGGGGTGTCTTGGAAAACATTGCTCGAGTTGTGATTTCTATCAGCTTGAACTTCTCCCTTAGGAAATTCTGTTCAAGCTTCATATGTTGAAGTTCGGCTTAGGCTTGGTCTAGAGCAAAGCCCAATGATGCTACCTCCTTCCCAAGCTCTGACAGATGGGCTTCATATGGCCCGAGTCTACTGGATGAGGCCATTCAATATTATTTATGTATTAATTAACCAAGACAGCTATATTTATAAAAACATAACATTAAGATTATTGTTTCCAATTTTATATTAGCCAACAGTCATATAACAGTCAAAACCCAATGATCTCATTTTAATTATACCCTCTTCATTAATTAAATGATATAGTTTTGTTGAGTATAAATTAAAATAACACAAAAATTTAGGAAACCAATATTATTAAAAAGTTCAGGTCTTTACACTATATACAGAAACATTTGTGGAAATTAAATATATATTCATGGAATAAAATCATAAATAATTATAAATAGTGATTGTGGCCATTGATAAAAATCAAGTGAAAGATCAATGGAATGTTTAAGGTCATCAAAACCAAAAAAAATTGATGATTTAAATGAAAATTTAATTTACTTGATATGAATGTAAAAGGATATAATTTTTGTTTCAATATCCTTTTCATAAATTTGAGTAATTAATTTACTTTCCAAAAATATATGGAAATATACATACTTGATACCTTTCTGTTGCATAAGAATAATTTCATCCTTTGGTTATGCTTCAATAAATTTACAATTCATCCATTACACTAATAAATGAATATCAAAAAATGAATTTCTTTATTCTTAAAGAACTATAATTCTCTTTTAATAAATCATAACAGCTATAAAAGAGTGAAAATTCTTTCTGTGTGTCTCTACCTATTTTCCAAAACAAACATGATTAGAAAAAGTTATCTAGTATAATAAATTAATCAATAAAAATAAATATTAATTCCACTAGTTTATCATTACTATTTATCATTCAAGTCTTTTAACTAATAATAACAATAAATTAATCTATACATCATGTACTCCAATGGTATGTTCTAAACCCTTGTGATTTTTTAGTTGTGGATTCAATCCCTAAAACATTAGTGGATGTTCTAGTTTTTTCCCAGTTATATAGGTTTCCCATTCTCAAAAACCATATTAATATAATCCTGTAATTTTCCAACAAAAATATGATGGACATCCTTGAAATAAAATTAATCATTAAAACCCCTTTTTAGTTGGTTTTTCTATACAATATATTTATTTATTATTATTTCCTTAAAAATTTTAAAAATATTATTTGACTATTTTTACAATATCAATAATGATAATATTAAACATAATTTATATAAATACATCTAAAATTATGTCTCTAAAATTAAAATCATTATTCCTCAAATAATTTTTCACATAAAACACATACATTCAATAAATTTCAATGAAATATATATAATCATGTGAAATACCTATCACACTAAACCTAAAAATATGTGTTTAAGACTTCGATTTTATTATCAATCATAAACCTATAAACCATGATGGTATCCAAAATTCATATGTTAATAAATACACATGTTCTTCTAAATTTAACAATTCCGATATATGTTTCATGATTATTATAGCAAAAATACCACTGGTAAAATACTTCTAAAATATAATTCTTGAATTACAATAGAAAAATACTTCATCTATTTTAATTTAACGTAGGTCCTTTGTTGATCTAGGGGTTAACCTACAGAAGAGGTATATAACTCATTTAATGACCAGGTAATCCATATTTAATAAAATGAACTATAAATGGATCCCATGGATGATATTTATTTCCTTCCATCGTACAATTTAATTTATCTTGGAAATTCATTGCGTTATTCCCTTTGTTTACACATGTAAGTCATTTTATCATTCAATTGAGACTATTTCCTTGGTGTCTCCTTCCACATTTCTTACATAATGGAAATAAATCCTTCTTTCCTCTATGGTATCCATCACTTGAGCTCTTATTAAACTCCATTTATCTCATCATTGGTGATTCTAGGAGTTAGTGAAGGTATAAGTTGTTAATCATATTTCAGGAAAACTGATTTGGAATAATCCAGATATCTTTCACTCTTATCATCATCTCATTTTTTTCTCATAGTCACTGCTATTTTCTTCATCTTCAATGTTGAAATGATTCCTTAATGTTAGATCCATTCAATAAAACAACAAAGTATAATTTGAGAAATAATAATCATATTGGGAAAATCCAATTATCATTTATAGGATTTTTAAATCATGAAGCCTTTTTTAAATCTACGACACCAAAGGTTAAATCGAGGTAATACATTTCCATTATATATTAAAATCCCTCACAATTTTTTGTAAATAAAATATGAATTATCTAAATAATATCCCTCATAAGTGTCAAACAAGATGAGTAGTAAAACCCACTTTCATGTACCAGGTGACGATTGGGTGAAGCCCATTACACCCTTTTAAGAATTACAACCCCATGTTACATCTATGATAGAACCACATCTAGTTGTAGTATGAAAATAGGTATGTATTATAATGTAAAAAAACATAATATATACCATAACAACACTTTAGGAAGTTCTTAGATAATATTCGTAAAATTCTATTATAGGGTTATGATCCATAGTCTATGTTTTCCAATAAACTGGTTCCCAAGATTTCTACTAAGCTTCCTATGATACAAATCATAGAAACTCTAGCCCATGTTTCCAATATATAGTGAATTATTTAATACATTATCATTATATATAGGGAATCACATCCCAAGGGACCATATATTTTAGTAGTCTTGCTAAATTAGATGCATATATGGTTCCCTTATTTGATTTTGATACATATTCTTGCATGTCATTTTTAGTAAGCTTCATGGATACCTAGGAAGGGAAAAAAATTAAGCTTGATCTCAAATTATTATTAAGGGTTAAGTACAGAGGAATCTATCATAAATAAATGAGCATAATCAACATGGGATGGTAAATAATTGAACACACATTCTGTTTAAATAATTTTACTTGAACAATAAATATTAAAAGTTAAATAAATCAAAACACATAATATTTAATAAATATCTAAGAATAAAATGAATCCACGGATAATATAATTGTGAAAATATCTTGCATAATAATAACTTAATTATGAAGGAAGGAAATTCTAAATTATTGTATTCCATGATTCGTTGGCACTTCATACCTCTATCATCATGATCTATCCTCAATATAGTTTAAAAACAATTGGTTAAACCCCATTTAAATAAGCCTCACCAAAAAATTCATCCAATTAAAATACTTATTAATTGAGGGGTTATCTATAATTGGGTCTTACCCATGACTATAATGTCCAAATCACTACTAATATATCAAATAGACGGTTTAATTCCAAAATAATGTGACTTATCATCCAATATTTGTATTGATTAAAGAATATAGATTTATTAATATTTCCCCAGATAAACAAGAAACATTCAATACAGAACATTATATGTAGAAATGATATACAATTTAAAAAATGAACATTTTCAAGATAAATAATATGTACATTTAGGGCAGATTTAATGTCTAATGATCACTAGAAAGTGAAAATTTCAGGGGAAAGTTATGGACTATAAAACTGAATCAAGTAAGTGAATGTCAATAATATCCTTAGCCAATAAAATATTAAATTTGTATATATGAAGAAAAATTATGGAATCAACACACCATATACTTAGTGAAGTATAATTAAAATAAAGGGTCGTTTTGATTGATGAATATAAATTCCATAAATATATCTTTAAAAACATTCTTGAAGAAAATATCTTTTTAATTCTAAAAATCAATTTTTAAAACCAAAATTTACCGAACTATTTTAAAAATAATTTTCATTGAAAATATCCTTTTAAACATCAAAAATATGTTTTAAAACATCTGAGTGGTCATGATGGTAGGAAATTTCATAAATGCTGAGTATGTTAAAACAAATATTCATTTCACGTTTTCAATAAAATACAAAATGGAATTATTTTGAAGAAAAAATTAATAATGCTTCCAAAACATTTTTAAAAGGTAAACATGGGTAAATATTTATTTAATAAATCATTTTTAAAAGGTTAAAAACATTTCTGAAATCATTATTTTGGAAGAAAATGGATTTCCAACTAAAGAGACAAATAAGTATGATTTTCATGAATATATTTTAAAAAATATTTCAAGTACCAAAGGATGATAAAATGGTAAAATTACATAAAAATATCCTGAATAAAAAAGAGAATAAAATAAAATTTTTTATTTATAAAATTATATAATAATGTCTTACAATTGAAATTTAATAATAAACAATATCAATTAGATTGAGATTGTGAAATAAACCCTTACAATGATCATAACATTGATGAGAGAATTATTCAATGAATTGATTATGTGTATCAAATAAATATAGACATAAAAAAATTTAAATACAATATAATATGATCCAAATTCAAGATTCACATAATTCTATAATATAAATGACAATAAAGAATTAATATAACCCAATGAAAATAAATTGAGTTACGAAATTCTATACCACTTGGTAATTTTCATGTCAAATTACCTAGTATGATATTCTCCAAACTAAAACGTAAAATAACATTAACTATTAATTAATCATGAGATAAAATGTCAAATGGTTTATATATAAACCATATAAAAGAAATTAGGTGCGTAACAATACAATACTCCACAAAGAAATGAAGTTGAGATGAAATCCATTACCACTTGGTAATATTGAATCCAAATACACATGGATGTAATAACTAAAATTGAAACCTAAAATACCATGATATGTATTATTCATGATACTATATGTTAAATGGGTAGTTTATACACCATATAAAATAAATTGGTGCATAAAATTAAAATATTCCCTAATGAAAGGAAATTGAGACAGAATCCCTTACTATGACTTTAACTCACCATGTACATTCTTTATCATCTTAAATATTAATATTTTGTGAATTATTTACTTGATTAAGAATATTTTTCACATTTAATATTCCTTTTATTTCACTTTTCTACAATTTGTACTAATCAATTACTTTTATGTAGGGTGTTTTTATGAAATTTAACTTTTGGTTCAAAAATGACTTCTGAAGGTGACTATCAGTCTAAGTGGTATACAACATATAATAAAATTATCATTAAATAATTTTAATATTTTAACATAAATTATAATTTTTAGACCAATCACAAATATATTCTTGAGAAATAATGTATGTTGTTATCGTGGAGACAGTAGGTCATACGTACGCATGTGTAACGTATCCATTTTCCAATGATCATTATGGAATGAAGGTATGAAATATTTTAACATTAAAGAATAAACATAATATCATAAATAACATATTATTTCTGTAAATATACTAATATATATTATCCATGAAGTGTGGTGATGAAAATATATTCACATTTCATTGTGATGGTTGTAGTCTACACATTCACGAGCGATGTTTTCATTATTTAGTGAGTGTAAAGGTAAAAAATAAAATGATGTATAAGATTTTTAGAAAGATAAATATTTCATGAATATCATAATTATTTAATTTATAAAAAATATATTTATTAACCTTAACCTTATCTACTTCCATGTTAAGCGTTAGTAAAAAATGAAGGAGATCGCTTCGAGGGTGGTCTTTTGTACACAAGTGCAATGGTAGTGTATCCCCTATAAAATGGAAAGTAAAAAAGGTATATATGATATAATTAACCCAAATATATTATTCTATTATATAATATATATATATATATAAATTATATCCATCATTACACCCAACAATGAGAAGTGTTGATTAAAAACAAATGACATCGGTTCATAAGGAGGTATTCCACCGTACACACGAACGATGACTTCATATCCCATTTGACGGGAGTGGATATGGTTTTAGGTAATTAACTTTTTATAAAAAAATAAAATTAAATGAAAGGTTTTTATTCTATTATATAATTGGTCTTTAAAAATAATTATAGGAATTTAAGGAATAAACAAAATAAAAATGCTCATTCATGAATTTTATCTCTTATACGGCTAAACTAATTGGGTTTTCACAAAAAGCCTTACAAGGTTGGATTTATACCAAAAATAAGTATTATAGGATTATAGGGGGAATTTGTCAAGTAATTTTCCTAAAGAAATATGTTTTATGGTGTGTAGAATAGAGTAGAGGGATGGGCTTTTATAAGTGACATGAGGGGAACACTTGTAATGTTTTTCAAAAGATCCAATCATACCAACATTTTCAACAATAAAAAATCAGCCATAATTTTTAATTGTAGAAACTAGAGAATATAATATGGAAATATGTCAATAAAATGTTTCTTCTATATGTTTTGGGTCCTTTTCAACCCTTATATTCTTAGTTTAACCACCTGATAAAACCATTTTTATGTTAACTGTGGAAAATAATTTTCACTATTTTCACTATTCATTTTGGAAAAGAATTTATTAGAAGTTATTATAAATAATAAATTTTTATGATTAAAAATATAGAGTCCATTTTTTAAAATTAAATTAATAGATTTGGAAAATTTTATTGTAAAATTAATCCTGTAAATGCTACAAGAAAGATGATTTTTAAAGGAAAAATATTCAAATGTTTACAATGTTTTTATATAAATATTCAACATAAAAATGTTTTTATTACCAAAATATAATTAATTGAAATATAATTGAACTAATTTTACATTAAAATGATTCAAAATCTAATTTAATTTTATAAATAATATAATCAATAAGGTAGTTTCTAACTAAAATTAACTGTTTTTCATTATTCATCAAAAAAATGAAAAATCCCAAAAATTCACCCCAAGATAATTTTTTTATTTTGGATTAAAATATTAATTTTAATTTTTGAAATAAAATTTCAAAAACCTTTATAAATATAATTTAAATTATTTTTTCAATGCATGAGTAATCTGTATTTTTAAAAAATATAGTTTTTCTAAAAACATTTTTTAACTTTTAAATGATTCTTATTTTATTTTTAACCAATAGATGAAAATAATTTTCATTTTTTTGTGAGTACTATTTAAACATTCCAATTTAATGGATGGGTTATAATTTTATACTATATTACAATTCATTTAGACTCTATGGTGTGTGTTCTAAAAACTATCAAAAATGTTAAATTTAGATAAAAAAATTTTGAGGTTACTTAATATTTGTGTTATGTGTCACATAAGCTATTGAATAAAATGTTTTATTTTATATTTTTTGGGTTTTACACTTATTATTTCTCTGCATATTTTATGATTATGATTTATGGATATTTATGAAATGAATTTTCTTCCTTCCCTTATACTATAAATAAATTTTTATGAATCTCATTTCTCTTCATGGGTTTTAAGATGATGAAGGATTTATGATATTATGGTAAAAATATATATTATTTTTATTATGTGACTGGTGATATCTATATCTTCCTCCAATACATTGGTTTAATATTGATATCTCATGAAATAAATAATTATGTAATGGGAATCTAACTAATATTAGCAAAGAACAATATCCACTATGATAATCTGTGGAGTGAACCTAGAAAACTATGATGGTTATGGGAGTTAATCCACTCCACTATTATAGTCATTGAAATTGGCCTTGAATACTAAGGAAATGATTCTCTATTCTTAAATTTTTTCCATAAATCAATGTCTTATGCCTATGTTAAGCTTTAATAGTTCTTGTTCTTTGATATCCTTATGATTCATATCTTATGAACAACCATGATTTATGAAATGACATACGATTGTGATATTTTATATGGGGGTATAGTTTTAAAATTTTAAGATCATGTTATTATACCATTATGATCACATCATGCATATGTGATCATTGACATGTCCCTTATTTACCCTTATTTAGTATCTAAGATCACACATTTCTTAAGTTTATTTTCCCTTGGTTATAAAGAAATGTATTAAGTATGGTATTTCCAATAATGTTTCTAGTTATGATGAAATTAGTGGGATATGATATAGATATTTTATAAACCTATTGTTTTTGTTTCAATGATTCCAAATATACTAGATCTAAATAATTCTAGTTTGGATTGAAATATTATGAAATGAATATTCATATATTAAGATATCACACCCCATTTTTTAGTTTTCTCTTTTATTTTGTTTTATAATTAGGTATTTAAATTTTATCTTTATTTTTTTGTGTTTTGGATATTTATTTTCTGCTTCAGGATTTTTCTTTCTATTGAAGAGTTTTTTTGAATGGTTTAGGGGAAACCCTACAACCACCAGAAGCTGAGCTAAATTTTAGTTCATTTTATTTTTTCAAAGTTGAAATTTCAGAGGAGGAACATGGTTAGATACAAACTTTGTGGCTCTTAGGAGTAACTGTGTTGGTCCTAGGTGTCCCAATATGAGGGCGTGTGGCTTTATCTTGGTTAGTCCTAACCATGTGCATTGTTCTGTAATTTTTGAATGATCCATACCATATGGTTGTCACATGGTTTACCAAACTATTTGGACAAACCATTTGGGTTTCATATGATTCCAGTAATGGATGCATGGTTGGCACATGATTTCCCAAACCATGCGACCAAATCATGCACAGTGCGTAGGTCCATTAAAATTTATAAATTACCTTTCAACCCAACATAAATTTTAACCCTAAATCACACTTGATACCCATAATTTGGATCATTAAAATAAAATAGGGATCCTACCTTCTTATCAATTCCCCCTATACTCTTACAAGGGTGGAATCATGAGAATTCTTCAAGTTTTGGCAGCAAATATTCATGTTAAACTCTTCCTCTCATCTTCATCTTCCTTATTCTTCTATTTCCTCTAGATTCCTTATTCTCCCATTGTTCCTTTAGCCTATAGATCTTGTTTATTAGGTTATAAATTGTCTTTTTGTCTTATTAAGTTTCATTTGAATGGTTTTTCTTCTTCAGACATTTTTAGGGCTATATCAGGTTTAACCCATCCATGCGTTGTGGGTTTGAGGTAGTTTCCCTTATACATAGGCCTTAAAGTTTATGGAATCATTGATTTCATTCCATTAACACCATTATTTTTTTCTAATTTATGGTATATAATTCTAATAATAATTATTTTACATGATATAGATTTAAATTCTCATTGTATTGAATTGTATGGGTTTGTTTTATTATACTTCATTCGCCAAGTTTTTTTCAAAAATTTTGATTGGCCTTTTTAAAGGTGTCTTGATTTTTAAATTGACTTATAAGTATATTTTAGATTTATAATGGTGTTCTTGATCTCTTTTTAAAAATTTTTACAACTAAAATAATGTGTGAGTCCTGGTTGACACCATGAAAATTATCCATCTTAGAAAACACTCCTTAGAATTCATCTCTTTCCAATAATATTTCTAAAGAAAATGGGTGGTCTTTAACATGTTTCTTCTCTTATGAAATGATCGTTGGAAAGAAAGGGGTAATATTTTGGAGTGTTTTAGGTGGTGTCAGTGTTTTTTGTACATGTATTGAATATGGTTGATTATTTGGTAATGCTTGACTTGACCCTATTTTAAATATTTCTTTAGAACATAACATATATAGAGGATTATCCAAGAGAACTACATCACAAGTTTAGGATTATATTATATCTAGTTTCCCCATGGTATAGTCTTACTCTACATTTGGGGTGGTTTCCCATGGTTAGGCCAGGTAGGGTTTGACTGAGCATGAGGGTTTTTGATTGCATCAAGAATGCCGACATGGTGGATTCGGTATAGTTTGTTATAAATTTTCCCATAATCTCCTAGGTAATGACATTCTCTGACACTTATATTTCAATGGTGGGTAAATTAGGTGACTCATCCATTGTTGTTTCTTGAGAATTTTTTCTTCAAATTCCCTTTCTTTGGTATGGCCTTGATTGATTTTCTCCATTGAGAATTATCCATTGTGAAATCAAATGATGAGTTTTTCTTCAATGTTTTCAATAATTGTGTTTTGAAGAGATCTTTCAAATTTGTGTTATACCTCCCACTCCACCTTTATCTTATAATAATCAACCCCGCCATTATAGAGAAAATTGTTCTAAATGAAGATTAAAATGGCCATTTTTTCAAAAAGGAAATTCTGGAAAATATATATTTATATATTATTTTTCAAAATTGCATTGAATGAGTATTTTATTTAAATAAAATTCATATGGAAAAAAGATTACTTTTTCACCCTTACTAAGTTTTATTACTCATTAATATACTTTTACAATTTTTTAGTCTCAAGTGCATATTCTAGCTAGGTCTCAATCATCATAGATCAGTGTTTAGTTTTGGGTTTAGTGAGTGACCTACAGGGTCACACGGAGATATGATTTTTCATCATGTTTAGTTTGGTTTTTTTTAGATTTTTTTTAGTTATTTTATTTGGTTTTTTATTTACTTAGTGATTATCATTTATCTCTCTTTGTATTTTATTAATTTATATCATTTAAATAATTCTAATTGTCTCTCATTAAGGCCCCTGGTTCCTACCTCCACTCTAGGGTGGATGGTAATTCACCACTATGAATGTCAATAGATAGTTTTGGTATGACTGTTTCAGGGTTTACCCAAGTTGGTTCATGTTAGAATATTATTAGATACTAGGATATTCAGTGGGCCTAGCTTTCATAGTTCCCTTTGTTATTTGAGATGTTATGGTAGATGGGATATGGTAGTCATATTTTGGGGTGAAAGTATTAGGATGTGTCTTGCCAACACTTTCTATGTAGAACCTTTGGATTTAAAGGGATGTTGTCTTTTGTGTTTTTCCTTTGGATTTTTTTCCATTATATTTTTATTATTTCTTGGTTTGATTGGTAATGTTCAGTTTATTTCAATTTTTTTATTGTTTATTAAATTAGATGATAGTTGGTTCAATGGTTTCTTGTGAACTCATTGGGTCTGCAAAGCCATGTGGATCTTTTGGACATTATATTGAATAAATATTTTTGGAAGTGGTGTGATTGGAATATAGCCACCAACAATATGGCCAAGTAAACTATCAAAACTAGATCCCTTCTTGTGAATTTATTTTCCATCTTTTCTAATTTTAAAATTATTTTAAAAACCCCTATTTTAAATTTTAAAAAATCGTATTTCAATTAAAAATGTTTTGTTTGTAAATTTTAAATGAGAATTCATATTTTTTTAAAGAATTTCTTGGGAAATGGATTCTAAATAAAGTAAATTTTGATAAATGGGGTCTTTAATTATATGAACATTGATGAAATGAGGCTTTCTTTAAAATTAAAAGGTGTTTAATATACAAAGGGTTGTATTTATTGATGGAAATTAAGGTAATTTAGTGGATTAAAATATCTTGAAGTGTGGGGTTGAATTTTTTTTAGGTGGTGTTTAGTGATCTTCTAAAGAGGTATTTATAGAATTTTGGGGTATGTTTCTTTTGTGTTTGGAGTATGATTATGATGAATGCTTGATGATGAGTTGGATTGATTGATTTTGTGTTTCTGGTTATTTATACTATGACCGCACCAAAGGTCCTATTTATATTTAAAGAGTAGATATAGGTGGTTCACCAATAGAAGACCCTAATCATGATCCACCTAAATAATTCCTTCTTGATTTTTTGAAATTTAAACCCTCCTCTATTTTATAATCAAGAAAATCCTTTTAAGGTAGAAGGGTGGGTGTGGAGAATCCAAAGGATATTTGGTTTACTTTAGTTGAATAAGTATCTAAATGTTATGTTCATGAAATTTATGTTTTAAGGCCCAAGTTGTAACTGGTGTATGTCTGTTATCAGAATCAAACGTCAAGAAGACAACTATTTGGAATTCTTCAACACTTCGTTCATCTGATAAAACTTCTATGGGTCTATGAAGGTAGTAAATTTGATGGAGATATGATGCCTTCATCAAGGTGATGAGTTGATATTGGATTTCTTCTATAATTTTTTATACCTAGATACCTATATTCTAGAGTTGTTCATGGAAGATTCCTTGAAAGAAAAATATGTTGATAATGGGATTCCTCATGATCTTTAGTTGTGGGTATCAGAATTCAGTCTAACCTACATTTTCGATGTTGTGACTAAAACAATTTGGGTCGAGGGTGTGTCAGTGGGAGTAATTGAGATGGATAATCCTCCTTCTGTCTCTTGAAGCATCAAAGGGTGTTCCATTAAACTGATGAGAAAGTTGTCTAAAGTTGAATGTGTTGGAAGTGGAATTTAGAGTCCTGATAATTTGTCAGCTTTTCTGGACATATTACCTTGGTGTGTTATCAATGTACTCATATATATCATTAGAAGAATTCATGTCCTAGTGTTCCAAATACCTACCATTATTGTTTTCATATGGGAAATCTACAAAAATTCTTATGGTTGGAGTAAGATCCACTCCCTTGAAAAAGTGTGTACTTTAACTGGATGAGTTTGGTTCTATTATGAGTTATATTTACATTTTTTATGTAAGGGTATCCATCATTGTAATGGTTTTTTCTTATGGTGTCATCATTTGTTTGTAGTGAAAAGAGGATGTCATGAATCTTTTTGGGAAATTTTGGTCTAATGGAATGTCCTTTTTGGAAATTCTTCATTTTGACACTCAGAGTGAAGTGGGTCTCATGTGTGTTGTATTTATTCTATAACTTTTGCATTTGTATGAGTTAGTTATAGTTTATAGTGTCGGTATTTTATTTGTGATGTTTTTTTGGTACCCAAGAGGAATTATTAAATGATTGGGAGTCCTCTATAGTATTTGGGAATTGTCTTATTGCATTGAGTTCCACTTATCCTTTGGTAGGTTAGTCCCTTGGAGTATGCCTGGTGTTTTTGGTTGGGGTAGGTTTCGATATGGTAGTACACGATTTTTCTTGTCCTTTGAGTGGTTTTTGAGGTGTTCTTTGGTATGATGATTAACAATGTGTGAGTGTATAAATCCTCGTTATCCAAATGGGTCAATTGTAATCATTTTGGGTTTCTAGGGAGGAAAGTGTAAATTTGGGGAGAATCATCACCCCTTAGTTTTTATTTTTCTCTTTTATTTTGTATTACCATTCTTTATTTGTATTTTCTCTTTATTTTCAGGCCTTATGGGTCAAAAATTCTAGTTTTGTGTTTTTTTCCCACTATTGCACTATTTGTGTGCATAGTTCTGAGAAAACCATGCGGCCTCATAATGATGATTCTCTTTTAAATTTATTTTCTTCTTGAATGATTTAATTTTCATTGGAGTAACATGGTTAGAGTAAAAATGTGTGACTACCAAGAGTAACTATGTGGGTTTTGGTTATCCTTTGACGAGGGCACACGGCTTCAGCATGTTTTTTCAAAACCATACAAGAAGAGTGCACATGTTTCTGAACTTTTTGATAGAACCATAATACCCGGTTGGTTCACAATTTCCCAAACTATGGGGTCAAACTATGTATTTTTATAATGATTCGATAATTGGAAGCATTGTTGATGAATGGTTTCCCAAACCATGTGAAGAAATTGTTTGAAGTTCCTACGTCCATTAAAATTGAAAAATTTCCTTTCTACCCCTCTTTTATTTAAACCGAAATCACCCTTTATTCCACTCATTTGGCTAATGTGACGTAATGATGGCTCCTCTCTTCTTCTCCATGACTCATCTCTTCTTTTAAATGTGGAATCAATGTAATTCTTCACGTTTTGAGGCCAAATAATAAAGGTAATATCCTCCTATCATTTTCTTCTTCTTTATTCTTCTATTTTCTTTTGATTTATTCATCTCCCTTGGTTCCTCTACACTATGGCTCATGTTTCATGGTTCTAAATTATATTTTTATACTTTTTAAGGTTATTTTTTAGTTTTCTTTCCACTTTAGACCCTTCTGTGGTTGTATCGTGTTTCCATATTCCATAAACTGTGAGTTTGAGGTAGGTTCCCTTATTCATTGGACTTTTTATTTAATTAATAATTTATTACATGACTTTTTCACCATTTTTTTACTAATTATTAGTATATAATTCTTAGAACAGTTATTTAACATTAAATAAGTTGAAATATTCCTTATATTTAATTTTATGGGATTTTTTTATTAACATTTTCCTTCCATGTGTTTTTCAAAAAGATCAGTTGGCCTTTATAAAGGTTCTTATATTTCCAAATGGTATTCTAAGAAGTTTTTGGATTTATAATTGGTGGGCATGATACCTTTTGGAAATGTTTTACCACTGGAAGATTGTGTATAGCCTAGTTGGAAACATCAAAATTTCTCTTCTTTGGAAAACTCTACTTGGGATGTATCTCTTTTCTTAACGATTACTAAATGGAATGTGAGGTCCTCAATAGGGGGCTTCCCCTGCCTAAATGGCCCGAAGGCCTTCATTTTTTATTGATTTTGATAACCCCCCTTTCACAGGGGGCTTCCCCTGTGACTTGATGTTTGGAAGGTAAGGGGTTCATATATCAGGGTGGTTTGGGGTGGTTTTGGAGTGTATGGGTTTGGTTTTGTTGATGGTTGATTGTTTCGTACTACTTGGATCATACATATTTTAAATATATCATTGGAACCAATCATATGTAGGAGAATATTTGAGAACTTTGTTTCACTGGTTTACAATTATTCATAGGATAGTTTCCCCTTAGTATGGACACACATGGATTTGGGGATGTTTCCCCTCTATTAGCCCAGGTAGGGTTCAATTCAGCGTGAGGATTATTTATTTCATTAGGAATGCTGAGAATATGGATTAGGTTTAGTATATTTATTATTTTTTCCTGGTCACATAGGTATTCTCATGCTCTATGGAACTTGTTTATCTACGGTGGATAATTTAGGTTCCTCATCTAGTGTGGTTTATTGAGTATTTTTTCTTCCATTACACTCAGTATGGTATGGACTTGGTTGTTTTTCTCCCATGATGTTTATCCTTTGTGAAATCAAATGTTGATTTTCTCTTCAATTTTTTCAGTAATTGTGTTTTTAAGATATCTTTCACTTTCCCCCTCTTTCTCCCACTCCACCTTCCCCTTAAAATATATAACCCACATTTAATGATAATTTTTTTTAAATGAATAGGTAAATGGACTATGTTCTGTTTCAAAATTGAAATTCATGAAAATCTGTATTAATATATTCTGCTTATAATTTTCAATGAATGAGTCTTTTAGTTAAAGAAAATGCATAATGAATAGATTACTTTGGCACACCTATAGTCTTTTAATACTCACTGCAATAATTAAATATCGATTTTATCCTTAGGTGTGGAATCCATCTTGGCCTCAATCATCATAGAGAAATGTTGGGTTTTGGTTTCGATGAGTGACCCATGAAGTCATATGGATATCTATCTGATCTTCAAGTTTAGTATGGATTTATTTTCATTTTACTTTTAGTTTTTTATTTTCTTATTTTATTTTATATGGGATTCTAATTTATCTATACACAACTTTTTTATATTTATATTAGGTGAAATCGATCCCAGTATCTTTTTTTTATTCCCTTGGTGCTTGTCTCTTCCCTGAGATGATCGGGAACGCACCTCGGGGATGTCACGGGCTAGCTCTGTTAACTGACTCTAGGTCGAACCAGGTTTATTCCTAACATAAGATGTAATATTGATATACGTACTGTATGGGTTTCTATATCTGTTATGAATATAAACTAGGATGATAAAGAATTATTAATAACCCTATTCATAAGTCTATATATTGGATAAAATCCTAAAGTTTTGGTAATGATCACGAATGAACTTGGATAAACCTAATATTTCATAGATGAAGATGTCATTATTCATACATCCTATATAGGATTTTTCATGATTATCTGGTTTCCCAACATGATTATTTTTTTGGAAACTATGTATTTTGGTTTTAGTCGATGGCTATAACCCAAAGGATTCATGTTAATTCCAAATGTGATGGGCAATGAAATGATTTTCCACTTAAGAAACCAAATGTTATTAGAGATAGACTCAAAAATCATGTTTTTATTCTCACAAAACATTCTCTACATATGAATCACACAAAAAAACCAAATGAGAAAAAGATGGTATAATATTTTGTTGAATACTTCATGAGTAAAATTATACATTCTTTTAGTGGGTCCACTAATCTACTAGTCACCAAGAAATGGATTAGTAAAACTGAAAATATGTTTTTCATTCTCCAGTGTTCAAAAACTGAGAATGTTTGTTGGTCTATATATCCTTTTTAAATTGAAGTAGATCATTTGTAGACTATTATTACAAAAACAATAGAATAAGAACAAATCAAATCTATATAGTGGGATGAATTTAAAAGCTTAATTATTATCAAGTAATTTCATCATATTATTTATTAAAAATAAATAAATAATTTATTGAGTTAAATTTGAAGGATAGTGAATCTATAGGTACTTATGAGGGGAATTTCACAAGACATGGGAAGTAAACTTCTAGTATTATCTTCCAACCTGAAAGTATGTTTGATCAATTATTCTAGGGTTTGACACCAATTCACTGATGTATATTATCCATAATGGAATTTAGTAGGTATGATGAAATTTTTCTATGTACTCTCATGCTGGATTTTGAGATTGGAATAAACTATCAATCTCATGGTTTTTATAATAAAATAAAAATCGAATTAAAAAGAAATTCTAAATATAATATAGAAAAGAAGATGACCCTTCATTTATGCTCGAAGAGTGGAAATAATCATATGGGAAATATTATTAAGATAACTAGTGATTTTTTCAAGTGTGTAAAGGGAGGTCATTAGGAAATCAAACGCTGATGTGATGGGAATAATTTAGCTAATGATATGAATGGAGATAAATATCCAAAGAATAAACTACCCACACTCCAATGTTTTAAATAAAAATATTATAGGCATTATGTTATCAATGACCAAATCTGAAGTTCAATGATGATGGTCAATTTCAATAACCACTTAATCCAAGAAAAAAATGGAAATCTAACGCAAAAACTATTTCTAATAAAGGCAGTGATAATGACATGTTCAAAGGTTTACTTACCATCTACTCTAGAACTACTAATGTGTTATTTGATTATAGATATACCCACTCTTATATATATAAATACTTTTATAAGGGTATCAAATCAAAACCTCAAAAAGTATATGTTGATATAGAAATAAAGGCCCATAATGGTATGATAATCACATCCCAAGTCTATGCTTCATCTCAAGTTGATGTTTGTTGGAATGTGTTTCTTGAAAATATTATTATTCTTACTCTAGTTAAATATGATTTCATATCAAGAATGGACTGAAATTATTTACAAAAATTAAAAATCATCTTCCAAAGAAGGGAAGTTACATTTGATAATATGAACCAACCTATGAGAACTTATCATTGTGATGAAAAAAATAAATTCTGATGGAAATTTCATCCAATGTATGGGTCCTGATTTCTATCAAAAAGGGGCATTTATCTCATATGGTTGGGGAGAAACTCAACATCAATGAAATGACTATTGTATATGATTTTATTTCTTTCTTTCTAGAATAACTTTTTGGTCTTCTACTAAATTTTGGAGTTGAGTTTTCAATAGAACTCATACCTGGTGATACACCTATTTCTAAGACACCATATATAATATCCCTAATTAAGTTTCAATAATTATATATACAACTCCAAGAGAATACTGAGAAGGAATTCATTCATCCATTTTTTTCACCTTGTGGTCCACATATTCTATTTATTAAGAATAAATATGGATAAATTTAACTCTACATTGATTATAAAGTGTATAACAATATCACTATAAAGAACAAGCATCCTCTCCCTCATTATTATGATTTGGTTGATCAATTTCAAAGATGTCAATACTTTCCAAAGATATATCTTCACTCTTGATTTCATCAATTGAGGTTCAAGAATTTGGACATACCTAAGAAATCATATCTTATAATTTATTGATAGTTTGAATTTATACTAATTTTTTTTGTCCTATAATTCACCATCTATCTACAAGGATTTAATTAATATAGACATTAGATAATACCTTTATTATTTTAATGTAATATTTATCTATGATACTCTTGAATATTCAAAGGTAAAGGAAGAACGTGATGATTTCTAAAGAAATATTTTGATGACCCAAAGCATGGTGAATCTTTATGAAAAAATTACCAAGTAAAAATTTATGCTTTGGAATGTTTCATTCTTAGTTCATACAATCTCAAGTGAGGGTCTATCAGTAGACCCTTAAATGTCAAATTTTTTTGAATATTATCCCAGACCATTGAATATGACTGATATCCATAGTTTTCTAGGTTTTTCTATATATTTTTAGGGTCTTGGTGGATAATTTGTCCCGGATATAGAATCCACTCACTAAGTTAACTCAGAAGAGAGCCAAGTTCCTTTGGATGGATGAATTTGAGGTATGTTTTAAGGAACTTGAAATAAGGATAGACAGTGCACCTATTCTGACACTACCTTATAGTGGATAAGGTTTTTTAATATTTATTTATTCATAAAATAATGGATTGGGTTGTGTCCTAAAGCAGAATGATATGGTTATATCTTATACCTCATGAAAATTAAAGGTCTATATGAAAAATTACACAATACATGATTTGGAGTTAGATACTATAATTTTTCCATAAAAATATATTGAGGAATTATCTATATGGATAAAGGATTGATATATATATATATAAAATAAAAAAACACCAAAAGTGTATATTCTTAAATAATGACACAAAAAAGTTCCAAAGAATATGGTTGGAGATGATTAAATATTATGACATCTCAATACAAAACCACCTTGGGAAAGTGAACAATGTTGAAAATTCTCTAAGTTTAATGGATCATTATAGATTAGTTTTTTTTAGGATCACTAAATATAAAATATTTATAGACATACAAAATATGGATCTGAAAATATTGAAGGAATGGGAGAAATATTATCTTTCTCAAATGAGTGTTCATCCATCTGTCCATGTAAATATTACAGAGGCATTGATGGAACATGTAGTCCATATGAATAAGGTGATAAATGTTAATGAGTTCTACTATTTGTTTAGTAAAATACTATGGTTCAACAACCATGTATTTATCTCTTAGGTGCTACATCTAATGAAGGATTTAATTGATGAATCTCATAGTTCATAATTATCTATTCCTCTTGTAAATATGAAGATTTATATATATTTGAAATATTATTTCTAGAGGTATGGAATGAGGATACATATTGTTGAGTTTGTATCATGGTGTTTGGTGTGTGGTATTTTTAATTTCTATAGATAGATGTATAATGTGATGTAACAATCACTAACCATATCATAATATAAGTGGGAAAACATCCCCATGGATTTTTACATCAGACTACCCAAAATATTTAAAGGTAATAGTTCTATTTGGGTTTTATTAGATCACCATACGAAGTCCGCACACTTCACCTCTAGTAGATAATATTTCACTATTGGTAAAATTACTTGGTTATACATTATATAAGTTATATGATTTTATGGTGTACCACTATCATTTTTATCTAATAGGGATTTGAGGCTTACATAAATGATTTAGAGAAGTATTCATCATGATTAAGATACAGATTTATGTTAAAGAACTACTTATCATTCTCAAAAAGACATTATATTTGATAGGAACATTTAATCTCTTGAAGTAATATTGATGGATTTCTCTATAGACTTCAAAATTGGTATGGATTGACAGCATACTTTAGTGGAATTTTCATACAATAATAACTTTTACTTCAGCATTCATATGGATCCTTATAAATCCTTCTATGGTAGAAAGTGAATAATTATAATGTTATGGGATGAATTTAGAGAAAAAAACTAATAGTACCTGATCTATCTAAAGAAATTGCAGAGAAGGTTAGAACCATTTAGTAGCACACAAGAGCAACTCAAAGTCGATAAAAATGTTATGCTAAAAATCATCAGAATTGTCTAGGGTTTATTATTGGAAACAATGTATTATAATAAATATTTCCTTGGAAGTGGGTGATGATATTTCAAAATACTGGAAATCTAAAAAATAGGTATATTCACCCTTTTAAAATACTTGATCATATCAGGATGGTAGATTATTGATCGGCGCTTCCATCTAATCTCTCTAAAGTTCATGTTGTGTTCCTCCTATATGTCCTAAGGATATATATATATATACCTGATAATTCACCTATAATTATCATAGAGTTCATAACAGTAGACATAAAAAAAATTATGAAGATTATCAAGTATAAAATCTGGAATGTGGAGAGAAATTTCTACAATACAAGACCACTAGTCAGGTCAATGTTTTGTGGTGAAACCACTAATTTGAGGAAGCTACATGGGAACCTAAAGATGTAATGAGGTATAAGTATCTCCATTTCATTGTATTATAGTGATTAATTTTGAGGGTGAAATTTTTTTTAAGGGAGTTATAATGTAACACACAGGGATTTTTATGAAATATTTCTCTTTAAATAATTTGATTTCATTGACTGTTTTTGTTACATGCCACACTGAGTTTTGACGAACTGGGTAACATTTTTAAATTATTAGGTGTCCATTATTACGTATTCAATGTATTAGTGGGTATGAATAGTAAAATCTATATTATGAAAAACATACAGTCTTAATATTTATAAAACTAATTCATCAGTTATCAAATGATTATAATTAAAAATGTAACTTATTTGACAATAAAAGTGTTGTCTTTAATAAAAAAAATTATGCTAGAAATATATTTTTATTGAAAACTATTTTTAAATATTTTTAATTAATTACATATATTATTTACTTAATAAAAAGATTTAAAAAATCAATGAATTTTTTTATAATCATAGGATAAGTATAAATCCAATTGTATGCTTAAAAAAATATTTTTTCTAAAGAGACTTTTTTTATTAGTTTTCACACTTACATTAAAATTAATTTCTAAAATTTACATGTATTTAATTAGATATATTTTATTTAAAATTTACAATCTTGATGTTAAAATTTGGGTCCCCTTTTATTATTGGTCATATTTAATAGTAATCATTGTAAAAGTTATCATCTCAGAAAAGGGTAAATCGGGTAAATCTTGACTAAAAATAAGTGATTAGGCCATAATTTTTCATAATAATTCTTATAAGATGACTTTAATTATACCCATAAAACCTTAGGTTCTAAATCAAGTTTTTTATTGGACACCTTTCCATTAAAATGACTTATATATTATTTAAATCACAGAATGTTACAAAATTTCACTCACTTTGTTTTTAATATATCTTATGTTTCCAAATAGGGAAAAATTAGTTACAAATGAATATAAGAGGTTATTCTAGCATAATAAAAAAATAATGAAATAAATTTATTTTAAATTTTTATTAATTATATAAACACCTTATTTTCTTATGAAACACTAATACATTATTTCTCAATTTAACAAAAAAATATAATAAATGATTTTAAAAATATTCAAAGTGGTATAATTTTACTCAGTTAAAGTGAACGCCCAATTTTATAGACATATTGGAAATATTATGGCGGTATTAAATAATTATATTTAAATTCACCTTTTTTCATGATGTATTTAAACTTAAATTAAATGGATAGTTTCAAATTGGAAAATAATGAGAATTTATCATAATAATATTTTATTAAATGGTTTAAAAATCATAAAAATATTTTAATAATAAAAGGTGGAAATTATATGGGAAAAAATTCAAATATTATATATTTATGGCTCGATTTTAACCTTATAAATAAAAATTCAAACTTTTAATATTAATAACATGTTTCAATAGTTAGAATTAAAAATTGTTAACTATGGGTTAATCAAACTGATATGGATTAAAATGACACCAAAACATGTATAAATTATATCGTTTGATGGTATTACAATAATATAAAACAATATCATAAAGTACATGGTCATTTGGAGTCATTTTACTTAAGAATGAATTTATTAAAATTTAATATATTGAGAAATCCCATGAGTGTCCCCTCAACTCAATTATAAAAAAGAACCTCCTCCCTCAATTATTTACAAAACATATTACTCTCTATATTGAAAAATATATAAAAATTTTACTTCTTAAATTACCTAGACACATCATATATGTTTTTTACTTCCCATAATACCAACCCTAAATTCCTTTAGAGGATGTCAAATGGAGTTGTTTCAAAGGAGAGGTAATCACCTTAATAAATAACATTGTTTTATACTATTCTCTACCTCCAATAAAAATTTTAGAATTTATCATTATTTAATAAAATTATTATCTTTAATGTTATAAAATTTTATTATAATTATAAAAATATCAGGATAAATACTATTTTCCATCAAACAATAAGTCAATGTATCGGTCATGCATACATATAGCTTTTCATCTCCACAGAGTGATACAATTCTTTTTTCATCACAATATTTTATTGAAGGGAACTATGAGGGATTTAATGTTTTTATATGATATTTATTACACAATTATACTTCTATAATTATAAAATCAGATCTACCTACTTACCATCCAATCCTTTGGGAAATGATAATGTTGTTCGTGTGTCCGTGTGGACTTCCACAACCATGAAGCGATGTGAATAATTTTTAATTTATATTTTACATGGATGGTAGTGGTGAAATATATGGTGAATATATATGATATATATGATATAAAAATTAACCATTAATGTTGAATTAATATTTACCTTTCTTTCATTCCATCTGTTGAAAAATTACAATTACGTTGATGCGTATATATAGATTGTCGTCTCTATGATAGGTGTAATTAATTTTTCTATAACTAAATTTTATTTATGCATATAAATATGTATATAATGAATATATATGATATTTATATCATGATTAAAATTATTATTATTATTTAACTATGTTAAATATACAAGGACAAGAGCTAATGAGTTGAAATACTCATGAAAAATAAAATAATTAACACCCGAAAATGACGAATTTTATGAGGAATTATTGATAAAAATGAGAATTGAAATCTTATAAATGGGAATATATGATATTATCGGTATTAAAATGACTCTATTATATAATTATAATAAATTTTAAATTAATATACACGTGGTTAGACTAATTTTAAATCAATTAAAACTTGAGGTAAGGGTTTTATTTCCCAATCCCGTCAATATTTAGGATTTTTTATGTTTAACAATCCATTGAGGAAATTTTTTTTCAATATCTATGTTTTCTAAAAATTTATTAAATATGTTTTTAAATATTATATTATGAATTTTTAAAGTAATTTTTACCCATGTTTTACTTTTTACAATAAATATTTAACTGAATATTTTTTTCATTTTGTAAACAATGTATTTTGGGACTTTTCTGATAAAAGTATATAAGGAATATTTAATTAACATACAAAAAAATTATTGTAAATACGTCCCTCAATACTAATATTTTATATGAATATTCCTTTAAAATATTATAAGTTTATTTTCGAAGAAAAGTTTTCCACCATAATTTCAAAATTTCATTTAATGAAGTGATTTCAAAATGGATGGGTAATTTTCCTCGAGAATTATTCCAAGTGATCTTTCAAAATTCATTTTATATATTTTATAAAATTAATTTATGTTAATTAATATTTACTGGTAATATTATATAATTATAACAACCTACTTATTTCATTGGAATGTTTATGTTTATGAAGGTAATATATTTATGATACACATTTCTTTTCTATGGGTTATGTTATGATGAAATGTTTATGAAACTCATTTCCTGTAATGGGTTATGATATAATTAATAATTAATTATATTGTGGAACACATTTGTAAAATTTTAATCATTTTATGGGTGGGACCTATATCCCCCTTCAATGGATTAGGTAAAGATTGGTATCTCATGAGATAAACAGGAATGGAATGGGGATAAAATATCATTCAGTAAGGAACAATGTCCACTATGATAGTCTTGGGAGTAAACCTTGAAAAATATGATGGTTTAGGTAGTTAACCCATTCCACTATGATAGACTTGGACATGATCCTTTACTATTAAAGAAATATTTTTATATGATTACATGTATGGAACAAATCAATGTATTATGCCTATGTTAAGCCTTTACGGTTCATGTTATTCGGTTTCTTTAAGATTTTTGACTTATGAACTATCAATATTTATACCTTGAGATAATATTATTTTCTTTGATATGAAGGGTATGGTTTTCAAATATTAAGATCATGTTATTATACCCTCATTCTCATGTTATGCTTATGTTATCATTCGTATCTCCATTGATTACTCTTACAATGAAACTAATCCCAACTTTTTCTTATGTTCCCTTTCCCTTGGTTATGAAGAATGTTATCAAGTATGGTATGTCTAATAAGGATTTTAGTTATAAATAAATTAGTGGGAGACAATTTGTATAATTTATGAACCACTTATCTATGTTTCCAATTTTCAAAATATACTACACTTAAATGATTTTGGTACACATAAAAATGTTATGTAGTAAGTATTCATCTATTAAGATGTAATATCGATGTATGAAAAGTAAGGGTTTTATATTAAAATATATAATATTTTTATAAGGTTATATACCAATGTGTTTTTTTACTCATTAAGGAATATATTCCATGTCTTAGGTGTAATTATCCACTATATTACACAAGTGAATAAAATAGGCTTCCACCAAAAAAACTCATTTATCTCATGACATGTTTATAGTCTCCTAACTTGTTATTTATATAGACTCCATCATGTTTATAAATATTTATTCTAAGATCACTAAGGAATTGGATCTTCAAGATTCTTTAGATGCCATTGTATCATAATGATAACATATTCCTTGACTATATTCTCATCGATATCCAGTCGGTAATTTCATATAGTAGGATGCACGTTATTCTGTTAAAGTAACAAAACATTTATATCTTATTGAGGATCGAGATCGTTATCCTTAATCAACTAAATATTCATTTGTAGTTTTAATATATTTAATCATATTATCTCCATAATCTTCATGTTTTCTATGTAGTTGATAAATAAAAAAATGGTACTTGTTTCTCTGTCTCTAAACATCCCACTTCTTATTCACAATTGGATTTTATGATATTGTGATATCAAAGGATGGTTTCTTTTATTCATCTTTATCCTTGATTCAAATGTTCTTCTCTATGTAATATCAATTGATTAAATTTTATTTATACATATATTCCTCTCAATTAATGTTGTTTTGTTTATTTTATATAATACTCTATTTTTTATTTTACCTTTTTCTATACTAAATCATGTAAATAAATTTTCCATATTTTAATTTTGAAAACTCCTTCAATATTGGAAGTGTCGTCATAATATTTATGATGGTCTTTAATATATTTAGGAAGTCCTATATATATTTATTTTCTTTAAACTATAGTCAAATATATCTTCATTTAATCATCCAAGAGACTTGGAATAATCCCCAGAAAAACTAAATACAAATATAGTTTACTTTTATGTAGGAATAAGTGCATGGAATTATAGTGAAACCTTTCTTCTGATGACCTAATAGAATTGTAATTTTTCTTGGTAATGGATGGGTTATGAGATAGTATATCATATAACTAAGTGACCATAACCCACAATTCTCTTTACTCGGTAATGATTTTAGTGTGTCTATCTCATAATGACAGTCTCTTTGATTTATTAATATTTATTTCTTACTTGGTTGTGGGATAAACTTCTTATTCACAACATGATGTTCGTATTCTCAACACTTAGCATGAATAACAATATAACATTAAATAATTGTGATGTTTAATCCAATGAAGAACATATTTAGAATTGATATATGTTAATTTAATATTTATTATCTATAATAGTATTAACATCTAAAATATTTCTAACTGGTAGATCCTTATTTATCCGGGTATACTTTTTATATGAAAGAGTTATTCTTACATATCATAGTGCGTCTCATGACTTTTCCAACTTCCTGTGAGAATAACATTAAGGTAAAAAACTTATTTCTCTTATTTATTCACTATAGTTTTTTCCTTTTCTAATATTTTATTCTTTAGGATATAAAGAACCCTTGCATATTAAATAATTGTACCTTATATATCACATATTGGGTATTTCCTTTCCTAATTTTTATCTCTACCCCATAAATTAACTCTTACTTATTAAGTAACTTTACTTGACATATCATGACGAGTTTCAACACATTTAAAAATTCTCCAAAAATTGTTTTATGATTACTTTTACATATTTATTATTATGATTCTTACACATTTCAATTGAAAAATATCTAATATCTAAAAATTACATAACATAAATCAACTGTTCTAAAATAAACTTTAAATATTCTCTTAAGTTGTCCAAGTACACTAACGTATATCAAAACAACTTAACTGAATTTAAAAATTATTTTTCATAATCCAAGGAAAGATTATCAATCTTTCATCCAGCCTTTATACTTATTTAATCCTATATCCTCTAATTTTTCAATATCCATCTCTTAAAACTTAGTAATCAACATGGTGTGGATAGTGTTTTGACCTTTAGAAATTGTATTTGATTATTATTATAATAAACACTATAATAATTAGATATATATTCTACTTCCTTGAATATGTTTATTATTGAACTCTAATCAAAAAAATATTATTCTTCTATTCTAGTTTTTATAATGGTATCAACTCAAGTAAACTCATTTCCTATTATATGAATTGATCTCCACCAAGATTCTCAATATCCTAAAGATTCACTCTAAGTGATCCATAATAATTTCAATCTATATCAGACTAATATAACTTCACTATTAATATTGGGATCATCATCACTTCCCTTATTCAATAGATATCAACAATACTTCTCATTGACATATTCATAAAAAATACAGCCAATGAAACTTTCGTTATCACTATCCAATCATGTGTACAAATCCATCCTTTAGATTTCTTTTCAATTAATATTTTAATTTTATCTCATTTAAAATTAAAATTCAATATTCTTCTACACATTATTGATAATAAATCCATGCTTTAGTGGAGATGGAAAGTTCTACACATCTCATAGTTCTTCCATTATTTTAAATTTCATATTATACCCTTGGTACACTCTCTATTTTCAGAGTAAATATTAATTCACTTGGATGAATGGTGAAATCACATTTCACATAGCAGTGAGTCGTAAATTAGTCAACTCTAAGTACCCTAGATCTATCTTGGTGTATAAAAAATAGTGATTAATAAATACATGAAATTTTCCCATAAAACTATCCAACATGTGATGCCAATCAGAAAACTATTTTTATGGGTTTTTCAAGTAGATTTAAAAAAAACTTCTATGATATTTAACAAAAACATTAAATAGATTAATGTTCAATAAAGAATCTCCCAATTTTCTAAAAAAAACATTTCTATTTTTAAATTATAAATGATACAAATAAAACAAGAATGAGAATTTTTTATTATCATACTTAATATTTTTATTTTTCATCATATTATAAATTCACATGAAATAACAATAATATGTAAGTTTCCCATTTCTTAACTCCCTATAAAGTGAAACACTTCATCCTTATTTGTCATGGATGTTCTTCTTTAGAATGTACTTTAAGTATTTCCTTTTTGATTCCACTTGAAATATCTTAATGGTGAATTAATATACCATTCAAAGCATTCCTTGATGGATATGTATTATTTATTTAAAATATTCATTGATTTGATCAATTTATTCACCAAAATTAATGAAAATACATGTCCAATAATGAAAAATAATAATATATATTGAAATAACATACAACTAATTTTATCTTTAGTGAGATAAATAATGTTAATAGTTTCTTATCAATAAAGATACTTATTTTATTTCCACTACATCTTTGAGGAAACTCTTAATAATAGTTCTTTTGAATTTCATAATAGAATCAGTCTTGGTTATCATGGTTATATTTCTTCTTTAAATAACATCATTATTTGGAATTACCATCTTTACTATACCTAGTAAAGTACATTGGAGTTTTTGTGATCACATCATCAATTTAAACACCTCTTCTTAAGTAGGTAGGATAATCATAAATACTTTGAGACATGACAATATTACTTTCACCTTCTACACATTTTCTTATCAATCATTACGTTACCAACATTGGAAATTTAGATTAATTAATCTCCTCAAGTTTTTATGATATATTTTATTCAAATAAATTTACTTTCTTAGATAACCTGAAATACATGTAACACTAAGTTTTAATGAACCCATGTTGTATTATTAATATTTTTATTTAATAATGATCATTATAAACTTGTTGTTAAAATTGATGGTATAAATAGAAACAATAATATTTTAAATATGAATGAATTTTGACAAAAAATAATTAAATTATTTTCATTAAAATTTATAATAAATATTTCTAAAAGTAAAAAAACATTTTTTAAATATATGTTTCAAAATTATATTTAATTGAATTTTTGAGAATTATCAAAAAAGATTATTTTTTGTGAATAGTGAAAATGTTATTTTTTTATTAAAAGTTACCTTTAGTTAAAATAATTTACAAGATTGATTTAATTTTAACATGTATTATAAATAAAACTAGGTCAAATTTTTATTTATTAATCCAATTAAGGTCATTTTAATTAATTTTATATCGAATAATGATATTAAAACATTCTATATTTAAAAAAATCTCTTTAGAAACCCATTTTTTCATCACATCTTTGAGTTGAATTTTAAAATAAAATTTTCAATTTATATTCATGTAATTTTAAAAAATGGATTAACTATTTTTAATCAGTATAATTAATATTTTATAATAATTTTAACTTTATTTTTTAAAAAATTACTTGTAAAAATTGTAAAAAAATATTTTTATCGGTTAAGGTCCAAACAAGTTTACCGGGTGTTAAACGTTAAAAATGGTTAGAAGGACCTATAATCCCAAATAACATTTTATAGACATATTTCAACCTTATATCAAATTTATTTAGAGAATGATCCATTTTGGAGCCCTTTGGCATATTAAAAATGTGGGTACACCTTTTCCTTTTCAAAAATTTGAAGTGTGTCCTCTCTCCAACTTATAAAAGGCCACCCCCTCTCCTTTCTTTTTCACACTTCCATAAAACTTTTTTTTAACCTAGAAAAATACATTCCTTAATTCCATACCCACATATTATAGGCATCGTTTCTATTTTTAAACCCTTCTAATAAGGTTTTAGGTGTAAAACTATAGAGGATCTCTGAAGAAGAGATATAGTGCTTAACCATGAGTTTTAATTTTATTTATTCATCTAACTCCTTCAAATATTATTAATCCATGATGATATAATAAAATAATTATATACAATATAATTTTATTTTATTATTTTAATGTCATGACCTTCATCAATCTCCTCTTTCATCTAGTGGTAAACAAAAATATTGATCGTGTGTATGACAGACAACCACCTCACGAACCGATATAAATTGTTTTCAATCTCTACCTCTCATGGATACACATAATGATGTTTTTAACAGATTTATATGATATTTTGGACATAATTATACTTATGTGGTTATAATATCACATATACCCTCTTACATTCCATTCCATGAGAATATGATAACGTTGCTCGTGTGTATAGTGGACTACAACCCAGAATGATATGATTCGTTATTCATTTATGCTTTACATGGAAGGTAATAAAAATATTTATAATTAATATATGTTATATATATGAAATAAAAATTTCACTATAGTTTTTATATATTATTTACCTTTATATATATTCATTCCTAATGAAAATAGAAACATTTTTCATGCATAAGTACAACCTATCATCTCCATAAATAATGAAATTCATTTTCAATCCCTACAATTAATATATTACACTAAATAAATATATAATAAACATATAATACATTTATATAATAGTTAGAACTATTTGTATTATCTATCCATGAAAAATGTAAAAGGACCAAAAATACCAAACCAAAATATACACGAAAAAAATGGTTATTACCCAAAATTTGATTTTAACATGAAATTGATAATAAAGATGTAATAAATGGTTATAAGTAAATAATTTATGGTATGAAATATATTTTTATGGTTAATTAATATATTTATAATTAACTTATATTTATTATACTCGAGGTTCTAATGTGTGTGAAAAAATTTAAGACCAAATGTAGTGGATTTCTAGTCTTTCTTTTATTTCTGGTAGATATATGTTATATTCACAAGCCATTTGTTTTATATGTTGTATATAATAATAATTTGAAATTTGATATCATTAATATCCTTATTTTAATTATATTTAATGTTTCATTTTATTTTCTTATTTATTGGGTCTTATGATTTGAATATTACCCGGGTGGAAATGGATTTTCGTCTCATTTGTATATTCTGTAGGATACATGACTTATACACCACTTATTTATTTTATGGAATATATATTATATCTATTATTGTATTTTATGACCCTTATCATGATAATTTTTGGATATATATCCATCTAATATTCTTTCTTTCATGGGGTTTAAAATTCAAAATATAACAAAGTGGTAATGTTTTAATGTCACATTATCATTTTTTATCAGTATTGTTTATGATTTTTCTTTCAATGATTAAATATTTTTATCTATATCTCAATAACTTCATTAATGTCAATCTCCTTTGTTAATTTTTATAGAATAAATTATTTCCTTCAGTTTTCCTCTTTTTATGTGTTAAATATATCAAAATAATGTTTTTATGAAAGATATTGTTTATCTCTATGTTCAATTGAAACCCCTTTTTCATCCATATCCATGTTTTCTAAAAAAGTTTTGAATAAAGTGTCTACTATTCTTCAATTATGGCTTAATAATATTTTTACCCATTTTAATTTTTTTTTTGAATTTTAAATATTATTCTTATTTTTTTTCAAATAAGTTACTTTTAGAATTTATCGAAAATGTGAGAGAAATATTTGTCTTAATATGTTGGGAATGAATGATATTTACCATTATCAAGAAGGCTCAATGATTTATATCTTACTTTTCAGGTTTAAAGGTTATTTTATAAGATAATTGTTTTTTAAATTTGGGAAATAATTAGATATTAAATATTTATCTTCAAAATGGAAAATACATTTTCCTCAAAAATGTTTTAAAAATATTTTTTTGAAATTATATTCATCACAACCAACAACCTTTGTTGTTGATTATATTTTATTGGAGATATGATATAATTGAACCATCCCTATTCATTATCCAGATGTATTATAATTATTATGATGGGATTTTTATAAAACCCATTCCTTTTTCATGGGTTATTCTATGATGATATTATGAGATTATTATGGAACTCATTACCTTGGTTATGTTATGATGAAATATTTATGAAACTTATTTCCTTTCAATGGATTGTATTATAATGAATTGTTTATAAAACCCATTTCCATTATATGGAATATTCTATGGTGAATTTTTATGATGTTTTGGAACATGTATGTATGATTATCATTATGTGATGGTTGGGACCTATATCTACCTCCAATGCATTGGGTAAAGGATTATAACTCATTTGATAATTATGGGAAACAATAAGATGTGATTGATCTTGTATTGGAAATAAATTGATTTTCTTGATCTACTATGGTAAACAAGTGATGATTCATAATCTGTTAGGAAATGGTAAAGAGGTTTTTATGTATAATATATAATGATTTGATGGTCTTTTATCATAAAATTGACATATTAAGTGGTTATTATAAATAGGATGGTACCAAACTTTAATAACATGAACTTTTGTTTCATGATTATTTTATGATGATTTCTCACAATTATTATTCATGTATTTTGAGATGATATTTTTTTATTCCATGGATCTGGTTTATGATTCATGATAGATTGGGTATGAACTTCGTGAGTTATATTTATAATCTAATTCCAATATTCTTTTTTTCTCATTCTTTCATACGATCATTTATTAATATCTTCAATGTTTACCATTAATAAGAATATGAGCTCACCTATTATTATGTTTCTTTTACCTATGTTATGAAGAAGGTTATAAGTAGGGTATTTATATAAATACTACTAAAGGGGAAGATATTTATGGGAAATATTAAATACCATTAATTAAATAAGAATATTGTGTATCTAGTATCCAAAAACACTAAACCTTTATGATCTTTATTCTTGTATTAATTAAATTTATTGAACATTCAACTAAAAATATTTATAATTTATGTATTAAAAGTTTGGGTTGTTATAGTTAGTATCATAGGAATTATTTAGTTAACCTTTGGAAACTATGATTGGAAAAACATTCGTGATATCCCTTGGTATATTTCTAAGGATAAGTCTAAGGATAAATCTTGTTTGTGTAAAATGTCCGAAAATGTTCATAAAGGATTGAGATAGTGGTTTCCTTGATATTAAATCATTGAATAGATTATAAAAGTGGATATAAATATAGTACAGTTGTACCTTGGGGTGATAAATATAAAAATAGTGCATTTAATTGGACTCGATATTTACATGGTGCATGATAATGGGCCTTAATTCACATCCAGTTTGAAACTCTTTGGTGATATACTATGAAAAATCACAACCTATTTGGGAACCAAAATGAAGGATTTGAATAGAATATGGACATTAATGTCCTATATTTATCCTAATTTTTCTAATATTGAAAATAAAATGTCATGATTTAGACATATTATATGTTATTCCTCATTATTATGTTGTTTCCCACTATTACTACTGTTGGTTGCACTATGTTTTTTGGTTTTATTCAACTGGTAGAACCTAAAGGAACATTGTTAATGCTGAATGTGATGTATAGTGGAATAACTATCACATAGATAAAATAAATTTTATAGGATATATAATGAAAATCCCATTACTATTATCACATAGATTTATCAAACTATAAATCGTGTGGATCTTCCAAATGAGAAATAGATGGAAAAACATTCTATTAAGTCCTTCATGGGCTAATGTCCACCTTATTTTACTGATTCCATTGATCCAATAATTTCTAATTAATGGTTCAATACCACTGAAAATATATTTTCAATTATCTAGTGTTTATAGGATTAAAAATAATTTTTTCTATATATCATTTGGAATGTGAAGCGGATCAGTGGTGATAACTTATCAAGAACACAGGGGAATAGGAATAAACTGACTCTATGGAGTGGGATTATATTAAGAGTGTATTTTTTTTATAATTAATTTCCCCGTATTATTTATACAGAGATTAATAAGTAATTATTTAATCTAAATTATAAGGACGATGAATTTATTGGTAACTGTGAGGCCAGTTTTATAACATGTCCAAGGTACGCTTCTGGTATTATCATCCAAACTGAAATTATGGTTGATCGATTATTTGGTGGATTAAAACCAAGTTTATTAATGGTATTTTATATAAGAAACATTATTAGATATAAATAAATTTTTCAAAGTGTACTCAAATAGGAAACATAAATTTAATATTCCCATCATTCCCATGGTTTTGGTAGGAAAAGAAAGATTGAGTCTCTTGAAAACTTGAATTAATCGCCTGGTGGAAAGAAATTCTATCCATATGAATGCTACAAATGAGGTATCAAAAATCATGGGAACTATTTGAAAAGAAATATTATGTGATTTAAATGTCAAATGTTGGTTTATAAATCATATTAATGTCAAATGGAAATGAATTGTCTTGATAACATAATGGAAGAGAAGAAGACACCCACTAATGAACCATTCAAACTCTAATGCTTCAAATTTAATGAGTTAAAGAATTATGTGAATATATTCATTATTACAAGGGCTAATGAGGATTATAATCTACAAAAATCACTATTGAAAAATGAAAAAGGGAAATAATATGAAATCACAGTATCTGACGTGAATTGTGATAATTACAGAAAACATATCCTCCTCTTTAGAGATGGGTATTTTGTGTTGGATTTTATACGAATGAGACCTATGAAAATATTATTTTCCAACCTTTAGTTGAACTTGATTAGGATATTATTGATGATTATCTCCCTATACATGGATTCTAGAATAATGAAATTAAATTATATTTTCTAACATTGAAAAGATGAACCCCAGCTTCTAATGAAATTTTTTTGGTAAAAGATAAGAGCTTATTTAAGGAATGAAGGGTGAATTATATTTTAAAGTGTATATGTATTCATGTAAGATTAACATAATATTTATGGATACCATCATCATCTTATGATTTTATGTTTGATCATAAGTTTAATTTATTAGACACCCCTCTAGGGGTTTTATGTGATTGGTAATTTTTAATATTGAGGAGATTTTGTGAGACTTTTATTGTATTAAAACCCTTTAGTTTTCATATATTTTAGTGAAAATGTTATTTTTGGTGGAATTACATTACATTTTTTGGATATATGATTAATGGTATTGGTAAAATTTATGGTGAATCTTATCTTAAATTATGAATTAATTATGGTTTATTTCAATTTGGGAATGTTATAGATAATATAATAATAATGTTTTTGAAAAAGATAACACTCATATCGGGTGACAACCTATCTCCACTACCAAGGTCATTCATCGTAAACCCACAATTTATGGATTATAAGGGTATATAACCTACCATTAGACTATTTTAAAGAGTATTTCAAGAGGAACAACATGAAGAGATATATTTTTGAGTATATAAATCAGCGCTTGGTTCTTTAGCAAGTTAAAGTTGAAAGTAAAAATTATAAGAGGATATTATAACCATTATCTTTAAATTAATAGAAATGGGAAAACATGATATATTTTTTCATCAAACACCCCTAAAACATATAAATGGAATAAAGCTATTTGGGTTATAGTTTATCTCCTTATTACTTCAGTGCACTTTATTTCTATCAAATAAGGATGGTCTCCGGATCACTTTTCTAGGATATAAATTAAATAAGTGGTAAGTTTGGTGTACCACATTCCACTATATTTGATTGAGATCCAATGTTTACCAAAAATTTATGGTGATGTCTTCAACAATATCTTGATACAAATTTTGGTTTCAACATTATGTATCATCCTTAGATAGATGGTCTGCCCGAGATAAAAATTGAAACCCTATAGGATATTTTTAGATCTTCGTCAATGGATTTCAAAGGTGGTTGTGATCAACAACTTCCATTGGTTGATTTTTCATACAATAGTATATTTCACTCATGAATTCAGATAGACTATTATGGAGACCTATATAGAAATATGTATATAAATACAATGTAATATAATGTAGTTGAAAAATAATTCTATTAATACTCTATATAGCTGATAAAATGGCATATAAGGTAAGATTCATTTAGCATTATATAAGGGTAGTACAAAGTTGTTAGAAAGGTTATGCTGATAATCACTGGAACGATTTGGAATTTGATGTTTATGAACTATTATTTCTAAGAATTTATCAATGGAATAAGTCAATGAAATTTGGAAATAATGTAATACTAATCCCTAGGTATATCCTCCCCTTTAAAATTTTTAATCGTATTAGGATGGTAGTGTATCTATTTGCACTTCCATTGAACCTCCTTCAAGTCCATGATGTGTTACATATATCTTTATTGAGAGTGTATATACATGACCCTTAACTTATACTGAATTCAAAGGTCAGATCATTATAGAATTATATTTCCTATTAAGAATAACTTATGCATATTATGGATTGTGGACATAAAGTGTAATTAAACAAGACCACTCAAATGGTTAAAATTTTGTGGAGAAACCACCAATTTGATAAAACTATGTGGAATCCTAATGATATAATGAGGTAGTATAATACTCATTTATTTCTATCATAATAATGAATTTCAAAGGAAAAATAAATTTTAAGGGGGTTAAAATTTTACACCCTAATATTTTATGAATTTATTTTGAATAATTTTAATTTCATTGATATCCTGTGAAACACGCAACACAGAGTTTTTAGAAACCACGATATACTATTAATATTATTATTTTAACATAAATATTTTAACCTAGCCATTAAACATTGATTTATTAATGAGAATAAAAAATTTTAAATGATAATTATTATTATTATATATAAATAAAACATAATGATAAAAAAGTAATTAATTTTTAGTAAAGTCTTTATATATTTCCAAAATATTATTTTTTAAAAAAATTATTTTTATTTCTTTTTGTAAAAAAATAATAAGTGTTTTTTTAACTATTATAATATGAATTTTAAAAAATAAACTTAATTTTATAAAAAAAAATCAAAATTATCTTTGAGTTACTTTTTTAGAATTTCCTGAAAATATTAATTTTTCAACAATAGTTACAAAATACTAATTATTATTAAAAACTAGATTTTGTTTAATGAATTTATGAGATCAATTTAATTTTAATATGGTATTAAAAATAAAAATATCCCAATAATATGTTTATTAATATAATTTAATTCATTTGAACCAATTTTATATTGTATTTTGATATTAAAACTTTATATACTTATGAAAAGATTAACTTTAGAAAACAGTATGTTCATCGCATCTGCGGATAAGACATTAAAATAGAATTTTCCACTTATGTGAATTTAATTCATAAAAATTGTTTAAATTTTTTTAATACTATTTATTAATATTATTTAATAAGTTTAAATTAATATTTTATCAAAATTAATAGTAAAAACAATATTAATTAATTTCCACGTTTAAGGTTAAAATAGATTTACTAGGGGTTAAATTAAAAAATAAGAAGTAAAATGACCTAGAAAAAAATAAAGATACCATTTTATGGCCAAATTTACACCTAATATAACATATTTTTGGATAATGATATATTATTTTTTCTTTTATCATGTTTTAAATGTTTTTAAACCTTTTTCTTTTCAAAATATCCATGTGTGTCCTCTCCCCCTCTTATTAATGGTCACCCCCACTCCTCTCCTATTCAAACATATGAAACCATTTTATTTGTAAAATAACTACCAAAATACATTCCTTAATGAACTAATCACATCATATATGCCTTATATTTACAAAAACCCTCATATTAAGGCTTTAGGTGTAATCCTAAAGGGGGTCTCTGAAAAAGAGGTGTAATCCTTAACCATGCATTTTCATTTTATTTCTTCCTCTAAATCCTTCAATTATTCTTAAACTATGAGGATATAGTAACATAATAATTTCTAATATAATTATATTTTTTATGTAAATTTCATTGCCTACATCTATCATATCTTCCATCATGTGGGAAACTAAACTGTTAATCAAGTGTACAGCGAACTACCACCTCACAAACTGATGTAATTGTTTTCCATAACCACCTCTCACAGAAGTATATAACAATGAATAAAACATATTAATATGTTTTTTATGAAAAAATTATAATTTTTGAATAATAATATCACATATTCACTCTTACATTCAACTCAGTGGGTTAATGCTAACGCCGCTCGTATGTATAGAGGACTACCGCCTCACAAAGCGATGTGATTCGTTCTTCACTTACGCTTTATGATGAAGGTAATAAAGATAGGTTTAATGAAAATATGGGATAAATATTTAATCAAAATTATTATTTAGGGTTAATATATTATTTACCATTCTTTCATTTTATTTTTCAATAAAATGGAAACAATATTCAAGTATACATAGGTGTTATCATCTCCATGAACGGTGTAATATATTTTATATCTCAGACTTTAATGGATTACTATAAATTCATATATAACTAATATATATGATATTTATATCATGTTTTCTTTTATGAATGTTATTTATCTATGATTAATGTAAAATGACCAAAAATAATGAACCAAAACACCCATGAAAAACAAAGATGTTATTACCCAAAATTTTATTTTAACAAGGCAATGTTAAACATTGGGTAATAAATTGCCATAAGTAACTAATATATTATATGATAAATGTGATTATTTTTATATAAAATATTTTTAATAAAGTTATATTTATTATATATATGTTTCAAACATGTACAAAGGAATTATAGACTTAAGGTAAAGGATTTCTAGTCTCTCCTTAATTTCTTGGAGACATATGCCATATTCACCACGTGTTTATTTTGGGTGGTTTATATACTAGTCCTTTTGATTTTTATGTCCAGAATACTATTATTTTTCTGATCATTAATGTTTCATACTATTTTTTTATTTTTTTAGTCTTATGATTCATAATTTACAAAGGGGGTAAAGGATTTTCTTCTCACTTGTATTTATGTGGATCACATGCCATGTACACCACTTTTTTCATTTGTGTAGTGTATATAATATCCATGAATGTATTTTATGATCCATATCATGATAATTATGGGATATACAAATCAACATAATATTTTTTATTTCATTTGGATTACAATTAGAAAGATAAAAAAGTGGTAATGGTTTAATGTTACAATCTCATTGCTTATTGGGATTATATAAGATTATTATTTTGATGATGAAATATTTTAATCTATCTCTTAATAACTTCTCTAATTTTATTATCTACTGATTATTTCAATATAATACATTTTTTCCATTTTATTTTCCTCTCTTAAAGGATTAAATAAACCAAAAAAAATTAATAGGAAATCTTCTTTATTTTTCTCATCGGTTGAAAACCCTTTTTATTCTATATCAATATTTTCTAAAAATGATTTAAATAATGTTTATAATATTATATAATAATTTTTTCAATACATTTTTACCAATTTTTAAATTTTTAAGAAATATTTTGGAAGGAATATTCTTGTCATTTTTCTAATAAAACCCTTTTAACATTTACTAAAAATGTTAATAAAATATTTTTTTAAATTTAAATTGCATTAAATATATTCCCTATATTCAAGAAAAAAATGATTTAAATAATCATTTGAAATATTTATATGTTATTTTCAAATATAATATTTTCTTCTAATATTTGGTAAATTTTTAGATTTTAAATAAGTGTTTTTAAAATTGAAAGGATATTTTACTCAAAAATGTTTAAATTTTTTTTATGGAATTTATATTAATAAAAAAAATTGGTGTTCCTTATGTTTTAATTTGGATATAATCCAATTGTACCATTCTTATACTTTCTCTTCATATTTTATCATTATGACAAAGATATTTTTATGAAACTTGTTCCTTTTTCAAGGGTTATTCATTGATAAATTTATGATATTTCTATGAAAACCATTTTTTTATATGGGTTAGTAAATGATGAAATATTTAAGGAACACATTTCCTTTATATGGGTTATGCTATGATGAACATTTTGTGGAACCCATTTCCTTTCTATGGTTTATTCTATGGTTAATGATTAATGATATTGTGGTGTATGTATGTCTGATTTTCATTATGTGATAGATGGGACCAATATATACCTCCAATTCATTGGGTAAATTTTTATATATCAAGATTTAATTAGGGGAACATATCCAATGTGCTTGATCCAATGTGGGAAAAAGAAAATGTGCTTGATCCACTATGGGAATCCAATGATGATGTCAAATCTTTTATGAAATTGGAGACAGGTGTTGATGTTTGATATAATATGATTTTATGGTCTTGTATATTAACATTTACATAAATAGGTTTTATATAATTATGATGGTTGAACAATTATGTGATATGAACATATGGTTCACGGTTGATTTATGATTATATCTCACTATTATGGTTCATATATTTTGAAATGATAATGTTTTATGCCATGGATCAAGTTTATGATCCAAATGGATTGGTTATAAACTATTTATGTTATCTTCATAATATCATACCTTAATTATTATAATATACTATCATATGATCATCAATTAATATCTTACATGTTTATCCTTACTGAGCATTTAAACCCACCCATTCTTATGTTTCCTTTCCCCATGCTGTGACGAAAGATTTTGGTTGGGGATGTTTATAATGAGTACTAAATGTGAAGATTTTTATGGGATATGTTAAATATATTTCATGAAATAAGATTATTTTGTATCAAATTATAGAATCCTTGACCAGATTAGCCACCAGAATGGTTCTATCAGGTCGATTTCCCCTCACCTTTGGTACATCTCCCCTAATGCCAAAGGCATGTGACAAATAGTGAAGGAGTAAATAGATATATCGGGGAGGTTATACGCTCAATGTAAAGATATAGTTCTAGTACATATAATAATATATAATATGTGGTGAAATAAATAAGACTCTGAAAACTATAACTAAACACTCCCATGGAAGAAGTATTGTAAATTTAAATTGATCAATAGTGGAAGTAATAAATAAACAGTTGAAGTGGAAGATAAATAAACAGATCAGTATGCCAATAAACCACTTGTATCCACTACAAAAAAAACAAGAAAACAATAATTTCATAACATGACATACATGTCAATATAAAAAATATGGTCTCCAATTTCCAACAAGTACAAGTCATACATATATAGCATGTTGATACAAAAAAACTAAACAGAAACTCTAACTAGGAACAACCTCAAAGTTTTTGCTAAACTCCATGAAAATAGCTACTAATATCCAACTCATAAAGATAATCCATTACTTAAACATAATTTCATAAAGTCTACACACATCCAAAATTATTCATGTAGGGTGTGAGAAAAATATTAGTTGGGTTCCACCCAATGGTGCATACCAACAGTCTAGGTTTAAGATGGGATGTATAATAAATAAATAAAGGCAACATATCAATGCACTTGAAATAAATAAACATACTTATTTAGTGCTCAACATCCACCAATAAGTGTCACCTACTTCAACCAATGTTGTACTCTAAAATAGAATAAGGTCTTTGGCCCATGGCATAAGGTACTTCTGGTATCACAAACTAGGTGAACCCTAAGGTTCCACTACAAATCAAGTATCCCGACAACACATGCCTCTTGACACCTCATGTCACAAAATGTACAAACATCAGTAATATACACCCAATAAAACATTAACCTGATCTCATAGTTCCCTTCTCAAAATCATGCATCATCCCAAGGACCTGCAATCAAAGTCATAGTGATGTGCATCCTCAAATAAATATTCAGGCCCATGCTATCAATCACGGTGAGTCTCTGCACCCAACTGTCTGCATAATCGATGTCATCCAAAGGCTCCTCACCTTCCACATGGATTTATACAACATGAAACCCCAAACCATAATCATATAAGCTGCAACTATTGGGGGACTCTATGCGTAAATTTTTAAATTTATCTTAAGTGTTTCACAAGATTTGGGATTATAAATTATATATCATAATCATATGATCTTATAGAGTGAATGTCATAGTTTGGATATGGAACATTATTCTTCTAATGGTAACCTCAAAATTTTAGTTTATCTAAAAAGTATGAATGATCATATATTTTATGGTCTTAATTCAATATTTTGAAGGGAACTAGTATCCCAAACATTCTCATCATATGAAGAAATATTATAATGTGATAACAAGAAAGAGAAATAATTCTATATGTATTATGGGTTCAAAAAAACATAAAAATAGGATGATAGAGAAAAATATTGGTAAAGGGAAGAAGATAGTGAAATATTTCTCAACAAGTGATATGTGTGGAGGGAAACACCATAGTACGTGCTTAAAAGGAAAATGATTTTTCTTCATGTGTGGAGATCAATTCCACAATATTGCTGAATGTAAGGGAAATAAAATGTTTTACAATGTTCAATACTATAACTATAAGAAAATAGGTAACTATTAAAAATAATTACCCAAGATTAAAATAAATATACCTCAAAATAAGCTAATGGATCATAGTCAAGATTATGCAATTACCAAAGAATTATAGGAATTAATAATGTTCTTGTAGCTAGATACAATAATTATGTAATTTGAGTATTTTATGAATTATATCATGGTTTTAAGAATTATAAAATGTATAATTATTGTACAGTATTACTATTTCATAAAGGATTTGGAATCGTATGTTAAATGGTACCAAAATCCATGAAAAGTGATTAAATGGAAAGTTGAACTTCTTAGAAAACACGTTATTGAGGGAATGATAACCATTAACATGTTCTTAATGTTGAGATAATAATTTTTGGATAAGGATATGATTGGTATGGATAAATCAAATAGGATAGTATTTACTAACACGAAAAATATTAATGAATTGCTGAGAAAGTGGATTATGCTATCATTGTTGGAGTTGTCATTATTTTTATATTTAATGAATAAATCAAAAAATATTTTTTACATAAGTAATAAGAAAACATGAATGTTTTGAATATGTTTTTATGGTAATTATTGTTATTAAAAAAATTTATGAGAATACATGATTAAGGTATTCACATGTTTGGTATGACATGATTAATAACTACATCATATTGTTTTAGAGATTAATGATAAGTTGATTTTTGGAAATTCAGTTACCTTTTTTGCAATGTTTTGGATCTTAATCTTTTGGATGTTTCATATAGTTAACCATTTATGAAATGGTTTACATTGATATTTGGAATATGTTTTAGAGACTAATTTATTTCTTCTCCATATTGATATTTATGAATATTTAATGATCTATGCTAACCATTTTTCTTTAATAATAACTAGATATTGAAGAAATGACTTATCATTCTATTATAGATATTATGATATGTTAATTGTGAATTTTAGTTCGTCCGGAAAAAAAATTTGGATATTAAGTTATTGTAGTAATGGATGAATTTCAAAACAACCAAATTATTAAATTTGGATAATCAAGTATGTATATTTCCTTATATTCTCAAAAAATAAAATAATTCTTCAGCTTTAGTAAAAAAGGCATATATATTAAAATGATATCCAATTATATTCAGATCTATTTAATCATATTTTCTTTTAAATCATCATATAATTATGTTTTTGTGGCCCTTAACTTTAAGTTTATCATCCACATCTTCATGATCAATGACCTCATTAACTCTTTATAATTACTTACACTTTTTCAATGTCCACATCTTCATATTCCAAAAATTTTATCCTATATAGAAACCTAGTTATGTGATGTTTTATATTACCACTATAATCCCATTTATCTCTTATTAATATGATATTTTTTTAAACCTTTTATGATTTGAGTTTTTTATCTGTGGAATTTGAAAATATTAGACTATGGGTTTCTGAAACAAAGTTTAAATTTTGAGGAAACAATTTATTTAAGGTGGGGATAATGTAACATTGAAAAATTCAAAAAGAATAAAATTTTGTTCGATAGAATTTTCAACAAAAATCATTGAATTTATATTTCATTAAAATCAACACTAATTTTATATTTCATTACACACAACATTGGGTTTATATTTTTTAGATGCAACAAAGAGTTTCTTTGAAATCTTGTGTGACACGCAGGAACGAGTTTTGTCGAGGAATACTATAGTATAGATATTATTATTTAATATGAAAATTTTCACCAAGCCCTTGGAATTGTGGGTCAGAATAAGATTAAATAAGTTATGAAAATTTATATTGTACAAATATTTATTGTCTATCTTTTGACTATAAATAAAATAAGAATCATTTAAAAGAAAAAGGAATGTTTTCCAAAAAACATTATTTTTTTCTAAACGATAGTTTAATCATGTGTGGTGTGTATAATTTAAAATTATTTTTTAACAATTTTATAAAATATTTATAAAAAATAATTATCATTTTTTTAATATATATTTCAACATTATCTTAGGGTTAATTTTTTGTATTTTTCTGAGAATTTTCTTTTTTTGATGAATAGTGAAAAATACAAATTTTCACTGAAAACTACATTTTCATTTAAATATTTATAGGGGAAATTATATGTTACTATTTTTTAAAAGATTAATTATTTAAATTATAGATAAATTAATCTATTTTAATTAATTATTACCATTTACATATCTAATTTTGATAAAATACATTGTAATCTTTTGAAAATTTTTTCTTTAAAAACATGCTTTCTCGTCATGCTAGTGGGATTAATTTTAAATTATATTCTACCACTTATGTGACTTGAATTTAGAAAAATTGATTCCATATTTCGAATTAGAGTGATTAATATTATAAAATAATTTAAATTAATTTTTTAAAATAATTATTCATGAAAATTTTTAAAATTAGTTTCAGCAAATAATATCAAAATGAGGTTTTTTTCATTACATGAATTTTTATTAAAATTAATTTAACACCCACATTGGATTTTTATTTAAAAAATTTCATTTAATTTTTAAAATAATTATTTTTAAATTATCTAATAAATAACATTTTAATTTTACTCTTAAGAGATACATTTCCATTGAAAATAAAAAGATACAAGTTATCGTGGTAAAAACTCAATGGGTAAAATTGATTAAACTTATTGACTAAGGAATAAAATGATTTAAATGTTACTAATTTTTGTATTTTTGAGGTTTTTATTTAACACATAAGCCTCAACCTCCATTATTAATCTACTTTATGCACATTAAATAAGAGAGACCTATCAACAGTGAATACATTTTAGTGTTTACAAAAATGAAACTCCTCAATTATAAAAGGGAACTCACTCCCCTTACTTATTCACACCTATAAAGAAATTTGGATCAACAAATACCTAACCAAATAACTCAAAAATATCCCTCACCTCATAATAGAAGCTTTATATTGTTAATAAATCCAGCATTTTATGTATTTAGTTCAACCCTAAGGAAGATACTTGAAGAAGAGGTAACACTCTTCAATGATCATCTTTTTTACTATCTTTCTCCACCTCATTAAATTTTTATTAAACCATGATAATTTAATATAATCAGTATATTATATATACTATGTTTATTTTATAATAATTTCATTACCAAAAAACATCCCCACTTTTATCAAATGTGTTTTGAAATCACTGTCTGTGTCTAAGGTAGACTACTGCCTCACAAACCAATGTCATTCATTTTTCCATTAACACCTTTAAAAGTTGTGTATGATGATAGATATAGAGTAAATATATGATATTAATAAAATTATTATAACTTTTGGCTCTTTATTACATATATATAGTTTTAACTTCCATTACATAGTAAATGTGATAATGACGCTCGTGTGTATGGTGGACTACTGCCTTGAAAAGCAATGTGATTCATCATTCACTAACACTTCACATGGATAGTGATAAAGATAATGTTAATTATTATATATGATATACAATAAATAATTATAAAATTAATTAAATTTTTAAAATTCTATAAAAATAATATGTGTCATGTTATTTCATTCCTTTTCACTCACTTAAAAATGATAACATCGTTCGTGTATGTGTGTACTACCACCTTCACAAAGTGATGTGACTCTTTTTTCACCACCTCACCACATGAATGATATTTATAATTATAATTAAAGAGATAAGATGATACTATAATCATTATGGAATGATATAATATTACTTTCCTCTTTTCCATAATGATATTTAATAAATGGAAACATTACTCATGTATGTGCACGGCCTACTATCTCCATTATCGTAAAGTACTTAATTTTTCATAACTAACTTTCATGATTGGTTTTAAAAGTCTAATTTATCTATAAAATGATCATATGTGATATTATAAATATTAATATGGTTATATGATAAGTTAATAACATGATTAAACCCATTATCCAGTAGGTTAATGCATGTTTAACCAGAAGAAAGCGTGATGTAAGGGATTTCATCTCAAATTATATTCTATTGAGTAATATTTGTTTTTATGAACCAAATCACTTTTATGTGGTGTATATACTACCCCATTCACATGAAATGTCATCTTCAATTCATAAATCATAGTAATTTATGTTTCACATTTAATTTTCTCATTCAAGGTGATTTGTCTTGAAAATTACAAAGCTGTAAAAGTTATTGTACAATATCACTTCCTTTTATGATTATTAAATTTTTATTAGAAAAATAACTTTCTTGTAATAATTTTTTATTAGAAATTATATTTGTTTTAAATATACATATTATTTTATATTTTATGATAAGGAACATTGTTTATGAATTAAATAAATTATTGGATGTATGATGAATGTTTTAGATATGAATTGATGGGTGGGTCCCAAACATTATATATCACCTCGATACATAGATAGATCTCATTAGACAAATTATTTTACGAAATTATATGGATTTCTACCAACATAAATAAACTATATTGAAGATAGATCTTGAATTTAATTTTCTTGTGGATAAATCCTGATAGTTAAGATATTAGACATTACATATTCCCTCATTATTGATATTCCATATGATTATTCAATTAGTTAAAATATCCATGGTCAAGTTTCAAGCTCAAGTAATTATTTATATAGAATTATTTGATCATCTTTTATTCCTTCCATATTATGTTCATGTTATTTATTAATTGGCATATGTTTCGGTGACTTTCCTTAAAATTTTGATTATTCTTATTTATTCATTTAATTATGTTATTTAAACGGAATGTGTGTACGATCATTTACCTTTCAATGTTGATTATTCATTATTGATTCTTGATAGCTTTTGTTATACTTATCCCTTACTAAGAATTTGATCTCATCCTTATTTGGTTTCCTTTACCCATGATATTAAGATGAGATATTTGAATGAGTATTTGAGAATGAATTTTATCTGAATTTGTTATGTATTATGTTTTATTTTATTCTCCCAATATAAAATGGGTTTCATGTCTGTATCTAGTTCTATAAAACTACTATATTTATTGTTCAATCCATATTCAACCCATTGTATCTATGCCAATGTAATAGTGTAGACACCAACTCTAGGCTACTAGGGTTGGGGTCATTATAGAGAAGATCACAATCCTATGTCCATGACATAGTTATAAACTATACACTGATAGGGATGAATCAAGGGAACACAAACAACGGAAACCAGTCCATGTTGAAGAGAACAAGGGCCTTGGAACTCCCTATGAAATGTTCACAGATTGATATAGTAGTACCCAACAGTTCATGCCTATTTCTGGTCTACTCGTGTAATCCTTTTTATGCCTGTGTACTTCAGGTCATGTCCATGTACTTCTGGTCATGCCTTTATGCTAGGGTTGGTCTATGTTCAAAGAAGTTTCTGTATACTAGGCTATGTTTAGGTACCTAAATATGTCTCAGTGTGGATCCATGCCCATATACGCTAGTCAAGTTCATGTACTAGGTAATTCCCATGTTTCTAAAGCTTGATGGTACACACATAGTCACCAGGACAAGTCACATAGAATGTGATAGATGTCACATGGCTTGTGAGATTTGTTAGATAGTATGTGATACTTTATTTCATGCAAAAACAATAGTGTTTCGACCAGGGACCTGACACAAAGTGTGTTATTCAAGTACACGTCATGTAACACGATATTTACCAAAATCTTTTGTCTCTTCAAGAAGTGTCCTAATTCCACCATCACCCCCATCAATCACACTCGAGAATCACAAATCTAGGGATGAAAAACCTTATTTTCACCACTCTTTAAATTTTTCCATTTAATCTACTCGAAAAATAAACAATGAAACCTTGCACCATGGTCACATGTCAAATAAAGAAGATTGGAAATCACCAAAAAAGATCTAATCAACCTATGATCTTCCTCTATCTTTATCACACGTCAATCACATACCAGATCATTAACCTCAACCATGGTATCGACCCCTTGTTCTATACAATAGTTGTGCAATAATCGAATACCTGTTATTTTTCAAAGTGTCATCCAAATTAATTTCCAATGATTAGTGTACAAATATATTGGAGATAAAATAATAACCCAAAAAATAATGAATGAATTGCAACTATTGTATGGTTTGTCCTTAATTCATTTACATTAAAACAACTAATGAATAACTAAGGAATAGTCAAATTATTCAACACTAAATCATCCATCGATATAAGAATCAATTTTTGTTATTATAAATGATTCATATTCGACACATGATTAAAAATTTTTATGAATCCCCAGAAAAAAAATATCCTACATCGATTTTGGATTGGATATTGATGATGATAGATCCTAAGTCATAGTCATTGGTGAAATCCAAGAACTCTATTCGTACAGATGACCCAAGCAGTATCGATTTGATCCTCTGATCCATTGTTATTTTCAAATGATCTACTCTAATGCTCTCTCTCTCTCATTACTAGGGTTATTAGGATAACCCTATGAATTGGACATATTTATTATTCATAGGATATATTTATGTTTTCATATTTGATTAATCAATTAAATATTTTATTTATTCATTTTTTTTATTTATTTATTTATCCTCCCTCAATGGTGCCCAAGATGAACACCCAACACACCTAATAATTATGTCTCACCTAGGGTAAAACCTATAATTTTGGCTCAATATTGGTCTCATATTTCTGATCTAAGACTATATTTGGGAATTATTCAACTACTTCAAGAAATATATGAAAGCGTTATATTAATATATTTAATATTATTATAATATCAATACCAAGCCCACCTGGCCTTAGAATCTCACATCATCTTAGAAAATATATTCAAAAATATTATTAGATATATTTCAAATCTTTATATGTGAAAATAGAGACATTACATTCTCCCCACCATAGGTATTTTTGTCCTGAGAATAAAATGGACTACTCAAAAATGTGGGGGTATTGATCTTATATCTGGGAATCCTGATCCCATGTTATCTTATGGATATTCTCATGCTTCCACTAGACACGTAGAAAAGGAATCGATTACTCTAATAGGATCTTATCCAATAATACTCAATATCCACCGGGTACTCTACAAAGTCAGCTATATCATCAATGTCCATCTCACCACAATTAATAACATGGGACAAGTCATGCACATTCCTCCTCAATTATGACACATGGAAGAAGTTGGGTGCCCATTATAACTATGGTGGTAGAGCTAAGTAGTACTCCACCTTGATGACCCTACAAAGTATCGGTAAAGGGATAATTAACCTCAGAGATATCATTCCACTCCAGCCAAATATTTACAATTCTCATTGTGGTGAGACATTTAGGAACACATGGTCTTCCTACTTGAAATCCAAAGGCCTCAATCATTGGTCATAATATGTCATCTGTCCGCTTTTTATAGTCCCCATCCACTACATGAAAATATGCACAATCTATGTCATGGATCGCTCCTTCTTTAGGACCATGACTAAGGAATCTCCTAGATCATTCCAACATAGTGGTGAATTGAAGGGTTTCCTGTAAAAAACCATGAATGGTTCCATAACAATGGTGGAATGGTAGATGTATTTTGTAAAAAAACTTCACTAAGGGTAGGTGTTCCTCCTAACTATGTAAAAGGTCCCACATGAAAGACTGAAACATGTCCTCTAGAACATGAATGGTTTTCTCATCCTTGTTATTGGTCAGGGGGTGAAACACCATGCTTAAGTGCAACTGGGTCCCAAAGTAATATTACAATACACTCTATAACAACTATTTTAAGTGATAATCATGATCCAAAATGATTTCAAGGGAACTCCATAGATACGGAATATCTCCTATATGTAAAGGATTCCCAAACTCTTTACTAAACTCTTCCCTTAGATAGCATGTAAGTGGGAAGAATAAGTAAGTCATTCTATGATCACCTATATGTAATTGTTTCCTCTAGAATTGTGTGGTAACCTCATCATGAAGTCCATATATACACAATATCACTTCCAAAATGGAACCAAAAGGGTTTGAGTTGAACCTGCTAGAAACTGGTGCTCATCCATCACCTGCATACAAGTGAGGAATCAAGATAAAAACTCTAAAACACACATTTCCATATCTGACCACCATATCTTGCACTGAAGGTCCTAGAACATCTTTATTGTACCTTGATGTACGTCCAATGGAGAGGTATGTTACTACCTCATACCCTCCTCCCAAAACATAATTTGTACCATCATCCATACCTTGAAAGTGGTAGCATGATCCCCAACTTCAGAAAATATACTTTGAGAAAACCTGGTGGATATTGGAGTACGCATGGTCTTATAGTCAGTATCTACTTGATAAGATTTCCTCACACATTGTAAAATAATTCGAGTAATAATAATTGACCGTAGATATGTTGAACCAACCTAGTCAACTAAGGACAACTATAATGAGGCTAACTTATCCAATACCTTGGACAACCACTGAGAACAATATCTACAATTGATATAATCTTCTACAATGTTTCCCTTACCAATGGTATAGAATAGCTCAATATTATAGTATTGGATGAACTTGATCGAAATCCTCTATCAAAAATTATGTTTGATCTAAGAGAATGTATACTTGAGACTCTTGTGGTCAAAATATAGGATAAACCACTCACCCAGAAGAGAGTTTTTACACATCTTTAAGGTGATGAATACCACTAAAAACTCAAGATTTTGTGGTGTCTAGTTCTAATAATGGGGTCTCAACTACCTAGACTAATATGAAATCATCACCATCCTCTACATCATATCTCAACCAAGTTTGTTCCCCAAGCCATCATAGAACACTGGGTACTTGATACCATCCTCTGGAAATCCCAAGATAGGGGTACTCTTCAATCACTACCTCCAATCCTGAAAATAATATTGGAACCTCTCTCTCTAAATAAAAGGATACCCCTTTCGGTTCAACAGAGTGAGAGGTGTTGATGTCCTAGAGAAATCTAGCATGAATATACTTAAATTTCATGACAAAACATAGAAAATTCAAACCTCTATCACGCACTTGGGTGGATCCCAAGATGAAACTACCTAAATAATCATTGGTTCCACTGCTACTCCCTCTACTAAGATGACATGTCCCAAAAAGTGGACACCTGAATCTAGAAATGAAACTTCAAGAGCTTCCCATAAATCTAGTTCTCTTAGAGTAATTACAACACCATCATAAGGTGTCTCACATTCTCTTCCTTGTTTTATGATTACACTAGGATATCATCAATTAAAACTACCAAAACCATGTCTCAAAAAGTAAAACAGATATGGTTTATGAGTCTCATTAACATTGTTGAGGCATTAATTATGTTGAATGGAATCTCCAATACTCATAATGACAATAGAAACATCATAATGTTGTCTTCATTATATCCTACTCATGTACTCAAATATGGTGATATCATGATCTAAGGTTAATCTTTAAAAAACATCACACCCCTATCAACTGATTAATGAGGTCATCAATCCTTGGTAGTGGATAATTACTCTTAACATTCACCAGCTTCAATCACTAATAATCCACACACAACCTTAATCACTTGTCTTCCTTATTTGATAATAAAACATGGGATTCCCATGGTGACACAATGGGCCTAACAAAACCCTCCTTTGAGCATCCTCCAACTACACCTTCAGCTTATGAAGAAATACGGTATCCATTTAATATACTTGCATAGATATTTAGTTCAACCCTAAGTGAAATTAAATAAAGAATTATATATATTAGTAGGGAGGTAATACTAGAAGTTCCTTATGAAATACATCATCATACTCTGTCACCACTACAGGAAACTGGTATCACATAGCATTCACTACTCCAAGAGTCATGCAAGAGAACTTGTGAGTAATCATATTTAGTCTCCTATATAAGAGTATATCGTACAATGCATGAGTGACCTTCTCACCCATGAAGGAAAGAAACATCCCATCAATGAAAACACATTGTATCCTATGTTGAAAAATGTCAATATGTTTTTGAACTATATATTTCCATTCCATGACTAAGATTATTTCATAAGGCATCCTTCCTTATACAAAGAGATCCAATAAGAAACTCTTTCCTCTAAGAATCAGATTACACTATTAGTGTAACTTTGTGATTAATGAGTCACCTTCGATATGAGTCTCTAAGCATAAAAGTTGATCCAAAGGCTCAACCAAGATATCTAGTTATAGAACTAAGGTTTTCGTAAAAAAAGAGTGGATTTTTACAATGTCTATCAGAATTTAATCTCAAGTAGAAAACACATATATCATACCTCTAATAATACTTTGTTTCTCTGGTTCATATGCCTCCACTACCTGTTTCTATCCTCATCCCTATCCACCAACATCCTAGGCCAGGTAGTGGTCATATAGGGGTGTTGTTGGGAGTAATTCAGATGGTTTTCCACCTATGGCCACTCTCCATACTCCTCTACCATGTATTCTACCTAGAAGACCTCCCTGATCCTACCAATGAATATTCCTTTGTGGCTGATCAAGTATCTCTTTTTCAGTTGTATGGAAAGTCATACAATCTCATGTAATATGTCCTTATCGATCACAAGAATATTAGTTCCCCTTCTGTTGATGAATGGAACCATGTTGAGAGCCCTAAACCAGAGAACCTCTATCATAATATTTCCTCCTAAAATGTCTCACATGTATGGATCCATACATTTATCATTAATTCCCTACTACCAAAGTCCCATCCCTTATGTTCTCATTATTGGCACCCAATATTTGTTTTTCCTTGGGAAAAATCTCTCTACTAATAAATCATCAACCAACACCCCATCATAGGTATAGATTCATATAGGTATCAAGTTATCCTAAATATCTCTAGGTAATCCTCACTTGAAGGTTCCTGTTTAGAAGAAAATATCATAAACCATATCAAATGGGTATTGAAAGAGGTTGATCAATCTTAATGAATACTCATCCACAATCGTTCTTACTTACTGAAGCAGCAGGAGCTCTTCCATGCACACTATTCACAAAAATATATCAAGAATCACTACTAAAAATATGACTTATACCCACAGTTTCAAGGAACTATGGGTAACTGAGGCATCAATATAGCACTGAGGCATAACCACAATTTTGGAAACTGTGGGTATAGATCCATTACACCTTATCATTAACCTATACCAATGGTTTTTAAAACCAAGGTGTAACACCCTTCCCCTACCTCATTGGCTTGAGGAGACGGTGAGGGCTACTTGGCCTTAAGCGATGTTCCCAAGGTGCCAAAGGCTGGCAGTAAATGTCGAGGGCTTCAAGGAATAGTGGGGAACAATTTTACCTTAAGACAAAACCATCCAAACCAACAACTAAAGATGTATGCACTTTCAAACCCAACCATGTGATACTAAAAATTCCATTACAAACCCCAAAACCATCCAACTAAACATTTCCATAAAACATTAGAGTACTATGTGGAAGACTAGACAACAAAACACCATGATCCATGGTACCACCACAGCTCCACTCCAAGCTCCATGCTCCAAGATCCACCAAGACATCACAATACACCACTACAGGAGGTTGATGCCTTACCTTGCCCACATCTTGGTACAAAACATCTGAAAATATGCCATAGTGCCAAAGTAGGGGGTGAGTACTACAACTTAGTAGGTTTTCCCCAAATGACTTCCCTAAACATGCCACTAGGATAAAACTACTAGCACATTTATATAAAACAGTTTATATAAAATAATCACAAGTCAACCATTACCATAAGCCAAACACACCCCTACCAAGCAATCTCACCCAAACCAAGAAACCAAGGGAAAGCTAAAACAAACATGTCACAATCCATTTCATAATTTACACATTAACACAACAATTTCCATCTTGAAAAGAAATGTAGACAAAAAACCATAACGGTGGAGCTTCCGTCCAACCTGTTCACCCATTCAAACTTTAGTTTCATCTATGAAATGCAACAGACAGCAAAACAACCATAACAGTGGAGATTCCATCTAACCCATTTCACCCATTCACAACGAGTGGCACTTCCCATCCACTTATCTTTTGATGGTGTCCCTTCCGTCAACTATCCATCCCCTTTTTATAGTGGTACTTCTCGCCACTTTCAAACAACATTCCAATCAATCCATAACCAAGCACACAACCCACCAAGGTCAAAACATCATGCAATCAACCAATTCCATTTCATGTCAATCCACTTCAATAAAGCACCCATTTATTGAAAATCATTTTCCATGCCAAATAAAATTTCAATAAAACAACATCTTTATTGAAAACCATTTTCATCAACCATTTTCCTAAATCAATCTTAGCAACCCATTTTAAAATATCTATTTTAAAATCCATAACAATAGCATTTCATCACAAAACCCACCTTTTCCCAAAAATCACCAAAACAACACCCAGGGGACTTCCAATCAATTTTGCACATCAAGACATAATTAATTTTCATCACAACAAATTAATTTTAACCAAAAACCACCAGTTCTAACCAAGTGGAGTCAAGAGAGAAGCCACCTACCTTTAGGGTTCCAACTAAATCAACCCACAAGCAATCGCACCTCAAATCTAGCGAACGCACCACCAAAAACTCTCTAGATCCACTTCTCTAACATCCACAAGCCTTTAAATCAACATCCAAGGAAACCACAACCCTAGATCTACATGAAACGGATGAAGATCTAGAAAACTAAATAATGGAGAAGAAAGGATCTAAAGAAAACCAAAAGGAACCATGAGAGAAGACTTACCCGGGAGAAATCTCCTTCAAACCACCTGGAAAACCCTTAGATTTGCTTACAAAATGTGTCGGAGAGTCCCTCCAACCCTTGAGAGATGAAAATCTCAAGAGAGTTTTGAGTGGGAGAGAATTTGGAGAGGAATAGCTTAATCCCAAGGGAGCCTGGAACTTAAAACCCTATGTTTATGTTGCTGCTTGGTTATCCTACATGGTTTGGAAAACCGTGCGATAACCATGTGCATGATACTGTCTTGAGAGGATGGGTTCGCATGGTTTGGAAAACCATGCACAATCCGTGTGAACCCTACTGTCTCCCTGTGCACGGTTTCCTAGAGCACCCGCCCGGTTTCTTCTAACCGTGCTCAAACTGTGCTCTCTAATAAAAGCTTCCAAACTCAATCAAAACCATTCCAAACTCTCCCAACCTCTTCTCAACTTATCCCATGCAATTTAAACACATAAAAATACATAAAAAATGCTACATAACTCAAACAGGGGGTACTAAATTCTCCCCACCATTTTTCTTTCCTTCCTAGGAATGTAGAAAACCACCCTTTGTCGAAAGGGCTCAGGCCATTGCTCGACCATCTCTTTCCCCTGCTCCCAAGTCTCCTATTTTATCTGACCATGCTGCCACAAAACACAAACGAAACCAATGCTTTTACCACACAAGACCTTCTCTTGCCTATCTACAACCCATAATGTCACGTGCACCAACGAAGCATCCAATTCTAGATCAACATGATCCCATCGAATCACATGGTCATGATCCCACTGATACTTTTTCAACTGCGACACATGAAACACATTGTTCACCGCACTGAACCTAGGTGGAAAACCAAATGATAAGCCACCTCACCATCCCGCTCAAGATTCTCAAAAGGTCCAATATACCTTGGAGATAACTTCCCCTACTTTCCAACCCGATGATGTCCCAACCTAGGATGGATCCTCAAGAAAACATGATCACTCGCCTCGAACGACAACGGCCGTCGACAATGATCTGTATACGATTTATGACGACTCTGATCCGTCTCCATTATCTTCCAGATTAGCTTGACCTTTTCCATAGTCTCCTGGACAAGGATTGGTCCCACTATCGTGGACTCACCCATTTCCACCCAGCATAGTGGAGAGCGACACAATCACCCATACAACACTTCAAGCAGATCCATATGTATGGATGACTGATAACTGTTATTGTATGAAAACTCAGCCAACAACAAGTGCTCCTCCAATGAGCAACCAAAATCCATGACACAATCACGCAACATATCTTCCAAAGTTTGTATCTTCCTCTCAGATTGACCATCCTTCTCAGGGTGATACATTGTACTCATTGTCAACTTAGTTCCAAGGGCTTGATGTAAGGATTTTCCAGAAACGAGATGTAAACCTCGGATCTCTATCGGATACAATCAAAACTGGAACACCATGCCTCTTTACAACCTCCCAGATATGGGTTTTGGACAGGTCATCCACCGTATGAGATTCATGAATTGGAAAGAAATGGGCCGACTTCATTAGCCGGTCCACTATCACCCAAATGGCATCGTTCTTTCTGACCATTCTTGGGAGACCTGTGACAAAATCCATTTCTATTTTCTCCCACTTCCAAACAGGTATTGGTAAAGACTGCAACATTCTGGCTGGCCTCTGATGCACTTTCTTAACCTACTGGCATGTCAAGAATCTCGAAACAACTCAGCCACTCTTCTTTTCATACCAACCCACCAGAACAGCGATTTCAATGCTTTATACATTTTCTGAATTCCAGGATGAATAGACCACCTGGAATGATGATATGCCCTGATAAGATCCTCTTGACAAGAAACTAGTACAACCATCCAATTCTGAAAACGCAAAACTAAATCTCCATTTAGTTTCCAACCCTCAATGGTCACCCCACAATTGAGTTTCAACCTCATGGTCACACACTCAGAATCAGATATTTGTGCCTCTTTAACCAAGGCAACCAAGTCAGGAATCAACAAGACCGGAACGAAGACCCCTCTATTGCCCTGGTTCTCACATTCCAACCGCATGTTAGCAATAACTGACATCAACTTCCACCGGTCCAATGCCCGTTTCACCACCTGAGCATATGATTTTCTACATAATGTATCTGCCACCAAATTTCCCTTACCTGGTGTGCACATCAAGTCAAAAATCAAACATCTTAAGATATTACATCCATCTCCTTTTCCTCAAGTTCAAATCCCTTTTGTGAGAAAATGTTCTTCAAGCTCTTATGATCTATATATACCATGAATATCTCACCAAAGAGATAATGACGTCACACTTTCAAGGCATGGACCACTACTGCCAATTCCAAATCATGAGTTGGGTAGTTCTTCTCATGCACCCTCAACTGTCATGAGCCATACGTAACCACATGATTCCCTTTCATGAGAACACATCCCAACCCTGATCCTGATGAATCGCAATACACCACATACCCTTTTCCTGGTTCTAGAAAAACCAATATTGGTTCTAATGTAAGGAGACCCTTTATCTCTTCGAAACACTACTAACACTATTCATTCCACTGGAATGGAACATTCTTTCTTGTCAAATTTGTCATCGGTGAAGCCAAATGTGAAAAATCACGAACAAAACGCCGATAATACCTAGCTAGACCGAGGAAACATAATACCTCAAACACATTCTTTGGCGTTTTCCATGAGATAACAGCCTCTATCTTTTCTACATCCCCTGAAACACCCCTTTCAAAAATCACATGGCCAATAAAACGGACATCTTGTATCCAAAATTCACACTTTGACAATTTGGCATACAACAGATGATCCCTCAATATCCCCAACACTGTCTCCAAGGGCTGCTCATGCTCCACCCTTGTCTTGTAATACACCATAATATCATCTAAAAACACCACCCCAAATGAATCCAGATATCTCTAAAATATCTGATTCATCAATTCCATGAACACCACTGGCACATTCGTTAGACCAAAGGGCATAACCACATATTCATAATGCCCATATCTACTTCTGAAAGCTGTTTTAGGAATATCATCCTTCCTCACCCGCAATTGATGATATCACAACCTCAGGGTTGATTTTGGATAACCACTGGGCTCCCCTCAACTAGTCAAACAAATCATTAATTTGTGGAAGTGGATTTCTGAACTTTATCGTAACTTGGTTAAGTCAATGATAATCAACACAGAGCCCCAAAGATCCATCCCCCATTTTCACAAACAACACCGGCACTACCCATGGAGACAAGCTAGGCTGGATAAACTCTTTTTTAAACTCTTCCAACTGGACCTTCAATTCCCGCAATTCAGTTGGTGCCATACGATTAGACAGAATTAAGATAGGACTAGTCCCTGGAAGGAGATCAATTTTAAACTTCACTTCTCTTATCGGAGGTAACCCAGAGAATTATTTGGGAAATACATCCATGAACTAATCCACCACTGCTGGAAGAACACTCTGCTCAACACCCTCTACTGATTCCAATGAAAACACTGCCAACATATACAATAACGTGCCCACTTCTGGGGCCAAAAAACCCATTGCACCTTGTCTTTCATGTCTATATCCACTAAAGATATGTCTAAAGCCATCATGTGCCGTAAAATCCATTGTTCATGCATCACAGTCGATGTGGGCCTTAAACTCCACCAACCAATCCATTCTCAGGATTTCATCATGCCCACCCATCTCAAGCACTGAGAAATTCCACATTAGCTCAACCTCGCCCACAACGATACAACATGCTCTACACAAGAAGGCTCGACACTCTCTTCAACCCAGAGGAGCTTAAAGTTCTAAAACCAAGGGCATCATTTCTAACCTAAAACCTAGAAAATAAACCAGATGTACAGCAATAAAAGAGTGTGAATCACCTAAAATAGCACTTGCATCAAGGTAGAATTTAAAAGAATAGTACCTCGCACCGTGGATGGTCCCGACTGATCATCCACCATAACTTGCTCGGCTCCGAACAATGCCTTGGTTGTCACACTCTGCTCTTTATTTCCCTTCTGAGGAGTTGTGGTGTTTCAAGAATCACCATAACTGACTTTTCTCTGTAGATGAGGGGTATGCTGCTGCCCTAGTCCCGTCGAAGCATACGACATCTACGATACCTGAGGAGTGTCATGCGCACCTGACCTTGGAAAATTCTGACAATAATGATATAGATGCCCCATATGATTACAATTGTGACATGCTCAAGGTTGTGTCATACAATCCCACTTGATGTGGCTTGTAGAACCACACTGAAAACATCCTAGCTATCTCTGGGGCTTCGGAGGAAGATTTACTAATCCTGTCGTCAGATTATCTGCCATACTCCCGCCCTGGGAATAAGTGTCCCTCCTCCTCTTGAACCCAGCATTAGAGTTCCCACTATTCCCCTTGGGTACCACCATGCTTCTGATTCCTGGAGCACCAAACAGATCCCGCTCAGCCACAGAGGCTCTATTCACTATCTCTGTGTAATCATCTATACACAGCACCACTATATTTGAATAGATTTCTTTCCTTAAACCCACTTCAAAGATCCTTTCCTTAAACAATGTTCTACTAGCCACCTCAGATGCAAACCTTACTAAGTTTATAAACATAGTTGTATACTCCATCATAGACATTTGATTTTTCTTCAAACCGAATAAATTAGTCGTGTGCTGAATTCTGAACGTATGTTCATAGAATTGTTTATTAAACAATTCCTCAAAGCCTTCCCACATCATACCCTGGTCCATCCCCGCTTGGACTACCAACTCCCAGCACTAAAGGGAAATATCATCGAACATATACGTGAGAAACTTCACTTTCAACTCTACCAATGTTCCCAAGAATTAGAAGATCTTGTTCATTCTATTCAACAATGCATCTTCCCTCTCTGGCTCTGAATCACTCCTGAAGATGGGTGGATTTTGATTTTGAAACTAAACCGCATGATCCACATTCCTTGGTTCATCTACTTTATTTCCACTTTCCACTGCTTGGAAAACTTGCACTATACTTTTCACTAGTTGTTGGTTCACCTGAGGCTCAGGTGCAACCACATTCTCATCAGCCACTTCTGGTTGGTCTCTATGACACCTACCCGGTGCCATTTCTATAAACAAAAAACAAACAATCTTGAGTCTCAATTCCATAGACATCAAAAATTTCCATTAGCATTACACAACACTATCACAACAAGGCTTTCCACCTTTCCACATTTTCCATGTTTCACCATTTTTTAAAATCAATACATTTTCAAAATACCAAATTTTATTACATTATAATTTTACGCGTTTGAAAAAAAAAATTTCTCAATTCAGCCCATAAATATTTATACCCCAATGAAATATGAATCCTAGAGGGAAGTCATTTCTACCATATATTCCATGCACATCTCATTGTCTACACCCACGACAATGAGATTTCCAATTCCTATAAGTGTCTCCAAAACACTTATATATCCAACTCCCTAGTAACTTGAGGTTCAGTAGAAAAGGGTTAGCTATGTCCTTTTATGCTATACATTCCAAGTTCCGACATTCCTATTCCTTTCTACCATCCCGACTCAAGGAATATACCACAATGAATGTCAACTCCAAATATGAGAATCAACTCCAAAGGATAGAACAAGCTGATACCACTTGTAACACCCCACCCCTACCTCATTGTCTTGAGGAGGCGGTGAGGGATACTTGGCCTTAAGAAACATTCCCAAGGCGCTAAAGGCTGTCAGTAAATGCCGAGGGATTTAAGGAATAGTGGGGAACGATTTTCCCTTAAGAAAAATCCAACCAAACCAACAACTAAAGATGCATGCACTTTCAAACCCAACCATGTCATACTAACAATTCCATTACAAGCCCCAAAACCATCCAACTAAACATGTCCACAAAACAATAGAGTACTATGTGGAAGACTAGACAACAAAACACCACGAGCCATGATACCACCACAACTCTACTCCAAGCTCCAAACTCCAAGCTCCACCAAGACATCACAATGCACCACTAAAAAAGGGTGATGCCTTACCTTGCCCACATCACGGTATACAACATCTGCAAAGACACCACAGTGCCAAAGCAGGGTGTATGTACTAAAACTCAGAAGGTTTTCCCCAAATGACTTCCCTACACACGCCACTTGGATAAAACCATTAGCACATTTATATAAAATAGTTTATATAAAATAATCACAAGTGAAACCATTACCATAATCCAAACACACCCTTACCAAGCCATCTCACCCAAACCAATCAACCAAGGGAAATCCAAAACAAACATGTCACAATCCATTTCATCATTTACACATCAGCACAACAATTTTCATCTTGCAATGTAATGCACACAAACAACCATAACAGTGGAGCTTCCGTCCAAACCATTCACCCATTCACACTTTACTTCTATCTATTCAAAGAATCACACAACAAAACAACCATAACGGTGGAGCTTCCTTCCAACCCATTTCACCCATCCACAACTAGTGGCACTTCCCGTCGACTTATATTTTGATGGTAGCCCTTCCATCCACTATCCATCCCTTTTTTATAGTGTTACTTCTCACCACTTTCAAACAACATTCCAATCAATCCAGAACCAAGAAGACAACCCACCCAGTTCACAACATCATGCAATCAACCACTTCCATTGCATATCAATCTACTTCAATAAATCACCCATTTATTGGAAATCATTTTTCATGCCAAATAACCTTTAAATAAAACTAAATCTTTATTAAAAACCATTTTTATCAAACATTTTCCCAAATCAATCTCATCAGCCAATTTTAAAATCTCCATTTTAAAATCCACAACAACCGCATTTCATAACAAAACCCCATTTTTTCCAAAAATCTCCAAAACAACATCCAAGGGATTTCCAATCAATTTCACAGATCAAGACACAATTAATTTTCAGCACAAAAAACTAATTGTAACCAAAAACCACTAGTTCTAACCAAGTGGATTCGAGAGAGAATCCACCTACCTTTAAGGTCCAAGAGAAATCTTCCCACAAGCAATCGCACCTCAAATCCGGAAAATGCACCACCGACACCTCTCTAGATCCCTTTCCCTAATATCCAAAAGCCTTAAAATCAACAACCAAGGCAACCACAACCCTAGATCTACATGAAACGGACATAGATCTAGAAAAATAAATAAGGGAGAAGAAAGGATCTAGAGAAAACTAAAAGGAACCATGAGAGAAGACTTAGCTGAGTGAAATCACCTTCAAACAACCTTGAAAACCCCTCGATTTGCTTCCAAATTATGTGGGAGAGTCCCTATAACCCTTGATATCCAAAAATCCTAAGAGAGTTTCGAGTGGGAGAGAATTTGGAGAGAAATAGGTTAAGCATGAGGGATTCCAGAACTTAAAACCCTACGTTTAAGTGGCCGCATGGTTATCCCGTATGATTTAACAAACCATGCGCTAACCATGCGCACGCTACTGTCTCGAGAGTAGGGGTCTACATGGTTGTCTCGCATGGTTTGGAAAACCCTGTGTAGGCTGCGTGAATCCTACTGTATCCCCTTGCACAGTTTCCTGGAGCACCCGCATGGTTTCTTCTAACTGTGCTCAGACTATGCTCCCTAATAAAAGCTTACAAACTCATTCAAAACCATTCCAAACACTCCCAACTTCTTCTCAACTTATCCCATGCACTTTAAACACATAAAAATGCATATTCAAAGGCTAAATACCTCAAACCGGGGGTACTATACATGGGTATAGATTTGACAAAATACGCGGTCGTGAGATTCAATCCCTGGACCACCACTTTATTTTTCATATGCCTAACCACTACTCCATTTATCTTATTTGTATATGAATGTATATTTATTATATATATTTATGTAAATAATCCCTATAGGTAGAAACTAGTTATAATACATGTTCCTGTGAAAAGTTTTTGTGTCGCATGAAATTTATTTTCTACCACCATAAGGAAGGAAATCTATACCCACAGCTTTGAAAAACTGTGGGTATATGTCTTCAAAAAACAACCATATACCCACAGTCTTATAAGAACCATGGGTATAGGTCTCCAAAAACAACCCTATACCCATTGTTTCTATAAAACTATGGGTATAGGTCTTCAAAAAAATCATATACCCATGGTCTTCCAAAATCATGGGTATAGGTTCCCATACTATACCAATACCCACGGTTTTTTCCAAAAGATTTGGTATAAGGACATTTTCTAGTATTGAATACTCTTATCTTAAGAGGCTGTCAAACTCTACACATAAAGTAGTCTCCACAAAAAATGATAGGACCCCTAGGGTCTACCAATGCCCTGGATGGCCATGAGTAAGGCTCACTTCCATAGCCACTATATGGTATGCAGGTGTCCTAATGAGGAGAAAGGCCTTGGTAACTACCTCATGCCTAACCCCAGTTATTTGGGGTTTTGGATCACCTTGGAACTTGAGGGTTCACTGATGTTGAAACACATGAAGGACACTCATATTGCACACCTCATCTATTTGTACTATGGGTACCTTTTACTACATGATAGGTGGAGGTATAACTTGAAAACTACATGGGGGTACCACCTCCTGAACATGTCCATTTATTAAAGCCTCGTCCCTAAGGGGATCTTCCTAGTGATCCTACAACTGAACCATAGCTTGAAATTTTCATGGATGAATCTTGGAATGGAAAATTTTTTCCATGATCAATGATGATATGTGGGGATCTAACTCATTAAGAACATGAGAACCACAATACATTCCAATATGATTCCTGTAATAATGTTTTCCAAGAAACCAATTACTACATGTACTGAGTTAGAAAACTAGTAGTAAGTGTCCTAATGAATGGATATGTTAGTCATTGAACCAAGACTAGAGTCCTAGACTATGATCCAAAAAAAATCGCACTAAATTCATTACCAAAAATACCAAACCAAATATCATAACTAGAAAAAAAATCCAACTTAATTCTTAATATAGAACCTCCTCTTATAGCCCTATTTTGACCTGACCCACCAGCACCCCCTAGAAAGTAGTAATATTAGTGTGACAATCCCCAATTCTAAATCTAATAGGATAATGGCTATCATCAAGCACCAATTAGGCATATAAATCACATGGGAGGCCATAGCCTAAGGTAACAGTACAGAAACACACATTTCCAAATGCCCCAAAATGCCAGAAAGTAAATAAAAAAGAAACCAACGAATGCATGCATCTAAATAATATAATTAGAGTATGATAATAATACTATAAATCATGAATGTCCAAATAAATTCTCCCCAAAATTCAAAATATGTAAAACCCGCATTAATTAGGGGACTACAATCAAATGTGACTCATGGTGTGAACCACGGTTTGTTTATCCCAATCTAAGCATCAACTACCCCTATTCCACCAAGAACCCTATCAGATGGATTTTTATCTACACATGCAATGACATTTTTCGGAAGATCTCATTTAGGGGTGAGTATAACAATACCTAATAGGACACCATTAGATCACCAACAATAAAGCATCAAGATATTAGTTAGCTCATCATAGGGTAATGTAAATTATAAATATGATACATATAAATATAAAAATATTGATGTACTCTTATTAGACACTAAGTATCTAGGTAAGTTCAAAATCAAATTTATATGCTATGACTACTAATTGAGGTTCCAAAAAACACTCACCTAGTAGAATTCACTCCGTGAAGCTGATAGAACTAATGGAATCCATCCAAGAAGCCATGATCTTTGGGTCTCACCATAAATAGTTATGCACTAGATGTGTGAAGATATCAATACACATATAAGGGATCACACCCAAGGTCATGAGGCATACCAAAAACCCAATCCGGATGAACATTCTAAGTAGGCAATCAACACCTAGGTATGTTGATCACACCAATTCCTAGAACCCAACTTAGGGAAGAATATAGTAGAGGATCAAACACTGGAACTCTAGGGGGATTCTGCCAACTCTATCCAAAAATAATCCCTTAAATAGGATCACAATACTTTTTACAATATGTAATTCCAAACTATACCCTCATAGGTATGTATTGAGGGAATAAACCCTTAAAAATGGTTCATGTTGAAGAAATAAAGGGCCTTAGACATCCCTAGGGAATTTATACTTCAAGAAAAAGTAGTGCATGGCATGTCTTTCCTACCCTGGGTATTCCCCTATGCTCAATCCCATGACCATGCACTCTGGGTTGAGTCTGTGTACTCAAGGTTGTGCCGCTGTACTACTCTGTTTCCATGTACTAATTTGTGTCAATGCACTAGGTCATATCTGGGTACCTAGTCATGTATGAGTTTGATTCATGCTCGTGTACTCTGGTTGTGCCCGTGTACCAAGTCATGTCTATTACTGTGTTCCCAAATGGTAAACATCAAGTGTCTAGGTTGAGTCACATGGCATTGGGCATGTTTCACATGGTGTGTGATACATTATTTCATTTGAAAACCCTAGAGTCATATCCAAGGACACCACATGAAATGTGTTCTTTTTTAATATTCCATGTAAAGAAGGATTTTCTTGAATCAAATGATTTTTCACATGGCCTTCCGATTCCTCAACTACCATCATCAATCACATACAAGAATCTCAAATCCTGGTTTGATCAGCCTTTCCACCACAAACTTAGGGATTTTTGCCTTTCATCTACATGGAAAAGAACCATAACCACCTTGCACAATCATCATATACAAAATCAATAATAATGTGAATCATTGGACTCATTCAATCCATCTATGATCATCTTTCATCATCTTTTCACCTTGATAACACCATTGATCATTATACTCACCCATGGTATCAGTCTATTACACTAAATAATGGTCTCAAAATGAGTGAATATAGGGTATTCATAACACCATATGCCAAAGGAATTTCATTCAATGAATGCCTGAAGAAAAATGGGAGAAAATAATTAACCACAAAATAAGGGAAAAACATTGACCATTATTTGGGTTAGCATCAATTCAGTGTTTTTAGAATGAATAATGAATAACCAATGAATAATCAAATGAATCAACGATAAATTATTCATCAATGTGTGAATAAATTCTTGTTATGAGAATTGATCCATGTTCAATAAGAGGAAAAAACATGATGAATCCAAAAATCACAAGCTTCCAATATCGAGTCCATATCAGTTAATAAAGAGTGATGATCTTACATCATCTTTATTAGTGACATCCAAAAAATATACTAGCGCAGATGTTCCCTACGATATTGATCAGAACCAATACTTTGTTTTCATCTACCAATGTTCTCCTCCAATGGCCTCTCTCCAAATTCTAAGGGATATGCAGTTATCCAAATGAATTAGAAAAAATAGTGTACTAAAATGATATATTCAGTTTTTTTACATTAATTAAACCATTAAATAAATAATTTATTTATTTAATTATATAACTTACCGCATTAGAACTAAAGTCGAAAATACAATGCACATAAGAATTATTTCTGCCTAGGATAAAACCCACATTCCGAACTCATCGGTGGACTCAGATTTCTAATCCAAGACTTCATTTGGAAGTTATTATATTATTTTTGGTAAAAAAATCATGTATGTGATATTAATATATTTGATATTTTTACAATAAAAATACGGTCTCATCGGGTATCGGAGTCTTGCATTGTATCAGAGTATAGATTCAAAAATATTATTAGATTTATTCCAAATCATTCCATTGAAAGTCAAAGATGTTACATTAATAGTAATTGTGTATTTTTACATGTTCTAGAGGTCTTCATGGCTCTCAAAATTACATTTATTACCTACACTAGTATAATGGTGCAGGGTCGATCCAAAGGGAAGATAGGTGAGTGATCAAAGGGTTTCAAACAATCCCCACAGGTGTCAATAGTGGGGGAACACACATTTTTTACACACTTTTTTTTATTTTGTTGATGTAAAATATAAATTAAATAGACAATTGTTTTCTTTTATGAAGAACTAAATATAATTGGGGTTTATGATAATCATTCATTATGAAAAGATATAGTGTAAAATTTATCAAGAAGCTTGCTTGGGGGGTTTAACTCTACTGGTTTAAAAGATTATATCTGGAAATAATTGCTTTTGATTTCACAACCTCTTAAAAGGATGGATAAATCTCCCTCACTAGAATTATATCTGGAAATAATTTCTTTTTATTTCAGAATATTTGAAATATTTTTTGAATGGAAATCAATCTGGATGATGTGATCCAAAAACACTAAAATTAAGAATAAAATAAAAGAATCCATGATCTATCTCACCAAGAGATCATGGAGTTTTTTAAATCGAGTGATAGAGGTGCAAAAAACAATTTTTAAATGTAAGAATCATACTCAACATCACCATTTTAATATGATTCCTTGTTAAAAGAGAAAATCTACAACAATAAAGAAATTGTCCAGTAGAAATCAACTCGTGAAGCTCAAAAAGTTTAACCTTGGATCATATTCAATTAAAATATTTAAACTATACAATTATATAGTATATAAATTGTAAAATAAGAAGTATGAAATCACCCACTTAATCAGGAATTGCTGCTCTATATTGTCTCTCCTAGTTCCATGTATTCTACTGCACTTCAGCTCCTGGATCATGCCTGAAATGATGAGTCTCCTATTGTCTCTTGCTTCTACTTCTCCTCTCAAAAGATATTAGCATGAAAGTAAATGAGAGTTACCCTCAAATTCCAGCTACTTATCTATTTTAATTCATCTATCATCTGCTGTATTGTCACCCATGACCTCTGTCGACATAGTTTGGTTCTTCATCGTGCATCAGCACTCGTGTACATTTTCTCTACATCACACATCGTTTTAGATTTTCCCTCATAACTAATTGTCAGGTAGTTGGATAAATTGTTGCAGAACACCATTCTGAATATGTTTTGAACGTATATAATTAAAATAGAGAATAAAATAATTAAATTTAAAACATATTAAAAAATATTTTTTAAACCTATTTAATTAATTCTCAGAATAATAAAAAGATTAGAGAAAATATAAGTTTAGAAATTTACTGTTTAAGATTATTAATTTAATTAATTTATACATATTTAATGTTATTTATAATTAAATATTGTTAATTATAATTTTAACTAATTATTAAATGATTATTTTTTAAATTTATTTAAGTAATACTATAAAAATTTTCCAATGTTATTATTTTATATTTATTTAATTTATTTAATATTATTATAAATGTTACTAATTTCTTTATTAAGTTGATAATTTATTATTAGATTAAATTATTAAGATTAAATATTTATTTATTTGATTATTTTATTAAATTTATATTATTAGTAATTAGTTATTATATTTTTAATTAGATTATTACATAATTAAATTTATTTATTTATTTTATTTATTAATTTTATTATTATAACTATAATTATTTTATTTAAAAATTTAAATTCTAATTAAAGTATTTTAAATTTATTAATTTATATTAACAATTAAAATTATTATTATTATGTTATTTTAAAATATTGTATTCAATTAATTAGTTTAATAATTAATTTTATTAGTTATATTATTTTTTATTATTAAATTTTATAATCTTTATATTTTTCTTATAAATTTTCTATTTATTTTTTATCCCCCCCATCTTCTTCTCTGCATGCAGTACGGGGGGTTAGGGGTTCTTCCCAAAAGAACCACTCTTTCCCTCCTTAGATTCTCCATAGGCGGGCGGCGAGTGGCTTCGACCTATGGTGGTGACTCTCATGGTGACTTCAGTGCTGCAAGTCTGATGCAGTCTTTCCGGGGAACCTCCCCACATGGCTCTTCCTCTCGAGTTCAGTACAACATCGGGTGGAAACAGGCGGTGGATTCCATCGGTGGCTTTGGATCTCCACATGGCGGCATTGAGTTTCGGTGCCTCCCTCTTTGTGGCAGCTTTGATAGGTGGTGGAAAGTTCGCATATTCAAGTTTAGTTATGGTTTCTTTGATTCTTTGATTTAATTTTTTTCTGTGGATCTGGTTTTTGTATTGATTTATACATGTTTAAGATCTGTGTATGAGGTTTGTGGTGTGTCGATGGTCTGGTTTCACTACCTGTGGAGTTTGATTTGAAAGGGTGATGATGTGCAAAGCACTAGTGGGCCAAGGGGTTGTGGAGGAAAGGATAAACATCAGTGGCTATGGATGAACTGTGTGATAGGGTTTGATGTACAGTAGTGGAGGAAAGACCATGAGGAGAGGAGGCACTGGTGCTGGGGGAACGGTCTCATACTTTAGAAACCAATGGTGGCAATGAGTTGCAGGGCCACCATTGGTCTATAGCGGTCACTCCAATTAGAGATTTTATAGGGGATTTTTCCTACAAGGAAGGTGGGGGGAATGGTGAGACAATGAGTAGAAGAATAATGACTCGCTGAGGGAATGAACGGGTGTAACAGTGGTAAGGAACGGTGACTCATAGGTTGATGAAATATGACCAAGGACAAGAATTTAATCTGCAATACTAAAATTAATATTTGGGTAACATTTAAAATAAATTATAAAATTCATAAAAAAATTAAGAAACGGTTAATTAAATTAGATGAATGGAAATAAATTTAGACAAATTTAAAACAAAATAATTTAATTGACTAAATTCATAACTAAAAACTAAGAATATTAAACTCAAATTAAAACTAATTTGAAAAACTAAGAACTATGAAAAATGAATTTTAAATTGAAAATAAACATTCAAATTTAAATAATTACAATATTAATTATAATTTCGTAAAATTAATTAATGTTAAAAAAACTAAATTTAAAAAGTAAAGATAAAATTAACCAAATTAGTTAAATGTTAAACAACAACCTATGCTATTAGTTTATTAAATTAATTTTAAATATTAAATTATAATAATTTAATAAATTAATAATTATTAAAAAATAAATTTATAAATAAAGTTAATTTATATTAAAGTTTTAAAACTATTAGAGTTAAATTATATTACTGATTAAGAAATATAAATAATGGATAAATTATTGATTAATTATGTCTAAATAAAGTTAAAAATTTTCATGATAATTAATACTTTAAAAATTAATTAGAGATTTAAATAAGTAAACCACAAATAGATATTTAAGAGGCCAAAAGTATAAAATTAATTATAAAATTTTATTAATTAATAAATTTGAATATAAAATTGAAAAAATGCATATATTTAGTGATAAGTGGAAAATTAATTATTTAAATTACAAAAAACTAATTAAAAAGATGTGGAAAACAAGTAAAATTAAGGCCACATCAAATTACAACAAACATAATCATTGTTTGTCCTCAAACAATCGCATGCTTTATTAACTTTGAAAAATAGAAGTGTTTTTATTTATCAGTTGAAAATGTAACAAGTCCACCAATTTGAAATCATAGGACAAAGAAACTCTAGGTAAGACATTTTAAGAAAAATATCTTCAAATCAAGTCTTACCTAAAATCAAATACTCAAAGGTAATAAAAAGTGCAATGATTCATCCACTTTTAAAGATGTCATACCTCAAATATTAGTTTTCCTAATGAATTACTACTATTCAAACTTATGTTCTAAATTTAAGAGTGATAAAAGGATAAAAACCAATTGAATTAAAAACATAACAAAAGTAACATTGAATTTTGACTTTCACTTAAGTTTAAAAAAGAGATTTTTTTAATCACCTTGTTGAAACAACCAAAATGGTTCCACACAAACCAATTCTCCCCTTCTTTATTTGGTGTTCAGTATTCCCCTTACCTTAATGAATTCATTTTTTACCTAAGGAACTTTATTATTATTATCAGGCCATGTTACTTGTTGTAAGAACTATGAAGATGCACTTATTATTTATTGTATATAGGGATTTAATAAATATAAACTCACCCTTTCCTCAGGGTCTTAGAGATTCAACATGTGTTACCAAATTCCAAAATGACTCTAGTTTCAATAGATTCATATAAAAACCATCTAAACTGGATAAATAAGGTGATTACTTCTTAAAAAATAATTAAAAGAACGTGATTCCCTAAGTATAGAGTTCGAACTTCCAACTCTTAAATTTATAATCTCAACTCCACAAACAACAATCCTATATCACTCTCAAAAATAATTCCTAAACTGAATATTCCTAAATTCACTAAATAGAATCACTCAGCAATAATATATCCTCATAATTTTCAGGTCCAAAAAAAATCTTAAAAACCAATACGATATTTTCCTTGGGAAAGAAACATTTGGAGTACAATGTGAAGCATAAAATTGTGTAAAAATTTTGAAAAATTTTAACCATTTTTTTACAAAAAAGTATAAAGTGTATTGGAATTTGATGGTCTTACATTAATAATAGTTTATCTGAGTCAATAATTGACCCTCTCCCCCACAATTAAACCCCAAATTTGTCCCCAAATTTGAATTCATATGTGGAGAAAACAACAATTTGACTTTTAAAGTTCAAAATATATTTTCAAATAATTGGATTAATGACATGTTTTGAAGGTATCATTAATGTTCAAATATAAGTGAAGGCCACAAAAATTATTTTACAATATATTCTCAAGAAAGTACATGCATTATCATTTAAACAAATGATAGATATTTTCAATTTTATTCAAATAGTATCATGTGAAGCATAATTACATAGTGAAATTAGTGTTATCATTTTAATATATTACATTCAGTTGGATGTTCAATAGCATAGTGAGTGATACGCTAACACCCAACAACTATAGAATATTAAAATAAGAAACAAATCGAAAACTAGAATAACCCCCCCCCCCCTCCCCACACACACACACATACTTAATCTCAAGTCGTGAATAGATTTTAAAAAGAGTGAATTTCAATATTTTTACATAAAGAAGAACATGCAGAATTATTTTAAGCATAGTGACATATAGCATATTTTTTTATTACAAGGAGAATTTTTTTTAACAGCATTCACTAACTCGAAAATAGTAGTGTAACAGTGACTCATGTGCAACAATAAGTGAATGAATCACCATTGAATTGAGTAACGGTGACATATCAATTAAATTCTTAAAATAAATGAAGAGAATAAAATAAATGAAAATGTAAATTGAAAGAACATCCATGATATATTTTTTTAGATATGATACACTAATGTAATTACACTCCTTGTAACACCAAAAGTATCATACATTGTATTTATAAAAATAAGAAGCTAAGAGACCAAGAAAAATCCATCCGGAACAGAGAGTTCATAGAAAGCAATAAATAGAATTTTATACAAAATATAACAAGAAAGAATGTAAATACAAGCATGAACCATGGGTTGACTTCCATGATGAGCATAATTTAAAGTCTTCAGTTAGTCTTTATTTAATTAAAAGAAGTTGTTTTATTTAAATAAATAAAATCATGGGTTGCCTCCCATGAAGCGCTGGTTTTAATGCCCCATTTGGACTCACCTAGAACTAACCGTAGTCACTAGGTGGGTGTGGCTTCATCAGTAAGAACCACCACATTTCTTTTTTCCAAATTTTTTTAATAAAGATTTTATAATTATGGGTAATAAAGCTTATAAAAACCTAAAAAAATTGTCATCAATTACAAAATTCCCTAAGTAACACAATTTAACAATTGTGGACATGCTATTGTCACCTTCTAGAATTGTTTTAGAATGGACTTTGATAACATTTTAAGGAAGGTACAAAATTGTATTAGGTTCACCTATGGGTATGAAATTATACTTACAACTATATCTCTCAAAATCAAATTCAAAAAAAAACAAATTCACAGGTTCTTATAGAGGGGTTTTAAAAAATAGGTTAAAGAGTGGAAAGAGTAGTGTTCTGAACAGAATCAAAAAAATTGGAACTCAAGTAAAATTGCACCTCTAAACTACTCTCAGTCTCACAAAAAGTTTCATCACCCAACTCAGGTGAGTATGGATGTGTAAAATAGGGAAGAAAATTTATTTGATCACTCAATGAATCAGGATATACAATGTTATAAATTAATTCCAAAATACTCTAATCAGTTAATAAGAAATCAACTTTTACTACTTCTGACAAATTCATTCTACCTAAATCAAGTATGTTATCAACCTCTCTTTCAAGTTCACTATCAAAAATTTCATTAACTAAATTAAAATATTTGGCTATTCTAGAATTTTTATTACAAAGAGGGAAATGTTCAATTCAACATCAATGAATTTAGTTTTAATATTGTTCAAATTAATACAATTCTCCTCAATTTGGTCAACAGTTGTTTCCATTTTAGTACACATAATTTTAGAAAAATGATCAATTTTAGGATATAACAATGAAATATCATCACTTAATATCTCATTAATGATTATTACATATTCATCAGCACCATCCATCATCATTACAGATATTAATGGGTTAAAATTATCAAAATAGGGAAGATTGGTTTTAAGTTTATGTTCAAAAAATTCAGATTCAATGTTTTCCAATTTAATATTCTCTTATAAGGTATAGCCACATTCATTTTTAGGTTCATTATTCAAAAACTCATAAAATGTAGGTGAAGGGTTTTTAAAATTGAAGTTATCATTATTCAGATTCTCCTCAACCCTAGTGATCATGTTATCAAAACTTGTAAAACAATGAATTTTATCAACTATAAGAACCATGTGTAGGACATGGAATTCTTTTTCAATCTGTTTCAATTCATTCTAAAAAATATCCAACTCAAATTCATTTAGGTTCTTTATAAAAGCATTATAACTGATTTCATTATTCTGAGAGTTGTTTATTTCCAAATTTGGTTCATTAGATTCATATTCTTCAAAGTAAATGATTTCTTTCTTAGGTTTAGACACACTATCCTCCTCAACATAATTTTCAAATCTTCTATAAACATTTTCTTCTTAACTAGTTTCAATTTATTATTCTGAACGTTCTTCTTCATTAATTTCATTTATTTTTGTTCCTTGAAACTATTCTGTAATTATAAGAGCATGCATTCTAACCATTTCATTTTTTTGGTCTTTCTCTTGATAATATATAATTTGAATTTCATGATATTGAATTAAAAAGGAATTCCAAGCTACCATCTTACTTTAAAATGTAGATAAATTTAAGTCTAATTTTTCTAGGATTTCATAATTGGGCTCAAAGTGTTGTTCATCCCCTTCAATGCAATCAGTTGGCGAGGGCTAGTTATAGACACATTGGTAGGAATTGTACCCGTAAAATCCACAATAGACACAATAAGGTTCAAGTTGAATATTCTTTTCCCCATAATATTCCATTTTTTTAAAATGTGAATAGATTAAATACACATTCAAATTCAAGCAGAATTTCATGTTCAACACAACTAGTTAAAAAAGATCAAAAAAATTTTAAACAAATTTTTTTATATGTGTTTTTTTAGATTTTATAACCCTTATAACACTCCGTGCATGCCTTCCCCAGAAATGGAACCAAATTTTTATAGGTTCCAAAGGTCTTCATAGACCTCAGAATTACTTTTATTACCAACACTAGTATTGTGGTTCATGGTCAATCAATAGGGAGGACATGTGGGTGGTCAAAGGGTTTCAAAAAATCCCCACTTGTGTCAATAGAGGGGGAACACCCATTTCTTACTTACTTTTAAAAAATATTATAAAAACTATAAATTAAATAGACAATGATTTTATTTTATTAAGAACTAAATATAAATGGGGCTTATGATAATCAGACATTTTCAATAGAGATAGAGTAAAATTGATCAAGGAGTTTTCATGGGGGTATTAAATATATTGGTTTAAATGATTATATATTCATAGAATTACTTTTGATTTCCCAACTTCTTAAAAGGATAGATCACTCTCCCTCGCCAAGAGAATAATCACACGGGTTAGAAATTCTAGTAGTTCTCCACAACCAGAAACATAAAACTGTGAGAATGTTTTAAAATGTATGTTAATGGAAATTAATCTCACCGACGTAATCCAACAACACTAAAATTAAGAATTAAAGAGGAGACCCCATAATATATCTCATCGATAGGTCATAGAGTTTTTCAAATTGAGTGCTAGAGGTGAAAAACAAATTTTCAAATTTAAGAATCACACTCAACTTGGCCAATTGAATATGATTCTTTTTTTGAAAGAGCAAAGCTACAAAGATGAAGAAATTTTCCAGCAGAAATCAAACTCCCCAAGCTCAAAACATTTTACCTAGGATCATATTATTAAGATTACATAGTACATACCCTGTAAATGAAGGAGAAATAAATCCCCCACTTAAACATGAACTCCAGATTTGTATCATCTCTCCCAGGTCCATGTATTCTACTGCTCTTCATCTCCTGGATTGTTTATGAAATGATGAGTCTCCTAATGTCCCATGTTTATACTTCTCCTATCGAAAGATATTAGTGTGAAAGTAAATGAGAGTTTCCCTCAAATTCCCACCACTTCACTATTTTAATAAATCCTTCACCTACTACATTTTCATCTATAGACTCCACTGATATAGTTCAGTTCTTTACCGAACATCCACACATGTGCACTTTTTCTATATATCACACATCATTTTAGCCTTTCCCTTATAATTATTTGGTAGTTCGCTAAAATGTATCTATACCCCATTCTAAACATGGTGTGGACCTTTATAATTAAAACAGAGAACAAAATAATTCAATTTAAAACAAATTAAAAAGATTTAATCAATCTATTTAATTAATTATGAGAACAATAAAAATATTGGAGAAAACTTTAGTTTATAAATTTATTTTATAGTTTTATTATGTAAATTAATTTATAAAAAATTTAAGTTATTATTAATGTTTTTAAATTAATATTTTAGTTAATAATTAAATGATTATTTTAATAATTTATTTTATTAACACTATATACATTGTTCAATGTTATTGTATTATATTTATTTAATTTGTTTAAAGTTATTATAAATTTTATTAATTTATTTATTAAGTAGATAATTTAAGATTATATTAAATAATTAATAATATATGTTTATTTATTTGGTTATTTTATTAAATTTATATTATTAGTAATCAGTTATTATATTTTTAAATCAGATTATTATTTAATTAAATTTATTTACATATTTTAATTATTAATTTTATTTTTATTATTACAATTATTTTATTTAAAAAGATAAATTATAATTATTGTATTTTAAATTTATTATTTTATATTAATAATTAAAATTATTAATATTAATATTTTAAATTAAAATATTTTATTTAATTATTTTTGTTTAATTTTTTATTTCAGTATTTATATTATTTATTTATTGTTATTAAATTTTATAATTGTTATATCATGGAGCCTTCTCTATTATTATTAATTTCAGTTTTGTTGGATTACATCAGTGAGAATAATTTCCATCAACATACTTTTTCAAATATTCTTGCAGTTTTGTGTTTGTGGTTGTGGTAAACTATGAGAATCATTAATTTCTGCGATTATTCTCCTATCAAGGTAGAGTGATCCATCCTTTAAATATGTTTTGAAATCAAAAGCAATGTTGTGATGATATAATCTTTTAAAATAGTAGAGTTAAACCCCCCCCCCAAGAAATCTCTTTGATCAATTTTACTCTCTCTCTATTCAAAATTTTTGATTATCATAAGCCCCAATTATATATAGTTCTTAATAAAATAAAATCATTGTATGTTTCATTTACGTTTAACATAAAAAAAATATTAACCAAAAGTATGTAAAAATGTGTGTTTTCCCACTATTGACATCAGTGGGGCTTGATTGAAATCCATTGATCACTCACTTGTCTTCCCTATGGATCGAACCTACACCACTATACTAATGTAGGTAATAAATGTAATTTTCAGGACCGTGACTACCTCCACCACCTGTTAAAATATTGCATCATTATTGGGGAAGTCATGCACAGAGTGTTATAAGGGATAGAAAATCTAAAAAACATATAAAAAACACACAAATAATTAAAAAAAATTAAAAAAATTGTAAAATTTTTCTATTGCTTGGGATGAACATGGAATTCTGGTGAATTTGAATTTGTGTTTAATTAATTCAAATTTTAAAAAATAATATAATTTTATAAGGAATGGATTCATCAACTTGAACATTATTATATATGTTGTTAATGTTATAGGCACACTTCCTACTAGTGTGTCTATAACTAACCACAGTTACCTAATTACATTGAATAGGATGAACAAAACTTTGAGACCAATTATGAAATCCTATAAAAATTAGACTTAATTTTATCTATGTTCGATTCTAAGATGGAATCTAGGAATTCCTTGTTAAATCACCCCCATGAAGTTCAAATTAGAGATTCACAAAATAAAGACAAAAAATGAAAAGGTTAGAAATCTTGATCTTAGAATTACAGAATATGTCTAAGTAAAAAGAATTAAGTGAAATGAAAGAAGAAGAATTCGTTGAAGAATAAATTTAAATGAGTGAAGAAGAAAATTTTTATAGAATATTTGAAAATGAAGTGGAAGAGGAGAGTGAGTCTGAACCTAAGCAATAAATCATTTACTTTGAACAATCTGAATCTGATGAACCAAATCTAGAAATAACCAACTCTTAGAATAATGAAATTATTTCTAATGATCCAATAATTAACTTAAATTAATTTGAGTTGGATAATTTCTAGAAAGAATTAACATAGATTTAAATAGAATGCCTTGTCCTATACAAGGTTCCTACAGTTGACAAAATTAACTATTTTAGGAGTTTTGATAACATCATCACTTGGGTTGAGGAGATTATGAATAATGATAACTTCAATGTTAAAAAATATTCACTGAACTTTAATGAGTTTTTGAATGATGAACCTTAACATGAAGGTGGGTAAACCTTGGAAGAGAACATTAAATTGTAAAACATTGAATCTAAAATTTTTTAACCTGAACATAAAACCACTCTTCCCTGTTTTGAAAATTGTAACCCATAAATCTCTATAATGATGGTGTATTATGATGAAGAAGATGGAATAATCAATGAAGATAGATTAAGAGATGATATTTCATTAATATATACTAAAATAGGTAATTTTTCTAAAATTGTGAGTACTGAATTAAATAACAATATTGACTAACTTGAGGAGAATTGTTTTAATTTGAACAATCTATAAATTGAATTCTTTGAAGCTGAATTGAACATTTCTCCCTCAGAAATAATCTTTTTATAATAGTTAACAGACCTAGATTTAGTTAATGAAATTTTTGATAGTTAACTTGAAAGAGAGGTTGATCACACACTTGATTTAGGAAGAATGAATTTTTCAAAAACAGTATATGTTGAGTACTTATTAACTGATGAGGTTTTTTGGAAGAAATTTATAACATTGTAAAACCTTAATCTTTTAATGATCAAATAATTTTTGTTCCTTGTTTTACACATCCATCCCATCTGATTTGGGTGTAAAACCTTCTTGTGAGATTTAGAGTAGTTTAGAGTGTGAATTTACTTGAGTTCTAATGTTTTTTTATTTTTTTTTAGCACACTACTATTGCCCCTCTTGAACCTATTTGTTAAAACTCATCTATAAGCACCCTTGAATTTGATTTTATAGGAGTTTATTTTAAGGTAAATATATTTGGGTATATCTTCATATTCCTAGGTTCACCAAATACATTTTTTCCCTTCCGAAAAATGTTAACTATGTCAATTCTCAAACAATTCCAGAAGTTGACTGCAGCAAGTACACATCTGTTAAAGGGTGTTACATAGGAAACTTGCCAATTGATGATAATTTTTTTTTCTTTGGTGCCCATAATTCTAAATTATTTATTAAAAACATTTTTGCGGAACACATTTAGTATTTCTTACAAAAGAAACCACACCCACCTAGTGACTACGGTTAGTTCTAGGTGAGTCTGGATGGGGATTTTAAAACTAGCGCTTCATGGGAGGAAAACCGTGATTTTTTCCCTTTAAATAAAGTAAATTTTTAATTAAATAAATTCTAACACAAGATATTATATTTAGTGCTTCATGGGAGTCAACCCCTGGTTCATGCTTGTCATTACTTTCTTTCAAGTTATATTTTGAATAAAATAATGTTTTTTACTTTCCATGCACTCTAAATTATTGTTGGATCTATCTTGGTCTCTTTGGTTATTATTTTCAGAAATATTATGTTTCTTGATTTTGTTGTTGCAAGGACTTGAATTCCCTTACTGTATCATATCTGAACAAAATTTATCAGGGAAGTTCTTTCATTTTACTTCGGCATTTATTTTTTTCACCTCATTTACTTTATAAATTGAACTGATAAGTCACAATTACTATATTAAAAGGTTCGTCATTCACTTACCATTTCACCTGAGTCAATGTTACACCGGTAATAGTGAGTTCATGAATGTTGTTAAAAAATTCAGCATGTACTAAAAAAAATCTGCTGCATTTCACTACACTTAAAATAATTTTTCATGTGCTTCTTTGTTTTCAAAAAATTAAACTTCATTGTTTTTAAAATCTCTTCATTACTTGATATTAAGTGTGTGGGGTTTACTCAATTTTTTTTTCTATTTGAATCTGCTCTAGTTGTTTGGTGTTACCATATCTGTCACTGTGTTATTGAATATCCAAAAGAATCTAATCTATTAAAATGCTAAAACCAATTTCACTATGTAATAATGTTTCAAATGTTACTGTTTTAATTAAATTGAAAACATCTATCACTTTCTTAAATGGTAGTGCATGTTCTTTCTTGAGAATCTATTGTAAAATATTTTTTGTGGAAAACACTTATATTTAAACTTGAATGAGACCCATGAAACAAGTCATTAATCTACTTAATTTAAAATCTATTTTGAACTTTAAAAGCCTAATTATGGTTTTCTACTGATATGAATTAAACTTTGGTGAAATTTTTTTGGTTTCGATTGTTGGGGAGGGGTCAATTCTTGAATGGCCTAAACTGGGCTTAATGGAAGCCCATAAATTTCCACTACTCTTTACACTTTTTGAAAAAAAATGGTTAAATTTTTTCAAAATATTTACACAATTTTAGGTTTCACTTTGTGCTCCAATTGAGTCTTACCTAATCACAGTATCTTATGGGTAGTTTAGATTTTATTTGGACCACAAAATTATGAGGATAGACGATTGTTGAGTGATTCTCTTTAGTGAATTTATGATTATTCAGTTTTCGAATTATTTTTTAGAGTGATATAGGATATATGTTTGTGGAGTTGAGATCATAACTTTAGGAACTGGAAGTTTTAATTCAATACTAGGGGACTCACTTTATTTTAATTATTTTTTAACAAATAAAAAACATATAGAGCCAGTTTAGATAATTTTCATATGAATCTACTAAAACTAGATTCATTTGGGCATTTGGGAACCCACTATGAATCTCTAGGACACTAGGGACTTAGTGTGTTCCTATTTAGTAAATACCTCTATAAAATAAAGAATAAGTGCAACTGTATAGTGCTTACTACAATTTACATGTCTTGGGAAAAATAATAATAAAGTTCCTAGTGTCCAAAATTAGTTCATTATGGTGAGGAGAACAATGAACTCCAAATAAAGAAAGGGGCAATTTGTTTGTGTGGAACCATTTTGGTTGTTTAAATATTATAATTAAAAAATATCTTTTTGGAACATAAGAGAAAGTCGAACTACAAAGTACCTTTTGTGATGTTTTTAATTCCACTAATTTTTAACCTCTTATCAGTCCTAAATTTAGAACCTAAGTTTGAATAGTAGGAAGTCATTAGGAATACTCATATATGAGGTAGGACATCCTTAAAAGTGGATGAATCATTCCACTTTTGATTAACATTGAGTATTTGATTTTAGGAAATACTTGACTTGAAAATATTTTTTAAAAAGTATTACCTAATGTTTAATTTTCCTCTGATCTCAAATTGCTTGACATGTAAAATTTTGAGTTGATTAATAAACACACTTCTATTTTTCAATAAAAATAAATAATAAATATTGTTTGAGGATAAAAAATGTTTATGTGTGGGGGAATTTGATGTGTCCTTAATTTTACATCTTTTCCACTAATGTTTAATTAATTTTTAATAATATAATCAATTAATTTTTCACTTTTTACTAAGTATTCTAAATTTTGTGATTTTCTAATTAAAATCATCAATTAATCAGTTTTAATAATTAATTTTATATTTTATGCCTCTTAAATCTATATTTGTGGTTTACTAATTGTAATCTATAATTAATTTTTACTATTTTGATTCTTTTTAAAAATGATAACTTTATCTAATTGTAATTAATTAAGAATTCATTCAATATTTAAACTTCTTAATCGTTAATTTATTTTAACTCTTAATATTTTAAACCATTAATATAAATTAACATTATTTATAAATTTTAATTTATAATCTTTATTCATTTATCAAATTATTCTAATATAATGTTTTAAATAAATTTATTAAATAAATAGCAGAGGTTTTTGTTTAACATTTAATTGATTTGTTTAATTTTATCTTTAATTTTTAACTTTTGTTTTTTTAACTTTAATTAATTATATTTAATTACAATTAATATTTTAATTTGGTAAATTTTAATGTTTATTTTAAATTTAAAACTCTTGTTTCATTATTTTTATTTGTTCTCCTTAGTTTTAATTTTAGTTTAATTTTCTTAGTTTATAGTTGGTATTTAATAAATTAAATTATTTTTTTCTAAATTTATGTAAATTCAGTTCCATTAATCTAATTTAATTAACCAGTTTCTACTTTCTTTTTATAAATTTCATAATTTATTTTAAATTTTATCTGAATTTTAATTTTAGTCTTGCTTATTAAATTTTTCCCTTTGCCATATTTTTTCAACTTATGAGTCACTGTTCTTTGCCAAAATTGAACCCATTCATTCTCTCAATGAGTCATTGTTCTTCTACTCGTTGTCTCACTGTTCCCCCTACATTCCTTTGATCTCTCACCAACCATCCTTGTGGATCGACCATGCACCACTATACTAGTGTAGGTAATTAATGTACTTAATTTATTTTAAATTCTAATTAAAGTATTTTAAATTTATTAGTTTATATTAATAATTAAAATTATTATTAATATTTTAGTTAAAAATATTTTATTTAATTAATTTTTTTAATATTTTATTTTATTACTTATTTTATTTATTTATTATTATTAAATTTTATAATTATTATATTTTTATTATCATTTTTTGTTTATTTTTTAATCCCTCCCCCAATATTCTTATCTATGAGCACCAAGGGGAGGTTATGGTTGCTTCTCAGAGGAACCACTCCGGCCATCCTTTGATTCTCTACAGGTGGATGGGCAGTGGTTTCAACCATCGGTGGTGACTCTCATGGAGACTTCAGTGGTTCAGCTCTGATGTAATGTGGCCTGGGATCCTCCCTAGGCAGCTTTTCCTCTACAGTTTGGCTAATCATCTAGCAGCAATAGGTGCAGATTCTATCAGTAGCTTCAGATCTCCACATAGCGGCGTTGATTTGTGGTGACTCCCACTTCGCGATAGATCTGATAGGTGGTGGAATGTTCCCAGATTTGAGTGTGGTTAGGTTTTCCTTGATGGTTTGATTTGATATTGCTTTGTGGATCTTGTTCTAGGTTTGATTTAGATAGGTTTAAGATATGTGTATGTGGTTTGTGGTGTGTCAAAGATCTGGTTTGAGTGCTTGTGGAGTTTGATTCGAAAGGGTGATGGCATGTGAAACACTAGTTGGTCAAGGGGTTGTAGAGAAAAGGATGAACAATGATGGTTATGGATGAACTGTGTGATAGGGTTTTAGGTCTAGTGGTGGTGGAAAGACCATGAAGAGGGGAGGAACTAGTGAAGGGAGGAACCGACATTGTCAATGAGTTATGGTTCCACCATTGGTTGGTAATGGTTAGACTGGTTAGAGATTTGATAGGGGAGAGGTGGAATAGGAAGGTAGGGGGAACGGTGAGACAACAAGTAGAAGAACAGTGACTCACTGAGGGAATTAAGGGGTGTCATGGTGGCAAAAAACAGTGACACAACAGTTGAAGAAATATTCCCAAGAACAAGAATTTAATCTTCAAGACTAAAATTAAAATTTATTTCACATTTAAAAATATATATATAATTTATAAAAATGTAATAATAACTAGTTAATTAAATTAGATTAATGCAACTAAATTCACATAAATTTAAACCAAAAGAATTTAATTGATTAAATTCACAACTGAAAACTAAAAAATTAAACTAAAATTAAAACTAATAAGAACGAATAAAAACTATGAAGCACAAATTTTAAATTAAAAATAAACATTCAATTTTTCAGAATTAAAATATTAACTATAATTGCATAAAATTAATTAATTTTATAAAAAACCAAAACTTAAAAATTAAAGATAAAATTAAACAAATTGGTTAAATTTTAAACAACATCCTCTGCTATTGGTTTATTAAATTAATTAAAATCATACATTTTGAAGAATTTAATAAATGGATAAAGATTAAAAAAATAAATTTTTAAATAAAGATAATTTATGTTAAGGTTTTAAAAGTTTAAGAGTAAAATTAAATTAAATATTAATAAGATTAGATGAGGGATAAATTCTTAATAAATTATAACTAAATAAAGGTATCACTATTAAGTATAATTAAGACATTAAAAATTAATAAGATATTTAAATAAGTAAACCAAAAATAAATATTTAAGAGGGTTAAAATTTAAAAATAATTATAAAAAATGATTAATTGAGGAATTTAATTATAAAATCCAAAAAGTGCATATATTTCATAAAAACTGCAAAATTAATTAATTAAATTCCTAGAAAATATTTAAAAATATGTGGAAAACCATGTAAAATTAAGGCCACCTCATCTTCCATTATCTTCAACCACCACTACTACAAAAATGGTCTTTATCAGCACTCAAAACAGACTTTATCAATACTAAAAAAGTGTTGTAAAGCTCAGTGCTGATAAAGGGGTGGATCCCCTTTATTATCACATACTGAGGGTTAATAAAGGGGTAATTTATCAGTGCTAAAAAAGTGCTGATAAACTGATCCTTTATTACAGCTTTTTTAGCGATGATAAAGGTGTAGTTTATCAGTGCTTTTTTAGTGATGATAAATGCCCAGTCTGCTGCTACAAAAAAATCTGCAGCAGCACACCCAAACACCTACAAAAAATTCAGCATCTCAATAAGCTAATTTGACCAAGTATACCCATAAAAAATTAACACATAAATCATAAGCTAATTAGACCAAGTATACTCATACAACAAGTATAACCATACACCATTAACATGTAATTAATAAGTTAATTAAGTACATAATGAATTCAATTCAGAATTCAGGGGGTTGGGGGTTGTTTAAGGGTTTGGTGTGGATGTCCAAGGGGGGTAGGGGGTGTCTGGGGGGATGGAGGTGTCCGGGGGGAAAGGGGTGTCCAGGGGATGGGGACAGTCCAGGAGGTTGGGGGTTGTCCAATGAGGGTGGGGGTGTCCATGGGGTTTCCATGTGAGGGGGGGTTGTCCATGGGGGTGTCCTGGGGGGTGGGCTGGTGTCCAGGGTGTCGGGGGGCTTTCCAGGGGGGTGTCTGGGGGGTTGAGGGCGGTCCAGGGGGGGTGGTGGGGATATACAAGGGGGTGGGTGGTTTCCAAGAGGGTGGGATGGGGGTGTCCGGGGTAGGGGTGTCCATGAGGGTGGGGGTGTCCAGGGGGTGGGTCAGTCCAGGAGGTTGGGTGGTTGTCTAAGGGGGTGGGGTGGTGTCCAAGGAAGGGGTGCCTAGGTGGGGGGGTGTCTATGGGGTGTCCAGGGGGTGGGCTGGTGTCCAGTGTGTTGGGGGGGGGGCTTTTCATGGGGTTGGTGGGGCTATCCAAGGGGGGTGGTATGGAGTCCGAGTGGGTGGGGGTGTCCAAGGGGGTGGGGGTATCCAGGTGGTGGGGTGGTGTCTAGGAGGGGTGGGGCTGCCGTCCAGGGGGTGGTGGTTTTCCAGGGGGTGGGGGTTGTTTGGGGGGGATGTCTGAGGTGGGGGGGGGCTATCCATGGGTTTTTCCAGGGGGTGGGGGTGTCCAGGGGGTTGAGGGTGCTTTCCACGGGGTTGGGGTGTCCATAGGGGTGGGGGTGTCCAGGTTGTAGGTTAGTTGTCGTTTTTGCTTCAAATTATGTCCATTTTAAACAAAAGAGAGACACTTTGAGTGATACCGGCCACACCGTTCCTCAGATTGAGGCGGGATTTACTCGTACACATCCCCAACGCAACCATGGATTGTTATCCTATAGGATCAAGACAATCCAATTGCGTTTGGTCAGATTTTCTTAGGTCAGTTGTTGTTTTCACTTAAAATTGTGTCCATTTTAAACAAAAGAGAGACACTTTGAGTGATACTGGCCAAAAAATGCCTCGTATAGAGGCGAGGTTGACTCGTACACGTCGGAAAGGACCTGTGGATCATTCTCCTATAGGATCAAGACAATACAAATTCTTTTGGTCGGATTTTCATTGGTCATTTGTTGTTTTCAATTAAAATTGTGTCCATTTTAAAAATAAGAGAGACACTTTGAGTGAAACCGGCTAAACCGTGCCTCGGATTGAGGTAGGGTTGACTCATACATGTCGCAAAGGACCCATGGATCGTTCTCCTATAGGATCAACACAATCCAAATGCATTTGGTTGGATTTCTGTAGGTCAGTTGTTGTTTTCATTTAAAATTGTGTCCATTTTAAACAAAAGAGAGACACTTTGAGTGATACCGGCTAAACCGTGCCTCGGATTGAGGCGGGGTTGACTCCTACACATCCCCAACCCACCAATGGATCGTTCTTTTAAAGAATAAATACAATCTGAATGTGTTTAGCTGGATTTACATACATTAGTTGTTGTTTTCACTTAAAAATGTGTCCATTTTAAAAAAAATGAGAGACACTTTGAGTGATACCAGCCACAGCGGGCCTCGAATTGAGACGGGGTTGACTCGTACACATCTCAAAGTACCCATGGATCATTATCCTATGGGTTCAACACAATACTAATGTGTTTTGTCAGATTTATGTAGGTCAGTTGTTGTTTTTCACTTAAAATTGTGTTCATTTTAAACAAATGAGAGACCCTTTGAGTGATACCGGTCACACCGTGCCTTTTATTGAGGCTAGGTTGACTCTTCAACATCAAAAAGGACCCATGGATCATCTTGTAAAGGATCAAGACAATCCAAAAGAGTTTGGTCGTATTTTTATTGGTCAGTTGTTGTTTTCACTTAAAATTGTGTCCATTTTAAACAAAAGAGAGACACTTTGAGTGATACCGGCTATAATGTGCCTCAGATTGAGGCATGGTTGACTCTTACACGTATCCAAACCACCCATGGATTGTTCTCCTAAATTATCAACACAATACGAATGTGTTTTGTTGGATTTATGTAGGTCAGTTGTTGTTTTCACATAAAATTGTGTCTATTTTAAAAAAATGAGAGAGACTTTGAGTGATACCGGCCACAGCTCCACAATCACCAAGAGTCTCAAAAAATTTGATAAACTGTATCAATAGTACATATTGGTCTCACTCTCAACTTCTATCTTCCTCTTATCAATTGGATTATATGATATAGTGATATCATAGGTCAACTTCTTCTCTTCTACATCTTTCTCAACAAACTAGTTATTCTATATAGAATATTATTATCTTCTCTCTCTTTCATATATAATGTTATATCAAGGAATGTATTAATAGTTTTTTAACACAATAATCTTTTTTATCTTCACCCATTTTTATATACTAATTCACATGAAAATATTTTCCCTATATTAATATAGAATACTCATTCAATATCAACAACAAGATCTTATCATTTAAGCTAGTTAAAAATATCTTCAATAATTAATTTATCTCTTTATTCTCATTCATTATTTATCAAATATATCTTCCTTAAATATTCCATGATATTTATAATTATCTTTCTTTACAAGTTTCTCAAAATATCCATATATTTTCCACACTTTTATGAATAAGAAAAAGAAATTATGGTGAATCATTTCTTCTAATGACATGATAGAACTCCAACTTTTCTTCTTATTTTGTTCCATATTATATCACTATGTTACTATAATCTATGATTATATTTACTTAGTACTAATGGTGGCATAACTATCTCATTGTGAAATGATCTCAACTCTATTATTCTCTAGATCTTTATTGGTTGTATTATGGCTTTCTTATTTATGGTTTGAATGTCATATTCTCAATATTCATCTTCAATCACAATATCACTTTGAAAAATTAGGGTGTTAAATGCAATAAAGAACATATTAAACAATGAAAAACTTAATGTATAGAACTATCTTCTAGAATATCTTCACGTGCTCAAATTTTTTCAACTAGGAGACCCATAAGTATCTTATTAACCTTAATGTAAGAAATAGTTACTATTACATATAAAAGTGATTCATAGGAATTTTTTGATATCCAATAAGAAATAACTTTTCCAAATAATTTATTACGCCTATGTGTGGATATAAATTATTCCTTTAAAAATATTTTAGTCTGCAAGTATTGGATAAATAATTTTTTTAAGGAACTGACCCTTTTTTATATAATGGAGGTTCTTTCCTTTGTAAATTTTTTTGTCCAACTAAAAAAGATACTCTTATGTATTTAGTAACTTAATTTGATATGTCATGTGGAGTCTATACATTGTTCAATATTCTACTAAATATTTTTTATAGTTACTTTTACATATAAAATTTATTGGATATTATATATTTAATTTTCCAAATTCTATTAAATATACTGCTTTTAGAACTGAACTTCAGGGTTCTCGACTCAAAATTAATTCTACTCAAGTATTATCTAAGAAATCCAAAAAATATTGAAACGGTTAAAAGAATTTTTAAATTATCCAAATTTTTCCAAATATATTCAACTTAATTTTCAAAGAATTTCATAGTATATAATAATTCATCATGAATTATTCAAAAAATATTCACCAGATCATTAGTTCTAACTTCAAACTCATTGTTCTTTAATACATCATTCAGGTGATATTTTTCCTTCATTACAGCATCCATCATCCTCGACAATAAAAAGGTGGATTCAAAATCCTCCAAGTAGTCTTTTTTATTTATTTAATCATAGATCCTCAGGTTGATCAATGTCTAACTCTTTAAACAAAGTAAGTAACATTTTTAAATATTTCATTCACCTCAATCTGCACTTTAGTTTGATTATTATTAAGATAAAATCAAGGCTACTTAAATTAATTAATTAATTTATTAACTACAAGTAGAACCATGTTATTATTCTTTCTTATTTTTATACTAGTTAAAACTCAAGTAAACTCCTTCATCATAATATGAATGGATCTCAGTAAGCATGCCTAATAGAAGGAAGCTTTAGTACAAGTGATGTATAATAATTCCAAGATACGTTTAACTAATTCAAACTATTCATTTATATTTGGATCTTTTCCATCACCTAAAATTATCATATATTGACTTCACACTTTGTTGTCATATTGAAAGAAAATAAAATAAATGAAACCCTCATTATCATGATCCAGTTGGTCACTTCACATATGTTTATCATTATGAATGTTTTATAGAATAAGGAAGATGTGTATGTAGTTGAATTTGATCATTCATTGGTAGTCGTAGACTAACTATTGAGGAAGAAAATAATTCATTTGGATGTATAAAAATCCTATATCTTAATGAAGATCTCGTTTATAATATTTGAAGGAAGTGTCATGTATACTAGTATAACTATGTATTAATAACCTATAAGGTGATAGATACTATCAGGGCATTATTATTTTCCTTGGGAAGTGGATATCAACCCTACCATACGATTAGTCGTGGACTAAAAATATTCAAGTGTATGTGTTAGGTTAAGGGTGATACCTTCCCACCCATATTAATCACTTTTTTCATTATTAATAAAAAAAATCTCTATGTGGACTCGAATATAGAACGGGGTAGATACATATATTAGGATTGAACCTTGTAAACATATAATATGAATTGATGTATTTAATTTTTTGTCTTTAATGTGGTGTGAATGTGTTGGTGAAAATATAAGATCTATCCATCCTAAAAGGTGAAGTGGATTGAATACAAAAATGGGTAAAAGTATATGTGTAGGTAATTCAATAAAACGTTTCGACACAAATTGACCCCCCCCCTCAGTAGAAATATATGATCCATTGGATACATTATTCTCATACTTGTATACATGATATATGATGTCCTATATAAGGGTAACATAGTGAAAACCAACAAAGTTATATGTTCACACACTACATAGTAACCGTAGTGTGTGTTCAGGCCATATATTGGTATTTCCAACGATATGTTGAATGGGGGATCTAGAAGGGTTTAGCAGTTGGAGTTAGGAGGCACTCTAATGAGGTAAATAGGGTTTTATAGTTAATATTCCCACTAAATTTGATTCCTTTTTATTTTCTATTAGGTCATCCTAGTGGGTGACCCTTGTAGTATGTGTGTAATCCAAGCATGGGTGTCATTTATGTTATAGAAAGAGGATGTCATCTTTTATTAATGGTTTTCCATTAGATATAATTTTTTAAATTAATTTGATTTTATATTATTATATTTTTTCATATGATTTTACTAAGATTATAGTCTCCCCACATTTTTTATAGACTCTTGCCTCTTGTTAGAATCTTATAACATACAAGAATTCATTTTTAGGTCACGTGATGATCCATAAGTCATGTCATGCATGTGATTTTATTTAGGGAATTGAAAAAGGGTATTAGAAAATTATTTAAGTTAACTTATTATTTTTTACTAGAAGTTATAGGTAGTAATTTTTCATATCTTGGGATGGGCCTTATTCTTGGTAGTAGGAATCCCATATAAAGGTAAGTTCTAAACTATCAAGGATAGTGTTTTTGATTATTATTATTTTCACAATTATGATACATTTATTTAATCAATGATGACATTTTAATTGACATTTTTAGAAAAAAAAATTACACTTAAAAAAAGTTGGTAGGAGAGAGTGAGTTTTTATAAAATAATTAGAATATATTTTTAGAAATACATGATTTTATGTTATGACTCTTTTTTTTGTAAATAAATTTAATCTCTTTGATAGCTTACCTTGTAGATAACACTGAGCTTAAAGGAACTTCAAACAATTATTATTATAACCTAGCTTTTAAATTGGTGGGAATGAATAGTATTTACCACATTATGAAATATATAATTTTCTAATTCATTTTTAATATATAAATTTATTCTTAGGGAATAAACACATTATTTTTAGTAAAATCATTTTTGTTCTTCTAAATTTATGTTTTCTTCAAAAATCCATTTTTATTGTTTTCTATGAGAAATTAAATATAATTTATTTTTGAAACTTTTATAAACTTTAATTGATAAAATGATAATCATTTTTGGATTCAAAATTTCAAAAATATATTAGGAGAAATTTTGAATAATCTTATGAAAATATTAATTTTTCAGTGAATAGTGAAAAAACATGATTTTTTAAAGATATCATTTCGTTTCAAAAAATTAAGAAATTAAAAAGTCACATTGTTTTTTTAATATTTTTTCAAGTAACATAAGTCATATTTACTTATTATTCATATAATAAAAGTATTTTAAATGTACTTCAAAATGTATTTTAAAATATGTTAATTTTTTGATTTTATAATGAGATTTTTTTTTCTGAAAACTGTTTTATAGTACATAATGTTTATCGTTTAAAAGTAATTAAAATAATACCTAATGGGGAATGTTTAAAATAATATTTATATATTATATATCATTAAATATTGCTTTATTTTCATAAAATTAAAATTATTAATCATATATTAATATAAAATCAACTTTTTATTGAAAAATACACTTCTTGAAAACCTGCATTTTCATCCCACATGTCGGTTTTGATGGAAATATTATTTTTTAAAATTATATTAATTAAATTGTTTAAAAAGTATTCTATATTTATAATCTAAATGTATAAATTATTTTGTAATTTCATTTTCATTTTTAGGCATAAAAAAGTTATCATGGTAAAAAAATATTTACTACAGTATAGGTAAAATAATTGAATTCAATAAAGTTAATAGTTAAAAGCTTTAAATAAATTAAAATACAACTTTAAATGGTTGTTTGATGTTTTTATATACCATAAACATAATTTATAACATTAATTATCAATCTAATTTTTTTCCACTTAAATTTGGTTGGATTTAAATATAAAATAATCATTATTTGATCACATAAAATCACCCCTCGTCAATTATAAATACTACTCCTCACCACCCCCATTATCCTCATAAGAATTGAATATCCAAAAATCACTGAACAAATCCCACATAACCATTCTCCCCACATACAAGGTCATTTTTTCTCACCAAAATACCAATTCCAAGGTCTCTAGGGGATCCTTCAAGAAAGTGATATTCAAGAGGTAATTTTATCAAACCACCTCTTTTATTTTCTTGTATTCTTATACTTTATCTTCAAATCATTCATCCATAAAAGAATAAAACATAAAAAAACAAAATAATACTGTAATTTTATACTACTAATGAAATATCTTATTTTCATCCCCTTTATTACCTCGTCTTATTCAAATAAACAAAACCATTGTTGAAATTATGGGGGTTACCCGTCTCCATGGATAATGATTTTTTGTTTCCATTACCAACATCATAGATAGTAATAAAATTATTAATCTAGTTAAATAAGATTTTAATTTGTATATTATAACCTATTTCATGTTCTTGAATTAATTTATAGACTTTATATTAAATAAAACGAAACTATTTCATGTTGGTCAAAAAAAATACCATATTAAACAAAACATTCATCTTTTACATTATATAAAATGAATCATCCTAATTTAACAAATAAAAATGATATGTGGGACCATTTAAACTTATTTAATTTAATTAATACTATTTCATTTTTCTTATATAGTTCTATTTTTATTTGAAAAGAAAATCAATGATTATACACAAAAAAAACTAATCTTGAAACAGTGAAATGAACGCACCTAAAATAATAAATGTAATGAAAAGTTATTAATAAATGGGTGGTAATATATTATAAAATTACCACATAATTAATTAATTACATTATTTAAAACTTTATATTGGATGTTACTGTACACAAAACTAAAGGGAATCAGGAGGTAAGGGTTTCCCGTCTCACTTTTTCTTTTCGGACATTTATACCTTATTCAGCACTTATTTCTTCTGTGTAGTGTATACAATACCCTTTGATATATAATATAATTAATATAATTATCTTAATGTTATTAAATTTTTCTTTTTATAATTATTATTTATTTCGGAATGTGATTTGATAAATTACATAGTGGTAAGGGATTTCTTAACCCAATTTCCATTCTTTTGGTTAACCCTATACTTCGTTGATTATTTCATGATATGATTAAGTGTGAGATAACTTTTTGTAATATTATGTTTCATTTAAAAAATTTATGTGGATTTATATTGAATACACATAATTGATTAATTTTATTAATGTTCACTTCAATGATATGATATTTATAAGGGATTTTAATTTGAAAATTATCTTTTTAATATTTCCCTTAAAACTTTCTTTTGCTTCCAAGTTCTTTTTTTCTAAAATAGTTTCCAAAAATGGAATTAATATTCTCTAATGGTTTTCTTAAAGTCACTTTTACACATATTTTACTTTTTACAAAATGATTTGAAAGTATTATTTTATTTTCTAAATTAGGTTCCTTGTTAATTTTCAATCAAAAATATAGAAGGAATTTTTTTAACTTATAAAGACTGAGATTATTTTCCCACTTCATGAAAAATTAATTCCTTGAATATTATTTTATAATATTACATGGTTATTTTCAAAGAAAATTGTCACTTTAATATTTTTGTGACTTTTTAAAAAATTCAAAAACAGAAAGGATATTTTCACTAGGAATTATTTCAGGTGATCCTTTATAAGAATCATTTTTTATCTTTAATAAAATTATTTTATATTACATGTGATTTATTGGGGTTAAGATACAAGGATAATATTCTTATTCTTATTATGTTTGGTTTAATTTTATTTTTATTTATTACATGATGTTTATGAATCTTATTTCCTTTTGATGTGTTATGATGTGATGAAATGTTTATGAAACCCATTTGTTTTCATGGGTTCTGATATATGTAATGATTTATATTCCTTTTGAAAAAATATTTATGGTTTTATATTTTGATCTGTGGGAACTATATCTCCCAAAAATTCATTATAGAAATATTGATAAATCATGAGGTAAATTTTTTTTTGAGTGAACCAGATTTCATGTTCACTAATCTATGCATAGACCAGGTTTTCATATCCAAAAAAAATTTGTATGGACCTGATTTAATGTAAATAAGTTTATTTAAGGGACTAATTTAATTTTTCAAGACCCCCTCCCCTCAAAGTGTTCCCCTCATGGGCCAGAAATGGGAGAAGAGAGATAGTGACACCCATGTCTTGCCTCTAGTAGGCCCCAGGTTGGCGACTAGCACCTAGGGTATAGTAAAAACACAAATGGGAGGCATTAACCTTTAATAGAACACTTGTGGAAGAGAGATAAAATATATACACAAAAAAACTCCTTATAATATTACAATATAATAGAAAACCCAATAAAACATATGTAATTTCTTGCAAAAACTGCTATAATTGAAAGGGAAAATAGTATGTACCAAAAGAAAGTAAACCGATAGTGATCGTGAATCCCAAAAAACTCCTACAACATCTCAATCTAATACTAACCAGCATGATCTCAAACCTACTCAAATTGAACTGACAATAGTTTATATAAATTAGGTTAAGTATAACAGTATACTCAAAAGGATCCTCCTTAGAGCCTCTCGTTCAATTTTAAAGAAAGCGTACTTAATCACAATGAACAACAAGTGAAACTAACTCATCACATAAAATGGTATACTAAGTTCCAATACTCACCATGGATACTCTCACAAAATATCACATACATGTGTATATAATATAATAAATAATACCATTGGTACCTCGCTACCACTTCTCCACTGGTTTTCCTCTTTTCTTCAATGTCACATGTCCTTAGAATCTCTCTCCAAAACGTCTAGCTTGAAGACCCATGGGCGAAGCACCTCAACATGCACCTCATTAAACACACCCCCACATACACATAACCAAATGTAACTTGGTATTTTTTGGAAGCCACCACATCTCTCATAATGTGTATCAAACATCGGGCATTATACCTCAAGCCATTACAGCCCATACACCGAGTAAGGATCCTCAATCCATCACAACTTATACATGTTATACATATAGTAGTCCTTAGGAAACTATATCCATTATATATTTGTGTGAAATAACAAAAATCCATTACATCCCTCTACACATATATGTGGATAAATAACTATAGTTCATACCAGTACATGTAACTACCAAGAGAAGAGAGTCGGGCCAAAGTGGGTAGTCATCCATCAATCATCCCACCGGTAAGTTGTGGAAAACACCCCCCCCCCAAGGTTCAAAATCCATTGGGAGTTAGTTTCCCATATCAACTAGGTGTACTAGTATATATAAACAGAAAAATTACATGATATAATATAACTCACAACCACACAATTAACATAACCTAGTATCAGAATCAACTACAGCTGACATCCCTTAGACTCCTGGCTTCCACTACTAATACTAGATATACTATAAGCACACAACCATTTAAATAGCTACATTGAATTAATTTATACCTTTTATCCATTTCAATTTACATTAATTAATTCTTTAAACATTAATTAATAATTATAAAATTTCACATGACATTCAATTAGCATCACAACGAAGTTTTATTCCCCCAGGCATAACCAAATCGTGTCCATGGCTTCTTAGAAATTACAACCTTAAAATTTCATCTCCGCAAGATCCAATCCCAAGTGTTAAACATTTTTTCACTCATTTATTAAAATAATTAATACTTTCTATGTTTCCAGATATTTTTGGAAAACATTCTAAGCGACCAAACATATGGGGATCAACAAGATGAGTAATGAACTTCCTGTCAAGTCTTTTCCACCTATGGTAGGAGTGTAAGCCCTTCTATCCTCGTGAAAATAAACATGAAGAGCATGTGGAATACCCCTCACATCATCTCCTATTTTGTAAGGAGTGTGATAAAACCCATCTACCTCAAGAAGTGGGGAAAGTAAATTAGATAAACAAACAACATATTCAATAAGCATCCAATATTCATATCAATAGGTAAGCCATGCTTCGACCTCTTCTATCAACCCCAGTGTCCTCCCCGAGACCTGTTTACATAAACTATTTCATATCACCACACCATGAATCAATTTTTACCACAACCACCAAGGATACCTTCCCCAAAACAGCAACATCCCTCTAGGATCATCCATCTAAGGCTCACATCACATCACAAGCAGGACTCTCACTTTGGAAATGCATTGCCTTGAAGGATGGTTATCAGTATGCCACTTCTGTCTTGTTTTTTTTTTGATATTTTGTGGTGTTTTTAGATGAAAATCATGCTCTATGTTTTTCATTTGTACCCCCTCTAATCCCATGTTGGTGTAATCAATTTAAACCTCATGTTTGTACTGTATTTCTTGTTTGTTTTAATAAATTCCTTTGGAGTCATGAACTGGGCAACCAGCTCATGTCTCTGCAATTATTAAAATAATTAACAATTAATTCCATATTTATGCTCTTTACCAATTCCCATCATGAACAACATGCTAAACCTAGAAAGGAATATATATCACACTATCAAGAAAATCAAGAGTCAAACCATTATCATGGTATAAAGTAACAACATCCGTATGTGACCGATACTAATTATTTAATAGAGTTCAAATATTTCTTATATTAATTATATTGTGATCCAATAGGCTAAACCACTCTAGCTCTAAAATACCATGTAAAAAATATATAATAAATGAATCCACTACCTCAAAAGTTCACTATCATTATTCGTCTGGGAACAAACCATGCAACCAATCATGATCTCCTCTACCACAACAACTTCATCCATATAAGGACACTGCAACATGACCGCACTAACCAAAAATCAAGAAAGCTCCATTAGAAACATGGAGACCACATTCCATCAAAATTCTAGGAGAAATGGAAGGAAATAGATCAAGTAACCCTTAAGAAAATAGGTATAACATACCTTATATTGAAGATGGATCGACACTTTCTAGCTGCACCAAAATAGGGGGTGCACATTCAATAGGAAAAACACCAAGGGGAACATAATACAAGGATTTTAGTTCAACTGCAAGACCCCTATTGGAGGAAGAACACAGGGCATCCCATACCAAGGAAAAACAATAATAATTAACAAGGGAGTGAGGTATCTCGACCTTTTGAAATTCTAAATTGAGTTGCAGTTTAGATATGGTATACATTTTCCATTAAAGGAAGATTTGGTCAAGATTACACGTTTTGATTGAGTAAGGAACCCAAACCCTTAGGAAAATTCATATTTGAGTTAAGTTATTTGAATTGGCCTTAAATCCATTAAAAAGGGATTTTAATTTTTTTTCTTTCAAAGATAATATCAAAGGGTTGAAACTGTTGGAAGCTAGAAACATTGTTCACAACCAAACGTTGGACGACTCACTAGTCCTAGAAACATTGTTCAAACTACTATTGGATGAATAACCATCCTAGAAAAACTATTTAACCTACTATTGGATGACACAATATACTGGAAACATTTCTCAACCTATCATTGGATGACTCACCATCCTAGAAACACTATTCAACCTACCATTGGACGACTCACTATCTTAGAAACATTGTTCTACCTACCATTGGATGCCTCACCGTCCTAGAAATACTATTTATACTACTATTGGATGAATTTCCATCCTGTAAACACAGTTCAACTTACCATTGGATGACCCACCATCTTAGAAACACTGTTCAACCTACCATTGGATGACTCACCATCCTGAAAACACTTTTCAACCTACCATTTGAAGACTCACTATCCTAGAAGCACAGTTCAACCTACTGGTGGATGACTCACCATCTTGGAAACACTATTCAACCTACTGTTGGACAACTCACCATCCTAGAATCACTATTCACATGGAAACATTCATAAAGTGTTAGAAATAAGTCACCTTGACCTTCCAAAACACCACAAACATTGGATTTTCACAAAATAATGGACTGGATAGGTATGGGCCATTACATCATATACCTCTCATACTATTCTCACCCTAGAGAAACCAAAACCATCCTAGAGGGGAAACATAAACTAAGGTCCGAAAAACAACCCTTCAAGATACCTCTTAAAAATCTTGCAACCACATGAGCTTAACTGCTCCATCAAGGAACAATATCAATACATGTGACAACCACAACTAGATCATAAACACTCTCCTAGAGGAGATACCTATAAAAATAGAGTGTTCCACAACAATAAATAAGAAAAATACATCTAATATATAAAAAGGGTCTATAACCACCAAAGGAATAATGTTACAAGAGAAGATCTAAACATCAAACATCTCTAGGTATTGGGAACGTATCTATGATCCAAGTTCCCAATTACTCTCCTCAACACCACTATGCCACCACAAAACATGAATCAATGGGATATCACACCCTCACAACACCTTCTCCTTGCAATCCTGGATCCCTACAGGCTGCTCCTTGAAGGTTGTATCATCATCAACATTGATATTTCCCCAATAGATGATGTAAGAGTCATCATAAAAATGATGGTGGAACTGCAACACATTGGAAACATCGTGTCTCCGGATCATCTGTGATGGAAGTGCTACTTGATATGCCACAACTCCAAAATGAGCCAAAAAATTGTGGAGAAGGATTACTCCCATTACCATTTATTTTCTTCCTATGATGAGGAGTCAGCTTCAAAAACATATGATCCCCAAATTCAAACTCCATTGGTCTCCACCTATGATCAGAATAGGACTTCTGAAGATCCTGTTCTTCCTTCATCCTCTCATGAATCACCTAAACCACCTTTGTTGTACTATGTACCAATTTCGGACCAAGAATTATTGAATCTATAACTCCATTCTAGAATAATAGAGAACAAAAAGGATAGCCATACAAGGCATCAAACAATTCCATACTGATGTTTTAATGGAAACTGTTGCGGTAACCGAACTCTACCAAGGTTAAGTGCCTCATCCATGAACCTCCAAAATACAAGACAAAGTATCACAACATATATTTAATAGATTGTATTGTCTATTTTTTATAACCATCTTTCTAATGATGATAAGAAGTGTTAAGGCATAACTAATAACCAAAATCATGCTGGAGACCGCTCCAAACACTAGAGTTAAAACAATGATCTTGATTAGAAATGATTTTCTGCAGGACTCCGTGGAGTCTCGCCACCTCCTCCAAATACTAACTCAATAAATCCTCCCACTGAGATCAACTCCATGATCACTATAAAGTGTTATTATTTCATCAGAAAAACCAAAACTACTCATATAGCATCATAACATCCTTGATCTCAAGGAAAATCAGAAACAAAGTCCATCTAGATTTCCTCACTCATCCAGTGAGGAACATCTAATAGATGTAGAATACCACTAGGAACATAGGGCTTAGGCTTCACCATTAGAGAGATCAAACATTGAGATACAAACTCATCAACTACATGTATCATCCCAAGCCACCAACACTAACTCCTCAAATCACGGTATATTTTTTTCATGCTAGGATGTATCGCTAAGGGTGAATTATGGAACTCTATGAGAACCTTATCACAAGACACCAATGGAATGAAAAGCCTTCCCAAAAAACACCCATTTTTGTTCATCCTCATACCAACCATCGGTAGTGTCACCACAAACCACTAAGTCTCTCCATAAATCCTCCTCCAGATCCCCTAACTGGGACTCTTATACTTGTTGTTCCAGAGATGACTACACTGTCATCTAGAAAAGACAACCTCCACCCCAAACTTCTCTCATATCCAGATGTAATGCGGAAAGTTATTAAATGACTCTCCAGGAATCACCAAATTCATGCACTCCATCACTACATGACTTCATGCTTAGTGCATCGGCTACAAAATCCTCATTTCCAGGTTTATATTAAATTTCTAAGTATTAATCCAGTAAGAACTACATCCACCGACTTTGTCGCAAGTTCATGTAACAACATCTTATCCATACTTATCCCATATTCAGATGTAATTCTCAATGTTCTCAATCCCAAAACTCCCAATACGGAAACTACCCCAATATCTTGTCATAGTGAAGAACTCCCAAAACAGCCTATAGATTCCCTACATGCTCTCCCTCAGACATAGAGTGCACAAGGATTTCTTTGATGGAAACCACCGTGAGATTATCTAGGAACTCATAGAACATAGAATTCATTAACCCCATGAACACAGATATATAATTCATCACACCAAATGTCATCACAATGAACTCATAATTCCCATGACAACAACGGAATATAATCATCGGGATATCCTCATACTTCACATGAATCTGATGATATCCTAACCACAAATAGATCTTCTATAACCAAATTCTAAACTTTAGTTGATCGAATAAATCATCAATTTGTGTACTAAAATAGTGGTTCTTCACTATCACTCAAATTAAGTGGTGATAATTGACACAAAACCACAAACTTTGGTTAGCCTTATTTGCAAACAAAAATAGTGCACCTCATGGTGACATGATGAGCAAAAAAACAACACTGAAACTATCTATCGAGCTATATATGCGTCTCTTGAAACTCATAAGGTTCCATCCTATATGGATACATCATGATAGGATACATTCCTGGTTGTAGGTCGGTCTCAAAATTAATCTCTTATTGAGGGGGTAACGCTACAACCTCATCAGAAATGACATCGGGGTATTCCTCTATGAACCTAGGAAATTATAAATTATAAATATCTAAAAATGACATATTTTGATCATCCATCAATGATGACATGGATGGAACATGCATCTGACCCATCTGAGTGTCTCACTCACCAACAAACACTATTGGCTCTCTATTAGCATCGAATAATACAAACTACCTCCAGAAGAAATCCATGATTTTTTTAACTGAATACAACTAATAAATTATGAGTATTACATCATATGGTTGTATTTGTAATCATAGAAAATCTACCCAAGAGTGATTCCATATCACTACCTCACAATCTCTACATACGTCAAACAACTCAGCTCAACCTCCAACTGGTGTATTCAATGCTAAAGGAAATGGAATCTTCTCTACCTCAAGTCTAAAGTCATGGGAAAGAACATTATATTTGAAGGAGTTCATTTCTCATAAGTCAAACAAGGAATAAACCCAAGTATAAAACCAGAAAAGGGTACCTTGAATGAAGTCTTTCTCTCTTGGCGATGGCAGCACTAATGCATGAAACTGACCATGACTTGCTCCACAACCTCTCTAACCCTACTAATGAAAAACCCAATGGCTGCCTCTACTCTCTAAGTACATGGAGAATCCCAAGTCTTTCTTCTACCTACCCCATATACTCTCTTCTGATCCCTAATAAGGGAATCCTACTGATACTACCTCGGTTGGAACTATTGCAACGGAGGAGCCTGGAGTGGAAGACCTGGTACACACTGACTTCTTAGAATATCCAGTCATTTGTTCCACTGATGACCTCATACTCCAAATAAAAACATGTGTCTAGTCCCTTATTATATGTTTGAGGTCTACTGCCCCGAGAGAAAACAGATATTATGGGATGGGACCTACCCCCAACTGATTAGAAACTCTTCTACCCCAAAAACTGGGAACACCATGCCATAGCTCTACTTCTTGAGGAATCCCAACGACTACCCTTTCATGATGATATGGTTCATGATAAAATCATCCCAATTACATTTCATCTATCTAATACCTCGATATATTTTTCTAGCATAAATGGGGTGACCTAGTGCTAGAACTCTGGATGCAAAGCCTTCTCAAAATGTGTCGTACTAGCCTCCTCATTAAGAAATAGCTCTGAATCATATAGAAGAGGGTTTCTGGAATGGATCATGAACCCGAACACACTAGATATTCCCTACTGAAGGGTAAGTATCTCCTTATAACTGGCCTCCATTATAGTTGAAGAAAGAAACTTGGCCTTATACTGGTCTCTAACTTCACCCATTAGACTTCCAGCTCTTCACGATCCCCGAGGAATAAGAACCACTACTGCCTCACTTCCCCATGTCACATCATCACAACCAATGATACCATGTGCTCCTTATTAGCATGGATCAAACTGATGGTGATCTCAACCAACTCCAACCAGTATTTCATGACTACATCTAAAATGGATCCCTTGTACATATGTAGACTTTGGTGCTAAAATTTTTGAACTGTCTGTAAGAGTTGGTTTCCTAGAACCAACTGGTTTTACATTGATTACATGGATATTTAATGTATTATTACATATTGTTCATTGTTCTGTATGACTATTATGTAATAATGTCCTAGAATATTTGTTGCATTGATTAGGTCATGGAAGTTCATCACTATGATGAGAACCTTAAAATTATGTAACAATATTCTTAAATATAGTTCTGTGGTTGGATGACATGCTATAATGGGACACATAGCATACAGACCGTCATGTGTGAGTACTCGTAAGCAGATGAGACTTCCTCTCATGAAGTTAAAAGTTTGTAATCTCCAGGATAGGAGATTATGAGAAAAGACCCACTAGTAGGAATTCCACATGTTTTGGTGTCATCAGATATTTCCATCTCTGAGTATTTGTAATGATCCTTAAACTTTACGATTATCAATAATACATGTCATGACTTATGCACTTTTATTTAATGACGAAAATAGTCACGCTGACAGTTGGAGGGAAGTCAGGTATGTTTGGTGCGTCACTAGTGGCATGTTATTAATGGATAAGTCAAGGAAGGATTTTCCCCTTCCATTTTTGGAAGTTGATATCTTGGCCCTTTGATTGAAATAGAAACATCACATGAAATTACATGGTCATGGTGTAATAACAAGTTTATTTCAGTTTTCCGAAGAATGAAGTATCAAGAAAAAAAGTTTATGACACAATCATGAAACCTTCTTAATGAGATATTGCGACAAAGGGGTTATATTACACAGTGAGAATTCATATGTGGATGTCATGGTAGTGACTTTACATTATTTCTCTTGGGTTCCATGACTTGTTGCTAGATCGTACTCATGGACTTTAGGCAAGCCCGCCTAATGTGAATGAGAAAGAATCCTAGAGGGTAACACACTAAGTGTTTTTGTGGTCTCGATTAAATTCTATTTGAATTTAATTAATTAAATAAATATTATTCTCAAGATCATGGAATAATTTTATTTAAGTTACAATGATTTCATAAATTAAATAAAATATATTTATTTGTTTTATTGAACATTAAATAAATATTTATTTACTAGTTTGTAAATAAAATTTTTATTTAAAAAGAATAAATTATTTATTTATTTATTCGGGTGTTCAATAAATGGAAGTGGAGTTCGAGCGGGCCAAGGTCGGTCTGGTAGTAAAATAATTATTTTCAAGATGGTAAATAATTATTAAACTAGTTGGAACAAATTAAAATAATGCTACTATTATTTTATGACACAGAATTTTATTTATAATTCCATTTTGTGCAAGTTGGCGCACCAAAAATAATAACGTGGTATTATTATTAATTTCATGTGTTTTCTCTAAGTTCATGAATTTATTTAATTGTTGCTATGCAATTAAATATTGTAACTGAAATTCCATTTATATAAATAGGCAAGTATGCCTATTGTGCCAGACACCACACCACACGCCTGGTGAATTGAGAATTGTTAAGCCAGAAAAATTCTCTTTCGAATCCTCTTCTCTCCCCTATCAACAATGAGAGGCATTATTCAAGGCTGAAGAACAAGCGATCAAGAACGACTGACACAAGACACTCACATCACCATGTTATCACCTGGAGAACGAGCAGTGTCAATCGGAGGCCATTGGATCACGTGCGGATCACCGCTGGAGGGATTCTAGTTTGGATCCTTACAAGTGCAATGAGATAATCCAGAAGGTTCATTTCAGAAGATCAACATCATCAATGAAGAAAAATACCAAAGATACATGTATTATTTTTCTTTATAAAATTAATTAAATTAATTATAAACATGATGTGAAAGATCATATCTAAGGTTTTTGGCCTCTTTATTTATCTAAATAATTGATTATATTTTGTGGAGACTGGCGTTCATCGTCGTATTGATCCAGGAATAATAATTGATCATGGTAAAAATCAAATATGGGTCACGAACCTACCACGCATCTACTATGCTCGGAACCTTCAAGTGGTATTAGAGCAGTTACATCATAGTTTATAATTATTTAAATATTTCGTTGATGAATTATGCATTTAATAATTTATTTGTTTCAATTTAAGTTAATCGTTCTACAAATCTAAATCTCAAGATCTATTCCTCCTCTTTCGTTTCTCATTCACCTTAGAGAAATGATGTTTTCTTTTAATTTTGATTAAAATAAAATAGAGGATATCATCTGGAGGTGCCAAAGCTTCCTGGACATACAACACCAGAACACATAGCGTGTATTCGGAAGTACACACCGTGTAGTCAAGATTCAATGCATTGGACCAGTCTGCCAAACCAAGTCATGTGTTGGAGTCTTTCTAAGTTTTAAATGACTCTGTGTGTTGACTGGGAACATGTGACAAGCGGTTTCTGGATTACACGTTGTGTGGCCCAATGGACATGGCGTGTAGTCCCTTCAGTTTAGGGTTGGACTGTGTACCTCGTACACAGGTTGCCCGACTGGAGACCATGTAATGAATAACTACACGACGTGTGGCCCACTTGACACACTGTTTATTCCGAAGATTTCCAAAGTATACTCACATGTTGTTTCCCTGGGCGTGTACTTCGGATAGATGGTGAAAAATAATACACGTCGTGTAGTTGGAACTACACATCTTGTACTCATCCAAATTACATAGATTTATTAAAATTTATTATTATATTATACAAACCATTATAATGTGTACCATCATGCGGGCATAAATATGAGGCACAACACATGATAGGTGTTTTATATATGTGTGTTTAATTTAACATCTATGTAGTGTTCATTTCTACTCACTGGATAGTTATGAATAGGAATTCACCGGGTTTCCTCCAATGTACAAGTTACGTACAAAGATAATTTTAAATAAATTTGTTTGTTTGAAATTATGATGGATAAGAATATAAAGTAAATTCAAAAAAGGTTTTAAGATAAAATGATTGATTAATTAAAGATGATAATTAATTGATTCGATTGTGATTTATCTTAAACAAGAACAATTAAAAAATTGATTGCTAGTGTTACTTATGCCTAAATATCATTGCATGTATGGATGATCATGAGCTAGAACAAGACCTTTGTATGTGGATGGTTTCTTTTAATTTATTTATTTGAATTAAATTTGTTGTCCGGAAAGCCTTCTCCTCATTAATATGTAGGGTCTTCCTACGCAAGGTTTCTTTTATGTAAAACCCATTTTTACCCCTCACCTACATGTGAGTTAAAAAAGGAATATGTAATGGATGTAACTCCCAACCTAGTGGAGGTGGTTCAAGCTGGAGCTGAGATGAAACCAATCCCAAGAGATACAAAGGTGGATAGGTGGAAGCTATAAACATGAAACCAAAAGGTTCAAGGTGTGTATCCCCTAGGTCAGGGTTAGTTTATCAGCCGCTAGATAAACTAACCATTATAAAAGATCCTGATAATTCAATATACATTATTTTATTTCTGTTAGTTGCATGGTTTATCATTATGGGTGTGTTGTCACGATCACATAATTAATTAATTAAGAAAACATGCATGATGTAACTAAAATAAACTATACTTATGTGTAAATATTATCAAGACATGGTTAACCACTTAAGTAAGTTCCACTTAGTATTAACAAGCATGTGATAATGATAATAAGAAATTCACACATAAGAGATAAAAAATCCCTCAAATAAAATATTAAGTCAGAACAAGCCTTCCATTACTTGATTATGGGAAAAAATCAATAAAACTGTGTGTTTGACCAACCCTTGTTGGGACACTTACATTTATACAAGAATCCCTTATGAAAGGTTTCAGGTTGAATTAACCATACTACATCAAGAGTAGTATCCGATGCTTGACTTGGTGTAATATTGGAGGCAAGAGTTGAGGAAATCCAAAGTCATGATTTCAGGATTGGGGAGTCCACTCAACATATCAAGGAGCAGCAAGCATGAAGTTGGCAAAGACATGCCTACCTAAATACTTTCTAATATCTTGACCAACCCTTTTTTGGGTTATGTGAAGGGGAATATGGATCCTCGCCACTATAATTTCATGGAAACTATACATTCCAAGTTCAATGGTGAGGTCTATTGGGACATGATAAAATAGTGGGAGACTTAATAAAATTTATTGTTTCTTATAAAATGTAATCCAGAAAGTACTAATGAACTAATCTTTTAATTGTAGAATAAAAATGAAAAACTCATCAACCACACCATCCCTATGATCAATTCTAGATAAAGACCACATTCTCACTAGTAGTAAATTTTTGGAATGGTTTGACACCTTCTGGTTATCCAATGCCATGAACGGAAGACTTACATGCTGGAGTCATCATTACCTGATTTACCTATCAAAGAGGCATGTTATGATGATTTCTTAGTCTATGGGAAACATATGAATGACGTTGTCTACATTCAATGTTTGATTCTATCATCATTGTATAGTGAGCTCATGAAGTCTCATGAAAACACAGATTCTTATAGCATGATCAAGCACCTCTGTGGTATTTACCAGGAAAGAGAAAGACATGAAAGGTTTCAGATCTCTAAGGCACTCTTTCATATTAATCTTGGAGAAGTTTCCCTATCTAGGCCTCATGTAGTCAAAATCATTGTCTATATTGAGCACCAGGAGGTTCTAGTGTTTAAACTCCCTAAATAACTGGGCACTAATCTCATTCTCGCATCACTCCCTCAGAGCTTCTCTAACTTTGTTGTCAATTTCAATATGAACAACATTGAGAAGTCTCTATCTGGACTTCTTATCCTCATTCTCTAAGTATAAAAATATATGAAGCATGAAAATACTTCTATCCATGTGGTTAATAAGAGTAAAGTGAAGGAGAAGAGCTTTAAGCTCAAAGATTCTTCACGGCCTTCCAAGAAAAGGAAGATCAAAGGGGAGGCAAGGGAACATGAGGCTTTTTGTTTCACATGTGGCAAGAAGGGCCATAGGAAGAAGAATTGCACCCAACCTAAGAAGCAGGGGAAGCATTAGGTGCATTTGTTATCAAATGCAATCTATCTATTTCTACAAATTAGGTATTAGATACAGATTGTGGTTCTCACATATGTATCCAAATTAGGGAACCCAGTAGATTCAGGAAGAGTGATAGAGGGGAGGTAGAACTACGAGCAGCCAACGGAGCCAGACTTGCTGCTGTAGCTATCGGGGACTACCACCTCACGTTGCAAACTAGGATGATCTTGGTGTTAAAGGGATTTTATTATGTGCCTTATGTTACTAAAAACTTTATTTCTATATCCAGATTAGATTAAGATGAATTTTTTTTCATGTTTGGAAATTAATATTGCGTCTTTTACAAAGATAACATTTGTTATGGTAGGGAACATTTATACAGCAGACTTCACATGTTGGATTACACAAATAAAGTAATGGAAATAGATAACAAAGATACATCCCATGACTCGTACCACATCCATATTTGGCATCACTGGCTAGGTCATGTAAATGATAAACACTTGAAAAAGTTACATCAATATGGATATTTAGATTCTTTCGAACTAAAACCAATTGGCATGTGTCATGCATGTTTACAAAGCAAAATTACCAAATCCCCATTTAGTGGGAAAGGTAAAAGTGATAAAGAACTTCTTGAATTGGTTCATACTGATGTGTGTGGACCATTTCTATTTGAAGAAAGAGGAGGGTAATCATACTTAATAACTTCTACTAATGATTTTATATCTACTTAATGAGGTATAAGTCGGATTCTTTTGATAAATTCAAAGAATACAATAATGAAGTTGAGAACCAGCTTGGTAATAAGATTAAGAAAATCCGCTCAGACTGAGGTGGATAATATCTTAATCAAGACTTCATTGATTAATTACAGGATTTTGGGATCCTATCCCAACTCACTCCTCCAAAATCTCCCCAGTGGAATGGTGTGATCGAAAGGATAAATCTCACCCTATTGGACATGTTGAGATCAATGATGAGTCATGTGAGTCTTCCATTATCCTTTTAGGGATATCGTTACAAAAAGCGGCACACATACTAAACCAATTACCAACTAAATCAATAAATGGTATTCCATATGTGTTCTAGAGTGGAAAAAAAGGCATTTTATCGAATTTACATGTGTGGGGTAGCAATGAATTTGTTAAGGCCTTTTCAGGTAACAAACTCACACCTCGAGGCACAAAGTGTACCTTTATAGGATACCCCAAAGAAACCAGGGGATATTACCTATACAACCCCTTAGACAAAAATGTTATAGTGGAAAGACATGTCATATTCCTTGAGAGGGAGCACATCTCTAAAAGATATAGTGGGAGCGAGATAGACTTCGATGAAGTCGGGGCTCAAGGTACACAAGAGTTGGTAGAGGAACAGATTCCACCAAGCCCCATGGAAGAAGAATCTGTTCTAGAGACACAAGTACTGCGTAGAAGTACAAGAGAGGTTATAGAACTGAAACGGTACATTTTTCTAGTTACCAAGGATAGTGAATCCTTATTAGTTAACAATAATAATCCTCTAACCTACAAGGAAGCAGTAAGTGGCACAGTCATTGCCAAGTGGCAAGAATCCATTAATTCTAAAAGGGATTCCATGTATCAAAACCAAGTCTATATTTTGGTAGATCCTCCAACTGATGTAAATACTATTGGTTGAAAATGGGTATTCAAGAAGAAACTATACATGGAAGGAAAAGTTGGTACCTATAATGAATGACTATTTTCATAAGGTTTTAAACACCGTTAAGGAATTGACTACGATGAAACCTTCTCACCAGTTGCAATGCTGAAATCCATCAGAATTATACTTGTCATTGCATCTTACCATGACTATGAGATTTGTAAAATGGATATCAGAACAGCATTCCTTAATGGGAACCTTTAGGAATATGTATACATGACACAACCGGAAGGGTTTGTGACTCCAAAGGATTCCAATAAGGTATGAAAGTTGCAGAAATAAATTTATAGATTAAAACAAGCATCCAGGTCATGGAACATTCATTTTGATAAACCATAAAAGAATTTTGTTTTATCAAGAATGAATTTTATCCTTGTTTCTACAAATGGTTTAGTGGGAATGTAGTCATTTTCCAAATAGTATATTTTGATGACATATTACATATTGGAAATGAGATACCAGTCTTAAAGTCTGCTAAGGCATGGTTGAATCAATGATTCTCCATGAAAGACTTGGGCGAGGCATTGTATATTCTTGGGAAAAAGATACATCATGATAGATCCAAGAGATTTTTGGGCCTAAGTCAAAGTACATACATTGATAAGATACTGAATAGATTTTGTATAGAACAATCCAAGAGGGGATTATTGCCGGTGTCACATGGAATTCATCTTTCCAAGAAAATATGTCTGCAGAAACATAAGGAAAGAAAGATAATGTTAAGGACTCCATACGCATCAGTGATTGGGTCAGTCATGTATGACATGCTATGTACTAGTCTGGATATCACCAACGCATTGAGTGTGGTAGGAAGATATCAAGATGACCCAGGTGACCGCTATTGGATGGAAATCAAGACTATCCTAAAGTATATGAGGTGTAATAAAGATATGTTCCTAGTTTATGGAGGATATTAGGAACTAGTCATTAGAGGATATACAGATTCTAGTTTCCAGAGTGATCAAGATGACAAGAAGTCACAAGCGGGTTATATATTCACTTTTAATGGAGGTGCAGTGAGCTGGAAGAGATCAACGTAGAGTGTGGTCGTAGATTCTACAGTAGAGTTTGAGTATATCGCAGCTTCTAAGGTAGCTAAATAAGTAGTTTGGATGCGAAGATTCATCCAGGAGCTAGATTTGATACCTAGCAGTAAAGATCCCATCACATTGTACTGTGATAATACTGCAGCGGTGGCTCTCGCAAAAGGGCCAAGGTCACATCAGGGGAAAAAGAACATACTTCAGAAGTATCATCTCTTAAGGGATTTTTCTCTAAGAGGTGAATTTGTAGTGAGTAGTATTTCCATGGAAGACAACGTGGAATACCACTTGAATAAAGCCTTCAGTCAGCAGAAACATGATCATCATGTGAGGTCTAGCAGACAGAAATTCATAGGTAGCTGGCTCTAGTTCAAGTGGGAGTTTGTAAGAGTTGGTGTCCTAGAACCAACTGGTTTTACTTTGATTACACATATATTTAATGTATTATTGTATATTTTTCAATATACTACATGACTATGATGTAATAATTTCCTAGAGTATTTTTTTCATTGATAAAGTCCTGGTAGTTCCCTGCTATGATTAGAACCTGGAAATGCTATTACAATATTATTAAATATAGTTTTGTGGTTGGATGTCATGATATGATAGGACACATAGCATGCAGATCATCTGGTGTCAGTGCTCATAAGCATATGATAATTCCTCCCATGAAGTTCACACTTGGTAATCTCTAAGATAAGAGATTATGAGATCAGACCCACTAGTAGGAATTCCTCATGTTTTGGTGTCATCAGATATTTCTATCTATGAGCGTGTGTAATGATCCTTAGACTTTAATATTGTCATTCATATGTGGCACGACTTACGCACATTGATTTACTAATGAAACCCGTTATGTAAATAGTTGGTGAGAAGTAGGGTATGTTGGGTGTGTCATGAGTGGCATGTTATTAATAGATAAGTCGAGGAAATATTTTTCCATTCCATTTATGGATGTTGATATATCTTCCCTTTTATTGAAATATAACCGTCACGTGAAATTACATGGACATAGTGTAATGATGAGTTTATTTCAGTTAGTCAAAGAACGATGTATCAATCATAAATGTTGATGAAACAATCATGAAACCTACTTGATGAAATACTACAACAAAAGGATTATATTACACAGTGATTGTTCGTATGTAGATGTATTTGTTGTGAATTTACGTTCTTTCTCTTGGGTGCCTTGACCCGTTTCTAGATAGTACTCTTGGACATTATGAAAGCCCGCCTAATTCCAATGAGAAAGAATCCTAGAGGGTCACACACTAAGTTTTTTTGGTGGTCTTAGTTAAATTCTATTTGAATTTAATTAATGAAATAAATATTATTCTCAAGACCATGGAATGAATTCATTCAAGTTAAATTGATCGCAAAAATTAAATTAAATATATTTATTTATTTTATTGAACATTTAATAAATATTTATTTACCAGTTTGTAAATAAAATATTTATTTAAGAGAATAAATTATTTATGTATTTATCTGGGTGTTCAATAAATGGATGTGCAGTTCGAGCGGACCTAGGTCAGTCTGGTAATAAAATAATAATTTTCAAGATGGTAAATAATTATTTAACTAGTTGGCACAAATTTAAATAATGCTGCTATTATTTTATGATGGGTAACATTATTTATAATCCTTTTTTACGCAAGTTGGTGCACAATAAATAATGATGCGGTATTATTATTAAATGCATCGGTTTTCTCTAAATTCATGAATGTATTTAATTGTTTCTATGAAATTAAATATTTTAATAGAAAATCCATGTATATAAATAGGAAAGTATGCCTATTGTGCCATACACCACACCAAAAGCCTGGTGAATTGAGAATCGTTGATCCAAACAATTTCTCTCTCGAATTCTCTTATCTCCCCTTTCAAGAACGGGAGACATTCTTCAAGGACGAAGAACAAGAAATCAATAGTGACCAACACAAGACACTCTCTTTTCCGTTCTAGCAGCTAGAGAATGAGCAGTGTCGATCAGAGGCCATCGGAGAACGTGTGGATCACCGCTAGAGGGATTCTAGTTTAGATCCTTATAACCGCAACGAGATAATCTGGAAGGGTGATTCTGGATGATCAACATCATAAACAAAGAAAAATAACAAATATTCAAGTATTATTATTTTTATGAAATTAATTAAATTAATTATAAACATGATATGAAAGATCCTCTCTAAGGTTTCGGGCCTCTTTCTTCTTTATCTAAATCTTTGACTAAATTCCATGGAGACTAGAGTTCATTGAAATATTGATCCCAAAATAATCATTGATTATGGTAGAAATAAGTTTTGGAGCCCGACCCAACCATGCTTTTGCTGCGTCCAGAACCTTCACTGTCCTCCTCCAATTGTTTTCTTCATAAACCTCTACTCTATTGCGGTCTATTGGCACAACCTACTGGACATATTCTGTGAAAACATGATGAGGACATAGACCTAGAGCCATACCTATAAAATAAACAATATTTATATCTCATAAAACTATAATATGGAATACTTTACCATTTATTTATTGTTTTCTTTTATTCATTTTGTATTAACATATCCCAAGGTCTACTCAATTCAAACATAGGCACAAAGAATAATGATTTGTGATCCTTTCCTAGGTCTCCAACCTACAATAAGAATCACCACATTTAGTATCCACTATAGGCTCAATGGTCCATGCATCATATCATAGGGGGGCCTAAATACATGTGTCTCATTCAGTTTCTAGTTATTACAGTGCTTTCTTGACATAGCTTACACAGTTTCTCTACAAACCCTGAAAATTCACCTATGTCTAACTCCAAAATCCATCCTATCCCTCAACAAGAGCCCTAATACCTCACTTTCACAACCCCCTACCCTCGAAGTGTACCCCTACTTGGACGTAAATGGAAGAAGAGGGATAGTGACACCCAAGTCCAGCCTCCAATAGGCCCCAGGTTGGCGAGTAGAACCATGGTATATTAAAAACCCATATGGGAGTCATTACCCTCTAAGAGAACATATGAAAAAGAGATAGATAAGATATACACTAGAAAACTCCTACTCATATTAAAATATAAAATAAATCCCAATAACACATATGTAATTTCATGCAAGAAAAACTGAAACTGAAATGGAAATGTGCAAGTACCAAAAGAAAGTAAAATGAAAGTGACTGCAAAGCCCAAAGAGCTCCTAAAAAACCCCAATTTTCTAGCAACTATCCTGATCTCCATCCTTCTCCAACAACCTGAAAAAATAATTTATATAACATAGGGTGAGTATAATAGTATACTCAGTAGGATCCTCCATAGATCCTCTCATGAAAAATTAAAGGAAGCATGCTAAAGCACAATGAACAACTACTGAAACTAACTCATCACCTAAACAGGTATACTAAGTTCCAAGACTCACCATTACTACACTCACCATGTATCACATACAAGAGTATATAATAAAATAAATAATATCAAGGTTACCCCGCTACCACTACCCTACTAGTTTTCCACTTTTCCCCAACGTTGCACATCCTGAGCATCTCTCTCCAAAAAGGCTTGCCCAAAGACACATGGGAAAAGAACCACAACATGCACCTCGAGCAACACACAATGACATCCACATAACTAAATGTAATTGGGTAGTTTCTAGGAGCCACCACATCCCACATAATTTTTATCAAACATCAGGTATTATACCTCAATCCATTACATCCCATACATACAGTAAGGATCCTCAAGACATCACAACCTATGCACATTATACCTATAGTAGTCCTTAGGAAACTATACCAAGAATATATGTGTGTGGAATAACCAGAAGTAATTACATCCCACAACATAAATATATGGGGAAAACTAAAACCCAAGCATACCAAGACAAGTAACTACCAAGAGAATAGAGTGAGTACAAAGGGGGTAGTCATCCATCCATCCTCACATCGGGATGTTGGGGAAAACACCCCCCCCCCCCCCCTCCCACATCTCAGAATCCCTAGGGTGTTGGTTTCCCTAACTAAAAGGGTGGATTAGAATATAAAATCACATAAATTACATGATATAATATAGCTCACACCCTCACTATGGGAAAAACATAGTCTCAGACTCAACTGCAGATAATGTCTCTAGGACTCTAGACTGCCACTGCTAAGACTATAAATCCTATAAGCACACAACCATTTAAAGTGATACATTAAATTACTTTATACCTTTTTACCAGTTTCACATTATATTAATTAATTATTTATCCAATAATTAAATATTAGAAAATTCCACATTACTTTCCATTATCATCACAAAAAAATTCCATTCAATCTAGGCATAACCAAACCGAGTCCACAGCTTCTCAGAAATTACAACCTCAAAATTGCATCCCAATAAGATACAACCCCATGGTTTAAACATTTATTAACTCATTTATTAACAACATTAACAAATTCCATGATTCTAGGTATTCTTGAAGAACAATATAAGTTACCAAACACAAGGGGATCAACATGGTGAGTACATTCACTACCCATCGAGTCTTTTCCACCAATGCCATTAGTGTAGACCCATCCATCCTCAACAAGATAAACACAAAACGAACCTAGCATACCCCCATGCATATTCACATATTTTAAAAGGAGAGTAATAAAAACCATCTAACACAAGTAGTGGGGAAATTAAATTATATAAACAAACAAAATATTCTACAAGCATCCAACTTTCATACCAATGGGTAAGACCAGCTTCAACCTGTTCCATTAACCCTAGTGTCCTCCCTAACACCCATATGTGTAAAACAATGAATCTCCACAATCTAGGTATCAACTGCTACCATAACCACTGGTCTTCCCCATCCCACAACCATTATATCCCTACAGGCTTAGCCATCCTAGTCTCACATCACATCACAAGAAGTGTGAAAGAAACTTAGAAACTGGGCTCTTGGCCCTAAACAAGGCATATTTACTTCACAAACAACAATATCTCATGGCTCTAAAGCATATTTTACATGGAATTTAAAATAATGAGGGTAAATCAAACCCTATAAGGAATTATAATTTATCAAAAAAACTGGTTCTTTATTCCATCTTGAATTAACTAATTCATTATTCATAGTTTCCAACTATGGGAAACCTAGGAAACAAGCTATCACAGCTGTCATAAATTAAATAAAAAATTAATTTGACATGAATTAAATTACTTTTAACAACAAGAATCAATATTCTTCATGATCACCAAATAATTAAATTAAACATGGATATCTGTATCAAGTCAATTATCTTCTAATTACAACAACAACATGATTCATTAACATGCCTCTTTAATCTTAAGCCCATTGATTAATAATTAATTCTGGATTTAGGTTATTTAACAGTTTCCATTAATAATAACATGTTAAACTAGGAAAGGTATAGATATCAAACTATCTAGAAAACCAAGAGGCAGACTGTTATCACGGTACAAAGTAATAGCATTGCCATGCAATCAATACTAATTATTTAATCCAGATTAAATGATTTTTATGATAATATCATTAGGATCTAAGGGGTTAAACCATGATATCTATACGATTTCATGTAAATAAATAGATACTAAATTAATCTCGTACCTCAAATTTTCACCTTCATTCTTCGCATAATAATGAACCATGAAACTGATCATGATCACCACTCTCACAAAAATAGCACCCACTTGAGGACATTGCAGCACCACCACATCAAAAAATATATATGAAATATCCATTAGATACATGGATATCACATAAAAACACATGGAAATGAGAAAAGGTAGAAAATAGATCGAGGAACCCCGGAGAAAAGTGGTAGCACATACATTATATCGAAGACATATCGACACTTCCTAGTTGCACCAAAATATGGGGTGCGCATGCAGTAGGAAAAGTCCAAGGGGAACAAAATCCTAGGATTTCATTTATATTGAATGACTCCTTTGGGAGGAAAAATCTGGGCAACCCATACTAGGGAGAAACAAGAAGGAGTAACTAGTTTGGGAGGCATTACAGCCTTTTGAATCTAAATTTAGAAATGGTTTAGATATGATTTAGATTTTCCATTAAAGGAAGATCGGGTCAATATTATACGTTTGGACTGAGTAAGGAAATAGGACCCTTAGGAAAATTTGGATATGAGTTATGGGCTTTGAATCATCACTAAATCCATTAAAAAGGCTTTGAATTCATTTTATTACAAGGATAACATAAAATGGGTGAAACTCTAGGAAGCTGGAACCACTGTTCACAACCCACTATTGGATGACCCACTAATCCTGGAAACATTGTTCAAACTACTATTAGATTACTCACCATCTTAGAAACACTACTCAACCTATCATTGGATGACTCACCATCCTCGAAACACTATTCAACATATCGTTGGATTCCTCACCATCCTAGAAACACTGTTCAACCTACCGTTGGATGGCTCACCATCCATGAAACACTATTCAACCTACCATTGGATGACTCACCTTCTTAGAAACACTCTTCAACCTACCTTTAGATGACTCACTATCCTAGAAACACTATTCAACCTACCATCAGATGAATCACTATCTTGGAAACATTGTTCAATCTACTATTGGACGACTCACCTTCCTATAAACACTATTCAACCTACCATTGAAGGACACATCGTCCTAGAAACACTATTCAACCAACCATTGGATGACTCACCTTCCGAGAAACACTTTTTAACCTACCATTGGATGACTCACCACATTGGAAGCACTGTTCAACCTATCGTTGGATGAATCACTATCTTGGAAACATTGTTTTTAACGACCTGAACTTTTGAATAATATTATTTTCCAAAATTTTTGTGTTTTTTTATTTTATACTCAACAAAACTATAAACTTTAATTAATAAAGTGGTTATAATTAAAATGATATTATTGGGTTTCAACTGTTATATGACCGTTGGTCAATATTACCATTGGAAACTAAAATCTTAACATTACAATTATTATTTATAAATACAAGTGATCTTGGTTAATTAATACAGAAAGAAGAGTTGATGGCCTCATCCAGTAAACTTAGGCCATATGAAGCCCATCTATTAGAGCTTGGGAAGGAGGTTGCATAACTAGGATTTACTCTGGACCAAGCCCAAGCTGAACTTCAACATGTGAAGCTTGAATGGAATCGCCTTCAGTAGAAGTTCAAACTAATAGAAATCACCACCTGGGCAATGTTGTCCAAGCCTCCCCAAGATTCTATCACCATTTCACACCTTACTCTTAGGTCATATGTAGGTGTTATAAGGGGCTATGTAATAAGGCCTTAGTTACTTTTTGTAATATTTTTGTATAAATAAAATAGTTATTTCTTGTTGTGGTAAAATTTGGGAATTTAAAATGTTAAAATACATATAGGATCAATTAATAGAAGTTCCATATTGTTGGTGAATTTTGGAAAAAGGGGGTATTTTAAAATATTTTTTTATACTTTAAATAATTAATAATGTGAAATGATTTTCAACAAAAGGTCTTCTACAGTTTTTATGAGTAAGAAATTTAGAGACTAATAAGGGAAACTTAATTTTTTTTTTGTGAATAGTAATATATGAATAGTAATATTACCCTTATGAATAGTAATGTGACTAATTTAATAGTAAACTCACTTAATAATTTATAAATATAATTTAGGAATATTTTTTGGTAATGTGATATTAGAGCATAAGTAAATAACCTGTTCAAAAATTATTCATTAAGTATCAGTATTTTTCTAAGAAAATAGTGTATTACTTAAAAATTAAATATCTCATAATTAGAAAATTATTTTCATAAAATGGAGTTAATTTTTGGATTTAGATCATTGATATTAGGTTAGTTTACATTTATAATATTTTTCTAAAATGTTTTGTTTTTCGGTGAATGGTAAAAATACAGTTTTGAGTTTTGATGTGTTTAATGACATCATTAGTGATGTAATCATGATGTAATAATTCTGGAAGACATTTTAATATTAATATATGTTATGATGTATCCCAAGTGTCCAATACCATGGTAAAATACTATGGTAAATCCCATGGTTTTTTATATACCACTGATGAGGTGTCTGTTGGAAATTAATAAAATATTGCATCACTTTTGATATAAATACCAAGTCATTCCCTCATTAATTTCATTGAAAAATAATCCTCAATAATGCTATGGTCTTTTTACCTCCCAAAGAGTCCTCCCAAGGTTCCCTCAAGACCCCTAAGGTCCCAAACATCGTGTTTTTGAAGTCACTCTCCAAGGTAAGGGAACCTTTCACCCTCCTCTTTTAGTCAACACTTATTATATGTTATGTCTTTGAATTTCCATTTTCATATGTTGGGGTATGATATTTTGTATCCCTCTTACTGTCCTTTTTATTTAAATTTTATAATATACCCTTTTTCTCCCATCAATTCATTTTCTTAATTTTTAAGTGATGTTGTTAGGTTGCTGACATTTCATAAAAGAAATCGCATCTTCTATCTTCTTTTAAGATTCCTTTTCATGTGGTATATTATTCAATAATCCATGAAATGATCATATTTACATTTTATTATGTACCTATATTGTATTATTATTTATTTATGAGTCTGTTACCCTTTCCCCCTCTCTTTTTAATATTTTCTAAAACCGTGTTATATAGTCGTTATGCTGCAAACATTTCATCTCAAAATATCTCTCTCTCTCTTTCAAGAAATTCTCTTACTTTCATTATGTGAATACCCAAACCTATATTAGTTCTAGGGGTATTCATAAAGACATAAAAATGATTTATTTGGTTTTTTATTTGACATACATAAAACCCTAATTCTTTTTTTATGGTTTATAAATGACATAACGATCAAGTTTCTAATTCCTTTTATAACGTCATGATTTTGAAATGAAACCCATTTATTTTATTTTATATGGGTTATTTATGAAATTTTTTATTATGATCTATGTGCATCACATGAAAATAAATACATATTAAGGGTGCACCTTGATATCACTCTAATGAATTGGGTAAAGAATTTAATCTCTATAGATGACAAGTTTCATAATACCTTGGTGAATAACCTTGTTAATTTTTATGATACCACAGGGATGAACATTGGTGATATGTTCATGAATGTATAAATTAAATGTTGTAGCCACATTTTAAAGTTGTTATTAAAGTTATTCTTTCTATGATATTCCTCTTTATCATTCCTTTATGATGTCTCGCATGTTCTTATTGATATTATTCAAGATCACATGTAAATTGTTTCACTTGTTTTCTTTATTGGGCCTTCTGATCACCCTTCCTTTGAGGTATGTATCTAGGTTATGAGATGTCATAATTTTACATAGGATGAAATTTTCATGAATCTTTTCAAGATGATTTAAAATAATGATTTATTTTTTCATGTTTTAGGTTTCTAATTTCTAAGTCACTAGACTTTAAAGATCCTCTGGTAGTAAAATGTAATGAAAAGTTATGTAATAAAAAAGTGGGATGTGATTGTTGGTATCAAAGGATAGTTTAGTTATTTATGGAAATTAGGCTATGAAAACTTTAGGAATAAACCTATATAAAAGTTTAATTATAGTAAAACTTCCTAGTATTTTGGTGAAATGTTAAGTAAGTTTTTTCCAAACAAATAAATCATTGTCTAGATACGAACAATGGGTGTGGCTTTGGAAAAGATTTACCTAGAAGTGAAAACACCAACAAGGAGTTTCAGGATTGACCCGGGGTATCCTAGTACATGACAATGGGCCTTGATGCACTCCTGGATTGAAACTCCTGGGGGATATTTTTGGTTAATCATAATATTTTTATGAATCATTATGAAGGATTTATAGAGAAATGTAATTGTTTAACCATGAAGTTTTAAGACATAAAATCCTTTAAGTTTAAAGATTCATAAATCAAATAATCTTATAACTAAGGTTTTATTATTTTATAAAATTGTGGGAAATAGGGGGAACCGTTCAAATCGTGACTGTAATGTACTATTCACTGACGACCCTCTGATGGAAGCCAGAATGGAAAAATTCATGAGAATGATGAACCAAATAACTAATGTTATGGGAAATAACCTGAATCAAGCTGAGATACCAATCTCACCGTGAGGGGAACAACATTCTGTTGAGTCCTTTATGCACCAATGACAACCACCCTTCAGTGGATCTACTGACCCATTGATTGTCGACCAATGGATTATCTCTATAGAGAATATGTTTTATGCGCTATATTGTTTAGAGAAAGAGATGGTCACCCTGGCTATCTATCTCTTAGAGGGATAAGTTGATCAGTGGTGGGAAATTATTAAAAATAGGAGGCCAAGTGTGAATTTTGAGTCTATGGAGTGGGAACAGTTCAGAGGGATTTTCTTTAATAAGTATTTACCTCATTCTAAAAGAACAAGAATGGAGAAGGAGTTTCTAAAGATGAAACAGAAGGAGAATGAATTTGTTGGAAGCTATGAGATGAACTTCATGAGACTTTCAAGTTACACCACAAGATTTGTCATGGATCATAATGGGAATATTGATAGATTCTTTTGTGGAGTAAGACCTGATCTGTGGAAGAATCTATCCAACCAATACTACGATAGCTATGAGGAGATCGTGTGGAGAGCAATGAAAGTTGAATTGGAGTTTGGTGAAATGAAATGGTATCATAAATACAATGACAATAATAGATCAATGGATCTAATCTTAAGAATGATATTAGATTGGAGAAGAGGAGGCAAGAAAGTGAAACATCCCACGTTTAATAAATGTGGGAATAAGAAATCAGGGAATTACTTGCTCAGAAGTGGGAAGTGCTACAAATTTAGAAGATATGACCATATCGTGTGGAATTGTCATAGTGAGAAGAATCCTCAACTACCAAACACAAACGACAAGAGGAATATGGTGTAGGCTCTACCTGATGTCCAATGTTATAAGTGTGGACAACTTTGTCATTTTTCCAATCACTGTCCAAATCTGAGGGCAGTGGATGGGAATCACTATCATCCTTAGAAAAGGCCAAGGGAGTAAGTTCGTACTTTTTCAATCACTATGGATAAAGTTGAAGTTCCAAATGATGTGGTGGAAGGTACTATTGTTGTTCTCTAAAATCTATCAAGTACTTTATTTGATTCTAGTTCTACGCATTCCTTTATTTCCTCCATGTTTGCAAAGAATTTAGAATTAACACTCGATTTTCTAAAAGAAGAGTTATCAGTCAAGACTCCTGGTGGGATTATCCAAGAATATTTAGCATTTAGAAACTCTAGTTTTTACTTTGGTGAGCGCAATCTTATCACAAATCTTGTAGTCATTCCCATGATGGAATTCGACATTATACTAGGGATGGAATGGCTCTCAAAGTATAATGCTATGATCAAATGCATAAGTAAGGAAATATCAGTAGTCCTAAATGGAAAACCTATAGTTATATTACAAGGAGAGATTTTTTCTAGAATAAAATCCTATATACTTCTTTATGGAGTTGATCGGTAAAGAAAAAGAAGGAAATGAGAGTTTAAGGATAGAAAATGTCCCCATCATCCAGGAATATGTTGACGTATTTCTTGAGGAGTTACTCAGACCTCCCCCAAAAAGAGAGGTAGATTTCTCCATTGAACTCGTACCTTGATCTCATCTGATATCAAAGTCCCTGTATAGGATGGATAATATGGATCTATAGGAATTAAGGAAACAACTCAAAGATCTTTTTGAATAGGGGTTTATCCGACTAGGTGTGTCTCCTTGGGGATCCCCAGTTCTCTTTGTGATGAAGAAATATGAATCTATGTGGCTATGCATTGATTATATAGAACTCACAGTGAAGAACCAATACCCTCTTCCAAGAATTAATGACTTATTTGATCAAATTTTGGGGCTCAATTCTTCTCTAAGATTGATCTTCGATCTGGTTATCATCAATTGATGGTGAATAAATAAAAAATTCCAAAAACAGCCATCCAATTGAGAAATGGAAATTATGATTTTGTTGTTATACCCTTCAGACTAACTATTGCAACTTCTATTTTCATGGATTTGATTAATAGAGTCTCTAAGGACTGACTTGATAACATTGTGGTAGTTTTTATTAATGATATTCTGATATATTCCAAAATATGTGAGGAGAATGAGGGTCATCTAAGGGTTATTTTTCAAACTCTATGGAAGGAGGGGATTTTTGGAAAGTTCAATAAATATGAATTTTGGTTACAAAAAGTTTCTTTCTGGGGGAACATAGTAACCAATGAAGGAATCACAGTTGACCCTACAAAGACAAAAGTTATAAACGAGAGGCCTCATCTTGCAACAATAAATGAGATTAATAGTTTCCTTGGATTACGGGGATATTTTAGGAGGTTTGTGAAAATATTTTCATGACATTCTAATCCATTAACCAAGTTAACTAGAAAATGGGTCAAGTTCATCTAGATAAAGGAGTGTGAGGAAAGTTTCCAAGAGCTAAAGAATAGATTAGTTATTGCACCTATTCTAACTCTTCCCCCAAGTTGTGAAGGATTCTTTATTTTTTGAAATGAATATCTTAATGGGATTGGGTGTATCCTCATGTAAAATGAAAAATTCATTGCTTATGTATCTCGATTTTTGAAGACTAATGAGAATAACTATCCTATGCATGATATGGAACTATATATGACCATTTTTGCTCTGAAGATATGGAGGCACTATCTTTATAGGGAAAATGTGATATATACACAGACCATAAATTTTTTAAGTATATTTTCATACAAAAAGAATTGAACATGAGACAAAGGAGATGGTTGGAACTTCTTCATGACTATGATTGTTCAATTCATTATCATCTTGGAAGAGAAAACAAAGTCCCTGATGCCTTAAGTAGGAAAGACCCATTTATTCTTTCCATGATAATGATTCAAAGAGATCCTTTGATCAATGACCTATTTAAGGTGGACATGGTAATTATAATGGAAGGGAAATCATCAACCCTAATCCAAATGATTTCTCAACCGTCATTACTAGATAAGATCAATAAATCTCAGAAAAAGATCCTTTGTTACAGAAGAAGTTTGAGGCTATGAAGGATGGAAAGTTTCCTGAGTTCAATATTGATCAATAATGTGTATTGAAATTTCATACAAAACTATTTATTCCATCTATTCTGTAAAGTAAGAAGGTGCTTATGGATAAATCTCATAGCTCTAATTTCTCTATACATCCTCGAAGCATGAAAATTTATAGGGACCTTTGTGATCATTATTGGTGGGATAATATGAAAAGTGAGATTGCTGACTACACCTCATGGTGCCTGGTATTTTATCAAGTGAAGGCATAATGAAAATTTCCTAAAGTGGAATTGCAACCACTGCCCATACAAGTATGGAAGTGGGACAATAACTCTATAGAATTCATCACTAGTCTCCCAAGAACTTCCAAAGGAAACAATGTGATATGGGTTATTGTGGACTGTCTCACCAATACTATCCATTTTATCTCCATTCGGGATGATTTCTCTCTTGATCAACTTTCTAGGATTTATGTGTAGGAAGTGGTAAGTCTACAAGGAGTTACACTTTCTATCGTATTTGATCATTATCCAAGGTTCACATCAAAATTATTAATAAGTATTCAATATGATCTGAGCACTGAATTCAATTTCAGTATGGAATATCACCCCAAACTAATGGCCAATTTGAAAGGACTATTCAAACACATGAGGAAATGTTGAGAACATGCTCAATGGAATTTAAAGGAGGATGGGATCAACATCTCCCTTTAGTTGAGTTCTCTTACAACAACAGCTTCCACTTAAGAATTACAATGGCACCCTATTAAGATCTATATGGGAAGAGATGTAAAAATCTTACTTTTTAGGATGAAGCAGGTTAGGGAAACCTTCTTAGGCCAGATCTTGTGCAAGAGATGACAGAAAAAGTCCATGCCATCCAGTAACACATTAATACTACTCAAAGTTGGTAAAATAGCTATGAAAACAACTGTCGAAGGGACATGGATTTTGATGTTACTGACAAATTATTTATTTGAATTTCACCTTGGAAGAGAGTCATGAGGTTTGGGATGAAATGGAAGCTCAGCCCTACATACATTGTCCCTTATGAAATCCTTGATCGCGTAGGAGCAGTGGCCTATCATTTTTCACTCACTAAAAATATAGTACATGTTCATGATGTCTTCCATGTATCCCTATTGAGGAAGTACATACCTAACCCTTCACATGTACTAAAACTAGAGGTGGTGCAACGGGAGCATGACCTCTCTTATGAGGAGCATTTGGTGGAGATCATGGATTATAGAGACACAGTTCTACGCAACAAGACTACCCACCTTGTTAAGGTTTTGTGGAGGAACCATAAATGTGAAGAATCCATGTGGGAACTAGAGGATTATATGAATCAGAATTACCCCTACCTTATCTCTTAAAATGGGTATGAGTTAAAATTTCGAGGAGGAAACTTCTTAATGGGGGAAGAATGTAACTACCAAAACTTTTGAATAATATTTGTTTCCTAAATTTTTATGTTATTTTATTTTATAATCAACAAAATTATATCCTTTAATTAATGAAGTGAGTATAATTAAAATTATATAGTTAGGTTTCAACCGTTATTTGACTGTTGGTCAATATGACCGTTCGAAACTAAAATCTTAATGTTACGATTATTGTTTATAAATACAATTGATCTTGGTTAATTAATACAGAAAGAAGAGACGATGACCTCATCCATTAGACTCAGGCCGTATGAAGCCTATCTATCAGAGCTTGGGTAGGAGGTTGCACCACTAGGATTTACTATGGACCAAGCCCAAGCTGAGCTTCAATATGTGAGGCTTGAACAGAATCTACTTTGTGAGAAGTTCAAGCTGATAGAAATCACCACTTGGGAAATGTTGTCTGAGCCACCCTAAGATTCTCTCACCATTACACACCTTACTTTTAGGTCCTATACAGGTGTTATAAGGGGATATCTAACAAGGACTTAGTTACTTTGTGTAATCTTTTTGGATAAATAAAATTGTTATTTCTTATTATGGTAAAATTTGTGAATTTCAAATGTTAAAATACATATAGGATGAATTAAAAGAAGTTCCATATTATTGGTGAATTTTTGAAAAAGGGGGTATTTTAAAATATTTTTTTATACTTTAAATAATTAATAATTTGAAATTATTTTCAAAAAAATGTCTTCTAGAGTTGTGATGTGTAAGAAATTTAGAGTCTAATAAGATCGACATAATTATTAGTGAACAGTAAATTATGAATAGTAATATTACCCTTACGAATAGTAATGTGACCAATGGAATAGAAAAATCACTTAAGAAAGTATAAATATAATTTAGGAATCTTGTTTGGTAATGTGATATTGCAGCATAAGTAAATAACTGTTTCAGAAATTATTAGTTAAGTATTAGTATTTTTTTGGGTAAATAGTGTTTTTACTTAAAAATTAAATATCTTATAATTAGAAAATTATTTTCATAAAATGAAGTCCATTTTTAATTCATAACATATATATTAGGTTAGGGTAAATTTATGATATTTTTATAAAATACTTTATTTTTTAGTGAATAGTAAAAATACAGTTTTGAGTTTCAGTATGTTTTAATTACATCATTAGTGATGTAATCATGATGAAATAATTATGGTCAACTAGTGAATAGAAATATATGTTAGGAGGTGTCCCAAGTGGCCAATACTATGGGAAAATACCATGGTAAAGCCCATGGTTTTGCAAATACCACCGATGAGGTGTCCCTTAAAAATTAATAAAATATTTCCCCACTTTTGTTATAAATACCAAGTCATTACCTCATTCCTTTCATTAAAAAATCTACCTCAATGGATATCTGATCCTTTTACCTCCCAAGGAGTTCCCCCAAGGTTCCCTCAAGACCCCAAAGGTCCCAACATTCATGTTTTTGAAGTCACTCTTCAAGGTAAGGGAACCTTTCACCCTCCTCTTTTAGTCAACACTTCTTATATGTTATGTCTTTGAATTTCCATTTTCATATGTTCGAGTATGATATTTTATATCCCTCTTAATTTCCTTTTGATGTACATATGATTATATACCCTTTTGGTCTCATCAATTCATTTTATTAATTTTTAAGTGACGTCGTTTGGATGCCAAATTTTTGTAAAAGAAATCACATCTTATCTCTTCTTTTAAGATTCATTTTCAGGTGGTATGTTATTCAAATATCCATTCCATGATCTTAATTAAATTTTATTATGTATTGATACTGTATTATGAGTTACTTATGTGTGGGTTACTGACATGTTCCTGTCGTGGGGTGTGGCAAAAACAAATATAACCTAAGTTAAAATATATTATAGTGGGTTACCTAGGTTTTCTCCAAAGAGGAGTGCTCAACAATAGTTTTTGTCACTTAAAATAAGAGAAAGAAGTGATGTTGTTTTTGAAATTGTTTGATTTGGAAAATACAACAAATAAACTAAAAAAAATTAAAGTAATTAATTGAAAGTTTTAAAACAAAATTGACAAATTATGTGACTTAAATCAGTGATATGAAATGGTGATCAGGTTAGGGGTTGTTTTTCCAATTGTAATTCTATCATAGTTTACTTTACCCAATTCTCTTCTGCTAAACCGTTAAAAGTGAGAATCCACAATCGTTTCTTCTCACTCCCTTGGTCAAATAAAAATGTGAGAATAAACCTTACTAAAAAATCAAATTGGTCTACTCTCCTTCAAATGTATAATAGAGTTGTAGTGAATACCCCCAATTATCTTAGGCAATTCCCAATCAGGTCTTGTTTATCCCAAGGAATCAAGAACATTCACTACTCCTCGCACACACACCGGTGATCACTGAGTACTACACCACTAAATCCTGGTCTATTCCATTTTTTATAAACCAGAACCTAGTGGAGGGAGAAATTGATCATTGACTAAAGAAATAGAAATAACAGAATCTAAAATCAAAATACAATCGTACATGGTAATAAAAATCGTTATAAAAAATTTAAATCTATTTCGCAGAAGAGAGAAAGGATTTTCAAACATATAGTGCATGAACTCAAGGGTTACAAAATGGAAAACCTCCCCTTCCTCAATCACTCAGAAGATTTACCCCACCATGGTAAGGGTAACTGAGATTAAGGGGAAATAATAATTCATTACAAAACTAAGAAGAACAAAAGAGAGAAAACAAAGAACAGAAAATTTGATGCTCCAGAATCTATCCTCTAGAAGTTTGACTCTGTAATACCCAATCGTCGGCCAAAACTCACTTAGGTCCATTATTATAGAATGTTGGAAATGAAGTTTTATATCGGCCCAAAAAAATTTAGATTAATTGGACAAGTGTACAGAATGATATGTCTGAATCAATGGAAATTACTTTTTTGGCCGCCAAAAACTGTTTCACCCACTCCACTTGGACGCGCTAAAAAGAGGCCTTGATGAGATTCATATTTTATAAAATTTATTGTGATCCGTCCTTTGAATGTCCTATCTCGACACCAGCTAGAAGAACCTCATTCTAAGGTAGTATGAAGGATATATTCCATATTTAATGCAGTGGGGTCCATTCTGCCTGCCAAACTGATTTCCCAATTTGATTGATTTTTCTGTACCATTGGGTTTCGAATTGGGTCTTGGTCCAGAAGACATATTTGAAGCCCAAGAGAATATCAAGCCTAAAAAATGATTCAATTCAATTGGAAGAATATTTTAAAAGTTATTCCCAAAAAACAAAATCTATATAAAACTTTCAATTTTACAGAATTACCCCATTTTCACATTTAATCCCAAAATACACCAAAAACACATAAATGATGAAAATACACTCAAATTGAATAATTGGGAGGGATTAAATCATTGAAAACATATTAATAATATTGAAAATATTAACTCTATAAATTCCCCCACGCTTATCACTTGGACTCCTAGACAAGTCATAATAAAATCAAAGTAAATTTAAAACACCTATTCATGAGATCCACCAATTAGAAAACAAGAACAAAATATATCATGCCTCCTCAAACTATATTATGTCATGTTCTTAATTTAAGATCATCTAATAAATTTACTCTTCATTTCTCCTCCCATGCACACAAAACACTTACCTAACTTTCATTATCTTTCATCACAGAAATTTCATTTCTTTTAGCAATGTCTTTATCATCCAAACAAATGCAAGGGTCACCATAGGCTGGATAAATTCCTAAATCTTCACGCGATGTGAGTCAAAGACATATGTTTATCATGAGGAATTTTCAAGGTTTTTTGTGGCTTTAGTTTGGTAGGATTTAGATGTGAATATTCTGAGGCTGAATGTAGAGGGCTTGGCTCTTTTTTAAGAAAAATTGCATTACTCTAAATTTCACACAAGTATGGTCTCCTCTTCGCTCCCCTTAGTAGAAAATAAGATCCTTATTCATAGAATATCAAGGAATGTTCACACATTTCATAATTTCAGCAGAAAACTTTTCAATTTTCTCAAATATAATATTTCTTGAAAGCTCCAGAAAAGGCACAACTTTCTTTCTTCATTAGAAGCTCCAGAAAGGCACAACTTCTCTCATCGTGAAAGCTCCGGAAAAGGCACAGCTTTCATCAAAATGATTTTTTTCATAGAAATAACATCTCTTTAGCATTTTATTTTCCACCCAAGGTTTCAAAAAATGATCTAACACCACCCAAGACATCTTCCCCCACACTTAAGTTCAACTAGATCATGAAATTTCATTTCAAGAGCAGGTTGGGAAGGGAAAATTGGCTTGTAATGTGGCTAACCTAATAGGATGTTCATGGATTCTATGGGATATAAGGATTAAATTTATAAGGTAGTACATTATAAATAGGATTATCTTAAAAAGGGGGCTTTAAAACCAAAGAAATTCCTCAATCATTTAAAACATAGGTACCTCAAACCCTCGGGTTTTGACGGGAATAAATCAAATTCTGGTTAAATCAAGCATGATTGGCTCTCTAAATAAGTGAGGTGAATGTAAAGAATATGAAAACAATAAGTTCATAAGACTTACAGGAATGTGATTTCAAATATAAGGACAGTGATATTTGGCATGGGATTCAAAAAATTAGAGTACTTTTCATGAAATTCTCAAAGGATTGAACTTGAAATAAATCCATTTTCAGCATTCATTTAAGCTCAGTTTAATGCAATAAATTATTTCTCCAATGGAAATGGGTTTCAAAAATGTCAAATATAATCATTTATGCTCAAAATTTTCAAAAACACACAATATTTTAAAAAATAAACTCCATTTTTTTATTTTTTTAAAATGGTTGAAAATAGGAAGACAAACAATAAAAATCCTAAACTACAAAGGTTCCCGCCCCCACACTTAATTGATGCAGTGCCCGAATGCTTTCAAATGGATTTAACATGTAATGAGATTTGAAAAAAGTTAATAAAAACAAGAAATCAAGTGTAAAGGAGAGGTACGACCTGGGGGATTTTATTGATAAATAGGTCGGAGGAGTGTGATCTCCTCCATTGGCTCTGATGGTATGGTCCCAAGTAATTTATTCAGCCTGTTCCCATTTACAGTGAATGGATCTTGTGCTCCATCCTTCACAATATTCACAACATCAAAAGGATATACATTAGTAACTATAAATGGACCTTACCACCTGGAACGAAGTTTACCTAGCATCATCTTGAGTCTTGAATTGAATAACAACACTCTATCTCCAGGATGGAAGTCTTTCGGTTGGATTAGCTTGTCATGAGCCACTCTTGTTATTTTTTTTTAAATAATAGAATTCTAAAATGCTTCCATTATAATTTCTTCCATATCCTTTAACTTAAATATTCTTTCTTTTCCATCACTTTCAAATCCAGATTCATCTTCCACACAACCCAATATGCCTTGTGTTCCAATTCCACGGGAAGGTGACAACGTTTCCCATAAATCAGCCTATTTGGACTCATTCCAATTGGGGTTTTTTAGGCTGTACTGTAATCCCATAATGTGTCTTATAACCTTTGGATCCAATCCATCCTATTTGGATTAACAATCTTTTCCAAAATTCCTTTGATTTCCCTATTGGACACTTCAGCTTTCCCATTAGTCTGTGGATGATAGGGAGTTGATGTTTAATAATGCACCCCATACTTTTTTAACAAAACCTCCATTATTAAATTATAAAAGTGATTCCCTTGATCACTAATGATGGCTATGGGAACTCCAAACCTACAAAATATGTTATCCCTTACAAAATCACAAACTTTAGCATCGTCAGTCCTGGTGGTTTTTGCTTCCACCCATTTGGAAACATAATCAACAGAAAGTATAATATAAGAATTACCAAATGAAATTGGGAAAGGTCCCATAAAATCTATCCCCCAAACATCAAATATTTAATAAAAATTAATTGGCTTTTGGGGAATTTATTTTCTCTTTGAAATATTTCCTGTAAATTGACTTTTTTCACACCGTTTACAAAATTCATGAGAATCTTTGAAAAGTGTTGGACAATAAAGTCCAGATTATAAAACCTTCCTTTCTATCCTTTGAGGTCCAAAGTGGCCTCCACAAGCTAATGTGTGACAAAACTTAGAGACAAAATCAATTTTATTTTTAGGGAAACATCTTCTTATCATTTGGTCATTTAAAATCTTCCATAGAAATGGATTATCCCAGATGTAATATCTAGATTCAGCATTCAATTTTTGAATTTGGTGAGAATTTAAATGAGATGGTACCTGAGATGTTACCAGATAATTAACCATGTCATCATACCAATGTACTTCTCCTTCAATCAAGTACAAATAATCTTCTGGAAGGAGATCATTTAGTGGTTTAGTGTCTATAATTTCAACTTCAGCAATGTTAGGTATTCTACTTAAGTGATCAGCCACTTGGTTCTCAGATCCCTTCTTATCCTCGATTTATATGTTGAAATCCTGTAGTAATAGCATCCATCTCACAATCCTTGGTTTTTCTTCAGCCTTCTTCATCAAGTACCTAAGAGGTGCATGATCAGAAAACACAAAGACTTTAGTTCCAAGCAGATATGATCTAAATATTTCTAAAGCAAAAACAACTGCTAAAAACTCTTTTTCTGTTGTTGTGTAGTTGAATTGGGCCACATCTAAGGGTTTCAAGGCATATTCTATGACTTGTGTCTTGCCCTCAATTCTCTAAGAAAGGACTCCTCCAATAGCTTGGCTTGAAGCATCACAAAGCAGCTCGAATGGTTCTTCCCAATTGGGTGGCTACATTATTGGTGGTGTAATCAATCTCCTTTTTAACTCATCAAAGGATTCCCTACATGAACCATTGAAATCGAAATCAGCATCTTTCAAAAGTAATCTAGATATAGGGAGATAAATTTTACTAAAATCTTTGGTAAACCTCTTGTAGAATCCTGCATGTCCTAAAAATGATCTAACATGTTTCACACAAGTTGGGTAAGGCAAAGAATTTATCACTTCAATTTTTGATTTATCAACTTCAATGCCTTTCTGAGAAATGAAATGCCCAAGGATAATTCCTCTCTCAACCATAAAATGACACTTTTCAAAATTCAAAACACGGTTTTTTTAAATGTATGTTTTCAAAACTTTTTCCTGATTTTTCAAACAATGGTTAAAAGAATTTCCAAAAACTGTGAAGTCATCCAAGAAAACCTCTAAAAAATCTTCAATGTGATCAGAAAATATACTTATCATACACCTCTGAAATGTAATTTGGGCATTACACAATCCAAACGGCATCCTTTTTTATGAAAAAGTACCGAAAGGACAAGTAAAGGTAGTGTTCTCTTGATCCTCAGGAGCAATGGGTACCTGAAAATCCATCCAAAAATCAATAATGAGTTCTACATGCCAACCTCTCAAGCATTTTGTCAATGAAAGGGATAGATAAATGATCTTTTCAAGTGACCTGATTCAACTTCCAAAAATCTATGCATACTCTCCGTCTATTCTAAATTCTCATAGGGATTAATTAATTCATTTCATTCCTCACAATAGTTAAGCTATTTTTCTTTAGGACTACATGGATGGGGCTAACCCATTGTGAATCTGATATGGGATATATGATCCCACCTTCTAATAGCTTCTCAATCTCTTTTCTCACAACCTCCATCAGGGTAGGGTTCAACCTCCTTTGGGGTTGTCTAACAGGTTTGGAATCTCCCTCAAGAAAAATTATTTGTGAGAAAATTTTTGGGTTTATTCCTGGGATATCACCTAATCTCTACCCTATTTCTTGGAAATTCTCTCTCAAAATTTCAATAAATGGTTTTTCTTGAGTTTTATAAATATTATTAGAAATTATTACTGGTAATTTCTCTCCCTCTATAAGTTAAACATATTTTAAATTAGTGGGGAGTGGTTTTAATTATTGATCATGAGGATTCTCAAGGAATGAAACTAAATTGAGGCTCTCCACTTCCAATGGTTTGACATCCTGCACACAAAAAATCATATCATCTTCTTCATCATTTAACAAATTATCAAAGAAATCAGATTTTACTTCTTCTTCCAATAGGAAATTAGAATCTCCATGAATTTGGGCCTCCATATGTTCAGTGATATTTTTAATTGAAAAATTATCTCCTAATGATAAAAATTCATGAAACATACCTGATTCTTCAATTGGTTCTATACCATCTTCATGGGAGAGTGATAAGAGTGAATGATCATCTGATGGGTGGCTCAGGGATTCAAAAATATTGAAGTGGATAGTGTTGTCTCCAAACACCATAGTAAGTGTCCCTTCATAGACATTGATGATGGTTTTGGACATCTTCAAGAAAGGCCTCCCCAAAATTATGGGTGAGTGTGATGGGATCCTATCATCTTCCATATTCAACACATAAAAGTCAGCAGGGAATAAAAGAACTTTGAATTTTACCAAGACATCCTCCAGAATTCCTGCTGGGAAAACTGTGGATCTATTTACAAGCTGGACCACCACTCTTGTGGGATTCAAGTCTCTCATCTGCAAAGAAGTATATACTTAGTGAGGAAATACATTAATTGATTCACCTAAATCTCACAAAGCATTAGATATATTTAATGAACCAATGGTGCATGGAATAGAAAACATCCCTCGATCTTGAAATTTGGTTAGAAATTGTGGTGTGATAAGGGATGAGACACTTATTCCAAAACTGATCCTCTCATTCCCTTGAAGTCTCCTCTTCTTAGTGCAAATATCCTTAAAAAAATTATCATACTTTGGAATTTGTTTGAGTGCTTCAAGCAGAGGTATGTCGATTTCCTCTTTCTGGAAGGTGTCCAGAATTTCTTTTTGTAGTGTTTCTTCTTAAAACCTCTTTGATTCAATCATCCTTGATGGAAATGGTGGGGGAATATATTTCTTCTCCCTTTTTTGCCTTTGAAATGGTGTTTCTTGTTTCTTCTTCTTTTTCCTATCCTTATCACCCTCCTCTTTCTTATCTTATTCCTAATGCATTTTCATAGAATTCTCATCATTTCTAACTTCATTCTCAGCCAGATCAGGTTTCTTGTTTCAGGATCAATGGTTGATGGTGGTTGGAGTTCTTTTACACTTCTTATAGTTATAATACTAACATTCTCTTTTGGGTTTGGAATTGTTTTAGAAGAGAGTTTACTTGTATTGTTGGTCAAAAAGACCATGAGACTTTCAAACTTATTGGAAAAATCTTTAACGGTGTCCTTCAACCCCTCAAACTTAGATTTTTGTTGCTGGCTTTGAATTAGAGGTTGTGCACTGGTGGATGGCTTCTCATAGGGTCTTTGAAAAGTGGGTGGGTTTGGTATGAAGGTTGGTTATAATACTGATTTTGTTGAAATGGTGGTGGGTTCTGGAATTGGTTCTGAAATGGTGGTTGGTTTTGAAACTGGTTTTGGTACGGGGGTCTACCTTGATTCTTCTGACTTCTAAACCCATATTCCACTTGGTTAGGATCTCTACATCCTTGATTTTGTGGGAACTTCCTTGGTTTAAAGGCTACCACACATGTTTCCATTCCTTGTATTTCAGAACACTGGTCAGTAAAATGATCAGGTGATGAGAATAAACCACATACCTTAGTCGGTGCTTGTTGTTCACTCACTTGTTTCAACGCCATCTGTCTCACCATACTAGTTAGCACTTAAATACTAGTTTCTAATAAGGTTGATGGATGAGAAGTGCGTACCTCATGAATACCTCTTGTTCCAATACCTCTTGTTCCAAACTGCTGCAAGTTCTGTGAAATCTTCTCAATCAAGCCCTTGGCTTCTTCTGGTGACTTTTCAATTAGTGCACCTCCAGATGATAAATAAAGAAGGTTTCTGTCATTGTACAGTAGTCCTTGATATAAGAAGACAAGAAATTGATGTTCCTCAATGGCTTGATGTGAACAGCTGGCACATAGCTTCTTAAATCTATCCCAGTACTCATAAAGGGTTTCTCCAGATGATTGTCATATGGCGTATATTTCCTTTCGAATGGATGTGCTTCTTGAGGTGGGGAATAATATTTTCATAATACATTTTACCAGGTCATTCCAGTCATGTAAATCTCCTGGTTGTAGTCCGTACAACCATTCTTTAGTAGATACATCCAATGAAAATGGAAATTCCTTCCACTTAACCTACTCCTCAGTAATTCCACAGGGTCTGAAAGTTGAGAAAACATGAGTGAACTATTTAATGTGTTTGTTGGGATCTTCACCGGCCTAACCATGAAACTTTGGAAGCAAAGGAATCATATTAGGTTTAATTTAAAAATAATTTTGTAACACTGGCATGACAAATTTATTGTTTTGATTAAGGAATTGTGGTGCACAGAGGTCTCTAAGTGTTTGGTTTTTGTTTTCAGCCATTATGACAGGCTCAGAGTGAACACTAGAAGTTTCACATGATTCTGCAAGGGGAATTTCCTCAAATTCAGATTCCAAATTATGTTTTATAAGTCTATTCAACAAGATTCTTTCAATTTCAGGATCTATGGGTAAAGGTTTATCTTTTGAGGTTTGAGTTATGCAATTTTGAAGAGATAATATTAATAGAGAAAGGAATGAAATGAAAATAAATGTTGGCGCTACCTCCCCGGAAAAAGTGCCAAGTTTTGACACGTTCCTATCATGGGGTGTGGAAAAAACAAATATAACCTAAGTTAAAATGTATAATAGTGGGTTACCTAGGTTTTCTCTAGAGAGGAGTGCTCAATAATATTGTTTGTCACTTAAAATAAGAGAAAGAAGTGATGTTGTTTTTGAAATTGTTTGATTTGGAAAATACAAGAAAGAAACTAAATAAAGTAAATTAATTAAGTGAATTTTTTAAAACCAATTGACAAATGATGTGATTTAAATCAGTGATATGAAATGGTGATCAGGTTAGGGTTTGGTTTTACAATTGTAATTCTATCATAGTTTACTTTACCCAATTCTCTTATGCTAAATCGTTAAGAGTGAGAATCCACAATCGTTTCTTCTCACTAACTTGGTCAAATAAAAATGTGAGAATAAACCTTAATAAAACCTAAAATTGTTCTAATATTCTTCCAATCTGTAATAGAGTTTTAGAGAATACCCCCAATTATCTTAGGCAATTCCCAATCAGGTCTTGTTTATCCCAAGCAATCAAGAACATTCACTACTCCTAACACACATATTGGTGATCACAGAGTACTACACCACTAAATCCTGGTCTATTCCATCGTTTATAAACCAAAACCTAGTGGAGTGAGAAATTGATCATTGGCATAAGTAATAGAAATAACAGAATCTAAAATCAAAATACAATTATACATGGTAATAAAAACTGTTATAAGAAATTAATATCGATTTCACAGAAGATAGAAAGGATTTTAAAACATATAGTGCATAAACTCAAGGGTTACAAAATGGAAAACCTTCACTTCCCTAATCACTAAGAAGATTTACCCCACCATGGTAATGGTAAATTAGATTAATGGGATAGAATAATTCATTACAAAACTAAGAATAACAAAAGAAATAAAACAAAGAACAGAAAATTTGATACTCCAGAATCTGTCCTCTAGAAGTTTGACTCTGTTATGCCCACCCGCCGGCTGAAACTCACTAAGGTCCCTTCTTATATAATGTTTTAAAGGAAGTTGGATATCGACCCTCAAAATTTTATTATCATTGGAAAGGTGTAATGAAATATATGGCCGAATAAATGTACATTACTTTTCTGGACGCCAAAAACTGTGTCACCCACTCCACTTGGACGCGCCAAAAAGAGGCCTTAATGAGCTTCATATTTTATAAAATTTATTTTGAACCATCCTTTGAGTATCCTCTGTCGACAACATCTAGAAGAACCTCATTATAATGTCTAGTGAAGGAGATATTCCATATTTAATGTAGTGGGGTCCATTCTTCCTGCCAAACTGATTTCTCAATTTGATTGATTTTTCTGTACCATTGGGTTTAAAATTGGGTCTTGGTCCAGAATACATATTTGAATCCCATGAAGATATATTTGAAGCCCATGAGCATATGAATCCTACAAAAAACGATTCACTTCAATTGGACCAATATTTTAAAAGTTATTCCAGAAAAACAGAAGCTATAAAAAATTGTCAATTTTACAGAATTACCCCATTTTCACATTTAAGCCCAAAATACACCAAAAACACAAAAATGATGCAAATACACACAAATTGAACAATTTATAGGGATTAAATCACTAAAAACATATTAATAGTATTGAAAATATTAACTCTATCAGTTACCCTTTCCCCCTCTCTTTTTAATGTTTTCTAAAACCATGTTATATAGCTGTTATGCTACAGAAATTTCCTCTCAAAATCTCTCTCTCTCTTTCAAGAAACTATATTACTTTATTTATGTGAATATACAAACCTATTTTAATTATTTGGGTATTCATAAAGAAATAAAAATGGTATATTTGGTTTTTTATTTGACATACATAAAACCCTCATTCATTTTTCATGGTTTATAAATGACATAACAATCAAGTTTCTAAGCACTTTTAAAACATACCGATTTTTGAATAAAACCCATTTATTTTATTCTATATGTTTTATTTATGAAATTTTTTATTATGATATATGTGGATCACATGAAAATAAAGACATATTAAGGGTGCGCCCTAATAGGGCTCAATACGTTGGATAAAGATTTTAATCTCTAGAGATGACAAGTTTCAAGATACCTTGGTGAATAACCTTGTTAATTTTTATGACACCTTTGGGAAGAACATTGGTGATATGTTCATGAATGTCTAAATTAAATGTTATATCCAAAATTTAAAGTTTTGATTAATGTTATTATTTATATGTTATGCCTCTTTATCATTCCCTTATGATTTATCACATGTTCTTATTGATATCTCTCAAGATCACATGTAAACTGTTTCACTTATTTTCCTTACTGGGACTTCTGCTCACCCTTCCTTTGATGTTTGTCTCTAGGTTATGAGATTTAGTAATTATAAATAGTAATAACTTTTCAATATTCTTTTCAAGGTTATTTAAAATAATTATTTGTGTTTTCATGTTTTATGTTCCTGATTTCCGAGACACTAGACTTTAAAGATCCTCTATTTGTAAAATGTAATTAAAAGAAACGTAATAAAAAGGTGTGATGTGATATTTTTCACCTAAAAAAATTCATAAAGTGTTAGAAATAAGTTTCCTTCACATCCTAGAACAACTCAATCATCTTATTTTCACAAAGTCATGGACCATAGACTTTGAGGCCATTACATCATTTTCTTAACTTAATGAGTGAACATGTTTCTATTTATACATGTTCACAAAGATATAAGTTTATATGTATGACATATTCCATGTCTTATAAAAAATTTATTCTCTCATGGATCATGTTCTTTTGAGATTCATGTCTTATGAACATATATGATTTATTACATGTCTCATGATTATGATCTTTGATATTCATGGTATAATTTTTAAATTTTATTCTCCTGTTTTTACTCTATTTTTATTATGTTATGAATGATATGTCCCTTTTTTACCTTTACTAAGAATATATTCTCACCCTTTTATTATGTCTCTTTTCGCCAAGATATGAAGAAAAGTATTGAGTATGATATGTCCAAAAAGGGTTCTAGTTATGAAAAAATAAGTGGGAGATGATGTATATGTTTTATGAACTAGTTCTTTATGTTTCCAAGATTCTAAAGACACTAAACCCATATGGTTCTAGCATGGTTTTGTTATGTAATAGATATTGATATTTTTAGATGTAATATCTATGTATGAAAATAGTGGGTCCTTATATAGGTACCCTAGACATTCGAATGGTTTCTTTTTTACTTGAACAATAGGAAGAGTTGTCTGTTACGAGGGGTTATTTTAAATAGGCCTATCACCCATCATAAATTACCTATTGGCAAAGACTATTTGTGATTGGAATAGATTCTCATCATAAAAAGTTATTAAAAACATTTTTTGGGATGAAAATATTAACCTATCGCAAATACCTTTGGTGTTCCTAACATTACAAACCCCATAGAAGGTATTTTCATTGGGAATATATTCCCATCGCAAATATGTTCCATCATATTTTGTCAATTTTAATGGGAATTAACTCTTTTCACATATAAAATATCTGCAGAAGAGTATTTCTAATGGGTCTCATCACAAATACTCTTTTTTACCAACACCACAATTAATCATGGTTGGTGATATTTTTTGTCAGTCTCATCTCTAATACTACTATTTATGACATTTTTATAGTGATAAAAAATTTCATTTCAATTTATCTAACCAATATATACCAGCAGCCAATTTTTTTTCATTCCATTTTCTTCTAAACTCTTCTTTCCTCCACATCTCTCTTACTTTTCAACTGAAACTTTTAGAAGTTAAAAATATCACAAGGAAGAAAATTCCAGGATCTTCATCTACTAGATGATCTAGTTTTAATCTATTTACCAGTACCCAACCCAGGAATTTACCTGGCATAATCATTCAATTACCCATATAAGTACACTTAAGTATAATTTTTTTTCGTATAGATTGCATAATTTGTTTTTTAAAAAGGAAAATAAAGATATATATATATATATATCATTTTTACTCATTATTAGTTTTAGTCGTTATTCGGGATAACATAGATTGAAGCTAGAAAAACATAAAATTTATGTCAAAAAAATCCATAAATTGATATTTTTTCAACACACCATTGCATTACTATTGTGGTTTCCATTGAGAAATTATTAATGTAATAATATATGGATTCAAAACATATTATCATCATTGATAAAGGTTATTATTAATGAATACATATTTGTTCAGTATATTACATATCAATTTTATACTAAATAATTTATATTTTTTAGGTTGGAAAAATAATATTAACGGTGATACATACAGTACATGTATTAACAATAATGTATAATTTTTATTGGAAACTATAACAAAATTATACATTTAATTGGGTGAAACAATATTTTAGAACCCCCTAATTAATTTTCTTTTTATAAAATATGTATTAATATATCATCTCTTCTGATATGAACATTTTGAAATTGTTGAATATTTGTGATTTTTTAGTACTCCATGGAAGAAAAACCTCACAAAGGTCCATCGTTGATATTAATCATTCCTGGTCAATAAAAATTTTAATAAAATGAATGTGAATAAGAGTAAAATAAAAAAATATTTTTTGGGATTTCACAAAATTATAAGACTAGTACAATTAATACAGGTACTAGAAATAGAGTTAATAGTCACCACTATGTTGAATTTCATCAAAAGGTGGCACTTAGTGTATTTATTGAATTCATATCCAAATGATGGATTTAGTTGATTTATTGAATCAAAATCTCTGAATTTTCTTAGAATTTACATAGCTCACCAAAAAAATTAACACATTCATGAATCATACATTGGATTCTTTGATATTAATATGTTTATTCTTAACAAAACATTTCAATAAATGTTTATAACACCTTGATATTTGATACTCACGCATTTGGTTCATCTTTGAAAAAATAATTGTATGTGTAATAACTAGTGGAATGAATTATGATATAGGTGGAAGGGTTATTGATTACTACATATCTTTAGGAGATTGAAAAAAATAGTGCAATGATCATTCACTAATAGGGAATATAGAACATTTGTTCTAAATAACGAATTATATTATAAGGGGATGCCAAGATGAAAATATCATGTATATATAATAAGGTGGCCCCATATAGGCTACCCACAAGAAATAATATCCAATTTTTCAATTATAGAATAAATCAGCAACATTATTCTCCTACAGTATATGTATAACAAAGAGTAATGCTCAAAAAATGTACTAATGGAAAGAAATATGAACCACTATTTTGAACCATCATTGATACAAGATATCATTGATTGGAAAAGACTTTCCATAAAAAATATGATTCTTACTCAAACCTTTTCACATACCATAAAACTTTTTCATCATTAAGGTTTTTATCCATCTTGGTGTTTCCCAGAGTACAGCTCGCATCAAAATGGACTATGAGGCCACTGTAGTGATTCACATCCTACATGATTTCCCTAACATACCACATCGTATCACCGTTCACGAACATGAGAGATCCCATGAACATGTTGTTTCAAACCAATAACATCATCATTGAAGAAACAACATGGTTGCAAATCCCACCTGTAGAAAACTAAACAACAAGGAGCCACCCTGAATACATGGTCTACATCACTGGGTCATAGGGGGAAGAGATCTTATAGGTGAAAAAATACTTCATCATTGTCCATTTTCATGAGAACCCTTATGTCCACCATCACTAGCCTCACTTGACTCATGGCCTCGATCACATTGTCGATCTTGCCCTTGCCCTTGGTCCTGATCATCCACCCCAAAGATATAGTAGACAACCTATTCATTTTATTGATTTATCATTTACAGGTAGTGTAGATGGTAAACTACATACATGTATACTATTTTCTAAACGTATTAGAAATAACATGTTACTCAAATTGATAATAAAGTCACCCAATGATGCTCATATCATTTTTTTTCTCATTTTATGAAGTTTCTGAAACTGATAATGAAATTACTCTAAATGATAACAAGTCAAACTATATATAGTTTATAAAAACTGGATTTAATTTTTGAAATCAGTTTATTTATTAAAAATTATATAGTTTATTCAATAAAATTTTTAAAATCAATAATCAAAATATAGTTTATTGAATAAACTATATGTATTTGGATTATTTGACAGATGGTATATACAGTATAATACTGATTAATAATGAAATACAAATCATTAAATGTATATTCCTAATGAATAGGTCTTATGATTGGAATTATTTAAACTATATTCCATAAATAAATGATTTTTTGAAAAAAAATGAATAATTAAATACAATTCATTAAATAAATTTCTAATATAAATGTTTACAATATGGTGCAGAATATATTATGTACCATTGGGTGAGAAATAATATGTTAGTGAAATCATTTATCTAGGAACCTTCATTAGAATAAATATCCTATACGGAGATAAAGGGGGATAATAAATGTGATATAATGAATTATTATAATTTTTTGAACATTGTATTAGTGCAAATCAAGAGAAATTTAGTTATACTACTTATAATATCATAGATTGGTTTTGAGGTAATACCTATAATTGATGTGTGAGATTGTCAAGAACACTAAAATTTTGGAAATTATATTTAATTAAGATATGTTTAAATTTAGTAAAAAAACTCATACGCCAACATCCTATGTAAAATATCATCATTTTATAAGAAAATCATCTAAAAATCATCTAAAAAATGAAAATAAAATAAATAAATTACTATAAATCACCTAAAACCAAAACCTCTTCTAACGGTATGGAACAAAATCATATAATCCTCTTAAAATAATCTTACAAAAATAAGATATAGTTTCTATAAAATGAGATATTGTTTTGAAACTTACTAAAAATGTTACCTAAATCAAATTGTCCTTGAGTTCAAAAATAATTTTTTGGTACCAGCTGCATCACTTTTTATCAAAAATGAGAACTATAATTTCTCTACTAGAATCCATAACCTACAACTACACCCTAAATATGGTGTCATAGAAAAAAATTATCAAAATTTACAAATTAAAAATGTGTTAAAATATACAAATTTGGATAATTTGGAGACTATTTAATGAGGTGAGTGTTAATTTAAAATGGAAAGATTGGGTTTGTGGTTTATGGGGAGACATTGAATTTTCTACATTATAGGATACTATTTATGTGTTAATGTTTTTTCATATATAAGTCACATGACTCATAGAACCAATTGTATCTAATTTTAATATTCTGTATTATTTTTATTGTAGAACACATTGGATAAGAAAGATAAGATAAATATGAATAATAATTATAATAAAAAATCAAATTATAATAGAAATGTAATGTTTATTGAACTAAATAAAGGAAAAAATAAATCGATGTAATCAACTTGTCAATAGTCAATGATTTATTTTAGAGTTTTTTTACTACTTGATAATTCCAAATGTATTGCATACATTTTTTCATGTACTAGATGGTGAATTGTTCATATCTTTTAGATTGGTTGGTGTGAAACTGAATCAAATAAAATTTATAAGTAATATCAATAAGACCAAATGTTTAATCAGTGTTAGGGTAATGATACTACTGAAAATTCTAGTTTAATCACTATTTTTCAATTCCATTGATCTAAAGTAATAAATTGAGAAAATTAATAATAATATAAAATGATTCAAACCTTCATAATCAATCAATTGATGGATGTGGAAATTTGATAATATGTCTCTCTAATGTAATATCCTTCATTGAAAGACATGAAGATAAAGTTTAAGTAGAATAATTAAAAGCAGTGATATTCGATTCTATTGAAAAATTATATTTAGTTATAAATGTAAATTTTATTATAATAGATTAATGTAAAAAATATAAAACCAAGAACCCGGTTGTTAATAAAACGAAGGCATACATGGTTATGTTATATAATTTAATTTGTGTTGAAGATTCATTGTCGTACTTTTTCTATTTTATAATAATGAATAATTGATTGTAATATGGAGAGATAAATATATAATTTAATGAAACTCATATAACTAACAAAATTTGAATAAAATAGTTGATGTTCTAGTAATATATTAATCCATTGGTGTCTTAGGGGGATGTGTTCCTACAATATCGACTGAATTGATATTGGAGTAGTTGGTTTTGAAGAACTAGAAATTAATACAACATAAATGTCCAATTCATGATTGAAATATGAATTTAATAAAATAAATTTAGTACATACAATCTAGTATAACATTCATTGAAAATCCCATACTATATGTGTTGTGTATAGTATAAGAATTAATATATTACATTTTAGTTGTATGAGGTTGATATTTTTAAATCCTAAAAAAAAGAGGCAGATATCACATGTTAGATAAAAAATATAGAATGGGACTATAAATTCATGAAAAAAAAAGTATAGTATGAAATGATAATGGAGATGGAGATGAATTTGGTGGAGAGAGAAAAGGAATCGGGGAGGATATGAGGAATAGAAAATGTGAAGGAATCAGAAATCGTGATAAGGTGGCCATGTAATAGAAATTGTTTTATCGATTACATCTATATAGAAAAGTAATATCATTTATTTTATATAATAGATATTGAATAAATAAGAGAATCCTACCTCATATCATATCCATAAATATATAATTCCATAACCTAGACACCAAAAATATCAAATGACAGCATCCAATGTAAAATATCAACATTTTATAAGCAAGACATCTGAAAAATCATCTAAAAAATAAAAAAACGAATAAATAAATTTCTATAATTCACCCAAAAACAACACCTCTTCCAATGGTATAGAAAAACCTCATATAATCCTACTTAAATAATATTGAAAAAAATGAGATATAGTTTTGAAACAAACTGAAAATGTTACCCGAATCAAGTTGTCTTTGTGTTCAAGAGCAATTTTTGGTACCAACTATGTCATTTTTTATCAAAAAAGGCCGTTGTAATTTCTTTACCGGCACCCGTGACCTACTGATACACCCTAAATCTAGTAGTTTAGAAAAATAATATCATAATTTACATATTCATAATTTTTTAAAAATAAACAAATATGGATAATGATGACACTATTTAGTGAGATGAAAGTTAATTTCAAAGTGAAACATTTGGTTTCTAATTCTTTAGGAGACATTTCATTTTTTACATCAGAGAATACCATTTATGTGTAAAATATTTTTCATAAAATATTTGTATCACTCATAAAACCATCTATAGTTGCTTTGAATATTTTGAATTATTGTTACAGTCGAATGTGTTGGATAAGAAAGATAAGATAAATATGAATAGTATTATGAAAAAAAAGTAAAATAGTAATAGATGATTACTATGTATTGAACTATTGAAATAAATAAAATAATTTTGTTTAATCAACTTTTCTATATTCAATGATTTCTTGTAGAGTTTTTTCACTACCGTAGAATATGAAATGGATTGCATACATTTTATTTGATGTGAAAGATGGAAAATTGTTCATCACTATTATCTTGGATGGTGTGATATTGAATTAAATAATATTTTGAAGTAAAATCAATGATACCAAATGTGTAATAAGTTCTAGGGTAATTCTACTACAGAAAATTACATTAGAATATTTTTTTTGTTAATTCCATTGATCTAAATAAATACCTTTAAAAATTTTAATAACAAAATTAAAGAAGATTCATACCTTCATAATCAAGAAATTTATGTATGTGACCATTTGATATTATATTCCCCTCTAATTTAATATCTAAAGTTGAAATAAAATAAGAAAATGATGAAGTATAAGAATTGGAAACAAATGTATTGAACACATTGTTTTTTATGTAAAAAATAATGAATTGTTAATCTCTTTTATCTTGGCTGGTTGAAACTGAATCAAATGAAATTTATAAGTAAAATCAATGAGACCAAATGTGTATGCTTCTACTAATAGTTCTAGTAGAATTTTTTTATTTAATTCCATTGATCTAAAGTAATATATTAAAAAAATTAATAATAAAATTAAATGGGATTCATACCTTCATAATCCAGTAATTGATGGATTTAACCATTTGATATTATATTTCTCTCTAATGTAATATTTGATGTTAAAATATTATAAGATAATGGTGAAGTATTTTAAGTGAAAGAAGTGACTTTCAATCCTATTGAATATATATATTTAGTTATATTTGTAAAATTTATGAAACAAAGTAATGTACAAAGAAATAAATCAAACAACCCAACATTTAATAAAATGAAGGCGTACTTGGTAAAGTTATGTAATTAAAGTTTTGTGGAATATTCTACAAGGTACTATATCTATTTAATAGTAATGAATCATTATGGTTAGATAAATATAAAATTTAATGAAACCTATATACCTAACATAATATGATGAACATGGATGATGTTTTAATAATATATTGGTTCCATTGGTATAGTATGGGGAGGTGTTCCTACAATATTAATTGAATTGATTTTTGGAGTAGTTGGTTCTGAAGAACTTAAAATGAAAACCATGTAAAATTACAATTCATGATTGAAATATTAATTTAATTGAATATATAGAATAAATTTATTACATACAATATAGAAATAGTATGGTTATGAAATAAAAAAATGGAAAAATATTTTTAATATGGATTGTGAATACTAAATTAAACATCACATGTATTTAAATTGGTTTGAAAAAACTGCCCGGGGTGCAACATCATCCCAATATGTGTATAATGATATATAAAATATGTTGAAGGATGTACAATTTTCTGTTTAGACCGGATAAATAAATGATATACATATACTATTAGACAAATTTTAATATGATAAAACAGTATGATATAGATGAATATACATTATACATATACAAAACATTAGTATACTAAAAAGTGGATATAAAATATGATTATACAACTATTTATAAAGAAGTTGAGCATACATAATGAAATATTACCTCTCCAATAGAACATGAAAAGAACTACTTGAATGATGTGTCCTCATGTGAAGATAATTTCATGTGTGATATTTAAATCACTTAATGCTAAGCATGTAGTGATCCATATATGTCACCAGTTTCATGCCCCATGAATACATGATCACATGACACACATAAAAATCCAAAGTCCACAATAAAGTAAAATAATTCAAAGAAATTCAACGAAATTCATATAAATTCAAAAGCATGGAATAATTATATCACCTATTTTTTAAATTGGGTCCAAACTTTTTTGGACATCCATGAATTTGTATTAACTACTGAAAAAATAGTACCACAACATTTAATCTAATAAACCTAGTAAAATGCTTGTTACAACTTGTGGGACCGCCCTTCTATTTTCTCTAATACATTAACCCATTGGCTCAATATCAATTTAATTACTATCTCCAATAATGCCATATATCCTTAGTGAAAATATCATGTAAGTATCACAAATCAATGAAGAAATGATACAAGGTCATGTAAAATAGAGGGTTGTATTTCTCGACAATCATTCATGGATATTTTGGACAATTTTTATTTCTCAAAAAACTTTAGGGATATTCTAGGAAATTTAGAGCGTGAAACAAAAAATGTGTAATTATAGAAGGATTTCCATTTAATAGATAAATGATACAATTTTGTAGTTGAATTGAATCATCAATTTCACACATATTAAATTCCATAAAATCATCATATTTTTCCATCCCTATTCATAATTCCTGATACTCTCATCAGGAATCACTGCCTATTAGAAATTGAGAATGTATAGTCGACGTAGCCTCCTCCTCAACACACCACTGAAGACGTTGGAAATGCCTCTTCTTCGCCATCGATTAGTCCCCCACCTTCACCCTTAAAATTCTCTGTCTACACATCCTATCCCCTTGATTTCCAATGTAAACTCAGTAATTATATATTTTTGGGAATTTTTTCCAAAAATGTGTGCTTTATGAACATATGGGTGCTATGTTCCCTATAATCTTTGTTTCTTTTCTAAGTTATGGAAGAACATGATGAAATTTATTTGAATGTACCAACAATGTGAAATAATCTTGAAATCATGAGATTCCAGAAATCATAAGTAAATTTGAGTATAATAAAGAAATGAACCTAGAAAAATTGGTGCTTCCTCTTTGTGAGAATACTCTAAGCATTGATTCAGTTCATATTCTTCTAAAGAAACAACTCCATGCAGATGATCATGAATGTTTATTATATTGGTTATTCAAAAAATATGAATCAGTTATTCAAAATTCTACAATACTTTTGTATATTTCAAATATTCCCAAGCATTTAAAATATATATCCTTTCTATATAGAAATCAATGGTTGTGGTGTCGGCATGTGTTCCACCATAGAAAAGAATCATACTGCTCAAACTTGAAACTAGAATACTATCCCTATAATATTATTAAATTTCCCTCAACTCCCTGAAATAGATTATTGAATACAAGGTTTCAACTTACCATTTAGCTCAGCAGCTTTAAACTTCTGTAGACTTGCTTTGTGATGGGGTAGTTGATGAAGTCCATGAGAATGGTGGTAAAAATACCATAATTTTTTAGGATGATAATCAAGATGGATCTGAAGATGGTATTTAAATTTATGGAGATATAGATTTAAGTTAATGAACATGGTGAAAAAATGAGTAACAATGTCTAAATTTGACTAATAATAATTCTTATGAGTCCTCTCTAGGAGTAATGGTGAAATGGGACTATGAATTTTTCTATAAAGAACAAATTATGTGGGGCTAATGATCAAGAACCCTCATAGGACATGGAAAAAAATAGAGAGCATAACAGTATTTCTAAACTACATTAATAATGTCCATAATGATTTGAACCTAAACTATGATGATCTATTGGAAATTTCCACTAGTTCTTATTGGTGTTTCCACTATAGAGATGTTGTGATATTCTCTCAAGTGTCTAACTTTTCATATATTTATATGGTAATTCAGGTCTTGTGATAATTTTGTGAGAATAAAATAAAGATCCATATTCATTAGGGGTGATTGTGAAGGTCCTTCTAATATGTAACAAAAATAAAGAATAAGTGGCTGTTGCCTTGGTAAATTTAACTGATTAAACATATTTTAGGTAAATTTAATGTGTAAATACAAATAAATGGTATAAAATTCACAATTTTAGTTGATTAATGTGGTGAAGATTATGGATGAAATAAATATATTTAAATTTTCAAGACATTGATAATGGTAATATGGAATGTATATTAAAATCTCCCACTTTCATTGTTGGTAGTAAAAGTTAATAGACACTTAGTAAAATAGAATTAGAAACCAAAATAAAACTATAGAAATATTTAATTGAGAATGAAGACTGATATTGATGGAAGAATTTGGAGGAGAAAAATATATAAAGGAGAAAAGGGAGATTGTTCAAATGTACCTGTTATCATATGACACCATCCAATGTAGATCGATGAGAAACCCTATTGTAATGTCTAGGGGATGTGAGGAGATGTTTATTTTCGATACATCATGATGGTCACATTACAGTTGGTTAACGTTGTCAACTCCCACATTGGCAGAGACTGTGAGGTTGATTAAGGGATGGTAGCAAAGTATATTAGTTGATAAATAAGAGGAAGTAGAGTATAGGTATTTCCCAATGAATGGAAAACATGATTTATTTACTAATGAATAAATGATAATGAAAAAAATAAAAACATGTTCATTATTTAGTGAAACAATTACACCGATAAAATAATACTGTAAAACTAAAACTGTAGAATATTTTTATTATGTTATTACATTTCTCAATAATCAAAAGCTATTTTTATTAGTCCGACCACTATTAACATTTACAAAACTTATTTTTAAAAAAATATAATTCAAAAAATTACAATATTATTAAGCTGAAAGTGAATTGTAAATGTATAGTGAAATACTATATTGAATAAATTCATATTGTTATCATAATGATAAAAAAAATAAAAAGGCATTGACTAAGGGCTAAACTGAAACTAAAGTAAAATAAAATTTCATTAGTGTAACTGAATTGTACATTTATAGAAACTAAAAGTACTTTAATTTGATAGTGAATTATGAATTTATAGAAACATAGTATACCACTTGGAATATTAGTGACGGTTTAATTACCAATCATTTTACTAACTAAAGTTAGTTGTAGATTAATGAATATAAATCAACAAATTTAACATGGATGAAAATCATAAAGGATATGAATAATTTTAACTTCTTGGACCAGAATACATAATCTTAGAATAGAAATGAGCTTCAACATCAACTATTTAATGGGATTTTGAAACACTTATGAGTAAATTAAGAAAATGAGATCAAAATAGATAGAAAACAAATAAATATAGGTGGTGATAGAAAATACCCAAATTTGGTTCCTTTATGGTCCTCTCTTGGGAAACCATCAATTCCCTTCCTGATTAGGCATTAATTCATCACAACCTAATAACCTCCAAGTGAAAAACATATGAAATACAAGCATAAAATAAAAAATGAGTGTTAATTTCTTTGACTGGATGGAATAATATAATAATTGAAATGATCTCCAACTCCATTTATTTAAGAGAATAAATCACATAAAATTTCTTAAAAACTTTTTAAAATATCATATATGTAATGGCCCGGGTTTTTGGGGTCCATTACTTTGTGAGAATATCGTTTTGGGTTTTCGGATCTGGGAATCACAGTGGTGTAGGCCTACTGGTAGACTTAGCCTACCGGTAGTAGGCCTACTGGTAGCTCGGTCTACAGGTGAACACATCCTACCGGTAGCTCTGTCTATCGGTAGCTCAGTCTACCGGTAGATCAGCCTACCGGTAGCTGCAGCCTACCGGTAGCTCGGCCTACCGGTAGCTGCAGCCTACCAATAGCTCATCTACCGGTATCCACCAGTAGCTCTCAGCTACTGGTGACTCTGGCCTACCCCGCGGGTTATTTCCAGTAGTGCTCCGTTTTGCGCAAATAGGGTTTTGAACCCCATTTTGACCTGTTTGAGCATGTTTTAAAGACCCGTAACGTGCATAATAGTTTTAATTAAATACTTAATCAATTAATGAGTCAGTTTAAACCACCCGACCCCCTTTAATGACGAGTGGAGCCACGTGATCAACCCACAACCCCCGCGCCTTATGCGGTTTCGCGTTCTCATCTCAACCGTCTACAACTCTTATAAAATAAGGGTTAGTCGTGGTTTCTCCTTTCCTCGATCGTAGCTTTTCACAAAAAGCTTCTGGTGCATCGGGCGCGCCGCATCATTATCCATAAAGTTCCGCGCCCGGCCTAAACGTCGATCATCTATCAAAAGGTAGGGAATTTCTCCTTCGCCTCTCTCTTTTGTGTATCATGTGGGGTGGGCCTATTTCTGTCCTGTATAATTGGATAAACCAGACCTAAATGAAGATAATGGAATGGTTTCTATAAAGAAATAGGGGGGATGTGATCATTGATGTTGTTTATATTATGACCATCCTGTTGAGTTGTACTGGTTTATGCCTTCTGAAAATCGAGGTCGTTGGTGGTCGTTGTTTGTGCACTAATGAACCCCTACTGATGTTTTAAATGGCCTGTTTGTGGTTCTAAACTCCTGCTGTGAAAAGTAAATTGGTTAACCACTATATCTGGCCAAACAAAGTGAGGCACCAGGATCAATCCTTCTATGATAACCTCGGTTAAAACACACTAAAATTGAAATCATGGAGTGTGTTAAGTCGTTTAAATATGAAAATACCCACATGGCCCTGACTTGTGTCGGTGGTGGTAGTTGGTTGTTTTCTTTTTCGGGCCGATTGCTGGAGATGTGGTAGGGGATGGGATCCCCTGTCCTTATACTCTCGGTGGTTGTGTGAATTTGGGGGATGGGATCCCCTGTTGGTATAGATTCGGTGGTTGTGAGTTTTAAGACCAGGTGGGTACTTGTTTATATCACGAATTGGGGTGGGATCCTCTGTTGTTGAGAACCGGGTATGGGCGTTATGGTTGTTGCTTGATTGTTTACTTTCCTGGACTTGTGTCTATGCTTACTAGTTTCCCAGTAGTGATTAAACTTAATTAAACATTTTCATTGAACATGAAACAAGAATGGGACAGATGGGTTTTGTTGGCGAGAGTCGTGACTTGTGACTTGGACGCAGTGGTGTTGTGTTCTGTATGCTGGTTAGAAAGACCTGAGCTTTGGGTGAGTTCTTGTTACCTATATCTATACTTGTAGCTTTGTGTTTCTTATTCGCGCCCCACCCAAGTTGAGCACTTAGTGCCGAACACCCCCATTTCATGGGGGAGAGTGTTTTTCCCAACACTATTCATAGTGGCTGGTTATTAGCTCCTTTTATGCTCCCTTTCCCGGATAGCCCAAGTATCTTCGGGTAGGCTGTGATGGCATGAGGTCCATTATTAGCCCAAGAACCTTCGGGCGGGGTAGTGTGATGGTTGGCCAGGTGTGTGTGGCAGGTGGTTTCCCCAGCGTCTTCGGGATGAGGCCCAGGTGTCTTCGGGCGTGGCAGTGGATCTTCCGGCCCCGGTGTCTTCGGGCGTGGTGGTGGTGGTTATGGCCTAGGTGTTTGCAGGAATGGTTACGTGTGACAGTTGTGGCCCAGGTGTGTGCGGGCGGGATTTCAGCTGTGGGACTGCGTGTGGTTGTGGCCCAGGTGTGTGTGGGCGGGTGTGGCAGTGGGACTGCGGTGAGAATGGCGGGATTGGTATGATGCGTAGGATGTCTCAATAACTAGTGGGAAAGTGGCGCGGGGTACCCAAACATTGATGTTCTCTTAATATATATATTACTTGACTTGCGTTATTTGGGGAGTGTGCCTTGGTGAGGCCTAGGGTGGATAGTTTACCTTGATAGGTGTTTAGTTTAATCCTTTTCTCATGGGACTTTAGTACGTTCCCCCACTTGTGCATGAGAGTCTTTGGTTTTCCCTACTGAGTGTACTTGTATGCTCACCCTACATATATAAAACTGCTTTCAGGTTTCCGGGAGGACTTCGGGGATCGCGCAGGACCGTACTAGCTCGGACCTTTGGGGCAGTTACAGTTGCTGTTTTTTTTTCTTCTTTGGTACTTACCTTTGTAGTCACCTTTTGTACTTTGTGGCTTTACTTTTAGAACATTCATGTGGGAATGGGTTATTTCTTTTTGTTTTTACTTTTCTTTTACCTTGGTTTTGTTGAGTTTCATCATCTCATCTCTCGATATTATAAAACAAAAAGGGGTAATGCCTTCCATTTGTGAGAAATTTCTATACCCTTGGTGCTAGTCGCCACTCCAGGACCTATTAAAGGCAGTTATCGGGGGTCATTATCTCTCCTTCAACTTAAAGAAGGAAGGGCCTGGCAATCTGCTGACCCTTCCCTCCTTTTGGTGAAGGCGGGTCATGACAGAATGGTATCAGAGCTGATGGTTGAGAGATAGGATGGAGTCTGGAGTTAGGCATAGTGAGGATTGTATGGGATGGTAAGGAAACCGTGTTGGGTGACCTTGGCGTGTGAATTAGTCCAGGGAAGACCGGCTAGGACACGGTATTTTAGGGCCCCCGTGATCCGATGCAAGGACTCTGGACCTACCGAATGACCAAGTGAGGCCACACTGATTGCAGGGTAGAGACCCTAGGAAAGGTACATGCATCATAATGACTTGTGTTCTTGTGTTTCTTGGATGTCTTGGGAATTAAGAATAAATTAAAATTTTAAGAAGTTTTAAGAACAATATTCTGCACTACTTGGGCTTAGGCATTCCTTGTTTACCTTGCAGTTATGGCACCTGGAAGGCGAGCACGTGTGGTACGGGCGATCGAGGCCCCGGAGACTACTTTGGCCAATCGGTAGAGAGCTGATCGAGAGGAAGAGGGTGATCAGTGGAAGAAGACTCTTCAGGACTTCCAGCGATAGGCCCTCGAGAAGTATGAGGGCAGCACCTCCGACATGAAGACGGAAGGCTAACTAGAGGATCTAGTTATAGCTTTCAGCCTGATTCGGGCCCTGGCCGAGTACTGGGTTCCTCTGGCCGTCAGCCAGATGCGGGGAGAGGCGCGTCAGTGGTGGACTCTTTACTTGGGGGAGAGGAGAGAGTTTGAGGTGGCTTGGGCAGATTCCGAGAGGGAGTTCCGGGCGGAATTCCTCTCCTCGACGATGAAGGCAGAAAAGAGGCAGGAGCTACTCTCCCTCCAACAGGGGAGTATTTCCGTGAGGGAGCTAGGGATCAAGTTCAAGGACCTCCTACGTTTTTATATGGACCTCTTTCCCGACGAGGAGTCTCGGGAAAGGCGTTTAGAGGAGGCGCTCCGACCCTCCCTCCAGTATACTATTACCCCCTTCACCCTGCCGACGTACTTGGAGGTCCAGAGGAAGGCCGAAGTGGTGGAGAGGATGCATTCTCTAGGAGGAGTGTCACGAGAGGGGATCCAGCTGGGACCATCGAAGGGAAGGGCCGTCAGTACGAGGCCTCCAGCGTCAGGACCCTCCAGGTTCCAACCAGTAGGGAGCAGACCGCAGTTTCATTTTCGATCCCCCAGCCCTCGCCCTTTTCCTTTGGGCCCGGTACCACAGTGCTTCATCTGTGGGAGCCCTGGACATCTCTGGAGTCAGTGCCCGGACTGGGTGCAGTAAGGTGGTGGTGGACAGCCCCACCACCCACCCTAGCAGCAGCTTCCAGCCAGACCTTTCCAGCAGTAGCAGCAAGGACAGCGAGCTCCCGCTCCTCCGAGGGCAGACGTAGGAGGAGGTGGCCGACCTCAGGGAGCTCCTCAGGGACCTCGACCAGGGCGTGGTCGGGGAGGTGGCCGGTAGCCGAGGGGCAAAGGAGCTGGGTGTGGACAGTTTCACGCCACAGAGGCAGCAGTTCCGGCAGGGCCAGAGGTTGTTCGAGGTATGATCAGTCTGTTTAGCACTCTTGCTTATGCCTTGTCTGATACCGGAGCTTCTCACTCCTTTGTTTCACCCAGTATAGCCCATGCCTTGGGTTTAGATGCAGAGAGACTTCTAGTGCCCCTGGTATTGAGCACACCACTCGGAGGTCAGACCAACTTGTTTTTTGTTTGTCGGGGATGTAGACTGATGATAGGGCCACATCAGTCGGTTAGGGATCTTCTTCTGCTACAGATTCAGTCATACGATGTCATCCTAGGAATCGACTGGCTATTCTCTATGTCTGCCGTCATCAACTGTTTCCGAAGAAGGGTGGTGTTCTCGGACATGGACGGTCGGCATGTTACCTTCACCAGCGAGCGGAGCAGTCCGAAGGGAAACAGGCGATAGGAACCAATCCTCTCCTTATTGACCGAGCTGATAGTGGAATCAGTAGATGCTGAAATGGTGGAAGTGTCAGAGATAGTCCGTGAGTTTATGGACGTCTTCCCTGAGGAGGTGATGACTCTACCCCCTCAGCGTGATATCGAGTTTGGGATAGACTTGCAGCACGGTGCTCGACCAATCTCGATGGCTCCTTACCGGATGGCGCCTTCAAAGCTACGGGAGTTGCAGATCCATATTGACGATCTGATAAAGATGGGTTATGTTCGCTCGAGTGCGTCACCGTGGGGTGCTCTAGTCTTTTTCGAAAAGAAGGCAGATGGTGGTCTCAGGTTGTGCATAGACTACAGGAGGCTGAATCAGGTGACGATCAAGAATCGCTACCCTCTTCCGAGGATAGACGATCTTTTCGACCAGCTGAAAGGGGCAGGATGGTTCTCGAAGATCGACTTGCGGTCTGGGTACCACCAGTTGAGATTGAAGGAGAGAGACATCCCGAAGACGGCCTTTAGGTGCAGGTATGGACACTTCGAGTTCTTAGTCATGCCCTTCGGTGTTACAAATGCCCCGGCTGTGTTCATGGGGATTATGATCTCCATCTTCCAGGAGTACTTGGATTGGTTCGTGGTTGTGTTCATTGATGATATCCTGATCTATTCGAGGTTAGAAGAGGACCATGCAGAGCACCTGAGGACAGTTTTGGGGGTCCTCCGACAGCACCAGCTCTATGGTAAGTTGTCTAAATGAAAGTTCTGGACACGGGAAGTGCACTTCCTCGGGCACATGGTGTCCGAGCAGGGGGTAACGGTGGACCCGTCAAAGGTCGAGGCGGTTGTTTCTTGGGAAGAACCCAAGAATGTGGCAGAGGTCCATAGTTTCCTTAGGCTGGTAGGTTACTATCAGAGGTTCGTACACAACTTCTCCCGAGTTGCAGCCCCTTTAACAGCCCTGACCAAGAAAGACCTGGTTTTCGTGTGGAGTGAGCAGTGTGAGTTAGCCTTCAGCTATCTGAAAGAGAAGTTGGTTAGTGCCCCAGTGCTAAGATTACCAGAAGAAGGAGTGACCTATGAGGTGTTCTGTGATGCTTCAGGACAGGGCCTGGGATGCGTGTTGATGCAGCGACAAGGTGTGATCTCTTATGGGTCCAGGGAGCTACGCCCCCATGAGCGTAATTACGCCACCCATGACCTGGAGCTTGTAGCGGTCATTTTTGCGCTAAATTTATAGCGGCACTACCTCATCGGGGAACGCTTTGTGGTTTTTACAGATCACAAAAGCTTGAGGTATATCTTCTCCCAGTGGGACTTAAACTTGCGACAGCGGAGATGGGTGGAGTTCCTCCAGGATTACGACTTTGAGATCTCTTATACTGAGGGAAAGGGCAATGTAGTGGCCTATGCCTTGAGTAGGAAGACGCAGAAGGATGCGGTCTGAGAGTCGGCGGACGCCTGGAAGGCAATGGAGGAGTTGGTTGCCTTACACCTGGATGCGAAAATGGATAGCGGCAGAGGCTGCCTATATCAGATGATAGTGCAGTCATCTCTGTTTCGACAAGTGGAGGAGTCTCAGTGGGGAGACCCAGAGTGCGAAGTGATGCGTGACCGATTTGACCAGGGAAATGCTCCGGAAGGATGGACAGAGGATGGTCAGAACTGGATGTTTTTCTAGAAAAGGTTGTTTGTTCCAGGAGTGATGCGCGGAAAGGTTCTCAGTGAGTTCCAAAACTCACCCCTGGCGGTACACCCAGGAGTTTCCAAGATGTACCAGGGACTGAAGAGGCAGTTCTGGTGGCCCAGAGTTAAGAGAGCGGTGGAAAAGTTTGTGGCCAAGTGCTTAGTGTGTCAGCAAGTGAAGGATGAACACCGAGTTCCGGGCGGCATACTGCAGCCCCTAGATGTCCCCGAGTGGAAGTGGGATGACATATCGGTGGATTTCTTCACGGAACTACCCAAGGCCCAAGGGGGATACGATGCCATCTGGGTGGTAGTGGACAGGTTGACGAAATCGGCTCACTTTCTGGCGATCAGGGAGTCGAGTACTGTGGACGCTTTGGCACGAAAGTACGTGGATGAGGTGATGCAGTTGCATGGAGTTCCGAGGTCTATAGTCTTGGATAGGGATGCACGGTTTACCTCGCGAGTCTGGAGAGGATTGCAGCATGCGTTTGGCACCCAGTTACGCCTTAGCACTGCTTTCCATCCCCAGACAGATGGACAAACAGAGCGCACCATCCAGACCTTGGAGGATATGCTACGGGCATGTGTTCTGGACTCAGGAGGATCATGGGTGTGACACTTTCCCCTGGTAGAGTTCGCTTACAATAATAGCTATCACTCTACCATCGGTATGTCCCCGTTTGAAGCCTTGTATGGGAGGCCATGCCGTTCACCTGTGTGTTGGGCCGAAGTAGGAGAGTCAGGAATCCTTGGCCCGGAGGTGGTGCAGAACACCACAAAGAAGTTTCAGCTCATACAGGAAAGGATGAAGGCAGCCCAAGACCGACAGAAGTCGTATGCTAATACCAGGAGGAGGCCCTTGGAGTTTGGGGTTGGGGACCATGTTTTCTTGAAGGTCTCCCCTCGGCATGGGCAGCGGAGGTTCGGCAAGGGGAGTAAGCTTTCCCCCAGGTTCATCGAACCCTTCAAAGTATTGCAGCGGGTCGGCAAGGTGGATTACCAGCTAGCGTTGCCACCGCAGCTACTAAGGATACATGGTGTCTTCCATGTGTCCCAGATCTATCGGTATCTACACGACGATTCACACGTCCTTGATTGGGGTGAGATGGACATCGAGGACGATGTGACCTTTATGGAGAGACCAGTGATGATCGAGGATCGCAAGGATAAGGTGCTTCGTGGTCGAACCATCCCCTTGGTTCGTGTGTTGTGGAGACATGGTGGGCTTGAGGAGAGTACGTGGGAGAGGGAAGCACAGATGCGTACCCAGTACCCAGAGTTGTTTCGAGTTTTGTTCCTTATTGTACCTATTATGGTAGAATGTTTTGTCCTTTTTGGCTATGAAATGTACTGGTTCTCTTTCCTCTGTTTGTGTGTGAAAATCCCTGGATATGGGGGAGGAGAGAACCCGACCCCTAATCAAGACGCATTAAGGTGGATGTGATTAAACCCGTGCGGGCGAGTCAGTGCCGCCCAAAGCGGATAATATCTTGACATGGGGAAGGAGACTCCCCAACCCACATGCACGGGCAGATTGGAATGGTATGTTGTTTGGTTCTTGGCGGGGAAATGTTTTAGTTATCATGGGTTGTCTCATAAGAGGTATATTTCGAGGTGGTTGTTCGGACCCTCTCTTCCCTTCTGGTTTTTTTTATTCTCGAGGACGAGAATCGTTTAAGAGGTATCTGATGTAATGGCTCGGGTTTCTGGGGTCCATTACTTTGTGAAAATCTCGTTTTGGGTTTTCGGGTCTAGGAATCACGGTGGTGTAGACCTACAGGTAGCCTTAGCCTACCGGTATTAGGCCTACCAGTAGATCGGTCTACCGGTGGCCACAGCCTACCGGTAGCTCTGTCTACCGGTAGCTCGGTCTACCGGTACCTGAAGCTACCGGTAGCTTGGTCTACCGGTGGCCACAGCCTACCGGTAGCTCTGTCTATGGGTAGCTCGGCCTACCGGTAGCTGCAGCCTACCGGTAGCTCGGCCTACCGGTAGCTGTAGCCTACCGGTAGCTCTCATCTACCGGTGGCTCTGGCCTACCCTGCGGGTTATTTCCAGTAGTGCTCCCTTTTGCGCAAATAGGGTTTTAAACCCTATTTTGACCTGTTTGAGCATGTTTTAAAGACCCGTAACGCACATAATAGTTTTAATTAAATACTTAATCAATTAATGAGTCAGTTTAAACCACCCGACACCCTTTAATGACGAGTGGAGCCGCGTGATCAACCCACGACCCCCGCGGCTTACGCGGTTTCGCGTTCTCATCTCAACCGTCCGCGGCTCTTATAAAATAAGGGTTAGCCATGGTTTCTCCTTTCCTCAATCGCGGATTTTCACAAATAGCTTCTGGTGCATTGGGCGCGCCACATCGTTATCCGTAAAGTTCTATGCCTGGCCTAAACGCCGATCAACTATCAACAGGTAGGGAATTTCTCCTTCACCTCTCTCTTTTGTGTATCATGCGGGGTGGGTGTGTTTCTGTCCTCTAGAATTGGATAAACTAGACCTAAATGAAGATAATGAACTGGTTTCTATAAAGAAAGAGGAGAGGTTGTGATCGTTGATGTTGTTTATATAATGACTATCTTGTTGAGTTGTGTTGGCTTATGCCTTCTAAAAATCAAGGCCGTTGGTGGTCGTTGTTTGTGCACTAATGAACCCCTGATGATGTTTTAAATGGCCTGTTTGTGGTTGTAAACTCCTGCTGTGAAAAGTAAATTGGTTAACCACTATATCCAGCCAAATAAATTGAGGCACCAGGATCAATCCTTCTGTGATAAACTCGGTTAAAACACACTAAAATTGAAATCATGGAGTGTGTTAACTCGTTTAAATCTGAAAATACCCACATGGCCCTGACTTGTGTTGGTGGTGGTAGTTGGTTGTTTTCTTTTTCAGGACGATTGCTAGAGATGTGGGAGGGGATGGGATCCCCTATCCTTATACTCTTGGTGGTTGTGTGAATTTGTGGGATGGGATCCCCTGTTGGTATTGATTCGGTGGTTATGAGTTTTAAGACCGGGTGGGTACTTGTTTATATCACGAATTGGGGTGGGATCCTCTGTTGTTGAGAACCGGGTATGGGCGTTATGGTTGTTGCTTGATTGTTTACTTTCCTAGACTTGTGTATATGCTTACTAGTTTCCCAGTAGTGCTTAAACTTAATTAAACATTTTCATTGAACTTGAAACAAGAATGGGACAGATGGGTTTTGTTGGCGAGAGTCGTGACTTGTGACTTGGACGCAGTGGTGTTGTGTTCTGTAGGCTGGTTAGAAAGACCTGAGCTTTGGGTGAGTGCTTATTACCTATATCTATACTTGTAGCTTTGTGTTTCTTATTCGTGCCCCACCCAAGTTGAGCACTTAGTTCCGAACACCCCCATTTCATGGGGGAGGGTGTTTTTCCCAACACTATTCATAGTGGCTGGTTATTAGCTCCTTTTCTGCTCCCTTTCCCGGATAGCCCAAGTATCTTCTGGCAGGCTGTGATGGCCTGAGGTCCATTATTAGCCCAAGAACCTTCGGGTGGGGTAGTGTGACGGTTGGCCAGGTGTGTGTGGTAGGTGGTTTCCCGAGCGTCTTTGGGATGAGGCCCATGTGTCTTCGGGCGTGGCAGTGGATCTTCTGGCCCAGGTGTCTTCGGGCGTGGTGGTGGTGGTTACGGCCTAGGTGTTTGTAGGCATGGTTATGTGTGACAGTTGTGGCCCAGGTGTGTGCGGGCGGGATTTCAGTAGTGCGACTGCGTGTGGTTGTGGCCCAGGTGTGTGCGGGCGGGTGTGGCAGTGGGACTGCGGTGAGAATGGCGGGATTGGTCTGATGCGTATGATGTCTCAATAACCAATGGGAAAGTGGCGCGGGGTACCCAAACATCGATGTGCTCTTAATATATATATTACTTGACTTAAGTTATTTGGGGAGTGTGCCTTGGTGAGGCCTGGGATGGATAGTTTACCTTGATAGGTGTTTAGTTTACTCATTTTCTCATAGGACTTTAGTACGTTCCCCCTCTTGTGCACGAGAGTCTTTGGTTTTCCCTACAGAGTGTACTTGTATGCTCACCCTACGTATATAAAACTACTTTTAGGTTTTCGAGAGGACTTCGGGGATTGCGTAGGACCGTACTAGCTCGGACCTTTGGGGCAGTTGCTGTTGCTGTTTTTTTTTTCTTCTTTGGTACTTACCTTTGTAGTCGCCTTTTGTACTTTGTGGCTTTTCTTTTAGAACATGCATGTGGGAATGGGTTATTTATTTTTGGTTTTACTTTTCTTTTACCTTGGTGTTTTTGAGTTTCATCATCTCATCTCTCGATATTATAAAACAAAAAGGGGTAATTCCTTCCATTTGTGAGAAATTTATATACCCTTGGTGCTAGTCGCCACTCCAGGACCTATTGAAGGTGGGTTTCGGGGGTCATTATCTCTCCTTCAACTTAAAGAAGGAAGGGCCTGGCAATCTGTTGACCCTTACCCCCTTTTAGTGAAGGCAGGTCCTGACAATATATGTTTTAGAAACTTATAAAAATTTCATATATGTCTTATAGACTTATTAAAATGAAAAATATAATTAATATGGTAACCAGATTCATTACTCTTGAAGAAAATTAAACTTTTCAATCAGTAAAATAATTGTCGAAAATGTATTAATAAATGCGTGTAAATAGTCAGGAGAGAATTATCATCAGATTCAAATGTCAACTAAAAATAGAATGATTATTGATGAGAACATTCTTTATAGGTCTTATGGTACCTAGGAATATATAAACAATTGAAATTTAAAAATATATATAATCCTGAATTATGATTGTTGAAATAAAAGAAAGTAGTTTAAAAATATCAAAAATAATAGAACCCTAAAAAATTGTATAAACATGTCATCATCTATTCTCAAAATTTGTATAGACATATCTAAAATAATCCATCCCTTTAACAAAAAAAATGTTGATTGTCTTTATTAAGGAAATGATTTCTTTGAATCTTACCTAAAATTGGATTAATGAATCTAAAAATGGTTATAAAATGTTAGGATGCAACTATCATCAACCTTACATGACAACTAAGAATACAATCTTTATCGAAAAACATGCCCTCTGTAGGTCTTATGATGCATAGTAGAATACAGTGGAAATATCATTAGAAATATATTCATGATTTTTATAGATGAAATGAAAGATAGTTGTTTCCATTAAGAAAAAAAATAAGTTGGGGAAATGAAATATTATGTTGCAAAAAATTAAAAATAAAATGGAAATGGAAATTTATAGAAGATAACTAAAATAGAAGATTTTATAAAAAAATAAAAGAATATTATATACATTTGGAATAATAAAATACTAAATTTCATAAAACTAACATGAAAGAAGATTTCTAAAATTTAAATGGAGCTCTCTGAAAAACAAATATATTTTGAATGCACCTATAAAATGCAAAAGGAACAAACATGTAAACCCAAATATTCAATTTGAACATCACCTGGTTTATTGATAATCATAATTTATTAATAACTATCTAAATTAAAATTGTATGAGGTTATACAATGAAAATTACATAGTATATGGGCCATAATAATGGTGTTTAATGTTTTAGTATCAAAACTTTACGCACACCATGGAAACAGAGAACACAAACAAAATCATTTTTATAGATCACCAATTTCATGATCCAAACCAAAAAATGTTAGTTCAAAAAAACAAGAATGGTTCCAAATCAATAACCAAAATTAAAGGACCAAAGAATCTAAGTTAAAAAGATAATGTACCTATTTTTTATGTTAAATGGATTGGATAAAATGCATTTTATCTAATAATTAATGGACCTTATAACAAATACCGTTGAAAGATAGATCTATCACCCTCATTGAAACAACAACATCAACTCACAGCTTCAAAATTAATAGTTTATTGGATGCAATGGAAATGAAAATTATTTTGAGAAAAAAATCAGCAACACAGAATTGGAAAGCAATATTAAATACAATTTCACGGTAAATTACATATAGTGAGGAACTGTATCACAGAAAAAACCCTAATAATTTATAACAATAACTCCCAATATTATGTAGTGAAAGGTAATTTTAAATAAATTATTAAGGCTCTATTGTTAATATTCATAGGAATCAGGGTTGTGTAGAGTTTCAGGGAACTCTGGCAAAGATCAGATGGTTATTTGAAGGTGTTTTAATCCATTTTTTTGAGGGAGAGGTGACCTAAGAGGATAATGGTAGTCGGAGAGAACCTCCCAAAGGAACTAAAGTTGGGATCCTAATTCCCTAGATGGATGCATGCCACTTTTGAAAGATCCCCCACTTCTCAAACATAAACAAGTAGGTGGAAAATGATGAATAAAAATAAACAACGGATTAATAATGGGGTAGTTGAATTAGTAAATTCAACAATTATTCTCCTAATTTGAATAGACGTATCTAAAATATTCAAACCTAGTAACCAGAATACAATGATAGTCACTGTTACATAAGGGATTACAATGATTCGTACCTGAAATGGTTTTATGAACCTAAAAATAACCAGGAGAACCATTGCCCAATGACGACTGATGAAATGATATGAATTAGGGGAGGGAAGAAAAGGTGAAAAATTGAATGATCTAGGTAGTTGAAATGAGGGGGGACGGTGAGTTGGGGGCGTAGACGATTGCAAAGGTGGAGGTGGAAGAGGATCCACGCATAGGAGGAGGCGGAGGTCGAGACTGAGGTTGAGGAGGAGACAAAGGTGAGGAGACGAAGGGAGAGGATATGGAGTTGTAGTGAAAGGTGGAGACCGAGGCAAAGGCGGAGGAGGAGTTAGAGACTGAGGAAGAGGGGGATGAAGAGGTAGACACCGAGGCATATGAGGAGATGAAGGTGGAGGATATGAAATTGGAGAATGGTTTGGAGGAGAAGGATTTGTCAGAGATAGAGAGAAGGATTTGGTAGAGACAAAATCAGGATCGGGGATGAGAAACATGAATAGGGGTTGTGAGGGATTTGGGATGGATGGAAAGAAGGGCACGTAAGGGAAACTCATATGGTGTTGATGCGTGGAAGAAAATGGAACACGCCACAGTATATAAAATAGATTTAATGTTTTTTATTTTTAATTAATTTATTTTATTTTATATTAGTAATAATTATTATTTATTAGTTGTAATTAGATTTAATTAGAATTACTTAGTTTTATATTTCAATAATTGGTTTTAAGAAATAAGTATTATTTTTAATTGTTAATACTTTTTTTAATCAAAATTATTTAGTTTCAAGTAGTACTAATTAGAAATAATTAGTAATATTTTTTAAGAATTAGTAATAATTTGTAATAATTTGTAAAACATCATAGTAATTTGCATAGTTAGTGGTAATTAGTAATAATTAGTAATAATTAGTGGTAATTAGTGGTAATTAGTAATAATTAAAAAACATTAGTGATAATTAGTAATAATTAGTGGTAATTAGTAATAATTAATAATAATTAGTGGTAATTAGTGGCAATTAGTGGTAATTAGTAATAATTTGTGGTAATTCTTAATAATTAGTGTTAATTAGAGAAAACTACTATTATTTAATTGTAATTAGTAATAATTAGAAATATTTATTAATAAAAAGTCATAATTAGTAAAAATGAGTAAAAATTAGAAATAATTACTTAAAATTGGTAATAATTAGTGGTAATTATTAGTAATTAGTTATAATTAGTAATAATTAGTGGTAATTAATAATAATGAGTGATAATTAGTAATAATTAGTGGTAATTAGTAATAATTAGTGGTAATTATTAATAATTAGATATAATTAGTAGTAATTAGTAATAACTATTATTAATTATTAATAATTACTATTAATTAGCAATAATTAGTATTAATTAGTAATAATTAGTAATAATTAGTAATAATTGGTAATAATTAGTAATAATTAGTAGTAATTAGTAATAATTAGTGGTAATTAGTGGTGATTAGTACTAATTACTTATAATTAATATTAATTAGAAATAATTGGTATTAATTAGTATTAATTGGTATTGACTGGTAATAATTAGAATTAATTGTTATTAATTAGCCACAATTAGTAATAATTAGTAATAATTAGTGGTAATAATCAATAATTAGTAGTAATTAAAATAATTAGTATTATTTACTACTCATTAGTGGTAATTAGTAATAATTAGTGGAAATTAATAATAATTAGTGGAATTAGTATAAATTTGTTGAAATTGTTGGTAATTAATAAGGATTAGTAATAGTTAGTAACATTTATTATTAATTTATAATAATTTGTTGTGATTAGTAATAATTAGTGGTAATTAGTAATAATTAGTAGTAATTTGTTATAATTTGTTTTAATTTGTAATAATTACATATAATTAGTGTTAATGAGTTATAATTAGATATAATTAGTTGTATTAATTAATAATATGTAATAATTAGTGATAATTAGTGATAATTATTAATAATTAGTGATAACTAGTGGTAATTAGTGCTAATTAGTGGTAAATAGTAATAATTTGTGGTAATTATTAATATTTAGTGGTAATTAGTAATAATCAGTGGTAATTAGTAATAATTAGATATAATTTGTAGTAATTAGTGATAATTAGTAACAATTTGTACTAATTAGTATTAAAAAATAATAATTAGTTAAATCATGTAATAATTAGTAAAAACTGATATAAATTAGCTAAAGTTTGTAATAAATAGTAAAAAAAGTAATAATGAGTAAAAATTAGTAAAAATTAGTGGTAATTAGTGATAATTAGTATTAATTACTCATAATTAGTGGTAATTAATAAAAATTAATGGTCATTAGTAATAACTAGTGGTAATTAGTAATAATTAGTGGTAATTGGTTTTAATAAGTAATACTTTGTAATAATTAATAAAAAACTGTTGTAATTAGTAATAATTAATGGAAATTAGTAATAATTAGAGATAAATATTAATAATTGTGGGAAATTTGTAATAATTAGTTGTAATTAGTAATAATTTGTTGTAAATAGTACTAATTAGTGTTAATTAGTAATAGTTAGTTGTAATTAGTAATAATTGGTTATAATTAGTAATAATTAGTTGTAATTAGTAATAATTTGTGGTAATTAATAAAAACTAGTAATAATTAGTAAAAAATTGTAATAATATGAAAAAATAGTTATAAGTAGTGGTAATTAGTAAGAATTTGTAATAATTAGTAATAATTTGTATTAATTAGTAATAATTAGTAACAAATACTGGTAATTAGTAATAATTTGAAATAATTAGTAATAATTAGTTGTAATAGTCAATTATTTGAAAAAATTATTAAAAATTACTGGTAATTGTCAATAATTAGTAATAATTAGTAATAATTTGTGGTTGTTAGTGATAATTAGTGATAATTTGTAAAAATTAATAAACATTATTGGTAATTTGTAATAATTTGTAGTACTTAGTAATTATTAGTTATAATTAGTCGTAATAATTAATAATTAGTAATAATTACTAATAGTTAGTGGTAATTATCAATAATTAGTAATAATTATTAATATTTAGTGGTAATTAGTTTTAATTAGTCATAATTAGTTAAAATTAATAATAATTAGAATAAATAAGTAACAATTACTAGTATTTAGTAAAAAATTCAAAAATTACCTATAATTAGCGGTAATTGTCGATAACTAGTGAAAATCATTAGTAATTATTTATAATCAGTGGTAAATAGTTAAAATTGATAATATTTAAAAGTAAATTATAATTTTTTAATTTTATACTCATTTTTTGGGTCTTCTTTTTCTTATATAAAATTAATCATAAATGATTTTTTAATTTTTATTTTAGGGAATTGTAGAATAAGAATGTTGACAATAGTCTTTATTACATTATCATGAATAGCCCGAATAGCCCGAAGGCTTTATTTTTTATTGATTTTTGATAAATCCCCTTTCAAGGGATGAGGGGGAACCCTTACAAGGCTGGTAGGATCATAGATTACATGGACCGTAAGATTAGAAGATTACATGACCTGATGGTCTTAGGGAATTCAACCACACTATCTACAAGGAACTGCCCCTCCCCAGCATCTGCATCATGACGGTAGCTCTCTACCATCGCATGGCCATCCATCTAGGCTTCTCATGCAAGCACAGGCTAGTCCCGATGGTATAGCCATACCATCTCATTCTGACCTAAAGGCATGGGTGGCCCGAAAGCCTTAAGGACTCCAAGCCCAAACCGATTGCCTAAGGTGAATTGTTCCAGTTGCTACAGTACTGAACAGAACCTGCTACAGTGCTTGCTACAGTACCCACATTGTTTACAGTGTTGTACAGTAGTAAAGTTATGCTAAAGTACCCGCACGGTGTATTATTCTACTATAGTACCTGCTATAGTACCCAAAAAATATGCCTCTACCTAGTTTTGAACCTGATTCTCATGGATGCACTTAAGGATACCACACCAATTGGGCTGAGGCTCATGTACTTATCATGATTGCATAAACAATCATAGGAATCCAAATGGTTTTTGTATAAATATTATATATATTTACGGAGTTGAGGATTTGTTATCATATGCATCATTAAAACCAGAATTTGTTTTAGAGGGTATAATTAAGTGTCCATATAAGAAATGTTATCTGATGAGGTTTGACACATTTGACAATGTTGGGGTTAATCTATTGCCTTTTAGGTTTCAAAAATATTATGTGTTTTCATATCAATATAGGGAACACAGTTTCGAAGAAAATATTAATAATTTGCTTCCACATCTATCACGGTTTCAGACTTTAGTACATGATGTTGTTGGTCTATTTTTTCAAAAAATAGAAACTCAAGATGATATTAATTTCACTCCTGAGATATAACCATCTGGTTTTTATTAGTTGCTAAGGTATACTAAGGATTCTTTATATCCTAGTTGTAATATATAAAAAATTGAAGCATTTTAAAAATTTATGACAATTAAATCAGATAATTGAATGTAAAATAGCTATTTTGAAAAGATATTTTCTTTAGTTAAAGAACTCTTACTCAAAGGAAATGTGGTTTCTATAAATTTTAATTAGAGAAAGAGGTTGCTTCATAATTTGGTACTCATTTATCATAAGATTCATGCATGTTCAAATGATTTCATCTTAAACTATGGTGAAAATGAGTTGTTAGTTAGTTGTCCTACATGTGTAAAATCGAGGTATAAAGAGGCTCAAATAGAAATGTTTGGATTGATACCTACTAAACAATTGAGTTATTTCCTTCTTACATCTATATTGTAGCCTTTATTTATGTATTATAATGAAATGCATTTATGTTATGGAACCAAACCAATATCTCAACTGAAAAATGATTAAATCATCTTTTTTATGGTGATTCATGGAAATAAGTTTATGAGGTACAACCATGTTTTTACTCAAAATACTGAAATTTGTGATTGGGTCTTTCTATTGAATATTTATATCCATTTGGTTCTTATAGTAGTTAATATTCTTTTTGTCCAATATTTATAACTCTATAAAACGTACCTCCATGTATGTTGATGAAAAATCCATAAATCATTTTAAAATTATTAATTCCAAGACATCCATAAATAAATCGGTGTTTATTTTAATCCATATATTGATGAGTTAAATTTAATATGGAGTAATGGTGTCAGTTCATATGATTTTGTTGTGAAAGAACATTTCCTAATAAAAGATACATTAATGTGTAAAAATAGTCACTTCCCAGCATATGGAATGTTATCTAGCTGGAGAAAACATATTCAAAAATAAAGTATGTACTATATGAGTTATTGAAAATTGTTTTTGTACATCAATGGGAGAAAACTATGTTTTTCAAAATTTATTGTAGATTCCTACCTATCGATCATCCCTTTCAATGGAACAGAAATCACTTCAGAAAAGGTACAATTAAAAAAGATGGACCTCTATAAATGATTGTGGGTGTTAATTTAAAATCAATTGTCTCTTCATTGCCTCTCATTACCTTTGGACCGACTATAACCTAACAAAAAAAAGATGTATTTGGGAAGGATCACAATTTGATTAAAAAGGTTATTTTTTGGGATCATCCGTATTGGTCTGATTTGTTTGTTCATAAAATGTCGGATGTCGTGCTTACAGGGAATAAATTTCTTGATAATATGTTTTATATAGTTTTGGACACACTTGCTAAGACGAATGATAATTTAAAGGCACAATAAGATCTTTCCCAAATTTTGAGGCAGCCGCAACTTGATTTGTTTTAAAATGAAAGATCAAAGAAGTTAATAAAGCCAAAATTATCTTATACACATTCCAAAGAAAACCATGAATTATTGTTAGTGGATTGTGGATTTAATACTACCAGATGGTTATGATTCTAATTTTTCTATATGTTTCAAAAACACTCATATTACCATATTAAACATTCAGGATTGTCATGTTATATTAGAAAGACTTCTATCGATTGGATTTAAAGGTTTATTGAATTCTTTGATTTGACTATGACAAAAGAAATAAAATATTTTTTAGGAGACATCTGTGTAGAGGAAATATACTATGATTCACTTAGTATACATTAATAATATGTTGTTTTATATTTATATAATTTATAAAGAAATATCCCAACCATTTTTGATTCATTGAAACATTTGGTATTACATTTTCTGCATGAAGAAAAATGTGGATCAATAGTGCAATTCATATGAATATATACATATGATAGATGTATGTAGAAATAGAAGAAAATGGTATATAAAAAATTATTAGTTGAAGGTTCAATTACAGAAGCATATTTATATGAGGAAATTTCTTTCTTCTACTCCCATTATTTCAAACCATGATATCCTAAAAAATAATCAAATTGGTCTATTAATGATACAGTTAACATTCATTTATTATTTTCTAATCATCCTGAAATTGGGTTTGGTGGAGTCCATGTATAGTAGATTTTATATGATGAGCAATACATGGATTATACAAATGTTCTACTCAACTATTTCAAAATTACCTGATTTTTACAGTGTATGATAATACCATATATTCTAAAAAAATTAAAAAATAAATTAATATTATTTTATTTGTATATTATATGATGGTCATATCAATAAATAATTTTCATAAATTATAGAATCTACTCTTAAAGAATGTCGGTAACATAATTTTTCCTAATGGTTTCAAAGACTACAATAATAAATTATTTATGGTTAAACATATAATGTCAATTTACTAATTTTTGTGTTTTTAATTATTTTTCTATTTTGTAGGTATCAAAACATGCTGATAAAATTGATAATAGATCATGTGTATTGAGTAACCCACCATCAAAATGGTTAAATATTATAATTCATATGTTGTGAATGGTGTTTGATTTCATGCACATGCATATGGTGAATCAAAAAAATTAATAGTGGTGTTTTATTGAGAGGATATCACCATACAGAAAGTGATGTTGACTTTTATGGAATTCTGGATGAAATAATTAATCTATATCATCTAGGATAAAAAAATTGATAATGTTTAAATGTTATTGGTTTGATAATGATATAGGATTGTGTGTTCATCTACACCATGGAATCATTGATATTAAATATAAAAAAACTTATTATAGTTAATGATCCGTTTTTATTAGCTCATCAAGAATACCAAATATATTATACTAATTATTATGCTGCTTTAAGAGAGTAAATTTATTGGTGGAGCAAGATAAAAATGAAATCCTGTGAAAATCAGTTTATGAAAAGTGAATGTGGTTCTATTTAAGGGCAAGGAATTGAATTTTTTTAAGAGAGAACTCCAAATACATCTTTTCAATGAAGATACAAGAATATTGGTAATGAAACCCCATAGTGATGGTTTGATGGTTATGATGATGTTGATGGTGTAAAAAATGAACATGAATTAACAAGTAATGATGAAGCAGAAACTTATATGGAAATTGATGATACAGAGCAAGAAGATAAGAATATTGACATCATCAAATATGAAGATTAAGATAAAGATAAATAATGAAACAATTACTAGTTATTTATAGTCAAAATAAATATATATATATATACACACAATACTCATTTTGAATTATTTCATGACAACATTTTTTTCATGTTTCAGATGGCTAGTGAGACTTATGATGTAATATTTCATAGCCTTGAGGAGACTGTACTGCCTAGTGATGAGCCTAATACTTTATCATCTGACCACCAGGTTCCTAGAGGATCATCGTTAACTTGGAGGTGTCAAGGTCCTGTGAGAATGATGATTTTTGAACCTATTCTCAGGCAACATCCATGTCTTTACTTTAATCCATGCATGCTGAGGTATGTTCAGTTTTTTATTTTAGTTAGTTTCATTACTTTTCATTAATTTATTTATATATTAATTGTTTTATTATTTGTTCTCCTTTTCTAACATCTTTTTGTATATAGATTTTGGGAAAGGTTTCACTGTTTTGAGAAACAATTTTTCTGAGGAATGTGTTATGTGAGATCAAGTTCCCATTGATGTCCAGCACTTAAATTTTAATACTTGGATGGTATGTAAATAAATAATACTTATTTTTAAATTTATTTAACTATTATCATGCTATTATTAAAAGATGTGGAGTTTATGTTCTCCCGTTGATGATAACAATCTGAGATCATTTAGGGAGGCATGGGAGGTGTGTATGTGTGAGCATTAGTTTTATCATAATTTACAGAGGACGTCCATGAAGAAGGTGGGAGACACAGATTTATATCAGTATTTCTATTCCCATCGACCTGATTACAACTACTCTTAGGTTTGGGATTTATTATGTTAATACTAGATGGGAGTTGTTTTCATAGGATAACATCATTAGGTTGGTAGAACCATGGGAGGTAGGAAGTGATTAATTGGTCTAGTATTCATACATTTAGTTTTCATTGACGACATACAGTAAGTATTTTTTTTAATAATTTATATATCTTTAAATGTAAACTATTTATTTTATACTCATCTATGTATTTGAACATACTATTATTATAGAGTTTGAAGTTTTCGAGAATATGTAAAACAATCCTATTACTAGAGATATTACAGGTCGTTTCAAGAATCAGAATGTGGTAAGTATATTTTTTTATTATTAAAATTAACTGAAAAAATTATTTGACTATTTGAACATAAAATTACAATTTAAGGAGTCATATGAGGCTATGACTTCTAAGACATAAGATGAGAGTCGGGCTGAGACTGAGTGTCTAGGCATCGGTGCAGTAGTATTCAATGATGCAGCATGGATGCAGGTGATGTTGTATACATTCGTAAAGGGTTGAGTTGTTGGTATCAGTTCTCAAGTGGCGTTTGATCATTTTTATGGTACTATTTCATGGTCAACATCTAACTTGAGGGGATCTCATTGAGATTCATCATCATCAGTCTCAAAGTATAAGGAACTGCTCTGAGCTCAGAGTGAGGTTATGGAGGCCATGCGTATGGAGCAGGATGTGCTCCATTAATAGCACTAGTAGTAGTATTAGTAGATGTGATGATTGTAGGAGTATCTGAATGAGTAGATGCAACGGATGGTTCAGGGTTTAGTTATGGATTTCCCTGCCCCTCCTCTTCCAGATGACCCTCCCCCTCCTCCTACCCCTCCATAGGGATGATTTAATTATGGACATATTTATTATTTTAATTTTTAAAATAATATCTTTTGGTTAATATTTTTATTATTTCAGATGTTTATAATTTCAAATCATACAATTTTTAAAATTATTTTTATTTTTGGAATTTTTTTATTTTTTTAAATTTTTTATTTTTTAAAAAAATTTAATCTTATTTGTGATGGGTGAAAGACCTATCACAAATAAATTATTATGATGGGTTACATGAAAAATAATAATTAATATCCCATTTAAAAAAAATTCAATTGGAAGGCTCCCCATTTAAAAGGATAATTTTTCAATAGACCATTGTAAAAATTATCTTTTTTTATGATGTTTTTAGCTATGATCTATTTATGATGGGGTACCACTGCAAATGACCCTTCACAAATAATATATTTTCTAGTTATGGTGTAATTGTTTTCAGAAACTAGTATGTGGTTTCAAAAATAATTAATCAAAATGAAATTTTTCATAAAATAATTTTTTATGAGGACTTCATTAATTAAAGACTTAATGATAACTTATTTTTTGTTTTCTTAAATGAATTATTATCGATGCCTTAATTAATTGATACCATAAATATGTTATTATATATTTTATTTTTATGTGAATATAGTTATTCTCATATTATATGAAATCATTTTAGTGGGTAGGTATAGGTATGAAATGACTTGTGTCATGATCTGAGATGATCCATGAGATTGGATTTGTTCTATTAGGAATGTTGTTGGTCGATTAAAGAGCCTTTACTAGGTTTTTATTGTTATTTTTATTGCCTTGAGATGGTGAGATGCCACTCTTGATGAGGTGTATATAGTTAGTTCCATGATTGATCTTGTGGTTATTCTTATTCAGTTGAATGGTTATGGAAAGTGAGTGTGAGTTGGTTAATCCCCATTTTCTAAAGAGACAAATGCTATTTTTTTATTTGTTGGGCTACGTTCATAGAGGATACATACAATGATGCTAGTACCAATGGTATATTACTGTTAGATCATGGTTTCAGTTTGTAAAATAGATCAATGTTTCATTTTGGGTTGGGCTATTCCATTATGGATTATTTTTACAAAAATCAGTGTGAGGAATGGTTTGTTGATTAGTGAGGAAATGTAACTTTATTGGAAAATCATGTTTTATAAATCTATGGTTTTTGGATCTCAGTGGTTTAAGGAACCTAATATTTTTGGATAGTATATAGTTAAATGAGAAAGGATTGGTCATTTGAGGATTACCATTAGGTGGTTATCTTGAAATCAATGAGATGTTCTTAATATGAGATTTCTCTTGCATCAAGTATGTTTAGAAAACATCTTTGATGGATAGTTAATTGATGAATCTACTCTAGGAATGATCATTTGGAAAATAATTAGAATTTTTTATGGTGGGTATGTTAAGAGATATAACAGATTGTGTGGATTGGGTCTATATGGAAATACTTCTAAATTTTTGGAGGATTGTGGGATGTTCACTATTATTGTTGAAAAAACTATAGAGGGGTGGATTGATTCAGTAGGGATGAAATTAGAGAAAGTTGGTTGAAAAGGGTATTAAGGCTTTCATGTTTTGAAGTAAAATTGTTTGGTAATAGATAAAGTAGGGATGCAAAAACTAGGGTGACCTAGTACATTTTAATTTCATACTAGGATATTCATGAGAGAGATACTATTTAGCTTCTAAGGATTCTTTCTGAATAATGAACTGATCGGTTTTGGACCACTAAGATAAATATTTATTTCTCTTGTGGATGAGGTTGATGTGATCTTAGGGTTAGATGTTTTTCATAGGTTGGAGGTGATAAATTAAAGTCAACCAGATCAGTTCAGGGGTTTCCAAATTCATAGGACATCAAGGTAGGACTCATGGTCCTTAATTTTTTTTATTTTGATGAGTAAGGATCATTTGAGAGAAAATATAAATAGATTGTCAATATTTTAGTAAGTTAATATCAGTATGATGATAGTATGGGGAATACTATGGTGGGGATCACTTAAATTATCCTTTATAAAGTGATCTTCTAGTGGGTTGGGGTGGTTAGTGCTGGGATTCATTGATATTATGTGTATCTAGTATGTCGATGAGTTTGATAATGCTATTAAGGATAAATAATAGATCATGTTTGGTCCTCAATATATACCAAATTATACAATTCATCTATATAATCGTTAATATTAGTGAATTTGGTAGATTTAAGAGAGTATTCTTGTATTAATGGTTTTGGTGGATCTTATTCATCATATGATGTTGTCTAGGTTGAGGCATAAAATGGTGTATTAAATTTTTGGTATCATGGATTCCTAGTATCAGTTTCGAGGAATTCACTTCCTAGGGGGGATGATGAATTCTGATTTGAATAATTGGATATGGGAAACTGGTTTTGGAATCAAACACATAATTTTAATTATGATAAATGTGTGTATGGTGTTGACCCAATTGTGTTTGAAGAAAAGAATGTGGGGTTATATTGATCATCAATGTAGTGGATCCATGACCAATCAGAATCAAGAACAAGATGTGGTGCTAGATTTTTATGTTCATGTTAGGTAAGGAGGGTTTATCTTATATGCTTCATGGGTATGACAAGCCCAATGGGTGAGTTTTTAATGACTTGTGAATTTGAAGTTATGAATTTTTTATGAAATTTTCATTTTGAGTTTTAAAGTATAATGTTTTTTAGATTACGGATATAGATTGAAATCTTGAGGGTTGGGCTGCTGCTAGAAGGTGATTTTTTGTGTGTCCAGGAGGATTCATGTCTCACCATTGATTTAGGGAATGGTATTGGGGTTACCCCTATTTAAAATTTTATAAGAAGTTATTTTTTACTCAATACCAGGAAACTAGGTATGTAATGTCTATGGTAGTGTCCATGTTAGGCTTGAAGCCCCATTATCCAACAAGTTGTTGTATATCAGGAAGCCCGTAGAGTACCATGTGCCTGATACAATTTGATCAGGTACCTTGTAGTATTGGGGTTGTTTTTTTAAGAGAGTGTAGAAGGACCATTTTTTCATACCCTCTTCAAAACCCCATTTGGAGATCTCCTAGAAGGGATAATAAAACCATAGGAGGGGATCCATCTCCTTTCCTAATCTCCCTCCCATTTCCTCCTTGGATTTGGGATGGTAGGAAATCATTTCCTCATGCCTACTAGAGTTAACTCTTAACTACTTTCCTCAATTGTTTATTTCTCATCAACTCAGATAATTTTATATTTCTAAGTCTTGTATTTTTATGAAAATTCCATAATAATATAGTTGAACCATCCTGATATGATGGTTCTCATTATTTCGATGGCTTATGAATGCTGAAAGAGGAGTAATTCTGTAACATCCTAGGTATTTATAGAATAATACATTTCCATATATATTAATATTTATGAATATGATATTAATTTTAAATTAAATGGGATGCTTTTACTGATATCGTACTCGACACACAATAATGGGTTTCTCCAAAATCTTATGTTCACAAAACGTTGAGTTATACCGAAAAATAATACAATAATAATATTATGGTAGTTAATGCCTAGACATTGTATTGGTAGGAATGAACAGAACTAACTATGATAACACATTTTATTTAAAAAACTTCTACATTTATCAAATAAATTTTAGAGGCTTAAAAAGAGAATGAATCTAATTTAAAGCAAAAAAATACTATAAAATTTTTAAAAGGTTGTTTTACCACCTTTTAATGTAGAACCATTTTTAAATATAGTTTTTGTTAATTTTATATGTTATATTTGAAAAAATAAACTTCTTATTTAGAATAGAATAATAAAATTTTACTTTGGTTGAAATTTTGGTATTTTTCCGATAAAATCTGTATTTTAATGAATAGCGAAAAACCACATTTTAATTCAAAACTACCTTTTAATTTAATTTATTTATGTAGTTATATTTTCCTTTTAATTAGTTTTAAAGTGTAATTTGATTATGTTTTTAAAATTAAATACAATTTTAGTCATTGTAAGTAATTTCATATTTAAAATGCTCAAAAACACTTGTCAATATTTTGATAGTTTTTACATCTTAAAATCCCTCTTTCTCATTGGGAAAATGTGAATTAATTTTAAATTAATTTCAACCAATCCTATGTTTTGAATTTGGGAAAATGGTTTTACTATTTAGAATCATAAGGCCCAAATTTTTTAAATATATAACTTTTATTTTTGGACATTATGAATAGTAACTTCAGTAATTTTTATTTACGAGGGTTAAAGGGTAAATCAGGTAAATAAGGGTAAAAATAATATTACAATAATATAAAACTACCCTAAAATGTGTTATAATACTATTTTATGGTATATGGAAGACCATTATCATGTATGGGTGGAATTTAGAACCCCATGGAGCCACTTGGTTGTGATAATGACCTTTTATAATATTTAATTTAAATAAAGGGGAAATATAAACTTAAATAAGTATATCATAACTAAAATAATATTAATTTTGTTTATATAAATGATAACTTAGACTATAAGTAGTAATTATAAATATAAAAAGATTTCATGTATCATGGTATTTTATTTATTATTTTTAGACATTAAATAAATAAATTTATTTATGACACAATGATGATGCGGTGATTACCTTATTAATGAAATATTCAAATAAATGATATTATAAATATTAAAATAAATAAAATTTGAACATTTTTATGCCACCCACGAATTTTATGGATGTTTATGAAATTTTATATGTGATTTCCTTTATTTTTTTCCAAGTAATAATGTTTTCATGACTTTAAAAAATCAATTACTAAATAGTGTCAAAAATGACATAAATGAGATTTTAAAAAAAATACTATTTTATTAAATGATATAATATTATTAAAAATAAAAGATTAGTCCAACTGACTTATATAATGAAAAAAAGGTCATTAATGATCCACTTTTCATTCTATTTTCATTTTATAGTATCTATAGTAACCATATATTATGAAAATACAAGAAGACATTGTAAGAGTTAATGTTTTTAACTAAGGGTTAAAGCAAAATGATATGGTTAATTTTGGGACCTAAACATGTTTAAAACCTACTGGTTGAGATTATTTCGATCTATAATCATATTTTACTTGTTATATATCTCTTTTTAACTATAATAAATCTAAAATCAATTTATAATAAAATAATATTTCAAAACATTCCTAAAGTTCCCCTCATCCCTCTTATAAAAGGACACCACTCCTACCAACTTACACACAGCTCTAAATCCTATTAGATCATCCAAAATCAGCTCAAATAAGATCCCAAAATCCTCACATCCCTCTTATAAGCCTTAACCTAGGCATAAGGAAATTCTAGAAATTCTTTTGGCTCAAATCAAAAGGATTTACCTGATTAAGAGGTAACATTTCTCAGAAGCTCCTTTTCTTTATTTTCTTTATCCAATCCCCTAAACTATCTTTATTAAATTATTTTATAACACTAGTATTATAAATATACTATGAATTTTTTATGATAACATCTTTACCTACACTTAAAAACTCTTACATCTAATGGATTGAGACCATAATGTTTCTTTGTACGGAAAACTGCTGCCTCACGAAAGGTTGATTGTTCAATTTTCTCCTACCAGCTCTCATGGTGGAAATTATTATGGAACTGTCTTTATGTATGATAGATATTAAATTTATAATAACTCTATTCTTCTGATATTTTCATTTATAACATAACTTTATTCTTTTCATGTTTAATAAATAAGATAATTTCATTTGAGGAAGTGTGGACTACCACCCCCTCAAAGTGATATCACTCATTCATACTATACATGGAATTTATAAAGGTTGAATTTAACAAACATATGTAACATATATAAAATATATATTATATTGGAATTATAACATACATATGTATCAATTAGTTTTCACTATTTTAATATGACAATGAAATGAAAGCAGCGTTTATGCATACGTACAACCTATCGTCTCCAGGAACAATGCTTTTCATTTATTATATCCAAATATTATGAATTATTATAAATACATATATATATATATATATATGAAATTTATATTTTATTTATATTTTATTTATATAAATAATATAATTCTGTATATGATGGACTTATGACCATATGTACAATTTGTAATCATAACAAGTTCTTTTTTTACTCAAGTACAGAATATCGATTAAATGTCCTATATGAAATTAAATCCCTAAGTAATTGTTATAAAAAGGTAATAAGTGATACAAAATGAATAAAAAATTGAAAATTTTTCTAAAAGGTATAAATTAACTTATGTTTATTTTTCAATAAGATAAATAATGAACAAGACAGTTTGGACTCAAGGTAAGGGACTTTGTCTCAATCTCCTTTCTTTAGGGCATATACAGATGTTATGAACCATTTTTTTTATATAAGGTGTATATACAACCCTTTGAATCATTATATCATGAATTTTTATATTCTAATTATATTTAAGGTTTTTTATAATTTAATTCATTAATGATATTTATTCAAGTGTTTCTTATGTGGTAAGGGAACCTTTCACCCTCCTCTTTTTGTCAAAGACTTCTTTTATGTTATGTCTTTCAATTTCCATTTTCTTTTATTAGGGAATGTTATTATATATACTTATTTTTGTCCATGTTCTTTAAAATTTATGGGAGACCATTTTTTCTCCCATCAACCCATTTTCTAAATTTTTATGTGACGTTGTTAGGCTGCCAAATTTTCATAAGGTAATTCTCCACTACACTTTTCCTTTCAAGTTCTCTTTTATGTGGTATGACTTTCAAATTTCCATAAAATGTTCTTATTTTCATTTTATTTTGTCCCTATACTGTATTATGAGTCATTTATTTATGGTATACTCGTTTACCTTCTCTTTTTAATTATTTCTAAAACCATTTTTCATAGTCGTTATGTTGTAGAATTTTCGTCTCAAAATCTCTCTTTTTCTAAATAAATTTTGTTGTTTTATTTATGTAAATACCCGAACCTATTTTATTTCCCGGAGTATTAATAAATACATAAAAATTATATATTTTATTTTTTAATTGACATACATAAACCCCTAATTCCCTTTCCATGGTTTATAAATGAAATAATGATCATGTTTGAAGAACTTTTTAAAATGTCACGATTTTGATATAAAACCATTTCATTTTTTATCAGTGGGTTATTTATGAAATTTTTTATTATAATCTATGTCGGTCACATGAAAATAAATACATAATAATTTTTCACTATGATATCTCTCTAATAAATTGGGTAAATAAATTAATCTCTAAAGAAGAGAAGTTTTATGATACTTTGGTGAATAACCTTGGTAAATTTTTTTACACCATGAGAATGGACCATAGTGATATGACACCTTTGGGGATGGACATTGGTGATATACTTATTAATTTATAAATTAAATTTTGTAGACACATTTTCATGTTATGATCCATGTTCTTATTTTTATGATATTCCTCTTTCTCATGCCTTTATTAAAGTCCTCGAGTTCTTATTTTTATCTCTCAAGATCACAGGTAAACTATTTCCCCTGTTTTCCCTTACGGTTCTTTTAATTCTTATCCCAAGTTTTTTTGAAATATTTTTCACAGGGTATAGTATGGGTAATAGAAGGGAATAATTCTATAATATTTTTATCAATAAAATTAATCATTTTATAATCAAGGAGTTTTATTTTGTGAAAAAAAATTATAGTGAGTAGAAGAGTTCACTTTGTAAATTTTGAGTTTTTATGTAATAGTTATGGCCTAATTCTCTAAAAATATAAACCTTAAAAGATACTCAATTTAAATATATTGACTTAAATCAAGATTATGTAACGTTTAACGCTGGGGCCTTATAAATTCCACTGGTTTCTCAATGTTTCATTAGAGGTATGTTAGCTGGTGATTCTTTCTAGTGATTTACTTAGATTACAATGTAATTGAAGGTCCATTGAGTATCATGTGTTGGTTATTTTTTCATAAGTGTTACAAAATAATTAAATGAGGTATTTACCTATCATTAAATGAGGTTCTATTATTTAGAGTATTATCAATGATATTTCCATTATTTTTACCTCATTGGATTAAATTTATTAATTATTTATAAATGTTTATAATTAATTTTTCGGGTTTTGTAGCTTGATATAGGGTTCAAGATCATGGGAAAACATGATTCAAGAATGGATAAATGTTGTTACATCATTGGTAGGGATATTAAATCCATTTTATATGTTGGTGGTACCATTAATACATAATCATGTGTGTGTGTGTTTGAGATTTCAAACTAATGCCTTGGATTTTGGTTCAGGGTTCTACAAAGGGGCTTAGGTGAGACTCGAATGGTGGAATTGGATTAGGTTAATCCTTGAATAGTGGATTGAGTGTTTTTTATTGATTATGAGTTTTGGTAGGTGCCCAGAAATTATGTCACCAAGGGTTGAAATATAATGAATGGGTTAAAGGTTATTAATGTGTTCATGACTCGGGGGATGATTTGGGTTCAGCATGGGGTCATCCCTAGAGAGTTGGTTGAAGGTATTCAAGGTTTTTATATAAGTAATAGTGGACTCATCATTGTTGGACCATAGGGATAGTATGGGAAAGTATATGGTAGTTTACTTAGAACAAACTCCTTGAGTGAGAGGGTTGAGTAAATGGAATGGGTTTAATGTCCAACGGTAAGCTGTTAAGCTTCATTATCCATATTGTTTGATCATGGGAGAGGGTAGTTAGACCCTTTTGGAAATTCCTAGTGGCACCTCAGGATTTTATAAAGGGGGTATTCCTTCTAGGGAATATGATTATAATTTTATATGGGTATGGATAACTAGATAGGATCCATGTAAGGATTGGGTAGTGTCTATCCTGATATTTATATCGATAAACTAGAGGATTTTGGTTTTTCCTTGTGTGGGATTAGTGAATAGGAAGTTTTGTATGGGGTACCTAGTATCTGATGGAACACCTATGGGTGTGGATGGGTACTAGAAACATGGTCGGATTGGACATGACATGAGTGTGTTTTTTCAAGAGGCCCTATGGGCTAGTGTATGTCTTGGGTGATAGGTTTACTATTTATCTAGGCTAGGTACGACCTATGGGATAGGCCTATTTTTTGTTCATGGAAAAAGGGATTTGGATCATCATGAGTATTAAAAATACACAAAATAATTTAATGGTTATTAAATAAGAGTTTGATTAAGGAATTGATATGGAGTTATATGTTATGCCCTCTAGTAGAGAGATGAGTGGGGACATGTGTGGGGATGGCCGAGGGATAGGTCAGGGGATACATGTACTATGTATTTTCTAATTATTATGATCTAAACATATTATCAATCAATGATGAGACCTCACCCTAAGTGATAGGGTGGAAGTATGATATGTGGAATGAGTTCGGTATGAGAATTTTATAAGACTTCACACAGAGTGAGAGGGTGGTGGTATGTGTTTTAGTATAGGTGTTGGTATGTGATTTGGTATGAGACCTCACCCTGAGTGAGAGGGTACTATAATGAGATTTTATATATGACATGGTATGGGACATCAACCTGATTTAGTGGTGGTGGTATGAGATGTGATATGTGATATTGTACGGGTCCTCACTCTAAGTGTGAGGGTGGAGGTATGAGATATGATATGATTTGTGACATTAGACCTCACATTGAGTGAGAGGGTGGTGGTATGGAGTGTCTTAAGAGGAGTGTTATTATGTATCACCCTGATTGAGAAGGTGGCAGTATGAGACTAGATTTGAGATTGAGAGATGGAAAGAGACCCTACCCTGATTAAAAGTATAGTAGTTGTGACTTTTATGTATTTATCTAACCTATGTGATGATTCATGGGGTTTTTTTGTGGTGATATGAGTTTTCCACTTGCATTGGTCATTACAGGTGAGTTCAAGTGTTGTGGTAGCTTTGTTATAGAATGATGACCTGATGCATTTTATTACTTGTTGTATATTGTTGCATGATTTATTTTCCCATATATGCATACACTATATATATTTGTGTGTATAAGGGTTACTTGGTGAGAATTTATTGAGTTATATAGTAACACCATATATGGACACCCTAGTGTGTGTTAAACCCATTTTTTTAGATTTTGGATAAAATTTTGAATAGGGGATCTATCCAGGAAAATAAGATTGAGTTTATATATCGATCCAATGAGGGGACCCATATTTTATAAAAAAATTTACCACTGATACTATTTATTTTTTATTTTTTACTTATTATTCCATGTGGGTGACCCTTTTATTCATTTTTTTAGCATGGGTATCATTTTTTATCATGTATATGTTAACTAATATTGATGGTTGGAATTTATCTATAATTTTATGTATTAATCTATTGTAACCTAACTATATTATTATTCTGTAATTTTATGTGATGGTATAAAGTGTATAGTGTCCCAAAATTTACTATATAAATTAACCACTAGTTAAAATCCTTCAAAGTATTAGGAGGAACCATTGAAGTCATGTGTTTCTCTTATTGGTGGTCATGCATGTGGTTTTAGTTGCAGTGATCAAGAATATATCAAAATATTTATTATAAAACATAAAAATAAATTCTAACATATAGAATACATAACCTCAATTAAGAAAATAGAATATAGGTATACCATTACTCATACACATGAATATTATTTATCTAGGTTAAAAACAATTAAATATAATGATTACATAACATTTTAGTACCATAAAAATTTAAAAAATAGAACCCAAAAAATAATAAAAACAAAACATGTTATGTGATAGGACACAAAACATGTTTTTTATGACCCAAATCTTGTTCAATAAATAAATAAAATAATACACATGAAAACATATAAAAAATTTTACATAGAAATGATTCCATTCACAAGAAATAAAATATTAAAAAACAAAAATACTAAAATTAGAATGATTATTAATTGTTCTTATAATTTAATCACAATAAATAATATGAAATAAATTCAATGGATCATCTCGTATTTTATACTCAATAATGTTTTTTTGATTTAAAATATAACATTATGGATAAAACACATAACATAAAAAATAAATAAAATTTAACATGTGATATTGAACACATAGAAATATAGGCATATAACATAAAAATATATGTTCATATATAGAATAGATAACATAAACTACTGGTAAAATATATAAAGTACTTATATGATTTGTAATATTATATATATATATATATTATGAATATGTTGTGAAAATTATTTAAAAATGTTTTGTGTACATTTATTTTTTATGTATATTTATTATCATTTATTTAAAGGTTTTAAATTTTTTTACATACCTATTCCAGTATGTTTTAGGGGAGTTAGAGAAGGGGAATAAAGTAAAGGATTTAAATTAAGAAATAATTTTACCTCATACAAAAAATAATTTCATGATTATTGAAATTACATTGTGATTTTTTTTAAAGTGGTTGACTTCTCTAAGGTGTTGGAATCACGGGATGTTAAAGTGACTGACTATTGTTATATAAGTATTACACTATTATTTTGTGGACAATGTTGAAGATATGTGTATTATTTTTTTAGTTTGTTACATATATAAATTTAGTGTTACTCATAGTCACCACAAGGATGGTCATTAAAAAATAATATTAAGTTATGATTTTTAAGTAATTCAAAAAGAAGTCTATTATATGTTTTAGTCACACTATGATAGATTTTATAATGGAGTGAATTTTAGTGGAAATAATTTATGGATTTATAAAATAAATAGGGATACATGATGAAAATTAGGTCAGACTTGAACTAAAATAATTATATCATATTACATGAAATTTTAATGTAATTAGTTTGGAAACCATTGAATTTAAGAAGAAAATTATAGATAATGGTTTTGTCATGATTAAAATTTTTAAACTGTGGTTTTAGGATCTTGGTTTAGCATCGCAAGTTACATTGTAATATATGAAATCTATTTATAGTTTTCTCCCCCTTTCTTTATTGATAAATTCAAGAATATTTTTCTCTTTATGTTCATATTTTATTCTTATTAAGATAATATTAGTGATAGTTTTGGTGACCTATATGTCCCTGGGTACTCATTTGGTGGATTTTGAAATACTCCTACCATGAGACTAAAACTATGTGAATCAATGTACTACATTATTTGATCCTATTTTTTTATTATATATTTTTACTTCTTATTGATCATTTAACAATTAATAGTATGTTTATTTACTAAGTGACTAACATAATAGTTAATAGCTATAAATTTTTGTAAAAATTCTTTATAAGAACATAGAAATTTGTGTATCAGGTTTTATTTTTGAAGGACATGAGTATTAAATAATGAAATTGAAGTACGTGATTTAATAAATCTCTCCTTTATTAACAATGATATAGATTTATCATTATTTATATTACTTGATTAAGTAGATAATATTGATTTAATTATATAATGTGAATTTTTAACCTAGGAGGGGATTAAAATTAACATCATATATGTGATATATTTGTTTTACATTTTCATTATATCATTGTAACACCCCAATATTTCAGAATATACTTGTCATTAAATAAATTTTATGTAACTGGTAACTTTATTTACACACAATACTGAGCGTAGATAATCCACTATATACTATTAAAATATTGTTATTAAATTTTGCTATTATAACATAGTCAGTGAATTGATGGATATGTAAAGGAATAAAAGAATTATGAAAAATATGTATAAAATTATCCCTTAATTAAAATTTATTGATTGATTCTTAGGAAATAAGTACTCAAATTTGAATGATAAGAATAAAATCCTATAAGACCTACTTTTTCAAAAAAAAACTCTTTAGGTTATTTATTTTATTCTCCCATTACTTAAAACATGAATATCCTTCAAAAATAATCAAAGTGGTAATAATGAGGGAACTATTAATGATTCCCTAAACATTCAATTATTAGTTTTTAATTGGCCTGAGTTTTTCTTTAGTGGAGTTTATGAATAGTGTCTTTTAGATGATGAACATTACAAGGATTATATATATGTTCTGTTAAACTATGTAGAAATGAAATGATTTGTATAGTGTATGATACTACCGCATATTCTAAAAAAATAGAAAAATTAATTAATATTATTTTATTTTAATATTATATGATGATCAAAACAATAAAAAATTTCCATAAATTATAGTATATACTCTGGAAGAATGTCAGTAACATAATTTTTCCTAATGGTTTCAAGGACTGGTATAGTAAATTGATTATGGTCTAACATATGAAATAAATTTATTATTTTTTATGTTTTTAAATGTTTTTCAATTTTTTAGGTATCAAAATATACTAATAAAATCGATAATTGATTTTGTGTATTGATTAACCCGCCATCCAAAATGGTTAAATATTATAACTCATATGTGGTGAATGGTTTTCTATTTCATACACATGCATATGGTGAATCAAAAAAATAGTGGTGTTTTATTTAGAGGATCTCATCATAGAGAAATTAAATTTGAAAATTAAAGCATTTTGGATGAAATAATTGAGTTGTATCATTCAGGATAGAATTATTTAATGATGTTTAAATGCCATTGGATTGATACAGATAAAGGCGTGTGTGTTCATCTACCCCATGGAATCATTATTATTAAATATAAAAACCTTATTACAGTAAATGAACAATTTTTATTAGCTCATAAATCATACCAAATATATTATATCAATTATTGTGTTTTTTTAATAGAGTTAATTGATTAGTGAAGAAATATAAAAATGAAATCCTATGAAAATCAATTTATGAAAAGTGAATGTGGTACTATAGAAGCGCAAGGAATTTAATTTTTTTAGGAGACAGCTCCAAAAACATTTTTTCAATGAGGATGCATTAATATCTATGATGAAACCCCATAGTTATGATTCGATGGTTATAAGGATATTGATGGTGTAAAAAATGAATTTGAATTAACTAGTGTTGATGATGCTAGAACTGCTATGAAAATTGATGATAATGAGCAAGAAGATGAAGATATTGACATCATCAAATATAAATATGAGGATATAGATAAAGAACTAAACAATTACTTGTAAGTTATAGTCAAATTAAATATATATATATATAATACTCTTTTTCAAATATTTGATGACAACATTATTTTCATGTTTCAGATGTCTAGTGAGACTTACGATGATATCTTCTATAGCCTCTAGGAGGTTGTACTACTTGGTAATGGGCCTGATACTTTATCATCTGACCCTCAGGTTCCTAGTGGGTCATCTTTGACTCATAGGGGTTAGGATCTTGTGAGATTGATGATTCCTATCCCAATTCCCGAGCAAAATCCTTGTTGTGACTTCAATCCAAGCATGTAGAGGCATGTAAAATTTTTTATTTTAATTAGTTTCATTACTTTTAATTAATTTATTTATATAATAATTGTTTGATTTTATGTTCTCATTATGAAACATTTTTTCATATATATATTTTGGGAAGGGGAGTACTATTTTGAGGAACTATTTTTTTTGGTGAATGGGTTATTTGAGATCAGGTTCCCATTGATTTCCAGCACTACATATTTGAGGGTTGGATGGTACATAAATAAATAATACTTATTTTAAAATTTATTTAACTATTAGCTTGATATTATTAAAAAATACAGAGTTTATGTTATCCTGTTGATGATAACAAGATGAGTTCCTTTAGGGAGGCATGGGATGTGTGTATGTGTGACCACTATCATCTGTTTTTTCACAATTTAAGGAGGAAATCCTCGATGAAGGTGGGAGATAGAGATTTTTATCAGTCTAGCTATGCCCATAGACCTAATTACATATCATCTCAGTTTTTTGATGGATTTTTTTCATACTATATGGGAACTAGTTTTCAGAGGAGAACATCATTAGGTAGGTAGAACAAGGGGAGGTAGGAAGTGATGTATTGAGCTGGTAGTCATACATTTAGTTTGCATCGATGACATATGGTATGTAATTTTTTTACAATTTATTAAACTTTAAATGTAAACTGTTTATTTAATACTCATATAAGTATTTTAACATCCTAATATTGTGGAGTTTTAATTTTATAAGAATATGTACAACATTACTTTCACTAGAGATATTATAGGTGGTTTATAGCATCAGATTGTGGTAAGTGTATATTTTTTTAGTTTTAAAATTAACTGAAAATAATATTTAACAATTTTCATTTAAAATTAAAATTTTAGGAGTCATATGAAGCTACAACTTCTCAGACATAGGATGAGATTTGGGTTGAGGCTAAGAATCTATCCACCAGTGTGGTAGAATTCAAGGATGCAACCTGGATGTAGGTGTGGAAGTATACTTTCAAGAAGGTATGAGTGGTTGGTATATGTTCTCAAGTGGCATATAATATTTTTTATGGTAAGATTTCATGGTTGATGTCCAAATCGAGGGGATCTCATTGAGAGTCATCATCATCAGTCTCACAGTATAATGATCTGTGGTAAGCTCAGAGTGTGGTTATTGAAGTCATGTGTATGGAGTGGGATAAGCTACATCAACATCATTAGCAGTAGGAGGAGGAGTTGTGATAATGGTAGGAGTAGCCGAATGAGTACATGCAGTGGCTGGTTCAGGGTTTAGTTATGGATTTCCCTCCCCCTCCTCTTCCAGATAACCCTCCTCCACCCCTACCCTCCATAGTTATGAATACATTATTGGCATATTTATTGTTTTAAATTTAAAAAAAAAATTGTGTAATATTTTTATTATTTCATATGTTTACAATTTCAATTATTAGAAATTTTAAAATTATTTTGATATTTTTTTTTATTTTTTTATTTTTTTATTTTTTTATTTTTTTTTTAATTTATCATTTTATAAATTTTTTAAACATATTTACAATTGGAGATAGACCTATAAAAAATAATTTATTGTGATGGGTTACTTGAATCTTCATAATTAATAGCCCACTTGAAAAATTATTTTTGATTGGAAATCTCTCAATTGATACGGATAATTGTGTGACAGACCATTGTAAAAACTATATTCTTTTATGATGTTTTCATATATGATCTATTTATTATGTGGTCCTATCTCAAATGACCCATCAAAAATAATATGTTTTCTAGTTGTGGTGAAATTGTTTTCAAAAACTAGTAAGTGGTTTCAAAAATAAGTAAATGAAATAAAATTCATCATAAAATAATTTAGGAAGAGGAAATCATTAATTAAAGACTCAATAATGACTTATTTTGTGTTTTTTAAATGAATTTTTATTGATGCCTTAATTAATTGAGACCATATAAATGTTTTTATATATTTTATTTTTATGTGAATATAGTTATAGTCATAGTAGATAAAATCATTTTAGTTGGTAGGTATATGTTTGAGATGACTTGTGTCAATATCTGATATGATCTCTGAGTATGGATTTCTTCCAATATGAAAGTTTTTGGTAGATTAAAAACCCTTTATTGGGTTGATATTATTATTTTTATTGCCCTGAGAGAGTGAGATGCACCTCTAGATGAGGTGGATATAGTTAGTTCCATGATTGATCTTGTGGTTGTTCTTATTAGCATGACCAGTTATGGAAAGTGGGTGTGAGTTGGTTGATCCTCATTTTCTAAATGGAAAATGATAGTTTTTTATTTTTTGGTCTATGTTCATAGAGGATACATACTAGAATTATATGACCATTTGTATATTACGGTCAGATAATGGTTTCAGTTTGGAAACTACATAAATGTTTTGATTTGAGTCATGCTCGTGTACATTGGTTGTGCCCGTGTACCAGGTCATGTCTAGTACTGTGCTCCCAAATGGTACAGGTCGAGTCCCTAGGTTGATTCACATGGAATTTGACATGTTTCATAGGGTGTGTGATACTTTAATTCATTTTTAAACCCTAGCTTCATATCCAAGAACACCACATGAAATGTGTTATTTGGTTTTATTCCATCTAAAGAGGGATTTTTAGAATCAAATGATTCTTCACGTGGTCTCCAGATTCCACTACTACCATCGTCAACCACAGGCAAGAATCTCAAATCATGGTTTAACCGGCCTTTCCACCACCAATTTTTGGATTTTGGCATTTTATCTTCATGGAAAAGAACCATCATCACCCTGCACAATCATCATATATAAAATTAGGAATAATGTGAATCACTAGACTGATTCAATCCATCTATGATCATCTTCCGTCATTTTTCAACTTGATAACACCATCGATCATGAACCACATCCATGGTATCAATCTATTTCGCTAATTAATAGTCAAAAAATTAGAGAATAAAGGGTATTCATAAAACCATTTTCCAAAGGAATTTCAAGAAATTAATTTCTAAATAAAAATGGGAGAAAATAACCAACTACAAAATGAGGGGAAAACATCAGTCATTATTTAGGTTAGAATCAATTCATTATTTTTAGAATGACGAATGAATAACCTATAAATAATCACATGAATCGACCATAAATCTTTCATCGATGTGCGAATCAATTCATGTTTGGATAATTGATCCATGTTCAATATGGGATAAAAACATAATAAATACAAACATCACAAACATAAAACCTTGATTTCATATCAGTTACTGAAGAGTGATGATCTTACATCGCCATAATTGGGGAGATCCAAAAAATCTATTGGCGCAGATGATCCCTACGGTATTGATCTAATCCTACAATCCATTTTCATCCGCCAATGTTCTCCTCCAATGGCCTCTCTCCAAATTCAAAGTGTTAGGTAGTCGTCCCAATGAATTTGAGAAAATAGTGTATTAATAGGATATATTTAGTTTTTTTACATTAATTAAACCATTAATTAAATAATTTATTTATTTAATTATATATCCAACCACATTGGAACTAAATCCTAACATACAATGCACAAAATAATTATTTCACGCCTGGGATAAAACCCACGTTCCGAACTCAATGGCAGACTCAGATTTCTGACCAAGACTTCATTTGGTAGTTATTCTACTATTTTGGTAAAGAATCATGTATGTTATATTGATATATTTAATATTTTTATAATATAAATATGGTCTCACTGGGTATTAGAGTCATTCATCGTATCAGTGTATAGCGTCGAAAATATTATTAGATTTTTTCAAAATAATTCCATTGAAAAAAAAGATGTTACATTAATTTTCTTTGTGTATTATGACAGGTTCTAATGGTCATCATGGCTCTCAAAAATAAATTTATTACCTACACTAGTAAAATGGTGTAGGGTTGATCCAAAGGGAAGATAGGTGAGTGATCAAATGGTTTCAAACAATCCCCACTGATGTCAATAGTGGGGGAACACACATTTTTTACTTACTTTTTTTAATAATTTTTTATGTAAAATATAAATAAAATAGACAATGATTTTCTAATATGAAGAACTAAATATAATTGGGGCTTATGATAATCATTCATTATGAATTGAGACAGAGAAAAATTGATCAAGAAGCTTTCTTGGGGGTTTTAACTCTACTGGTTTAAGAGATTATATCTTCACAGCATTGGTTTTTTTTATCAAAACCTCTTAAAATGGTGGATAACTATACCTCATGAGGATTATAATCTCACAAATTAGTGGCTCTAGTAGTTCTCCACAACCAGAAAAACAAAACTGAAAGAATATTTGAAAAAGTATGTTGATGGAAAATAATCTTGATGATGTAATCCAAAAACACCGAAATTAAGAATAAAATTTAAGAATCCATGATCTATCTCACCAAGAGATCATGGAGTTTTTGAAATTGAGTGATAGAGGTGAAAAAACACTTCTTAAATATAAGAATCATACTCAAATTCTCCATTTTAATATGATTCCTTATTAAAAGATAAAATCTACAAAGATGAAGAAATTATTCATTAGAAATCAAACACCCCAAGCTCAAAAAGTTTAACCTAGGATCATATTCAATTAAAAAAATAAAATTGTTCAATTATAGAGTACATAAATTATAAAATAAGTAGAATGAAATACCCCTCTTAATAATGAACTACAGATCTGTATCGTCTCACTCAATTCTATTTATTCTACGGCTCTTCTGCTCCTGAACCATGCATGAAATGATAAGTCTTCTGGTGTCTCTTGCTTCTACTTCTCCTCTCAAAAGAGATTACCATGAATGTAAATAAGAGTTCTCAAACTCTTTGTTGCTGCTATGTTTAAATACATCTATCATATATGGAATTTTCAACCACGACCTCTATCGACATAGTTTGGTTCTTCACTGTGCATCAGCACTTGTGTGCTTTTTCTCTACATCACACGTCGTTTTAGCCTTTCCCTCGTAACTAATTGTCCTATAGTTGGCCAAATTGCATCTGAATTCCATTCTAAATATGTTGTGAACCTGTATAATTAAAATAGGGAATAAAATAATTCAATTTAAAACATATTAAAATATATTTATTCAACCTATTTAATAAATTCTGAGAACAATAAAAAGATTAGAGAAAATTTTTGTTTAGGAATTTATTATTTAATATTATTATGTAAATTAATTTATATTTATTTAATATTATTTATAATTAATTTTTGTTAATTATAATTTTAACTAATTATTAAATGATTATTTTATTAATTTATTTTGTTAAAACAATAAACATTTTTCAATGTTATTATTTTTATATTTATTTAATTTATTTAATTTTATTATAAAAGTTATTAATTTGTTTATTAAGTTGATAATTTATGATTAGATTGAATTATTAAGATTAAATATTTATTTATTTGATTATTTTATTAAATTTATATTATTAATACTTATTTTTTATATTTTTGAATAGATTATGAATTAATTAAATTTATTTATTTATTTTAGTTAATTGTTTTATTATTATAATTATAATTATTTTATTTAAAAAGTTAAATTCTAAATAAATTATTTTAAATTTATTAGTTTATATTAATAATTAAAATTATTATTACTAATATTTTATTTTAAAATATTTTATTCAATTAATTTGTTTAATATTTTATTTTATTAGTTATATTATTTTTTATTATTAACTTTTATAGATATTATATTTTTATTATCATTTTTTATTTATTTATTTATCCCCTACATATTCTTCTCTACATGAAGCTGGGGGGTTAGGGTTACTTCCTGCCGGAACCACTCTATCCCTCCTTTGATTCTCCATAGTCGGGCAGCGAGTGGCTTCAACCTCCAGCGGTGACTCTCGCGGTGACTTCAGTGGTGTAGGTCTGATACAGGGTTTCTTGGGCTCCTCCAAACATGGATCTTCCTCTCTGATTTATCTAAACATCAGGTGGAAACAGGCACAGGATTCTATTGGTGGCTTTAGATCTCCACATGGCAGCGTTGAGTTGAAGTCGATCCCTCTTCATGGAATCTTTGATAGGTGGTGGCAAGTTCCCAGATTTGAGTTTGGTTAGGGTTTATTTGATTCATTGATTCAATTTTTTCCCCTTTATTGGGTTTGGGGATTGATTTAGACAGGTTTAAGATCTGTCTATGTGGTTTTTGGTGTGTCGAAGATCTAGTTGACTACCTATGGAGTTTGATTTGAAAGGGTGACGACGTGTGAAACACCAGTGGGTCGGGGGGTTTTGTAGGAAAGGATGAACATCATTGTATGTGGATGAACTACTTGATAAGGTTTGATTTCTAGTAGTGGAGGAAAGACCATGAGAAGATGAGGCACTGGTGAAGGGAGGAACGGTGTCACACTATAGAAACCAATGGTTGTAATGAGTTGTGGTGCCACCATTGGTCTATAACTGTAACATCAGTAAGATATTTGATAGGGGAGCGATCGTATAGGAAGGTAGGGGTACCAGAGAGACAACGAGTAGAAGAATAGTGACTCACTGAGGGAATGAACGGGTGTAATGGTGGTAAGCAATGGTTAATAAAAAGTTCAAGAAATATGACCAAGGAACAAAATTTAATCTGCAATACTAAAATTAATATTTTGTTAACATTTAAAATAAATTATAAAAGTTATAAAAATAAAATAAGAAATGGTTAATTAAATTAGATGAATGGATCTAAATTAAGACAAATTTTGAACAAAGGAATTTAATTGATTAAATTCTCAACTAAAAACTAAGAAAATTAAACTCAAATTAAAACTATAAAGAACAAATAAAAACTATGAAAAACGAATTTTAAATTGAAAATAAACATTAAAATTTAAATAATTAAAATATTAATTGTAATTGTATAAAATTAATTAATGTTAAAAAACAAAAGTTAAAAATTAAAGACAAAATTAAACAAATTGTTCAAATTTCAAATAAAAACATCTCCTATTAGTTGGATAAATTAATTTAAATCATTAAATTAGAATAATTAAATAAATGAATAATGATAAAAAAAACAAAAATTTATAAATAACGTCAATTTATATTAAGGTTTTAAAATTTTAAGAGTTAAATTAAATTACTGATTAAGAAGTATAAATAATGGATAAATTCTTGATTAATTATAATTAAATAAATTTAAATTTTTTAATCCAAATTAATACTTTAAAAATTAATTACAGATTGAAATAAGTAAACCACAAAAAGTTATTTTAGAGGCTTAAAATATAGATTTAATTATAAAAATTGATTAATTAATGAATTTAATTATAAAATCACAAAATAGCTTATATTTAGTAATATGTGGAAAATTAATTATTTAAATTATTAAAAATTAATTAAAAAAATATGGAAAAACAAGTAAAATTTTGGCCACATCAAATTCCCCAACACTTAATCATTTTCTGTCCTCAAACAATATCATGGTTTGTTATCTTTTAAAAACAAAAGTGTTTTTATTTATCATCTAAAACGTAACATGTATAGCAATTTGAAATCATAGGACAAAAAACTGTTGGTACGACTTTTTAAAAAATATCTTCAAATAAAGTATTACCTAAAATAAAAAACTAAAAGGTAATCAAATGTGCAATGATTCATCCACTTTTAATGATGTCCTACCTTATATATTATTTTTCCTAATGACTTACTACTATTCAAACTTATGTTCAAAATTTAAGAGTGATAAAGGGTTAAAAATCAATGTAATTTATAACATAACAAAAGGAACATTGAACATTGACTTTTACCTAAGTCCTAAAAAGGGATTTTTTTTAATCACCTTATTGAAACAACCAAAATGGTTCCACACAAACCAATTGTCCCCTTTTTTATTCATTATTCCCCTTACCTTAATGAACTCATTTTTGACCCTAGCCACTTTATTATTATTTTTCCCAAGCCATGTTACTTGTGGTAAGCACTGTCAAGATGAAATTATTCTTTATTGTATAGTGGGGTTTAGTAAATACAAACTCACCCAGTGCTCAGAGTCTCAGAGATTCACTGTGTGTTCCCAAATGCCCAAATGACTCTAGTTTCAATAGATTCATATGAAAACCATCTAAACTGGTTCAATAAAGTGATTAATTCTTTAAAAATAATTAAAAGAGAGTGAGTCCTCTAGGATACAGTTCAAACTTCTAGTTCCTAAAGTTATGATCTCAATTCCACAAACAAAAATCCTATATCACTCTAAAAAATAATTCCTAAGTTGAGTATTCATAAATTCACTAAACAGAATCACTCGACAATAATTCATCCTCTTAATTTTTTGGTCCAAAAAACACCTTAAAAACCAATATGATACTATCCTAAGGATATAATAAATTTGAGAACAATGTGAAGCCCAAAATTTTGTAAAAAGTTTGAAAAAAATTAACCATTTTTTACAAAAAAAAAGTTTAAAGAGTAATGTAATTTTATGGGCTTCCATTAAGCACAGTTTAGATCAGTCAAGAATTTACCCCCTCCCCCACACTTAAAACCCAACTTTGTCCCCAAATTTGAATTCATATGTAGAGAAGACAATAATTAGAGTTTTAAAGTTCAAAATATATTTTCAATTTAGTGGATTAGTGAAATGTTTCAAGGGTATCATTAAAGTTCAAATATAAGTGAATGACACAAAAATTATTTAACAACATATTCCCAAGAAAGTACGTGCATTATCATTAAAACCAAGGATTGAGATTTTCAATTTAATTCAAATAGTATAATGTGAAACATAATTACATAGTGAAATTGGTGTTAGCATTTTAACATATTAGATTTAGCTGGATGTTCAACAGCACAGTGAGTGATATGCTAACACCCAATAACTATAGAAATTAAAATAGGAAATAAATAGAAGACATGAATACACCCCCCCACACACACACTTAATCTCAAGAAGTGAATAGATTTTAAAAACAATGATGTTAAAATTTTTTAGATAAAGATACACATGCAGGATTATTTTAATCATAGTGAAATGTACCATAAGTTTTTTAGTACAAGAAGAATTTTTTTAACAGAATTCACTAACTCACTGTTAGTAGTGTAACGGTGACTCATGTGAAATGGTATGTGAATAAATCACCATTTAATAGAGTAATGGTGACTTATTAGTTACATTTTTAAAGTAAATGAGGAGCATAAAATAAATGCAGATGTATAATGAAAGAACTTCCCTGGTATATTTGGTTTATATATGATACACTAAGGAAATTCCACTCCTTGTAACACCAAAAGTTGAATAAATTGTATTTCTGAAAACAAAAAGACCCTAAGATACCAATAAAAATACAGTAGAAATAGAGAGTGCATGGAAAGAAACAAATAGAATTTTATACAATATATAATAGGAAATAATGTAAATACAAGCATGAACCTTGTCTTGACTCCCATGAAGAACTAAATTTTAAGTATTTAGTTGGGATTTATTTAATTATAAAAAAATGGTTCTATTGAAAGAAATAAAATCATTTTTGCCTTCCATGCAGCGCTAGTTTTAAATTCTCTAGCTAGACTCACGTTGTACTAACTTTAGTCACTATGTGGGTGTGGTTTCTTCAGTTGGAACCACCACATGTGTTTTGACCAAATGTTTTTAAGGAAGATTTTGGAATTATGGGCACCAAAGCTTATGAATACAAAAAAATTATTATCAATTACAAAATTCCCTAATTAACACACTTTAACAGTTGTGGACATGCTACTGTCATCTTCTGGAATTGTTTTAGAATGGACACTGATAACATTTTTAGGAAGGGAAAAATTTAGTAGGTGAACCTAGGGGTATGAAATTATCCTTAAAACAATCTCTCTCAAAATAAAAATAAAAAAAATAAATATAATTCACATGTTCTTATTGAATAATTCTGAAAAATAAGTTCAAGAATGGCAATAGTAGTGTGTTGAACAGAAAAAAAACATTTGACCTCAAGTAAAATTTTACCTCAAAACTACTCCCAATCTCACAAAAAGGTTCAACACCCAACTTAGATGAGGATGGATGTGTAAAATAGGGATGAAAATTTATTTTTTCACTCAAATATTCAGGTTATAAAATGTTATAAATTTATTCTAAAAGAACCTCATCAGTTAATAAGAAATCAACACCTACTACTTTTGACAAATTCAATCTGCCTAAATCAAGTGTGTGATCAACCACTCTTCCAAGTTCACTATCAAAAGTTTCATCAACAAAATTAAAGTCTGTTGACTATTCTAGAAATTTTAGTTCAAGGGGAGAAATGTTCAATTCAGCTTCAATAAATTCAGTTTCCATATTTTCCAAATTAAAACAATTCTCCTCAAGTTGGTCAATAGTGTTTTTCATTTCAGTACACAGAATTTCAGAAAAATGATCAATTTTAGGATATAACAATTAAATATCATAACTTAATATCTATATAAAGATTATTCCATATTCCTCAGCAACATCCAATATCATTATAGATATTTATGGGTTGAAATTTTTAAAATAGGGAAGAGTGGTTTTAAGTTCAGGTTCAAAATTTTCAGATTCAATGTTTTCCAATATAATGTTCTCTTAGGAGGTGTAGTTACATTCATGTTTAGGTTCATTATTCAAAAAAACATAACTGTTGGGTGAATATTTTTTTACATTTAAGTTCTCCTTGTTCAGATTCACCTCAAACTAATTGATCGTGTTATCAAGACTCCTAAAATAATCAATTTTATCAACTAAAAGAACCATTTACAGGACAGGGCATTATTTTTCAATATGTGTCAATTCAATCTGAAAATTATCCAACTAAACATAATTTAAGTTATTTATTGGAGCATTATAATATATTTAATTATTCTGAGAGTTGATTATTTCCAAATTTGGTTCACCATATTCAGATTCTTCAAAGTAAATGATTTTTTTCTCTGGTTCAGACTCACTCTCCTCTTAAAAATCATTTTCAAGTAATCTATAAACATTTTCTTCTTCACAAATTTTAATTTCTTCTTCTAAAAATTCTTATTCATTCATTTCACATACTTCTTGTTCCTTGAACCAATTCCGTAATTCTAAGAGAATGTTTTCTAACCGTTTCATTTTTTGGTCTTGCTCGTGATAATCTCTAATTTTAATTTCATGATATTAATTTAATAAGTCATTACTTGCTTCTATAATATTATAAAATGTAGATAAAATTAATTATAATTTTCTAGGATTTCAAAACTGGGCTCAAAGTGTTGTCCATCCCCTTCAATGTAATCAGTTTTTTGAGGCTAGTTATAGACACACTGGCAGGAAATGTTCCCATAAAATCCATAATAGACACAACAAGGTTCATGTTGATGATTCTCATCCTCAAAATATTCCATTTTTTAATGTGGACATGTTAAATACACATTCATATTCATTCATAATTTCAATTTCAACAAAACCAGTAGAAAAAAGTAATATTTTTTTAAAATATATTCTTGTTTGTTTTTTATATTTTTCTAAGGTATTTTATCTCTTATAACACTCAGTGCATGCCTTCCGAGGTAGTGGCGCCAAATTTTGAATGGTTTCAGAGGTCATCACTGACCTCAAAATTACATTTATTACCTACACTAGAATAGTGGTGTAGGGTCGATCCACATGGAAGACATGTGAGTGATCAAAGGGTTTCAAACAAGCCCTAATGGTGTCAATGGTGGGGGAACACACATTTTTTACATGATTTTTTTTAAAAATATATGTTAAATAGAAATGAAATATGGAATTATTTTATTTTATTAAGAACTAAATATAATTGGGGATTATGATAATCAGACATTTTGAACAGAGATAGAGTAAAATTGATGAAGGAGTTTTCTTGGTGGCATTAACTCTATTAGTTTAAAAGATTATATCTTCATAACATTACTTTTGATTTCAAAACCTCTTAAAAGGATGGATCAATCTCCCTCGCTAGGAGAATAATCACACATGTTAGTAATTCTTGTATTTCTCCACATTGAGAAACAAAAAAAACTACAAGAATATTTGAAAATATATGTTAATGGAAATTAATCTCACCGTCATAATCCAACAATACTAAAATTAAGAATAAAATAGAATACCTCATAATATATCTCATCGAGAGATCATAGAGTTTTTCAAATTTAGTTCTAGAGTTGAAAAACAAATTTTTAAATTTAAGAATCATACTCAACTTTTCTAATTGAATATGATTCTTTTTTGAAAGAGCAAAGCTACAAAGATGAATAAATTTTCAAGCAGAAATCGAACTCCCCAAGCTCAAAACATTTAACCTGGGATCATATTTGTACGATTATAGAGTACTTAAATTTTAAAATGAGAAATAAATACCCCACTTAATCATGAACTCTAGATCTGTATCATCTCTCCCAGGTCCATGTATTCTACTGCTCTTCATCTCCTAGATTTTTCATGAAATGATGAGTCTCATAATGTCCCTTGTTTCTATTTCTCCTCTCGAAAGAGATTAGCGTGAATGTAAATGAGAGTTGACCTCAAATTCCCTTGATTCTCTATTTTAATACATCTTTCATCCAATACATTGTCACCCAAAACCTCCACTGATATAGTTCAGTTCATTACTTCACATCCTCACACGTGCACTTTTTCTCTACATCACACGTCGTTTTAGACTTTCCCCTGTAACTGTCTGGTAGTTAGCTAAATTGTATCTATACGTTATTCTAAATATGGCTTGAACCTTCATAATTAAAATGGAGAATAAAATAATTCATTGTAAAAAAAATTAAAAGATTTAATCAACCTATTTAATTAATTATGAGAAAAATAAAAAGATTAGATAAAAAGTTAGTTTATTAATTTATTTTTAGGATTATTATGTTAATTAATTTATACTAATTTAAATATATTATTAATTATTGTTCTTTATTATTTTAATTAATAATTAAATGTTTATTTTGTTAATTTATTTTATTAACAATATATACGTTGTTCAATGTTATTATAATATAATTATTTAATTTATTTAATATTATTATAAAAGTTATTAATTTTTTTATTAAGTTGATAATTTAAGATTAGATTAAATTATTAATATTAAAAAATTATTAAATTGATTATTTTATTAAATTTATATTATTAGTAATCAATTATTATGTTTTTAAATTAGATTATTATTTAATTAAATTTATTTACTTGTTTTAATTATTAATTTTATTATTATTATTATTAGTATTTTATTTAAAAATATAAATTCAAATTATTGGGTTTTAAATTTATTAGTTTATATTAATAATTAAAATTATTATTATTAATATTTTAGTTTAAAAATATTTTATTTAATTATTTTGTTTACTTTTTTATTTCATTATTTATATTTTTTATTTATTGTTATTAACTTTTATAAATTTTATATCATGTATTCTTCTCTATTATTTTTAATTTTAGTGTCGTTGGATTACATCGGTGAGATTAATTTCCATTAACATATTTATCCAAATATTCATGTTGTTTTGTGTTCTTGGTTGTGGTGAAATTCTAGAATCATTAATCTGTGTGATTGTTCTCCTGCCAAGTGAGAGTGATACATCCTTTAAAGAGGTTGTTAAATCTAAATCAATTCTATGATGATATAATCTTTTAATCCAATAAAGTTAAAACCCCCAAGTAATCTCCTTGATCAATTTTTCTCTGTCTCTATTCAAAATGTTTGATTACCATAAGCCCAAATTATATTTAGTTCATAATAAAAGAAAATCATTTTGTGTTTCATTTCTGTTTGACATAAAAAAAATATTAAAAAAGTATGTAAAAATTTGTGTTCCCCCACTATTAACACCAGTGGGGCTTGTTTGAAACCCTTTGATCACTCATGTGTCTTCCCTATTTATTGACCCTACACCAATATACTAATGTAGGTAATAAATGTAATTTTGAGGGTCGTTATGACCTCTAACACCTATTAAAATATTGCGTTGTTGCCCGGGAATGCATGCACATTGAGTTATAAGGGTTAGAAAATCTAAAAAACATATAAAAAAAATTAAAAAAAACTGTTTTAAAAAAATGTGAACATTTTCTACTACTTGGGTTGAACTTGAAATTCTGCGTGAATTTGAATATGTGTTTAATCTATTCACATTTTGAAAAATAATTTAATTTTTTAAGGAATGGATTCATCAATGTGAACCTTATTGTGTCTGTTGTGGCTATTATAGGAACACTTTCTACTAGTGTGTCTATAACTAGCCATGGTATCCTTATTGTATTAAAGAGGATGAACAACACTTTGAGACCGGTTCAGACATCCTAGAAAAATTAGAATTAATTGTATCTAAGTTTTATTCAAATATGGAATCTAGGAATGCCTTATTAAATCAATACCATGAAATTCAAATTAGATATTCTCAAAAGAAATACAAAAAAATGAAAAGGTTAGAAAGCATGATCTTAGACTTACAAAATAGGTTTAAAGAAAAAGAAGTAAGTTAAATGAAATAAGAAGAAATGGTTGAAAAAGAAATTGAAATGAGTAGTGAAGAAAATGTTTATAGAATGTTTGAAAATTAACTTGAAGAGGAGATTGAGTCTGAACCTGAGCAAAAAATCATTTACTTCAAACAATTTGAATCTGATGAACCAAATTGGGAAATAACCAACTCTCAGAATAATGAAATATGTTCTAATGATCCAATAAAGAACTTAAATGAAGTTGAGTTGGATAATTTTTAGAAATAATTGACATAGATTGAAATATATTGCCTTGTCCTATACATGGTTCCTACAATTTACAAAATTAACTATTTAAGGATTTTTGATAACATGATCACTAGGGTTGAGGAGAATCTGAATAATGATAACTTCAATGTTAAAAACTCTTCACCTAGTTTTTTATTCATGAACCTTAACATGAAAGTGGGTACACCTTGGAAGAGAACATTATATTTTAAAACATTGAATCTGAATTTTTTTATCCTGAACATAAAACCACTCTTCCCTTTTTTGAAAATTTTAAACAAAAAATATGTGTAATGATGGTGTATAATGATGATGAAAATGGAATAATATTTAAATAAAGATTAAGGGATGAGATTTCATTACTATATACTGAAATTGATCATTTTTTTACAATTATATGTACTGAATTAGAAAAACCTCTTGAATAAATTGTGGAGAATTTTTTAATTTGAATAATCAGAAAATTGAATTCAATGAAGTTGAGTTGAACATTTCTCCCTTAGAACAAAACATTCCAGAATAGTTAACTGACATTGATTTAGTTAATTAATTTTTTATAGTGAACTTGAAAGAGAGTTTTATCACACACTTGATTTAGGCAGAATGAATTTTTTAGAAGCAGTGTTGACTGATTATTAACTAATGAGGATCTTTTGGAAGAAATTTATAACATTGTAAAAAATGAATCTTTTAATGATCAAATAGATTTTTTCATTGTTTTATACATCCATCTTCAACTGATTTGGGTGCATAACCTTTTTGTGAGACTGAGTGTAGTTTAGAGTGTGAATTTACTTGAGTTCCAATGTTTTGGATTCTGTTCAGTAAAGTAATATTTCCCCTCTTGAATGTGTTTGTTAGAACTCATCTATAAGCACCCATGAATTTAATTTTATTGATTTTTATTTTTATAGAAATAGTTTTTAGTATAATTTCATATGACTAGGGCACCTAATACATTTTTTCCCTTCCTAAAAATGTTAACTTTGTCAATTCTCAAACAATTCTAGATATAGACCACAGCAAGTACACATCTGTTAAAGGGTGCTACTTGGGGAACTTTGTAATTGATGAGAATTTTGTTAATGTTTTCTTATGCTTTGGTTACCATAATTATAAACTCTTTATTAAAAACATTTGTGTCGAACACATTTGGTTTTTTTTACAGGGGAAACCGCACCCACCTAGTGACTATGGTTAGTTCTAGGTGAGTATGGATGGGGACTTTAAAACAATCTCTACATGGGAGGCAACCCATGATTTTTTTTCTTTCAATAAAGTATTTTTTTTAATTAAATATATTATAACTCAATACATTAAATTTAGATCTTATGGGGAGTCAACCCATGGTTCATGCTTGTCTTTACTTTATTTTATATTATATTTTTAATAAAATGATGTTTGATACTGTCCATGCACTCTCTGTTATTGTTTGATCTCTCTTGATCTCTTTGGTTATAATTTTTAGAAATATAATGTTTCCTGATTTTGGTGTTACAAAGAGTGAAATTCCCTTAGTGTATCATATCTGAACAAAATTTATCATTGAAGTAATTTTATTTTAATTTTTCATTTATTTTTTCACCTCATTTACTTTATAAGTTTAACTGATAAGTCAAAATTAATATATTAAATGTTGAGGAATTCACTTACCATTTCACTTGAGTAACTATTACACTGGTAATGGTGAGTTAATGAATGCTTCTAAAAAAATTCAGTTTGGACTAAAAAACTTCTGCAGCAATTCACTATGCTTAAAATAATTTTTCATGTGATTTTTTGTATACAAAAAATTGAACTTTGATGTTTTTAAAATCTATTTACTACTCGAGATTAAGTGTGGGGGGTTTCTTCATGTTTTTTGTTTTTTATATTTTAATCCTCTCTAGTTTTTTGGTGTTACCATATCAGTCACTATGCTATTGAATATCCAACATAATCGAATCTGTTAAAATACTAACACCAATTTAAATATGTAATTATTTTTCACATGTTAATTGTTGAATTAAATTAAAAACCTCTATCACTGGATTAAATGATAATGTGTAACACCCCAAGCTTCTACGGTACGCTTCTCTTTGAATAATGTGATAGCGTGTGTTGTACGCAACACCGAGTTCTAACACACCATAACTAATCAAACTAGCCGTTATGAATAGTAATACCTACTTTTTGAAATTATATATATTTTATATTTGAAAATGGACTTCATTTTTGGATTCGGAATATCGAATTTAAACTAAGGTGAAATTTTGGTACATTTCGGATAACTTTCATATCCAAGCTTCTACGGTACGCTTCTCTTTGAATAATGTGATAGCGTGTGTTGTACGCAACACCGAGTTCTAACACACCATAACTAATCAAACTTGCCGTTATGAATAGTAATACCTACTTTTTGAAATTATATATATTTTATATTTGAAAATGGACTTCATTTTTGGATTCGGAATATCGAATTTATCCTAAGGTGAAATTTTGGTACATTTCGGATAACTTTCATATTTTGATGAATAGTGAAAATTACTAAGTTTTAATTAAAAACAACTTTTTAATCAAAATAATTAATAGTGATAAATTATGAATTTGAGTGTTTTTAAAGTATATTTAGAATATATTTTTACCATTTAATATAATGTTGGTCATTGGACATAATTTTACAATTAAACCGAACATAAACGAGTGTCAATCTTTTGATAGTTATTATCTCTTAAAAACACGCTTTTTGTTTTGACAGCGGGAATTAATTTTAAATTAATTTCTGACACTTCTGTGTTTTGAATTTAGGAAAATGGATTCCATATTTGGAATCAGGATGTTCAAATTGTGTAAATAGGTAACTTTTATTTTTAGACATTTTGAATAATTACTGTGGTAAATATTTTATTTACCATGGTTAAGGGTAAATCCGGTAAATAAGGGTTAAAAAAATAATATTATAATAATACAAAATTACCCTAAAACGCGTCCTAACCTTATTGGTGGACACATACCCGACCATGAGCATCCTTGGGTCAATTTGGGGACCCCTTGGAGCCACTTGTATGTGGTAGGGACACTTTATATTAATAAAGTTAAAATAAAAATAAAAATGGCATAAGCTTACATCTTTTAGAAGAACAATTTTTACATAGGGTTATACATGTTGGATCTTAGATTATAAATATTAATTAGAAAGATAAAAAGATTTCCTACATAATTATATTTTATTTATAATTTTTAGACATCAAATAATTTAAATTATTAATGACACAATAATGATGCAATGTTTACCTCATTAATAAATCATTTAAATAAATAAGATTATAATGATTAAAATATTATCTAAAACCTGTCCAATTCTTATTGGTTGATGTTATTTAGAATATTAGTCATCTTATCTTCGACCTCAATGATTTTTGGACCATTATAAACCGAATATAATTATATTATAAAGTAATACTTTCACTCTTTCCTAAAGAGCCCCTCTTCTCCCTTATAAAAGGAGACCACTTCTACTCATTACTCACACCTCTCAAGCCACTTGGCTCGTCCAAACTCTGCCCAACTAAGCTCCCCACATCCCTCTCCTCCTCCTTGAAGCTTCCCCTTAGGCAGAAATCATTTCAAGAAGTCCTTTGGTTCCAACCAAAGTGAGTTACCTAAATTAAAGGTAACGATTTCTCTTAAATTATTTTCCTTTATTTTGCTTCTCCAACCCCCAAACTCTTTTTATTTCCTTTCTTTTGTAACAACACCAGTATCCTCAATATACTAGGATGTTGTTATAAGAAGGATTAAAACTACACATACACACAACTCCATCTAATAGATGATGAACATAATGTTTCTGTGGATGGCAAACTAACGTCTCACGAAACGATGATTGTTCAAATACATCTTACCGCCTCTCATGGTGGCCATTATGATGGCACTGTAATTAAATATGATATTAATGATATATATTTTATATATAAGCTTCTGTAATTCCATTTTATTTCATACCATTATTCGTTTCATGTTGTATATACATACGATAATTTCATTTGAGGAAGTGCGGACTACCGCCCCCTTAAAATGATATGACTCGTTCATACCACACATGGAACGTATAAAGGATGGTGTTAATGAACTTAAGTAACATATATAAAATATTATATTATACTGTAATAGTAATATACCTATGTATCATTTGGATTCAATTCTTTTAAAATAAAAATTAAATGGAAGTAGCGTTCGTGCGTACGTACGGACTACCGTCTCCACGAACGCGGTGAGATCCATCCTCCATCGTATCCATTCAAGTATTATTCTCATTTTAGGGTTAAAAATAATTTCAATATCATTCCGATTATGAATAAGATTTAATCTATCCATTACAAACATGTCTTACGTAACCAAACATTTAAGAAGAACGAATCGATTATCACCTGAAACGACGATAATACTAAGATATTATTAATAAAGCAATGTTAAAAGATCATATATGATATAATATTAATGTATATGATTATTGTATAATTTAATAACAATTATTTCACCATTATACAGGAGGTTAACCGACCCCAACAAAGGAAAAGTACAAGGTAAGGGTTATTTCACAATCTCTTCATTATCCGAGGTTGTTTATACGTAATAATCTACTGGGATATCTTTATCATCCACATCCATGTTTCTTAAAAATGTATTTCAAAACATTTTTACTATTTAAAAGAATATGGGTTAAAGTCATTTATACCCTTGTTTGACTTTTTATAAGAGGTTTATAAAGGAATCTTTCCGTCGTTTTCAAAACAAGGTCCTTTTTAACCTTTTCGACAGAATTGAGGTAAGAATGTTTTTTTTAACTTATACGGCGGGTGCGGTTATTTTACGCCGTTATAAAATCTTCAAAGCTTTCCTTACAAGCTTATAAGAATATTTTCAAAGAAAATGTTTTATTTTATATGGATCTTAAATGATTTCAAAATAAAAGGAGATATTTCTTTAAAAAAAATTTGATTTCATCTACGTCAACATCCTTTGATGGATTTTAAGATTATTTGAAGTTGATTTATTATGATACAAAACTTCTATATTTTATTGAAGGTTTTGTGATATGTTTGACTATGGATGTGCTATTTTTATACCATTCATAGTTTATGGTGAAATTATTGACATTTCGTATGCTAGTTTTAATACGAATGTTTATGTTATGTTTAAACCTTTTCATATGGGAATGCATTGGACTTAATAAGTGACGGGTGGAGCCCGCTATAGCTCCTCGATGCATCGGTAGGTCTCATGAGACAAACTAGTGTCTTGGCACAAGGCCTTGAAAAAATCTTATTTGTAGTCTTGGCACGAGGCCTTGGCTATGTGGTTATGATAGTCTGGCATTATGCATTCCAACATTATGAAAGTGGTTATTGATTTTTGCATGTGATTATTCGATTAGTAGAATATCCATGTGAATAAGTAAATGGCATTATTTCATTTTACTTTTTCCATACTATGTCGAAGTTAAAGTTTAAAAGGCTTTTGTTTTAGTAATGCAATGCCTTAAATGTTTATTCTTATTTATGAAAGTTTCCGCTATATTGTTATCCTTACTCGGCTTTTGAGCTCACCCCTTTTCTATGTTTTATTTTTCCCAGGATGTGAAGAAGTAAGTTATGAATGACCTGCAGGGATTTTATGAGGGGTTAATAGTGTGGATTGTGGAAACATTATGTTGTTGTAGTAGTTTTTCATTTTATGATGTAATGTAAAACTTATGAATATATCTAGTGTTTCCAAGGCTACTAAACCAATCGGTCTTTCGAGATTTGATCTTTCTTGTGATCATGCCAATGTTATGTAATAATGCACCGACTCTGGGTAACTGGGGTCGGGGCGTTACAGTTGGTATCAGAGGAAGTTTAGTACAAACCTTGGAAACTAGATTTAGATAAACTCTGATTAGAGCACGTAGACCTAAGATGAACTTTGAGGATTAGTATAGAAGAACTTCCTAGAATTTTGGTATTGTAGAGATTTTGTGAGTTTTCCGAGCAATACATCCCTGTCTGGATACGAGCAGGTAGAGGCGGCTCTGGCACAGATGTACCTAGGGGTAAAACCCGAAAACACCGCTTTGAGCTAGACTCGAACGGGAACTGGTGCACGACAACGGGCCTTGCTGCACTCTTGGTTACGACACTCCCGGGGGATATGCTTAGGATAACTCTCATTTTCATTACAAATCATTTTGAAGGGATTATGAGTATATACATCCTCAAAGAAAACATTCTTATGATTATGGATTATATCCATAAATAGTTCAATTTATGTTAAGTGTTTTATATGTATGGGATTATGTATTTTGATTCATAAAATAATCTAGTTTATGCCATTGTTTAGAAATGGCACCTAGTGGAAGAAATGGAAACCGTATCAATGCACGCACTCCATGTAGGGATTGCCCTCCTGCTCAAGATAATTATAGTGGGGCTGGTGATGCAACTGGTGATGATCAGCTAATCACCATACTGGGAAAACTTACTCAGGTTATGAATAATAACCTTACCCGTATGGAGCACCCTGATCCGCAGCGTGGAGGATCAATGTTAGATCGATTCATGAGGCAACAACCACCAACGTTCAATGGGAATACAAATCCCTTAGTAGCTGGGCAATGGATATTTTCCCTAGAGAAAATATTTCAGGCTTTGGGGAGTAATGAAAGGGAAAAGGTTGTCATGGCAGTTTACCGCCTCACTGGAGATGCTGATCAATGGTGGTCATTGATTCAAAATACGAAGGAAGATGATGAAGTATCAAATATGGAATGGAGGGAGTTCAAAGATCTGTTTTTAGAAAAATACTTTCCTCGCGACCATCGAGCAGATATGGAAAGGCAATTTCTGAGTCTGAGACAAAAGGAGGATGATAATGTCACAAAGTATGAGGCTAACTTTACAAGGTTAGCGAGGTATGCTGGAGATTATATTCGCAACCCAAGAAGTAAGATTGATCGTTTCTTTGATGGGTTAAAACCATTTCTCCGTCAAGCGTTAGTCTCACAATCCTTTTCATCGTATGAAGACATTGTCTCATGTGCTATCAAGACCGAAAAGGAATTCTCTAAGTCTTATGACTTTAAAGCAAAGCAAGAGAAGAAGAGACCTGCTGATCAATCTGGGAATGGAAATAAGGGGAATAAAGGAAAGGTTGAATATCCATCATGTGGTAAATGTGGGAAGAAACACCCCGGTACTTTCTTGAAGGGAATGGGAGTCTGTTACAAGTGTGGTGAAAAAGGCCACCAAGCTCATGATTGCAAGGGGAAGAAGGAAGCTACCAACGTTCAGTGCTACAATTGCAGGGAGATGGGGCATTATGCAAATGCATGCCCTAAGCGTCAGGAGAACTTACCTCAGAAAAGGCCAAGGGATCAAGGCCAGGCTTATGCTATCACTACTGCTGAGGTAGAAGCTCCGAAAGACGTGGTGGAAGGTAATTTAATGGTTTCCTCAAGTTTAGCAAATGCATTATTTGATTCTGGATCATCACATTGTTTCATATCTTCCCAGTTTTCTAAGAAAATTAGATATTTCCAATTTGATTTAATAAGGGAGTTGTCAGTTAAAACTCCTAAGGGAAGTATCGTTGCAACAAAGTTTTGTGAATCAGTCCCCATTAGAGCACATAAATTTTCTTTATCTGCTGATCTCATCGTCATACCTATGATTGAGTTTGATATAATCCTCGGTATGGACTGGCTTTCGGACTATGATGCGAAGATTTATTGTAAGAAGAAAGAGGTTACGATTCTTGATGATAATGATAAGGAACACCTTATTTTTAGAGCAGAATCGTCACCACCTAATTCTTATTTAGATCCACCCCCAGTAGCTCAACTAAATTCAATTATTGGGGAGGAAGAGAATGAAGTAACTATCGGTGAGGAAAGGAATGTTCAAATAGAGGATGTACCTGTTGTGAAAGAATTTGTAGATGTATTTCTGGAAGATTTACCTGGACATCCTCCAGAACGAGAAGTTGAGTTTTCCATTGATTTGATTCCTGGATCAAGGCCTATATCGAAGACCCCTTATAGAATGGCCACTGTAGAGTTAGTCGAACTAAAGAAACAACTAGAGGAATTGAGTAATAAGGGATCTATTCGCCCTAGTGTTTCTCCATGGGGAGCCCCTGTTCTTTTTGTTAAAAAGAAAGATGGATCTATGAGGTTATGTATCGACTACAGGGAGATCAATGCTATAACGATAAAGAACAAGTATCCCCTACCTCGTATTGATGATTTATTTGACCAACTGCATGGAGCTCAATACTTTTCAAAGATTGACCTTCGATCTGGATACCATCAGTTGTGTGTGAAGAAGGAAGACATTCCGAAGACAGCATTTCGAACCAGGTACGGGCATTACGAGTTTACTGTAATGCCGTTTGGATTGACTAATGCACCCTCTGTATTCATGGATCTAATGAATAGAGTTTTCAAGGAGTATCTCGATGAATTTGTGGTGGTATTTATTGATGATATCTTGATATACTCCAAAACCTACGAAGATCATGAAAATCACTTGCGCATTATCTTGAAGACTCTGAGGAGGCATGAATTATATGGGAAGTTTAGCAAGTGTGAATTCTGGCTTCAGGAGATTTCTTTTCTTGGCCATATTGTCTCTAAAGATGGAATCTCTGTTGATCCTTCTAAGACCAAGGCAATCCAAGAATGGCCAGCACCTACGAGTATAACTGAGGTACGTAGTTTTATTGGTTTGGCAGGTTATTATCGACGTTTCGTCCAGAATTTTTTCCGATTGGCTAACCCATTAACGAAGCTCACACGTAAAGGGGTTAAATTTGTTTGGACAAAAGAGTGTGAAGAATGTTTCGAAGAACTGAAGAGAAGATTAGTCAATGCTCCTATATTGACTCTACCATCGGGGAATGATGGGTTCGTTATTTATAGTGATGCATCGAAGAAAGGACTTGGCTGTGTCCTTATGCAAAATGATAGAGTTATTGCCTATGCATCACGACTGTTGAAAATTCATGAACAAAACTATCCTACTCATGATCTCGAGTTAGAAGCAGTGATCTTTGCTTTGAAGATATGGAGGCACTACCTCTATGGTGAAAAATGTGAGATTTATACTGATCACAAGAGTTTGAAGTATATTTTCTCACAAAAAGAACTCAACATGAGGCAAAGGAGATGGCTTGAATTACTCAAGGATTATGATTGTACGATACACTACCACCCAGGGAAGGCAAACAAGGTGGCAGATGCTTTGAGTAGAAAAGACCATGGAGTTTTGAACAGTATGAGAATTGAAAGGGATCCAATTTTCATGGATCTAGTGAAGATGGACATGGGAATAACCAGGGAAGGTGAAACATCAATGCTTTTTCAAATGGTTGCCAAACCATCTTTACTAGAAAGGATTAAGAGTTCTCAGACCGATGATGAAGAATTCCAAAAAAACATTAAAGTTGTGAATGATGGGAGATTGAGAGACTTTGTGTATGAAGATGGAATTTTGAAATTCGGGAAGAGACTTTGTGTTCCCAATATACCTGATCTAAAAAGGGAATTGCTGGATGATGCTCATAGTTCCAATTTCTCTATACACCCTGGGAGCACCAAAATGTATAGAGATTTGAAGGAACATTTTTGGTGGGACAACATGAAGAGGGAGATTGCTGATTTTGTGTCAAGATGTATGGTTTGTCAATAAGTGAAAGCTGGAAGGCAACAGCCTGGAGGAGTCATGCAACCTCTTCCCATACCGGAGTGGAAATGGGACAATGTTACGATGGACTTTGTCATGGGGCTACCGAATACTCCTAGAAGGAACGATGCAATATGGGTTATTGTTGATCGTCTTACCAAGTCAGCACATTTTCTTGCTATAAGAGAAGATCTACCCCTGGAACGTCTAGCAAGACTATACATTAATGAAGTTGTGAGACTTCATGGAGTACCCCTATTGATTGTTTCTGATCGTGATCCCCGTTTTACTTCAAGATTTTGGAAAAGTCTTCAGAAATCCCTGGATACTGAACTTCTTTTGAGCACTGCTTACCACCCTCAGACAGATGGACAATCAGAACGGACTATTCAAACCTTAGAAGACATGTTGAGATCTTGCTCACTTGACTTTCAGGGTATGTGGGATCAATATTTAACTCTGGTAGAATTTTCCTATAACAATAGATTCCATTCAAGTATTCAGATGGCACCATATGAAGCGTTATACGGAAAGAGATGTCGTACACCAACCTGTTGGGATGACGTTGGTGAAAGAAAACTTGTAGGCCCAGAACTGGTGGAGGAAACGGTGGAAAAGGTGAAGGTAATCCAAAATCACATCAAAGCAGCTCAAAGTAGGCAGAAGAGCTATGCCGATAATCGAAGGAAGGATTTGGAATTTTAGGTCGGTGATCATGTTTTCCTAAAGGTATCTCCATGGAAGGGAGTCATACGTTTTGGTAAGAAAGGTAAATTGAGTCCCAGGTACATCGGACCTTTCGAAATTCTAGAATGAATTGGGGCTGTAGCTTACCGATTGGCAATGCCGCCAAGTCTCTCCAAAGTTCAGGATGTGTTCCACGTATCTCTATTCAGAAAATACATGCCTAACCCAACGCATGTACTCACCTATGAGGAATTAGAACTGGAACCCGATCTGTCTTATTGTGAAGAGCCCGTCAAGATTCTTGATACGAGAGAACAAGTGCTGAGAAACCGGACGACGCGTCTGGTAAAAGTTTTGTGGAGAAACCATAAGATGGAAGAGGCAACGTGGGAACCCGAGGAACTTATGATGAAGAACCACCCGAGTCTTTTTATGCAGTAATACCCTAGAAATTGCGAGGACGCAATTATTTGAAGGAGGGGAGAATGTAACACCCCAAGCTTCTACGGTATGCTTCTCTTTGAATAATGTGATAGCGTGTGTTGTACGCAACACCGAGTTCTAACACACCATAACTAATCAAACTAGCCGTTATGAATAGTAATACCTACTTTTTGAAATTATATATATTTTATATTTGAAAATTGACTTCATTTTTGGATTCGGAATATCGAATTTAGCCTAAGGTGAAATTTTGGTACATTTCGGATAACTTTCATATTTTGATGAATAGTGAAAATTACTAAGTTTTAATTAAAAACAACTTTTTTAATCAAAATAATTAATAGTGATAAATTATTAATTTGAGTGGTTTTAAAGTATATTTAGAATATATTTTTACCATTTAATATAATGTTGGTCATTGGACATAATTTTACAATTAAACCGAACATAAACGAGTGTCAATCTTTTGATAGTTATTATCTCTTAAAAACACGCTTTTTGTTTTGACAGCGGGAATTAATTTTAAATTAATTTCTGCCACTTCTGTATTTTGAATTTAGGAAAATGGATTCCATATTTGGAATCAGGATGTTCAAAATTTGTAAATAGGTAACTTTTATTTTTAGACATTTTGAATAATTACTGTGGTAAATTTTTTATTTACCATGGTTAAGGGTAAATCCGATAAATAAGGGTTAAAAAAAATAATATTATAATAATACAAAATTACCCTAAAACGTGTCCTAACCTTATTGGTGGACACATACCCGACCATGAGCATCCTTGGGTCAATTTGGGGACCCCTTGGAGCCACTTGTATGTGGTAGGGACACTTTATATTAATAAAGTTAAAATAAAAATAAAAATGGCATAAGCTTACATCTTTTAGAAGAACAATTTTTACATAGGGTTATACATGTTGGATCTTCGATTATAAATATTCATTAGAAAGATAAAAAGATTTACTACATAATGATATTTTATTTATAATTTTTATACATCAAATAATTTAAATTATTAATGACACAATAATGATGCAATGTTTACCTCATTAATAAATCATTTAAATAAATAAGATTATAATGATTAAAATATTATCTAAAACCTGTCCAATTCTTATTGGTTGATGTTATTTAGAATATTAGTCATCTTATCTTCGACCTCAATGATTTTTGGACCATTATAAACCGAATATAATTATATTATAAAGTAATACTTTCACTCTTTCCTAAAGAGCCCCTCTTCTCCCTTATAAAAGGAGACCACTTATACTCATTCCTCACACCTCTCAAGCCACTTGGCTCGTCCAAACTCTGCCCAAATAAGCTCCCCACATCCCTCTCCTCCTCCTTGAAGCTTCCCCCTAGGCAGAAATCATTTCAAGAAGTCCTTTGGTTCCAACCAAAGTGAGTTACCTAAATTAAAGGTAACGATTTCTCTTAAATTATTTTCCTTTATTTTGCTTCTCCAACCCCCAAAATCTTTTTATTTCCTTTCTTTTGTAAAAACACCAGTATCCTAAATATACTATGATGTTGTTATAAGAAGGATTCAAACTACACATACACACAACTCCATCTAATGGATGATGAACATAATGTTTCTGTGGATGGCAAACTAACGCCTCACGAAACGATGATTGTTCAAATACATCTTACCGCCTCTCATGGTGGCCATTATGATGGCACTGTAATTAAATATGATATTAATGATATATATTTTATATATAAGCTTCTGTAATTCCATTTTATTTCATACCATTATTCGTTTCATGTTGTATATACATACGATAATTTCATTTGAGGAAGTGCGGACTACCGCCCCCTTAAAATGATATGACTCGTTCATACCACACATGGAACGTATAAAGGATGGTGTTAATGAACTTAAGTAACATATATAAAATATTATATTATACTGGAATAGTAATATACCTATGTATCATTTGGATTCAATTATTTTAAAATAAAAATTAAATGGAAGTAGCGTTCGTGCGTACGTACGGACTACCGTCTCCACGAACGCGGTGAGATCCATCCTCCATCGTATCCATTCAAGTCTTATTCTCATTTTAGGGTTAAAAATAATGTCAATATCATTATGATTATGAATAAGATTTAATCTATCCATTACAAACATGTCTTACGTAACCAAACATTTAAGAAGAACGAATCGATTATCACCTGAAACGACGATAATACTAAGATATTATTAATAAAGCAATGTTAAAAGATCATATATGATATCATATTAATGTATATGATTCTTGTATAATTTAATAACAATTATTTTACCATTATACAGGAGGTTAACCGACCCCAACAAAGGAAAAGTACAAGGTAAGGGTTATTTCACAATCTCTTCATTATCCGAGGTTGTTTATACGTAATAATCTACTGGGATATCTTTATCATCCACATCCATGTTTCTTAAAAATGTATTTCAAAACATTTTTACTATTTACAAGAATATGGGTTAAAGTCATTTATACCCTTGTTTGACTTTTTATAAGAGGTTTATAAAGGAATCTTTCCATCGTTTTCAAAACAAGGTCCTTTTTAACCTTTTCGACAGAATTGAGGTAAGAATGTTTTTTTTAACTTATACGGCGGGTGCGGTTATTTTACGCCGTTATAAAATCTTCAAAGCTTTCCTTACAAGCTTATAAGAATATTTTCAAAGAAAATGTTTTATTTTATATGGATCTTAAATGATTTCAAAATAAAAGGAGATATTTCTTTAAAAAAAATTTGATTTCATCTACGTCAACATTATTTGATGGATTTTAAGATTATTTGAAGTTGATTTATTATGATACAAAACTTCTATATTGTATTGAAGGTTTTGTGATATGTTTGACTATGGATGTGCTATTTTTATACCATTCATAGTTTATGGTGAAATTATTGACATTTCGTATGCTAGTTTTAATACGAATGTTTATGTTATGTTTAAACCTTTTCATATGGGAATGCATTGGACTTAATGAGTGACGGGTGGAGCCCGCTATAGCTCCTCGATGCATCGGTAGGTCTCATGAGACAAACTAGTGTCTTGTCACAAGGCCTTGACAAAATCTTATTTGTAGTCTTGGCACGAGGCCTTGGCTATGTGGTTATGATAGTCTGGAATTATGCATTCCAACATTATGAAAGTGGTTATTGATTTTTGCATGTGATTATTCAATTAGTAGAATATCCATGTGAATAAGTAAATGGCATTATTTCATTTTACTTTTGCCATACTATGTTGAAGTTAAAGTTTAAAAGGCTTTTGTTTTAGTAATGCAATGCCTTAAATGTTTATTCTTATTTATGAAAGTTTCCGCTATATTGTTATCCTTACTGGGCTTTTGAGCTCACCCCTTTTCTATGTTTTATTTTTCCCAGGATGTGAAGAAGTAAGTTATGAATGACCTGCAGGGATTTTATGAGGGGTTAATAGTGTGGATTGTGGAAACATTATGTTGTTGTAGTAGTTTTTCATTTTATGATGTAATGTAAAACTTATGAATATATCTAGTGTTTCCAAGGCTACTAAACCAATCGGTCTTTCGAGATTTGATCTTTCTTGTGATCATGCCAATGTTATGTAATAATGCACCGACTCTGGGTAACTGGGGTCGGGGCGTTACATAATGCATGTACTTTCATGAGAATTTGTTGTAAAATAATTTTTTGCTGAAATGACATATATTTTAACTTTAATGAGACCCTTGAAACATATCATTAATCTACTTAATTAAAAATATATTTTGAACATTAAAAGTTTAATTATTATCTTCTCCACATATGAATTCATATTTGGGGAAAATTTGGGTTTTAATTGTTGGGGATGGGTCAATTCTTAACTAGGCTAAACTGGGCTTAATAGAAGCCCATAAAATTCCACTACTCCTTATAATTTTTGTAAAAAATGGTTAATTTTTTTCAAAAAATTTAAACACTTTTAGGCTTCACTTCGTACTCCAATTGATTCCTACCTAACCACAGTATCTTATTGGTAGTTAAAATTTTATTTGGACCAGAAACTTATGAGGATGGACGATTTTTGAGTGATTTTGTTTAGTGAATTTATGAATATTCGGTTTAGGAATTATTTTTTTAAGTGATGTAGGATACTTGTTTGTAGATTTGAGATCATAATTTTAGGAATTGGAAGTTTAAATTCAATCCTAGGGGACCCACTTTATTTTAATTATTTTCTAATAAATAAAAAAACATATTGAGACAGCTTAGATAGTTTTTATATGAATCTACTAAAACTAGAGTCATTTGGGAATTTAGGAACTCACGGTGAATCTCTAAGATCCTAGGGACTAGGTGTGTTCCTATTTAGTAAATCCCTCTGTAAAATAAAGAATAAGTGTAACTTCGCAGTGCTTACCACAAGTTACATGTCTTGGGAAAAATAATAATAATGTGACTAGGGTAAAAAATTAGTTCATTAAGGTGAGGGGAATAGTGAACACCATCTAAAGAAAGGGATGATTGGTTTGTGTGGAACCATTTTGTTTGTTTCAATATAGTGATCAAAAAAATATCTTTTGGGAACATAAAAGAAATTAGAAGTACAAAGTTCTTTTTGTTAAGTTTTTAATTCCACAAATCTTAACCTTTTATCAGTCCTGAATATAGAACCTATGTTTGAATAGTAGTAAGTCATTAGGAAGACTCATATATGAGGTAGGACATCCTTAAAAGTGGATGAATCATTCCACTTTTTATTACCTTTTAGTATTTGATTTTAGGAAAGACATGACTTGAAAATATTTTTTCAAAAGTATTACCTAATGTTTCTTTTTCCTCTGATTTCAAATTATTAGACATGTTAAATTTTGAGCTGTTTAATAAACACACTTCTATTTTTCCGTGATAATATAGAATGAGATTGTTTGAGGATAAAAAATTATTATGTGTGGGGGAATTTTATGTGGCCATAATTTTACATGTTTTTTCCGAAATGTTTAATTAATTTTTAATAATTTAATTAATAAATTTTTCACTCTTTACTAAATATTTTCAATTTTTTAATTTTATAATTAAAATCATTAATTAATGTTTTTTAATAATTAATTTTATATTTTAAACCTCTTAAATATGTATTCGTGGTTTACTAATTGAAATATACAATTAATTTTTACTGTTTTGATTCTGCTTAAAAATGTTAACTTTATTTAATTATAGTTAATTAAGAATGTATCTATTATTTAAACTTATTAATATTTAATTTAATTAAATGGATAAAATTTTAATACCTTAATATAAATTAATATTTTTTATAAATTTAAAATTCTAATCTTTATTCATTTATTAGATTCTTCTAATTTAATGTATTAAATTCATTTACTAAAACAATAGAAGAGGTTATTATTAAACATTTAACCAATTTGTTTAATTTTATCTTTAATATTTAACTTTTTTTTAGATTTAATTAATTATATTAAATTAGTATTAATATTTTAATTCAGAAAATTTTAATGTTTATTTTAAATTTAAAATTCTTGTTTCATTATTTTTATTTGTTCTCCTCAGTTTTAATTTTAGTTTAATTTTCTTAGCTTTTAGTTGTGAATTAATCAATTAAATTCTTTTGTTCTGAATTTATATTAATTTGGTTCCATTAATCTAATTTAATTAACCAGTTTTTATTTTCTTTTTATAATTTTTATAATTTATTTTAAATTTTAGCTGAATTTTAATTTTAGTCTTGCATATTAAATTTTTTCCTTAGCCATATTTTGTCATATTATGAGTTACCATTCCTTACCAGTGTTGAACCCATTCATTCCCTCAATGAGTCATTGTTCTTCTACTCGTTGTCTCACCATTCCCCCTACCTTCTTTTCATCACTCACCTATCATACCTTTAGATAGACTCAGCACCACTATACTGGTGTAGGTAATAAATGTACTTAATGTATTTTAAATTCTAATTAAAGTATTTTAAATTTATTAGTTTATATTAATAATTAAAATTATTATTAATATTTTAGTTTAAAATATTTTATTTAATAAATTTGTTTAATATTTTATTTTATTACTTATGTTATTTATTTATTATTAGTAACTTTTATAATTATTATATGTTTATTATCATTTTTTATTTATTCCCCCCCCCCCATTTTATTCTTTGCGTGTAGCAAGGGGGGTTAGGGTTGCTTCCTGGAGGAACCACTCTGGCCCTCCTTCGATTCTCCATAGGCAGATGGCGAGTGGTTTTGACCTCAGGTGGAGACTTTCACAGTGACTTCAGTGGTTCGGGTCTGATGCAGTTCGTCCTGGGATCCTCTCCACGTGTATTTTCCTCTCTATTTTGGCTAATCATATGGCAGCAATAGTCGGTGGATTCTATTAGTAGCTTCAGATCTCCACACGAAGGCGTTGAGTTGTGGTGACTCCCTCTTCGCGATGGCTCTAATAGATGGTGTAATGTTGCCAGATTAGAGTGGGGTTAGGGTTTCCTTGATGGTTTGATTCAATTTTGGTTTGGGGATATGGTTCTAGTTTTGATTTAAATAGGTTTAAGATCTGTATATGTGGTATGTGGTGTGTCGGAGATCTGGTTTGAGTGTGTGTGGAGTTTGATGCGAAAGGGTGATGGCATGTGAAAAACTGGTGGGTCAAGGGGTTGTAGAGGAAAGGTTGAATAGTGGTTGCTGTGGATGAATGGTGTGATAGGGTTTTAGGTCTAGTAGTGGCGGAAAGACCATGAGGAGAGGAGTCATTAGTGAATGGAGGAACCAATGGTGGCAATGAGTTGCGGTGCCCCCATTGATCTGTAATGGTGAGAATGGTTAGAGATTTGATAGGGGTGGTGGAACAGGAAGTTAGGGGGAACTCTGAGACATCGAGTAGAAGAAAAGTGACTCACTTAGGGAATGAATAGGTGTAATGGTGGCAAGGAACAATGACTCATTAGTTGAAGAAATATGGCCAAGGACAAGAATTTAATCTGCAATACTAAAATTAAAATTTAGTAAACATTTAAAATAAATTATAAAATTTATAAAAAATAAAATAAGAACAGGTTGATTAAATTAGATTAATGGAACTAAATTAACGCAAATTTAAAACAAAACTATTTAATTGATTAAATTCACAACTGAAAACTAAGAAAATTAAACTGAAACTAAAACTAAGTAGAAAAAATAAAAACTATGAAACAAGAATTTTAAATTAAAAGTAAACATTCAATTATTCAGAATTAAAATATTTAATATAATTACATAAAATTAATTTAAGTTGTAAAAAAAAAGTTAAGAATTAAAGATAAAATTAAACAAATTTGTTAAATGTTAAACAACAACCTCTGTTATTGGTTTAGTAAATTAATTTAAAACATAAAATTTGAAGAATTTAATAAATGAATAAATATTAACAACATAATTTTATAAATAAAGATAATTTATAATAAAGTTTTAAAATTTTAAGAGTAAAATTTAATAAATATTATGAAGCTTAAATAAAGGATAAATTCTTAATTAATTATAACTAAATAAAGTTATCATTTTTAAGTAGAATTAAAACATTAATAATTAATTAGAGATTTAAATAAGTAAACCAAAAATTGGTATTTAAGAGGATCAAAATATAAAATTAATTATAAAAATTGATTAATTGATGAATTTAATTATAAAATCAAAAAATTGCATGTATTTTATAAAAAGTGAAAAATTGATTAATTAAATTATTAAAAATTAATTAAAAATATATGGAAAACCACATAAAATTAGGGCCATATCATCTTCCATTATCTTCAACCACAGCAGCTCCACAATCACCAAGTGTCTCAACATAGTTGATAAATATTAACAATAGTACATGTTGGTCTCACTCAGAAATTCCATCTTCCACTTATCAATTGGATTCTATGATATAGTGATATCATAGGACCACTTATTCTCTTCTAAATCTTCCTCGACAAACTAGTTCTTCTATATAGAATATTATTATCTTACCTCTCTTTCATATAAAGTGTTATATAAAGGAATGTATTAAGAGTTCCTGAACACAATAATCTTTTCTCTCTTCACCCATTTTTATATACCAAATCACATGATTATATTTTCCCTATATTAATATAGAAAACTCATTCAATATCAAAAACATGATCTTATCATTTATTATAGTTAAAAATATCTTTAATAATTCATTTATCTCCTTATTGTCATTCATTATTTATCAAATATATCTTCATTAAATCTTCCACAATTTTTAGGATTATGTTTCATTACAACTTTCATAAAAGATCCATATATTTTCCACACTTTTATGAATAAGAAAAAGAAATTATGGTGAAACCTTTATTCTAATGACATGATAGAACTCCAACATTTTTTCTTATTATGTTCCATCTTATATCACGATGTTACTATAATCTATGATTCTATTTACTTAGTACTAATGGTGGCATAACTGTCTCATCATGACATGATCTCAACTCTATTCTTCTCCTGATATTTATTGGTTGTAATGTGGCTTTCTTATTTGTGGTTTGAAGATCATATTCTCAATATTCATCTTCAATCACAATATAACTTTTAATAATTAGGGTGTTAAATACAATTAAGAACATATTTAGCAATGAAAAACTCAATATCTAGATATCTCTTCTAGAATATATTCACATGCCCAAATTTTTCTAACTAGGAGACCCATAAGTATCTTACTAAACATTATGTAAAAAATAGTTTATATTACATATCAAAGTGATTCATAAGACTTTTTTGATATACAATAAGAAATACCTTTACAAAATAATTTATTACACCTATGTGGGGATAGAAATCATTCCTTTAAAAATATTTTAGTTTCCAAGTATTGGATAAATATTATATTTTAAGGAATCGACTCTTAAGTATAACAGGGAGGTTCTTTCCTTTGAAATTTTTTGTATCCATATAAAAAAGTGACTCTTATATATTTAGTATCTTAATTTTATAAGTCACATGGAGTCTATACACTTTTGAATATTCTACAACATATTTTTTAGATTTAATTTCACATAAAAATTATTGGATCTTACATATTTACTTTTCCAAATTTGATAAAATATAATGCTTTTAGAACTAAACTCCAGGGTTCTCGACTCAACTTTAATTCATCTCAGGTCTTATCCAGGAAATCCAAGATATCTTTAAACAGCTTAAATGTATCTTTAAATTATCCAAATTTTCCCAAATCTCTTCAACTTAATTTCTAAAGACTGTCATAACATATATTAATTCATCATGAATTCATCAATACATATTCACCACATGATTAGTTCTAACTTCGAACTCTGTGTTCTTTAATCCATCATCCATGTGATATTTTTCCTTCATTACAATATCCATATACATTGATAATCCAAAGGTGGATTCATAATCCTCTCAGTATTATTTTTTACTTATTTAATCATAGATTCATAGGTTGTTAAATATCTAACTCTTTAAACAAAGTAAGAAACATTATTAAATTGTTCACTCACCTTAATCCGCACTTTCGTTTGATTATTATTAAGATCAAATCTCTAATAATCAGATATATAGGCTACTTACATGAATTTTTTTATTTAGAAAATACATGTAGAACCATATTATTCTTCCTTTCTTATTTTTATACTGGTAAAAACTCAAGTAAACTCCTTCATCATCATATGAATGGATCTCAGAAAGCATTCCTAATGGAAGGAATCTTTAGTAAAAGTGATTTATAATAATTCCAAGATGCATCTAACTACTTCAAATTATTCATTAATATTTGTCTCTTTATCATCACCTAAATTTATCGTATATTGACTTTACACCTTTTTGACATATTGATAGAAAATAAAATAAATAAAACCCTCATTATCATAATCTAGTTGGTTACTTAACTTATGTTGATCATTATGAATGTTTTAGAGAATAAGGATGATGTGTATATAGTTGACATTTTTTATTCATTGGTAGTTGGAGACTGATTGTTGAGGAAGAAGGTCATTCATTTGGATATAGAAAAATCCTATATCTTATTGAAGATCATGTTCATAATAGTTGAAGGAGGTGTCATGGATTCTAGTTAGACCTTTTATTAATAACCTATAATGAGATAGATACTATCATGGAATTATTATTTTCCTAGTGAATTGGATATCCACCCTACCATATGATTGGTCATGGATTAAAAGACTTCAAGTGTAAGTGTTAGGATAAGGGTGATACCTTCCCACGCATCTTAATCACTTTTTACATTATTAATAAAATTCATGTATTTAAGTGGACTCGAATATAGAAAGGAGTAGATACCCACATTAGTAGTGAACCTTATAAAAATATAGTATGCATTGATGTATTTAATTGTTTTTCTTTAATGTGGTGTGAATGTGTTGGAAAACATATAAGATATATCCATCCTAATAGGTGAAGTGGTTTGAATACAAAAATGGGTAAAAGTTTATGTGTATGTAATTTTATAAGACTTTTCTACACTGATTGACCCCCCATCCCCCTCTCAGTAGAACTACATGATCCATTGTATACATTATTCTCATAGATTCACACATGATATATGATGTATTGTTTAAGGGGAACTTAGTAAAAACCTACAAAGTTATATGTTCACACACTACACAGTAACCCTGGTGTGTCTTCAGGCCTTATATTTGGATTTCCAAAGATATGTTGAATGGGGGATATTGTAGGGGTTACTGGATGGTGTTAGGAGGCACTCTAATGAGAGTAATAGGGTTTTATAGTTAATATTCCCAATAAATTTGATTCCTTTTTATTTTCTATTAGGTAAGCTTAGTGGGTGACCCTTATAGTATGTGTGTAATCTAAGCATGGGTATCATTTATGTTATAGAAAGTTGATGTCATATTTTATTAACTCTTGTCCATTAGCTATAATTTTGTGAATTACTTTGATGTTATATGATTATATTTTTATTTTTTATATGATTTTACAAAGAGTATAATCTCCCCACATTTTTTATAGACTCTCGCCACTAGTTAGAAACATCTAGCATACAAGAATGCATTTACAGGTCATGTGATAATCCCTAAGTCATGTCATGCATGTGATTTTATTTAGGGAATTGGAAAAGGGTATTAGAGAATTATTTAAGTTAACTTACTATTTTTTACTAGTTGTTATAGGTAGTAATTTTTCATGTCACAGGATAGGCCTTATTCTTGGGAGTAGGTAACCCATATAAAGGGAAGTTATAAGCTATCAAGGATAGTGTTTTTGATTTTTTTCACAATTATGATACATTTATGTAATCAACGATGACATTATAATTGAAATTTTTAGAAAAAAATTACACTTATCCAAAGTTGGTATGATATAGTGAGTTTTTATAAAATAATTAGAATGTATTTTTTTCGAACCACGTGATTTTATGGTATGTCACCTTTTTATGTAAATAAATTTAATCGCTTTGATAACTTACCTTGCATATAACACCAAGCTTAAAGGAACTACAAAATATTATTATTAAAACATAGATATTAAATTAGTGGGAATGAATAGTATTGACCACATTATGAAATATATAATTTTATTATTCATTATTAATATATAAATTTATTCTTAGGGAATAAACACATTATTTTTTGTAAAATCATTTTTGTTCTTCAAAATTTATGTTTTTTTTAAATTCATTTTTATTGTTTTCTATGAGAAAATAAATATAATTGATTTTTGAAACATTTATAAACTTTAATTGATAAAATGAGAATAATTTTTTATTCACACTTTCAAAATTATATTATGATTAATTTTTTAGAATCTTTTGAAAATGTTAATTTTTCAGTGAATAGTGAAAAAACATGATTTTTTTAAAGATGTCATTTCTATTCAATAAATTAATAAATTAAAAAGTCCCGTTTTTTTAATATGGTTTCAAGTAACATAATTATTATATATTTATGCTTTATCTAATTATATTATTATTAATTTACTTTAAAATTTATTTTAAAATATATATTTTTTTTTAAATGAGATTTTATTCCTAAAAATAGTTTTATAGTACTTAATGTTTATCATTTGAAATTAATTAAAATAATACCTGATTATGAATGTTTCTAATTAAATTTATATATTATATATCATTAAATATTAATTTATTTTCATAAAATTATAATTATTAACCATATATTAATATAAAATCAACTTTTTCTTGAAAAATACACTTCTTGAAAATCCGCTTTTTCATCTCATATGCAAGTTTTGTTTTAAATATTATTTTTAAAAAATTATATTAATTAAATTGGGTAAAATGGATTCAATATTTATAATAAAAAGGTGTAAATTACGTTTTAATGTCATTTTCATTTTTAGGCATAAAAATTTTATCATGGTAAAAAATGATTTTCCGGAGTATAGGTAAAATAATTGAATTGAATAAAGTTAACAGTTAAAATATTTAAATAACTAAAAATAAAACTTCAAATGTATGGTTGATGTTTTTATAAACCGTAAACATAATTTAAAACATTAATTATCAATCTAATTTTTTCCACCCAAATTTGGTTAGATTTAAATATAAAATAATCAATATTTGATCAATAAAAATCACACATCATCAAGTATAAATACCACTCCTCACCATGCCCTTTGTCCTCATAATAATTTAATCTCCCAAAATCACTGAAAACCTCCCATATCATCATTCTCCCCACATTCAGGTTCTTCTTTTCTCACCCAAATACCAATTCCAAGGTCTCTAGTGGATCCTTCAAGAAAGTGATATTCAAGAGGTAATTTTCTAAAACTACCTCTTTTATTTTCTAGTACTCTTCTAAATTATACTCAAATCATTAATCAATCAAATAATAATAATTAAAAATCATAAAAATACTGTAATTTTATACAACTAATGAAATATCGTATATACATCACCTTTATTACCTCATCTTATTAAAATAAACAAAACCATTGTCCAAATTATGGGGGTTAACCGTCTCTATGGATAATGATTTTTTGTTTCCATTACCACCTTCATGTATAGTAATAAAATTATTATTCTAGTTGAATAATATTTTAATAAGTATATTATAACCTACTTCATGTTCTTGAATTAATTTATAGACATGATATTAAATAAAACAAAATTGTTTCATGTTGGTCTGAAAAGCATCCAGATTAAACAAAACATTTATCTTTTACAATTTATCAAATAAATCATCATAATTTCAGAAAAAAAAATATATATGGGACCATTTAAACTTATTTAATTTAATTAATACTATTTCATTTCACTTATATAGTTTTATTTCTATTTGAAAATAAAATCAATTATTATACACAAATAAACTAATCTTGAAACTGTGGAATGAACGCAGTTGAAATAATAAAAGTAATGAAATGTTATTTATAAATTGGTGGTAATATATTATAAAATTACTAAATAATGAATTAATAACATTATTTAAAACTTTATATTGTATTTTATTGTACGCAAAACTAAATGGAATCATGAGGTAAGGGTTTCCCATCTCACTTTTTCTTCTCTAACATATATGCCTTATTCAGTACTTAAATCATCTGTGTAGTGTATACACTCCCATTTGATATATAATACAATAAATATCATTATCTTAATGTTATTAAATGGTCAATTTGATAATAATTATTTTTTTGCGGCATGTGATTTGACAAATTATAAAGAGGTATGGGATTTATTAACCCAATTTTCATTCTTTGGGTTAACCTTCTACTTTATTGATTATTCCATGCTATGATTTAGTGTGATATTACTTTTTATTATATTTTGTTTCATTTAAAATTTTTATGTGGATTTATAGTGAATACACATAATTGATTAATTTTATTAATGTTCACTTCAATGATATGATATTTATAAGGGATTTTAATTTTTAAAATAATATTTTTAAAATTTCCCTTCAAACTTTATTTTTCTTCCTTGTTCATGTTTTCTAAAATAGTTTCCAAAAATTGTCTTCATATTCTATTATGGTTTTTAAGTCTCTTTTACTCATGTTTTACTTTTTACAATACAATTTTAAAGTATTCATTTTTTTTCTAAATGAGGTTCTTTGTTAATTTTAAAAAAAAATAGAAGGATTGTTTTTTTAACTTATACTGAATAAGAGTATTTTCCCACAGTCATGAAAAATTAACTCCTTGAATATTATTTTATAATATTATATGGTTATTTTCAAATATAATTATTTTTTTAATAATTATGTGACCTTTTAAAAAATTTCAAAATAGAATGGATATTTTCTTCAAGAAATATTTGAGGTGATCCTTTAGAAGAATAATTTTTTATCATAGATAACATTACTTGATGTTACATATGATTTATTGGGGTTATGATTAAAGGATACTATTCTTATTCTTCTTATGTTTGGTTTATGTTTTTGATGACATGATTTTTATGAATCTTGTTTCCTTTTGATGTTTTATGCTATGATGAAATGTTTATGGAGACCATTTCTTTTCAAGGGTTCTGATATATGGATTGATTTATATTCTTGTTGAATAAATATTTATGGTTTTATAATGTGATGTGTGTGACCTATATCTCCCACAAATTAATTGGATAAATATTGATAAATAATGAGGTAAATTTTTTATCTGTGAACCTGATTTCATGTTCACTATTCTATGCATGGACTTGGTTTTCATATCCAAAAATTTTTATATAAACCTGATTTCATGTCAATAAGTTTATGAAAGTGACTAATTTCATGTTTCATAACCCACTCCCCTCAAATTTTACCCCTCATGGTCCATAAATGGGAGAATAGAGATGGTGACAGCCAAGTCCCACCTCTAGTATGTCCCATGTTGGTAACTAGAAACAAGGGTATTGTAAACACGCAGATGGTAGGAATTACCCTTTAAGAGAATACCTATGGAAGAGATATAAATATATACACCAACCAAATACTAATGAGATTACAATATAATATAAAACCCAAGAAAACAAATTTAATTTCATGAAATAACTACTATAACTGAAACGGAAAAATTATGTACCAAAAGAAAGTTAAACGATAGTGATTGTGAAGCCAAAACAACTCCTACAAAACCCCAAGCTAGTAGTAACCAGCCTGATCTCTAACATACTCCAATTGACCAAAAAAATATTTTACATAAATTAGTTTAAGTATAATAAAATACTAAAAACGGTCCTCCTCGGATGCTCTTGTGAAAATTTAAAGGAATCGTGCTTAATCAAAATGAACAACAAGTGAAACTAACTCATCACCTAAACAGTTATACTAAGTTCTCAACCTCACCATGGATACTCTCACAAAGTATCACATAAATGTGTATATAATATAATAAATAATATCAATGTTACCCTACTACCATTTCCCCAGTGGTTTGTCGCTTTTCCTCAATGTCGCACGTCCCCAACATCTCTCTCCAAAACATCTAACTCGAAGGCACATGGGTGAAGCACCACAACATGAACCTCATGAAAAATACCCCCATATCCACATAACAAAAAGTAAACAGGTAGCTAACGGGATCCACCACATCTTTCATAATGTGTATCAAACATTGAGTATTATACCTCAAGCCATTACAGCCCATACACTGAGTAAGAATCCTCAAGCCATCATAGCCTATACATGTAATACCTATAGTATTCCTTAGGAAACTATATCCATTATATATGTATTTGAAATAACCAAGATCCATTACATCCCTTTACACACATATATGGGGAAAAATAACTTTCATGTATATCGGTACAAGTAACTACCAAGGGAAGAGAGTGGGGTCAAAGTGGGTAGTCATCCACCAATCCTCCCATCGGTATGTTGGGGAAAACACCCCTCCCCCCCTCCAGACTCAGAATCCTTTGGGTGTCAATTTCCCAAACTGATAGGGTGGAGTAGCATATATAAACACAAAAATAACATGATATAATATAGCTCACAACCACACTATTGGAATAACCTAGTATCATACTCAACTACAGATAACGTCTCTCGGACTCCTAACATCCACTTCTAATACTAGATATCCTATAAGCACACAACCATTTAAAGAGATACATTAAATTAATTTATACATTTTTATTAGTTTCAATTTATGTTAATTAATTATTTAACCCTTAATTAACCAATAGAAAATTCCAAATTACATTCAGTTAGCTTCACAACAAAGTTCTATGCCCCCCAGGAATAACCAAACTGGGTACATGGCTTCTCATAAATTACAACTTCAAAATTTTATCCCAGCAAGATCCAACCCCAAGGGTTAAACACTTATTCTCTCATTTATTAACAACAATAAAACTTTCCATGATTCCAGGTATTCTAGGAAAACATTCTAAGCTACCAAATGAATGGGGCTCAACACGATGAGTATACGACCTACCCATCAATTTTTGTCCACCTATGGCAGGATCATAAACCCATCAATCCTCTTGAAAATAAACACGGAAAACAAGTGGAATACCCCGCACATCATCTCCTATTTTGGAAGGAGTATAAGAAAAACCACCTACCGCAAGTAGTGAGTAATGTAATTTAGATAAACAAATAACATATTCAATAAGAATTCAACTTTCATATCAATAGGTAAGCCAAGCTTCGACCTGTTCCATCAACCCCGGTGTCCTCCCTAAGACCCATATTCATAATCCATTGCTTCTCACCACACTATGAATCAGCTATTTCCCCAGCCACTAGGCCTCCCTTCACAACAACTACAACATCCCTCTAGGATCATCCATCCAAGTATCACATCACATCATAATCATCATGAATCAAACATAGAAATCGGTCTATTGGCACTTATCAAGGAATCCATCTTTTAGACACAATGAGATCTCATGAATCCAAAGCATAAGGAACATTGCCTTTATAGGAAAGTAGGTAACTAAAACTGTACAAGTCATTATCCTTTATCAAAAAACTAGTTCTTTATTCCATCCTCAATTAACTGATTCATTATTCATAGGTTCCAACTAAGGCAATCCTAAAAAAAAGCTATAACATATATCACAAAATAATTAAATAATGAATTTAACATTAAATTAATTACTTTTAACAAAAACCATCATCATTCTTCATTATCATCAACCAATTAACTTAATAATTCATATCTTCATCAAATTTATTATCATCAAATTACAACAACAACCGAATTCATTAACAAGCCTTTTAATCTTAAGACAATTAATTAACAATTAATTCCAAATTTACATTACTTACGAATGGTTATCATGAAAAACATGTTAAACTAATAATGGAATATATATTACACTATCTAGAAAATCAAGAGGCAAACCATTATCGTGTTACAAAGAAAAAACATCATCATGTGATCGATACTAATTCTTTAATACAGTTCAAATATATCTTATGTTAATTTCATTATGATCCAATGGGCTAAACCATGCTAGATCTAAAATTTCATATCAAAAATAGAGAATAAATGAATCACATACTTAAAAATTTTACTTTTATTATTTGTATGAGAACAAACCACGCAACCAATCGTGATCACCTCTACCACAACAATTGCATCCATCCGAGGACACTACGGCATGACCGCACAAACCAAAAATCAAGAAATCTCCATTAGAAACATGGAGATCACATGCCATCACATTGTAAGGAAAAATTGGAGGAAAAAAATTGAGTAACCCTGAAGAATAGAGGTAGAACATACCTTACATTGAAGATGGATCAACACTTCCTAGTTGCACCAAAATAGGGGGTGCACATTCAGTAGGAAAAACACCAAGGGGAACACAATCCAAGGATTGTAGTCTGACCTCATGAATCCTATTGGAGTAAGAACATTAGGAATCACGTACTAAGGAAAAAAAATAAAGAAGAATAATGGAATTAGGTATCTCATCCTTTTTGAAATCTAAATTGAGAAGCAGTTTAGATACATTAGATATTCCATTAAGGGAAAATTTGGTCAAGATTATGTGTTTTGATAGAGTAAGGCACCCAGACCCTTATGAAAATTAATATAGGAGTTAAGGAATTTGAATTGGAATTAAATACCTTAAAAATGATTATAATGTATTTTATGTCAAGGATAATGTCAAAGGGATAAAACTGTAGGAAGCTGGAAACGCTGTTCACAACCAACTGTTGGATGACTCACCGGTCCTGGAAACATTGTTCAAACTACTATTGGATGAATCGCCATCCTAGAAACACTATTTAACCTATTGATGGATGACTCACCATCCTATAAACATTTTTTAACTTATCATTGGATGACTCACTGTCCTAGAAATACTATTTAGCCTACTATTAGATGACTCACCATCCTAGAAACATTGTTCAACCTACCATTGGATACACCACCATCCTAAAAACACTATTCAGACTACTGTAGGATGAATTTCCATCCAGGAAACACTGTTCAACCTACCATTGGCCGACTCACCATCGTGGAAACACTATTCAACCTACTATTTGATGACTCACCATCCTGGAAACACTATTTAACCAACCATTATGAGACTCACCATCCTGGAAGCACTGTTCCACCTACCATTGGATGACTCGCCATCATGGAAACACTTTTCAAACTACCATTGGAAAACTCACCATCCTAGAATCACTATTCACATGGAAATTTTCATAAAGTGTTAGAAAGAAGTCACTTTGACCTACCAAAACACCTCAAACACAGGATTTTGACCAAATAGTTGACTGGATAGGTATGGGCCGTTACATTAGATACCTCTCAAAATATTCTCACCCCCCAAGAATCCAAAACCAACCTAGAGAGGAAACATAAAAGGGGGTTCGAACAACCACCCTTCAAGATACCTCTAAAGTTTCTTTCCACCACATGAGCTTAACTGCTCCATCAAGGAACAATGAAAATACATGTGACAACCACAACTTGATCCTAAACACTCTCTTTAAGGAGATACCTCTCAAAAGAGATTATGCCACAACAAGAAATAAGAGAAATCTATTTCATAAATATAAAGGGTCTACAACCACCAAAGGAATAATGTTACAAGAGAAGAGATAAACATCAAACAGATCTAGGTATTTAGCACATATCTATGACCCAAATTCCCAAGTACTCTCCTCCACACTACTATGAAACCAAAAAACATGAACCAAGGGGATATAACACCCATGAAACACCTTCTCCTTGTGGTCCTGGATCTCTATAGGCTGCTCCTTAATGGTCATATCATTGTCAACATCATTCTTTTCCCAATAAATGAAGAGAGAGTCATCATAAAGATGATGATGGAGCTTCGACACATGGGAAACATCGTGTGTCTGGATCATTTTTGATGGAAGTTCTACCTGATACACCACGACTCCAACATGAGCCAACACTTAGATAGGTTAAAAAAATGTGGAGAAAGCTTACTCCCATGACCAAACCTTTGCTTCCCATGATGGGGATTCAACTTGACAAACATATAATCCCCACATTAAAACTCCAAAGGTCTCCTCCTTTGATCATAATAGGACTTATGATGATCATGTGCTTCCTTCTTCCTCTCACGAATCACCTAGACTATCTCTGTTGTACTTTGTACCAATTTTGGCCTAATAATTTCTGACTCTTGGACCCCAGTCCATCACAACAGAGAACCAAACGTTCAGCCATGCAACGCTTCAAATAATTCCATATTTATGGTGTAATGGAAACTGTTGTGGTAACTGAACTCTAGAAAGGGTAAGTGCCTCATCTATGAACCTCCAAAAATACTAGACACAATAGATCTACATATCTTTAAATATTTGGATGGTCTGTTTTGTATGACCATTTGTCTGATAATGAAAAGCAGTTCTAAGGAATTTCTAAGAACCAAAATCATGTTGGAGACCACTCCAAACACTAGAGGTAAAATAAGTATCTTGATAAGAAATGATCATCCTCTAGACTTCATGGAGTCTCTCCACCTCCTCCAAATACTACCTAAACAAAACTTCTACTAAGATCAACTCCTTGATCACTATAAAGTGGTCTGATTTCATCAAAAATTCCACAAATACTCATATAGCATCATAAAATCTTTGATCATGTAGAAAAAGGGTAAAAATTCCCATATAGATTTCCTATCACTTCCACTGAGTAACATCTAATGGCTGGAGAAATCCACTGGGAACATGGTTCTTAGCCTTCACCTATAGGGAGATCAAACATTGAGACACAAACTCTACAGCTACATGTTTCAACCCAAGCCACCAAAACTGACTCCTCAAAACTTGGTATATTTTTTTAATGCAAGGATATACTTCTAAGTGTGAATTATGGAACTCTCTGAGAACCATCTCACACAACACCAATGGAATTAAAAGCCTTCCAAAAAAACACCCATTGTTGTTCATCCTCAAACCAACCATCAGAAGTGTCACCATAAACATCTCAGTCTCTCCATAACTGCACCTCAAGATCCACCAACTAGGACTCTTATACTTTTTGTTCCATAGATGGTCGTACCATCATCTAAAAAAGACAACCTATTCCCCAAACATATCCCACATCTAGAAGTAATGCTGAAATTTCTTCCATCATTCTCCAGGAATCACTTGATTCATGAAATCCATCACTACATGACTTCATGCTCAGTGCATCAGCTAAAAAATTCTCCATTCCAGGTTTATATTAAATTTCTAATTCTTAATATTATAAGAACTACATCCATAGATTTTGTTTCAAGTTCATGTCAAATAGGGAGAAAATGTACATCATGCTCTTATGATCGGTGAAGACTACAAAATTCTCTCCAATAAGGTAATGGGTCCAAAACTTGAGGTCAAACTCCATTATTTCTAACTCAATATCATGGGTGGAATAGATATGTTATTGGGGACACAACTGATGAGACCCCTAAGAAATGACCAATCTCTAATGCATCAGAACACAGCATTACCCCAGACATGAAGCATCACAGAAAACCTCAAACTGAACTCCTTTTTCTGGAAGACAAACAACCAGAGAAATGACCAAATTATCCTTTAGATACTCGAAGGCAACCTGATATTGATCAGTCCACATAAATGTCTGATCCTTTCTGTTCAAAGTTGTCAAATTATTTTCTACATTAGAGAAATTTCCTACAAACCACCTGTAATAGCTTGTGAGGCTAAGAAAACATCCCACCTCTACCACTGTATTGGGGGAATCCCAATAAAAAACTTTTTCTATCTTTGATACATCTAAATATACTCCTTGTTGGGATACAAAATTCCCTATAAAACATAGTTCTCGAGCTCAAAACTCACACTTCGACAACTTCCCCAATAGCTTCTCATAGTGAAGAACTCCAAATACGGCCTTCAAATTCCCTGCATGCTCCTCCTCAGACATGGAGTGCACAATTATTTCTTTGATGAAAAACACTGTGATATTATCCAAGAAATCATAGATCACTGAATCCATCAACCCCATGAACACAGCTGGAAAACTCATCACACCGAATGGCATCACAATGAACTCATAATTCCCATGACGACAATGGAACGTAGTCTTTGGATATCCTCATAATTCACATGCATCTAATGATATATTGACAAAAAAATATTTGAGAATCAAATTGCACTATTTCATTGACTGAATAAATAATTAATCTGTGTAAGATGATAGTGGTTCTTCACTCTCACTCGGTTTAAGTGATTATAATTGTCACACAACCCCAAATTGTGATTATCCTTCTTCACAAAAAAAATGTGCACCCCATGGTGACATGTTTAATTGAAAAAAAATAGCACTGCAATAGGCCATCGATATAAATATAAAGCTCTTGCAACTCAAAAGGTTCCATCCTATACGGATACATCAATATAGGAGACACACCTGGTTGTAGGTCAATCCCAAAATCGATCTCCTATTTAGGCGGTAATGCTACAACCTCATCTGGAAATGCATCAAGGTATTCCTCTATGAACCTGGGAAATCAAAAAAACTAAACCTCTAACAAAATAATAATTAGATCATCCATCAAGGATGAATTGGATGGAACACGCCTCTGACCCATCTGACGGTCTCGCTCGCCAACAAACACTATTGGATATCTATTAGTATCGAAGAATACAACCTACCTCTGGAAGCAATCCATGATAGCATGCACTAAATACAACCAATACATGATGAGGATGACATCATATGGTGGTATCTATAATAATATAAAATCTCCTCAAGGGCTGTGATTCCCCAACACTATCTCACAATCACTACATACTTCAATCAAGTTAGCTCGACCTCCAACTAGCGTAGTCAATTCCAAAGGTAATAGAATCCTCTCTACCTCAAGTCCCAAGGCATGGGAAAGTGAAGTAGATATTAAGGAGTGAATAACTCGTAAGTCATATAAATCATGAACCCAAGTAGAAAACAAGCAAAGTTTACCTCGAATGTTGTCTGGTTCACCTGGCACTAGAAACACTAATGCACGAAACTAACCACGACCTGCTCCACAGCCTCTCTAACCCTGCTGATGACAAACTCCATGGCCACACACCACTCTATTAGGATAAGGACTATCCTAAGTCTATCTTCTGCCTACCCTATATACTCTCTATTGATCCCTAATTGGAGAAACCTACTGCTACTACCTCGGTTGGAACTGTTGCAATGGAGGAACCTGGAGTGGAACACCTGGTACACACTGACTACTCAAAATGGTCCAGAATTCGTGCCACCGATGACCTCACTATCCAAATAAAAACATGTGTTTGATCCCTTGTTATAGGTCTGAGAGCTACCACCCCTAGAGAAAAAAAGATATTTTGGTCTTGGACCTACCCCCGGCTGATCAAAAAATCTTCTACCCCGAAAATCGAGAACCCTACACCATATCTCTACATCTTGAGGAATCCAAATGACTCCCCTTTCATGATGATATAGTTTAGGCTAATATCATCCCAATTACATTTTCTCTCTCCAACACCTCAATATCTGTTTTTAGCATAAATGGGGTGACCTGGCGCTGGATCTCTAGACATAAAGCCTCCTCAAAATGTGTCGCACTAGCCTCCCCATTAGGAAATAGGTCTAAATCATATAGAAGAAGGTTTCTGGAATGGATCTTGAACTCTCGCACACTAGATCTTCCCTACCGAGGTGTAACTATCTCCGGCCGACTGGCCTCTATTACAGTCGAATAAAGAAACTCTGCCTTGAACTGGTCTTGGAATATCTCCTGTGAGACTTCTAGCTCCCTGAGATCCCTGAGGAACAAGAAACACCGCTTCCTCACTTCCCCATGCTGCATCATCACAATCAATGATACCATGTGCTCCTACTCGGCATGGATTGAACTGAAAGAGGTCTCAACCTACTCTAATCAGTCTTTCATAACTACATCTGAAATAGATCCCTTGTACTTATGTAGACTCTGGTGCTAAAATTTTCAAATTATCCTTCTCCAATTTTTGTCTTCATCAAGCTATACTCTATTGTGATCTTTGGGAAAAACCTACTGGACATCTTCTGTGCGAACTGGATGAGGACTTCGACGAGGATCCATACCTATAAAATAAAAAATAGTTATAGCTCATAAACCTATAATATGGAACACTATAAAATTTATTAATTGTTTTATTTTATTCATTTTATATTAACATATCCCAAGGTCTACTAAATTCAAACACAAGCACAATGAATAATGATTTGTGATCCTTTCCTAGGACTCTACCCTGTAATAAGAATCACCAAATTTAGTAGCCACTATAGGCTTAATGGTCCATGCATTAGATCATAGGGGGGCCTAAATACCTATGTCTTAGTGAGTCTCTAATTATTACAATGCTTTCTAAACATAGCTCACACTATTTTCCTACAAACCCATGCAACCTCACATATGCCTAACTCCAAAATCCATCCTATCCCTCAACCAGATCACTAATACCACACTTTCACAACCCCCTCCCCTCAAAGTGTACCCCTCCTTAGATGGAAATGGGAGAAGAGGGATAGTGACACTCAAGTCCTGCCTCCAGTAGGCCCCAATTTGGCAACTAGCACTGATGGTATACTAAACACCTAGATAGGAGGAATTACCCACTAAGAGAACATATGTGAAGGAGAGAGATAAGATAGAAACCATAAATATCATACTCAAATTAAAATATAAAATAAAACCCAACAACACATATGTAATGTCATGAAAGAACAACTACAACTGAAATGGAAAACTGCAAGTACCAAAAGAAATTAAAATCAAAGTAAATGTGAAGTCCAAATAGCTCCTACAAAACCCCAATATAGTAGAAACTATCTTGATCTCCAAACTTCTCCAACATCCTGAAAAATAATTTATATAACATAGGATGAGTATAATGGTATACTCAATAGGATCCTCTTCAGAGCCACTCATGAATAATTAAAGGAAGAATGCTAAAGCACAACGAACAACTAGTGAAACTAACTCATTGCCTAAAGAGGTATACTAAGTTCCTAGGCTCACCATGGATACACTCACCATGTATCACATAAAAGAGTATATAATATAATAAATAATATAAAGGTTACCCCAGTACCACTTCCCCACTGGTTTTCAACTTTTCCCCAACGTCGCACGTCCTGACCATCTCTCTCTAAAAAGGCTATCCCAAAGACACATGTGTAAATAATGACAACATGCACCTCATGAAACACACTACCAAATCCACATAACAAAATGTAACTAGGTAGTTTTTGGGAGCCACCAAAACTTACATATTTATACCTATAGTAGTCCTTATGAAACTATACCTAGAATATATGTGTGTGGAAAAACCACAAGACATTACATCCCACTACACACATATATGTGGAAAACTAACATCCATGAAAATGAGGACAAGTAACAACCAAGATAAGAGATTTAGGCCAAATGGAATAGTTACCCATCCATCCTCCCACCGAGATGTTGGGGAACCCCCCCCCCCCCCCCCCATGTCTCAGAATCCCTAGGGTGTTGGTTTCCCCAACTAATAGGGTGGATTAGCATACAGAAACACAGAAATTATATGATATAACATAGCTCACAACCTCACTATAGGCATAACCTAGTCTCATAATCAACTTCAAATAACATCTCTAGGACTCCCGGCTTCCACTGCTAATACTAGATATCCTATAAGCACACAACAATTTAAATTGCTACATTAAATTACATTATAACTTTTTATCAGTTCCACATTATATTAATTAATTATTTAACCATTAATTAACAATTAGAAAATTCCACATTACATTCCATTTGTAAAGACCCAGAATTTCCATGTAATTTTTTTTAAAATATATGGGAATTTTATGAGTCCGCTAAATATGACGGTGCGCGATTCTGAGGCCCGGAGTGCCTGGAATGATCCGTCGAAATTTTGTTAATATTAAGTTAACACGCGTAAGAAGTTTTCCTGAAAAAGTGAAATAAATCTTAAACAGTTACTTAGATCAAAAATCTTAGGGAAACGTTGAGCTCAGGATGGCGGATTAACCCTAGGCGTGACTTAAGATTAGTCGGTGCGGGCCTCCTGTGAGAAAACCCAAAATGGAATAATCATAAATAAAATAATAAAATAAATTATTTTATTTTTTTAAAATGCTTATAACTCACAAACGATAACTCGGATTAAAAATCTAAGACCATCACTACACTCATGAGGGTATTCTTTCTTTAAGAAGATACTAACATTGGTTGGCACAGGCCACCAGAGAAAGTTAGTTTTTGGCCGCAAATAAAATAATTAAGAGGAAAATATTTTATTGTAAAATTAATAACTTCTAAACGGTAACTCGGATTTAAAATATGAGATTACCATTGGGTTCGTTGGTTTTTTTTCACCTAGAAAGATCCTAATTTCGACCGGTGCGGGTCGAGGGTGACTGATAATAATTTTCCAAACTTTTTTTGGGTACGTTTAGTAAACGCGCGAGCGGCATTTTATAACTTTTGAATCGGTGCTCGGAATTGAAATCTGAGGGCACCATTGAACTTGTAGTGCCGGTATTTGCTTAAGGAGACTTTCACCTCAACGGCTGATGGAAGAGGGTGAAAGTTATTTTTTGGGTTTTTCATGGAAATAATAAAATAAAATAAACTTCATTTTATTTTATTTTGAGCTTCCATGTGGATGTTTCATGTGGGGTCTACCAGAACTAAACCTCCAGGTGGAAGTTGAAAGTGGGGACCACCAGACCGTAACCTCCCATGAGAGGTTTAAGTGTTGGGGACCACCCAAACCATAACCTCCCATGAGAAGTTATGGTGGTGGGGACCACCTGGGATGAAACCCCCATTTAATTGGGAGAAACCCTCAACACCCACAATTAATGAGGGAGAGCCTCTTGACCTCCTCTACCTTAATTGTTCCAACACACATACCATTAATCTTTCCAACGCACGGCATCATTGTGCCAGTGTAAATTAATTGGCTTTCCCCTTTTTAAATTATGTAACAGCATCTTTGGAATTTTGGAAGGTTCCTAATAAATAAACTGTCATAAATTCCAAAAATTGTTACCTACCTCCCCCCTCTCCTATATATATGGAGCATGGGAGGAGGATTTGGGACGGCTTCACCAAGAAACGAAGCACTGGTAAAGCGACGCGATGCCAAACACTTGTAGGATTATGCTCTCCAACGAAGAATGTGTTCTTCCACGAAGAACGCTCCACTGACGAAGAACGCTGATGAGGAACAGCTTCGACTACGAAGAACAACCTCGACTTTGAATTCCTTTCTTGTAACATCCATTGACGTAGGACGTGTTTGTCTACAATGAATCAACATCCACCTTCTCATTCCAACTTCCACGAACAACAAGCAAGGTAGGGATTTTATTTAAGTATGATATTATTCCCTTGTTTCTTTCCTTCCAAAACAAAGAACGCGGACCAACTTATTATCAAGTTGATCCGCAGATGTTTTTCCTTGTGGGCTGGAAATATATTGTTAATGAGGGATTATGGAAATTGATATTTTTAAGATATATTCGATGCTCATTCCTTTTTTATGTTCTTGATGAACTGATTGCTACCACTCTAAAAGTGGAGGGTGTGGGCCAAACTAACATGGCCCAACCCCCCTCCATTTTTCTTCTTTGTGATGTTATTTATCATAGCGACGAGACGACGAGACGACAAAGGCGACGAAGGCAACCTACGCCACCCCCGCGACGCTCCAGCACCCCATCCGAACCAGCTCTACCACCCAGGGCCGAACCACGCCATCCTCTGGCTTCCGAGCCACCCCTGCTACGCTGCCCACTGGCCACGCCCCCTACCTGCAGAACCGGTCCGAGCCGTGCCACACCCCGGCCGATCTGTGCCCCAGACGCACCGTGCCCCGGCTCCTGCCCGTCGCGCCTCCCGGCTGAGCCGACCTCACGGCGCCCTCCCAAGCAGCCCCAAATCCCATCCAAGTTGTCCTCGATGCACCCTCCCAAGCCGCCTCATTAGTGTCGGCCTCCAGCCTCCTGAGCCCCGGTTGAGCCAGCCTCCCGCACCCCAGCTGAGCCGACCTCCTGCGGCCCTCACGGCGCCCTGGTCAAGTCAGCCTCCCGTGCACCACGCGGAGCCCCGACCGAGCCAGCCTCCGTGAGCCCCTCGCGGTGCCCCTGCCAAACCAGCATGCACCTTCACGGTGCCCTCCATGCCAATCCATGCCCCCACGTCACCCTCCGGGCCAAACTTCCCTGGACCCAACCCACAGTCGGTCCGCGCCCTCGGGACCGGTATATGCCCTCGTGACCCTCCGCGACCCCTTGCGGCCAGTTGGGATGGGCCCTGCAGGCCGGGCCAAACCTAACGGGTTGAGCTAGACCCAATGGGTTAGGCCGGGTTGACCCAGATCGGGTCGGTCCAGACTAGGTCGGGCCAGGTCGGTCCGACCGAGTCGGACCGGACTCGGGCCCACTATGACCCTTTACTTTCTTTTGGCCATATCTTTGACATCAGACGCCCGTTCGAAGAACCATCTACGATGCTGGTAATCTTGGAATATGACGGTCCCTTTGAGTATACCCCCCATGGATTTTGGGGTATAGTTGAGATACGGTCAGGTTGGATCGTGCACGAATCCAACCGGGGGCTCGGGACTAAAAGGCTAATAACTCACAAACCGGGCATCTGATTGATACACCGTCAGTTGCGTTGAGACCCCTATGACATGGTGGACATTTGAGATACTTCTTCCTGGGACTTTATAATAGTTGGAGCATCGACCAGTAGATCATGGAGCGGATCATTCCAGTGACGAGTGAGAAGAGTGTGGAGACCTAGTAGCTGGCTGAGACCTGATGACTGTTGACCGATTGACTCGGAGTGACTTTACTAGCCCGGTGGGGAGCGCCAGGTTGTGGCGGTAGACCCACTGAGGAGGAGTGACTAGTTGTGGCAGCAAACCCATGGTACTCAACAGGAAGAGTACCTCTTCAGGTTATTAGGGTGAGTGCCTGGTTATGGTGACACAGCAGACCCATGGTACTCGATAGGAGGAGTACCTCAGCAGTCCAAGGTTAGGGGGAAGAACTTTGGTGTCGTTGTAGGCCTACTATACTCGACAGAGGATGAGTTCTCCAGTATATGTGGTTTTGATAATGTCAATAAAATCCTGGTTGAGCTGATTCAATAAATTTTGTGTTTACCCCATGATTGAGATGGATTTCTGGATAACTTAGGTATGTGTATAGTCATATACCTAAGTAGGTTTATCTATTGATTTAAAACTTTTAGGTTTATCCTTGTTGGATTCTGTGAGAACTTGAGGGTATCGGGGTCCCTACTGAGTATTTTTATACTCACCCCTGCATGGGCTATGCCCGCACCTCGTTGTGTTGGATGCAGATGACAGACAGCACTGACTGAGGCTGAGAGTACCAGGACTGAACGGTATCTGGAGGTGGAACTTACGGCATGTGAGTACATGGAGGAGATAGATGGACATAGAGTGATGAGGAGGCGATCTGTACCTACCCTTCAGGTAGGAATTTTGGAGGATGACCCAGAGCAGCTGTTTTTCCTTTCTTCATTTTTACTTGTACTTCCAATTCCTTGTACTTTACAGTTGGGCTTGTATTTTCTGCCCCTTTTACTTTTCATCACTCTTTAGTTATACAGTTTACTTAGTGTTTTGTATCCAGTTTTGTACACTGTTGTGTGCGTTTACAGGTTATAAATGCAATTCCTTCCCAGTTTTAGGGAATTACACCTTTGGTGCTAGTCACAAGCCCCTGGCCTATAGAAGGCGGGCTTGGGGTAGTCAAGGCATGGTCCCCAGGGGATGGGTCGTGACACTAATAGAATCACAAAAATGCTCCATGCCCTCCAGGTATAACCAAACTCATTCCATAGCGTATCAGCTGTTACAACCACAACAATTCATCCCAACAAGATCCAACCTATTGGGTTAAAAATTTATCTACTCATTTATTAACAACATTAACACTTTCCATGATTCTAGGTATTCTAGGAAAACAATATAAGCTACCAAACACAAGGGGAGAAACATGGTGAGTAGATTAACTAACCATAGAGTCTTTTCCACCTATGAAAATAGAATAAACCCATATATCCTCGAGAATCAAAACACAAAAATCACCTAGAATGTCATAGGAATATTCGCCTCTTTTGGAAGGAGAGTAATAAAAACAAACTATCTGAAGTAGTGGAGAAAGTAAATCAGATAAACAAACAAAATATTCAATAAGAATACAACTTTCATATCAATGGGTAAGCCTAGATTCAACCTATTCCATCAACCCGGGTGCCCTCCCTAACACCCATATGCATAAATCGATGCATCTCACCAATCTAGGTATCAACTACAACCATAAAAACTGAGACTCCCCACCCCAGAACCACAATATCCCCCAGGATTAACCATCCTATGCTCACATCACATCACAAGAAGTAGGAAACAAACTTAGAAACTAAGATATTGGCCCTAAAAAAGGCATCATTCCTTCACACACAACAATCCTTCACAGCTCCAAAGAATAAGTCACATGGACTTTATAAGAATGAGGGTAACTCAAACCCTATAAGTAATTATACTTTATCAAATAACTGGTTCTTTATTCTATATTTAATTAACCAATTCATTCTTCATAGGTTCAAACTATGGGAAACCTAAGCCACAAGCTATCACAGCTGTCATAAATTAATTAAACAATTAACTTAACATTCCTTTAATTAATTTTATCAACAGGCATAAATATGCTTCATGATAACCAACCAATTAAATTAAACATGCATATCTGCATCAAGTTGATTATAATCTAATTACAATAGAAATAGGATTCATTAACGTGCCTCTTTAATCATAAGCCAATTAATTAACAATTAATTCTCGCTTTATGTTATTTAACAATTTCCATAAATAATAGCATGATAAACCAAGAAAGGCATAAATATCACCCTCTATAAAATCAAGAGGCACATTGTTATCATGGTATAAAGCAACAACATCTCCATGTGATTATACCAATTCTTTAATCCAGTTTAAATGTTGATTATGTTAATTTAATTATGATCTTATGGGTTAAACCATGATATCTATTTGATTTCATGTAAATAAATAGAGAATAAATGAATCCCCTACCTCAAAAGGTCACCATTATTCTTCTCATAATAAAGAACCATGCAACTGATCATGATCACCTCTCTCATAACAACTGCACTCACCCGAGGAAACTGTAGCACCACCGCATCAAACAATATCCATGAAATCTCCATTAGAAACGTGGAGATCACATAGCATCACATGGAAATAATAAACATGATGAAATAGATCGAGGAACCTAGAATAAAATATGTATAACATACCTTATATTGAAGACAAATCGACACTTCCTGGTTGCACCAAAACATGGGGTGTGCATGCCGTTGGAAAACTCTAAGGGGAACACAATCCAAGGATTTCATTGAGATCGAATGACTCCTATAGGAGGAAGAAATATAGGAGTCCCATATTAGGTAAAAACAAGAAGGATGAAATAGTCTAGGAGGCATCGCAGCCTTTTGAAAATCTTAATGGATAAACAGTTAAGATATTGTTTAGATTTTCCATTAAAGGCGGATTTGGTCAAGATTATACGTTTTGACTGAGTAAGGAACCCAGACCCTTAGAAAAATTTGGATATGAGTTATGGTCTTTGAATCATCCCTAAATCCATTAAAAAGGATTTGAATGCATTTTATTTCAAAGATAACATCTAATGGGTGAAACTCTAGGAATCTGGAAACACTGTTCACAACCCACCATTAGATGACCCACCAATCCTGGAAACAATGTTCAAACTACCTTTGGATGACTCTCTATCCTAGAAACACTACTCAAACTATCATTGGATGACTCACCATCCTAGAAAAATTGTTCAACAAATTTTTGGATGCCTCACCATCCTAGAAACACTGTTCAACCTACTGTTGGATAGCTCACCATCCAAGAAACACTATTCAACCTTCCATTGGATGACTCACCATCCTAGAAACACTATTCAACCTACCTTTGGCTGAATCAATATCCTAGAAACACTATTAAACCTACCGTCGAATGACTCTCCATCTTGGAAACATTGTTCAACCTATCATTGGACGACTCACCATCCTTGAAACACTATTCAACCTACCATTGGAGGACTCATCATCTTGGAGACATTGTTCAACCAACCATTAGATGACTCACCATCCTGGGAACACTCTTCAACCTACCATTGGATGACTCACCATCTTGGAAACACTATTAAACCTATCATTGGATGAATCACTATCTTGGAAATATTTATCACCTTGAAATTTTCATAAAGTGTTAGAAATAAGTCACCTTCACCTCTTAGAACACCTCAAACATCATATTTTCACAAAGTATTAGACAATAGAATTACAGGCCATTACATCATGCCTTAACTTAATGAGTGAACATGTTTCAATTTATACATGTTCACAAAGATATAAGTTTATATGTATGCCACATTCCATGTCTAATAGAAATGTTATTCTCTCATGGATCATGTTCTTTTATGATTCATGTCTTATGAACATATATGATTTATTATGTCTCAATATTATGATATTTCATATTCATGGTATAATTTTAAAATTTTATTCTCTTGTTTTTACTCCCTTTTTCTTATATTATGAATGATATTTCCTTTTTTACCCTTACAAGGCATTTAATCTTTCCATTTAATATGATTATTTTCCCCATGATATGAAGAACGGTATTATGTATGATACGTCGAAAAGGGTTCCAGTTATGAAGGAATAAGTGGGAGATGATTTATATGTTTTATGAACCAATTATTTATGTTCCCAAGGTTCCAAAGACACTAAATCCATATGGTTCTGGCACAATTTTTTTATATAATGGATATTTATCTTTTTAGATGCAATATCTATGTATGAAAATAGTGGGTCCCTATTTAGGTACCCTGGACATTTGAATGGTCTCTTTTGGACTTAAACTATGGGAAAAGTTGGCTTTTGTGATGGGTTATTTTCAATGGGGCTATCACCCATCATAAATTACCCATTTGTAATTAATATTTGTGATGGAAATAGATTCTCATCATAAATAGTAGTTAAAAAACATTTTTTAGGATGAAAATATCATCCCATCACAAATACCTTTGGTGTTCCTATCAGGACAAACCCCATGAAAGGTATTTTCTATGGGAATATATCCCCATCTCAAATATGTTCCATCATATTTTGTCATTTTCGATGGTAATTAACTCTTATCACATATAAAATGTCAGAAGAAGATTATTTGCGATGGGTCTCATCCCAAATACTCTTTTTTTAACTCCACCATAATTAATAATGGTTGGTACTATTTTTGAATGGTCTCATCTCTAATACTACTATTTATTACATTTTTCTAGTCATAAATAATTCCATTTCAAATTATCTAACCTATATATACCCCAAGTTGATTTTTTCATTCCCTTCTCTTATGAACTCTTCTTTCATCCTCTTCTCTCATACGTTTCTACTTAAACTTTTAGAAGTTAAAATTTTCACAAGGAAGAAAATTTCATGCTCTTCATCTTCTAGAGGATCTAGTTTTAATGTATTTACTCGTACCCAAAAAAATAATTTTCATGGCATAATCATTCAATTACCCATATAAGTACTCTTAACTCTAAATTTGTTTTTTATGTAGATTGCATAATCTATTTTTTAAAAAGGTAAATTGAGATATATATATCATTATCACTCATTATTAGTTGTAGTCGGTATCTGGGAGAATATATATTGAAGCTATAAAAATATTAAATTTATGTCCAAAAATACATAAATTAATATTTTTTCAATTCACAGTTGCATTATTATTGTTGTTTCTATTGAGAAACTATTACTGTAATACTATATGGATTCATGAAATATTATTATGATTGATACATGTTTTTATTAATGAATACATGTTAGATCATTATATTACATATCAATTTTGGACTAAATATTTTATATTTTTTATGCAGGAAAAATAATATTAACGATGATACAAACATTACATGTATTAACAACAATGTATATTTTTTATTGTAAACTATAAAAAATTTATACATTTAATTAGGTGAAACAATATGTAATAACCCCTTGATTAATTTTATTTTTATAGAATATGGATTAAGATATCATCTCCTCTGATATGAACATTTTGAAATTGTTGAATATCTGTGATTTGTTAGGACTTATGGGAAGAAAAAACCTCAAAAATCCATCATTGATATTAATCATTCCTAATCAATAAAAATGTTAACACAATGAATTTGAATAAGATTAAAATAAGGAACAAAAAAATTGGTTTTCAAAAAATTATAAGACTGGTACCATTAATACAGGTAATAAAAATATAGTTAATAGTCACCACTTTGTTGAATGTCTTCCAAAGGTGGGAGTTAGTGGATTTATTAAATTCATTTACAAAGGATGGATTTAGTTTATTTATTTAATTCAAGTCTCAATTATTTTTAGAATTTTCATAGATCACTAGAAAATGTAACACATTCATAATACATACATTAGATTCTATGATTTTAATATGTTTTTTCTTAACAAAACAATTCAATAAATGTTTATAACACCTTGATATTTGATAATAACACATTTGGTTAATCTTTTAAAAAATAATTGTATGTGGAATAACTCATGGAATTAATTATGATGTATGTGGAAGGGTTATTGATCACAAAATTTCTGTAGGAGATTGAAAAAAATAGTTAAATGAACTTTCACTAATATTGAATATAGAGAATTTTTCTAAATAAGTAATTATATTATAAGGGGATTCCAAGATGAAAAGATCATGTATATATAATAAGGTGGCACCACAAATTCTACCCACACGAAACAACATAAAATTCTGTAATTACAAAATAAATCAGTAGCATTATTCTCCTACAGCAAATGTATACCCAAGAGAAATTCACAAAAGATGCACTAATGGAAATAAATAGGAACCATTTTTTTGAACCATCATTGATAAAAGATATCCATGATTGGAAAAGAATTTCCATAAAAAAAATTTATACTTACTCTGACCTGTTCACATACCATAAAACTTTTTCATCATTAAGGTTGATGTCCATCAGGGTGTTTCCTAGAGCATAGCTCACATCAGAAAGGAATATGAGGTCATTATAGTGAGTCACATTCTACATGATTTCCCTAGCCTACCACACCAGATCACCATTCATGAACATGATGGATCCCACGAACACACTATCGCAAACTAATAACATCGTCATGGAAGCATCATCATGGGTGGAAACCCCACCTATGGAAAGTTAAACAACAAGGAGCCACCCCGACTACTTGGTCTACATCACCAAGTCATAGGAGGAAGAGATCATCATGGTGAAAAAAATACTTCATCATTTTCCAGGTTCATGAGAACCCTAACATCCCCCATCACTAACCTCACATGACTAATGTCCCCGATCACATTATCGATCCTCACCTCACCCTTGTCCCTAATCATCCACACCCATGGATGTGGTAGATAACCTCTTCATTTTATTGATTTCTCATTTACAGGTAGTGTAGATGATAAAATGCATACATGTATATTTATTTTTAAACTGATTAGAAATAACATGTTACTCAAACTGATAATAAAGTTACACAATGAAGCTGATATCATTTTTTTCTCATTTTATGATGTTACTGAAATTAATAATTAAATTATTCTAAATGATAATCATTCAAACTATATACGGTTTATATAAACTTAATTTAATGTATGCAATCTGTTTATTTATTAAAAATAATATAGTTTATTCAATAAAATTTTTAAAATAAATCATCTAAATATAGATTATTAAATAAACTATATGTATTCATATTATTTTATAGATGATATATACTATATAATACTTATTAATAATGAAATAAGAATCATTAAATGTATATTCCTAATGAATTATTTTTCTGATTGAAATTATTTAAACTATATTCCTTAAATAAATTATTTGTTAAAAAAATGAATAATTAAACACAATTCATTAAATACATTTCTAATATAAATGTTTATAATATGGTGGACAATATATTATGTACCATTGGGTGAGAAATAATATGTTAGTGAAATAATTTATCTAGGAACCTTCATTAGAAGAAACATTCTATACGGAAATAAAGGGGGATAATAAATAGGATATAATTAATTATTATAATTTTTTGAACATTTTACTAGTGGAATTCAAGAAAAATTCAGTTATACTACTTATAATATCATAGATAAATTTGGAGGTAATACCTTTATTTGATGTGTGATATTGTAAAAACACTGAATTTTCAGACATTATATGTAATTAATAAATATTTAAATTCAGTAAAAATCTCATATTCCACCATCTTAGGTAAAATATTGGAATTTTATAATAAAAGCATCTAAACACCATATAAACAAATCAAAATTAAATAAATACTTTCCCATAAATCACCCAAAACCAACACCTCTTCTAATGGTACGGAAAAACATCATATAAGCCTCCTAAAATAATCCTAAAAAAATAAGATATAGTTTCTATAAAATTAGATATAGTTTTGAAACTAACTAAAAATGTTACCTGAATCAAATTTTCTTTGAGTTCAAAAGTAGTTTTTGGTACCAAAAACATCACTTGTTTATCAAAAAAGAGCACTGGAATTTCTCTACTGGAATCCATGACCTACAGCTACACCCTAAATACGGTGGCATAGAAAAAAATACCAAAATTTTCCAATGAAAATATGATAAAAGAAACAAATTGGATAATTATGAGGCTATTTAATGAGGTGAGTCTTAATTTAATATTGAAACATTGGGTTTTTGGTTCTTGGGGAGACGCTGTATTTTCTACACCAAAGCATACTATTAATGTGTTATTGATTTTTCATATATGGGTAACATGACTCATAGAACCAATTGTAGCTAATTTTAATATTCTATATTATTTTTATTGTTGAACTTTTTGGCTAAGAAAGATAAGCTAAATAAGAATAAGTATTATAATAAAAAATCAAATTGTAATAGTAATGTAATTTGTATTGAATTAATGAAAGGAAAAAATGAATTAGTGTAATCAACTAGTCAATAGTCGATGATTTATTTTATATTTTCTTCACTAATTGAGAATACCAAATATATTGCATACATTTTTTTCATGTTCTAGATGGTGAATTATTCATCTCTTTTATCTTGGCTAGTGTGAAACTAAATCAAATAAAATTTATAAGTAAAATCAATAATACCTAATGTGTAATCAGTGATAGGGTAATGAAACTACGGAAAATTCTAGTTGAAGTAGTATTTTTAAATTCCATTATATAATGTAATAAATTAAAAAAATTAATAATAATATTAAATGATTCAAACCTTCATAATATATCAATTTATGGATGTGGCCATTTGAAACTATGTCTCTCGGATATAATATTTGACATTAAAAGACAAGAAGATAAAGGTGGAGTATAATAATTGAAAGCAGTGATAGTTGATGCTATTGAAAAATTATATTTAGTTATAAATGTAAATGTTATGAAATGCATTAATGTAAAAAATATGAAACAAACAACCCAGTAGTTAATAAAATTACAACATACCTGATTAAGTTGTATAATTAAATTTGTGTTGAACATTCGGTGTCATACTGTTTCTATTTAATAAAAATGAATAATTGATGGTAATATAGTGATATAAATATATAATTTCATGAAACTCATATACCTAACAGAATATGAAGAACATAGATGATGTTCTAGTAATATATTATTTCCATTGAAGTCGTAGGGGGATGTGTTCCTACAATATCGACTGAATTGATATTGGATTAGTTGGTTTTAAAGAACATGAAATGAATACCACGTAAAAGCCCAATTCATGATTGAAATATGAATTTAATAAAATAAATTTGTTACATAAAATTTAGTGGAACATTATTTGACAACCCCATACTATATGTTTTGTGTATAGTATAAGCATTAATATATTATATTTCATTAGGATGAGGTTGATATTTTTTAATCCTAGAAAAAACATGAGGCATATATCACATGTTAGAAAAAAAATATAGAATGGGACTATAAATTCATGAAAAAAATTGTTTATCATGAAATGATAATGGAGACGAAGATGAATTTGGTGGAGAGAGAGAAGGAATCATTTAGGAGATGAGGAATAAAATATGTGAGGGAATATGAAACCGCAATGAGGAGGCCATATTATGGGAAAAAATTTGGTGATAACATGTGCATGGAAAAGTAATATCCTTTGGTATATATAATAGATATTGAAAAAAAATATAGAATCCTACCTCAAATCATATCCATAAATATATCATTCCATATCCTGGACACCAAAAATCTCATATGTCAGCATCCAAGGTAAAATATCGACATTTTATAAGAAATAAATATGAAAAATCATATAAAAAATCAAAATCTAATAAATACATTCCTAGAATTCACCCAAAAATAACACCTCTTCCAATGGTAAGAAAAAACCTCATATTATCCTCCTCAAATAACATTGAAAAAAATGAGATATAGTCTTAAAATGAGATATAGTTTTGAAAAAAACTAAAAATATTACTTGAATCAAGTTTTATTTGAGTTCAGGAGCAATTTTTAGTACCAAATGCATCATTTTTTTATCAAAAAAGGCCATTGTAATTTCTCAACAGGAATCTGTTACATGAAACTGCACCCTAAATCTAGTAGTTTAGAAAAAAAATCTTAACTTATCGATGCACAATTTGTTAAACAGATTAAAATATGGATAATGATGGGACTATTTAATGAGATTAAAGTTAATTTTAAAGTGAAACCTTAGGTTTGTGACTCTTTAGGAGACATTTCATTATTTACATTAGAGACTAACATTGATGTGTTAAAATATTTTCATACAAGAGTCGCATCACTCATAAAACCAACTATAGCTACTTTGAATATTTTGTATTATTTCTATGTTTTAATATTTTGGATAAGAAAGATAAGATAAATATGAATAGTATTATGAAAAAAAGTCAAATAGTACTAGAATATTAATGTGTATTGAACTATTGAAATAAATAAAATAAGTCAGTGTAATCAACTTGTCGATAGTCAATGATTTCTTATTGAATTTTTTCACTACCATATAATACCAAATGGATTGCATACATTGTATTTTATGTGAAAGGTGTAATATTGTTCATCTCTATTTGCTTGGATGGTGTGATATCGAATCAAATAAAATTTTTAAGTAAAATCAATGAGACCAAATGTGTAAGATGTTATAGGGAAATTCTACTACAGACAGTTCTATTGGAAGTATTTTTTGTTAATTACATTGATTTAATGAAATACCTTGAAAATTTTAATAATAAAATTAAATGAGAGTCATACCTTCATAATCCAACAATTTATGTATGTGACCATTTTATATTATATGTATCTTTGATGTAATATCTGAGGTTTAAGTACAAGAAGATATTGTGAAGTATAAGAATTGAAAAAAAATGGATTGAACACATTGTGTTTGATGTAAAAAATAATGAATTTTTAATCACTGTTATCTTGGATGATGTGAAACAGAATCAAATAAAATTTATAAGTAAAATCAATGATACCAAATGTATATGTTACTGCTAAGAGTGCTACTGGAATCACTGTTTTTAAATTCCATTGATCTAAAATAATATATTAAAAAAATTAATATTAATATTAAATGAGATTCATACCTTTATAATCCAGTAATTTATGGATGTGGCTATTTGATATTATATTTCTATCTAATGTAATATTTGAGGTTGAAAGACAATAAGATAATGGTGAATTATTATAAATTAAATAAGTGATGGTCAATCCTATTGAAAATTTATATTTAGTTATATGTGTAAGAGTTGTGAAATGAAGTAATGTCCAAAAAATGATTTAAACAACCCAACAGTTAATAAAATGAAGGCATACTTGGTGAAGTTATGTAATTAAATTTTTGTTGAAGATTAATCATTGTAATATTTCTATTTTAAAATAATGAAGAAATATGTTAAGATGAATATATAATTTAATGAAACTCATATACCTAATAGAATATGATGATCATGTATGATGTTTTCATAATATATTGGTTCCATTCAAATAATAGTGGTAGGTGTTCCCACAATAATAACTGAATTGATATTTGGAGTAGTAAGTTTTTAAGAACTTGAAATGAATACCATGTAAAATTCCAATTCATGATTGAAATATTAAATTAATTAATTATATAAATCAAATTTATTACATACTAAATAGAAACAGTATGGTGCGGAAACAAAAAAATGAAAAAATATTTGTAATATAGATTTTGAATACTTAATTAAACATCCCATGTATTTAAATTGGTCTGACAAAACTACCCAGGGTGAAACATCATTCCAATATGATAATAATTCTATATACAATATACTGAAAGGATATACAATTTTCTTTTTTAATAGGATAAATAAACAATATACAAATACTATTAGACAAATTTTAATATGATAAAACAGTATGATATAGAAGAATATACATTATACATATAAAAAACATTAGTATACTAAAAAATAGATATAAAATATGATTATACAACATATTCATAAATAAGTTGAGAATAAATAATGAAATTTTACCTCTCCAATATAACTTGAAAATAACTACTTGAAAAAAAAAGTGTCCTAATGTGAAGATAATTTCATGTGTGATATATGAATCACATATAGCTAAGCATATAGTGCTCCATATTGTCACCAGTGTCATACCCCATGAATACATGTTTATATATCACACCAAAAAATTCAAATTCCACCTTAATGTAAAATAATAAAAAATAAATTCAAATGAATTCATAAAAATTAAAAAGTATGGAATAATTATTTCACATGTTTATTAAATTGGGTCCAACCTTATTTAGACATCGATGATTTTTTAACAACTACTAAAAAAATAGTACAACATCATTTAAACTAATCGAACTAATAAAATTCTTGTTAAAATTTGTGAGACCGCCTTGCTATTTTCTCTAATACATTAATCTACTGACTTAATAAAATTTTAATTACTATCTCCAATAATGCAATATTTTCATAATGAAAATAACATGTAAGTATCACAAATCAATGAAGAAATGATACAAGGTCTTGTAAAATAGTGAGTTTTATTTCTTGAAAACCCTTCATGGATATTCTGGACAAGTTTTATATCTCAACAAACTTTAGGGATATTATGGGAAAGTTGGAGCGTGAAACAAAAAAATGTGTAATTGTAAAAGGGTTTCAATTTAATATAAAAAGGATAAAATTTTGTAATTAAATTGAATCATTGATTTTACACCTAGTAAAATCCATAAAAGCATCATATGTTACCATCCCAATTCATAATTTCTGGTACTCTCATTAGAAATCACTGCCTATTAGAAATTGAGCATGTATAGCCAACGTAGCCTCTTACTCAACACACTGTTGAAGATGTTGGAAATGCATCTCCTGCACCATCGATTCCTCCCTTACCTCCACCCCCTAGAACTCTCTGTCTATACATCCTATCCCCCTAATTTCCAAATTAAGCTAAAGAATTATTTATTTTTGGGAATTTTTTCATAAACTGTATGCTTTATGGATTGATGCGTGATTTTTCCCCTATATTATTTGTTTATTTTCTAAGCTATGAAAGAACACAATGAAATTGATTTGAATGAACCAACAACGTGAAACAATCTTGAAATCATGATATTCATGAAATCATAAGTAAATTGGAGTATAATAAATAAATGGACCTAGAAAAACTTATTCTTTCTCTTTGTGAGAATCCTATAAGCACCGATTTAGTTCATATTTTTCTAAAGCAACAACTCCATGTTGATGATCATGAATGATTATTATATTAGTTATTCAAAAAATACGAATTAGTTATTCAAAATTCTACAATGCTTTTGGATATTTCAAATATTCTCAAGCTTTTAAAATCTATCCATTCTATACTGAAATCAACGGTTGTGGTGTTGGAATGTGCTATACCATAGCTAAGAATATTACTTATCAAACTTGTAACTAAAATACTATAGACAGAAAATTATTAACTTTATCTCAACTCCCTAAAATAGATTATTGTATCCATGGTTTCAACTTACCATTTACCTCATCATCTTTAAAATTTCTTAGACTTTCTTTGTGATGGGGAAGTTAATGAATTACATGAGAATGGTGGTAAAAATAACATCATTTTCAAGGATGATGATCAAGATGGATCAGAAGATGCTATGGAAATTGATGGAGATAGATATTTAAGTTACTAAACATGATGAAAAAATAAATATAAATGTCTAAATTTTACTAATAATAATTTTTTTGAGTCCTCTCTAGGAGTAATGGAGAAATGGGACTAGACATTTTTCTAGAAGGAACGAATTGTGTGGGGATAATGATCACGCACCCTCATGGGCCATGGAAAGAAAATAGAGAGCATCTCATAATTTCTAAACAACATTAATAATGTCCTTAATGATTTAAACCAAAAATTTCATGATCTATTACCACTTTCCATGAGTTTTAATTAGTGTTTCCACTATATTGATGTAGTGATATTCTCTCAAGAGTCAAACATTTCATATTTTTATATGGTTATTCAGGTATTTGTGAGAATGTTGTGAGCAAAAAATAAATATCCATATTCATTAGGGGTGATTTTTAAGGTCCTTAAAATATTTAACAAAAATAAAGAATATCTGGCTGCCGCCTTGGGAAATTATCTGATTCAATAAATTTTAGGGAAATTTATAGTGTAAATACAAATAAATGGAATGAAATTCAAAATTTTAGTTGATTAATGTGGTGAAAAATTAATTATGAAGCAAATATATATATAATTTTAAAACATTGATAGTGGTAATATGGAATGTATATTAAAATCTCCCACTATCTTTGTTGGTAGTGAATGTTAACATACACTTAGTAAATTATAATTAGAAACCAAAATAAAACTTTAGAAATATTGAATCAAGTCTGAAAACTAGTATTGATGGAAGAATTTAGAGAAACATATAAAAATGAGAAAAGTGATAATTTTCGAATGTACCTATTATCATATGAAACCATCAAAAGTAGATCGATGAGAAACCCTATAGTGATGTATGAGGGCTCTGAGGAGAAGATTATTTTTTATACTTCATGATGGTCACAATATAGTTGGTTGACATTGTCGACTCCCACAATGGTGTGACTATGAGGGTTACTAAGATATGGTATCAAAGTATATCAGTGGAGAAATAATAGGATGTAGGGTATAGGTATTTACCAATGAAAGGAAAACATGATTTCATAACAAATGAAAAAATTATAATGAAAAAATTGAAAACATGTTCATTCTTTAGTGAAACAATTACACCGATAAAATAATGCTGGAAAACTGAAACTGTAGAATATTTCTATTATGTTATTATATTACTCAATTATCAAAAGCTATTTTTGTTAGTCCAACCTCTGTTAACATTTACAAAAATTATTTTTAAACAAATATAATTCAAAAAAAATACAATATTACTAAGCTGAAAGTGAATTGTGAATGTATAGTGAAATAGTATACTGAATAAATGCATAATGTTTTCATAATGATAAAATAAAAAATTAAAAAGGCATTTACTAAGCGCTAAATGGAAACTAAAGTAAACTAAAAAATCATCAGTGTAACTGAATTGTATATGTATATAAACTAAAAGTACTTTAATTTGATAGCGCATTATGCATTTATAGAAACATAGTATACCACTTGGAATATTAGTGATGGTTTAATTACCATTCATTGTACTACCTAAAGTTATTTGTAGATCAATGAATATAAATCAAAAAATTTAACATGGATGAAAATAATAAAAGAAATGAATAATTTTAATTTCTTTGACCATAATAAATAATTGTAGACATGAAATGAGCTTCAACTTCAACTATTTAAGAGGATTTTGAAACACTTATGAGTAAATTAAAAAAATGAGATCAAAATAGATAGAAAACAAATAAATATAGGTGGTGATATAAAATACCCAAATATGGTTCCTTTAGGGTCCTCCCTTAGGAAACCATCAAGTCCCTTCTAGATTAGGCTTTAATTCATCACAACCTAACAACTTGTAAGAGAAAAACATATGAAAGAGAATCATAAAATTAAAAACAAGTTTTAAGTTATTTTACCAAATGGAATAATCTAATAATTGAAATTATCTCCAACTTCATCTATTTAAGAGAAGAAAACACAAAAAAATTCATACAAACTTTTTAAAATTTCATATATGTATTAGAAACTTATTAAAATTTCATATATGTCTTACAGACTTATTAAAATGTAAAATGCAATTAATATGGTAACTAGATTCATTACTCTAGAAGAAAATTAATCATTTCAATCACTAAAATAATTGATGAAAATTTATCATTAAATGGGTGTAAATTTTCGGGAGAGAACTATCATCGGATTCAAATGCCAACTAAAAATAAATTTATTGTTGATGAGCACATCCTATATAGGTCTTGTGGTGCCTAAGAATATATAAACAATTGAAATTTTAAAATATATATAATCCAAAATTATGATTTTTGAAATAAAATAAATAAGTATAAACATATCTGAAATAATATAACCCTAAAATAATCTGTATAAAAATATCTTCATCTGTTCTCAAAATTTGTATAAATATATCTAAAGTAATCAAAACCTTTAACAAAAAAATGCTGATAATCTTTTTTTTAAGAAAGGATTTCTATGAATCTTACCTAAAATGGATTAATGTATCTAAAAATGGGTATAAAATGTTAGGATAAAACTATCATCAGCTTTACATGACAACTAAGAATACATTCATTATCGAAAAACACACCCTCTATAGGTCTTATGATGCCTAGTATAATACAGTGGAAATATCATTAGAAATATAATCGTGATTTTTTATAGAAGAAATGAAATATGGTTGTATCCATTAAGAAAAATAAAATAAATAAGTTAGGGAAAAAGAAATATTATGTTGCATAAAATTGAAAACAAAATGTCAATGGATATTTAGAGAAGATAACTAAAATGGAGGATTTTATAAAAAATAAAATAAAGTTGAACACATTAGAAAAAAATGAAATACTAAATTTCAGAAAACTAATATGAAATAAGATTTCGAAAATTTTGAAGGAGCGCACTTATAAACCAAAATATTTGGTATGCACCTATAAAATGTAAAAGGAACAAACCTATAAACCCAAATATTGAATTTGAACTTCACCTGGTTTATTGATAATCATGATTTGTTAATAACTATCTAAATTAAAATTGTATGAGGTCATACAATGAACATGACACAGTATCAGGGACAAAATAATTGTGTTTAATGTTTTAATATCAAAACTTTAGGCACACCATGGCAACAGAGAACACAAACAAAAGCATTTGTATAGATCACTCATTTCATGTTCTAGACCAACGTATGTTAGTTCAAAAGACAAGAATGGTGCGAAATCAAGCACTGAAATAAAAGGACCAAAAAATGTAAGTTAAAAAGATAAAGTACCTATTTTTATGTTAAATAGATTGGAAAAAATGCATTTCATCTAATAAAGAATGGACCTTCTATAAAATACAGTAGAAATATAGATCTATTCCCCTCATAGAAACAACAATATCACCTCACAGCTTAAAAATTAATAGTTTAATGGATGTAATGGAAAAAAAATTCTTAATAGAAATAAATCAGCAACATAGAATGAGAAAGAAAGATTAAATACATTTTCAAGGTAAATTACCTATAGTGAGGAACTGTATCACAGAAAAAAAACCCTAATAATTTATAACAATAACTCCCAATACTATGCAGTGAAAGGTAATTTTAAAGAATTTATTCAGGCTCTATTGTTACCAATCATAGGAATCAGGGTTGTTCGGAGTTTTAGGGAACTCTGGAAGAGATTAGAAGGATATTTTAAGGTGTTTTAATCCATTTTTCAGAGGTAGAGGCGGCCTTAGAGGATGTTGGTAGTCGGAGAGAACCTCCCAAAGGCACTAAAGATGGGTTCCTACTGCCCTGGCTGGTATCATGCCACCTTTGAAATCTCCCCCACTTTTCTAACATAAACAATTAGGTGGACAATAATGAATAAAAATAAACAACTAATTAATAATGGGGCAGTTGAATCAATAAATTCAACAATTGTTCTCATAATTTGAATAGACATATCTAAAATATTCAAACCTAGTAACCAAAATACAATGATAGTCACTGTTACATAAGGGATTTCAATGAATTGTAGCTGAAATGGTTTTATGATCCTAAAAATAACTAGGAGAACCAATGCCCAATGACGAATGATGAAATGATATGAATTAGGGGAGGGAAGAAAATGCGAAAAAATCAACGATCTAGGTAGATGAAATGAGGGGTGAAAGCGAGTTGGGGGCATAGACGATGACAAAGGTGGAGGTGGAGGAGGATCCAAGAAGAGGAGGAGGAAGAGGTGGAGACTGAGGCAGAGGAGGAGACGAAGGTGGAGGAGGTAAAGGAGGTGGATATGGAGTCGTAGCCAAAGGCGGAGACCGAGGTGAAGGCAGACGAGGAGTTGAAGACCGAGGCGGAGGGGGATGAAGAGGCGAAGACCGAGGGAGAGGAGAAGGTGGAGGTGGAGGAGATGAAATTGGAGAACGGTTTGGAGGAGAAGAGTTTGGGGGATATAGAGAGGAAAATTTGGTGGAGACAGAATCGGGATCGGGGATGAGAAACAAGAATAGGGGTTGTGAGGGATTTGGGATGGGCAGAAAGAAGGGCACATAAAGGAAACTCATATGGTGTCGGTGTGTGGAAGAACATGGAACAAGACATAGTATATAAAATATATTTAATGTTTTTAATTTTTAATTAATTTATTTTATTTTATATTAGTAATAATTATTATCAATTTTCAGTAATTAGATTTAATTAGAATTACTTAGTTTTATTTTGAAATAATTAGTTTTAAGCAATAGGTATTATTTTTAATTGTTAATACTATTTTTAATCAAAAGTCTTTTGTTTTACGTAGTACTAGTTAGTAATAATTAGTAATATTTTGTAAGAATTAGTAATAATTAGTAATAATTTGTTAAACTTCATAGTAATTTGAAATAATTAGTGGTAATTTGTAATAATTAGTAAAAATTAGTGGTAATTAGTGGTAATTAGTAATAATTAGAAATAATTAGTGATAATTAGTAATAATTAGTGGTAATTAGTAATAATTAGTGGTAATTAGTAATAATTAGTGGTAATGAGTAATAATTAGTGGTAATTAGTAATAATTAGTGGTAATTAGTAATAATTAGTGGTAATTAGTAATAATTAGTAATAATTAGTCGTAATTAGTGGCAATTAGTGGTAATTAGTAATAATTTGTGGTAATTATTAATAATTAATTTTATTATTTAGTGGTAATTAGTAATAATTAGTAAGATTTAGTAATAATAAGTAATAATAGGTAAAAATGAGTAAAAATTTGAAATAATTATTAAAAATTAGTAATAATTAGTGGTAATTAGTAGTAATTAGTGATAATTAGTAGTAATTAGTGATAATTAGTTATAATTAGTGGTAATTTGTAATAATGAGTGACAGTTAGTAATAATTAGATGTAAATAGTAATAATTAGTGGTAATTATTGATAATTAGATATAATTAGTAGTAATTAGTAATAATAAGAAATAATTACTGGTAATTAGTAATAATTAGTACTAATTAGTACTAATTAGTAATAATTAGTAGTAACTCGTAATAATTAGTAATAATTATTAATAATTTGTATTAATTAGTAATAATTAGTGTTAATTAGTAATAATTAGTGTTAATTAGTAATAATTGGTGTTAATTAGTAATAATTATTAATAATTAGTAATAATTAGTGGTAATTAATAATAATTAGTGGTGATTAGTACTAATTAGTAATATTTGGTATTTATTAGAAATAATTAGTATTAATTAGTATTAATTGGTAATAATTCATAATAATTAGAAATAATTAGTATTAATTAGCCATAATTAGTATTAATTAGTAATAATTAGTTGAAATAATAAATAATTAGTGGTAATTACTAGTAATTAGTTTTAATTAGTACTAATTAGTGGTAATTCGTAATAATTAGTGGAAATTAATAATAATTATTGGAAATTCATAATAATATGTTGAAATTAGTGGTAATTAGTAATAATTATTAATAGTTAGTAATAGTTATTATTAATTACTAAAAATTTGTAGTAATTAGTTATAATTAGTGGTAATTAATAAGAATTAGTTGTAATTAGTAATAATTTGTTTTAATTAGTAATAATTACATATAATTAGTGCTAATGAGTGATGATTAGATATAATCAGTAGTAATTATTAGTAATTACTAATAATTAGTAATAATTAGTAATAATTAGTGATAATTAGTAACAATTAGTCGTAATTAGTAATAATTTGTGGTAATTAATAATAATTAGTGGTAATCAGTAATAATTTGTGGTAATTAGTAATAATTAGATATAATAAGTTGTAACTAGTAATAATTAGTAACAATTTCTATTAATTAGTATTAAACCATAATAATTAGTTAAAACTAGTAATAATTAGTAAAAACTAGTATTAACTAGCTAAAATTAGTAATAACTAGTAAAAACTAGTAATAATGACTAAAAATTAGTAATAATTAGTGGTAATTAGTGATAATTAGTTTTAATTAGTAAAAATCCATGGTAATTAATAATAATTACTGGTAATTAGTAATAATTAGTGGTAATTAGTAATAATTAGTGGTAATTAGTAATAATTAGTGGTAATTGGTATTAATTACTAACACTTTGTAATAATTAATAATAATTAGTGGTAGTTAGTAATAATTAATAGAAATTAGTAATAATTAGATATAATTATTAACAATTATAGGAAATTAGTAATTATTAGGGGTAATTAGTAATAATTAGTTGTAATTAGTACTAATTAGTGTTAATTAGTAACAATTAGTTTTAATTAGTAATAATTAGTTGTAATTAGTAATAATTAGTGATAATTAAAAAAACTAGCAATAATTATTAATAATTAGTAATAATTACTAAAAACTTGTAATATTGAGTAAAAATAGTTATAAGTAGTGGTAATTAGTTAGAATTTGTAATAATTAGTAATAATTAGTGGTAATAATCTATTATTATAAAAATTAGTAAAAATTAGTGGTAATTATCAATAATTAGTAATAATTAGTAATAATTAGTGGTGATTAGTAATAATTAGTTATAATATGTAAAAAATAGTAATAACTATTAGTAATTAGTAATAATTAGTGGTAACTAGTAATAATTAGTAATAATTAGTGGTAATAATCAATAATTAGTAATAATTAATAATAGTTAGTGGTAATTATCAATAATTAGTGTTAATTGTTAATAATTAGTGGTAATTAGTATTAATTAGTCATAATTAGTAATAATTAGTATAAATTAGTAATAATTACTAATATTGAGTAAAAATTTGTAAAAATTACCTATAATTAGTGGTAATTATTGATAATTAATAAAAATCAGCAGTAATTATTAATAATCATTGGAAAATAGTTAAAACTGTTAATATTTAAAATTAAATTATAATTTTTTAATTTTATACTCATTTTTTTATCTTATTTTTCTTATATCAAATTAATCGTAAAAAACTATTTTTTATTTTAGAGAAATGCGGAACTAGAATGTTGACAACTATCTTTATTACATTGTCATGATTGGATAAACCCACACTCGAATCCAAATGGTTCTAGTATAAATCTTATATATTTTGAGGGAGTTGAATATTTGTTATCATATGCATCATTAAAACCAGAATTTGCTTTAGAAGGGAAAATTAGGTGTCCATGTAAGAAATGTGATCTGAGGAGGTTTGAAACATTTGAAAATTTTGGGGTAAATCTATTAAATTTTGGTCTTCTAAAAGAGTGTGTTTTTTTCATATCAATGTTGGGAACACAATTTCGAAGAAAATATTAGTAATTTGGTTCCACATCCATCATGGTTTCAAACTTTAGTACATGATGTTTTTGGTTTATCTTTTCAAAAAAGAAAAACTCAAGATGATATTAATTTCACTCCTAAGTTAGAACCATCTGTATTTTATGATTTTTTAATCTATTCTAAGGATTATTTATATCCTGGTTATAATATAAGAAAATTTGAAGCAGTTGAAAATTTTAAGGTAATTAAATTAGATAATGGAATGTCAAAGAGCTATTTTGATAAGATATTTTCTTTGGTTAAAGAACTATTACCTAAAGGAATTGGGTTTTCTATAAAAAAATTAGAGAAAGATTGTTCTTCATAATTTGGTACTTGTTTGTCATAAGATGAATTCATGTTCAAATGATTTCATCTTAAACTATAGTGAAAATGAGTTGTTAGTTAGTTCTCCAACATGTGGACAATCGAGGTACAAAGATGCTCAAATATAAAAGTCTGGATTGAGAACTATAAAAAATGAGGTATTTCTTTCTTACATCTAATTTGTAGCATTTATTTATGTCTTAAAACACAATTTCATTGATGTCATGGAACCAAACTAGTATTTCAACCAAAAAAATCTTAAATCATCTTTTTAACGGTGATTCATGGAAATATTTTGACTAGGTACATCCTTATTTTTCATCAAAATACTGAAATGTGTGATTGGGTCTTTCTACGGAATATTTATATCCATTTGGTTCTTATAGTAGTCAATATTCTTATTGTCCAATCTTTTTAACTCTATAAAACATACCTCCTTGTATATTGATGAATGATACATATATATTTTTTAACTTATTAATTCCAAGACTTCCATAAAAATGTCAATTTTTATTTTAATCCCTTGATTGATGAGTTAAATTTATTATGGAGTAATGGTGTCAGCTCATATGATATTGTTGTGAAATAAAATTTTCTAATGAAAGCTAAATTAATGTTGAAAATTAGTCACTTACCAACATATGAAATGTTATCTTGTTGGAGCACACGTATTAAAAAATCATGTATGTAATATATGAGTGATGGAAAATTGTTTATGCTCATAAATGAGAGAAAACTATGTTTTTCTATAATCATTGTAGATTCCTTCCAATCGATCATTATTTTCAAAGGAATGAAGATCATTTTAGAAAATGTAGAATTCAAAAAGGTGGACCTCAAGAAATGATATTGGGAATTGATTTAAAATTCATTGTCTCTTAATTACCCCCCATTACATTTGTACCGACTATAAACCAACAAAAAATAGATGTCTTTGGGAATGATCACAATTTGATTTAGAAGGACATTTTTTGGGATCATCCATATTGGTCTGATTTGTTTTTTCATCACATGTTGGATGTCATGAATATTGAGAAGAAATTTTTTGATAATATATTTTATATAGTTCTGGTCACAAGACAAAAAGATAATGTCAAGGCACAATAAGATCTTTCCCAAACTTTCAGGTGACCAAAACTTGAGTTGTTTTAAAATGACAGATCAAAGAATTTAATAAAGCCAAAATCATCGCATAAAATTTATAAAGAAAACCATGAATTATTTTTAGTGGATTGTGTATTTATGACTACCAAATGGTTATGATTCTATTTTTTCTAGATGTTTCAGAAACACTCATATTACCATGTTAAAGAGTCATGATTTTCATGTTATATTGGAAATACTTCTACTGATTGTATTTAAAGGTTTGTCGAATACTTCGATTTGGATGCGATAAAAGAAATATCATATTTTTTATGAGACATATTTTTATAGAAAATATACTATGATGCACTTAGTATACTATAATAAGATGTTGTTTTAGTTTTATGTAAATTGGAAAAAAAAATCTACCAATATTTTTTGATTCAATGAAACATTTGATATATCATTTTCTTCATGAATAAAAATGTGAAGGGATAGTGAATTTACTATGTATGTATCCATATGATATATGTATGCAGAAAAAAAAAGAAAATGGTAAATAAAAAACATTAATTGAGGATTCAATTATAGAAGAATATTTACATGTGGAAATTTCTTTTTTCTACTCCTATTATTTCTATCTTGGATATCCCAAAAAAAAATAATTGAATTGGTCATAATAAGGGAACTATTAATAATGAATTGAACATTAAATTATTAGTTTTTAATCATCCTAAATTTGGGTTTGGTGGAGTTCATGTATAGTGGATTTTAGATGATGAGCAATAAAAGGCTTATACATATGTTCTACTCAACTATGTCAAAATTACATTATTTTAACAGTGTATGATACTACCATATATTCTAAAAAAAATTAAAAAATAAATTAATAATATTTTATTTGTATATTATAAGATGATCATATCAATAAAGAATTTCCATAAATAACAGCGGCTTCTCTTAAAGAATGTCAGTAACATAATTTTTCCTAATGGTTTAAATGACTGGTATAGTAAATTGTTTATGGTTTGACATTTGAAGACAATTTATAATTTGGTATGTTTTTAATTTTTTTTGAATTCTATAGGTATAAAAAGATGATGATAAAATTGATAATAGATTATGTGTATTGAGTAACCCACCTTCAAAAATTGTTAAATCCTATAATTCATATATGGTGAATTGTTTTTGATTTCATGAACATGCATATGGTGAATAAAAAAATTAATATTGTTGTTTTATTGGGAGGATCTCACCATAAAAAAGTGAAGTTGACTTTTATGGCATGCTGGATGAAATAATTGAGCTATCTCATCTGGGATAAAATTTTGCAATAAATTTTAAATGTCATTAGTTTGATAATGATTGAGGCTTGTGTGTTCATACGCACCATGGAATCATCGATATTAAATATAAAAACCATATTATAGTAAATGAACCATTTTTATTATCTCATAAAGAATACCAAATATATTATACTAAGTATTGTGCTGCTTTAAGAGAGTTGATTGATTGGTGGAGAAATATAAAAATGAAATCCTGTGAAAATCAGTTTATGAAAATTGAATGTGGTTCTATTGAAGTGCAATGAATTGAAATTTTTTTAGGAGACAACTCCAAATACATCTTTTCAACGAAGAGACTTGAATATCAATGTTGAAACCCAAAGTTATGGGTTGATGGTTATGATTATGTTGATGGTGTAAAAATGAATTTGAATTAACAAGTAATAATGATGCTGAAACTTCTATGGAAATTGATAAAGATAAAGAATGAAATAATTACTTTTTAGTTATAGTAAATATATATATATATAATACTAATTTTTAAATATTTAATGAAAACATTATTTTCATGTTTCAAATGGCTAGTGAGACTTATGATGATATCTTTCATAGCCTCGAGGAGGTTGTACTACATAGTCATGAGCCTGATACTTTATCATCTGACCATCTGGTTCCTAGCGGATCATCGTTGACTTGGAGGGGTCAGGGTCTTGTGAGATTGATGATTCCTGATCCTATTCTCGAGAAAAGTCCATGTCTTGACTTCAATCCATTCATGTCGAGGTATGTTCAATATTTTATTTTAGTTAGTTTCATTACTTTTCACTAATTTCATTATATAATAGTTTTTTGATTATTTGTTCTCTTTTTTTGACATATTTTTGTATATAGATGTTGGGAAAGGGAGAACTATTTTGAGGAACTATTTTTTTGAGGAATGGGTTATGTGAGATCAGGTTCCCATTCATGTCCAGCACTAAAATTTTGATCATGGATGGTATGTAAAAAAATACTAATTTTTAAATTTATTTAACTATTATATTTATATTATTAAAAAATGAAGAGTTTATGTTATCCCATTGATGATAACAAGTTGAGTTCCTTCAGGGAGTCTTGGGAGGTGTGTATGTGTGAGTGTTGTCATCATTTTTATCATAATTTATAGAGGACATCCATGAAGAAGGATGGAGACACAAATTTATATCAATCTTGATATGCCCATCAACCTGATTACAACTCATCATAGTTTTGGGATTGATTATGTTCATACTATATGGGAGATAGTTTTCATAGGAAAACATCATTAGGTTTGTATAACCATGGGAGGTAGGAAGTGATACATTGATCTAGTATTCATACATTCAGTATGCATTGATGATATATGGTAATTACTTTTTTAATAATTTATATAACTTTAAATGTAAACTATTTATTTTATAATCATATAAATAGTTGAACATACTATGATTGTGGAGTTTAAATTTTATAAGAATATGTGCAAAAAACCTATCACTAGAGTGATTACTGGTTCTTTTCAGCATCATATTGTGGTAAGTATATTTTTTTAGTATTAAAATTAACTGAAAAAAATATTTGAATATTTTAATGTAAAATTACTATTTATGGATTCATATGAGGCTATGACTTCTGAGATATAGGATAAGGGTCGGACTGAAACTGAGTGTCTAGGAACCGGTGCGGTAGAATTCAATGATGCAGCAAAGATGCAGTTGACCTAGTATACATTCGAGAAAGATTCAGTAGTTGGTATCAGTTCTTGAGTGGCGTCTAAAAGTTTTTATGGTATATTTCATGGTCAACATCCAACTTGAGTGGATCTCATTGAGATTTATCATCATCAGTCTCAAACTATAAGGAACTATTGTGATCTCAGAATGATATTATCTATTCCAAGCATATGGAGCATGATGTGCTCTATCGATAAAACTAATAGCATTATGAGGATATGTGATGATTATAGGAGTATCCAAAAGAGTACATGAAATGGATGGTTCAGGGTTTAGTTATGGATTTTCCTCCCCCTCCTCTTCCAGAAGACCCTCCCCCTACCCCTACCCCTCCATAGAGATGAATGCATTATATACATATTTATTATTTTAAATTTTAAAATAAAGTCTTTTGGGTAATATTTTTATTATTTCAGATTTATATAATTTCAATTCTTACAATTTTTAAAATTATTTTTGTTTTTTTTTCAATTTTATATTTTTTTTAATTTTTTATAACTATTTGTGATGGTTGACTAACCTATCACAAATAATTTATAGTTATGGGTAATTTAATCATTATAATTAATAGCTCATTAAAAAATTTATTTTCAATTGTAAGGCTCCCCATTTAAAAGGATAAATTTGCAACAAACCACTGTAAAAATTTTCTTTTTTATGATGTTTTCAGCTATGATCTATTTGCGATGGGGACCTGTTGCAAACGAACCATCATAAATAATATATTTTCTAATTTTGGTGTAATTGTTTTCAAAAACTAGTGTGTGGTTTAAAAAATAATTACTAGATATGAAATTCATTGTAAAATAATTTTTAAAGAGGAATTCATTAATTAAATAATCAATAATAACATATTTTGTGTTTTATTAAATGAATTATTATTGATTCCTTAATTAATTGAGACCATATAAATGTTTTTATATATTTTATTTTGATGTGAATATAGTTATTCTCATATTATATGAAATCGTTTTAGTGGGTAGTTATAGGTATGAGATGACTTGTGTCAATATCTGAGATGATCTATGAGTATGTATTTATTCCAATATGAATGTTTTTGGTTGATTAAAGAAACTTGACAAGGCCATGATTGTTATTTTTATTTCCTTGAGATGGTGATATGAACCTCTTGATGAGGTGGATATAGTTATTTCTACAATAGATCTTGTGTTTGTTAATATTCGGTTGAATGGTTATGGAAAGTCGGTGGGATTTGGTTAATCCCCATTTTCTAAAGGGAAAAATGATAGTTTTTTGTTTGTTGTGTTGTGTTCATAGAGGATAAATACTAGGATGATAGGACCAAGGGTATATTATGGTCAGATCATGGTTTCAGTTTGGAAACTAGATCAATGTTTCAATTTGGGTTGGGCTCTTCCATTATGGATTATGTTTACAAAATCAATGTGATGAATGGATCATTAATTAGTGATGAGAGGTAAAATTATTGTAAAATCATGTTTTATAAATCTATGGTTTTTTTACCTCAGTGGTTTAAGGAACCTAATATTTTTGGATAGTTGATGGTTAAAGTATAAAAGATTAGTCATTTGAGGATTACCATTATGTGGTTATCTTGGAATCAATGAGATGTTCTTAATATGATATTTCTCTTGCATCAAGTATTTTTATAAAACATCTTAGATGGATAGTTCCCTGTTGAAACTACTCTAGAAATGAAAATTTGGAAAACAATTACAATTTTTTATGGTTGGTATGTTCAGAGGTATACGGGAGTGTGTGTTTTGGGTCTACATGGAAATACTTCTATATTCTTGGAGGATTGTGGGATGTTAAATATTATTGTTGATAAAACCATAGATGGGTGGATTGATTTAGTAGGGATGAAAGTAGTTCAAGTTGGTTGAAAAGGGTATTAAGGCTTTCGTGTTTTGAATTAATATAGTTTGTTAATAGATAAAGGAGGGATGCGTCAAATAGGGTGACCTAGTACATTTTAATTTCTTACTAGGATATTCATGAGAGAGATATGATGTAGATTCTAGGGATTCTTGGGGAATAATGAAAATAGAAGTTAGGGTCAACTCAAATAAATATATATTTATTTTATAGATGAGGTTGATGTGCCCTTAGGGTTAGATGTTTTTCATAGGTTGAAGGTGATAGCAGAGGTTCAACCAGATCAGTTCAGGGGTGTTCAAACTCATAGGACATCGAGGTAGGACTCATGGGCCTTGATTTTTTGGTTTTGATTAGTATGGAACATTTGAGATAAAATATCAATAGGTTTTTAATATTTTAGTATGGTTGTATCATTATAATGATAGTCTAGAGAATCCTATGGTGGTAATCATCATACTAATCCTTTGTAAGCTGATCTTCTAGTGGGGTAAGGGTGGTTGGTGCCGAGATTCATTGATATTATGTGTATCGAATATGTCGATGAGTTTGGTAATTCTATGAAGGATATATAATGGATCATGTTTGGTCCTCAATCCATACCAAATTTTACAATTCATCTATATGGTGGTTATTATCAGTGAATTTGGTAGATTTCAGAGAGTATGCATGTATTAATGGCCTTCGTGGATCCTATTTGTTACATGATGTTGTCTAGGTTGAGGAATCACATTGTGGATTGAGTTGTTGGTATCATGGATTCCTAGTATTAGTTTCGAGGAAGTCACTTCCTAGGGGGTGATGAATTCTAATTTGAATAATTGGATATGGGAAATTGGTTTTGGCATCAAACAAATCATTCTAATGATGAGATATTCATGTATGTTGTTGATCCAATTGTGTTTGAAGAAATTAATATGGGGTTATATTGATCATTAGTGTAGTGGATCCATGACCAATCAGAATCAAGAAAAAAAATTGGTGCTAGATTTTGATGTTCATATCAGGTAATGAGGGTTTATATTATATGCTTCTTAGGTATAAGAAGCCCAATGGGTGAGTTTTTATTGACCCTTGAATTTAAAGGTATTAGTTTTTGATGAAATTTTAATCTTGAGTATTGAAGTATAAGGTTTTTTAGATTTGGGGTTTAGATTGGAATCTTGAGGGTTGGGATGCTGCTAGAAGGTGATTTTATGTGTGTTCAGGAGGCTTCATGTGTCACCAATGATTTAGATAAGGGTATTGGGGTCACCCCTATTCAAAATTTTATAAGGAGATATTTTTTACTCAATACCAGGAAACTAGGTACGCAATGTCTAGGGTAGTGGTCATGTTAGTCTAGAAGCCCCATTATTCAATTAGTGGTTGTATATTGGGTATCCAGTACTATGTACTAGATATAGGTTGATCGGGTACCTAGTATTGTTGGGTTTGCTTTTTTTAAGAGAGTGTAGAAGGATCATTTTTTCATACCCTCTTCAAAACCCCATTTGGGGTTCTCTTATCATGTCTAATAAAACTATAGGATGGGATCCATCTTCTTTCCTAATCTTCCTCACATTTCCTCTTTGGATTCAGGATAGTTTGAAATCATTTCTTCTTTACTACTATAGTTAACTCTTCCTCTTTTTCCTCAATTGTTTTTTTCAAATCCAATAAGCTAATTTTATATTTCCTAGGATTGATTTTTTAGGAAAATTCTATAATAATATAGTGGAACCATCCTGATATGATGGTTCTCATTATTTCAATGGCTTATGGATACTGAAAGTGGATTAATTCCGTAGCATCCCAAGTATTTATAGAATAATCCATTTTCATATATATTAATATTTTTGAATAATATATTAATTATAAATTAAAATGGATAATATTTCTGATAGTGTACACGACACAGAACAACAGATTTCTCCAAAATGTTATGTTTCACACAATGTTGAGTTATACTGAAAAATAATACAATAATAATATTATGGTAGTTAATGCCAAGCCATTGTATTTTCAATAATTAATAGAACTAACTAAGATTACAGATGTTTGTTAATTTTTTTCATTTATCTAATAAATTTTAGAGGCTTAAAATGAAAATGAATTCAATTTGAAGCAAAAAAATACTCTAATATTTTTAAAAGGTCAGTTTACCACATTTTAATGGAGAAAAATTTTAAATATAGTTTTTGTTTCTTTTATAAGTAATATTTTCCAAAATAAACTTATGATTTAGATTAGGGGCATCAAAATTCAATTTGGTTGAAATTTTTGTATTTTTCTGATGAAATCCTTATATTAATGAATAGTGAAAAATACTACATTTTAATTCAAAAATACCTTTTCATTTAATTATTTATATCGTTATATTTTCCTTTTAATTAGTTTCAAAGTGTAATTGGATTATTTTTTTATCATTTAATTAAATTTTGGTCATTGGAAATAATTTCACATTGAAATTGGAAACAAACACATGTCAATATTTTTAAAGTTTTTACTTATTAAAAACCCACTTTCTGGTTGTGACAATGGGAATTAATTTTAAATTAATTTATTCCAATACTATTTTTTGAATTTTTAAAAATGAATTTCATATTTAGAATCAGAAGTCCGAAATTTTTTAAATTGATACCTTTTATTTTTGGACATTATAGTTAGTAACTTCAGTAATTATTTGTATTTACCTTGGTTAAATGGAAAATCAGATAAATAAGGGTTAAAAATAATATTATAATAATATAAAACTACCTTAACATGTGTCCTAATTATTTTTTATGAGTAATGGAATTCCATTATCATACATGTGTTTAATTTAGGACCCCAAGCATCCATTTGAGTGTGATAATGATCTTTTATAATATTTAATTTAAATAACAGGGAAATATTACTACTGAAAATGGAGGATGTACCAATGGAAATTTTCCAAAGGTTTTTATAAATTTTTAGAGTAGGGATTTCAAGAGGTCTTTACCCAACAGTTTCACTAAACCGTTGGAATATAGATTTTTTGATGAGTTTTACCCAGTGGTTTTATCAAACCGTTGGGATATGTGAGTTTTAGGAAGGCTGTCCCAATGTTTTTTTAAAACCATTGGGAAAGTTTTCCCCTAAATTCTCAACATACCCAATTCCACATCCACGTGATTGTAGGTATAAATCTGAGACCTAAAGCAGATCTCTCTCTCTTGGAAAATTATTCCACCAGATCCATCTTCAATCAGAGAATTGTTTTGTTATACACTTAAAATATGTAAGTGGTACCTAAGGTTTAATGTTCTTCATATATTTTTTTTGTTTTCTGTTTTGATTTGCCTAAACCTAAGTTTGGTGTGGTATGGTATACCCAAAAATTGAAATTTGATTTGTTTCCTGTTTTTCTTCTACACTTCAACTGTCATTATTGTGTGAATAAACATTATTTGAAGTATTTATAGCGACTCCTTTGTAGAGTTAGTGAACCATATGAAGGAATTGGGGCCAGTTAGGGTAGTGTTGTAGGTTTTTTCCATTTTTTAGAAAAGTAATATAGTATTTTCTATGGACTTTAGTTTAATTTATCTTAACTATGTATAATTTTAGGTTTGTATCCATTTGGTTTACTTTGAGCCTATAATTATTATTTATCATATGCTTGAGGTTAATAAGGTTTTTACATGTAAATAATTATATGATAACACTCATATAGAAATATTCTTATGAATAATCCATTTAAATTCTTGTTGGATATGTTGTTAATCATATAAATTTTTTTTATAAATAATTATAATATATGAAGTATTTAACATTTGGGGGGCTGTTCAGGTGGATGTGAGGTGGGGGTGGGCTGTGCAGGTGGGGGTGTGCTGTGAAGGTGGGGGTGTGTAGGTCGGGGGGAGGGGTTGTGCAGGGGGAGTCTGCTGGGGTGAGGTGGTGGTGCTGTATAGGTGGGGGTAGGGGGAGGGCTGTGTTGATGGGGGTGGGAGAGGGGGCTGTGCAAGTAGGGGGTGCAGGTGGTGGGGGTGCAGTGGGTGGGGGAGGGGGTGTGCAGGTGGGGTGTGCAGGTGGGGGGGATGTTCAATGGGTGAAGGGGGATGTGTAGGTGGGGGTGTGTAGTGGAAGGGAGTCTCTTGGGCATGATGTGGGGTTGTATAGGTGGGGGTGGGGGTGGGATGTGCAGGTGGGGTGGGGGGAGGGGGTTGTGAAAGTGGGGGTGTTGTGGGGGGGTTGTGCAAGTGGGTGGGGGGAGTGTGCAGGTTGGGGTTGGGCTAGGTAGGTGGGGGTCTACTGGTGGGGGTGAGGGGGGCTATGAAGGTGGGGGTGGGGGAGGGGGCTATGCAAGTGGGGGGGGGGGGGTTGTGCAGTGCGTGGATGGGAGGGGGGTGTGCAGGTGGGGGTGTGTAGGTGGTGGGTATGTGCAGTGTGAAGGTGGGGAGGGGTGTGCAGGGGGGAGCGGTTGTGCAGGAGAGTCTTCTGGGGGTGAGTTGGGGAGGGTGGGGTTGTGAAAGTGGGAAGTCATCACTTCCATAGTTCACCAATAAGCACTGTGAAGTCATCACTTCTAGATATTTGGATAGGTCTGAGGCCTCTTGGTTTTGGTTCTTGTCTAGTCATCTTGATGAGTAAGGGATCACATGATCTAAAAGTGACATCAACTATATAGGATGAATTTCTTCCCCCCACAACACATTTTTCTAGAAATAATATATCCTTGGAAGGTGGTGGGAGCCTTTTAAAATCCTTTCATACAGAGACTAGGGGAGGAAAATCTCCATATATATCCACCTAGATCAGGGAACTACTACCATATTCATGTCCCATATTCATAATCCTAACTCTCCATGTATTAAATGAATGGTGATTCTATCAATAATTCACCTTCTAATAACATCCTAAATTTAATTCATGTTATAATGAAAAAAATATTGAAGAATCCATACAACTTCATATAGGAAAACACTCTTAATCATCATTCCATGATGATGAAAATCCTTAAAAATCCATTACCCTACATCATATCATTCCTAATAACTACCTATAGATATTCATTAACCTGTATTCCTTCAACCAGAATCCAATTCCCCAACACTTTCCCAATTTCAAACTTGATACCATCATGTTATCAAGTCACCAATCCTACCAAATTGGATTTTCACTAAAAAATATTACTCTAATAATTAACACCCATTTTTTATTTTTCATAACATGAATGAAAACCCAATTAAAACTCATAGATCTTAGTCACACCCCCATGGATATCCCCCCACCCCCATGGACAACCTGTACCCCCGAGACAGCCCCCACCCCCCTGGACACCCCCCACCCCCTGAACACCCCCATCCCCCCAGACACCCCCACCCCCTAGACAGCCCTGCCACCCCCATGGACCCCCCCCCCCCCACCCCCGTGGACACATCCCCACCCTCGTGGATAGCCCCCCCCCCCTCCCCACCCCCATGGACACCCCTACCCCCTTGTACAGCCCCCCCCCCCCACCCCCACCCACCCACCCTAGTGGACAACCCGCCCACCCCCTGGACACCCCCTACTGCCCTGGACAGCCTCGCCACCCCCCGTGGATATCCCACCCACCCCCTAGAAACCCCGTACCCCCTGGATAGCCCCGCCACCCTCGTGGACAGCCTGTCCCCCCCCCCCTCGGACACCCCTACCCCTTGGACAACCCCCAACCCCATGGACAGCCTGCCCACCCCCTGGACACCCCCCGAACACCCCCCCCCCCATTCCCCCAGACACCCCCACCCCCTAGACACCTTGTACCCCCTGGACAGCCCCCACCCCCACCCCCACCCCCCGTGGATAGCTCGCCCACCCCTCTGGACACCCCCTACCCCCCTGAGGAGCCCCACCACCCCAGTGGACAGCCTCGCCTCCCCCGTGGACAGCCCGCCCACCCCCCCTAGATACCCCCAACCCCTGTGGACATCCACCCACCCCCTGAGGCAGCCCCCACCCCGGGACACCCCCCACCCCACCCATAGACATCCCCACCCCCTTGGGCAGTGTCTGTGATCACTCAAATAATCTACTAAAATAATAAATTTTTTCGATCTAAAATTTACTCAACTCCTGAAAATTTCTCCTCCACAAGAGTACATGATCTTGTACACTGATGTATAGTTATTCAAAGATATTTTTTTATAAATATAGTATTTTTTTATATTATGATTCTCATATAGAGTAGTGTGTCAGTTATGGTTTCATATAAAGTGAACAATTATCATTTACTTAAATATATTTTCAATGAAACTTCAATCTTATTTAATTTCTTTTGACTAAATGACTTATAACAATTTTTTTTACAGAATGGGTAGAAGTTGGATGTATTAAATTGATCAGATATCAAGCGATTTTCAAAACAATTTGGAGAGATTTTTAGATTTTTCATTTCACAATGCTTCAGATAGTGGTCACATACACTGCCCCTGTTACAATTGTGTTGGAAGACCTTGGTTGAGTTGTGAAGAAGTCAGCTACCACATAAAAAAATATGGTTTTCAAGCAAATAACTTTGTGTGGTATCATAATGGGGAGAAAATTAAATCTCAAATTGATGATGATCCAAATGAGAGGACTGGATTGGCGAATTTGTTATATGACTGGTTTCTATTTATTCGTTATCATAAAAAAGAAAGGATTTCGACCCAAGAAGATTTCAATATGAGTAGACATGATCCATCTAATGAAAATGATGATGTTTTTAGGGTGAAAAAATTGAATGATGCTGCCACGACTCCAGTATATCTACAATGCGGTAAAATGAAAAAGCTGTAATTTTTAATCTGATTGTTTCATGGGAAAACTATGTATGGGATTTCTAATACTACCATCGATTACATTATTACATTCTTTAAGGACTTACTTCCAGATGAGGCTGATATTCCCTCAAACCACTATATGGAATGGAAGTTAGTTGAGGAACATGGATTTTCAAGAAATAAAATTCATGCTTTCCCTAAAGATTTCAGTTTATTCTGGGAGGAAGCTGCTGAAAAAAATGATTGTATAAAATGTGGCACATCCATTAGAAGCCAAAAGCTAATGGAACACCATCTCATGTTCCACAGAAAGTAATTTGGCACTTTCCATTGATCCCCAGACTCTAAAATATTTTTATATTTGATGAAATATCAATAAAAATGTGATGGCATGATACTGAGAGAAATAAGACTGATGATTAGTTGGTTCACCCTACAGATGGATTTTCATTGAAGAGATTTGATGCTCGATATCATGATTTTGCAGATGACGTGTATAATGTGAGGTTGGGTCTTTCATGTGATGGTTTTAATCCATTTGGGAAGATTCTTACGTCGCACAGCAAATGTCTGATTTTTATACACATTTATAATTTTCCCCCATGGTTGTGTACGAAAAAACCTTTCACTTTCATGAGTATACTCATATCTGGCCCTTCTGGTTCTGGCAATGATATATACGTATATAAGAAACCTTTAATAAAAGAGTTGAATCTTCTTTGAGATGTGGGTGTGTGCACATATGATGCATGTTCAAAAGACATATTTTATATGTGTGCTGCACTTATGTGGACGATCAATGATTTTCCTGCTTATAAATGATGTTTGGGTGGATCATTAATGGAAAACTATAATCTCCTATTATTATGAAGAATACACAATCCAGAAGACTAAAACATTGCTGCAGTTTTAGTTTTATGGGACATCAACGATTCTTTCCAATAGACCATCCATATAGAAATAATCATCAAAGATTGGACAATACCATGGAGACCGATGATCCACCTCAGCGTATTTATAGAACTGATGTTCTTAATGAATTGAAAGATTTCATTTTTTCATTCAAGAAGGGTCAAATGAAATCTGGAAAAGGAAAGAATGTTTCCACTGAAACCTATTACAATTGGATGAAGAGAAGTATCTTCTTTTATTTTCCTTATTGGTCAACCAATTTTTTACGCCATTTCATAGACGTAATTCACATTGAAAAAATTATATGTGAAATGTTGTTTTTGATTATTCTAAATGTTATGGGAAAGACAAAAGATGATTTACGGTCTTAGAATAACTTGGTGTATTGGGGAATCACACCAGAATTGCATCTTGTTCATATCAGTGAAAATAAATGGGAAGTTACATGTTCTAATTATGTGATAACACATACAAAAAAATTCAATTTCTAGAAGAACTAGAGACTATTAAAGTTCCTAATGGCTATTCAAGAAACATATCTAAACAGGTCAACAGAAGAGAGTTGAAGCTAAAATATTTGAAGACTCATGATTATCACATCCTTCTTCATGATTTGATTCCAATAGAAATTCATCAAATGTTTTCCAATAATTTAAGGGTAGTTATTATTCAGCTGTGCCTTTTTTTATAGATCTTTGTGCTAATAAGTTGTCCAAGTCTTTCTTTCAAAAAATGTTAGAAGATGCCCCATTAATTTTTTGTGAGTTAGAGAAAATATTTCCTCCATCATTTTTCACATGCATGCAGCATCTAACTGTCCATATTCCCACTGAAACACTTCTTGGAGGACCTATTTCTTTTCAATGGATGTGTCTAACTAAAATAAATATGTACATATTAAAGTCTTATGTCTGTAATAGGAATCATCTTGAAGGTTCTATTGTGAACGGTTATTTGGCTCAAGAATGTATGGATTTATGCTCTATGTATTTGTCTGATCTTACTAAAAGAATGAACAGACCAATGATAAATAAAGAAGAATGGTATGAGAAAATTGAACCCAGTTTTCCATAACTTCCTCAAATAGGAATAATTCCTGGATCATATACATTGACGAAATTGAGCCTTGAAGAGCGGGAGATGGCACATCGCATAGTTTTGTTCAACTGTGAATTTTTCAATGACTATATCTTGTAAGTAAATTGAATATGTATATATTATATATCTCTATATCTATTAAACTATCCCTATTTTTATCTAAAGGTAACATAAAGAAATGATAAATAAAAATCATTGTTCTTTATCTTTAAGAAGGAGGGAGACTTTGCATAGAAAAGAGTTTTCTTCTTGGTTAAAATTTAAGGTAATAATATTATTATTTAAAATAATTAAAATGATAATTAATTAAGTTTAATATTGATTTATATTTTAGGTATTGAGTTTTCCTTCTGACTCTATCTCTGAGGAAATAAGAGCTTTGTCTTTTGGTCCTAATACTGTGGTTCGTGACTGTAAATAAATTGTTATCAATGGGTACAAATTTATTATCACTGAATGAGAAAAGAATACGAGAATACAACATGATGGTGTTATGGTTACTACCAAAATAGACTGTTATTCTAGTGCATCAAATAGTAGACCGCAATTTGAAAATGTAAGTTATTATAGAGTCATTGAAAAAATAATAATATTGGATTATTATTATCATGGATGAGTCATGATGATGAAATGCCAGTGTTTTTATTCGATGAGGAGGTAGGGAACATTTATTGATGATTGTGGATTTCAAGTAATTGATATGACTCTCACCCTTTCAACCGATGAACCATATGTATTGGCATCAATAGAAAAACAAGTTTTTTATTTCAAAGACCATCTTCGACCTGAATTTGGTGTCATTATTGAAGTAATTCCAAGACGTATTTTTGATGATGGTGATGATGGAATTGACACCATCCCTACTACCACTGAAAATGATCCATTTATTACTTTTGATGACTCCAATAGCTCAATTTTCAGAGTTGAATGTGAACCTGAAGTTGTGGTGGGAAATATATAAAATCATCCATTCATGTTCTCAATTATTTTGGTTTACCTCAAAATGGGATGTTAAGGTTGGAACTATTCAAATTGATTTAATATTGATTAAAAATATGTTGTATTCGACTTGGCCGTTACGTGAATTTTCAATGTTTATTGGTTGAAATTTTATTTGAATTGCATTTCCAATTTGGAATTGAACTGTATTCAACCCTACAAAACCAACATTTCTAACTTGGTGAACATCTCAATGCTTCAACTGTGATTTGTATAAAATTTGTATAACTCTAAGACCTCTATTTAACATTTTACTAGGTAATGAACATTATGGTTTGTAATCTTCTAAAAAAACATGTATTGAAACCTGCATCATCTACCTGGGCTAAAAAAATTAAATTTTTCCTTAATTTTGACAACTGCTTTACACCTTATGAATCCGGAAGAATCAATGTTCCGTGATTTTAATAGTTTGGTGAAACTTAGTAAATTACCATCCTACTAAAAATTAAATTTCTTTATTACATCTTGTATGATTTATTGACTTCATTATATATCTGTTCAACCTCACCGAAATAATGGATAGTTAAATTATCCATGAATCCTCATATTCTCTCTCATTTATTTTGTTTTTAGGGTTACACATTAGTTATCCTTTTCTATTTACTTCCATATATTTTTTTAAATGTAGGAAATGAAACTGATTGAAGAGAGGCGAGGAAAACAGATTATGGACAACAATTGTCGCATGACTAAGCTGGGCATTCCACCACTAGTACCTGTAGTGAGTATTTTATTCCAAATATATATATTTAAATAATATATAATGTCATGTGATTAATTTTTTTAAATTTTTTTTATAGGATCCATATATTAGGAGACATTTATTTGATGAGAAGCCCAGTAGTGATCCCAGTACTCAGGGTGTTCGTACGAGGGGCGGTGGTACGAGAGCTAGACGATCTGGTCAGTATACCCGATTAGACCCTGCTCATCCCACTGACATACCATCCATACCACATTCTGATCCTGATGTGTCATTAGGGACACATGGGATATTTAATCCACCCATGTTTTCACCACCCTTTACATATGAGCCTCCTCACCCGTCTGTATCATATCCGATGATGATTCTCATTCCCCATCCAGCATTCGTCCAGCCAACTCTTTCAACTTCTTTACTTATGCTTCCTTCTATCTGGGATTTTATATTCCATCTTCTTCAACTCCTACTCCACTAGATTCTGTCCTTGTGGAGCATACATTGGGACCCACTCCATCTACACAGGGTGTTCCTTTAGTATATATGGATCCAGCGGTGCCCATTAATCAGACTACCGCATGTATACTTACAAAACCCTAAAAAAATTTTACACCATTATTTATTTTCATTATAACATGTATTGATAAAATATTTGTTCTTCTTTTATAATAGATACATCTACTGATAGGAGGTGGGGAGGGGGTGTACACACATGTGTGCGGTGCGGAACTACCACACACAGTTGATGGTGGACTACAATGAAAATAGTCAAATGATTGAAAAATCAAGGCAGCAATGTTGGAGTTTATTGGAGACACTTGCCAATACTCAGACATCATTCCTGTCAGCCCGCTGTCATGGAGATAGCTGCCAAATGAATTCAAGTATAAAGCTTGGGCAGAGATATGGGTAAAAAAATATGTTATATTTAATTCAATATATTATTTTTGGTATTTACATGAATTAATATTTTGGTGTCATCTATGGTTTAATTTCCCAGATGGTGAGGGTGCACGGCCATCACGTCTAAAGGATTTAGGCAAACTTTGGAGAGATTATAAGCACGAGTTGTACATTAGATGGCATGCTAGAGTGGGAATAGAGTTAGTGGTGGTCCATATCATGTATTATTGTCTGTTAGAACAGTATAGACAGATGATTACTCATTCGACGTGTAACACCCCAAGCTTCCACGGTACGTTTCCCTTCGAATAATGCAATAGTGTGTGTTGTACGCAACCTCGAGCTCTAACACACACCACAACTAATTAAACTAGACGTTGTGAATAGTAATACCTACTTTTTGAAATTTTATAAATTTTATTTATCAAAATGGACTTCATTTTTGGATTCGTAATATCGAAATTAGCCTATGTTGAATTTTTGGTATTTTTCTGAGAACTTCTAATTTTTTATGAATAGTGAAAAATACTTAAAAACAACTTTTTTAATAAAAATAATTTATAGTGATAAATTATACTATTTAGTGGTTTTAAAGTATAATTAGAATATATTTTTACCATTTTATCCAATGGTGGTCATTATAATTAATTTAACATTGAAAATTGACATAAACAATTGCCAATCTTTTGATATAAATTGTTTCTTAAAAACACGCTATTTGTTGTGAAAGCGGGAATTAATTATAAAATTAATTAATGCAACTTATATGTTTGGAATTTTGTAAAATAGAAATCATTTTTGAATTCGTAATATCAATTATAGCTTAGGGTGAAATTTTGGCATTGTTCTGAAAAACTTCAATTTTTGATGAATAGTGAAACCACTAAGTCGTAGTTAAATAACTGATTTTTCGTTTAAATGAAATATTACCACTTCTGTGATTTGATTTTCAAAAATCCTACATACATGGTTTTCATTAAGAATTAAAATGTGGTTGAATAAGATTAAAATAATTTTTGGTGAATAGTAACTTTTAAGTTCTTAATCGCGATTAGAGGTAATTAGTGTAGTTTAAGGTAAAAATAATGTTTTAATAATATGAGATGAGCTTGACACATGTCCTACCCTCATTGGATGTGCCATGGCCGACCAAGAAAATCCATGGGTCAACTTGGGGACCCCATGGAGCCACTTTAGTTGGAAAATTACATAAATACCTTTTATTTAATGTTAAAGTAAAAAATGACACAAACATGAAATGTTTTACTAAAACAATTTTTATATGGGGTTATACAAGTCATATTTTTGACTATAAATAGTCATTGGAAATATAAAAAGATTTCCTACATCATAGTATTTTTTTTTAGAATTTTTAGACATTAAATAAATTAAATTATTTATGACATCATGATGATGCAGCGATGACCTCATTATTTAACGATTTAAATAAAATGAGAAGATAATGCAAAATCCAAGGCTTACACTTGTCCAAAGCCTATTGGATGAGGAGATTTAGAACCCTTATCACCTTATCCACGAATTTTATAAGTGTGGGACCTTTAGAATCTGAAAAGCATTGTATAATAATGTAACATTTCAATCTTTCCAAAAGAGCCCCTCCTCTCCTCTTATAAAAGGCCCCCACCTCTACCACCTTATTCACACTTTCAAGCCTTTTGGTTCGGCCAAACTCTGCCCAAATACTCTCCCAACTTCTCTACCTTCATCATAGAAGCTTTACTTTAGTCAGAAAGCCATCCTAAGGAGTCCTTTTGATCAAATCAAAAGGAAGAACTCGAAGAAGATGTAACATTTTCATCACCCTCTATAAAGTTTCGTTCTTCTTCCACTCCCTCTTTGTTTATTATTTCAATTATAAAATTATAAATCCAGTATCTTCTATATACTGTGATGTTATTTAAATATGTAACAACCATATTCAGTATTCTACCCATCATTTGAATGACATGTCACCATACGTGCGTACGTACGGCTTACCGTCTCCACGTCGTGGTGTAATTGTTATTCAATATATTATTATTTAGATGGGTATAATAATGATATTTAATTCATGTAAATAATAAATATAACATTATAATGATTCTGTATATATTATATACTATCCAATTATATATTATTTTAATATCAAAATAATGATATTGTCGCTCGTGCGTACGTACGGACTACCGTCTCCACGAACGCGATGAGATTCATTCTCCGTCGTATGCATTCAAGTATAATTATCATTTTATGATTTAAAAATAATGTTTAAGGACATGATATCATTCTGTATATGAATAATATACAACCTATCCATGAAAAACACGACTTACGTAACAAAACATATAAAAGAAAACAAGTAAGTTAACACCCGAAACAACGATAAATCTAAGATATTGTTAACAAAGCAATGTTAAAAGATCATATATGATATCATATGAATGTATATGATTCTTGTATAATTTAATAACAATTATTTCACCATTATACAGGAGGTTAACCTACCCCAACCAAGGAAAAGTACAAGGTAAGGGTTTACTTCACAACCTCTTCATTATCCAAGGTTGTTTATACATAATTATCTACTGGGACCTCGTTATCATCCACATCCATGTTTCTTAAAAATGTCTTTCAAAACATTTTTACTATTAAATGGAAAATGTGTTAAAGTCATTTATACCCTTATACGTTTTTGAAAGGAATCTTACCGTCATTTTCCAAACAATGTACTTTTTGACCTCTTTGACAAATTTAAACTTATACGGCGGGTGCGGCTATTTTCCACCATTATAACTTCGTCGAAGCTTCCATAACAAGCTTATAAGAATATATTCAAAGTAAATGTATTATTTTATAATTATGGGACTTTTAAATTATTTCAAAAAGGAGAGATATTACTCTCAAATAGCTTTGAATTCATCCATGTCAACATCCTTTGATGGGTTTTAAGTTTAATTGAAATTGATTTATGATACAAAACTTCCATTGAACATTTTGTGAAATATTTGACTATGGATGTGTTATTTTTATACCATCCATAGTTTATGGAGAAATTGTTGACATTTCGTATGCTAGTTTTAATATGAATATTTATGTTATGTTTAAACCTATTCATATGAGGAATGTATTGGACTTAATATGTGACGGGTGGAGCCCGCTATAGCTCCTCGATGCATCGGTAGGTCTCATGAGACAACTAGACGTGGAATTGGCCGAGGCCCTTTCCCAATTTGATTTATGGTTTTGGCCGAGGCCTTAATCATTTTAGACGTCTTGGCCGAGGCCTTGAAAAAGTGTTTCAGAATGTCTGGCATTATACATTCCCTCATTATGAAAGTGGTTATTGATATTTCACGTGATTATTCGTCTAGTAGAATATCCATGTGAGTAAGTAATGGCATTATTTTATTTTACTTTTGCCATATTATGCTGAAGTTCAAGTTCAATAAGGCTTTTGTTTTAGTTATACATTGCCTTAAATGCTTATGTTTTCTTATGAAAGTTTCCGCTATATTGTTATCCTTACGGGGCATTTGAGCTCACCCCTTTCAATGTTTTATTTTTCCCAGGATGTGAAGAAGTGTATTATGACTGACTTGCAAGAATAGTCAGTGAGGATATGAGTGTGGACTAGGGAGACCATGTTATTGTAGTTTTCATTTTTATGATGTAATGTAATGTTTATGAATGTATCTAGTGTTTCCAAGGCTACTAAACTAATCGGTCTTTCGAGACTTGATCTTTTGTGACATGACAATGTTATGAAGTAATGCACCGACTCTGGGTAGCTGGGGTCGGGGCGTTACAGTTGGTATCAGAGGCAGTTTAGTACTAACCTTGGAAGCTAGATTTAGATAAACTCTGATTAGAGCACATATCCCGAAGATAGACTTTGAGGATTAGTATAGAAGAACTTCCTAGAATTTTGGTATTGTAGAGATGTTGTGAGTTTTCCGAGCAATACATCCCTGTCTAGATACGAGCAGGTAGAGGCGGCTCTGGCACAGATGTACCTAGGGGTAAAACCCGAAAACACCGCTTTGAGCTAGACTCGAACGGGAACTGGTGCACGACAACGGGCCTTGCTGCACTCTTGGTTACGACACTCCCGGGGGATATTCTTTGGATAATTCCCATTTTCTTTACAAACCACTATGAAGGGTTACGAGTATATACTTCCTCAAAGAAAACATTTTTTATAATTATGGATTATATCCATAATTAGTTCAATTTATGTTAAGTGTTTTACAAGTATGGAATTATGTATTTTGATTCATGAACTAATCTAGTTTATGCCATTATTTAGAAATGGTGCCTAGTGGAAGGAATGGAAACCGTATCAATGCACGCACTCCGTGTAGGGATTGCCCTCCTGCTCAAGATAATTATGGTGGAGCTAGTGATACAACTGGTGCTGATCAGTTTCTCACCGTACTGGGACAACTCACACAGGTTATGAATAACAACCTTACTCGTATGGAGCACCCTGATCTACAACGTGGAGGATCAATGCTAGACCGTTTCATGAGGCAACAACCACCAACGTTCAATGGGAGTACAAATCCTATAGTAGCTGAGAAATGGATAAATTCCTTACAGAAAATATTCCATGCCTTGGGGAGTAGTGAAAGGGAGAATGTTGTCATGGCAGTTTACCGCCTCACTGGAGATGCCGATCAATGGTGGTCACTAATTCAAAACACAAAGGAAGATGATGAATTAACAAACATGGAATGGCAGGAGTTCAAAGAGTTTTTCTTAGAAAAATACTTTCCTCGAGACCATCGAGCGGATATGGAAAGGCAATTTCTGAGTCTGAGGCAGAAGGAGGATGAGAATGTCGCAAAGTATGAGGCTAACTTTACAAGGTTAGCAAGGTATGCTGCATATTACATACATAACCCAAGAAGTAAGACTGATTGTTTCTTTGATGGGTTGAAACCATTTCTCCGTCGAGCTTTAGTATCACAAACCTTCTCTTCATACGAAGGTATTGTCTCGTGCGCTATCAAGACGGAAAAGGAATTCTCTAAGTCTTATGACTTTAAATCAAAGCAAGATAAGAAGAGATCCGTTGAAAACTCTGGGAAAGGAAATAAGGAAACAGGGAAGAAGGGTAGAAATGAATTTCCACCCTGTGATAATTGCGGTAGGAAGCACCCTGGTGCCTGTCTAAAAGGAAAACGAGTATGTTACAAGTGTGGTGAAAAAAGGCCACCAAGCTCATGAATGCAAGGGAAAGAAAGTGGCTGTCAACGTGGAATGCTATAATTGTAGAGAGAAGGGACATTATGCAAATGAATGTCCTAAGCATCAGGGGAACTTACCTCAGAAGAGGCCAAGGGATCAGGGCCAGGCTTATGCTATCACTACTGCTGACGTGGAAGCTCCGAAAGACGTGGTGGCAGGTAATTTAATGGTTTCCTCAAGTTTAGAAAATGCATTATTTGATTCTGGATCATCGCATTGTTTCATATCTTCCCAGTTTGCTAAGAAAATTAGATATTTCCAATTTGATTTAACAAGGGAGTTGTCGGTCAAAACCCCTAAGGGAAGTATTGTTGCAACAAATTTTTTTCGATTAGTTCCCATTAGAGCACCTAAATTTTCTTTACCTGCTGATCTCATCGTCATACCCATGATTGAATTTGATATAATCCTCGGTATGGATTGGCTTTCGGACCATGATGCAAAAATTTATTGTAAGAGGAAAGAGGTTACGATTCTTGATGATGATGATAAGGAACACCTTATCATTAGAGCCGAATCGTCGCCACATAATTCTTATCTAGATCCACCCCCAGTAGCTCAACTAAATTCAATTATTGGGGAGGAAGATAAGGAAATTACTGAGGGTGAGGAAAGGAATATTCAAATAGAGGATGTACCTATTGTGAGAGAATATGTTGATGTGTTTCCGGAAGATTTACCTGGACATCCTCCAGAACGAGAAGTTGAGTTTTCCATTGATTTAATTCCTGGATCAAGGCCCATATCGAAGACCCCTTATAGAATGGCCACTGTGGAATTAGTTGAACTAAAGAAACAACTAGAGGAATTGAGTAATAAGGGATTTATTCGCCCTAGTGTTTCTCCTTGGGGATCCCATGTTCTTTTTGTTAAGAAGAAAGATGGATCTATGAGGTTGTGCATTGACTATAGGGAGATTAATGCTATAACAATAAAGAACAAGTATCCCCTACCTCGCATTGATGATTTGTTTGACCAACTGCATGGAGCTCAATACTTTTCAAAGATTGACCTTCTGTCTGGATACCATCAGTTGTGTGTGAAGAAGGAAGACGTTCCAAAGACAGCATTTCGAACAAGGTACGGGCATTACGAGTTTACAGTAATGCCTTTTGGATTGACTAATGCACCCTATGTTTTCATGGATCTAATGAATAGAGTTTTCAAGGAATATCTTGATGACTTTGTAGTGGTATTTATTGATGATATCTTGGTATACTCCAAAAGCCACTAAGATCATGAAAATCACTTACGCATTATCCTGAAGACTCTTAGAAGACATGAATTATATGGGAAATTTAGCAAGTGTGAATTCTGGCTTCATGAGATTTCTTTTCTTGACCATATTGTCTCTAAGGATGGAATTTCCGTTGATCCTTGTAAAACCAAGGCAATCCAAGAATGGCCAGCACCGACAAGTATAACTGAGGTACGCAGTTTTATTGGTTTAGCAGGTTATTATCGACGTTTCGTCCAGAATTTTGCCATATTGGCTAACCCATTGACAAAGCTCACACGTAAAGGGATTAAATTTGTCTGGAAAAAAGAGTGTGAAGAATGTTTTGAAGAACTAAAGAGAAGATTAGTCAATGCCCCTGTATTGACTCTACCATCGGGGAATGATGGGTTTGTTATTTATAGTGATGCATCGAAGAAAGGACTTGGTTGTGTCCTTATGCAGAATGATAAGGTCATTGCCTATGCATCACGACATCTAAAAATTCATGAGAAAAACTATCCTACTCATGATCTTGAGTTAGCAGTTGTGATCTTTGCTTTAAAGATATGGATACATTACCTCTATGGTGAAAAATGTGAGATTTATACTGATCACAAGAGTTTGAAGTATATTTTCACACAAAAAGAACTCAACATGAGGCAAAGGCGATGGCTTGAACTACTCAAGGATTATGATTTCACGATACATTACCACCTGGGGAAGGCAAACAAGGTGGAAGATGCTTTGAGTAGAAAAGACCATGGAGTTTTGAATGTGATGAGAATTGAAAGGGATCCAATTTTCTTGGATCTAGTGAAGATGGACATGTGAATAACTAGGGAAGGTGAAACATCAATGCTTTTTCAAATGGTTGCCAAACCATCATTACTAGAAAGGATTAAGAGTTCTCAGACCAATGATGAAGAATTTCAGAAGAAGATTAAAGATGTGAATGATGGAAGATTGAGGGACTTTGTGTATAAGGATGGAATTTTGAAATTCAGGAAGAGACTTTGTGTTCCCGATATACCTGATCTAAAAAAGAAATTGCTGGATGATGCTCATAGTTCCAATTTCTCTATACACCCTGGGAGCACCAAAATGTATAGAGATTTGAAGGAACATTTTTGGTGGGACAATATGAAGAGGGAGATTGCTGATTTTGTGTCGAGGTGTATGGTTTGTCAACAAGTGAAAGCTGGAATGCAACATCCTGGTGGAGTATTTCAACCTCTTCCCATACCTGAGTGGAAATGGGATAATATTACGATGGACTTTGTCATGGTACTACCAAAGACTCCTAGAAGGAATGATGCAATATGGGTCATTGTTGATCGTCTTACTAAGTCAGCACATTTTCTGGCTATACGGGAGGATCTACCACTTGAACGTCTAGCAAGATTATATATTAATGAAGTTGTAAGACTTCATGGAGTACCCCTATCGATTGTTTCTGATCGTGATCCTCGTTTTACTTCAAGATTCTGGAAAAGTCTTCAAAAGGCCTTGGATACGGAACTTTGTTTGAGCACTGCCTATCACCCTCAAACAGATGGACAATCAGAACGGACTATTCAAACCTTAGAAGACATGTTGAGATCATTCTCTCTTGACTTTCAGGGTATGTGGGATCAATACTTACCACTGGTAGAATTTTCCTATAACAATAGCTTCCATTCAAGCATTCAAATGGCACCTTATGAAGCGTTATACGGAAAGAGATATCGTACACCAACCTGTTGGGATGACGTTGGTGAAAGAAAACTTGTGGGACCAGAACTGGTGGAAGAAACAATGGAAAAGGTGAAGGTAATCCAAAACCACATCAAATCAGCTCAAAGTAGGCAGAAGAGCTATGCCGATAACAGAAGAAAGGTTTTGGAATTTCAGGTGGGAGATCATGTTTTCCTAAAGGTATCTCCATGGAAGGGAGTTATACGTTTTGGTAAGAAGGGTAAGTTGAGTCCCAGGTACATCAGACCTTTCGAAATTCTAGATCGTATTGGGGCTGTAGCTTATCGTTTGGCGATGCCGCCAAATCTCTCCAAAGTTCACGATGTTTTCCACATATCGCTATTGAGAAAATACATGCCTGACCCAACACATGTACTTACCTATGAGGAATTAGAACTGGAACCCGATCTATCTTATTGCGAAGAGCCCATCAGAATTCTTGATGTGAGGGAGCAGGTGCTGAGAAACCGGACGACTCGTCTGGTAAAGGTTTTGTGGAAAAATCATAAAACGGAAGAGGCAACGTGGGAACCTGAGGAACTTATGATGAAGAACCACCCGAGTCTTTTTATGCAGTAATACCCTAGAAATTGCGAGGACGCAATTATTTGAAGGAGGGGAGAATGTAACACCCCAAGCTTCCACGGTACGTTTCCCTTCGAATAATGCAATAGTGTGTGTTGTACGCAACCTCGAGCTCTAACACACACCACAACTAATTAAACTAGCCGTTGTGAATAGTAATACCTACTTTTTGAAATTTTATAAATTTTATTTATCAAAATGGACTTCATTTTTGGATTCGGAATATCGAAATTAGCCTATGTTGAATTTTTGGTATTTTTCTGAGAACTTCTAATTTTTTATGAATAGTGAAAAATACTTAAAAACAACTTTTTAATCAAAATAATTTATAGTGATAAATTATACTATTTAGTGGTTTTAAAGTATAATTAGAATATATTTTTACCATTTTATCCAATGGTGGTCATTAGAATTAATTTAACATTGAAAATGGACATAAACAATTGCCAATCTTTTGATATAAATTGTTTCTTAAAAACACGCTATTTGTTGTGACAGCGGGAATTAATTATAAAATTAATTAATGCAACTTATATGTTTGGAATTTTTTAAAATAGACATCATTTTTGAATTCGGAATATCAAATATAGCTTAGGGTGAAATTTTGGCATTGTTCTGAAAAACTTCAATTTTTGATGAATAGTGAAACCACTAAGTGGTAGTTAAATAACTGATTTTTCGTTTAAATGAAATATTACCACTTCTGTGATTTGATTTTAAAAAATCCGACATACATGGTTGTCATTAAGAAGTAAAATGTGGTTTAATAAGATTAAAATAATTTTTGGTGAATAGTAACTTTTAAGTTCTTAATCGCGATTAGAGGTAATTAGTGTAGTTTAAGGTAAAAATAATGTTTTAATAATATGAGATGAGCTTGACACATGTCCTACCCTCATTGGATGTGCCATGGCCGACCAAGAAAATCCATGGGTCAACTTGGGGACCCCATGGATCCACTTTAGTTTGAAAATGACATAAATACCTTTTATTTAATGTTAAAGTAAAAAATGACACAAACATGAAATGTTTTACTAAAAAAAATTTTATATGGGGTTATACAAGTCATATTTTTGACTATAAATAGTAATTGGAAAGATAAAAATATTTCCTACATCATAGTATTTTTTTTAGAATTTTTAGACATTAAATAAATTAAATTATTTATGACATCATGATGATGCAGCGATGACCTCATTATTTAACGATTTAAATAAAATGAGAAGATAATGAAAAATCCAAGGCTTAAACTTTTCCAAAGCCTATTGGATGAGGAGATTTCGAACCCTTATCACCTTAGCCACGAATTTTATAAGTTTGGGACCTTTAGAATCCGAAAAGCATTGTATAATAATGTAACATTTCAATCTTTCCAAAAGAGCCCCTCCTCTCCTCTTATAAAAGGCCCCCACCTCTACCACCTTATTCACACTTTCAAGCCTTTTTGTTCGGCCAACCTCTGCCCAAATACTCTCCCAACTTCTCTACCTTCATACTAGAAGCTTTACTTTTGTCAGAAAGCCATCCTAAGGAGTCCTTTTGATCAAATCAAAAGGAAGAACCCGAAGAAGAGGTAACATTTTCATCACCCTCTTTCAAGTTTCTTTCTTCTTCCACTCCCTCTTTGTTTATTATTTCAATTCTAAAATTATAACTCCAGTATCTTCTATATACTGTGATGTTATTATAAATATGTAACAACCATATTCAGTATTCTACCCATCATTTGAATGACATGTCACCATACGTGCGTACGTACGGCTTACTGTCTCCACGTCGTGGTGTAATTGTTATTCAATATATTATTATTTAGATGGGTATAATAATGATATGTAATTCATGTAAATAATAAATATAACATGATGATGATTCTTTATATATGATATACTATCCAATTATATATTATTTTAATATCAAAATAATGATATTGTCGCTCGTGCGTACGTACGGACTACCGTCTCCACAAACGCGATGAGATTCATTCTCTGTCGTATGCATTCAAGTATAATTATCATTTGATGATTTAAAAATAAAGTTTAAGGACATGATATCATTCTGGATATGAATAATATACAACCTATCCATGAAAAACACGTCTTACGTAACAAAACATATAAAAGAAAACGAGTAAGTTAACACCTGAAACAACGATAAATCTAAGATATTGTTAACAAAGAAATGTTAAAAGATCATATATGATATCATATTAATGTATATGATTCTTGTATAATTTAATAACAATTATTTCACCATTATACAGGAGGTTAACCTACCCCAATCAAGGAAAAGTACAAGGTAAGGGTTTACTTCACAACCTCTTCATTATCCAAGGTTGTTTATACATAATTATCTACTGGGACCTCGTTATCATCCACATCCATGTTTCTTAAAAATGTCTTTCAAAAAAATTTTACTATTAAATGGAAAATTTGTTAAAGTAATTTATACCCTTATACATTTTTGAAAGGAATCTTACCGTCGTTTTCCAAACAATGTACTTTTTGACCTCTTTGACAAATTTAAACTTATACGGCGGGTGCGGCTATTTTCCGCCATTATAACTTCGTCGAAGCTTCCATAACAAGCTTATAAGAATATATTCAAAGTAAATGTATTATTTTATAATTATGGGACTTTTAAATGATTTCAAAAAGGAGAGATATTACTCTCAAATAGCTTTTATTTCATCCATGTCAACATCCTTTGATGGGTTTTAAGTTTAATTGAAATTGATTTATGATACAAAACTTCCATTGAAAATTTTGTGAAATATTTGACTATGGATGTGTTATTTTTATACCATCCATAGTTTATGGAGAAATTGTTGACATTTCGTATGCTAGTTTTAATACGAATATTTATGTTATGTTTAAACCTATTCATATGAGGAATGTATTGGACTTAATATGTGACGGGTGGAGCCCGCTATAGCTCCTCGATGCATCGGTAGGTCTCATGAGACAACTAGACGTGGAATTGGCCGAGGCCCTTTCCCAATTTGATTTATGGTTTTGGCCGAGGCCTTAATCATTTTAGACGTCTTGGCCGAGGCCTTGACAAAGTGTTTCAGAATGTCTGACATTATACATTCCATCATTATGAAAGTGGTTATTGATATTTCACGTGATTATTCGTCTAGTAGAATATCCATGTGAGTAAGTAATGGCATTATTTTATTTTACTTTTGCCATATTATGCTGAAGTTCAAGTTCAATAAGGCTTTTGTTTTAGTTATACATTGCCTTAAATGCTTATGTTTTCTTATGAAAGTTTCCGCTATATTGTTATCCTTACGGAGCATTTGAGCTCACACCTTTCAATGTTTTATTTTTCCCAGGATGTGAAGAAGTGTATTATGACTGACTTGCAAGAATAGTCAGTGAGGATATGAGTGTGGACTAGGGAGACCATGTTATTGTAGTTTTCATTTTTATGATGTAATGTAATTTTTATGAATGTATCTAGTGTTTCCAAGGCTACTAAACTAATCGGTCTTTCGAGACTTGATCTTTTGTGATCATGCCAATGTTATGAAGTAATGCACCGACTCTGGGTAGCTGGGGTTGGGGCGTTACACAACGACTATCCAATCTAATGTATTAATCACATTAGAGGTATTTAAATGAAAATATTCAAGTTTTTCATTAATTATAATTATTGAATTTTATTTAGGATTCATCCAGAAGAAATAAAAAAAAACATTGATACAAAAAAATACATCCACGCATTTGGATGTACTACGATGCCAAATCATGAGAGGCAGCAGGTATGATAGTTTATAATTTTTCTTTATGAATTGCACTTTCTATTACTTCCTCCATAATTTATTCTATTTCTGAAGTTGTTATATAATTTTAGTTATGAAATTAATTATTGGTATCTTATTTTTAATTATGGTTTCCTACATTCAATGTCATTGTAGAGGCATAAATTGAATATATAAAGATGTGTGGCTCGAGTAAAACTGTTTTGCTCGAGTAGAAGGAAGAAAGAAGGAAGTGCGGTTAATGAACCGACTCAGCAGTAGATTCTAAGTTTTACTTTGTAGATTTAAAATTTTAATCTCCATTTGTAACTTAATAATCTATTTATATTTGTAACAGGATGCTTTAGAGGCCCTTGATGCCCAATAACCTGACAATTTTGGGCCAAACGGTCACTTACATCAGGTGTTGGGAGATGAGCACCCTGGTAGAGTACGCTGCTGACTTGGGAAGAGTATAGTTCCAACGAGGTATTGGACCTCCTCAGGTATGAGTTGTAGTGACACTGAGTTCTAGTAGGTTAAGTAACAGGAATAACATGATGAAAAAAGAGCCACAGAGATGGAAGAACAATCTGCTAGGTCAAACACTGCATTTATGAAATTGATGGATGTTTTATGTCCAACACTTCCACTAGAGGCCTGCACAGCTTGTGATGAATATATGTTGTCGATGCATTCTATATATGGTGAACCAAGTGGTAGTTCTAGTGTTGTTCAAGATGATGGTAAGGAGGAAGTCGAGGCGTAGAAGGAGGAGGGAAAGAGGGAGGCTGAGGCGGAGGAGGAGGGCGAGCCAGGGGAGGAGGGTGATGAGGAGGCTGAGGCTGAGTATGAGGGTGAGGAGGAGGGCGTTGAATAGGGTGAGGATGATTTTGGGGGTGAAAATGAGGACGAGGGTGAGGATGATGATGATGGTGATGAGGGACACATTGATCCGTTACATTTTGGATTGATATTACTAACCTTTAATGTTTGTTGATTTGTTGTGCCTGAATATATGTGTGATTAGGTAGGTCAAATTATCATTATTTTTTTAACTATAAATAATAAAACTTGACTTGAAGATTGTTTGTGACTGATTCACCCCTCCCATAGACAGCCCCCCCCCCACCCCATAGACAGCCCGCCCACCCCATGGACACCCCGTAACCCCCTGGACAGCCATGCCACCCCCATGGACAGCCCACCCACCACCCTGGACAGTCCCTCCCCCTGTGGACACCCCCCCCCCCCACCCTCATGGACATCCCCCCACCCATAGACACCCCGACCCCCATGGAAAACCCCCCCACCCCCATGGACTGCCCGCCAACCCCCGTGGATAGCCCTCCCCCCCACCTTGGACACCCCGTACCCCCCAAGACAGCCCCACCCACCCCCTTGGACACCCTGTACCCCCTGGACAGCCCCGCCCACCCCCTTGGATAGCCCCTCCCACCCCCTGGATAGTCCCTCCCCCTATGGATAGCCCCCCCCCCCCCCCCCACCCCCGTGGATAGCTACCCACCCCCCTTGGACACCCCTTACCCCCCCTGGACACCTTCGACCCCCTAGAGAGCCCCGCCACCCCTATGGACAGCCCGCCCACACCCCCTGGACACCCACTACCCCCTGGACAGCCCCGCCACCCTCCTCGACATCTTGCCCACCACCTGGACACCCCGTACCCCCTGGACAGCCCCACCCACCCCCTGGACACCACGTGCCCCCTAGACGCCCCCCCCCCCACCACCACCACCACCCCCGTGGACAACCTGCCAACCCCATTGGACACCCTATACCCCCTGGACAGCCCCTCCACCCCTGTAGACATCTTGTGCACCCCCTGGACACCTCGTACCCCCCTGGACAGCTTCTCCAACCCCCCTGGAAACCCTGTACCCCTTGGACAGCCCCCCCCCACCCCCGTGGACAGCATGCCCACCCCCTTGGACACCACGTACCCCTTGGACAGCCCTGTCACCCTTGTGGATAGTCCACCCACTATCATGGACACCCAGTACCCCCTGGATATCCCCCCCCCACCTGTGGAAAGCCCGCCCACCCCCGTGGACAGCCCGCCCACCCACTAGACACCCCCTACAACCTCTACAGCCCCGCCACCCCCATGGATAGCCCACCCACCCCCTGGACACCCCCTCCCCCTGTGGATATCCCCCTTCCAATGGACAGCCCCCCTGGACACCCCTTCCACCCCCGTGGACAGCCTGCCCACCCCCTGGAAACCCCATAACCCCTGGATAGCCCTGCCCACCCCCCCCCCTTGACACCCCGTGCCCCACTGGATATCCCCCTGTGGATGGCCTGCCCACCCTCGTGGAAATCCCTCCCACCCCCGTGGACACCATGTACCCCTTGGACAGCCTCACCACCCCCGTGGATAGCCCGCCCACCCCCCCTGGACACCCCATACCCCCTGGACAGCCCCGCCCACCCCCTGGACACCCTGTGCCCCCATGGATAGCCCCCCCACCCCTATGGAGAGCCCCCCCCCACCCCCGTGGATAGCCCACCCCCCCCCCCCCCCTTGGACACATTGTACCCCCTATATAGCCCCACCACCCTCGTGGATATCCCACCCACCCCCGTGGATAGCCCCCCATCCCCATTGATAGCCCGCTGACCCCCCTGGACACCCCCTACCCCTTCCCCTGACTGCCACGCCATCCCCATGGATAGCCCTCCCCCCCCCCCCCCCCCGCACCCCTGGACACCCCCCACCCCTGGAAACCCCCCCCCCCCACCCCCATTGACAGCCCCGGACACCCTTACCCCCCTGGACAGCCTCACCACCCCCGTGGACAGCCTGCCCACCCCCTGAACACCCTGTACCCCCTGGACAACCCTTCCCACCCCCTGGACACCTCGTAGCCCCTAGACAGCCCCCACCTCCGTGGACACCCCGTACCACCCTGGAGAGCCCCTCCACCCCCGTGGACAGCCCGCCCACCCCCATGGACACCATGTACCCACTGGATAGCCCCACACCCCCAGGACACCTTAGTCCCCCCTGGACAGCCCCCCACCCCAGTGGAAACCCCCCCACCACCACCACCACCACCACCGCAGACAGCCTTCCCACCCCCTTGGACACCCCATACCCCCCTGGACAGCCCTACCACCCTCATGAACAACCCACCCACCCCCTAGACATCCCCCCCCCCTCGTGGATAACCCGCCCACCCCCTGGACACCCTGTACCCCCCTGGACAGCCCCGCCCACCCCCCTGGACACCCCGTGACCCCTAGAAATCCCCACCCCTACCCCCGTGGACAGCCCCCCCCCCCACCCTCGTGGACAGCTTCCCCACCCCCTTGGACACCTCGTGCCCCCTGGACAGCCCTATCACCCTCCAGGACAGCCCACCCCCTAGACACCCCATACCCCTTGGACACCCCCCCCCCCCCACACACCCGTTGACAACCCACCCACCCCTGTGGACCGCACACCCACCCCCTAGACATGCCCTACCCCCCTCAACAGCCTCGCCACCCCCATGGATAGCCCATCCACCCCCCTAGACCACCCCCACCCCCATGGATAACCCGCCCACCCCCGTGGACAGCCTTCCCACACCCTAGACACCTCGTACCCCCCTCAACATCCCTGCCACTTCCATGGACAGCCCATCCACCCCCCTAGACACCCCCTCCCCACATGGAATCCCCCCACCCCCGTGGATATCCTGCCCACCCCCTGGACAACCCTACCACCTGGACAGCCCCACCACCCCTGTGGACTGCCTGCCCACACCCTTAGACACCCTGTACCCCCTGGACAGCCCCGCCCACCCCCCTGGACACCCTATGCCCCCTAGACAGCCCCCCCTGTGGATAGCCCGCCCGCCCCTGTGGACACCTCGTAGCCCCTAGATTTCCCTACCACCCACGTGGAGAGCCCTCCCACCCCCCTGGACACCCTGTACCCCCTAGATAGCCCTTCCCACCCCCTGGACAGCCCCCTACCCCCCCCCCACCCCTTTGGATAGCCACCCCCATGGACACCCCCACCTACGTGGACACCCCCTACCCCCTTGGACAGCCCCCAACCCCCTAGACAGTGCCCCCCAATCCCCCTGGACACCACCCCACCCCCTAGACACCCCCTACCCCTGGGACATCCCCCCCACACCCTTGGACACCACCCTGCCCCCCTGGACACCCCCTCCCCCTGAAGAGCCGTCACCCCCACCCCCAACCCCGGGACAGCCCCCCCCCCCCCCCCCCGGACTGCCCAAAAGGAGAGCCCCCCTGGACAGAATATTACTATCATCTAAACCAAATATTTCCCAGTGTTTTTTTTGATTTTATATCATGAATTATTTCATTCATTTTCATTTTCATCAAATGGAAGCTCTTTTGGACAAAAAATGAAGTGACCAAACTGGAAGCAGGGGTGGATTAGAGTGGTGGATGTAGTGCCTCAACTACTAAGTCTCAAATGTTGAATCACAGTAGTTTTATCAATTGTTATATATAACATCCATAAATTGATATTATACACCTAGGTCCAAAGAGTGGTGTCAATTATTGGTTATAGTTTATTGGCTGACCAAATTACCAAGACTTGAAAATTGAGATTGGTTGGAAGAATAATGAGAAAACATTCAACTATTACCCTGTTTCAGTATTTAATAATGTGGAAGGTGAGGGTTTGGAAAGTAACTACTAGGAATAAGAGGAATATTCTAAAAGGTTTATCTTCTGGTGAATATAGAATGTAATTTTCACAATTTATGAAATATTAGAGTTTGGTGTTTGCAATATTGGATTTTGTGTGCAGGTGTATTGGCTTGTGTCTCTAGGTGTATTGGCTTGTTTCTCCAGGTGTATTTGATTTGTTGCAGGTGTATTGGAGTCTGGTGTATGAAATATTGGAGGCTTCTGCATATTGGACTCTGGGTTCATGTGATATTGGATTATGTGGATTCCTACAGGTGTATTGGGTTCTGCATATCTGGGTGTTGGGTTTGGCAAGCTACTGTGAAATCTGGGTGAAGGATATACTAATGGTTTATAACCGTTGGTATACTGCTGAAAGAAATTTTAACATTATACCAATAGTTTATAACAGTTGGTATAAGGGTGAAAGGTATACCAACAGTTACAAAACCGTTGGTATATAAAAGGAATTTTACATTTTACCAATGGTTTGTAGCAATAGTTGGGAAAAAAACTATACCAACGGTTTAAAAATTGTTCATAAAACACTGAATTATTTGTAAACCAACAGTTTTAAACTGTTGGTATAGATTTTTTCCAACGGTTCTATGTAACTGTTGGGAAGCTGTGATATTTTTAAGCATATAACAATGGTTATTTAGAAACTATTGGTATATATCTATCCCTACTCCAGACATACCAACGATTTTCCCTTTAATACCAACAATTTTAAACTGTTAGTATAGATTAACTTTCCAGTAGTGTACAACATAAACATGTATATCATAACTAAAATAATTTTAGTTTGGTTTATATAAATGATCTCTTTGACTATAAATAGTAATTTGAAATATATAAATATTTCCTACATCGTGGTATTTTATTTATATTTTTTAGATATTAAATAAATAAATTTAATTATAACATAATGATTATGCGGTGATTACCTTATTAAAATATTAAAATAAATGATATTATAAATAATAAAATAAATGTAATTTGAACATTTTTATGCCATCCACGAAATTTTGGTATTTTTATAAAATTTTATATTTGATTTAATGCAATTTGTTTCAAGGAATAAAGTTTTTATGAATTTAACAAAAATCAATTACTAAATAGGTTCAAAATTTACATAAATGAGTTCTTAAAACCAATACTATTTTATTAAAAGATATAATAATATTAAAGTATAAGATTTATCCCAATGACTTATATAATTATAAAAATGTTAACAATGATCCACTTCAGGTTCTATTTTCATTTTATAAAATCTATAGTAACCACATATTATGAAAATACAATAATACATGGTAAGTGTTAATGTTTCTAACTAATGGTTAAAGCTAAAAGGTATGGTTATTTTTGTGACCTAAAATTTTATAAAACCTGTTGGTTGAGAGTATTTAGACCCATAATAATATTATACTTGAATCATATCACTTTGGATCTATAATAATTCAAAAATAATTTTATAATGAAATAATATTTCATGACTTTCTTAAAGTGCCCCTCCTCCCTCTTATAAAAGGACATCACTTCTACCCACTTAAACACACCTATCTAGCCTATGAGATCAAACAAAATATGCTAAAATTAGCTCTAAAAATCCTTCCCTCCCACCTATAAGCCTTACCTTGGGAATAATTCAATTCCAGAAATCATTTTATCTCAAATCAAAATGAGTTACCTGATTAAGAGGTAACGTTTCTCTGAAGCTCCTTTTCTTTATTTTCCTTCTCCAACACCCTAAACTCTATTTATTCAATTATTTTATGACAAAACCAGTATTATAAATATACTATGATTTTTTATGCTATTATCTTGACCTACACTTACACAAACCTCCATCAAATGGATGTAGAACAAACTATTTCTTTGTATAGCAAACTACTGCCTCACAAAACGCTGATTGTTCAATTTTCTCCTACCACCTCTCATGGTGGCCATTATGATATAATTTTATTTATCTATGATATATATTATATTAATATTAACTCTATTCTTTTTTAATTTTCATTTATAACATACCTTAATGCTTTTCATGTTTAATAAATAAGATAATTTCATTTGAGGAAGTGTCGACTGCCACCCCCTCAAAGTGATATCACTCGTTCATGAAATACGTGGAATTTATAAATGATGAATTTAATAAACATATGTAACATATATAAAATAGATATTATATTTGAATTATAATATATATATGTATCAATTATTTTTCACTCTTTTAATATGACAAAGAAATGAAATTATCGTTCATGTGTATGTACGGCCTACCGTCTCCAGGAATAGTGAATTCCATTCCTTATCTCTAAATATTATGAATTATTATAAAAAAAATATAAGATATATATATGTTATTTTTATGTTATTTAAATAATTAATATAATTCTGTAGATGATGTACTTATTACTATATGGACAATTCGTAATCATAACAAGTTCATTTTTTACTCAAGTACTGAATATCGACTAAATGTCTGATATGAAATTAAATCATTAAGTAATTATTATAAAATGGTAAGAAGTGATATAAAAAGAATGAAAAACATGAAAAAGGTTCTCAAACAAGTATAAATTCACTTAATTTTTTTATTCTTTAAGATAAATAATGAATGAGACAATTTGGACTCAAGGTAACGGACTTCGTCTCAATCTCATTTCTTTAGGGCATATCCTGATGTTCTACACCATGTTTTTTATATAAGTTGTATATAAAACCCTTTGAATCATTATACCATGAATTTGTATATTCTAGTGATATTTAAAGTTTTTTATAATTTAATTCCTTAATGATATTTATTCAAGTGTTTCTTATGTGGTAAGGGAACCTTTCACCCTCCTCTTTTTGTTAAAGACTTATTTTATGTTATATCTTTCAATTTCCATTTTCTTATGTTGGGGTATATTCCTATATATAATTATTTATGTACATGTTATGTCAAAGTTACGAGAGACCATTTTTTCTATCATCAACTCATTTTATAAATTTTTAAGTGATGCTAGTAGGATACCAAATCTTCATAAGGGAATTCTCCACTTCTCTTTTCCTTTCATGTTCTCTTTTATGTGGTATGTATTTCATGTTTCCATACAATGTTCTTATTTTAATTTAATTTTTTCTCTATACTGTATTATGATTAATTTATGGATGTTATACACTTTTCCCTTCTCTTTTTAATTCTTTCTAAAATCAGTTTTCATATCCGTTATGATACAAAATTCTCATCTCAAAATCTCTCTATTTTTATCATGAAATTATCTTGTTTTATTTATGTGAATAACCAAATCTATTTCATTTCTAATAGTAATTACAAATACATATAAATAATATATTTTATTTTGGAATTTACATACATAAAACTCTCATTCCTTTTCCATGGTTTATAAATGACATAATGATCTTGTTTGAAGAATGTTTTAAAACGTCATGATTTTGATATAAAACCCATTTCCTTTATTATTTGTTGGTTATTTATGAAATGTTTTATTATTATCTATGTGGATCACATGAAAATAATGAGATAAGAAGGGTTCTCCCTGATATCTATCCAATTCATTGGTTAAAGAAATTAATCTCTAGAGATGATAAGTTTTGTGATACCTTGGTGAATAACCCTGGTAATTTTTTATTATACATTGGGGATGGACCTTGGTGATATGACACCTTGGGGATGGACATTGGTGATATGATTATGAATTTATAAATTATATTTTGTAGAAACATTTTCATGTGATGATCCAATTTCTTATGATTATGATATTCCTCTTTATCATTTCTTTATGAAAGTCCTCAAGTTCTTATTTATATCTCTCAATAGTACACGTAAATCATTTCCCTAGTTTTCCCTTAATGAGATTTTTTTTCTCATCCCAAGTTTTTTAAAATATTTTTCATATGGTATTTTATGGTTAAGAGAAAGTAATAATTTTATAATATTTTTATCAATAAAAGAAATCATGTTATATTCAAGGAGTTTTATTTTGTAAAAAAAATAGTGAGTAGAAGAGTCTACTTTGTAAATTTTGAGTTGTTATGTAATATTTATGAACTAATTCTCCAAAACTATAAAACTAAAAATATAATCAATTTTAATTTATAGACTTAACACAAAATTATATAACGTTTAAGGTTGGAAAATATAAATTCCACCAATTTCTCAATGTTTTATTAGAGGTATGTTAGCTGGTGATTCTTTCTAGGGATTTACATAGATTCCAATGTAATTGGAGGTCTATTGAGTATCTTATGATAGTAATTTTTTACATAGGTGTTACAAAATAATTAAATGAGGTATTGACCTACCATTCCATGAGGTTATATTAGTGATATGATTCTTAGTAATATTTCAGTTATTTTTACCTCCAAGGATTAAATTTATTAATTATTTATAAATTTTTATAATTAATTTTTGGGGTTTTGTGGCTTGATATAGGGTTCAGGATCATGGAAAAATATGATTCAAGCTTGTATCAATGTTGGTAGATCACGGATAGGGATAGTAAATCCATTTTAGAGGTAGGTGGTACCTTTAATGCATAATCGTGTGTGTGTATGAATGAGATTTCAAACTTATGCCTTGGATTTTGGTTTAGGGTTCTAAAAAGGGGCTCATGTGAGACTCGAATGGTGGAACCAGCTTAGGTTAATCCTTGAATAGTGTATTGAGTGTTTTTTGCTTTATTAAGAGTTTGTTTAGGTTCTCAAAAACTATGTCACCAATGGTTTAAATGAAAATAATGGGTTAAAGGTTTCTAATGTGGTCAAGACTCATGGGATGAGTTGGGTTCAGCATGGGGTAAGCCATAGGGAGGTTGTTGAAGGGATTCAAATTTTTTATCTAAGGAATAGTGGACTAATCATTATTGGGCCTTGGGTATAGTTTGGTAAACTCTATGGTATTATACTTATAACCTTAAAACTTATTGAGTGATAGGGTTGAGGAATTAAAATGGGTTTAGTTTACAATGGTAAGCTGCTAAGCTAGGTTATCCAGGTTGTTGGATCATGGGAGAGGGTAGTTATACCCTTTGGGGTATTCTTAGTGGCACCTGAGGATTTTATGAAGGGGGTATGCATTCTAGGTAACCATATGAGAATGTTATATGGGTATGGATAACTATAGTGGATCCATGTAAGGATTTTGTAGTGTATATTATGATACTTATATCAATAAACAAGAAGATTTTGGTTATTCCTAGTGTGGTTTTAGTCAATGGGAAGTTTTGGATAGGGGACCTAGTATCCGATAGAACACCTCTGGGTGTGGTTGGGTACTAGAAACATGGTAGGATTGGACTTGACATGAGTTTGTTTCTTCAAGAGGATCTATGGTCTAGTGTATGTCCTGGGTGATAGGTTTAGTGTTTATATTTTCTAGGTAAGAACTATAGGATATGCCTATGTTTTGGGCATGGAAAAAGGGATTAAGATCATCATGAGTATTCAAAAATATGAAAATTAAATTAATGGTTATTAATGAAGTGGTTGGTTAAGGAATTGATATGGAATTGTATATTCTACCCTCTAGTAGAGAGATAGGTGGGGACATGTGTGTGGATAACTAAGGGATAGGTCAATCAATTCATCTACTATGTATTTTTTTAATTATTATGATCCAAACATATTATAAATCAATGATGAGACATTACCCTAAGTGCGAGGGTGGAAGTATGATATGTGGTATGAGTTCGGTATGTTAATTTTATAATACTTCACATAGAGTTAGAGGGTGGTGGTATGTGTTCTAGTATAAGAGGTGGTATTTGATTTGGTATGTGACCTCACCTTGAGTGAGAGGGTACTAGAATGAGATTTTATATATGACATGGTATGGTACATCACCCTGATTTAGGGGTGATGGTATGAGATGTGATATGTGATATTTTATGGGTCCTCACTCTAAGTGAGAGGGAGGATCTATGAGATATGATATGATATGTGGTATGAGACCTCACCTTGAGTGAGAGGGTGGTGGTATGGCGTGTGTTAAAAGGTGTGTTATTATGTCTCACCCTGAGTGAGAAGGTGGTAGTATGAGACTGGATTTGAGATTGAGAGATGGCACGAGAGCCTGCCCTGAGTAAAAGTATAGTTTTTTTGACTTAGATATAGTTATCTAACCTATTAGATGATTCATGGGGTTTTTTGTGTTGTGAGATGACTTTTCCACTTTCATTGGTCATCGCAGGTGAGGTCGGGTATTGTAGTAGCTTTGTTAGAAAATGATGACATGATATGATTTATTTCTTGTTGTATACTGTTGCATGATTTATTTTCCCATATATGCATACACATTATATATTGGTGTGTAAAAGGGGAACTTGGTGAGATTTTATTGAGTTGTATAATAACACCCTATATGGACACCATTGTGTGTGTGAGACCCATTTTTTACATTTTATATAAAAGGTTGTATAGGGGATATATCTAGGAAAATAAGATTGATTTTAGAGATCGATCCAAAGAGGGGACCCATATTTTATAGTTTATTTTACCTCTATTATAGTTTCCTTTTTATTTTATACTTGTTATTCCAAGTGGGTGAGACTTTTATTCATGTTTTTCGAGAATGGGTATCATTTTTTATCATGTAGATGTTACCTAATATGGATGGTTGAAATTTAGCTATAATTTTTTGTATTAATCTAATGTTACCTTACTCTATTATTATTAGGTTATTTTTTTGTGATGGTATAAATTGTATCGTCTTCCAAAATATTCTATATTAATTAACCACTATTCAATAGACTTTGAAGTATTAGGAGGAACCATTGAAGTCATGTGTTTCTCTTATTGGCATGTCATGCATGTGGTTTTAGTCAAGGAGATTAAGAATATATAAAAATATTTATTTTAAAACATAAAAATAAATTCTAACATATAGAATACATAACCTCAATGAAACATATAGAATATATGTATAACATTACCCATGCACATGAATATTATTTTTTTAGGATAAAATAAATTAAATATAATGATTAAATAACATTTTAGTACCACAAAAATTTAAAAAATAGAACACAAAAAATGCTAGAAACAAAACATGATCTGTGGTAGGACACAAAACATTTTTTTTATGAAACAAATCATGTTCAATACATATATAAAATAATACACATAAAAACATATAAAAAATATTGACATAGAAATGGTTCCATTCACTATAAAAAAATATTAAAACAACAAAATACTAAAATTAGAATGATTGTTAATTGTTCTTAGAATTTACTCATAATAATGAATACAAAATAAATTCAATGGATCATCTAGTTTTTTATACAAAATAATATATTTTTTATTTAAAATATAACATTATGGATAAAACACATAACATAAAAAATAGATAAAATTTAACATGTGATATTGAACACATAGAAATATAAGGCATATAACCTAAAAATATATGTTCATATATAGAACAGATAACATAAACTACAAATAAAATATTTTAAGTACTTATATGCTTTGTAATATTTTACGTATATATATTATAAATATGATGTGAACATTATTTATCAATGTTCTATGTACATTTATGTTTTGTGAATATTTATTATCATTTATGTAAAGGTTTTAATTTTTTTACAAGCACATTCTATTATGTTTTTATGGGAGTTAGAGAAGGAGAATATAAAACGGATTTAAATTAAGGATTAATTTTACCTAATACAAAAAATCATCTTGTGATTGTTGAAATTACATTGTTATTTGTCTTGAAAGTGGTTGACTTTTCTAAATTGTTGGAATCAATTGATGTTAAAGCCACTGGATATTATTATATAAGTATTAAAATATTATTTTATGTACTATGTTTTAGATATATGTATTACTTTTTAGTACGTTATGGATAGAAATTTAGTGTTACATCTAGTCACTACAAGGATGGTCGTTAGGCAATAATATTAAACTGTGATTTTTAGGGAATTAATAAAGTACTCTATTATATGTTTTAGTCACATTTTGATACATTTTAGAATGGTGTGAATTTTAGTGGAAAGTATTTATGGATTTATAAAATAAATAGGGATACATTGAGAAAATTGGGCCATACTTTAACTAAATTAATTATATCGTAATACAGGAAATTTTAATGTAATTAGTTTGGAAACTATTGAATTTAATAAGAAAATTATAGATGATATTTTCATAGTGATTATTATTTTTAAACTATGGTTTCATGATCTTGGTTGACCATCCTATGTTACATTGTAATATATTAAATCTATTTAAAATTTTCTCCCCCTTCCTGTATTGATAAATTCAAGTATATGCTTCTCTTTCTATTTATATTTTATTTTTATTAAGAGAATATTAGTGATAGTTGTGGTGTCCTTGATGTCCTTGGGTACTCATTTGATAGATTTTGAAATACTCCTACCATGAGACTGAAACTATGTCAATCAATGAACCACATTATTTTATTCTCTTTTTTTTTGTTCTATATTTTTAATTCTTAGTGATCACTCAACAGTTAATAGCATGTTGTTTTACTAAGTGACAAACATAATAGTTAAGAGCTATAGAATTTTTGAAAATTATTTATATGAACATAGAAATATCTATATCATGTTTTATTTTTGAAGGACATGAATATTCAATAATGAAATTGAAGTATGTGATTTGATAACTCTCTCATTTATTAACTTTGATATAGATTTATCATTATTTATATTCATTGATTAAGTAGATAAGATTTATTTAATTATATAAAGTGAATTTGTAACCTAGTAGGGGAATAAAATTGACATGATATATGTGATTTATTATTGTTACATTTTCATTATTTCATTGTAAAACCCCAATATTTTAGAATATACTTTTCTTTAAATAAATTTGATGTAATTGGAAACTTTATTTACACACAACACTGAGCGTAGATAAAATGATATATACTATTAAAATATTGTTATTAAATTTCACTATTATCACATTGTCATTGAATTGATGGATATGTATAGGAATAAGTCAATTATGAAAAATATGTATAAAATTATCCATTAATTAAAATTTATTGAATAATTATTAGGAAATAAGTACTCAAATTTTAATGATAAGAACAAAATCATAGAAGACCTACTTTTTCAAGAATTTTATTTTCTGCACGTTATTTATTTTATGCTCCCACTACTTCTAACAAGAATATCCTTCAAAAAATAATAAAAGTAGTCATAATGAGGGAACTGTTAAAGGTGCACTAAACATTAAATTATTAGTTTTTAATCGGCCTGAATTTAGCTATGGTGGAGTTTATGAATAGTGTATTTTAGATGATGAACATTACAAGGCTTATACATATATTTTTCTCAAATATGTAAAAATGAAATGATTTTTATAGTTTATGCTACAACCACATATTCTAAAAAAATTAAAAAAAAAATTAATATTATTTTATTTGAAGATTATATGATGATCATATCAACAAAAAATTTCCACAAATTATAGTAACTACTCTAGAAGAATGTCAGTAACATAATTTTTCCTAATGGTTTCAAAGACTACTATAGCAAATTAATAATGGTTTAATATATGAAATAAATTTATTATTTGTTATTTAAAAAAAAATCAATTTTCTAGGTATCAAAACATAATGATAAAATTGATAATCGATTTTTTTATATCGAGTAACCCACCATCCAAAAGGTTATATCTTATAATGGATATGTGGTGAATGGTTTTCAATTTCATACACATACATATGGTGAATCAAAAAAAAATAACAGTGGTTTTTTATTAAGAGGATCTCATCATAGAGAATGTGATGTTGACATTTATAGCATGATGGAAGAAATAATTGAGTTGTGTCATCTGGGATAGAATTATTTAATGACGTTTAAATTCCATTGGTTTGATATAGATAGAGGCTTGTGTGTTCATCTGCACCATGGAATCATTGATATTAAATATAAAAACTGTATTGTAGTAAATGATCCACTTTTATTATCTCATCAAGAATACCAAATATATTATATCAATTATTATGCTTATTTAAGAGATTTAATTGGTTAGTGGAGCAATAAAAAAATTAAATCCTATGAAAATCAATTTATGAAAAGTGAATGTGGTTCTATAGAAGTGCAAGGAATTGAAATTTATTAGGAGACAGATCCAAAAACATCTTTTCAATAAAGAGAAAAGAATATTAGTGATAAATATATTTATAATTATAAATATATATAATTAGATAAACAAATTAATAATTATAAATAAATATTTTCAAATATATCTAATTAAAATTATAATTATAAATTTATTTATTTATTTATTTATTTAAATAATTAAAAAATATAATAAATATATTTATTATATTTATAATTATATATATTTATAATTATATTTATATTTATATTTATATTAGGTGTTTGGGGAGAAATTACATCAAACACACACAAACCACACACAAAATCCACAAAGGCAGGCCATAGCCCCCCCTAGGGGATAAATCACCCATTAAGAGTTATTTATTTATATGGAATGATTGAAGACATAGTGGGCATGAAACCCATTATATGGCCCATGACTCATTTTATTAGCCCAAAGGCCCATTATAGTTTCACGCCAGCATTATCCTGTCTGCGTTACCAGGTCAGCATCATGTCTGCTTTACCGCCTACCAGCATCATGTCAGCGTCACTGCTAAAATTCTATCACTGATAAATATGCGTTTTATGAGCACTTTTTTAACACTAACAAATATATTTTTTATCAATACTGACTGCTTTTTCACTGATAAAACCACTTTTTATCAATGTTTTTTTAAATAGATGATTAAACCATTCTCAAACTTTTAAATATAACCCCAATTGGATTCTCATTGAATGTTACGGTGTAGAGGAAGTGTGTAATGGGTCATGCCCAAATTTTCTTTTTTTAATGATTGAAAATTAAACCAGGATTTAAACAACAATAAACATCATGATTGACAGAATTGAATCATAAAATATAAAAAATGGATAAATGTCAGAACTAAAGGTAGGATCGTCACATATTATTTAGAATTAATTTAAGAAATTAATGAATTAACTTCTATTAAATTTTTTCTTCATTGATGGATATGATTACAGATTTATTTAATATTGGTCGTTTCATTGTAGGAATAAATATTAGATTCCATCTATCGGTGATCCACATGTGTTCCACAAATCTCTGAACATCAACATATGAATATTTTGGTGATAGCATGGTAGATCCTATCACTTGTATCGTTTTCTTTTGATCGACTTGAGAATCGTTTCTAAAGGATTTTAATTGATATCTCCAGACTCAATAGTGGAAGGTGGAGGAAGATCTCTCTTCATTCGTGGGTGTGTTCTTTGGGAAGGGGTATCTCTAGGGCTTTAAAAGGATTATCTAGATTTTGTTGTGAACAACACAAATGAATTGGATCTCTGGTAAAAATGATATAATTAGGCTTTTATACCACTAAGGTTAGAAATAAATAATTTCACAAGTTTTGTTTAATATTTATTTAATCTCTAGGAAACCTGATGTCTATAATATTATTATTATTATTATTATTATTATTATTATTATTATTATTATTTCTCAACATGTAATTAACTTGAGAATTAAATTAAATATTATTTAATCAAACAATATTCTATATGTATATTATTTCTAACCAGACATATAAAATCGGTCCTCCATTCCTCCATAATATTTATTTGGACATTAATAGTGACTATTTATTTAACAATTAAATATCAATTCATTATTTTCCAATAAATAAATAAATATTATATTCACCAAAAATAAAATAAAAATTTATTAAATATTCTGCTCACATAATATTCTCTCAAAAAACTGGTGATGAAATATATGTGATCAATAAAATATGAATAATTATTAAACCACATGTGGGTATAATATATATTAAACTTTTTAGATAATAAATAATAATATATTATTTAACTGAGACCCTCGATACACTTAGTGTGTGACCCTCTAGGCCTCTTTTTCAGTGGCATTAGGAGAAGCAACCTAAAGTCCAAGGTTGACGTCCAGCAACATGCCAAATCACCCATAGAGAAAGAAGTTAATTTCACAATGACATAATACCTCATACAGATGATTATTGTATAATATAATACCTTTATCATGATATCTCTAATCAATCAAGTTGCATGCTGGTACTATCAACCTATGTGCTTGATGTATCTTTCTTTAAATTTATGAAATCAAACTTACCTATTGAACACCATGGTCAGGGATTTATTTAGGATATATCATTTCCATCAAAGGGCCTAAGATGTCAACTTCTGTTAAATAATATAAGGGGGGAAAACATTTCAGTCATTATTCATTAATGAATTATTACACATGATGAACCCAACGTATCCTACCATGCTGAAAACATATATCATCATATTTTTTAACAATAAATCAATTTGCACGACTTATAACACTCATTAATAATATTCATAAAGTATAAGGACAAATATTCACATCCACGGATAGTAAAAATCAATGAAATATATAAATGGTGATTTCCTACTAACGTGTCTCACTCTCATAATATCTTACACTGGATATTATAAAGGGTGTACACCATGAGAAGGTACCTCAAAGTATTATAAGTCTCCACCACTGATATCATGTATAGTTTTTGTCCCTCAAATTATTTCATACAAATATAGAATATATATTTAATTATACTATCTTAACACTTTTGGGTTCTCATCATAGTGGGAAACTGTTATGACCTTTCAGTGTGATGACTAATCTTAAAAAATTGTCCCATATTATGTCATGCATAAAAATATTAATGTTATAAGGAGTTTATTAATATTTGAACAATGAATATTGGTTATCAAAAAGTACATAGAATTTTTTTCTAGGGAACCAACTCCAAAAGACTCCCACTTTCACTAGAGCCAATTGTTAACAACCTTCATTCTGCTATCTCTCACATGATACTCATGCTTCTACTAAGATAGACCTTTAGTCAAGGTTTCTATCACATTTTCTTTTATGGGAACTCTTTTTACTATAACATCACCCCTTTTATAAAAATACCTCAAGAGGTAATACTTTCTGATTTTATGCATTATCTTTTTGTGTGACCTAGGCTCTTTTTTAGGATCCATCATTGTATTATTATCACAATATAATGTGATAGGGTGTTTACCCCTAAGTACCACATCAAGATCCTAGAAATATTTTCAAAGAAAAACATGTTCTTCGGTGGTAGCAGAAGCTTCTATATACTTAGACTCTATTATAGAATCAGCAGTAACTAGCTACATTAAACTCTTCAAGCTCAAAACTCCTCCATCAATAAAAAAATACCCTGATTATGAATTTAGATCATTTTTTCTATTTTAAAACTATCATCAATATAACCCCTTATGACCAGCTCATCGTCTCCTCCAAACACCCGGAACATATCCTTAGTTCTTCTTAGATACTTAAGGATATCCTTAATAATTTACCAATTTTGTTCTCCTATATCTACTTTATATCTTCCTACCATGCTCATTTCATAGGAAACATCAAGTCCAGTACATAACATGACATACATGATTGATTCAATCACTGAATCACACAGTATCTAACTCATTATCTCTTTATCCTATTATGTATGATGATGCATTTTCTTAGAAATATGTATACTATAGGACACTGGAACCAATCCCCTCTTGGTTTTTTCTATAATAAATCTCTTTAGTATCTGGTAAATTAATGTACTTTAACTTGGCATAAGAAGCCTCTTTATTCTATCATGAATGATCATGATCCCTAGAATATAGGCTTCTTCACCTAAGTCCTTTATAAAGAAACACTTGTTCAACCAGTATTTAAGATACTGTAAGACTGGTATGTCATTTCTAATAAGTGAAATGTTATCAACATATACTTCTAGGATAATGAACACATTCCCAATAAACCTCTTATAAACACATGGCTCACATTCATTCTTAATGACACCAAATTATTTTATAGCTTCATCGAATCGAATGTTACATGGAATGGATGATTTATTTGATCCATAAATGTATCTTTTCAAATTAAAAATCCTTTTATCATCACTTAGAGTCATAGACCCTACCGGTTGTGTCATTTATATATCTTCTTGAATGTTCCTATTAAGGAAAGATGTTTTGAAATATATCTGCCAAATTTCATAGTCATGGTCAGTTGTTATAACAAATAGAATTCTTATGGATTTAAACATGGAAAATGGAGAAAGTTTTTCATCATAGTCAATTCCTTGATTCTATTTGAACCATTTAGAAACTATCCTTTATTTTTAGGTATTTAATTTACCTTATATATCCAATTTTCTCTTTAATATCCATTTTTACCCTATGGTATTAACATCAACTAGCACATCGACTAGAACCCAAACTTAGTTCTGATACATGGAATCCATTTCAAAATTCATGGATCCTTTCCATTTTTCATCTTCTAATCTCTCTACTTTCTCTTTGTAGGATATTCGTTCATCATTTTCAACCAATAAGGATTCACCATCATTGGTTACTATAAAACCATATATATTTGGTTCTCTTACCTCTCTAGTTATCCTACACATTACTTTTTTTAGGAATTACTTCTTCCATGGGGACCTATGTAATTTTTTCATGTACCAACTCTTGTGTATCTTGAGCATTAACTTCAAAAATTTCAATCTTTCTCCCACTATCCTTTTTTTGAATGTGTTCTATCTCAAGAAATACAACTTGTCTGGAAAACATTTCTTTCTTGTATAAGGGATTTAATAAGTAGTATATATTTTTTTCCTTAGTATACCCTATAAGGATACACTTTGTGCCATGTGGTGATAGTTTTTTTTTTCTAATATGGCCTTGAAAATTCCTTGAAACCCCTTACACATGTATGCGAAAAAACAAGTTTCTTTCCACTCCATAACTCAAATGAGATTCTATTTACCACTTTAGTTTGTACTTGGTTTAGTGTGTATTTGGCAGTTTTTAATGAATAACCACAAAAGGGTAATGGAAGATCTGTATTACTCATCATGAACCTTACGATGTCTAATAATATATGGTTCCTCCTTTCACTAACACTATTCAACTATGGTGTGTAAGGTGGAGTGAGTTGTGATAAAATCGCAATCTCTCTTAAAAATTCTATAAACTCTTGGTTAAAAAATTCATTACCATGATCCAATAGAATATTCTTTATCTTAATTAAAATTTTATTCTCTAATTCATTATTGAATTATTTTAATTTATTAAAGGACTTAGTATTATACCTCATTAAGTAGTCAAGGTCATATCTAATCAATTCATTAGTAAAATTTATGAATTATTAATATCCAACTATATCTTCTACTAAAAATGGTCCACACATATATGTGTTTACCAATCCTAAATTATTTTTGGCCCTTTCACCCTATCCATAGAATGATGGTTTGGCCATTTTTCCTTTAAAATAAGAATAAAATCTTTCAAGTGATTTCATCTCAAAATAGTCTAAATAACTATATTGATAGAGATTTTTCCAATGTTTCTCCTTTACATGGACAAGATGGTCATTCCATAGAAGGGTGTTATATGAGTCATGTGAACATGATTCATTATCTATTACCAATTATTTTTTCATAATTTAATAAATAGATAGTGTTATTTAAATGATCCATACCATAACATATGTTTTTTATAAAAGAAATAAATTTTATATATAAACATGAAAATAAAACCATTTTCATTTTGGAATGAAAAAAAAATTATGTTCTTGGTAACATTTGGTACATAAAAAATCCTTAAAACCAATATCATTTATTTTTAATGAAATGTGATAGTCACCAATTTCTAGAGTGGGTTTCCTTGCTCCATTGGAAGCTCACAAATCCACCTCTCCTCTAGAAATCTTTCGAAATATACTTGGTTCCTTCATTTGGATACATATGTGAGCACCAAAAGTTGTATCTAATACCAAATGTGAAGATATTGAAAGAGTATACTCTCAAATGAAGGCACCTTTATCTTCCTCTTGCTTCTAGGTGTAATTCTTCTTCCAGTGGCCTTGCTTACCACATGAAAAACATAATCCCTCCTTTTCCATTCTCTTCCTATGGATATTACTCTTTTTATAAAGATATTTCTCAAGATATTTATACTTTTTATGAGTCATGGGAATATTTTCCATGTTCTTCCTTTTATTATTCACCATAAGGACCATGGTTTTGTCTCACCCCATGTCCTTATCCATTTGTAAAATCATAGTAAGAAGTTCCAAAAGACTCTTCTAATTATTGGTCATGTTATAATTAACAATAAAACTAGATAAGATCTTGGGTAAAGAGGAAATTATGATATATATACACAAATCATCTTGGAATTTATTCCCTAATATGTTTAAGCATTCAATTTATCCAGTAATCCTGACTACATGAGGCCTAGATGATACAAATTCTCAAAGACTAGTTGTAAACCATGCATTTTATATCCCGTATCTATCTTGTCACACCTTCACCTAATATATATCCTGAAGGTGATACATCATTCTATACACATCCATGTGCTCATGTTTCTTCAAAATCTCATTTATAGTTACTCACCTTTTAAATACATGACTTTTATATAAATCCTTAACAAAATATTACATTAATGAACTATATGGATCTTTTTAGGTTTAGTGTCTTGGAAATTAGGTACATATTACATGAATTACATAAGGATTAAATAAACCTAAAAATTATTCTAATAAACTTTATAGAAATTTTGATAGGTTCCTTATAGGTTACACTTACTGTATCTCATATTCTGGGGACATACATCAAAAGGAAAGGGGTTAGCATAAAGCCCATCAAGGGAATAAACAAAATAAACACGTAGCATGTGAGCAAGAGGCTTATGAATAAGGAATGATAATATTAATATGAGGAATATCATAAAACAAATAACATGAATAGCAAAATGAAAATATTACTACAATATAAAATTAGAACATTCATAATCATATCACCAAGGTTTATCACCAAGGTTTCATAAATCATAATTATCAAGGTTATTCATTGAGGTATCATAAGCATGTCATCTATAGAGATAAATTTTATACCCAATTAATTATATGAATATCATGGAGAAAACTTAATATTTCTTAAATCATCAAAGATATGTTTAGAATAAATTAATTCATTTCATCAAAAACCCATGGGAATATATAATGGGTTTTATATAAAAATCATTGCATACAAATCATTTAAATTTTTATAACAAAACATAATTTTTAACCCCTAAAAAGGGAATATGGGTTTAATATATGTATATCCTAGAATAAATAAGTTATTTTTACATATATGTTAATTCCCATGGAAATGGAAGCGTTTTGGGTATTCATAATATGAAAATATTTCATGAAAAATAAAAAAATTCATGAATTGACTTCAGCAGCATAACGGTATACAACATTGATTATGAGAAAATAATAATTATAAATATTAGAGGTATCCCATTGGTAAAACATAATTTTAAAATTATATAGAATAAAAAAAATAATGAATAAAAATAATGATTTTGGACACTTAGAAGGAACATAATAAGGACGCACTTTAATGAAAAAGGAGGGGAGGAGGATTCCCTTACCTTGAAGAGTAGCTTCCTAAATCATGGAGGGGGAAACCCTTGGACCTTGGAGACACATTGGGGAAACCATGGAGGTACTATTTGGTAGGTTAAAAGATAATAACTTAATGTATTTTGAATTTTTATTGGAGATTGTGGGAGGTAAGGGGTTATTTATACTTGATGATGGGTGACTTTAATTAAATAAAAATTGATTATTTTGTATTTAAAGGTAACCACTATTGTGTGTAATTAATTACATTGATTTTGGTTGAATATTAATGTTTTAAATTATTGTTATGTTCATTAAAAACATAAAACAACACTTTAATTTTTTATTTTTTAGGTATTTTATTCTTTTACCTTTTAACTTTAACCCACTACATTATTTTACCTATACCACGGTAACTATTTTTTACCGTGATATATTTTTTATGTATAAAAATGAAATTGATATTATTACATAATTTTTACCTTATTATTAAAAATATTTAATCCATTTTACTTAATTAAAATTATAAATTTGGTAAAAATCCATTCTAATGTGATATGCTTATAACTTATAAAAACATTGTTTTTGAAAGGTTAAAATCATGGATTTCAAATATGCTAAGCATGTGTTTCTAAAAGTAACACATTGTGTACTATATTTTTAAATGAATAATTGTTTTATTAATAATAGGTATTAACTAATTTTAAATATTATTCATATCATAATTGTGTCATAATATTTATCGTATTTTGTAAAAACAATATTTTCACATTTTAACCAAAAAATCAACTTTTTATAATATTACCATAAATTCACCCTAAACTAATTTAAATGTGATAAACTGAAAATTAAACTTATTTTATAAAAATACTTATCTAAATATTATAATCTTGTATTTTAAATAAAAATCCTTAGTTATTTAATTTTAACCACGTTTATGACATAAGGAACTTTTTGATCATTATACAAATTTCTTAGGACTTCTCTAATTTATATTATCATATGAAAGTTTTTTATTAGATAAATTCATGAAAATAAAATTTATTTAAAATATATAAATTAATGATATTACATAATTTTAATTAAATAGTTATATAGTTTCTATAAAATAATCCCAATGGTCACTTTATTGTGCCAACAATAATAATATTGACCAACCATCTTCTTAATTACTAATCATAATTTCAACCGATCATACTGGCCAAATATCCAATTTATGAATCGTTATATCTCCTTATAAATATCCTATTATACTCTTATAATTACTAAATACTTCTCTTACAATGTTTCTTACACATCCTTTGATAATTTCTATTTTTTCCTAACACTGCTTTTACTAGTTATGATCTTTAGGGTAGGGGTGATCTTATTAGGGGATTTCAAGCCAATGGAGTTTTTTGTAGTTAATGTACTATTCATTAATGTGTATATTCCATTTTTATTCATATTTTTACTAGTAAAAATTTATGTGTGATTTATGAAGTTCTCATGAAATGAAAAGGGTTTTTTATGTGATTTTATTGTAAACCCTATTAAATTTTATTGGGAGTCAAGAGATTTATTAATAAAAGAAGAACATTTTCTAGGTCATTACTTTATTCCCCCTTAAATAAATTGATTACTTTAAATTTTCTCTTATTGATCAATTCTGTAAATTGAAAATATTAGTGTCTTTCTTAGAGTTGTTGATATTTAATTCATCCTTCAACAAGTAGTCTAAAACTCCAGTATATAAAAAGGATCAAGTCTAGGGTGGTGCTTCATTTCCTAAAAGAGATGATAGAATTGATACTTTTAAATCATATAGAAAAAATTACATGATATAAGAAAATAAAAGGTCTTGGGTAGATCAAATAGTTTCTTGTAGGTTATTTTAATATTTTAAGAACTTTAGAAATCATTCAAAATAAACTTTTTAATAATATTGATGATTAAATCATCTTGAATGGATAATAATATTTTACATGGCTTTTTTCCTTCCATCTTTTAAGTATCCTATTGAAAAGAAAATGTTAAAACATAAAATTAATTATCTTCCACAAAATTATAATATGTTTAAAAAACCTCTCCTATTTCTATCTATTTAATAAAATAATAAACTTAAATATAAATAATTATACTTTTAATAATAATAATAAATTCCACTAAATGAGGTATAATATAATTTGTAAAAAGTACATTCCCATAAACATTAACATGTGATACAAGAATAAGAAAATTTTTCCACTGATAAAATCAATTCATTATGGGGTGTGACTTGATAATATTAGAAAACATCCCACATAAACTAGACTCACAACAAGAAAAATAGATCTCTGAAGTATTGGATCATAATCTTCATAGTGTAGTCCCAATGTAGTACCCTTGGTTTAAATAATATGTTTTATTATAATCTTTATTAGCCATTGGAATAGAGAATTTACTTGGATAATTCCCAAGTTCCCTGAATCTAAAACAAATAATTGTTAATAATTCCTTAGGTTGAACCTCTTTCCCCTAAATTATTTTCTAATTATGATAATGATTGGAAAAGTGTCCAAACTTCCCACACTTGAAGCATTGAACTTTATGTTGGGACTACACCATCTTCCCTTTGTTATTAAGTTTTAGAAGCTTATTATTCACCTCACTGTGAAATTTACAAGCTATATGGTCATATCTTCCCCACTTGTAGCACTTTCCACTCCCTTTAAAACAATTCCAAAAAGTATTTTTCTTACATTTTTTTTATTTGGGGCATTGTACTTTTTTCATGTTTATATTCTCACCAAAATTTCATTCCAACCTTCTCTTTTTTATTATGTTTGGAAACTCATATTTATTTTAGTTGATAATAGTAATAAATAATAACTGGTTTGTATTAAATATTATATGCATTACTTCATCTCCCCCACCCCATAATGGGAAAGTAATCATCACATTGTATGTTGCATCTGTTGTTTGCACATGTCATTCCTGTCATTTTTTTCAACAATGAGAAAACCTAAGTGTGAAATTTTTTACTATTGGGAATATTATAATAATAATTATAATGGAAATATTAATCTTTAAATTATATAATATCATGTTTATTGGATTATATACTTCAATATTAATATATGTTTTATATTATCTTTATATCCTACATAATGGTTTGTACAAGATTGTGATTATCCAAATTATATCTATGGGGAGTGTCAAACTAGGCATGAAACAAGGCCCATTATCATGCACCTGTTCCTAATCGAGTCTAGATTTATGCAGTGTTTTTAGTTTTACCCCTAGGTATATCTATGTTAGAGAAACCTCCAAATGTATTATCCATATAGGGATGTATTTCCTTGGAAACCACTTACTTAAAACTCACCTAAATACCAGTATGATTTACTATATTTAAAGTCATCCTTAGGTTTTTGGTAATGTTTCCTAATCCTAATTTCCAAAAAAACCTTCCTCTGGTACCAATTATGGTGACCCACCTTTTAAATATATTCCTTTTACATAAATCCTTAACAAAATATTACATTAATTAACTCAAAGGATTTTTTTAGGTTTAGTGTCTTACAAATTAGGTACATATTACATGAATCACATAAGGATAGCATAAACATAAAAATTATTTTAATAAAATTATTATAAATATTCATTGGTTCTTCTTAAGTTACTCTTACTGTATCTCATATCTTGGAGACATACATAAAAAGGAAAGGGGTGAGCATAAAGCCTAGCAAGGAAATAAACAAAAGAAACACATTGCATGTGAGCAAGAGGAATATGAATAAGGAATGATCATATGAATATTAGGCATAAAATAAAATTAATAACATTAATAATAACATGGAAATGTGGATACAATATAAAATTATTACATTCATAATCATGTCACCAAGGTTTATCACCAAGGTGTCATAAATCATAATTACCGAGGTTATTCACCAAGGTATTGTGAGCATTCCATCTCTAGAGATTAATTATTTAACCAATTAATTGGATTAATATCAAGGTTCACTATTCATATTTATTAAATCATTTATCCACATTTATCATAAAGGAAATCATTTCATTAATAACACATGGAAATATATAACGGGTTTCATATAAAAATCATTGCATACAAAGTGCATAAAAGTCTTCAACAAAACATAATTTTTATCCCATGAAAATGGAACATGGGTTTAATATATTTATATCCCATAATTAATATAATATTTTTACATCTAATTGAATTCCCCTGTAAATGGAAGATCTTGGGGTATTCACAATATGAAAATATTTCAAAAAAAGAGAAAAATTCTTGAAACGATGTCAGCAGCATAACGGTATACAACATGGATTATAAGAAAAGAATAATGAGAGATATTAGAGGTATACCATTGGTAAAATAAATTTTGGATGTAGTGTTATGAACGAAATATAATAATAAAAAAGAATCTGGACACTTAGAAGACACATAATAAGGATGAAGTTGAATGAAAAAGGAGAGGAGGAGGATTCCCTTACCTTGAAGAGTTTCTTCCCAAATCATGGAGGGGGAAACCCTAGGACCTTTGATACACCTTGAGAAAAACATGGAGGTATTATTTAGGAGGGGAAATAGTATAACTTCATGCATTTTTAATTTGTATTAGAGAATAGAGCTAGGAAGGTCTTGTTTATATTTGAGGAGGGGTGGCTTTAAGTGAATAAAAAAAGATTATTTTGAATTTAAGGATAACCAATATTCGGTGGCATTAATTCCAATGATTTTTTTTGAAAATTTATGTTTTCATGATGTTTTAGTTCGTTAAAAACATCAAACACCCATTTAATGTTGTATTTTTTAGGTATTTTAGACTTTTAGCTTTTAACTTTAACCTGCTACGTTATTTTACCTACACCACGCTAACTCTTTTTTAAAATGGTAAAAAAATTCTAAAAATGAAATTTAAATTATTACCCAATTTGGACCTTATGATTAAAAATATAAAATCCATTTAAATTAATTAATTTTATAAACATTGTAAAAATCAATTCTAATGTGATAGGTGTATAGCTCATAAAAACATTTTTTAAGGCTAAAATCGTAGTTTTCGAAGATACTAAGCGTGTATTTAAAAATGTAACACATTATGTACTATGTTGTTCCTTAATTAATTGTTTACTAAGAATAAGGATTAACTAATTTTAAAACTTTCTCATATCCTAATTATATTATAATTTTTATTTTATTTCGTAGAAAAAATATTTTCACTATTTAACCCAAAAATAAACTTTTTATAAAATTTCCACAAATTCACCCTAAGATAAATATGATGTGATGAAAATAAAATGACACTTATTTTAAAAAAATATTAATCTAAATATGATAATCTTTTATATTAAATAAAAATACTTATTTAATGAATTTTAACTCTTTTTATTTCATAAATAACTTTTTGACCATTATAAAAACTACATTGGACTTCTCTAATTTATATTATCATCTAAAAGTGTTTTTTAAGATGATTTAAAGAAAATAAAATTTATTTAAAAAATATAAATTTTTGATATTACATAATTTTAATTAAATATTTATATATTTTCTATAAAATAATCCCAATGGTCACTTTATTGTGCCAACAACAATAATATTGTCCAACCATCTTCTTAATTAATGTTCATAATTTTTACTAGTCATGCTAGCCAGAAAACCTCTTTCCAAATGGTCATTTCTCCCTATAAATATCTTTTCATACTATTATCATTAATCTCTACTTTTCTTACAATGTTTCTTACACATTATTTGATAGTGTCTGTTGTTTTCCTAATGCTTCTTTTCATTTTTATGATCTTTATGGCATGGAAGATCTTCTTGTGGGATTTCAAGACTATGTAGTTTTTTATAGTGAATGTAATTTTACTTAATGTGTATATATCATTGTTTCTCATAGTTTTACTACTCCAAATATAAGAATTATGTTTTAAGTTCTCATGAAATGAAAAATAATTTTTATGTGCTATTATTGTAAAACATATTAAAATTTTATTAGGATGTAAGAGATCCATTAATAAAAGAATAACATTTTATAGGTTGTAACATCATTGATCGTGGATGGTAGCATGAAACACTAAACATATGTAGCATCATTAAAATGTTTCCCATAGATAGATAATGCTTCCTCACTAGCCACATTACCAAGCGCATTAGGAATTGGTTCTTCCGGCACATACAATTTCTTTTTATAGTGTAGGATAACGTGTAAGTGCCTGTTTCACTCTTGGAAATTTTTACTGGTGAGAAGGTTATCATTATCATGTATGGATTATAGTAATATGCTTGAATTTATTTTATTTTTGTTTCCATAAATAATATGATTGGAGTTTTATAACTTTATCTGATAAAATTTAGACAAATAAATAAAAATATATTTATTAATCTCACACTATTTTATCAAAATGAAATATCCCTCACCATTGGCTTCATAATATCCTCTTTCTTGGAAATACTAGTTGCAAGGATCCATATTCCCCTTCTCATCACCCCAAATTTGGCTGGCCAAGAAATTTGAAGGGTTTTAGATATGCATTCCAAATGAATAATACATTAACTCACGGTTCCATGATCTGTTGAGTGGACTCCCCAATATTGAAATCCTTAAATTGGATTTCCTTAACCTTTTCTTATTAGTTAAAGCAATTACTACTTTGGAATTCAACCCTTGATGTGAACTGAGTTAGGTCAACCAAAAACACCATGTTAGAATTCCATGATAATTGAAAGCACCCCAATTTTTTATGGTCAAGCACATTAAACTATGGTTCGATCTTAACTGAAGTAGTGGAAGGCTATACCAACTTAATATATATAATTGTTATACTTTAATTTTTAAGTGTAAATTGTGAATTATTAACTTTATTACATGCTTATTAATATTAAGTGGATTTAATTAAGTGATTAAACATATATTAGATAATATTTATACATAATCCAATCTATTTCAATTCTAACCTATATTCTTGTTAATTAATCATGTAATCATGACAAAAAATAAATAATAAAATAGCCATGAAACTTGAAAAAAATAAAATAATTAAAGTTGTATTATCGTGAGATTTTATTAATGGTTTTTTTATCTAGAAGATGATATTCTAACCATTGACCTAGGTAAAAAAACACCATAAACTAGTTAAGGATCATGTGGCATCTTTCCACCTATCCACTTATGTATCTCTCTTAGATTTGTTTCGCTTTGGCTCCAAAAATGAATTTCTTGCACCAGCTTGTGAGCTCCATCCATTAATTATGTTTTTTCTCATGTACATGTGAGGGGAACCAAAAAAAATTGGCTAACGGGTTTACAAAAAAGAATCCATGGGCATGTAATCCAATCACATATAATGTTCTACTATAGGATCATAATCATCCACATGCATGAAAATAATTAAACATTTAATAAAATTGTAATTCAGTCCTACACATTCTTATTTAAAATAAATCTCACTTAAATCAATTAATTGTATTATTTTATTAATCAATTATGCAAGAACCAAGATCTTCTTTTCAGGAATGTTTTCCTTTTCTGGTCATTTTTGAGAAAAAGAGGAATTTCTAAAAAAAATTAAGTACACGCCATGTACTTTATGAGTACACACCGTGTACTCGGTTGCCACATGAAGTCGTGTTCTGTCCGTGTAATTTCCACACACATGGTTGTGTGGGGGTGACCTAGAGACCACCTAAAACGGAGTACCAAAATGGAAAGTACACACTGTGTACTTCCAAATTATACGCCGTGTATTTTTTTTCATTAAACGTATCGGGGTCGCGTCTAATCACCAGAAAGGCCTTCTTCTTGACCTAGTTCATCTGAAAGAACCCATATGGTCGTGATCTTCCTCTGATCCCCCAACCGAGCATCCAATATCTGATTAGACCATTTTTTATTGTGTTGGGATCATCTCAATAAGCTATTCCTTCTTATAGATCTTAGTTTCATGATTCCTCCTCTTTCTCAAGTTATCCTCAGTTGAAATTTTTGATTATTTTGTAGATCTACTGTGTTCTTGGGAGATTCAAGTCTTGAGGTTCACGTATAGCAATCTCCAAACATCGAGGTAGGTGGTTTGTACCTTTCCGTTGAAAGTATTTGAGTAATATGTGAAATTTTGTCTGATACCCTTGAATGGGGTATTGCGTGTTTACCGTTTAAACCCTGTTAATTTCCTTTTATGCTAGTATGCATGAGTAGAGGCTAATTGGATGTGAATAGGGTTGATTTTTATGCTTTGGATGTGTTTTCCATGCATGCTCTGTGTACGACCGTATGGTCCTATTTAGCCAGTATGGCTTCCTTGATGTTTTCCCATGCCTAGTACGGTAAGATGGAGTGATTATTTTATCTGACATTCTTGATATGCTGTAGATTGTTTAGACAAGTAGTTCTTGAGGTTTACTTTGTCCGTGTTGCATGGCTATGCTCATTTGACTTACACAGGGTCATGAGAACCTATTGTAGTAGACTATAAGGGGAATTGGCCATGTGAGCTTCCTCAGAGAGTCTTTAATCACTTTTGACTATAAGGGTAATTGACCGTGTGAGCTTCCTCAAAGAGTCTTTAATCACTTTTGATATAACGGTAATTGACCGTGTGAGCTTCCTTAGAGAGTCTTTAATCAATTTTGACTATAAGGGGAATTGAATGTGGGTGCTTCCTCAGAGAGTCATTGTTATATCCTTATTACTGAACCAAAGGGGATAAGCTATGTGTACTTCCCAGAGGGTTACCTGCTTTGATTATCTTCTTACTTGATATGTGGCAGTTGAATGCTTTTAAACTGTAGGAATGTTTACTGTTGAGTACTTCCTTATTTACTGCTGCTTTGCTTATTACCTGCCATATATATTCACTGACTATTAGGCACATATCTTGTAGTGGTTTCCTATTGGGATTTAGTCTCACAACCTGTTTGGGTCATGCTTTTGGGCCCAAACAGATTATATTGTTGCAGGTATAGATAAGGGCAAGTTCCCTTCTACTTCAGGTACTTGATTGTTGTGGAGCATGAGAGCATGGGACCAAGCTATGGCTTGCGATGCTGAGGATTTATTCACCTTGATTTATTTTGTACTTTGGTTTAGTATCGTTGTATTCCATAATTGTGATTTGTTTGGCTGTTTTCCTAGACATATGTATCATGAATTATTCATATATATGTGTGTGTGCTCCATTTTATTATTTCTAGTCTTCCATTGTTTACTTTTTTATGGATAATTAATGCTTCCTCTGTTGTATATTTTCTTTATTTCTGATGTGTTACTCTGCCAATTTAACACCCCAAGTTTTTCTAAAAATAAATAGAAATGCATGGAACTTTGTTTTAAGTAGATATTTTTAATTATCCTTTGAAACATAACTTTTCTACTTCTATGTTCTGAATTTCAAGAAACTGTCATCTACAATTGTGTTCAGTATGTTATTTGGAGTCTATTGGAACCAACTTGTTTTTGGTGAATAGTAACATACCCTTATGAATAGTAATATGAATAGTGACATGACCCTGATGAATAGTAAATTTTATTATTATTTTATTTTATTAATTCTTTAAGATAATAGCATCTAGGTTGATTTTTCATTGTGATATAGAAGTAGTTACAGAATTAGAATTGTTAATTTTTGAATTAAGTATACTTTTATTTAAAAATTAAATTAATAATATTTAGAAAATTATTTTTAAAAAATTGAATTCATTTTTGAAATCTACACGTCGATAAATGGTTAGGGTGAATTTTGGGAATTTTTCTGAAATAGTTTATTTTTCGGTGAATAGTAAAAAATATTGTTTTTAGTTTTGGTGTATTAATGACATCATTAATGATATGATAATGATTTCATAAATCTGGTCAGCTTTTTTATAGTTAAATAATATGTGAGGTTTCCCAAGTGGATTATACCATGGGAAAATACCATGGGAAAGCCCATGGTTTTCTAAATACCACTCATGAGGTGTCTCGTGAAAATTATTAAAATAAACCCTCACTTTTCCTATAAATACCAACTCTTACCTTCATTGAATTCATTCCCAATTCTCCCTCAACGAAGATCTGGCCTCCTTACCTTAATAGTAGTCCTCCCAAGGTTTCCTCAAGCCCCCAAGGTCCCAAAATTCAAGTTCTAAGGGTTACTCTACAAGGTAAGAACATTCTCAATTTCATTCTTTTTCCTTTCAAGTTCTCTTTTATGTGGTATAATTTTCAAGTTTCCATAAAATTTTCTTATTTCCTTATTATTATTGATCTATTATGTATTATTATTCATTTATGGATTGGTGACCCTTGTCCTCTCTCTTCTAAATGTTTTCTAAAACCCTATCGCATAGCCGTTGGGCTGCCGAATTTTTGTAAGAGATTTCTCGCTTATTCTTTTATTTTGAGTCCCTTCCTTATTATTTCTTCATATATACTTACCCAAGAGGCATTAAATCTCCATAAATCATGTATATTATATATGTTATCATTTTTATGGAAAATTACTCATCATTATTCTTCTCCTCTCCCACTTATTTAAAGAATAAAAACATTGCTTGTTTGTGTCGAATTATCGACATCATGGACGATGTGATTTCAATTTCCCGTAATTCTTTCAAGTCTGGTCATAAAACCATTTATATGGTTGAAAAAGTTTATAATATATGTTTTATGAATCACCCATGGTTCTGGAATTCTTTTTTACTCATGATTCTAATTTATATGACAAAACGAGGTTGTTATTATCAAAGAACCAGTAGAATGATCTAAACGAACATCATTAATGTTATAACTTATGAATCATCCTCATGTAAGAATTCAAAATGATAAATGGAATAATTTATGTTACTGTATATATGTAAATATTACTCCATTCTAATTCTATGTTTTCACTTCCTATCGACAAGAATGTCCACCATGAACCAATCATAGAAATCATATAAAGAATTCACCCAAAAAAACAGTGCAAGGGGAAAAATACTAACAATTAAGGGTGAAATGATGTTATAAAATGATCATATAAGATGTTATAAACATTAAAATGTTTCTGTAAAATATTAATAACACTCTTTTAACCATTATACATGAGGTTTAAACAAGTTTGAAGTAAGAAAAACCCAAGGTAAGGGAATTCTTAACCCAATTTCCATTCTTTGGGTTAACCTTCTACTTCTTTATTTATGTGCTATTTAAATTGTTTGTGTGATGGGTTATGTTTATATTATGTTTCATTATGTGTAATTACAGTATATATACATACTCCATCCACTATTTTAAGTCTCTCTTCAATTGTATGATATTTATAATTGTATTTTCTTTAAAATTACTCTTTTTAAATTCGGTTTTACGAAATTCCAAAGTAATGTTTTTATGGAATTATTCATGTTGTATGATTATGTTTTGGTTATTGGGAATCATTTATGATGAAGTTTGAGACCTATATCTCCCTCCAATGCATTGTTTATGAGTAATATAGAGGTCTGTTGTATGGTTACTCCAAGTGTAACTACGATGATTACACAAAGTAAGGTAGTCGTGAGGGTTACAAATTATAATGTAGCCAAGAATGGTTACAAGATTATGTAAGTAATGCCCCAAGATACCTTTATGCTTATATTCTCATGTTTTTTGTGGATCTTGTGTAAATCTCTTGTTACAAAATGTAAGTATATATGGGTGACAAGAATGTCTTTTGAAAATGCTTTCACATGTTACGAGTATTCATGGACTAATGTGATCTTTCCTTCTTTTCCATCCCTTACTGAGCTTTTGTGATCATCCAAAGTTTTTAAATGATTTTTCAAAGGTTAATGGATGTTTAATATGAGGAAGTAATCCATGTTAAATGTTTAATAATTTTCAAGGATTCTTGTTTTAAGTTTTAATTTTTTTTTAAAAAAAATTGAAACTATTTTTATGGTATCCACTCTGTAATAATGTGTAATGTCATGAATGTATTGTCCTAATTCTCTAAAGCTATAAACTTGAAAATATATTCAATGTAAAATGAAGTGTTTTCTTGACTAAATTCAATATTATGTATGTTATAAGGCCGGGTCCTTATAGCCAATGTGGGCATAGTTTCCCCACAATCACACACAAGGTCCTCGCTGCTAGTCGGCAGCCTCTGGAATTTGGGGAAATGTGCTTGAGGCCATGTGACCAACTGGGTACGGGGGGCCTCTAGGTGGCTCTCAGAACCAGGATGTTACAAAGTGGTATCATAGGAATTCTTTTATTCGGGACTTATTGTTTGGATCTTAAGTCAGGGATAGGATGGAATAGGTACTTGGTAAAAAGTTGTGCTCGGGAGTAGGTAGGGAAAATATAATCTACCTAGTTTATTGCAATTTTTCTGGTTTTTCAATTATTATAGTTGATTTGATTTCACATTGAGTGATTAACATGTTTTGTGCTGTTATTGTTGATGATATTGAGGTTTTATTTCTATTGCAACCCGGTGATATGAGGGTATGTCATCTCATGCATCATATAGGCACTTGTTAGAAATAACATGTCATGCATTCTTGCCATGCCATTTAGGGTGCACTAGTGATTGAATGTTGTTGTGATAGGTGTTGTTCTAGGTATGTATGATTTTGATACATGCCTTGATAGTATACCTTATATTTGATAGAGTATTAAATGGTGTATAGTTTTGTTTGAATGAACCACAAACTTTGGTTCTTGAGGTGTTAGGGGCCCTCGTGGACCGGAATTTGGTGGATCATTGCACTATTATGCTTGTTTATAACATGTATAAAATTCCAATATTTTATTCACGGGGAGTATGGGCCCTCACGGATTGGAATTTGGCACTTAAGGGACTGTTTGGGTGTTTTTCTAGGTTTTGGAGTAATTTCTTAGGCTTACTGTCCAGAAAAATCCAGAATACACACTGTGTAGTTTTGACTACACGCCATGTGTTCTTATGTTTGAGAAGAAACTATTTTTCATAAGTACACGCAGTGTACCATATGTACACGCCGTGTAGTCTCTAACCGTGTCATAGGCTGTGTGGGCAGAGACACAGGATAAGGAAATTCCTGTGGGAACACGCCGTGTACCGGTTGTACACGCCGTGTTGTGTTGACCCTATGTCCGCCCATGTGACTATGACACAGACATATAAAAATGTAATCTATACACGCCATGTCATTTTTGAACGTTCCATGTAGTGTGATCCTGAAATTCAGCTATGTAACTAACAACATGGGTCGGTGAAATCCTCCAAATGCATGTTGTGTCTGTTTGGACCACACCATGTATAGTTAGTCGTGTAACCGGCCGTGTAGCTAACAACACGGTTTAGTGATGTCCGCCTAGTACACTCCATGTCTTTAACTAACATTCCATGTAGTTTATTTCTAAGGAGAACCGTGTGGCTTAGCCATGTAAGAGAACTTGGGAAGGGGAAGGGGATTCAAGTACACACTGTGTACTGGAAATACACATCGTGTATCTGTGTTTTGAAAACTTGAAAGCTTTCTCTCCACTATTCCATTCTTATGCTTCTAGATTTCAATCCTTAATAATATTGATCTAAGGTGTGCGCTTGACCTTGCAGAGTCATGCCACTGAGACGTCCTCCAGTTGTCCGCCAGTTACAGGGCAACGATCAGACACCGGACATGGTTGATCAAGGACTTCCAGAAGATCCTCCAGTTGTGCCAGTCTTGGCACCTGTAGTTATACCTGACATAGGTTCCAATGTATAGTTCAGGGAGGGATTTCTGAGGATGATGCAGACCTTCTAGGGAGCGCTGCCTTTTGCCCTGTTGATGGTATAATTGACGCGGGTCTTTCAGCAATAGCATCCACCCACTTTCTCAGGGGATGGGGGGCCCCAGGCTGCAGAGTCATGGCTAGAATCCATGTTGACGATCTTCGAGCATTTGTAGACACCTCCAGAGAGGAGGGTCAAGATGGTTACCTACATGCTTCGAGACTCTACCAAGAGGTGGTGAGATGTGATCTCATAGGCGGTATGCTAGCAGAATATGGCTTGGGATGAGTTTTAGTGCACCTTCTACGATTACTTATATCCGGAGACCTTAAGGGTCAATCAATCCTGAGAGTTCATGAGTCTGGAGTAGGGTACTATTTTTATTATGGGGTATTCTTCTCACTTCATTGAACTGCAGTGATTTACACCCTTTCTAGGGACATATGATTTGTTCCTTGCATGGAAGTTTGAGGATGGTCTCAGGCAGGAAATATGATCCCAGGTGAACATTTTCAGGTTGACTTCGATATCCTCTGTAGTCAACTAGGCACTGATCACAGAGTATAATTTGAGGGATTCTGGAGCTGTGGGCTAGGTAGGTTCAGCATCCAGGGTTAGTGCTTCTCCTGCCGATAGCAAGAAGCACCGCAGGGAGACTACACGAGGAGATCAGAGTAGGTGGGATGCATCTTCTGGTAGCCAGGTGGTGTGCTACCAATGCGGGAAGAGCGGGCATACGAGGCCACATTGCCTGAGAGACCTAGTGGAGTGTCGATCTTGCGGCAATATGGGGCATCTTCAGTGCTTCTATTAGATATTCTCACTAGTATTGGGTGATAGGGGTTCATTTATGACGCCGTGTTCAGGAGAAGTACCACCAGTTACTCCTCAGTTAGGGAACTAGAGTTCTTCTGGCCGTTCGGGCCGAGGTGGAGGTCGCAGCCGTGGTAGTCAGTCCCCAGGATTTTAGTGACAACAGGGTGGATCAGCTCAGAGTGGTCAGGTAGAGTCACAAGGCCGTGGTTTAGTTCATACTTTTACAGTGGAGAAGACCCAAAAGGACCAGGATCCCGGACCCTCTACAGTTCAAGGTACGATCCTAGTTGCCTCAATTTTATCTTTTTCTCTTTTCAATACAGGATCTTCTCATAGCTTTATATCTGTTTCTATTGTGGAGAGATTTAGGATCTATATCTTTACTTCTGTCGATGCCTTGATGTTAGACACACCGTTGGGGACAAGAACGACTAGTGTACGTCAGTGCAAGGAGTTCCCTCTTGAGGTTGGTGGGTGTCACTTCTTATGAGACCTTTATGTCCTAGAGATGATAGTCTATGATTTCATTCTTAGAATGGACTGGTTAGTTCCCTTCCAGGATTGTGTCGATTTTTATCATCGTAGGGTGAGTTTTACGTCACTATAAGGCAGATCATTTCTTCATAAGGGTGAATGGGATGTCCATGCGAGCAGATCAGGACCCAAGCATCATGGGTTGGGAGGAGTTATATCCCATATTTCTAGTTTATATCTAGATGACCAGGGGACTTCATAGTTAGAATTTCCTCTAGTGGTGGATCATTTCAGGGATGTCTTCCCAGAGGACTTTTCAGGTTTTCCTCCAGAGTGAGAGATAGACTTTTCTATTGAGATTTCACCTGGAACGTCACTAGTATCCATTCCTACTTATAGGATGGATACACCAGAGTTGCAGGAGCTCAAGAAGCAATTGGAGGAGTTGCCAAAAAATGGTTTCATCCGACCCATTACTTCTCTATGGGGTCTGCCTGTCCTTTTTGAGAAGAAGTCAGATGGTACCCTTAAGCTTTGTATGGATTATCAGAAGCTGAACCAGTTGACGGTCAAGAACTGATATCCCTTGCTGAGGATTGATGATCTCTTTGATCAGCTTTGAGGATCCTAGGTGTTATAAAAGATTGACTTGAGGTCCGGTTATCATCAGTTGCATGTTAAACCATCTGATATACCTCTGACAGCTTTTCGGAGTAGGTATGGTCTATATGAGTATATGGTTATGCCATTCGGTCTCTCAAATGCTCCTATAATCTTCATGGAACTGATGAACCGAGTGTTCCATCCATACTTAGATTCTTTCATGGTAGTCTTCATGGATGATATCTTGGTGTTCTCTCACACTCGACATGACCATTCTACCCATCTTGAGATCATTTTGAGTATACTGATAGAGCATCAGTTATATGCTAAAATCTCAAAATGCCACTTTTGGATGGACCGTATTCACTTCTTGGTCATGTTATCTTGGAGACAGGAGTATCAGTAGACCTAGAGAAAGTGAGAGCAGTAGTTTCCTGGGAGAAGATGAAGAATTTCTTTGAGGTATGAAGTTTTCTAGGGTTGGCTAGATACTACAGACATTTCATACAGGACTTTTCACGCTTAACAACACCACTAATGGGCCTGACTAAGAAGGGTGAAAATTTCTTATAGTCAGACTATTGTGAGTCAACCTTTCAGAAGATGAAAGGGAGGTTGAATTCATCACCGATACTAGTTTTTTCAAATCCAGACAAGAGTTACACTTTGTATTGTGATGCATTAGGTATCGGGCTGGGATCAGTGCTTATGCAGGGAGAAGGAGTCATTGCATACAGGTCTTGGTAGTTTAGGCCACATGAGAGTAATTACCCGACGCACAATCTTGAGTTGGATGTGGTTGCTCCTACCTTACGTTGTTGGAGGCATTATCTTATGGGAGAGCATTTTGTGTTTTTCACAGACCACAAAAGTCTCAAGTATATATTCACTCAGTGTGACTTGAATTTGAGATAGCGAAGGTGGGTTGAGTACCTTCATTATTTTGACATTTAGCTTGCCTATACGCTGGGGAAAGGCAACGCAGTGGCAGATGCGTTGAGAAGGAGGACTTAGATACAGGTATTTTAGGAGGCCATTAGTGAGTGGAAGCTTATGTCTTAGTTCTCTGAGATGCATTTGGAGGTGCACGATAGGCAGGGGAATACATTTCTTTCTTCTGTAGTTGTTACCTCTACTCTTCTAGATTGAGTGTGAATGAGGAAACTATCATATTTTGAAGGCCTAGTCCTACGGGAATGTGTGTCAGGAGAGGACCTTATTCCTGGGTGGACCATAGGTGAGGATGATATCTTGCATTTTTGTGGGTTCTTATGGGTGCCAACAGGCATACACGAGGAGTTGATGTGGGACTTTCATTCCTCGTTTTGGGAAGTTCATCCTGGAGTCACCAAGATGTGTCGTGATCTTCACCGTCATTATTGGTGGCCAGGTATGAAGAGAGATGTTGGTTTTGTGATGATGTGTTCCACCTGTCAGTAGGTGAAGGTGGGGCATCAGTGACCAGCTGGGATTTTGCAGCAGTTACCCATTCCTAAGTGGAAATGGAATGATGTTGCGATGGATTTCATGACAGGTTTGCTGAGGTCGCCTCGAGGGAATGATGTTCTTTGGGTTGTTGTTGACAGACTCATGAATGTTTCTCACTTCATTCTAATCAAGGAGACTTTTAGTGTTTATGAGCTGGGATGATTTTACATCCGATATATTGTACGTTTTCATGGAGTTCCACACTCCATTATTTTAGACAGGGATAATTGTTTTACTTCTCGGGTCTGGAAAGGTTTGCAGAAGGATTTGGGTACACAGGTGATTTTGAGTACAGTTTACCATCCCTAGACAGATGTCCAGTCTGAGCGTACGATTTAGGTGTTTGAGGACATGCAACGATCATGTATCATAGATTTTGGAGGTTCTTGGGAGAAGCACATACCTCTTGTGGAGTTTTCTTACAATAATAGTTTTCAAGAAACTATTCATATGGCACCTTATGAGGCTTTATATGGTAGGCAATGCCAATCACCCTTATGTTTTTTGGAGGTAGGAGAGGTGGTTATATTGGGACCTCGCCTTTTCTAGGAGACCTCAGAGGAGATAGAGTTGATTCATAATAGGATGGCTACTGCACAGTCTCGACAGAAGTCTTATGTTGATCAACAGAGATGACCTCTGGAGTTTGAGGTTGAAGATCAGGTTTTCTTGTGTGTCACACCGAGGTTGGGGCACAAAAGGATTAGGAGACAATGTAAGCTTTCTTCGAGGTATTTCGGGCCATTTTAGGTGTTGGAGAGAGTTGTGTCGGTTGCTTATCAGTTGCAGTTACCTCAGAGGTACCGGGCTATGCACGATGTCTTCCACATTTCTCAACTTTGACATTACTTCTCAGACTCGTCTCATGTCTTCCAATCTGAGGAGGTTGTGTTGGAAGTGGATGCATCTTTTTAGGATCATCCTATCCGGATTTTCGATTGAAGTACAAAGGCTCTCTATGGATGGTATGTTCCTCTGGTATGAGTGTTATGGCAGCACAGGCAAGTACAGGACGAGACTTGGGAGAGGGAGGTAGATGTAGGATTGTAGTGGTCGGAGCTATTCAAGGTTTCTTATTCTACATAACCTTTCTAGGGAAATTTGGGGATGAATTTCTTTAAGGGGGGAAGTTTGTAAGAACTCGGATCTTCTTTTCAGGTATGTTTTTCTTTTCTAGTCATTTTTTAGAAAAAGAGAAATTTCTAAAAAAAATTAAGTACACGCCATGTACTTGGTTTCCACATGAAGCCGTGTGTTGGCCATGTAATGGTTGCACACACGGTCGTGTGGCGTGACCTGGATACCACCTAAAGTGGAGTACGGAAACGGAAAGTACTCGTCGTGTACTTCCAAATTAGACACTGTGTATTTTTTTCATTAAATATACCGGGGTCACTTCTAATTGCCAGAAAGGATTTCTTCTCAACCTAGTTCGTCCGAAAGAACCTGTATGGCTGTGATCTTCCTCTGATCCCCTGACTGAGCATCGGATATCTAATTCGACCATCGTCAATTGTGTTGGTATCACCTCAGTAAGCTCTTCCTTCTTCTAGAGCTTTGTTTCATGATTCATCCTGTTTCTCAAGTTATCCTCAATTGAACATGTAACAGCCCGAGATTTTATGAAAAATATTCTTTCTTATTTTACTAATGTCTTGTGTTATACGCTACACCAAAAGGAGCTTGCACAACACGCATCCTTGACTTGCCTTGCATTACACGCAATCGCAACCTTCCTCGATAGCGTGTGTGGTACGTAATCCTGAGTTTCACGAAACAATGATATGCTATTAAAAATATTATTAAAACTAGCAGTTATGAATAGTAATAACCACTTTTTAAATTTTAGAAATTTTAACTCTCAAAATGGACTTCATTTTTGGATTCGGAGTATCGAATTTAGCCTAAGGTGAAATTTTGGTACTTTTCGGATAACTTTCATATTCTGATGAATAGTGAAAATTACTAAATTATAATTAAAAACAACTTTTTTAATCGAAATAATTAATAGTGCTAAATCATTAATTTGAGTGGTTTTAAAGTATATTTAGAATATATTTTTACAATTTAATACAATGTTGGTCATTGGATGTAGTTTCACATTTAAACTAGACATAAACAAGTGTCAATCTTTTGATAGATATTGTTTCTTAAAAACACGCTATTTGTTTTAACAGCGGGATTTAATTATAAAATTAATTAATGCAACTTTTATGTTATGAATTTGGTAAAATAGACTTCATTTTTGAATTCGGAATATGAAATATAGCTTGGGATGGAATTTTGGCATTGTTCTGAAAAACATCAATTTTTGATGAATAGTGAAACTACTAAGTGGTAGGTTAAAAACTGAATTTTGCATAAAACTTAATTTTACCGCTTCTGTGAATGGAATTTCGAAAATCCGAGAGACACGGTTAATATCAAGGACTAAAATGTGGTTCAATGAGATGAAAATAATTTTTTGGTGAATAGTAACTTTTTACTTTTTTTACCGCGGTTAATAGTAAATAGGGTAACTAAGGGTAAATATGATATCACTATTACCCTAACACATGTCCTAATTCTATTGGACAAGTGTAATTCGACCAAAAACAAACTTAGGAATAAAATATGACCATTTAGGCCCACTTGGATTAGATTAGGACATTTATTATTAATTTATTTAAAGAAGGGTTAAAATAGCAAAAATCAAAGTTTAATAAGTAAATCATTTTTAATATGGGGTTATACATAAGATAAATTCGATTGTAAATATTCATTAGAAATATAAAAAGATTTCCTACATGATGGTATTTTATTTGTAATTTTTAGACATCAAATAATTTAATTTATTTATGACACAACGATGATGCAGTAATTATCTTATTAATGAAATATTGACATAATTGATGTTATAAACACCAAAATAAATGTAATTTGAGACTTTTTATGAATTACACTAATTTTCTAGGTTAATATGATATATTAGTGTTGATTTAATCAACTTGGTTCGAACATATAATTCTGTTATGACTTTCAAACAAATCATATATCAAATAGTGTCAAAATTGACACAAAATAGTTTTTAAATCAAATATTATATTATTAATTGTTATTTTATTCCTAAAAATCTAAGGTTCGGCCAAATGACTTAGATAAGGATATATATATTAATAATAAACAATTTGGGGTTCGTTTGGCATGTTATAGTAAGTGTATTAACCATATAGTGAAAGAAAACAAAAAGACACGGTAAATGTTAAATTATTTAACTTAGAGTTAAATCTAATTGATAAGGTTAAAATAATATCCTAAACTTGTCTAAATTCTATTGGTTGATAGGATTTCGACCCATCCCCACTTTAGCTTCGAAATAATACCCTTTGGAACCATTATAAACCGATTTTGACTTTAATATAAAATAATATTTTGAGGTATTCCTATGATGCCCCTCTCCTCCCCTATAAAAGGACACCTCCTCCCCCTCCTCCTCACACCAATTTGAGCACTCAAGCTCGGCCAACCCCTGCCAAAATCTCTTCTCCACTTCCCTAGCAACATCCTAGAGGTTCTGGTCTTCCTCAAAGACCAATTCTAGTGCCCTAAGAAGAGGTCTCAAAGAGGCACTTCAAAGAAGAGGTAATTACCGTTACCAATTCTTTCATCTTTATTTCTTCTTCCACTTCTTCTTCTTAGGTTGTTTCATTATGAAGTAATAACATCAGTATCACTCATATACTTATATGTTATTATAAGTATGAAACAACCCTATTTCACCATCTATCCATCCTACGGAAAAAGAAATCACCGCGCGTGCGTACGTACGGAATACCGTCTCCATGCCGTGGTGTAATCTATTTTCCACCACCACCTTACACGGATGGGTATAATGGTGTAAAGAATAACTATACATAGTTATTATAACATAATATTGATTCTGATATATTGTATAATCCACTCCAATTCAATTCAATATTTATAGAAATGATATCATCGCTCGTGCGTACGTACGGAATACCGTCTCCACGACGCGATGAGATTCATTCTCCATGTTAACCATTTAAGAATGATTATAATGTATATATAAGAAATAATAATGAAATATATGACATTATAAAGCTACTGGATTTATGTATATATATACATATGTAAGTCATCTACTTACTTCCATTTCAAGACAATAAGGAAAGGAAAACAGCGTTCATGCGTACGTACGGACTACCGTCTCCATGAACGGTGTTTTTCATTTTATTTATCTACCTATTATATATATATATATACTGAATATATATGATATATAAATCATATTTTATATTCTGGAAGTAATTAAATCATGATATAAGTAATAATGATGTCAAGAACAACAAGTCAAAACACCTACGATAAATGAAACGATTTTACCCAAAACGCTTCTTTAACATGGAATTTACAAAAGAACGGGTAATATAATGTCATAAGTGAACCATATATGATATCATAACAATGAATATGATTCTGTAATAAGTCAATAACATGATTTAAATCATTATACAGGAGGTTCGGACACTTACAAAGCAAGTCGGACCTAAGGTAAGGGAAATATCACAATCTCATTTTTATCCGAGATTGTTTATTCGTAAGTATTTACTGGGGTGTATTTTATCATCCACATCCATGTTCCCTCAATATGTAATATTGTTTCCATCCACTTACAATAGTTTAAATCCAATTTTTCCCTTAGGTGAGTTTTTAGTAAAGAATATGAAAGGAATCTTTTGTCGTTTTTCCGTACGAGGTACTTTTTGACTTTTCCGACAAAAGTACGAAGAATGTTTTTTTTAACTTATACGGCACGAACGGATTTTTACGGTTTTATAAAGCCTTATTTTCATGAACCTTCCTCCAAAATATTTCATGACTATTTTTAATAAAATCTCTTTCTTTTAAAATTGTATGATGTTTTGTGAAAAGAAATTGATTTTGAAGAAGAAAGGATATTTTCCTCAAGAATTCATTTCAAGTGTTTTATCAAAATTATTTTCCATCTAAGATAATAAAGGGTTCTGTTTCTATCCATATTTTTACATTGATTTGACTATGTTGTGATGGAATTATGTTTATGAATTCCTTTATCTTATATGAATGGTTTTATGATGTCATGTTGTTTAAGAATCCCATTTTTATTACATGGGTGATGCAATGATGTATGATTTATGATTTTGTGGCACACATAAGAAAGGATTCATTAAGAGATGGGTGGGAACTATATCTCCCTCCAATGCGTTGGGTAAAGATTTCATATCTCATGAGATAGACATGGCTGGAATGGTAGGTTATACCGGTTCAGTGAAACAGGACTGAAACGAGGATTACTCGATTCAGAAAGGGACTTTGTCCACTAAGATAGTCTTGGAAATGAGTCTTGACTAACAAGAAATGATTCTCTATGATTATGTGTGTATGCCACAATGAGTAATGTTTTAAGTTATGGTTTCATTTTCACTACTATGATTTATCCCATGTTATGAAATTATGCTCTCTTTTGCAGGTTAAGATTTCCAAAAATGTTATGTTCTTATGAAAATTATGTGATTGATATTTCTTTTGTTTACCCTTACTGAGCATTTGAGCTCACCCTTTTATGTTTTCTTTTCCCCAGGATATATAGAAAGGTTTTAGGTAAAAAAAAAGGAAGATCTTTGTGGGAGATTTTGAAGATCTTTCACCAGGATTAGAAGATTACGTTCCGAGTTTCCAAAGACACTAAACTATTACGATCCTTGTGTGTGTGTTTTTGTTATGTACTAAGTATTCCGCAAAAGTAATGTAAAGTCCATGTAAGTCAGGCTACGGGTCTCTACAGAACATTTTGATCATTTTTGTAAATATACCATGTTCTTGGGTGATTCAAGGCTTTATGTTCACTTATAGTGATCTTCCAACACTGTGGTAGGTGGTTTGTGCCTTTTCATTGAATGTATTTGAGTAATATGTGAAATTTTTTCTGATACCCTTGAACGGGGTATTGCGTGTTTATCGTTCAAACCCTATTAATTTCCTGCTATACTGGTATGCATGAGTAGAGGTTAATTGGATGTGAATAGGGTTGATTGCTATTCTTTGGATGTGTTTTCCATGCATGTTTTTTATACGACCGTTTGGTCCTATTTAGCCTATAAGGCTTCCTTGTTGTTTTCACATGCCTAGTACTATAGGATAGAGTGATTATTTTATTTGACATTCTTGATATGTTATAGATTGTTTAGCCACGTAGTTCTTAAGGTTTACTTTGGCCGTATTGCATGGATATGCTTGTTTGAATTACAAAGGTCCGTGAGAACCTGGTGTAGTATACTATAAAGGGAATTGATCATATGAGCTTCCTTAGAGAGTCTTTAATCACTTTTGACTATAAGGGGAATTGACTATGTGAGCTTCCTCAAAGAGTCTTTAAACACTTTTGACTATAAGGGGAATTGACCATGTGAGCTTTCTTAGAGAGTCTTTAATCACTTTTGACTATAAGGGGAATTGAATGTGGGTGCTTCTTCATAGAGTCTTTGTTATATCCTTATAACTGAACCATAGGGGATAGGATGTTTGTACTTCCCAAAGGGTTACATGCTTTGATTAGCTGCTTACTTGATATGTGGTGTTTGAATGCTTTGAAACTGTAGAAATTTTTATTGTTGGGTACTTCCTTTTTTACTGTTGTTTTTCTTATTACCTTCCATATATATTCACTAACTCTTAGGAACATATCTCATGGTAGTTCCCTATAGGGATTTAGTCTCACACCCTATTTGGGTCATGCATTTGGGCCCAAAAAGATTATATTTTTGTAGGTATAGATAAGGGAAAGTGCCCTTCTACTTTCAGGTACTTGATTGTTGTGGAGCAGGAGAGCATGGGACCAAGCTATGGCTTGCAATACTGAGGATTTATTCACTTTTCTTTCTTCAGTACTTTGGTTTAGTACCATTTTATTCCATCATTTTGATTTGTTTGGATGTTTTCCTAGACATATGTATCATGCATTTTTCATATATATATGTGTGTGCTCCAGTTTATTATTTCTAGTCTTCTGTTGTTTACTTTTGTATGGATTATTACTGCTTCCACTATTGTATATTTACTTCACTTCAACTATGTTACTCTGCCAATGAGGGAATAGTTTCCCCACTATCACACCCAAGGCCCTCACTACTATTCAGCATCCTCTGGCGTTTGGGGAAATGTGCTTGAGACCATGTGACCAACTGGGTACGGGTTGTCTTTGGGTGGATCCCAGAACTGGGATGTTACAAATTATTTTATCTTAATTTTTATCTAAATTTCCTTGATATTCTCATCCATCATAATTTTAATCAAATTTATTTAAAATTATCCATGTACAAAAAATGTGCCTTGGAGGCAACATGGTGAGTACCAATTTGAACTACCCAACGTGTATTATACGCATATACTATTTAATATTGGGACATGTGTCATACATGAATTATCATGTAATATCATGAAGTGGACTATTAAATTAATTATCACATGGTTTACATGATTTTTCTTATCTTTACGTAGTGTGTAAGGCTTCAATTCCTATAGAGTAATAATTTCAATATGATTTATACATGATATTTAGATCCGAATATTATGTAGAAATTAATTAAACAATTATATATATAAAAAACTCATCACATGGAAGGTCCTATCAACTTAAATACCACACACAAGTACATGTTGATAAGTTTTGCACAGTATAAAAAATTAATTTTAATTCTATGTAATTTAGTAAAAGTAGATGGTGTGTACGTTTAAGATACACTACGTGTATTATTTTCACCATCTATCTATAGAACACACCTAGGGAATCATCATGTAACTGTGCAATGTAAAATTTTTGAGTACACGACATGTACATGGGTTACATGGTGTGTTGTCTTTAAATTATATAGCCACCAACAATGTAGGTTGTGTAAGAAGATACACAACTCATCTACGACTAGAGGACTGCATGTTGTGTACCGGTGTTACATCGAGTGCACCCCAGTTAATCGTGTTCCAGGTTATCCCAGTAAATATGTGGTGTATAATTAAATTCACTATGTGTAACAAATTCACGTGACTTGAATTAATTCTTAATTAATTATTAGTGCAATAAACACTAGTACACAGTGTGCACCTCTAGGTTACATGGTGTGCACTCTTGTGTTATCCGACCAAACTCCTTGGCACCTCCAGATGATATCTTTAAATTTATTTCACTCATAAAATTAATCAATTTGATTATATTTATGAGAAACAAAGGGGAATAATGTAAATATCACAATTTGGATTAATGAATGATTAAACTGGAATTGAAAACCAATACTAATATTGTAAATCAATAAATGATCTTTAAATAATTATAAATAACTATATGACCTGTTATGATACCAATTGAAGGTTTTGAGTGTAGTGGAATCTTGTGATGGGTCATTCCCAACTTTTCTTTTTGTCATGATCGATTATTAATTATATATTTACATGACGATAAATGTTGTGATTGAAAAAATTGAATCAATGAATATAAACAATGGATAAATATTAGAACTGAAGCACATGATTAGCACATATTATTTATAATTAATTTAAGAAATTGAATAATTACCTTGTATGGAATTCTTCCTTTATAGATGGATCTAACAAAATATTTATGTCATACTATCATTACATTTTTGGAATCAAGACTAGATTACCTTTAGTAGTGATTCATAGGTGTTCCAAAAATATCCAAACATTATAGTATGAATCTATGGGTGCTAGCATGGTAGATCCCATCACTTTCCACTAATAGAAAAATAACCTATACCAATGGTTTGGAACCATTGGTATAGGTATCCAAACTATTGTTATATCTTGTACCAATGGTTTGGATGACCGTTGGTTGGTTTGGTGTTGGGATAGGTCTATACTAATGGTTCTAGGAAAACCATTTCTATATACCTATACCAATAGTTTTGTCAAACCATTGGTATAGTTCATATGAAAAACCTATACCAACAGTTTCATAAAACCATTGGTATAGGTAATTCAAAATATCTCGTCTTGGTATTAATCCATGAACCTCTCGTTTACAATCCAACGACCTAACCACTAACCTAACATGACTTTTGTGAACATAATTTCAAAAATATATATATTTATATTCATAAGTATTTTAAATTTTGATTTATTTAATTTCATTTTAAAAAATATTCCATAAAAAATATTTTTACCTTTACCAATGGTTTTGAGAACCATTGGTATAGCTTCATTGATTTTTTGAGTTATACCAACCATTTGGCCAAAATGATTGGTATAGGGTCACTATAATGGACTTATACCAATATTTTTGGCCAAAACCATTGGTATAGGTCCATATGAGTTACTTATACCAACAGTTTTGGACAAACCATTTTTATAGGTCCAAATTAGTGACCTATACAACCGGTTTGGCCAAAACCATTGGTATAGGTCTTATTTCTAGTAGTGTGTGTTCTTCACATTTGATTAGCCCAAGAATCTATTCCAAAGGATTCCCCTTAACCTATCTAGACTTGAGAGTGGAAGCTAGATGAATATCACTCTTCGTTCGTGGGAGTGTTATTAGAGAAGGTAGACTTCTAGGGTTTCGAGAGGATTCTATAGATTTCTTTATGAACAACACAAAATGAATTCTATCTCTTGAAAAAATAATATAATTGGGTTTATATACCGCTGGGGTAAAAAAAATAATTTAAAAAGCGACCTTTAATATTTATTTAATCCGTACGGAACCCCATGTCTATAATAATAATATTATTATTATTTCTCAACATGTTCTTAACTTGCGAATTAAATTAAATATTATCTAATAAAATAATATTCAATATATATATTATTTCTCACCAGACCTATAAAATCAAAACTCCATTCTTCCATAGTATTTATTGGGACTTGAATAATGACTATTTATTTAATAAATAAATATCACTTCATTATTCTCTAATAAATAAATAAATATTATATTCACTAAATAGATAATAAAAATTTATTAAATATTCCTCTCGCATAATATTCTCTCAAATAACATGGGATGAAATATATATGATCAAACAAATATGAATAATTATTAAACCATGTGAGGGAATAATATTTATTCAACTTGTTAAATAATAAACAATAATATTTTATTTAACTAAGACTCTAGATATACTTAATGTGTGACCCTTTAGGCCCCTTTCTCAGTGTCATTAGGAAAAGCAACCTAAAGTCCAAGGTTAGCGTCTAGAAACATGTTAGGGAACCCATAGATAAATAATTTTATGTCACAACGAAATAATACCACATATGAACACTTACAATGTAATATAATGACTTTATCATGATATCTCTAATCAAGAAGGTTGCATGCTGGTTCCATCGACCTATGTGTTCTATGTCTCTTTTATTAACTTTCCAAAAAATAAAACTTTTATATTGAACACAATGGAAATGGATTTATTTAATCTATATCATTTCCATAAAATGGATTGATATATCAAAACCCATTAATTAACATAAGGTATAACTCCATTCTCTCATTATTAATAAATGAAATATTACTCGTGACGCACCCAACATATCATACCTAACCACAAACATATGTCATCATGGTTTTCATCATTACAACAATGTATGTGACTTAAAACACTTATTATTAATAATCCTGAATTAAAAGGACCAATACACATGTCCGCTGATAGAAACCTCTAATTGACACATATAAATGAGTATTTCCTACTAGAAGTTCTCGTTCTCATAATATCTTACATTAGATATTACCAAGAGAGTACACCATGGGAAGGTGCCTCAAAGTCCTATGAGTCTCCACCCCTGATAGCCTATATCATTTGTATCCCTAAAATGATTCCATCTGGCTATAGAACATATATTTAATAAAACTGTCATTTCACTTCTAGGTTATCATCTTAGAGGAGAACTACTATGACCTTTCAGTGCGACAACTACTCTTAGTACTTTATCACATATTATGTTATGAATAGGAACAATAATGATGTGATAAAGAGTTTATTAATATTGAAAACAGTTAATATAGATTATGATAATGTACACAAAATTTGGTTCTAGGTAATTAATCCAACACTCCTCACTCGTGTCGTTCAATCTCTCACAGAACTAAATTATTTTCATCGCTCTCCCTCCCTCACCATTGTGAGTCCTCATTGCTGCTCTCCCTCCCTATCATTGTGCACCATTGATATTATTCCTCATCCCTACCACAATCACCAATGTGAACCATCTCTATTGTTCGCTCTCTCCCTACCACCATTGTTTCCACTCCCCCTCCCTCTTTATCGTCATCGCTACTCTCCCTTCCTATCACCGCACATGTTGTCACTCTCATTCACCTCCACGCTCTCTCCCTAACTCTTCTTTGTTATCTCTCAGAATAATTAACATCCAACATTAAATTTTTTAACATTTTTCTTTTTATTTGTGTGTTTTTAATTTTCCTAAAGGATATGAACATTCCTTCACTTCCCTCGTGAATTTGGAAGAATTGTGAAAGTTCAGGTGACCGATACTTTTTATACATGACATTTCACCACTGATAATTTTTAGACTCCCAAAATCTTCCACTCCTACAAAATTACCCTAAACATATTCTGTGACCTAGGTTTTTAATATATAATTATATGTATACTCTGTTGGAGTTGGTGGCCTAAAACCAACTACTTTGTGATTTATTCATTAATAAATACCTTATCACATCTTGATTGTTCTTCTACATGACAATGCATGTGATAATTTCCTAAGGATAGTTGTTGCATTAAAGGGTCATAGTGAATCCCTGCTATAATAAGAACCCAAAAGTACCATAACACTATTCTTGAATATATGCTCTCTGGCCAGATGATGTTATTTGAGGGACACAAATAATACAGTCCATTAGAGGTGAGGACTCATAAAACTTTGAGACACCATATCATGGTGTTCACCCTTGGTAATATCCAGGAGGATATTATGAGAACGAGATCCACCAGTAGGGAATCCACATTTCATAGTGTCATTGGATGTTCCTATCTTCGGATGTGTGTATTAGTCCTTAGACTTTAAGATTATTATTAATGGGTATTACAACTCATGCACTTAGAAGTATTGATGAAAATTGTGACGACACACTGTTTGCAGTGAGGTATGATATGTTGGGTGTGTCACAAGTAATACTACATTAATAGAAAATGCGAGAAGGGATTTTTCCCTTCTGTTCCATAATGGAAGTACATATCTCAGTCCCTTTGATGGAATTGATATAGCCTAAATAAATTCATGTACATAGTGAGGATGGGAAAGTTCAATTCTGGAATTTAAAGAAAGAATAATCGAGTACATGGGTTGATGGAACTAGCATTCAACCTGCTTGATTCGAGATATCGAGACAAAGGGATTATATTACATGGTAAGCGTTCATAGGAGATGATGCTTCACTGTGGCATTAACTTCTTTCTATATGGGTGCCTTGGTGTGTTTCTAGACACTAACCTTGGACTTTAGGAAGGCTCCACATAATTCCACTGAGAAAGAGGCCTAGAGGGTCACACACTAAGTGTGTCTAAGTATCTCAGTTAAATATTAATTTAACAAGTTGGATAAATATTATTCTTGATTGTGGTTTAATAATTATTCAAGAATTCTTGATCACATTTATTCCAACACTAGTTATTCGAGAGAATATATTTTGGAAAAAATAATATATTTATTAGCAAGTAATGCAGTGATATTTATTAGAGAAATAAATATCCATTATTCAAGGTCTAATAAATGAGGTGGAGGAAATAAAGAAAAATGAAAAAAAACAAAAGTACACGCCATGTATATTAAATATACACGCCGTGTATTTTTTTTTGGGAATTTATGAGAAATAATATTATTTAATTAATTAAATAATATTAGGTGTAATTTGCTGGGTTCAAGACAAATAATAATAATATTCAACTTTTATTATTAGACATGGGGTATTACTAAGAATTAAATAAAATGAATAAATGATTTTGGGTAATTAATTCATTTTATTATTCTATGTAATTAAAATCCCAATTATATAATTCTCATTAGCCTATACATTTTTTTGGGTTGTGCACAATGGATCCAGAGAAATCTCTCAGGCCAAGAGAGAATTATTTTCTTCCAAGAATGCTCTCAAGCAACGAGAGAGAGATCATTCTTCACCAGATCAAGGCGATCGAAGGTGGACATTGCAAGCGAAGGCTCTTCGGCACTAGCACTTGGAGATATCTTCAGAAATGTCCAGAGATACATGGAGCATGTGTGGATCACCGCTAGAGGAATCCTACACTTGGATTCTACGACGCAATGACTGATCACATCAGATCGTGACTGGAAAGATCAACGAAGAATGAATTCCATCAAGGTAATTCTTGTAAATTAATTAAATTAATTATAACCAACATATGATGATCATATCTATGGTTCCAGGACTCCCCTCTTTATTTTTCATTCTTCATTCTATTCCGAAGATCCGGAATTTTATTATCATGGCAAATCTCGGATTGATCATTGTTAATGCTAAAATTAAAGTTGGGTACACCCACCAATGCGCTTTCGCTGCGCCTGGAACCTACATATTATAATTTTCTATCATTGAAGAAATAATATAAATGTTTTACTAAAAACAAATGTTTCTAATTACAAATTTATTTTTTAATATTTTTAGTCTTTATGAGATAATAAGTTGTGAATAATATAACAGTTATCTATGTACATTTTTTTGATAGGTGTATATAATGTATAAGATAATTATATTAACCTATAAATAATTTTAAAAGATATTATTAAAAATAAAATCCTATTTAATATATTTATACATTAAAATTATTTCTTTAAAAAAAATTAATAACATATTAGTTAAATTTTCATTGTTATAATGAAACTATTTAACAAATAGTGATGAATAATTGTGTATTTATTATATCATGTTAAATAAAATTTTTAATTTAAATAGACATATAAATACTCATAATAATAAAAAATAAATGTATTAATGAATATATATAATATAATGATAATAGAAAAAAATTAAATTATTATAATTATAGTATTGAACAGTAAATTATTATTTATTTAGGTAAATAAATGTTAATATATGTTTCAAATAAATTTAAAATAACAATAATAATAGAATTAAATTAAATAGAAGTAAATTGTTAGTAATGTAATGTATGTACATATAAATATATGTATGTGTGTGTGTGTGTGTATATGATATGAGGATTATAATTAAATCTAGAAAAGTTTAAAAAAATGGTTTGTTCTTTCGATTTATATCCAATTTTTATACATGATTAGAACATTTAATTATTATATGTAATAATTTTCTAAGTGATAATAATAATAATTGAAAATAAAAAAATAATAAATGAAAATAAGAAATAAAAATGGGAAATATAAAGATATTTTCTTATTCAAATGGGAAGAGCACAAATTACAAGTTTCCCATGATTTTCCCTCATAACAACATCCAAATTTACAACCAAAGAGGTGGAGAAGGTACAACTTCTACTCCTAAGAATCCTATCACTGAAACACTATATGACATACCTCGTACCAAGTGAAAAAATTAATAAACATCAACTCCTCCCTCATATTGTACTCTATCCAAACAAAGTTACAAAAGTAATCCTTGATCATTGTGTTTTTTAATAGATGAAAATTTAACTAGATTATTTATAACTTTATATGTCATATATTCCTTTCCATCAATGATTTTCAAAAGTACAAGTCAATCTCAATACACATCATTATACTCTTATTATCTTAGCGTAAATGATTCTTTAATAATTTTATTTATTTTATTAAATATTAATATTACCAAATCAAATATGATGGATATGAATAAAAAATGGATGGATGTTAATCATATGAAAAAAGAGTATGAGGATGTAGTAAAAGTGTTCATCATGTTTGAAAAATATCATGCATACGAACCTTTTAAAATCCTTTATCTATGTTTATGCTATTGTTATTCAAGGATAATTAGTCTAAATGAGTTTCAAGAACACATGATCTGTCATGAAATTGATCGATGTTATAAATATTGGACTAAACAATGGGAAAAACTAAATGTAGCTAGTGACTAGGATAAGACTGTAATTTATGGATCATCTTATATGATTACAAGTGTGGATAGTGATGAAGACCATATCAGTGATGTGATTACTAGTGTGAATGATAATGAAGATTGTATTGAGGAAATAACAATGATCATTCAAGATAAACTTTGTGATTGTCCAAAACTGTATTATAATTTAAGGATTTGTGAAAATATGCCATTGTATGTTGGTTTTACTAAATATATAACATTTTTAGCCATACGGAAGTTGTATAATCTAAAAGCTAGAAACAGATGGAGTGACTCCAGAATTACTGGACTAAGTTCTCTCTTGAATGATATTTTCCCATAAGATAATGGGATTCCTTGTCAAACATATGATGATAAATGAATTATATGTTCAATGGGTATGATATATGAAAGAATGCATGTTATTCCAAATAGTTTTATACTATTTTTCAAGGACCAAAAATCACTTAAAAATTTCCCAAAGTGTGGGGCTTGTCAATACAGGAAAGATGAATCAAGTCCTATAAAAGTTTTATGGTACTTTCCAATCATTCCAAGGTTTAGGTGCCCATATGGATCTAATGAGACTGCAAGACAACTGACGTGGCATGCAGATACACGATGTGATCGGTATGACTCAAAGTTCATGTTTTCAGTTTAAAATGAAATTTTAGTAAAAAAACAATTGACATACACAAAACTGAGAAAATACATTCAGATTGTTTTGATACATTAGGACAATGATCCATAAGTCATTTTTGACATCTAGGAATCAGCTGCACTTTAATCTAATACACTGTGTGACCAGTATGACTCCAAGTGTGACTTTTTATTTAAAATTGATATTTTATTAAAAATGAAAAATTATATACTCAAAATCAATAAAATTCATTCGAATTGTTTTAATACTCTAGTAAAAAAATCCGTAAGTCATTTTTGATGTGTAAAAATCAGTTTCACCTCAATTCGATATATAGTGTGCCTGATATGACTCAAAGTGTTCATTATCAGTTTAAAATTGAAAATTTAGTTCAAAACATGTGTTACTCACTTAAAAAATAGAAAACAGACTCAAATTTTCTTGATAATTTATTAAAATTATCTATGATTCATTTTTGATACATAATAATTAGTCTCATATTAGACTGTCACATGATGTGACCAGTATTACTCAAAATGCGTATTTTTAGTTTCAAATAAAATTTTAGTAAAAAAAAGTGAAATAATCAAAACTAATAAAACTCATTCATATTGTCTTGATAATTTTGTAAAATGATGCATAATTCATTTTTTTATGTGTAGGAATCTTCCACATGTCAATATGACGCATGGTGTGGACGGAATGACTCAAAGTGCATGTTTTCAGTTTAAAATGACATTTTTTTAAAACCAAAAGAGACATACTCAAAACTAATCCAACGCATTTTAATTATTTTGATACTTTAGGAAAATGATTCATAAGTCATTTGTAACATGTAGTAATCATTTTCACCTCAATCTGACATACAGTGTGACCGGTATAACTCCAAGTGTGTCTTTTTATTTTAAATTGACATTTTAGTAAAAAAGACATGTGACATAATCAAAATTGAGAAAAAAAAAATTTATTATTTTAATACATTATGATAATTTCCCATAATACATTTCTAACATGTAGGAATTATCCACACCCCAATTTGATACACGGTGTATCTGGTATGACTCAAAGTGTCTGTTATCAATTCAAAATTGACATTTTAGTCAAAACATGTTTCACCCACTAAAAACTAAGAAAAAATGATTAGATTGTATTAATAATTTAGTAAAATGATTAATAATTAATTTTTAACATATATCAATCATTGTCACATCGAACCAACACATGATGTGACTGGTATGACTCAAATGTGTGTTTTTAGTTTAAAATGACATTTTAGTAAAAAAACAATTGACACACTAAAAATGAATAAAACTCATTATGATTGTCTTGATACTTTATAAAGATTATTCATAAGTCATTTTTTATGTGTAGGAATAATCCACACATAAATATGATGCATGGTGTGACCAGTATGACTCAAAGTGTGTGTTTTTAGTTTCAAATGGCATTTTAGTAAAAAACAAAAGTGACATACTCAAAACTGATAAAATACATTCGAATTATTTTGATTCTTTGTAAAAATGATCTATAAGTCATTTTTTATGGGAATAAATCATCCTCACCTCAATCTGATGCATAGTGTGACAGGTATGACTCCAAGTGTGTTTTTTATTTAAAATTGACATTTTAGTAAAAAAACAAGTGACATAATCAAAATTGAGAAAAACACATTTGTATTATTTCAATATTTTATTAAAATGATACATGAGTCATTTTTTATGTTTAGGAATCATCCTCTCCTCAATCTAATACATGGTGTGTCCAGTATGACTCAAAGTGTCTGTTATGAGTTCAAAATTGACATTTTAGTTCAAAATATGTGACACTCACTAAAAACTAAGAAAACAAACTCATATTGTCTTTATAATTTATTAAAATGATCCATAAGCCATTTTTTATGTATAAGAATTATTCTCACATAAAACAGATACATTATGTGACCAGAATTACTCAAAGTGCGTGTTTTCAGTTTAAAATGACATTTAAGTAAAAAAAGTGACATACTCAGAACCAAGAAAACACATTCGTACTGTTTTGATATTTTAGGAAAATAATCCATCAGTAATTTGTGATGTATGGGAATTATCCTCACCCCAATCTAAACCATGGTGTGACTGGTATGAATCCAAGTGTGTTTTTTAATTAAAATTTACATTTTAGTAAAAAAGATAAGTGACCTACTCAAAACCTAGAAAACATGTTCGGATTGTTTTGATAGTTAAGGAAAAAGATCCATAATTAATTTGTGATGTGTAGGAATTAGATACACCTCAATATAAAACACAGTGTGCTCAGTATGACTCAAAGTGTCTCTTATCAGTTTAAAATTGACATTTCAGTTCAAAATGTGTGACACTCATAAAAAACTGAGAAAATGTTCTCATATTGTCTTGATAATTTAGAAAAATGATTCATATGTAATTTTTTATATGTATGAATTAGTCACATGTAAAACCGACCCACGATGTGACCGATATGACTCAAAATGCATATTTTCAGTTTAAAATGACATTTTAGTAATAAAACAAGTGACAAACTCAAAACCATGAAAACACATTCATATTTTCTTAATACTTGAGTAAAATGATTCAAAAGTAATTTTTGATGTGTAGGAATTTACCGCATGTCAATCTGACACACGGTGTGACCAGTATGACTCAAAGTGTCTGTTTTCAGTTTAAAATGACATTTTCATAAAAATAGAAAGTGACATACTTAAAATCGAGAAAAAACATTAGGATTGTTTTGAAACATTAAATTAATGATTATTAAGTCATTTTTTGCATGTATGAATTAGGTTCACCTCAATCTTATGCATGGTGTGACTGGTATGACTCTAAGTGTGTCTTGTTATTTAAAATAGACATTTTAAAAAAAGAACATAACCGACATACTCAAAACCAATAAAATGCATTAAAATTATTTTGATACTTTAGGTAAATGATCCATAAGTTATTTTTGATGTGTAGGAATCAGCCACACCTCAATCTGATACACGGTGTGTCTGGTATGACTCAAAGTGTCTGTTATCAGTTTAAAATTGACATTTTAGTTCAAAATGTGTGTCAGTCACTAAAAACATAGCAAATATGCTCGTATTGTCTTGATAATTTAGGAAAATGATCCACAATTAATTTTTATGTATAGGAATCGGTCTCACATCAAACCAACACATGATGTGACAAGTATCACTCAAACTTTATTTTTTTAGTTTAAAATGACATTTTAGTAAAAAAATAAGTGACATACTCAATAACAAGAAAACATATTTATATTTTTTTGATACTTTAGAAAAATGATACACAAGTCATTTATGACATGTAAGAATTAACCTCACCTCAATCTGACGAACAGTGTGACCGATATGACTCCAAGTGTGTCTTTTTATTTAATGTCATAATTTTAGTAAAAAACAAAAAGTGACATACTTGAAACTGAGAAAACACATTCAGAGTGTTTTGATACTTTATAGAAATGATATATATGTCATTTTTTATGTGTAGGAATTAGTTTCATGTCAATATAATACATAGTTTTTCTGATATGGCTCAAAGTGTGTTGTGCGTTTAAAATCACCATTTTAGTTCAAAATGTGTGTCACTCACTAAAAACAGTGAAAACACACATGGATTGTCTTGATAATTTAATAAAATGATTCATAAGTCCTTTTTTATGTGTAATAATTAGTCTCATGTTAAACTAATATACAATGTGACTAGTATGACTCAATGTGCGTGTTTTTAGTTTAAAATGATTTTTTAGTAAAAAAACAAGTGACATATTCAAAACCGAGCAAACACATTCAGATTATTTTGATACTTTAGGACTATAATACACAAGTCATTTGTGACATGTAAGATCATCTGAACCTCAATCTTATGCACAATGTGACCAATTTTACTCATTTTTTGTGAATTTAGTTTAAAAATAGCATTTTATTAATGCTTTGTTTCATATTTATGTTTAATTTATTTTTTTATAGTATTACTAACCTATGAATTTTTTTCTTATACAGGTGGATTCTTTTACTCGAGTTGGGTGGTTTGTTCGGTAACTGATACCATGATTGACCTTTTTGAGAGGGGGTTGCGTTCCAAAGACAATGAAACCATTAATGTTTTTTTTATGTTTGTAATAAATTGTACTTGCTAATGTAATTATACAAAAAAAATGTTTGAAATGTCTATAATAGCATCTTTTTTCCTGTATTTCTGATGTAATTTTTATTTCAATTAAATTATTAATTTTCCATATTATGTATTTCCCCGTATTTGCCTATATATGTTGTTGTAGTGTGTTCTAATTTTTACAGCACACTGTAGGAGTATGGCCTTTATTAAGGATACTTCTATCATTGATAAAGGGGGTCATTATTAGCATTTTTATAGTGTTAATGAAAGGGGTCCCCTTTACGCTTAGATCAATAGAGTTTTTTTAGAGTTGAGAATGACTTTTTCTAGTGCTGTTAAAAGCATGTTCTATAGTAGTGATTATCAAAACACTGATAAGTATAGGATCATAGAATACTAAGTGGTAAGGTCACAAATGGGATATCAATTAATATGCCACTAATCTTTATCATTGTCTCACTCTAACCTCTGAAGTGTAAATAAATTATCTGCCATATCAACAGAATACCATTGGGACTTTTCTTCAAAGTGTAAGGGCAATGTGTTAGTGTTTGTGAACTAAAGTCAATAAAGTGTTATATTCATAGGGAATTTTTGTACTGTGTAATATATATTAATGGAAATATATTATCATTCATATAAGTTTTACAGAACACGGGAGATGAAATGATAACATCTTGGAGTCTATTTATTATCAGGTTATCCCTGATCGATGATCATCATATTGAGTTGTTTTGGTATATTAAGAACAGTATGAGTATGAATAACTATATAGAGATACAAATGGTCAGTCATGGGATATGAGTTGGTGAACTTGTATTTGGATTGACCCTCTTAAATTGAACTTGATGGATTATCATATATATGTCATTGGTGTCACTTAAGTGAACATTGAAGGTTCCGGGCGCAGCAGAAGCGCGTGGGTGGATGTGCCCAGTTGGCTTTTTTTCATTAGCAATGATCAATCCGGGGCCAATATGATGATAAACGTCAGTATCCATAGATCGAATCACAGAAAAAGACAAAGAATAAGGTTTGTCTCGGAACCAAAAACAAGGATCATTACAAGTTGATTATAATTAATTTAATCAATTGAAAAGAAATACCTTTTGGGTGTTCTTTCTTCATTGACGTTCTTAATCATGTTCCTATGTGATTCCTCATTGCATCATAGAAGCCAAGTTTAGACTTCCTCTAGCGGTGATCCACACGTGTACCTCGTATCTCGGGACGTCGCCAAAGGAGTCTCCGGGTGCTAGCGTGGAGAAACATTTGCTTGCGTTGTCCACCTTAGATCATCTTGATCTGATGGAAGAGGATCTCTCTCGGTCTTGAGAGCGTTCTTGGAGGAATAGGTTCTTTCGGCCTTGAAATAATTCTCCAGAATTGTTGTGCACAATGATTATCTTGTGTGTAGGAAAAGAGTTGGGTTGTGAGGATATTTATAATCAGGTTTGAGGTTGTAGAGTTATGACAATAAATAAACGTGTTACGCATTTTATTTATTTCATTGACTCTTATTAAAACCCCATGTCAAATAATTAATTCATTGTCATGCACCCACGCTGATTATAATAAATATCATTTAAAACAATATTATATCCTCAAAATCCCAACTGGAAAAACTACACGGCGTGTATTAATAAATACATGGCGTGTACTTGTTCTTCATTGAAAACTACACGGTGTGTACATTCAATGTACACGGCGTGTATATCTTGTTTTCATTTATTCAATTCCTTTCTAAAATGAAAACTACATGGCGTGTACATTTAATAATAAACGACGTGTACTTATTTTTAAAATAAAACTACACGGTGTGTAATTATTGATACACGGTGTGTACTTGTTTTATTTTTATTCTTCCTCCAATATTAAAAAAATTTAGTCTTCCTTGAATAATTATTAAACCATATACGGGAATAATCTTTATTCTACTTGAGATACTTGAATACACTTAGTGTGTGACCCTCTAGGCCTCTTTCTCGTTGGCATTAGGCGGGCTTGCCTAAAGTCCAAGATTACTATCTAGCAACGGGTCAAGGTACCCAAGAGAAAGAATTTGATGCCGCATTGACGTATCACCACATATGAACGCTTACTGTGTAATTTAATCCCTTTGTCTCGATATCTCATCAAGCAGGTTTCATGGCAGTGTCATAAACCTATATGCTTGATCTTTCGTTCTTTGACTACCTAAAAAAAACTCGTCGTTTACACTATGGTCATGGAATTTAATGCGACAGTTCTATTTCTATCAAAGGGTCGAGATATCAACTTCCATAAATGGAAGGGACAAATCCTTCCTCGACTTATCCATTAACAACATGTCACTCGTGACGCACCCAACGTACCCTATTTCCCGCCAACTATCTGCGTGACGGTTTTCATCAGTAAATCTAAGTGTGTGAGTCATGACATGAGTTAATGATAATCTTCCAGTCTAAGGATCATTACACATGCTCGTAGATAGTAATATCCGATGACACCAAGACATGCGGAATTACTACTGGCGGGTCTGTTCTCATAATCTCCCATCTTGGAGATTACCAAGTGTGAACTCTATGAGAGAGAGTCTCGTCTTCTTATGAGTACTCGCACATGACGGTCTGTATACTATGTGTCCTATCATAGTATGTCATCCAACCGCAGAACCTTATTTAAGAATATTGTTATAGCATTTCAAGGTTCTCATCATAGCGGGGATCTTCCATGACCTTATTAATGCAACAAATATTCCAGGACATTATTATATTATAGTCATGCAGAACAATGAACAATATATAATAAGTGAACATTCATGTAATAAAAGTACAAAACAGTTGGTTCTCAGGACACTAACCCTTACAAACTCTCACTTGGACTAGATCCAACTGCCTGCGACTTTTAGTCTTCTAGACCTCACATGATGATCATGTTTCTGTTAAGTCAAGGCTTTAGTAAAGGGGTCTGCCATGTTGTCTTCCGTGGAAATACTACTCACTGCAACTTCACCTCTCTGAGAAAAATCCCTCAAGAGATGATACTTCCGAAGTATGTGCTTTGTCCGCTGATGTGACCTTGGCTCTTTTGCAAGTGCCACCAATGCAGTATTATCACAATAGAGTGTGATAGGATCTTTACTGATTGGTACAACATCTAGCTCTTGGACGAAGCTTCGCATCCATACTGCTTCTTTAGCTGCCTTAGAAGCTGTGATATACTCGGACTCCACTATAGAATCTGCCACCACACTTTTCTTTAAGCTCTTCCAGCTCACTGCACCTCCATTCAAATTGAAGATGTATCCAGTCTGTGACTTCATGTCATCTTGATCAGTCTGGAAACTAGCATCTAGATGTCCTCTGATGACTAGCTCCGCATCTCCTCCATAAACCAGGAACATATCCTTAGTACACCTCAGATACTTAAGGATAGTCTTGACTGCCATCCAATGGAGGTCTCCTGGATCAGCTTGATATCTTCCTACCTCACTTAATGCGTAAGCAACATCTAGCCTCGTACATAGAATATCATACATGACTGACCTAATCGCGGATGCGTAAGGGGTCCTTGACATTCTCTTTCTTTCCTCATGTGTCTGAGGACACATTTTCTTGGAAAGATGAATGCCATGTGACACTGGAAACAATCCCCTCTTGGACTGTTCCATACTGAATATCTTCAGTATCTTGTCAATGTATGTACTTTGACTCAGGCCCAGCATTCTCTTAGATCTATCATGATGGATCTTGATCCCAAGAATATATGCCACCTCGCCCAATTCTTTCATGGAGAAGCATTTATGCAACCATGCCTTAATTGACTGTAAGACAGGTACTTTGTTTTCAATTAGCAATATGTCATCAACATATACTATCAGGAAAACGACTACACTTCCACTAAACCTTTTATAGACACAAGGCTCACATTCATTCTTAACAAATCCAAATTCCATTACAGCTTCATCAAAATGAATGTTCCATGACCTTGATGCTTGCTTTAATCCATAAATGGATTTCTACAACTTGTATACCTTGTTGGAATCCTTTGGAGTCACAAACCCTTCAGGTTGTGTCATGTAGACATCTTCCTGGAGGTTCCCGTTAAGGAAATCTGTTTTGACATCCATTTTCCAAATTTCATAGTCATGGTAAGCAGCAATGGCCAATAGGATTCTAATGGATTTCATCATTGCAACTGGTGAAAAGGTTTCATCATAGTCAATTCCTTGACGCTGTCTAAAACCTTTTGCAACCAGTCGTGCCTTGTAGGTGCTGACTTTCCCCTCCATGTCCAGTTTCTTATTGAATACCCATTTATTACCAATAGGCTTTACATCAACTGGATAATCTACCAAAATCTAGACTTGGTTTTGGTACATGGAATCCATTTTAGAATTCATGGCTTCTTGCCACTTGGAAACATATGTTCCTTCAACTGCTTCCTTATATGTAAGAGGATCATCATTGTCAACCAATAATGATTCACCATCCTCGGTGACAAGAAAACCATATTGTTCTAGTTCTCTCACCTCTCTCGTGCTCCTACGCTGTTCTTGTGTCTCTGGAACAGATTGTTCTTCCACGGGGCTTTGTGGAATTTGTTCTTGTACCAACTCATGTGTATCTTGAGCCTCAACTTCATCGAAGTCTATCTTGCTCCCACTATCTCTTTTGGAGATGTGCTCCCTCACAAGTAATATGGCGTGTCTTGCCACTTTAACCTTTTTGTCTGAGGGGTTGTATAGGTAATATCCCCTTGTTTCCTTGGGATATCCTATAAAGATACACTTTGTGCCTCGGGGTGAAAGTTTGTTACCTGAAGAGGCCTTAACAAATGCTTCGCTACCCCACACATGTAAATTCGATAACATGGCTTTGCGTCCACTCCATAACTCGTATGGAATACCATTTATTGATTTAGTCGGTACTTGGTTTAGTATGTGTGCTGCTGTTTGTAATGCATATCCTCAAAAGGATAATGGAAGAGTTGCATGACTCATCATTGATCTCACCATGTCCAACAGGGTGTGTTTCCTCCATTCGCTTACACCATTCCACTGTGGCGTGTAAGGAGGAGTGAGTTGAGATAGAATCTCAAAATCCCATAAGAAATCAATAAAGTCCCGATTAAGATATTCTCCTCCTCTGTCTGAGCGGTGTTTCTTAATCTTCTTACCAAGCTGGTTCTCAACTTCATTCTTGTATTCTTTGAACCGATCAAAAGAATTTGACTTATACCTCATTAAGTATATATATCCATATCTACTAAAATCATCAGTAAAAGTTATTAAGTATGAGAACCCACCCCTTGCCTCAACTGGAAATGGCCCACACACATCTGTGTGAACTAATTCTAGAAGCTCTTTAGCTCTTTCACCTTTCCCACTAAATGGGGCTTTGGTCATTTTGTCTTGTAGACATGCATGACATACACCAAGTGGTTTTAGTTCAAAAGAATCTAAATACCCATCTTGATGTAATTTTGTTGAACGTTTCTCATTGACATGACCTAGTCGGTGATTCCAAAGTTGGGTGTGGTATGAGTCATGTGAATTAACTTTGTCATCGATTTACATTACTTGGTTTGTGTAGTCTAACACATAAAGGTCGTTATATAAATGTGCCCTACCAAAACAAATGTTATCTTTATAAAACTAGAAACATTCATTTCCAAACTTGAATATGAATCCATCAGTATCTAATCTGGATACTGAAATAATGTTTTTAGTAACAGAAGGCACATAATAACAACCCTTTAACACCAAGATCATCCCAGTAGGTAATGTGAGATGGTAGTCTCCGACAGCTACAGCAGCGAGCCTGGCTCCGTTGGCTGCTCATAGATCTACCTCCCCTCGATCAATCTTCTTGAATCTACTTGGTTCCTGTATTTGGATACAGATGTGAGCACCACAAGAAGTATCTAATACCCAATTTGTAGAAATAGATAGATTGCATTCGATGACAAACGCACCTGAAGCTTCCCCTTTCTTCCTTGGCTGGGTGCAGTTTTTCTTCCAGTGGCCCTTCTTGCCACATGCGAAACAAACAGCATCCTACTCCCTTGCCTCCCCTTTGATCTTCCTTTTCTTGGAAGGCCTTGAAGAAGCTTTGGGCTTAAATATCTTCGCATTCCCTTTCCTTTTATTCACCATAAGGACAGAAGGCTTTTCACGCTTCATGTCATTATCTACTTGGCGAATAAGGATAAGAAGATCAGATAGAGACATCTCAATGTTGTTCATGTTGAAATTAACAACAAAGTTCGAGAAGCTCTGGGGTAGTGATGCAAGAATGAGATCGGTGCCTAGTTCTTCAGGGAGTTTAAACCCTAGAACCTCCAAGCGCTCAATGTAGCCAATGAGCTTGACTACATGAGGCCCATCTGGGGCACCCTCTCCAAGCTTTCTCTGAAATAGAGCCTTGGAGATCTCAAACCTTTCATGTCTTGTTCTCTCCTGGTATAGACCACGGAGGTGCTCGAGCATGCTATAGGCATCCATGTCTTCATGAGACTTCATGAGATCACTAGACATCGATGATAGCATCAAACATTGAATGTTGAGAGCACCGTTAAAATGTTGATCATAGACCAGTAAATCTTCATCACTCGCCCCTGGGGCAGGAGAATCAGGAACTGAGGACTCTAGCACGTAAAACTTTTGTTCATGGTGTAGGATAACCCAAAGGCGCCTAAACCATTCCTGAAAGTTACTACCGGTGAGGATATTTTCTTTATCCATAATTGATCGTAGAGAAAATGTGGTTGACAAGTTTTTCATTTCGATTCTACAAATTAAAAGAGCAGATTTATCAGTACTTTCTTGATTACATTTTATGAAAAATAATAAATGAATTTATTAATTCTCCCACTATTTTATCAAGTCCCAATGGCTCTCACCATTGAACTCAGAATGTCCAGTTGCTTTGACATTCTAGTGGAAAGGATCCATATTCCCCTTCGCATAACCCCAACAAGGGTTGGTCAAGCTATTTGAAGGTATTTAGGTAGGCAGGTCTTTGCCAACTGTGAGCTTACAGTTCCTTGATCTGTTGAGTGGACTCCCCAATCCTGAAATCCTGACTTGGATTTCTTCAACTCTTGCCTCCAATATTACATCAAGTCTAGAAAGGGCTACTCCTCTTGATGTAATATGGTTAAGTCAACCCTAAACCTTTCATAGGGGCTTCCTTTATAAAATTAAGTGTCCCAACAAGGGTTGGTCAAACACATAGTTTTATTGTGTCTTGCCCTTAATCAAGTAACGGAAGGCTTGGTCTGGCTTAATATGGTATTTGAGGGATTTTATTCTTTATGCGTAGTTTTTCATTATCACATGCTTTTTAATATTAAGTGATGCTTTCTTAAGTGATTAACCATGTTCTGATAATGTTTACGCATAGTCCAGTTTTTATTTTATTCCATCTTTGCATGCTTGTTCATTTTATTAACTATGTGATCGCGACAACACATACATAATAAATAAACCATGCAATTTAGACAGAAATAAAATAATATGGCATGATCATGAGCTTCTATTGGTTAGCTTATCTAGCGGTTTTGATAAGCTAACCCTGACCTAGGGAAAACACCTTGAACCTGATGGTTCGTGTTTTGCAGCTCTCACCTGTCCACCTTTGTATCTTCTTGCATCGATTTCGCCTCGGCTTCGGGATTTGAACTGTCTCCTCTGGCCTGGGGAGATCCTCCATTACATGGGTTTACATTAAAGAAACCATTGGTGCGTAGGCCCTACATTTTATTGGAAGAAGGCTCGCAGGCCAACAAATTTAAATTAAATAAATTTAAATGAAACCATATACATACAAAGGGTCTTTGGTCTAGCTCATGATCATCCATAGCATGCAACGACATTTACACATATTTAGAATTCAAATTCTTTTAATCGTTCTTTCATTTAAGATAAGTCGCGCTCGAATTCAATTAATTATGATCTTATAATTAATCAATTCTTTATCTTAAATTACTTTCTGAATTTCCTTGAGATTCTTCTCATCCATATCCCTTGTACGGGTCTTTGTACATTGGAGGAAACCTGATGAAATTCCATTTCTGGAAAGTACACGGCGTATAGTTTATAATTACACGGCGTGTATTTCTTTTCACTCTTTATCCAAAGTACACGCCGGGGCTTTGGCGTGTTTTCTGTACTTTGGAAATTTTGGAGTACACGACGTGTAGATAAATCATACATGGCGTTTACTTGTTACGCGGTAACCGGCCTGGCGATCCCGTGTACGCGGTACGTGGCTTATCCTTGTACACGGTTTCACCTGGGCCAGAACGGACTACACGGCGTGTTGCTCCAACATACACGCCATGTATTCTGGTTCCATGCGCCATTCAATTCTGGTCAACACGGCGTGATTAATACTTAGGCATATTCAATTCACGCGGCGTGGTTTGGCGGACCAGTGTCGGTTCATTGAACCTAAGTACACGGTTTGTAGTTTTAATTACACGCCGTGTAATCCCGTGTTGTACAGACAGAAAGAGCTGCTCCTCCGAATGAGTTCCTCATTTTTATTTTAATCAAAAATTAAAATTAAAAGGTCGTTTCTGTGATATGAATCGAGAAACGAAGCAGGAAGAATAGATCTTGTTTATTCAGATTAATAGAATGATATATTTTGAATTGAATCAAATATAAATGCGTAAATTATCAACGAAAATTAAATAACGATAATCAGCATTGAAACCTGGCTCTGATACCATTTGAAGGTTCAGGGCGCAGCGGAAGTGTGTGGGTGGATGTGTCCACTTGGCTTTTTTTCATTAGCAATGATCAATCCGGGATCAATACGACGATAAACGTCAGTCTCCACGGATCGAATCACAGAAAAAGACAAAGAAGAATGTTTGTCCCGGAACCACAAACAAGGATCATTACAAGTTGATTATAATTAATTTAATCAATTGAAAAGAAATACATTTTGGGTGTTCTTTCTTCGTTGATGTTCTTAATCACGTTCTGATATGATTCGCCGTCGCGTCGCAGAAGCCAAGTGTAGACTTCCTCTAGCGGTGATCCACACGTGTACCTCGTATCTCGGGATGTCGCCAAAGGAGTCTCCGGGTGCTAGCGTGGAGAAACCTTTGCTTGTGTTGCTCGCCTTAGATCGTCTTGATCCGATGGAAGATGATCTCTCTCGGTCTTGAGAGCGTTCTTGGAGGAAGAGGTTCTTTCGGCCTTGAAAGAATTCTCCAGAATTGTTGTGCACAACGATTCTCTTGTGTGTAGGAAAAGAGTTGGGTTGTGAGGATATTTATAATCAGGTTTGAGGTTGTAGAGTTATGACAATAAATAAACGTGTTACGCGTTTTATTTATTTTATTGACTCTTATTTAAAACCTCATGTCGAATAATTAATTCCTTGACATGCACCCACGCTGATTATAATAAATATCATTTAAAACAATATTATATCTTCAAAATCCTGACTGAAAAAACTACACGGCGTGTATTAATAAATACACGGCGTGTACTTGTTCTTCATTAAAAACTACACGGCGTGTACATTCAATGTACACGGCATGTATATCTTGTTTTCATTTATTCATTTCCTTTCCAAAATGAAAACTACATGGCGTGTACATTTAATAATACACGACGTGTATTTTTTTTCAAAATAAAACTACACGGCGTGTAATTATTGATACACGGCGTGTACTTGTTTTATTTTTATTCTTCCTCCAACATTAAAAAAATAGGTTTCTTTGAATAATTATTAAACCACGTAAGAGAATAATCGTTAATCTACTTGAGATACTTGAATACACTTAGTGTGTGACCCTCTAGGCCTCTTTCTCATTGGTATTAGGCGGACTTGCCTAAAGTCCAAGATTACTGTCTAGCAACGGGTCAAGGCATCCAAGAGAAAGAAGTTGACGCCGCATTGACGTATCACCACATACGAACGCTTACTGTGTAATTTAATCCCTTTGTCTTGATATCTCATCAAGCAGGTTTCATTGCAGTGTCATAAACCTATATGTTTGATCCGTCGTTCTTTGACTACCTGAAATAAACTCGTCGTTTACACCATAGTCATGGAATTTAATGCGACAGTTCTATTTCAATCAAAGGGCCGAGATATGAACTTCCATATGTGGAAGGGACAAATCCTTCTTCGACTTATCCATTAACAACATGTCACTCGTGACGCACCCAACGTATCCTACTTCCCGCCAACTATCTGTGTGATGGTTTTCGTCAGTAAATCTAAGTGCGCGAGTCATGACATGAGTTAATGATAATCTTCCAGTCTAAGGACCATTACACACGCTCGCAGATAGTAATATCCGATGACACCAAGACATGCAGAATTACTACTGGCGGGTCTGTTCTCATAATCTCCCATCTTGGAGATTATCAAGTGCAAACTCCATGAGAGAGAGTCTCGTCTTCTTACGAGTACTCGCAAATGACGGTCTGTATACTATGTGTTCTATCATAGTATGTCATCCAACCGCAGAACTTTATTTAAGAATATTGTTATAGCATTTCAAGGTTCTCATCATAGCGGGGATCTGCCATGACCTTATTAATGCAACAAATATTCAAGGACATTGTTATATTATAGTCATGCAGAACAATGAACAATATATAATAAGTGAACATTCATGTAATCAAAGTACAAAACAGTTGGTTCTCAGGACACCAACCCTTACAAACAATGGCTATGAATCCTTCGACTTGCGGTTATGAAATAGGTTCCATACTTTTGAGGTTCCATACTTCGATACTTATCAAAAATCATTTAAGAGTTTATCTTAAAAGAAAGTAATTTGGTATGACTCTAATCAAGTGGAGGGATTTGATTAATCAAGATAGGATTTTTCTGTGCATATAACGGGTTAAGACATCAAGGCTCTCAATTGAGTTATAACTAAGTGTATTAATTTCTATGCTAAGATAATTACATGGGATGTAATTATATAAGATTTTGGTAGATTGAGAATTGAGGAAAGAGATAAGTTATATGAGATTGACATTATCCATGTCTTGTGCTTAATCTCGATGTCAAAGACAAAGGAACTTTCCTAACGGACATGTAGTGTATTATATCGTATCAAACCCCTTTGTAATTTAGGTGGCTATGAATTATTTATAGATATCACTCTTAGTTTATGATTGTGAATAAGATTCATAATGGTTTCCAACCTTACAAAGGACCATTGGGGTCACACCTAAGATAATTCTAATTGGGTTTTTTGGATTTAGGTGGTTAGTTCCTGCCTAAATAAAATTGTGTTTTTTATAAAAGAAATAGGATTTGTGTTTTGCACATTGGAAAATATTTAATTAAATAATATTTAGTTTATTAAATAAATTATTGTTGTATTATAATATAAATAATGTGTTGTTTATATTATTAAATCATAAAAATGAGGAAATGAAAATCACAAATGGGATTTGGGTTTGGGCTTTAAGTAACGGGTTTCTAAGGCCTATTATATGTAAAAATTCATAATCGCGCCACTTCCTTTATTTGTGCTCATTAATGCACCACCCAAGATGGTTTGAGGCTTAAATCAATTTTGAAGGGGAGTCACATTTCATAGGAATGCTAGTAAATGGATTTATGGCTACCGGTGTTCCCTATAAAGATGGGTAACAGTAATTTTTTAAACTGTTTCCATAATTTTGTTTTTGTTTTTTTTTTATACGAGCCCCTTGCGGCGGGGCGGCCCACCACCTGGAGAGTGGCCGTGGGCGCGCGCATCCCGTGCGTTGGCCCCATCCCCCATGCCGCAAACACATCGCCCCACCCCGCCTTCGTTCCCAGCGACCTCACCCAACACCACTTTTGTCTTCAGCGGCTATAAATGCGACCCTTCTCTGCCCCTACGACCCTGCTTTGCCCCGCCTTGTCCCCCACGCAGCACACACCCCACCGCCTGACCCCGCATTAGCCCTGTCCCCCGCACCTCTTCAAATAAAGGCATTACGTGGCGCAGACCAACGACGCCAAGGGAAAGGATAAACGCCCGGACCACTGGTCCTAGACTTTCTTCTGTCACAGGTATATAATATTTGCTATTTATACATAAATGAATATAAATATACAAATAACTTTAGAGATATATATATTAATGATCATTTATTTAGTTATTATTATTTAATTATAATTATTTTTTGTGTTTTGTGTGTGTTTTTATATGTATGTATGTACATACGTATCTCTGTGTGTTAATTCTATATAAATAAAATTTATTTTTATTGTTATGTAATACTATTTTATATGTAAAATTATTATTATGTTTTTATATATACAAATTAATATAAATAATCTTACAATATACATATATATAACAACTCTGCTATTTATTTCACATTAATTCTTGATTTATTTTTTAAAAATACATATAATACAACACAAAAGATCGAGAAATCTAGTGTCTTTGAGAATTAGGTAAATGACATAACATATTGAACATGTAATACGACACCATTATTGAAAACTTCTTTAACATGCTTCTCAAATTTCATGACTTTTTAAAACTGCACGGAATATCCTGGTGACAAAAATAAGAAAGAGGTGAGTTATAAAGTCCAGTAATAGAATAAACAATAAATAACATGAAGAAGAAAATATGTGTTTGACGATAGACATATCAACAAGAAATAAAAGGAACATGAATAATAAGACAAGATATAACACGATAATCATAATATGAGAAATGTGATAATAACATAAAACACTGAATCATAAATATATGCCTATACTAAACCTGCTAAGACTCCATGGTGGACAAAGTCCCATAAAAGAATCTAATTCACTCCCTTTCCCAACATGACGTATCATGATACTAAACATTACCCAATGCATTGAAGCGCTTTCCGAGTGCACCCATCATATTCATTTCATACTCATGCTTAAGTGTGCCACATAGATCATACAACATGGATTCATTCATCATCATAATTTATTTCATGATTAAGAAGTGTGAAATACATATATGTAAGTCCACAATCAATAAGTATATGTGCATAAATGTGAACACCCTTGATAGTAAATGGGTATGATATTCACTATACAATTGTTTGAGCATGGAAAACTGCGGTGAAATTTCAACAGCAGAACGACGTCACTTAAGATTCATAAAAATGGGTTGATGAGAGAGAAATGTGCCTCTCATCACATAGACATCAAAATGGGTAGTGGTAAGGACATGAAAAAGCATATCCCAACATTATAAATTTGCAAATATAAGGCATAAGCTAATGAAGAAACTTGAATAAAGAGAAGAATTCTAACTATAATTCGGCATTGTAACGGGTATACATAAAGGATCATGAGAGGCTTAATGAGAGTGAAAGGGGGCTCATATCATTCATACATCAAATCTAATGTAAGGAAAATATGGAAGAATATATCCCAACATGATCAAATTGAAACAAAGAAGCATAACATTAAAGGGGTACTTGAATAAAAAGAGAGGAGAGAAATCCCTTACAAAATTTTGGCATCGCAACGACTTAGATAAAGGTCCAAATGAGAGAGGATAAATGATCTATTAATCAAATAACATCAATTGTACAGTAATGGAATGATTATAAATGAATGAAAATATAAAAAATTGAAATTAAAAAGACTAATTTCAAAGAATGTGCTTGAATTGAAAGGAGGAGACGAATGTGAGGATCCCTTACTTGAGTCTGCGACTCCAAAGGCTTGGGAGGGGCTTCTTGAGAGATTTAGTGTGATGTCCCGGACCCGGATGCCACTTAACGGGTGCCCCGAGCCTAGTGGGCCACATGGCCTCAAGCATATCTCTCCGAACTACAGAGGTTGTTGACTAGCAGCGAGGGCCAAGGGTGTGTCAGTGGGAAGACTATGCCCTCATTAGCAAAGTGTAGCACAATGGAAGGAATATAAACCAAAGTAAACAATAGAAGGAATATAAATAGTATAAATAAATAGCAGAAGAAAACTGATGCAATAGATAAATGAAAATAATAATAACTGTATCAACTAACACAATGATGATGTAATGTCATGTCACTAGAAAATTGGAAAACATGTATACAAGATAGCCGACATGACATGTTCCACAAAGTAAAAGAAAACAAATGCTACTCCAAACATCCCAAGATCCAACTCAGTCATCTGCTGTCAAGCTCCATCCAATCAACACACAATCAAGTGTGGGAAGCTGTATGCTTCCATTTGTCAATACTTGCAACCATTTAATCTACTTCGGGTACCAAACGGCTCCCAGAGAGGGTGTGAGATAAATCTCAGTGGGCCACCACCAAAAACTTCTATAACATCCGGCCCATGCAATGGAATATAGCAGTGTACATGCATGTATATAAAGTAAAGAAAGCAGTATAATATGACTAAATACCCAAGTGCCTGCTTCATCCCTCAGATGGTGTTTGAACATGTAACCAGTTTATTAATTAAGTAATCACCATTTAATGTTAATAGGTCAAGTGAGGCATAGCCAGTACTGACATCGCCTCGTGATAGTATAAGTAGTGAAGGTCCCACGACATGACAAGGCAACCTAAAAATGATATCCAACGAGGGAGTTCCAGGGTAATAACCAAGGTAAAGTAGATCACATGGAATGCTAACTCAATAGTATCTGAGTCTAGCTAATGGGTAAGAGTGTAATCCAAGGAGCGTAATCCAAGGAATTCCACAATAAGGCACCTACCGAGTCCAAGGAGATCGACCAAGGTAAAACGGGGCTAAGCATGGACAGGGCCCTATGGGCTTTCACCGTGACACCTACTAGTCATTGCTGGATCCAAGGAGTGTATCTGAGGTATCCTATAATAATGTAAAGGAACCTACGATAGTATACCAAACATCTGAGGAATAGACAAGAACTAGAGTCTAAGTGGGTATTAACCTAAGAAAACCACATCCTTGAATCAGAATGGGGTTCCCAAGACCCATGGTATTCTCCTCTCATAATACAAGGTTATCTCGAGTCAATGCATTCCTATTTGATATTGTAACAATGTAATAATTCATTTGGTTCAAGTCATGCCTTCCATTAGTGTGGATAGGTCAAGTAGAGTCGTAACCATGTATTTATTGGTCCAATCCTTGTCTTCAATTAGTGTGGATGGTCCAAGTAGCGTTGAAACCATTTAATCAAGTCTCATTTAATCAAGTCTTAATTAACCATTAAGGCATATTCAATTAGAGAGGTTCACTCCTATACCTTCCATTAACATGGGAAGGGGTGCTACAGACATGTAACCATTATTCAATCACATTTGTTAAGGAAAAGTTATATACTTAGTATACTTTCCATTTCACATTTAATAATCATTTGGAAACACTTACCTTAGGCGGGTCAAGTGGTTAGAAAACATGGTACATGCCATTATGAAATTCTCATTAATAACAAGTCATTTATTATAGGTAGGATCACCTTTAAGAAGGTCAGGAAAAGTCACACCTGAATGGAGGCTCCAATGTTCCAAAACACAAAAACCCAATTATGGTATAACCTTCAACATGGGTCGGATTGAGTTGTGGGTGTAACTACTAACAACTAATCACATGATTAGAAAGAGCATAACCATACGATTCTAACAAGTATAATCATGGAATGTAAATTTAAGAAATGACTCCTAATGAAAACGGTGGGCCCCACACGAATATTCCCAAAATCAATGAACTTTAGGGATGAGTTATAGACCACCCACCTTAGGTTTGCATGATCCTTCTCCTCCGGTATCGACCCTTGATTTGCCTCAGATTAGAGTAGATCTAAACAAAGGTAAAAAATACTCACATGGTGATATCTTGGTAAAGAGCGAGAGAGAAGAAGAATGACTAAAGAGGACTCGAGTACTTACCATTGCATATCTAATGTGATGAAAGAAAGCTCGATCATATTCCTGCTGAAGGAGATCTCTTGATCCCAAACTTTGGCCTTCAAAAAGCTCCAAATGGGAGGAAAAGGGGGAAAATTACACTAGTTTGGGGATTAGGGAGAAAGGTTTGTCTTAATATATCATTAAGGGAAAACTAGAAATTTAACCAAAAAATTAGCCCATGCATGGTTTTTCCACACAGTTTTTTAAACCGTGCACAAACCGTGCGAGACGGTTCTGCCTGAAAAGCCATCCTCCGCACGGGTTGATTAAACTATACGCAAGCCATGCACGAGTACCTTGAAAAAAGGGGTGTTTACATGGTTAGGCCACATGATCGTGCACAAATCGTGTGAGATGGATCTCTCTGAAAAAACACCATTCGCATGGTTAAGCAAACTGTGCAGAAATCCCACATGGTTTACTCTAAACTGTGCACCATGCCATCCTTCCCCAAAAAGACGGGTTCCGGGCTCTGAACAAGCCCCAAAAACCCTCTGAACCTTTAATAACTCATTAGGCATCCATATTAGGTCAAAATCAAAGATTTAAACAAAAAATTAAAGGATACATACCTGAGTGAAAAAACTGGGTCTTACAGTCTTCCCCCTTAAAAGAACTCTCCCCCAAGTTCTCCTTCCAAGGGTAAAGAAATACTGTCTGAGAACAACTCTAGCCATTGAGCATGTACATTGGTTTCCCTCTCCCAATCCTCTTTCTGCACTTGTTAGTGATGCCACAACACCCATACGAGAGGGACAAACTTGCCTCGAAGATCCTTCGTGCTTCGGTCAACGATGAAAACTGGATACTCCTCAAAGGTAACATCAGTATCTATCTAAACTTCCTCAGGATAAAAAGTATGAGACATGTCAGCATGACATTGGAGAAGCTGTGAGGCATGAAAGACGTCGTTCATGGAACGATACCTTTGAGGTAGTAGCAACCAATAGGCTACCAGCCCAACTCTCTGTAGAATTTCAAACGGCCCAATGTAATGAGGTGACATCTTTCCCTACTTCCTTAGCCATCCATTCCCTAGCCTAGGTGATACCAGAAGAAAAACATGATCCCTAAACCTGAACTCAAGAGGTCATCGATGACGATCGGCATAACATTTCTATCTAGACTGAGCAGTAGTCATATGCTTCCTGATCAGCTGAACCTGTTATGATGTCTCCTATACAAGATGATGACCTAGTAGGGCCACCTCACCTTCCTTTAGCCTGCACAATAGTGAACGACATGACCTACCATATAATTCCTAAAAAGGATCCATCCAGATATTTGCCTAAAAATTGTTATTATAAGCGAAATCGACGAGAGGGATATGCTTCTCCCAAGAACTGCCAAAATCAGGGACACATGATCAGAGCCTATCCTCTAGAACCTGTATTTTTTGTTCCAATTTTCCATCGGTCAAAGGGTGAAAATATGTTCTTAGAAGAACCTTCATACCCATAGATTTTTGAAACCCTTCCAGAACTGTGAAGTGAAACGAGAGTCTTGATTTGAAACAATAGTACGAGGAAACCCATTTAGTCGTATGATCTCACGGACATACAGTCTTCCTAGTTCATCAATTGATAAAGTCTCCTGAATAGGAATAAAGTGGGTTGATTTTGTTATTCAGTCAATGAATACCTAGATAACATCACTACTCCTCGATGACCTAGGTAAGCTGACTACAAAATCCATAGCAACATCTTCCCATTTCCATTCTGGGACTGAATGTGGTTGTAATAAGCTTGTAGGTCTCTGGTGCTCCGCCTTCACCTGCTAACAGGTGGAACACCTGGTGATAAAGCATGAAATCTAATGTTTCATTATAGGCCACCAATACTGGTGTCACTTATCTCGATACATCTTCGAGATTCCTGGATGAACTGCCCACTGAGAAACATGGGACTCTTTTACCAACTCCTCTCTCATATCTATAGGTTTCTAGATACATCCACATAGACACATAACTTCGTCTCTATCCACAGAACAATCCAGAGGTTGGTTATCTCCTGACATACTCTCATGGAGAACCAAACCTTTAGGATTTGAAAAATGCATAATCTTCACCTTCTCAAGGAAGGAAGAGGTAACTGTTAAGGCTGAGAGGTAAGAATTCTTGTGACTATCATGAAACACCAGATGAAGTTCAGAAAAATAGGGCCATTAACTTCCAGCCATCATTGGCCTCCTGTACGACATGTGTTTGAGTTTTTTCGACTCAATGCATCAGCGACCACATTGCCCTTTCTAGGTGTATAGGCAAGCTCAAAATCAAAGGATTGTAGATATTTGACCCATCTTCGCTGTTTGAGGTTCAAGTCATGATGATAAAAGATATACTTGAGGATTCTGTGATCTGTATACACCACAAAGTGCTCACCCAATAGATAATGTCTCCAGTAATGTAATGCATGGACAAATGTTGCTAGCTTGAGGTTGTGCATCATGTAATTTCCCTCATGAGGTCTCATCTGCCAAGATCTGTACACAACGACTTTGTCTTCCAGCATCAACACTGCTCCTAGTCTAATTATTGATGCATCGCAGAATACAACATAAACTTTTCCAGGTTCTAGAAGAATCATAATTGGTGCCTAGAAAATCCTCCCTTTCAGCTCCTGAAAGGCTTTCTCACATGATTCTGATCATAGAAACTTAACACCCTTCTTTGTAAGTCTAGTAAGAGGTGAAGCAAGATGTGAGAAGTCCTGTATGAAACGTATTTAATATCCTACAATCCCTAAGAAACTCCTGATATCAAACATGTTCTTTTTATGCTCCTAGGAAACTACAACACTAACCTTTTCAGGGTCAATAGATACTCCTAATTTTGAAATAATATGACCCAAGAAGTTGACATTGTCGATCTAGAAGTCACACTTAGAAGGCTTAACATAAATATGATGCTCTCTTAGTGTACTCAAAATGATCTCAATATGTTTGGCATGGTTGTTACGAGTGTGATAATACACCAAGATGTTGTCCAAAAAGACTATGACAAAAGAGTCCAAATAGGGGTGAAAACCCCTATTCATCAAATCCATGAAAATAGAAGGCACGTTCATATGACCAAACAGCATAACAAGATACTCATACAGACCATACCTTCTATAGAAATCTATACGAGGTATTTCTGATGGTATGAATCACACATGATGAAAAACCAATCTCAAGTCGATCTTAGAGAACACATTTTCCCCTTAGAGCTGGTTAAACAGATCATTTCTTCGAGGAAGTGGATACTGATTCTTGATTGTAAGCTGATTCAACTATCTGTAATCCATGAATAGATGAAGAGTTCCATCCACCTTCTTAGAAAAAAGCATGAGTGAATCCCAAGAGGATGTACTAGGTCGTATAAATACTTTGGCCTCTAGGTCCCCTATCTGTCACTTGAGCTCCTAAAGCTCAGTAGGTGCCATTCTGTATGGTGTAATGGACATTAGAGATGCTCCTAGAACAAGATCAATTGTAAACTCTACCTCTCTCTTAGGAGGTAAGCCAAAAAAATTCATTGGTAAAGACTTCCCTGAAATGATCAACTACTGGAGGGAAATCAGTTTGAAGTAATCCCTGATACTCTACGAAAAGATTTGAAATTCAGGTGGTCACTCCACCTAGCCCATTATGCTTCAATCTAGATCTCCCAACCTAGACATCCCACTCACCATTGAAAAGATAACTGCTACCTTCTGGTGATATAAAAGAGACCTTGTGGCGATAACAGTCTATAATGGCATGATAGTGGACTAACCATTCCACCCTGAGAATGAAATCAAAGCCCGTAATCTCGAGAAAAAAGTGATTCCTCAAGAAAGGGTAACTTCCAACCTCAAGGGGACAGTCCCTACACTAGTGTGTGCCCTCTATCTATATTCCCAATGGTGTATCAAGATTCATTACACTATAGTGATATTGTATCTCTAGTCCGAGACTTTCCATGATAGATACATAAATAAAAAAGTTTGAATCACCTATGTCAAGAAAATAAGAGACAATAGTGGAGGCTACTATAATAGTACCTCATACTGTAGATGGTCTCACAGCCTGTTCCTTAGGTATCAGCTACAAATCATGCAACTGACCTGATCCATGACCCTGTGAAATAGATTGACTACTACGGTCATGACTACTCTGCTGGATTTGCTAATGATCAGGGGTCGAACTACCACAACCATGACATCCTCCTCAAACAGACCTGTCGGTGCTATTCCAACTCCCTGCCTGACGCGGTGCAAAATAAATCACTCCTGAAGGTGGAGTGGATGCAGATCCCTTTCCACTTGAAGCTGGTGGAAGGGTCCTGCAGAAACACTGATAATGATCTATATGGCTACAAGCTCAAAACTCCATAGGGTCTCAATCACATTGGGAATTCTTATGCCCTAGTCTTCCACACTGATGACACACCACAAAGCTATCAAATTGGATACTTTGGCTACCACTACCCTAAAGAGAAACCAAAAAAGGAATATTTCATTCCTTAGGAAGAACTACTGGCCTGACGTGACAGAGATCCTTTAAAACTGGTACCTGTTCCATCCCTCAGGTTAAATTTAATGATAAGGGCCTAATCAACTATTGTAGAAAAGTTAGGAATGCTAAATACATTCACTTGAGTTTGGATGGTGTACTAGAGCCCATCCTAAAAATATCTAGCACGTGAATTCTCATCACCGCCTAGAAGCGGTGCAAAGTGCTGTAAATTAGTGAAACATGTTGAATATTCCATAACTGACATAGAACCCTACTTGAGATGCATGAACTCTATGGCTCTATCAGATCTCAGTACTTGAGGAAAGAACTGATCATAGAAGGCAGTCTAGAAATCAACCATAACATGCCCACATGACGACCGGCCTGGGTAACCACATTCCACCAATTCTTGCCTGAATCCTGAAGCATGTATGTAGAAATATTGACTCTCCACTCTGGAGGAATTTCTAGATGCTCAAAGATAGACAACAAGGTCTCTAGTTAAGACTCAAAAGGATGAGAACCACCATCCCTTGAAAAATTAGGAGGATACTGCTACTAGAACTCACGGGTCAGATTGGACATTGTAGGTGAAACCTGTGGAGATCCTTGAATGGACTGAGTCATACGTAGGAAACTATCACAGACTTGAGAATCAGTGCTCCGATCATGTAGAGTAGGAGGTGCCTCAAGTGGCACTCCTGGAAGTAAAACTGGAAGCTCAGGGCCCACCATGTCTGGATCCTGGTTGTCACCACTGTCATGACCCCCTCCCCACAAAGTGTACCCCTCCTAGGCCAGAAATGTGATAAGGGAGATAATGACCCTCGAGTCCCGCCTCCAGTAGTCCCTAGGTTGGCAACTAGCACCGAGGGTATAACAAACACACAGATGACAAACATTACCTTCTAAGAGAAAACATGTAAAAGAGAGAGATAAGATAGACACCAACCAACTCCAACTTAGATAACAATATAAATGAAATCCCAAGTACACATATGTAATGTAATGCAAAATTACTACAAATGAAAGGGGAAAACTGAAAGTACCCAAAAGAAAGTAAAAACAACAATAACCACGAAGCCCAAACAACTCCTGTAACCCCAAGCTAGTAGAAACCAGCCTGATCTCCAACCTGCTCCAAGTGACCTGAAAAATAGTTTATATATACATAGGTTTATTATAATAGTATACTCAGTATGATCCTCCCCAGATCCTCTCATACAAAAGTAAATAAAGCATTCTAAAGTATAGTGAACAACAAGTGAAACTAACTCGTTACCTAAACATGTATACTAAGTTCCCAGCCTCACCATCGATACTCTCACCAAGTATAGCATACAAGAGTATATAATATAATAATGAATATCAAGGGTACCCCGCTACTACTTCCCCACTGGTTTTCCGCTTTGCCCCAACATCGCATGTTATAAGCATCTCTCTCCAGAAAGGCTTGCCTGCAGGCAACTAGGCGAAACACCACAACATGAACCTCATGAAAAAACCCACCAAGTCCATGTACAAAAAGTAACCTGGTAGTTTTTGGGATCCACCACAGCTCGCATAACGTGTATCATACGTCGGGTATTAAACCTCAAGCCATTATAGCCCATACACCGAGTAAGGATCCTCAAGCCATTATAGCCTATACATGTTACACCTATAGCGGTCCATAGAAAACTATATCCAGAATATATGTGTGTGAATAACCACAAGACATTACAACCCTCTACACACATATATGGGGAAAACTAACCATTGTGCCTACCAGCACAAGTAACTACCAAGAGAAGAGAGAGTGGATAAATGGGTTAGTCAGCCATCCATCCTCCCACCGAAATGTTGGGGAAAACACCCCCAGGGCTCAGAATCCCCGAGGTGCCAGTTTCCCTAACTGACGGGGTGGAGTAGCGTATAGAAACACAAAAAGTACAGAATATACTATTGCTCACAATCACACTATGGGCATAACCTAGTCTTAGATACAACTGCAACTAATGTCTCTCAGACTCTTAGCTACCACTTTTAAGACTATGTATCCTATAAGCACACAACCATTTAAAGAGATTAATTACATTACTTCATTCCATTTTTATCAGTTGAACTTTAAGTTAATTAATTCTTTAAACATTAATTAACCATTAACAATTCCACATTAAATTTCATTAGCATCACACCCAAAGTCCACTGTCCCTTTAAATTGTATCCTTATAATTGCATCCTAGTGAGCTCCAACACCTTGGGTTAACATCATTTATTCAATCATTTATTAACAAAATTATTACTTTCCCATATTCTCGGGAATTCTAGAAAAACATTCTAAGCTATTAAACACAAGGGGGCTCAACTCGGTGAGTAGATGACCTACCCGTCAAGTCTTTACCACCTATAGAAAGAGAATAAAACCATCCTCCCTTGAGAAGCTAAACACGGAAAGCACATGCCATACCCTGCATGTATTCACATATTTTTGGAAGGAGGGTAAGCAAACCAGATTCCTTGAGCAGTGGGGAAAGTAAATAGGATAAACAACCAACAAGAATCAGCAAGCATCCAAACATTCACATCCAATCCATTTCATCATCCCCAGTGTCCTCATCAACACTCACATGCATAAACAGATGCATCTTTCCACTCTAGGCATCAACTGCTACCACAACCAATAGGCCTCTATGCCCCCACATATCATAATAGCCATCCAGGCTCACATCACAACACAAGTAGCATCCAAACAAACATCATATTAGTTGGGATCTTGAACCTTAACAAGAAATAAGGTAACTCATAAGACTATAAGGAATTATCTTTTATCAAACAACCAGTTCTTTAATCCATCTTAAATTAACTGATTTATTATTCGTAGGTTCCAACTACGAGAAACCTAAAAAATAAGCTATCATAAATTGATTAAATATGCATACTACATCAATTTTATAAGCATCAAATTACAACAACAACAATAAGATTCATTCACATTTCTCTTTATATTTATCCAAATGATTATCAATTAATTCTGTCTTTATGTTCTTTACTAATTTCCATCAAGAAAGAAAATCTAAAAAAAAGAAAGGATAGATATCACACTATCTAGCAAAATAAGAGGCAATAACATACGATCGATATCAATTTATTTATCTAGTTCAAATATTTATTATCTCAATTCCATTGTGATCTAGTGGGATAAAACATGCTAACTATACAGTTGCACGCAAAAGAAAAGAGAAGCAACGAATCACCTAACTCCCATAGTTCTTGACGTTATTTATACAAGAATGAGGCATACAACAGGTTATGATCTCCTCCCACCATGACAACTGTATCCACATGAGGATGTAGAGACACCACCACACCAGTCAACACCCAAGAAAATCCCATTAATAACATGGAGATAACATTCCATAAAAGGGAAAGGAGAAATAGAAGGATATGAACCCAAAAGAATGATAATAGATCATACCTTATATCGAAGATTGATCGATACTGCTTGTTTGCATCAAAAAAAGAGGGGAACCAATCCAAGGAGGAATGTTTGATCGCACAAATACTATGGGAAGGAATAGAAGGTTCGAGCATCTCACACCCAAGAACAAGGAGGAAGAACTAGGGAGGATGATATCTTTTCCCTTTAGAAGATTTAACAGAGTAGTGGTTTAAGATACACTAGATTTTCTATTAAAAGAGGATCACATTAAACCATGTGGTTTAACCAAGTAAAAGTATCTCGAGCCTTAGGAAAAATTAATATAGGAGTTATGGCTTTTGAATTGTCCTTAGAGTCCTTAAAACAAGGCTTCAAAATAATTTTACATCAAAGGAAGCATCAAAGCGGTGAAACAGTAGGAAGATGGAAACACTGTTTACAAACACGAAATTTGGAAAAGGAAAGAGGCTAATGTTGGAACCTCATCATTCTAGAAACACTTTTCATGAAATTGAAATTTGGAAAAGGAATGAGGCTACTGTTGGAACCTCACCATTTTGGAAACACTGTTTATGAACTAAAAATTTGGAAAAGGAAAGAGGCTACCATTGGAACCTCACCGTTCTAGAAACACTGTTCATGAACTCAAAAGTTGGCAAAGGAAAGAGGCTACGGTTGGAACCTCACTATTCTAGAAGCACTGTTCATGAACCTAAAATTTGGAAAAGGAAAGAGGCTACTGTTGGAACCTCACCATTCTGGAAACACTGTTCATGAACTCAAAATTTGGTAAAGGAAAGAGGCTACCGTTGGAACCTCACCATTCTGGAAACACTATTCATGAAATCAAAATTTGGAAAAGGAAAGAGGATACCGTTGGAACCTCACCATTCTGGAAACACTGTTCATGAAACTAAAATTTGGAAAAGGAAAGAGGCTACCATTGGAACCTCACCATTCTGGAAACACTGTTCATGAAATCAAAATTTGGCAAAAGAAAGAGGCTATCATTGGAACCTCACCATTTTGGAAACACTGTTCATGAACTCAAAATTTGGAAAGGGAAAGAGGCTACCATTGGAACCTCACCATTCTGGAAACAATGTTCATGAACTTGAAATTTGGCAAAGGAATGTGGCTACCATTGAAACCTCACCTTTCTGGAAACACTATTCATGAACTTGAAATTTGGAAAAGGAAAGAGGCTACCATTAGAACCTCACCATTGCACAATTCACATAAGCCTACTGATGACACTGTTCACATAAGGTTATCATTGCACTGTTCACATAAGGTTACCATTGTTACTGTTCACATAAGGCTACTGATGAAACTATTCACATGAGCCTATCGTTGTACTATTCACAGAAGGCTACCAATGACACTGTTCACATAAGGCTACCGTTTCACTGTTCACAGTGGTCAACTGTTGGAATTGTTCACCAATGGAACTGTTCATAGAATTGGAAATTTTGAAAAAGTGTTGGGGATAAGTCACGTTGACCTCCCGAACACCTAAAACACTATATTTTTGCAAAGGAATGGGCCAAAGAGGTCCAGGCCATTACAAGCACCCTCCTAGCGAATGACATGAGGAAATCGTGGCGATATTGGTCTACATATGCCAAGAACACACCTTAGAACAAGCCTAGAATCATACAATGACATCACTAGTAGAAACTAAACTTAAGAAATATCAATACCCAAGAAATACTACCCCAAACTAGACGCTTAGATGACCATGTATTAGTAAGTGCTCAAGTATAAGTTTCATGTCATTTTGCAGTTAATTTTCAAGTTCAATACTTTACCATTCATAGAAAAGACAAGGCGAGATAAGGATGTGCAAGCAATTAATTTTAGATCTTAGGATTCACTTTAAAATGGATATAAATTCTCAATGAATCAGTGCCCATACACCTATCACCAGAAAAGACACCCATTTATTTATAGTATAATGGCTCAACTCGATAAATTACTCATCCCAAACCATGATGACCCATACACCTCATGAATTGAGATAGGAAATCACTCAATCGTAGACAACGTAATATATGTACAAGAAACTATCACAACATCACTCAATAATCACAATCATATCAAGCAATGAAAAGTAGTGAAATGCACCTATATGTCATGGTAATATGCATGACATGTGCATTATAGGTGCCTATAATGATGTATGTAGCAACGATATTTGCCCTCATGTCATCGAGCTAAGAATAAAATAAGATCGTCAAACAGTGTAATAATCAACAACACCATAAAACATGTGCGTCACCCAACTGTAAAATAATATCAACTATAATAGGTAGAAGTAAAATAACAATTATAATTTAGGAAACTTGGTTTTTACCTCAAACATGGGTTTATAAAACCCAAGAACGACTTATGACCAAGTCCCAAACATTCCTATTCTCTAATATATTGTCTCCAAATAGTAAATTAAGAAAAGAAACCACTTATGATACCACTATGTGACATCCCAGACCTGGATGCCACTTAATGGGTGCCCCGAGCCCGGTGGAACTACTATAAATAAGGCGTTTTAAAAACACTAGAAACTTCTTTTAACAGCTCTAGAAAATCACTGTTAATCGCAGAAAAGACAGGGGTGGTCCCCTTTAATAGTGCTAAAAAAGTGCTGATAAAGTGACACCATTATCAGCCCTATTTTGAGTGCTGATAAAGGCACAATTTATCAGTTCTTAATTAGTGTTGATAAAATGAGCCTTTATCAACGCTCAAAATAGCACTGATAAAGGACGAGTTGCCTATGATGTGCCGTTTATTTAATAGCACACCCATCACCTGCACACTTACACACAAACAACACCTGTACACAAACAACACCTGCACAAAACAACACAAAACAACACATGCACACAAAATATCTGCACAAAATAGCACCTGCACACACAAAAAGTACATAAGAACAAAACAATGCACACAAGAGTTTCACAAACAATGCTATATACATTTAATTGACATCATTAATACAAAAACAGACACTGTTATATACATTTCAAACAATGTTTTATATGGTTACAATTACAATTATCCAAAAAATAGTTAAAAACAATAATGTTTTATCCTTTTTGAATCTATGATCCCCTCTAAAAAATTGTCGTCCATGGTATTAGTTGCCGAAAAAAGAATCCAAACTCAAGAAAAAAATTCCACCTATATAAGAAAACAAATATTATGTTAGTAATAAAATAATGAAATAAATTAAACATTAATATGAAAGAATACATTAATAAAATGTCAATTTTTAATAAAAAAGACATATTTGGAGTTATAACGGTCACACCATGCGCCATATTGAGGTAGGGTTGATTCCTACATGTCAAAAATGAGTCATATATCAATGTTTTAAAATATTAAAACAATTTGAATGGGTTTGATCAGTTTTGAGTATGTCACTTGTTCTTTTTAGTATGTCAAGACTGGGTACAGATCTTATATTTGGGTGCTTTCATCCCTATGCACAGGGGACATACTAAGTTTCTAATATCAGTAAATTGATGTTTTACTTTTCTCTTTTACATTTGATTTGATTTCCACCTCAGGTGGCACACTTGGGTGTGATATTTTTCTATTATGTGGATTTTGACTCTTGGCCCAATATAGTAAGGGAGGGTTGATTACGCATCATGATAGGCACTTAGGATCATATGATGTATGCTTTCTTATGATTTTCATTGGGAACCTAGATTGATCTAAGAGGGGTTGGACTATTTAATGTGTCAGTAAAGGAGTTAAATAGTGTTTTCTTACTTAGCCTCTTTTGGTGGCATTATACTCAGCAAACCCAAACATGTGGTTCCAATGAGATCTGTATATGACTTTATATGCATATGATGTATGGTCATGACCCTGATAATGGTATACATAGATGATGATTGTGGTTTAGTTGTTTAATGTTTCAATAAAGAAGATAAATAGTGTTTTTTTGTATAGCCTCTTTAGTGGAATTATACTCAGCTAACCCGAATTGATACATGATATTTGATTCCTGGCCTTATCATGGATAAGAAAGGGTCCATGAGGCCGGATTATATGTGATGAATGACTCTAATGTGATTAGGTAGGGATCCATAAGACTAAATGATACTTGATACATGACCTTGATATGGGTAGGTAAGTGACCTTGAGACCAGATGTCGTGTGACATGGTGTGGTAAGGGAGTGTAAGGGTGGTGATATGTGTTACCTGTTACAAACTTTTCTTTTGGCGATATTTGTATATATACAATGATATGTCTATTTGACCATAATGATTGGTATTCAGTGGGATGCACCTTGATGGGATTTTGTGGAGTGTTAAGAGGGTAGTGATATGGTGGTGCTTAAGTGTTCCTGGGATGAGGCCCCAAAGGGTTAAGATGATCATGATCTCTTGGTACAGGATTTGATATAGGCAAGAAAGCTGTAGATGGAAAGATTTGGGCCATGTATTGATGAGAATATTAGGTCGAGCCTAGTTTGTTTCATATTGTGAATCGATAGGGGATCCCAAGGAGATGATCCATCTATGGTGTACTTGACTCGAGAGTTCCAGTCTTAGCACCCATCACTATTTCAGAGTGAGGGTGGACCAAAAACAATAGATAACTTGATAGAGTTGGTACAAACTATCTTTGACTAGCTCAAGACACCCCAGGTCGGAGGGTGAGGCTGGTGAAATACATGCTCAGAGGAAAGACATAATGCTTGTGGAATGTATAGGTATAGGCGAGAAGACACAAGGGACCGTCTCAAAAGGATTTTGAGGCCAGATTCTTCGAGCACTTCATCCAGAGACACCAAGGGTAGATAGATATTGTGAGTTCATGAACCTCTAGTAGGGGGATACTTATGTCATGGACTATGCAGCGAATTTCACTAACCTGTCATGATTTTCACATGATATGGTGGGAGATGACATCACTGGGGTGCAACGTTTTGAGGATGGATTGTGACACATAATCAGGGTGCAGGTCAATATCTTCATACTAACATCCTTATCAAAGGCAGTCAATTAACCAATGACAGGTAAGGGAAACTTTTCTGAATGGTCTTATTCGAGCTGGGTGAAAGTGTCAAGTGAGCCGAGCAATGATGCTTCAGGAAGCACAGAGAGAGGCCATGAGGAGTCTTAGCAGGGTAGTCAGGCCAGAGACTCCGGAAAACTTCCAAGGAGTGGGTTTATAGTACTATTATTTTAGTGTAGGAATCCATGGCATGTTCAGATCCAATGTGATAAGGTTATGAAGGAGTGTCAAGTGTGTGACCAGATGAGCCATTTGGAGAGGTTCTGTAGGAAGCCTTATCGGATAGGTGGGATCCAGGGAATAAGTCACACTCTGGGATCTAAGGTCGGAATGAGAGCAGTACTAGGAGTGGGTAGTTGGGATTTAGCTACATATAGAGGTCTTGTAAAAGATAGCGGGACCCAGTAGTGATATCAATGACTAGTGGTTGGTGGAGATCCATAGGGAGGCCATAACTTAGGTAGTCAAGCATCAGGCCTGGAGGACACTATCAAACTGTTACGACCAGAGTAGGATGATGATCTAATGATTGTTAGTGGTACGTCATGGGGGTGACTGCACTTTTCTTTCATTTTGGATTTGTCCAGCTTTGGTGCATGAGGTGTACGAGTATTGTTTTTGGACTAACTAGGCATTGGTTACTATATTTCAATAAATTATGATGTGATATGTTTATATATATATGAGGTTTTTTGGCATCAATATTTATATGGGAATCAAAGAGATGCAAATTTGTATGTGAGGTGTGTATGTATCTGGGCATTGATGTGATGCAGGTTCTATATGTGGTGCATAGTCACCCAAATTTTTATGGGCATGAATATGTATATATGATGTGGGTTTATATAAGAAATTGTTGAGATTCAAGATCTATAGGCATCTGATGAGTTGTGGGATTTTATGAGTGTTGTGTATGGAACAAGTATATATGGGCATCAGATGAGATATAAGACATGATGGGTGTTAAATATGAAATGTGTATTATTTGAGCACCTGATGAGTTGAAAGAACAATGATGCATTGTGGGAGGACTTTTGATTCTAGGGATGGTTGGTGGACCATTGATACATCTGAGTTTTGGGTCAAGAAGTGACTGGGTAGGTAACTCCGAAGGTGGGGAGTGCCTTGAGGGGAGTTGACCACTGGATTAATGACTGGGGTAGACCAGGTTTATTTTGATGAGATGAGTATATGTGGTACAATATCTCAATAAATATTGAGATATTAGGGATGATATATGTTAAGGAGGGTAGATTGTAATGTCTTGGTTTTTTGAACTAGTCAAAAAATCCTCAACCTATTTGAATTTTTCATGTTTGGTGAGCGTGCCATATTTTTTTTGATATTTGGAACCTAATTCTAAGAGTTTGATTAACCAATGTCCTTACTTTTTTATATGGGTTTTGAGGCTCAAAAAGTGCCTTGGGGGTTTGGGTGTAGCGTGGCATGAGAACTCAATTTAAGGAAAGCACGAACAAAGGCGCACAGTTTGGAAAAACCATGTGGTCTCCCAGAAGAAACCATGTAGGCCACCATAGACACCTAACACAGTTCAAAAAACATTGTAGGTGGGGGTGAACGACCGTGTGAAACCTCTTCAGTTTTTTATAGAGGCGATTCACATAGTTTTCTCATAGTTTGGAAAATTGTGCGCCTAACCCTGCATAGTGTGGTGCTTATATAATGGGCATCATACGCTTGGCACATGGTTATCCAAACTATACGGCCAAACCATGTGGCCCATTAAAAAGTGGGAAAATAATTTTTTCCCTCATTCACTATTTCCTTCTTTCTCCTCCCTTTATTCCCATTTGCAACGCACAATAGAGGGATCTCCTCCATCTTCCTTCTCCCTAGGATTTGAGGGAACTCTATCATATAGACTTTTATCTTTGATCCGTTAGCATATACAGATTTATCTCAATAATATATTCAATTTTCTAGCTTTTCTTTTCTATTTATCTCGCTATATGTAGTGGTAAATCCATGAGAGACATTTTTTCCTATTTTCAGGGCATTAATCTAAAATGAAATTTTCTTCCGATTCAGATTGATTTTGAGGATGATATCAAATAATTGAGTGCATACTAGTATAAGGTTGGTGGCTCCTAGATTTCTCCTTTATTTTGTGAGTGTTTTGGGGGTGCGTTCATATACACTATGTGGGTTGTTCGAGCAAGAACCAAATTAATTAAATAAATTCTTATTAAATTGTTCTAATGATTATATGAGATGCCTATGGGAATGATCTTGCTCCACTACGATTGGTTAATCCGGGTAAGAGGTTTGGTCTAACTTGGAAAGTTTAAGTTGAGTGTAAATTTGAATTAAATCGAATTGTTATATTAGTTACTTGACTCTATGGGAATGTAATGGGACCAGCCTTAGGATTGAGGTGGGTGCTAATCATCTGGATTGAGGCGATATGGTTCGTCAGGTGGGGCTTGGCTCAGATACTTCGAGTGATGATGATCACCAGGTTGAGGTGAATTGGTCATCAGGATTTGAGGTGATGAAGTATTTAAGACAATGTCATGGCTCTCAAGACTTGAGATGGTGTTGACCATTATGGTTTTAGGGACATAGTCATAGGGTCACGTGGTGTCGTATTACGTGGATTATGTTTTTTTGGGATTTCTGCTTATCATTTGTTATTCGATGCACAGCTGGAGTCATGTTCACATAGACAGGACTTAGTCGAGGTGGTGTTGACAACTCGTTGTGGGTGGAGGCCCCCGTAGACTATGCAGTTAGGTGATGGTGTTGACCATCAGTATATCACTTGTGTTTTTTTCTAAAATTAATGTCAATTTTAAATAAAAATATACACATTGAGTCATAACAGTCACATTGCACATTTAATTGAAGTGTGGTCGATTCATAAAGGTCAAAAATGACTTATGTATTGTTTCCCTAAAGTATCAAAACAATCGGAATGCATTTGACCAGTTTTAAGTATGTCACTTTTTATTTTACTAAAAATAATACCAATTTTAAATAAAAAGAGACACTTTGAGTCATATAGATCGTATCGTGTGTCGTATTGATGTGGGGTTGATTCCTACACATTTCAAATGACTTATGGATCATCTCCCTAAAGTATCCAAGCAACTAAATGCATTTTCTCGATTTTGAATAAGCTAATTACTCTAATACAAAATATAATGACCTAAAAATTTCATACATTTATATCACATATGAGTAGATTAATATTACTTACATAAAAGAAATAAATTAAACATAAATATGAAATAATTAATTAATTCTATGGACAATGATTTTACTATGAAAATATCAAGATTACCTCTATGATTGAGTAGACACAACATCGTTGCTCTTCCTGCAAAGGCATGTAACATAGATAGAAATATTCTAAAATAAATGAACCCTACAAGGAATAATGAAAATCAAATCAGCATTTCATTATATAATTTTTCATTAAAATAGTGATATTATATCATAACATTACCTTTACATCTTTCCAAAGGGTTTCTTTGGTCTATATATAAGATAATAACAAAACTAATGATTCTTTGTGCACTTTACTACTTTTGGTTAACTACCGTTTAATATAGAATTTTATCTGAACTTCCGATCCAGTGTCCCCGTGATGCTCTCATTCGACACCATCTATATGATATCATCATTGAATGTTCACTTTTCGTTCTCTTCCTGCACCCATTTACCTAGTAAATGGGTGTAGGAAGAGATGGGAAAGTGAAATCTGAAGGATGATATCATAGAGATGGCGTGGGATGAGAGAATCATGGGGAGGCCATTTCAAAAGTTCAGATCAAATGCTATGCTAAGCGGTAGTTAACCAACAGTAGTAAAGAATCCTTAGTTTTTTTATTAAATTTATTAGTGATGCACAACCAATTTTCTTCCAAGACACTACATCAGTAGAAACAACTGTATAAATGACCAAAATACATAATATAAATGATCCATTCCATAATATTTTAGATCTACTACCTTTGGAAAAATAGAAACATAAATAACTAGTTTATAAGAGTCTCTCATTAAGATATTCTTTACTAGAAAGACAAATAATTTCTAAAACCATTCTTCCTAACTGAATGATATGAAACATAAGAATGGGTGATCATAGATGCCCAATAAGTGTAAACAAGGGATATATCAATGATCATATAAGGATAACATAAGTAGTAGTAATTCACCTTCATCCTATTTGTGTACAATATTCCATCACATATGATTCCCATTCATTTCAAAAAACATCTATATCATCTTGGGAATATGAGTTTTTGCGATAATCATGGTAGTACTGAAAAAATATAAATACACAAAGATTAAAAAATATTTTAAATGGACTAGTAATTATTTTCGAAAATACCTCTTTAGGGATGCTAGTTTGATGATAAAATATGACCTCTTTCATAAATTTACAAATATAATAACCACAGTCCTTTCTGTTTTTTTTGTTTTGGACACTACAGAAACATCAAGAAAAATAAGTAATTTGTTTTGATATGTGTTTGGATAGTGTAATATTATTATATATACCATGATACTTTTCCACTTATAGATCTTGTCAGCATCCTTTTCCTTAGGCCCTGGATTCATTCCATGAAGTAGATGATATTGATGCACCAACCTATCATAACAGAATACTCATTAAAATACAATATAAATTATATAACTAGATGTTTAGTTCTAAAATGTTGGATCCAATGTATTACAAATTGAAAAATGCCATCATGCGTGGTTGGTTTGTTGGATATCCTTGCATTGAATTTAGAAAATAAATCATTGGAGTATCCAAATTGACCGCAATGAGCATCCAATGTTACTTAAAAACACAAAAAGGAATTTGTAATGAAAGAAATGAAAATATATTTGATATGATTAAATTGTAGAGTTTTACCCCTGCATCATTGGTATTAAGAATAATCTGTCATCCATAATCTTGTTTTCAAATGATTTGAGCAGGGATGACATTATTTCACCCTCTTAATCGTCATTTATTTCTTCTTTTGAAGTGGTGATGTGAGTACTAATGAGTCTAAATTTTTGTTCATGGGTAAATCCCTTAAATTGTTTTTCATATATACTCCTGTGAAAAGTATGAAATGTTTTTAGTCATAATTATCATAGTATATCAGCTTTTGTAAAATAAAATCATGAAAACACACCTCATGTATACATCACAACTGAGGCGCCTAGACATTCATACTTGAAGATTTCATCTACATTTTTAGCACTGATGTAATTTGATTCTTCCCCTCCATACATATTTTTTTTCAAAATCAACTGTGTGAGTATTTACATCTATCAAATATTTATCCACATGGTCCTACAATGATATTAAATGTGGATATAGAACGGGTGGGGTGAAGGTACTCTCAGTAGATCATTTCGATCAGTTGGTTGATCCTTGAGATAGTTTTGAGATGATATTTCATTTCACCCACTTCCCTTTGTCATTATATAATAATATTCATTGGTTCAGACCTTTTTTCATTAAATGTGAAAGGTTCAACTTGAAAAATAAATTATAAATGAATACCTCCTTGTCGATATGTATTTTTACAAGAATTGATGGCCATGTGATGAATGTTCTAATAACTTGTTCAACTGTATGAATGTCATCATCATCATTTGGAATAGGTAGCTCGGCACTCGACACATTAGATACATTAATCAACACTCTGACATGAATTGTTGGAAGTGGTCTATTGTGTAACATGTCATTCTGCATATTGAACATCGTAGCCCTTGCTACAAGGAGATAGGTGGGAGTTGATAGATATAAATCACAATCATTTTCAACCTGTAGAATATCAGTACATGAAAGGTATCAGTGTATATGTGATTCACATTCATAGAAATAATTATTAGAACATTTATTACCTCATCTAAGTAATATTTTTGTGGGTAATGGCTCGCCTCAAAGCTGCTGGGGGGGGGAGATCTTCATGCACGAGTTGTTGTTGAGTTGTTTGTTCTCTTTTCCTCCCCCATCAAACTTTCTATCATCTCTCTCTGGTATTGAAATTATTATTGACACATATCTATTGTTTCTCTTATCTTTTCATTTCCTCAGTTTGATCCTCCACTTATTTTTCTTTCTAAAAATATGTTCGAGTTGTCACCCCAAAACCTGCACCTCTGATGCATGCTTACTGTTTTGGCTGCTTCTAGGCCACTGAAAGTATGTCTGCATTTGGTGCGGGTGTTGTTGATTCCTGTGACTGTCACATAGAAAACATAGGAAAATAAGTAGTCATTGTTATGTAATAGAGATTTAAATAAAATAAAATTTATATTATGTCATACTTACACATGTTTCCCACACTTTTTTGTGCATTTTCATCTATTAGTATCCCATCTTTATTTACACGAGCCTCCTTCCATAGAACATGGAATTGGATGGAAGTGGCTTTTGATTTCAATTCATCAATCTGCATATATACAAAGGAACATGGTTATGGTGTTGTTTTATGTCACATAAAAGTATTACGATGGATTTAAAATATGTACCAATTTTTTCTCAAGTGAAACGTACCCCATCCGTTCTTTACGGTTGGGGTACGCTGGTTTTGCTGCCCGTTATTTATTTTCAGCACTCAGTTTCTGTTTCATAAATAAAAAACTATCAATCAAAGTGATGAATATGGAAAATATGAAACAATGTATTACCAGACACAATATACCTAAAAAGTTTTCTCTGGATGACTGCTGCTAAACACATCCCATGCTCCTTGGGATATCAAGTGTGCATAAAGAGGAGGTGGGTGTGGATTGATTTTCCCATCAACATCTTTAAGATGGTATTTCATTAAAATTGTGAGGAATCCTCTTTGAATCCTCACTGCAACTCTTAATATGTATTCCTTGTGTGAGGCATCTACTATTAATGCACTCTACAAGGGATGATGAAGAGTAAGTCAATGTTTTAATATTTTATTTTATTTTAGTAAATTAAATAAATGATATCATAATGTAACCGTAATCTCTTCCCAAATTAGTGTCTTAAGCCCGATGAAAACATGGTTCCACGACTATATATCAATTGGAACTTATTACCGAGTGAAAATTCCAATGTATCTATTAAACATGGCTTTGTTGGGGTTAACATGTTGACCTCGATTATTCCATCGCACATCAAATTTGATTTCTTTTTCTTTTTTCCTTAAGGATTTTGGATAACACTATCAAACTAAAGTGCTCTTGTTTTTTTTGCACCGTCAGGGTTTCATTTCCCACTAATTCCTCAGTTTCAGTATCATCATTATGTTCCTCTGGAGCACTAGCATTGGCACTCGGACCAGCAGTAATAGGTTGAGAAACCTATTGTACCTCAGCACTGGGACCAGTAACAACAGGTTGAGAAACATGTTGTTTCTTAGATCTGGGACTAGCAATAGTAGGTTGAGAGACCTGTTGTGCCTCAGGATTGGGCGCATCAGCAGGTGCAGAAGTCATTATCTGTAGAAGTGGTTTAACATTTAATTTAGATTACATAAAATTAGAAGTGAACAGAAAATAACATAATCTAACACAATGTATATAATAATAAAAAATAACCTGATTATTGAACTCTCTTTTTTTAAAAGGCTGAAGAGATTTGACCCCTCTATCGACTATGTAAATCCCTTCATTGTAGTCTCCTCTGACATGAAAAACAACATCTACATTGGGACCACTACAAAATGATTGAGAAGTCCCAATTAAAGGTTCATCCTATGTTGAACTTTCATATGACCCTTCAGTTGTTTTGGCCGATAATAGAGCACTTGACCAATTTCAGTTTGTAGGATCTGGAACATAGAATACTTGTACTTCCTGTGATTCCATTATAAATGGTTTGTCTTTCTCCCCTTCCTTACGAAAATCAACTTTCACAGATCCAAATTCATCTATTTTAATAGCACTCCTGTTATTAACCCACTTGCATTGAAAAACTGATACTTGGAATTTCGTAGAATCCAACTCCCATATTTGTTTGATGCTACCAAAGTATGACATATTCTCATAAATTGGATTTCTTTCCTTAGAACTGGAAACATGCATTGCTTCAGGCACAAGTGTAACCCCACATTTTTATATGGTACTTTATTCATTATGTTCATTAGTATAGAATGTATAACCATTAACTACATAAGAATTGTAAGATAATACATACAAACTTGTTCCTCCAGCTAGCCATCAATGTTGTTCTGAAATTGAGTCCAAATTTTCATCCAACTTCTTAAAAATATGGTCCCGAAACCATCATATAAACTGTCGATTATGTGTATATGATATCCATTTTTCAGTCATAGATGAATTCAAATGCCTAAGAATTTATTTGGGGGTTTTAACATATGGGTCAATGTCAAAATTATTATGAAAAACGTAAAGGTGGGCCTACTCCTGATCTGTAATATTGATTGTGACAACCTCTCTTCCAGAAATTCCTTTACCCACAAGCTGCCCAGTATGATGAGATTTCAGTAGGTGCATGTTTTCCACACCAGACAAGTATTCGGTACATAATTCCACAACTTCCTCAACAATATATCACTCCACAATACAACCCTCTGTCCGACTTCGATTTTTGACATACCCTTTCATAATCTTCATATACCGTTCAATGAGGTACATCCATCTATAATGTACATGACCACATAGTCGAATCTCTCTTACCAAATGAACCATAAAATTAACTATAATATCAAAGAATGTTAGTGGGAAGAACAATTACAATTCATATAATATGATGACAATTTCTCTTTCCATAGTTGGAAATTTTTCCGGGTCAATAACTTTGCTACATATATCTTTGAAGAAGAAACAGAGCTTCATTAATGTGTGGCAGACATTCTTGGTCAAAATTTAATGTAAAGCTATAGGAATTAGATCTTGCATCAAAATATTACAGTCATGTGATTTAAGACCCTTTAACTTTAAATCTCTCATTGACACGATGTTCTTGATATTTTATGAATACCCCTCTGGAACCTTTACATCATTTAAGAAGTTGCAAAACATATATCTCTCTTACCTAGAAAGAGTGTAAGCAGTAGGAGGAAGAAATGATTGTTTTTCACCCTAAACTTGTGCCAACTCTTCTCGTATTCCCATATCAACCATGTCCAACCTAGCCTTAATTCCATATTTTTTTTTCTCAGGTGCATTTAGAAATGTTCTGATGACACAATCACATACATTTTTTTCAACATGCATAACATCAAGAAAATTTCTGACATACAAACAATTACAGTATGGTAATTCAAAAAAAATGATCTCTTTTTCTAACCGATTTTGGTAAGGTTTTTTGAAAACGGTTTACCAAAAGTAGTGTCCACATATTTTACTTTCTCAAAAAATTGATCACTTGTTAGTGGAGACAGTGCTGTACATTCTTCTAAACTTTCATTGAATGATTATGTCCAATATCGGTACTTATACCATCGAGTTAGAAATATTCAATGTCCTAGAAACACGATTTTCGATGAATGTTTCAACCTAATTGACTGTGTAATGTTTTCGCAAATGGGACACCCTTGAGTTCCTTTAATACTATATCCAGACACATTTCCATAAGCAGGAAAGTTATTTATCATTCCGTACAACAAGTCTCTCAAAGTGAAATATTCATTTTTGTAAGCATCATTCAATGTAACACCTGAATCCCAAAATAATTTCAAATCCTCGATCAATGGATCCAAATAATCATCAATATCATTACCTTGTTGTTTTGGTTTTGATATAAGCATAGATAACATGATGTATTTTCATTTTTTGCATAACCACAATGGTAAGTTATAATTTACCAACATAACCATCCATGTACTGTGACTGCTGCTTTGAAAACCAAAAGGATTCATTCCATCTGTAGATAACACAAGATGAAGGTTTTTCAGCTCATTTCCAAATTTAGGATACTAACGATCAATTCTCTTCCACTGAGGAGAGTCTGCTGGGTGACGTAGTTTCCCATATTTAATTCTTGTATCTGCATTCCATGTCAATTATTCTTCAGTATCCTCACTTCCATATTGGTGCTTAATCCTCAAAATTATTGGAAAGTACCATACAACTTTTCGTAGGACTGGATTCATCTTTCTTGTATTGAGAAGCACCACACTTTGGGAATTATTTAAGTGATTTGTGGTGCTTGAGAAATAGTATAAAATCATTTGGGAAGGCATGTATTTTTTCAAAGATCATACCCATCAAGCACATCATTCATTTGGCATCGTATGTTCAGCTCAGGAGATCATTATCTTCTGGTAGCATGTCATTTAGGAGAGCAAGTAGTTTTTTAAAACTAGCATCACTCTACCCGTTGCCTGCTTTCAAATTATAAAGCTTTAGTATGACTGACAATGCTGTATATTTAGTGAAACCAGCATACAATGACGTCTTTTCACAACTCTTTAACTTCTTTAACAATTTTGGGAAATCACGAAGTTCATCTTCAACTATCTTTTTCATTTCCACAATACGATATTCATCATAATTCACATCTGTAATCACATCCTCCATAAGATCATCTTCATTGTTCATGCTTGTAATCATATCAGATGATCTATAAAATGCAGCGCTATCCCATCCACTACCTACATTCATTTTATGACCATGTTTATTCCAACATGTATAACTTCAATCTATTAAATGACAGATCAGGTGTTCTGCCAACTCCTCTAGACTAATTTTTCTTGAATAACAATAGCGTAAACACAAACAAAGGATTTGAGAAGGGTCATATGAATGATCTTTTGCAAAATTAATAAACTCTTTCATTCCATATTCATACAATTTTGTCAACTGATTGTAATTCATCCATTCTTTATTTATATTCACCCTATTTGATTCAGTAATATTAATATTTAACAAAATAATTACCCAAAAGATGTTCAACTAGGGTCATAATCCAACTACAATCAAAGGAACTTGCTATGGTAAACAATACCCTTACCTCTCCATGAGTTACTTAGGACCAAATTAGATCACACCCATCTTCCCAACCACATTATCAATGGAACTAGCTATGTGAATCCCTTGCTATATAATTTTTTAGTATCCCACATGTGATCTAAATGCATTGTTGTAAACTGGTTATTAGTGTTTCTCTAGAAACATAATGTCTAGAGTCAAGAACTGTGTTACTAAACTAATAGATGGTATAATTTTCAATAGATTTATTATAGGTGGAATGATTCATTACATGTGTTTTTATGGTTATTTGACTAGGGTGTCCATAAATTGTCCCATAGAGTCCTCTACTGAAGTGGTTTTCTAAGATTCAATGAAACTACACTAGTAAAAAAGTGGAGGTGCCATTGAAATGGTTAAGGTTTGGATTGATATTCAATATTGGAGGACTAAAACATGGAAAAAATGGAATACCAATCATTACAACATCTGCAACACCATACAAACACACAATCATGCTCACAATCACAACATCATACAAACCAAAAAAACAAAATTTCAGATTTTACAAAGCATCCCTTATTCAATCCGTTTGTTAATTCATGGGTTATGAAAGACGTTTTATCATCCTGGGGAATTCATTAATTATCCAAGTATATGTAAATTACTAATTCTTATATTCAAATGTTCAATAGGAACCAACCATCATGCAATTAATATAGTGTGCAAACAAGGACCACCAAAAAAACGATTTTCAACGAGGCATTTAGCCTATACATTTCACAACATAACCATCAAAACAAAATAGTAATAACATGTGAACAAGAGTAAACCATTGAGTAATAGGATAAAACTCACCGTGAAGGTATCATTCAGTGTGTGGATGAGGTGCATTTGTGGAAGAGGAGAGGCGTGTGATAGAGGAGATTTCCAACTGAAAAGAAAACATAAAATGAGAACTCATATGTTATACCTATCCAAAATAGGTCCAATGAGATTTAGGAAATGGACATGTTTGGTTAAACAATTTTATTTTTCAAAAGAGGGATTTTATTTTCTATCTATGATATCTGCTTCTTGTTTATTTATTTTTTGTATATATATTATTTTCCTAGATGTTCAACTTATGAATGAGACTTGTTTGGTTTTCAGGAGAAATATCATTTTTATTTTACTATAATTTAGGGGTAAAATATTCCCCATTAATTGTATCTTTTTCCCAGGGGATCATTTCTATCTTGTAGGGATAATGAACACCTCTTAGTTTAGTGGAAAGTCAGGTCAGTTGTTGGTTATGATACCAGCTTGGGTGTATCATTACACTTCCAATTGTAACCGACCCATGTCAATTTAAATATAGGATGGGGGGGGGGGGCATACACTAATATATTCCCAACTCCACTGGAGTTCCTATGGTGGTGGGTCCTGATAGTAGAATATCTAATAAATATTTTATAGATTATAAATTAGAGTAGTCATTTCTAAGGATTTCCTCATTTGTATAGTAGTAATGTTTAATGAACCTATTGTGTAAAGTAAACATCAGAAACTAATAAGTGATTAAAACTTATGGGATGACTTTATAAACTGTTGAAAAATACGCAGGAAATATATTACAATCATCATTGAATCTTAATAGGTTTGGTTTCATTCATCATATAGTTACAAGTGATGTGGAATGTGTAAATGATAAGCTTGGGGGGGGGGGGGCTGAATGATGTGGAGATGTTGATTAAAATGATGACATGGAAGTGTGTTTAAATATTCATTGTATATTTTTCACTAGAATGAGGTTGGTTTAAGTAATTATATTTAGGTCGGTTGTGTTATTCCATCATGAGGTTCAATAAGAAGAGGTGCATGAAGCATCCAAGCATCAAATGGAATTAATCAGAAAGGATATAAATATAAGGGAGAAAAAGACATGCATCACAACACAACACAAAATAAATATGGTAAAACATGCATCACAACACAACACATAGGGCTATGCCACAATGGGTCCTAAATGAGAAATAACTACGACACAAAAGAGATGGCCACACCACAATGGATCCTGGTAAAAACACATCAAGAATCCACATGCACGGTCAACAATGAGATCATATAATATAGGGTAAAGGGACTATTATGCATTGGAAATCACTACACCATAACCTCTAAGCCCTCACACACCAAATATCATCCCCCGATTCAGCCTAAAATGTATGAAAATGAGAAACCAGAAAAATGTAACAAAACATGGCATATTAGCTTAACCAAGTGGAACACTGTATGAAAATGAAATAAAACTAAAATAGAAGGAATAAGAGAGGTAAAATTATCCTATGCTCTCTAATACATGTAATGAAAGATGAAACATACACCGGGTGAGGGAGAACCACCCAAGAGGAGAGGAGTGGGAGGGTGGCGTAGTGCGGAGGGGTTCTGGATGAGAAAAGGGAAAAAATCCATGGAAACAAAAAAGATTCAGAGAGGATTTTTTTTTAAAAATTCACTTTTTAATGGGGCTCAAGGTTTGTCCATATAGTATTCAAAACCATGTGAAAACTATAAAATCTTCACTATCTGGGACACACCAATTCACATGGTTAATGCACATGGTTTAACAAATAGTGTGAAAACCATGAGAAATGCCTTTAAAATTTATTAATTAATTTTTTATGGTTTTATAAGGACCCTCACATGATTTAAACAAACTGTGTGCCTATGAAAACCAATCTTCTCTATTGTGGTGCATGGTTATCACTAATCATGTGAAAACCATGCTCCCTAGGCTGTTACCCCCAAAACAAGAATTTTAACCCCTAAAGCTTCAGTGACTTGTTTAAGAAACTAAGACACATCTCAATCCTAAAACTATATAAGAAAAATCCTTTAAGATATCCCAACTTCTAGGTTCTATATCCAACCCTCATTTTTAAAAATTGTTTGTCCACTAATTGAAAAAAATTCCATCTTCTTCGGAAAATTCAAATGCCAATATGGATGAGGCATTACAAACTCTCCACCATTGTAATTATCATACTTGACATTTCCTAGTGGTAATAATTTTGAATCACCACTATTAGTTATCTATTTGGAGTCAAACAAACACATTCTATTCCTGAACTCCCAACATTCTTTCAAATCGTAGCACCCAATAGCAGACATAATTCTACCTGATCCTAAGCCAAATCTCATAACCATCATTGGGATGATGATATGGTACTTACTTAAGCTTGCCCATATTGATAAAATATCATGTCAATGTATATTCATTCACCTAGTCTAAGACACTCCCACTATAATACATAACTCATGAAATCCAATTTCGATCCATGGTGCCTCCCACTTACAAAATTTCTTACCAAAATCAATTTTCAAGTTTTTAATGACACATCTAGTGCAACTTACAATGAAAATTTCACAACCACACATGAGAATTATAGTACAATGTCTTTTTTTTCTCCTTCATTCCCAAATTTCTGAACTCCACAGATTCACCTCCACCATCCAAGTACAACTTAAACACAAATATTTTCCTTATAAAGCCTCAGATAGCTCTAAAAAATTCCCATCACAAAAAATATTAAATAATCAATGCATGTGTCAAATCATTACATATAACATCACATGATAGTATAATTCGAACATCCTCCACCTGAACTACCTCAAAAGGGTTGGCAGCCACTAACATGTTATCTCGCTTTCTATTCTAAATTAATAACTCTAAAGGAATACCAAAACCTACCAAGAACACACATCATAGTATAAACCAAGCATCTTATGTCATTTTACAATTAAAACCCCAAATAACCAAACTACATAATTCTTGACTTCCACCACCAATATTCCAATAAAAACTAGATCAATTTTCCTTGATCGTTAGGGGAATACCATGATCATCTTAATATATCATGGCCTAATCTATCCCTTTATGTGATTCCACTGTCAAACACTAACCAAATTAAACTAGCCATTATGCTATCACCTAATAATCAGCATGAAACCAATATAATCCTTCCTAGACCATGTCATCTATCTCTAGCTTAAATTATCCTCTCAGACTCTAATAATCACCAAACAAAAACTACATCTGGGATTCGAAAAGGCATCCCAATTTCATAAAAACACATGCAAACCAGTATCCAGTGCTTTCATGGTGACCCAAAGATTAGATCTACACACCAACTGCCTTTGTAATATAGAAGAGTAAAAATTCATTATATAAGAGACTCAATGGGGGGAATCCGTGCGTTGTAGAGGAGGCTTCTAGGATGGTCGTTGGATGAGGAGGGTGCACCAGAGCATGTCATGTGGAAAAGGGGGTTGCGCATGGAAGAGGGGGAGAATGAGGAAGAGGAGGAGGAGGAAGAGGAGGAGGAGGATGAGGCAGTGGAGGAGGAGGATGAGTCGGTGGCTGGAGGAGGAGGAGGAGGAGGTAGTGGCAGAGGAGGAGGAAGTGGAGAAGGGTCGCAGTGAAGGAAAGGTCACAGAGGAGGGGGAGGAGAAGGAAGTGACGATGGTGGAGGAGGAGGAAGGTCATGGCGGCGGAGGAGGAAAAGACAGCGGCGACAGAGGAGGAGGAGGAGGAGGGGTCCTGGCGGATGAGGGGTCGATGACACAGGGTTCAGCTTCCACGAAGACTTGAAAGGGTGCGATGGAGGAGGATCCTGTTAGAGTTCTTTTATAAAAACCACCGGAACCTTTATCAGTGCTAGTTAAAATCACTAATAAAGGTATGTTTTATCAGTTATAAAATAAAAAGCGTTGACAAAACTTACCTTTATCAGCACTTTATTAGCGCTAATAAAATACCTATTTATCTGTGCTAAAATTATAGTGCTAATAAATAGGTATTTTATCAACGCTTTATTAGCATTGATAAATATTGGAATTTATCAGTGCTAAAAAAGCACTAATAAAATACCTATTTATCAGCACTAAAAAAGTGCTGATAAAGTTATAATTTTAATAATTTATTTATATTTTTATATAATTATTTAAAATGATATATAGGATATATATATATATTTATTAATAATTATAACTATAAATAATATATATTTATAAATATTGGTATATAATTGTTAATATATATATTAATAAAATTATAATTAAAAATGTATTTGAAAAGTATTTATATATATCATTAAAAATATAATAAAATATATTTATTATTTAAATATATTTAATGTAATTTTATAAGTACATTTTTTAGAACATATATAGTTCATATGGGCAACATTTGAATTAATCCATATACCACATCAATGGACAATGAGATGTAATGTATAAATGAACATTCATGCGTATGATACATAACATATACACATGATCAATATATTCACTGGCCAAATTCATTGGAAAACACACACATATTCAATAATTTTAATTATAAATATATATATTAAAAAAATGTTATATATTTATAAATAAAATAAATAAAATAAATAAAATAAATATATTAAATATAAAAAATATAACAAATACAATGAATTAATCCAATAAATCCAATAAATCTAATAAATCTAATAAATCTCTAACAAATATAATAAATCTAATAAATATATTTATTATTTAATGTAATTTATTATAATATTATAATTATTTAATTATATATATATATATATAATTATAATCTTAGAAATACCTTTTTCAATTAAAACATTATATATATATTTTTGAATTATTAAAAAAAATATTAATTGTAAACATTTGTTTTTTATTTAATTTATACAAATAAACATTATTTTTGAATCTAAATAAAATAATTTTATATAAAATAATAATAAAAACTTTTATCAGTGCTAATAATAGCACTGATAAATGTACCCTTTATCAGTGCTAAGAAAAGCACTGATAAAGGGTACACCTTTATTCCGAATGGACCGAAGGCCTTTATTTTATTTTATTATAGATAATCCCCCTTTTAATGGATGAAGGGGAACCCGTACATGACCCGTAGGCCCAAGGCACAAGGCCCGACATCACCCGCAATACATGACTCGAAGGCCTAGAGGCATACCATGCCCATTACATGACCCATAGGCCCAGCCCACTAGAACTGCCCCTCCCCAGCGTCTTGCATCATTGATCGCCTTAGCTCCCCACCTTGCATTGCTGATCGGCTAGCATTTTCCCCGTACAAAGCTGCACGGTGCCTGGTCCCAATGGCGGCTACCATACCCTCTCATTCTTCCAATCCGGTTAGCTCTACATCTGGTGGCTGCTACTCCTGTTGCTCTGATCCTCTTCTGGGGCCTGATCTGTGTGAACTGGGCTACTCCATGGTCTACGTGACCCGAAGGCCCTGTGGCCCGAAGGCCTTTGATGACCCGAAGGCCCTGGAGACCCGTAGGTCCAAACCGGTGGCCCGAAGGCCCAAATCGGGTGAATAGTTCCGGCTACTACAGTACCAAACAGTAACTGCTACAGTACCTGCTACAGTACCCGGAAATTCGCCACCACCCGGTTTTGAACCCGGGTCTCTTGGATGCCAAGCAGGAGCCCTTACCACTCGGGTACGGGCTCGTTGGCGGGTACACCTTTTTGAGTGCTTGTTTTAGCATTGATAATGAGGAGATTTATCATTGCTTTTATCTAGCACTGATAAAGACCTGCCCCTTTATCAATGCTTTCTGCTTAGCACTGATAAAAGGCAGCGCTTCCCTTACCCTATTTTGTGGTAGTGTGGGCCACATAGCCTCAAGAACATCTCCCCAAACGTCAAAGGATTCCGACTAGCAGTAAGAGACTAGGGTGCATCTATGGGAAGACTATGACCTCATTAGCAGAGTGTAGCACAAAAAAAGGAATATAAATAGTAGTAAACCTCAGAAGCAATATAAATAGTATAAATAAACATCAGAATAAAACTGATGCAATAGATAAATGAGAATAATAATAACTATATCAACTAGCATAATGATGATGTAATGTCATGTCACTAGAAAACTAGAAAACATGGATACAAGATAGAAGTAATAACATGTTATACAAAGTAAAAGAAAACAATGGCTATTCCAAGCATCCCGAGATCCAACTCGGTCATCTACTTTCAAGTTCCATCCTATCAGCACGCAATCAAGTGTAGGAAGCTGTATACCTCCCTTTTTCAATACTTGAAGCCATGTAATCTACTCTGGGTTCGAAATAGTGCCCAGAGAGGGTGTGAGATAAATCTTAGTGGTCCACCACCAACAGTGTCAATAACATCTAACTCGTGTAATGGAATATAGTAGGGTACAAGCACGCATATAAAGTAAAGAAAGTAGTATAATATGACCAAATACCCAAGTACCTGCTTCAGTCCTCGGCTGGTGTCTGAAGATGTAACCAGTTCAATAATTAAATAATCACCATTTAATGTTAATAGGTCACGTGAGGCATAGCCAAAACTGACATCACCTCATGATAGTATAAGTAGTGAAGGTCCCAAGACCAGACAACGCAACCTGAAAATGATATTCAGTGAGGGAGTTGTAGGGTAATAACCAAGGTAACGTAGATCACATGAAATTATAACTCACTAGTATTTGAGTCTAGCTAAGGGGTAAGAGTGTAATCCAAGGAGCGTAATCCAAGGCATTCAACAATAAGGTGCTTACTGAGTCCAAGGTTATTGACCAAGGTAAAATGGGGCTAAGAAATGACAGGGCTTTATAGTCTTTCACAATAGAACCTACTAGTCAATGCTGGATCCAAGGAGTATATCCGAGGTATCCTGTAATAATGTAAAGGACCCTATGGTAGTATATTGAGCATATGAGGAATAGAAAAGAACCAAATTCAATGTGGGTTTCAACCTAAGAAAACTATATCCTTGAATCAAAATGGGGTTCCCGAGACCCAAGGTATTCTCCTCTCATAATCTTAGGCAAGCTCGAGTTAGTCCATTATTATTTGATATTTTAACCAAGTAATAGTTCATTTGGTTCATGTATTTCATTCCATTAGTGTGGATAGGTCAAGTAGAGTTGCAACCATTTATTTATTTCTCCAATCATTGTGTTTCATTAGTGTGGATAGGCCAAGTAGCGTTGCAACCATTTAATCAAGTCTCATTTAATCAAGTCTTAATTAACCATTAAGGCATATTCAATTAGAAAGGATCACTCTGCTACCTTCCATTAACATGGAAAGGGTTGATACAGACATGTAACCTTTATTCGATCTCATTTGTCAAGGCCAAGTTATATACTTAGTATAATTTCCATTTCACATTTCACATTTAATAATCATTTGTAAGCACTTACCTTAGGTGGGTAAAGAGGTTAGAATATATGGTACATGCCATTATGCAATTATCATTAATAACAAGTCATTTATTACAGGAAGTCTCACCTTTAGGAAGGTCAAGCAAAGGCACACCCGAACGGTGGCTCAAACATGCCAAAATACAAAAACCCAATTATGGTATAACCTTTGACATGGGGAAGATTGAGTTGTGGGTGTAACCGCTAACAATTAATCACATGTTTATAAAGAGCATAACCATACAATTATAACAAGTATAATCCTGAAATGTAAATTTAAGAAATGACTCCCGATGAAATCGGTGGGCCCACACGAATATTCCCAAAATCAACGAACTTTAGAGATAAGTTATAGAAAACCCACCTTAGGGTTGTAAAATCCTTCTCCTTCGGTATCAGCCCTTGATTTTCCTCCGATGGGAGTATATCTATAAAAATGTGAAAAACGTTCACACAGATATATCTAGGTTGAGAGAAAGAGAGATGAACAACCACTAAAGGGGACTCGAGTACTTACCATGGCACCTCCAATGTGATGGATGGAAGCTCGATCAGATGTTGGATGAAGGAGATCTATTAATACCTAGATTTAACCTTCAAAATGCATAAAATGGGTGAAAAAAGATGAAAATATCGTTGGTTATTAGATTAGGGGGAAGGGGTTGGGTTAATAGAAAATTAAGGGAAAACTGGGAATTTACCAAGAAAATTAGCATGCGCACAGTTTTTCCGCACGGTTTGTCAAATCGTGTGAAAACTGTGTGAGATTGTTCTGATCGAAAAGATATCCTTTGCATAGTTTGATCAAACCTTGCGCAAGCCATTCACAGGTACTTGGGGAAAAAATAGGCATTCACATGGATAGGCCGCACGACCGTGTGCCAATTGTTGGAGATGGATCTTTCCAAAAAAACACCATCCACACGGTTTGGAAAACTGTGTAGAAATCCTACATTTTTTACTCTAAACTGTGCGCCATGCTATCCTTCCCCAAAAATATGGGTTTTGGGCTCTAAATAAGCCTAAAACACCCTTGTAACATTTACTAACTCATTAGGAATCCATATTAGGTCTAAAGTAAATATTTAAACACAAAATTATAAGATCCATTCCTAAGTGAAATACCGAGTTATTAAATTTAAGGAGACTTGGGAGGACTATAGGGAGTAGAGGGTAGAGTGAGGATGTACTCCAATGAGTTTGAGTGAAGATAAATCGGAGCTTGGGTGGATTTATATAGAAAAAGAGTGGGATTTATTTATTATTTTGGTTTTGGACTCTACATAATAAAATATCCAAAACCACAAACCGTCCCATGGTTTTTACCCATAGTTTCTTCCAAATGTGAGTGATATAAATTATTTTATGAGGGAAATGGAAGAACTTAATATAATAACATCCTTTATTATGTGGAGGTGAGTTATACTCTTAAAGAAAGGATATTAAAACATTAAAATATAGTGTAAGTTTTGGAGGATTCATAGTGGATTTACAAAATAAATAAAATAAACATAAAATCACATTATTTTAAAGGTAAAACATATATTTTATTATGGATACCATTTATAGTAATTATTATATCACTTTTGGGTCATTTTGATGTCACAATACACAAAGTATATTTATACGGTCTTTAATTTTTACCCAAAAATTCGACTCTCTCAGAATATTATGAAAAAACCACCATTGGATAATTTCAATGTTCTTATTCCAACGATAATATTCGTTTTATCAAAATATTTTTCTAAATATGTGAATTTTAATTTTTAAAATAATAACTGATATTTATTGAAAATGATGGGTTTTGAAAATAACAGTTTGAACCCTTTTAAAAATTATATTTAACTTTATAAAAATTATTTTATCATTTATATTTGATAAAAATTATTTAATAATAATATTTTATTAACTATTATTTATTTAAAAAATACACTAATTCATCAAAATAAATTCCTTAATTGAATTTGAATATTACACAAAATTACTATTTGAGTTTTAAAGTAAAAAAGTAATTTATAAAGTAACAATAGTAGGATGAAAATATAATCATAATTTTATAAAAAATAATATAGATGATTATAATTCAATGGTTTTGATACATATCCCTTTATTACACCCACAAATTCTCTAAGAATGAGGTGCGGGATGGTGGGGCTTTCATGGGGTGGTTCGACGAACATGGTTTGGGCCATGATCTTGATGAGATTGAATATCTCCCAAAAACAATTTCACTCATGTAAAGTTATTGGATCTCAGCTTGGGCTTGATCAAGAGAAAATCCTATAGATGCTATCTCCCTCAAATGCTCCGATAAATGAGCTTCATAGGGTACGATTCTACTGGTTGAGGCCATCACTTCTTTTTTCTATGTCAATTGGATTGTTAAAACCCTAAATTTATAATAATAATGTGATCACTGTTAAACTGCATTATTAACAATGGTAAAGATAATTAACAGTATTTTAAATCTAATTGGATATATAAAAAATGTGCATGTGTTTTCTATAACCATATTACTTAATAATACATTTAATTAAATCGAGAGGAGAATTTTATTTATAACATTTACAGTTGTTAAAATATTCCACTCTTAAGAAATTTTTCCATCGAAATTTTCTTTTCCCACACTGTAATAGATGAGGGTAACTCTGCTTCATCACCTCCTTTGGTTCCCATATTTCTTCTTCAAACTTATGGTTTCTCCACAACACTTTGACAAGATGCATTGTCTTATTTTGTATAACTTTTTCTCTTGGATCTAAGATAATCACCATATTCTATTCATAGGAAAGATCATTCTCCAATGGAACCACCTCTAGATTAAGTATAGGTGAGGGGTCTGGTATGTACTTCCTCAATAGGGATACATGGAATAAATCATGTACTTGAAATAATTTCGGTGGGAGTGCTAGTTGATAGGTCACTACTCCTATGCGATCAAGGGTCTCAAAAAAGAAGATGTACCTTGGACTAAGATCTACCTTTTTCTCAAATATCATCACCTTATTTCATGGTGATATGTGGAGGAGTACCATGTCTCCAACCTCAGAATCTAGGTCTCGTTGATGATTGTTAACATAGACATTCTGTTGACTCTAAGGAGCCTTGATGTGATGATGAATGGTCTTAAACTTCACCTCCATTTCCTCGACCATTTTTAAGAGCTAGTAGTTTTCAATCCCCAACTTTATCCCAACATACTGATGTTCTGCAGCTTCTCCCATAAATAGTTTCATAGGGATCCATTTTTATGTTCTAGTGGAAAATTTTGTTGTATGAGAACTCGACCAGAGGAATATGTTGATCCCATCCTCCTTTGAAATTGATTGATCATGATATCAACATGTCCTCAAGTGTTTGGATAGTCCACTTAGATTGGACATCAGTTTGAGGGTGATAAGCCATATTGAAGTTCATCTCAGTTTATAGAGCATGTTGGAGTATTCTCCAAAACATAGAGGTTAATCTTGGATCATTATTGGATACAATTGATAGTGGTACTCTATGAAACTTTACCACTTCTCTGATGTATATCCATGCAAGTTGATCCAGTGAGAAATCCTCTAGAATTGTAATGGAGTGTTCAATCTTTGTAAGATGATCCACAAAAACCCAAAAATCATTATTTCCTTTCGATGTCATCAGAAGTCAAGTGAAAAATTACATGGTGATGTCTTCCAAATTACATGTTTGTATGGGTAATGGTTTCATCATCTCCTTAGACTTCTTCCTTTCATCCTTCACTTTTTGACATACCAGTAACTTTGTTATATATTCAGTGATCTACTTCTTCATGTAGTCCCACTAATAGTGCTCTTAGAGATCTCGATACATCTTCGTGTTTCCTATGTGAATGGAAAAGGTCTAACTATGTGGATTATCTAATAGTTCCTTCTTTATCACAAGTTTTGATGGAATATATAGTCTTGACCCAAATCTCACAATTCCTTCTCCATTAACATTTAACTATGAGGATTTCACTTTCCTTATAGTTACCACTTTCTTCTAAATTACAACATCATCTCTTTGATCATCCTTTAACTTTTTCATAAGAGATAGTTGAGTAATAATTTTTGAAAGGATTGATAATTTCCCTTCCTTTATGATTCCATTGTCTATCCATTCTAAATCTATGAAGACTGGGTCCCAATCAATTATCATCAATGATAGAATTGTTGGATACTTTCTACTTAGAGTGTCCTCCACTTTGTTTTCTTCCCAAGATGGTAATTAATTGAGCATTCATGGTCTTTGATCAACTCTAACAATCTTTTTGGTGAATATTAAGCTCTTTCTATGTGAATATATATTCGAGACTTTTTGTGATCTGTATATATTTCACCCTTATCCCCAAAGAGGTAATTCCATAATATTTTCAAAGAGAACATCCCTGCCACCAAATCCAGGTCTTGTTTTGGATAGTTCTATTCATGAACATTGAACTTCCTTGAAGCATATGCCATGAATTTTTTATTCTGCATCAACACAAAACTCAATCCATTCTTCAAATCATCACTAAATACTAAAAATAGTTCTACAACTATGAGTAGTGTGAGTAAAATGGTAGTGAGAATCCTCCTTATTCGTTTCATTGAATCTCTCTTCACATTCGTCATTCCAAGAAAACTTGACTCCCTTCCGAGTTATCTTGGTAAGAGTTTTTGAAAATTGCAATAAATTTCTCACAAATGGGCAATAATACCCATCTAACCCAATAATACCATGAATATCTATTACATATGTTGGCCTTGTTCAGCCTTTAATTCATTTTTTCTTTGAAGGATCTAAAGATATACCATTGATTTTGATGATATGACCTAAGAATGAGACTACCTTTAACCAGAACTCACATTTTTTATACTTTTCATAAATCTTATCCCTTCACAAGGGCTTTAGAATAGTGCTTAGATGCTCCTCATTATCCTCATTAGTTTTGGAATATATTAGAATATCATCTATAGAGTATACCAAAAAAAATTCAAGGTAATATCTAAAGAATCTATTCATCAAGTCAGTGAGCCCTAAATTCATCATTATGAACTCATAGTTCCCAAACCTTTTACAAAAAGCAGTCTTTGAGATATCTTCTTTCTTCACCATAATATAACAATATCCCGATAGCAGACCCACCTTGGAGAATTATTGTGCACCATGTAGTTGATCAAACAAGTAATAAATCCATGACAAAGAATACTTTTTGTTTATCATGATCTTGTTGAGCTCACAATAATCAATGAAAATGTGCATTGACCCATCGTTCTTTTTGACGGAGAGGACTGGTGCACCCCATGGTCACGAACTTGGGAATATGAACCCTTTATCCAGATTATCCTATAGTTGTTTCTTTATCTCCTCATGTTTCACAAAAATAATACTCTATAGATTCTTAGATGTTGGCAACAACCTAGGTACATGATCGATTGAAAATTCAACCTCTCGACTTGGAGGAAGACTATGAAATTCCTCAGGAAACACATCGGTGTATTCCCTCAGAATATGAATGTCTTCAAGGATGATCCTTTCCTTAGACTCAATCATATGAACTTGATTCACATTCTCATAGGTAAATAATACCCATACTTGAGATTATAATGCTAAATAAGACTCATCCTCCTTGTTGAACTTGTACAGAATCACGGGTCGATTCTCCATACATGGTGTGATTTTGTTATTGTGGAAATTTATGTTGGATCTATATAAAGAAAGAAAATCCATGCTTATAATTGAATAAAATTTCACCAATGTTAGTATGACAAGGTTCTCTGTGAAGTTTATCCCAAAAATTATGATAGGGGTGGAGTTATATACTTGTAATGAAATCATTTCCCCAATTTATGTTTTCACTGATATCTCTACTTCCAAGATTTTTTGTGGTGTTTGAATAGTTTTACTAATTCTTTGTGATAAGAAAGAATTAATAGGACAATAATAAAAAAGTATGTTTACTATTCATAAATTAATAACTATCATACATATCACCTCTTCATTGTTGGGATCCACTTTAGTAGTTGTGATGGAAAAAGATCACCCTTTCTACATTGGAGGTTGTTGGTTGTCTCTGAAAACCATTGGCTTATGGAATTAATTTTTTAATGTACTATAGTTCCTTGCAGTTGTCGCAATGAACAATAAACAAAGGGTTGACTGGATAATTCATTTCCTCTATCATATTATAAAGTTTCTATTTTCGGCAAACGTTATCCATGTGTCCTTATTTTCCACACCTAAAGCATTTCTTTTTTCCTTTTATGAAATTTTTGGGGTGCTTATTTCCACACCTTTGACAAGTGGGATGTTAGAATTTCTTATCACCATTAGATTTATCCATCTGATCACCATAATTAAAATACACTTTACCCTTATTATTCCCATTATACCATTTAGATTCTCCAATATCTATCTTGACTTTGAGGGAATATTGGAAAATTTTCTCACAAATATCAGAGTCATGGATCACCAAGGGTTTTTGTAGAGTTGGATTTAGACCACAAAAGTGGTCAAACTTACATTCAGGGGTAAAAAAACCAGAGCTATATTGTTCATGTCTTGTGAATTTTTCCTCATAAACACCAATAGATTCATCATCTTTTTTCTTGAGGGAAAGGAAATCCATTTCCATTTAAATATGGAGAGTGTGAGGAAACTATTTATCAAAAAACATTTTCCAAAATCCATTCCACTTCATCACTTTGATCTCTTACTCAGTCATTGTATTATTGATCAATGTCCACCACTAATCAGATTCTTCTTCTACATGATATATAGCCAGAAGAACCATATCTTGTTAGGAACATTGAAGGAAGAAGATGATCTTCTCAATGGAGTTAGTTTTGTAATTAAGGGATCAGATGATCCATTAAAAGTATGAGGCCTTTGTCATATAAATCTATCGATTGAGGATTGTTCTCTCTTAGGGGGGTTTGGATGCTCTTATAGATATAGGTTTCTATTCAAAACCTAAGTCATCTTAGAGAGTATTATCATGAATTTCATGATTCCTACTCCCATCAAGTTTGGCATCTTGTTGGGGCAGTCATCACATTGCCCGTCACATTGATTGTTTACCTGATTCATCCTATTTCTGACCATTTTCTAAAATAAAAGGAAAGCATGGGATGAATATCTTTAAACTATTAAAATCATAAAAGGGAATCCAATGAAAATAAATGGATAGCTTACAAATTACATTTATTTCCTTAACTTATGAATTTCTAGGGTTGAATCTATGTTATCCATGATATATTTCCTAACATATATTCTTATGGTAATTATTTTTTTACCATAATAATAGTTCATAATAAGGTTATGAATTTAATAATTAATATCCCCCATGAGTGTCAAACTAGGTGCACAGTAAAGACTGTTTTCATGTACCAGGTTACCCTGAGTAAGGACCGAAACACCTTGTCAGAGTTGTCACTCTAAGGTACATCTGTGCCAGAACCACGTCAACATGTTGTATCCAGACAAGTATTTATTTTCTTTGATAGACCACTTACTCTATACTTACCAAAATTTAGGGATATTTTATTATAATTATTCTTATCCCTAAGGATTTTGCTAGAGTTTTCTAAACCTAGTCTCAAAAATAACTAAACATGGCTCTGATACCAACTATAACAAACATTCTCTTTATTTCATATTAATTCTTGATTTATTACATAAAATTACACATAAAAATACCCAAAATATTTAAAAGTTTAATGTCTTTGGGAATTAGGTACATGGAATAACATCTTGAACATGAAATAAGACAACATTATTGAAAACTTCTTTAACATGCTTCTAAAATTCCATGTCTTTTTAAAACTAGATGGGATATCTTAGGGATAAACATAAGAACGGGGTGAGCTATAAATCCCATTAAGGGAATAAAAAATTCATAACTTGAAGAAGTTAAAACATGTTATACAACAAGAATATCAGTGGGTAATAAAAGTAACACAAATAATAAGGCATGATATAACATGATAGTCATAACATGGGAAATGTGGAAACAACATAAAACACTGAATCATATAGACAGGTCAAGAATAAAACCGACAGGTACTTATGGTGAAAAAAGTCCAATAAAGAAATCAGGTTCACTAATTATCCCAACATTACATATCAAGATACTAAACATTACCCAATTCATTGGAGCTCTATCTGGGTGCACCCATCATATTAATTTCTTTCCCATTCTTAAGTGTGCCACATAGATCATACAATACAGATTCATTCATCATCATAATTTATTCCATAATTAATGAGTGTGTAATAAATACATGTAAGTGAAAAATAAATAAGTATATGTGAATAAATTTTAACACCCTTGATAAGAAATGATTTTGGTATTCACTACACAATTGTTTTTGGTATGGAAAAGAATAGTGAAATTTACACCGCATAACTACATCACTTAAGATTCATAAAAATGGGTTTATGAGAGAGGAATGGGTCTATCATCACATAGAAACAAAAATGTGAAGTATTAGGGACATGAAAAAATTATCCCGACATTATGAATTTGTAAATAGAAGGCATAAGGTAATGAAGAAACTTGAATAAAGAAAAGAATTCTAACTATAATTCGGCATGGTAACAGGTGTACATAAATGATCATGGGAGTCTTAATGAGAGTTAAAGTAAGATATCATAATTTATAAAATAAAATTTAATGAAACGAAAATTTGAAAAAATATATCCCAACACGACGAAACTGAAATTAAGAAGCATAACATAAAAAGTGGTGCTTGAATAAAAAGATAGAAGAGAAATCCGTTACAAAATTTAAACATAGTAACGACTTAGATAAAGGTCAAAATGAGAGAGGATAAATGATATCTCATTAAAATAACACAAATTATATTGAAATAGAATGATTATAAATGAATTAAAATATAAAAAATTGAAATTTAGAATACTAATTTCAAATAACGTGCTTGAATTGAAAGGAGAAGAGGAAGGTGAGGATATTTTACATGAGTGTGTGAATCCAAAGGCATAGGAAGGGATTATTGAGAGATTAGAAGCACCTTTGTAGGAATATAGAGAGTATAGGGAAGAGAATTTATGTTCTACAATGAGTTTGAGAGAAGAGAAATTGAAGCTTGGGTGGGTTTATATAGTAAAATAGGGGGATTTATTTATTATTTTTTGTTTTGGACTCTACATAACAAAATATACAAAACCACAAACTATCCCATAGTTTTGCCCATGGTTTCTGGAAATGGGAGTGGTATAAATTATTTTATGGAGGAAAGGTATTAAATTAATAAAATAATTTTGTTTCTTATGTGTAGGTGAGTCACACTTTTAAAGAAAGGATTTTAAAACCTTACAATATTGTATAAATTTTGAAGGATTCATAATGGATTTACAAAATAATTTAAATAAACATAAAATAACATATTTTTAAATGTAAAACATATATTTGGTCATGGATATAAATTACAGAAATTATTACATCACTTTTGGGTCATCATGATGTCATAATACACAAAGTATATTTATACGATAGATAATTTTAAGCTAAAAATTCTACCATCTCATAAAATTATGAAAAATTCACTATTGTATAATTTTGAAATTATGATGAAAAAATTAATATTCATTTTATCTAAATAATTTTCTAAATATGTAAATTTTCACTTTTAAAATAATAACCCCCATTTATTGAAAATGACGGGGTTTTAACAATAACGATTTTCAAACCCTTATAAAAATTATATTTTACTTCAAAAAAAATATACGATCATTTATATTTGATAAAATTTATTTAATAAGAATATTTTATTAAAATATTTTTTATTTAAAAAATAAATTAATTCATCAAAATAATTTCTATAATTGAATTTGAATATTACACAAAATTACTATTCTTGTTTTATAGTACAAAATTTATTTATAAAGTAACAATAGTAGGATGAAAATATATTCATTATTTTATAAGAAATATTTTAAATAATTATAATTCTATGGTCTTTATAAATACCCATTTATTACACCTGAAAACTCCCTAAGAGTGAGGTGCGTTATGGTGGGACATTCATGTGGCGGTTTGGTGAACATGGTTTGGGTCATGATCTCGATGAGCTTGAACTTCTCCTATAAAAGGGTTTTCTAATGTTTAAGTTGTTGGATAGTAGCTTGGGATTGGTAAAGGGAAAATCCTAGAGATGTTATCTCCCTCAAAAGCTCGAATAAATGAGCTTCATAGGGTATGATCCTACTGGTTGAGGTCATCAATTATTTTGACTGTGTCAATTGGATTGTTAAAACCCTATATTTACACTAACCATTTGATCACTATTCAATATCTATATTATCAATGGTAAAGACACCTAATGGTATTTTAAATCTAATTGAATATATAAAAAATGCACATGTGTTTTCTATAACCATATTTCATAATTAGACATTTAATTAAATTGAATACAAAATTTTATTTATAACAGTTCGAGTAATTATAATATATATATATATTACTATATATAAATTAATATAATTTTTTTATATTAATTAATATAAATATACTTATAAATTTATATATTTATGTATGTATATATATAATAATTTACATCTTAATGATCAATTATTTAGTTATTACTAATTGATATATATATATATATATAAATTAATATAAATTTAGTTATATATATATTGATTTATATATTAATGATCATTTATTTAGTCATTATTAATTAATTATAATTATGTTTTAGACTTTGTGTATATGTGTTTATATGTATTTATGTATGTATGTATGTCTGTTTGTGTGTTAATTTTTTAAAAATAACATTAATTTTTAATGTTTTCTAACACTATTATATATGTAATATTGTTAATATGTTTTTATATATTTTATTAAGATGTTTTTATGTATATAAAAAATGTGGATAATTTCATTTTTTTCTAGTATGGATAGAAAGAGGATCCTACCAAAGTGCTGATAATTAATGTTATCGATGGACACCAAATGAGATGTGAAATCCTTAATTCAAGATTGATCTAATTATACCAAGCATTTGTAAATGGTATTTTTTTATTGTTGCGTTTTTAATTTAATTTTTTGTTCTTGGATAGGTTTTATTATTTCTTCTACAGTATATCGAGGGTCGGTAATATCATTAAAACCTTGTAGTGGTATTAAATGAACTCTCAGTAAATGAAAAATGATTAATTCAAATGTTAAAATGCTGTATATTATGATGATATAGTTACACTATGTATAGAAATAATTAATAATCACATGAAACATCAATGGAATGTTTGATGAAATAACCAGTCCCCTTAAGGGTAATTATGGATAACAAATTTTTTCTTGACCCCTATGTGAAATATCACATGCCCTATTATCTCATACATTAAAACCCTTAGACATATTGGATCTTACGTCTTTTAGAGATCGATTTAGAAGAAAATAAATTTTCTTTGTAATGTGATCAAATTATTAACCATTTTTCAGATACAAGGAAAAATGAATTAAGTAATTATTATGAATAAGATGCAATAAGTTTTTATATGATACATACTGTTTAATTACTATGAATATAATCATAAAGGGAATGTATGTGATACATAAAATGTTAGTGGAATGAATAAATATAAAATCATTCTCTAAATATCGAAGTGTAAGATTACCTACAATATGAATCACAGACATTGATCGATCAATTATATGTTTCATTCTTAAGAGGGAATCAATAATCTATCTCGTGTTTGGTGAAAAGGTTAATAGTTCTCCTTATATGAATATTGGGTGAAACTATACAAGGAAACTTAGTCAAATTAGAACTTGGAGGTGTGGTATTGAGAATAATGATGAGATTAATTGGGAAAGATATTATTCACACAACAATCCAAGAGTTATATTTGATAGAATTAACAATAATTGTTTACCTAAATACACATAGATTAAGAGACTATCTTAGTTGAGTTAATATTTATAGAAATATGGATCTTAGAAAACTATATTTATAGTTGTTAATTTTATTATTTTAGTGTATGTACATTCAATAAAATACTATATTGAATATTAATATACATAGTACTATCAGTTGGGGGCTTACCCGATTGGTAAAGACTCCCCTTAATAATGCATTAGATCTGGGTTCAAAACCAAGCGGGAGAGGATTTCCACAGGTACTATAGCAACACTTTAGAAACACCGTAGAAGTGTATTTGTGCATGTAATATAGTGGGGTATTATAGCAGTAGTACTAATCATCTTGAATTGGATTTTGGTCCACAAAAAATGGGCCTACAAGCTATAGGGCCTCCATGCCATCCAAGACCATCGGGCCACAGAGCCTTCAAGCTATGAAGAGTGGGATTCTGGGCCATAAGGCCTTTGGGACATGAAGAATTCAGGTTAGAAAACATGGGAGAAGACCCTAGAAGAGGAATAAAAGAAATTAGTACCCAAAAAATAGATTTAACTAGATTGGAAGAATGACAAGGTGTGACGACCGCCATCGGCACCAGGCACTGTCCTGCTTTTCATGGGGAAATGCTATGTGATCAGAAATTCAAGGTGGGGAGTTAGGATCTATTAACAATATTGAAACTAGGGAGGGGCAGTTTATGTTTAGTTGGGTATTTGGGCCTCCAGGTCATGTATTGGGCCTTATGCCTCTTGGCCTATAGGTCATGTAAGGGTTCCGTCTAAACCCAATTAAAAAGGCGATTGTCCAAAAAATATAAAGGCCTTCTGGATTCAGAGGAATATACATAGTACTAAAAATAACACATATTTTCATGTTTATATTCATGGAATTATACACAAACTAAAATTTATCCTTGAGATTAATCCTTTATAATGAAATGTTTTATAGTTATAATTTCATTGACTGGTATCATAATTTGAGAATTATTCTCAAATAATAATAGATATTATATATTTTTGAGAAACCCAAAACATAGTAGTTATATTATTATACCACATGAGAGGGAAATTATTCTTATGAAAATTATTAAAATGATGTATATAACATAAGATTTCATGTACTATCTTCCATCATTTCCAAGCTTCAAAAGCTAAATAAAGGAATGTAATCATTCAGTGTGATTGAATGGATAAGTAATCAATCACATATTCATAGCTATGAATAATTATATGTTATATAGAATAATGTTTCTAAATATGAAAAATGGGTATTAAATATTGGACTAACATCAATTATTATTGGTATGAAACAAAATCTCAAAAATCAGAGAAAATTGATTAAGGTAGAGGTATAACTACGAGTTGGAAATGGAGAAAGAGTTATAAAAATATATATAGGGATAAGGAATTTGATATATGTGAATATTTTTTATTAGAAAAAAATTACAAAATTACCATTTATGGGTAAGGGTAAACAAGCTAATGATTTATTAGAACTCATACATAATGATGAATGTGGTCCCATAAATGAAGTATATCAAGGTGGATTTCAATACATCATTACATTTACTAATGAATTCAGCAGGTATGGGTATGTGCATATTATAAAACAAAAGTATAAATATATTGCAAACTTTAATGTTTTCAAAAATTATGTTCAAAATAAACTCGAAAATAGTATTAAAATTCATTGATCGGATCAAGGTAGAGAATATTTGAGTTAATAATTTTGTGACTATCTTAAATATTGAATAATAGCATCAAAAATCACTCCACCTGGTATACACAAATTAAATGATGTATCTGAATTGATGAATTAAACAATTTTATACATGTTTTAGTTAATTAATATTCATACAAACCTTCTTATTTAATTTTGAGGCAATTCTCTAAAAAATCCTTAATATATACTAAATCATGTTCCATCAATGGTTGTTGAAAAGGCACCAAATGAGATATGGATTTATAAGTGTACAAATTTTCCTTTTATGAGGATTTGGGGTAGTGAGGCATGTGTTAGATGTATTACCTCAAGTAAACATGAACCCAAATTAGATAGATGTATATTTTTCGGTTATCCCAAAGATATAGTGGGTATTATTTCTACAATCCATCAGATGTGGAAGTGTTTATTTCTAAACATGTTTTCTTTCTGGAATAATAATTTATTTAAAAATAATTATTGGTATTTTTTTAACCCGATAATGTTCAATAATAATAAGATGATGTTTTTATTGAGATGGATGATCTGTAAACATAATGTTTCATGGAAAATGAACCAACTCAGTATGCACAAGAACTAAAAAGGTCTAGTGGATTTCATTAAGAACCCAAGAGATATGGATTTCTTATTTCTAATAAGGGTGATGTAACAATCATATAAGATGATCCAACATCTTACCAAGAGTCCATCATGAGTTTTGAATATGATAAATGGTTAAAAGTAATAGAATCTAAAATGGAATCCATGTTCACTAATCAGGTTTTAAACCTATTAGATCCACCTAAATGGGTAAAACCCATTGGGTTCAAGTGGTTCCTTCACAAGAATACTAAAATGGATGTTAGAGTGTTTATGTACAAGGATCTCTTGGTAGATAATACTTTTAAATAAACTCATGGTATTGAATATTAATAAACCTTTCCTTCAGCATCTATAATCAAATAAATTAGTATTATTTTATCCATAACAACATATTTTTGTTATGAGATATATAAAATGGATATCAAAACCACATTCCATAATGGTAATTTTTTTGAGGATATATATGATATAATCTGATGGGTTTTGGGACCCATGAAATGTTGCAAGGTTTTGTATGCTATAAGGATCCATTTTTTGTTGATGTAATATTCTTAGTGTTATAAAATTTATTTTGATGAAATAATAAAATATTCTCATGTTATCAAAAATGAATATAAACCTTATGTATATAAACATGTTAGTGGGATCACTATTTTATTTTTTGTGTTGTATATTGTTGAAAATATTATCCTTAGAAATGATTTCCCAAAGATACAATTAGTGAAAAATTTGTTGAGATGTTTCTTCCCAATAAAAGATGTTGTAAAACCATATTTTATACTAGGTATTAAGATATATAGAGATATATTTAAATGAATTTTTGAAATTGGTCAGAATAGATACATTAGATAAGTGTTAAATATGTTTAACATGGGAAACTCTAAAAATGGTTCTTTATTAATGCTACATGGAAATAGTATTTCAAAAACACAATTTCCTTCAACTGTTGATTAATAAGAATGAATGAGTAAGATTATATATGGTTCTATAGTGGTATCAATCATATATGTTGTGTTGTATATTCATCTTGATGTATCATATGAATTATGTATAATGATTCAATACCAATGAAATCCTAGCGAAAGTCACTGGTTATTGGTAAGAATATCCTAATGTTCTTTAGAATAAATAAGGATGTATTGTTTATCTTTGGTGGTGAGGTAGAGATCATTTTAAATGGTTACACTAATTATAGTTTCTAAACTAAAAAATATGACTTTGATCTTAGTCATTATTTTTTTTGATTGAAAGGTGGAGTGATAAATTAGAAATGTTTCATAAAACCAACTATTTATATTTCTATAATAGTATATGAATATATCACAACATATTATATGGCTAAAGAATATATATGGATAAATAAGTTCATTACTGATCTAGGGGTTGTCCCAAGCATCATTAATCTAATTAAACTATACTATGAAGTGGAGAGAATGCACAAGCTAAGAAACCTTGATCTCACCAAATATCCAAATATATTATACATTTATTTTATTTGATTTTAGAGATATTTTAAAAAGGTGATATTAAGATATGTCAAGTTCCCATAGTGTATTACTATTTGAATCCCCTAACAAATCACATGATACAAAAAAATCATAAATTCCACACCAGTCCTCTTAGTATTAGAAACATGAGTTATTAGTTTATGTGTGTCCAGAAGCTCAAAACGAGTAAAAAAAGATGAGTAGTGAAATGTAGATGAATGACCAAGGATTAAAGGAAAAAACACCCATCAAGGTTTCTCCATGGTTAAAGAAAAAGTCACCAGCAATAGAGTTTCACCACAAATTCTGGGCAATGGGAAGAGGCTAAATCAAGAAGGATACACAATAAGCTTCCAAAATTCTCCACATTGAGGTCTAGTCGTTAAAATGGGGTGAAAATACATTATAAAGACAAAATAAAGAAATTAAAATGACCCAAAACGAATTATAATTCTTGGGGCACTCAAAGGGCACATAAAAATCACAAAACCACTTCCCTATGCTATTTAATGAATCCAATATCTAAAGTAGATAATTTCCTTATTAATGATGCATTTATCCACTTTATTTTTCCTCTCTAATGTAATGCTATGAATTTACTTCCTTTTCCATATATATATATATATATATAATTTTGGGCCCCAAATAAGTGTGTTGTGGACTGCCATGATGTTGGATGTCAAAAAGAGTGGGTTGGTCCAATTTGAATAACAATTGGACTTACATTTTTTATTAAGCCCAAAATTATTCTCCTTGGGTTGAATCTAATCCATATAATCCCCCCATTGGTTGGAGAGTTTTCCCCCTCAAATCCATGGAATAATCTTCTTTAATCTATGGAGGCAAGTTCCCAATGTTGAACATTGCAGAAACATTGCCAACATCTTCTAGTAAATCAATTTTGTAGGCATTATTTCCCACTTGTTCAGGTACATTGAATGGACCTTCAGCTCATAGAATTGACTTTATCTTCCTTTTGGATGAAAATATATCCTTTTGATTGTGAAGCCACACTTTGTCTCTAGTTTGTAAAATATACCACTTCTGATGCTTATTATCTCTCCTATTTTATGCTTCATTAGACTTATCTATTTGAGTATGAATATATTCATGGAGATTCTTTATATGATTTTCATTCTACCCCACATTATTTTCATCTAAAAATCAAGTGTCAAAGAGAATAGTTATATAAGAGTGATTGGGTTGGCTCTATAAACAACTTCTAATGGATAATTTTTAGTGGTAGCACTTGGAGATCTATTATATTAAATTTCATCTTGTGAAAGTTGTAAATCAGAATCTCTCATATTCTTATTCAACAATGTTCTCAGAATAGTTCTCAATGTACGATTGGTAACTTCTATTTTACCCTCAGTTTGAGGGTTATTAGAAGCTCTAAAAAGATTCTTTGTATTGAATATCCCCCATAATTTCCTCTAAAAAATGGCTTAGAAATTTAGAGTATCTATCTAAAATAATACTATGAGGAATGCCATAAAGGTGAAAGATCTCTTTGAAAAACAATTATACCACTTTCAATTCATATTAAGTCTTATGAAAAAATATGAAATGATCCATATTATAAAATAGATCAACAAAAACCATTATTGAATCTTTACCTCACCATGTCATTGGCAAATCCATAATGAAATCCATGTTGAAATCTTTCATTGGATGCTCAAGAATATTTAACGGAGTGTATAAACCAACTTTGAAATGATTATTTTCTCTTTGACATGTTCCTCATATTAAAAGAATTGCTTGGAAATTTTATTCCATATTCATCTAGTATAAATGATCCTTTATAATATCCAAGATTTTATGGATTCTAAAATGACCAATAAGTCCCCCTTCATGTGCCTCCCGAATGAGCAAGTCTCTATGATTACCCTTTAGAACACACAAATTGTTTATCTTAAAAAAAAATCATTATGTACCGAATAATCCCCCACAAATAAATTTTGAAATTGGATTAAAGTAGAATTTAACTCCATATAATGCTGATAATCTTCTGTCATAAGCTGAAATCCAAGAATTCAAGCATCTAGAATGGTGAGTAATGCATACCTTAGAGATAAAGAATCTTCCACCAAGTTATCTTTCCCCTTCTTGTATTTTGACACAAATGAGAATGATTGTATAATTCCACCCAATTTTTATGCCTTAAACTCATCTTGAGTTTTCCATTAATAAACCTCAATGCCTAATGGTCAGAATAAAGAACAAATTATTTTGGTTTTAAATAATGAGACCAATGATCTAGGGATCTCACAATCGAATAAAATTCCAAATCATAGGTGTTGTAATTACTCCATTAATCAATAAATTTCTCATTGAAATATGAAATAGGATACTTTCTTTTGATGAAAAAATTCCCATCCCAACACCACTCGCATCACAAAATACTTCAAATATTTTATCAAAATCAGGTAATTCCAAAAATGGTGCTTCACACAACTTTTTCTTATTGATTTCAAATGCTTAATTTTCTACCTTTAACCACTAAAATTTTCAATTTTAAAAAATTTAGGGATGGTTTCCCTAATAGTGCTGAAATTGGAAACAAAATGATGATAAAGATATGACAAATCATGGAAAATATTTACTTTTATGATGGATTCTGGTTGTGGCTAGGACTTGATTACATCCAATTTTTATTGATCCACCATGATTCCTTATTTTGTTACCACAAATCAAGAAAACACCACTTGTTTTTAAAATAACTCACATTTTTCCAAAATTTCCTATTGGTTTGGTTCCAAGAGAATGTCAAATACCTACTGAATATGATCCACATATATATACACATCCTTACATTAAATAAAAATATCATCCAAATAAAAAAAATTACCAATAAATGGTTTCAGAACTTCATTCATGAGTCTCATGAATGTTCTAGGATCATTTCAGAGGCCAAATGGCATGAACAGCCACTCAAACAATCTGAATTTGGTTTTGAAGGCTCTTTTCCACTCATCCCCTTCCTTCATTAAAATCTAGTGGTATCTACTATGAAGATCAAACTTCAAAAATATTGATGACCCGTGTAATTCATCAAGAATGTCATCAAGTTGTGGAATGAGATACCTATATTTAATGTTAATATTATTGATAGCTCTACTATCAACGCACATTAAATATGTGCCATATTTATTTAGAACCAATAATGATAGAACAAAACACGGCCTCATGCTTGGACTTATAAAGTATCGACTATTCAATGCATCCACTTGCTTCAAAAATTCCTTTGATTCCCCATGATTAGACTGATATAATGGGTTTTTAGGAAATTATTCACTGAGTACAAGATCATTCTAATGTTTAATACCTATAAAAAGTGGTAATACAACTAGAAGATCCTTAAAAAAACATCATGATTTTACCAAATCAAGGAATGAGCTAATATATGGTGATGAATATTCTCCTCATGGAATGAATTTTCCATCATCAATAATGAAAAAAATGGGTTTTTATTATTTATGAATTTCTTTACTTGAGATTTATTGATAAAGAGTGTATCTTTGAGCACTTCTAGAATAGATATTTCTTGAATGGTTTGGGATAACTTCAAAGGATCAAGTGTGATATTATTTTCCCCACATTAAAAAGAATATGTGTTCTTCCTCCCATCATATTTCACCTCCCTATTAAACTTCAAAGGCCTTCCCAACAATAAGTGAAAAGAATCCGTAGGAATTACATAAGAAATACCTCATCAACATAGTTCTTACCAATAAAAAATGAAATCATAACTTGTTTTTTGACTTGGAGTGTTCTCCAATTGTTCAACCATTACAATTTATACGAGCGAGGATAATTCTGAGTTAGAAACTACAATTTCTCCACCAGTGTTATTGAAATAACATTTTAATAGATCCCACTATCAATAATCACCATGCATATATGCTAATTAATGGTACAATGAGTTTGGAATTAGTTTTCTCTTTGATCTTCTTTTGAGAATATTTGAGCTTGAAAAAATGTTCGTAGCACAGGCATGTTACCCACTTCATCTTCTTCCACAACATGATCCTCATTTTCATATTGTTCACCATAATGTTCATCCTCTTTGATTTAATTTTCAATATCTTCACTATCCTTTTGAGTAATAATTTTATTTTTAGGTAAATTTTCCTTAAAATGACCATACCCTTGAAATTTGAAACACTTTCAGTTCCCATGTTAAAATGAGTTGGATTTCCCTTTTGGTTGTTCCATATACTTCTCTTTCCCTTTATCTAGCATCTTGTTCCTTCTAAATTCCTTCTCACCAACATCAGATTTATTAGAAAAAAAAACAATGTAAAAATTTGTACCTCTATTATATTTCTTGATCACTAGTGCATTTGTGTTATGCCTTTTACTTTCCACATTGATCACCATCTTGAAAACATCATCAAGTGAGTAGAATGGTTGTAACTCCACTAAATGTGCAATTTTTTCATTTAATCCACCCAAAAAACATAAAAATGTTTGCTCTTTGAACTTTGGAACATCACTTCACAATAATAAATCATAAAACTGCCGAATGTAATCTTCAATAGAATTATCTCCTTGTCACAGACTATACATTCAGAAATAATGCCCTTGCTTATGATTATTAGGAAAAAATTGTCTCCTCAATTTTTTTTTTCAAAATCTCCCTTGAGAATATTATTATTTCCCATAGTATTCCTACTATTTCTTCAGATTTTCCCACCAAAGAGATGCATAATATTTAAATTTCATAATGGATACCTTGTACTTCTTCTCATCGGAACAATTATTAAATTCAAAGAAACTTTTTATTCCCTACATCCAATCTAGAAAATCATCCGGATTCATACTCCCATAAAAATATGGAATATCAATATTCAAACCTATTTCAATATATTCAACATCTATTTTTCTTCACATACACACCTCTGAATTTATAGAATCATTACCATTTGTATGATCTTTATAAAATGGTGTCGGATTACACTTATTATGTGGAGATGGGTGGATGGGATGCCGTTGTGGTGGAGGGGAATTGTATCATCATGATCTGAATAGTTGATAAAGTTTCACACTGATTTGAATAATTTTTTATTGCATATTTGTGTTGGAAATTTCCCATGGATTAAGATAAGTATAAGATCCTCTCTTTTAAGACATGGTGGAGAGTGATATGAAGAATTCAATAGATCTTACCCATCAAAACCTACTTCTCTGATACCAAACTGATGCGTCTTTAGAATCTTGAAATGATTAGGTTAAGATGAGAAATGAAATTTATTTGAATGAATAAGGCATAAAAGAAATTCTTCCAACCAAGGTTTCTACATAGTTAAATATAAAGTCACCAGTAATGGAGTTACACCACAAATTCTGGGGAAATGGAAGAGGCTAAAGCAAGACGAGCGCATGATAAGCATCCAAAATTAATCACATTCAGGTCTAGCCATTAAAATGAGGTGAAAATAAATTATAAATAAAAAATAAATGAAAATGGATGAAAACAAATTAAAATGCATGGGGTCACTCAAAGGACACATAAAAGGCACAAAAACCACTTCCCCGTGCTATTTAATGACCCTGATATAAAAAGTATAAAATTTCCTTCTTAATGAAACATTTCTCAACATTATCTATCCTATTTAATGTTTTGATAGCAATTTACTTCCTTTTCCATGTGGATAAATCATTTTTGTTCACAAATAAGTTTGGTGTGGCCCACCATGGTGTTAGATGTCAAAAATTGTGGGTTGGCCCAATTCGAATAACAATTGGGCTTAAAATTTTTATCCAACACAAAATTATTCTCCTTGGGATGAATATAATCCATATCATTAGATTAAGTGCAAGTGGATTTTTTTAATATTTGTGGCATAAAGTTATTTAGTTGTTTTTGGATAAGAGAGTTGTATTATCTTGTAATATATATTAATGAAAATATATTATCATTCATTTATGTTTTTTGCATAAAAAATAGTAGATGATATGATAAAAAACTCCTAGAATTTATGTATAACTATTTTATATCTGATTGATGATCATAATATTGGTTTGTTATGAAATTTTAATATTAGTGTGAGTGGGATTAATTGTTTAGAGATATGATATATCAGTCATAAGATATAAGTTGGTGAACAAATATTCAAATTAACCCACTTAAATTACACCACATGTATTTTCATATATATACATAGATTTATGTATATATATATATATCTAGTTTTCACTTAAGTGAACATTGTATATGGAATTTTAAATGTAAGGTTTTTAAATAAGTTCCCTACTTATGTGGTTTAATACTTTGATACCTATATAAATTCATATTTGAATTTTTCATAATAGAAAAAAATTGGGCATGACTCTAATATATTGTAGATATTTTATTAACAAAGATAAGATATGGATTCCCATATGATAAGTAATGAAATCAAAACCCTCAATTGAGTTTTAAAAAAGTATATATATATATCCATACAGAGATATTTACATGTTATTTCATTATATAATATTTAGTGAGCTCAGAAATTGATATTAGATAAATTCTATATGGGATGTAAATTATCAAGGTCTCATGCTTAATCGAAATGTTAAGGAAAAATGAACTTTACTAATGGATATATTGTGGATTAGGACACACTAAAACCCTTTCTAATTTGGGTAGAAATGATGTGTTTTTGGAAACCAATCTTAGTTTATGATTATAATTGAGATTTATAATTATTTAAAACTTTATAAAGGGACCTTGGGGTTATAACTAAGATATTTCAAATATGGAATTTTGGACTAATGTGATTAGTTCATTTGTAAAAATATTTATGTTTATTATAAACAAAAATAATTTTTTTTCTCATTCAAAATATTAAATTAAATAATTATAATTTAATTAAATAAATTAATGTTGAATTATAATATAAATAATGAGTTATTTTTAACATTAAAACATAAATAAGAGGCTATTAAAATCCCAAATGGTATTTGGGAATGGTCATAATGTAATGGGGTTCCAAGTCTAATTACATGTAAAAAATTTATAAGACCACCATGATAAACCATTTAAGAAGCTCATTTTTTACTTTTATCCCATTTAAAGTCACATTAATGAACCTACCAATGTAGTTTTAGAATTTTTCCACTTTTAAAGGATATTTAATGATCCATAAACTAGTATATAAAAGGGATTTTCATATTGTTTTTTTCATTTTTTTGTCGGTTACTAAGTTATGTCTTTGTATGATAAATTGTTGAAAATTCTTTTACATCGTTTATTTTAAATGTGGAAAAAAAATCAAATTACTTGTTAGATATTACTAAAATCTATGTGAAAAACCATCTAAAAAAGGAAAAATTAAGTGGGGGGGGGGAGTTTGAATTCGGTTATTTTAAAACTAACATGGAATCTATTTATTTAAATTAGTTTTTTATAACTGAAAAAACACCCCTAACATTCCACATTGGTTATTTTATAACAAATATGGATGTTTTTTTACATCAGTTATAAAAATAGATGACATAAAAAATCTTTTAAAAAATAATAATTTAAAAATACACTACCCAAACTTTTAATAGGAAAAATATATATCAAACAATAGAAAACCCCAATAGAAAACAATGGTAAAATCCATTATAATTCTGTAATAACAATTTATATCACAACATTGTTATAATTTCAACTTTAAAATTTCAAAATCTACACTACCAATATACAAGAATAAACTAAAACCAACTCAAACTTGTAATGTAATCAAACTGTTCTCCCCCTAGATGATTGGATAGATTCCATTTTAAGGGAAAGGTTCATTGGGAAGCTACAAATTAAAAAGAAACTATTCAACATTTATTCACAATATATCAATAATATAGATAAATGGGAAAGTTGAAATAATATTTAACATCGTTAAATTTTGTAACTATCTTAGTTATAATTATTTCATACATAAATCTCACATATTAACAAAATTCTATAACTAATTATTGATAATTAATTTCATACTTTAAAATAATGTATCAATTGAGAATAATATTTTAATTATTTTCTTAATTACAGTTCTTATAAAAGAAGTCACCATTACACACTCACACTTGATCATTTTTATCATCTTTATATCGACCAATTATAGTGGTTCCCAAAACTATTTGAAAATGATAAGTATGAAATTATATAAAATTTTATTAAAATATAAATTTTTTAAAATGATCAAACATAGTATTCTAATACTTATTTAATGTTTTCATTCATAGCACCATGTATAAAGCATAACTAGTACGCAATATTTTCTTGTGGACAAAAAACACACAACATTTCATGGCCACTAATATACAAAAAAATATTTTTATTGGTTATTTAATTAAGGGAAATAAAACTTTATGAAATATATGTTTTATACCTTTCATGATAAGAAATCACCCAAAAAAAATTCCACTATTCTGAAATCTTTGAGAAAGATATTCTATTCTTTGTTCATCCAACATTGATTTTTCTATTGGATAATTAAATCAATGTTCTATGAATCCATATACTATTATCTTATCATAATAAATGAAAAGTGTATGGAAATACCTAATAAACATCAAACATAGGTAGTATGTTAAATTAAAAATATATAATTGAAAAAATTTATAATTGACTTACATATAAATGAGTTCCACTACAAGGCCTAACATATCTATAGTTACAGGATCCATGATATATATTATTCCAAAAATCAACATATAATCATGAAAAAAAACATGAACACTCATTGATAACTCATACACATCCAACAACAAAAATGCATATGGTGACAATTTAGAATTTCTTTTAGAAATAATAGTACGCGAAGTCCATAGGGCCTCAACATGTTTTTTCATTCTATACTATATGTATTTATAGTTAATTTATTCCAAAAACACACACACACACAAACACAAATATATATATTAATAAATTAAAACAAATTTAAGAACAATATTAAATAAAGGATATAATCTATAGAGACTTTGGTTAGGCCGTTTAAGACTTTGGAATATTCCTAAGAATATTTTCAAAGCCAAGTATTGAGATGGTGCATGATTCTGAGACCCATTGATTCTAGAATTAATTTTATAAAAATATTAAATATATTTTTATTTTTCATGTAGAGTTTTCCAAAAAAAGAGTAATATCTAATAAATGGAGTCTTAGATCAGAAATTTGATACTACAGTAGAATATGAAATGTGGAGTTTACCCTAGGCGCAACCTAAAGTTGGTCAGTGCATGACATTCAGATGGGGAAACCGTTCATGGGTTCATTGGATAAATAAATAAATATATTTATTTATTTAATAAACCTAACCAAAATAATTAACATAATGAGACTCTAATGGGAAAATTGAGGCTGTAGTTGAGTTCTAAATATTGTGTTTACCCTAGGCATGACCTAAAATTGCTCAACACATGATGTTTCGATGAGGCATCCATTATTGGGTACATGTAATTGAAATGAATAAATAATTTATTTATTTGTTTTATTAAAAAACATAATTAAAACCTCTATAAAAACCCTCTAATAAAAATTTTCTAAGGGTTGGGTGTATAACCCTTACTGGACTTAAGATGATAAGGAGAGCATCCTTCATTGGCGGATCAATACCAGACAATGCCTAATAATCCGATCGAGGTGAATCAATAGGATTCAGATGCCCTCGGTCACCTTCATCACTAGAATATGTTTTCTTCACTAAATATCGATCTATAATCAAGTTAGGTTTCATTAATTGTGGTTTCTACCCATTTTTATTAAAATATTGAACCTAATCAAGGTGACCTGCTGCATCTAAATCCTGTCAATTCACCACGATCTGATCACCGACCATTGTCCGATATCAATTCGACAATGAAGGATCCTCTCCTTCTCCTATTATGTCCAGTAAGGGTTATGCATCCAACCCTTGGAAAATTGTTTATAGAGGTTTTTATAGAGGTTTTAATTATAAGAAGGATTCTCTCCTTCTCCTCTCAAGTCCAGTAAGGTTTATGCAGCCAAACCATAGAAAATTGTTATAAGATGGTTTTTATAAAGGTTTTATAGTAGTTTTATAGAGGTTTTTTTAGAGGTTTTATTTGTTTATTTAATTTGAGCCTTTGCATGAACCCATGTATCAAAATAAATTATGATTTCATTTTATTTATTTTCTATTCCATGTTTCTCACCTCAGTTTCCCCAATTCAAGATCTTTGGCTAAGAAAATTTGACCAAAAATGTTTATCACCTTTGTTATTGGTGCTTCCCCCCCAAAATTCTTTATGTTCTTCATCGTTGGACCACAGGGTCACGATTATACTTTTCATGTGCATTTTCGAGTGTGAATGAACCCCCTGATTCATTGTGGTGGTAGGAACAACATGTATATCAACAGTTTGGGGATAGATTGATAATGGAGTGAGATGTTTTTTGGTGAATGAATCAGTTTGGTACATAGGGTGTGAGCTCTGTGATCAGAAGTGGTTTGGGATCAGATCAGAGATCCATGTTTTCTTGATTGGCATGTAGTGATGATGTATAGTGTGATTAGGTTAGTTCCATGTGGAGGGCATATATGGGGTCTCCTGGAGGAGGCCTATTAGTGTGAATAATACTGTGATCAGACTCAGATATCTGATGAGGTGATTGGCTGTGGTCAATGAAGATATTATTATATTAAATAATAATAATAATGGTGACATAGAATGAGTGGGGTTAATTAAACTAAATTGTTTTAATTTAATAAAGAAAAATATCTTTAAATTAAATGGTTTTAATTTAATAAAGATAAAACCTTTTAAATTAAATTATTTTAATTTAATAATGGAAATTCAGGTTTTCTTTTAATGAAATTAATGGAGAAATCCATATTGAAACACTTGAACGTGAGCCCACAGGTATAGGGATGCATGAGTGGTGGTGTACATGTGGCTTCCCTATAATAATATTATTATATAAAAAATGATATTAGTAATAAAATATTGAATAAGAAGAATAAGGTGTCATGAGTCTCCTACAACAAGCGAGATGGGAGGTTGGTGCATGCCCTCTAAATTGGAATAAGGGTTAAATAATAATAATAATATTAAAATATTATTATTATTCAGTCCTATCTTCTTCATAGAACTTATATTGCTGAACCATCAGTGGTAGTGTGACCTTAAAATTGAGACAGTCATTTTAATATTGATGTTGGACACCTTGCTCATACTCGTGCCTCAGGTCAACAAAACACTTAATAATAATAAAATTATTATTATTGTGGAATATTGTATCTGACATATCTCCCTCATATGATGCCATAATGATGACCTATCTATGATGATATGACCATGTGATTAAATAATAAGTTTTAGGATGAATTTCAGGTATTTAATTCGAACTAATGTCTCGAGCCCATGATACGCCAATCAAGCATGATGTAGTGAAATGAGTCTTTTTCACTGGGTGTCTGATTGAGGCAAGTGAATAGCCTATCCTGAGAATTTTTTCTTAGGGAATGTAACATTGTTATTGGTTTGGCCATTTTAGGACATTAGAAGAGGCATGTTAATGAAATTACATTTTTCCCTTTGGACTAACGATGATCCTCATGCGTTCGTCAGGCTTTTGGTTGTGACACCATGTAGTAGGCTTACATGCCATGTAGTACTACATGGCATGAAATCTATGGAATGGAAAGGAAATGACCCGATAGAGAAGTGGGACCACACACCGTGTGGGTCCCTTACCCGATGTGTACTTATTTATACATCTTCAACCTACCATATCTTCATCGTTTGAACTCATATTTTGGACTGAAAGTAGCCTATAATGAGTGTTTTTTCATGAATAATGTGATGGTGAACTTAGTTGTGGATTTAGATATACGATGTGGAATGTTATAGGGATGATTCCTGGCTAGGAAATGCTCAATGGTGGTAGTGATCATGTTGGATCACCAGAGACTTTCCAAGTAGTCCATCCACTAGAGACTTGATAGTGGAGTCCTCAATGATTTCTGAGTAGACCCTCAAGTAAAGACTAGGTAGTTGAGTCCTTAACTTATACCATGTTTACCCTTCAGCAAAGATAGGTAGTGGCATCCTAGAAAAATACCAAGTTGACCCTCCATCATCATTGAGCAGTGGCATCCTTGAGGGATACCAAGTTTACCCTCCAATAGATCTGGGTAGTGGCGTCCTCAACGACATATAGAGTGGAACCCCCTAACACAATAGGGAATAGTTCCTCTACTTTTAGTTTCTTCCTACTTGGCTGTGCGACAGAGAATTGAGGAATGGTTAGACTTGTATGATTACTTCTGGACAGATGTGTGGGATGTTGGGAATCGATTATGGACTTTTGTAACTATTGTCTACTCTTCTTTCTAGACTAAGCTTTGAGATGAAAATCCTCTTACTCTATTATTTGTAATTCATTAACTGATCATATATATCTATCCTTATTCTGTATCCATGCTTTGGGTTTGTACACTCTCCTTCCAGGAGAGGCGAAGAAACATAGGGTATGCCACATGATTTCCGTGTTTATCTTATCATGGTTGGATGAGTTTACTCTCCTACTATAGGCAAAGAAGAATCAAAAAGTAGTTAATATACTCACCATGTTGAGCCCCATATGTTTGGATGAGGTCACCTTCACTCTATTTTTGGTTTAATCTATACTCTTTCACTGTACCTTATGTTATACACCGTCTTTCTCTTCTATTGTATATATTACAACTACCACTTTAGATTTCATGGAATCCTAATGGGAATGTTTATAATTAACCCCACATGGGATTTTCCCACACGTATCATGTCTTATACAGATAATAGATAAGTAGACCATGACTATAGTGGATCATAGAAATACTAGGAGATTAAACCACATATGGTAATCTTATATTGGGATTCATGAGCTGGGCTATCTTTCAGTTGTTTAATTTTCCAATTTTCTGTTAGGTTGGGACACATTTCTAGTTAGGAGTGTATTTTCCCCCTTTAATTTTCAGTTTAAACTACCTTGATTTTGTATTGTCTAGATGTTCATGAATACTTGGTTTACTTATATAGTAGTGTTGTATATTTTATTTCCCGCTACACTTTTGCATTGAGATAGTTGTGTGTGTCTACATTCACGTAGGAAAAGGCCTCCATGAGTTATTCATTCTTTCATCACTTGTTGCCACCCCTAGCATATGGAGGTGGTCTTGGGGTAGTTGTGGCTCAAAACCCATATTAGGTCGGGTCGTGATAGATTGCTATGAGCGCATGTTTATTCCTTGGAATGTTGTTCGAACGTATCCCATTAAGAGGATTTGGATGGGTTTAGGGAAACAATGTTAAAGTGTCTTGAGTGCATCCCTTAGTCTAGGAAATCCAGGGATGGTGTAGTGGCTGATATATCCATTCAACAGGATATTGACTACCTGCTTATCAACTTAGCATGCCCAGACTTTTTTTAGTATTAATGGTAATTGAATCATATAGGATTGAGTCTTTGATTATTATTCTTGAATCAACTCCCCATTATTTTTGATATATATAAATATATATATGTTCATATGACCATGATACTCCTTGTTAAATTTCAGGATGCCTCCGTGATGATAGCCATACATGATACCATCTTCAGTTCTTGATGATGATCTAATGAGCAACAAGGCCTCTGTTTAGGGTCCATCCTATGATCCACTTCCTCCAGGTGGGTAGGTAGGAGAACCTCCCCCTATCGCGCATTGAATCATTTCAATAGAGTATGATGAGGATAAGAACAAGCTTAGTGTGCTCCATGAGTTCCAACATTACAGACTATAGAGGTTCCACGGAGAGTCAAATACTCAGGCATAAGAGGATTGGCTAGAGTCAGTGGTCCATATATTTAGGCTTTTATGGAACCCGACAGATCATGTAGTTTCACTGGCAACAAGACTCTTCCATGGAGTAATTGGGAAATGGTGGAGCCTTGTAATGTAGATGCATGATGAGTTAACACTCTCATGGCCTAACTTTCATCATCTTTTCCATGAGGAGTACTACCCCACCTTCTTACGATCAATCTAGATCTGGTTACTTATGGTGTTGAAGTATGGAGGGATGACAATAGATGAGTATGAAACAAGGTTCATAGACCTTATGTGTTACTCCCTTGTCATGATCTAGGATAGATACTTTTTAGCACATTAGTTTGACCAGGGAATCCACATAGTGTTATGAGATAGCATTGTGACCTTGTACATTTCCTCCCATACCGAGGTGCTGGAGCAGGAACTAGTGATAAATAAATTTCTATTAGAGGTATTCTAGACAACTGGAGATGGCAGTGGGCATCACAGAGTTAAGTCATCTGCAGTAGCTAGAAGACACTAGGCACTACGATCTCGACACATAAACCTTTTTGTGATAAAAATTAGACACGTGGTTAGAGGCATCCCACAGAGGGGTGGTTCAGAACTTGTGATGGGTGAGTTCATATGGAGAAAGACTGATCGAGCTGATGCGCTGATCAACACATGCAGATAGATGATGGAGCACCACAAGAGAGGTAGCATCATGATCAAGGATCTCCCAAGCATGTAAAGGGTGGCCCCCAAGGAGGCAGAGTTGGTAAAGAATATGGAGTAGATATAGGTGGTGGAAGTTTTTATGAGATCCTTCCACCACCACCAGGAAGCCCACGTCAAGCTCAGGGAGCTGGCAGCTGGGGCCACAGACAACTGTAGGCTTTGTATGTCTATGATCCAATAGTGCATGTGATGATAAGAGGTATACTATGTGTCTCTTATACATTATAAAGTAGTAATTTTTAGACATTTTTTTAATGTATAATTTTCTTCCTACTTCTTGCTTGAGGTTTAAATCAGGGTGAAACAGGGAGTCAGTGTAACCCTATGTCGGTGTTGTTTGATGTATCTTTTGATGCACAAGGATGAGGAGTCCTTCCCTCACCAAGATGTTTTTGATACATGAGAAATTTTTTTAGGGAGAGTTAGTGTCACCCAAATAGGATAATATTGAGGTGTGGTGGAAAATTCCCTCTGAATTGTGTGTTTGGGGCCTTTTTACATATTGGTGTTGGTAAATAGAGGGACTGGTAAGACCCAAATGATCATTTGGGAAACCCTTTTTCGTTTGTTTGTACCCATGTGTGCTCGGAGTCAGTTTTTATGAAATATGCTTGAGGATGAAATGACACAATTTGACCTATCTTTGTACTCTTGAGGAAGAGGGACACTTTCCCTACCAAGACATGTTTTTTATGATGTGACCAAAACCGTGAGGGCGAGTTAGTTCCTCCCAAAGAGGATAGTGTCGAGGTGTGGAAATTTTTTTTCTTAGACTTATGTTTTCCAAGAAATATTGTGTGATGGAATATTATAGAAGTTATTGGAATTGTTTATGGAGTTTTTGTACGTGGACCTTTTTGTTTTGGATGCCACTAGTGGGTGTGGTGGAGTTTCTGGTTTGGGGTTACTCTCCTTCCAAGAAAGGTGAAGATGCATGGGGTATTCCACATGCTTTCTGTGTCTAACTTCTCATTATTTGATGAGTCTACTAACCTTCCTTGTTCATCGGTACCCTTGTGTTCTCGGCGTCAACCTTGATGTAGCGGAAGAAAACTATTGCATAAGGGTCGAGGTAGTTGATAACCCATGAATATAACTACGCGATACACTATTTAGAGCTAGATGTGGTAGTCTTCACCCTGAGGATGTGGAGGCACTACCTTCTTGGGGACATCGAATGTGACATCTTGTGTGACTAGATATCCTTAGGAGTCTCACCTATTTGATAAATCTGAATAAGGGAATCACATCATACTTTTTCAGGGAGGAATGGTGATTCAAGTCACACTACGAGAGGAGGTGATGGGAGAGTTTTACACTACTCTAATGGATATACATCTAGCTGTAGGTAAGATGTATGGAAAAACCAGATGCGTGCTCATTATCCCCACCTTTCTACTTAGCTGTTCTTTATTTGGGGATGAAAATCTCTGAAGAAGGGAATAATGTAGAGACTCTCATTTTTCGTGTAAGACTTTTTAATATTCCTAAGAATATTTTTAGAGTTATTCACTGAGATGATGTGTGATTCCAATACCTAGTGACCCCAGAATTAATTTTATAAAAATATTAAATATATTTTTATTGTGCAAACACAGTTTTCCAGAAAAATGGAATATCTAATAAATGGAGTCCTGGATCATAATTTTGAGACCACAGTTTAATCTAGAATGTGGATTTTACCTTATTTATGGCCTAAAGTTGGTTGGAATGAGAATTTTGGATTGGCCAACCATTGGTGGCTGCATTGGATAAATTATTTAATTTAATTAATTAATTTAATAACCCTAACCCAAATAACTCACATATGGAGACTCGAATCTGAAATCCAAGACCACAATTGAGTTTATAATGTGGTGTTTACCCATAGAACAACCTAAAAATGGTTGGTGTGGGATTTTCATATGAGGAATTTGTTGGAGAGTATGTTTAATTAAAATAAATAATTTATTTATTTATTTGTTTTACTAAAAGACCTAATTAAACTCTCTATAAAAACCTTCTTACGAAAATTTTCTAAGGATTGGACACATAACCCTTAGTAGACCTATGAGGAGAAGGATATCCTCATTTATTGGAAGATCGATACTAGACAATGATTGATGATCGGGTTAACATGAATCAATAAATGACAGATGCAGTAGATCACATTCATCACTAGCAGATATGTTCTTCCCCAACGATCGATCCATAATTAAGGTATGAATCATCCACTATAATTTACACCCATTTTTATTAAATGATTTCACATGATCAATTTTATCTCTTTGATCCGTGTTAATTTGAGCCTTTGTAGGAGCCCATGTGTTGAAATAAATTGTTCTTTCAATTTATTTCTTCTCTATGCCATGTTTCTCAGCCTAGTTTCCCTACTATGGAATCATTTTCCAAGAACACTTGAACAATTAGTTTTATATTCTTTTTATTGGTTTTTACCTCACCATTATTTTCATTCTTCATCGTTGGACCATAGGGTCATGATTAGACTTTACATGTGCATGTTCGAGTGCGAACGAACCCCCCATATTTGTTATGGTGGCACGAACGACATGCAGAACAACGATTTGGGGATAGATTAATGAAAAATAATGATAATGTTTAGTGAATGGATCTGTTTGGTATTGAGGGTGCAAGGTTTGTGATTGAAGGTGGTTCAGAATTAGATCAATGATCCATGTTTTCCCAGTTGGCACGCGATGATGACATGAAGTGCAATGAGATCTGTTCCAAGTGGAGGGCATGGGCATGGTCTCATGGTGGAGGCCACTCGACATGGATGAGAAGGTGGATGTAATATAATCTACAATGAGGTGGTCAGACGTGGTCAATTTGGTTATTATTATATTAAATAATAATAACAGTGGTTCCATAAAACGTGTGGGATTAATTAAATTAAATGGTTTCAATTTAATAAAGAAAAACCATTTTAAATTAAATGGTTTTAATTTAATAAAGAAAAACCATTTTAAATTAAATGATTTTAAATTAATAAATGAAATTTCAGTTTTATTTAAGGAAATTAATAGAGAAATAAATGTTAAAACACATGAAGGAGAGCCCGCAGGTGGAGGGGCGCGTGAGTGGTGGTGAGCATGAGGCTTCCCAATAATAGTATTATTATATAAAAATGATATTAATAATATAATATTGAATATGAAGAACAAGGTGGAATGAGAAAGAGAGATGGGAGGTTGGGGAATGCCCTCCAAATTTTAATAATTGTTTAAAAAAATTATATTAAAAAAATAATATTATTTATTTTGGGTGTCAAACATAAATCCAGTTATAACTTGTTCATACGACCTTGGATTGATGAACCATCGGTTTAAGTGTGACCCTGGAATTGAGATGACCATTTTAAGACCATTATTAGATAACATGTTTATACTGATGAATTGTGTCAGTAAAATCACCAATAATAATAAAATTATTATTATTGTGGAATCTTGTATCTAACATATATCCCTCATACGATATCAGAATGAAGAACCGTCTATGACTCTACTTCCCTGATATTAAGGAGAATGTTTGAAGACTAATTCTTGGTATTTAATTTACACTCATGGATTAATACCATGAGATTTAATTTGAGCATGATGTGTTTGAATATGCCTTTTTCACTGGGTGTCCGATTGAGGCAATTGGATAGCCTATCTTGAGTGTTTTTCCATAAGGATCACAACAGTGTGATTTGTTTGGACATCCAGGGTAATTTGAAGAGGAATATTAGTGAAATTACATTTTTTCCCGTCAAACTGAAAATGGTCCTTATACGTTTGTCAAAATTTTGGCTAAGAAATTTCATGTAGTAGCCTTACACGTTGTATAGTATTACATGGATAGAAATCTATGTACTGGAAAGGACACGATCCGATAGATTTGTGGGAACACATTCCATGTGGGTCCCTTACCTATCATATACTACATTATAAATCTTCAACCTCCCATATCTTCTTCATTTGAACTTGGATTTTGACCTGTGAGTTTTTTATCCTGAGTGTTTTTCCATGAAGAACATGAGTTTTCCATTGGTTGTGGATTTTGAGATATGATGTAGAATGTTCAAAGCATGATTCTTGGATAGCTTAAACTCAATGATGATAGTGATTTTTTAGGACCAACAGACCATTTCTGAGTAGACCCTCTAGTATAGACTGAGTAGTAGAGTCCAAGATGATTTCCAAGTAGACCGTCTAGTAAAGACTAGGTAGTGGAGTCCACGATGCATTATGAGTAAAACCTCAATTAGATAATGGGTAGTGGAGTCCTCGATGGATACTGATTTGACACTCTAGTATATATGAGAAGTAGTGTCCCCGATTGATACTGAGTTGACACTTCAGCATCGCTGGGTAGTCACATCCTCGATTGATACCAAGTTGACACTCTGACAGTACAAGATAGTGGAATCCTTGATGGATACCAAGTTTAAACTCTTGTATAACTAGAAAGAGGAATCCTCAAAGGCATACAGAGTGGAACCCGCATGACGCACTAGGGATCAGGTCCTCTACTTAGAGTTTGTGCCCATTTGGTGGTGTGACATAGTGATGAGGTGTGGCTAGACTTGTAAAATTACTTATGGGTAGACATGTTGGATGTTGGGTATCGATGATGGAATTTTTGGAACTTTTGGATACTGTAATTATTGGGATGATATTTGATATGGAGATCCCCTTGCACTATGGTTTGGGATTCTTTGACTAAGCATATATATATCTATCCTTCTATATCCACACCTTTTATTTGAAAACACTTCTTACAGGAGAGGCGAAGGTGTGCGAGGTATGCCACATGCCTTCCATGTTTTAGCTTCACTTGGTCAGATGAGTTCAATCTCCTTCTATAAGTGGTGAAGACTCAACTAATAGTTCATTTACTCACTGTGTCTAGCCCCATGTGTTTGGATGAGGTTACCTTCACTCTCTTTTTGGGTTGAGCCGTACTATTTCATTTTACCTTGAGATATCTACTGTATTTATCTTTTTTTGTATCTCTTACTAATCCCCCTCAACTTTTGAGGAATCCTACTAGGTATGTTTATACCCACCCATGCATGGGATTTTTTCACACCTATTGTGTCTTATGTAGATGACGAATAGGTCAACCAAGGCTATAAAAGATCTTATTTCACTAACCCACCCAGGTCGACCCTAAACCGGTCACCGGAGCTGGTCCACGACATGGAATGAAGGGAGTTCCCGATCCCCATGATCTGGAAACTAGTGCCAGGCATCAAGATTTAACCATTGGGAATGATTTGTCCCATTAATAAAAGATAAACAGATTAAAAAAACTGATGATAAAAATAAAAATTAGTAGTGGAAAGAAAAAAAACTGAACATACCTCTGTGTGACCATCTAGGTCACCACCCAACTTAGACTCAAGCCTACTCCAACACTGAGGAGCTGAACCAGGAACCTGAACAAGAACTGAACCAATAACTGAAAGAATATGATAGGCGTGAGCACTGAGATGCTCAGTAGGGATGCCAAATATAACCACATGATCCAAGTATTCCCTTTCCAAAAATATTCCAATGACACAAGTTTGAAATACAAATATGAAAGTAGGGTTTTGACATTTTAAAATAAGCAACATATTTTCCCCTTAAAAAACCCAACTCACGCTACATACCATTTTCAAAATCATTTATCATTTTATAAATAAAATCCAAAATAGAATATACCAAAGATGGGCTAGAGTAAAATAAGTAAAAAGTGAAAAATGAAAATAAACTAGTGTAATAGAAAGTAAAAAAAAATGAAAATAATCCAGTAACCATGGGTGATCCTAAACATCTCTAGAAGACCCCTGAACATACTCAGTTTGGAACCACCTGTCGGTTTATGGTGAAGCCCCCAAGTCTATAACCAATTGGTCGCCCTATAACTGACCATTCCAGTGGAAAATCCCTCCTGGCCTAAAAACCAATCCAGGGGGTACCAACCCGTCTAATCGTGGTTGATCAGCAACCATCACTCAACCATCTAAAAGATGCCCAAGAACCTATGGTGGTTATAATAATACTATGTAAGTAGGAGGCCCTTGCACGCGTGACTCATCTTACCGCACTTGCCTACCCCAAACACAGATGATTCCTATGCGTTCACCCATAAAGGGTTACCCTAGATAGGATCTCCCCATATACTTATATATATACACATGTAAAACTTACAAAGTTCCGACTTGGATATCACATCATTTGATTATCAAAACTGTTTTGTAAAACCATTGAAGTTTTCAACCAAGCCTTTAGTTTTACATAATGAGATACCTTTGTGAAAATATTTCACAAACTCTTTTAAAACAAATAAAAATGCCACTCTTGTGAATAAAAATACAAACATGCCTCTAGTTTCTAACCACATCCAAACATTTCTCAACAAAACAACGACCCTTATCCCCTTTTTAAAATTCATGCCCAAATATGTTTCCAAGCCAAACAAGCCAAACCAAGTGAAACAGCTTCAAAACCATTCCTATAAATCGTATAAAGGGACCCAAAAAAATTTATAAAATAAGAACCATTTTCACCAAGTTACCATTCACGTTATAACCAAACTCAAACAAACATTGAAATACCTTTCCCCCATGACTTTCATTTCAAACAATAGTTAATAAACTATTTACTCAACTGATAAAATATCTCGAAAGAATACAAAAATGTCTTACAACTTAATCCAACAATTTCACATGTAAACTCCATTAAAAAAAACCAATTGCACACCCAAACACTTTAAAATTCCTTTCTCACCTTTCAAAACAAATATGCCCCACTTTCACAACCAAAAGAACCAATTCACATTCCAAGAAAACTAACAAATAACCCAAAACAGGTTTTCACTAAAACACTTCATGTCATAAAAACATACTATCAAAAATAAAATGAACATAAGTTAAATTTATTACAAACTAAGTTCACACCAACCAATTTAATTAAATAACATGCTATGTTAAATAAATATGAAAAATAATTTTTCAAGTCAAGCTTTTTATAAAAATACCTAAAACAAATTAGAAAATTCATCCAAAAACTAATAAAAAAACACTACAATGAGTTAACTATAATAATCATAAAGAGGAGAACAATGTAAAATAATAATTTTTAAATAAAAAAGTGCCATGAATTATACAGGAAAGGAAAAATTTGGAAACTGCCTACCTCAAAGAATGTCCAAGTCAATGTTTTCTAACTCATGTCACATTCCACTTGCACATACACACTTCCATATATATATATATATACACACACACACACACACAAACACACACACACACACACACACACACACACACACCCTTAAAGAAATGCACGTGTTCCCCAATCCATGAGGGAACACACACTCTGAAGAGATATATATATGTCCATACCTACAAAACTGTGTGCGCATACTTGGAATCAATCGAAATCCCCTAAAGCAATTATCGACACCCAAAAATAGTACAGTGAGGACCAAGACACATGAAGTTAAATACCAGGGACTCAATTAAATCATAACACCCTAAAATAAGTGGTGAAAAACCAAATTTCACACCTAAAATTAATTTAATTTACTAAACCTTACATTAATTATTCTTAACTATGAGCGAAATCCAATAGAAAATTTAAACCAATGGTTAATGTGCACACTCTAACTAAACAAAATAATTTCCACAAAACCAGGGATAACCCCCCTCGCACTAATTAATTAAACCAAACGGTGAAAACCAAAACTTGGAACACACAGACACACACACACACACACATATACATATATATCAAGGAGAAAAAAGTAGGTAAAACTTAAATTGGAAAGGCAGGAAAAATGGGGCCCTACCTCAAATCCAAGGTACGATGAAAACACAAACAAAAACACAAATATGAAACTTCTCCATGAGGGTTTCAAAGCCCCTAACCTATGAAGAACAACCAAAACCAACAAATTAACCCTTAAAAAACAAAAAAAACCCATGTAAAACAAAGAAAATAAATTGAGAAAGGGATACCAGAGGTGCGAAGGAGGTTCTGGTTGGAGCAGGGTGGATTCTTCAGATCGGGGGCTCACGCTGGTGAGCTGAAGGGTGCCGGACAGATAGGTGTGCATAGGGGGGTTCGAGCCACTAGAACAGGGGGGGGGGTTCTTATGGGTTGTGCGCCATTAGTGGAAAGGGGGGTGCAACACCCGATGAGAGGAGGCGGTTGGGGGTTTGGAGCGGTGAGGTCGGCCCGCCAGAGCAAGGGAGGAGGGAAGGGGTTTGCCGCGCACAGGCCGCCAGAGGGAGGAGCTCACACTGGGGTTCGAGGGTGCCACATGGGAGATAGGGAGAAGGCCGAAGGGCATCAGCCAGCCACACGCACATGAGGTGGTTGAGGGGGGGGGGGTCTCTTTGCCATGCCATGGGGAGGGGGAGAAGGCGCGTCATGCTAGATGGAGGAGAGGGTGACAGTTTGCCTTGCCACCTCACCCTAAAGTAGGAAGAAGGGGGGGGGGGGAGACACCCCCCTGGGGGTCGACCATCATTTTTTTAAATAATAATAATAATAATATTAATAACATCAATAATAATAATATTATAATTATTTAAAATCATAATATTATTACTATTTTTTTGATTAAACAATTTTTTTCTAGAAACCTATTTTATTTCATTATTATCTTACTTTATTTCATTTATCATTTAATTGATTAATTTATTTATTTCAAAAGTTGGGGTTCCGCATGACTTGCATGCCGTCAAGCGCGTGGTTGAGCGGACTACACTCAAACTGTGTCACACAACACTGACCATTTATTGGGTTAAGTTTCATGTTTGTCTCGCTGTTTTATAACTCGCGCACAAGTTGCACATCAAACCCAGTCGGGGTGTGAAAATTCTCCCCACCACATACACTTTCTGCCCCTCGAAAGTCACCAAGCCAAAGGATAACTGAAAATCGAGTCCATGCCCGATCAAACTAAGAGAGGCCAAGAAACTCGTGTGACCTTTCACTCAACTGGTCACACCCGACCAATCACAAAGAAACCATGACATAAAACAAGGGGAGAACACGGGAGAGTTCTCCCCACCACAAGAACTCATCTAACACGGAAACTATAAAACCCACGCATGCCAACCCAAGGAGGGATAATGTGAGAACTCCCAAACCAAAATCACCAATTTCTCCACATGTGTTGAACATGACCACTGAGACTTAAATGGAAAACTAGTACCTGGCCACCCGGTATACCGGGGTACCGAAACAAGGAACTCCCTATAACAACACTGTTAAACTAAGAATTTCCCACACTTATCTAAAACTCCCCAACACCTCACATCTCCAAATGATCACTAATAAAACTTGGACCAACCCACATAAGGCCAAATACACTTTTAAGAAAAACAAATGATTCTAGAGGCCACATTCAGAAGAACGTGACTACTATTATCACGAAAGAATAAGTCCATCATAATTTTACTGCAAAAGATGAACTTACAATAGTGGGAAAATAAGAATAAGGAAACCCTGAATGTCATTATTCCAAGAAGAAAGATAAATAACCAAGAAAAGGGTCTCACATGCCACTGACACCCTGACTGTGCGTGAGCTTCACGCCGAGACCTGAGGCTGGGGCTCTGATGGCTAAAACATCTTATGCCTCACAGTCAGACACGAGCATCCCCTGATCAGAACTTCTTCCTCGAATGAAACTTCTTTAGAAACCATTCCCAGTGACCCAAATTGTCACACAATAGAAGGACTTTGGAGGGATGAGAGAAGATGGCTTAGGATGATTGAATCAGATGCTCTAGTGGCACGCAAGAGAACAGTCCTACGAACCGTAAGTTAGCACCGACGAACAAGATCCTTCAAAAACAGGTTCCTCTGGAACATCTTGGTCACCATATGGGGAACCCTCACAAAAATAGAACACACCCCAAATCCTAATGAATATGAGGTACCCAACCTCCACTACTCCAAAACTAGACCCTTATACAAACCCGAGATGATATGAACCTTAACAATTTTGGGAGTTCCCAACAACCTGAAGGACCACTATAATTATCCAAACCACATAGCTTACTCTAACAGACTTTTATTACCTTGATATATAGGTAAAACATGAAAAAAACAAAAATTGGGAATGAATCATTGGAAACATTAGTAACCTTTTTGGGAAGCATACTCAAAACCACATGAAAAACACAACTGCTATCGACATCAAGACAAAACTCAATCAGAAGAAACACCTCAAGCTAAAAAACTAGCTCAGAAGCTAGAAGAACTCGAGCACAACCAAAAACATCTTTTCAAAAAATCCCATTTCATATAAATTTTCAGAATTTCCACATTTTCAAACGACTTTCAAAATACTGAAACCCTCTTCACCAATTTCAAAACGATTTAAAAGAAACACTTTTCCATTTCAAAACTAATTTCACTTTTAACACAAACTCACATAAACCGAGATTAAAATGAAACATAACTAATAATAACCCACTGGAATGAGGAACTAGTGCATATGCTGAACCCAATGACATGGTGGTGAGCCATGCCCCAAGTAAGAAATAGCACTAAAAGGACCTTGAATCAATCATTTGGACTCCACATGGGTCACCACCCCATGTGAGGCCACAACATGAGCATATTAGCCTCCATTTTTATCCATCAATCCAAAAAAACCCAAGACAAAAGACTCAAAACTCGGACTACCCCTGGTAACTCAGGTCTCGTCACGAGCGGTGGTGATCAAGCACCGACCTGTAACCTACCTCCTGAGCCCCAACAATACTAATCTCAATCTACCGAACATCCCAAATAACAAGGGCTGACTCTAATACTATTTTGTCATGAACCAACCTAGGTGGACCTTGAACCGGTCACATGATACGGTCTGCGAAATGGCCCGAAGGGCGTTCCCGATCCCCATGGGCTGGAAAATAGTGCTAGGCATCAAAATTTAATAGTTGGGAATGATTTTCCCATGAATAAAATATAAACAGATAAAAAAACTAATGATAAAAATAAAAATTAGCAGCGGAAAGAAAAAAAACCGGACATACCTCCTTGTGACCTTCTAGGTCACCCCCAACTCAGACTCAAGACTGCTCCAACACCGAGAAACTAAACTAAGAACCTGAACAAGAACTGAACCTGGAACTGAAAGAATATGATAGGCGTGAGAACTGAGATTCTTAGTAGGGATGCCAAATATAACCATAGGATCTAAGTATTCCCTTTCCCAAAATAGTCCAATGACACAAATTTTAAATAAAAATATGAAATTAGGGTTTTCACATTTTAAAATAAGAAACATGTTTTTCCCATTTAAAAACCCAAAACACGCTACATACCATTTCCAAAATAATTTTTCATTTTATAAAAAAAATCCAAAATAGAATATACCAAAGTTGGGTTAGAGTAAAACAAGTAAAAAGTGAAAAGTGAAAATAAACTAGTGCAAATGAATGTAAACAAGAAATGAAAATAATCCAGTAACCAAGGGTGATCCTAAACATCTCTATAAGACCCCTGGATGTACTTGGTTCGGAACCACCTGCCAGCGTAAGGTGAATCCCCTAAGTCTATAACCAACTGGTCTCTCTATAAATGACTAATCTAGTGGAAAAGCTTGCCTGACCTAACAACCAATCCAGGGGGTACCAAACTGTCTAATCAGGGTTGATCAGAAACCATAACTCAATCATCTAGAAGATGCCTAGGAACCCATGGTTTTTATAAAAATACTGTGTATGTAGGAGTCCCTCACACACGTGACTCATCTCACCGAACTTGCCTACCCCAAAAACGGACACTTCTTATGCGTTCACCGATAAAGGGTTACCCTAGATAGGAGCTCCCCATATACTTATATATATATATATATATATCCATGTTAAACATACAAAGTGCTGACCGGGCCGTCGCTTCATTTGATTATCAAAACTGTTTTGTAAAACACTTGAATTTTTCAACGAGGCCTTCAGTTTTACATAATGATATCCCTTTGCGAAAATATTTCAGAAACTCTTTTAAAACAACTCTAAGTGACACTCTTGTGTATAAAAATCCAAACGGGCTTCTAGGTTCCAACCACACCCAGAAATTTCTCAACAAAATAATGGTCCTTATCCCCTTTTTAAAAGTCATGCCAAAACATGTTTCAAAGCCAAATGGGTCAAACCAAGTGAAACACCTTCAAAACCATTCCTAGAAATCACACAATGGGACCCAACAACATTTAGAAAATAAGAACCATTTTCACAAAGTTACCATTCACTTTCTACCCAAACTCAAATGCACAATGAAATACCTTGCACCCATGACCCACATTTCAAACAATAGTTAATAAACTATTTACTCAACTGAAAAAACATCTCAAAAGAATGAAACAAAGTCTTACATCACAATTCACCAATTTCACATGCGAACTCCCTTAAGAAAACAATTGCACACCCAAAAACTTTAAAGTTACCTTTTCACCTTTCAAAACAAATTTGTACCACTTTCATAACTAAAAGAACCAACTGCACATTCCATGAAAACTAAAAAATAGGTAAAAATAGGTTTCACTAAATCACATCATGTCATACAAACATACTATCAAAAATAAAACGAACCCAAGTTAAATTTATTACAAAATAATTTCACACCAACCAATTTAATTAAAGAACATGCTAAGTTAAATAGATATGAAAAATAATTTATCAAGTCATGATTTTCAAAAAACTACCTAAAACAAATTAGATAATTAATCCAAAAACTATTTTTAACCATTTTAACTAATACAAAAAAAAACAATACAATGAGTTAAATATAATAATAATAAAGGGGTGAATGATTTAAAATAATAATTTTGAAATACAAAAGTTCCATGAATTATGCAGTAAAGGAAAAATTTGGAAACCGCCTACCTCAAAGAATGGCCAAGTCAAAGTTTTTTGACTCAAGTCACATGCCGCTCGCACACACACACTTATATATATATATACAACTTTAAATTGATGCACATGTTCCTTGTTCCATGAGGGAACACTCACTCCAAACATATATACATATCCATACCTATGAAACTGTGTGCGCATACTTGGAATCAATCACAATACCCTGCAATAATTCACGACAACCAAAATTAGTGCGGTGAAGACCAAGACAAATGAAGTTAAATACCAAGGACTCATTTAAATCATAAGACCCTAAAATAAGTGGTGAAAAAAAAAATTTCACACATCAAATTGATTTAAACCACTAAACCTTATTTTAATTATTCTTAACTATGCGCGAAATCCAATAGAAAATTTAAACAAATTCTTAATGTGCACACTTTAACTAAAAAAAATAATTTCCAAAAAACCAGGCATAACCCCCCCACGCACTAATTAATTAAACCAAACATTGAAAAACAACATTTGGTGTATATATATATATAGTTAAAAAATTAAGAAACATGCGAAACTTATATTATAAGGGCATGTGAAATGGGGCCCTACCTCAAATCCAAGGTGCGACGACAATGCAGACAACAACACAAACCCAAAAATACTCCACGAGGGTTTCAGAACCCCTAACCTATAAATAGAAACCCAAAACCAACAAATTAAACCTTAAACAATCAAAAACCCCATCAAAAACAAGGAAAATAAATTGATAATGTGCTACCGGAGGTGCGAAGGAGGTGTTAGTGAGAGAAGGATGAATTCATCGGACCGGGGGCTCATGTCGGTGAGCTGGGGTGCCGGCCGGACAGGTGTGCACAGGGGGGTTCGAGCCGCTGGAATAGGGGGTGGGTGGGGGGGGGGGGGTTCCACTAGGTTGTGTGCTGCTAGTGGAAGGAGGGTGTGACACTAGATGAGAGGAGGCGGCTGGGGGTTTAGAGTGGCGAGGTCGGCCCGCCGGAGCAAGTGAGGAGGGGAGGGGTTCTTCACGCACATGCCGCTGTAGGTAGGATCTCGCGCTGGGGTCTAAGCGGACCACACAAGAGAGAGGGAGAAGGATGGAGGGTGTGAGTCGGCCACACGAATAGATGGTGGTTAAGGTGGGGGGGGGGGGGTCACTACGCCACGCCGTGGGGAGGGAGATAAGGCACCTCACGCTGGATGCATGAGAGGGCAGTGGTCCGCCTAGACAACTCACACAGGAGCAGGAAAAAAGGGGGTGCGATGCCCCCCTAGGGTTCGACCATCATTTCTTATCTTAATAATAATAATAATAGAAATAATAATAATATTATAATTATTAAAAATCATAATATTTTTACTATTATTTTGATTAATTTTTTTTCTTCTAAAAATATTTTTTATTTCATTGTTATCTTACATTATTTCATTTACCATTTAATTGATTAATTTATTAATTTCAAAAGTCAGGGAGCCGCATGGCTCATATGCCGTAAAGCACGCCGTTGAGCAGACTGTGCTCGAACTATGTCACCCGACACTGACCGTTTACAGGGTTAAGTTGTGTGTTTGTCGTGCAGTTTTATAACTCTTGCGCAAGTCGCGCGTCAAACCTGGTCAGGGTGTGACAGCTTAGGTATAATGGGTTCTTGGACCACATACGGTGGTCATATCTTGGGATTCAAGAGCTGGCTTCTCTTTTATCTATTTACATTTCTAGTTTTCTATCACTTTATGATATATTTCTAGTTGGGAGTGTATTTTTCTGCTTTACTTTTCAGTTTACACTACCATACTTTTATACTGTCTAGAGGTTCAGGCTTTCTTAGTTTACTTTATAGTAGTGGTTTATCTTTTATTCATTCCCTATGAATTTTTTCATCGAGATGGATGTGTGTGTGTATAGGTACTTAGGAAAGGGCTCCCCGAGTTAGTTATTCCTTCGACGCTTATTTCCACCCCTAGCCTATGGAGGCGGACTTGAGGTAGTTGGGCTCGAGCCCCATCTTGGGTCGGATCATGACATAATATATTTATACCTTAATGGAAATTTGATAGAAAAGTTTATATGACCAAAGTAACAAATTTTTGAAACTATTTTTGAACTTTATAAACCTTGTTAGTTGGGAATGGTACTAAAGATGATGCATCTATAATATCATGTACTATTACCCTAAGCCGATCCATATCCATCTGATGATGATGCAAGGTATTCCCAAAATAATTTATGAGCCCATATGATATTATATGACACTAGGGATCCTCAATATATAAATCATAGTATATGGGAAGTTGTGGATGTAGAGATATAGGAGTGGGATATATATATCTAGAAACTACATCTACATGTTTTCAAACATTGAATGTTATGAGGATCTAATAATCACCTCCATCACCCCACCCTAATTTTGAAATTCAACTTCAAAAGTTTCTATTTTTTCATTATATATATCCTTCCTTGAAGACATTATAAAATGACCAAAATTTTTTATAATATATACACCCATCTCAAATCCTCATACAATACATGAGTGTTTTGTTTTTTCAAATATGTGGGTCCCTTATGTTCTATGCACCTTAATTGATTTTTATAAATAATATTTGAAAAATTTAGTACCAAATTTCAATATATAAAAATTTTAAATAACTTTTTACCATATTATATGTTATATACTTTGAATCTTATGTAATATATATTTCCTTTTTTTCATAATCCAATCCCTTTTTCATTTTTTCATGTCTAACTGGGGAGGAAGGAGGGGAAATCTTTCTAGATCCTATATACTTTGGATCTTAAATTTTCAAACTTTTTATCCAGAATTTTTTCTTTGGGAAAAAAATTCTCTCCATGAGATAAAATATGATCATATATGTTATTCAACCAGATATCATTTTGAGACCTCCTCCATTTTTGTTAATCAAGGTAAAAAATCATTAATATTATCATATTTAGTGATTATACAAAAAATCACCTCAAATTGTTGACATTTAACTTATAAAATTGATTCTTCTTTCATACTATCCACAAACATACTATGTGTATCATTATAAAAAGTCCAACATATTTCACATGGATTTTCATTCTTTGTTTCAACAAAAATGAAATCTAAATTTAGTGTTGATTTAGAAACTCTTCATTACAATGAAATAAAAGTTAAATATCTACTCCAAATATTTTTAGTGCCAGGTAAATCATATTTCATCTGAATGTGATAACGAAAAATAACCTATATTACTAAAAACATTACAAGATAAATAAAATAATAAAAAATGAACTTAAAAAAATGGTCTCCTAAATATAACCTAGTGTCTCTCATATAACACTACTATAATCATAAATATAAATAGTTTTTTTATCTATCTTTTATAGCTAGATAAATCTTAAATTTACTTGAATTTATACATTTATGATTAGCATAATCATAAATCTCAATATACACCCTATTCTCCTTTATATGAGAAAGTGATAATTTAGTTAAAGAAGTGACAACAAGTATACAAACCCTGGAAGCCATTTATTTCATTAGAGAAGTAGATGGATCCCATGTAAAAGAATAAGGAGAGTCTCTAGTATAAGTATATGGAGGGTATTCCCTTGAATATCAAGATGAATGATATATTTTATCTTACATATTCCTATAAATAAAATGAAAATAATAATAAAAGATGATAGAAATCCAAATGTTACATTTAAAATTTAATAAAATTAAAAAAAAATCCTTATTTTTTCATATCCATTAAAAAAATTAAGTAAAACAAAAAAATGTCAAGACCCCCTCCCCACAAAGTGTACCCCTCCTGGGTCGGCAAAGTTAGAAGAAAGATAATGACCCCCGAGTCCCGCCTTCAGTAGGCCCTGGGTTGGTGACTAGCACCGAGGGTATAATAAACATACAAATGGGAGACATTACCCAATAAGAGAACACATGCGAAAGAGATAGATAAGATAGACACCAACCAAATCCAAGTTAGAAAACATTATAAATGAAATCCCAAGTATACATATGTAATGTCATGCAAAACTACTAGAACTGAAAGGGGAAAACTGTAAGTACCCAAAAGAAAGTAAAAAACACTAGCAACCACAAATCCCAAATAGCTCCTACAACCCCAAGCTTGTAGAAACCAACCTGATCTCCAACCTTCTCTAAGTGACCTGAAAAATAGTTTATACAAATATAGGGTGAGTATAATAGTATACTTAGTAGGATAATTCTAAAATCTTCTCGTGTAACAGTAGAGACAACATGCTAAAGCATATGGAACAACAAGTGAAACTAAATATTCACCTAAAAAGGAAAACTATGTTTCGAACCTCACCATGGCTACTCTCACCAAGTAATGAATAGAAGAGTATATAATATAATAAAGAATATTAAGGGTAGTCAACCATCACAACCTATACATGTTACACCTATAGTAGTCTATAGGAAACTATATCCAGAATATATGTGTGTGAATAACCACAAGCCATTATATCCCTCTACACACATATATGGGGAAAACTAACCACTGTGACTACCAGAATAAGTAACTACCAAGAGAAGAGATTGGGGCCAAAGGGGGTAGTCAGCCATCCATTATCCCACTGGAATGTTGGGGAAAACACCCCCTAGGGCTCAGAATCCCTAGGGTGTTAGTTTCCCTAACTGACGGGGTGGAGTAGCATATAAAAACACAAAAGTATGGAATTGACTATGTCTCACAACCACACTATGGGCATAAACTATTCTTAGACTCAAATACATATAACGTCTCTCGAATTCCTAGCTGCCACTTCTAAAACTAGGTATCCTATAAGAACACAACCATTTAAATAGCTTTATTACATTACTTTCCCTTTTTATCAGTTGAAATTTATGTTAATTAATTCCTTAAACATTAATTTACCATTAAAAATTCCACATTATATTTCATTAGCATCACACCCAATGTTCATTGTTCCTTTAAATTACAACCACAACTTTGTGCCCCAGCAACTCCAACCCCATGGGTTAACAGAATTTATTAAATTATTTATTTACACCATTACTTTCCCATATTCTCAGTCATTCTAGAAAAACATTCTATGTGTCTAAACACAAGGGGGATCAACACTATGTGTAGATGAACTACCCATCGAGTCTCTGCTGCCTATAGCAAGAGCATAGAGCCATGATTCATTAAGAAGCTAAACATGGAAAGCACATGACATAGCTCGTGCGTCTTCTCCCCTTTCGGAAGAAGGGTACACATGACCAGATGCCTTGAGCAGTGGGGAACAAACATCATACCAATTGGCCTCTTGTCCCTTAAACAAGCAAGGGGGTAACTCAGAACCCTACAAGGAATTATCTTTTATGAAACCACCAGTTCTTTAATCCTTCTTGGATTAATAGATTTATTATTTGCAGGTTCTAACTACAGGAAACCTAAATAGTAAGCTATCACAAATTGATTGAGAATTCTTACTGCATCAATTTGATTAGCATTAAATTACAACAACAACAATCAGATTCAATCACATTCCTCTTTATCATTAGCCAAAAAATTATCAATTAATTCCAGATTTACATTTATTACCAATTTCAATCAAGAATGAAAAGATAAATAAATCAATAATAGATATCACACTATCTAGAAACATAAGAGGCAATAACATACGATCGATATCTATTTATTTATCCGGTTCAAATATTTAGTATGTAAATTCCATTGTGATCCAGTGGGATAAAACATACTAACTATAAAGTTTCACATAAAAGAAATGAGAAGCAATGAATCCCCTACCTCAAACGGTTATTGACATTCTTTATATGAGAACGAGCCACACAACGTGTTACGATCTCCTCCCATGTGACAAATGTATCCACCCGAGGATGCAGAGACACCACCACATCAACCAACACCCAAGAAAAGCCCATTAGGAACATGGGGGTAAAATTCCATAAAAGGAAAAGATAAACAAAAGGAGATGAACCAAAAATAATGATGATAGATCATATGTTATATCGAAGATTGATTGATACTACTTGTTTTCATCAAAACATAGTGAAACCAATCCAAGGAGGAAAGTTTGATTATGCAACTCCTATGGGATGGAATGAAATGTTCGAGCATCTCAGAACTGAGAACAAGGAGGAAGAACTAGGGAGGAAGATATATCATCCCTTTAGAATATTTAACGGAGTAGTGGTTTAAGATACACTGGATTTTCCATTAAAAGGGGATTGTATTAAACCACGCAGTTTGACCAAGTAAAAACATATCGAGCCTTAGGAAAATTAATATAGGTGTTAAGGCCATTGAATCGGCCTTAGATTCTATAAAACACGGCTTTAAATTCATTTTACATCAAAGGAAATGTTAAAGGGGTGAAATTGTAGAAAGTTGTAAAATTTTTTCACGAACTCAAAATTTGGAAAAGGAAAAACACTGTTCATGAACCTCACCATTGAAATGTCACCATTGGAACCTCACTATTCTGGAAACATAGTTCATGAACCTCACCACTGAAACCACACCATTGGAACCTCACTGTTCTGGAAACACTGTTCATGAACCTTACCATTGAATCCTCACTGTTGGAACCTCACTGTTCTAGAAACACTGTTCATGAAACTCATCATTGGAACCTCACCATTCTATAAACACTATTCATGAATCTCACTATTGAAACCTCATCATGGTAACCTCATCATTCTGGGAACACTGTTCATAAACCTCACCATTGGAACCTCACCATTCTGGAAACACTGTTCACGAACCTTATTTTTGGAACGTCACCATTCTGGGAACACTGTTCATGAACCTCACCATTCTGGAAACACTATTCATGAACTCAGAATTTGGCAAAGGAAAGAGGCTACCGTTGAAACCTCACCATTCTGGAAACACTATTCTTGAAATCAAAATTTTGAAAAGGAAAGAGGCTACCGTTGGAACCTCACCGTACTGGAAACACTATTCATGAACTAGAAATTTGGAAAAGGAAATAGGTTACCATTAGAACCTCACAATTCTGGAAACACTGTTCATGAACTCCAAATTTGGAAATGGAAAGAGAGGTTACCATTGGACCTCACCATTGACACTGTTCACATAAGCCTACTGATGACACTATTCACATAAGGATACCATTGTACTATTAATTTAAGGCTACTGTTGCACTATTCACAGATCTAGAAATTTAGAAAAGTGTTGGGGATAAGTCACCTTGACCTCCTAGAATAGCTCAGACACCAGAGTTTCACAAAGGAATGGACCATATAGTTCTGGGCCATTACATCAGATATCTCTCAAAACATTTTCATCCTCGAGAATTCAAAACCAACCTAAAAGGAAACATAAAATAATCCCGAACAACCACCCATCAAGATACCTCTCATAAGAGATCAAACTACAAGAGGCAACCAAAGAAAGCCATCTCATAAACATGAATGGTCTACAACCACAAAGAGAACATCGTTACATGAAAAGAGTTAAACATCAAACAACTATGGGTACTAAGCACATATATACAACTCACGTTCTGAGGTACTCTCCTGTATGCCACTGTGCCACCAGAATACACGAACCAAGAGGATAGAAAGACTGTGCAACACCTTCTCTTTGTGGTCTTGGATCTCCATAGGTCGCTCCTCAAAGGTCGCATCATCATCAACATAGATCTCTCCCCAATCGATGATGTGAGAGTTATCATGAAGATAATGATGGAGCTATGACACATGAAAAACATCATGTATCGAACTCATCTACGTGGGAAGTGCTACTCGATATACCACTGCTCTAACATGAGATAACACCTCGAAAGGCCCAACAAACCGGGGAGAAAGCTTACTCCCACAACCAAACCTTCGCTACCCACAACGGGGAGTGACCTTCAGAAACACGTGATCCCCAACATCAAACTCTAAGGGTCTCCTCCTTTGATAGACATATGATTTCTGATGATCCTTCACTATCTTCATCCTCTCATGAATCACCTGAACCATCTCTGTTTTATTCTGCACTAGTTTTGGTCTGAGAATTACTGACTCTCTAACCCCAGTCCAGAATAACAAAGAACGACAAAGCTGTCCATACAAGGCTTCAAATGGAACCATACCGATAGTGGAGAGAAAACTTTTGTTGAAAGTGAACTCCAACAAGGGTAAGTGCCTCATCCAAAAACCTCCAAAATCCAAGACACAAGATCTTAACATGTATTCCAGAGTCTGGATGGTTCACTCTATATGACCGCCCATATGAGGATGAGAAGTAGTACTAAGTCATAACTGAGAACCAAAATCATGGTGGAGACCTCTCCAAACCCTAGAGGTAAAATGAGGATCTCGATCGGAAAAGATCTCCCTTGGAACTCCATGAAGTCTTACCACCTACTCTAGGTACTTCCTTGATAAAACTTCCACTGAGCTTGACTCCTTGATCGCTATGAAGTGGGGTGATTTTCTTAAATGATCCACTACCACCCAAATAGAATCATGTCCTCCCTAAGCTCAAGGTAAACTAGTAACAAAGTCCAATGAGATGTCCTACCACATCCACTGAGGAACATAAAACGGCTAGAGAAGACCACCAGGAACATGGTGTTCGACCTTCACCTTTTGAAAGACCAGACATCGAGACACAAACTCTGAAACTGCAAGCTTTAGACTAGGCCACCAGAACTATCTCCTCAAGGCTTGGAACATATTTGTCATGATAGGATGCACCACTAAAGGAGAACTATGGAACTCTCTAAGAACCGTCTCTCACATCATCAAAGGAACAAATACCATTCCATGATACAACACTCGATGTTGTTCATCCTCAGAACAAAAAACAGGGGCCTCAGCACAAACAACTCGGTCTCTCCAGACCTCCACCTCTAGATCCCCCAACTGGGAATCTTCCACCTGCTACACCAAAGATGACTGCACCGTCATCAGAAAAGGATTACCTCATCCCCCAATGTCTCCCATATCAAGATATAATGCTGAAAATACTTCCATTACTCTCCAGGAGTCACCAGATCCACACACTACTTCGCTACGTGACTTCCGACTCAGCGTATCAGCTAAAAAATTCCCCTTTCCATGTGTATAAGATATTTTTAAGTTTTATTATTGTAATAAATCCATCCACCGAAGTTTTCATAAGTTCAAGTCATGCTAGGATAAAACATACCTCAAACACTTATGATCGGTGAAAACCAAAAATCACTCTCTAATGAGGTAATGTCTCCACAACTTTAGAGAAAAAACCACACCTACCAACTCAAGATCATGGGTGGAATAGTTATGTTAATGGGGATGAAATTTACAAGACCCATAATAAACAACTGATCTCTACTTCATTAGAACACAACCTAACCCTAGATGCGAAGCATCGTAGAAAACTTCAAACTGAACTCTCTCTGCTGGAAGACAAAGAACTGGAGCACTTACTAACTTCTACTTTAGGCAGTCGAAATCTGTATGACACTAATTAGTTCATATGAATGCCTGATCCTTCCTGGTCAAAGTTGTCAGAGGAGTTTCAACATGAGAGAAATCAACTATGAATCTCATTTAGTAGCCTGTGAGACCAAGGAAACTTCACACCTCTAACACTATCTTGGGGACTGCCCAAGACACAACTGCTTCTATCTTCGATGGATCCACAACTACTCCCTACTGAGGCATAACATGCCCCAAGAAACGGACTTCTAGATACCAAAACTCACACTTAGACAACTTACCAAACAACTGATATTGACGAAGAACTCCCAAAACAACATGTATTTTCTCTGCATGATCCTCCCCAGACATGGATTACACAAGGATGTTGTCGATGAAAACCACCATGAACTTTTCCAGGAACTCATGGAAAATAGAATTCATCAATCCCATGAACACAGATGGAGAATTTTTCATGCCGAATGACATTACAACAAACTAATAATTCCCATGACAACAACGGAAAGTAGTCTTTGGGATATCCTCATCCTTCACACGCATCTGATGATATCCTGACCACAAGTAGATCTTTGAGATCCAATATGAACCCTTCAATTGATTGAATAAATCATCAATCCACAGAATAGGATAGTGATTCTTCACTATCACTTTGTTTAAGTGACGATAATCGACACACAACCACAAACTACCATAGGCCTTTTTCATGAACAAAATTGGTTCGCCCCACGGTGACACACTCGGCCAAAAAAAACCGCACTATAACAGACCATCAAGCTATACACGCAGCACTTGTAACTCATAAGGGTCCATCCTATATAGAGACATAGAGATAGGAGATGCTCCTAGTTGTAGCTTGATACCAAACTCGATCTCTCGTCAAGGGGGTAATGCTACGACCTCTTTTGGAAAGACATCAAGGTTCTCTTCTATGACCCTAAGAAATTCCAATTACTGATCCTTTGAATAATTTAGTATTAGCTCAGCCATCATGGATGATAAGAACAGAACATTACTTTGACCCATCCGAGGGCCTCGCTATCCAATGAACACCACCGACTCTCCATTCGTATCGAAGAACACAACAAAACTCCTGAAGCAATCCATGATAGTCTGAACCGAATACAACCAATCCATGCTGAGGATGACATCATATGGTTGTATCCACAAACTTAGGAAATCTCCCTAAGAGCGGTGCTACCCAAACACTATCTCACAGTATCTACATACTTCAAACAAGTCGTCTCGACCTTCAACTGGTGTAGTCAACGCTAAGGGAACTAGAAGCCTCTCTACCTCAAGTCCCAAAGCATGGACAAGGGTAGGTGATATAAAGGAGTGTGTTGCTCCTAAATCAAACAAGGCATATACCAATGTAGAAAACAAGAAAAGGGTACCTCGAACAATGTCTGGCTCGCCTGGAGTTGGAAACGCTACAGCATGAAGCTGACCATGACCACCTCTATGACCTCTCTGACCCTGATGACGACCACCACCATGGCCGCACTCTTCTCTCTGAGGACGAGGAGAATCATAGGGCTGTACTCTACCTGCCCCATCTACCCTCTGCTGATCTAAAGCTAGTGTAACCTACTGCTACTGCCTCGACTAGAACTGCCTCAATGGAGGAACCTGGAGCGGAACACCGGGTGCATGATGACTTCTCTGAAAGGTTGGGCAATCTCACTGCCGATGACCTTGACCACCACAAGAAAAACATGATCCTGATCCCTTAGTATAGGCTTGAGAGCTGCTGTCTCTAGAGAAATGAGATGTGGAGGGATGGGACTTATCCCCGGCTGAATGGAAACTCTTCTGCCCTAAAAACCGGGAACCCCAGACCATAGCTCTACTTCACAAGGAATCATGAAGAATCCCCTCTCAGGATGATCTGGTTCTAGATAATGTCCTTTGGACGACCTCTGCCCTCACCAACACCTCATGACATGTCATCAGCATAAATGGGGTGACCTAGCGCTGGATCTTTGGATGAAAAGCCTCCTTGAAATGGCTTGCCCTGACCTCCTCATCTGACAACAGGTCCATAGCATATTGTAAAAGGTTCTTGAAATGGATTATAAACTCTCACACACTGGAGCTCCCCTGTTGAAGGGTAAGAATCTCCGGGCGACTGGATGCCTTCATGGTCAAGGAAATAAACTCAACTCTAAACTTGTATTGAAACTCTTCCCATGAGATCGATGACTCCTCGCAATCCCTAAGGTGCAAGAACCACCACTGCCTTGCTGTTCCATGCAGAATCATCACAACCAAGGTCACCCAGTTCTCCTTCTGAGCAGTGATCGAACTGAAGCCAATCTTGAGCTCCTCCAACTAGTCTTCTGTGACCGCATCTGAAACAGAGCCCTCATACTTCTGTAAACTCTGGTGCTGAAACTCTCAGAGTGTCCTCCTCCAAGTTTCATCGTCTGCAACCTCTACCCTATGACGATCTGCTGACACAACCTGATGGACATATTCTATGCAATCCTGATGTGGACATTGACCTGGAACCATACCTATAAAATAGAAAACAATTAGAGCTCACAAACCTGGAATATGGAAGAATCAACATTAATTAATTATTTTTTTCTTTTATTCATTTTAGGTTCTCCCATCCCAAGGTCTACCCATTCAAACAAATGCACAAAGAAGAATGATGCATGATCCTTTCTTAGGTCTCTAACTTGCAACAAGTATCACCTCGTTTAGTAGCCATTTTCAACTTAATGGTTCATGCATCAGATATTAGGGGGCCTTAAATGCCTATGTCTCAGCCAGTATCTAGTGTTTACATCGCTTTCCAAACTTTATTGACATAATTTCTCTACCAACCCATGCAACCTCATCCATCCCTAACTCCAAGCACCACCCTATCCCTCAAAAAGACCTTTTGTACCACTATGTCATGACCCCCTCCCCACAATATGTACCCCTCCTAGGCTGTCAATGTGGGAAGGAAGATAATGACCCCTGAGTCCCACCTCGAGTAGGCCCTGGGTTGGCGACTAGCACTGACGCTATAGTAAACACACAAATGGGAGGCATTACCCTCTAAGAGAACACATGAGAAAGAGAGAGATAAGATAAACACCAACCAAATTAAAGTCATACAAAAATATAAATGAAATCCCAAGTACACATATGTAATGTCATGCAGGACTACTACAACTGAAAGGGGAAAACTGCAAGTACCCAAAAGAAAGTGAAAAAAATTGCAACCACGAAGCCCAAACAACTCCTACAACCCCAAGCTTGTAGAAACTATCCTAATCACCAACCTACACAAAGAGACCTGAATAACAGTTTATACAAACATAGGGTGAGTATAACTGTATACTCAGTAGGATCCTCCCTGAATTATGTCAGGAAACAGTAACAAAAGCATGTTAAATCACAATGAACAACAAGTGAAACTAACTCATCACCTAAAAAGGAATAATATGTTCCCAGCCTCACCATGGCTACTCTCACCAAATAACGCATACAAGAGTATATAATATAATAAAGAATATCATGGGTACCCCACTATTACTTCCCCACTGGTTTGCCGCTTTTCCCCAACATTGCACATACTAAGAATCTCTCTCCAAAAAGGCATTCCTACAGACTCATGGGCAAAGCACCACAACATGCACCTCTTGCAACAAAACCACCACGTCCACATAAGAAAAGTAACCCAATAGTTTTTAGGAGCCACCAAAACTCTCATAACATGTATTATACGTCGGGTATTGAAACTCAATCCATTATAGCCCATACACCATGTAAGTATCCTCTTGCCATCACAACCTATACATGTTACACCTATAGTAGTACATAGGAAACTATATCCAGAATATATGTGTGTGAATAACCACAAGCCATTAAAACCCTATACACACATATATGTGGAAAACTAACCACTGTGCCTACCAACACAAGTAAGTACCAAGAGAAGAGAGAGGGGCCAAAGGGGGTACTCAACCATCCATCCTTCCATTAGAATGTTAGGGAAAACACCCCCCAGGGCTCAGAATCCCCAGGGTGTTAGTTTACCTTACTGATGGGGTGGAGTAGTGTATAGAAACACAAAATTATAGAATATACTATATTTCACAACCACACTATGGGCATAACCTAGTCTTAGACTCAACTACCGCTAACGTCTCTCGAATTCCCAACTTCCACTTCTAAGACTAGGTATCCTATATACACAAAACCATTTAAATAACTTTATTAGATTAATTCATTCCCTTTTTATCAGTTGCAATTTACATTAATTAACTCTTAAAACATTAATTAACCATTAATAATTCCACATTATATTTCATTATCATCACACCCAAAGTTCACTGTTCCTTTAAATTACAACCTCAACATTGTTCCCTAGTATCTCCAACCCCATGGGATAACATCATTTATAAAATTATTTATTTACAGCATTACATTACCATATTCCCATGCATTCTAGAAAAACATTCTATGCTACTAAACATAAGGGGGATCAACACGGTGTGTAGATGAACTATCCATTAATTATTTTCCACCTATTGAAAGAGTGTAGACCCATACTCCCTTGAGAAGCTAAACACAGAAAGCATGTGGAATACCCCACACGTCATCTCCCCTTTCATAAGAAGGGTAAGAAAAACCAGTGAGCAGTGGGAAATGTAAAATAGATAAACAACCAATAAGAATCAGCAAGCATCCAAACATTCACATCCAAACCATATCATCATCCTTGGAGTCCTCCTCAACACCCACATGCATAAACTGATGCATCTTTCCACTCTAGGCATCAAATACTACCACAAATAGTAGGCCTCCCTACCCTCACATATCACAACATCCATCCAGGGTCACATCACAACACAAGCAGTAGAAAAACAAACTTCATAACAATTGGGATCTTCACCCTTAATCAAGTAAGAGGGTAACTTAGAACCCTACAAGGAATTATCTTTTATCAAACCACCAGTTCTTTAATCCATCTTGTATTAATCGATTTATTATTCGTAGGTTCCAACAATGGGAAACCTAAATAGTATGCTATCAAAAATTGATTGAATATTCTTACTATATCAATTTGATTAGCATCAAATTAAAACAATAACAATCAGATTCATTCAAATGCCTCTTTATCTTTATCCAAACAATTATCAATTAATTCCAGTATTACGTTCTTTAAAAATTTTCCTCAAAAACGAAAATCTAAAAAAATCAAGCACATATATCACACTATCTTGAAAAAAAGCGGCAATAACCTACGATCGATATCAATTTATTTATCAGGTTAAAATATTTATTATTTCAATTCCATTGTGATCCAGTGGGATAAAACTTGATAACTATACAGTTTCACATAAAAGTAAATAGAATCAATGAATCCCCTACCTCAAATGGTTCTTGACATTCTTTATACATGAACGAGCCACACAACGGGTTACGATCTCCTCCCCGGTGAAAACTGTATCCACCTGAGGATGCAGAGACACCACTACATCAACTAACACCCAAGAAAAGATCCTTAGGAACATGGGATAAAATTCCATAAAAGGAAAGGAGAAACAAAAGGAGATAAACCCAAAATATTGATGATAGATCATATCTTATATCGAAGATTGATTGATATTGCTTATTTGCATCAAAATAGAGTGGAACCCATCCAGGGAGGAAAGTTTGATTGTGTAACTTCTACGGGATGTAATGAAAGGTTAGAGAATCTCACAATCAAGAATAAGGAGTAAGAACTAGGGAGTAAGATATATCATCCCTTTAGAAGATTTAATAGTGTAGTAGTTTAATATACGCTGGATTTTCCATTAAAAGAGGATCACATTAAACCACACGGTTTGACCAAGTAAAAATATCTCAATCTATAGGAAAATTAATATAGGATTTACAGCCTTTGAATCCTCCTTAGAGTCCATAAAACGAGGCTTTAAATGAATTTTATGTCAAAGGAAAAATTATAGGGGAGAAACTGTAGGAAGGTGGAATCACTGTTCACGAAATCAAAATTTGGAAAAGGAAAAACACTATTCATGAAACTCACTATTGAAACCTCACCATTGGAACCTCACCATCCTGGAAACACTGTTCATGAAGCCCACCGTTGAAACCTCATCGTTGAAACCTCACAGTTTTGGAAGCACTATTCATGAACCTCACTGTTGAAACCTCACTGTTGGAAACTCACCGTTATGGAAACACTGTTCATGAACCTCGCCGTTGAAACCTCATCATTGGAACTTCACCATTCTGGAAGCACTGTTTCTGAACCTCACCGTTGGAACCTCACCATTTTAGAAACACTATTCTTGAACCTCACCATTGAAACCTCACTATTGGAACCTCACCGTTCTGGAAACACTATTAATGAACCTCATTGTTGGAACCTCACCATTCTGGAAACACTGTTCATAAACCTCACCATTAGAACCTCACCGTTCTGGAAACACTGTTCACGAACCTCACTATTGGAACCTCACCATTCTGGAAACACTATTCATGAACCTCACAATTGGAACCTCATCATTCTAGAAACACTATTCATGAACTCAAAATTTGGAAAAGGAAAGAGGCTACCATTGGAACCTCACCGTTCTGGAAACACTGTTCATGAACTCAAAATTTGCCAAAGGAAAGAGGGTACTGTTGAAACCTCACCATTTTGGAAACACTATTCATGAATTTAAAATTTGGAAAAGGAAAGAGGTTACCATTGGAACCTCACCGTTCTAGAAACACTATTCATGAACTCAAAATTTGGCAAAGGAAAGAGAGGTTACCATTGGACCTCACCACTGACACTGTTTATATAAGCCTACTGATGACACTGTGCACATAAGGCTACTGTTTCACTTTTCAAAGAACTAGAAATTTGGAAAAGTGTTTAGGATAAGTCACCATGAGCTCCCAGAACAACCCAGACACCGGATTTTGTCAAAGGAATGGACCATTGAGGTCTGGGCCATTACAAAAAAAATAATGATGGCAACATTTATGTGATATTAAATGATATATGTAGAAGAAAAAACATATGTAATATTTTAAAAGATAAAAATATAATAAAAAATTAATTTCAATATTTAATGCATTTTTGAGTACTAATTTTTTATCTTATCGGTTAAAATATATGAATTAAATAAACAATGAAACAAGAATTAATATATCTCACATTTTGAAAAATTTGAAAAGTTAAACTAAAAATAAATATATAGTTCCTGTAATATTATTATATTACTGTAGGATTGTTTTCACAAATTCATTCTTTATAGCCATTACGTGTGGAATAGACCATATATACACCATGGAAATAAATATCCTCTAATAATATTTCTATATAACTAGTGATATCACATAATTCACAATTATCATAATATTTTTCATCACCAAAATATAGATTTTTCTTTAAGAAAAAACATATTATTTCATATTTTCTTAATCCAGAATATATATAATTTGTTTAGAATGTGTTTCCATGATAAAGGTTTATGTTTGTATCCCAATATATTCTGATCTACTAATGTCATTTTGAATTAATTATATTTAACACTATTTTTACTAATGGCAAATTTACACTTAAACATGGGAATTTTAAATTTATAGTAATCAGTCTCTATATATTATAAATAAATATGCAATATGCACTTTCCATGGAGATTGGGGTTTTTCCATTTTCACTCTAAAAATGAATTTCACCAAAAAACACCAATACCTCACTATTATGGACTACACTTCTATTATCCCGATATTTAGTATAAAATATATAGTTATTAATGTCATAGCTAGACCATGTTTTCAGATTCAAACATGGACAACCTACTAACTATCTTAATATTTTTTATGGATTAGATATACTATCTATAAACTCCTTAAACCATGGAAAAAATGTTTTCTTATGCTTATTTAGTAACCACATGCCATTATTCTTTTGATAATGCTATTTTATCAAAATAATATGGGATGTTATATATGGATGAGAATCATCTGAGTTATTGAAGATATATAAACAGACCTGTATTATGTTTTCACATATCAAAAACTTCATTTTCAAGCCATATATACCCTTTCCCCCAAAACTAATTTTTTCATTGAGATATTTAAGAAATCCCACATTCTCCACTACTGAAAAGTAATTTATAGAAAACACTTCCACCTCATTATAAATATACTTCTCAACAATTGATGATCCTAGTCGATGTGGATTATTTATGTAACATTTCATTATCATTATATATTTTCAAAAGGATACATCCAATGTAAGTATGTGGGACTACAATGATTTATTTCTTCCAAAAAAATAAACTTTTAAATGTAAAATTATATCTTAAAAATATTGTGGAAAATACATTTTTAGTGTAACGCCCCGACCCCAGTTACCCAGAGTCGGTGCATTATTTTAATACATTTGCATGATTATAAGGAATCAAGTCCCGAAGGATCGATCAGTTTAACAGTATTGGAAAATATATTACATACATGAATGTTGCATTTCACTTTAAGACATACAAAACAACATAAATAATCTTTATGAACGCCATTATTCCATTGGCTTAACCCTGCATATCAATCATAATACACTTCTTGGAATCCTGGGAAAAATAAAACATAGAAAGGGGTGAGCTCAAAGATCAGTAAGGGTAAGCAATACAGCGGAAACTTTCATAAATAAGCACAAACATTTAAGGCAATGTATAACTAAAACAAAATCCTTTTAAACTTGAACTTCATAATAATATGGAAAATATAAAAATCAAATAATGCCATTTACTTACTCGCATGTATATTCTACTAGTCGAATAATCACATGCAATATCAATAACCACTTTCATAATGACAGAATGCATAATGCCATACTATCATCACCACGTAGCCAAGGCCTCATGCCAAGACTACAAATAAGATTTTTTCAAGGCCTCGTGCCAAGACACTAGTTTGTCTCATGAGACCTACCGATGCATTGAGGAGCTATAGCGGGCTCTACCCGTCACTTACTAAGTCCAATGCATTCCTCATATGAAAAGGTATAAACATAACATAAACATTCGTATTAAAACTAGCATACGAAATGTCAATACTTTACCCATAAACCATGAATGGTATAAAAATAACACATCCATAGTAAATCATATCACAAAACCTTCAACACAATATGGAATATTTTTATCATGATAAATCAACTTCAAAACAAGTTTAAAATCCATTAAAGGATTTTGACGTTGATGAAAATGATTTGTAAAATTATTTGAGTGAAATACCCCCTTTTCATGAAAATATTTAAAAGTCACACAATTTGGAAAAGAATTCATTGAAATACATTTTTGAATCATAGTGTCCCATACCACTTTGAAACATTTGAAAGGAATTAACATTTTAAAGACATTCATGTCCATATAAATAAATCCTTAAAAACCATTTTGAAGATATGGACATTAATGAGAAAGATTAAGAAGAATAAATATTTAAAACATTTGAAATGATGTTTTAGTAAAAAGTACCTTAAAATAATCCCTTTGAAAACTCTTTCATAAAACATGGACATGGATAATAAATATTTCCCAGTAGATACTTACATAAAAACAACCTTGGATAATAAAGAGATTATGAAATTAACCTTTACCAATTTGGTAACTTACAAAACATACACCCCATTCAAGAGGTATCATACAATGAATATGTAAATACACATATATTAAAGTTTATTACATAAATAATAAAATTATGGGCAGTACATACACCACACAAAAGGTAATAGTGGCAATATGACATGAATCTCATGGGAATAAGGAGTGAGATGAAAACCCCTTACCTTAAACTTTTCCTTAGTCGATGGTATGTTAAACTCCTATATAATAGTTAAAACATTGTTATTAAATTATAAAATAACCATATACATTATTATGATATCATATATGATCTTCTAATAATGATTTGTTAATAATACTTCAGTATTATCGTCGTTTCGGGTGTTAACTTACTTGTTTTCTTTTATATGTTTTGTTACATAAGTCATGATTTTTATGGATAGGTTGTATCTTATTCATATAAAGAATGATATAAAGTTCTTAAACATTACTTTTAATCATAAAATGAGAATTATTCTTGAATGGATATGATGGGGAATGAATCTCATAGCGTTTATGGAGACGGTAATCCGTACGTACGCACGAACGCTACTTCCATTTAATTTTTCATTTTAAAAGGAATTCCAGTATAATATAATATCTTATATTTTTTACTTAAGTTCATTAACACCATCCTTTATACCTTCCATGTATGGTATGAATGAGTCATATCACTTTGAGGTGGCGGTAGTCCGCACTTATCAAATGAAATTATCGTATATATATATACAACATGAAACAAATAATGGTATGATATAAAATGTAATTACAGAAGATTATATATAAAATAAATATCATAAATATCATATTTAATTATATTTCCATCATAATGGCCACCATGAGAGGTGGTAAGATATAATTGAACAATCATCGCTTCGTGTGGCGTTTGGTTGCCATCCACAGAAACATTATGTTCTTCACCTATTAGATGGATGTGTGTGTAAGTGTAGTTCTAATAATTATAATAACAATATCCTAGTATATTTAGGATATTTGTTTTTTTACAAAAAAAAATAATAAGAAGATTTTATGGGTTGGAGAAGTAAAATAAAAGAAAAGAAGCTAAGAGAAATCGTTACCTTTAATTTGGGTAACTCCCTTTGGTTTAAACCAAAAAGGACTCTTGAAGTGCCTTATGCATAAGTTAAGGCTTCTAAGAGGAGGAGAGGGATGTAGGGAGATTAATTGGACAGAGGATGGACGAGCCAAAAGGCTTTATAGGTTTGAGGAATTGGTTATAAGTGGTGTCCTTTTATAAGGGGGAGGAGGGGCTCTTTAGGAAAATCTAGAAATATTATTTTATAATAAATTCATATTCGGTTTCTAATGGCTCCAAAGTGTATTATTCAAAGTATAAGGTGGGTATGGGTATAAATACTTTCAACCAATAGAATTTAGGCAGGTTTTGGTCATTATAATATCCTTATCTTTTATTTTTAACTCTTAGTTAATTAGTTTGACAATTACCATGTCACCTTGTATTTTTATATTATATAGTTAATAAACATACTATATACATCCAATAGACCCCCAAATAGTCCATTAATGATAAAAATATCATGATATAAGTCTCTTGGAAGAACCTTATATTTTTAGGAATTTAACATGAATTAATAATATTATATTTGTTTTAAAATCTCTTTTATGTCAATTTTGACACTATTCAATAATTGATTTTTTTAAAGTCTTAAAAACTTTATTAACTCAAAAAAAATTCATTTAAGAAATAATATAATTTCATATTAAGCAATTAATTTAATTTATGTCCTCAAAACTTTCAAATTATATTAATTTTAACAATTATAATAGAAATTATTTGATTCTTTCATTAATAAGGAAAATACAGCATCATTATTGTGTCATAAATAATATTAATTATTAAATGTATAAAAATTATAAAGAAAATACCATTATGTAGATAATATTTTTATATTTCTAATGAATATTTATAGTTGAAAATACAACATATATAACCCTAAGTAAAAATTGTGTTGCTAAAAGATATATGCTTATGTCATTTTTGTATTTACTTTAACTTAATTAATATAAAGTGTCATTATCACTTACAAGTGGATCCATAGGGTCCCAAAATCGACACAAATATGCCCATGGTCGGAAATGTATCAACCAATAGGGTTAAGACACGTTTTAGTGTAATTTATTATTATTATAATATTATTTGTTTACCTTTATTTACCGAATTTACCCTTTAACCATGGTAAATAAAATATTTATCGAAGTAATTATTCAAAATGTCTAAAAATGAAAGTTACCTATTTACAAAATTTGTACATCCTGATTCCAAATATTTAATCCATTTTTCAAAATTCAAAACACCGAAGTGGCAGAAATTAATTTAAAATTAATTCCCGTTGTTAAAACAAAAAACGTGTTTTTAAGTGATAATAACTATCAAAAGATTGACACTTGTTTATGTCCGGTTTAATTGTGAAATTTTTTTCAATGAAAAACATTGTATTAAATGGTAAAAATATATTCTAAATATACTTTAAAACCACTCAAATTCATAATTTATCACTATTAATTATTTCGATTAAAAAAGTTGTTTTTAATTAAAATTTAGTAATTTTCACTATTCATCAAAATATAAATGTTATCCGAAAAGTTCCAAAATTTTACCCTAGGCTAATTTTGATATTCCAAATCCAAAAATGAAGTCCATTTTGAGAGATAAAATTTATAAAATTTCAAAAAGTATTTATTACTATTCATAACGGCTAGTTTGATTGGTTGTAGTGTGTGTGTTAGAACTCGAAGTTGCGTACAACACACGCTGTTGTATTATTCAAAGAGAAGCGTACCATGGAAGCTTGGAGTGTTAAATTATAAATTTTTGATGTCCCCATTCTAAATAATAAATTTATTTAGTCAAATTGAATATATAAAAGTTTAAAATATTGGATTTAAAAAAGGGTTCACTATTAAAAGTTGGTAAAAGTTCATTTTTTGAAAAATACTTCTTTTATCTGAAAAAAATGAATTTGTTATTACATTATGTCTAAGAAACTCATAATATGGATTCTAAAATTATAAGGATTATATAAAGTTCAAAATTTAGTTAATACTATTCATAACCTCTTTTGAACTGCTTGTTTGGTAAGTCATGGTGCGCTTGAACTCGGTGTTGCGTGTAGTGCAAGTTAATGAATTATTTTGAAGAAGTAACACACTATGAAATCTTGGGGTGTCACATTCTTCCCTAATTCAATAAATTTCATCCTTATAATTTGATATTGTTCTTTGAAAATAAGGGTTGAAAATAGAAAATTTCTTTGTGGGAAAACCCACATCGGAAATTTGGTTAATAAAATTTAGTCATAATAAGAGGAAAAGAGAAATGAAAGGGTCACAACCAAATTATGATCTTGATTAGGAGAACATTGGTGGAAATTAGAGACATATAATTGGAGGAAAAACATAAATATTTATAGGTAGTGATTGAGGTCATCAATCACAAACAAGTTTAAAATTGAGGTCTTATGATGATTTAAAATGCCATCGGTTCAACAAAACACAAGGTATTAGGATAACAAATTTTTGGTTTTAGTATCCCTTAAATAAAGTATAAGAATTAATTTCTTCTTAGAATAAGAGAAGAAGAAAAATATATTCTTGACAAGTAGAGTTCCATCCTTTAACTAATTTCTACCACAAACTCATCTTTCACTCTAAAAGATAATAGAACATAAAAAAATATTCTATTTATCCTATTCGTATAGGGTTAAAAAAATGAATTTATAATTCATCTACCAGATCTTTTAAAAAAAACTACATTATTTAATCCAGGACATCACGTGGGCCAGTGGTAAGTGATACACCCTTGTCGCCCTTCGGTTGCAAGTTCAAGTCTCGCGGCCTTGCCGGACGCGACGAGTTGCCGCCCGACCTCCAGGTTGTCCTTTTATGGCAATCCAAAAATAATCCAAACTAGAACTATCCAAAATAATTCAGTCCAAAATTTATAAGGAAAGTAAACACAATGAAGATCCTTTTTTCCACGTAATAACTTGTGAACACCTTCATCATGTATTCTTTTAAAACACTGCAACATCCAGAATTACCATAAAACATTATTGATTACATTCATGATCCCTTATTACTTATAGAATAATGGATATACTCCTTCTATACAAAAATGTTGTAAAATCCAACAATGATGGGAATAGAAATAATTAATCAGTTTCAAGGTAGTCAAGAATATCCAATATAATTTATTCAAATCAACCATCTCTTATTCCAAAATCACTACCTCATTATCATAACCATATTATGTTTTATCTTTCTCTCAACTATATATTTTCCAAAAATTTAACCTGCTATTGAGCCACTTTTCTTGGTTCCACACAATCTCAAGTCCTTAATGAAATAGTACTGTAGTACAATCCTTATATACTCTATAATTATTATAACCAGTACATCGTTGATAAAATACTCAAATGACATAATTATTTAATAACAACATAAGAACTCTAATCATTCCTCCTCATATGTGGTAGTATCATAACTTGATTATTACCCAATAGCATAATTTGGGGCATACTCTAATGATTTGGATATTGGTTTGCGTAGTGTCCCAACTCCTTTCAGATGAAACATTGTACATTTGTAACCTTTTTCTTACCCTTTCAGTCACGTAAAGGGTGTCCTTTTTCTCCACACTTATAAAAAACTCCCATTCCCTTCAAGCAAGTTCCAGGGTGTTTCTTCCCACAGTTATCACATATGGGAAAATTCTTCTTTTCCCTCTTCCCTTTATCCATCTTTCTCTCTTCCATCATTTTCTTCTCTTACTTCCCTTCAAATCCATAGGACTCAGAGAAATCTTTACTTATCTTATCAACACATGATACTATTTTATCATATGATGATAATACATGGGAGACTATTTCCCTTATAAATGATGGGTTAATACCATGAAAGATATGATCTTTCTTACTCTTTGGATCATGAGTATTGCTGGAGTTATCATTCCTTCTACTGGGCGCCATTTCTAAACAATGGCATACACTAGATTAGTTTGTGAATAGAAATACCTGATACAAAAATTTTAAAACACTTAACATAAATTAAACAGTTTATGGATATAATCCATAATCATAAAAATGTATTCTTTGAGGAAGTATATACTCATAAACCCTTCATAATGGTTTGTAATAAAATGAGAATTATCCTAAGCATATCCCCTGGGAGTGTCGTAACCAAGAGTGTAGCAAAGCCCGTTGTCGTGCACCAGTTCCCATTTGAGACTAGCTCAAAGCAGTGTTTTCAGGTTTTACCCCTAGGTACATTTGTACCAGAGCCACCTCTACCTGCTCGTATCCAGACAGGGATTTATTGCTCAAAAAACTCACAAAATCTCTACAATATCAAAATTCTAGGAAGTTCTTCTCTACTAATCCACAAAGTCTATCTTAGGGCTATGTACTCTAATCAGAGTTTATCTAAATCTAGCTTCCAAGGTTATTGCTAAACTTCCTCTGATACCAATTGTAACGCCCCAACCCCAGTTACCCAGAGTTGGTGCATTATTTTAATACATTGGCATGATTACAAGGAATCAAGTCCCGAAGGACCGATCAAATTAGCAGTCTTGGAAAATAGATTACATACATGAATGTTACATTGCACTTTAAGAAATACAAAAAAACATAAATAATCTTTATGAATGCCATTATTCCCTTGGCTTAACCCTGTATATCAATCACAATACACTTCTTGGAATCCTGGGAAAAATAAAACATAGAAAAGGGTGAGCTCAAACGCTCAGTAAGGGTAATCAATACAGCACAAACTTTCATAAATAAGCATAAACATTTAAGGAAATTTATAACTAAAACAAAATCCTTTTAAACTTGAACTTCAGAATAATATGGAAAAGATAAAAATCAAATAATTCCATTTACTTACTCGCATGTATATTCTACTAGTCGAATAATCACATGAAATATCAATAACCACTTTCATAATGACGAAATGCATAATGCCAGACTATCATCACCACGTAGCCAAGGCCTCGTGCCAAGACTACAAATAAGATTTTGTCAAGGCCTCGTGCCAAGACACTAGTTTGTCTCATGAGACCTACCGATGCACCGAGGAGCTATAGCGGGCTCCAACCATCACTTACTAAGTCCAATGCATTCCTCATATGAAAAGGCCTAAACATAAAATAAACATTCGTATTAAAACTAGCATACGAAATGTCAATACTTTACCCATAAAACATGAATGGTATAAAAATAACACATCCATAGTAAAACATATCACAAAACCTTCAACACAATATGGAAGATTTGTATCATGATAAATCAACTTCAAAACAAGTTTAAAATCCATTAAAGGATTTTGACGTTGATGAAAATGATTTGTAAAACTCTTTGAGAGAAATGCCCCTTTTTCATGAAAACATTTAAAAGTCACACAATTTGGAAAAGAAGTAATTTAAAGACATTTTTGAATCAAAGTGTCTCATACCAATTTGAAACATTTGAAAGTAATTAACATTTTAAAGACATTCATGTCCATATAAATAAATCCTTAAAAACCATTTTGAAGATATGGACATTAATGAGAAAGATTTATTAGAATAAATATTTAAAACATTTGAAATGATGTTTTAGTAAAAAGTACCTTAAAATAATCCCTTTTAAAACTCTTTCATAAAACATGGACATGGATAATAAATATGTCCCAGTAGATACTTACGTAAAAACAACCTCGGATAATAAAGAGATTGTAAAATTAACCCTTACCAATTTGGTAACATACGAAACATACACCCCACGCAAGAGGTACCATACAATGAATATGTAAATACACATAAATTAAAGTGTATTACATAAAGAATAAAATTATGGGCAGTACATACACCACACAAAAGGTAATAGTGGCAATATGGCATGAATCTCACGGGAATATGGGGTGAGATGAAAACCCCTTACCTTGAACTTTTCCTTAGTCGATGGTATGTTAACCTCCTGTATAATAGTTAAAACATTGTTATTAAATTATACAAGAACCATATACATAATTATGATATCATATATGATCTTCTAATAATGCTTTGTTAATAATACTTTAGTATTATCGTCGTTTTGGGTGTTAACTTACTCGTTTTCTTTTATATGTTTTGTTACATAAGTCGTGTTTGTTATGGATAAGTTGTATCTTATTCATATCCAGAATGATATAAAGTTCTCAAAAATTACTTTTAATCATCAAATTAGAATTATTCTTGAATTGATATGATGGGGAATGAATCTCATAGCGTTCGTGGAGACGGTAATCCGTACGTACGCACGAACGCTACTTCCATTTCATTTTTCATTTTTAAAGGAATCAAAACCAAATGATACATAGGTATATAATTATTCCAGTATAATATAATATTTTATATTGGTTACTTAAGTTCATTAAAACCATCCTTTATACGTTCCATGTATGGTATGAACGAGTCATATCACTTTGAGGGGGCGGTAGTCCGCACTACCTCAAATGAAATTATCGTATATATATACAACATGAAACGAATAATGGTATGATATAAAATATAATTACAGAAGATTATATATAAAATAAATATCATTAATATCATATTTAATTATAGTGCCATCATAATGTCCACATTGAGAGGTGGTAGGAGATAATTGAACAATCATCGCTTCGTGAGGCGTTTGGTTTCCCTCCACAGAAACATTATGTTCTTCACCTATTAGATGGATGTGTGTGTAAGTGTAGTTATAATACTTATAATAAAAATATCCTAGTATATTTATTATACTGTTTTTGTTACAAAAGAAAATAATAATAAGAGTTTAGGGGTTGTAGAATTAAAATAAAAGAAAAGAAGCTAAGAGAAATCGTTACCTTTAATTTGGGTAACTCCCTTTGGTTTAAACAAAAAGGACTCTTGAAGTGCCTTATGACTAAGGTAAGGCTTCTAAGAGGAGGAGATGGATGTAAGGAGATTAATTGGGCGGATTTTGGATGATCCAAAAGGCTTGAGAGGTGTGAGTAATTGGTTAGAAGTGGTGTCCTTTTATAAGGGGGAGGATGGGCTCTTTAGGAAAATCTAGAAATATTATTTTATAATAAATTCATATTAGGTTTTTAATGGCTAAAAAGTAGATTATTCAAAGTATAAGGTGGGGATGAGTCGAAATAATTTTAACCAATATAATTTAGACAGGTTTGGGTCATTATATTAACCTTATCATTTATTTTTAACTCTTAGTTAATTAGTTTGACAATTACCATGTCACCTTGTATTTTTATATTATATAGTTAATAAATATACTATATACATCCAAGAGACCCCCCAAGTGGTCCATTAATGATACACCTATCATGATATAAGTCTATTGGCAGAACCTTATATTTTTATGAATTTAATATCAATTAATAATATAATATTTGTTTTAAAAACTCTTTTATGTCAATTTTGACACTATTCAATAATTGATTTTTGTTAAAGTCTTAAAAGCTTTATTAATTCGAAAAAAAATTCATTTAAGCAATAATATAATGTAATATTAAGCAATTAAATTCATGGATGTTATCAAAACTTTCAAAATATATTAATTTTAACATTTATAATACCAATTATTTGATTCTTTCATTAATAAGGAAAATACTGCATCATTATTGTGTCATAAATAATATTAATTATTAAATGTATAAAAATTATAAATAAAATACCATTATGTATTAAATATTTTTATATTTCTAATGAATATTTATAGTCGAAAATAAAACATATATAACCCTATGTAAAAATTGTGTTTCTAAAAGATATATGCTTATGTCATTTTTGTATTTACTTTAACTTAATTAATATAAAGTGTCATTATCACTTACAAGCGGATCCATGAGGTCCCAAAATCGACTCAAAGATGCCCATGGTCGGAAATGTATCAACCAATTGGGTTAATAAATGTTTTAGGGTAATTTAATATTATTATAATATTATTTTTTTACCCTTATTTACCAGATTTACCCTTTAACCATGGTAAATAAAATATTTACCGAAGTAATTATTCAAAATGTCTAAAAATGAAAGTTACCTATTTAAATTTTTTTGAAATCATGATTCCAAATATGGAATCCATTTTTCCAAATTCAAAACACAGAAGTGGTAGAAATTAATTTAAAATTAATTCCCGTTGTTAAAACAAAAAGCGTGTTTTTAAGAGATAATAACTATCAAAAGATTGACACTTGTTTATGTTCGGTTTAATTGTGAAATTTTGTCCAATGACAAAAATTGTATTAAATGGTAAAAATATATTCTAAATATACTTTAAAACCACTCAAATTCATAATTTATCACTATTAATTATTTCGATTAAAAAAGTTGTTTTTAATTAAAATTTAGTAATTTTCACTATTCATCAAAATATAAATGTTATCCGAAAAGATCCAAAATTTTACCCTAGGATAATTTCGATATTTCGAATCCAAAAATGAAGTCCATTTTGAGAGATAAAATTTATAAAATTTCAAAAAGTAGGTATTACTATTCATAACGGCTAGTTTGATTGGTTGTAGTGTGTGTGATAGAACTCAAAGTTGCGTACAACACACGCTATCGTATTATTCAAAGAGAAGCGTACCATGGAAGCTTGGGGTGTTACATTGGAAATTTTTTATTTCCCCATTCTAAAGAATAAATTTATTTAGTCAAATTTAATATATAAAAGTTTAAAATATTGGATTTAAAAAAGGGTTCACTATTAAAAGTTGTTAAAAGTGCATTTTTTGAAAAATACTTCTTTTATCTGAAAAAAATGAATTTGTTATTACATTATGTCTAAGAAACTCATAATATGGATTCTAAAATTATAAGTATTATATAATGTTCAAAATTTAGTTGATACTATTCATAATTTCTTTTGAACGTCTTGTTTGGTAAGTCATGGTGCGCTTGAACTCGGTGTTGCGTGTAGTGCAAGTTATTGAATTATTTTGAAGAAGTAACACACTATGAAATCTTAGGGTTTCACATTTAGTCAAAAATATATATTTAATGTATTGTTATCTAAATTGTTCAAATAATTCTAATCCATTACTTTGTTACAAATTGAATTAAAAAAATAAATCTTGATGAAATTGATTATAACATGGATGGGTAGTAATTCATATAATGATACTGGTAGGAATTGTTATCTCATAACATGATAATAATGAGGTTTCTTGTGAATTAAATTCAAATACTTTAGTGTCACAAAATGTTTTACATTTGAAGAATAATACTAAGGTACTTTGATACCATAGAGGCATTAAAAAATAATTTTATCCATCATAGATAATTCATGAAAATATGGATTCAATTTTTTTTATATCCATTAGAAGTGAGAGATAACTTTAATGTATTCCATTTGACAAAAAATTCAATCTAGAATTCAAACAATCCTTCATCATGCCTTTAATATATAGCAGTGTTCTAAACCATATATATTATTCTATATATGAATCACATCAAATTTATGTTTAATCTCATCATATCTATAATATATAAGAACAAAAAATTTTGATTTCATTTTCCATATATTTATTTCAATACTAGATATTTGCGTCTTTCCAAATACAACATTAATGTTTTTCACCCAATCAAAATATTGATCAGTTGAAAAAGGATTTGTAGTAATATAAGATTCTTGTGAGACATTGAATTCCTTTTTTTTTATTTTTTGATAAGAGTGGTATATAGAAAAACACCATTGATGTATCATGTAAAATATTTTACTCCCATGTTGAAGTTAACAAAGAGAAGTCTCTTCTTCAAAAAATTATACAATCTTTATACCCCTTAACATGGTATCTAGAAAAATTTCTATATAATTGGAAGTCGTTAATAGTAAACATAATCATTGCATTAAATTGGAAATATTTAATTTTATAATAATCATAAACTCTGATACCTTCCACTCACAAGCATTACAACTCTTCAATTAATGGTGAAAATAGAACATCGATATCATTTCCATGATTTTTTTGTTCCAAAAATCATTAAATTAAAGATGATATATATCCAATTCATTAAAAATTCAGAAGTTATATATTAGATTACCAATAAAATTTGTGATTTACGTTTTCTACTAAGTCTCCAATATGGATTCATTCCATTTGTAAATAGTTTTGTTTTAGATTTCTAACTTCATTTCTAAATTTTGTAAATTTTTGATCAATTTTATTTAATTATAGACAATTAGTAGGATGATGTAATTTTCAATTATATATTCATTTATATTCATTCAATCTTAACAATTTTGAATCATTTAATTTTTAAAATAAACATTTAAAATGAGAGATTATAGGAATATATGTGTAGCACAAATTTATGATTAAAGAGAGATGTCTAAGAGGGGTTGAATTAGTGATCGATACTGGATTTATATTTTATTTGAAAAAACCTTCCCCACATGTCTAGATTTAGTGATGATTGTTGTAAAACACCCAAGAAAAACCCCAATATAAGGGAACACATCATATTTAAAAGTTTCACCTCTCTATGCAAGAAGGCTAGTCCTTAGAGTGATATGGATTCATATAAGACCAAACTACCCACTAAAAACCTCATATGAGTACAATGGGTAGGTCATAACCTTGAAACTCATGTTTTCACATCTCCTCACTATGCTTTAGTGCATCCCACACTCAAGTGTATCTCGAAATTTACAAATATATATGTTTGGGTAAAAATTGTAAAGTATTCATCCAAATAGACTCTATCTATGTTATTGAGTATGATGAAACCATCCACTTACACTCTACATGAACAATAATGAAAAAGAAGAAATTATTCTTAAAATTTTCACAAAAACAAGTATAATTATCTATTTATATGAACAATACTTGAAAACAACCAATTCAATATTCTTCATTTTCATTCTTTATTTAACCTAGGATAATCCCCAAATCATCATTGTACAACACCAATCCAGAGCTTCTTTTTTTATTCTCTACTATCTTATTTCTTCTCTTATAATCCAAACTATTCAAATATTCATAAAAATCCCTTCTTTAAACACATAGATTTTAAATTTTAAATTCAAATTCATATCCTCTTCTTGAATCACAACCTTTAGATCATCTACTTATTAATATTTATCACTAAATTCAAATTGGTAGTTAAAATAGGTTTAAATAACCACCAATTTTTGAATATAAATCTAGTTCAACATTCCTAGTTAAACATCCATGATTATCCCCATAAAAAAGCCTCTATGGTATGATTAATGGCATTATCGTGTATCCTACTTGTTTTTAGTGGTTTTCACTCAATATACATACAATAGTATGACATGGAATAAGTGTTACGACGTGGAGGTCATAAAATTTTCAAATCCACCAAAAACCATCCTGACCACCTCTATGGTGACATGTATTCATTACAGAGTAGTCCTAAATATTCTCTCCTGACTACGATGTTGAAAAAAATGAAGTGACATGGAAGTCCTAAATTCTCCAAAATTTTTGAATTTCAACATACCTTACATTATGACATGGACCTTCACTATGGTGCGGAGGTCCCAAATATTCAAGATCCACTAAAATCGACCCAACCACCTATAATACATGGTCCTAATTAATCAACTTAGAGAATTCCGATCTAAACTCTATTATGTGGACACCTACTCAACAACGTGACATCTTATAGACCATATTTCCACCTAATTTCATATTAGGCATCTCCATGATGTGGAATCCTCTACTATGATGTAGCCTAACTCGATGTCATCAGGTTGTGGTGTGAAAATAGGTTTTGTCACAAAAAATATTATCCAATTCACTTCTATGGCACAATACCATGCTTTTCTAGGTGTAAATACTTCTTCTACCCATTTCAATATGATTTTACCATGAACTACATTCATGATATATGAACAATTTGGAACCATCTAAAACATCGATTAAGTTAAAATTATACTAATATTTATGAATTTTCAATAAAATACTACACACTCAATCATATTATCATCACTAATACTTCAACCTCACTAATCATAACAATCATCTTATCACCTATTGATCTTAACAATCCCCCACTTGTTATTTTGTTGTTAACTAAGGAAAAAAATTAACATAAAACTTTTAGAAGTTAGAAATGGATCACCATGAAATAATTTTAATCCAATGTGATAGAACTCAATGTATAAAATAAGAACATTGAATAAATAATATCATTATTTAAAAGTTTGTGGTTTATATCAAACTTCCTTAATATAAACATCATATTATTTAAATAGTACTTCATCATCACATTAACAATTCTTTCAAACCCGAATGATTCCTACAACTACTTATAATTTAATATTAAAATAGTTCAACCATGATTAAATTATAGCTTTACCATTTTAATAACTATCTCTTAATATATGATCCTTTTTAATAGAAATGTAACACATATCAATGGATACTTCCCCTATATTATACACTCCTCATTTGAAAAACACTAGGAAGATAAAAAAAAGGAAAGATTTATGTTATCATTTTTACCCACATTTGACAACAATATCCAAAGAAAAAATGAGAGATGGGAAAAATAAGAATAACTTAGCCTTGAGAAGGATGAGGTTGAATTATCCACATCAAACTTAGATTTTGAAATTCTTCCACAAGATAAGGTTTGGTGAAAACATCCACAATTTGTTCTTTTATAGGAATAAATTCCACTTGTAACTCATTTCTATCCAAAATTTCCATGATTAAATTATATCCGATATCATTGTGCTTTATTCTTGAATGTTGAAATATATTCTTGGATAAATTATTAGAACTTTGATTATCACAACCCAAGAGAAGTGGAAGCTTCACTTCAACATTCCAATATTCCAACTATATCTTCATCAACCCAAACTTTTTCATGGAATGAGTTTAATCCACATATTATTCTTCATACATGCTTAATGTCCTAGATTTCTGCTTCTTAGAGTGATAAAAAATACACTACATATCGACCTCCCATCATCAACAATTTCTTCCAAATTTTCATATGAATAACTAAATAGATCATGACCCCCTTTACAATAATATTTCAATCTATAGTTCATTATCCCATTGATGTATCTAGTTATTCTCTTTCTATAGATGAAATGAGACACTTTTGGTGAACTTTTATATCGAGTATAAAGTGGAACAGTATACATAATATCCACTCTCTGAGCTGTCAAGTATAGTAGACTACCAATTTTCTTCTAGAATTACCTGGGATCAACATCATCATCTTGTTTATCTTTAGACAATTTAGTTCATAATAAAATTGGTGTAGAAACCGATTTTGAATCTTCTATTTCAAACTTATTCAATATTCTATTAGCATACATCTATTGAGATATAAAAATACAACATTTTCCATGATAGATTTGTAATCCAAGAAAGTATCTCATCTCACCAAGCACAATTTTTTTGAAAACATTCTTTATTTATTTAGAAAATTATTCACTTAATCCTTCAACATTTCTAGAAAAAAAATATCATCAATATAAACAATAATAATGAGAAATACATTCTTATTATATTTTATGTAATGATTATGGAAAACTCTTCCTTTTATAAAATTTAAAACCTTAAAATAGTTCTCCAGAATAGAATACCATGATATTGGGGCTTGTTTCATCTGATATAAATTTCATTTCAACCTACAAAATTGATTATTATCTTCTCCAAGAGATAAACCACAAGGTTTCTCAATGAACACTTTCTATTCAAATTCATCATTGATGAAGGATGATTAGAAATCCATCTAAAAAATCAATCATTGCATTTGTAAAACAATGGAAAGAAAAATCCATATGTTTTAAAGTCTTAAAACTAGTAAAAAGGTCTCATTAAAGTCAAATCCTTCAAAATATGAATATCCTTTACACACAAATTTTTATTTATTTTTCACAACTTCATCATTTTTATTTATATTTTTGTGGAACACACACATTGTCCTAATAATGTTCTTCTCTTTGGGTATGGATACTAACTACAGTCTCATTATTTTCAATATAATATAACTCTTATTTCATAACATCAATACACTATTTATATTTCATTTCCTATTTCACATCTCTTGGTCTAACTTGAGAATAAAAAGAGGTATGGGTTACAATCCTCATAGTTCTCCATGTTTGAACCTATAATCAATGATCCCTAATGATATTTGGTACCTAAACTTTACTTCTCATCCTTAGATGATTTGAAAGAATTTTTTTCTCATCATTTTAAATGGTTAAATATTATTATCTATCCTATACATCTCCAACACATTCTTATTTGTTTGAAATTAATTCAAACTTTTCAATAGAAACAACATCAACATCATTTCTATAACTTACTACATCATGAGTAATTTATTTATTTGATTATTATAGTAGTTTAATATTAGTATATTCAATGATATTATAGAATTATTTTATGAAATAGAAATAACATCTTCCATTTGGAGGATATCAAATAAGTATCCCATATACTCCATGATTTTCAAACTTTATAGGATTCTCACCTTTTCCATGATAATACAAGGACTACTAAACAAATGAAGGTACATTAAACTTCATGATTTTTTATAATACATCCCATACAGGGGAATATTTTTGTTTTTTCTATGAAAAACTGGGTGTGGATATGAACTGTTGCACTAATATCTTATCTTCATAAATAATGAGAAGTATCATGCCTAACAATCATTTTCCAATCCATCTCCACCGAACACATATTCTTCCATTCAAACACACTACTATGGTTTTGTGTATATGGTGGAATTAGCTCATGATATATTCCATTATTCACAATAAAAGCTTCAAACATACCATTTATATACTGAGTCCTATTATCTATAATTTTTTTTAGAGAAAAACCACACTCTTTCTCAAAACTTCTTTGAAAAAATTTAATCTTCTATAAGTCCTCTGATTTTTTTCATAAACACAAAATAATTAATACAATATAAATCATCAATGAAATTAATTAAATACTTGTCTCAATTGGTTGATTTCTTTCTCATGGGCCCTCACACATTAGAGTGAATGATATCCAATTGGTGAGTAGATTGAATATCAACCTTCTTGTGTAAAGTGTTAACAATCTTTCTATTTTATCATATTGAGCACATCCAATCAATTTTCATGAAATTAACATCATGAATATTGTATCCTCGAGTTATCAAATTAATCTTCTTTCATTAAATATGGAAAATCCTTCTATGCAAGAATTCATTTTCCTCTTTCATACTTAAATAAAATGAGTTTCCAGTGTCACACACCTGAAATAATTTTCATTTAGTCAATTTTCTTTTTTTCATAATTATCCTCCCATTACACATAGTCATTCCTACATCTCATCGGGTGATAAAATCATTCCTGTATCATACTTGACACCAATCAAGTCCCACATATCCTTAAATGACCACAAGTTACCAAGTCATACACAACAACCATAATAAACCACATCCCATTAGATTCCCATAAGTACTCATCTCAAAATATACACGAATATATTCCCACATCATATATATATAGACACACAAACACATTACCGACATAGTATTGATTCCTATGAACCCCATACATATCACGCATCGCACCGATTCCCACACACTAAATAGTGACCAATTAGTTAAAAAAAATACTCATGCAGCCCGTGAACCAAAACTGGCCATGCTAAACCAAAATAGAAGGTCACACCATGATCAAGGCATACCTATAACCATCATCAGATCCCCATCCTACTCTAACCCTGGAAACTCAACAACATGCACCTAGCCTGAAGCCTACCTACCTGAGGACTAAAATCCCTATAAAGATACACTAGATACTAGTCATTGACCCCATTTCTAGGTCCCTATGTCCCTGCCATGACCTATACATGTAGATGAATCTCAAATACTAGATATGGGGACCACTTTTGGTCCTACCTAAGATCCTATATTCTGGCCCGGTCCCTAGCCCCCAGCTATCCCAGAAGGATTCCTACATAACCTCTTCAAATAGACCATCAGACCACATTCTCAACACTCTTTTATATCCCACTCACACTAACTCTAAACATGCTCTATATTCCCACAATAAAATCACACTATTAATGAACCACTCTTTAGTGGCCTACCAGAGTCTATGGCCTGATTTCCATACTGAAAATCCTTATGGTCTTTCTTTAGACTACCTAAATTATCACCAGTAAGATCACTTGAAGCCATCACCTAGCTCAAATAAGACCATTCCATCAAATTTTCCTTGTCTATAAATGCATGATTCACCACCTCTGAGAATGAGGTCTGTCTGAAGATATTTACTAGCACCCAGATTGTGTGCCTTGACCCATCCTCGAAACAATGCACCTTGGCGATGTCATCGCCCACCAAAGAATATTAAAAATGGGTTAGGTCTATTATTTTATCTTCATAATCCATAATATATGTCTCTACCAATATAATTTTCTTGAACCCACAGGCCCTATCTACTCTCAGCGTCTCAAGGAAGAAGTCCTCAAAGAACCTAGCCTCAAAATCCTTCCAAGATAGTCCCTCATGTTTTCCTGCCTAAACCTATATGTGTCACTAGAGAATTTTTTGTCCTCTAAACATATACTTCGCTAGCTTCACCCACCAACCTAGGGGTGTCTCAAGATGATCAAAAATAGTATGCACTAACACGATCCAGTTCTTTGTTGGCTGTGGTCCACCATCACCTTAGAACAAAGGTGGTTTCAAAGACTTGAAATCACAAGTTAGATATTCCATGGATTACTCAACTCCAAGATCTCACTAGTAAATACCATATATGACTTATACCTAGCTCTCCCTATGTTTCTCATCAATCCATGGGAAAAATCATCCATATTCCATAGTTTCCCCACTTAGTTTAGCACCTGTACTTGTGTCCCATTATCATCCTGACCCTCTGAGGACTCATCCAGACCCTCTAGGGTCTCATCCCATATATGCTCATGAGATACTATATCTCACCCTCATAGTTCTCCTTTAGATTCTATCTAGGTGAAATCATGCTAAATACCAAATAATATGGTCAAATATCCATAAAATTATATATATATATATATATATTTATATTATAGATAGGGAAAGTTGTAACAAACATTGTATCATACCACCCTTAAACAACCCTGACACAACCATGTCACATGATATTTGACCTCATGGCCCCTTACATACCCATAAAAAATTCAGTTACCATATACAATGCTCACCAGATATCATCAATCCAGGGTAGCTGAGTGGAATTACACAAAAAAATGGTAAGAATAAGAACACTTTTATCTTATTTGTTGAAACATTAAAAAACTCACTCCCCTTTTATCATTGCTATACACCCTTATCAGGGCCATCCACATACATACTATATACAAATATAATGACATATATATCTCATTGGGAACCAAATAACTGGGATGGATGAGTAGAATTCCGCCAAAAAGGCTAAGCTGGGAAACACTGTTTATCTTACCCATTGAAAATTTAAATAGCTCAACCCCTCTTAGCACATTCTAGGTTCCCAATAAAAATAATAAGGAAAAAAACATCATATGAGCATAAGTTTCTATCATGATGTATAAAAAATCCCCCTTCTATACCTGTCCATGGTTCAAAACCATATAATCACATAACATCACTCCCAGGTGTTCCAATCAAGGTGGAAATCAATAAAATATAAAATAAAAATCATAACATCAATTTCTTACCCCTGATGAATTGGTTTCCCCCATGAATGGGGATATAGGAACCCAAACATGAACTCTTTACACTGTTTTGAGTACATACTACTCTCTAGGCTATCATAACCCAAATAGTAAGGACAAAAATGAAAATAAATGCCTTTGATACCATTTTTAGAGTTCCGAACCAGTTTTACTCTCAACAGTGCTCCAGAATAGTTGTCCATTAGTCCTTTAGTGCACCTCCCCAAATGCAAAAGGATGATGACTAGTAGCGAGGGTCTGATGAGGTGATAGTGGGGAGACTTTACCCTCAAGTGGTGATAATAATAATGGTCTATATATATAACATGGAGAAATAAAGACTATAACTCTGCATATTAGGTAACAAAACTCAGTAGAAACATAATAAATTGAAAATAATAAATAATAACAAAGGAATAATAGAAATTGTTGATGATAACATTTCATAATAGGTCATAAAAAATAATAGACAAGCAAGTTTTCTTATGTCCAACCATATAAGTACATATATATAGAAAATGGAAAAATAAGGTCCAACCTTATGTAGAGGAACCACCAAGTCCACTACTATCCATATCATGAAAAAGGTAAATCTATGACCAGTGTTGTCCACCCCTCGAGCCTAAATCAGTACCTGATCACAAAACCATAAAGTTTACTCATGCCCCAATGGGCCCATGTAGGGTGTGAGAATGGACTTAGTTGGACAAAACCAATGTGTTCTAGTATTAGACCCATAATTATATAGATATATGAAAAATAAAACAAAACTTAATTTATACATGTTTAATAATTAACCCATTTATGTTTCACTCAAAAGATACAAGGAAGCATTTACCCACTTCATCCAACACAAGTATATCTCTGAAAACATGCCCCAAAATATATATATGGCATACAATACATGTCTTGATATATATATATATATATATATATATATAGTGGTGTGGACCCATGGCTTAGTTCCCAAGAATCCCTTAAAGAAATTCATACTTGTAGAGCCCCCAGACACCTCCCATAAATATATCATCGACAGATCATGCCATCCGACACCTCACATGCCTCCAATCAAGTATCCTATGTCCTAATGGAATTCCATATAAATAAGTCCTAGGTTACTTATAAATTTACTTTTAAGTCACCATCAACACTAATCTCGATATCCTAAGGCATGGTGATAAACACCCTCCAATATATAACAACCCACCGTCGGCTCAACTGCCCGATGTCCTAAGGCATAGTGATACCCGTCCTCTAATAATCTGGGATTATTAGTCTCAAGTATAGTGGAATGCCTCATCCCCCAACTGATGGTCTCAATACCATATCTCGATGGTCCATCACCATCTATTATGGATTTATATGGTGAGAACCTCTAACATAATGAATGGTCAACCCCATCCCTTAATCCATAATATCTTTGAAGGCCTTCACCCACAAAGAGTGGTCAACACCACATAAACTGAGTCCTATCTATGTAAAAATGACTCCAATGGCACTTCATCCACAAAAGTGCACATAAAAACCAACCTTTACCTAAGAAACATCATCCACCACCTCGTACCCCTACAAGATCATTGAAAAATCCCAATTTTCTACACCATACCATGTCCCACAGGCCATGACCTTAGCCGGATGACCTCATAACCTCAAGTCTTAAGGACCATGTATCGTGAAAATTATGATCATAATCACCACATATATCTTGGAAAATTACCTCAGCCTAATGAACTTGTCACCTCTTTCCAGGTGATCAACATCACCTCAAATCCTCAGGCCATTCTCGTCACATTCCCAAGCAACCGAAACAATTATATAAAAATTTAATTAATTAAAACAAGAAAACTGACCTAACCTACCTAGTTGGTTAAATCCCCTTACCCAGCTCAACATGTATGCTAATTGGATAGGGAATTCTCAAATACATCCCATGAAATTTATTAATCAATTAATTGAAAAACATTAATTAATTAGGGGCATCACATGTATAACCGATTTGAACATTTTTTAAAAACCACAAAACACTAGTAAAATTAAGGAGAATGTTAGGAACCACAAAACATAAACTCATAGTCACTCTCTCATCTGATATTGGCCTCCAACTTGATTTAAAATGAGAGAAATCATAGATTCATACAAACACACTAAAAATAGTTACAAAGAGAATGCATGAATTTTGAATTCGTTATGGGTAGATAAATGCGAAAGAGAAGAATGATGATTGAAGGCCTTACTGATACACTTCCAACGAGACTAATGAAGCTTTGATCAAAGCTCGAAATAGGAGAGGAGGAAAAATCCTAGGTGAGGAAGACAATGGGAGAGCCCCCTGTGCTTGAGAGTGAAAAGGATATTAAGGAGGAATAAAAAACTAAAAATGAGGGAGGGGTAGAATAATCATTTCACACTTTTTAATGATTCACACCGTTTATCCACACGGTTTGGCTAGCCATGCGCTTACCATGTGGTGCTCACTACCTATGAACCACACCTCACATGGATAGGTACATAGTTTTCGAACCTATGTATAGGCTATTCGTACCCCCTCTATTAAAACCTATAGAGTTTCCACATGGTTGTGTTCCCCTAGCCACATAGTTTTAAAAACTATTTCCAGGGTAGAAGTGGGCTGCACAATTACTCCTGGGAGGTTACACAGTTTTATCCAAATGCATGCCCTTGTTTTTCTTACTGAAACTGTGTTTCTGAGGCCTAATGTTCCTGATACTTTTCTAAAACCTTGAGTAAATTGATGATCCTAAAAATTCATCTAAAAATAAGGCATTGGGTCAATCAAACTCATGGAATTTGGTTTCTAAGATCACGAGAAGAGTTGGTCCAACCACCAAACTCAAAATTTTAATTTTTTTTGGAATTTCAACCAACTAAAAGACATGGGATGTTACACAATCCCATTAGTTTTGACTTCTAATACATTATAATAGATAGTTATCATCCAATATTTTGATATGTGATTTTTCCCATCAAATTTAGGAATCCCCTTTTGATTCTCTAAATTTAAATTATCCATTATAGATAATACAAATTAGAAAATTATTATTCAAAATCCAATAAATTTAAAAAAACAACAATAAATGAGGGGAACATATGAATCTGATACCACTTGTAGAACCAATTCCGGAACAAATATAGATCATTGGGGGGTAATCATTGTTCTATACTTTTTTTTTATATTTATTTTGAAATTACCTTATCCATCTATTAGGATGTGGTGATGATTGCTGAAACACACCCAAACACACACAAACATAAAGGAACACATAATATTTACAATTTTTAACTCTTAATATGACAATACTTGTCATTTTCATGATATATATTCATGTAGGATCACACTACCCATTGGAATCATCATATGAGTACAAAAAACATGGTATAACATTGAAAATCATGTTTGAATATCTCTTGAATATTCTTAGATGCATTCCTAACTCTATAAAGATAAATTTATAGATAAAAACAAAAAATTATTCAATAAAATCTCCTCATTATGATTTTTTTAGTGTGATGAAATATTCAACTTCCACTCTACTTGCATTGTAATGAAAAAGCATAAATTTTCCTTCAATTTTTCATAGGAACAAGATGCTTCCTCTCTTTTTATGTGCAACACATGCAAATGAACACTTCAATATTATTCTTCTAATTTATTTTTTAAACATTGGATAATCATAGAATCTTTATTTTATAGCACATATCCTTAACTTCTTTTATTCTTCTTCTTCCTCTTCTTCTCTATTCTCTTCTTTCATCTCTGATAATCCTTACTATTCAAATATTCACATCATCTCCATCCTCATTCACTTCAGATATTGGATTTTAATTTCAAATTTAAATCAACTTATTGAGGAAAAACCCTTGGACCATATCTATCTTAATCATGAACATTTATTTGAATTATTATTTAAAATATGTTTAAATAACCACCAAATTTTGAATATGAATCCAAGTCATAATTCATACTCAGACTACCCAGATTAGCCTTATAAAACAACTTCAACCACATAATATAGGGAATTATAGCATATATTGTTTGTTTTATATGGTTTTAAATCAATTTACATAGATGAATATGTAGTGAAATAAGTGGTATGACTTAGAGGTCATGAAATATCCAAAGACACCAAAAAAAATCTTGATCACCTATACGATGAGGTATATTCATTATGGAATAGTTATTCATATTCTCATGTGAATATAACATGGAAAGAATCATTTAGTGTTGATGACCTAAATTCTCTAAAACCATTTAATTCTCGTATACCATGCATTATGACATGGACCTTAACCACACCATATCATGGAGGTCCCATATTTTCCTGATCCACTAAAATCGACCCAACCTCCTCTATGACATGGCCTTCCTTTTATAATGCGAAGAACTTTGATTTAGTATACTTTGTGGAGTAGAAACCTACACTAAAACATGAGGTCCTATAGATCATATTTCTACCTACTTACCAATTAGGCATCTCCATGACGTGGACACCTCTTTTGCGGTGTATCCTGATTCAATGTCACCATGCTGTAGCTTGGACAATAATTACCATACATGAAATCTTATCCAATTAAATTTTTTGTTGAAATAACTTGACTTTCAGTGTGTAATTCCTTATAATAATTTTAATATTATTATATCATGAAATCCATTCATGACATTTACACCATTTTGAACCAGATCAATGCTTTTCTGAATTAAATTTATATTATGATTTATGTATTGACTATAAAATCCAACACACTAAATTATATCATCTTCACGAATTCATAAACATCAATTACCACAGTAAAAAACTCATCACCTCTTGGGATAAAAAATACCAAATTTATAAATATGGAATCTTGGTAGTTGGAATAATAAATAAATTAACTTCAACTTTTGATTTTTCAATCAACTTATTCCATCGTGTCCCATATTTTGGAATCATTGAAAGAACTCCAAACACCTTCTGATATTATATACAGTCATTTGGGTAGGTATATATATAAATTTTCAAGAAACCTTAAGAATAATAATTTTTCCATTATAATTTGAATATGTAATGTTGTTATATTTATAAATTCTATCTTTTAACATCTATAAAAAATATAAAGCATACTTTCACTCCTTCCATTCTAGGTTTTAAACCTATATATAATGGTTTTTTAGTATCACCATGTAAGTTATTAATCACTACTATTTTATAAATTACCCCACTTTAGTATCATGAATCATTTATTCAATTTTATTAGAACTATCATTTTGAAAATATTTATTACCATTAGTTCTTGAATTTTACCCAATTTCATCATGCCAAATCCAAGCACAATAACTTGGACTAAAACAATTACAAATGAAATGATATTTTATATATATTCATTGTAACTTTACCATATCTATATATTTCAATTATAAATAAAAACATGTCATTTTATTTTTTTTTGAAAATTCCAAAAGAAGCATCAACCCATTCTTCATATTCATCAATTGTTCCCCATGTAGAAATTCAACTATGTTTTTTATCACCTATAGAAAACTTGAAGTATTAAATTTATGTTTTTATATTTTTATGTTAGAATTCAAATTTAATTTTATAAATAATTATACAAACAAAAATAGACAAAATATATTACAAATAAAATAAAGATAAAAAATTCCAAAAATAAAAATATCACTTTAGAGTTATTTAATTATCAACATATGGTTTTATCCTAAATAATAGACTCTATTCATTTAAAAACATTAATATTACTTTAGAAATATTTAATTATAAATCTTTTAGGATAAATTCAATGGTAAAAGTGAATAGTATAGAAGTACATTCCTTAACATTGAATCTTGAGAGGCTGAACACTAATAAAACATAATTTTTCCGTATTTTTATAAAATAATTTCTTAATTGTGTACCCACTAATTTCATAACATATAAGTAAATATCCTAATATATATTTATAATTATTGAATTTTTAACGATTTAATAATTAATTAGAATAAATGATAATGAAATTTCGGAATCTAATTTCTTGATTGAAAATAAAAAAAACTATTGAAGAATTGACTCTATCATATTCAATGACCTATGGCTGTTGCTTTTTATGAAAATATCATATAAGAGTGAAATGATGAGTTCAATAAATCAATATGTGAATCAATGAGTAATATACCAAGAAATTGGATAATTCCATCACCCAATACATATATTTATATAAATAAATAAAAATATTAGGATTAGATACAATACCGTATTGTTTCCCATATCATAACTCTCGAGATAGATAAAAAGATTTTTTTGGGTTCAATAAATATCATAGCACATGAATTCTATATATTTTAATATACATAAGTTTAAAATAATATGTGTAATATATAATACCATTTAGAACATTATTATGTTAGTGTATATAATTTAAATCTCCCTATATGATACCACCATATAAAAAAAATCTATAAAACTCTATTAAATAGGAAATAAAGAATGAAAAAAATTAGTAGTATGAAAATTAAGTGGAATGAGATGTTTTAAATTATGATAGATACATGTTATAAAAGGTGATATTAGGTAGAACTATATTGAATCTTATTATGGAGCCTTGTAATAAAAAATAAAAAGATATTTGAAATAATATTAACTATATTATTATATATGATGTACTTATTAGATAACCTAGGGATATGAATTCTAAAAAAATGTATACATTCATGTCAGTCCCATAGAAGATCCATAATGAACTTAGGGAAAATGACAAAAATAATAGAAAATAATCCTCATAGGCTATGGAAGACAGAAAATAACAGTGGGATAAGGTGGAGGGGGGGAGGGGGGTTGGGGGGGGGGGGGGTTGGTGATAATGATATTTGATGATAGTGGTGGATATTAGTGGTAGTTGAGGTGGATAATGGAGATCAGAGGTTGGGTGGTTCGAGGAAGAGTGGTTTGGGTTTAGTTCAAGGATGAAATTCCAGAGTGACTAAAATAAAACAAAATATTATTATCAATATTTGAATATTTTAAACAACTTTTTACATCGTATGTATAATAAAAAATATAGAAAACATCATATAATGGTTTTATATGTTGATTATTTTATAACTGATACATAAAATAGTTTAAAACATCCGTTATAAAGAAATCATGTTATAACTGAATTAGTTTAAATAGTTTGTGTACTAGTGAAATTCCTTTTGGACACTATTTATTTCATATTATTTTGTTTTCTATGAATTAATATTCCTTAGAGTCCATTAAATCCCCCTCTCACAATAAATAACACATAGGGGGAGTGTTAGAATTCATTTTATTGGATATAAAGAAATTACGGTGCTTAGAAGTTCTCTAGTTTCCGTCTTCCAAGACAGAGTCCTCTATTTTTCTCTTACATGAGAGTTCTCTTTTTTTACTCATTTGAGAGACCATTTAGAGTCTTTATCATTCCTTATTTTATCATTTTTAGATAGTAGTTAATCAAAACACTTAGATAAGAAAAGGATCCTACCAATGTTTTAGTAATGATTATTATCAGTGGATATCAATGGAGACATGAATACATCAATTTTAGTTCAATTTTAAATATTCTATACCCTTTTAAAAGGTTTTATTATTTAATTTTTTATTATTTAATTTTGTATTTATTTTTAAATTGTTTTTTTTGGTTTTTTATTACTTTCATTGTATAGATAGGGTCAAAAAAATCTTTAAAACTAAGCACTATGCTATATCATAACTTTAGTGATGATTAAATACAAAAAATCTAATTAATGTAGAATTATAAACATCAAGGAAACACGCACCATATACTGTGTAACCCCTTGGGCGAAAAAACCCAATGTACTTTTTTTCCCACGGGGCTTGGGTGAGTTGGTGAGTGGTGGTAGCATCCTGACCCTGAGGTTTTGGGTTCGAGTCCTCACAAGGAAATGCACAATATATTTCATTATCACCTCTCATGGGTTCCTATAACCCATGTGGAACTGGCCTGAACACTTGGGTGCCGTTACACCAGGGCCTATGGCTGTGGTAGTATATATATGCGCTCTATGGAGGGTAACGACCCACGTATACCGTGTAACCACTTGGGCATGAAAACCTAGTGTACTTTTTTCCCACGGGGCATGGGTGAGTTGGTAGCAGTGGTAGTGTCTTGAACATGAGGTTCTGGGTTTTAGTCCTCACAAGGAAAAATGAACTATATTCCCTTATCACCTCTCGTAGGCCCCTCCACCCTATGTAGAACTGGCCTAAACACCTAGGTTCTGTTACACTTGGGCCTTCAGCTGGGGGATTACATATAGGTGCTTAGTGGTGGGTGATGGACCACCTATACCGTGTAACCCCTTGGGCCTGAAAACCCAATGTACTTTTGGAAACTTTGGTAGTGGCGTAGTGGTGAAGGAGAGTGGAATAACCACGTCATTCTTTGGGAGGTGCAAGGTTCGAATCCTGGGAGTCCACTTTTAGTGGAAACCTCTCCCCTAGGATCCACTCTCCTTGACGGGTTACCCAATTCATAGATGGGTGGGAAAAATGAGGTTCAACCCACTTGTGCTGACAGATTGTTGTGTCGAACCATCACCACTCGGGTCGTTACCCATAGGGACTCTCTTCCATCTTGGCTGGAAAAAAATCCTTCCCAGATCAGGATATCTCTAGAGTGATCCCTTCATGGGGAGGGGGTTTTCCCAATGTCGAGGGTTTGAAAAGGCCACACCTGGGAAATTCCCTTAGAAAAGAAAAAAAAGGTTCAAGGTTTACTCAAAAAACACAAAATAAATTAGAAGACACCATCTATCAGGTTAGTCCAATAAAAACCAATGCTCAGTGGTGATATAATTAAATTTGATAGGAACTTTTAATATAAGTCTAAGTCAACATTTATATATGCCATAACCACACCTCTTTAATAGGAATAAATCCTCGCACTATAGTCCCTACACTTTGATAACACTACTTATCAATTTATATGGTTTTAGAGAAACTTGTAACAAAAAGGGTAAAAATTGGATCATATGAAATCTAAGGGTGTTTAAAATAATATCCTAAAAATTATCCCCCCAAGTTATCTCAAAATAAAACATCATAATCACATATTTTCTCCAAGAATTTATAATCTAACCCATGCATTGTTTATTATTTAATAAAAAACCATAAATTTCTGAATAGAGTCTATCAAGGGGTTATAATCATTAATAAGAGATTCATTTTTCTTTATAGGGAACAAATTTGATTCCTCATGAACCTAAATTCATCAAGGGTATCCATGAATAATGTAGGAGTACCTAATTTCACTCCCCACATTCCCCATACAAGGATAAATTATTTTGGGAGTCCTTTACACAACACATGTTAATAATTTTATAAAAAAACATTAATCTATGTGAAATTATAAGCAATGATAGTTGTATGATTGAATAATATTAAATAAATAACTAATAAATTAATAATCTAATAATCTACATTTAATTTACTTTACATACATTTTTTGAAAGTTCATAAGATCCCTATAAGGGTTAGGGATAATATGAATGGAATATGAGAGTAACTGAGAATTTGAAGAGCTCTACGATCGATCAATGCCAATAGTGAAAAAATTAGTGGTTTGACCCCATTTCAATATTTTATTTCTATAAAATAAAATTTCCTTCATTAACAACAGAAGAAAATATATCATCCTGATTATGTTAATTATGTTGATCTCTCACAAATAAAAAAATGTTAGTTAACATGACATACCACTATTTTGTAAGTTTCAACACTTTATTTGTGTGACAAAATCTTCATTTATAATGGGGGATACCCCACTGAACATATTTTATTTATTATTTTATTAAAAACCATGAATAGTGGGAGAAGAAAAATCTTGAATCACCATTTCAAAGTGCCTCACACAATCTACTTGTGCCCCCATCATTACGACATCATGAATCATATTTCATATTAAAAACGGATAGTAATGAAAAACATTCCATTCTAACTAAAATTATCTTATTCATTATTTTCATGAATATCCAATGTATTTTACAGAGAATAATAATTAATTTTTTTATATTTTCTCAAGAGTTTTATTTCTTCCTCTATACAAAAAAATTAATGTATTCAACTTTTTCCATTTCTTAATAATATAATATATGATACCAAAAGATGTGATGTAATGATAACATGTTATTATCGATATATTTAACATATTTTATTTTCTTTTTAAAATTATATTTTCTACACCTATCTGTTTCTTATACTGTGAACTTATTATTTCAGAGAAAAAATATTATAGATTTATTTTTTGGGATATGAGACATGCTATACTTAATATTTTTGCGAATGCGATACTTGAAATTTATACCCATAATTAATTTTTGATAAAGAATTTCATCCATGTAAATCAGAAGTAATATTAAAAAATATCATCTCATAACCCTAAATAAAAAATTCATAAATCCTTATTATCATCACAATGTATGTTATATTTATTTATCATTTTAAATCAATGAGACACACTTATTATTAAGAAAAAAATCACAATGTCTTTTAGATATCTCAAGTTTATGATATCTTCATAGGAATGAAGGATTATGCTATAAAAGGTAGGCCCAAGGGAAGACCATAAAATTACAATTTTATAGAAATATATTTTTGGTATTTATATACCCCATTAATTTTGGATCAAGAAAGTGATCCTTATAAATCAAATGGAATATAAAAAAATTTAATTCCAAATACCTAAATAATAAAATCTAAAAACCCAAACCACCACAACAATGTTCTTGTATTTTTCACCTTAAATCATTAGTATTCATTTATTATATAGAAAAAATGTTTAAATACAATTATATTTATTCAAAAAATTCACTGAGAAAATCATTTGAAATACTATGAAAAAATAGATAATCTAGTAGAGTTATTGAGTTCATCTTTCATTGGGTGTAATTAAGGAATAATCTATCATAGGTAAGTGATTATTTAAACATGTTTCATTAACTATTGATGTGTAAAAAAACTAATATATTCTTAAAGAATAAAAATAGTACATTACAATAGTTATAACATAGGTTATTTATTAATTGATATGTGGTTAATTATTTGTGAAATAATTAGGTACATGGAGGAGCTTACATTTTTTTTAGTATTTCTATATAAAGAGAACCAATCCTTCAAATAACACAATTATTGAGGAAAAATACACAAAAAGATCTTTATTTATATTTATTATTCCTTTATCATGAGGTGATGGTATTATTACTTGGAAAGAATAAATTTAATACAATATTTTATCATGATTCCTTAATCGGTGGATCAAATGAGGTAGATTGAATTATTTGTTTACTTCTTAGAAATCATTATCTAGAATAATTTTATATTAATTGAGGAAAAGTTAGTGAGGTATTACATTCATTATATTTATTATATATTTCTTATAATATTATTTTTAACGATATTGGGAAAATTATTATTTTTTCTAATACATTTTGAAATAATTCTTACCTAAAAATCCTTAAGTAGTGTAAGATTTATGCTATTTAGGACTTTGAGTTTATTTTTGGATATTTTTAGAAAGTTATTTATCTCTATATATATATATATTAAGAACAAGGATAATATAGTAAGTGAAATATTATATCATTGGTTTTAATATATCTAATATATAATGTAGCTAAAATTTGGTTATTGGATCAATATATCATTTAGTATGATAAGTGATATCTCTTGATGTGATATGATCAGTATTGGGGTTGAGAAAAAGTGAATCATAACAGTCTATATACTATAAAGATATCTCATGTAGAAATATAGTTTAGGATTACCCATGATGTGTTGTGAATTCATTTCTAGAATCATGTGTATAATTTATAATATATACTTTATTAAAACAAAAACTGTAAATTTATAATTTAATTCATGTTTGTGGTCAAACCCATAGAGGCATGTGATCCTCAAATTTATACATACTCACTGTAAAAATAACTTAACTATATATAAACGTAATTAAATTAACTTTTAATTATGGAATAATAATGAGTTTTTATTTATATGAGGTAATGGGGTAACTTAAATGCTTATTTTTTTAATAAATATCCTTTACTATTTTTGTCAGTAAATCCATTTAAACACGTGGTTTAGTAATTACTCACTAATTACTAAACTCCACTTTTCATATAATCAATTACATCAATTTATTTATCAATTAAGTGATTCAAAACCATATTTTAACATAGGTACATAAAATCATTCCATGACCAAGACCTAATTAAAGCCACTAGTTAATTAATTAAATAAAAATTATTCAATAAATAAACACTGATCATTCATAAATAAATAATAAAGGATATATTAGAACATCTGGTTGTATAAACCTAAAAAATATCCACTATTAAAAATAAACTAACCTAATAAATCAATAACCCCTCTTTATAAAACTCAACCTAAAGTATCTAACACCTCTTGTTTTCATTAAAACCAAAAAATTGATCTAAGATAAGAAAAGGATTCTTAAAAATCATGTATATGATAATCCAATGCCCCATTATCTATTTAGTATGTCCATCCATAAACAATAGTGAATGAATTCTGATCTTATAATTCAACAACCATGTTTGTATTAATAAAATATTTCAATATATCATTTTATATCTCCGATATTTTGTTTATTTTAATTACTAGCCAAATACCTTCATGATAGAACATAAATGTTGTTTGGGATGGACTAAATATCCCCCCAAAGTTATACCAAAGATTTCATATCTTATGGTGATATAAAAACATCAAAATCAGATAAATCTTATAGGAAAACACCATGGTCCTTCTCACTACATTATTTTTTCTTCCCTATGGTTTAAATTGTGGTCCATATCCTCATAAACTCCTTAAAATATATAGAAATTGACAAAAAATTGTCCGCACCATGTGGTGGAGCAGTGGACATTTTTAAAGTCCTCCAAAATTCACACAAATGGACTCAAATCATTCCAAAACGTCTAAAATGGTTCCCAAACATCAACCAATAAATAAATACAAAACAATTTTCCATTTTAACCATTCAAAAATCCCTATAAAAATACCTCAAATATATTCTTATTTTCATTCTTTTTATGCACATTCAGTCATATCCATGGAGATTTTTGTTTAGATCATGATGTGTCTTCCATATAACTTCATCTTAAACATGAATTATCCTTAAAAAATGTCATTATAGTATATTTTAATGTTTTTTAAGTATACCCTTTTCTTAAAATCATGACATGTATATCCTGAAAAATTACAATTTTCTTTTCCATGTGAGGGTCAACACCCTCTCAGCTGCGGTCCTTCTCTGTTTTCTTGATTAGATTTACTTATCAACAAATACTTGTAAAAAATGGTCATATTAGTCCCTTTGGTTTTCCTCCACGATTTAAAAAAACCAATAATACACAACTAAACCAACCAAGACTATTTTACCTATAAATATCTTCACTTTTCATTCTTTAACACCAACCACGTGGTGGTATCTTCAACACTATGATGTGTTTCCTATTATGTTCTTCAAGTGTTCCAAACCCCTAAAAATTATTCATTAAGCTTAATAATTCCATAAATCACTGAAACAAACTTAATTAAACCATATTATCTCATAAAAACATTTAATATATTTATGAAAAACTGTATAAAATTTAAGCTATTAGTTCATTTCTTTTCTTTTTCTATATAAATAGCCATGATATATAGATATTTTGCTGAGTGATATAAAACATAACCAAGGACATGATATTTTTATGAAATGAAAATGATAAGAAACTATGTCACATGAATTAATATGTAATATTACTAAATATTATTTAAGGTGTGACATTTATGACATCATTGTGACAACAACCAATGATACTTATTAGAATAATATAATAGGTAGTGATATGAGATGTTTCTAGTTAAGACATAAGTATTGTAAAATAATTAATCATTTTAGAAATGAATCATAATTTATATATTATTGTATTGAGTCCATATGAATTTCAATCTTATTATAATTATTTTTAAAGGTGATATATTTTTCAAATGTTTATATATTTGATGTTAAATATACGGATTATCCATTTATTCATTTATTTACATATTTAAAATATTCATGAATAATTTATTTTATAAATATTTTTATTATTAATTAAAATATTTTAACTTTCCTCTTATTATTAACATGTTATTTATTTATGGAGTTTCATGATAGGAATTTAAAAAATATTTAATTTAATTTAAAAAAAATTATTATTTTTTGTTATAATTTTAAATTGTACATTTTTTATTAATTTTATTGCATACTTGAAATTAAAATTATTATTAAAACTCTTAATTACTCTTTATTAATAATTTATGTATAATGGAACATTTGGTTAAACCTCTCACTAATGTGGGGTCGTAGACTCTATTAGGATATATAGAACCTGGGTACCTATTTCACCATATGTCTTAATTCATTACATGAAATGAGTTTTATGTATATTTTCAATATGTTTCATATTAATATGTTTTAAATATTATGATTAATTTTTTTTATTGTGGATATTTTACACATTTCAATAATTGTATAAGGGTTATATATTAATGGTATTAAATCTTATTAATTTAGTTGAAAAGAATAATGTGTATGAATTTAATTGTTAGAATCATGCATAAATATGGGGATTGAATTAGATAAAATATGCCTCATGTATACATATAAAAAGTTGGATATTTTTAAACAACCAAAAATACCAAAGTTTAAGATCCATTTCAAAGAAATACCCATAAGAACTTGATCACCCAAATGGGTAGGTTATACTAAAGTTGAGTACTCTTCGATCATCTTATGTAAATTATGTAAAATATAGGTGACCGTGACAGTTTTCATTTATATTTAGTTATTATATTTTTTTATAGTTATATAGGTGTCCTTTTCAATTTGGAGTCCATATGTAAGGAATTACGATGGTTTATTAGTTAAATTAGGGAATGTTTTTTTTTCAATTAACTATATAAGAGCTATATAATATAATTAACATGATTGTCTACCTAAATAACTATGCATTGATAGAATAACAAAAATATAACTCAAATAATAGTGAAACATGGATCATGGTTTATTAATTAATATTATTTACGGGTCATTCTTTCAGTTTTAATATATTTAATAATTTTCATTATTTAAAACATATATAAAAAACGACACCCAGTCAACACATATTTGTATTATTGATCAAAATGAGAATAAGTAATAGTTCAAACATATATTTGAGACACCTTTTTGAATTATAAAATCTAAATATTATTAATTTCTTTATTATAATTGAAATATGAGAATAATTTTTATATTTAAATAAATATTTTATAATATAGAGAAACTTATTCCTAAAAAGACACCTTATGATGATGCTCAATAATAAAAGAAAGATGTTTTTATGAATCATAAAAAGTAATTAATTGATGCATTAACAATTATTCATATTTCTATAGATTTATATTATATCTTCCCAATATTTATATAATATAAAATAACATTGAGATGCATATATGATTTATCACATGATCATTGAATGAAAAATAACCCCTTAAAGGAAAAGAAAAAGATATACTTAATGTATGATCATAATAGAAATTCATAGTTTTATTAAGATATTTTATGTTCAATATAAATTTGGGATTATATATAGATCCATTTTTCACTCAAGATATACAAGTACAATTTATTTCATGGAATAATATTCTTAGTTTATATTACATAGAATGTCACACCTATTTGCCTTGAGTAAACTTGGATTGTGTACATCATAGTAATCCCCAACACTAGAGGTTGAAAAAGTACCATACTTGGAAACCATTATACTTTGATATGTTTTTTATAACAATATGAAATATTGATCCAATCAAGAGTTTATTATGCATGTTTATGACCATAAGAAGGGTTTTTCTTAACTAAGATTGGTTTTTTCCTCTTAAATGATATATATGACTTATGGTCCTTCAATTGATTTAGATCAATGAAGTTCATGGGAATGATTAGTTGAGTGAGATATGAAGTTCCAATGTACTTAGATAAATGAGATAATATATGTTCATTTATTTTGGATTATCCACATTAAATGATAGTGAATAAATGATCTAATCTATTAAATATTGATATGTTCTATATCTCATAGATAAACTTAAAGTCTTGTATGAATGGATTGTATGAGTATACATGTTATGTATGGAGATATGTTTGGTGGATTTCATTTTATATAGATTCATTTGTTTTATAGAGATAATTTCACCCAACCTAACCCATCAAAACCCCACCTCGGATGGTAGTATGCTAAGTGTTCCACCCCAAGCCTATCTCCAATATGCCAGGGGTTGGAGACTAGCCCCCGGAAAGAATATCTCACATATGTGGGGCCTTATCCTATAAACCTGAATACTACCAGTTTTCTCTAGAGTAGTATATAATAATGAAAATTACATATATCACCAATTAAAATGTAAAATACATGATATTCATACCAAATATACCAATAGTGTATAATGAAAACACCAGTAAATATGGAAAAAATACATGGCCCATCTTCCTAAAATAAATTCCACCCTTGTAAATCTAGGAAAGGAGAACATCATGTAACACTTAAACTATCTTGAGAACTATATTTAATTAAATCCATTAATCTACAATAATCTATAGTTCAACTAGTAACATGTTCACAAAAATCAACTTAGAATTGTGAACCATTTTCCTAGACACAACACATGAAGACACGAGGTCAATACAAAGGTTAGTATAAATATACCAAGTATGATTACATAAAAAAATAAATGTGATATGACCAGTATGGAGTCCCAAAAAAGTAGATAAAACCATATATTCTTTATATTAAATAAGTTAACCAAGATTAACAACAATAATTTTCTTCGTAACCTAACTCAATAAAATCATGCACCGAAGGGAACCTAAAACACCTAAAATGTTGCAAGACCCAAAGTACCAAAGGTAATATATAATAAAACTCTTATAACATCTACATTAACTTATTTTAATCATATTGGGGGACCCAAAAATCAATTAGGAGTTCACATAAATTAATATGGTAACAACCCCTATGGTGGGATCTTGCCTTGTCAAGTAAAATATACATCAGTTGAGGGTTATATAATCAATATGAGAAGGATGATGGAATTTTATGAAATTAAGGGTTACTAAATCTACTATGTGTATAGAGGACCCATTCCCTTAAAAATTATATATTCAGGTGGTTACTGACCCTGTGCGTGATTTAACTATCTTGTCCAGTCTCCATCATCATCTCTATTAATATAAGAAACCCATATTCCCAAAATACATTTTAAAAGAATCCCTAGATGATGAATAGATTTGAATCATTACATTTTACTTATAAAATGCTTATAATGGATTATTAATGTGTCCATATCTAAAATATAGGTGGGAAGATATGAGAATCACTAAATAAGACAAAGTATATAACATGTACATCCCTAGACATAGTGTGTGAGACTCAGGCTTTGGCAAGACACGCACCAACACTATATAGTTTGAGTGGGTTCGACCCACACAAAATGTTTATTAGGGAATGAAACATGTGAGGCCTATGGGTTAGTAGGTTTTGTACTATTTTGGAAACCCATGTCATGTAACTATCATACATGGAGTGTATACTACCCAACATAGCATGTGGGACCAGCTAGATGGCCATGCATATACTCCATTACCGACCCTAGCCATAAGGTCTGATGAACATGTTGTATAAAATCAATTCACACATCACATGCTATCTATAAATCTATGAAGCTTTCATGGCCTCTTAGTGGGATGCATAAAAAGTTCCTTAGGGATACTTCATGTTTGATATTTAATAACCATAGAAACCCTAGTTCCACATGAATATGATCTACAAAACATGATTTATATAATAATATCTATTTTGTAGTTAGACAATATTCACCAAATCCAAAATCTTCACCTCACACCCAACGATTTCTGTGTTTTTCATAACCATGAATTGATCCCCCCAATCTTTTAGCCTTTGTTTCTTAAACTATCTACACATTCTATCTTTGTTCATCCCTTACATTCTCTAATTTCAATCACCTTCATTCATATGAAATTTATCCAACATGAAATCCTCTACCATGGGTCACCTCTTTCCCACTACCATGCCCAGACCGTCTTTGTCACCGCCAGTCATCAACCACCTCATCTTCATGGTTCTCCAAAGTTGAACCACTGACTATTGTAAAGTATGGTGGTGAATTTATTTCATGAGAGGGGGAAAGGGGAATGAAAATCAAGGGTAAAATTTTGGTGTTTGATGATCAAATCTTCATTATTATTCATTATATGATGATCACATTTTGATAAAATAAATACTAAAAATAAAATTAATTCATATAAAATTCAAGAAATCATTTTACACAATCCATAAAAGTTCATTAACACAAATAATCACTATTTGATCGATGAATAATCCACAATTATTTATTTCCATGATTTTAATTGAATATATTTTGAAAATTAATTAAATATGAAGAATGATGCATGAAATTTTAAGAATATAAATAAATAAAAAACAATAATAATAAAAGTGAGTATATAATTTTCAGGTAATATAAAATAATTCAATGTTTAGAAATTTTGATTTATTGACATAAATAACAATTTGGAGGTAATTTAGAAATTCACAACCTTGTTGGAAATTTTTTTATGTTCTAGAATTATTCAAAAATCATCTTTTGGATCATGGTGTCAATGGACTTCCCAATAATGAATGATCCTCCAAAAATATTCTCTAGGGTTTAAAAATGACTATGAAGTCCATCACATTTTAAGAGATATTTAAATAATATTTATAATGGGAGAACTAGGTTTATGGAGTTAAAATAAAGTATCCCAATTAAAAAATAACAATTCATAGTCGAAGGCTTGAATCTCAAACATGAAAATTATACATCCCCTAGGTAAAACCACTAATCCAGAACACATGATGTTAAAATTTCTATACAAGATTTTTTTCAAGAGATATTAAATTTTCACATTTATATGGATAAAAATAATACATTAAATATATTATTTATTTTTCAAAGACTCATTTTAGTTATAAAAATGAATCAACTATATGAAAACCTCTTGAAATATTATTTGAAATATCGAATGGTATTAAAATAAAAAATAAGTTATCTATATCACCAATAGAATTTTAATATGCATTTTACCCACATTGAGTATCCTAATAGCGTATAAATAAAAAAATTGAAATTAGTAGGAATTTTATACTCTTGGGAAGGGTAAAATAGTGTCTTATGGACTTAGTAAGAAGGGTAACATTATGGATTATGACCTTCATAGGAAATATCTTGCTTAGATGATCGGGGAGCCATCTAAGTAGTTATTGGTGATGCAACTTTTTTTGGTGGAATAAGGATATGCTACCTATTTACGATCGATGGTGGTGGCCCGAAAATTCATTCACCAAGTGAATGAGGTCATGTTTATAGATATTTAGTATGATATTTTTCATAAACATATATTCTTGAGTGATGAACCTAAGGGGTTTTTAAAAGTTTGTAGAGTGCAATCCTCTTCGAGTGGTAGACAGTGGTTCTAGAGGTGTTTTATGATGTGGTGATGAGAGAGTTTCACAATTACCTATTAGAGATTTATCTTATAATTAAAGAGTTGTTTTGGAATATTAATAATTATTTGTGGTGGTTATGTACAAAGTTGAGTGTGGTTGAGTTTATATTTTAATGCCTCACCTATTAGTAGTTGAAGGATGAGCAGCAAATTCCTGATGGTATGAGTCAACCCCTTGTGGCACTGAAGTTGAAGTGGGATAATATATTAATGGATTTTATTGGTGGAATTACAAAACTATTGAATGTGTAAGATTATCTTTGGGTTATTATTGAAAGACTAACCAAGTTGACTCAATTTCTCTATATTTATGAGTTGAATTCAGTGGGAATCTTGGGTCAAATATATATGAATGAAATTATATGATTTCATGTGTTACCTTTAACAGTTATATCTAAATGTGATTATTCATTCATGTGTTGGTTGTAGAGGAGGATACATAATGAATGAATGGCATAATTTTTACTGATTATGATAGCCCGAAAAAATTTTCATTCAATATAATCATCATGCATTGGAGGATATATAAAGGTGTTTTGGTATGAATTCAGAAAGGAATGTATTTTTCAAGGAATAAGGGTTGTGTATAGTGTAATTTGGAACCTTCTTGTAATTAAGGATGGACCAAAAGTGACTACCTAAGACATGGATGTGGAGGATATGGAATTTGGTAGAGATTAAGTTCCAAAATATGACAAGAATTGTGATAAAGGCATGATTCAATAACGGTTAGGGTTTACAGATTAGGTTTCATGATCACTAAACATGTATTCCTAAGTACACATGGAATGTACCTCCCTCCAAGGCATTGAGGATATGTAATAATATTATTCATATGTCAAGTGACTCAATGTCACACACCATATAGTTTATGTAGGAATAACTTGAAGCCAATTTTTAATATGTGAGATTATGTTTTGTATCTCACAGAAGTCACACATCCTGTACTATCAAGGACATGTCATGTATATAATATATCTAGGTCCCACATAGTAGGGATACATTTTTAGTATTTTTGGATGGTCCTACATTCCATATACCCCCTTATATCATATTTTATACACTTTCTCCTATACAAGTCAAGATGTGGTGGTACATGCTATGTGCATGTCTGGTCTTATATGCCATTTATACTATCTCAAACTTTTTCTAGGTCACCCTCGACACACGATGTAGGTGAAAATACTTGACCAGAGCTTGGATTATGGGATAAATGACATGTACACCCATAGTATATGTCATATACTACTCCAACGTTAGTGGGTTTTTATATCCCCTTTCACAAGAGGTGGATTTGGGCATGGGTGTATCCAATCCAGGTATTTTTTTTTGCATAGTATAATATAGAACATCCATCTTTTGAATTAAATTTTAGATAGGAGGAGTTTCATATAGAGTAGTTTACCATATCTTTATAGGTTCATTTAATGTGTTGTGGTGAGATAATCAGAGGGAAAATAAGGCCTGGATCTCCACTTGTAAGGTGTATAAAATGGGTCATGATATCTGAATATTATTCATGTAGTAATTAATCCCTCTCATATTTAGGGAATGGGTCCTCTAGAATGGTAAGGGGTGAGTACCCCATCGATTTTGATGAGGTATAGGTCCCTTTTTTAACTAATAGAGTTTAATAATCCCCTTTATACTTAGAGATTGGGTCCCATGTTCATGGGTTTAATTAATAACTTTTTTAAATTCATTTCTTGATGTGACTGAGGTCCTCCATTAGTGTTTGATACTCCCTTTACGAACATAAATAATTTGGAAACTCGTAGTTCCATTGTAATGATTTTTATTAGGCGATGTTGGGTAGCTTACTAGGGATGATTCTTCTATCAGTTGGTATTTTATAGTGTATCACTATTTGATGTATCAGGTTCCTCTACATGTATTATAGAGTGGTAGAACATTATTTTTTGGTTATAGTTTGATATACCCCTCAAATGAAGCACATCCTTCAATAAGGAGTGAGTCTTATTTTATGGTGTCCAATGAAAATGTTTATGTTAGAAATGTTGACTAGATATGATAATTTGAGAATCGAGACTACTCATTCACCCCTTGGTTTCCATTGAGATGTGAGATGTTTTAAGTTTAACAACTTTAGACTTTATTAGTATTTAGGTACCATGATAATCTCTAGTTTCTCTCGATAGTTTATCCTTTATGGATTGTATCTAAAATGACTGGTACTTCTCTGTATTCATGAGGCTTATAATAGTAGAGAATACCTAGATATTTAATTATCTTCCTCACATTAATTACCTATACTATAGTTTTACCTAAATTGTTTTTTATCTTTACTTTAGGGTTTAATAGTGTTTTTCTGAGTATTGTTATACTCACCCACACATAGGATTTGTATCCACATGTATTACATATTTGTAGTTGACACAGGGACCAAAGGTGGTATTAGGGTACTTGGATATGGTGTAGCTTATTTGGAGTATATTCTAGATTATTATTAGTGGATATTGATGGTTCATGATGGTCGTGATGATCATTTATATTGAAGATTGATCCAAGAATCCTTATAGTGAGGATAAGTTATCTATTATTCCCAATTCATTGAGTGTGATGACCTTGTCAGATGTATAGTGTCTATGGAATTTCTCATATATGGAAATTTACATAGCATGTGGTGTATAATTCATGAATTTTATACAGTTAAGTTGTTTATAAAAATGTACTTATGGTATTACTATTTATTTTATGCATTGGCGATCTATGTATGTTGTATGTTGATATAGGATAATGCCTAATATCTTGTCTGATATGAATAATCAGTGATAGTCACCATCCCCTCACCTATTAAATGTGGAATTAGGGTGGCATAGTCATCTTATAGTTGGACTATGTGGGGATTCAATGAGTTTGGGAAAGTTAGAGTGGCATTTGATCAGTCGAGTCCATGGGATGAAGTTTGGAGTTTGTAGTCACATGAGGACTCATTTGTAAAATTAAGAGAGTGATATAAAGGGGATATCGAGTTTAGCTATCAATATAAGGAGAATGGTGTGGTTATGGTTGCATACATACCCCTTTTCTTAGATTTTTATAACCTATTAGTTGACATGAATCTCTAATAAATCAATTTCTACGAACATGAAAGTTGGTATATAACTCATGTAGTGGTGAGTTATGATCTTCAACGTCCTTCCCATGTTATATCATCCATATATTCTTTAATATTTATGGTTTAATCATATCATATAACATATGATAACTTTTTATAGACAACCCATTTGAGAAGGAAAGTTGTTAATGAGGTTGTGCCTATATTTTCCTCTCTCTCCATTGATTAGTGAGAAATAAAATTTTTATTTCAAGAATCAGTTGTGAGGTTTTCTTTCCCCATGATATGTGACAGTTTCCATCCATTATTTTCTTTGATAATTACCTTCTTATAGAGTGGATGGTATTTCCCAATGGTTTGGATGAGACTACCCATAGGTTGAGTTTCCAATATGAATTCTGATGGTAGAAGCCTCAATCATTTATGAGGATAGAATCATACTTGAGTGAGAGAGGATTGGTTGGAGTCTGAGACTCACATTCCCATTCAGTTCAAAATCTCATCGACCCAGTAGATAACATTTCCTTGAGCTACCAATATGAAACATAAAACCATTAGTGGGTGATGTTTCTCTTGAACTCATTATGAAATTACTGTACTATGGTTGGAAATTGATCCCATATTTAGGAAAGAGTTTTATCTAGGGATCTTGGACCCTCTACAGATAAGAGAGACCATGTTTGAGTTAGCGATGAGGCCCAAAAACCTTATGAGGTATTCATTAGAAATGTGTTTCAGTGTAATTGTATGTATTTAGTGGTTTGAGTAGAGATTCCAAAGAAAGTTATTTTGAGACATGGTTGTGTTTTTATACAAATCCACCTATATCAGAGTTCCCATGGTGATATTTAGAAGTTGAGTATTATATTTTTAGATTCACCTAGTTGTGGTAGTAGGTTCTTAATATACCTAAAGATATCCATATAAGTTATAAGGCCTCGGCCTTAAAGCATACTTAAAATTAAATTAAATGAATAATTCACATTGAGGATCTTTTCAGGTTTAGAGTTTTAGAGAATTAGGACATAACTATTACATATCAAAAGATTACAAAGTAGTCTCTTCTACTAAATTTTCATAAAATAAAAACTCTTAAAAAGAAACATGTCTAGTTTCATGTTTTAGGTAGCATGACTTTCCCTTGATCCCATCCTTGACCCTATTCCATGCTAAGTCCTGTGAAAAACATTTCAAAAACTTGGGATGATCATAAAAACTCAGTAAGGGATACACAAAGAATAAAAACTGTTAGTTTATCAAAACAAAAAGTAAACCATGTATACTTTATAAAAGTAATACTTTTCACCTTTATGAAGTAGTAAAAACTCTTCACTGAATAAAATATCATTACTTACCTTTTTGTAACCAAAGGATTACCATAAAACCCATATAGAGAACACATAACATATATAAAGGTAACTTGGGACATAAACATACTTAGGTGGAATAACCATACGGTCGACTCCCACACATATCACTTAATGGAATAGCCATACGACCAATTTTTATACATACTTAATGGAATAGCCATACGGCCGACTTCCATACCCAATGCATTGGAGGTTATAACGTAACCACCCATCCTGGTATTCACGGCACCACCCGTCATATGGTTTATAACGTAACCACCCGTTAAAATGTCCAAGTACCAATATAAAATCATAAAACATAAAACCAATATAAAGGAATGATAACATTTCCACATTTCAATCACAATATATCATAAATATATTGACATAATAGAATCCTTTATCAAAACCATTTTCAATACCAAAATACATAAAAGAGTATATGGTATTTATTTTAATTTAAAAACATTACGACTTGTTGAGGAAGCCAAAGACCAAATAATACTCGCGGCGGCGGAAAAGGTTGTTGTCACCGCGTACGTTAAAAAAACATTCCTTTTTGTCGTTTAGTAAAACGCTTTGTATAAAAAGATTCCTTTTGTATAAAAGTAAAAGTCAAAGTGGTTTATACACCGTATAAAAGAAGGTTGTGTATAAAACAAAATATGCCTTAATGAAAGGAGATTGAGACGAAGTCCCATACAAAGACGGTATCCTTGTTTTAAGGATAAATCAATTACATAATTATGTGTGACAAACGAATACACCAAATATAAGTGGATATTAAGTGTAAAATAATCAAAGGTCATTCACACATATTCAAAGGATGACATATTCAATAACTACATGTTAAACCCAAAGAAATCGAAATTGGGTTAAGAAGTTCCCTTGACAGCCTAACGGCGTCACATCAAAATGAGTTGATGAGAGATAAAAAGTGTATCTCATCACTTGGACATAAAATTTACATCAATAAGGATATATGAGAAAATATCCCAACATAACAATATGTAAATTAAAAGACCCAACAAAATAAGTCTTTTAAAAAAGAGGAGGGTGAAAGGTTCCCTTACCGACTTGGGTATCTTTCAAAACATACACCCCATGAAAGAAGGACAATAAATCATTGATGTAAATACTCATAAACGAAAGTATATTACACAAAGAGTAGAATAATGGGCAGTACATACACCACTCAAAGGAAATTGTGGCAAATGTAGCATAAATCTCACGGGAATAAAAGTGAGATGAAAAATCTCTTACGAAAACTCGGCAGCCTAACGGCGCCACATAAAACTTACAAAAAGGATTGATGAGAGAAAATAGGGTCTCTCATAATATTAACATAAAGTTTACAGAAAGAGGAATATAAAAGAAAATCCCCCAACATAAAAAAGAGTAGCTTAAAAGAAGTTACATAAAGAAGAGTACTTAAAAAGAAGGAGAGAGGTTAGATCTCTTACGAAAATTCGGCAGCCTAACGGCGCCACCCAAAACTTCCAAAATGGATTGATGAGAGATAATAGGGTATCTCATCATATGAATAATAAAAATTACAGTAAGAGTAATATAAAAGAACATCCCAATAACAAGAAAGATGAGCTTTAAAAGGAATGAAATAAAAGAGCGTACTTAAAAAGAAAGAGAGGAGTGGGATCCCTTACCTCGGGTCCGACTTGACTCGATCATTCTTTAATGTCCTGAATAATAAACTTGAGTTAATTTATACTTGATTAAGAACCTTTTTATAGTTCATTATTCCTTTTATATCACTTATTTCCATGTTATAAACATTATGTAACCATTTAAGTTAATAATGTTTGTTTTGTCGATATTTGGTTCTTAAGTCGAAAGTGGACTTCTTACAATTACATGTTGTTCATGTGGTCAAAGGTTCTTTATATCCAGAATGAAATTCCTGATTTGGATATCATATATATCATATATATCCAGCATATACATGTATTTATAATATTACATAATCATTTAGAGGTAAGAAATGAAATGCACCGTTCATGGAGACGGTAAGCCGTACGTACGCATGAACACTACTTCCATTTCTATTTCGTATTTTCTGGAATGGAATCATAATGATATAAGAGTATATTATAATTACAGTATAATAACATATATAATATCATTAACTTTATCCTTTACACATCCCACATATGGTATTAACGAATCAAATCACTTTCAGGGGGCGGTAGTCCACACTTCCTTAAATGAAGATATCGTGTTTACCCATAATGGAAACCATAAAGGTATGACCAAAAAGAAAAATACAGAAGCTTAAGGAAAACATAAACATATTATATATATCATATATAAAAATAGTGACATTATAATGGCCACCTTTGAAGGTGTTAAATGAGTATTGAACAATCATCGTTTCAGGAGGCATAATTTCGCCATCCACGGAAACCGTATGTTCTTTAACCATTTGATGTAGTTGTGTGAGAGTGTAGCTCGAATAAATCTTATAAAAAAATCCTAGTATATTTAAGATACTGGTTTTTTTACAAAAGAAGTAAATAAAAAGAGTTTAGGGGGTTGGAGAAGCAAAATAAAACAAATGAACATGAGAGATTGAATTACCTTTAAAAGTGTAACTACTTTTGATTTGAGCCTAGAGGCTTCCTTTGAAAGGATTATTCCCAAAGGGAATCATCTAGGATGAGGATAGGGATGTGGAGAGATTAAATGGGTAGGGTATGGCAGAGCCAAAGGCTTGATGAGTCTGTGAAATGAGGTAGAGGTGGGGGCCTTTTATAAGAGGAGAGGAGGGGCACTCTTGGAAAGTAAAGAAATATTACTTTATTTGAAAAAGAGTTTCGGATTCAAAAGGTCCCAAATTGATATAATTCAAGGATAAGGTGATAAGGGTTCTAAATCCACTCATCCAATAGGTTTTGGACATGTGTAGGTATTAGATTTTACATTAACTTTCGATTTAATTTAAATCGTTAAATAATGAGGTCATCGCTGCATCATCATGATGTCATAAATAATTTAATTTATTTAAAGTCTAAAAATTATAAAAAAAATACTATGATGTATTTAATCCTTTTATATTTCCAATGAATATTTATAATAAAAAATATTATCTTTATAACCCCATGTAAAAATTGTTTTCGTAAAACATATTATGTTTGTGTCATTTTTACTTTTACATTAAATAAAAAGTTATTTATGTCATTTCCCAACCAAAGTGGCTCCATGGGGTCCCCAAGTTGACCCATGGATTTTCTTGGTCGGCCATGACACAACCAATGAGGGTAGGACATGTGTCAAGCTCATCTCATTTTATTAAAGCATTACTTTTACCTTAAACTACACTAATTACCACTAATCGTGATTAAAAACTTAATAAGTTACTATTCACCAAAAAATTATTTTAATCTCATTGAACCATATTTTACTTCTTAATGACAACCATGTATGTCGGATTTTTGAAATTCAAAACACAATGATGACAAAATTTCATTTAAATGGAAAATCAGTTCTTATAAGTACCACTTAGTGGTTTCACTATTCATCAAAATTGAAGTTTTCCAGAAAATTACCAAAAAATCACCCTAAGCTATATTTGATATTCCTAATTCAAAAATGAATTCCATTTTACAAAATTCACAACATATAAGTTGAATTAATTAATTTAATTATTAATTCCCGCTGTCAGAGCAAATAGCTTGTTTTTATGAAAGAATAAGTATCAAAAGATTGACGCTAGTTTAAATCCGATTTCAAAGTGAAATTAATTCCAACGACCACTATTGGATTTTACGGTAAAAATATTTTCTAATTTCACTTTAAAACCAATTCAAAAGATAATATAATCATATAAATAAATTAGATTAAAAAGAGGTTTTGAATTAAAATACAACATTTTACACTATTCATTAAAAATTGAACTTTATCGGAAAGGTACCAAAAATTTACACAAAGTAAATTTTGATGTCCCGATTCAAAAGAAGAGTTTTTTTTGGTTCAATAGAATTTATAATATTTATCAAAACTATATTTAATGAAGGTTCTCCATCAAAAGGTGATAAGTGAACCCTTAGTGAAAATTAGGGTATAAATGCCTAAAATTGAATTCTTTCCGTATTTTAAGCCTTTATCTTTTATTGGGTAAAAGTAAAAACATTTAAAAACATATATAATCATATTTTAGTTATTTCTATCCATTCCCTCCAGTACAACGGCTACTTGTTAACTAACATTTAAAATAATATTATTTTATTATTAGAGTGCAACGTAAGATTTCCAAGAAACTCATTGTTGCGTGTTGGGTACGCCATCGAGCATAGCGTCCCTTTAAAGTCATATTAATATTTTATTCACAAATATGGATAAATATGAAAATGTCATATTCTTTATTTACCTGGGGTGTTTCATCCTTCCCCCCTTTTGGGAATTGCGTCCTCGCAATTTTAAAATTGAGCTTGTTAACATCCTTGAAAGTCCCACATCGGAACAAGATTCGGTAAAACAATCACTTTAAAATAAAGGAAGATAAGTACAAAGGTCACCCGAGTTAACCCATACTAGGATTCCAAGTATGAAAATATGGACATGGAGGAAAAAACAAAGGGTCATGTTCTGATGGAGAGTGATAGAAAACATGTTTAGGAGAAAGTTAACCACGAGAAAATCACAAACTTGTGATGGGTTAAATGGTATTCGATTCCCCAGTAGGAAAAGTTAATAGACAACATTTTTGTTTTAAGATACTTTTTATTGAGGAATTTATTCATAAGGAAACATAATCACTTATCATGTTGACTTTCAACTTTTATTAGATTCCTTACACAAACTCATATTTTCTCCAAAAGACGAGTATTTAGGAAGACTTGTTCACATTAAGAGTACTATAATCAACTTCTAGAGAATCACCTAATCCACAAAAGAGAACTATATACTTCCCATGTTTTTATACTTTAACCAAAACCAAATCCAAAAAGGCTAGTACAAGATCAGATAATCCAGAAAAGGATAACCCTTTATAAAAGGAAAATCTATGCTTAATCTCCAAAATTTTTCCAACAAATCCCAAAGTTCAACGAGGACCATTAGATAAACAACTTGTCCATAAAATTCTTCAAAGTAAACCAAACTAAGGTTGAAACCCAAATATTTTAAGGATTTAGTCACATAGTCTTCCAAGTTAAATCGTAACATTTATCTCCAAACAACATCTGTTGCTCCTAAAGTCTCGTATTGAAAGGTATTTAACCTAATCACATACCCTCCATGATAGGTTAATCATTTTCATAAATAACCCAAAATCAACTTACTCTTAATTCATAAAATCATATAACTAGAAAGAATCAGTCACACTAACCAGGGACTTCACGTAGTCCAGTGGTAGGCGATAAATACCAGTCGCACTTTGGTTGTGGGTTCGATTCCCACGGCTTTGTCCGATGCGACGGGTTGTCACACGGTCTGCATGTTGTCCTTTTTCCAAAACTATATAATTCTTAAATAATTCCCCAAAAAGGGATAAAATCATCAAAAATAACCATAACATAATTTTACCTCAATTTTATCTCATGCCTTTCACTTCAATCATAACATATAGTAACCCATAATTACCTCAAAAGTAAGGATCATATAAACCCAAATGGTTCTTTATAACTATATCCACAAAAGAGAAGATAACTATTCCTTGAATAAAATTTTCATATATTAAACATCAGTGTTACACATACTATAAAAAGTTTTCTAATGTACCCCATCATCAAAAGACACTTAATACTCTTAATAATTTCACCATAACTCTTGAAGCCCTTATATGTTGACATCTTACTCATTCAACATTCTTCATGATCCATTAACCATTCCTTTCCAACTTATTCCGAAATACCTCTTTCCTACAAACAAAATCATGAATCATATCCTAAGATCCCAAAATAGAAAATAAAAGTTAAGAAATAATCCATACCTTTGATTTGTCATTGTCGGTTTCTTCATCCTCAATCAGAATGGCATTAGGTATTGGTAAACGAGTATTTGTATGATCTTGGTGATCCCATTCACAAAACTTCTTCATGGAACATGTGTTTGCATAATGACCATGCACACCACATTTAAAACATTCAATTGATCCCTCAGAAAGAACTTCTTTCCCTTTCCTTGAGTCAACTGGATGCTTCCTTTTTCCATGGCAGGTTCTTGCTTTATGAACTTCATTTCCACATCTATAGCATATTTCTGTCCCTTTGAAACATTTTCCTAGGTGTTTCTTTCCACATCTTTGACACATGGGTTTTTGAACACACTTACCTTTATGATTATTACCTGTAGTTCCGTAGGGATTTGTTTCTCGCATATATGATGCCTTATAGAAATCACCAAGGTTTAGGTGGTCAATCATAACTCCAGATAGTTGGCCGAGGATAAACACAAGAGTTCTCATTATAGCTCCCATATCATTCAGTTGCTCGCTCAGAAAACTGTCACAGTTTCCTTCACATCCACCGTTACCTTGGTGCCTGCTAGATCCAGCCATTTACTAAAACCAAAAAGGGTCAGTGTGAGTATAACAACAAAACCATCATGTATTAATGAGGAAGATAAACACTAAGATATTCTTACTCGTTCACTTTATCTAAAACTAGGACTCTGTCTTAAATCCTAACCATTATGGTAATGTCACTTTTGCTTAAAGAATACCCTAACCTCTAAAGTTATCTAAACTGACCTCTGATACCAACTATATGGCCTCGACCTTAAAGCATACTTAAAATTGAATTAAATGAATAATTCACATTGAGGATCTTTTCAGGTTTAGAGTTTTAGAGAATTAGGACATAACTATTACATCTCAAAAGATTACAAAGTAGTCTCTTCTACTAAATTTTCATAAAATAAAAACTCTTAAAAAGAAACATGTCTAGTTTCATGTTTTAGGTAGCATGAATTTACCTTGATCCCATCCTTGACCCTATTCCATGCTAAGTCCTGTGAAAAACATTTCAAAAACTTGGGATGAGCATAAAAACTCAGTAAGGGATACACAAAGAATAAAAAATGTTAGTTTATCAAAACAAAAAGTAAACCATGTATACTTTATCAAAGTAATAATTTTCACCTTTATGAAGTAGTAAAAACTCTTCACTGAATAAAATATCATTACTTACCTTTTTGTAACCAAATTATTACCATAAAACCCATATAGATAACACATAACATATATAAAGGTAACTTGGGACATAAACATACTTAAGTGGAATAACCATACGGTCGACTCCCACACATATCACTTAATGGAATATCCATACGGCCAATTTCCATACATACTTAATGGAATATCCATACGACCGACTTCCATACCCAATGCATTGGAGGTTATAATGTAACCACCCGTCCTGGTATTCACGGAACCACCCGTCATATGGTTTATAACATAACCACCCGTTAAAATGTCCAATTACCAATATAAAATCATAAAACATAAAACCAATATAAAGGAATGATAACATTTCCACATTTCAATAACAATATATCATAAATATATTGACATAATAGAATCCTTTATCAAAACCATTTTCAATACCAAAATACATAAAAGAGTATATGGTATTTATTTTATTTTAAAAACATTACGGCTTGTTGAGGAAGCCAAAGACCAAATAATACTCGCGGCGGCGGAAAAGGTCATTGTCACCGCGTACGTTAAAAAAACATTCCTTTTTGTCGTTTAGTAAAACGCTTCGTAGAAAAAGATTCCTTTTGTATAAAAGTAAAAGTCAAAGGGGTTTATACACCATATAAAAGAAGGTTGTGTATAAAACAAAATATGCCTCAATGAAAGGAGATTGAGATGAAGTCCCATACAAAGACGGTATCCTTGGTTTAAGGATAAATCAATTACCTAATTATGTTTGACAAACGAATACACCAAATATAAGTGGATATTAAGTGTAAAATAATCAAAGGTCATTCACACATATTCAAAGGATGACATATTCAATAACTACATGTTAAACCCAAAGAAATCGAAATTGGGTTAAGAAGTTCCCTTGACAGCCTAACGGCGTCACATCAAAATGAGTTGATGAGAGATAAAAAGTGTATCTCATCACTTGGACATAAAATTTACATCAATAAGGATATATGAGAACATATCCCAACATAACAATATGTAAATTAAAAGACCCAACAAAATAAGTCTTTTAAAAAAGAGGAGGGTGAAAGGTTCCCTTACCGACTTGGGTATCTTTCAAAACATACACCCCATGAAATAAGGACAATAAATCATTGATGTAAATACTCATAAAAGAAATTATACTACACAAAGAGTAGAATAATGGGCAGTACATACACCACTCAAAGGAAATTGTGGAAAATGTAGCATAAATCTCACGGGAATAAAAGTGAGATGAAAAATCTCTTACGAAAACTCGGCAGCCTAACAGCGCCACATAAAACTTACAAAAAGGCTTGATGAGAGAAAATAGGGTCTCTGATAGTATTAACATAAAGTTTACAGAAATAGGAATATAAAATAAAATCCCCCAACATAAAAAAAGTAGCTTAAAATAAGTGACATAAATAAGAGTACTTAAAAAGAAGGAGAGAGGTTAGATCTCTTACGAAAATTCGGCAGCCTAATGACACCACCCAAAACTTCCAAAATGGATTGATGAGAGAGAATAGGGTCTCTCATCATATGAACAATAAAAATTACCATAAGATTAATATAAAAGAACATCCCAATAACAAGAAAGATGAGCTTTAAAAGGAATTACATAAAAGAGCGTACTTAAAAAGAAAGAGAGGAGTAGGATCCCTTACCTCGGGTCCGACTTGACTCGATCATTCTTTAATGTCCTGAATAATAAAATTGAGTTAATTTCTACTTGATTAAGAACCTTTTTATAGTTCATTATTCCTTTTATATCACTTATTTCCATGTTATAAACATTATGTAACCATTTAAGTTAATAATGTTTGTTTTGTCGATATTTGGTTCTTAAGTCGAAAGTGGACTTCTTACAATTACATGTTGTTCGTGTGGTCAAAGGTTCTTTATATCCAGAATGAAATTCCTGATTTGGATATCATATATATCATATATATCCAGAATATACATGTATTTATAATATTACATAATCATTTAGAGGTAAGAAATGAAATGCACCGTTCATGGAGACGGTAAGCCGTACGTACGCATGAACGCTACTTCCATTTCTATTTCGTATTTTCTGGAATGGAATCATAATGATATAAGAGTATATTATAATCCAGTATAATAACATATATAATATCATTAACTTTATCCTTTACACATCCCACATATGGTATTAACAAATCAAATCACTTTCAGGGGGTGGTAGTCCGCACTTCCTTAAATGAAGATATCGTGTTTACCCATAATGGAAACCATAAAGGTATAACCAAAAAGAAAAATACAGAAGCTTAAGTAAAACATAAACATATTATATATATCATATATAAAAATAGTGACATCATAATGGCCACCTTTGAAGGTGTTAAATGAGTATTGAACAATCATCGTTTCGGGAGGCAGAATTTCGCCTTCCACGGAAACCGTATGTTCTTTAACCATTTGATGTAGTTGTGTGAGAGTGTAGCTCGAATAAATCTTATAACGACATCCTAGTATATTGAATATACTGTTTTTGTTACAAAATAAGTAAATAAAAAGAGTTTAGGGGGTTGGAGAAGCAAAATAAAACAAATGAACATGAGAGATTGAATTACCTTTAAAAGTGTAACTCCTTTTGATTTGAGCCTAAAGGCTTCCTTTAAAAGGATTATGCCCAAAGGGAATCCTCTAGGATGAGGATAGGGATGTGGAGAGAGTAAATGGGCATGGTATGGCCGAGCCAAATGCTTGAGGAGTGTGTGAAATGAGGTAGAGGTGGGGTCCTTTTATAAGAGGAGAGGAGGGGCACTCTTGGAAAGTAAAGAAATATTACTTTATTTGAAAAAGAGTTTCAGATTCAAAAGGTCCCACATTGATATAATTAAAGGATAAGGTGATAAGGGTTCGAAATACACTCATCCAATAGGTTTTTGTCATGTGTAGGTTTTATATTTTACATTAACTTTCCATTTAACTTAAATCATTAAATAATGAGGTCATCGCTGCATCATCATGATGTCATAAATAATTTAATTTATTTAAAGTCTAAAAATTATAAAAAAAATACTATGATGTAGGAAATCATTTTAGATTTCCAATGACTATTTATAATAAAAAATATGATCTTTATAACCCCATGTAAAAATTGTTTTTGTAAAACATATTATGTTTGTGTCATTTTTACTTTTACATTAAATAAAAAGTTATTTATGTAATTTCCCAACCAAAGTGGCTCCATGGGGTACCCAAGTTGACCCATGGCTTGTCTTGATCGGCCATGACACAACCAATGAGGGTAGGACATGTGTCAAGATCATCTCATTTTATTAAAGCATTACTTTTACCTTAAACTACACTAATTACCACTAATTGCGATTAAAAACTTAATAAGTTACTATTCACCAAAAAATTATTTTAATCTCATTGAACCACATTTTACTTCTTAATGACAACCATGTATGTCAGATTTTTGAAATTCAAAACACAATGATGGCAAAATTTCATTTAAACGGAAAATCAGTTCTTATAAGTACCACTTAGTGGTTTCACTATTCATCAAAAATTGAAGTTTTCCAGAAAATTACCAAAAATTCACCCTATGCTATATTTGATATTCCGAATTCAAAAATGAAGTACATTTTACAAAATTCACGAAATATAAGTTGCATTAATTAATTTAATTATTAATTCCCGCTGTCAGAGAAAATAGCGTGTTTTTATGAAACAATAAGTATCAAAAGATTGACGCTAGTTTAAGTTCGATTTCAAAGTGAAATTAATTCCAACGACCACTATTGGATTTTAAGGTAAAAATATTTTCTAATTTCACTTTAAAACCAATTCAAAATATAATCTAATCATATAAATAAATTAGATTAAAAAAAGGTTTTGCATTAAAATACAACATTTTACACTATTCATTAAAAAATGAACTTTATCGGAAAGGTACCAAAAATTTACAAAAAGTAAATTTTGATGTCCCGATTCAAAAGAAGAGTTATTTTTGGTCCAATAGAATTTATAATATTGATCAAAACTATATTTAATGACGGTTCACCGTCAAAAGGTGATAAGTGAACCCTTAGTGAAAATTAGGGTATAAATGCCTAAAATTGAATTCTTTCCGTATTTTAAGCCTTTATCTTTTATTGGGTAAAAGTAAAAACATTTAAAAACAAATATAATCATATTTTAGTTATTTCTATCCATTCCTGCCAGTACAATGGCTACTTGTTAACTAACATTTAAAATAATATTATTTTATTATTAGAGTGCAACGCAAGATTTCCAAGAAACTCGTTGTTGCGTGTTGGGTACGCCATCGAGCATAGAGTCCCCTTTAAAGTCATATTAATATTTTATTCACAAATATGGATAAATATGAAAATGTCATATTCTTTATTTACCTGGGGTGTTACATAAGTTCTTTAGACAAACCCCTACACTGAGTATAATGTTGAGATCATAGAAATTGTTGTTATAGTCCCTATTTCCAACCATATGATCAAGAGTTGGGGATTACAGTGGAACCCCTATATAGACCATATTCAGTTAGATAATTTCCACTCATGGTGACTATCTTTCTCTCAGCCATTTTAGTGATGTTAGTTTATTATTAATGGATAAAGAGTCTTTTTAAATGATTCCTTTTTGGAAGTGATATGATTTAGTTTCTACTAACTTGATATAAATTAGTTACTCATTTCTAGTATCATGAGGATTCTTTGATGGATTAAATAAGGTGGGTTCCACCTTCAACGATGTGCAAGAGCCCCTTTGGTGTGTAAAACATATCCAACCCTCTAAATGGTGGATTATGATACCAATTATATGGAAAAAATGGATATATAAATTGTGGTTGTGAATGATAATTCACTTTATAATAAAATAGATGAATAGAAAAATGCTTCTAAAGGGAAACCAATAGTTTTCCCTGAAGTATCAACCAATATATGCATCAACTAGTATCACAAAGGTGGAATTAAAGTGTTGTTGAGTAGAATGATGAATACCCTTGTTGTGTTTATATATACTATGGACCAAACCATTCTTTAAGATAGTTTATGGGAATAATGAACACCCTTATTTTATTTATAGATAATATACACCAAACCATTCCATAAGATGATTCACGGTGGATCCTATTAGGCATTCATCTATTTCCCTTGTCTTACCCAGAGATTACAATCTATGTAGTACAATTTCATAGTGTGAGATCTAGATTCATGGATCTACAATGGAATTAATGAATTTTAAGTCATGTAAATTGATGATATTAGAGTGTTGAAACAGTGTTTTGGTGGTTGAAACATCTCTTAATGTATTATATGTCTAGATGATAGAGGATGTGCATGAGTAGATTTCTTCAGATTAGTTAATTATTTCTTAGATAGGGTGATATTTCCCACATTTGATCAATAACAGTAGTCCCACACACTTACTATACCTAATAGATACCCAAAAAGGTTATTCTAATTTGATGGTGTCATGTGACCAGATATTGTCAGGCAACATACCTTAGGGGTATTCCTAAAATTTTAGAGCATGTTATCCACTTACCCTAGAAGATAGTGATTTTATATTTGCGTTTGAAAAACATAGAGTGACTAAATTACTAATAAATGATTTACTTAGTGTATAATAGAACTCAACATCATATGCACAATATAACTTTACTATAGTTACTATTACATGGAAACTCTTTCTATGTGGTGGATGAGGAGTTTTCATTGGGAGGTTTTAGTTTCTGATTATTTTAGTTTTTAAAGGTGTTATCTCAAGGTCTAAAGATAATAGTATAGGGCCATCTAAATGAAGAAAAAAAATAATATTTAAATTTTGGTAGATTACACCTCCTGATATGTAGTGGTGTAATGTTGATCAGTTTTAGGAGGTTAGTGTTGTTTCTTAATATGCCCGTTGGTATCTATAATAGACCAACCTGGGCCAACCAGACCAGTCACTCGAGCTAGCCCATTATGGGTGGGGTAAAATTGAGATAAATAAACAAGTCTTGAATATAAGAAAAAAATAAATACAACCAGTATAATATTAAAAAAATGAAATATACAACCGATCCAAACTGAATAAACCATAAAAAAACGACAACTCTAAACAAAAAGTCTCTATGTTACCAAGAATCACCTCGAAACTATCCCAAAATGTAACAAAAATTCCAAGAGAAGTCTACATGCTAAAAAATACTCTTCCCTTTACCATAATCCTAAAAACAAGTTCTACATCCACCCACATGAAAAAGTAGTGTGCTAATAATAGAGCCCAGTTAGATACCACCCAAAAGATCTACACAAGTTCAAATAATGAGTATACACAATTCCAAGATTGAAAAATAGTTTTATAAGAATATTTATAAATAAATATATTTTTAAAACATTACTTGAGTTTTCAAAAATTGAATTCTAAATCTAGAAACAAGAAGGTATATATAGCGAAAGATAAATAGACATGTGATAAAACATTCATGAAATAAGAAATCATGTTATAAAAAACCAAAAAAATAATGTAGCTACCAGTCAGGATATATCCTATGGGAAAATATGTACTATAAACTCACAAGACAAAACAAGGAATAAAGTTGGATATGAACAAACATCAAGAACTTCCATACATCATTAACATATAAGAGGTTGCCTTTTAGTGGTGTCACACACACTAAGGCTACTTGTGTCTCTATCTCGATGTACCTATGGTTCCTACTATGTAATGTTTTTAAATTTATATTTTAAAAACAATGATCACATTTTTATAATTTTTTTAAAATCCAATCTAATCCACTTCAGGGTTTGAAAATCCATTTTCCATTTCAAACCATGGAAATTTCTTTTTTCAAGACAAAACACCATTAAACATGAACCCCAACACTTTTCAATTTGAAAACCTGAAATTCTATTTCAAATATCAAGGAAATAATATGAATAATAATAAATTCAAGAAATTATAACACATGAATAGATCCACCAACCTCAAGAGCATATAAAACCTAACTGCCTTTGAAATGAGGATTGGAAACCATAAGATCTTCCTTCCGAAGACAAGGCACGACCAAATACTAAAAATGATTAATATAAAACATAATCCAATTACCATATCCCTATAACAAAAGGTTCCATAACAATCAATGATAGATAAAATTAGTGGAATGATTACCCAGAGAGATGAAGCTCCTAACGCTACTGATAAATCACTAAAAAATTGATATATATTGAAGGAATTCACCCAAAATCACATTGGGTAAGAGATCTGGCTGAGTAGAGGAGGATAAAATACCAAATGTCCCATCAAACACCTGCACAAACACTCTATAAACTATAAATCAGGGAATTACATGGCATTTAATACATTCACACAGCGTGAAATCCTTTCATTTTATGTTACACTAAAAAAGTCACCTTTTAATTAAAAACCATTTTTTCACTTTACATGATGTGTAATCCCTTATGCAATGTGTAAAAAACCAAGTTGGGAATTCCACTCCTGAGATGAGTCTGACCGACTTTACACATCATGAAACCTTACTATATGTCATGTAACTACCCAACGAACAACAAAAAAGACCAAGGAAATGTCAAAAATCCAACAAATACATGAATTCACAATTACATGTATCCTCCCAATTTAGGGTTGAAAATACTTACCCAATGAAAAAGTGAAACCAAAGAAAAATATCAGAATATACCTGAAGGAAATGTAATGGGGTGTTATAATCTCCCCACCACGATTGATTTTTATCCCAAAAAGAGCTCAAGATAGTAGATCTACAAAAAGAGTAGGCCATTGTTTCCTCATAAACTAATCATGCTCCCACATCTCATGCTGATTCTATACACACTTTCATACTATATGAACTAGGGAATCATTTTACCATTAAATACCTTATCCCAATGATCTATAATCTAAACAAGCCACCCAACCAATATGGTATCAGGATCAAGAATAAAATCCTCCCATCTAATCACATCAGAAGTATCAGGTATATCCCCCCTCAACTAGGAAACCTAAAGTATTCCATGTATGGAAGTCAATCCGGTCAAATGGATAGATAGAGAGGGATATCTTGGTTTAGAAGGATATTCTTTGGGCTTTTTACTTTATTTTGGTGGATCGCCGGATTGATATTTTCCTTTAGTTGAGTTACCTTTAACTATAGTTATCAAGTTTTTATTAGGATGGAAACCATTAAGGCTTTTTATGGGTGGCTATGTCGATCTCCCTTATGCTAGGAAGAGTTGGAACAATGGTCCTTATTTGGTAAGAGTGTTGTTTTTAATATGAAAAAGGTGGTGTAGTTGATCCAAAGACTGTTGACTATGGAACAGAATCATCAAAAATCATAACAGACCAACCCGGACCAACCAGAATAGTCACCCAAGCCATCCATTATGGGTGGGGTAAAATAGAGATAAAGAAATAAGTCTTCAATATAATCAAAACAATACTTTCAAAAAGATTTCTATGTGGAAAAAATGAAATATACAACTGATCCAAACCAGCTAAACCATAAAGAAATAAACATTCTAGACAACATGTCTCCAGTTGACCAAGTGTCACCTCAAAACTATCCCAAAATGAAATAGAAATGTAAAGAGAAGCCTTCATGCTACAAAATTATCTTCCCTTTACCTGAATCATATAAAAAAGGGCTTAAAAATGACTAGAAGAAGAAGTATGGTGTGAGAAATATATCCAAGTAGGATACCACCCAAACGATAAATGCAAGTTATAATAATTATAATTAAAAAGTCCAAGCATTAATACAATATATTTTTAGAAGCAGTTTTATAAATAAATCCATTTGAAATCCTTTTTTCAAACATTACATGAGTTTTCACAAATTGGATACCAAATCTTGAAACAATTAGGCATAGATATCAAAATATAAATATACATGTGAGACAACATTCACAAAATAAACTATGATGTAACAAACAACAAAAAACAACAATTCACCTACCATTCGAGATCTATCATATAGAGAAATATATACAAGACCCTCACAATAAAAAAGGGAACAAAGTTGGATTTGAACTAACATCGAGAACTTCCATAGACCATCTACATATAAGAGGTTACCTCTTAGTGGTGTCACACAGTAAGGCTAACCATGTATCTATATCGACTTACCCAAGGTTCCTTTTGTTTAATGTTTATTGATTTCTATTTCAAAAACCACGATAAAATTTTTATAAAATTATTTTCAAGCCAATCTAATCCACTTTAGGGTTTGAAAATCCATTTTCCATTTAAAATCAAGGAAATTATATTATTCAAGAAAACCCCCCCTTTATACATGAACCCATTAACTTTCTAACTTCAACACATGAAATTCCATTTCAAAGATCAAGTAAATAACATGAGAGACAAGAAATTCAAGAAATTAGAACATTTTAATAGACCCAACTACCCGAAGAGTGTAGAAAACCTAATCTCCTTTGACAATGGGGATTGGAAACAACATGATATTCCTTCCAAAGATAAAGCACGACAAAAGAATGAATATGAAGGATATAAAACACAATACAATTAAAAATTCTCTATAATTAAAGGTTCCATAACCACCAAAGAGAGAGAAACTGATAGGAAATATTACATAGAGAGAGGAAGTGCCTAACCCTGTGGATTAATCACTAAATGAATTGATCTGGATGGAAGGAAGACACCCAAAATCACTTAGGGTAGAAGCTCTGACTGAGTGGTGGGGGTTGAAAAAACAAATGTTTCCTCAAACAACTGCATGACACTCTAAAAACTATAACTCATGGAGTTACATGACATGTAATAACTTTACACATCATAAAACCCTTACATATTATGTTATTCCAAAAAAATGTGCTCCCTTTTAATTAAAAATCATATTTTCACTTTACATGATGTGTAATCCCTTACATGATGTGTAAAAAATCATGTTATGAATTCCAATCATGGGACGAGTCTAACTAGAATTAGAAATTGTTAAACCCTACTAAACATCATGTAACTTCCCATATAATAGAAAAAAATCCCAAGTAAAAGTAAAAAATCAACAAAATCTATGACTTCACCATTACAGTTATCCTCCCAATTTAGGGCCTAAAATACTCACCCAACGAAAAAGGGAAACTAAATATAATGATCAAAATACACCTAAAATAATAGTAATGATATTTTATAGTATCTTTCAAAAATGAGTGATGAAAAACCACCAAAATATCTTTGATAGTGGGTTCTAGCTTATTTGATATTGAAATGTTGATAGAGAATTCTTAGGAAAGTGTAACATATCGACACCACATACAACAAGACTAGTTCCTGGACTGGCAGTCCCCTCATGAATATAGGTGTGCCTTCCTATATTTTAAAGGCTATTGACTATAAATAATAGTCTATGGTGTTATAATGGATATACTATGCTCTCATATTACAGTAAACACAGTTGAAACAAACCAAACATCATTTATAATTATAAACTAAACCAGAATGCACATAATAAATAAAAAATAAATCAATAATAATGAAATGTAGAATTAAATGGAATAAAAAATGTATCCCTAAATAATAAATTTCATTATAGTATAACTAGACTGATCTCCTATCGATAAGATCATTTATATAATTGAAACAAATGAAATAAAAGTACCATGATATATATATAAATACATGAGTTTTACATTACCCATGTATTGTCTATGTCTAAGATATATAGTTGGGTGATCCAATCCCATGAATTTCCTCTACATAAACCTATGATATGTGATATCATATTGAGTAACCAAGTTCAATGGATTCCTGAGTATGGTATGGGAACAAATCTAGAGAGAACCACAAATTCAGTTCCAAATATAAATATTAAATACAGTGTATATGCATGTTCCATTCTCATATATGTAAATAAATATAGTGTATAAGTATAAATAAAATAACCACTTTAAATATATAGGTTACAATGTGACACATAGGATCGACTATACCTACCTCATCTTGTGTTGAAATGCCTCTGAGCACATCACATTACTATTAAAACCAATACCAGGACCAATTTTCATATAGTAGTAGGTGTAGGAACTAGATCCTTATAAGTATCCAAAATAATCCCAATAGTATTATGAAAAAATGGATGAGTCCATAGGAGGTAATCCTAAGAATTACTCATATAGTATATATACATCCAATTCCAAGGGGGATAACCCTTGGAAATTTAGTAGTAAAATTATCTATGCAGTTGATTCCTAGGGGGATAACCCTTGGAAATCAATATAAATGAGGCATACTAATTAGATAAAAGTAAGGTCCTAGGTATCCCATGGTCATCAACATCTATAGATAAATATCAGTTAATACCTTGGGTATTAATAGTATCAGGTTTATCCGCCTAATCTTAAGGAGTATCCTAGTAATCTCATAAATATATTTGGCTGAAGAGCTGAATCCTAAGGAGTATCCCAAGCATCCTATACAAAATAGGAATATATCAAATCCTAGGAGGTAATATTAGGAATTATATATAAATTTTGGGATATAATATATATCCTAGAATACTAGGAATCCCATAAATATATATAGATAGTACTTAAAAAGTAGTACATCCCCCTATTATATATTGTCTCATCTCCAGTCCAGTTTCATAGGTGACGCCCACAATCATCCACACATGTTCCAATGATCACCCTCTCAAGGATTTAATATACATATATCATTGGGAACCAACTAGGGTCACCTAGGACACATCATAACATAAAAACCAGATATGGGTTCCTTTATCAAAATAACATTCCTCAAGCCTAACCCATCACTGATGAGGCCTAACACCCTTCAACATCATCAGAATCACCTTATGACCTCACTAGCCTCACAGGATAAGTCACAATTGAATCAATCAAGGGGGGGGGGGTTGAATAAAGACAATCTCATATATTAGTTCATCCCAAGTTGGTCATTTTTTACCCATAATATTCATGAATCCTACTAAGGTACTACACATCCAAGTAAAAACATGTAATAGGGGGAGGAACACTCTTCCAAAGTCATATCTAATATCCCGAAGGCTTCAAGGAATATCAAGGTTCATGTATGGACTACATAGTCCAATCATTCAAATCTAATACTACCATATATTAGGATGGTCTATGTAATCTATGTTAAGGTCCACTATATTTATTGAGTCCATTCACACCCCTTTGGGTTCCAGGTATCTCAAGTTACACAATCATAATCAAGGCCTTGGGCATTAGTGATTGAGGCATAATTCTAGTTCACATGGGTATATCATGGACCTAGTAACATTATTCATTCCATTATTAAGAATTTAATTTTTATTAAATAATTAATTTCATAAAAGGTAGATTACTCTCGATGATGATACCACATATCACATGTATTTAAAAAACAATACATAAACTAAAGGGGCATGATCAAGGGACCCCCTACATAAATTTCATTGAAATTCAAAGACTCTCACCCAAGGTCATCAAATTATAACCAACCATTTTACACCATGATGAGTGCCAATATCAATCCAAACCATCCATATTAATTATAATCATTTTAATTAATCATGAATTTTTTTATAATAATTTATTATTTAATTACTTTTCAATTTAAATAATTATATTTTTCTAGTATCTCTCTGATAAAACTGATAACAAAAAATTAGTTACTGATCAATTTTATAAGGCCATTTTCATACCCACAAATACCATTATGGGAAAGATATATATCACCTATCCTGAATTAAATACAAAATTTTAAAATTTAAATAAAAAACACTAGAACAATTCTTACAGTGACCTACCTTCAACAGAACGACGTGAAATGTTGTGCAATCATCCTCTCAAGACATCCTCTATACACCCAAATCAAAATATCCACCATATCAGGATGATTCCAACATGATATGGTGGAATCATTAATAAAATATAATCCATAGACAATAAAATTAGAAAAATTATTAATAGAGGAGAAATGTAGAAGAATAAGAGAATGATCACCATGAAAACACCATGGAAAACCACCAAGAATCCACCCCATTTCAAGAGGAAATCAGGAAATAGGGAGAGGAGGGAGCTACTACATGATCCACTAGTCTGTTTTCACATGAGTTTGAATATTGGATAGGTGAGGTATTTTAATGCATGTTGGGAAACCCGAATATTCTTCCCTTTTTAAGAAATTAGAGGTGCACTATGGAATTCACCATAGTGTAATGTCTCATCACCCCATTCCAATTGACAGTTCCTATAACCATGGCCACCACATGATATTAGGTGCACCTTCCCATATACTAGAGTATACAAAATAGTATTTGGGGATGGGGTTGTATCATGGGGAGATATACCCCCTTATCAAAGTAAACAATAATAGATAAAATACACAAAACATCAACCAAAACTATAAATAACCAGAGTACACATAATCAATAAGCATGCACACCAATAATAAGTGAAATGTACCAGGAATGAAGTTATAAAAACTCAATAAGCACCCACTGGTCTGGCTAAATATATTAAAATATTTCAAGATTAATATTCACAAGAGGCTCCACAACATCCTTGAGCCTCACCTCATCCCAATATCCTAGAATATTCAAGATATCCCACTAAATTATGAAACACCAAGCCTATAAACAACCCAAACCTATAACCAATGATGTTTAACCAGGTACCCAAGTTTCATGGATACCCAATTAAGGTGTTAGGACAACTCAATATGGAACCACCAATGTGGTCTCATAAATAACCTATAAAATGGAGTGTAAACATGAGATATGATTAGAATAAATAAATAAAATAAATGTGGAAGTGAAATAAAATAACCTAATCAATCCTCAAGTTATAGAAATCCATTTGAGATCAAATATATATAGTTAAGCTAGTGATGAAGTGTATATAAGCACATTTCACCACCCAAGATAATTATACCTATCCCCAGAATAATATCATCACTTGGGGAAATATACCCATCCTAGAACATGAAAATAATTTGAGGAAGTACACACATCTTGAAACCAGAACATAACATAGGGATATTTACTCATTATATAATTAGTGCATCACCTAGGGAAATATACCCATACTAGAAACATATCTACCTAGGACACATCTCACAAAGAACTATCATTATCATACACCTAGGGGATCATATCTTCTACCTAGAATTAGGTACCTAGAAATCCTTACCCAGGGATAAATATCTACCCTGATGCCTGAACCCATAAGTCATGTACACCTCAAGTATAAATATACAGAACACATGAAATCAAGGAATATTATCTTAGAACCTCAAAGGATACCACAATCATATAACTAAGGTGTACCCTTCCTAGATACTCAAGTCAAACCCAGTTGTTAGACCACCTACCTGATCCCATCTCATAGTGTTGTGGTCAACCTATTAGCACATGAACTCATCCTGGTATTATAGTATCACAAGGATTAGATCATTAATTCAAATTATAAGGTGATACTATAAATCATGATTACCCATTTCCTAAACTACCCTATTTGGGTCAAAATCTCATTGGGGACACTCACCAGTGTCCCCTTAGTCTTATTAAGACCAAACAGTCTTCATGGGTCCCCTTTCTCAATCACACCTCTCAAGTCAACACCCATACCTAACATGGAATGAAATAATTCAATGTTATTGTAACCATAACATTTCCTCCATGTACTTATAATAAAATCAACAGATGAACCTCTATAGAGATAAGGATAAATCCCCTCTTAATACCCAAGACATCACTATATTTTTTCTATACCCAAAATATCCACAAATATCCATAGGGTCTACCCACATAGGCATGAAAACCCAAGTAATCCTATTAATAAATAAATATTATGTTTTATAAATATTCATTTTTATGGATTCATTTTCACTAATTTTATATAAATGTCTTTATATAACTATTCAATATAAAAAAGAATTATTTTATTTAGATAAATTATTTTTCCATGTTTTACATAGTTTTAATTCAACGATAAATTTAGAAATATTATAATTCGAATTTGATAAAAATAAATTAATTTTTAGATTCAAAAAAGAAAATTTATCTTAGGGTGATTTTTTTTGTAATTTCCTAAAAAGATTGATTTTTTGGGTGAATAGTGAACGACTATTTTTATAGAAACTACCATTTCATTTCAATTATTTAAAAAGTAATATTCTATTTTTAATATGTTATAAATTTAAATTCCACTTTTACTAAAATTAATCCATTTAATATCCCAATAAATGGAATTATAAAATATTTTGGAATAAAAACATTTCTATAATAGAAGAGAGATTGTTTCTAAAAATATCTTATTGTAGTGTGAGTATTTATATTGAAATTAATTTTTACCACTTTTTAAAATTTAATATGGTAAAATTGATTTTTTATTTGGAATTAAGAGGTTCAAATTTTATAATATGTTTAATTTCATTTTTTTATTATGAATAGTAACTTTTTTAAAAAATTTGCGATATAGTAATAGTTAAGAGTTAGTGAGGGGGTTAAAACTAAGATGTAAGGTTTGAAACACGATAAAAACGTTTTAAAATTTTATTGGAGGAGTTTATTTCAGCTCATAATAATACTATATTCTAAATATGTCAGTTTATTTCCACTTATATTTGATAAATACATGTAATATATTTAAAAGCTCTAGGTATTTACAAGTGTGCCACTTCCCTCACTTATTAAAGGGAACATAATATTATATATTACTCTCAAAAATTGAGAAATCTATATCAGATATTTGCTATAAATATCCCTTAACAAACATCATACCCACTTTCTAAAGGTCCAGGTATCACCAAAAGGCTAACCTAAGAATGATGATGGTGGAATACAAGGGAGGTTTTCAAAATAATAGGCATAACTCTTAGCTTAGTGTTTCATGTTTATTTAGTTTTCAAAATATTAAAATATTTTTTAAACATGATGATTTAATGATATAATTATCTTAAATATACATAAATTAAATTATGTTTATGATAAATTTTTTTTAATATAATTTTCTATCCATTGGAAGATGATAAAGTAGCTCATGCGTACACGTGGATGACCACCTCCATGAAGTGATGTGTTTCATTTTTGATCACCAAATCATTTGGATAGTTAAAATTATGTATAAAATAAATATATATGATATAATTATTATTATTTAAAAATAATATTTTACATACCTTGTTACCCTTCCATCCATTGGAAAATGATAATGTCAGTTGTGGGTATATGTGGACTACCACCACCATGAAGCGATGTGATTCGGTTTTTATTTCCACCTTACAAGGATGGTCATAAAGACAGAACTAATGAATAAATATTAAATTTATGGCATATTAATGATTCTATAAAATTAAAATATTATCCAATTTATTTCTTTTCCATCCATTAGTGAAACGAAAACGTTATTCATTTGTATATACGGACTACCATCTCTATGAAACCACAAAATTTATTTTTCAGGACCAACATGCATGGTTGGTTTTAAAATTTTATTTAATTTATAAATTTGATAATTATTAATTTTGTATGATTCTAGAGGCAATGAAACCATAACCCTTTTGAACACAGTAAAAATACCGATGTTGTTTTGAGTTTATAAACCCAATGACCACAAAACATCTAACATAAACTTAAACATTTGAGTAATTATATAAAACATGGAAATGAGAATAATGATAATGGAATGAAGATGAAAATTTTTCTTGATCAAGTAAATTATTAATATATTTTTTTTAATTTAGGATTTAGAGTATTTAAAAATATAGACAATACTTAAGGTGATAGAATTTGTTTTAAAAATATTATTTCAAAATTTTTCTCCCAAATTTTTTTATTCTATATCAAGTTTCTTTTAAATATTTAATGAATTTAATTATTTATGTTTAAAATGTTACTAAAGGTCATTTTTTCAATATTTTACTCTATTTAAAATTTGTTAAAAATTATTTTTTCATTATTTTCTATGTGATTAATTTTCTAGTTTTTTCAAAAGTGAAAAATAGTGTTTCATAACATATATGGCTTGTCTAATTTTTCCCACCCTCATTGGTATAATTAATTATCAAGATTATTTTTGAAGTTAACATGGTTTTTAAAATAATTTCTTATTATCACTCTTTAGGGATTTTTTTATATTTAATAGTTTTTAAATAATAAGTATATTTTTTCTTATGATTATGTGAAAATGGAAAGTGTTTTTTTGGGTTAAAATGATATTTTAAGGGGTTTTATTATGAAAAAGTAAAATATTCAAAATGATTTATCTATAATAAAGTAAATGTGAATTATAAATGATTATGGGTGATCCAGATATATCTCATGATGATAGATGAACCTAACATAGTTCTCCAATGAATTAGAAAATGATTTAGTCTTAAAAGGTGAAAAATGAGGGAGATAACCAGGTTGGTTACTCCTATAGAATAAATTGGGATTCAGTTATTTTGACATGGGTTGAACAAGGATGATTGTGGGTGATGAATCTAATTCTCCAAGATTTATATATTATGATTTAAGAAATATTGTTTATGAAAATAATTTTTATTTCATGAGGTGTGGAATGTTTACAACTTTTAAAGGTGAAAGGTTTTAAAAATTTTCCATGAGTTCTCTTGATCCTCAGAATGAATTCATGGTTTTACTATGATTAAAATTATTCTCGAGAATGTTTTATTTATTGAAAAGTTTGTTTTCTTATATGGAAATATATTATTTATGGTCACTAGATTTTGTTGGAAAAAATATAAACATTTTCATGGGTGTTTATGTTTTTAATAGAATAATGAGATTCATTTAATTTTTGTGCCCCTTTATAACACCCCATGATTTTAATAGAGGAAAATCTCATTCAATAACAAATATAACACACAAAACCAATATTAGAAGAGAATGTAACACCCCATGAGTTTATGATATATTTTATTTTAAATAATTTCAATCTCTTCGATAGCTTGCAGTGCATGGAACACCTAGTTTGAACAAAAGATGATACTCTATTAAAATATTATTATTTACGCCTTAATATTATAACCTAGAAGTTAATTTTAAGGGTATCAATAATACTAAATAAATTATTAATATTATATGTTTTACAAATGAATAAAATAAATTCAATGGTTTTATGTCAATTAGAAATAAAATAAGAAACATTTGAATGAATAAGAAATGTTTCCTGAAAAATTGTATTTTTCTAAAAGACAATCTAGTCAAGCTTTGTGACCAAAATTAAAAATTAATATTTACCAATTTTAAAAAATTTATTCGAAGAAATAAAAATTATTTTTGAAATTTAAGTTTCAAAATTATCTTTGGGTTGTTTATTGATAATTTTTTGAAAATATTAATTTTTTGATGAATAGTTAAAATACTCATTCTTATTGAAAAATGTATTTTTTGTTTAAATTATTTATAAATATAAATTATATTTAATTTTTTTAAAGTAAAATTAGTTCAACTATATTTCAATTTAATTTATTTATTCCATAATCAATGTCCTATTGAGTTTTGATATTAAAACATTCTATACTTATGTGAATTTTCTCTTTTGGAAACAACTCTTTCGCCACATTTTTGGTTTAATTTTAAATTGAATTATACCACTTATGTGAATTTAATTTTGAGAAATGGATTTCATATATTTAATAATAATAATTTATATTAACTAATAATTTCAACTTAATTTTTTACCATAATGAATAGTGAAAAGAGTAAAAATTAATTACAGTAGTTAAGGTTAAAATGGGTTTATAGGAGGGGGTTTAATCTAAGAATATAAGGGTAAAAAATGGCTTAAAAACTTTTCTAAAAACAATTATATGGCCATATTTCAACCCAATAATCTATAATGTTTGATAATGAATCATTTTTGAGACTTGTGGAATGAGAAAAACATGGGTATCACTTTATCTTTTCAAAAAGTACATGTTCTCTAAATTTTTTTTCAATTTTTTTAACCATTACCAAATGATATATCAAATAACTTTTTTCTCATTTTTATTTTTTAAATTATTTTTTGAATGAAATTGTTATGTCATTTTCAAAATAAGACCCATTTGGATTTTACTGAAAAAGAGAAAGGAATATTTGTTCTAACGTGTACAATATGAACAAAATTTTCCAACTTCATAACCAATCAATGTTTTAAATATTATTTTACTTGTTATAAAAGGTTATTTTTAAAGAATATTATTTTCCCAATATTTTGTGATTTTTTTTAAATAGGGTATTTTCAAAGTGAAATGGATATTTTCCGCAAGAATGTTTTTAATGATAATTTTATCGTATTTATATTCATCGACGTCATCAACCATTTGTTGTATTTTTATCCACTGTGGGATATGTTGTATCGATATCATCCTTACTATTTATATGGATGTTTTATGATTAGTTTGAATGTGGATGTATAATATTACTACTATTCACCAAATTATTATAGATGGTTTATTATTGTGTTTATTTGATTGGGTTAAGTATTATGTTTTTGTATGTTATTTTTTCAATAAAAATGTTTATATTGATTATGTTTCAACTATTTTATATGATTAATGAATTAGAATTAGTAAATTAAGGGTGGGGATCGGTTATAGATAGCCCCTTGATGCATCTATAGGTATCCTGCGACAAATCAGTTGACCAAATTTGATAGGTTTCTACCCACATATTCAAACTATCTTGTGAAAGGTCGTGACAGAATGTTTTTGATGTTATTCATTATGAATTCCCTCATTGTGAGATCATTTATTTATTCCAATTTTATTTTTTGATTAGTTATAATATCCATGGATATGTTTCAAGATCATGTGATTAATTATATGGATTTATGTGATCATATTTTATTCCTATCATATTATATTTAAATTATTGTTTAAATGGAATGTGTTTCAGTAATTTAACTTTCCATATTAATTAACCATATTTTTAATGATATCATCCACTAGACTCTTACCATTACTGGGCATATGAGATGAACCCTTCTTATGTTTTAATTTCCCCAAGATCCGAAGAATTGTTTTATGATTGATATATAGAAATAAACCTTGAGTAATAATGACATTCTCAAATATTTTTTTTGTATTTTATGTATTCAATTGTAATGTGAATTTCAAGTATATAACTAGTTTACTAAGACTACTAAACTATTCATTCCGTGAGACGTGATTTCTTGTATATTATGAAAATGTAATAAAGTAACCACCAGATACGAGTTATTGTGGTCAGTTTCATTATAGTTGGTCTTAGAGAAAGTTTAGTAGAAACCTTGAGAACTATATTCTAGAAATAATAGATTAAGGAACATAACCTGAAGATAGACATTGAAGATATGTATATAAAAACATCCTAAAGTTTGGGTAAGGTAGATATCATGTGGTTTTTCCTAGAAATACTCCCCTATATAGATAATCAAAGTGGATGTTGTTCTAGAACAAATGTTATTATGGGTAATTAATCCAAAAAAGGCATGTAGGCCTTGATTTGAGTGTTATCTGGTACCTAAAAAAGGACTTACTACACAACTATTTTGACCCTTCCAAGGGATATTCTAAGGTTAATTCACATTTTCATTATTAAATTTCATGAAGGATTTAAATATATGATAACTATGAACATCCTTGGTTAAACCTAAAGTGTTAAAGATTGAAATGAAGGTGTCAGGATTTAGAGATACTGTAAATGATTCTTAATGACTTAGTAATTTCCCAGTATGATTAGTGTTTCTCACACTATGATTTTTAGTTTTTTTCAATGGATGGAAACAAAATTAACATGGTAAATGTTCGATGATATAGACAATGTTATGATGAGAAACAAAATGGGATGATTATTAGGGTAAATGATAGTGTCATTGTAATGACCCGTGTTATAAACCAGACAAAAAAGTAGAAGGAATTTGAATTTTCACAATTACTGGATGGGATATTTTTAAAATGAAGATTTGGACATAATTTTAATAGTTCTAAAACATAAAATTTATATTTTCGTACTCGGGTAAAGTCCTAATAAAATTTTCAAGTTTTATGGGATGTTTCGGGAGCACCGGGATCAGAAAATAATGTTTTGAAGGACTTATAGAGGGTGCACAGTTTGTCTAAAATTGTGTGGCCCACAGTAGGAGACAATATAGGCATATGTAGGTGGATAGAGGCTTTCACACAAGATATGAATGGTTTACCAATCCATCCACCTAGAACACATGGTTAGTGGAAAGAGGAAGTACCTAATCAATATTCACTACATGATTTGTTCATGGTTAGGAAAAACATGCAGGACAAACCGTGAGGGGTGATCACAGTTTCTATTAGTGGACGCACTGTTAGGGCATGGTTTTCTAAACTATGTGGCCTAAACCGTGAATGGTGATCTATTTTAAAAATTTAATTAATTTAATTAAAAGTAAAATAAAATAAAACTTAAAACCTAATCTATCTATTTCCTCCCCTCACTCACGTGATTCCTTCGTCTTTCCCTCCTGAGGAACAATGCACCCCTCCCCCACAACCTCCTCTTCGATCGTCGATCTATCCTGATTTCTTCACATTTGTTGCTCGAATATCCAAGTTAAGACTTCTTCATACTTCCTCCTCTCTTGCTTGTATATTTTCCCTCTTTCCATCCCCTAGTGTGGTTCGACCAAACCTTAGGTTAAGGATAACCCAATTTTTTTATTTAATTTTATTGATAAGTTAGGTGAAGGTTCTCTTAGGAACCCTTAGTGCATATTTCAGCATTCACCACTGAAGGAAAAATGGATTGGTCCTTTTCAGATTTCCACCATCAATTTGAGGTAAGGGTTTACATCTGATGCCTGGTTTCATCAAGTTTATTTTATGTCCTTTGGGTGATTTAGGGTTACTGGTTTATTTATAGAGTGTTTGGTGGCTCATAGAAGTCTTGAAGACAAATTCAAAGGTATATATTTATATATATGTATCCCCATTTTACATGCCCCCTCATGGTGAGGGTAATGTGTACATTAGATTATGGGGTATATATATATTGGACGGTATGCGTAGGAAAGTGTGGAGTGATCTTTGTTAAAGTCATCTTGTGCCATATAAGTTTAGTTTAGTTTGATTTTGAGGTAGGTCCCCATTCCTTTTCCCCTTAAATTTAACAATGAATTAATTAATTAACATTACAACCTTAATTAATTCTTTTCCATTTATGATAGTTTTTATAAATGATTTCTTTTGGTGAATTGGATGTGATTCTCAATTGAAAAAATGATTGGTTTAATAAAAAATTTCATGATTTAATAATAAAACCCCTCCAACAGAGGTGTGTTATCTTCAAGCTAAAAAGTAATTATTAGACTGTTTTACTTTTTCATCTTGTTTCATTTATGTTACTTTATGTTGTGAGGGAATGATTATTATATGGTATGTTTAGGACTATGGATTATTTTATAAATTATAATTACCAATGTAGGTATTTTTCCTCTTTTAATAGAACCTCCTAAGTTCTAATTGAGTTTAAGAGATTGATTTTCATGTCTTAGTAAATTGAATTAAAATGGGTTAAAATGAATAAACCCAAAGGATAGTATAACCGTTCCCTTTGTTGTGCATTATAACATTTTTGACATTTTTTTCAATGATTTAAATGAAATAAGACATTGGCTAGCTCGGTACATGAGACGTGATACCTTATGTTATTAATTAAGAATATAAAATTTCTTCCTTTCCATGATATATTAAATGATTCTTTTTAATTTTCAAGAATTAATGGAATTGGACATGGATAATGAATTGCATAAGAGGTATTACCTTGTGAATTACACTGTGAATGTGACAATGTTTATAATGAGATGATATAAAAGAAAAGCATGAGATGTACAACCTCATGGATTGAACAACAGATGTGATTATATTTATTTTAAAAATGGATTAATAATTATATGTATGAGAGGTTTTCTTTCCCCATGATAGTTATAAATACTCCTTTAAAAGAGGCTAAGATACAATGGTAAGGGAGGTCTATATGAGCATGGTGACTCACACTCCCTTAAATTATTTTTGAGCATGGTGACCCTCACCACTACTTTGATATGGATTATGGGAGAACCAAGTTCCATCTAGAGTGTTTCCATAGCATTCAAAATCTCCATCCTAAGTGATGGTCATGACTACCCCCACTGCATCAGGATGTCGAGCTTACTACCCCATGAGTATAGATTATTAGATTGTAGACTAGTGTTGGATGCCTGCATGTTACGTCCCGATCCACTCAAAAAATATGTATATATATATATATTGGGATTAATACCCCACGATTAGAGATTATTTTCTCATAGAATGGTGTTGGATGCCTATGTGTTACATCTCAGTCCACTCCACCAATATATATATATATATATATGATTACTACCCCATGAGTATAGATTATCAGCTTAAAGAAATGGTGTTGGATGCCTACATATTACGTCCTGGTCCACTAAAGAATATATATATATATATAGTGACACGTTCATAATTATTTTGTCTATGAGAATAAGTAGGTATAGCAGTCAAGTGTCCCTTAGAAACCTGGACATGTGGTTGATTATTTATTTAGTTCAGTTTTTTAATTCTCTATACATGCACACTAATTAATTTATATTTCACTATCTAGACTGGGATAGAAAACATGGGTTCAAGCCCATTGAGATTTATATCTCACAACCTTCTAGAGACACTATTTCACTAGGTTACTCGGGTATAATTTCTTGATTTTAGGACAACAAAAAATGATTGATTACCTGCTATTATGGGCTTGTACCTCAGAGTTAGGATTAAAGGATTGAGCTGGTGCTCAGGATGCTCATAGAGCTCAACATTGGGGATTTTATATATTTTCTTTATTTTTTTACTATACATTGTAGCATGATGTATGTATTTTTTTATATATTTATCAACATTAGGACATACATAAATAATTTTATGAACTAGTGTTGGAAAATTTAATTTAATTATTATAATATTTTCTTTATACTACTTTTCCATTTACTTATTATTTTACTATTCTACTATCTGTTGTTTATTCGAGAAAATACTACTATGAGTCTCTGATAAGATGGTTTAGTCTCCCCACTATCACCTCCTGAGACCCTAACTACTATTTGATAGCTTCTGACATATGGGGAGATGCATATGAGGCCATGTGACCCACCGGTCTGACTATCGGTTTAGTGGTGAGTCGGTACCAGACTTTAAAAAGTTGTATTAGAGATTATTTTTTCCTCTGTCTTAATATTTTTGGATATTAGATATGAGAATAGGAATGTTTCGGAACTTGGTAAATAGTCGTTATTTGGACTGATCACTCCATGTATGGGAAAATGAACAAGTTTCTAGGGATGGGATTATTGTTCATGATGTTTGTTATTACAGTTGGTATTTTTTCACCTCGAGTGATTGGTGTACTTTCCACTGCTTATGATTGATTAACTTTATAGAATTTTACCCTTGGTCTGGAATGGCATGGATAAAGCCTTGCATGTATCATATCTATCACATAAGGATTAACATGTCATGCATGTACTATGTCACATCGTTTCATTTTAGTTTATCTATTGATTTTACTGTGTACCATGAATGCAATTCCATGCTTAGTTTTTCACCTTTTTAGGTAATGTTTTTGCATGTCTATAATATTCCATGCTTTTTTTCTTTTAAAAGCCTTCTTGTATAACTTTCTCTGTTGTTATTTTTCCATGCTGCTTTTTTACTTAGCATGCATTTTCTATTTACATGTGATGCCTCTATATTAATTGCACAATTCTCTATGTTTACTACTTATAATAACATATTGTTTCGTTAATATGAAATTAGTTTCATGGGATAATATTATTGATTGTTATTATGAATGGATCCATTTTTTAGTTGTAAGGTGTATGGGTGCCTTATAGACGTGAAAAGTTAACCAGTGTAATCAAATCATTGTAAAAGGATGTTAGAATTAAATTGTTTAACAAAAATGATTTTGATTAGTGGGATCCAAATGCCAAACTATAAAGTGTATGTGTGCTTTATAGATTGGTAGATGGCCAACCATATGACTGGAGAATTGTATATGAGCATGTTATAATTTGAAATGAGATTGGTTTTGATTACTGGGATACAATTTACAATGCATGAAGTGTATGGGTGCTTCATGAATTAGGAAATGGATAACCATATTAAATGTAATGACATGATATATTGTGAAATGGATATAAATTTAATGGTTTATTTAAATTTGATATGAAATCAAATGGTTAACTTCTTAATGCACAACTAGACCCAAGTAGGTCAGTTTAGGCATGGTTCTTATGAGATGACTTGTTTGGGTTTTGGAAGCTTTAAAAATTTAGCAAATTCTCTTAGGTTACATTTTTATGATCCTGGGTTGGATAAAATGGGACCATTATAGGTCAAATTTTCAGTTAAAAAGGAAATTATTTTGATAAATTTCCTAATTATGGTTGAATGTCAAGAAGTTTAATTTTTTTTACAGGGTTGTTTTGTGATACTTTCTTATTTTTTAATTAGGGAATCAACTTAATCATGTACCTTGTGTTTTTGCTTCAAAATAGAACTTGATGTTTTCAATTAAATATTTTAACTTTTTTAAATGGTTAAATTGGATTAAATTTAAAGGGAATATAAATGGAACCCTAGGTGGTTTCCTTTGTTTAAAACCATTGTGTAAGGGTAGTTTGAGTTTCTCATTTGAGTTTCCCTGGAACAAAAGCATGGTTGTTTTCTATAGGAGTTCTTCTTCGAGTAGTGGTATAAATGATAGGCTCCTAAGACAATGTATTTTTTAGTGTGACCAAGTGATAGGGTCGATTATTTTTCTTCATAAGGGGATATCCTGTGGTAGTTATCACCCTCATAGTTAAAATTCTATACATGTATCATGATCATTCTGATTTTTGGTGCTGTTTGAGTGTCGTTTCCTTAGTAGGAATTTCAGTTTTAAAATGACACCCTTGTTTGGACAGGTGGTAATTTATTTCTTTAACCTTATTATGGGATAAATCATCAGTTAATGCTGGTTTTCAGTAGGTTAGATATGCCTCAAACATATTCAGCCGCTTTGTAGGTTGGTTGAACCTTTCTTTTCCTCAATGATCGATGATTAACTATGTGGTCATCCTAGTTAATGGTAGTATAAGGAAATAAAATTATGGACTAAATCTCTTGTACATTCCATTTTATAATTGAATTCATAGGTTTTCAATCCTATGGGTAGTATTTAGGATGTTCTATTTTCTCATGTAACCTCAGGGTATTATGTGTTTACATACGCGGTGCTCATTGAGTGCTAAATGGTGTAATGAATTGGTTGAGTTCGGTGAAATGTCGAGCCTTATGCTGTTAAGTATGGTCTTGGGTCATCTTCATATTTGATTTTTGTGGGATTTAATGCAATCAAGTTCATTCTAATGCTTGAGAAGACTTCCTAAAGGCTTGGGTGTTTTGACATGCTAGTCATTTTGGTTTTAGGTTTTCATGCCAATTACTTTAACATTGTGATCATGGTTTGAAAGAGCATCACATGTATTTTTAAGCTAAATATGGATCTAGCACACCTGTGAGAGGCTATCTTATCTCTTCTTTCGATGGATAGGACACTCCTAAGGTGAGGAGTGTCATGTCGAATATGGTAAATGTTCCCTTCCAAGTAAAATGAAAACAATTGAAGGGGACCATTTGAAAATGGTCATATTTCTTGTGTGCCGTTGAGACTTGAAAGTTTTAAATGAATGTCAGTGCTTTCTTGGAAGCACAACTTCAATGTGTTTGGAAGTGTATGAAAACCATGATAAAGAGTTTTTGGTCTTGGATAGAATTTGGTGGTTAAATAGTGTGTGATCATAGAACACATTGGGTGGTAAAGGCTTAATGATCAGTTAACGATGGTGCGTCGGTAGGTGAAACCAATTTTTTCTTAAGAAGTAGAGCAATAGTGTGTCAACTATTATTCATTTGGTTTCTTGACTGGTAAGAAACCTATTAAATCCTCTTATTTTATTATTTTTAGCGACGATCATGTCCCATATATTCACGTTGTCCTAGATGTACTAAGAGAGCATCGGTCATACACCGTACTAAAGCATTTAAAGACATTTGTCTTGTTTGGGTGATCCTTTTAAGTATTTTACATTGGTGTGTAGTTTCTATTGAGACCTGGTTTTTATTGCATGACCCTTGGGTTCTTGTGTATCAATTCCTTATATATGGTCTTATATTCCAATCATTTCTTTTGAAATGACCACTAGGTGGATGCCGCTCAGGGATCATTCAATGAACTGATGTGGATGTCTTGGATTGGTTCCAATGTCTCACTGGAATCTTGGATTATAGAATACTTTGGATAGTTTTTTGCAATATGAGTTTATCTTGGACTAGTAGTTGGGCCTAGAGGTAATGCTTCAAAGGGTAATGACTTTTGTGGGATAGTTATGGGTTTCTCACCTTTCTTATGCTGTGGTATGACAGTTTAAAATGGCTAGGTGTTGTTTTGATCAAGAAACATAACTGGAATCTAGCTATAGGATTTGGTGAGTGTGATTTTGTTATAAATGAAAAATGAATTGTAAGAAGGTACTTCAATTTTGTGTAAGACATTGGACATCTAATCAAATAATTTTTAAAAAAATAGCAGGCTAGAGTATCATAACCTTTTCTTTTCTTGTTCAAGGAATACGGTTGGTGAAGAACTATTTTATATAATATTTTTGATTGTAGATGAGCATGGTTTGTTTCAACAATGGATTTTCATGAAAATCTATATTGACCTTGATAAAAGAGGTTGATGAGGGATTGACCATTTGTTATGTTCCAAATCACACCTAGAGAATTGTTAAAACACTTAAGGGTATGCATTAAAATGAAAATCCATTGGTATATAAGCCATTACATGAAATTGGAACCTTATAATATTAAAACCTATGTTGGGGAGCACCTTTGGAAAGATTTTTAAAGAGATGATGTTGTGATCATGTCTCTAGTTAAAGGGGCTCAGGTAAGCTCCATCTTGATGTTTCAGTTGGAAAGTGAGTGTTGGATCAGGCATTGATGGTTTAAGCAATATATGCTTAAAGAAATGATTATAGGTATGTTGGGTGTTTAGAAATTAAATGTGGAGATTTTAATGATACTTCACGACCCTTTTAGGTTGGTTTATTTTTATGTTTTCCCTGAAGGATTCTCGAGGATGTGAAGTTATAAGGTGGGAAATTTTTAATGACCTGTGTTTTGAACTGGATGAAAAATCCAAAGGAATTTGAATTTTCCTGTATAATGGATGGGATGTTTATAAAACTGAGATTTAGAGTGGAATTACGAAAGTCTTAATGCTTCAAATTGATGTTTCCGGACTTGGTTAAAGGACTGATAAGTTTATCGGGTATCTCTTGGAGTTTTAGGTGCACCAGACCCAGAAAATAATGTTTTGAAGCACTAGTAGAGGGCGCATGGTTTGTCTGAAAATATGTGTCCCACAATAGGAAACTATGAAACCTTATTTAGGTTGACAAAGGCTATTATATGGGTTGTGCACAATTTACTATATTGTGTGTCTAGCACACACAGTTAGCGGCAAAAGGAAGTACCTAAGAACTCTGCATCCTGTGGTTTGCAAATGGTTAGTCAAACAATGTGGGAAAAACCATATGGGGTACTCCAGGTATCTAGTGGAGGATACATGGTTCCAAATTGTGTGTTTCAAACTATACATAGTTTCATATTTTAAAAATTGAATTAATTTAACTATAAATAAAATAAAATAAAACTTAAAACCTAATCTACCCCTTCCCCCCTCACTCACGTGATGCCTTCCCCTCTCCCTCTTGAGGCATGACTAAACCCTTTCTCTCGATCTCCTCTTCGGTCATCAATTTATCTATATTTCATCACATTTCTCACTCGAATCTCTAAGGTAAGCCACATTCTTCCTTCCTTATAAATTTCTTCCCGTTTTTCCCTCTTACCATTTCTCAGTGAGGTTCGACCAAACCCAAGGTAGAGGCTAACACGATTTTTCTAGTTTTATTCCCTTAAAAGGTTATGAGAAGGGTCTCTCAGGACCCCTTCATGTGCATTTCAGTATCCACCACTGAAAGAAAAGTGGATTGATACATTTTTACTTTCCACCATTGGTCGGATGTAAGGGTTTACATCCACTACTTGGTTTATCCCAATTTTTCTTGTGTCCTTTTGGTGATTTGGGGTTCCTGGTTTTTGTAGAGTGTTTAGTGGCTCTTTGATGTCTTACTCACGCATAGATAGGTATGTTTATATATATATATAAAGATATGTATCCCCCTTTTACATGTACCCTCATGGCGAGGGGAATGTGTACATTGGACTAATGTGTATATATATAGGAGGGTATGTGAGGGAAAGTGTGGAGTGCTCTTCGTCAAAGGCATTTAGTACCAAAGTAGTTCGGTTTGGTCTACTTTTGAGGTAGGGTCAGATTCCTCTCCCCACAAATTTAATAATTCATTAATTAATTTCATTCTCACTATTAATTAATGACTTTACATGTATGGTAGTTTTTCTAAAATGATTTTATTTGGGTAATTGGATGTGATTATCAATTGAACTTGTGAGTTGTTTAATAAACAATGTCATAATTTAATTATAAAACCCCTCCAATGGAGGTGTGATATCTTCAAGCTAAGAAGAAATGATTTTACTTTTATGCTTTCTCAACTTGTTGCATTAATGTTTCTTTATGATTTGAGGCTGTGATTAATATATGTGTTTCTTAGGACTTTGGATTATTTTATAAATTTTAATTACCCAAGTATGCATTTTTCCTCTTTCAATGTAACCTCCTAAGTGCTCATTGAGTTTAGGTGATTGAGTTTCATGTCTTAGTAAACTGAATGAAAATCGGTTTAAATGGAATAAACTTAAGGGATGGTAAGACCGTACCCTTTTTTGGTGTTATATAATGTTTGAAATGGGTTTCAATGCTTTAAATGAAATAGAACATTGGATAACTTGTCACATGAGAGGTGATTCCTCATGTTGTGAATTAAGAATATGATCCCACTTCCTTTTAGTGTAATATTAAATGCTTCTTTTGAATTGTTAATCCTTAATGGAATTGATCTTTTCTAATTAATTTAAAAGGAGGCATTAAATTATGCATTACATTATGAATGTGACAATGGTTATAATGAGATGACATAAGTGAAAACCATTAGAGGTACTGCCTCATGGCTTGAATCACAGTTTTTATTATACTTATTTTCAAAATGGATTAATAATGATATGGATGGGAGGTTTTCTTTCTCCATTCTAGTTATAAATGAAATTTTAAAAGAGGCTATGATATTATTGTAAAGGGGGTCTGGATGAGCATAGAGACTCACGCTCCCTTATATTGGAATTGGTAATGGTGACCCTCACCACTACTTCGATATGGGAAATGGAACTTTGAGCGCCACAGTCCATCTAGAGTGTTTCCACGACATGCACACTCACCATCTTGAGTGATGGGCATGATTACCCCCCACTCTATCAGGATTTCAGGCTTACTACCCTATTATTAGAGTTTATCTTCTCATAGACTGGTATTGGATGCCTACTTGTTACATCCCAATCCACTCTAGCAATATATATATATATATATATTGGGATTACTATCCCATAAGTAGAGATTATTAGCTCATAGTCTAAAAGATTTGTTTTGTATGCATATGTATTATGTACCAATATATTCCATATATATATATATATATCGGGATTACTACCCCATGAGCAGAGCTTATCAACTCATAGATAGGTGTTGGATGCCTGCGTGTTACATCCCGGTCCACTCTAACAATATATATATATATATATATATAAATACAAACATACACACACATATATATATATATATATCAATATATAATATATATATAGTTACATGACTAGACTTATTCAAGCTATGACCTGAAGTAGGTATAACCATCATGTGTCCCTTAGGAACCCGATTTGGTGGTTGATTATTTATTCAGTTCAGTTTGTTAATTCTCTATAATCAAACACTGTTTAATTAATACTACACAATCTATATTGGGATAGGAAAAATGGGTGTTGGTTTGTTGAGATTTATATCTCACACCCTGGATGATCCACCATTACACTGAGGTTCCCAAGAATACTTTCTTGATTGCAAGACTGTGGACCTTGGTTGATTGCTTGTTACTTTGTGCTTGTACATGGGAGTTAGGAGAAAAGTATTGAGATAGAGCTTAGTATGCTCGTGGAGATCAATTTTGGGGATTTTATTTCTTTTCATTATTTTTTTACTGTATATATTATCATGATCTATGTCTTGTTTTATATTTGTATCATCATCAGGACATACATGCATACTTGTATGAACTAGCGTAGGCCACTTTAGTTCAGCCATTATAATATTTGGTTCTCGCTACTTTTTCATTTATTTATTATTGTGTTCAACTAATATTAGTTTTTTATTATGTCAGAATAACACTATGCATCTCTAATAAGAGGGTATAGTCTCTCCAGTATCACCTACCGAGATCCTCACTACTATTTAGTAGCCTTTGGTGTATGGGGAGATGCCCCTAAGGCCATGTAACCCACCACTCTGGCTACCAGTTTAGTGGTGAGTTAGGAAAAGATGTTAGAGTGATTATTCCTAATCATTTATCATGATATATGATTAAAAACATTCACATTAACCAACTCTTGAAATTACCAAAGTAGAGAATGATGGATTCTATTAAGAGTATGAATTATGAAGACCATGTAGGAAAGAAGGCTCGATTTCTTTCATGTCAAAAATGTCTAAAGAGATACCTAAACAAGTGTCTCAGAGGAATAAGAAAATTAATTATTTGTGGAATATAAGGGCATAAAGAAAGTAATTTTTAAGGGAAAAGGAAAAGTTTGGTTAATGTAATGGAAGATAATAATGTTATCCCTAAGGTTTTATCAACAGTTGAATGTTTTAAATGTTGAAATGATAGGAATTATGAAAATTGTTGTCCAAGAAAAAAAGATAGTTATGATAATCAACATGTTTGTATGATTAATGGTTATATTTTTATTATTATTAAGATAATATAAATGATATATGGAAGGAAGGAGGTACTAAGAAATAAGATGATGAATCCCAGTTGACAGTTTAAGAATAAAGTGGAATGATTAATATTCTTTTTTTTAGATTCAATATTTTGGTTATAAGAATTTTTTATCAATGAAATGATTGTTATAATAATTTTTAAATGTATAAGGATTTTACTACATTACTTTCTATTTAAGGATTTGAGAGCATATTTTGAATGGTACCAATGACCCATTTTTTAGTGGTAAGTTGATATGTTTGGAAAAAAATGATTGAGGGAAGACAAGACTTAACATGTGTTCAATATTGAGTTAATAATGATAAAAGTGTTTTTATAGTTTAGTATTGGTGACCATGAAATTGGTTAGTGATTTTATGGTTTATGTTATATTTGTTGGAATTTATTTCATTTTTGGATTTATAGAATATATTTGACAACATGAGATTTTATTTTTTGGAAGAATTCAGGTTTTCATTATGGTTTTATGTTTTCCAAGGTATTAAAATATTTGGAATTTGAAATTAAGAGCCACTTTAAATTTTCTAGGATTTATAATGTTAATTTAGTAACCTTCCATTTAAATTTGGTCAGACATATTTTTGATGATCCTTAAGATCAACTATTTATATAGTGAATTAAGTGGAACTTTGTGTGATATTGCATAAATGTTTCTAATAATTTTAGATTTATTAAATATAGTAAGATTATATTGATATAATTTTATGGATATTATATTTCGTTAAAAGTTAATTTTAGTACTTTAGGCATGAAAAATTCATTTTTGGACATTTATTTCCTAGAGTAAGGGATGAAGTGGAAATTGATCGAATCATAACCAAAGGATGAAATTGTTCTTATAAAATTGAAATATATCTGGTAAGTATATTTCCATATATTTATATATATTAAAATAATTCATTAACTTGAGGAAAAATATATAGAAACAAAAATGTTAACCTAATACCTTCATTTTTGATGAACCAATGGTCTTTTCACCCTTTACATATTTATGTTTTTCATGGTCATTAACCTACTTTGGATAACCCAATTTTTTGTGATAAATGATTCTATCACTCTCTATAATAATTTATACCTTTTTCTATGTCCATATATTATCTTCCCACCTATATCCTCCTACATGGAATCCTAGTTAAGTTGTTATTCCAAACAACCACTATAATTCCCTTTCTCTCTTTTAAAAAGGATGTTTTATTAACCATTCTCATGATGTGGGATTTAAATAATTGTATTTTAAAATGTGAAACACTTGATTACTAAGACCAAGATTAAATTTATAGGGCACAATTTATTTAAGGGGTAGAATGTAACACCTTAAAATTTTAAAAGAGGAACACCATATTTTTTAACATATATGATACACAACAACATGATTAGAAGAGAATATAACACCCAGATACATTAGGATATATTTATTTTTAAATAAATTTAATACATTTGATTTCTTTAATAGCCAAAAATAACGGGTTTTAGCAAAACATGATACTCTATTAAAATAAAATTATTTAAACATAACCCATATAACCTATTCATTAAGTCGGCGAGTCTGAATAGTACTAAAAACTTTATGAAAATTATATTTTTTACAATTTTATGAAATAAAATAAATGTTAATTTATTAAATTAGAAATAAAATAAGTACCATTTGAAAGAAAAATTAATGTTTTCTAAAAAAAATTATTTTTTCTAAAAGGTGGTCTAATCATGCCTTTCACACATAATTTAAAATTAAAGTTTAGAAATTTTTAAAAATTTATTTTTCACGATAAACTAATTTTTAAAATTTAAATGTAAAAATTATCTTTTGTTGATTTTTTTATAATTTTATTACAATAATATTTTTTTAATGAAAAGCTAAAATACTAATTTTTATTGAAAACACCCCTTTTGTTTAAATTATTTATAATGTTAAATTAAAATTCAAATGTGGATTAAAGTAATATTAGTTATATAATATTAAAATTACTCGAATTTATTTCATTTTAATAAATTTTATATTGAATTTTGATATTAAAACATTAAATACTTATGATGATTTTCTCTTTGGAAAGCCGCTCTTTCGTCGCATCTAGGGTTTAATTTCAAATTTAATTCCTCTAATTCTATGAATTGAATTTGGAAATATTGATTCAATATTTATAATTATAATAATTTATATTATTTAATATGGTAAAATTAATTTCACACTATAATTAATATGGAAAATAGTAATTTTTAGTTACCACAGTTACAGGAAAAATGAGTTTACCGGGGTGGTGGGTGGTGGGGGTGGGGGGAGTTAAACTGAGATGATAAGGGTTAAAAATGAGGAAAAACTTTTAAAAAACATTTTTATGGCCATATTTAGACCCTATTATCTCTAGAGTTCTATAATTAACTATTTTGGAGTCTTTTCATTTGAAAAATGTGGGTATCACTTTATATTTTCCAAAATTCCTTGTTTGTCCTCTCCCCCACTTTTAAAATGACACCCACTCTCTTCCCCTTTTCACACACCCAAAACAATTTGGTTAATACAATAACTACCAAATTATATTACTTAATTACGTACCCAAAACATATATGAAACTTTTTTATTAGAAACCCCTTAAAAGAAGGCTTTAGTATAAACCTAAAGAGGCTCTCCGAAAAAGAGGTAAAATTCTTAAATGTTCATATTTATTTTATTTCATTTTACAAATCCCTAAAAACTTATCAAAAAATGATAATATAATAAAAAATTACAATATATATATTTTTATGTTATTATTTTAATATAATAACCCATATCCATATCCACTTCCATCAAATTGGAAACAAAACCGTCGATCGTGTGTACAGCTGACAACCGCATTCCGAACCAATGTAATTATTTTTCCATCAACACATTTATAGTATTGATATAATTATGGATTTAAAATATTTATATGAAATTTATAACATTATTATATTTTTTAATTATGATATCACATAAACCTTCTTACTTTCCATTATGCGGGGGATACGACAACATCCCTCATGTATACAACATACTACTGCATCTCGAAGCTATGTGATTTGTTTTTCACATACACATTACATAAAATGTTGTAAGTTTAAATTTAATGAATATATATTGTATTTATGATATAAAAATACTTATATAACTATAATATATCCTACAACTCCTTACCATCCAATCCGTTGGAAATTAATAATGTCACTCGTGTGCGTGTGTGGACTACTGCCTCCTTGTTGCGATGTGAAATGTTTTTCAGTTTATTTTTACATGGATCATTATGTATTTTATTAATATAAATTATAAATATTAAATAATAATTATTCTAGAAAAATTAATTATTTTTTATTTTTATTTCGTTCCTATTGTCGAGAAAAATGGAAACAATATTCATGCGTACGTATGACCTACTGTCTCCATGAATAATGTAATCCATTTTTGTTTCTATGAATTTAATATATTAGTATAAATACATATATAATGAATACATATTATATTTATGTGTTGTTTTAAATTTTTTATTTTATTTAACCATGATCAAATTAAAAGGATGAAAATTATCGAACTAAAACATACATGAAAAATAAAGCAATTATCACCTGAAATAGTCATTTTAATAAATAATTGATAATAAAAGGGTGATAAAAGTCAGTAATAAAATAATATATTTTATTATATATATGATTATTATTATATATAATATATATAGTAATCATATATTTATTATATAGGAGGTTAGAACACATACAAAGGAATTTGAACATGATGTAAGGGTTTCTGATGCTATTTTTACATCCATGGCCATTTATTTCTTTTGTGTGAAGTAAATAATTCCCGTTCAATATGATATATCCTGAATATATTAATCTTCATTTTATTTGATGTTTTATTTTATGTTATTGAATTTATTGGTCTTATGATTCTAAAACCACCAAAGTGATCAGAATTTATTTCACAATCACATCAGTTTTAGTGATTTTTTTGAGTAACTCTCTCTTAGGGGGATTATTTGATATTAATTTCTTATAATAAATCTATTTTATTATCAATTTTTAAATAAATAACTTTTTAAATTAATAGTATCATTTATCCACTTTTTGTTACTTAAAATTACTGATATTGTTTTTGAAAATCTGACTTTATTTCCCTCCTCTCTCAAAAATCCATTTTCATTAAAATCAATTTTTTTATAAAAATAATTTCAAAATTGTTTTCAAAATTTTACAAATTATTTATTAATATTTTACACCTATTTTCCCTTTTTAAAAAATATTTTCAATGGATTATTCATTTTTTCTTTAAAACAAGGTCCGTTTGGATTTTAACAAAAACGTGAAAGGAATATTTATTTTGACAAGTACGATATGAAAACAATTTTCCACCATCATGAAAAATAAGTGTTTTAAAAATTATTTTACATTTTTTAAAAGTTTCTCTTAAAAGAAGTGTATTTTAAAAATGTTTGGGGAACTTTTTTTAAAAATGTTATTTTCAAAGTGTAAAGGATATTTACCTCCAAAATGTTTTTAATGACATTTTTATTTTATTTATATAAATCGATGACATCATAAATTTATTTTACATATAATAAACTAGGGAGATATCATATTTATTATTTATTTTTATAGTTTATAATCAGTTTTACTAAGGATGTAAAATTTTATTACATTTCACTATATTATTCTAGATGGTTTATGATTATGTTTATTTGATTGGGGTAAGTATTAGCATTAATTATGTTAGTTTTAAATAATAATGTTTATGTAGATTATGTTTCACCCATTTCATATGTGGAATAAATTGAATGTAGTATGTGATGGGTGGGTCTCGGTTATAGATAGCACATTGATGCATCAACATGTCACATGAGACAAATCGGTTGACCAAACTAGATGAGTTTCTCCATAGATAAGTTTCAATATCATGTGATTATTTATATGGATTTATTTGACCATCTTTTATTCCTTCCATATTATGTTCTAGTTATTGTTTAAATGGAATTTGTTTTAGTTATTAACCTTGAAATATTGATTATGATTATTTTTCATGATAAATTCCACTGTACGGTTACCGTTATTGATCATATGAGATTACCAATTTCTTATGTTTTATTATCCTTAGGATACCAGGAAGTGTTTTGTGATTGATATGTAGGGGTATAATATGGGTAATAATGGATTTGTAAAAGAAAAATCATTTTATATTTTATATTTTCAATTGTATTTCTAATTTCAAGTATATATGTATTTTACCAATACTACTAAACTATTAAGTCTTTTGGATGAGATTATTTTTATCTTATGCTAATTTGATAAAGTAAACAATGGATCCTAGCTATTGGGGATACAGTTTTCAACCGTTATTGGGATTTTTCTATTCATCACAAATTTTTAAATGTTTTCCACACAATATAAGGATGTGTAGGAACTATAGAAATTTGAAATGTTATAGTTTTGTATCATCTTATAAGATAAAAAGTATCCTGAATGAAATAGGGGTGTAACATAAACACTTATTATTTTTGAAAAATGCACATATTATGGAGGTGTCCAATTTTCTAATGTAAAGATTTTATTAATTATCTAAAACTCTAAACCCAAAAGATATTGAGAATGTAGAAATGTGAAATAATTGATTTTAAACTCATATATATGGGTTTTTGAAGTAATGATTCATTAAAATTGGTATTATAGAAATGTTTATATACCTTAATAGGTTAAGATAATGTTAAAATACTCTCTTAATATATTCTAACATATATTTATATTATCATGAGACAAAATTTGATGATTTCAATATTGATTCATATAATCCATGTAAATTTAAATTTTTTTCTTTATAGAAAAAAGGGTAGCTAAAGTGATAAGACATCAAGGGGATAACAACCTTCCAAATTAGAATCTGAGAACGATTGGAAAAAAGTTGATTGTGCTGTGTTAACTCAATTAAATATGGCTAATAATGGTGCTACCCATGAAAGAGAACAACCAAATTCTACATATAGGAACATGTCTATAGTGTAGAATTTCATGAAACATCACCCTATGAATATCATTATATCTTCAAAACCCATAAAGGATAAATATTTATAAATAAATTTGATAATATATTCTATGTTTTGGTATGTATGAAACATTAAAAGGAAATTACTTATATTTAACTTTTTGAGGGTAAATTTGATCGATGGTGCTCTATGATTAAAAATAATAAGGAAAAGGATGATATTGAATATATATAGTGGATAGTATTTAATGATATATTCCTTGAGAAGAATTTTACTAATGTTATTTAACAAAGAATAGAATATAAATATCTATAGTTTAAGAAAAATTAAGAATACTCAGTGACTATTTATGAACAAAATTTTCCAAACTAGCCAAGTATGTACAAAATTGTGATCTAGACCATGAGAGTAAAATTAATAGATTTTACACAGGACTGAAACCGTGTTTATGAAGAGTGATAGCCTCTAATTAGTTTAAAAGTTATGAGTAGGTTTTTTATTGTGTTCATAAAGTTGAGATGGAGTTTATAGATAGTTATGTACTTCGTGACAATAATAGTAAGAATAGGGCTTAGTGGAAATCAATGATGAAGTAATCAAATAACGAATCTAATGGTAAGCCCCAAAATTTTCCAAATAGGGTTAAATATATTTTAATGAATGTTTTATTGGAACATAGAAGTGAAACCAATGTGGTAAGCATGATCATTTGAAATGTCACTATAAGGAAAATTGTTTTGATGATAATTTAGTGGGAAAATATATAGTCAAACTAATTTATGATACATAAATTTCAATGTATTAGGCCATTATGATAAATTATGTTTTAAGTCATTTAATCAGGGTAGGATTCATTAAGATCAAAAATACAAAGGCGCGACATTATCTTTTTCTAATACTATATAAGATGTGTGACCCTCAAATGAAGGGGTGACATGTAAATTACTTTTTTATTTATATTATAATAATGTATTTTTTGATTTAGGATTTACACATTCTATTATATCTCGAAAATTATCAAGTAAAATGAAAATTACAACTCAATAAATGAAGATATAAATTTTGTTATGAACTCCCAGGGGTAGTATAAAGTTAATTAGAATTTATATAAATTATCCTGTTATCATCTATGGAATAGTTTTTTCAACAAACCTTATTGTATTTACCATTATATAGTTAAATTTTATTATCAGTATGGATTTTATTTTAGTTTATCAATCTAAGATAAATTGAAAATTAAAAATAGTTATTTTTTAGGTTGATTTTCAATTTTTATAAAATAATGAATTCATTAATTTTATAAAATATAAAGAAGATAATAAATTAGTAAAATATTGAAGTGAAAAATATCTTGAACTTATTGTTGAAAAGAAATGATCTTTTAAAATAAGTTATGAACCAATAGTAATAAAATATCAGGAAGTATTTTCTAATGAATTTCCTGAGGTTAATCATGATTAGAAGGTTAAACATAATTTTGGATTAGTTCATAATTCAATGATATTTTCAAAACCCCATTATCAAATGGATATAGAATAACTTTTGGATTTGAAAATACAATTGCATGAGTTTCTTGACAATCGATTCATCTACCCTATCACATGAACTAGGAATTATCATATTTGGATTATTAAAAAGAAGGATGGTTCCATGAAACTTTTCATTGATTATTATGCACTAAATAATATCACTGTTAAGAATAAGTATATGTTACCTCATATCGATGAATTATTTGATCAACTCCAGGGCGCTCATTATTTTTCAAAAATTTATTTCTGGACTGGGTATCACTAGATAAAGATGAAGGTGGATGATATTAAAAGGACTATATTTCATACTAGGTATTGGCCTTTTGAGTTTGTTATTATTCATTTTGGGTTAAAGAATTCACTCACTGTATTTATGTATCTTATGAATAGAGTTTTCCATGATTATTTGGATAATGTTTTAGTAGTTTTCATTTATGATATTTGGGTTTATTCTAAAAGTCATGTGGATGATGAAAGACATCAAAGTATTTTCTTATGATATTTTAAAGAATATAGTTTTATAGAATATTTTTAATATATGATTTTTTGTTAAAATAGATTTTATTCATTGGGAATATTATTTTATAAATATGGAATAACTATTGATCTTTCTAAAACAAAACTGTTGTAAAATTTTCCAAGATAAACAAACTTCACTAATATTTGAAGTTTTCATTGATCAATAGGTTAACATATATTATTTGTTGAAAAAATTTCTCATTTATATAACCCACCAACTATGTAAACATCAGAAGAGGATAAATTAATCTATAAAAAAATTGTGATGAATGTTTTTTGAAATTGATAATAATATTGGATAGTTATCCTTTGTTAGCCTTGACAATAAGAAATAGTGAGTTTGTTATTTATATTGATTGTTATTTGAAGTTACTCAGTTGTGTCAGGATGAAAGATGATTGGGTAATTGAATATGATTCATTTCAATTATAAAATTATGATAATAATTACCCTACACATGATATTGATCTTGTTGCATATATATTGCATAAAATTTGTATAGTTAACTGAAGGAATGATCACTCATTTGAGGTAGGAGATCATGTTTTTATTAAATTATCTCCTTGGAAAAGGGTTACGTGTTTTGGTAGAAATGGAATTTGTGACTGAGGTTTATCAGAACATATAAAATTATAGAAACAATGGGATTAGTTTCATACAAATTGTCCTTACCTTGGACTTTTTTAGGTACATGATGTGTTTTATGTTTCCTTACAACAGAAATATGTACTTGATGAATCTCATGTTTTGAGACCTCAGGTGATAAAGTTGGAAGATAATTTTTCCTATAAATAAAATATGATTTATATTTTGATAATAAGATATAAATAAATGTGAAATAAGGTGATTTACTATGCTGAGGTTTTATGGAATAACAACATTATTGAGGAAGCAACATTGGAATCTGAAAAATATATGAGGGATAATACCATCAGCTGTTTATGTAATGAATATAATTATAAAGATGGAATTTTAAAAATGGGGGACGAATGTGAAACCCTAGGAATTCCTTGAAATAAATAAAAACTATTATTTATATTTATTAATTTTTATGTATTCGTATCGTCATAGATTGATAAATGACTTTATATTAATATACAATCAAAAAATAATAGTTTTGTTTCTTTAAACAGTTTTTCTATGTGTTATATGGTTTTAATTGAACGATAAATTTCTAAATTTTTTAATTTAAATTTGGTAAAAATTAATTCCTTTTTATATTTATAAAAATTAATTTATATTTGGGTGGTTTTTTTGAAAATAATGAATTTGGGAGAATATTGAAAAATATCTATTTTTATTAATTCTATAATATATTTTCAAGTATTCAAGAAGAACCCTTATATATTTTTTGGTTTTAAAGTTAAATTAGTCGAATATGACTAATAAAAATATAATTTATTCTACAATGATCAAAATTACACTATTTTTTGGTAGAAAATGAATTTTATGCTTAAGTGGTGTTTTTTATAAAAACTGTTTTTGTTGAGGTTTGTAAGTTTATATTTAAATTAATAATTAAATATTCTTAAAATTTAATATGGTAGAAGTGAATTAATATTTTTAATTATGTGGTTCAAATTTTTTAATGATTTCAATTTCATTTTTGGTCATTATGAATAGTATCCATGGAAAATTTTTTTCACTTCTACAAGGTTTTGAGTTAGTATGTGGATAGAAACTAAGAGATAGGGTTTAAAACATCATGAAAATTTGTTTAAATTTTATTAGGTGAGTTAATTTATAAAAATTATCATCATATCTCCAAAATATGTCAATTTTATGCCACTTACATTTGAGAAAGACATATAATATACATAAATTTTTAAGTATTTACAAGTTCACAACTCATCTCACTTATAAAAGAGACCCTCATATCCTAACTTATTTGAAGACATTGAGAAATATTTCTTAGAAAAAAACTACCCAAATACCTTCCAAAAAATCATCCCCATTTTATTGAGGTCTTATTATCACCGTAAGACCAACCTAATAAGGCTTAAATTATAAGACAAGGGAGGTTTTCCAAAGAAGAGGTATAATTCTTAACCAAGCTTTTCAAGATTATTTATTTTACTATATTATTAAAATCCACTTTAACCTTAATGATATAAAAAAAATAAATGTATTAAATATAATTAAAATTTATTATGTTTATGTTATGACCCTTTTTGTCTCTTTTTCTATCTGTTGTAAAATGATAATGTCAGTCATACATACGTGTGGATTACCACCTTCCAAAATTGAGATGTTTCATTTTTCATTACCAGATAATATTGATGGTTAAAATGAGGGATAATATAAATATATGTGATATTTATGATATAATTATGATTATTTAATGAAAATATATTACTTAAAATCATAATCTTCCATACTTTGGAAGATGATAATGTCCATCATGCTTACATGTGGACTACCACCTCCACGAAGTGATGTGATCTATTTTTCAATTCACCTTACAAGAATTATCATAACTATAGAAAAAATGAATAAATAAAACAAGTATAACATATTTATTATTTTTTAAAAGTAAAATATTATTTACTTTGTTTATTTTCCACCCAAAAGAAAAACAAAAACGTCGTTTAAGCATACATATGGCCTACCCTCTCAATGAAATGATGTGATTCATTTTTTCATGACCACCTTACATAGATGGTTTTAAAAGTTTATTTTATTTAAAAATATTATAATTAAAACATTTTTATTATTTTTGGGGTAATTTAACAATAATCCCTTTGACCGTAGGTAACACACTGATGTTTTTTTGAGGTTATAAATCGAAAGACCCCAAAATATAAAACTTAAATTTAAAAAATTTAGTAACTAAATAAAACATGGAATTAAATAAAATAAAAGGTATAATGATAATGGAATATCCAAGAAAAAGGTTTTAAAGAATTTAAAAAAAAATATAATTATATTATTATAGAGTTAGATAACATACAAAGCAAGATGAGACTTATTGTAATGATATTTTTCTAAAATTTTCCTCCTAACTCTTTTTCTACCATGTCAAGGTTCATTTAAATATTTTTAGAATGATATAATTTATGATTAAAAGGTTTATAAAGTTTATTTTTTGCTATATTAAAATTTTTTTACAATGTTTTTAAATGGATTATTTTCAATATTATTTTTATGGGTTATTTTAAACTTTTTACAAAAGTAAAAAAGAAAGTTTTTAATGTGTACAGCTTGGCTGATTTTTTTTATTCCTTATATGTTATTCATGATTATGATTAATTTATAATTTAAGATTTTTTTCACAAGAATATAATATCCCCACTATTCTAGTATTTTTTCTTGTTTAATAGTTTTTAAAGAAAAAGTATATTTCTCTATATGATTATGTGAAAATGGAAAGTGTTTTTCTTTTGATTTCAAATGATTTTTCAAGGTTTTTATGATCAAACTCTGAAATATTATAAATTTTTTCTTCATGATACATTATTTGGGAATTATAAATGATGATGGGTGAGCCCAATATATGTCATAACAATCTGTGAGACTGATATATTTCTCCAATGCATTAGGTAATGATTTAGTCTTTGAAGGTGAAAAATGAGAGGGATAACCATGGTGGTTACTCCTATGTAATTAACTGGGAATAAGTTATTTTGACATGGGTTATAAATTTGTGAACAAAGGTTATGAATATGATTCTTCAAGATACCTGTATGATGCTTAAAAAAGGGTTTATATGGAAATTTTTTTATTTCATGACGGAAGTAATCTTTACGAACATTTAAAGGTGAAAGGTTTTTAAATATTTTCATTATTTATCATGATCCCCCAAATGAACTCATGGATTTAATATGCTTAATAATGGGTTTTTATTGTTTTATTTTTGAAAAGGTTGATTTTTATAAGTTTAAATTTTTTATTTATGTGATAAAATTTTTATTGGTAAAAAGGTAAACATTTTCATGGGTTTTTATTTTTTCACTAGACCAATGTGACTAATTTATTTTTTCCCCTTACAGATATTTTTATTTGAATTCCTCAATTTCAAATGACTTTCATGTCACGACCCGTCCTCGGGGCCCGTGCCGTGACTACCCCAAGCCCGCCTTCCATAGGCCAGGGGCTGGCGACTAGCACCAAAGGCGTAAAATCCCGATAACTGGGAAGGCATTGCCTTTAAAAAAAAAGAAAACAAGCACCACAGAGTACAAGCGGAAGTAAAAACACTAAGTACAAAAGAAGAGCTGAAAAGTAAAAAGGGGCCGGAAATACAAGCCCAACTGTAAAGTACAACTCGAAAGGGAAAACAGCGACTGAAAAGTAAATCTGCTACGCTGAGATGTCCTCTGGAAATCCCACCTGAAGGGTGGGTACAGATAGCTCCTCTGCTCCTCGGGTCCTGCCGTCTGCTCCGAGTATGTCCTGTCCAGTGGTCTGCCTCCGGGTACCGCCTCGTCGTGTAGCCCACCTCCAGGTACTGTCTAGTCCTCGAACATTCGGCTTCTGTCAGCACTGTCCGTCGTCTGCAACCAACACAACGAGGTGCGGGCATAGCCCGTGCAGGGGTGAGTATAACGATACTCAGTAGGGACCCCGAGACCCTCAAGGTCTCACTAAACCAACAAGGATAACCACAAAGAAGATCTCAACAGATAACTTCTACTTAGGTATATGCCCATACATATACCTAAGTTATCGAGTAACCCATCTCAATCATGAGGAACACAAGAATTGTGAATTCGACGGATAACCACTACCCGGGTATATGTCCATACATATACCAAAGTTAGCAAGTGACCCATCTCAGTCATGAAGTAAACACAAGGTCAAAAGTCTCAGCTCAAACCAGGATTTTCATTATCGAAACCGTAACTGCTGAAGAGCTCCGTCTCTAGAGTGTACAGTGGTCCTGTCACGACTCCGAGGCTGCCGCTCACTAACCTAGGACTGCTGAGGTACTCCTCCTGTCGAGTACTGCGGGTTTGCGGCCAACTACCGGGCGCTCCGTCCGCTGAGGGTCTGTCGCCAAATACCGGGCGCTACCCAGATAGCCTGCTGAGGTACTCCTCCTGTCGAGTACCGCGGGTCTGCTGCCATCTACCTGGCGCTCCGTCCGCCGTGGGTCTGCAGCCAAAAACCGGCGCTCCGTCCACTGGGCTAGTCGACTCACTCCAAGTCGAGTCGGTCAAGCAGTCGTCAGGTCTCAGCCGGCTACACGGTCTCCGTACTCCGCACGCACGTCTCCACCGTCGCGGGTCTGTCGCTACAACCAAGCGCACACACTCCGTAGAGTATCGCGGGTCCGCCGCTACAACCAAGCGCTCAACCGCCAAGGGTCTGCTGCTGCATCCAAGCGCACCACCACTGTCAAGTACCACGGGTCCGCTCCACGAGCTACTGGTCGATACTCCAAGTATCACAAGGTTCCGCGAAGAAGTGTCTCAAAGAACCGTCTCGTCACAGGGGTCTCAACGCAACAGACGGCGCGTCGATCGGACGCCCGGTCTGTGAGTTATTAGCCTTTTCGTCCCAGGGGCCCGGTTGGTTTCGTGAGCGAAACCAATCCCGGCCGTATCTCAACTGTACCCCGAACTCCCATAGGGTATACTCAAAGGGACCGTTACTCAACGTAACCACCAACGCCGCTGACGGCTCGTCAAGCGGTCGTCCAGTCTGAAAGATATCAGCTTTCCCGTTCCAGGGGCCCGGTTGGATTTCGGGTACAATCCAACCCGGCCATACTCCGACTGTATCCAAAACTCGGGCGGAGTATGTCAAAAGTTCCGTCTCATCAAGAGGAAGTCAACGAAACAGACGGCGCGTCAATCGGACGCCCGGTCTGTGAGTTATTGGCATATTCGTCTCCGGGGCCCGGTTGGTTTTTAAGGAAAAACCAACCCGACCGTACTCCACCTGCGTCCAAACCTCGGGCGGAGTATGCCAAAAGATCCGATTCACTAAGAGGAACACAACGCGACTGACGGCGCGTCAATCGGACGTTCGTGGCTCAAGATATGAGCGTTTCCGCTCCGAAGGCCCGGTTAGTCTCGTGAACGAACCAACCCGGCCGAACTCAAAGTAACCCGAAACCTTGAGTGCGATATACCGAAACGACCGTCTCGATCCGAGGATCGCGTTGCCGCTGACGGTTCGTCGATCGGAGGTCCGAGGCTCAAGTTATGAGCGAAAAACCAAAACTGATCCGAAACGGGGGGTCCGGGTCCGGAACGACCCGGCCCGACCCCCCCCTTGGGTGGCGCGGCGGCCGGCGGCGGCGGCCGGCGGCGGCGGACGGCGGCGGCGGGCCACGTGGCGGCGGCGGGCCGCGTGGCGGCGGCGGCCGCGTGGCGCGGCGGCGGCGGGCCACGTGGCGGCGGCGGCTGGCGGGCCGCGTGGCGGCGGCGGCTGGCGGGCCGCGTGGCGGCGGCGGGCGGCGGGCCGCGTGGCGGCGGCGGCTGGCGGGCCGCGTGGCGGCGGCGGACGGCGGGCCGCGTGGCGGCGGCGGACCGCGGCGGGCCGCGGCGGCGGCGCTGGGCGCCGCACGTGGATCACGCGGGGGGCAATCAAGCCCCCCCCTGCTTTGTGAGGGCGGCACGGCTTTGAGCCGTGCCTTTGCCCAAAAACGGCCCCCGCAAATGGGGGCCGGCTGGTCAAACCGGGGGGCTGTTGCCCCCCCCTCCTTAAATGAACCGCCCCCCCTCTTTAAGAGGGGGGTTTGATTATCCAGCCGGGGGATTTATTCCCCCGGTTTTATGACATCCGGCCGGCCCGCTGGCCGGCCGGTTTTTACCAACGGGACCGGAATTTCCGGTCCCGCCCTTGACTTCCGACGCCGGCGGCCCGGCCGCCGGTCTTTCCTTCCGCCGCGGCCCGGAACCGGCCGCGGTCTCCTCGTCTCACCGCGGCCCGGAACCGGCCGCGGTGTTCGTCGTCCGGCGCGGTGCGACGGCACCGCGCCCCTTTCGTCGTGCCAAGAATCCTCCCAACGCGGCGTGTCGGCGTCGCGGTCTTGAAGTCTCTCCTCGGCGAAGCGCGACGGTATTGCGGAAATCATAAGCATGATCATCCGCGTGGTGCGACGGCACCACGCCTCTTGCTTCCACCCGCAAATCAACATGAACGAAGGAGGGGGTTTCGGCCGTGTTCGTGCGGTCCGACTCCCCTCGCGTTAACAAATAACATAACTAAAAAGTCTCACGTTTAGTCATGCTAAAATCCACGATTCAGGAATGGAAATAAATAATTAATAAAAACATCCCCTACCTCGGGTTTGAGATTCAAAGAAATCCTCTACGTTCCGCGGAAGACGGCGTCGCGGAAGTCAGGCGTCGCGGTCGTCGTTCGTCAAATCCGTTGACGAAGATTTACGTCCGATGCGACACGTTGTTGGCGGATCTTCGTTTGCCGACGAAGAAGGTCCGAAGAGGAAGCAGAGGTCCGAAGATACTAGGTCTCTGAGTCGATGATCCTTGACGAAGAGTTCTCGTTCTTCGTTGAGGATGAAGACGTTCTTCGTTCTTCGACAGAGCTTGGAGATGAAGGAGCTCTCCCAAGACAAACAAAGAACCCCCAATAAAATAAGAATACCACTTATTTTATTAACACATAACTCAAAGGGTTTTCAAAAGTTTGAAATTCAAAAGAGACATAACTCCCATAATTAAATAAGAGTAACATAAGCCAACTAATTGGGGGGTTAAGAACGTTGAGAGAAAAAGAAAAGGAAAGGGGGTTCGTGTGGGCCCCACCACACTTAATCCTCCCAAGGGAGGTTAAGTGGGTGTGGGTCCCACTTTCAACCTCCTCTGATAGGTTTTAAAGAATAAGTTAAAATAAAAATTGTTTTACACAAATTTTATTCAACTTAACTGAAAAAACCCCAAAACGTAACTTTCAACCCGCAACAAACGCAACTCCCGAAAAGGTCTCATTAAGCGAATATCGGCGCTGCGAGTTCAACGGTGCCCTCGGATTTCAATTCCGAGCACCGGATCAAAAGTTAGGAATTCCCGCTCGTTCGTTCACTGAACGTACCCGAGCCAAACTTCGGAAATTAATTCCGGGCACTCCGGGCCTCAGAATCAGGTGCCGTCTGAAACCGCATTCTTGTAAAATTCTAAAGAAAATTAAGAAAAAATTTCCCTTGAATTTTACGGGTCTTTACATTACTCCCACCTCAGGGCTTTACGTCCCCGTAAAGCTACATCAAAAACTAGGGAAGCAAAAAAAAAAGGGATACTGAGCACGCATCTGAGCCTCCCGCTCCCATGTGCTCCCCTGGAGATTCCCGTGCCGCCATCTGTTGCGCACAAGAGGAATCGATCGTCCATGTAGGACCCGCTCCTGGATGACATGGACCTCTTTTGACGTGGCCCTGACCATCTCTGGTCCCACAAGAGCTGCAAGATTTCTCCTTTGCCGAAAAGAGAAACCTGGTCTCATCCCCTGGATGAACCACATTCTTTGCCTAAAACAGTCAATCCTAACATGGATGATATTAATCCATACCAAGGATGACGTCGTAAGGCCTCGACGCTACTACTAAGAGATCCAACCGTTACTCTCGCCTCCAAGGGTTGAGTCACACTGTCGGCATCAGTGTGTGGTAACTGGTCTCCTCCAGTAGATGTCTCACAAGTGAGGGTCAAGTCAACAGTCAACTGGAACCTCTTAGTAACATCACAAAAGAGGACAGGAAAGAAAACATCACAAAGGTATGCGTCTTTTATTATTGCAGCTCATAATACAAGACGCTACACAAAAGCAACAAAGAACCAGAAGTACTAAGGACGTATCCACTAGTTCTGCTCCTGTCCATCGGCTCCCAGAGCTCCATGATCGAAGGCCTCGGCTGCCTGAAGCTGAGCTCTCCCCTACGGTCGGGGTGGTCCTCCTGGTGGTGGTGGTGGAAGAGCCTCAAAGCGTCGCCCACCACCAGCTGCTCGTCCAGCTCCTCTGCCTCGTCCGCCTCCTCCTTGCGGACCGCCACGGTCGAACCTCTGCCTCTGCCTGGGAGGTTCTTCACTTAACTGCTGATCATCAGCATGGCGGGTCGGACAGTCACGAGCCATGTGACCAATCCCGCCACAGGAGTAACACTGCCCACTCTCGGCACGCCTGGCTCTGACTCCACCCCGGCTTCCCCGTACAACTGAGCCTGAGTCGTGCAGTCGGCCACCGGTAGGTCTGTTCTGCCTGGAACCCTGAGTCATCTGTCGGCTACCTGCTGCAGATGACTCTGCCACGTGCCGCCCTGCGGTGAGTTGCTGTGCTGGTGTAGACTCTGCAAGGAAACTCTCGATCAGAAGTGCCCGCTCCAGTACTCCTGTCTGAGTCGGTATGCTGAGGGAGATCAGCGATGCCCTGATCTCGTGTCTCAAACCCTGCTCGAAGGTCCGGGCCCTGAAGAATGGGTCCCGTACCATGTCGGTCGAGTAGCGCGAGAGATCGGTGAACCTCGCCGCGTACTGAGCGACCGTCATGCTGCCCTGCCGCAGCTGTAGAAGCTCCTGGATGCGCACCGCTCGGAGGGTGGCCGGGACGAACTCAGAGCGGAAGAGGCTCTCGAAGTCCGTCCAGAGAAGAGACGCCTCATCGTGCACCTGGAGCATCAGGCTCCACCATCGTCCTGCTGCTGCGTGTAGTAGGCTCGCAGCGAGGATCACCATGAGGTCTGCTGGTGTCCTCACTAGCCTAAACACTCGTACTACTGCCTCCAGCCAGTCCTCTGCTGCCTGGGGATCCGTCTCCCCGCGAAACCTGGGCGGTCGCTGGTGCTGAAACTCATGCAGTGCGCTGAGGCGACGTGCATCGTCAGCGGCTGCTGCTGGAAGCATCGGGGGCTCGGCGGGTAAAGCTACCGCCGGTGCCACTACTGAAAAAAAGGGCCCTGCACCGAAGCCTCGTCGCTCGGTGGGCTGTCGTCACGCTCGATTCTCGGAACCCTAGCTGGCTGCCGTCGTGGGGCCATCCTGAAAGAAACAACGTAACACGATCAAACGATTATACCTGGTGAGCTGACCTGGTTTGAGCTGTTTTAAGGGGAAAAACTTTTGAAAACACACACGCAATCAGTGTTTTCGTGCACAAAGTCGGAAATCAGTTGTCAGGGTCCTGGTGTATGGATACGTCGGCCGCCCGCACCAACACTGGACTCCCTGAACTGAAAACCACACTCGGTACTCTCAACACTATTGCTTCACAGAAAGAAACATCAGGGTTATAAGTTCTGCGGTAGAACCGAACTCCTCTGATACCAATTTGTCACGACCCGTCCTCGGGGCCCGTGCCGTGACTACCCCAAGCCCGCCTTCCATAGGCCAGGGGCTGGCGACTAGCACCAAAGGCGTAAAATCCCGATAACTGGGAAGGCATTGCCTTTAAAAAAAAAGAAAACAAGCACCACAGAGTACAAGCGGAAGTAAAAACACTAAGTACAAAAGAAGAGCTGAAAAGTAAAAAGGGGCCGGAAATACAAGCCCAACTGTAAAGTACAACTCGAAAGGGAAAACAGCGACTGAAAAGTAAATCTGCTACGCTGAGATGTCCTCTGGAAATCCCACCTGAAGGGTGGGTACAGATAGCTCCTCTGCTCCTCGGGTCCTGCCGTCTGCTCCGAGTATGTCCTGTCCAGTGGTCTGCCTCCGGGTACCGCCTCGTCGTGTAGCCCACCTCCAGGTACTGTCTAGTCCTCGAACATTCGGCTTCTGTCAGCACTGTCCGTCGTCTGCAACCAACACAACGAGGTGCGGGCATAGCCCGTGCAGGGGTGAGTATAACGATACTCAGTAGGGACCCCGAGACCCTCAAGGTCTCACTAAACCAACAAGGATAACCACAAAGAAGATCTCAACAGATAACTTCTACTTAGGTATATGCCCATACATATACCTAAGTTATCGAGTAACCCATCTCAATCATGAGGAACACAAGAATTGTGAATTCGACGGATAACCACTACCCGGGTATATGTCCATACATATACCAAAGTTAGCAAGTGACCCATCTCAGTCATGAAGTAAACACAAGGTCAAAAGTCTCAGCTCAAACCAGGATTTTCATTATCGAAACCGTAACTGCTGAAGAGCTCCGTCTCTAGAGTGTACAGTGGTCCTGTCACGACTCCGAGGCTGCCGCTCACTAACCTAGGACTGCTGAGGTACTCCTCCTGTCGAGTACTGCGGGTTTGCGGCCAACTACCGGGCGCTCCGTCCGCTGAGGGTCTGTCGCCAAATACCGGGCGCTACCCAGATAGCCTGCTGAGGTACTCCTCCTGTCGAGTACCGCGGGTCTGCTGCCATCTACCTGGCGCTCCGTCCGCCGTGGGTCTGCAGCCAAAAACCGGCGCTCCGTCCACTGGGCTAGTCGACTCACTCCAAGTCGAGTCGGTCAAGCAGTCGTCAGGTCTCAGCCGGCTACACGGTCTCCGTACTCCGCACGCACGTCTCCACCGTCGCGGGTCTGTCGCTACAACCAAGCGCACACACTCCGTAGAGTATCGCGGGTCCGCCGCTACAACCAAGCGCTCAACCGCCAAGGGTCTGCTGCTGCATCCAAGCGCACCACCACTGTCAAGTACCACGGGTCCGCTCCACGAGCTACTGGTCGATACTCCAAGTATCACAAGGTTCCGCGAAGAAGTGTCTCAAAGAACCGTCTCGTCACAGGGGTCTCAACGCAACAGACGGCGCGTCGATCGGACGCCCGGTCTGTGAGTTATTAGCCTTTTCGTCCCAGGGGCCCGGTTGGTTTCGTGAGCGAAACCAATCCCGGCCGTATCTCAACTGTACCCCGAACTCCCATAGGGTATACTCAAAGGGACCGTTACTCAACGTAACCACCAACGCCGCTGACGGCTCGTCAAGCGGTCGTCCAGTCTGAAAGATATCAGCTTTCCCGTTCCAGGGGCCCGGTTGGATTTCGGGTACAATCCAACCCGGCCATACTCCGACTGTATCCAAAACTCGGGCGGAGTATGTCAAAAGTTCCGTCTCATCAAGAGGAAGTCAACGAAACAGACGGCGCGTCAATCGGACGCCCGGTCTGTGAGTTATTGGCATATTCGTCTCCGGGGCCCGGTTGGTTTTTAAGGAAAAACCAACCCGACCGTACTCCACCTGCGTCCAAACCTCGGGCGGAGTATGCCAAAAGATCCGATTCACTAAGAGGAACACAACGCGACTGACGGCGCGTCAATCGGACGTTCGTGGCTCAAGATATGAGCGTTTCCGCTCCGAAGGCCCGGTTAGTCTCGTGAACGAACCAACCCGGCCGAACTCAAAGTAACCCGAAACCTTGAGTGCGATATACCGAAACGACCGTCTCGATCCGAGGATCGCGTTGCCGCTGACGGTTCGTCGATCGGAGGTCCGAGGCTCAAGTTATGAGCGAAAAACCAAAACTGATCCGAAACGGGGGGTCCGGGTCCGGAACGACCCGGCCCGACCCCCCCCTTGGGTGGCGCGGCGGCCGGCGGCGGCGGCCGGCGGCGGCGGACGGCGGCGGCGGGCCACGTGGCGGCGGCGGGCCGCGTGGCGGCGGCGGCCGCGTGGCGCGGCGGCGGCGGGCCACGTGGCGGCGGCGGCTGGCGGGCCGCGTGGCGGCGGCGGCTGGCGGGCCGCGTGGCGGCGGCGGGCGGCGGGCCGCGTGGCGGCGGCGGCTGGCGGGCCGCGTGGCGGCGGCGGACGGCGGGCCGCGTGGCGGCGGCGGACCGCGGCGGGCCGCGGCGGCGGCGCTGGGCGCCGCACGTGGATCACGCGGGGGGCAATCAAGCCCCCCCCTGCTTTGTGAGGGCGGCACGGCTTTGAGCCGTGCCTTTGCCCAAAAACGGCCCCCGCAAATGGGGGCCGGCTGGTCAAACCGGGGGGCTGTTGCCCCCCCCTCCTTAAATGAACCGCCCCCCCTCTTTAAGAGGGGGGTTTGATTATCCAGCCGGGGGATTTATTCCCCCGGTTTTATGACATCCGGCCGGCCCGCTGGCCGGCCGGTTTTTACCAACGGGACCGGAATTTCCGGTCCCGCCCTTGACTTCCGACGCCGGCGGCCCGGCCGCCGGTCTTTCCTTCCGCCGCGGCCCGGAACCGGCCGCGGTCTCCTCGTCTCACCGCGGCCCGGAACCGGCCGCGGTGTTCGTCGTCCGGCGCGGTGCGACGGCACCGCGCCCCTTTCGTCGTGCCAAGAATCCTCCCAACGCGGCGTGTCGGCGTCGCGGTCTTGAAGTCTCTCCTCGGCGAAGCGCGACGGTATTGCGGAAATCATAAGCATGATCATCCGCGTGGTGCGACGGCACCACGCCTCTTGCTTCCACCCGCAAATCAACATGAACGAAGGAGGGGGTTTCGGCCGTGTTCGTGCGGTCCGACTCCCCTCGCGTTAACAAATAACATAACTAAAAAGTCTCACGTTTAGTCATGCTAAAATCCACGATTCAGGAATGGAAATAAATAATTAATAAAAACATCCCCTACCTCGGGTTTGAGATTCAAAGAAATCCTCTACGTTCCGCGGAAGACGGCGTCGCGGAAGTCAGGCGTCGCGGTCGTCGTTCGTCAAATCCGTTGACGAAGATTTACGTCCGATGCGACACGTTGTTGGCGGATCTTCGTTTGCCGACGAAGAAGGTCCGAAGAGGAAGCAGAGGTCCGAAGATACTAGGTCTCTGAGTCGATGATCCTTGACGAAGAGTTCTCGTTCTTCGTTGAGGATGAAGACGTTCTTCGTTCTTCGACAGAGCTTGGAGATGAAGGAGCTCTCCCAAGACAAACAAAGAACCCCCAATAAAATAAGAATACCACTTATTTTATTAACACATAACTCAAAGGGTTTTCAAAAGTTTGAAATTCAAAAGAGACATAACTCCCATAATTAAATAAGAGTAACATAAGCCAACTAATTGGGGGGTTAAGAACGTTGAGAGAAAAAGAAAAGGAAAGGGGGTTCGTGTGGGCCCCACCACACTTAATCCTCCCAAGGGAGGTTAAGTGGGTGTGGGTCCCACTTTCAACCTCCTCTGATAGGTTTTAAAGAATAAGTTAAAATAAAAATTGTTTTACACAAATTTTATTCAACTTAACTGAAAAAACCCCAAAACGTAACTTTCAACCCGCAACAAACGCAACTCCCGAAAAGGTCTCATTAAGCGAATATCGGCGCTGCGAGTTCAACGGTGCCCTCGGATTTCAATTCCGAGCACCGGATCAAAAGTTAGGAATTCCCGCTCGTTCGTTCACTGAACGTACCCGAGCCAAACTTCGGAAATTAATTCCGGGCACTCCGGGCCTCAGAATCAGGTGCCGTCTGAAACCGCATTCTTGTAAAATTCTAAAGAAAATTAAGAAAAAATTTCCCTTGAATTTTACGGGTCTTTACATTTCATATGATCTAAGTATGAGTAGGAACTATATAAAGGTCAAATTTTCTGCATTATTCATGTCTTAAATTATGAAAAAGTATCTTTAATGAAACAGGGGTGTAAAATTTAATCCTTATTTGTGGAAAAAATGTAAATATAAAGGAAGTGTCAACTTTTGTATATAGTGTTTTTATCTAATTATCTAAAAATATAAACACAAAATATCAGGAGAATATAAAAAATGTGAAATAAATATTTAATGTTATATTTATAATATTTAAAGTAACATTTCATTAAACTTTGTAAACATAATCTCAATAGGGAGGGACACTCAACCCACACTCATCTCTCTAGCCCAAAAGTTTTGTTGCATCTGGAGGTTCTCACAAGACCAATACCATTTCTCACCATCCAAATTCATCACTTACCTCTACCTATAAGCCACTAATGACACCAAACACCAGGGTCAGTACATATCATTCACTTACATTCATTTAATTAAAAAACCTTATGGTCTATGTTCCACATGGCACACAATTAAACTCAAGGCCATTGCCATTAGAAGTTGAGGAAATCAAGACATTGAATAAGGGTCTATCATGGATATATAAACACAAAATTTACATTCAAAAATATTAAATAATTTTAGAATAATGTACAATACATTTCACACCAATACTTGCATTTTGACCATAAAGGTTCAATATATTTGAAAAAATAGATACATAAACAACTAGTATATAAATGATCTACATAGTTTTCTTTTAATTTCTTCCCAATCATCACCCTTTATAGATATAAAATACCTAAAATATTTCTTCATAACATGGGGAATGGAAACATATGAAAGGGTGAGATCAGATGCTTAGTAAGGGTAGTCATAATAGTTATCAATTGATGATCATAAATGAGAACATGACAAGAGTAAGGGTATGATAATATGATCATAACATAAAAAATTCATAGCCAATTATTTAAGGATATTTAATCACTAATCATGGAGTAATGATTTTTTTATAATTTAAGACATACATCATAAGAGTGTGGAATAATCAATAATCAATATTGTTCTATAATAACATAACATAATAATAAGGAATATGTTTTTGAAAAAAATAAGCATATAAAATAATTTCTTTAGTCAAGGAACACTTTCAATACTATCATAGTAGAGTGGGTTCACTCTACATTATATCATTACATTATTCAAGGTTCACTCCCAATACTATCTCATTAGAAAAAGTCCCATGATGAAAAAAGGTTCATTCCCAATTCCAGCCCTTATTATATCATGATATATCCAAATTTACCAATTTATTGGAGGGATATATAATTCTAGGACCACCCATCACATAATTAAATTCATACATATGTGTTACACAAGATCATAAAATATCTATCATATCATCATATCATAACCCGCAAAAAGGATACCAGATTTATAAAATTTTATAAAAATAATAATAGACCATAAAGAGAAATAATAAATTTGGTAACATTGGATCACATCCCTAGTAAATCATAATAAACAAAAAGGGATTTGTTTTATATGAATATACCTTTAAAATATCACTAATACATTTCTTGAGGAAAAAACCCCTTTTCATTTTCAAACCACTTATTTAAAATCTAAAAATTTCATAAATATTATAGATGTTTTTTAATTAAAAATAGCTTATGAAAATTATAAAGGAATATCTAAATAAAATAGATATAATTATATTAGGGAATGATGTTTTTTTGGTGCATGTTAAAGAAAATTGTAATTTCACATTTTCAATAAATACTCAAAATTACCTCGTTTGGAAAATGACAAGGAGATTCCTATACTTTTTTTAAGATTAAAACATGGAAAATATTAATTTAATAAAATTTTTTATAATATTAAAATCATTATTTAAAACATTTTTAAGGAAAATATGTACACAGAATAATTGATTCTCGACTGATGAGAGAAATAAAGTCAGTTTTTTTTAAAACATTCTTTCAATATCTTGATTACATAAAGAGAGGAAAATGAAAGGGAAAAAATGTAATCTAAATAAATAAACAGATCATAAGAAGATAAATACTATTTAAGATATATATATAATATAATTTATTTATTGAAAATTTAAGCATAAACAATCATAGTCTAAATGAGATTGTAACATGAGATCCTTACCTCAGGTCCGTCTTGCTACATAAGTTCTCTAAAATACTATATAATAAATTTAAATTTATTATTATTATAAAATATAACCATAATAATACTTATAATACCTTTTATTTTTTACTTAAATCATCTTATTACCCTTTCATTAATAACTTTTCATCCTCATTATCATCATCATCATTTTATGAGTTAACTATTTCGTTTTTCATGTATGTTTTGGTTCCATAGTTATGGTCCTTCAAATTTGATCATGGATAACTAATCTCTATAAATTTAATAATTATATATATATAATATAAATTCATTATAAACATATTTATTACCATTCTTGTAAATTGGTGATGGCAAATTAATTATATCACTACGTGGATAAGGTAGTCCGTACTTATACACAAGTGCGGTTTCAATTTTTAAATGGATGGAATGAAATAAAGTAAAATATTAATTCACCTTTCAAGAATCATTATTATATAATAAATATCATATATATAAATAAAATATATAATAACAAAAAACCATGAATGGTGGTGGTGGAAAATTAATTTTATCGCTATGTGGTGGCGGTAGCCCACACGTACACATGAGGGATACTTATATGTACCATTTGATCAAGAAGAGGTTATAAATGATTGTTACATCATTATAATAACATATGATTATATTTTTTTAAAGTTATTCATCATGTTATTATGGATACAATATGTTTATAGTAAGTATATGAATAAATTAAATTGAAACAGCCTGGTTAAGATTTATACATCTTGTTTAAGGGACCTCCTTTGTCTTGCACCTTAATCCGTGAAGGATTGGTCTTTAGAGAATACAATAAGATACAAGATAATGTTATGGAATATATGAAGGTTTTTTATTTGGTATTTGACAATATGAAATGTTAAAATGGTGAAAATGAGGGAGTATAATAGATTCCCTTTTATTACTGAGGGGAGGAACACAAATGAAATTTCTTAAAAGGTTTCAATGATATAAGGATATATTAATGGTAAGGTGGATAAAAATGGAAAAGGATTAAAATTTATGATAATATAATATTTAAATATCCTAAAAAATAATAATTGGATAGGTTTGGTTTTAAATCTATCCTTATCTCTTAGTTTAACCTCCAGTAAAAGCATTTTAACCTTAACTATGGTAACTAAATTTTATTGTTTTTAAAATTCACAATGACCAAAAAATAATTTAGACCTATTAAATTATATTTATGATGAAAATAATATTTAATCCATTTTTCTAGATTAAATTTATATAGTTGGTAGAATCTGAATTTAAATAAGTTCACAAACTTTAATGAAAATCCATTTTAGAAAAATGCCATTGTATGTAAAAAACCGAATTTACTTCCATTTATTTCCTTGAAAAAATTATAAAGTGAATGATAAAGTATATTATTTAATATATAATATATATATTTCCTAAAAATAATTAATAAATATATATTAATTTAATTTATTATGATAAAAACACATTACACACATAAAAATTGTTTTTAGAAGAAATGTGTTTTACAAAAAAATGAACTTTTAAAAAAATCAAGTATAATAATGATTCCTAAGTAATTAATTATATTATTTATAATTAATGGTGTATTATCTTATATTATTATAAAATTCATATAATAAGGGAACTCTTACTTGAAAAAAATAGTTAAAAATTGGTATTTTTTACTTCACTGAAAAAAGAATTCTTTTTAGAAAAATCATAAAAAATTACACTAAGCTAATATAGTCATCTTGATTTCCAAAATTATATTAATTTTAAAAAATAAAATTTCTCAAAATGGTATAAATTAATTATAACTTATAGGGATAAAATGAAATAATTTTTTTTTTCGATGAAATCATAATTTTGAATCATGTGATGACATTTATAAAAATTAAGTATTTATTTATTGTGAAAAAATAAATTCATTTTCATTATTTAATTCCATAAAAAATATTTTTCATAATCTTTTTATTAATATTTATACCTTACAATTTAACGTCTAGTTTATAATGGATTTTTATATCATGGTGTATTTAGAATCAGAGTTGCGTATACTGTAAGATAAAAAATACCTCCAGTTTATTTCGAAGGAAATATATATAAAATCTTGATGTGTTACATTATATCACCTCAAATTGAATTTATTCCTAGAATTAAATTTATATGATACAAGTAAATTAGGAAATATTTTTATCATCACATCATCAGGTATCCATGTAGTTTCCTCAAATTTTGTCTCCTTCAATGAACTTTAACTAGGTGAGTACTCTTATTCCATGGAAATTTATAAATATGATCCATTATTTATATTGGTTGTTATTCATAATTAATATAATACTCCAATGTTATGATCTATTAGTTTAATACATTTTAAGGATCATGTATGTACTTCCTCAAAAAGAGATACTTGGAACACACCATGAACTTGATAAAGGCTTTGTGGAAGCACTAAATTATAAGACACAATCCCTACTCAATCAAGAATATTAATGGTACCAATAAACCTAGGGATAAGTTTTGAATTCTTTTGAAATCTCATAACCTTATTCTATAGATATATTTAATGGAATATCTTCTCACTAACTTCAAATTCCAGATCTCACTAACAATTTCTTATGTGACTCTTCTATTTACTCTGAGCTACCTTGACTTGCTCTTGAATAGATCCAACCGTCTATGATATTTACTCAGCTATGTTACCTCCCAATAAATTTATTTATCCAAATTAATTATAGTATTTGAGAGCTATATACTTCTTTCCATATAAATATTCATAAGGATGCATTTGAATTCTCAATTTAAAGCTATTTCAGTAAGAAAACTCGATTAGAGCATAGTTTCAAAACCAAAACACTTGAAAAATAGAGAATACAATTTCAAAATATCCACTATTGTTTTAATGGTACTATTATACTTAACATTTATATAAATATGATAAGAAATAATAAAAATCAACTCTGAATCTAGAGCTTTCAAATTACTTTTCCATAACTTCAATGTAAACTTCAGATCTTAATCAGACATAATAAAATGTGGTATTATATGTAGCCTTACAAATTCTATTGTGAATATTATATAAATAGGATCATGGTATAAATAAAACCTAATAACATTAAAGTGTATTGAATTCATAAGTATATTAAGTAAATCCCAAATAAAATTATCCCCTTTAGAAATTTTGGGGAGTCCGATGAAAAAATTCATGGTGAGGTTTTCCAATTTCCATTATAATATAACAAATGGTTGTAGAATCACATTAGAATTCTATATATTATCCTTAACTTAATAACATACCCATAACAAAGAAACATAATCTGTAATATATCCCTTATTTTTAATCCTACTAGAAATACTCTTTCAAATATCTATACATATTTATACTTATAGGATGAATAGGGAATGATGATCTATGAGATTCTTCAAATAGTTCCTTATTATGGTATGGTATTGATGGGAAACATAATTGGTTCCTGAACCTTATCCTTCCATTATAATCATGGCTGAACATTGAAATATTTTCACCTTCTTTTACAACTCTACATCCCCCCTTTTCACTTCTTTAATATTCACATGGATAGATGGTCAAACACTAATTTGAGTAGGATATGATATCTCTTATTACTTCAATATTTCAGGTTCTATCCCATTAAATTCCTTAAATATTGAATCTTTTTTTATCCTCATCATATATAAGTTTTCATGAGACTACAAACTCAAATAATTAGCCACATTTTTTTCTTTCCTAGGGTATTAAATTATTTACAATTCACAATCATTAATCATCTCTAACCATCTTCTCGAGTGTATATTTAACTCTTTCTAGGTGAATATATAGTTTAAACATTTATGATAATCATATATGTCACAAATTTCTCCATAAAGATAATTCCTCATGATCCTTAATGAATAGATTACCACTGATAAAAAAAATATTGATTCAATTAATTTTTCTCATGAACCTTAAATTGGAATGATGCATAATATATCACTATATCATTCCATATGAGAATACATCCCTACCCATTATTCAATGCATCACTATAAATGCAAAACCCCTGTCCACTATAAGGATGTCTGAGAACTAGTTCACTAACCAATATTATCTTTAATTACTTGAAATTTTCTTCACATTCCCCAGTCCAAAGGAACTTAAATCCCTTAAAAGTAAACTTGGTGAGTCGATTAGATATCTATGAGAAAACCTTCAAAAATCACAAATAATATTTATAAAATTCATGAAAACTATTGATCTTAGTCACAGTAGTTGGTTAAGGAAAATGCTCAATAAATTTTATCTTTGACAGATCTACTGATATATCAATGCTTGAGATTATATGTCCCTAAAATGAAACTTTACGAATAAAAAATTATCACTTGGTAAATTTTTCATTCAAATTTTCCTTCCTTAGGGACATCATTATAATCCTGAAGTGATGTTTATTCTCTTACTTTCTATTATAATATATAAGAATATATTCTCTAAATATCACCCTAAACTGATCAAGGCAATCAATAAAGAATCTATTCATTAAATCCTTGAAGATAAAAGGTGAACTAGTAAGAAAAAATGGGATTACTATAAATTCATAGTGTCCAAACTTCAAACAAAATGATTTATTGGGTTTGTCTTCAATGTTGACCCTCAACAGATAGTATCCAAATCAAAGATCAATATTTAGAAAATATTTATATCCTCCTAATTGATTAAATAACCATCAATATGGTTTATAAGATACTTATTATTTATTATAACCTTGTTAAGTTCATGATAATAAATGCATAGTATCATTGATCCATATTTATTCTTGATAAAAAGAATATGTTTACCCCATAGTGACACACTTCTCCAAATGAATCCCCTATTGAGATTACCAAAGATCAATGTGTTCAATTCTTAATACTCCACTGGGACCATTATATATAGATAATTTAAAATAGTTATAGAATTGAGATTGAGTTATATTAAAAAAATAACATCACAATTCAGATGAAGACTAGGAAACTCTTATATAAAGACATTAACATAATACCATACAATAGGAACATCTTTTAATTTTTATTTATCCCCATTCATATCATATAAAAAACTAATGAAAAAGTAATAAAGACCCCTGAAACATATTTATTTACATTGTAAGTTCATATTTATCCTCACAATGATATAAAATCATTGGTTGGTATAGAATATCAAATGTGATTCCCTTATTAACTAAATTTGGGAAGAATATTTAAAGATAGAGTTAATCAATAATAAAAATCATATCAAATTTGAAAATAATAATATTTTCATAGGGTAAATTCTTGAAAACATCAATATAGTATTCATAACAACGGAGTGGAGGATAGGTGAGAATTAATAATCATTATCCTCTTTAGAGATTAAAGCAACATAGTGTCTTCCTTGGCCTAGGAGTTATCCATTATAATAGTGCATTGACTCGAATAATTATCAATTTTCCTATATATAAGACATCAAATTACTTAGTAATTCATTTTTATTCCAATTATTTCCACACAGAAAACATGTCCCACTCATTTGAGATACTTTCTTAGGTGATTCATCCAATATTACTAACATAGAGGAAATTAAACATTCTTTTTTCCATGATCATTGCAACCCGAACATCCGTCAAAGTCAATTTTAATCTTATCTGGTGTGGCAGAAAACTCACATATGTTTATGTTATTAGTAATATATCATGATATATAATTTTTCATAATCGAAAGATTTCACCTTCCTATTATAATCTCACTTAGTTTCTGAGGAGGTAAAACATTGCATTATGCATCACATTTTTTTCGATCTCGATTACTCCTAGTTTTGATCATTATATAAAATTAAAAAAATTTAATTTAAGAAAAAATAATCATAGTACTAATCATTAAAATTACTCCTAGGATATCTAAATATTGAATTTTTTTTCAGTCTATGACACTATAGGTTTAACCCATGTCTTCAATAGTTTTATCTATTCAAATCCTTCATAATGGTTTGTAAATAATGTGTGTGTTATCCCAAGAATATCCCAAGAATAGCTAGGTGTATAGTTAGGATACATTATCATGCACTGATATATGATTGAGTTTATACCTAAAACACCCTATGAAAGGTTATTACCCCTATGTACAAATTTTCAAGAAGTTGTATCCACATTCTATCTTCTGAATAGGGTTGTATTTTCTTGAAAAACTAGACTCCTTTATTGATAATAAATTAGGATTATCAAATACACATAGGGTTATACAAAGGGTTCAAACTAATGTTTTCTCAACCTAGTTTCCAATAATAAATAAACCATCCTATGATACCAAATATCATGACCGAAACATTACAAATATAACTATTTCATTATTTTAGGTTAATATTCAATAAATTTCACAATATCACACATCTAAAGGCCGTAAAGGTTTAATGTATTTATAAAAAAGGATATATAAACAACTAGTACATAAAATATCGATATCATTTCCCATTTTTTTCTTCAAAATTATCATCCTTTATTGAGATATCATACCTAAATCCTTTCGTCATAACCCGGGGAAGGGAAATATAAGAAATGGTGAGAACTTATTCTTAGTAATAGAAAACATAAGATATATAAATTGATGATAATAAATGAACATAATACAAGAAAAATAATACGTTAACATGATCATAACATAAAAAAGGCACACATAATCAGTCAACGATCTTTAATCAAAAATCACAGAATAGAGCTTTTCTATAACCGAAGACATAAGTGATAATAGTGAGAAATCATCAATAATAAATCACGTTCCATGAGAACATAACATAATAATAAAGAATACATTTTTGGAATACCCATAAGCATGTAAAATCATTTATTTAATGAAGGATCACTAAGAATACTATAATAGTCCATTGGGTTAACTCCCCATTCAATAAATTCTCTAATTGAGGTTCGCTCCCAAGAATATCATATTGGATAAAGTCCCTTACTAAATAGGATTAAATCCCAACTCCAGTCCTTATTATCTCATGAAATATTTATCTTTACCCAATTAATTTTAGTGATATATAATTCTAATCCCACCCATAACATAATGAAAATTATATATATGTGTTCAATAAGATAATAAAACATTCACCATATCATTATATCATAACCCATGGAAAGGATATAGGTCTCATAAGCACTTAATAATCATAATAATATACCATATAGTAAAATAAAAAATGGTTTAATGTTAGATAAGACCCCTATTAAATCAAAATAATCATCAAATTATTCTTATAGATGAAAATACTATTAAAATATCACTAGGGAATTTCTTGAGGAAAATAACCCATTTTATTTTGAAATCAATTATTTAAAATCTAAAAATTTCCAATAAATTAAGGAAAAAAATTTATTTTAAATTAATCACATAAAATTATAAAGGAATCTTAAAATACTGGATTATTTAGGATGATACAAAAATCCATTCATGCGGTGTATGTTAAAAGAAAAATTCCTTTCATATTTTTAGTAAAATCATAAAAGCACCAAATTTAGTAAACAAAAAGAAGATTCCATTAAATTTTATTATTAAAATTCAAAAAAGGGTTAAAATTAATTTAATAAATCTTTATATAATAAAAAAATCATTTTTAAAACATTTTAATGAAAATAAAGGTATTAAAGAAATGACTCCCAACTAAAGAGATATATAAAGTCAGTTTTCCTTAAAACAAATATTTCAGTAACATTATTAAATAAATAGAGGAAAATTAAATAAAAACATGTAATATAAATAAATAAACATAGGATAATAAATTTCATAATATATTGGATAGATATATCATATAATTTCTTCATCAGAAATCTAAGCATAAATAGTCCCAATCTAAATGAGATTGTAAAATTAAACTGAAACCTCAAGCCCATATTGCTTTGTAAGTTCTATAACCTTTATTTTGATAAATTTAAAATTATTTTAATTATATTATAAAATTATAGTAATACTCATAATACCATAATTTGTTTCTTATAAAATCTTATAATATGTTCTTTAATAATATTTCATTGTGATCATCATTTAAGGTGTTAACTTCTTCATATTTCATGTATGTTTAAGTTCGGTGGTTATGATCCTTAAATTTTGGTCACAGTTACTTAATTTAGAGAATTTTAATCACTATATAAGAATAATATATATTAACTATATAAAAATTTATAACCACTCATATAAATTGATGATGAAAAATGAATTACATCACCATGTAGAGATGATAGTTCGTATGCACACACATGTGATGTTTCCATTTTTAATAGATGGGAAGAAAGAAAGGTAAATATTAATTCAAAACTAAAAAATAATTATTATATAATAATTAATATATATATGTATATATATATATATAAATATATAAATAAAATTAAATCTATCATAATAACTAACCCTGGGATACAGTAGTGGAAGATGAACCACATCGTTCTGTGGAGGCAGTAGTCCATACGTATGCATGAGGGATACTTTTATGAAACATTTGTTAGAGAGGAGGTGTTAAATGGTTGTTACATAATAATTATAAAATATTAATGTATTTATGATACTTTATTAATCCTTTCAAGATATATACAAACTATTTATATGAAGTATAAAAATAAATATACTTTAACTAACTTGGTTAAGATATATACATCTTCTTTAGGATACCTCCCTTATCTTACACCTTAATATGTGAAGGATTGGTATTTTAAGAATAAAATAATTTATTTGAATAATGGAAAGAAAATAGTAAATCTTTGTAGTAGGTAATTTCTAATATAGAAGGCTCAAATGGTGTGAATAAGGGAGGAGAATAGGTACCCTTTTATAATTCAGGGGAGGGACACACATGAAATTTCATAAAATATTACAATGATATAAGGTCAGTTTCAAGGGAATGTGGATCCAAATGGACACAGATTATAATTTTGGACAATATAAGGTTGAAATATCTCCAAAAATAATTATATTACTGGTGTTTGTGGAAATAATACCCATATCTCTTTTTTAACCCCCACTAAACCCTTTTTGACCTTAACCACGACAACACATTTTTAATATTTTTATTATTCACTATGACCAAAATTTAATTTTACCCTATTAAATTATAAAAATTATGATGATTATAACTCTTTAATACATTTATCTAAAATAAATTTAATAATTGATAGAATTTAGTTTTAAATAATCTTGAAAACCACAAGGAAAACCCACTTTAGAAAAATCACATTTTAAGCATAAAATTGTATTTAATCCCATTAATTTCCTTATAAAAAACATAAAATGAATGATAAAATATATTTTTGAGAATATAATATATAAATTTCATTAAAAAAAATTAATCAATAGAGATTAATTTAATTTTTTAATATAAGAACACATTGTGTTTGTAAAAATAGTTTTTTTGAAAAAACGTGCTTTCAATTGTAAACTAATATTATTTAAAAATATAGTCTAATGATGATTCCCATATAATCAATTAGATTATTTATAATTAATGTAGGATTGTTTTACATTAAGATAATATTCGATAAATAATATTAATTTTACTTGAAAATAAATGATAGTTTTTACAAAGGTGTATATTTTTTTATCATTCTCTAAAAATTAAATCTTTTTAGAAAAATCATAAAAACTAACCATAAGTTAACATCCAAAGTCCATTTTAATTTTTTAATTAATATATGGAAATAAAAATTCTCAAAATGGTATAAATTAAATTAAATTTATCTGTATAAAATTTTGAAAAACTATTTTTGATGAAAACATAATTTTGAAACATAAAATGACATTACTGAAAATTGAGTATTTATTTATTATGATTTTATAAATAAATTTAATTTATTTAGATAATTTATATATATCTTCAATAATTTGTTTATTACTATTTTTAAATACAAACTTAACATCTAGGTTATAATGAATTTTTATATCATGGTTTATTCTGACCTGGGGTTGCGTGTAAAGAAAGCTATTGAATATCTCAAGTTTAATTAAAAGAATATATATGTAAAATCTTATGATTTTAAAATTGGAATTGGTACATTGTCCTACTAATTCATCGAAATTCAATTATATTTAAATAATTTATATAATTTAATAGGTTGATCACCCTTAGTGGAAAGTCTACACATATCACATGGATATTAATAAAATGTATAATACCAAATGGGTATGTACGAGGGGCCTCTTACTTAATTTATGATTTCACTAGATTTTGATAGCTCAGTAGGATATCCATGTCAAGACCCATCCATGCTTGAATCAAAATCTCAAGAATATTTCTCAAGGCACAACACCCAATAAAAAATTATTAAGAAATAATTGTTATTTATTAAACTCATTTTAATAATTTATAATTAAATCCTAAATTTAATCAAAATTCACCATTGCTTGATAACTCACCAAGCCATTACAGGTCACCAAAACCCCGATCAATGGGCGTTGACCTCTCTCGAGACACATCCAATCTAGTCTATGAAATTCCATTAATTTATTATAATAATATTAATTAATTTTATAATCAATATATAGATCTATAATATCAAAAAACTAAATAGGGACTCCCATTACATAGGTATCATGGCCAAACATAGGTGGATAGTCCATAACATACCCTCGAAACCATCCTAGAAAAAATAAATAAAATTTGAACAAATTTAATTTCCAGGTAATTTAATTAACATAAAAACACTAAGAGAAATCAAATAGGAAAATACCAAAACTTAAATGACATATGATATCATGCAGATACCATCTTGGGATATCCTTTAACATCCCCTTAAAAAATACCTTACAAAATTGGCCAATTTGATCACGATCCAATGGAATTGAAATTGAAACCCTAAACTAGAGAAACCAAATTAGAGATAATTAAAAGGGGGAAAATAAAAAGTAAGTGTGGAGATTACACCTCAAACCACCATAAAAATACCAAAAAACACTCTAAAATTGAGGATAATAAGTGGATATTAAGGGGAAGGCTTCCCCAATCCATCACACATGCAAGGAGGGTAAGATGTGGTTTAGGGGTAAAAACCAAAAATGGTTATTCTAGTAATTTATCTTCTTTTAAGGGACCTATCATCATTCATGGAGTAAATATAAGGTTTACTCTATGAAAGACTCAAGAAGAGGGTTTCACCCTTTAACAAAATAAATTCAAGACATTAACTATGGTTCACAATGTGAAATCCTCCTGGTAAATAATTACACACATCATCTTTCCCAATTCATAGCGTGAAAACCATGGTTTAGTGTGTCAATGGATGCAATAGATGAGAAATTAGCTTCTAGGCCACCCATCCCTTCTCTTCCACTCACCCATGAACCAATACCACCAACTAGGTCTTAAAAGACTTCCAAAAAATCACACATAATTACTCCATCACCCAAAAATCCATTCTAAATCCATATTCTTATAATAAACCACTCAATATATAAAAAATTCAAATTCCCTAATACTTCATTAAATAAAAAGGGGTTGGGGTTTTACATCCTCCCCACTATAAAAATTATCATCCCAAAGAAGACTCATCGACCATCCAATTAAAAGTTTTAGTCTATCTCACTGCTCAATTATCCTCTAGCTCATCACATTCTACTTCAGAATTATGATGAGATACTGCTATGAAACTCCTACCACAATTTTCAAAATTCACCAAAAGGCAAGCCAACTCGCATCACAGTAAAAAAACCAAGACTGTTCCTACCTAAACCATTGTAATATAATACGCCAATATTTAATTGATAAATTAATCTTCTATATCATTGTTCTACCCACCATTGGTTTCTGCTCATACAGGTTGATTTTAATACATGTTTCTCACAAACATTGAAATCACCTAAAGAAACACATTCTAAATAGTCCAATGACGCTCTTGGAATGGTGTTTATATCATTGCTACCAATTTCACTCAAAATCATGAGTCAGACCCACCCTGGATCACTATTCTCACTAAAAATTAGTCTTACATGATGTTGCCTCATCACATCCCCTAATCAAGATGCCTTATATCATAATGGGATTTCGATATCATTCAACACCCACACCAAAGTTTGTTCCTGATTAGTTGTGTAGTTGAATAGTTCTATCCTCTCCCAATAAAAAATTGACACCATTATCTAACCCTAAGAAACAATGCACCATTGATCTGACTCACACTTAGATCATATCAAACGATCCTGAGCCTAATTATAATGCACATTCTCAATTCAAAGCCACATATGAATCCCATATCTAGTATTCACAAAAGAACTATATAAAATCATATCCTTATGCGCATTGGTATCTAACATAAACCTTAACAATCCCATGACTAGTCTCATCACATCCATGACCCTACCCACATGAGGTCATACTTCCTCAACTCATATTTAGTCCATCACCACATGTAATGATAGGATGTGACCACCCAACTCTCACATGAAAATTAATAGAAAAAAATCATTCACAAGTTTTTCTCAGATCAACTAGAAAAAAATACTCTTTATCTTCTAAATTTCAGTAATAATGAGGGCCACTTCCTCCAAGCACATATGTTAAAATCCCCACCATACAACTTTACCTATACCACTCCTCGATCAGTGACCCAATTGGGTTTATTCATCACATGCATTCAATTCTTATCAAGCCATTATCACCCACTATCAATATCTAACACCACACTGTTTAGGGTGGCACTATCACCACATAGGAGACACTCCTCATTCTCATCAAATTAATAGGAGTCCAATCCCATAATAATTCCATTAATTCCATCATTCCTTAAACCACACATGGAAACTCACCGATATACAATTAAAAAAAGAACTATAGAGGACCAACACGTACCTCCTCAATCACATCAAAACTTACTAGGTGTTCACTCCCATACCATCTAGCCACACAACATGACCCATGATCCCATGAATCTCATGTAACCAAAATTAGGATCATGGGACTAAACAATTTATCTGCATCTACATTCATGTTGGTCTCATATAAACATAATCACCCTTAGCACTACTCTTTAAAACCATGTATCTCAACTATGACAAGTTCTATCACACAATCATCTAGTATTCTAATATTGTTTAAAAATCTTATTCATCCGTCAATACCATAACCACATATCAAAATATTTATCCAAGATGAATAGGGATAGGTATTAGGCTGGTCATACCCGAATAAAACCCAACCTTGATAAAAAAAGATCCATCACTCATTGTTTATCATCCGAATGAAATCTAAATGCATCTCCATGCATATACCACATACTCGGCCACACCTCACATGCACCAATATAAACATGAGTCATCTACTCATACTTCTATCTAGAATGAGTTTAAAAACCTAGGATACCCCCCCAATCGGGCTACCCACACCTAAATTATATCATCACAATACCCATATAACAAAAATACTAAGCCATATCTCAAATTATTATGCTCTCCCACCTAACCCATAAGTTATATCTCACAATTAATTTAGTTCATGAGAATCATATCTAGTCTGATCTCAATCATACATGAAAATAATGTGACAAAAATACTCACTACAGGGTTCTCACATATTCATATACATTTTAGGCATCACATTCCAAGTCATTTAACTATTCATAGGAACCTATCCTTACTATGAATTTATATGTCACGCTACCCCCTCAAGGATCAAAATCTCATCAACAAATATATACACTATAATCACATGAAAACAACACATACTAGGGATATGATTCTCCTCAGGAATCCATATACTAGAGTACACATCAAGAATAAATATCTCATACTAATCCTCATTAGGACTTCATATATGGGAACCTCCCAGTTATAGATCACAATATCATATAGGTACATTCATACAATGACATCCCGAACTGGTAAAATGGGTTTTGTTACTTCATAAAAGGAAAATCATATTTTATAAATTTATAGAATCTCTAACTTAATACTATATAAAAAAATGGGAAGTACTTGGTAAGACCATGGTCAAACCCAAAGGAATAGTTTAAAAAAACTTATGAAATTAAAATAATGAAAATAAAAATAAATCGATTAAATTCAAATGAGAAAACATGATAATATTTTTAATATATAGGATCATGAACAAGATATGTGAATATGTAAAGTACCTAACCGTGTTTTTATTAGAATTGGATTGAAAGAGAATAATTGGTCTTGGAATTATCACACAAACTCAAAAATAAATCCATTTATATAGAAAATTAATTATATAAATTAATGAATTAAGAAATTAAAAAACTTTATTTAAATATAATCCCTTTACGAAATATAATGTTCATACACAAAATAAAATCAATTAGTTATTTCATTCAATTTACAATTTAATCACATAAAAATGATCATGATAATAGATTGTAAGAGATTAAAAATTGAAGACCTCACATTCAAATAACCCAAAAATGAAATATAAATAATAAATCAATCACTAGAATAACCCCCATTCAAATTAAATCACTTTAGATAAATAGAAAAGCACCCCTTCATACTAGATATTAAACAGAATAAAAATAAAAGTAAAAACCTAGAGTGAATGATGACAGTAGCAGTCCTCAAAGTGCAAGAAATCCAATGAAAATTTGTTAATATCCAACGATCAGTCCTTGATGATTGATTGATTTACCTTGTTACAGTATCTATACCCTATATTTGAAGGTATCATGTAATCTTTGAGGTTTGAGAAACCCGAAATTATCTCTTTTTGAGCATCCAATAATTTCTCCTCTCATATTTATTTGAAAAATTTTATCTTTTTTCAAATTCAGAATGAATTATTACATGCGATAATACACCTACAATTTGATTTCAATCCTTCTATATAATCATAGGGATATTTTTTTAAACATTACATTCACTATGCTATAACCCATAACCCTTACTTATTTTTCTCATAATTTTCAATGTGTATTTCATCTCATCCATATGTAAACACCAATATTGTTGAAACCACCACAAAAATAGGGATGTTTTATATTCTTATTCTCAATATCAAACGTGGATTCACATACCATAATGTAGGGATGGTTGTTCCACTTTTGATTTCCTCCTATGGGCCATGATGAATTCTCACACGATAGATCACAACTCATTTCCATCAAAACTCTTGATTGCATTCAACACTTGGCCATGACATCCAACACGTTATAAGGGAGATAATGAGGCTATATTTCCACTACCATGTCCAAATAATATGATAAATAGTCTATTTCACAATCCATGTTATATCCATGCCTCCCCTATGTACCATGGCCCAACTTCCTTGGGTGTTTTGATTGTAATTTTGAAATTCAATCATTATTTTAGACTACAAGAACACTTATATTATTATTGTAATGGATGTTTCATTAATTAATTCCACTTTAAATGCATCCAGATTCATCCTCCATATATTGGATTCATAAAACACCTTCTAACACACAATCATCATCAATGATGATTATGATCTAAATTATGATCCTTGGAGGTGAACTCAATCTACACCACCAGTAGGCATGGTTTTTTTGGTGTATAGGCATGGTTGTTTTGAGAGATTGAAGGTGGTAAGGAATAGAATATGTGTCCGTGGTGAGGCATGTGAGTTCGATCATGATACAACAATGTTCTGGATTAAGTTCACAATGCCATAGAAAATTTATTTTACAAATTGAAAACATTGGTGGATAAACACTTATTAATAATATATCACATAAAAATAGTGGCTAATTAAATTATAAAGGGGGCTGCAGGTCCTCTACCGCCATGTAAAAATTTCCTTTCCACTGTTCAATCCTATCATGTGCTGCATTGAGTTGACCTTTATGTACCATGTGCACCTTCCCGAACTTTTCTATTTCTATGTATAGTTGGAGATCCACATGGGAGGCTTGGCTAGATCCCCCTATATGGGTGACCATGTGGCTCTCTATCTATTACTATGGGATTGCCCATGTTAGCCAATTTTTGTAACTATTAAATACAAAAACTTTTTCAAATTTTCATTAAACATGGACTTCCATTTATCATAATCCGAACTATTCAAGAAAATAATTATTTACTTTGTTTTTTCAAAAATGTGAATTTTGAATATAAATTTCCAAAAAAATTAATTTTCTATTAATATTTTAGAAAAAACATTAAAAATAAATGAAATTTATTCTTTGAAAATTTAATAATTTTCATGAATAAAACATGAACATCAAATATCCCCAAATGTAAACTCATGCTTGTCCTTAAGCATAAAATATCAGCATATAAAAATAAAGGGAAACCATGTTCAAAAATTTAAAATTCAAAAATCAATGAATCCATGCAATTTTATATAGGAAACAAATAATTCTCACGTGTCAGATTTGAATATTTAATCAAATAAATACTAGTCAACATTGTATTTGATCATTTTCTCTGAAAATTATGGAACTACTTCTTTATTCAATTCAATACTCTTAATTTATCATTACTAAAAATTCCATGTTGTGATTTACCTCACCATATATTTTTCTTTTCTCTCATCACTAAAGGTAAATATTGGAACTATATTTGTACCCATAGCTTAATTAGATGAACCATACCAATTAACATGAATAAGAACTACATTATCCACTTTTTAGAGACAAATATCACAAATAATCAAGAGGGACTACAATTAGGATCAATTGATTCATAAGATCAAGGTATGTTGGTATTCATATGAAATAATTTAAGCTGAAAAACGTGGTTAAAATCTTAATAATAATGTATTTTAAGAAAATAAATGTTTACCAAAATTATTTCCTTCAATGTGATAACTTCCTCCCCCTAAGTTCAAAATAATGTCCACAAAATAATGTAAGAATAATGAAAATATTTACACCCTCTGGATATTTTTTCCTTCATATTATTTTCTAAAAACTACTTTTAAAAATTTAGTTTGAAAGTTGAATAAAGAAAAGTCTCGCGTCCACCACCCAACCCCTAATGATAATAATTACTGGTCAAGTAACTGGTGATTTTGGCCCTCCAAAGCACAACCCATTTTTTCTTTTATATATATTTTTTCCATTTTCCCCTATTTAACTTATTCATTTTTATCAAGAGGTATAAAAGATATATTTATATTGAAGGATAAAATGTATATTTATATAGAAACAAAAACATAATATCCTTAATAAATACCACGCCCTTGTACCATGGAAAACCACTCCCACACAGAAAAGATTTATATTTATGAAAAAAATAAATAGTAGTGTAGGAATAGATAAAATGGGCATGTAATTTGGATATTTACTAATAATTCCATTCATGGATTTTAAGGTATAAAAGATATTAATATTGTGATTGGTCTCAAGGATAAAGGATTATCAATATAAATTCCTTAATAATACTAAATGTAATAGTGTTTTATCATATCTTTGACAAGATTCGATGAATGTACTAATAGGTAGCATTTTATAAATTTTCTTAAGAAATATGATCAACAATGATAAGAAGTATTTGGTTTAGATACCTTATATAAATAAGAATATATAACAAGGAGTCAATCACTAATGTTATGAAAAAATATCCCACTAATCCACATGAATTTTTAAATTAAAATCCTTAAAAATGGATATGAAAATTTCATCTACATGTGACTAAAAAAATAATGAATCATTGAATCCAAATTCCTACACATAACAGTAATAATTAAATCTACATAGCTTTCTTATTTAATTCCATCAATTTTAATGTTAATATTTGGAATCATGGAATTCCTAGGTGACTCATCTATCATATATAAAAAATTTAGTAATATTTTAAATGAGTGGTGCACATTTTTTCCATTAAAACATAAAAAAACTAGAATGAAGAAAGGGGATAAAAATGGAATTGAATTTAAAAGAATACCCCCTTTTATATTAATCTCTCACCATTATTTGATCATTCTTTCTTCTTTTAATCCTTGGTCCTTGAATCATCATGGGTATGAATATAAAATTCAAACAAAGAAAGTGTATGCCAATTCTCATTAATGTTAAAAAATATAAGGGTATTAGATTATAAACTAGTTCATAAACATAATTAATATATAAAATAAAGCCAAATGTCCTAGAAATAAGATAAAATTTGTGATACCACCTTAAAGTGCTTTGGTTATGGTTATTAAGATTTAACTTACCACTATAAGTAAAGTGATTTTGGGTAATAAAGAGAATACCCTATCTGTATGGATGAATTGTGGAAGCTATGACTCATCCACATAAATGGATCCTCTCCCTTTTTCAGAAAATAGATCTACTCTTCATATCAGTAAGAATTTTTCCATATCAATTTTAACAATCCCATTATGTCGGGTTATTGTTAAAAATTCAAAACCAATATCTTCTAAAACACAAAACTTTTGGCCTTCCATAATCCATTTAGGGAAAATAGTCCCTCCTGTATCTTCTATTCTACCGATCACATATTTTTTCTCCTATATTTAAGATCTTTCTTCCTACTATTTATTATATTCTTCATCTCATTTTTCTAGGGAAATAATATCAGTAACTTCATGTAAATGTATTCTAGAAAATCATCCATGTTTTTATAAATATTTTTCATTACTCGATGTATACCGAATATAACCTCTTATCCACCAACTTTTAATTATAACTACCCACATTGAAAATCTATAAATTCCCTAATATCATATTGGATTATTCTTCCCAATATTATTGGGTTCTTTTCCTTATCTATGTACATCACAAGGAAATCCTCCATGAAGTAGAACTTATCTACCTTGATAATTATATATTCAACAATACCATAGGGTCATCTAGCTATTATCCTATTTTTTGAAGCATAAATCAATATATATTCATCTTCTCTAATCTAAATATTAAGGAAATTATTTCTAAAATTATACCCATACTTTCTCCTAAATCACACAAAGACTTAGAAAACTCCTTAGAAACAATGTGAATATGAAATATATATCTACCCAGGTATTTCTTCTTCTTCGGTATATTCCTTGATCCCAATGATAAACATTACACAAAGTGTGGTATTATGCATGATTATTTAAGATACTTCCTATTAGAGAGAAACTACTTCATGAACATTTCATAAATTGGAATATTATCTAAATTATATTTTAAGGGAATCTTAATATGAAGTTTTTAAAAATTACAAGAAATATACCGTGTTTTACCCTATTTATCCTTGCCTAAGTCTCACTAGGAAGGGTAACCTTGATTTATAGAGGTTTGGGGAATCTAATTTTATTTATTTCTCACCTTCATCAACTTTTATATCCTCAAATTTTATCCCCATATCAGTTTTATTTTAATTTTATATTCTCTTCTATTTAACAATTTATTCTAGTATTCCTCCACTAGTTAAGGTTTTCAGATTCATATCTCTAGTTAAGTTGACCTCTAGGGTTCCCGATAGTGTTTATTTTGGAATATCCCAAAGTTAATCAATGAATTGACCAACCTAGAACCCTAGATTCCCTATGGAAACTCTTTGGTATTTTGTATCCACCTAATTTTCATTGATATTAATCACATAATATTTTGAATATGCTCTTAAATATTGGTTAAAATCTCTTATTTTGGTTATGAAATTTGAGAATATTTCTTCTAATGGGTGGAATTGATGATTGAGTGAGGGACCCTAAAGTTGTTGATACTCTTGTGTTCTTTATTTAAATCCATGATTATGTTTTTATACCCTTTACCTTGTGGTTTTTATGGCCTCCATCCATAATTGTTTTCTATTGAAATTACTCAGATTGGTATCTTTAGTGCATATTCCTAGGGAGTTATGGAGATCTATCCTTGTATCCATATTTTTGGTAATTGATTCTATCTAGTCTACTATCCATCCTTGATTTTCTACCATGTGAACTCCATTAATCTTTGTTCCTTCAGTTTACCAACTTTTTTTTGCTCTAAATATCATTCAATTAGGAGTTTCTTTCTTCTAAAAACTTCATCATTAATAATCCTACCACATCCATGTCAACAATTGACTTAATACCTAAGAAAATCCTTTATATAATGTTTGGATCAGTATCCAAATTTCAATTCCATGATACATACACTTTTTATTTAAATCCTTAAACCTCTCCTATGCAATATGAAGTGATTCATCATTGATTGGATAGAAATTTAAAATATCCATATGAATATTCATTGATTTCATAGAGGTGGGGGTGGTGAGAATTCGGTTAATAATAATCTTGAAAACTCATTCCAAATTTTAATGGAATGATGTGGTTGTATTTTAATCCATTTTCATGAATTATATATTTGGGAAAATCCGAATTCAATTTTCCTTATTACATCACTTAAAACATTATGAAACTAGAAAATATCACAATGTTCAAAGAACATTCCTTTATATAAATTTGGATATTTATTTGGAATTCTAGAAAATTTGATTGAATTTGGTATCATTAGTATGATGACCGGCTTGACCTCAAAGTGAATGGATTCAATAGGTTATACAAGGATTCTTGGTTGTGTACCCATGTTTTTTAATCAATTATAGTATATGATTGTTCACTTATACATATTTATTCCATAGATCACATAGTTAGCTCTTTGGTTTCATTCGAGTCTAGCCATATCCTCCTTGATTTTATTTCACTTCTGAATTTACACTAAATCTTGGGATCATAGTCTAGTTTATCATCTTCCTTATCTTTATGCTCAGTCAATTATGTATTTTTCTAAGATATAAATTGAATAAAATCCTAAAAATTACAGGTGTGAAAAGGAGAATAAAAAAAATATTAATAAAAACTTCTTAACAATGTTAATATTTTTTAGAAACCATTCGCCAATAATGATGCTAAAAAATTTATTAGCCCAAAGGGTTTCATAACACACTAAAGTTCAAATCAAATTTTATAAATTTATAGAAAATCAAACTTAATTTTATATAACTAAATGGGTAGTACATGGTAAGCCTATGGTTTTCTCCAAGGGTATTGTTTAAAAAAACTTAGTGGATTTAATGAATGACAATGAAAAGAGAGTGGTTAAAATAAAATGAGTAAATGTTTCAATATTAGTAATATCCTAGATCATGTGCTTGTGATGTGAGTATGTAACAAAAGTAACCATTTTTATGTGAATAAGGTTTAAAGTAAACCCTTGTTCTTTTAATTATATCACCAACTCAAAAACCCACCCATTCATATGGTCAGCTTCTTAGATAAATAAATGAATTATTAACCTAAAACCATGTTTAATCAGAATCACATAAAGGTATGTAATGTTTTTACAGAACATAAAATAAATTAACAGTTTATTTCGATTTACTCATTAATCACACAATAGTGATCCTGATAAAATAAATAAATATATTATGAACTGAAAATATCATATTAAAATACCCAAACATGAATTAGATTTAATGAAACAATCACTACCACATACCACCCTTCAAATTACATTACTCGACACAAAAAGGAAATTATCGCATCATGTTATCCATATGTGAGAATAAAAATGAAAGTAATAAATTTTAGAGAATGATGGAATAAGAAATACATTAAGAACTAGACTTCCTATGATGAATAGTTAATATCGAATGATTAGTCTTCAATAATTGATTTACTTACCTTTCCATATAATCCATACACTATATTTAAAGATAAAATATAATCTAGAAGAGTTGAGACACCCAAAAATATATCCTTTTGAGATTCCATTATCTTTTAATTCAATACCAATTTGATCCTTTAACCATCTTTCAAATTCATATTGAATTATCACTTGTAAGAATAATCCTATAATATGATTTCAATACTTCAAAATAATCATTTGGATATAATATTTTTAGACTTTACCCTTACCATGTCATAACACATATCCCATATCCATTTTCTCAGAGTTTTCAAAGTGGATTCCTTCTCATCCATTTTTACAAACCAATATGGTTAAGCCCATGATATTTCCATGAGTGTTTTACTTTCCTTTTTTCATTGTTAGAAAAATCATTACATATAACAATGTGGGGTTAGGCATTTAAAATTTTTGTTCCACTTACAATCTATGTTGAATCATCATAAAATAAAATCCAACACATTTCCATTCCCACTCATGCTTGCATAAAACCCTTTTCGATGATGTCAAACACACTAAAGGTGAAATCCTGAGGCTTTTTTTCACTTCTATGTCCATGTATGTCAATAAACATGATATTTTATATGTCTTATTAGCTCTTTGTGTCCTCTGTTCAAAATAGAACTATTTATTATGATGTTTTGAATGTAATTTTAGTCTTAAATAATTCCCATCAACAACTAGAATGCTTTCTATGTCATAGAAATTATTATTTCAGTGATCACATTCTATATTAATGAATTGGGATTTATGATCCTTATAATGGATTCAAAAAGCATCGATTGAGCTCTTAATGTTCATTAATTTCTAGTTCAGCCTCCATGAAAGGGAGATGAATCTTCCCTAGAAGTGGACATATAGTTTTTAGATATAAAATAATGGAGTTCCGGTGAGCTCGAAGGCGATGAGGAATAATAGATATGTTTGAGGTGGGGTTCTTGCGTCTAAGCATGCGATAATGATTTTTTGGAATAAGTGAAAAGTGTTAGAAAAAATATTCTTCCCATATAAAACACATTAGTGAATATTCACTTATTTATAATAGATTATATGGTAACATCAGCTCGTTGAAGCCGTATGGGGTCTGAAGGACCTCTATTGCTATGCAGACCAGACCCCATATGTGATTCTATCTTCCCACATGTTGGATGGACCAAAAAACCTTGTGTCACATGAACTTTCTTGACATATTCTCATAGAATATATAGATGGATCTTCCTATGGTATTCTTGGCTGGATTCCCCTCTTGGGGTGGTCATGTGGCTCTCTCCCTTTAGTTGAGGGATGGTCGAAACTAGCCCATTTTTTCACCAATTAAATAAAAATACTTTATCATTTTTTCTTCAAGAATCAACATTTATTTCTTTAATTAAAATTATTTTAAAAATAAATATCCAATTTCATTTTTCATAAATTTTATTTGGAATATAAATACCCACAAAAATCAATAATTAATTAATATTTTAGTATAAACATTTAAAATCAATGAAATTTATTATTTAAAATTTTAAAAATTTTTATTCATAAACTAGGGAAATCAAATACCCTAACATTTAAATTGATTCTTGTCCTCAAGAAAAAATATCAAAAGGGGAAGAAAAGGGCACCAATGTTACAAAAATTTAAATTTTAAAAATAAATGAAGCCAAAAAATTTTCAATAAGGAAGAAATAATTTTCATGTGTCCCATATGAATCTTTCATCAAATATTCATTAGTCAAAAATCAATTTGATCTTTCAGTAAAAATAATAATTGAACTCCTAATTTATTCCATTTAAGCCTATTAATTTCTAATTACTAGGAACTCCAAGTTGTGATTTACCCCACCCATATTTTATTATTGTCTCTAATCACTCATGGAAGATATTTGAAATGTAGTTCTCATCATACCTTAAATAAATTTACTACACTAATGAACATGAATATGTACTACATTCTATAATTAAAAGATACAAATATAAAAAAATGAAGAGTTATTGCAATTAGTATCTACTGATTCTAAGGCACATGGTAAGTAGGTATTGATTTGAAAAATTTTATGAAAAAAAATTTGGTTAAAATGTCAAGAATAATATAATATAAGAAGAAAATTGTAATTAAATAATTCGATTTAAAGTGAAAAGACCCTCTCCCCAATGGAATCGACTACTGCAGAAAGGGACTCTTGTGTGGGATGTGTAGATGAGTATGTATATTATCATATATAGTTCTGTGCTAGTCTATTTGGTTTGTGGTTGTATTGAATGTGCTTATTTTGTGAGTGTTTCAAGTTGTGATCCAGTATAGTTTAAGGGTTTTATATTTTCTTACTTTTCCTAAAAGTATGTAGAAATAAAAAATTTAATTTTTTAGTCAATGATATTTTTTCCTTCCTTTTTGAAAAAATAATTTTACTTTTTTTTGAAAAAGTTGAATAAGGACAAGTCTCAAATCCAATAACAAAATTAAAATAATAAAAAACATTGGTTATGTAAATGATGATTTTTGGCCCTCCAAAAATCATCCCATTTTTTCTTTTCTTTTTTCTATTTTTTTATAAATTTTACTTCTTCTTGTTTATTTTCAAAAGGTGTAAAAAATAAAAGTACAATAAATGAAAAAATATTCCTTTTTACTAACACAAAATCATTGAATCCATAATCAAGAACATACCCTTCCACCATATACAACCTCTCCCCATGACATGAACATTAATAGTCATGAAAATCATTAAGTGTAGAGTAGGAATGGAATAAATTGGAGTGTAATGTGGCTCTTTATTGGAAATTCCATTTAGGAATTATGTGAGTTAAAAAAAATATTAACTTCATGGTAGGTGTCATGGATAGAGTTTTATCAATAAAAATGACTCAATTATATTAAATGTGTCTTTATACAATCATAACTATGGAAATATTCAATACTTGTTCTAATTGGAAAATTGTCTCAAAATTTCTCAATAAATATGCTCCAAAAATATTGAAATTATTCTATCTAAAAGAATTTTATTAATGTGAAAATATAAGAAATATTAAATCACTCATGTAATGAAAAAAAATTACAAACAAATCCCCATTAATATATAAAATTCAAATCAAGAACAATGGATTGAGAAATTTCATCTAAATATGGATAAAATGAAAAAGCATGACTCATTGAATCCAAATCACTATGCATAACTCTAACCACCCAATCTCACCATATTACTTATTTAATTTGACCAATATAAAAATTAAAACATGGCATGATAATATTTCTATGGAACTCATTTATCTTAGGTAAAATATGTAGAAAAAGTTAAAATTTGAGGAATGTAATATTTATATTAAAATATAGAAATATAAACATTAAAGTAGAAATATGGGAGTCAAATTTTACTAAATTTAATTGCATAATTCCCTTTTACATTAAATTCATCCTCGTTGATGATCCTACTTGTGCCTTAGTTCATTTTTTTGTGAATCCCCATAGTTCTAAAAATAAAATTCAAACAATTAAAGTGAAGAACCATTATTATGATAGTTAAAAAATACAAGGTGATTATATTTTAAACTCTTTCATATATATAATTCCAAATTAAATTAAGTATAAAAGTCATATTAAGTATAAAATATGTGAGTTTTATCATGAAAGAACTTTTTTTTTATTTTAATTAAGATTAACCTTACCTCTTGTAGTCAAGTGATTGAGGGTAGGAATGAGGTTACCTAGTCCTAATGGATGAATGGTCAGAGTTGTGACTCCTCTAAACAAATGGGTTCTCTCCCTTTATCTTAACAAAACTTCAGCCTTCAACTTGTTAATATTGGTCCACATCAATTCGACCAATATAATGGTGCTTTATGGTTTCAAAAAATATAAAATCCAACTCTTTGGCAACCGAAACCTTTGTCCTTCCTTAATCTATCTTGGGAAAATAGTATTTCCTCTATCTTTGATCATTTCTAGTGCTTATCTCTTCTATTTAACCTATAACCATCTCTTTCTTACTTCTATTTCATATGTTATTTATCACCTTTTTTAAATACAAAAATATACTTAAGTCCATGTAGGCTGTCTTCTCCCAAGTCATCCTCTTTTTCATCCATATTTTTATTTACTAGATACATATTGAATTTAACCTCATCTCCACCAAATCTAAAGCATAATATCCAGTTTTGAACATCTCTTAGTGAAATAATCATATCTATTAATGGTACTCCCAATGTAACTAGGCCCATCTTCTCATCCATGTCTATCATAAAGAAATCCATTTGGATGTTTAACATACTACATTGACTATGACATATTCATGTCAACCTCTAAGACATCTCACTATTGTATCCAGAAGTTGAAGAATAACTAAAGGTGGCTTCATCTCCTCTAATCCTAAGCTCTTGAAAGTTGTGTGTGATATTATATTCATGCTTTATCCTAAATCATAAAAATACTTAATAAACTCATTATGACCAATGTGAATAGGAATCATAAAGCAACAAGGGTCTTGCTTTTTCTTTAGTAGATTCCTTGACCCCACTACTAATCATTCCTCAAAGAGTGGTGTTGTACCCAATTCATGAACCTTATTATTTATAGAGACAAAATATTTCATGAACTTAGCAGAAATGGGAATATTATCTAAATATTTCAAGAAGGTAATCTTATTATGGAATTCCTTAAATAGGTCTAGATACTTACCTTGTTTTCCTCAAAATTTATATTCACCAGTCTATATGTGAAGGGAAACCATGGTTTGTAGGGTGCTGGGTCTTCTTCTTGAAATTTTTTATCTTATTAATATTTTTAATCAAATATTCTCCCCATTTTAGATTTATTTTATTTATATTATCTCATATCTTTAGAAGTTTTTTTCAACTATCCTTCCACTCCATAAATAGATGGCCTTCAACTCTCCACTAGGGTTTCCCTCTAGGGTTACTGGTACAGTTTCTCTTAGTATATCCCATATTTGATCAACTATTTGACCAACCTGGAATTATAAATTCTTCATGAATAATCTTTGTATTTTTTCATGAACAATATGATCATTGATATCACTCCCTTGATATTCTAAATATATAATTAACTCCAATATAGAATCTCCTTTTGAGGTCATGAAATTGTTCAATGTGTCTTCCAATGGGTGTACTTGACTAGTGAGCGAGGGACCCTAAGGTTCTTTCTACCCTTATGGTCCTGGTTGGAATCAATGATTGTGTTATTGGTACCCTTTCCCCTATCTTTTTTGTAGCAAATATCCCTAAAAATTATTTTTCTTCTATTAAATTCAATAGGATTGACATCATCAATGCTCAAGCCTTTGGTTTTATGGGGATTCATTATCACATACATATTTCTGATCATTATTTCAATTTAGGTCACCATCCATCCTTTATTATCAACCAAGGTACTCCACTCCTTTATGTTCCTTTGGGTTTCCATTTAAATTTATTGGTCTCCATATCATTCAATAAGATATATCTTTCTTTTAGTTACTTCTTCATAAATTATCCTCCTATAGCCACATCAATAATTGATCTACTTCCCTGAGGCATGCCTTTATATAATGTTTACATTATTAGAAACACCTCAACACCATGTTATAGAAACATTATAGTCAAATAATTGAACCTATCTAGAGAACTACATGGTGTTTTTTCATAAATTTTATTGAAATTAAAAACATTGACATGAATATTAATTTATTTCAATTAGGTAATAATTGAGTTAAAAAGTTTCTTTCCAACACTCACCATGTTGTTATGGAATAAGGTGGAAGGATTTGAATACATTTATAGGCCCATCTCTTAGGGAAAAACAAAATAGTCTTATTCTTAGTGAATCTCTTGAAACATTATCAAAATTTAAAAGTATCACAATGTTAGAGGAATGTTTCTAGATGTGAATTTTGGATCTTCATGTGGCAATCCAAAAAACTAGATCGAATTGGATATCATTTGTAAGAACTCTAGATTGATATCAATGTAACTGGTGACCACATGTTGTACAAGTATTCTCAATTGGAACCCTGTATTCATTTGTCTCCTATAGTCCATAAGTGTTCATTTCTCTAGATTTCTTACTTAGATCACATGGATGGCTCCTTGGTTTAATTTAAGTCCTGAAATATCCTCCTTAATTTTAAATTTCTTTTTAATATCCATGTTGATCTCAGGATCATAGTAATGTTTGTCCTCTTATATGCCTTCTCTCAAGTCGAGTATGAAGGTTTTTAAGATGTAGATGGACTAACAACATGAAAATAATAAGTGTAAAAAATGGTAATAAAAAATAAATAAGAGAAATTCCTATTGATTCCAAGAATTTTTAGAAACCATTAACTGAAAATGGTGCCATACACTTTACCAGAACAAAATGGAATTACTAATTCTTAATTGTTATAACAAAGTTTAGAATTTTATAGAGACACAAACTTAATAGTACATAACTAAATGGTAGAAAATGGTAATCCTGAGGGTGAACTCAAGTTAATAGTCCAAAAAAATGTAGGAAATTAAAATAATTTGAATAAAAAGAGATTAATTTAATAAAATGATCAAACATGTAAAGTTTAGTAATATCTATGATCATGCTATAGTGATGTGATCCCAAGTTAATAGTTTATAAACACATTAGAAATTAAAATAATGGGAATTAAAGGAGATTAATTTAATTAAAATGATCAAACATGTCAAGATTAGTAATATCTATGATCATGTGCTAGTGATTCTAATATGTGAAGTGCTTAACCATAATTGTTATTGAAATTGGGTTGAAAGAAAAGAATTAGTTATGGAATTATCTCTCTAACTCCAGAAACCGTCCATTCATATGTTCAATTAATTAGTTAAATTAATGAATTATGAAACCCAAAACCATATTTAATCAAAATAAATTAATTGCATGTAATTCTCAAATATAGCATAAAAGAAATTTTTTATTTTATTAAGTTTACTCTTTAACCACATAAATTTGATCATTCTAATAGAAAAAAATAGATTAATAATTTAAAATCTCACATGAAAATAATCTAAACATGAATTAGAAATAATAAAATAATCATAAGTGCAACCCCCCATGTAATTACGTCACTCAAGAAAAAAAGGGAAATACCTTGTCATGATATCCATGAGAGTGAATAAAAACCAAATTAATAACCTAGAGAGAATTATGGAAGTTACTACCCTCTAATAACTTGTACTACAGTGCCAAATGGTGAATATACAATGATCAGTCCTCAATTATTGATTGATTTTTCTTTGCACAATGGATATACCTTCAATTTATATAGAGCATGTAATCAAAAAGAGGTCTGAAAACCCCAAAATATATTATATTGAGATTCCATTATCTTACCCTACAATATCCATTTGAATCATTTAATATTTATATGAATTTATATTGAATTATTCTATGAGATACTACTCCTATTCAATGATTTCAATACTTTTAAATAATCAAAAGGATAAAATATTTTAGAGCTATACCATTGTAATGTTGTAGCATAAATCTCTCATCCATTTTTCTCATCATATCAACTAATATTATTTCTCATAAATTTATACACACCAAAATGACAAAAAAAATTACATATAGATGAGTGTTTTATGTTCCTCTTTTCACTATCATCTATGGAATCACATACCATGACATATGGTTGGGTGTTTCACTTTTGAGTTCCTCCTATGATACCTAGTGAACCCTTACATGAAATATCCCAACCTATTTCCCTCCATGAGATTACTTGAAAAAAACCCTTGACCATCATATCCAACACATTATTGGGGAACTAATAAGGACATTTTTTCACTTCCAAATCCATATACTATGCTTAACAAATCAATTTATAGGTTGTTTTAGCTCTATGGGTGCCCTATATACCATGTACTAACTTCCTACAAATTTTTTACGATTTTAAACAGAAATTATTCATTTAAACCATGATCACACTTCACATGTCATATAAATGGACTTTTAGATAATCACATCCACTTTTAATGCATCGAGAATCATCCTCATTACAGTAGATTGATAGATACTCATTCAAGTTATTAATGGTCATAAAAGGTGATTTTTGTATTTATGGAACTCTATGGAGTTGTGCTTAAGCTTCACCGCCAGTGGCCATGGAGTTTTTCGATGTCCAAAATAGAGGTCCTATAGGCTCAAAAGTGAAGAGGAATAGTAGATTTTTCTAAGGTAGGGTACATGAGACCGAGCAAGAGACGATATCATTTTGGTTTAAGTGCATTGTGATAAAAAAATCGATGTCCAACATTTCAATTATTAGTGGATAATAAATTTTTAATAATATATCCCATGATAAAAGTGGATTATTGAAGTCAAATAGTGGCCATAGGACCTCTATCATTGCTTGGGATTGACCACCATGTGTGTTTTTTATAGGTTCCAAGCATAGCAGAAGTGTGTTGGTGGGTTTGAAAAACATTAATTTTAGCGTTAAACAATGTTCAATCTGAGATCCGTCATGATAATAAAATGCCAGATCTTTGGAATAGAACAAAGAAAGAAAAGAAAGAGAAGGGTTCCAAAACCATTAAGAGGATCATCATATGTTGGTTATAATTAATTTAATTAATTGACAAGAATTACCTTTATGTAATTATTTCTTTATTGATGTTTTCTAGTCACGTTTCGATGTGATTCGTCATTGCGTCGCAAAATCCAAGTGTAGACATCCTCTAGCGGTGATCCACACGTGGACCACGTATTTTTGGAAGTTTCCAAAGGAATCTATGGGTGATATCGTGGAGAACCCTTTGCTTCTATTGTCCACCTTAGATCGCCTTGATTCGATGGAGGAGGATCTCTCTCGATCTTGAGAGTGTTCTTGGAAGAAGGAGTTCTCTCATCCTTGAGAGAATTTTCCAGAATTGTTGTGCACAACGATTCATGGAAAAATGTTGGGGTTATGAGAATATTTATAATCATGTTTGAGGATATAGAATTAATGCAATAGATAAACACATTACATGTTTTATTTATTTCATTAACTCTTATTGAAAACCCCCATGTCGATTCATTAATTCTTCGAAATGCGTTCATGATGATTATAATAAATATCATTTAATAAAACAAAATTATTTCCTTAAAATCCTGACTAAAAAAACTACACGACGTGTAATCATTAATACATAACATGTACTTGGTTTCATTCCCTTTCTAAAATGAAAACTACACAGCATATACATTCAATCTACATGGCGTTTATATCTTGTTTTTTTTCATTTTATTCTTCCTCCAACATTAAAACAATTTAGGCTTCCTTGAATAATTATTAAACCATATACGGGAATAATCTTTATTCTACTTGAGATACTTGGATACACTTAGTGTGTGATCCTCTAGGCCTCTTTCTCATTGGGATTAAGCAGACTTGCCTAAAGTCCAAGATTACTATCTAGCAATGGGTTAAGGTATCCAATAGAAAGAATTGGATGCCGCATTGAAGTTTCACTTCATAAGAACACTTACTGTGTAATTTAATCCCTTTTTCTTGATATCACTAATCAAGCGGGTTGCATGCAAGTGCCATCAACCCATGTGCTCGATTATTCTTTCTTTGAATTCCCAGAATTGAACTCACCGATACTTTACCATGGCCATTTATTTATTTAGTCTATATCAATTCCATCAAAGGGCCTGAGATATCTACTTATATTATGGAATAGAAGGGACAAATCCTTTCTCACATTATCTATTAATGTAGTATCACTTGTGACGCACCCAACGTATCCTACCTCACTGTGAACAGTGTGTCGTCACAGTTTTTTTCAATAGATATAAGTGCATGAGTTTTAATACCCATTAATAATAATCTTAAATTATAAGGACTAATACACACGTCTGTATATAGGAACATCCAATGACACTATGAAATGTAGATTTTTCTACTGGCAGGTCTCGTTCTCATAATATCCTCCTGGATATTACCATGAGAGCACACCATGAGAAGATGCCTCAATGTTTTATGAGTCCTCACCCCTAATGGCATGTATTATTTGTGTCCCTCAAATAACATCATCCATCTATAGAACATATATTCAAGAACAGTGTTATGCACTTCCGGGTTCTCAACATAGCAGGGATCTGCTGTGACCCTTTAATGCAAGAGCAGTCCTTAGGACATTATCACATGCATTGTCATGTAGAAGAAAAATCAAGATGTGATAAGGTATTTATTAATGAATAAAGTATAAAGTAGTTGGTTCTAGGACACCAAATAGAATAGACTTCCACTTGGAATAGAGCCAACTCATAAAAACCTTTAACCCGCTATCTCTCAAATAATATTCATGCTTCTGCTGAGATAGGACTTTAGTCATGGGGTCTGCCTTGTTCTCTTTCGTGGACACTCTGCTCACTAAAACTTCACCCCTTTGATAGAAATCCCTCAAGAGGTGATAAATCCAGAGTATGTTCTTTGTCCTTTGATGTGACCTTGGTTCTTTTTCAAGAGCCACCGCTATAGAATTATCACAATACAATGTGATAGGATCATTACGACTAGGCACCACAAAAGGATCCTGGAAAGAGTTTTGAATCCATATGGATTCTTTGGTAACATTAGAAGCCACTATATATTTGGAATCCACTTTAGAATCAGTGAAAACTGGCTGCTTTGAACTCTTCCAGCTCACAGCTCCTCCATTGAGACAGAAAACATATCCAGATTGGGACTTCAGATCATTCTGATCTGTCTGAAAACCAGCATCAACATACCCTCTGATGACAAGTTCTTCATCTCCTCCATACACCAGGAACATATCCACAGTTCTTCTCAGATACTTAAGGATAGTCTTAATAGCAGTCCAATGTTTTTCTCTTGGATCTTCTTGATATCTGCCTACCATGCTCAGTGCATAGGCAACATCAATCCTGGTACATAGCATGGCATACACGATGGATCCTATAGACGAAGCGTATGGGATATTAATAATTCTATCATTCTCTTATTGTGTCTGAGGATAAATTTTCTTAGAAAGATGTAGGCCATGTGAAATTGGATCAAATCCCCTATTGGATTGTTCCATACTAATTCTCTTTAATATCTGTTCAATGTATATACCCTAACTTAGTCCAAGTAGCCTCCTAGATCTATGATGGATGATCATGATCCCTAGAATGTAGGCTGTTTCACCCAAGTCCTTCATGGAGAAACACTTGTTCAACCACTCCTTAACTGACTGTAAGACTGGTACATCGTTTCCAATAAGCAATATGTCATCCACATATACTACTAGTATAACAATCAGATTCCCATTAAACCGCTTATAAACACATGGCTCACATTCATTCTTAATGAAACCAAATTCATTTATGGATTCATCAAATCGAATATTCCATGACCATGATGCTTGCTTTAATCCATAAATGGATTTCTACAACTTTCAAACCCATTTGGCTTCACCTGGTGTCAGAAACTATTCTTCTTGTGTCATATATACATCTTCCTGAAGGTTCCCGTTAAGTAATGTTGTTTTGAAATCAATTTTCCAAATCTCGTAGTCATGGTGAGATACTATGGAATGTATGATTCTTATGGATTTAAACATGGAAACTAGTGAGAAGGTTTCATCATAGTCAATTCCTTGATGCTATCAGAATCCTTTAGCCACTAGCCTTGATTTATAGGTGCTAACTTGACCTTCCATTTCCAGTTTTCTCTTGAATACCCATTTGCATCCAAAAGGCTTTACATCAATTGGCTCTACGACCAGAACCCAGACTTGGTTATAATACATGGAATCCATCTCATAAATCATAGCTTCTAGACATCTTGTAGCTTCTGATCTTTCTACTACTTCCTTGTAGTAGAGAGGTTCACCATTTTCCAATAATAATGATTCACCATCCTTAGTGAATAGTAAACCAAATCTCTCTGGTTCCCTAACCTCTATTGAGCTCCTATGCAGTACTTTTTTTTTCTAGAACCTCTTCCACGGGGACCTGTGGAACTTGTTCTTGTACCAACTCCTATGTATCTTGAGCATCACCTTCATCAAAGTCAATCTTTCTCCCACTATCCCTTTTGAGGACGTGCTCCATCTCAAGAAAGATGGATTGTCTGGAGATAGTCACTTTCTTGTATTGAGAGTTATATAGGTAATATCCTTTTTTTCCTCAGGATATCCTATAAATATACATCTCATGCACCAGGGTGCTAGTTTGTTGCCTCAGAAGGCCTTTACAAATTCCTCGCATCCCCATACATGTGTATGTGAAAAATGGGTTTCTTTCCATTCTATAACTCAGAGGGAATTCCATTTATTTCCTTAGTTGGTACTCGGTTTAATGTTTATACTAAAGTTTGTAATGAATATCCCCAAAAGAATAATGGAATATTTGTATTAATCATCATCGACAACACCAAGTCTAAGAAGGTGCGATTCCTCCTATCACTAACACCATTCCACTGTGGTGTATTAGGAAGAGTGAGCTAAGATAGAATCCTAGACTCCCGCAGAAGATCGATGAACTCTTGGTTATGATATTCTCTACCTTGATCCGATCGAAGATTCTTTATCTTCTTACCAAGATGAATCTCTACGTCATCCTTGAATTCCTTAAATTTATCTAAGGATTCTAACTTATACCTTAGTAAGTAGACATAGCCATATCTACTCAAATTATCAGTAAAAGTAATGAAGTAAGAATACCCCCTCTAGATTCTACTGGAAATGTTCCACACACATCTATGTAAACCAATCCTAGAAGCTCTGTGGATCTTTCACCTTGTCCACCGAAGGGATGTTTGGTCATTTTTCCTTGTAAACAAGCGTGACATCTATCAAGTTGTTTTAGCTCTGTAGAGTCCAAATAACTATCTTGGCAGTGCTTTGTCAAGAGATTCTCATTTACATGACTGATACGGTGATGCCACAATTGGGTGATGTATGAGTCATGTGATTTTATTTTGTTATCAATTTCCAACACTTGGTTTTCATAATTTAATTCATAAAACCATTATATAAATGTGCCATACCATAACATACATTGTTATTATAAAAGCGACAACCCTTATTTCCAAATGTGAAAATAAATCCATCCATGTCCAAACAAGATACAGAAATTATGTTCTTGGTAACACTAGGTACATAATAAAAGTAATGTAAAACCAAAATCATCCTAGATGGAAATGAGAGGTGGTAATCGCCAATATCCAACGCAGCTAGCCTTGTGCCATTGGAAGCTTGAAGATCCACCTCTCCTCTATAAGTCTTTCTAAATATACTTGGTTCCTGCATTTTAATATATATGTGAGACCTACAAGCTGTATCTAATAACCAATGTGTAGAAATGAAAAGATTCACTCGATAACGAACACACCTTTAACATCCCCATGCTTCTAAGTGCAGCTCCTCTTCTAGTGGCCTTGCTTGCCACATGAAAAACACACTGCCTCCCATTCCTTGCCCTGCCTCTAGATCTTCCCCTTCTTAGAGGGACGACACTTGGGGGATTTGAACCATTTATAAGTCTTTGTCCCTATTGTCTGGTCCTTCCTTTTATTATTCACCATTAGGACTATGGGTTTGTCACTCCCCTTATCATTATCTACCAGGTGAATTAAGGTCAGAAGTTACGATAGACTCTTCTCATTGTTTCTCATGTTATAATTGAAAATGAAGCTAGAGAAGGTCTTCAGCAGTGATGATAGGATGAGATCTGTAAGCAACTATTCTAAGAATTTAATCCCCAAGATGTCCAGACATTCAATGTAGCCAATAATCTTGACTACATGAGGCCCAGCTGGCACGGACTCTCCAAGATTAGTTGTAAACAAAGAATTGGAGATCTCATATCTCTCTTGTCTATCCTTCTCTTGGTAGAGATCCTTAAGGTGAGGCATCATGCTATATGCGTCCATGTTTTCATGTTGCTTCAAGAGCTTATTAGACATGACCGATAGAATGAAGAACTGAAAATCTGTGGCCTCATCCATATGTTTCACATTGAGCGTTATTTCCTCAACACTAGCCTCTTTCCCAGGAGAGACTAGAATAGGCTCTTCCAGCACATACAATTTCCTCTCGTGGTGAAGGATGACGCATAAACACCTCTACCACTCTTGGAAATTGGTGCCAGTGAGAATGTTTTCCTTCTCGAGTATGGTTCTCAATGATATGTTTGAAGTCATTTTTATTTTTTTTCTCTACAAATTAAGATGAGAAAAGGTTTTAGTACTTTATAAAACTGAGACAAATAAATAAATTAATACTTATTAGTCTCCCAATATTTTATAAAAATCCAATAGACCTCACCATTGACTTTGGAATATTATGTTGCCTGAATATTCTAGTGGCAAGGATTCATATTTCCCTTCGCATTACCCCAACTAGGGTTGGTCAAGAAACTAGAAGGGTTTTAGGTAGACATTCTAAATTCCAAATGCATTAACTCGCAGATCCTTGATCTTCTAAGTGGACTCCCCAATCCTAAAATCTTTTTTTGGGATTTCCTCAACCTTTGCCTCTTGGTCACACCAAGTGCTACTGTGATAGTCAACCCATGATGCAAACCAAGTCAAGTCAACCGAAAACCTTGAATTAGAATTCCCTGATAATTAAAAGCGCCCCAACTAGGGTTGGTCAAGCACTTTGAACTATGGTTCGATTATAACCAAGATTATGGAAGGCTATACCGACTTAATATTTCTTTGAGGGATTTTATCCTTATACGTAAATTTCCATTTTATTATCTTTGATTTTATTCTTGTTAATATTAAGTGGGATATACTTCAGTGATTAACCATGTCTAAGATAATATTTACGCATGAGCCAATATTATTTTAGTTCCATATTGCATGCTTGTTTAATTCATTAATTGTGTGATCGTGACAACACCCCCACAATAAATAAACCATGAAATTGATAGAAATAAAATAAATGGTATGATCATAAGCTTGTTATATTGGTTAGTTTATCTAGAAGTTGATAAACCAACCCAATACCTAGGGAAGAAACACCTTGAACCTTTTGGGTTCATGTTTACAGTTTTCCACCTGTCCACCTTTTTATCTCCTTGGATTGGTTTCACCTGGGCTCATGACTTGAGCCACCTCCACTAGCTTGGGATATCCATCCATTACATATGAATTTATCTCACATACAGGTGAGGGGTAAAAGGGATTTTTACATAAAAGAATCCTTGGGTGCGCAGGTCCTACATATTAATGTGGAGATGGATCGCAGACCAACAAATTTAATTTAAATAAATAAATTAAAAGAAACCATTCACTTGCAAAGGTCTTATTCTAGCTCATGATCATCCATACATGCAACTATATTTATACATAAATAAAACTAACATTCAATTCTTTAATCGTTCTTACTTAAGATAAATCACACTCGAATCAATTAATTATCTTTAATTAATCAATTCTTTTATCATAAACCCTTTTCTAAATTTCCTTGAGATTCTCATCTATCATAATTTTAAACAAATAAATTAATTTAAAATTATCTTTGTACGTAACTTGTAACTTGTAGGCAACCCGATGAATTCCCGTTCATTACGTAGATGTTAAATTAAATACACATATATAAAACACCTATCACATGATGTGGCTCAGCTTTACACCTTCACTATGGTACACGTCTCAAGGGTTTGTATAATATAATAATAAATTTTAATAAATCTCCATAATTTGGATGAGGACATGGAATGTAGTTCTGACTATACAGCATGTACTTTTGTTCACCGTACATCTGAAGTACACGCCCGGGGACATGGCGTGTAGATGTAGTTCAGAAATTTTCAGAGTACACGGCGTGTTCAGTGGGACATAAGCTGTGTAGTATCCGTGTTACACTGTTTCCATCTGGGAAAACTGTGTACGGGGTACCCAGTCTGACCCTAACCCAAAGGGACTACATGATGTGTTCAGTGGACCACACGATGTGTAATCCAGAAACCGTGTTCCACCTGTTCCTGGTCAACACACAGTGTCATTTATGACTTTGGTATACCCCAATACAAGGCCTAATTTTGCGGACCAGTCCAATGCATTGAACCTAGACTACATGGCATGTAATTCCGAATACACATTGTGTATTCTTGTGTTGTATGGCCAGGAATATTTTGCACCTCCAGATGAGATCCTTTATTTTAATTTAATCAAAGTAAAAAAAAATTAGTTTTTGTAAGGTGAACAAGAAATGAGAGAGGTTGAATAGATCTCAAGATTCATATTTAAATAATAATTAACTTGAATTGAAAAAACTAATTTATTAAATCCCTAAATCACCAATGAAAAAATAAATAATTATAATCAATGATATGACCACTCTGATACAAATTGTAGGTTCTGGGTGCAGCAGAAGTGCGTTGGTGGGTTTTCCAAACATTAAATTTAGCATTAAACAACGTTCAATCCGAGATCCACCACGATAATAAAATGCAGGATCTTCGAAATAGAATGAAGAACAAAAAGAAAGATAAGGGTCCCAGAAACATCAAGAGGATCATCATATGTTGGTTATAATTAATTTAATTAATTGAAAATAATTAACTTTATGGAATTATTTCTTCGTTGATGTTTTCCAGTCACATTTTGATGTGATTCATCGTTGCTTCGTAGAATCGATGTTTAGACTTTCTCTAGCAGTGATCCACATGTGGACCGTGTATCTCTGGACATCTCCAAAGGAATCTTTGGGTGCTAGCATGGATAATCCTTTGCTTGCGTTGTCTGCTTTAGATCGTCTTGATCTGATGGAGGAGGATCTCTCTCAGTCTTGCGAGCGTTCTTGGAGGAAGGAGTTCTATCGGCCATGATAGAATTTTTCAGAATTGTTGTGCACAATGATTCATGTAAAAGTGTTGGGGTTGTGAGGATATTTATAATCGGGTTTGAGGTTATAGAGTTATGATAATAAATAAACACGTTATGCATTTTATTTATTTCATTAACTCTTATTGAAAACCCCCATGTCGAATCATTAATTCCTTGACATGAACCCACACTGATTATAATAAATATCATTTAATAAAACAATATTATTTCCTCAATGTCCCAATAGTAAAAACTACACAGCATGTAATCATTAATCAATGACGTGTACTTATTTTTCATTTCCTTTCCAAAATGAAAACTACACGGCATGTACATTCAATGTACACGACGTGTATATCATGTTTTTTTTCATTTTATTCTTCTTCCAACATTAAAAAGATTTAGGAATCCTTGAATAATTATTAAACCACATACGGGAATAATCTTTATTCTACTTGAGGTACTTGGATACACTTAGTGTGTGACCCTCTAGGCCTTTTTCTCATTGGCATTAGGCAGGTTTTCCTAAAGTCCAAGATTACTGTCTAATAATGGGTCAAGGAACCCAAGATATAGAAGTTGACTCCACATTGATGTGCCACCTCATATGAATTCTTACCATGTAATTTAATGCCTTTATCTCGATATCACTAATCATGCGGGTTGCATGCTAGTGCCATCAACCCATGTGTTCGATTATTCTTTCTTTGAATTCCCAGAATTGAACTCGCCTATACCTTACCATGGCCATTGATTTATTTAGGCTATATCAATTCTATAAAAGGGACAGATATATCTACTTCTGTTATGGAGCAGAAGGGACAAATCCTTTCTCGCATTATCTACTAATGCAGTATCACTCGTGACGCACCCAATGTATCCTACCTCGTTGTGAATAGTGTGTCGTCGCAGTTTTCATCAATATATCTAAGTGTGCAAGTTGTAATACCCATTAATAATAATCTTAAAGTCTAAGGACCAATACACATGTCTACTAATAGGAAAATCCAATGACACTATGAAATGTGGATTTCCGACTGGTGGGTCTCATTCTCATAATATCCTCCTGGATATTACCAAGGGCGCAAACCCTAAGAAGGTGACTCAAAGTTTTATGAGTCCTCACCCCTAATGGCCTGTATTATTTGTGTCCCTCAAAGAACATCATCTGACCATAGAACATATATTCAATAACAGTGTTATGTAACTTCTAGGTTCTCATCATAGCAGAGATCCTCTATGACCCTTTAATTCAATAGCTGTCCTCAGGACATTATCACATGAATTGTAACACAGAATAACAATCAAGATGTGATAAGGTATTTATTAATGAATAAAGTACAAAGTAGTTGGTTCTAGGCCACCAACTCCAATAGACTCCCACTTGGACGAGAGCCAACTCCTAACAACCTTTATCCCACTAGCTCTCAGATGATATTCATGATTCTGCTGAGATTGGCCTTTAGTAATGGGGTCTACCACATTCTCTTCTGTGGATACTATGCTCATTGAAACTTCACCCCTTTAATAGAAATACCTTAAGTGGTGATACTTCCATAGTATGTGCTTTGTCCGTTGATGTGACCTAGGTTCTTTTTCAAGAGCCACTACTGCAGTATCATCACAATACAACGTGATAGGATCTTTACTACTAGGCACCACATGATGATCCTGGACAAAGTTCCGAATCTAGACGGCTTCCTTGGAGGCATCAAAAGACTCCATATATTCAGACTCCACTGTAGAATCGGTGAGAACTGGCTGCTTTGAACTCTTCCAGCTCACAGCTCCTCCAGTGAGACAAAAAACATATCCAGATTGCGACTTCAGAGCATTCTGATTTTTCTAAAAACCAGCATCAGCATACCCTCTGATGATAAGTTCTTCATCTACTCCATACACCAGGAACATATCCTTAGTTCTTCTCAGATACTTACGGATAGTCTTAACAGCAGTCCAATGTTGTTCTCCTCGATCTACTTGATATCTACCTACCATGCTCAGTGCATAGGCCACATCAAGCCTGGTATATAGCATGGAATACATGATGGATCTTATAGCCTAAGCATATGGGATATTACTCATTATACCGTTCTCTTGCTGTGTCTGATGACACATTTTCTTCAAAAGATGTAGGCCATGTGACAATGGAACCAATCCCCTCTTGGATTGTTCCATACTAAATCTCATTAGTATCTGATCAATGTATGTTCACTGACTTAGTCCAAGAAGCCACTTGGATCTATCACGAATGATATTGATCCCTAGAATATAGGATACTTCACCCAAGTCCTTCATAGAGAAACACTTGTTCAACCATTCCTTAACTGATTGTAAGACTGGTACATCATTTCTAATAAATAATATGTCATCAACATATACTACTTGGATAATGATCACATTCACATTAAACCGCTTATAAACACATGGATCACATTCATTATTAATGAAACCAAATTCCTTTATGGATTCATCAAATAGAATGTTCCATGACCTGGATGCTTGCTTTAATCCATAAATGGATTTCTGCAACTTGAAAACCCGTTTGGCTTTCCCTGGTGTCACAAACCATTCTGGTTGTGTCATGTTGACATCTTCTTGAAGGTTCCCATTAAGGAATTCTGTTTTGACATCTATTTTCCAAATCTTGTAGTCATGGTAAGCTGCTATGACAAGTATGATTCTTATGGATTTAAACATGGCAACTGGTGAGAGGGCTTCATTATAGTCAATTCCATGACACTGTTTGAATCCTTTAGCCACTAGCCTCGCTTTATAGCTGCCAAATTGACCTTCCATGTCCAGTTTTTTCTTGAATACCCATTTGCATCCAACAGGATTTACATCAACTGGCTCATCATCCAGAACCCAGACTTGGTTATGATACATGGAATCCATCTCAGAATTCATAGATTCTATCCATCTTGTAGCTTCTGAGCTTTCTACTACTTCCTTGTAGGATAGAGGTTCACCATTTTCCAACAATAATGATTCACCATCCTTGGTGACTAGGAAACCAAATCTCTCTGGTTCCCTTACCTCTCTTGAGATCCTACATAGTACTTTTGTTTCTGGAACATCTTCCATGGGGACCTGTGGAACTTGTTCTTTTACAAACTCTTATGTATCTTGAGCATCAACTTCATCAAAGTAAATCTTGCTCTACTATCCCTTTTGAGGATGTTCTCCCTTTCAAGAAATATGGATTGTCTGGTGATAGTCACTTTCTTATCTTGAGGGTTATATAGGAAATATCCTTTTGTTTCCTTGGGATATCCTATAATGATAGACCTTGTGCCACGGGGTGCTAGTTTGTTTCCTGATAAGGCCTTAACAAATCCATCACATCCCCATACATGTGTATGCAACAAAATGGGTTTTTTCCATTCCATAAATTGGAGGGAATTCCATTTCCCACCTTAGTTGGTACTCGGTTTAATGTGTATGTTGCCGTTTGTAATGCATATCCCCAAAAGGATAGTGGAAGATCTGCATGACTCATCATCGACCTCGCCATGTCCAACAAGGTGTGGTTCCTCCATTCACAAACACCATTCTACTATGGTGTATTAGAAGGAGTGATATAAGATAGAATCCCAGACTCCCGTAGAATATCGATGAACTCTTGGTTCAGATATTCTCCACCTCGACCCGATCGAAGTTTCTTTATCTTCTTACGAGGCTGATTCTCTACTTAATTCTTGAATTCCTTAAATTTATCTAAGGCTTCTGACTTATAAATCATTAAGTAGAAATATCCATATTTAATCAAATCATTAGTAATAGTAATGAAGTAAGAATATCTACCACTAGATTCTACTAGAAATGGTGAACACACATCTGTGTGCAGCAATCCTAGAAGCTCTGTGGCCCTTTCACCTTGTCCATTGAAGGGCGGTGTGGTCATTTTTCCTTGTAAACAAGAATGACATCTAACAAGTGGTTTTAGATCAGTAGAGTCCAAATAAACATCTTGGTAGAGCTTTGCCAAGCGCTTCTCATTTACAAGACCGAGACGGTGATGCCACAAATGGGTGATGTATGATTCATGTGAGTTTCTTTCATTATCGATTTACAACACTTGGTTTTCATAATTTAATAGATACAAACCATTTTATAAATGTGCCATACCATAACATACATTGTTCTTATAAAAGAGACAAACCTTATATCCAAAACTGAAAATAAATCCATCTATATCCAAACAAGATACAAAGATTATGTTCTTGGAAACACTAGGCACATAATAACAGTTATGTAAAACCAAAATCATCCTAGTTGGCTTTGAGAGGTGGTAATCTCCAATAGCTAATGCAGCCAGCCTTGCGCCATTGGCAGCTCGAAGATCCACCTCACCTCTGGCTATCTTTCCAAATATACTTGGTTCCTGCATTTGAATACATATGTGATCCCCACAAGATGTATCTAATACCCAATGTGTAGAAATGAAAATATTACACTCGATAACGAACACATCGTTAGCGTCCCAATGCTTCAGAGTATAGTTTCTCTTCCAATGGCCTTGCTTTCCACATTCAAAACATACTGCCTCCCGTTCATTTCCATGCCTCTGGATCTTACCCTTCTTGGAGGGACGATGCTCAGGGGCTTCAGACCGTTTATAAGTCTTTGGCCCTTTTGCCTTGTCCTTCCTTTTCTTATTCACTACAAGGACTGTGGATTTTTCATTCCCCTTGTCCTTATCTACATGGATAATTAAGGTAAAAAGTTATGATATACTCTTCTCATTGTTTCTCTTGTTATAATAGAAAATGAAGCTAGAGAAGGTCTTGGGTAGTGATGATAGGATGAGATCTGTATGCACCTAATCTGGGAATTTAATCTCTATGATGTCAAGACGTTCAATGTAGCCAATAATCTTGACTACATGAGGCCCAGCTGGTGAAGACTCTCCAATCTTAGTTGTAAACAAATCATTGGAGATCCCATATCTCTCTTGTCTTTCATTCTTTTGGTAGAGATCCTTAAGGTGAGACATCATGCTATACACGTCCATGTTTTCATGTTGCTTCAAGAGCTCATTTGACATGGCCGATTGCATGAAACACTAGAAATATGTGGCATCATCCATATGTTTCACATAGAGAGATATTTCCTCATCATAGGCCTCTTTCCCAGGCATAACTGGAACGTGCTATTCCAGTACATACAATTTCCTCTCATGGTGAAGGATGATGCATAAACGTCTCTGTCACTCTTTGAAATTAGTGCTGGTGAGAAGGTTTTCCTTCTCGAGTATGGTTCACAATGATATGTTTGAAGTAATTTTTCTTGTCTTTTCTACAAATTATGACGAGAAAAGGTTTTAGTACTTTATAAAACTGAGACAAATAAATAAATTAATACTTATTAGTCTCCCACTATTTTATCAAAATCCAATAGCCCTCACCATTGACATTGGAATATTCTGGTGCCTAAATATTCTAGTGGCAAGGATTCATATTTCCCTTAACATTACCCCAACTAGGATTAGTCAAGAAACTAGAAGGGTTTTAGGTAGGAATTCAAATTCCAACTGCATTAACTCACAGCTCCTTGATCCACTATCTGGACTCCCCAATCCTGAAATCCTTTTTTTTGGATTTCCTCAACCTTTGCCTCTTGGTCACACCAAGTCCTTCTGTGGCAGTCAACCATTGATTTGAACCAAGTAATGTCAACCCAAAACCTTGAATTAGGATTCCACGATAATTGAAAGCACCCCAAATAGGGTTGGTCAAGCACTTTGAACAATGCTTCGATTCAAACCAAGATTATGGAAGGCTATACCGACTTAATATTTCTTTGAGGGATTTTATCCTTATACATAAATATCCATTTTAATATCTTTTATTACATTCTTGTTAATATTTAGTGGGATATACTTATGTGATTAACCATGTCTAAGATAATATTTATGCATAAGCCGGTGTTATTTTAGTTCCATCTTGCATTCTTGTTTAATTCATTAATTGTGTGATCATGACAACACACCTAAAATAAATAAACCATGAAACTGATAAAAATAAAATAAATGGTATGATCCAGAGCATGATCTATTGGTTAGTTTATCTAGCGGTTGATAAACTAACCCAAGACCTAGGGGAGAAACACCATGAACCTTTAAGGTTCGTGTTTACAGCTTTCCACCTGTCCACCTTTGTATCTCTTTGGATTGGTTTCACCTTGGCTTCTGACTTGAGCTACCTCTACTAGCTTGAGAGATACATCCATTACATATGCATTTATCTCACACACAAGTGAGGGGTAAAATGGGTTTTTACATAAAATAATCCTCGGGCACGCATTCCCTACATATTAATGAGGAGAAGGCTCCCATGCCAATAAGTTTAATTTAAATACATAAATTAAAAGAAACCATTCACATACAAAGGTCTTGGTGTAGCTCATGATCATCCATACGTGCAATGATATTTACGCATAAATAAAACTAACATTTAATTATTTAATTGTTCCTGCTTAAGATAAATCATGCTCGAATCAATTAATAATCTTTAATTAATCAATCCTTTTATCTTAAACCCTTTTCTGAATTTCCTTGAGATTTTCATCCATCATAATTTTAAACAAATAAATTCATTTAAAATTATCTTTGTGTGTAACCTGTACCATGGAGGCAACCTGATTAATTCCCATTCATTACCCAGATGTTAAATTAAATACATATATATAAAACACATATCTAGTGTTGTGACTTTTCTTTATGAATGTACAATGGTACATGTCTCAAGGGTTTGTATAATATAATAATAAATTTTAACAAATCATCATAATTTGGATGAGTACACGGCGTGCAGTTCCGACTACATGGTGTGTACTTTTTTTTCACCATCCATCCGAAGTATATGCCCAAGGAGATGGTGTGTAGATGAAATTCGGAAATTTTTAGAGTACACGGCGTGTTGAGTAGGACACACACCATGTAATATCCACATTACACGGTTTCCAGCCGGGCAAGCCGTGTATGGGGTACACGGTCCAACCCTAACCTGAAGGGACTACACGTCATGTTCAGTAGACCACACGACATATATTCCAGAAACCCTGTGCCACCTAATCTTGGTCAACACCTGGTGTCGTTTATGAGTTAGTTATACTCCAATACACAACCTTATTTAGCAGACCAGTCCGATGCATTGAACCTAGACTACAGGGTGTGTACTTCTGAATACATGGTGTGTTTTCTTGTGTTGTATGGCTAGGAACGTTTAGCACCTCTAGATGAGATCCTCTATTTTATTTTAATCAATTCTAAAAGAAAAATTCGTTTCTATAAGGTGAATGAGAAATGAGAGAGGAGGAATAGATCTCGAGATTCAGATTTAAAGAACGATTAACTTGAATTGAAACAACTAAATTATTAAATGCGTAAATCACCAACAAAAAACTAAATAATTATAATCAATGATATGACCTATTTGATACCAATTGTAGGTTCTAGGCACAACAGAAGCGCGTTGGTGGGTTTTCCCAACTTTAATTTTAGCATTAAATAACGTTCAATCTGAGATCCGTCATAATAATAAAACATCGGATATTCAGAATAGAACGAAGAACGAAAAGAAAGAGTAGGGTCCCAAAACCATTGAGAGGATCATCATATGTTGGTTATAATTAATTTTATTAATTGACAAGAATTTCCTTCATGGAATTCTTTCTTTGTTGATGTTATTTGGTCACATTTCGATGTGATTCATCATTGCATCGCATAATCCAAGTGTAGAATTCCTCTTGCGGTGATCCACACGTGCACCACGCATATTTGGACATCACCAAAGGAATCTCCTAGGGCTAGTATGGAAAATAATTTTCTTGCGTTTTCCTCCATAGATCACCTTGATCCAATGGAGGGGGATCTCTCTCAGTCTAGAGAGCATTCTTGGAGGAAGGAGTTCTCTCGGCCTTGATATAATTTTCCAGAATTGTTGTGCACAATGATTCATGGAAATGTTTTGGGGTTGTGGGTATATTTATAATCGGGTTTGAGGTTATAGAGTTATGAAAATAAATAAACGCGTTACACAATTTATTTATTTCATTAACTCTTATTTAAAACCCCCATGTCGAATCATTAGTTAAGGTTTTGGGATTCATCTCTCCAGTTATGTTTACCTCTAGGGTTTTTGATAGTGTTTATTTTGGAATATCCCAAAGTTGATCAATGAATTTACCGAACTAGAACTTTAGATTCACTATGGAAACTCTTTGGTCTTTTGTATACCCCTTATGTTCTTTGATATTAATCACATAATATTTTGAATATTCTCTTAAATATTGGTTAAAATATCCTATTTTGGTTAGGAAATTTGAGAATATCTATTCTAATGGGTGGAATTGATGATTGAGTGAGGGACCCTAAAGTTTTTGACACTCTTGTGTTTTTTATTTAAATCCATGATTATGTTTTTTATACCCTTTACCGTGTGGTTTTTGTGGCCTCCATCCCTATTTATTTTCTATTGAAATTACTCAGATTGGTATCTTTAGTGCATATACCTAGAGAGTTTTGAAGAGCCATCATCATATCCATATTTTTCGTAATTGATTCTATCTGGTCTACTATCCATCCTTGATTTTCTACCATGTGAACTCCATTAATTTTTGTTCCTTTAGTTTACCATGAAAATTTGTTGCTCGAAATATCTTTAAATTAGGAGTTTCTTTCTTTTGGAAACTTCATCATTAATAATCCTACCACATCCATGTCAACAATTGACTTAATTTCTAAGAAAATCCTTTATATAATGTTTGTATTAATATCCAAATCTCAATTCCATGATAAATACACTTTTTATTTAAATCCATAAACCTATCCTAAGAAATATAACATGATTCATCATTGATTGGATTGAAATTGAAAATATCCATATGAATATTCATTGATTTCATAGGGTTAGGGGTAGTGATAATTGGGTTAATAATAATCTTGAAAACTCATTCCATATTGTAATGGAATGATGTGGATGTCTTTTAATCCATTCTCATGAATTATATATTTGGGAAAATCAAACTTTTATTTTCCTTATTACATCACTCGAAACATTATGAACCTGGAAAATATCACAATGTTCAAAGAACATTCCTTTATATACATTTGGGTCTTTATTTGGATTCCTAAAAAATTTGATTGAATTTTTTATCATTAGTATGATGTCCGGTTTGATCTCAAAGTGAATGGATGTTATAGGTTATACAAGGATTCTTGGTTGTGTACCCATGTTTTTTAGTTAATTGTAGTATATAAAAGTTCACTTTTACATATTTATTCCATATATCACATAGTTATCTCTTTGGTGTCATTCGAGTCTAGCCATATCCTCCTTGATTTTATTTTGCTTCTGAATTTTCCCCTCAATCTTGGGATCATAGTCTAGTTTCTCATCCTCCTTACCTTTCTCCTGAGTCAAGTATGTATTTTTATAAGATATAAATTGAATAAAATCATGAAAAGTACAAGTGTGAAAAGGGGAATAAAAACAAAATATGAATAGAAATTTCTAACGATCTTAATATTTTTTAGAAACCATTCCCCGATAATGACGATAAAAAATTTATTAGCCCATAGGGTTTCATCAGACACTATAGTTCAAATCAAATTTTATAAATTTATATAAAATAAAACTTACTACTAAATAACTAAATGGGTATTAGATTGTACGCCTATGATTTTTTGAAAGGGTATTGTTCAAAAACACTTAGTGGATTTAATGAATGAGAATGAAAAGAGAGTGGTTAAATTAAAATGAGTAAATGTTTCAAAATTAGTAAAATCATAGATCATGTGCTAGTGATGTTAGGATGTAACGAAAGTAACCATTTTTATCTAAATATGGTTGAAAGTAAACCCTTTTTCTTTTAATTATATCACTAACTCAAAAACCCACTCATTCATTTGGTCAACTACTAAGATAAATTAATGAATTATTAACCCAAAACCATGTTTAATCAGAATCACTTAATGGTATGTAATGTTTTTACAGAACATAAAATAAATTAACAGTTTATTTATAATTACTCATTAATCAAACAATAGTGATCCTGATAATATAAATAAATATATTATGAATTGAAAATATCATATTAAAATACCCCAAACATGAATTAGAAATAATGACACAATCACTAACACATACCACCCTTCAAATTACATCACTCGACACAAAATGGAAATTATCGCAACATGTTATCCATATGAGAGAATACAAATAAAATTAATAAATTAGAGAGAATGATGGAAGAATAAATACTCAAAGAACCATACTTCCTATGATGAATAGTTAATCTCAAATTATTAGTCCTCAATTATTGATTTACTTACCTTTCCATATAATCTATACACTATATTTAAGGAAACAATATAATCTAGAAGAGTTGAGATGCCCAAAAATATATCCCTTCAAGCTTCCATTATCTTTTAATTCGTTCCCCACTTGATCCTTTAATCATTTTTCAAATTCATATAGAATTATCACTTGTAAAAATAATCCTATAATATGATTTCAATACTTCAAATTAATCATTTGGATAGATTATTTTTAGACTTTATCCTTACCATGTCATAACACATATCCCATACCATTTTCTCAGATTTTTCAAAGTGGATTCCTTCTCATCCAGTTGTACAAACCAATATGGTTAAGCCCATGCTATAGTAATGAGTGTTTTACTTTCATCTTTTCATTGTTAGAAAAATCATTACATATAACAATGCGGGGTTAGGTATTTCACATTTGTGTTCCACCTACAATCTATGATAAATAATCATAAAATGAAATCCATCACATTTTCATCACCACTCTTGCTTGTATAAAATCCTTTTCGATGATGTCAAACACACCATAGGTGAAATCATGAGGCTGTTTTTTCACTTCCATGTCCATGTATGATGATAAAAATGATATTTTACATGTCTTATTAGCTCTTTGTATCCCCTGTGCACTATGGAACTATTTCCTATTATGTTTTGAAGTTAATTTTAGTCTTAAATCATTCCCATAAACCACTATAACTCTTTCTATGTCATAGAAATTGTTGTTTCATTGATCACTTCCTATATTAATGAATTGGGATTTATGAACCTTATAATGGATTCATAAAGCATAGATTAAGCTCTTAATGTTCACCAATTTCTAGTTCTGTCTCCAAGGAAGGGAGATGGATCTTCACCAGAAGTGGACGTATAGTTTTTAGATATAAAATAATGAGGTTACGGTGAGCTCAAAGACGATGAGCTATAGTAGATATGTTTGTGGTGGGGGTGCTTGAGTCTAAGCATGAGATAATGATTTTTTGTAATAAGTGAAAAGTTTTAGAAAAAATATTCTTCCCATATAAAAAACATTAGCTAATATTCACTTATTAATAATAGATTATATGGTAACATAGGCTTGTTGAAGCCTGATGGGGTCTGAAAGACCTCTATCGCTACACAGATCAGACCCCATATGTGATACTATCTTCCCACATATTGGATGGACCTAAAACCCATGTGTCACTTAAACGTTCTCAACATATTCTCATGGAATATATAGATGGATATTATATTGTAATTCTTGGCTGGATTCCCCTCTTGGGGTGGTCATGTGGCTCTCTCCCTATAGAAGAGGGATGGTCAACACCGTCCCAATTTTTCCCCAAATAAATAAAAACACTTTTTTATTTTTTTCATCAATAATCAAAATTCATTTCTTTAATTAAAATTATTTTAAAAATAAATATCAAATTTCAGTTTTCATAAATTTTATTTGGAATATAAATACCCAAAAAAATTAATATTTCATTAATATTTTAGTATAAAAATTTAAAATCAATGAAATTTATTATTTATAATTTTAAAAAATTTCATTCATAAACTGGGGAAATAAAATACCCCAAGACTTAAACTCATTTTTTTCCTCAAGAAAAAATATCAAAAGGGGATGAAAAGGGCAGTAATGTTACAAAAAATTTAAATTTTAAAAATAAATGAAGACCAAAAATTTTCAATAGGGAAGAAATAATTTTCATGTGTCCCACATGAATCTTTCATCAAATCATCATTAGTTAACAATGTATTTGATATTTCCCTAAAAAAAATAATTGAACTCCTAATTTATTCCATTTAATCCTCTTAATTTCTAATTACTAGAAACACCAAGTTGTGATTTACCTCACCCAGATTTTATTATTGTCTCTCATCACTCATGGAAGATATTTTAAATTTTTATTTCATCACACCTTTTGTAAATTTACTACACTAATGAACATGAATATGTACTACATTCTACAATTCAAAGAGACAGATAAAAAAAGAAGAGTTCTTACAATTAGTATCTACTGATTCTAAGGCACAAGGTAAGTAGGTATTGATTTGAAAAATTTTATGATAAAAATTGTGGTTAAAATATCAAGAATAATTTAAGAAAAGAAAAGAAAATTGTAATTAAATTATTCAATTTAAAGTAAAAACACCCTCTCCCCAATGGATTCGGCTACTACAGAAGGGGAATCTTGTGTGGGATGGGTAGATGAGTATGGATATTATGATATATAGTTCTATGCTGGTATATTTGGTATGTGGTTGTATTGCATGTGATTGTTTTGTGAGTGTTTAAAGTCATGATCCAGTATGGTTTATGGGTTTTACAGTTTCTTACTTTTCTTAAAAGTATTTAGAAATAAATATTTAATTTTTAGTTAATGATATTTTTTGCTTCCTTTTTTTCAAACGAATTTTTCAATTTTTTGAAAAAGTTGAATAAGGACAAGTATCAAATCCAAGGCCAAAATAAAAATCATAAAAACGATTGGTTATGTAAATTGTGATTTTTGGACCTCCAAAACTCATCCCATTTTTTCTTTTTTCTTTTTTTTTCTATTTTTTTAGAAATTTTACTTCTCCTTGTTTATTTTCACGAGGGGTAAAAAATAAAAGTACAATAAATGAAAAAAAATTCCTTTTTCCCAACAAAAAATCATAGAATCCATAATCAAGAACATACCCTTACACCATATACAACCTCTCCCCTTGACATAAACATTGATAGTCATGCAAAACATAAAGTGTAGAATAGTAATGGATACAATTAGAGTGTAATGTGGCTCTTTATTTAAAATTCCATTCAGGAATTATGTGAGTTAAAAAAGATTAAAATCATGGTAGGTTTCAAGGATAGAGTCTTATCAATAAAAATTCCTCAATTATATTAAATGTGTCTTTATAAAATCATAACTATGGAAAGATTCAATACAAGTTCTAATTGGTAAATTGTCCCAAAATTTCTCAATAAATATGCTCCAAAAAATATGGCAATTATTCTATATAATTTTTTTGTTAATGAGAAAATATAAAAAATATTAAATCACTCATGTAATGAAAGAAATTTCAAACAAATCCCCATTAATATATAAAATTCAAATAAAGAACAATGGATTGAGAAATTTCATCTAAATATGGATAAAATGAAAAATCATGACTCCTTGAATCCAAATTACTATGCATAACTCTAACCACCCAATCTCATAATATTACTTATTTAATTTGACCAATATAAAAATTAAAACATGGCATGGTATTATTCCTATGTAACTCATTTATCTTAGAAAAAATATTTAGAAAAAGTTAAAAAGTGCGGAATGAAAATTTTAAATTAAAATATAGAAAAATAAACATTAAAGTTGAAATATGGGAGTCAAATTTTACTAAATTTAATAGCATAATTACCTTTTACATTAAATTCTTCCTCTTTTATGATCCTACTTATGCCTTAGTTCCTTTTTCCATGAATCCCTATAGTTCTAAAAATAAAATTCAAAAATTAAAATGAAGGCCCATTATCATGATAGTTAAAAAATACAAGGTCATTATATTTTAAACTCTTTCTTAAATATAAGTCCAATTGAAATTAAGTATAAAAGTTTTATTAAGTATCAAATATATGAGTTTTATCCTGAAAGAATTTTTTTTATTTTAATTAAGCTTAACCTTACCTCTAGTAGTCAAGTTATTAAGGGTAGGAATGACGTTACCCAGTCGTAATGGATGAATGGTCAGAGTTATGACTCCTCAAAACAAATGGGTTCTCTCCCTTTATCATAACAAAACTTCAGCCTTCAACTTAGTAATATTGGTCCACATCAATTCGACCAATATTGTGGTGCTTTATGGTTTCTAAAAATTTAAAATCCAACTCTTGGTAAACCGAAACCTTTGTCCTTCCTTAATCTATCTAGGGAAAATAGTCTTTCTTCTATATTCTATAATTTCTAGTGATTAACTCTTCTTTTTAACCTATATCATCTCTTCCAAACTTCTATTTAGTATTTTATTTATATCCTTTTTTAAATACAACAATATCCTAAACTCCATGTAGGCTGTCTTCTCCCAAGTCATCATCCTTTTCATCCATATTTTTCTTTACCTGATACAGATTGAATTTAACCTCTTCTCCACCAACTCTAAAGCATAATATCTAGTTTTGAACACCTGTTAGTGAAATAATCATATTTATTAATTGTACTACCAAGGTAACTGGGTTTTCTTATCATCTGTGTCTATCATAAATAAATCCATTTGGATGTTTAACTTACTACATTGAATATGAAATATTCATGTCAACCTCCGAGACATCTCACTAATGTATCCAAAAGTTGAAGAATAACTCAAGGCGGTTTCATATCCTCTAATCATAAGCTCTTGAAATTTTTGTGTGATATTATATTCCTGATTGATCCTAAATCATACAAATACTTAATAAAATCATTATAACCAATGTGAATAGGAATCATAAAGCTACATGGGTCATGCTTTTTCTTTAGTAGATTCCTTGACCCCACTATTAATCATTCCTCAATGATTGGTATTGTACCTAATTCATCGACCTTATTATTTATAAAGACAAAATATTTCATGAACTTAAAAGAAATGGGAATATTATCTAAATATTTCAAAAAGGTAATCTTATTATGGAATTACTTAAATAGGTCTAGATACATACCATGTTTTCCTCCAAATTTCTATTCACTAGTCTATATGTGAAGGGAAACCATTGTTTGTTGGGCGGTGTGTCTTCTTCTTGAACATTTGTTATCCTATTCAATTTTTTAATCAAATATTATCCCCATTTTAGATTTATTTTATTTCTATTATCTCATATCTTCAGAAGTTTCTTCAACTATCCTTCCACTCCATAAATAGATAGCCTTAAACTCTTTATTAGGGTTTCCCTCTAGGGTTACTGGTATATTTTCTCTTAGTATATCCCATATTTGATCAACTAGTTGACCAACATGGAATTATATATTCCTCATGAATACTCTTTTTAATTTTTTCATAAACAATATGGTCATTGATATCACTGCCTTGATATTTTGAATATATCATTAACTCCCAGATAGAATCTCCTTTTGTGGTCATGAAATTTTCCAACGTATCATCCAATGGGTGTACTTTACTAGTGAGCATGGGACCCTAAGGTTCTTTCTACCCTTATGGTCCTGGTTGGAATCCACGATTGTGTTATTGGTACCCTTTCCCCTATCTTTTTTGTGGCATATATCACTAAAAATTATTTTTTTCTATTAAATTCAATAGGATTGACATCTTCAATGCTCTAGACTTTGGGTTTATGGGGATTCATTATCACATCCATCTTTTTGGTCATTATTTCAATTTTGGCCACCATCCATCCTTAATTATCAATCAAGGAACTCCACTACTTTATGTTTTTTTGGGTTTCAATTTAAATTTATTGATATCTCTATCATTAAATAAGCTATAACTTTCTTCTAGTTACTTCTTCATCAATGATCCTCCTGTAGCCACATCAATAATTGATCTATTTCCCAGATACATGCCTTTATATAATGTTTACATTAGTAGACACATCTCAACACCATGTTATAAAAACATTAAATTCAAATCATTGAACCTTTCCAGATAACTACATGGCGTATCATCATCAATTTTCTTGAAATTAAAAAAATTGACTTGAATATTAATTAATTTCAAAGGAGGGAATAATTGAGTTAAAAATTTTCTTTCCAACACTTGCCATGTTTCTATGGAATAAGGTGGAAGGATTTGAATACATTTCTAGGCCTATCTCTTTGGAAAAATCAAAATAGTCTTAGTCTTTGTGCATCACTTGAAACATTATCAAAATTGAAAAGTATAACAATGTTAAAGTAATGTTTCTAGATGTGAATTTTGGATCATCAGGTGGAAACCCAAAAAACTAGATCTAATTGGATATCATTTGTATGAAAACTAGATTGATATCAATGTAACTGGTGACCACATGTTGTACAAGTATTCTCAATTGGAACCTTGTATTAATTGGTCTCCTATAGTCTATAAGTGTTTATTTCTCTAGATTTATAACTGAGATCACATGGATGGCTCCTTGGTTTCATTTAAGTCCTGAAATATCCTCCTTAATTTTAAATTTCTTTTTAATATCCCTCTTGATCTCGAGATCATATTAATGTTTTCCATATTATATGACTTCTCTCAAGTCGATTATTAATGGTTTTAAGATGTATATTGAATTAAAATATGAAAATAATAAGTGTAAAAAGGGGAATAAAAAATAAAGAAGAGAAATTCCTGTTGATCCTAAGAATTGTTAGCAATCATTCACCGACAACGGTGCCAAACACTTTACTAGACCAAAATGGAAATACTAATTCTTAATTTTTATGACAAAGTTTAGAATTTTATATAGACAAAAACTTACTAGTACATAAATAAATGGTAGAACATGATAATCCTGAGGGTGAACCCAAGTAGTAGTGCAAAAAATGTAGAAAATTAAAATAATTTGAATAAAAAGAGATTAATTTAATTAAAATGATCAAACATGTCAAGATTAGTTATATCTATGATCATGTTATAGTGATGTGATCACAAGGTAATAGTTTAGAAACACATCAGAAATTAAAATAATGGGAATGAAAAGAGATTAATTTAATTAAAATGATCAAACATGTCAATATTAGTAATTTCCATGATCAATTGCTAGTGATGTGAATATGTGAAGTGGTTAACCATAATTTTTGTCAGAATTGTTTTAAAAGAAAAGACTTAGTTATGGAATTATCTCTCTAACTCCAGAAACTGTCCATTCATATGTTCAATTAATTAGTTAAATTAATGAATTATGAAACCCAAAACCGTATTTAATCTAAATCAATTAAAGGCATGTAATTATCAAACATAACATAAAAGAAATTTGTTATTTCATTTAGTTTACTCTTTAGTCACATAAATATGATCATTATAATAGAAAAAAAGAGATTAATAATTTAAAATCTCAAATGAAAATAATATAAACATGAATTAGAAATAATAAAATAATTACAAGCGTAACCCCCCTTGTAATTACATCACTCATGAAAAAAGGGAATTACCGTGTCATGATATCCATGAGAGTGAATAAAAACCTAAATAATAACCTAGAGAGAATTATGGAAGTTACTAACATCCAATAACTTGGCATACAATGCCAAATGGTGAATCTACAATGATCAGTCCTCGATTATTGATTGATTTTTCTTTATACAATGGATATACCATGAATTTATATGGAGCATGTAATCAAAAAGAGGGATGAAAATCCCAAAATATATTCTATTGAGATTCCATTATCTTATCATAAAATATCCATTTGAATAATTTAATATTTATATGAATTTATATTGAATTATCCTGTGAGATAATACTCCTCTGCTATGATTTCAATCCTTTTAAATAATCACAAGGTTAAAATATTTTAGAACTTTACCATCGCCATGTTGTAGCTTATATCTCTCATCCATTTTTCTCATCATCTCAACTAATATTATTTCTCATCAATTTATACACACCAAAATGATGAACTACATTCCATATAAATGAGTTTTTTATGTTCCTCTTTTCACTATCATTTATGGCATCACATACCATGACATAGGGTTGGGTGTTTCACTTTTGAGTTCCTCCTATGATACTTGGTGAACCCTTACATGAAATATCCCAACCTATTTCCATCCATGAGGATACTTGTAAAAAACCCTTGACCATCATATCCAACTCATTATTGGTGAACTAATAAGGACATTTTTTCACTTCCAAATCCATATACTATGCTCAACAGATTATTTCATAGGTTGTGTTAGTTCTATGGCTCCCCTATGTACCATGTACTGACTTCCTATAACTTTTTATGGTTTTAAACATAAATTATTCATTTAAACCATGATCACACTTTACATTTCATACAAATGGACTTTTAGATCATCACATCCACTTTTAATGCATTGATAATCATCCTCCTTATAATAGATTTAAAGAGCCTCATTCAAGTTATTAATGGTCGTAAAAGGTGATTTTGGTCTTCATGGAACTCTATGGAGTTGTGATTAAGCTTCACCACCAGTGTCTGTGGAGTTTTTCAGTGTCCAAAATAGAGGTCCTATGGGCTCAAAAGTGAAGAGGAATAGTAGATATTACTAAGGTGGTGTACATGATACCAAGAAAGAGATGATATCATTTTGGTTTAAGTGTGTTGTGATAAAAAAATCAATTTCACACATCTCAATCATCAGTGGATAATAACTTCTTAATAATATATCCCCTAATAAAAGTGGATTATTTAAGTCAAATAGTGGCCATAATACCTCTGTCATTTCTTGGGATTGACCACCATGTGTGTTTATTGTAGGTTCCGGTCACAACTGAAGTGCGTTGGTGGGTTTTCCAAACTTTAATTTCAACATTAAACAATGTTCAATCCGATATCCATCACGATAATAAAACACCAAATCCTTGGAATAGAATGAAGAACAAAAAGAAAGAGAAGGGTCCTGGAACCATCGACTGGATCATCATATGTTGGTTATAATTAATTTAATTAATTGAAAAGAATTACATTGATGGAATTATTTCTTCGTTGATGTCTTTAGGTCACGTTTCGATGTGATTCATCGCTGCGTCACAGAATCCAAGTGTATAATACTTCTAGTGGTGATCCACACGTGCACCACATATCTCTAGACATCGCCAAAAGAATCAATGGGTACTAGTGTGGAGAATCCTTTTCTTCTGTTGTCTGCCTTAGACCACCTTGATCTAATGGAGGCAGATCTCTCTCGGTCTTGAGAGTGTTATTGGTGGAAGGAGTTCTGTCGACCTTGAGAGAATATTCTAGAATTTTTGTGAACAATGATTCATGGAAAAGTTCTGGGGTTGTGAGGATATTTATAATCGAGGCTGAGGTTATAGAGTGATTAAAATAAATAAACACGTTACAAATTTTATTTATTTCACTAACTCTTATTGAAAACCCCCATTTCAAATCATTAATTCCTTGACATGTGGTCATGCTGATTATAATAAATTTCATTTAATAAAACAATATTATTTCTTCAAAATCCCTACTGGAAAAACTACATGGCATGTAATCATTAATACAGAGTGTGTACTTGTTTTTAATTTCCTTTCCAAAATGAAAACTACACGGTGTGTACATTTAATGTACATGGTGTTTATATCTTGTTTTTTTCATTTAATTCTTCCACCAACATTAAAAAGATTTAGGATTTCTTGAATAATTATTAAAATACATATGAGAATAATCTTTATTCTACTTGAGATACTTGGATACACTTAGTGCGTGACCCTCTCGGCCTCTTTCTCATTGGCATTAGGCGGGATTGCCTAAAGTCCAAGATTACTATCTAGTAATGGGTCAAGGAACCCAAGAGAAAAAAGTTGACGCCACATTGACATGTCACATCATTCGAATGATTACAGTGTAATTTAATCCCTTTTTCTTGACATCACTAATCAAGCGGGTTGCATGCATGTGCCATCAACCCATGTACCTGATTATTCTTTCGTTGATTTCCCAGAATTGAACTTGACCCTACCTTACCAATGCCATGGATTTATTTAGTTATATCAATTCCATAAAAGGGACTGAGAAATATAATTCCATTATGGAAGAGAAGGGAAAAATCCTTTCTCACATTATCTATTAATTCAGTATCACTCGTGATGCACCCAACGTATCCTACCTCCCTGAAAACAGTGTGTCGTTATATTTTTCGTCAATACATCTAATTGCGTGAGTTGTAATACCCATTAATAATAATAATATTAAAGTCTAAGTACCAACACACACATTTGGAGATAGGAACATCCAATGACACTATGAAATGTGGATTTTCTACTGGCGGGTCTCATTATCATAATATCATCCTGGATATTACCAGGGGCACACACCATGAGAAGATGCCTCAAAGTATTATGAGTCCTCACCCCTAATGGCCTGTATTATTTATGCCCCTCAAATAACATCATCCGGCCATAGAACATATATTTAAGATTAGTGTTATGGAACTTCCGGGTTCTCATCATAGCAGGGATCTGCTATGACCCTTTAATTCAACAACTATCCTTAGGACATTATCACATTCATTGTCATGTAGAATAATAACAAAGATGTGATAAGGTATTTATTAATGAAAAAAGTAAAAATTTGTTGGTTCTAGGACACCAACTCCAAAAGACTCCCACTTAGACTAGATCCAACTCCTAACAACCTTTAACTCACTATCTCTCACTTGATATTCATTCTTCTGATGAGATAGGCCTTTAGTCATGTGGTATGCCATGTTCTCTTCCATAGAAACTCTTCTCACTACAACTTTACTCCTTTTATAGAAATCCCTCAGGAGGTGATACTTCCAGAGTATGTTCTTTATCCATTGATGTGACCTTGGTTCTTTTGCAAGAGCCACTGCTGTAGTATTGTCACAATACAATGTGATAGGATCTTTACTTCTAGGCTCCACATAAAGCTCCTGGACAAAGTTCCGAATCCAGATGGATTCATTGGCTATATCAGAAGCCACTATATATTCAGACTCCACTGTAGAATCGGCGACAACTGGCTGCTTTGAACTCTTCCTGCTCACAACTCCTCTATTGAGATAGAAAACATATCCAGATTGTGACTTTAGATCATTCTGATCTGTCTAAAAACCTGCATCAGCATACCCTCTGATGACAAGTTCTTTGTCTCCTCCATACACTAGGAACATATCCCTAGTTCTTCTCAGATACTTAAGGATAGTCTTAATAGCAGTCCAATGCTGTTCTCCTAGATCTGCTTGATATCTTCATACCATGCTCAGTACATATGCAACATCAAGCCTGGTACATACCATGACATACATGATGGATCCTATTGTTGAAGCATATGGGATCTTACTTATTCTATCTTTCTCTTGTTGTGTCTGAGGATACATTTTCTTAGAAAGATGTAGGCCATGTGAAACTAGAACAAATACCCTCTTGGATTGTTCCATAATAAATATCTTTAGTATCTGGTCAATGTATATACCCTGACATAGTCCAAACAACCTCTTGGATCTATCATGAATGATCATGATCCCTAGAATGTAGGCTGCTTCACCCAAGTCCTTCATGGAGGAACACTTGTTCAACCAGTCCTTAACTGACTGTAAGACTGGTACATCGTTTCCAATAAGAAATATGCGTCCACATATAGAACTAGTATAACAATCGCATTCCCATTAAACCTCTTATAAACACATGGCTCACATTCATTCTTAATGAAACCAAATTCATTTATGGATTCATCAAATCGAATATTCCATGACCATGATGCATGATTTAATCCATAAATGGACTTCTGAAACTTGAAAACCTGTTTGGCTTCACCTGGTGTCACAAACCCTTCTTCTTGTGTCATATATACATCTTCCTGAAGGTTCCCATTAAGTAATACCGTTTTGACATCAATTTTCAAAATCTCATAGTCATGGTAAGATACTATGGAAAGTATGATTCTTATGGATTTAAACATGGAAACTGGTGAGAAGGTTTCATCATAGTCAATTCCTTGATAGTGTGTGAATCCTTTAGCCACTATCCTTGCTTTATAGGTGCTAACTTGACCTTCTATGTATAGTTTTATCTTGAATACCCATTTTAATCCAATAGGATTTTCAACAACTAGCTCTTCGACCAGAACCCAGACTTGGTTCTGATACATGGAATCCATCTCAGAATTCATAGCTTCTAGCCATCTTGTAGCTTCTAAGATTTCTATTGCTTCCTTGTAGAAGAGATGTTCACCATTGTCCAAAAATAATGATTCACCATCCTTGGTGACTAGGAAACCAAATCTCTCTGGTTCCCTTACCTCTCTTGAGCTCCTGTGTAGTACTTGTGTTTCTGGAACCTCTTCCACGGGGACCTGTGGAACTTTTTCTTGTACCAACTCCTGTGTATCTTGACCATCAACTTCATCAAAGTCAATCTTTCTCCCACTATCCCTTTTTAGGATGTGCTCTCTCTCTCATGAAAGATGACTTGTTTAACAATAATCAATTTCTTCTCTTGTAGATTATATGAGTAATATTCTTTTGTTTCCATGGGATATCCTATAAAGATACATCTCATGCATCAGGGTGCTAGTTTGTTGCCTGATAAGGCCTTAAGAAATGCCTCGCATCCCCATACATGTGTATGAGAAAAAATGGTTTCTTTATATTCTATAACTCAGAGGGAATTCCATTTTCCACCTTAGTTGGTACTCAGTTTAATGTGCTTGCTGTATTTTGTAATGCATATCCCCAAAAGTATAATGGAAGATCTGTATGAATCATCATCGAACACACCAAGTCCAAGAATGTGCGGTTCCTCCCTTCACTAACACCATTTCACTATGGTGTATAAGGAGGAGTGAGCTGGGATAGAATTCCAGACTCCCTTAGAATATTGATGAACTATTGGTTTAGATATTCTCGACATCAATCCGATCTAATTCTCTTTATCTTCTTACCAAGATGATTCTCTACTTCATTCTTTAATTCTTTAAATTTCTCTATGTCTTCTGATTTATACCTCATTAAGTAGACATAGCTATATCTACTCAAATCATTAGTAAAAGTAATGAAGTAAGAATATCCACCTCTAGCTTCTACTAGAAATGGTCCACCCACATCCTTGTACACCAATTCTAGAAGCTCTGTGGCCCTTTCACCTTGTCCACCAAAGGGCGGTTTGGTCATTTTTCCTTGTAAACAAGCGTTACATCTATCAAGTGGTTTTAGCTCAGTAGAGTCCAAATAACCATCTTGGTAGTGCTTTGTCAAGCACTTCTCATTTACATGACTGAGATGGTGATGCCATATTTGGGTGATGTATGAGTCATGTGAGTTTGTTTCGTTATCGATTTCCAACACTTGGTTTTCATAATTTAATACATAAAACCATTATTTAAATGTTCCATACCATAACATACATTTTCCTTATAGAAGGGACAAAATTTATTTTCAAACATGAAAATAAATCCATCCATATCCAAAAAATATACATAATTTATGTTCTTGGTAACACTAGGCACATAATAATAGTTATGTAAAACCAAAATCATCCTAGTTAGCAATGAGAGGTGGTAATCGCCAATAGCCAATGCAGCCAGCCTTGCGCCATTGGTAGCTCGAAGATCCACCTCTCCTCTGGAAATATTTCTAAATCTACTTGGTTCCTCTATTTGAATAGAGATGTGAGCCCCACAAGCTTTATATAATAAAAAATGTATAGAAATGGAAAGATTACACTCGATAACGAACGCACCTTTAGCATCCCTATACTTCTGAGTGCAGTTCCTCTTCAAGTGGCCTTGCTTTCCACATGCAAAACACACTGCCTTCCATTCATTTACCTACCTCTGGATCTTCCCTTTCTTGGAGGGACGACACTCGGGGGCTTCAAACTGTTTATAAGTCTTTGGCCCCTTTACCTTGTCCTTCCTTTTCTTATTCACCATAAGGACTGTGGGTTTGTCACGTCCCATGTCCGTATCTACCTGGAGAATTATGGTCAGAAGTTATGATAGACTCTTATAATTGTTTCTCATGTTATTATTGACAATGAAGCTAGAGAAGGTCTAGGGTAGTGATGATAGGATGAGACCTGTACGCAACTCATCTGTGAATTTAATCCCTAAGATGTCGAGATGTTCAATGTAGCCAATAAGCTTGACTAATGTAGCCCAGCTGGCGCAGAATCTCCAAGCTTAGTTGTAAACAAAGAATTGGAGATTTCATATCTGTCTTGTCTCACCTTCTCTTGGTAGAGATCCTTAAGGTGAGACATCATGCTATACACATCCATGTTTTCATGTTGCTTCAAGATCTCATTAGACATGGCTGATAGCATAAAACACTGGATATCTATGGAATCATCCTTATGTTTCACATAGAGAGACATTTCCTCATCACTAACCTCTTTCCCAAGCGGAACTGGAATAGGCTCTTCCAACACATACACTTTCTTCTCATGGAGAAGGATGATGAGTAAACGCCTCTATCACTCTTGGAAATTGGTGCTGGTGAGAAGGTTTTACTTCTTGAGTATGGTTCACAATGATATGTTTGAAGTCATTTTTCTAGTCATTTTTACAAATTAAGATGAGGAAATGTTTTAGTACTTTATAAAACTGAGAAAAATAAATTAATTAATACTTATTATTCTCCCACTATTTTATCAAAATCCAATAGCCCTCACCATTGACTTTGGAATATTCTATTTCCTGAATTTTCTAGTGGAAAGGATTCATATTTCCCTTCGCATTACCCCAACAAGTGTTGGTCAAGAATCTAGAAGGGTTTTAGGTAGGCATTCCAAATTTCATCTGCACTAACTCGTAGCTCCTTGATCCGCTGAGTGGACTCCCCAATCCTGAAATCCGTTTTTTTGGATTTCCTCAACCTTTGCCTCTTGGTCACACCAAGTCCTGTTGTGGCAGTCAACCCTTGATGTGAACCAAGTGAAGTCAACCCACAACCTTGAATTATAATTCCCTGATAATTTAAAGCACCCATACTAGTGTTGGTCAAGAACTTTGAGCTATGGTTTGATTCTAACCAATATTATGGAAGGCTATATTGACTTAATATTTCTTTGAGAGATTTTATCCTTATACTTAAATTTCCAATTTATTATCTTTGATTACATTCTTTTTAATATTAAGTAGGATATACATAAGTGATTAACCATGTATAAGATAATATTTACGCATAATCCATTTTTATTTTAGTTCCATCTTGCATGATTGTTTAATTCATTCTTTGTGTGATCGTGAAAACACACCCAAAATAAATAAACCATGCAACTAAAAGAAATAAAATAAATGGTATGATCATGATCTTGTTATGTTGGTTAGTTTATCTACTGGTTGATAAACTAACCCAAGACCTAGGGGAGAAACACCTTGAACCTTTTGGGTTCATGTTTACAGCTTTCCACCTGTCCACCTTTGTATCTCCTTGGATTGGTTTCACCTTGGCTCCTGACTTGAGCCGCCTCCACTAGCTTGGGAGCTCCATCCATTACATATGCATTTATCTCACATTCAGGTGAGGGGTAAAAGGGGTTTTTACATAAAATAATCCTTTGGCATGCTTACCCTACATATTAACGAGGATAAGGATCACATGCCAACAAATTTAATTTAAATAAATAAATTAAAAGAAACCATTCACATACAAAGGTCTTGGTCAAGCTGATGATCATCCATACATGCAACGATATTTACGCACAAATGAAACTAGAATTCAATTCTTTAATCATTATTTCTTAAGATAAATCACTCTCAAATCAATTAATTTTCTTTAATTAATCAATCCTTTTATCTTAAACCCTTTTATGAATTTCCATGAGATTCTCATCCATCATAATTTTAAATAAACAAATTCATTTAAAATTACCTTTGTTCGTAACTTGTACCTTTGAGGAAACCCAGTGAATTCCCATTCATTATGAAGATGTTAAATTAAACAGACATATATAAAACACCTATCACGTGTTGTGACTCAGTTTACGCCGACACTATGGTACACATATGAAGGGTTTTTATAATATAATAATAAATATTAATAAATTTCTGTAATTTGGATGAGTACATGGCTTGTAGTTCCGACTACACAAGGTGTACTTTTGTTCACCGTCCATCTGAAGTACACACCTGGGGACATGGCGTGTAGATGTTTTTCAGAAATATTTAGAGTACATGGCATGTTCAGTGGGACACACGCTGTGTAGTATCCGCGTTACACAATTTCCAACTGTACAAGCCATGTACGAGGTACACGATCCAACACTAACCCGAAGGGACTACACGCTATGTTCAGTGGACCACAAGATGTGTAATCCAGAAACCATGTGCCACATGTTCTTGGTCAACACATGGTTTCATTTATGACTTAGGTATACTCCAATACACGACCTAATTTGTCAGACTAGTCCAATTCAATGAACCTAGACTACATGGTGTGTAATTCCGAATACACGCCATGTATTCTAGTGTAGTACGACTAGGAACATTTGGAACCTCTGGGTGAGATCCTTTATTTTAATTTAATCAAAGTTAAAAGAAAAATTCATTTCTATAATGTGAACAAGAAACGAGAGAGGGGGAACATATCTCGAGATTCAGATTTAAAGAACGATTAACTTGAATTGAAACAACTAAATTATTAAATCCATAAATCACAAACAAAAATCTAAATAATTATAATCAACAATATGACCACTCTGATACCACTTGTAGGTTCTGGGAATAGTGGAAGTGCATTGGTGGGTTTTCCAAACGTTAATTTTAGCATTAAACAACATTCAATCTGAGTTCTGTCATGATAATAAAATGTCGGATCTTCAAAATAGAATGAAGAACTAAAATAAAGAGAAGGGTCTCAGAACCATCAAGAGGATCATCATATGTTGGTTATAATAAATTTAATTAGATAACAATAATTACTTTTATGGAATTATTTCTTCGTTGAGGTTTTCTGGTCACGTTTTGATGTGATTTGTCATTGCATCATTGAATCCAAGTGTATAATTCCTATAGAAGTGATCCACACATGCACCACATATCTTTGGAAGTCACCAAAGGAATCTCCGAATGCTAGCGTGGAGAATAATTTTCTTGTGTTGTCCGCCTTAGATCGCCTTGATTCGATGGAGGTGGATCTCTCTCGGTCTTGAGAGCGTTCTTTGAGGAAGGAGTTCTCTCGGCCTTGAGAGAATTTTCTAAAATTGTTGTTCACAATGGTTCATGGAAAAGTGTTGGGGTTTTGAGGATATTTATAACTGAGATTGAGGTTATATAGTTATGAAAATAAATAAATGCATTATGCATTTTATTTATTTCATTAACTCTTATTGAAAACCCCCATGTCGAATCAATAATTCATTGACATGTTCCCACACTGATTATAATAAATATCATTTAATAAAACAATATTATTTCCTCAAAATCCCAACTTGGAAAACTACACGGCCTATAATCATTAATACATGGTGTATACTTGTTTTTCATTTCCTTTCCAAAATGAAAACTACACGGTGTGTACTTTCAATGTACACGGCGTGTATATCTTTTTTTTTCATTTTATTCTTACAGCAAAATTAAAAAGATTTTGGTTTCCTTGAATAATTATTAACCACATACAGGAATAATCATTATTCTACTTGAGGTACTTGGATACACATAGTGTGTGACCCTCTAGGCCTCTTTCTGTTTGACATTAGGTGGGCTTGCCTAAAGTCCAAGATTACTTTCTATCAACGGGTCAAGGAACCTAAGAGAACGAAGTTGACGCTACATTGACATGTCCCCTCATATGAACTCTTACCATGTAATTTAATCCCTTTGTATCGATATCACTAATAAATCAGGTTGCATGCTAGTTCCATCAACCCATGTTCTCGATTATTCTTTCTTTGACTTACCATAATTGAACTCGCTCATACCTTACCATGGCCATGGATTTATTTACGATATATCAATTCTATCAAAGGGCCTATGATATCTACATCTGTTATGGAACAAAAGGGACAAATCCTTTCCCTCATTATCTATTAATGTAGTATCACTTGTGACACACCCAACGTATCCTAACTCACTACGAATAGTGTGTCATCACAGTTTTCATCAATACATCTAAGTACGTGAGTTGTAATACCCATTAACAATAATCTTAAAGTCTAAGGACCAATACACACGTCCGTAGATAGGAACATCCAATGACACTATGAAATGTGGATTTCTTAATGGCGAGTCTCGTTCTCATAATATCCTCCTGGATTTTATCAAGGGCGCACACCCTAAGAAGGTGCCACAATATTTTATGAGTCCTCACCCCTAATGGTCTTTATTATTTGTGTCCCTCAAATAAAATCATCCGTCCATAGAACATATATTCAAGAACAATGCTATGTCACTTCCGGGTTCTCATCATAGTAGGGATCCGCTATGACCCTTTAACACAATAGTTGTCCTCAGGACATTATCACATGCATTGTCACGCAGAATAACAATCAACATGTGATAAGGTATTTATTACTAAATAAAGTACAAAGTAGTTGGTTCTAGTCCACCAACTCCAACAGACTCCCACTTGGACTAGATCCAACTCCTAACAACCTTTAACCCGCTATCTCTCACTTGATATTCATGCTTATGATGAGATAGGCCTTTAGTCATGGGGTCTGCCACATTCTCTTCCATGGACAATCTACTCACTGGAACATCACCCCTTTGATAGAAATCCCTCAAGAGGTGATACTTCTGGAGTATGTGATTTGTCCGTTGATGTGAACATTGTTCTTTTTCAAGATCCACTAATGCAATAATATCACAATACAACGTGATAGGATATTTACTACTAGGCACCTCATCAAGCTCCGGTACAAAGTTTGGAATCCAGACGGCTTCCTTGGCTGCATACGAAGCCGCTATATATTCAGACTCCACTGTAGAATTGGAGAAAACTAGCTACTTTGAACTCTTCCAGCTCACAACTCCTCCATTGAGACAGAAAACATATCCAAATTGCGACCTCAGAACATTCTGATCTGTCTGAAAACTAACATCAATATACCCTCTGATGACAAGTTCTTAGTCTCCTCCATACACCAGGAATATATCCTTAGTTCTTCTTAGATACTTAAGGATAGTCTTAACCGCAGTCCAATGCTGTTCTCCTGGATCTTCTAGATATCTTCCTACCATGCTTAGTGCATATGCCACATCAAGCCTAGTACATAGCATGGAATACATGATGGATCCTATAGTCGAAGCTTATGGGATCTTACACATTCTATCTTTCTTTTGTCGTGTCTGAGGACACCTTTTCTTAGAAAGATGTCGACCATGTGACACTCGAACCAATCCCCTCTTGGATTGTTCCATACTAAATATCCTTACTATCTGGTCAGTGTATGTACCCTGACATAGTCCAAGAATCCTCTTGGATCTATCATGAATGATCTTGATCCCCAAAATGTAGGCTGCTTCACCCAAGTCCTTCATAGAGAAACACTTGTTCAACCAGTCCTTAACTGACTATAAAACTGATACATCATTTCCAATAATCAATATGTCGTCAACATATACTACTAGGATAATGATCACATTCCCATTAAACCACTTAAAAACACATGGCTCAAATTTGTTCTTAATGAAACCAAATTCCATTATGGCTTCATCAAATCGAATGTTCCTTGACCTGGATGATTTCTTTATTCCATAAATGGTTTTTTGCAGCTTGAAAACCCATTTGGCTTCACCTGGTGTCACAAACCCTTCTGGTTGTGTCATATAGACATCTTCCCGAAGGTTCCTGTTATGGTATGCTATTTTGACATCTATTTTCCAAATCTCGTAGTCATGGTAAGATGCTATGCCAAGTATGATTCTTATATATTTAAACATGGAAACTAGTGAGATGGTTTCAACATAGTTAATTCCTTGATGCTATCTGAATCTTTTAGTCACTAGCCTTGCATTATAGGTGCTAACTTGACTTCCAATGTACAGTTTTGTCTTGAATACCCATTTGCATCCAACATGCTTTACATAAACTGGCTCATCAACCAAAACCCAGATTTGGTTCTGATACATGGAATCCATCTTAGAATTCATAGCTTCTAGACATCTTGTAGCTTATAATAATTCTACTGCTTCCTTGTAGGATAGAGGTTCACCATTGTCCAACAATAATTATTCACCATCCTCGGTGACTAGGAAACCAAATCTCTATGGTTCCCTTACCTCTCTTGAGCTCCTACGCAGTACCTGTGTTTCTAGAACCTCTTCCATGGGGACCTGTGGAAATTGTTCTTGTACCAAATCCTGTGTATCTTGAGCATCAAATTAGTCACAGTCAATATTTCTCCTACTATCCCTTTTGAGAATTTGCTTCCTCTCAAGAAAGATGGCTTGTCTGACGATAGTCACTTTCTTGTCTTGAGGGTTATATAAGAAATATACTTTTGTTTCCTTGGGATATCCTATAAAGATACACCTCGTGCCCTAGGGTGCTAGTTTATTTCCTAAGAAGGCCTTAACAAATGCATCGCATCCCCATACACATGTAAGCGATAAAATGGTTTTCTTTCCATTCCATAACTCAGAGGGAATTCCAATTTCCACCTTAGTTGGTACTCGGTTTAATGTGTTTGCTGTAGTTTGTAATGCATATCCCCAAAAGGATAGTGGACGATCTACATTACTCATAATCGACCTCACCATGTCCAACAAGGTTCAATTACTCCTTTCACTAACACCATTCCATTTTGGTGTACAAGGAGGAGTGAGTTGAGATAGAATCCCAAACTCCTGTAGAAGATCAATGAACTATTGGTTCAGATATTCTCCAACACGATCTGATCAACGTTTCTTTATCTTCTTACCCAGCTGATTCTATAATTCATTCTTGAATTCCTTAAATTTCTCTAAGTCTTCTGACTTATACCTAATTAAGTAGACATATCCATATCTGCTCAAATAATCAATAAAAGTAATGATGGAAGAATATCCACCTCTAGCTTCTACTGGAAATGTTCCACACACATATGTGTGCACTAATCTTATAAGCTCTATAGCCCTTTCACCTTGTCCACCGAAGGGAGGCTTGGTCATTTTTCCTTCTAAACAAGCATGACATCTATCAAGTGGTTTTATCTTTGTAGAGTCCAAATAACCATCTTGGAAGAGCTTTGTCAAGTGCTTCTCATTTACAAGACTGAGACGGTGATGCAACAACTGGGTGATGTATGAGTCATGTGAGTTTGTTTTGTTATCAATTTCCAACACTTGTTTTTCATAATTTAATACATACAAACCATTATTTAATTGTGCAATACCATAAAATATGTTGTTATTATAAAATATACAACCCTTATATACAAAATTGAAAATGAATCCATCCATATCCAATCAAGATACAAAAATTGTGTTCTTGTTAACACTAGGAACATAATAACAATTATGTAAAACCAAAATCACCCCAGTTGGCAATGAGAGGTGGTAATCACCAATAGCCAATGAAGCCATCCTTGTGCCATTGGCAGCTTGAATATCCACCTCTCCTCTGGAAATCTTTCTAAATCTACTTGGTTCCAGCATTTGAATAAAGATGTGATCCCCACAGGCTGTATCTAATAAAAAATGTGTAGAAATGGAAATATTACACGTGATAACAAACATACCTTTAACATCCCCACACTTTTGAGTACAGTTCCTCTTCCAATGGCCTTGATTTCCACATGAAAAACATACTACCTCCCATTCCTTTCCCTACCTCTGGATCTTCCCCTTCTTGGAGGGATGACGCTTGGGGGCTTCTGACCGTTTATAAGTCTTTGGCCCTTTTTCCTTGTCCTTCCTTTTCTTATTCACCATAAGGATTGTGGGTTTGTCACGCCCCTTGTCCTTATCTACCTAGAGAATTTAGGTCAAAAGTTCTAATAAAATCTTCTCATTTTGATCATGCTATAATTAATAGTGAAGCTAGAGAAGGTCTTGGGTAGTGATGATAGGATGAGATCTATATACAACTCATCCTGGAATTTAATCCCTAAATGACCAGACATTCAATGTAGCCAATAAGCTTGACTACATGAGGACCAACTGAAGTAGACACTCCAAACTTAGTTGTAAAAAAATCATTGGAGATCTCATATCTATCTTGTCTTGCCTTCTCTTGGTATAGATCCTTAAGGTAAGACATCATTCTATACGCATCCATGTTTTCATGTTGCATCAAGAGCTCATTAGACATGGCCAATAGCATGAAACACTGAAAATATATGGAATCACCCATACATTTCACATAGAGAGATATTTCCTTATCACTGGCCTCTTTCCCAGGTGTAATTGGAACAGGCTCTTCCAACACATACAATTTCTTCTCATGGCGAAGGATGATGTGTAAACGCCTCTGCCAATCTTGGGAATTGGTGCATGTGAGAAGGTTTTCCTTCTTGAGTATGGTTCATAATTATATGTTTGAAGTCATTTTTTTGTGGTTTCTACAAATTAAGATGAGAAAAGGTTTTAGTACTTTATAAAACTGATACAAATAAATAAATTAATACTTATTAGTCTCCCACTATTTTATCGAAATCCAATAGCCCTCACCATTGACTTTGGAATATTCTACTGCCTGAATATTCAAGTGTCAAGGATTAAAATTCCCCTTCGCATTACCAAAAATAGGGTTAGTCAAGAAATTAGAAGGTTTTTGGTAGTCATTCCAAATGCCAACTGCATTAACTCGTATCTCCTTGATCCGATGAGTGGACTCCCCAATCCTGAAATCATTTTTTTGGATTTCCTCATCCTTTTCCTCTTGGTCACACCAAGTCCTACTGTGGTAGTCAAACCTTGATGAAAACCAAGTAAATTCAACCCAAAACCTTGAATTATAATTCCCTGATAATTGAAAGCACACCAACTAGGGTTGGTCAAGCACTTTGAACTATGGTTCAATTCTAACCAAGATTATGGAAGGCTATACAGACTTAATATTTCTTTGATGGATTTTATCCTTATATGTAAATTTCCATTTTATTATCTTTGATTACATTCTTGTTAATATTAAGTGGGATATAATTATGTGATTAACAATTTCTAAGATAATATTTACGTATAAGCCAATCTTATTTTAGTTTCATCTTGCATGCTTGTTTAATTCATTAATTGTGTGATTGTGAAAACACACTCACAATAAATAAACCATGAAACTGATAAAAATAAAATAAATGGTATGATCCTGATCTTTCTCTATTGGTTAGTTTATCTAGCGGTTGATAAACTAATCCAAGACATATGGGAGAAACACCTTGAACCTTTCGGGTTTGTGTTTATAGCTTTCCACCTATCCAAATTTGTATCTCCTTGGATTGGATTCACCTTGGCTGCTAACTTGAGCCACCTCCACTAGCTTGAGAGCTCCACCCATTACATATGCATTTATCACACATGCAGGTGAGGGGTAAAAGGGGGTTTTACATAAAATAATCCTTGGGCGTGCATGCCCTAAATATTAATGAGGAGAAGGCTCGCATGCCAAAAAATTTAATTTAAATAAATAAATTAAAGGAAACCATTCACATACAATGGTCTTGGTCTTTCTAATGATCATCCATACATGCATCGATATTTACGCATAAATAAAACTAGCATTCAATTATTTAATCATTCTTTATTATGATAAATCATGCTCGAATCAATTAATTATCTTTAATTAATCAATCCTTTTATCTTAAACCCTTTTCTGAATTTCCTTGAGATTATCATCCATCATAATTTTAAACAAATAAATTCATTTAAAATTATCTTTGTATGTAACCTGTACCTTGGAGGAAACCCGATGAATTCCCATTCATTACGCAGATGTTAAATTAAATACATATATATATAACACATATCATGTGTTGTGCCTTAGCTTTATGCCTTCACTATGGTACATGTCTCAAGGGTTGGTATAATACAATAACAAATTTTAATAAATATGGGTAGTTTGGATGAGTACACAATGTGTAGTTCTGACTACACGGTGTGTACTTTTGTTCATCGTCCATTTAAAGTACACGGTCGGGGACATGACGTGTAGATGTAATTTAGAAATTTTCAGAGTACATGGCTTGTTCAGTGGGACACACTCTGTGTAATATCCGTGTTACACGGTTTCCAGCTAGGCAAGCTGTGTATGGGGTATACGGTCCATCCCTAACCCGAAGGGACTACACGCCGTGTTCAGTGGACCACACAATGTGTAATCTGGAAACCGTGTGCCTTCTATTCAAGGTCAACACTCAGTTTCAATTATGACCTAGGTATACTCCAATACACGACCTGATTTGGCAGACCAGTCCGATGAATTGAAACTAGAATACACGACATGTACTTCTGAATACACACCATGTATTCTTGTGTTGTATGGCTAGGAACGTTTGGCACCTCCAGATGTGATCCTATATTTTTTTAATCATTATAAAAAAAAAATTCGTTTCTGTAAGTTGAATGAGAAATGAGAGAGGAGCAGCAGATCTCGGGATTCAGATTTAAAGAACGATTAACTTGAATTGAATCAGCTAAATTATTAAATGCACAAATCACCATTGAAAAACTAAATAATTATAATCAACAATATGACAGATCTGATAAAACATGTAGGTTCTGGGCATAGCAGAAACACATTGGTTGGTTTTCCCAACTTTAATTTTAGCATTAAACAACGTTCAATCCGAGATCCATCACGATAATAAAACACCAGATCTTTGGAATAGAATGAAGATAAAAAAGAATGAGATGGGTCCCAGAACCATCGATAGGACCATCATATGTTGGTTATAATTAATTTAATTAATTGAAAAGAATTACCTTGATGGAATTCTTTCTTCATTGATGTTTTCTGATTACATTTCAATGTGATTCGTCATTGCATCGCAGAATCCAAGTGTAGACATCCTCCAGTAGTGATCCACATGTGCACAACATATATTTGGATGTTTCCAAAGGAATCTATGGGTGATAGTGTGGAGAATAATTTGATTGTGTTGTCCACCTTAGACCACCTTGATCCGATGAAGGAGGATCTCTCTCGGTCTTGAGAGAATTCTTGGAGGAAGGAGTTCTCTCGATCTTGAGAGAATTTTCTAGAATTGTTGTGCACAACAACTCATGGAAAAGTGTTGGGGTTGTGAGGATAATTATAATCGGGATTGAGGTTATAGAGTGATGAAAATAAATAAACGCGTTATGAATTTTATTTATTTCATTAACACTTATTGAAAACCCCCATGTCGAATCATTAATTCTTTGACATGCAACCATGCTGATTATAATAAATATCTTTTAATAAAATAATAATAATTCCTCAAAATCCAGACTGGAAAAACTACACAGCGTGTAATCATTAATACACAACATGTACTTATTTTTAATTTCCTTTCCAAAATGAAAACTACATGGCATGTACATTCAATGTACACAACGTTATATCTTGTATTTTTTCATTTTATTCTTCTTCCAACATTAAAAATATTTTTGTCTCCTTGAATAATTATTAAACCAAATACGAGAATAATCTTTATTCTACTTGAGATACATGGATACACTTAGTGTGTGACCCTCTAGGCCTGTTTCTCATTTGCATTAGGCAGGCTTGCCTAAATTCCAAGATTACTATCTGACAATGGTTCAAGGAACCCAAGAGAAAGAAGTTGACACCGCATTGACACGTCACCTCATACGAACTCTTACCATGTAATTTAATCCCTTTTATCGATATCACTAATCAAGCGGGTTTCATGCTAGTTCCATCAACCCATGTGCCTGATTATTTTTTCTTTGACTTCCCGAAATTGAACTCTCCCATACCTTACTATGGCCATAGATTTATTTTGGCTATATCAATTCCATCAAAGGGCCTGAGATATCTACTTCCATTATGCAACAGAAGGTACAATTCCTTTCTCGCATTATCTATTAATGCAGAATCACTCGTGACACACCCAACGTATTCTACCTCACTGAGAAAAGTGAGTCATCATAGTTTTCGTCAATACATCTAAGTGCATGAGTTTTAATACCAATTAAAAATAATCATAAAGTCTAAGGACCAATACACATGTCCGTAGATAAGAACATCCAATGACACTATGAAATGTGGATTTCTAACTGGCAGGTCTCGTTCTCATAATATCATCCTGGATATTACCAAGGGTGCACACCATGAGAAGGTGTCTCAAAGTTTTATGAGTCCTCACCCCTAATGTCCTGTATTATTTGTGTCCCTCAAATAACGTCATCCGACCAATGAACATATATTCAAGAACAGTGTTATGGCACTTCCGGGTTCTCATCATAGTAGGGATCCTCTATGACCCTTTAATGCAACAACTGTCCTTAGGAAATTATCACATGCATTGTCACACAGAAGAACAATCAAGATGTGATAAGGTATTTATTAATGAATAAAGTACAAAGTAGTTGGTTCTAGACCAGCAACTCCAACATTTATCCTCCTACATGATGCACATACCTAACCCCCATGCACTATGAGCACCTGTACGACTTGTGCTACTATTGTGTGTGGATAGATCTCCTGATGGGATACCTAGATAGTTCCCCATCATTGAGAGGCCATGTGATTTTCTCCCTTTAGTTGATGGATTTCACATGTTAACCCATTTTTTCACCTATTAAATAAAAACCCTTGGTCAAATATTCATTAAACATCTGTATCCTTTTCCCTTAATCTAAATTCTTCTAAAAAATAAATATTTACTTTTATTTGAAAAATTATATTTTGAACACAAACACCCCTAAGAAATAATATTAAATTAATATTTGAGAAATGAAATTAAAAATAAATGAATTTTTTTATTTATATTTTAAAATTTTTATTACATAAAATAGGTACATCAATTTCACCCATACTAAAACCCATTCTTGGAATAAAGAATAAAATATCAATAAGGAAAAATAAAGGGAACCCAAGTTACAAAAGTTTAAAATTCAAAAATCAATGATGCCAAACAATTATTAGTTGAGAATAATGAATTTTCACATATAAAATATGAATATTTCATCAAATATTAACTTATAAATAATTTACTTGACCTTTATTAATGAAAAATGACTAAAATCTTCCTTTCTCCCATTCAAGACTCCTAATTTATCATTACTAAGCACAACAACTTGGGATTTATCTCCCAGATAACTTTTCCTTTCCTCTCATTACTCATGGTAAATATTTTAACTAGATTTGTACTTATACCTTGAGTATATGCAACATATTTTAAACTTGAATAAGGCCAATATTCTCTTCTTTATAGAGAAACGTATCACAAATAATCATGTGAGATTACAATTAGGATCAATTTATTCTGAGGATCAAGGAATGTATGTATTTATGTCAAGCTTTTTAATCTCAAAATAAGGTTAACATCTTAAGAATAATACATGATAAGGGAATAAATGTGTAATGAAATTCTTCCCTTCCAAGTGAAACCACCCTCTCCCAAATTTCAAAATATAGTCTATGAAATAATGTAAGAATAATGAAAATATGTACACCCTCTTGATATTTTTGTTCATTATTTTATTTTTTTTCTAACCAAATTTTCAATTTTCCTATTTAAAGTTCAATAAAAAGAAGTCTCTCATTCACCAATCAACCCCAAATAATAAAAAATATCGTTCAAGTAAATAGATATTTTTAAACCTCTAATACTCAACCCGTTTTTAATTTATATTTTATTTATTATTTTTATTTTATTTAACATATTTTTAGAGTGGGGTAAAATATTTTTACAATTTAGGGTAACAAGTAACTTCTTCAGAAAACCTATGGACCACTAAAAAATAGAATAATGAATATATAAAATCTTTTTCCAGCATGGAAATCCTCTACCCCACACTTTAAACTTGATAGACATGAAAAACTGTAAGAGTAGTGTAATAATGGATAAAATTACCTTGTAATGTGATTCCTTACTAAAAATATAATTCATCAATTCTATGGATTAAATGGTGATTAATTTCATGGTAAGTCTCAAGGATAATGTCTTACCAATAAAAATTCCTCCATCATAAAAATTTGACTTATACAATAATAACACTGACAATATTCAATGAAAGTTCAAGTATGTAACAGGTCATAAGTTTTATCTAAATATATGCACAATATTGATTGGAAGTATTAAGTCGAGAAAACTATAGGGGATGTGAACATATAAAAAATATTAAATCACTAAGGACATGAAAAAATTACAATATAATCCACATTAATTTTTGAAATTCAATGAATGAAAAATGGATAAAGAGATTTCTTCTACAAGTGACTAAAAATAAAAAAATGATTCATTGAATGGAAATTTCAATTTGTAACTCTAATCATTAAATCTACCCATTTTAATTATTCAATTAAATCAATATAAAAAATTAAAATATGGAATATTGGGATTTCTAAGAAACTCATATATCCAAGATAAAAAATGTTTCAATGGTTTAAATGTGGAGTATGAAATGTTTCCCATAAGACATAGAAAATATAACGCCTCGACACTAGAAGCCCTGAGTAAGTGAATTAATTTGTTACATTGTCGTGATTACATTGAATAAAATCCATAAGGACATATCATTTTAGTAGTCTTGAAGAAACAAGATTCTCACATGGAACCGATTTTATATTGGGAGAAGAAAACAACATATAATACAAAACAAAAGCTAATAAACCACATCCATGAAAAATCAGTAAATGATATCTTCATAATAACCTGGGGAAGGAAAAAAATGAAATGGGTGATCCCTAATGCTCAGTAAGGGTTATATATAGTGAAATCATGAAACAATAACAATTTAATCATAATCAATTAGACACAATCAATATAAAATGGTGAATAATTGAAAAACACACACCATCAAAAAATGAGAATGAATGTCCATCCATAGGTTTTATCTTTGTAAAAATCACATGGAAAGTGATAAATGAATTAATGAATAAAGAGAATGATTATTATTTGGATGCCATGTATCTGGAACAAGAACCATCATACCATCAAAATGTTTTAAGTCTACGTGTAGAAACCTGTATGATTATGTTTTGGAAACAAGCTTGAAGGCTTTGTCTCCAACAGTTTTGTCTCATGGGACCTGTCAATGAATAAAGGGTCTATATAAGGCCCAACAATAAATGAAAGTAAAAATCAATCTTTATAAAAATATTTAATTCCAGAACAATATTCCTTATCATTTTTCATATTGAGTATAGGATATATATTATTCAATATTTCCATGTTAAGAGATCATTCAAAATAAACACCATGTGTAAAAGGGTATACAACTAAGACAATTATAATATCCATTATACAAGAATATGGATATTTAATAGGAATTTAATTTCAAATGAAAAATGATCTAAAGGGTTTGTAGATACACCACCAAAAAATGATCAAGTGCACAATACCAAGTAAATCTCAATGAAATGGAAATTGAGATGAAGTCCCTAACCACCTCATAATCAATCGAATTACATGAACATAAATTAATAATGATAAAATGGATAATTGAATAACCTGAATATAAATATAATCGTGATATTATGTATCTATTGGGAGAATACATACACAACATACAATAAAAAAGTGGTAAACAATGGAAGTCCCATGAATATAAAAGTGAGATGAGAAACCCCTTACCTTATACCCGAATGTGTTCTTAACTTGATCGTAATGTCCTAGATAGTAAAATTAAAACCACTAATTAAATATTTCATAACATTATATACATTAATTTTATTTATTATAATTTTATTCAGTTCATTTATCTCCTTTTGGATTTTTTATATGATAAAATTTTATCGCTCATGATCGTTCGTTTCCTTTGTTTTTGTGATCGCTTTACCTGTATACATGTAATGAAGTTCATGTAAAGTGGATATAATTATATATAATTATAATTATATAAAATTATTGAGAATAAATAAGTGTAAATGATTATAAATATCCTTTTTTATATGTTATGATGATGAATCATTATATAATATATTTACTGATAATCGTTTATCTTAATTTTAGAGGTTTTTGATCACAATGAACTAGTTTTGTTCAATTATTTAATATCATGTATATAAAATGGTTAAAGAAAATTATATAACATATAATAAAAATATTATAATCTATTTCATCCAATTTTTTTTTCATGGTCAGACTTGAAGTATAAATTGTAGAACGAAAGTTCGTCTTCTTAGAATGTTGTAAATCAGAACCTCACAGAAAATGATTTCGTTTTTAAAATAAAAGAGAGATAATAATGATATTGATGATGTATCTTCCATTAAAATGATATAAATATAGTATATAGATTATATTGGAATTATCATGACCATTTTGATAGAGGAGGTGAGGTGACACTAACAAATAGAGAAGGAACTTGAAAAGAAAATAAAAAGAAAAGGAATAGGATTTTACATCTTCGATACTACTCCTTGAGAATCTTTTTAAGGGGATTGATTTTGGTATTTTGGAAAGAAAAAGAGCTCCTGGAAGTGGGTAGGGACTAGGGAATAGTATATGGGAAGAACATTGAGAAGATTCAAGGCTTAGAAAAGTGCGGAGAAGAAGAAGTGAGGGGTGGTTTTATAGTGGAGGAGAGGAGTGATTTCTCAATATTTTATTCATTATTTTATTATTTCACTCAAGAAAAACAATAGTATTGATTCTTGTGACCAACATTAGTAATATTTTCAGGAGTTTTCGAACTAATGGACACTAAATCATCCATGAATCATGAATTATGCATAAATATATTTATTATATATATTTTGTAAATTATCGAATTTCTCTATTCACAAAATTGAAGTATTTCAGAAAAATACCAAAAATTAATCCTAAAAATCATTCATTGTGTAGAATAAAAAATGAACTCCATTTTATAAAAATAATTTTCTAGATATGATAAATTTTATTTTTAATTAAAATCACCTTTTGCTCGAAAACTATGTTTTTAAAATTATAACTGATTTTGAAATGCCCCAAACAATTAACTAAGGTCTCATTAAATTATTCAAAATCATAGAAAAATAAAATATTGATTTTTTAATAAATTTTAGGATTTTTTAAATAATTTTATTAATTATAAAATTGTAATTAAATATTTATTGCTCACAAAAATACCAATACTTAATTATTAATTTTTTTAAATAATCTCTTTCATTTAAAAGGTGCCTAAATATTATTTATAATTCCATGGGCGAGGTGAATATTCATAAGGGTATATTACTATTTACAAGGGTAACATTACTATTCATAAGGGTAAGTTACTATTCACCAAAAATTATGTTGATCCTATATTACTCTAAATATCATACTGAACACAAAAATGTATGTCCGTTTTTTGATATTTAAATATCAAAAGTGGAAAAATTAAGTTAGGGCTAGGTTATAACTACCTCCTATGACAATTTTTTTTGCAGAGACTCAATGTTTCTCGCATAATAAGATATCTAATGAATTAAAATTATTTAAGAAGAAACATACCCTAAAATACTGGGGTTTCATATTAATAGTGAATGTATTCATAAAATAATTTAGTATTTATCAAAAATAATTATAATAGTAAATATATATATTATTTTTCAAATTATTTAATTAAATAATCTATTAATAATATAAATGTATTAATATTAAAATATTATTTCACACAAAAATAAAAGTTTAAAATAGTATTTGTTTTTTAGAACATTGATCAATTAATTTTAAAGATATAAATTATAATTATTTATAAGTATTATTATTAATAAAAAAATAATAATTTTAAATTATTATTTTTATAACTTAATGTATTTAAAATTTAAAAACAAATTATTAGGGTGTTATAGAAAACAAACATGAAAGAAGAAATAAGGGAGTAGAATGGTATGAAATTTAAAATCATAGTCCCTTATATCCTTAATATTTTACCCTTTTCTACTATTTTATTCTACCTTCGGTTTGTGTACCTTGGATAATAATGGGTATGAAAAGAAAATTCAATCAATGAAAGTTAATTCCCATTCCCATGAATGTTGAAAATCATAATGGGATTAGATTATATATTATTTCCTAAAAAAATTTCTAAAGAAAATAAATCCTAACATCCTAGAAAGAAACAAATGTGGGTTTCCTTCTAAAATTTATTGGTTTATGGTTGTTAAGATCAAACATACCTATCGATGTCAAGTTATTGAGGGTAGGAAGGAGGTTACCTAGTCTAGATGTAGGAATGGTCAGAGTTGTGACTCCTCCATATAAATGTGTCATCTTTCTTTGTTAGAATATATCTTCACTCTTTCTCTCAGTAAGTCGTGATCCACATAAGTTATGTAAATCCAATGATGTTTGGTTATTGTTGAAAATTGAAAAGATATCTCTTGGACAACCCAAAATTATTTTCCATCCTTAATTTGTTAGGGGATTATAGTTCCTCCTCTATCTTCTATCCTTTATAGAACTACTCTCTTATTGTTCACCTCTATTTCATATCTCCATTCCTTCTATTTAGTAGCTTATTCATATCCTTTTTCCAAGACAACAACATCCTCAACTCCATGAAGGTTGTCTACTCCAAAATTATACTCTTTTTATCTATATATTTCATTTCCATGTGTATGTTTAATTTCAACACCTCTACACTTACTTGAAAGTATAAATCCCCACTTCGGACATATATTGACAAGAAGAATTTGTATATAAATTTTGGATACATTTCAATAATGTTTAATCATTATTTTCTTGATAAAACACTAGGTTTTGGTGTTATTTTTAATAGGATTAGGAAATGATGTCTCAAAGGAGGAATGCTATAAAAATTATTGAAATCACCATTACATGTCATAAATATGATGTACATTACATGTACTCCTTGAAAAAACCGCCTACCTTCCAAAATTACAATCCTTGAATACTAAATACAAGGTGTGAACATAGTACATAACATGTATCTTGATTATACATAATTAAAAATAAAAATCCCAAAATTTGAATATTATAAGGCACGAACTCAATAAACTACATGAGATGTTTAAAACCAAGTTTCCCTCAAAGATTCAATCCAAAAAATATGCAATGATCCCAAATATTTGGGGACATTGGAGTATCTGAAGTACAAAATGTGAAAACCAATTACACATCATGTAAGTGTTTAAGAAAAATACTCTTAAAGTAGTACATGGAATTAACCATTTAAAGATTTTTTATCTTTTAAGATCTATAAATATTTTATCACCCCGACATGTTGGGTAGCACCAAAAAATGATAATGAATTTTCTTACATTATTTTGTTCTTCTAAATTTTTATTCCATTTTCAATTATGTATATCTCTATTTATTTCTCATATTGTTCTACACATTCCATTGTTTACATTTTCAATTAAAAGACTTTTTTGTTGATCAAATCTATACCACAATCTTGATTCCAATCCAGATTGCTTTTCAACATCAATTTACATTGAGTTATTCATTGTTTCATTATCCAAGTATTCATTTAATTGTTTTATCTTGATTTAAATTGTGAATTTCCCAACGTTCTATCATTTATTTTATATTCCAATTATGTTATGGTCTATTTACCCTCCTGTACTCAACTCCATCATACGTGACTAATCTAATTAGGGTTAGGGAGAAAACATAGGGGTATTGGAACCTAATGAATATATAAAATCAAAATTAATTAACCCTATGGATAATATCCAGGTTTAAAATAATTTAAAATACCATTATATTTCATTATCATTGACCATTAGAGGCATAAGGTGAATCTCTATGACCTAGTTGGAGAAGATCTGGGTAGAACCAAAAATCCGTAATTCTTTCATCCTAGAATCTTTTCTTTCTACACTGAGGTTTTTAGTTAATCTAGACCAATGAGTCTTTTCCATCTTTGGTTGATCCAATTGGTTGGACCAAGATCAACTGGTTAATTTTCTACTACTTTTCATCCTTTTCTATATGTCTATTTAAAAGTTATATTGATGATTAAATTTTTTTAATATCATGAAACTAACCCCAGAACCTTCAATTACTCTTTTTAAGACCCAATCTACTCATGTTTTACCAAAACCAAACAAAAGAGAATAAATGTGAATAACACCACAAATGGTTCTAACCAATGGGTTTCATATCTAACAAGATGTCTCAATGGAATTAACCCCAAACTACCAATTTACTATTCCCTAGTAGTAATTGTAGTTTATTAACAAAAATATATATTTATATCAATTCCTAGAGAAATCAATGATGCCATATGGGAAAATAAAATTTTTGTGTTTTTTTCGGGGACAGCTGTGCTCAGGCATAATGACCATTAGATGAACCTTTAATTAGCTCAACCCACCCAATTTATTCCATTTTCCTCCCCCATTTCCTTTTATAATTTTATTCTCATGGACTAGAATATACATCCACCTCTTTTAGTTAGTACATCCACCAAGGAACATTTAATCTCTCAAGGATCCAAGATACATAAGAAATTCTTCTTTTTGATCCCAAGATTGATAGAACAATGTTTGCATTCCATCACTTCATAATTGATAAGAACAATGATACTGTATTACCACACCTTATGAATCCCCAATATTCACCACATTGACATCATTATGAGAAATAAACGTTATAGGATCACACTATTATGGATTACGATGTACCGTCCATAAGTGGTGTTATGCCCAACATTGTGCGCCATCCTATTCAGGTGCACACTTTTGTGATAAAACTGGGACTAATCCACATGATCCAGAACAAGGGTTAATTCAGTGGGCATTAAAAAAATACCCCGATGAACACATTTCAAATTTCATAGAGGTTGGTGATATCTTTTGAGTCTAGGGTGTTTCCTCTAATGTAATTTGACTGAGAGTCTTCAAATTCTCCTTAAACTATAGGGATAAATATTTTAAAAAAATTCAATCTCTCAAGTACATCATGAAATGGGATTAACTAGAAAATAAATTCCTCGATAAATATTTCTCATCCATTCGAATTTTGAATTTATGAAATTAGATTCAAAACATAAACCAGGTAGATAGAGAATCAACCTCGGAAGTATGGTATAGATTCAAGGATCTAACCCGTAAGTACCCACTTCATAGAAAAGATGTGTGGCTTCAATTTCATAATTCTTACTAGGGAATATAGCCAGATACACGTACTATTATAGATTCTGCCTATCAATGTGGGATCATTCTAAATACACCCAAAGTCAGCTGATCTATTCTGGACAATGTTTCCCATAATTCCAGTCTATGGAAATGTTATAGAGGACTACCTCAGTGAGGAATCCATCATGTGGTGGAGAATACCTACCTCGAAGCCCAAGTTGAGACCTTGACCAAGAAAATTGAGTCCTTTTAGGTACCTGCTACACCTCAACCCCAACCTACACCTATAATGGAGATACAATATTGTGATATGTTCGAAGGCCCATACCCATTCCAGGACTATAGGGTAGGCATAGAGGAACTCCAATTTTAATATTGTAATTACATCAATTGCAATCAATAAAATCTATAGCACCAGCGGCCACAAAAATATCAATAGACAAACATTTATTAGATATCAAATCAACTTCCACAATAATGTAGTTAAGGTTATTTTTAGTAGAGGAGTGGATAGGTTCTATGATGGAATCAATGACCACCTTTGTACCCACCACAATGTCTACCTCCTTGATCATAATAATTTTTTAAACAAAATTTTACTTGATCCCAACAATTACCTCTAGCTTAGGGGAAAAATTCCTATAATATCCATTAGGACCACCAAAATAATCCCAACCTCTCCAATATAATCTGAAAAAACTGCTCACGAAATTCGTACAAAAAGTATACCAATGGACGAAAATGATGAGATTGAAATGAAAAACCCAAAGCCTTATCTATGAAACCAAGAACATCAACTGGGGAATATATCTAAGTCATTATCTGATCGACTATTAGGTACTTTTCCCAGAAATAATAAAGATCCTTAGAGGGGGAGCCTAAATATATTGTTGTTAAAAGGGGAAATTTGTTGGACTTTCACCATCCTTGAAGAGATGATAAAAATCAGTTATAAGAATATGATAATGTTGGCCCAGAGATAAAAAAATAAGATAGAATCATCTGAAAACGTTTTCTTATAAGGAATTATAGAAAGTTAAAATTTATATGTGGAACCACCACCATAAAATCCACCTCTCCCCTTTCCAGAAATAATGAAAAGTGTGAAGAAAGTAGGTCAATATAAAAAATTTATTGAAATGTTTGAACAAATGTACATCTACATTCCATTTTCTGATGAAATTTATCAAGTAAATACTTATGGAATATTATTTAAATACATGATCTAAATAAAAATGAAGATATAGGACTTATAATTCATATCCCTAAATAAAGAATGATCTGTTGTTGTCCAACTGAATTTTCCTAAAAAAATAAGAGACCCTAGAAGATTCACAATTTATTTCACCATAGTGAAATGTAGTTTTGAAAGAGACTTTTGAGATTTATGTGAAAGTATAAATCTAATTTCCCTTAGAGTCTATAAAAATATTGGATTATTGAATTAAATCCAAAAATAGTGGAACTCCAACTTATTGACCACTCCATTAGGAACCCTTAGGGACTACTCGAGGATTTCATAGATAATAGTTGGAAAATTAATTTTCTCTACTATTTTTATTGTTATGGATATGGAAGAGGAATGGGTTGTTCCTTTAATTTTAGGAGGATAGTTTCTATCCATCATAAAGGTGTGGATTGATGTTAACCAACAATGATTAATATTATGAGTAATTCAAGAACAAGTTTTGTCCGATTTGGTGAAGGCTGTTAAGAAAATAAATGAGTCGTTAGATTGTAATGTTTTATATCTTAATGAGAAAAAATATGATCATATTACCATTAAATACGGAAAAAATAAAATACCCCCTATGGAAAAGGGATCTAGATCTTATAAGAATATGAGTTACAATAAACCTTTAATGAGGAACACTATCCCACCTTTTGTCCTATTTGTTTTCAAGAATTGTTCTACAAAGGGTGTCTCCTACTATATAAAGTCATCTAATTAGAAGTATTTATTGCTATGAAAAATAAAAAAAGTGTTGTTTGGGATGTAACCCATGTTATTTTAGAGTTTAGGAAAATTTAATAAATTCAACAAATGGTTTTTAGGTCACTTTAAAAAGTTTTTTAAATTTAAATTTTTAATTTCAAAATTAATTGCAAAAAAAATTATGATAAAAATACACATCATGTAAACATAATAAATGACATGAAAGTATTGAGTACCCAAAATAAATTACCTGAAATTTATAAATCATGTATTAAATACACAACATGAATTAGTTTGGATAGTTTTTTCTTCCCTAAACCCACACTGACCCCCTTTCCATTTATTTTCTGACCCATGGTATCAGATTTGGTTAGTATATCTACATGAAAGGATGATTCATACCAAAAAGACATTGAACCTAGACATGTTTGAGAGAAACCATGCCCATGAGGAGTTCCTTGATATTCTAGACTAGATGCACCTCTCCACTATCCTTAATGTGTAGAAGGAGATATATAATGAGATCTTCCTTGTGTTCTTGGCTGCGGAAGAGCTTTATGTCACCCACGTCACTGTCATATTAGGTTTAAGGCCTTGGGAGATGACAGTTGGAAAATTTAGTGTCAATCTCAGTATCTAAACCAAGGATCTTTTTTTCCTTCCAGAAATACTTATACATGAGGCTAAAATCATCCATAAAGGATACAAAAGGGAATTATCCACTGATTTCCCATGACCCATATAGCTTCCACGACCCACAAACAAAGAAGGGAACCCAAATACAACTTTTTTCCTTGCATATTATTTACCAAGTGCTCGAATATGACTAGTTGGATAGAGGGGATGATCACTAGAGTATCAATTAGATCAAGGTTCCCATAATCACATCTGACATGGGTAATCCAACCATCCACATGGACATGTAGTTCAACTACTACTTTGAGACCCAGGTATAGTGGTCTAGAGGCACAATCATGTGGGACAATTTTATCACACATATGACCCAAAATCTATGAGTTTTATATTATTATAATCCACTTAATTCCTTGGAAAATATGGTGTCCATCAATATACTCATTCTCGACAAGATGGGGATCTTGAATAAGATTGATGGGATATACTAGTGGGCCCCTAAGTTCTTCTAAAATCATACCCCAACACCTATGTTCATTTTGGATCCTCCTACCCCTGTAGATCCATCAGCCAGTACTACCACTACAACCCCTAATTCCACCTCTATATAAGATAAACCATATTCTATCACTAGTTCGTTACCCCTATGACCACAATATCCCCACCTATCACATCTACACTTGAACCCCCTACTTCATATAACTTATGACCTGCTATGTAATGTTTACTAGACAACCAATACCAGATTGGCATCCACTTACAAATTTTCATCCTTGAGCTTTCCCACTTCACCACCCCTACCTCACAATTACCATCCACATCCACCCACCCACCACCCTCTACCTGCCCCACTTCATCATCTACCTCCCTTCACATCCATTCAACTACCCGGCCGACCTACCCCCTCAGTTAATAGATCACTCAACCCCACAAGAGTTTTTAGCATAGTCATCCCATCAAGGAAAGGTCCCAACCCTTCCATCTTCTACCGAGGTTCCTCTAATCATACATGTGATTAGGAACATAACCTCTTTACAAATCATCACCTCACCCCTCTATCCTCGACTAAACCAGCATCTAACATAGTGAAACTTGATACAATAGTCAATCCACCATCCCCAAAATCCCTATATTATTTCGATAGGGTGGTCTATATATAAGAACCTACTTTTTGGGTGGGGGATCCTAATGTAGATATCGTTGTTATTGATTTTAAATTCAAGATATGACTAGATCCCCTATATGTTTTACTCTATTTGGATATCCATTTTTGTACTTATTGTATCTAATTTTATATAGATGTATAATTGATTATATATTTTGGTGGGATATAGTTTTTTACTTCACAACATGATGGATTATTTTCATTTCACTACTACATTACATTAGCCATGTCTAGATCTTCTGCCTCATCTATGGTCATTGAAGAGACTATCTCACCACCATATTCCCTCCCAAATATGATGCATCAACATCTGTATGACACTGAGACATATCTTGAGGATATTTCACTACATATCCATGCTCAGTAGGAGACTCCACTTTCACATTCCCAAATTCTCTTCCTACCACATGTGTTTTCTACTCACTAAACTAATTAGGTTGTTAATCCCACCAAGAATCCCCATGAGTTTGATGAAACTGCCTCTTATTCCTGTAAGAGGATGAAAACCTCTAAGTAGATGGACAACACAGAATGATTCCTTTGTCTATATATTTGGCTAATGAAGAAATTGTTAGTGATTTATGGGAGGTAACTCAATTGTTTTTCTTTAATTTCAGTCATCTACTTAGGATCTTTGTTTTTCATTTTTCAAATATCTACTATCCATTTGTAAACAAAAAAGTCACTATACTAAACCTTATTTATTTATATGATCTTGGTTTTTCTTATTGTAGAATTTATGCACTTACCCATTTTTCTGTTTCCAAATTGGTTAACCCCTATAGACTAATGGTTTATCTTGTGCATGTATTTTGTTTCTAATAAATTTTGCAGGTATCCAAATTTTAAATTACCATCCAACTAGTTTCCACATGGAATTAGATTGACTTCATGGAGATATTAATAACCTAATTTTAATTAAAAATAGTAATTTCATTTTTTTTCCTTTCTTCTATTTCTATCTCTCCCGTTATAATTTTCCAAAAAAGTGAGATCACTGTCTCATTTTATATGCAGGGAGTCTTTCTTGAGTATTATTGTAAATAAACTTAGAATATTTATACTCCAATTCTCAAGAGGATTCTTGAATTACAATGTTAGATTTTTTTGAGCATATTTCATTAGAGATACTCAGGACATGTAAAAAAAATAGAAAATTCATTAATATCTTATTGAGGTTATGATTGAACAAATAAACATTCAATATAAATATGAATTTTTTTTGATCCCTTGATTTTGAGACACATCTATACATATTCCCTTATTTTTCTAATAGTATCCTTGAATAACCATTTTTAAGATGGATCCATTTCAAGATGATTATCCTTTCTTAACCAGCCATTGGTACTATGTATTATTTTTCTTTGAACTAGTATGGGGGGATTTTCACTACTAACGGTACCATGATTTTGATATTAAGAAGATAAATTATGGAACATTCACCAGATCTATACGGTGTATTCCATGATTACTTTTGGAATTTTCTAGGATTACCCTATTACATTGAAAAAATGAAATAAAAAAAATCAAGAAAATGGAAAATATTTTGGGTTGTGAATTAGAAAGGTAAAATTTCACAATTACAGGACCAATGAATCCTATGATGAATCATATATGGTTATATGATGGATTTGAGACCTATCCTAGAAATGATTTTGGATAAATAAAAAATAATGAAAATAAATGAAAATGGAACATTACTGAAAGATCATTGATATATCATGTACCCACTTTGAGCTATTAGAGCATAGCCATATTTTTTCTAGGACGAGTCACTTAATTTCACTAGTCATGATTTTCATGAATTATATTTTTGAGCATACCCTCATTCTAAGATTGATTTTTATTATCTTCCACCTTCTCTCAGCCTTAGAAACATTTGAAAATTATTTCTAAATCCCACATGATTGATTTTTTAGTTGTATTTAAGAAGTAAAGATGATATAAGAAATTCAATCCTATGTTTAGGAGAATATATTCAGGATATGAGTGTAACTGTTGTAATTTTTAACCTTGAGTGATTAGATAAAATATATTTTGAGGTATGTTGAAAAAACAGATATATATTTTGAGGAATAATTATGACACTATAATTAAAAGAAGAAATAATATAAATAAAGAAGTTTACTATGATGCATGATTGATTTTCTCTACAATATTGATTATTTAGGACATACTTTTTCTTCTTGCACTTAGTTTTCTTTACTTAGTTATAATGCATGTTTTCTATTTAAAAACTGATTTATTTGGAATCCCCAGTGAGATTAATTTTTCATGAGGATAAGAAATTATTATATTGTGGGGGAATTTGATAAACCAAATTTTTATATAGATTTTGGATACAATTGATTAATTTTTAGTGATTATTTACTTGATCAAAAACTGGGTTTGGATTCATTTTTTATGTATTATGATTTCAAGGATTGAAATAGGAATGATTCAAAAATAGTAGAAGTCATCCTTAGACATTGTGAATATGAGGAACACGATGTGTACTCTTTGAACACAAAACCTACCTCCATGAATACCAATTATAAGGTGTTAACCAATTACATCACATATGTCCTGATTACACATCATGAAATATTTGAATCCCAAAATCTGAATATTACAAGGTGTGAAATCATTATACAATGTGATAAGTTTAAATACAAGTTTCCTACAAATATTCAAGCTGAAATATCAGTGAATATCAAAAATATTTAGACACTTTTTTTGATCTAAAGTACATGCTGGGAAAGAAAATTACGCATCATGTATGTGTAATAGTAGAATCCACTTAAACCAGTACATGATGTTAACCATTTACACAGAGAGTATCTTTTAAGATATATAAATATTTTAGTTCCCTAATATTCAAAGAAGAAACCAAAAACCTGAAACATATTTTCTTACATGATTTCATTATTCATCATTTTTGTTCCATTTTCAATTCTATATGTCTCTATTAATTTCTTTTTTTGTGCTACTAATTTTGTTGTTTCCATTTTCAATTCCCTGATGTGTTTATTGATCAACTCTATTCTTCCATCCCAATTCCAATCCTGATTAATTTGAAACATCAATTTACCTATGTTCTTATTATTTATTCATCCAAGTTAGTATTTAATTTCTCTTCCATGATTTCAAATGGAAACTTCCCTACTTTTTGACTTTAATTTTTTATGCCAATATAGTTTTGATCTATTTCTCCACATTCATTCGATTCCATCATTTGAAACAAATATTCTTAGGGATAAGCATTTAATGTAGGGGTGGTTGAACCTAATGAAAATCTAAAATAAAAATTGGGTAACCCTATGACTAGTAATGAGAATTAAAATAATTTTTAATCTCATTCTCTTGAATTACCCCTAACCATTACGGGTGCATGTTTAATGACCATGAACTAGTTGTAGAAGATAAGGGTAAGACCAATATACTATAATTCTTTATATCTAGAATCCAAGATTTATACACCTAGATTTCCCATTAATTTGGTCCATGTATTATTTTCAAGATTTGGTTGATCTAATTGGTTGGACCAATATCAAATGGTGTCTTTAGCACTGCTTTTAAAATTTTTTCATAAGTATATCCCCAGTTAGATTGATGGTTACCATTTTATGATATCCTAAAATTAACCTCAGACCCCTTTAATATATTTAAAACCCATGATACTTATGTTTTATCCCAATAAAAAAAATCAATTAAACATTAAAAATCCCACAAAAGGTTCTGACCTTTGGGTAGATTTTATAACAAGATACCTCTACAAGATAGACCCCAGACTATCTCTTTACCACACCCTAGTAGTGTGTGTAGTTTAGGAATATAATTATCTAATATGATCAATTCCAAATGGAATCAAATATGCCTTATGGGAGCATAATATTATATATTCATGTTCCCAAAATACACTTTCTACTAGGTCATAGTAAAGTGGCTTTATATAGTCGATCCCACAGATACATCTTGTTAGAAAAGAAACCCAATGGTTATAACCTTTTGTTGGATTCCTCACAATTCCTCTCTTTTGTTTCTTTTAGCTAAAATATGAGTAGCTTATGTCTTTTATGTATTTATGGAAGGATTCTTGGTCTATTTTAGGGTATGATCAAAGGGTACTCTTCAATCTAATTAGGGATAGACTTATAGAAAAGGTTTCAAAGTGGTGAAAATGAAACCAATTTCTCTTGAGCCAACCAATTGGATCAACCTATACTGGAAAAGACTCCATGGTCCATTGTAATTGAGAACCTAAGAACATGAATACTTGATTTTAGGTTGAAATAATTATAGGCTATTTATCATACTCTTATCTTCACCAACTTAGTCATGTTCATTCAAATTGAACCTCTAATGGTCAAGGATAATTCTAGAGAATGGGAATAATTTTTTTAAACCTGGTTACTAGACATAGGGTTAACAAGTTTCAATTTTAGATATACATTCGGTTCAACCACCCCTATAATTGACCACTATCTCTAAGAGGATTATCCAAAAATGACCTAATTCATTGAAATATGATAAATAGATCAAAACATAACTAGAATAATAAATAAACAATAGAAGGTAGAAAATTCACATGAAAAACCAATTAAATAAAAATATTTATGAATAAACAATGAATAACATAGTGAAAATGGAAGTTTCGAAGCCATCGATATTGGAATCAAGATAGTTGGATAGAACTGATTAGAAAATGAAACTTTTAATTGAAAACATAGACAATGGAATGTATATAATAATAAAATAAATGACCTAAGATAGATAGATTTTAAAATGAAAAAAATGGATAATAATGAAAGAAATGAAGAATAGATATTCCGTGTTTCGAGTGCTTCTCTGCATGTTAGGGAACTTAATTATATATAGATCATGAATGATACATGACATGTAAATGGTTCATGTCAGGTACTACATTAAGTGGGTTCTTCCTTTATATGAACTTGACTGGAAATTGGTTTTCACATCATGTAATTCATATCTTCCAAAGTCTTAAAATATTTTGGTTGTTCTTGAATTATTTGGCTCAAATCTTCGACAAAAAATAGGTTTTAAACTACTCACATCATGTATTGATTTCACTCGACTAATCTTAAGATTTTGGGATTTGAATATTTAATAATGTTTAATTAGGATACATCTTGTGTACTTGGTTCACACCTTCTAATTGCGATTCATGGATTGAAATTTCAATTGGTAGGTGGCATGTTCAAGGAGAAAACATCAATTAATGAAGATTCCTAATGTGTAAGAATGTTTTCTACCATTTTTCTAGAATTCCTCCTTTGATTCTTGAATTCATAATCCCAATAATAATTCATCATATCCCAGTGTATTATCTAGTAAATCATTATTAACATTAATGAAATGTATCCAAAATATATATACAGATCCATGTTATAAAATATGTACACACTTGAATTTCATCTCTTCTCCACTAAATAATAAGAACTACTCCCCTATTTTAACATATTTCAATACCCTACCAGTAGGTAGGAATGATATTCCTAATTTTATTGGGGGTTCTCTCCTCATCTATGTTTATCACAAGGAAATTCATCAACATGTAAAACTTTTCTACTTTTAAAATAAAATCTTCAAGTAAATATTAGGGATGTATCACTATTGTATTCACAAGTTAAATCATAACTTGTGTTGTATTCATATCCTATAATCCCATGATCTTGACAGTTTCAAATTAAATTTTATTCATTATTTCTGCTAAATCACACAAATCCTTACAAACTCATTTGACCCAATGTGAATATGAATTGTAATGATAATTAGGGTTTTCTTATTATTCTATATATACCTTGACACCACTGCTAATAATTCCCCAAATAGTGGTATTCTTCTCAATTATTTAATATTATTGTTGTTATAGACCAACTATTTCATAAACAATACTTAAATGGTCATATTCTATAATACATTAGTGAACGAAATGTTAATAAAGCGTTTCTTAAAAATATATAGAAACATACTTTATTTTATATCTAATTTTACTTACCTTAGTCTCTCTGAGAAGGGTAACATTGGCTTATAGGGAAATACAACATCTTCTTGTACTTATTTCTCTTATTTTTCAAATGTTATTTCATTAAATTTTCTCGCCTTATCAACATTGTTTTATTTATATTTTATCTTCTATTTACCACTTACACCAACTATCATTTTACTACTTAATGTTATGAAATTTTTCTCTCCACTTTGGTGGACCTCTAGGGTTCTCGATTGTGTTTCCCATGAACTCTCTCTAACTTCATTAGAAATTTAACCAACATGAAATTATAGATTGTACATGAATTTCATTAGGTATTTTGAACCATCCTTAAGATCATTTATAAAAATTCCATGATCATTTGAATTTTTGTTTAAATCCCAGATAATATCTTAGTTTAGGTCATGAAATTGGACAATTTCTCTTCCAACAAGTGCACTTGAATGGTGAGTGATGGACCTAGAGGTTCTTGATTGACCTGCGATCTTGTTTGGAATCCTTGGTTTTATTTCTTTTAACCATTTATTTGTGGGTTTAGTGGATTATATCCCTAAAATTTATCTTTTCTATTAAAATCAATAAGATTGACATCTTCAGCGTACATCCTTTTGGTGTTGTGGAGAGCAATTATCGTGTCCATTTTTAGTCACTGATTCCATTTGGGCCTCCATCCATCCTTGATTTTATACCAATTGAACTCACTTTCTTTGTGTTCCTTTAGTTTTCCATTGAAATATGTTTCTCTCTATATCATTAAATAAGGTGTATCTTTCCTCTTGTAGCTTATTCATCAATTATCCTCTTACAGCCATGTCGACAATTGATCAATTCCCCCGAGGAAAGCCTTTATAAATTTTTTAGATTAGTATCCACATCTTAGTTCCATGATGCATTCACTATTTATTTAAATTCTTGAACCTATTTTAAACACTATATATTGATTCATCATTAATTTGATTTAAATTGAAAGTATCAACATGAATATTCCTTGATTTTTCACGAGGGAAAAATTAGTTTATGAATTCTCTTTCTAACTCATCACATGGTGTAGTGGAATGAGGTGAAAGGATTTGAATTCATTTTGATTTCTTATATTTTAGTGAATATCAAATTTTTATTATCCTTATCAAATCACTCAAAACATTATGAAACTCTAAATTATCACCCTTTTTAAGGACATTTCCTAGATTTATATTTGGATCTTCAGGTGGAAACCTATAAATTTTGATTGAATTCAATATCACTTTTAGGATGGATATATTGATCTCAATGTTATTGGTATCCACAAGTGGTATACGAATTCTTAATTGAATCCACATATTTTTTGTTAAATCATAGTCCATGTGTGTTCATTGCTCCATATTTTTTCCTTGGATCACATAGTCAACTCCTTAGTTTGGTTTGAGTCCAACTACACCATTTATTTTATTTTTCTTTTGAATAGACCTCTTAACCTCATGATCATAGTTGAGTGTCTCCCCTTGAGTTATGTATTTTTCATTGAAGATTTACCAAGAATAACATTATGAAATTACCAAGTATAAAATGGGGAATAAAAATAAAAATAAAAATAAAAAATTCATAACGATCCGAATAATTTTTAGTAACCATTCCCTGAAAATAGTTCCAAAAACCTAACTAGACCAATGAGTGTCATTACTTCATGTAGTTCAATTGAAGGTTTAGAAATTTATAGAATCTAAAACTTAATACAACATAACTAAATGGGTAGTACATCGTAATCCTTAATTAAATTCCAATGGAATTGTTCAAAAACATTTAGGAAATTAAAATAATGAGTATGAGAAAAGAGATATGAAATTAAAATGGTAAAACATATCAAGCTTAGTAATATCATGGATCATGTGATAATTATGTAAATAAGAAAAAATATTAACCATGATTTTTTGGAATAAGGTTTAAAGATAAGTCTTAGTCTCGGAATTATAACAATAACATCAAAACCAATTTGTTCATACATTTAATTACTTAGATAAATCAATGAATTAGGAAACCCAAATCCATGATTAACCATACTTACTTAAAGGTTTGTAATGTTTATTTAAAACCTAAAAGAAACCATTTTTTGTATTAAATTTACTATTTAATCACATAATAATTATCATGATAATAGAAAGTTATAGATTGTTAATTGAAAATATCACATGAAAGAAACACAATCATTAATTAGAAATAATAAAAACAATCACTATCACAACCCCCCTTAAAATTATATCACTCAAAACAAAAAGGAAATTCCCTCGTCATGATATAAATAAGGGAGAATAAAAATAAAATAATATATATATAATAATGAAAACATCAATCTTATAAGCATAGGACCTCCAATGAAAAATAGAAAATCTCAAATGATCAGTCCTTGATGATTGATTGATATCATTATCTATAGTAGCCATTCCCTATATTTATAGGTAGTATATAATCTCAGATAATTGGTAATACTAAAAATATATCCTTTTGAGCTTCGATTAGCTTCTGATATGATCTCCATTTGAATCCTTTATTTTTTTATTGAAATTTTGAGTGAATTATTACATGTGATAATACTACTCTGATTTGATTTCAATCCTTCAAAATTAATTTGATGATAAAATATTTTTGAACTTTACCATCACCACACCATAGCCCATATCCCTCATCAAAATTTCCCAAAGTTTTTAGTGAATATTATATCTCATACCTTTATACAAACCAAAAGAGGTAAGATCACACCTTAGCTATAAGATTTTTTTCCTCTTTTCATATTCATCCAAGAATTAACATTCAACAATATAGGTTCATGTGTTTCACTTTTTAGTTACTTATGTGATCCATAGAGAATCCTCATATGATTTAGCCCAACCCACTTCCATCCCTACTCATTCATGCATAAAAACCCTCAAAAAAACATCCAAAACATTTTTGGGGAATCCATGAGTCCATTTTTACACATCTATATTTATATACCATGATCAAAAGGAAAATTCATATGTCATGTTAACTCTATGCCTCCACTGTGTACCATGTCCAAGATTCCTATGAGGTTTTGATTGTTGTTTTGAAATTTAGTCAATCCTTTCAACCATGATCACTAACATCTTTCAGTGCATCATTATATCCTATGGGGCTAACCAAATATAGCAATTTATAAATGTCAGACAACCTAACTAAAACTGTTGTATTTAGTAAGTACGAGTGTTAAACCCATATATTTATAGTGTCAATTTTAAATTAATTTGTATAACATAAATTGAAAATGTTTAATATATTTGAGAAAAGAGAAATAGTATCAGAAATTGTGATTTGGAATCAATATGGGAGACATGACAAGTTTAGTGATTTTGGGTTTATGTTCTATGGATTTAATTGAAAGCGTGTTTATTTAGTTTTGGTATCAAAATTGGGTCAAAAAGGATCTTTGGTCTTGGAGTCCTGCCCTAATATTATGAGTGTACCATTGGAATGGTCATCTACTAGATTCAATCATAAGACAGGTGACCCAAAACATTGTTTAAGCACATCCGACCTAGCATGCATAATGGTCAAACAGAAACTATATCGATTAATCGGTGCAACAAAGTAATAATATTAACATTAAAAGCAATGGTCTTGCAATTGAAAAAGAATGGGATTATAATTGATAAACAACATTTTCAAAAACCCAATACATGAGTAAAAATAAATAAAATAATCCCTAGCAACACGTCCCCCTAGGATCACATCAACTGAAACTGAGTGGACCACTTGCTCATGATGAGAGAGAGAATCATGGGTACTTGAAGAAGAAAGGTGACAGAGCGGGACCCCAAATCATCACTTTGTTGTATGGAGGCCTTCCATTGATTCTTCTTGGAATACTCTACACCAAATTATCTTGGAACAGTGTCCAAGGCCAGTATTTATAGTCCAAAAACGTCAAAACCCATGGACCTCCATCATAATTTTTTTTCACGCATTTCCGTCGTCATGATGTGTACCTGGCATACATGTCATGTACATCACATCTAGGTTTTCCTCTACTGCGTTGAATCCTTGGAAACATTGTACACAAGTTTGAATTAGGTCACATTGTGTACATGAGACTCATGAAGTGTACTAGTAGTTCACAATGTGTTCCATCATCATAACTTCTTCTATACGGTTTGCAGCATGTCACAAACTGAAACTACACATCGTGTACTCTCAGTACATGATGTGTACCAGTTTTTCTCCAGAATTTCCAACTTCCTTCCCTATAAAAAATCTAGTGTCACACTTATTTTCTTCACTCCTAGCGTAATGGGTATTTTATCTTGTACCGTATCCTCTTTCCATTCATTTTTCAAATAATCATAATTTCATACCATAAAACATAAAACAAGTTAAATTACTCAAATTTGGAAATATAATTCATTTAAATACAAAATATATATATTTAAACACTCTAAAATGTATGCATGAAATATATTTATCAATAACTGATCCCACATCACTAAAATAACTATTTAAGTCATCACATCCTCTTTTAATTCATTACGATTCATCCCCCCAATAAAAGATTTATAGACCATCATCTAAAATTCTAATGGTCATAAATGGTAATTTTAGTAATCAAGGGTTTTCTTGGCAATGAGACTAAGATTCACCGTAAGTATCCATGGAGTTTTCAGTTGCATAAGAGGAGCAGTTAAATTAGGTAAAGGTGGTGAAGAATAATAGATATTTCATAAGTGCGGCATAAGAGTTCAAGCACAAGATAAATAATTTTTTGGTTAAGCTTATAGTGCTATTGAAAATCTGCATCCAACATCAAAATAATCTATAGATAGACACATTTTAATAATAGATCCCACAACAAAAAATGGATCATTGAAGTTGGATGGGGGTTTGAGGACCTCTACTTACCATGTGATCTAGACCCCCATATGCGAGACTATCCTCCCTCATTCCACACAAACCTGACTCCTATGCACTATGTACACATTCATGAACTATGCTCCTACTACATACCACTGGATTTGTTTATGGGATGCTTAGTTGACTATCCGTATTGGGGGTGTCCATGTGTCTTTCTCTTGATGGTTGAGTTTTTTCCCATGTAGGCTGAATTTTCTCATCTATTAAATAACATGACCATTTTAAATGTACTTCAAACATCAACATAAATTTATCTTAATCAAAATTATTCTAAAAAATTTTTAAATTATTTTTTTAAATGGTATTTTGAATATAAATTCCCACAAAAATTAATATTCAATTATTTTTTTGAAAAAAACATTAAAAATCAATGAAATTTCTTAATTTTTTTAAAAACTTATAGTATAAAATAGGGAAAAAGATTTCCCTACAATGATCCTTGTCGAGTATCCCATAGTCACATGATTTGGTTATGTAGAGTTCCACAAAAAATCTCTATGGGAAAACACCATATAGGTTATTTTTAATAATTTAAATAACCAAACCCATTTCTTTTGGGAAATATAACTAAGGAATCAAATTCATATACCAACATACTAGGATAATTATACATATTGTAAATAGAGGGACTATATAGTCTCCATCTAGAAGTATCCCATCATAATATCCACAAGGCCTTTTATTAGAAGAAGCGATATCGTGGTCCAGGTAATTAGAATTCCATAATAAATTTATATGGGAAAAAAATCTATACATTTCTCTCAGAACATTAAACAACTAAAACTTTTTCTATCAGTGATGTTAATAACATATAAGCACACATTTGTAATGTAAATATTTCATGATAAATATGATGCATGAACATTGGCCTCTTACCAAAATGGAAAGAAGAAAAACTAATAAATAATAAATCTAGAACCTTAGTGTGCAACACATTAGGTGAGATCATATAACAATTAAATTAGAATACAAGAATAGTAATCCCATATACATAGTAACCTTAAATTTATAGAAAAGGTGTTTGCTACACACAAGTACAATATCCATCATAAGATCTGAAACATTCTAATGTCACTTGTCTACCATCTCACCAAATAGTAATAAAAAATGTATAATATATTCTTTGATATCAGTCACATAAGGGCTATAATATCTATCACATAGGATCTCTAGTACCACTTGGTATTGTCATGCTACCCTAGACTACATGATAGTTTTAGAAAAAATGGTCACCTTTTTACCTTAAGAACACCTCACCATATTATAGAGTATTTTGACTAAGAGTGAGGGTCAAGGGTAGTACCATGGGGAGACTATAACCCCGTATCAAAGTGCTAAATAATAGATAAAATAAAACAAACATAATCTAAAGTAGTATATAATATGAGTAAACAAAATCTACAATCATTTCTATCAATAATTAATGAAATATAGTTAGAATGTAGTCATATATATTCTTTAGATATCCTATAGGAAAAACACATATACAAAAAGAATACAAGAATAAATAAATGGACAATAGGATCAATGAAATTCCTAAGCCTCACCCCATCTAAACCTATCTGACCATCTAATATGTAATGTTTGATCATTCAACACCGATCTTCTTACCAACCTGAACCTACAACTAGTGAAGTCTGTTCAGGTTCCCAAGTTCTATGAAAACCAGAGTAGGGTGTGAGTAAAACACAGTATGGAAATAACAACATGGTCTCATAAATGACTATAAAAATGCAGTGTACACTTGTGAAGTGCTTAAAATAAATAAATATAATAATTATGTATGTGTAAAAAAATAATGATAGTCATTCCTTGGGTTCTAACATGCCATTTAGGATTGAATATACCTACTTTAGCCAATGATGGAGTGTATCTAAGAACACATAACCACCTAAGGGAAATATTCCCATCCCAAGAATAAGATCACCACCTAAACAATTGCAGTTTTCTATTTTTTCAATGGTTCATTAGCAATAGAGTCAGATCACAAATTACTTTTTGTATTGGGAGTGCATCGTTAATCAACCATCATAGAAAGCCATGACACAATTCAATTTTTTTTGATGACTATTCATAAATAATTATTATTTATGATAGATGAACCTACCATCATAATTAATAATTTAAATATTTTTTAATATACCATTGTGATGGGTATGTAACAAATAATATTATTTGTGGTGGTCACTTTTTCTATCACAAATAAATCTATTTTTTTTAAAAAACAGTTGTGATGAATATAAAGATTCATCACAATTTCTAATATTTTTTTATAAAAAGAAAAAAAAATTAAAAAATTTCAAAAAATTAATAAAAAAATTAAAATAACAAAACCAATCATAACATTAATACATAATTTCACGCATAAAATGTTTATCACCAAAAATACAAAGCAGTCATAAAACCCCTTAAGCATCAACTAGTATCAGGTGGTGGAGAATCACTCGAAGGGTCATAGGGAGAAAAATCCATTCCCATACCATGTGAAAGCTGTCACATATACTTCAAAATCTTCTGATCTCTCTAACACTGTGTCTCATGATCCTCATCCCTCTATTAATTTTTGTAGTATTATCTCATATTGATCTCTCAACCTCTTCTCATACTATGCAACAGTTGATGATGAAAACTCTATATGATCTCCCTTTACTTTTAAAAAATGACATGATAATTGTGCCATAATAAATGGTAGGTGTCATTTGTGAACTAATACTATTCACTTAGTCTTTCTTGACACCATGCATATTCATACAAATCCAAGCATCCTCATAAAATCCAGACTCACAAGTGGTATCAAATTATCTCTCACCTTAAATCTCTCATGAATGAGAAACCATAGTCTCAAAAATTTCCATAAAATATAATTATAAATTAGAATAATAATAAAATTAATTTTCGTAAAATTAAAAAACTGTTGACCATAATCTGACACTGTCTATCACCAATAATCTATCCTATATATGGATCAGTGTACATCTTCTTATAAACATAAAAATATATAATAGATAGCTCAGTTGTGGCTTGTATAATATAATAAAAATTTTAAATCTAAATTATATAAACATTATTAAATAGCATTACTTAACACATGTCATCAATGTATAACAAATGTACAACTCCCAACCACATGTGTGACCTATAACATCCCCCGGTTCTGAAGACTAGATAATGAACTCCTTTTAAAAGTATCTCTTAGCCAGTATGAGAAAAATCCATCCCATACCTGAGCTGAGATATAGTTAGGTCTATGAGATATGCTTTACTATTTGAAAATAGTAGTAGAAAATCTATCCATTCCACACATTCTAAGGTTGTCTAAAAATTGATGAAAACGTTTATGTATACAAATATATCATGACTCCCAGATAAGAGATCTCAGGCTGCCAGTAATCAGAGAACATAAATTCTAAACGGCAATGAAAAATAATATTTCACTAATTAAATAAATTTAAAATAAAATATATTATTAAATAATATACAATCCAAGGGTCTAATAATTGTTTCTGAAAAAAAACGGGAACATGATCCCATGACACCCATGTCTCAAAAAAATAATTTCATAGAATCTCATCAACATTTCAAATAGATAAATGTGAAAAAAATTTGAAAATAAAAACAAACAATTAGAATATTATTTCAAAAATTAAAAAAAAATTAATATAAAATAAATACCTTAAATAATTGAACATGTATCTGTAAAAGAGGATCAAAATTAAGAGACGAGATTATATCTGGAACATGGTCTGGAATCATCAATGGAGAAAGACCACGCCCCTCTTAATAAGTGCAATATCTTATGGATCAGATGAATCATGATCATCATTAGGAAGTATGACATTAATGAGAGAATGAAATAAATCTTCAGGAGTATCTATAGCCATCTTAAACAAATAAAATTATCTTTAAGAAATTGGTAATACATATATCAAATATGAAAACTAAAAAAAATACCAGAATATAATAATATTACCTGTAAATAATTGTGAATACATTTATCAAATATAAAAAAATAGTAAATAATAGAATATAATAATTACTTATAAACAAATACCAAAAAATTATAATATAAACTATAAGTATGTGTTATTAAATATATGAAATATAAAAAATTAAAAATTACCATGAAAAATATTATATTATTTCAGGTCAACAATTTTTAATACAACTATCAAGTATAAAAAACTAATAATTACAAGTATCAACAAGGGAAGATAATAGATCATCGATTACAATAATATGAAACAAACAATCTTACTAGTATATAATTTTTAATAAAAATATCAAATATAAAAAAATAATAAATTCTTGAATATAATTCGACAATCATCATCTTCTTATGCATC